>OX467314.1:16510758-19050805 GCA_950108535.1 Agriphila straminella | reverse complement strand
CTAAGTCCCCCCCTCTCGCAGTGACAAGTGTGTCATCTGCGTAGCAGAAAAGTTTTACACGCGGGGGGAGGGCGGCACGAAGGACCCAGTCGTACCCGACGTTCCATAAGAGGGGCCCCAGAACGGAGCCCTGTGGAACGCCGCGGGACATGGGGTGACGATTGGCCACACCACTCTGGCCAGTAAACACGATGTCCCTTCCCTCTAGGTAGCAGCCGATGATGCGCAGCAAATATTGGGGCACCCCGTGATACCGAAGCGCCTCTAGAATAGTACGAAAGGGGAGAGTGTTGAAGGCGTTTGCGATGTCTAATGACACCGCCAACACGCTCTCCCCTCTACCAGTGGCGTCCTCCACCAGCTCCCTCAGTCCCGTGAGCGCGTCCATAGTGGAGCGCCCCACACGGAACCCAAATTGGTTCTGGGACAAATTTGGCCCCACTTCAGAAAGATGTTGGATGAGGCGGAGGGCGACAAGCCTCTCGAATACCTTGCCAACCTCATCCAACAGCACGATCGGTCGATAGCCAGACGGGTCGTCCGCGGGTCGGTTCTCCTTACGCAGGAGGCACAGAATGCCATCCTTCCAGACCTTCGGGAACTGCCCGGTGCGAAGACACGCATCGAACAGTTCGCGAAGGCGATCCCCGAGATGGCGCAGGGAGAGACCTAAGACTTTGCCCGGGACCCCGTCGGGACCGGGAGCGGTCCGTTTCCCTTTCAGTCGTGCGATCGCCGCCCGAAACTCCTCCTCCTCGACAGCAGGAGGGTCGCCCTCAGTAGAGACCGCGCTCGCCACAGCTCGCGGAGGAGCCATGCTTGGCGGAGAGTGACCGTCAGACGATGGGAAGAGTTCCCGGACCACGGAACACAGAAGTTCGGGGTCCATGGTCTCGGTCAGGGGGGCGCCGCGCGCCCGCAACTGGTTGCGAGCAGTTTTGTAAGGGCGCCCCCACGGATCTTGGTTGAGGCCCTGCAACATTTCTTCCCTTGCCTCCTCTTTAGAGCGAGCGATGGCCACCTGCAGGGCTATCCGGGCCTCCCTGTATTGACTATATAGGCCCTCCTCCACCTGGGGGTCCCGAACACGCCGCCTGCGGTAGCGTGTGTAGGAGCGACGGGCAGGAGTGCAGGCCGTCCTGAGGTCCGCCACGTGTTGGGACCACCAGTACACCGCCCGACGATCCATGGGAGGGCGTGATCGAGGCATGGAAGCCTCACACACCTCCGTGAGAGCTTCCCTGAAGTGGGTGGCTCTCTCATTGACGTTGAGACTATTCATGGGCGGCAGACACCAGCTCTGGACTATGGCGGCCTCCTCTGCCATCTCTCTGTCCAAACGGTTGAGCGCCCAGCGGGGGGCGCGATCTCTCTGAGGGCCCTGGGAAGGCGGGGAGCGTTCTGTGGGAATCTCGAATCGGATGTAGCGATGATTCGAGAGATTCTCCACCTGCGTTATCACCCGCCAATCCTGGATCCGGCGTGCGAGGGCGGGACTAGCAAACGAAACGTCCACAATAGACCCGCCCTGACGATGTACACACGTATGGGTATTCCCCCTGTTTAGTAGGGAGAGACCAGAGGCGGCGGCCCAAAGCTCCACGGCCTCACCGCGCGCATCGGTGGAGCGATTGCCCCAAACTACTGACTTGGCGTTCAGGTCCCCCATGAGGAGAACCTGACGCGGAGCTGCGCGACGGACTGCGCTTCCAACCGATACGAGGTACGCCTCGAAATCGACAAGCGGCCTGTTAGGGGAGAAGTATGTCCCTATCAGAGTGATACCCTCCCAAGCGGCCACCACGAACCCGTGGCCCCTTTCCACCACAGAGGGGGGCGTGAAGCCAGGCGCTGAACGTACAATAATAGCTACGAGACCATCCCGATCACCAACCCAATTGGTTCGGTCGACGACGAAGTATGGCTCCGCAGCGACGGCCACATCAATGGACCACTCCGCCAGGGCTTGCAGCAGCAGGTCTTGGGCTCTGGTGGCGTGGTTTAAGTTACACTGGAGGAAGCTAAATGGACGTCTTAAATCCATTAAGATTAAGATTCCATAGCCTCCTCCAGCCCAGCTACACTGGGTGTACCCTCATCGGGGGGCCTTGGCTTGGACTCCAGGATCTTCCCCCTCGTCTGGGGGGGATTGCATTTCCTCCCCCCCATGACATGCCCGGCCGGTTTTTTGTCGGCTGAACAAACGGCACAATGTGGCTCCACGCTGCAAGTGGATTGTTGGTGGCCGATTTTTCCACAACGGAAGCAAAGCCCGCTCCTATCGATTGAGGAGGGGCAGCACTGTTTAGAGTGTCCCGTTCCAAAGCACTTGTAGCAGCGCATGGGCCGGGCCGCCAATACCGTCACACTTGCCGAGCTGAAGCCGATGAGAAGGCGCCCGACACTGATTTTCTTGGCCGCGTCGATTGGGCACTTGATTAGTGCCGAACCAGAGCCTCCAGGACCAGTCCGGATTTCTCCAACCTTGACCTGGTCCTGTTGGCATTCGCCTTTCCTGGCAATCACCGCCATCAACTCCTCCTTCGATATAGAGTCGTCCAGGCCTGAGACTCGGAGGTCTGCGCACTTGACCGGCTGGACGACTTTTGCCACGTCTGACAGCGTCTCCCGCAGCTTGCCGGCAAGGATGCCCGCTTTTTCCGCAGACTGGGTGCCGTAGACCTCTATGATGCGGGCCCCCGTGGCCGTGCGTCGACACCTCAGTCTGCCGAGCTCCAGCTCATCAAAGTTATGGGCCGTCCGGGCTCTGCCCAGGGCCTCACCGTAGGTCATCCCTTTCTCGACCGCTGCATCGTCAAGTGTGACGACCACAGCGGCAGATTTGGGAGAAATCAGCTTGGGCTTATTGGCCGACTTGGTGGGCTGAGTTTTGGCTGGGGCGCCTTGGCGCGCCGGCTTTGCTTTCGCCGCTTCGGAGTAAGTGGGCTTCCTCGCCACCGCTGCCTCCTCTGCAGGGGCGCCTCCGCCCTTCTTTCTCCTCTGCCTCTTCTTATTCGTGACAGGGATCCAATCATCCTCCACTGGTACTGGGGGGTCCTTCGTCGCTGGAGAGGACGCCTCTTTCCCGGACGCGGGTGCAGATGGTGGCACCGGCGGACTCTTCTTTGAAGGTTTGTCGGGTTTGATGTTACCGGCAGCCTTGCCCTTCGCTTTTGCCTGTTTAGCCAGCGGTGCATCACTCTTGGAGGTGCCCGCAGCCTGCTCTGGTTGGGCAGGCTGGTTTTTCTTGTCAGCGGCGAGTGGCGGACGGTATCGCTTCTCGGGGAGGAGGCGCTCCTGCAGGCCTTCAAACCGGGCCTCCAGCATCGTGCCTACTGCCCGCATAATCCGGGCCTCGAAGCCTTGCAAGCCGAGCTCGGCCTCGCTCACATCTGGTCCAACCGCCGTGCCAGAACCGGCGGTAGTTGGACGCAACGGCACCGGGGGAGCTGGTGCAGAAGGAGTAGGTGGAGTTACCTCAACCACCATCTCAACCTCCTCACAGCTCATGAATGGACTCGTGCGACTCTTCCTCTTGAGGGATTTTAGCTCCCTTGTCAGGTCGGAGACACTTTGCCGGAGTTCAGCAAGCTCCTTGCTCATGGCTATGTTCTCCGCCTTGAGCGCCCTCATGTCATCCGAGATGGACCTCTGGGCCATCTCTTCAAAGCAGTCCTGGATGGACTGGGCTGCCTTTTTCAGGGCTTTTTGGAAAGGCCCACTGAGGTGCGACGACTTCTTTGCTACCTCATTTATCACCCCGCAATCTGCCTTTATCACCTCCTCGATATCAAGGGAGGTTTTAGGGGCAGGAGCTGTCCATGGTACGCTGGGGTCCGTCCTGTTTTCCATATATTTGGACCGTGTCTCGTAGGCCCGCTTCTCCGCTTCGGCGATCTCGCGGTCGAGGCGGACCTGTTGTTCGTCTCGCTCAGCCTTTGCCAGCTCCTGCTTGGCTTTGGCGAGCCCAACATACTCCCCGGTCGTAGGGGGGCGTCCGCGCCCATGCCCTTTCCCTTTTTTCGGTGCGACATCAATATCCGACTCAGAACTATGCTCGTCTGAGCCCTTCTTTTTCTTTTTCCTAAGGCGTCGCGGGTTTTTGGACGCGGCGTCAGAAGCACTCTCTGATATAAGCACCGAATCCGTCATCGATATAACGGACCGGGCCGACTTTGAAGATGAGTCAGACTCGACAATCTGTCGCTTCCGCGATTGAGTCGACCTTGCGGAAGCCGCCGAGCCAGAACGCGACCGCGTGGCTCTAGGCGCCTCCCCGGCGCTCTCATATTTGACCTTCGATTGGCCCTGAGAAGGGCCTTTGGTTTGGCCCTGAGAAGGGCCTTTGATTTGGCCCTGAGAAGGGCCTTTGGGTTGGCCCTGAAAAGGGCCTTTTTCTAATACCACCACACACTCCTCGGTAACAGATTTCACACCAGGGGTCCCGGATTTCCCCTGGCGCCGGTGGCCTACCGGAGCGTATTGGCCGCTAGTGGCTGATTTCACACACTGGGTACCAGCTTCCTCAGTGCGCCCGGCGTCAACGGGAGGACATGACATAACGCGATCCAAATTATCTGACATTTTCATTACGATGTCCCTCTTCCGGGCGAGGGAACCCTACCTGGCCTCGTCAAGTGATTTTTGAAAAGGTTTACTCCTTGTGGCCCCCACCCCGAAGGATGGCGGCCCCCGGCCCCGCACCATGTGCAGGGTAACGGGTTGGCCGACGGTGGCACGGAGTTCATACCACAGCCGCCCCGTCCGTGAACGGACACACCACGACAGGCGTTACTGCCTCCACCAAGCTCGTCTCGACTGCCGCTGCCCAGGCTCCCCGGGACGCCAGCCGAGACAATCGACAGGCGCAAGCGCCACAAAGACCTCAGAGGGGTCACCAGGCGAAAGCTCTACCCCTTCTTAATAACAAGAAGGAGAGGTTTCGCCACAGACCGCGACAGCGGTTCGCCACATGAAGTGGCCATACTACGCCCCCCTCTACGGGGGCCACTTGTCAGACCATTAGCCGTCGGCGAGCATGGATTCCGCTCAAGCCGACGTTGCCCAGGGTGCACCACGGGGAGGTTGTCTGACCTAGCACCCCAACCTAACCTAACCTAACCTAACCTAACCTAACCTAACCCCCCCCTCGGTGGAGCGACCTTGTCGTGGTGGGGGGGCTTTCAACTAACGGCTCCACATCAAGCCCTCGACGGGGCATTTGCCCGGAGGCATACCGCGGCGGGACATTTATCCGGCGGTACCAAGGATGTGTAAAATTTGGCTTTACACGTACAGACAAAATCTCAGATGAGTAACCAAGTCCTCGACGGGGCATTTGCCCGGAGGCAGTCCGCGACGGGGCATTTGTCCGGCGGAATTAGATGTAAACATCACTTAGAATAGAAACATAAAATAGAATATAAGCTAATTGTATAAGAAATAATCTTAGACGAGTCACTTGCGACTCAAACATGGATGTAATTTAGGCATTAACATGGTACCAAGCACTGTAACTAAACGATATTAGACCAAAAGCCTATGTATACAAATTAAGTAACCTGCTACAATATTGGACATAACAAATGTATTAAATATTGAATTCAACGGAAGTACGTGTCCTGCGACTGCCTTGTCGCGGCGGCGGCCGCGCTCGTCGCGGCGGTTTCACCCGGACCTTCTTCGTAGCGGGTGCGACCTAACGCAGGCGCGCCTGTTTTTTGTGCATTTGGCGGGTGCGACCTGTCGCGGGTATGACCGGTTGCGGTGAGGGAGGAGCGTCGGCAGGCTTCACCCGGACCTTCTTCGTGGCGGCTGCGACCTGACGCGGGCGCGACCGTTTTTGTGTGTTGGCGGTTGCGACCTGTCGCGGGCGTGACCGGTTTGCGGTGGAGGAGGAGCCGTTTGCGGGGACCCGGCCGCTGGTGCGGCGAGGCAAGTCTTGTGGCGCTGCTTGTCGCGGCTGCGACCCTTTTTGTTGTTTTTGGTCGCAGCTGTGACTTTAACCAATTAGAACCTGAAATCAAAAATAACATGGAAGTTATACTGTACTAAGTAGTAAAACTAGGTCCTAAAACTAGGTAATAATTTAAGATAAAATGTAAACGTAGACGTATTAATACAACTAAAATTGTAAAACTTTTTTTTTTTAATAATTAAGAAATCATGTAAACCTTAGCAATAACAATGTGTCTTGTCATGCAAGACGAAGTTTGTAATACACCCAAATAAAAAAAAAAAAAAAAAAAAAAAAAAAAAAAAAACCTAACCTAACCTAACCTAACCTAACCTAACCTAACCTAACCTAACCTTTTTTTTTTTTTTTTTTTTTTTTTTTATTTTTTTTTTTTTACGATGGGAAATGCTTTACGCATGCCCCGCGTTTTGGGATACGCGAGGATATGTCGGACTCTCCGCGGCTTCTGGGGGCAGACAGAATGCCCCTCAGAAAGTGCAATGCCGCGGCCTACCGACTAAAACCCACCGATGCCCCTCACATACGCCTTGGCGCGAGCACCTCCATCACCGCCGCATCCTCCTCGTCCTCAGACGAAGAGGGCACGCCGGGGAGGGAGGCGTCACTGCCTGACAAGGTCATGGGAACTCGCGAGAACACATCCACGACCTCGTCGGCGACTGCTCGCCTATGGCGAGCCCCACTCACCCCCCCAAAATGGGAGGGCCGGTGATCCCCCGGGGCATCCAGGGGATCAGCGACTGGCGGCAACCTGTGCAGTGCAGGGCCCGGGCTTCCCAGGCCTGGACCCCGCTGGTTGCCGTCAGGAGGAAGTAGGCGGGCGTACATCCGCCTCCTCCGCCCCAACCTTCGGCGGCGGCAGGGAGCAGCCTCGGGATCCTCTTCCCGGGCTCTCTCCGCGTCCTCCTTCTGCGTCATGACGTCTACGCAGAAGGAGTTTACCGCGTCCCACATTTCTTCTCCCTCCAACATGATGCAGACCACGTTTTGGAGGGAGAGATCGTCACCTATGACGGCGGTCAACTCCTGGCGCCGCGAAGAAAAACCCGGGCACACCTCCAAGGTGTGCTGCGCTGTATCCTCCGCCGCATCACAATGGTGGCACTCGGGGGTCGGCTCCCTACCGATGCGGTGCAGGTAGCGGCCGAAAGAACCGTGGCCGCTGAGAATCTGCACCAAGTGATAGGAGAGCGACCCGTGGCGCCGGTCCGCCCACGTGGTGAGAAAGGGGTGCATGGCCTCCAAGGTCCTGGACAAAGTACCAGAGACCGAGGTCGAACCCCTTTGCTCTTCGAGCTCCTCAAACCACACGCGGAACGCCTCGGTTATAGCCTCCTCCAAGGCGGAGGCCCTCTCCCTCGGCGCCAGGCGCCGGTCGTCCGCCCTTGCATCCACTCTGACGCGGTAGGCGGCCGCCAGGACGTGGGCTGAAATCTCCCACGGGGGAGTACCCGCGAGTACACACGCTGCAGTGTGGGACACAGACCGGTAAGCACGTAGTGCTCTCAGAGCCATGGCGCGCTGCGCCCTATGAAGAGACGCGATGGCCCGGGGGCCGAGAGCGTCCGCCCACACCGGGGCGCCGTACAGCGCCATGCTGCGCACTATGCCCGCATAGAGGCGTCGAACTGAGGCGCTCGGGCCCCCAACATTTGGGAGAAGACGCCCGAGCGCATCGGCAGCACCCAAAAGGCGGGGTTCGAGGCGACGAAAATGCTCGTCGAACCCCCACCGCCCGTCTATCACCAAGCCTAAATATTTTAGGTGACGCGACAGTGTCACCTTCACGCCAGCCACCGTTATCTCTCGGCCTGGTGGCGCTCCCCTGCGAGGTCCATGAAATAGAAGGGCCTCGGTCTTGTGCAGGGCCACCTTCAGACCCAGCGCTTCGATACGCCTCACGACCAAAGTGGTGTAGATCGAGGCCAGCCTAAGGGTCTCCTCTAAGTCCCCCCCTCTCGCAGTGACGAGTGTGTCATCTGCGTAGCAGAAAAGTTTTACACGCGGGGGGAGGGCGGCACGAAGGACCCAGTCGTACCCGACGTTCCATAAGAGGGGCCCCAGAACGGAGCCCTGTGGAACGCCGCGGGACATGGGGTGACGATTGGCCACACCACTCTGGCCAGTGAACACGATGTCCCTTCCCTCTAGGTAGCAGCCGATGATGCGCAGCAAATATTGGGGCACCCCGTGATACCGAAGCGCCTCTAGAATAGTACGAAAGGGGAGAGTGTTGAAGGCGTTTGCGATGTCTAATGACACCGCCAACACGCTCTCCCCTCTACCAGTGGCGTCCTCCACCAGCTCCCTCAGTCCCGTGAGCGCGTCAATAGTGGAGCGCCCCACACGGAACCCAAATTGGTTCTGGGACAAATTTGGCCCCACTTCAGAAAGATGTTGGATGAGGCGGAGGGCGACAAGCCTCTCGAATACCTTGCCAACCTCATCCAACAGCACGATCGGTCGATAGCCAGACGGGTCGTCCGCGGGTCGGTTTTCCTTACGCAGGAGGCACAGAATGCCATCCTTCCAGACCTTCGGGAACTGCCCGGTGCGAAGACATGCATCGAACAGTTCGCGAAGGCGATCCCCGAGATGGCGCAGGGAGAGACCTAAGACTTTGCCCGGGACCCCGTCGGGACCGGGAGCGGTCCGTTTCCCTTTCAGTCGTGCGATCGCCGCCCGAAACTCCTCCTCCTCGACAGCAGGAGGGTCGCCCTCAGTAGAGACCGCGCTCGCCACAGCTCGCGGAGGAGCCATGCTTGGCGGAGAGTGACCGTCAGACGATGGGAAGAGTTCCCGGACCACGGAACACAGAAGTTCGGGGTCCATGGTCTCGGTCAGGGGGGCGCCGCGCGCCCGCAACTGGTTGCGAGCAGTTTTGTAAGGGCGCCCCCACGGATCTTGGTTGAGGCCCTGCAACATTTCTTCCCTTGCCTCCTCTTTAGAGCGAGCGATGGCCACCTGCAGGGCTATCCGGGCCTCCCTGTATTGACTATATAGGCCCTCCTCCACCTGCGGGTCCCGAACACGCCGCCTGCGGTAGCGTGTGTAGGAGCGACGGGCAGGAGTGCAGGCCGTCCTGAGGTCCGCCACGTGTTGGGACCACCAGTACACCGCCCGACGATCCATGGGAGGGCGTGATCGAGGCATGGAAGCCTCACACACCTCCGTGAGAGCTTCCCTGAAGTGGGTGGCTCTCTCATTGACGTTGAGACTATTCATGGGCGGCAGACACCAGCTCTGGACTATGGCGGCCTCCTCTGCCATCTCTCTGTCCAAACGGTTGAGCGCCCAGCGGGGGGCGCGATCTCTCTGAGGGCCCTGGGAAGGCAGGGAGCGTTCTGTGGGAATCTCGAATCGGATGTAGCGATGATTCGAGAGATTCTCCTCCTGCGTTATCACCCGCCAATCCTGGATCCGGCGTGCGAGGGCGGGGCTAGCAAACGAAACGTCCACAATAGACCCGCCCTGACGATGTACGCACGTATGGGTATTCCCCCTGTTTAGTAGGGAGAGACCAGAGGCGGCGGCCCAAAGCTCCACGGCCTCACCGCGCGCATCGGTGGAGCGATTGCCCCAAACTACTGACTTGGCGTTCAGGTCCCCCATGAGGAGAACCTGACGCGGAGCTGCGCGACGGACTGCGCTTCCAACCGATACGAGGTACGCCTCGAAGTCGACAAGCGGCCTGTTAGGGGAGAAGTATGTCCCTATCAGAGTGATACCCTCCCAGGCGGCCACCACGAACCCGTGGCCCCTTTCCACCACAGAGGGGGGCGTGAAGCCAGGCGCTGAACGTACAATAATAGCTACGAGACCATCCCGATCACCAACCCAATTGGGTCGGTCGACGACGAAGTATGGCTCCGCAGCGACGGCCACATCAATGGACCACTCCGCCAGGGCTTGCAGCAGCAGGTCTTGGGCTCTGGTGGCGTGGTTTAAGTTACACTGGAGGAAGCTAAATGGACGTCTTAAATCCATTAAGATTAAGATTCCATAGCCTCCTCCTGCCCAGCTACACTGGGTGTACCCTCATCGGGGGGCCTTGGCTTGGACTCCAGGATCTTCCCCCTCGTCTGGGGGGGATTGCATTTCCTCCCCCCCATGACATGCCCGGCCGGTTTTTTGTCGGCTGAACAAACGGCACAATGTGGCTCCACGCTGCAAGTGGATTGTTGGTGGCCGATTTTTCCACAACGGAAGCAAAGCCCGCTCCTATCGATTGAGGAGGGGCAGCACTGTTTAGAGTGTCCCGTTCCAAAGCACTTGTAGCAGCGCATGGGCCGGGTCGCCAATACCGTCACACTTGCCGAGCTGAAGCCGATGAGAAGGCGCCCGACGCTGATTTTCTTGGCCGCGTCGATTGGGCACTTGATTAGTGCCGAACCAGAGCCTCCAGGACCAGTCCGGATTTCTCCAACCTTGACCTGGTCCTGTTGGCATTCGCCTTTCCTGGCAATCACCGCCATCAGCTCCTCCTTCGATATAGAGTCGTCCAGGCCTGAGACTCGGAGGTCTGCGCACTTGACCGGCTGGACGACTTTTGCCACGTCTGACAGCGTCTCCCGCAGCTTGCCGGCAAGGATGCCCGCTTTTTCCGCAGACTGGGTGCCGTAGACCTCTATGATACGGGCCCCCGTGGCCGTGCGTCGACACCTCAGTCTGCCGAGCTCCAGCTCATCAAAGTTATGGGCCGTCCGGGCTCTGCCCAGGGCCTCACCGTAGGTCATCCCTTTCTCGACCGCTGCATCGTCAAGTGTGACGACCACAGCAGCAGATTTGGGAGAAATCAGCTTGGGCTTATTGGCCGACTTGGTGGGCTGAGTTTTGGCTGGGGCGCCTTGGCGCGCCGGCTTTGCTTTCGCCGCTTCGGAGTAAGTGGGCTTCCTCGCCACCGCTGCCTCCTCTGCAGGGGTGCCTCCGCCCTTCTTTCTCCTCTGCCTCTTCTTATTCGTGACAGGGATCCAATCATTCTCCACTGGTACTGGGGGGTCCTTCGTCGCAGGAGAGGACGCCTCTTTCCCGGACGCGGGTGCAGATGGTGGCACCGGCGGACTCTTCTTTGAAGGTTTGTCGGGTTTGATGTTACCGGCAGCCTTGCCCTTCGCTTTTGCCTGTCTAGCCGGCGGTGCATCACTCTTGGAGGTGCCCGCAGCCTGCTCTGGTTGGGCAGGCTGGTTTTTCTTGTCAGCGGCGAGTGGCGGACGGTATCGCTTCTCGGGGAGGAGGCGCTCCTGCAGGCCTTCAAACCGGGCCTCCAGCATCGTGCCTACTGCCCGCATAATCCGGGCCTCGAAGCCTTGCAAGCCGAGCTCGGCCTCGCTCACATCTGGTCCAACTGCCGTGCCAGAACCGGCGGTAGTTGGACGCAACGGCACCGGGGGAGCTGGTGCAGAAGGAGTAGGTGGAGTTACCTCAACCACCATCTCAACCTCCTCACAGCTCATGAATGGACTCGTGCGACTCTTCCTCTTGAGGGATTTTAGCTCCCTTGTCAGGTCGGATACACTTTGCCGGAGTTCAGCAAGCTCCTTGCTCATGGCTATGTTCTCCGCCTTGAGCGCCCTCATGTCATCCGAGATGGACCTCTGGGCCATCTCTTCAAAGCAGTCCTGGATGGACTGGGCTGCCTTTTTCAGGGCTTTTTGGAAAGGCCCACTGAGGTGCGACGACTTCTTTGCTACCTCATTTATCACCCCGCAATCTGCCTTTATCACCTCCTCGATATCAAGGGAGGTTTTAGGGGCAGGAGAGTTCGATGATACGCGGTCCGTCCTGCTTTCCATATATTTGGACCGCGTCTCGTAGGCCCGCTTTTCCGCTTCGGCGATCTCGCGGTCGAGGCGGACCTGTTGTTCTTCTCGCTCAGCCTTTGCCAGCTCCTGCTTGGCTTTGGCGAGCCCAACATACTCCCCGGTCGTAGGGGGGCGTCCGCGCCCATGCCCTTTCCCTTTTTTTGGTGCCACATCAGGGGTGTCGATATCCGACTCAGAATTACTATGCTCGTCTGAGCCCTTCTTTTTCTTTCTCTTCCTTTGGCGTCGCGGGTTTTTGGACGCGGCGTCAGAAGCACTCTCTGATACAAGCACCGAATCCGTCATCGATATAACGGACCGGGCCGACTTCGAAGATGAGTCAGACTCGACAATCTGTCGCTTCCGCGATTGAGTCGACCTTGTGGAAGCCGCCGAGCCAGAACGCGACCGCGTGGCTCTAGGCGCCTCCCCGGCGCTCTCATATTTGACCTTCGATTGGCCCTGAGAAGGGCCTTTGGTTTGGCCCTGAGAAGGGCCTTTGATTTGGCCCTGAGAAGGGCCTTTGGGTTGGCCCTGAAAAGGGCCTTTTTCTAATACCACCACACACTCCTCGGTAACAGATTTCACACCAGGGGTCCCGGATTTCCCCTGGCGCCGGTGGCCTACCGGAGCGTATTGGCCGCTAGTGGCTGATTTCACACACTGGGTACCAGCTTCCTCAGTGCGCCCGGCGTCAACGGGAGGGCATGACATAACACGATCCAAATTATCTGACATTTTCATTACGATGTCCCTCTTCCGGGCGAGGGAACCCTACCTGGCCTCGTCAAGTGATTTTTGAAAAGGTTTACTCCTTGTGGCCCCCACCCCGAAGGATGGCGGCCCCCGGCCCAACACCATGTGCAGGGTAACGGGTTGGCCGACGGTGGTACGGAGTTCATACCACAGCCGCCCCGTCCGTGAACGGACACACCGCGACAGGCGTTACTGCCTCCACCAAGCTCGTCTCGACTGCCGCTGCCCAGGCTCCCCGGGACGCCAGCCGAGACAATCGACAGGCGCAAGCGCCACAAAGACCTCAGAAGGGTCACCAGGCGAAAGCTCTACCCCTTCTTAATTACAAGAAGGAGAGGTTTCGCAACAGACCGCGACAGCGGTTCGCCACATGAAGTGGCCATACTACGCCCCCCTCTACGGGGGCCACTTGTCAGACCATTAGCCGTCGGCGAGCATGGATTTCGCTCAAGCCGACGTTGCCCAGGGTGCACCACGGGGAGGTTGTCTGACCTAGCACCCCAACCTAACCTAACCTTTTTTTTTTTTTTTTTTTTTTTTTTTTTTTTTTTTTTTTTTTTTTTCACGATGGGAAATGCTTTACGCATGCCCCGCGTTTTGGGATACGCGAGGATATGTCGGACTCTCCGCGGCTTCTGGGGGCAGACAGAATGCCCCTCAGAAAGTGCAATGCCGCGGCCTACCGACTAAAACCCACCGATGCCCCTCACATACGCCTTGGCGCGAGCACCTCCATCACCGCCGCATCCTCCTCGTCCTCAGACGAAGAGGGCACGCCGGGGAGGGAGGCGTCACTGCCTGACAAGGTCATGGGAACTCGCGAGAACACATCCACGACCTCGTCGGCGACTGCTCGCCTATGGCGAGCCCGACTCACCCCCCCAAAATGGGAGGGCCGGTGATCCCCCGGGGCATCCAGGGGATCAGCGACTGGCGGCAACCTGTGCAATGCAGGGCCCGGGCTTCCCAGGCCTGGACCCCGCTGGTTGCCGTCAGGAGGAAGTAGGCGGGCGTACATCCGCCTCCTCCGCCCCAACCTTCGGCGGCGGCAGGGAGCAGCCTCGGGATCCTCTTCCCGGGCTCTCTCCGCGTCCTCCTTCTGCGTCATGACGTCTACGCAGAAGGAGTTTACCGCGTCCCACATTTCTTCTCCCTCCAACATGATACAGACCACGTTTTGGAGGGAGAGATCGTCACCTATGACGGCGGTCAACTCCTGGCGCCGCGAAGAAAAACCCGGGCACACCTCTAAGGTGTGCTGCGCTGTATCCTCCGCCGCATCACAATGGTGGCACTCGGGGGTCGGCTCCCTACCGATGCGGTGCAGGTAGCGGCCGAAAGAACCGTGGCCGCTGAGAATCTGCACCAAGTGGTAGGAGAGCGACCCGTGGCGCCGGTCCGCCCACGTGGTGAGAAAGGGGTGCATGGCCTCCAAGGTCCTGGACAAAGTACCAGAGACCGAGGTCGAACCCCTTTGCTCTTCGAGCTCCTCAAACCACACGCGGAACGCCTCGGTAATAGCCTCCTCCAAGGCGGAGGCCCTCTCTCTCGGCGCCAGGCGCCGGTCGTCCGCCCTTGCATCCACTCTGACGCGGTAGGCGGCCGCCAGGACGTGGGCTGAAATCTCCCACGGGGGAGTACCCGCGAGTACACACGCTGCAGTGTGGGACACAGACCGGTAAGCACGTAGTGCTCTCAGAGCCATGGCGCGCTGCGCCCTATGAAGAGACGCGATGGCCCGGGGGCCGAGGGCGTCCGCCCACACCGGGGCGCCGTACAGCGCCATGCTGCGCACTATGCCCGCATAGAGGCGTCGAACTGAGGCGCTCGGGCCCCCAACATTTGGGAGAAGACGCCCGAGCGCATCGGCAGCACCCAAAAGGCGGGGTTCGAGGCGACGAAAATGCTCGTCGAACCCCCACCGCCCGTCTATCACCAAGCCTAAATATTTTAGGTGACGCGACAGTGTCACCCTCACGCCAGCCACCGTTATCTCTTGGCCTGGTGGCGCTCCCCTGCGAGGTCCATGAAATAGAAGGGCCTCGGTCTTGTGCAGGGCCACCTTCAGACCCAGCGCTTCGATACGCCTCACGACCAAAGTGGTGTAGATCGAGGCCAGCCTAAGGGTCTCCTCTAAGTCCCCCCCTCTCGCAGTGACGAGTGTGTCATCTGCGTAGCAGAAAAGTTTTACACGCGGGGGGAGGGCGGCACGAAGGACCCAGTCGTACCCGACGTTCCATAAGAGGGGCCCCAGAACGGAGCCCTGTGGAACGCCGCGGGACATGGGGTGACGATTGGCCACACCACTCTGGCCAGTGAACACGATGTCCCTTCCCTCTAGGTAGCAGCCGATGATGCGCAGCAAATATTGGGGCACCCCGTGATACCGAAGCGCCTCTAGAATAGTACGAAAGGGGAGAGTGTTGAAGGCGTTTGCGATGTCTAATGACACCGCCAACACGCTCTCCCCTCTACCAGTGGCGTCCTCCACCAGCTCCCTCAGTCCCGTGAGCGCGTCCATAGTGGAGCGCCCCACACGGAACCCAAATTGGTTCTGGGACAAATTTGGCCCCACTTCAGAAAGATGTTGGATGAGGCGGAGGGCGACAAGCCTCTCGAATACCTTGCCAACCTCATCCAACAGCACGATCGGTCGATAGCCAGACGGGTCGTCCGCGGGTCGGTTCTCCTTACGCAGGAGGCACAGAATGCCATCCTTCCAGACCTTCGGGAACTGCCCGGTGCGAAGACACGCATCGAACAGTTCGCGAAGGCGATCCCCGAGATGGCGCAGGGAGAGACCTAAGACTTTGCCCGGGACCCCGTCGGGACCGGGAGCGGTCCGTTTCCCTTTCAGTCGTGCGATCGCCGCCCGAAATTCCTCCTCATCGACAGCAGGAGGGTCGCCCTCAGTAGAGACCGCGCTCGCCACAGCTCGCGGAGGAGCCATGCTTGGCGGAGAGTGACCGTCAGACGATGGGAAGAGTTCCCGGACCACGGAACACAGAAGTTCGGGGTCCATGGTCTCGGTCAGGGGGGCGCCGCGCGCCCGCAACTGGTTGCGAGCAGTTTTGTAAGGGCGCCCCCACGGATCTTGGTTGAGGCCCTGCAACATTTCTTCCCTTGCCTCCTCTTTAGAGCGAGCGATGGCCACCTGCAGGGCTATCCGGGCCTCCCTGTAATGACTATATAGGCCCTCCTCCACCTGCAGGTCCCGAACACGCCGCCTGCGGTAGCGTGTGTAGGAGCGACGGGCAGGAGTGCAGGCCGTCCTGAGGTCCGCCACGTGTTGGGACCACCAGTACACCGCCCGACGATCCATGGGAGGGCGTGATCGAGGCATGGAAGCCTCACACACCTCCGTGAGAGCTTCCCTGAAGTGGGTGGCTCTCTCATTGACGTTGAGACTATTCATGGGCGGCAGACACCAGCTCTGGACTATGGCGGCCTCCTCTGCCATCTCTCTGTCCAAACGGTTGAGCGCCCAGCGGGGGGCGCGATCTCTCTGAGGGCCCTGGGAAGGCGGGGAGCGTTCTGTGGGAATCTCGAATCGGATGTAGCGATGATTCGAGAGATTCTCCACCTGCGTTATCACCCGCCAATCCTGGATCCGGCGTGCGAGGGCGGGACTAGCAAACGAAACGTCCACAATAGACCCGCCCTGACGATGTACGCACGTATGGGTATTCCCCCTGTTTAGTAGGGAGAGACCAGAGGCGGCGGCCCAAAGCTCCACGGCCTCACCGCGCGCATCGGTGGAGCGATTGCCCCAAACTACTGACTTGGCGTTCAGGTCCCCCATGAGGAGAACCTGACGCGGAGCTGCGCGACGGACTGCGCTTCCAACCGATACGAGGTACGCCTCGAAATCGACAAGCGGCCTGTTAGGGGAGAAGTATGTCCCTATCAGAGTGATACCCTCCCAGGCGGCCACCACGAACCCGTGGCCCCTTTCCACCACAGAGGGGGGCGTGAAGCCAGGCGCTGAACGTACAATAATAGCTACGAGACCATCCCGATCACCAACCCAATTGGGTCGGTCGACGACGAAGTATGGCTCCGCAGCGACGGCCACATCAATGGACCACTCCGCCAGGGCTTGCAGCAGCAGGTCTTGGGCTCTGGTGGCGTGGTTTAAGTTACACTGGAGGAAGCTAAATGGACGTCTTAAATCCATTAAGATTAAGATTCCATAGCCTCCTCCAGCCCAGCAACACTGGGTGTACCCTCATCGGGGGGCCTTGGCTTGGACTCCAGGATCTTCCCCCTCGTCTGGGGGGGATTGCATTTCCTCCCCCCCATGACATGCCCGGCCGGTTTTTTGTCGGCTGAACAAACGGCACAATGTGGCTCCACGCTGCAAGTGGATTGTTGGTGGCCGATTTTTCCACAACGGAAGCAAAGCCCGCTCCTATCGATTGAGGAGGGGCAGCACTGTTTAGAGTGTCCCGTTCCAAAGCACTTGTAGCAGCGCATGGGCCGGGCCGCCAATACCGTCACACTTGCCGAGCTGAAGCCGATGAGAAGGCGCCCGACGCTGATTTTCTTGGCCGCGTCGATTGGGCACTTGATTAGTGCCGAACCAGAGCCTCCAGGACCAGTCCGGATTTCTCCAACCTTGACCTGGTCCTGTTGGCATTCGCCTTTCCTGGCAATCACCGCCATCAACTCCTCCTTCGATATAGAGTCGTCCAGGCCTGAGACTCGGAGGTCTGCGCACTTGACCGGCTGGACGACTTTTGCCACGTCTGACAGCGTCTCCCGCAGCTTGCCGGCAAGGATGCCCGCTTTTTCCGCAGACTGGGTGCCGTAGACCTCTATGATACGGGCCCCCGTGGCCGTGCGTCGACACCTCAGTCTGCCGAGCTCCAGCTCATCAAAGTTATGGGCCGTCCGGGCTCTGCCCAGGGCCTCACCGTAGGTCATCCCTTTCTCGACCGCTGCATCGTCAAGTGTGACGACCACAGCGGCAGATTTGGGAGAAATCAGCTTGGGCTTATTGGCCGACTTGGTGGGCTGAGTTTTGGCTGGGGCGCCTTGGCGCGCCGGCTTTGCTTTCGCCGCTTCGGAGTAAGTGGGCTTCCTCGCCACCGCTGCCTCCTCTGCAGGGGCGCCTCCGCCCTTCTTTCTCCTCTGCCTCTTCTTATTCGTGACAGGGATCCAATCATCCTCCACTGGTACTGGGGGGTCCTTCGTCGCTGGAGAGGACGCCTCTTTCCCGGACGCGGGTGCAGATGGTGGCACCGGCGGACTCTTCTTTGAAGGTTTGTCGGGTTTGATGTTACCGGCAGCCTTGCCCTTCGCTTTTACCTGTCTGGGCAGCGGTGCATCACTCTTGGAGGTGCCCGCAGCCTGCTCTGGTTGGGCAGGCTGGTTTTTCTTGTCAGCGGCGAGTGGCGGACGGTATCGCTTCTCGGGGAGGAGGCGCTCCTGCAGGCCTTCAAACCGGGCCTCCAGCATCGTGCCTACTGCCCGCATAATCCGGGCCTCGAAGCCTTGCAAGCCGAGCTCGGCCTCGCTCACATCTGGTCCAACTGCCGTGCCAGAACCGGCGGTAGTTGGACGCAACGGCACCGGGGGAGCTGGTGCAGAAGGAGTAGGTGGAGTTACCTCAACCACCATCTCAACCTCCTCACAGCTCATGAATGGACTCGTGCGACTCTTCCTCTTGAGGGATTTTAGCTCCCTTGTCAGGTCGGAGACACTTTGCCGGAGTTCAGCAAGCTCCTTGCTCATGGCTATGTTCTCCGCCTTGAGCGCCCTCATGTCATCCGAGATGGACCTCTGGGCCATCTCTTCAAAGCAGTCCTGGATGGACTGGGCTGCCTTTTTCAGGGCTTTTTGGAAAGGCCCACTGAGGTGCGACGACTTCTTTGCTACCTCATTTATCACCCCGCAATCTGCCTTTATCACCTCCTCGATATCAAGGGAGGTTTTAGGGGCAGGAGAGTTCGATGATACGCGGTCCGTCCTGCTTTCCATATATTTGGACCGCGTCTCGTAGGCCCGCTTCTCCGCTTCGGCGATCTCGCGGTCGAGGCGGACCTGTTGTTCCTCTCGCTCAGCCTTTGCCAGCTCCTGCTTGGCTTTGGCGAGCCCAACATACTCCCCGGTCGTAGGGGGGCGTCCGCGCCCATGCCCTTTCCCTTTTTTCGAAGCGACATCCGCAGGGGTATCGATATCCGACTCAGAATTACTATGCTCGTCTGAGCCCTTCTTTTTCTTTCTCTTCCTTTGGCGTCGCGGGTTTTTGGACGCGGCGTCAGAAGCACTCTCCGTTACAAGCACCGAGTCCGTCATCGATATAACGGACTGGGCCGATTTTGACGATGAGTCAGACTCAACAATCTGTCGCTTCCGCGATTGAGTTGACCTCGTGGAAGCCGCCGAGCCAGAACGCGACCGCGTGGCTCTAGGCGCCTCCCCGGCGCTCTCATATTTGACCTTCAGTTGGCCCTGAGAAGGGCCTTTGGTTTGGCCCTGAGAAGGGCCTTTGATTTGGCCCTGAGAAGGGCCTTTGGGTTGGCCCTGAGAAGGGCCTTTGGGTTGGCCCTGAGAAGGGCCTTTGGGTTGGCCCTGAAAAGGGCCTTTTTCTAACACCACCTTACACGCCTCGGTAACAGATTTCACACCAGGGGTCCCGGATTTCCCCTGGCGCCGGTGGCCTACCGGAGCGTATTGGCCGCTAGTGGCTGATTTCACACACTGGGTACCAGCTTCCTCAGTGCGCCCGGCGTCAACGGGAGGGCATGACATAACACGATCCAAATTATCTGACATTTTCATTACGATGTCCCTCTTCCGGGCGAGGGAACCCTACCTGGCCTCGTCAAGTGATTTTTGAAAAGGTTTACTCCTTGTGGCCCCCACCCCGAAGGATGGCGGCCCCCGGCCCCGCACCATGTGCAGGGTAACGGGTTGGCCGACGGTGGCACGGAGTTCATACCACAGCCGCCCCGTCCGTGAACGGACACACCACGACAGGCGTTACTGCCTCCACCAAGCTCGTCTCGACTGCCGCTACCCAGGCTCCCCGGGACGCCAGCCGAGACAATCGACAGGCGCAAGCGCCACAAAGACCTCAGAAGGGTCACCAGGCGAAAGCTCTACCCCTTCTTAATTACAAGAAGGAGAGGTTTCGCCACAGACCGCGACAGCGGTTCGCCACATGAAGTGGCCATACTACGCCCCCCTCTACGGGGGCCACTTGTCAGGTCAGACCATTAGCCGTCGGCGAGCATGGATTCCGCTCAAGCCGACGTTGCCCAGGGTGCACCACGGGGAGGTTGTCTGACCTAGCACCCCGACCTAACCTAACCTAACCTTTTTTTTTTTTTTTTTTTTTTTTTTTTTTTTTAACGATGGGAAATGCTTTACGCATGCCCCGCGTTTTGGGATACGCGAGGATATGTCGGACTCTCCGCGGCTTCTGGGGGCAGACAGAATGCCCCTCAGAAAGTGCAATGCCGCGGCCTACCGACTAAAACCCACCGATGCCCCTCACATACGCCTTGGCGCGAGCACCTCCATCACCGCCGCATCCTCCTCGTCCTCAGACGAAGAGGGCACGCCGGGGAGGGAGGCGTCACTGCCTGACAAGGTCATGGGAACTCGCGAGAACACATCCACGACCTCGTCGGCGACTGCTCGCCTATGGCGAGCCCCACTCACCCCCCCAAAATGGGAGGGCCGGTGATCCCCCGGGGCATCCAGGGGATCAGCGACTGGCGGCAACCTGTGCAGTGCAGGGCCCGGGCTTCCCAGGCCTGGACCCCGCTGGTTGCCGTCAGGAGGAAGTAGGCGGGCGTACATCCGCCTCCTCCGCCCCAACCTTCGGCGGCGGCAGGGAGCAGCCTCGGGATCCTCTTCCCGGGCTCTCTCCGCGTCCTCCTTCTGCGTCATGACGTCTACGCAGAAGGAGTTTACCGCGTCCCACATTTCTTCTCCCTCCAACATGATGCAGACCACGTTTTGGAGGGAGAGATCGTCACCTATGACGGCGGTCAACTCCTGGCGCCGCGAAGAAAAACCCGGGCACACCTCTAAGGTGTGCTGCGCTGTATCCTCCGCCGCATCACAATGGTGGCACTCGGGGGTCGGCTCCCTATCGATGCGGTGCAGGTAGCGGCCGAAAGAACCGTGGCCGCTGAGAATCTGCACCAAGTGGTAGGAGAGCGACCCGTGGCGCCGGTCCGCCCACGTGGTGAGAAAGGGGTGCATGGCCTCCAAGGTCCTGGACAAAGTACCAGAGACCGAGGTCGAACCCCTTTGCTCTTCGAGCTCCTCAAACCACACGCGGAACGCCTCGGTTATAGCTTCCTCCAAGGCGGAGGCCCTCTCTCTCGGCGCCAGGCGCCGGTCGTCCGCCCTTGCATCCACTCTGACGCGGTAGGCGGCCGCCAGGACGTGGGCTGAAATCTCCCACGGGGGAGTACCCGCGAGTACACACGCTGCGGTGTGGGACACAGACCGGTAAGCACGTAGTGCTCTCAGAGCCATGGCGCGCTGCGCCCTATGAAGAGACGCGATGGCCCGGGGGCCGAGAGCGTCCGCCCACACCGGGGCGCCGTACAGCGCCATGCTGCGCACTATGCCCGCATAGAGGCGTCGAACTGAGGCGCTCGGGCCCCCAACATTTGGGAGAAGACGCCCGAGCGCATCGGCAGCACCCAAAAGGCGGGGTTCGAGGCGACGAAAATGCTCGTCGAACCCCCACCGCCCGTCTATCACCAAGCCTAAATATTTTAGGTGACGCGACAGTGTCACCCTCACGCCAGCCACCGTTATCTCTTGGCCTGGTGGCGCTCCCCTGCGAGGTCCATGAAATAGAAGGGCCTCGGTCTTGTGCAGGGCCACCTTCAGACCCAGCGCTTCGATACGCCTCACGACCAAAGTGGTGTAGATCGAGGCCAGCCTAAGGGTCTCCTCTAAGTCCCCCCCTCTCGCAGTGACGAGTGTGTCATCTGCGTAGCAGAAAAGTTTTACACGCGGGGGGAGGGCGGCACGAAGGACCCAGTCGTACCCGACGTTCCATAAGAGGGGCCCCAGAACGGAGCCCTGTGGAACGCCGCGGGACATGGGGTGACGATTGGCCACACCACTCTGGCCAGTGAACACGATGTCCCTTCCCTCTAGGTAGCAGCCGATGATGCGCAGCAAATATTGGGGCACCCCGTGATACCGAAGCGCCTCTAGAATAGTACGAAAGGGGAGAGTGTTGAAGGCGTTTGCGATGTCTAACGACACCGCCAACACGCTTTCCCCTCTACCAGTGGCGTCCTCCACCAGCTCCCTCAGTCCCGTGAGCGCGTCCATAGTGGAGCGCCCCACACGGAACCCAAATTGGTTCTGGGACAAATTTGGCCCCACTTCAGAAAGATGTTGGATGAGGCGGAGGGCGACAAGCCTCTCGAATACCTTGCCAACCTCATCCAACAGCACGATCGGTCGATAGCCAGACGGGTCGTCCGCGGGTCGGTTCTCCTTACGCAGGAGGCACAGAATGCCATCCTTCCAGACCTTCGGGAACTGCCCGGTGCGAAGACACGCATCGAACAGTTCGCGAAGGCGATCCCCGAGATGGCGCAGGGAGAGACCTAAGACTTTGCCCGGGACCCCGTCGGGACCGGGAGCGGTCCGTTTCCCTTTCAGTCGTGCGATCGCCGCCCGAAACTCCTCCTCATCGACAGCAGGAGGGTCGCCCTCAGTAGAGTCCGCGCTCGCCACAGCTCGCGGAGGAGCCATGCTTGGCGGAGAGTGACCGTCAGACGATGGGAAGAGTTCCCGGACCACGGAACACAGAAGTTCGGGGTCCATGGTCTCGGTCAGGGGGGCGCCGCGCGCCCGCAACTGGTTGCGAGCAGTTTTGTAAGGGCGCCCCCACGGATCTTGGTTGAGGCCCTGCAACATTTCTTCCCTTGCCTCCTCTTTAGAGCGAGCGATGGCCACCTGCAGGGCTATCCGGGCCTCCCTGTAATTACTATATAGGCCCTCCTCCACCTGCGGGTCCCGAACACGCCGCCTGCGGTAACGTGTGTAGGAGCGACGGGCAGGAGTGCAGGCCGTCCTGAGGTCCGCCACGTGTTGGGACCACCAGTACACCGCCCGACGATCCATGGGAGGGCGTGATCGAGGCATGGAAGCCTCACACACCTCCGTGAGAGCTTCCCTGAAGTGGGTGGCTCTCTCATTGACGTTGAGACTATTCATGGGCGGCAGACACCAGCTCTGGACTATGGCGGCCTCCTCTGCCATCTCTCTGTCCAAACGGTTGAGCGCCCAGCGGGGGGCGCGATCTCTCTGAGGGCCCTGGGAAGGCGGGGAGCGTTCTGTGGGAATCTCGAATCGGATGTAGCGATGATTCGAGAGATTCTCCACCTGCGTTATCACCCGCCAATCCTGGATCCGGCGTGCGAGGGCGGGACTAGCAAACGAAACGTCCACAATAGACCCGCCCTGACGATGTACGCACGTATGGGTATTCCCCCTGTTTAGTAGGGAGAGACCAGAGGCGGCGGCCCAAAGCTCCACGGCCTCACCGCGCGCATCGGTGGAGCGATTGCCCCAAACTACTGACTTGGCGTTCAGGTCCCCCATGAGGAGAACCTGCCGCGGAGCTGCGCGACGGACTGCGCTTCCAACCGATACGAGGTACGCCTCGAAATCGACAAGCGGCCTGTTAGGGGAGAAGTATGTCCCTATCAGAGTGATACCCTCCCAGGCGGCCACCACGAACCCGTGGCCCCTTTCCACAACAGAGGGGGGCGTGAAGCCAGGCGCTGAACGTACAATAATAGCTACGAGACCATCCCGATCACCAACCCAATTGGGTCGGTCGACGACGAAGTATGGCTCCGCAGCGACGGCCACATCAATGGACCACTCCGCCAGGGCTTGCAGCAGCAGGTCTTGGGCTCTGGTGGCGTGGTTTAAGTTACACTGGAGGAAGCTAAATGGACGTCTTAAATCCATTAAGATTAAGATTCCATAGCCTCCTCCAGCCCAGCAACACTGGGTGTACCCTCATCGGGGGGCCTTGGCTTGGACTCCAGGATCTTCCCCCTCGTCTGGGGGGGATTGCATTTCCTCCCCCCCATGACATGCCCGGCCGGTTTTTTATCGGCTGAACAAACGGCACAATGTGGCTCCACGCTGCAAGTGGATTGTTGGTGGCCGATTTTTCCACAACGGAAGCAAAGCCCGCTCCTATCGATTGAGGAGGGGCAGCACTGTTTAGAGTGTCCCGTTCCAAAGCACTTGTAGCAGCGCATGGGCCGGGCCGCCAATACCGTCACACTTGCCGAGCTGAAGCCGATGAGAAGGCGCCCGACGCTGATTTTCTTGGCCGCGTCGATTGGGCACTTGATTAGTGCCGAACCAGAGCCTCCAGGACCAGTCCGGATTTCTCCAACCTTGACCTGGTCCTGTTGGCATTCGCCTTTCCTGGCAATCACCGCCATCAACTCCTCCTTCGATATAGAGTCGTCCAGGCCTGAGACTCGGAGGTCTGCGCACTTGACCGGCTGGACGACTTTTGCCACGTCTGACAGCGTCTCCCGCAGCTTGCCGGCAAGGATGCCCGCTTTTTCCGCAGACTGGGTGCCGTAGACCTCTATGATACGGGCCCCCGTGGCCGTGCGTCGACACCTCAGTCTGCCGAGCTCCAGCTCATCAAAGTTATGGGCCGTCCGGGCTCTGCCCAGGGCCTCACCGTAGGTCATCCCTTTCTCGACCGCTGCATCGTCAAGTGTGACGACCACAGCGGCAGATTTGGGAGAAATCAGCTTGGGCTTATTGGCCGACTTGGTGGGCTGAGTTTTGGCTGGGGCGCCTTGGCGCGCCGGCTTTGCTTTCGCCGCTTCGGAGTAAGTGGGCTTCCTCGCCACCGCTGCCTCCTCTGCAGGGGCGCCTCCGCCCTTCTTTCTCCTCTGCCTCTTCTTATTCGTGACAGGGATCCAATCATCCTCCACTGGTACTGGGGGGTCCTTCGTCGCTGGAGAGGACGCCTCTTTCCCGGACGCGGGTGCAGATGGTGGCACCGGCGGACTCTTCTTTGAAGGTTTGTCGGGTTTGATGTTACCGGCAGCCTTGCCCTTCGCTTTTACCTGTCTGGGCAGCGGTGCATCACTCTTGGAGGTGCCCGCAGCCTGCTCTGGTTGGGCAGGCTGGTTTTTCTTGTCAGCGGCGAGTGGCGGACGGTATCGCTTCTCGGGGAGGAGGCGCTCCTGCAGGCCTTCAAACCGGGCCTCCAGCATCGTGCCTACTGCCCGCATAATCCGGGCCTCGAAGCCTTGCAAGCCGAGCTCGGCCTCGCTCACATCTGGTCCAACTGCCGTGCCAGAACCGGCGGTAGTTGGACGCAACGGCACCGGGGGAGCTGGTGCAGAAGGAGAAGGTGGAGTTACCTCAACCACCATCTCAACCTCCTCACAGCTCATGAATGGACTCGTGCGACTCTTCCTCTTGAGGGATTTTAGCTCCCTTGTCAGGTCGGAGACACTTTGCCGGAGTTCAGCAAGCTCCTTGCTCATGGCTATGTTCTCCGCCTTGAGCGCCCTCATGTCATCCGAGATGGACCTCTGGGCCATCTCTTCAAAGCAGTCCTGGATGGACTGGGCTGCCTTTTTCAGGGCTTTTTGGAAAGGCCCACTGAGGTGCGACGACTTCTTTGCTACCTCATTTATCACCCCGCAATCTGCCTTTATCACCTCCTCGATATCAAGGGAGGTTTTAGGGGCAGGAGAGTTCGATGATACGCGGTCCGTCCTGCTTTCCATATATTTGGACCGCGTCTCGTAGGCCCGCTTCTCCGCTTCGGCGATCTCGCGGTCGAGGCGGACCTGTTGTTCCTCTCGCTCAGCCTTTGCCAGCTCCTGCTTGGCTTTGGCGAGCCCAACATACTCCCCGGTCGTAGGGGGGCGTCCGCGCCCATGCCCTTTCCCTTTTTTCGAAGCGACATCCGCAGGGGTATCGATATCCGACTCAGAATTACTATGCTCGTCTGAGCCCTTCTTTTTCTTTCTCTTCCTTTGGCGTCGCGGGTTTTTGGACGCGGCGTCAGAAGCACTCTCCGTTACAAGCACCGAGTCCGTCATCGATATAACGGACTGGGCCGATTTTGACGATGAGTCAGACTCAACAATCTGTCGCTTCCGCGATTGAGTTGACCTCGTGGAAGCCGCCGAGCCAGAACGCGACCGCGTGGCTCTAGGCGCCTCCCCGGCGCTCTCATATTTGACCTTCAGTTGGCCCTGAGAAGGGCCTTTGGTTTGGCCCTGAGAAGGGCCTTTGATTTGGCCCTGAGAAGGGCCTTTGGGTTGGCCCTGAGAAGGGCCTTTGGGTTGGCCCTGAAAAGGGCCTTTTTCTAACACCACCTTACACGCCTCGGTAACAGATTTCACACCAGGGGTCCCGGATTTCCCCTGGCGCCGGTGGCCTACCGGAGCGTATTGGCCGCTAGTGGCTGATTTCACACACTGGGTACCAGCTTCCTCAGTGCGCCCGGCGTCAACGGGAGGGCATGACATAACACGATCCAAATTATCTGACATTTTCATTACGATGTCCCTCTTCCGGGCGAGGGAACCCTACCTGGCCTCGTCAAGTGATTTTTGAAAAGGTTTACTCCTTGTGGCCCCCACCCCGAAGGATGGCGGCCCCCGGCCCCGCACCATGTGCAGGGTAACGGGTTGGCCGACGGTGGCACGGAGTTCATACCACAGCCGCCCCGTCCGTGAACGGACACACCACGACAGGCGTTACTGCCTCCACCAAGCTCGTCTCGACTGCCGCTACCCAGGCTCCCCGGGACGCCAGCCGAGACAATCGACAGGCGCAAGCGCCACAAAGACCTCAGAAGGGTCACCAGGCGAAAGCTCTACCCCTTCTTAATTACAAGAAGGAGAGGTTTCGCCACAGACCGCGACAGCGGTTCGCCACATGAAGTGGCCATACTACGCCCCCCTCTACGGGGGCCACTTGTCAGACCATTAGCCGTCGGCGAGCATGGATTCCGCTCAAGCCGACGTTGCCCAGGGTGCACCACGGGGAGGTTGTCTGACCTAGCACCCCTAACCTAACCTAACCTAACCTAACCTAACCTAACCTAACCTAACCTAACCTAACCTAACCTAACCTAACCTAACCTTTTTTTTTTTTTTTTTTTTTTTTTTTTTTTTTTTTTTTTTTTTTTTTTTTACGAGGGGAATGCGTTACGCTTACCCCACCGCGGGGCGACACGGTGGGGTTATGTGGGACTCGCCCGCCGGGTTAGTGGCAACGGGCATACCCACTAAACCCCTCGGTGTGCCTCTCAAACCAGGGATAAAACAGCATGGGCTCCTTATTGAGATTCTACCACGCTGCCCTGCTCGGCCCCGGCAAATCCGGGCCACTTCACCGATGAGGAGACGCCCGAGCACACATGGGCGTCTCCTCAATCTCTACGAGGCCACCAAAGGCAGGCAGGGGTTCACCCTACCCCCACCCACCGGCCTGTGTTACACGGGAAAACGACGCGCGAACTGCCGTCGCCTCCTCCCCAGTCTTCTTTGTCGTAGCGGGTCCGCTTGTGTGTCGTTTTCACGGTCCCGCTCTGCAGCCTCCTTCTGCGTCATAATGTCTTCGCAGAAGGAAGCCACGGCCTCCCACGACCTCTCACTGCCCAGCATGGCAATGATCACGCTGGGCAGTGTCAGGTCCCCACCCACCACGGCCGTAAGGGCACGGCGCTGCGAGCTCCAGGCTGCGCACACCTCTAAGGTGTGCTGCGCCGAGTCTTCAACAGCACCGCACTCGTGGCATTGCGGAGTCGCCTCTCTTTGAATTCGGTGCAGATAGCCACCGAAACAGCCATGTCCGGTGAGTATCTGCACCAGATGGTAAGTTAGCGACCCATGTCTCCGAGTTATCCATTCGTTTAGAACAGGTCGTATTGCATCTGTCGTTCGTGTCCCGTACCTAGCAGTTTCCAGGTCCTCCGACCACCTCTGTAATATTTCATTGCGCAAAATTTCTTGCGCTCTGCGGACTTCCTCAGGCGCGGGTCGTTCCCCTCGCTCCCTAGCCTCTGCCCTGAAGCGGTAAGTTTCTGAAAGGACTTCTGCCTCTCTCTCCCATGGCGGTGTACCCGCTAAAACGCAGGCCGCATCACCTGACACCGTCCTATACCCTCTTATCGCCCTTGTTGCCAAGATGCGTTGTGGTTGTCGCAGACATGCACGATTTTCAGGGGTGAGAGCGTCTACCCATACGGGTGCCCCATATAGAGCCATCGATTTCACGACACCTGCAAAAAGGCGACGACACGTTACACTCGGCCCACCAACGTTGGGCAAAAGTCGACTCAAAGCCGCCGCCGCACTGGTCAGCCGTGGAGCCAACCGTTTGAAGTGCTCTGCAAATGACCATCGGCTGTCCAGGATTAGTCCCAGATATTTGATGCTGGGCTTTATTGGCACTCTCGCACCGTCGATGAGGATGTGAGCATCGCCCGGTGGTTTGTGCCGTAGGCCATGAAAGGCTATAGCCTCTGTCTTCTCCAAAGCCACTCTAAGACCTAGCAATCGAATACGCCCAACTACAAGGGTTGAACCCACCGTAGCCAGACGTGCTGCTTCTTCGAAATTCTTGCCCCGGGCCGCGATGAGTGTATCATCTGCATAGCAGATCACGTTCATCCGGGGCAAGAGAACTCCTCGCAGGACCCAATTATAACCGAGGTTCCACAGTAAGGGACCAAGGACAGATCCCTGTGGAACCCCGCACTCCACGTCATGAGTCATCAACTGTCCGGCACTATTGACGAAGAGGACACGCCTTCCAGTGAGATAATCTTTAATTAACCGTTGTAAGTACAGAGGCAACTGGTGGAATTTCAGCGCCTCAAGAATGCACGGAAATGGAAGAGTATTGAAGGCGTTGGCAATATCCAATGATACCGCTACCAAGCTCTCCCTTCGGTTTATCGCCTCTGTTGCAAGCCTCTTTAGTTCTAGGAGCGCATCGACTGTGGAGCGGTTTGTACGGAAACCATATTGTTGATCCGACAGATCTGGACCCATTTCTCTCAGGTGTTGAATGATACGAGCTGCAAGTATACGCTCAAAGAATTTAGCCACTTCATCCAGCAAAACTATCGGCCTATATGCGGAGGGTGAATTTGCAGGACGACCTTCTTTCCGCAGCAAACAGAGACGACCTTCCTTCCAGATCGCTGGAAATTTTCCCGCCAGCAGGCAAGCGTCAAAAACGGCACGGAGGCGCTCTTTGAGATGTTTTAGAGCTACCTCCAGCACTCGGCCTGGAACACCATCTGGGCCGGGGGCTTTCTTCTTAGCTTTAAGGCGATCTGTCGCAACTTCCATCTCTCCATCTGTGACCATGGGGACTTCCGTCTCAAACCCGTGGGCAGTTGGTGGTACCATCACTGGAGGTCTGAATTCTCCGGGGTTTGGAAATAGTCCCGCAACAACCGTCTGCAGGAGCTGCGGCTCCATAGTCTCTGTGATAGGAGGAGCATAGGGGCGCAACTTATTGCGTACCATCTTATATGGCCGCCCCCATGGGTCTTGATCTAGTGTCCCAACAAAACCGTTCCATGATTCATCTCTAGCGCGGTTGATGGCTAGTTGAAGATTATTTTTTGCTTCCTTGTAAGCCCTATAGGATATTTCTTCCTCTTCGTCAGTGTGTCGGCGTCGTCGGCGACATCGCTTGTGCGCTCGTCGGGCATCGTTACAGGTGTATCGGAGAGCAGCAATTTCTGGCGTCCACCAATAAACCTGTTGCCTGTTTTTCGGGAGACCTCTGCTGCGGGGCATGCCCGTGTCACAGATAGATGTAAGATCTTCGCGGATAGAGACTGCCAATTCGTCTGCACTTCTATCACCCATTGGAGTGGGGTTCCAGCATGCTACCATAGCTGCTTCTTCTGCCAGCTGTTTATCCAGTCGAGTGAGAGTCCACCTTGGAAATTGCGCTCTACCAGCTGCTCTAGATGAACGGGTGTTGTTTGTCACCTGATGTGAGGAGATTTTAAACTTTATATATCGGTGGTCCGACAACGTCTCCGTATTTACTATAACGCGCCAGTCTTGAATGCGCCGGGCCATGGATGGAGTCGCAAACGTCACATCCACGATGGACCCTCCATTCCTCCTGACGCAAGTATAAACTGAGCCCCTATTACAAACAACGAGCCCTGACGTCCCGACCCAGTCTGCCAGAACAGTGCCCTTAGGTTTAGTGACAGGAGAATTCCAGGCTGACGATTTACAGTTAAGATCCCCCATTATGAGTACAGGATTTGGACTTAATCTTCTCAACACTGGACTAAGCGTATCGAGGTAGACTTCAAGCTCAGCCACTCCTAGGTTAGGTGAAAAATAACCCCCGATCACTACGAAATCTCTTATTTTTACTACAACAAACCCTGCGCCTCTTTCTATAACCTGAAAAGGAGGAGCACAAGCTGGAGTGCAGACTGCAACGACACCATTTATATCCCCAGCCCAGTTTGGTTGAGGTGAGATGTAATACGGCTCCGATGCTACTGCCACATCTATAGAACCCTCCGCCATTGCTTGTGCAAAAAGATCTTGTGATCTGGCGCAGTGGTTTACATTCGCTTGGAGGAATAGAAGAGGGCCACTATCCATTGGTGGTTTCCATTGCCTCTGGCGGACTAGGCCGCTCTACTCGATTGGTGGTGGCCGGGGTCCCTCCGGCTACCTTGTGCCTTTTCGTTGGTGGGGCACATTTTTTGGTCCCCATGCTATGGTCCGCAGGCCGTTTAAGATTCGCACAGATTGGACAGTGCGGCTTGTCGGTGCATTGTGCTACCTTATGACCAGCCTTACCACAGCGAAGGCACAAGTTGCTGCGGTCTATCTGGGCATTGCACTGCTGCTTAGTGTGACCCAACTCCAAGCAGCGGAAGCACATGAGCGGTCGTGGCTCTAGTGCACGGACAGAGACAGAGCTCCACCCTATGAGAAGTCTACCTTCTCCAACGATTACCCTAGCGGCGTTGACCGGACACTGTACAGAAACAGTCCCCATTCCTCCCGGTCCACTACGGATTGCCCCCACCTTTACAGCATCTTTCAGGCACCCCCCCTTCGAAGAAACTGCAGTTACAATATCATCTTGTGAGATGGAATCATCCAATCCAGATAAACGAAGGTCCGCGCATTTTACCGGCCTTGTAACTTTAACACCCTCTGGGAGAATATCTTTTAGCTTTTCAGCTAAGCGATCTGCCTTATCACCAGAGTCAGAACCTGGTATTTCTATTGCGCGGGCCCCAGTGAGAGTCATTTTAACTTTGACTCCGGCTATTTCTAGGTCTTCCAACGCTATGCTTCGCCTCGCCCTTCCAATGACGTCAGCATATGATAGGCCTTGGTCTTGTGCCTCTTTGTCTAAAGTAATGACCACCGCTGTTGTACGTGGTGGTCGCAGCTTGTCCTTCTTTTTCTTCTTTTTCTTGATCTTTGCAGCTTCTTCCTGTTTCTTAGCTGCTTCCTTCTTATTTACTTTATTTTTTGCTTTTCGATTTGTGACTTGTTCCCAGCCCTCCTCCTCTACAGGCTGATTGGTGGAGGGTCCTGGTGTCGATAAATCTTTCTGTGAAGGCACCTTCTTCTTTGCACTCCCTGAACGTGGCGCAGGCTTTGGTTTGGGTTGCGACGCAGGTGCAGAACCAGATTGCGGCTCAGAGACCGGCTGTGGAGTCGTCTTTTTGCCTTTCCCTTTGCCTTTCTTTTTCCCACTCTCTGTTCGTGGTGCCGGAACCGGGGGTGCCGGTAGTTCAGGCTCTTGAACAGGCAATTGAGTTGTAGGGGATGCCTTATTTTTCCTGTCCGCTGCCAATGGCGGACGAAGCCGTTCCTGAGGAGGAAGGCGTGCCTCTAGCGACTCTAGTCTAGTAGACACCATGGTGCCCACCTGTATCATGACCTCCCTCATTAGGTCTTGATCGATTGCTGGTGCCGACGTTTCCATCGGTGTTTCGCATGGAGCGGGCATAGATCTTTGCTCTGAGAAACTATGCATTTCTACTCGCAGCTCAGCCATCGCTTTTTTAAGTTGTTCCACCTCGGCCCTTAGGCGTGCATTTTCAGCTTGAAGCTTGGTGGTTTCCTCATTTATGGTACGCTTGCCCAGGATGTTTACCACTTCTTTGAGCGAGTTCACTGACTCTTTAAGTGACCGTTGGAACGTACCCTTTAGATTTCTAGAGTGTTCTGCGACATGGAGAATTATCGCGCATTCTTCCTTAGCTTGTTCCCGGAGAATCGCATCGGATTTTTCGTCGTCTTCTGTATTCATTGGATTGCCTCTCTCCAATGCGCGTCGGGCTCTATTTACCCTTGCAGCCTGCGTCATTGCAAACGTCTCTTCCTCTGCTTGAAGCAGCAGTTCTTCTCTTCTTGCCGATTTGTATTCATTCACAGCCTTGGCAAGACCGATACAGTGGCCAGTGGTCGGGGGACGTCCCCTTCCCCGCCGTGACAGTTTCGAACAAGATGAACTCGATCTTATTGACTGGCTATCCGATAGTTCCGAACCGGAACTATTGGCATCATGAGAGCGTGGACGCTTCTGAGTCCTACTTCTTAGCGACAAGGGCTCACGAAAATCGCCCACATTGCTCGTCTCTGTAAGTGTGCAATCGGAGCCCGATAGCATACTCTCCACACTTCCTACTCTCTCTAACACAATTACAGGTTTTTTGGTTTTGCTGCTTGCAGCGTAATACGATCCGCCTGAGCTAGGCCCACCATCATCTAAAAGAGTCTTCTTCGACACGGACGAACGAGACCGGTCTCGTGCCTTACTTCCGGCGCAGTTTTTACCCGGACCCAGCGCATTGTCCGACAGACAGTTGTTGCCCCCCCCAGAATACGAGGGGCTGCCGAGCACCGAGGTGCTCGGGAAGGATTCTCCAGCTGCGGAGCAGCTGGTACCTTCCTGGGGTATTAACTTTTTACACTTGTCCATGTCATTGGTTATTGGGCCTACCATTAGAGGGGGATAGGCTCCCCTTTGGTTTTTTATAGTGGTATCCTTCCACGCAGCCCCCACTTGAAGTGGCGGCCTCCGGCCCCGCACCACGTACGAGGTTACGGCGTTCCCAACACTACGTCCAAAAGGGACTGCTGGACCTACAGAAGGCCCCCAACTCTCCGACCCGCACCGCCGCTACTCGGAAACGTCCAAGACGCCGGTCGGGCCCTACCTCGCCAGACTATTCGCCGTCACCGCAACAGAGCGGTGACGCCCAGGGTGCACCACGAGGAGGTTGTCTGGCCTAGCACCCCAACCTAACCTAACCTAACCTAACCTAACCTAACCTAACCTAACCTAACCTAACCTAACCCATTCTGGCTCCGACCGCCGTAGAGTACAGAGCAAAAACACGTGCGCTCCTCACTAAAAAATTATAAAAAGTGGTAAATCCAAGGCGCACAGTCAAGTGCTATACATCAAAAGTTGCGCCTCGACGCGCCCGACACGGTGGTGAAACCTGTGTGAAAATCGGTGCAGTATCCAGGAAGTTATTCTGTGAAAAGTGAAAGTGACACGTGCAAGTGCTAAAAAATCACCAGTTTTTCGCCCACTGCGTCCACATCTTTTGAGACGCGTGGGATTGCGAATTGTCGGCGTGTGCGCCTTTGCGCCCTCTTCACAACGAGCTGAGTTCCAGATTTTTCCCGTTAATATCCTAAGGGATAAAAGGGAAAAACCAACTAACCTGAAAACACGTGGTCGGACTTCCCGGCGCGGCCGGGTGTTTTGAAGGTGTTCAACAGGAGCGGCGCAACGGGGCGAGTCACTGGACACCTCGATCTTCAAAATCGGACAAGAAGCAGCTGAGTTTTTAGATTTTAAAAATTTCAAAAATTAATAACTCAAAAAATTTGTATCACAGTAAATTTTGTCTAAATTTTTAAAATTAGTACTAGTTAATATCTTTCATATAGTTTTTAAATTTTAATTTTCGGACTTATATTCAGGGAGTTATTAATTTTTGAAGTTAGGGGTTGAAACTTCCCCCACCGATTGTGCTTTGGCTTTAAGTCCGTTTTTCAAAATTTCTTTTGTGTTTTGTCGTGTACTGTATGTGCTATTTTTAGGTACCCCATTTATATTTTTAGGAGTTATACTTTTTTAGATATTTGATTTTTAAAGTTATTTTTTGTGTTATTTTTTAGGGGTATTTAGATAGGGGTTAGGTCTTAGGTGTCCCTGGCATCACTAGTAAGCCCAAACACCGGTGGGCTAGGCCTTTGTTTACGTTTTATCCGGATTGGCGGCCATTTTGTTAAAATCCGGATACATTTTCTCCCGCTAATAACTTCTGTGTCTTTGGTCCTAGAGAGGCGAGGCTTCCACAGTAGGGCCTAATTTTAGACCCTCTTGCGGCCTGGTGGGGTGAGAACGCTTAACTCCATATAGTGTCTATATCCGGATTCTGGCCCGTGTACATTGTAGCCCAGTGTCCCCCCAACACGCCGCAGAAAACCCCGCGTCTCTACGACCAATAGTTTGGGAGCTACGATTTTTGGAATATTAGGGGGACCATTAGTCCCCCTGGGGGACCAAATTTTGGAACCGCTATAGCTCCCAAACTATCCACCCGATTAGAGTGGACCTTTAAAATATTCTGTGTATTTTTCTCCCCTCTACCCTTTCCAACCCCAAAAACCCCATTTTTCCCACTTTTGTTTTTTACCCCGATTTTTTCGTTTTGCGAGGTAGATCTCGCCAGGGCACCCCCAATAAACCCAAACACCGGGTACCTAGCTCCAATAGGGCCGGAGCTACAGCCCTCCAAAGTTGGTGGCGGCCATCTTGGACGCCATTTTGAAAAAGTTTGGAGGGCCATATCTCCCAAACTATTGGGGCTAGAGCGACGGGGATTTGTCTGGTTGGTCTCCCCGGACCCACTCTACCATCCTGGTGGGGTCATATCACCCTAGGGTGACCTTGGAAATTAGTTTCCAAAAACCCCGCCGGGGGGTCGGGCTCGGTGAGAGGAACCAGGAAATACCACATACCCGGGTACTTCGCCCAATACTTCCCGGGATATCGGCCTTTATCCGGTTTTTATCCGGTTTCTCCGGGAATTTCCGGCGCCGATTACTCGGAAACTATTGGTCGTAAAGGGGCGTGCGAGGGGTCGGGTTGTAGGGCTCGGCAAGGGCTACAATCGCCCTGTAGGACTTAAGGCGATCGGAGCCGCCATTTTGGCCGCCATCTTGTTTTTTAGTTGTTTAAGTGTAACTTCGCGGATAAAATTCGCAAAAATTCGCGGTTTTCACTGGCGGGTGTATTTTGCCACTTCCTCTGACATATCCAAAAATTAGAGACGTAGAGTCGTTTTTTGCGACTCTACACTTAAAAAACCCTGACATTGCCTTTCTGCATACAACCTAGGTAAATTTACCTACAATAATTTTTTATTGATAGTGCTTATTCTTAAGTTGAGACCGCGCAAGCCGCTGACATAGAATCCGTCTTTTGGCGAATTTTAATCTTTTTAATTTTAATTTAAATTTTATTTATTAAATTTTTACAACTTTTACAATTCTTATCTCAATTATCTGTATCTTACTATTTTAATTTGTGACGCATACCTCTTACGACATGAGTACCGTTAGGACACCAGCTAACCCTAAGCCCATCCCAGGGTTATCACCATCAAAGACGCATACAAAGGGCGTTAAAAAGATTGTCGAAGGACTAAACGCGAGCTCGGAAGCAAGCACGGTGCAAAACTCCACCCCCATCACTAAAACAACAAAAGTAGGCTCTAAACATCTGGCTACTAAGTTTACCGCCCCATCACCATCTGCTAGCGGCACTACTCTACCTTTTATGAAGTGTTCTGGGAGGAAAAAGGAAACAGTTGGCCTGGCTGCAAATTTCAACGCAGGCAAAATTCATATGGAATTAAAGGCCGAGCGCACCGTAGTCATGCTCCAGAGGGTTATGCAATTCATTGAAGACATACCCGACCAATTGAAGTTGTACTCGGGTATGCGTAAAGACATCAGAGACTTCCTGAGGAAAGGCTACGAATTGTCCATACTGCGACTCCTTGAAGTTGAAAGGACTATTATGGGAAACGACAACACCCAAGACATATCCGGTATAGAGATACAAAAGCATACCTTAAGTCCAGCCACAGCGGCGCCACCAAGGGAATCACCAGAACCCTCTCGTTCAATAAGTGACCAGCAGATTGGTATCTTGCTAAAGCGCTTTGACGACTTCCAGGAAACGATGGAGGGGCACTTTCACGCCACAGATTCGAACGTGCGGGCCTGTGCCAGTCCTCTGCTGGAAAAAATAGAAGGAGTAGCTGCTAAATTGGACATAGCCACTGATGAAATAAAAAAGTTAGGCGTAATGACGGCCGAGAAGACATACGCGAACGTAACTGCGTCTACCAACATGGGCAAACCGCAGAGTGGTGCCGGGAGCACACTCCACTCAGTGGTGATAACATCCACCGTGGAGGAAGAAACAGGAGAGGAAGTTCTAGACAAGGTCCGCGACACCCTAGATCTAAAAGAAGGATGGGTGACGGTAGAAAGAGTCAGAAAGGCCAAAGATAGGAAGATCATAATAAGCTGTAAGACGACGGAAGAAAGGAGAAAGATAAAGGACAAAATTGAAAAAGATGGAAAAAACCTGCATTGCGAAGAAATGAAGAATAAGGACCCGCTTTTAATATTCAAAGATGTCCTTGCAATGCGTAAAGATAATGAACTGCTGGACATTATCCGTTCCCAAAACAAAGGAATATTCCAGGGACTAAGTGAAGAAGAAAACAGAATGGTAGTAAAATACCGAAGAAAGGCAAGAAACCAACATACCGTGCACCTCGTGATTGCCACCTCTCCGACCATCTGGAAGAGGGCAACCCAATCTGGCGTAATGTATATAGAAATGCAGAGGATAAGGGTTGAGGACCAATCGCCTCTGGTCCAATGCACAAGGTGCCTTGGGTACGGCCACAGTAAGGGCTACTGCAAGGACACTGAAGACCTGTGCATACACTGTGGGGGTCCTCATGTAAAAGCCGAATGTGAGGCATGGAAGAACCACATGCCTCCATCCTGTAAAAACTGCATAAGGGAGAAGAGTGAAATGATAGAAAAACCCCACAGTGCTTTTAGCAATGAATGTCCCGTACGGAAGCGCTGGGACAGGCTGGCACGAAAGACAGTAGCATATTGCTAAGGGCACCTATGAGAAAACTCCTCCATACCAGCTGATACAAGCCAACCTGCAAAGGAAAAAATTAGCCACCAACGAACTACTGATGGAAGCAGCGAAAAGAAAAGTGGCAGCAGCTCTTGTACAGGAACCGTATGTGGGCAGTGCGAGAAGTATGAGGACACAAAGCGGAGTCAGGGTCTTCCAGAGCGACGGAGTAGGAACGGTTAAAGCGGCAATAGCGGTCTTTGACCCAAACCTCAACGTGGAGCAATACCCAGACCTTACCACCAACAACGTCGTGGTAATAACCGTCTACACTGAAGCCTGGAAGATCACGCTTGTGTCCTACTGTCCAGACGCTACTTGATCCAGACTCATCACACCCGATCACGAAGGCAATCCAGGGTAACCTTCAATACCTTAGAGACAACCAACAGCTCGTCTCACTATTCTGGATAAGGGCCCATGTCGGAGTGAAAGGGAATGAGAGAGCGGATCAACTAGCGAAGGAGGCGGCTCTCAAGTTGAAGACAAGACCGCACTATGACTGCTGTCCCATCTCGTTCGTTAAACGCCACATCCGGGCGGAAACGCTCGAGGCATGGGACTGCAGGTATAGATCGGAAAACACGGCCGAGACCACCAAGGTCTTCTTCCCTGATGGGGTGGCGGCTTACGGTGTGGTGAGGAAGATGTCCATTGATCGACTGGCGGCACAAATACTGACTGGCCACGGAGGGTTCTGTGCATACCTGCACAGATTCAAACGCAGGGACAGCCCTTCCTGTATTTGTGACCCGGTCGCGATCGAGGACATCTTCCACATCATACTCGACTGTCCAGTACACAATGTCGATAGGTACACTCTGCAACAGCAAATTGACACTAAATTGAGCAAAGACACCCTGGAAGAAATCATGAATAATAAAAAAGAAAGAAACCTATTTATGGCATATGCAAAAAAAGTAGCAGAAATTGTGATAAATAGAAATAAAGATTGACGAGATAGGAGACCCAAATGACAGGAACCCAATATGTTAAAGCCATTAACTATAATATATATAATTAAAATGTAATACAGTAATGTAAAAGAAAGATATTATGTAAAAGAAATAAAATGTGTAAAGTTAAGGACATTAATAAAATAAAGTAAGCAAGAAAACTGTAAAGTTTAATATGCTCATAAATAAGAATAAGTGAACAAGTAAAGTAATAAAAATAGGAGGAGCAATTATGAATAAATTTTTAGAAAGCATATTACACATTGTGAAACATAATGTTAGAAAATTAGAATAAGTATATAAAGTATTAAAATCAAGAAAGAACTGTATTAGAAAATAAGAGAAATTGTAACATTGAAAAAAGAAAAAGCACAGTAATATAAAAAATAAGAACATGACATAAGCTATAAAAGCTAAGATAAAAAAAAAAAAAGAGAAATAAGAAAAAAATAAGAATGGCAAAAAAAGGTCCTGCCAAAAAGCGGGGAGCAGCCGCATAAAAAAAAAAAAAAAAAAAAAAAAAAAAACCTAACCCATTCTGGCTCCGACCGCCGAAGAGTTAACAGCAAAACCACGTGCGCTCCGCAGTTAAAAATTAGAAAAAGTGGGTTTTTCTAACCGTATCGAGGCGTGCGATATATCAAAAGTTGCGCGCTGACGAGGCGCATCCGGTGGTGTATCGAGTGTGAAAATCCAAGTGAAGTTCACGAAGTTATTCAGTGAAAAGTGAAAGTTTCACCAAAAAGTGCTAAAAAATCGTCTGTTTTTCGCCCACTGTGTCCGCAATTTGCGAGACGCGTGGGATTGCGAATTGTCGCCGTGTGCGCCTTTGCGTCCTCTTCACAACGAGCTGAGTTCCAGATTTTTCCCGTTAATATCCTAAAGGATAAAAGGGAAAAACCAACTAACCTGAAAACACGTGGTCGGACTTCCCGGTGCGGCCGGGTGTTTTGAAGGCGCTCAGCAGGAGCGGCGCGACGGGGCGAGTCACTGGACACCTCGATCTTCAAAATCGGACAAGAAGCAGCTGAGTTTTTAGATTTTAAAAATTTCAAAAATTTCAAAAATTAATATTAGAAAAAATTTGTATGACAGTAAATTTTCTCTTAATTTCTAAAATTAGTACCAGTTAATATCTTTCATTCAGTTTTTAAATTTTAATTTTCGGACCTATATTCTTAATAAATTAATTAAATTAATAATAGGGAGTTATTAATTTTTGAAGTTAGGGGTTGAAACTTTCCCGCTGATTGTACTTTGGTTTTAAGTCCGTTTTTCAAAATTTCTTTTGTATTTTGTCGTGTATTGTATGTTCTATTTTTAGGTACCACATCTATATTTTTAGGACCTATACTTTTGTAGATATTTTAATTTTAAAGTTATTTTTTGTGATATTTTTTAGGGGTATATAGATAGGGGGTAGGACGGCCTACCATAGGTCTTAGGTGTCCTTTGGGTCACATATAAGCCCAAACACCGGTGGGCTAGGCCCTTGTATTCGAAATATCCGGTTTGGCGGCCATTTTGTCGAAAACCGGATATTTTTTTCTCCTGCGAAAAACTTCTGTGTCTTTGGTCCTAGAGAGGCGAGGCTTCCACAGTAGGGCCTATTTTTAGACCCTCTTGCGGCCTGGTGGGGTGAGAACGCTTAACTCCATATAGTGTCTATATCCGGATTCTGGCCCGTGTACATTGTAGCCCAGTGTCCCCCCAACACGCCGCAGAAAACCCCGCGTCTCTACGACCAATAGTTTGGGAGCTACAATTTTTGGAATATTAGGGGGACCATTAGTCCCCCTGGGGGACCAAATTTTGGAACCGTTATAGCTCCCAAACTATCCACCCGATTAGAGTGGACCTTTAAAATATTCTGTGTATTTTTCCCCCCTCTACCCTTTCCAACCCCAAAAACCCCATTTTTCCCACTTTTGTTTTTTACCCCGATTTTTTCGGCTTGCGAGGTAGATCTCGCCAGGGCACCCCCAATAAACCCAAACACCGGGTGCCTAGCTTCAATAGGGCCGGAGATACAGCCCTTCAAACTTCGTGGCGGCCATCTTGGACGCCATTTTGAAAAAGTTTGAAGAGCCATATCTCCCAAACTATTGGGGCTAGAGCGACGGGGATTTTTCAGGTTGGTCTCCCCGAGCCCACTCTACCATCCTGGTGGGGTCATATCACCCTAGGGTGACCTTGGAAATTATTTTCCAAAAACCCCACCGGGGGGTCGGGCTCGGTGAGAGGAACCAGGAAATACCACATACCCGGGTACTTCGCCCAATGGTTCCCGGGATATCGGCCTTTATCCGGTTTTTATCCGGTTTCTCCGGGAATTTCCGGCGCCGATTACTCGGGAACTATTGGTCGTAAAGGGGCGTGCAAAGGGTCGGGTTGTAGGGCTCGGCAAGGGCTACAATCGCCCTGTAGGACTTAAGGCGATCGGAGCCGCCATTTTGGCCGCCATCTTGTTTTTTAGATATTTCGTTATAACTTTTAGGGAAAAATTCCTAAAAATATTTTGTTTTCACCAGAGGGTGTATTTAGCCACCCATCTTGACATCGTAAAAGAGTAGAGACGTAGAGTCACTTTTTGACTCTATATATTTAAATTAAAAAATTTTACTTTATTTTAGGAAAACTTCTAAAAAATTTGCTTTTTTGGACAAAATTTTTTGACAATGCTTTGCGCAGGACGTACTTAACGTTTTTGACAAATATTTTATACACATATATACACATATACACTTTTTACACCTATTTACAAACTGACGACACTTCTCCCCATTACTGTTTGACCCTCCACTTGATAGCACAGATTGTTGATTACAATGGCATTTGTCCACACTCCGGTCAGTAGACCAAAACAGGGCCAACGCTCTAATACCACACCAGGAGCCAGTTCACCCGGCTCCAAAGCGACCCCCACGAAAGACCTTGACGCGGGTAGTGCTTTTGTAAAAAGGAGTGATGCTAAACGAAGAACAATTAACCTGTGGAGCCAGTATGAAAAGGGAACTACAAGACACGAGCTCGGGAAATGTACCTTCGAAGAGATCCTCACGAAGAGCATGACTACCATACAGGGAATACCAGATAAGATCCAAGAGTATACTGGTATGAGAAGAGATATTAAACATTATCTCGAAGTTCTTGCAGATTCACAAATGCTCACACTCTTCGAACTGGCTAAAAGAGTAAAACAAATGGAAGGGTCGAATAAGGAAACAACATCAGCTTCTCAAGCACCTGACACCGGAAGCGACGATGCGGCAAACAGCAATATGCTGGAGGTTTTAAAGACAGAGCTGCAAGACCTTAAAGTGCTCTTTCCAGAATCGCACAGCGACCTCAGAAAAAGGCTGAAGGACCAGACCAACGTCCTGACTAGCACAACCGCTGCAATCGAGGCCGCACCACGGTCCATGTCATCCCAGGCAACAACATCTAGCCAAGAAGTGGAGGTGCTTTTGAGTAAACTATGAGAAATTGAGGCCAGTCTGGGCGACGTAGCATACGACAATGGCAAACATCTGAAAATATTGGACAGCATGAGTGAGATTCTTAACACGGTAAATAAAAATATTTGCGAGTCACATAAAGACCTGAGTGAAATAATGGGCTCGAGCACTACAGACATCGGAGCCACAATCGGCACAATCAAGCTAAGCATTGATAATGTCGAGACAAAGGTAGTTGCAGTTCAAGAACTGCTAACTAAGGCAGAGCAACAGCCGGCGATTGTGACTCCGTGTCCGAGACCCACTTATGCCAACGTCGCCGCTTCTTTCCCACCTAAGATACGGCCGGCGCTTCACTCTGTCGCTGTAACATCGGACGACGCTACCGAAACCAGCGCGGAGGTTCTCGACAGGGTGAAGTGCGCGGTCGATGCGAAGAAGGAAGGAATTAAGGTGGAAAAAATCAGAAAAGCCCGAAACCAGAAAGTTATTATAGGGTGCCGCACCAAACAGGATCTGGAAAAAGTTGTTAATAAAATTGAAACAAAAGATAAAAAATTGAAGGTCGCTGCTATAGCAAATAAAGACCCTCTCGTCATAATGAAGGACGTACTGCTGGATGACGACGAGACAATCGTCGCAGCAGTACTCCGACAAAACGAGAGCATCTTTAAAGATGTATTGGAAGAAGAAATCAGGCTAAAGATAAAATATAAGAAGAGGACAAGAAACCCGATGGCAGTACATTTAATTATGCAGGTGAGCCCCGCAATCTGGCACCGAATGGTGGCAGCTGGTGCACTCCACATCGACCTCCAGCGGGTCAAGGTGGAGGACCAGTCTCCACTAATTCAGTGTTCTCGCTGTCTGGGCTATGGCCATGGGAGAAAGTTTTGCACACAGACTGTGGACAAGTGCAGCCACTGCGGAGGACCACACTTGCAGGCCGAGTGTGAACTCAAGATCGCTGGATCTCCTCCGGAGTGCTGCAACTGTGCACGCTCTGGGCAAAAAGTCTCAAATCATAGCGCATTCAGCGAAGAATGCCCGGTGCGAAGCAAGTAATCCCAATCACCTGGCTAGATCCACCACGGCCTACTACACAGAATAGGGAAGTAACTCCATCTAGTAAACTCCACAACACTACACCACACATCCCACAAATTAAATCTGTGATTTAAAATGCGGGTATAAATGGTAGAAGAACATAAAATAAAACTAATATATTTTGGAAATATAATTAGTTTTGATAAAAAATCTCTTTTTTAGACTAAATAAGTAACAAAATTAAACAAAATTAGATATCTTTTGGCAATATTTATGTATTATATATACAGGACCCATTAGGCATTTGATAAATAAAATCAACTATAAACACTCAAAATTAACTTGAATAATAGAATAAAATTCAATAGTCATTATGACAAACAATTAATTAAAATAAATATGGAGTGAAACCTGAAATAATAGATAAAAAATATAGTAAATAGCAAAAGAAAGGGGGAAGTACTATATATCTATAGCATATATAAAATACTACCCTAGATTTAGGAGATAAAAAGTAAGATGAAATGTGTTAATTGAATTATAGACAAAATAGAGTAAGAAATAAATAAACATAACTGATAAACATAGAACAAGTTTTGAATTGTATTATCCTGAGTAAATATTAGAATAGAAAGCATAAAGTGTCAACACAATGGAATACATAATTGTGTCTCGAAAAAAATATCAAAAAACCTGTAACATAAAATAAAAATGTTATTAGAGCATTACCATTGTTAAAAATAGGAATGATTAACAAAATCATTATAACAAATTGTCACCAAATTGTTAAGAAGTAGTTTATAAAATTTTATAAGATAAGAAAATTTCCAAAAATTGTTTATTAAAGAAGATGTATGTAAGTGTCAAATTGAATCAATTGCGATCAGCAATTTGAATCAAATTGTTAGTTAAGAGAATTAAAAATTAGAATGTATGGAAAATTTAGAAATAATTAAGTTAAAGAAATGTATGTATTTAATAGCAAATTGGAAAAGCAAATTGTTATAGTTACTAAGAATATGTAAGTAGTATGAGGAAAATGTTCTGTAAAATTTTAGAATAATAAGTAACAAATAGAATATAAAGAAGTAAAATTTAAGATTAAGAAAAGAAAAAATTGTAAGCAAAAGATTGAAATAAGCAGTGTACCTTCATTTTCCGTGTTAAATAAATAAATAAAGTATATATTAGTACAGAGTATAGAATAGGCGGGCATTCCCACCCGTTATTGTATGAATGAGGATAAGAATGAAAGAAAGATACAGAATGCAGCATAAAAGTGCGAGAGGCATACTTGAGAGAACTGGCATGAATGAGAAAATTAGATATAGAAAGGCCTGGACCTAGAGTCTGGGGAGAAGTAGAATAAAAAAAAAAAAACCTAACCTAACCTAACACCTTCCAACACCATTTAACCCACACGAACCTAACCTACACCAACCTGTTCACTTCAGAATTTTCATTGATCAATCCTGTACCATTCTGTTCAGTCTCAGTCTCAGTCTGTCCCATCTTATTCCATCCTGTTATATCCTGTTCGATCCTGTTCCATCCTGTTCCACCCTGTCCACCCTATTCCTTAAACTCAGTCTCAGTTTGTTCCATCTTATTCCATCCTGTTATATCCTGTTCGATCCTATTCCATCCTGTTCTATCCTGTTCCACCCTGTTCCACCCTATTCCTATTCCTAAAACTCAGTCTCAGTTTGTTCCATCTTATTCCATCCTGTTATATCATGTCCCATCCTGTTCGATCCTATTCCATCCTTTTCCATCCTGTTCCACCCTGTCCACCCTATTACTAAAACTCAGTCTCAGTTTGTTCCATTTTATTCCATCCTGTTATATCCTGTTCGATCCTGTTCCATCCTGTTCCACCCTGTCCACCCTATTCCTTAAACTCAGTCTCAGTTTGTTCTATCTTATTCCATCCTGTTATATCCTGTTCCATCCTGTTATATCCTGTTCCATCCAGTTTCATACTTTCCCATCCTGTCCACCCTATTCCTTAAACTCAGTCTCAGTTTGTTCCATCTTATTCCATCCTGTCTTATTCCATCCTGTTATATCATGCCCCATCCTGTTCGATCCTATTCCATCCTGTTCCATCCTGTTCCACCCTGTCCACCCTATTCCTTAAACTCAGTCTCAGTTTGTTCCATCTTATTCCATCCTGTTATATCCTGTTCGATCCTGTTCCATCCTGTTCCACCCTATTCCTATTCCTAAAACTCAGTCTCAGTCTGTCCCATCTTATTCCATCCTGTTATATCGTGTTCGATCCTGTTCCATCCTGTTCCACCCTGTCCACCCTATTCCTTAAACTCAGTCTCAGTTTGTTCCATCTTATTCCATCCTGTTATATCCTGTTCCATCCTGTTCGATCCTATTCCATCCTGTTCTATCCTGTTCCACCCTGTTCCACCCTATTCCTATTCCTAAAACTCAGTCTCAGTTTGTTCCATTCCATCCTGTTATATCATGTCCCATCCTGTTCGATCCTATTCCATCCTATCCTGTTCCACCCTGTTCCACCCTATTCCTATTCCTAAAACTCAGTCTCAGTTTGTTCCATTCCATCCTGTCCCATCCTGTTCGATCCTATTCCATCCTGTTCCATCCTGTTTCACCCTGTCCACCCTATTCCTTAAACTCAGTCTCAGTTTGTTCCATTTTATTCCATCCTGTTATATCCTGTTCGATCCTGTTCCATCCTGTTCCACCCTGTCCACCCTATTCCTTAAACTCAGTCTCAGTTTGTTCCATCTTATTCCATCCTGTTATATCATGTCCCATCCTGTTCGATCCTATTTCATCCTGTTCCATCCTGTTCCACCCTGTCCACCCTATTCCTTAAACTCAGTCTCAGTTTGTTCCATCTTATTCCATCCTGTTATATCCTGTTCGATCCTGTTCCATCCTGTTCCACCCTGTCCACCCTATTCCATAAACTCAGTCTCAGTTTGTTCTATCTTATTCCATCCTGTTATATCCTGTTCCATCCTGTTCGATCCTATTCCATCCTGTTCTATCCTGTTCCACCCTATTCCTATTCCTAAAACTCAGCCTCAGTCTGTTCCATCTTATTCCATCCTGTTATATCCTGTTCCATCCTGTTCGATCCTATTCCATCCTGTTCTATCCTGTTCCACCCTGTTCCACCCTATTCCTATTCCTAAAACTCAGTCTCAGTCTGTCCCATCTTATTCCATCCTGTTATATCGTGTTCGATCCTGTTCCACCCTGTCCACCCTATTCCTTAAACTCAGTCTCAGTTTGTTCCATCTTATTCCATCCTGTTATATCCTGTTCCATCCTGTTCGATCCTATTCCATCCTGTTCTATCCTGTTCCACCCTGTTCCACCCTATTCCTAAAACTCAGTCTTAGTTTGTTCCATTCCATCCTGTTATATCATGTCCCATCCTGTTCGATCCTATTCCATCCTATCCTGTTCCACCCTGTTCCACCCTATTCCTATTCCTAAAACTCAGTCTCAGTTTGTTCCATTCCATCCTGTTATATCATGTCCCATCCTGTTCGATCCTATTCCATCCTGTTCCATTCTGTTCCACCCTGTCCACCCTATTCCTTAAACTCAGTCTCAATTTGTTCTATCTTATTCCATCCTGTTATATCCTGTTCCATCCTGTTCGATCCTATTCCATCCTGTTCTATCCTGTTCCACCCTGTTCCACCCTATTCCTATTCCTAAAACTCAGTCTCAGTCTGTCCCATCTTATTCCATCCTGTTATATCCTGTTCGATCCTGTTCCATCCTGTTCCACCCTGTCCACCCTATTCCTTAAACTCAGTCTCAGTTTGTTCCATCTTATTCCATCCTGTTATATCCTGTTCGATCCTGTTCCATCCTGTTCCACCCTATTCCTATTCCTAAAACTCAGTCTCAGTCTGTCCCATCTTATTCCATCCTGTTATATCGTGTTCGATCCTGTTCCATCCTGTTCCACCCTGTCCACCCTATTCCTTAAACTCAGTCTCAGTTTGTTCCATCTTATTCCATCCTGTTATATCCTGTTCCATCCTGTTCGATCCTATTCCATCCTGTTCTATCCTGTTCCACCCTGTTCCACCCTATTCCTATTCCTAAAACTCAGTCTCAGTTTGTTCCATTCCATCCTGTCCTATCCTGTTCCACCCTGTTCCACCCTATTCCTATTCCTAAAACTCAGTCTCAGTTTGTTCCATTCCATCCTGTCCCATCCTGTTCGATCCTATTCCATCCTGTTCCATCCTGTTTCACCCTGTCCACCCTATTCCTTAAACTCAGTCTCAGTTTGTTCCATTTTATTCCATCCTGTTATATCCTGTTCGATCCTGTTCCATCCTGTTCCAGCCTGTCCACCCTATTCCTTAAACTCAGTCTCAGTTTGTTCCATCTCATTCCATCCTGTTATATCATGTCCCATCCTGTTCGATCCTATTTCATCCTGTTCCATCCTGTTCCACCCTGTCCACCCTATTCCTTAAACTCAGTCTCAGTTTGTTCCATCTTATTCCATCCTGTTATATCCTGTTCGATCCTGTTCCATCCTGTTCCACCCTGTCCACCCTATTCCTTAAACTCAGTCTCAGTTTGTTCTATCTTATTCCATCCTGTTATATCCTGTTCCATCCTGTTCGATCCTATTCCATCCTGTTCTATCCTGTTCCACCCTATTCCTATTCCTAAAACTCAGTCTCAGTCTGTTCCATCTTATTCCATCCTGTTATATCCTGTTCCATCCTGTTCGATCCTATTCCATCCTGTTCTATCCTGTTCCACCCTGTTCCACCCTATTCCTATTCCTAAAACTCAGTCTCAGTCTGTCCCATCTTATTCCATCCTGTTATATCGTGTTCGATCCTGTTCCACCCTGTCCACCCTATTCCTTAAACTCAGTCTCAGTTTGTTCCATCTTATTCCATCCTGTTATATCCTGTTCCATCCTGTTCGATCCTATTCCATCCTGTTCTATCCTGTTCCACCCTGTTCCACCCTATTCCTAAAACTCAGTCTTAGTTTGTTCCATTCCATCCTGTTATATCATGTCCCATCCTGTTCGATCCTATTCCATCCTATCCTGTTCCACCCTGTTCCACCCTATTCCTATTCCTAAAACTCAGTCTCAGTTTGTTCCATTCCATCCTGTTATATCATGTCCCATCCTGTTCGATCCTATTCCATCCTGTTCCATTCTGTTCCACCCTGTCCACCCTATTCCTTAAACTCAGTCTCAGTTTGTTCCATTTTATTCCATCCTGTTATATCCTGTTCGATCCTGTTCCATCCTGTTCCACCCTGTCCACCCTATTCCTTAAACTCAGTCTCAGTTTGTTCCATCTTATTCCATCCTGTTATATCCTGTTCCATCCTGTTATATCCTGTTCCATCCAGTTTCATACTTTCCCATCCTGTCCACCCTATTCCTTAAACTCAGTCTCAGTTTGTTCCATCTTATTCCATCCTGTCTTATTCCATCCTGTTATATCATGCCCCATCCTGTTCGATCCTATTCCATCCTGTTCCATCCTGTTCCACCCTGTCCACCCTATTCCTTAAACTCAGTCTCAGTTTGTTCCATCTTATTCCATCCTGTTATATCCTGTTCGATCCTGTTCCATCCTGTTCCACCCTATTCCTATTCCTAAAACTCAGTCTCAGTCTGTCCCATCTTATTCCATCCTGTTATATCGTGTTCGATCCTGTTCCATCCTGTTCCACCCTGTCCACCCTATTCCTTAAACTCAGTCTCAGTTTGTTCCATCTTATTCCATCCTGTTATATCCTGTTCCATCCTGTTCGATCCTATTCCATCCTGTTCTATCCTGTTCCACCCTGTTCCACCCTATTCCTATTCCTAAAACTCAGTCTCAGTTTGTTCCATTCCATCCTGTTATATCATGTTCGATCCTATTCCATCCTGTTCCATCCTGTTTCACCCTGTCCACCCTATTCCTTAAACTCAGTCTCAGTTTGTTCCATTTTATTCCATCCTGTTATATCCTGTTCGATCCTGTTCCATCCTGTTCCACCCTGTCCACCCTATTCCTTAAACTCAGTCTCAGTTTGTTCCATCTTATTCCATCCTGTTATATCATGTCCCATCCTGTTCGATCCTATTTCATCCTGTTCCATCCTGTTCCACCCTGTCCACCCTATTCCTTAAACTCAGTCTCAGTTTGTTCCATCTTATTCCATCCTGTTATATCCTGTTCGATCCTGTTCCATCCTGTTCCACCCTGTCCACCCTATTCCTTAAACTCAGTCTCAGTTTGTTCTATCTTATTCCATCCTGTTATATCCTGTTCCATCCTGTTCGATCCTATTCCATCCTGTTCTATCCTGTTCCACCCTATTCCTATTCCTAAAACTCAGCCTCAGTCTGTTCCATCTTATTCCATCCTGTTATATCCTGTTCCATCCTGTTCGATCCTATTCCATCCTGTTCTATCCTGTTCCACCCTGTTCCACCCTATTCCTATTCCTAAAACTCAGTCTCAGTCTGTCCCATCTTATTCCATCCTGTTATATTGTGTTCGATCCTGTTCCACCCTGTCCACCCTATTCCTTAAACTCAGTCTCAGTTTGTTCCATCTTATTCCATCCTGTTATATCCTGTTCCATCCTGTTCGATCCTATTCCATCCTGTTCTATCCTGTTCCACCCTGTTCCACCCTATTCCTAAAACTCAGTCTTAGTTTGTTCCATTCCATCCTGTTATATCATGTCCCATCCTGTTCGATCCTATTCCATCCTATCCTGTTCCACCCTGTTCCACCCTATTCCTATTCCTAAAACTCAGTCTCAGTTTGTTCCATTCCATCCTGTTATATCATGTCCCATCCTGTTCGATCCTATTCCATCCTGTTCCATTCTGTTCCGTCCTGTCCACCCTATTCCTTAAACTCAGTCTCAGTTTGTTCTATCTTATTCCATCCTGTTATATCCTGTTCCATCCTGTTCGATCCTATTCCATCCTGTTCTATCCTGTTCCACCCTGTTCCACCCTATTCCTATTCCTAAAACTCAGTCTCAGTCTGTCCCATCTTATTCCATCCTGTTATATCCTGTTCGATCCTGTTCCATCCTGTTCCACCCTGTCCACCCTATTCCTTAAACTCAGTCTCAGTTTGTTCCATCTTATTCCATCCTGTTATATCCTGTTCCATCCTGTTATATCCTGTTCCATCCAGTTTCATACTTTCCCATCCTGTCCACCCTATTCCTTAAACTCAGTCTCAATTTTTCCATCTTATTCCATCCTGTCTTATTCCATCCTGTTATATCATGCCCCATCCTGTTCGATCCTATTCCATCCTGTTCCATCCTGTTCCATCCTGTTCCACCCTGTCCACCCTATTCCTTAAACTTAGTCTCAGTTTGTTCCATCTTATTCCATCCTGTTATATCCTGTTCGATCCTGTTCCATCCTGTTCCACCCTATTCCTATTCCTAAAACTCAGTCTCAGTCTGTCCCATCTTATTCCATCCTGTTATATCGTGTTCGATCCTGTTCCATCCTGTTCCACCCTGTCCACCCTATTCCTTAAACTCAGTCTCAGTTTGTTCCATCTTATTCCATCCTGTTATATCCTGTTCCATCCTGTTCGATCCTATTCCATCCTGTTCTATCCTGTTCCACCCTGTTCCACCCTATTCCTATTCCTAAAACTCAGTCTCAGTTTGTTCCATTCCATCCTGTTATATCATGTCCCATCCTGTTCGATCCTATTCCATCCTATCCTGTTCCACCCTGTTCCACCCTATTCCTATTCCTAAAACTCAGTCTCAGTTTGTTCCATTCCATCCTGTCCCATCCTGTTCGATCCTATTCCATCCACCCTATTCCTATTCCTAAAACTCAGTCTCAGTTTGTTCCATTCCATCCTGTTATATCATGTCCCATCCTGTTCGATCCTATTCCATCCTATCCTGTTCCACCCTGTTCCACCCTATTCCTATTCCTAAAACTCAGTCTCAGTTTGTTCCATTCCATCCTGTCCCATCCTGTTCGATCCTATTCCATCCTGTTCCATCCTGTTTCACCCTGTCCACTCTATTCCTTAAACTCAGTCTCAGTTTGTTCCATTTTATTCCATCCTGTTATATCCTGTTCGATCCTGTTCCATCCTGTTCCACCCTGTCCACCCTATTCCTTAAACTCAGTCTCAGTTTGTTCCATCTTATTCCATCCTGTTATATCATGTCCCATCCTGTTCGATCCTATTTCATCCTGTTCCATCCTGTTCCACCCTGTCCACCCTATTCCTTAAACTCAGTCTCAGTTTGTTCCATCTTATTCCATCCTGTTATATCCTGTTCGATCCTGTTCCATCCTGTTCCACCCTGTCCACCCTATTCCTAAAACTCAGTCTCAGTCTGTTCCATCTTATTCCATCCTGTTATATCCTGTTCCATCCTGTTCGATCCTATTCCATCCTGTTCTATCCTGTTCCACCCTGTTCCACCCTATTCCTATTCCTAAAACTCAGTCTCAGTCTGTCCCATCTTATTCCATCCTGTTATATCGTGTTCGATCCTGTTCCACCCTGTCCACCCTATTCCTTAAACTCAGTCTCAGTTTGTTCCATCTTATTCCATCCTGTTATATCCTGTTCCATCCTGTTCGATCCTATTCCATCCTGTTCTATCCTGTTCCACCCTGTTCCACCCTATTCCTTAAACTCAGTCTTAGTTTGTTCCATTCCATCCTGTTATATCATGTCCCATCCTGTTCGATCCTATTCCATCCTATCCTGTTCCACCCTGTTCCACCCTATTCCTATTCCTAAAACTCAGTCTCAGTTTGTTCCATTCCATCCTGTTATATCATGTCCCATCCTGTTCGATCCTATTCCATCCTGTTCCATCCTGTTCCATTCTGTTCCACCCTGTCCACCCTATTCCTTAAACTCAGTCTCAGTTTGTTCCATTTTATTCCATCCTGTTATATCCTGTTCGATCCTGTTCCATCCTGTTCCACCCTGTCCACCCTATTCCTTAAACTCAGTCTCAGTTTGTTCTATCTTATTCCATCCTGTTATATCCTGTTCCATCCTGTTCGATCCTATTCCATCCTGTTCTATCCTGTTCCACCCTGTTCCACCCTATTCCTATTCCTAAAACTCAGTCTCAGTCTGTCCCATCTTATTCCATCCTGTTATATCGTGTTCGATCCTGTTCCATCCTGTTCCACCCTGTCCACCCTATTCCTTAAACTCAGTCTTAGTTTGTTCCATTCCATCCTGTTATATCATGTCCCATCCTGTTCGATCCTATTCCATCCTATCCTGTTCCACCCTGTTCCACCCTATTCCTATTCCTAAAACTCAGTCTCAGTTTGTTCCATTCCATCCTGTTATATCATGTCCCATCCTGTTCGATCCTATTCCATCCTGTTCCATCCTGTTCCATTCTGTTCCACCCTGTCCACCCTATTCCTTAAACTCAGTCTCAGTTTGTTCCATTTTATTCCATCCTGTTATATCCTGTTCGATCCTGTTCCATCCTGTTCCACCCTGTCCACCCTATTCCTTAAACTCAGTCTCAGTTTGTTCCATCTTATTCCATCCTGTTATATCCTGTTCCATCCTGTTCGATCCTATTCCATCCTGTTCTATCCTGTTCCACCCTGTTCCACCCTATTCCTATTCCTAACACTCAGTCTCAGTTTGTTCCATTCCATCCTGTTATATCATGTCCCATCCTGTTCGATCCTATTCCATCCTATCCTGTTCCACCCTGTTCCACCCTATTCCTATTCCTAAAACTCAGTCCAGTTTGTTCCATTCCATCCTGTCCCATCCTGTTCGATCCTATTCCATCCTGTTCCATCCTGTTTCAACCTGTCCACCCTATTCCTTAAACTCAGTCTCAGTTTGTTCCATTTTATTCCATCCTGTTATATCCTGTTCGATCCTGTTCCATCCTGTTCCACCCTGTCCACCCTATTCCTTAAACTCAGTCTCAGTTTGTTCTATCTTATTCCATCCTGTTATATCCTGTTCCATCCTGTTCGATCCTATTCCATCCTGTTCTATCCTGTTCCACCCTATTCCTATTCCTAAAACTCAGTCTCAGTCTGTTCCATCTTATTCCATCCTGTTATATCCTGTTCCATCCTGTTCGATCCTATTCCATCCTGTTCTATCCTGTTCCACCCTGTTCCACCCTATTCCTATTCCTAAAACTCAGTCTCAGTCTGTCCCATCTTATTCCATCCTGTTATATCGTGTTCGATCCTGTTCCACCCTGTCCACCCTATTCCTTAAACTCAGTCTCAGTTTGTTCCATCTTATTCCATCCTGTTATATCCTGTTCCATCCTGTTCGATCCTATTCCATCCTGTTCTATCCTGTTCCACCCTGTTTCACCCTATTCCTAAAACTCAGTCTTAGTTTGTTCCATTCCATCCTGTTATATCATGTCCCATCCTGTTCGATCCTATTCCATCCTATCCTGTTCCACCCTGTTCCACCCTATTCCTATTCCTAAAACTCAGTCTCAGTTTGTTCCATTCCATCCTGTTATATCATGTCCCATCCTGTTCGATCCTATTCCATCCTGTTCCATTCTGTTCCACCCTGTCCACCCTATTCCTTAAACTCAGTCTCAGTTTGTTCCATTTTATTCCATCCTGTTATATCCTGTTCGATCCTGTTCCATCCTGTTCCACCCTGTCCACCCTATTCCTTAAACTCAGTCTCAGTTTGTTCTATCTTATTCCATCCTGTTATATCCTGTTCCATCCTGTTCGATCCTATTCCATCCTGTTCTATCCTGTTCCACCCTGTTCCACCCTATTCCTATTCCTAAAACTCAGTCTCAGTCTGTCCCATCTTATTCCATCCTGTTATATCCTGTTCGATCCTGTTCCATCCTGTTCCACCCTGTCCACCCTATTCCTTAAACTCAGTCTCAGTTTGTTCCATCTTATTCCATCCTGTTATATCATGTCCCATCCTGTTCGATCCTATTCCATCCTGTTCCATCCTGTTCCACCCTGTCCACCCTATTCCTATTCCTAAAACTCAGTCTCAGTCTGTTCCATCTTATTCCATCCTGTTATATCCTGTTCGATCCTGTTCCATCCTGTTCCACCCTGTCCACCCTATTCCTTAAACTCAGTCTCAGTTTGTTCTATCTTATTCCATCCTGTTATATCCTGTTCCATCCTGTTCGATCCTATTCCATCCTGTTCTATCCTGTTCTATCCTGTTCCACCCTGTTCCACCCTATTCCTATTCCTAAAACTCAGTCTCAGTCTGTCCCATCTTATTCCATCCTGTTATATCCTGTTCGATCCTGTTCCATCCTGTTCCACCCTGTCCACCCTATTCCTAAAACTCAGTCTCAGTCTGTCCCATCTTATTCCATCCTGTTATATCCTGTTCCATCCTGTTCGATCCTATTCCATCCTGTTCTATCCTGTTCCACCCTGTTCCACCCTATTCCTATTCCTAAAACTCAGTCTCAGTCTGATCCATCTTATTCCATCCTGTTATATCCTGTTCAATCCTGTTCGATCCTATTCCATCCTGTTCTATCCTGTTCCACCCTGTTCCACCCTATTCCTATTCCTAAAACTCAGTCTCAGTCTGTCCCATCTTATTCCATCCTGTTATATCCTGTTCGATCCTGTTCCATCCTGTTCCACCCTGTCCACCCTATTCCTAAAACTCAGTCTCAGTCTGTCCCATCTTATTCCATCCTGTTATATCCTGTTCGATCCTGTTCCATCCTGTTCCACCCTGTCCACCCTATTCCTTAAACTCAGTCTCAGTTTGTTCTATCTTATTCCATCCTGTTATATCCTCTTCCATCCTGTTCGATCCTATTCCATCCTGTTCTATCCTGTTCCACCCTGTTCCACCCTATTCCTATTCCTAAAACTCAGTCTCAGTCTGTCCCATCTTATTCCATCCTGTTATATCCTGTTCGATCCTGTTCCATCCTGTTCCACCCTGTCCACCCTATTCCTTAAACTCAGTCTCAGTTTGTTCCATCTTATTCCATCCTGTTATATTCTGTTCCATCCTGTTATATCCTGTTCCATCCAGTTTCATACTTTCCCATCCTGTCCACCCTATTCCTTAAACTCAGTCTCAGTTTGTTCCATCTTATTCCATCCTGTCTTATTCCATCCTGTTATATCATGCCCCATCCTGTTCGATCCTATTCCATCCTGTTCCATCCTGTTCCACCCTGTCCACCCTATTCCTTAAACTCAGTCTCAGTTTGCTCTATCTTATTCCATCCTGTTATATCCTGTTCCATCCTGTTCGATCCTATTCCATCCTGTTCTATCCTGTTCTATCCTGTTCCACCCTGTTCCACCCTATTCCTATTCCTAAAACTCAGTCTCAGTCTGTCCCATCTTATTCCATCCTGTTATATCCTGTTCGATCCTGTTCCATCCTGTTCCACCCTGTCCACCCTATTCCTAAAACTCAGTCTCAGTCTGTCCCATCTTATTCCATCCTGTTATATCCTGTTCCATCCTGTTCGATCCTATTCCATCCTGTTCTATCCTGTTCCACCCTGTTCCACCCTATTCCTATTCCTAAAACTCAGTCTCAGTCTGATCCATCTTATTCCATCCTGTTATATCCTGTTCAATCCTGTTCGATCCTATTCCATCCTGTTCTATCCTGTTCCACCCTGTTCCACCCTATTCCTATTCCTAAAACTCAGTCTCAGTCTGTCCCATCTTATTCCATCCTGTTATATCCTGTTCGATCCTGTTCCATCCTGTTCCACCCTGTCCACCCTATTCCTAAAACTCAGTCTCAGTCTGTCCCATCTTATTCCATCCTGTTATATCCTGTTCGATCCTGTTCCATCCTGTTCCACCCTGTCCACCCTATTCCTTAAACTCAGTCTCAGTTTGTTCTATCTTATTCCATCCTGTTATATCCTCTTCCATCCTGTTCGATCCTATTCCATCCTGTTCTATCCTGTTCCACCCTGTTCCACCCTATTCCTATTCCTAAAACTCAGTCTCAGTCTGTCCCATCTTATTCCATCCTGTTATATCCTGTTCGATCCTGTTCCATCCTGTTCCACCCTGTCCACCCTATTCCTTAAACTCAGTCTCAGTTTGTTCCATCTTATTCCATCCTGTTATATTCTGTTCCATCCTGTTATATCCTGTTCCATCCAGTTTCATACTTTCCCATCCTGTCCACCCTATTCCTTAAACTCAGTCTCAGTTTGTTCCATCTTATTCCATCCTGTCTTATTCCATCCTGTTATATCATGCCCCATCCTGTTCGATCCTATTCCATCCTGTTCCATCCTGTTCCACCCTGTCCACCCTATTCCTTAAACTCAGTCTCAGTTTGATCCATCTTATTCCATCCTGTTATATCATGTCCCATCCTGTTCGATCCTATTTCATCCTGTTCCATCCTGTTCCACCCTGTCCACCCTATTTCTTAAACTCAGTCTCAGTTTGTTCCATCTTATTCCATCCTGTTATATCCTGTTCGATCCTGTTCCATCCTGTTCCACCCTGTCCACCCTATTCCTTAAACTCAGTCTCAGTTTGTTCTATCTTATTCCATCCTGTTATATCCTGTTCCATCCTGTTCGATCCTATTCCATCCTGTTCTATCCTGTTCCACCCTATTCCTATTCCTAAAACTCAGTCTCAGTCTGTTCCATCTTATTCCATCCTGTTATATCCTGTTCCATCCTGTTCGATCCTATTCCATCCTGTTCTATCCTGTTCCACCCTGTTCCACCCTATTCCTATTCCTAAAACTCAGTCTCAGTGTGTTCCATCTTATTCCATCCTGTTATATCCTGTTCGATCCTGTTCCATCCTGTTCCACCCTGTCCACCCTATTCCTTAAACTCAGTCTCAGTTTGTTCCATCTTATTCCATCCTGTTATATCCTGTTCCATCCTGTTCGATCCTATTCCATCCTGTTCTATCCTGTTCCACCCTGTTCCACCCTATTCCTAAAACTCAGTCTTAGTTTGTTCCATTCCATCCTGTTATATCATGTCCCATCCTGTTCGATCCTATTCCATCCTATCCTGTTCCACCCTGTTCCACCCTATTCCTATTCCTAAAACTCAGTCTCAGTTTGTTCCATTCCATCCTGTTATATCATGTCCCATCCTGTTCGATCCTATTTCATCCTGTTCCATTCTGTTCCACCCTGTCCACCCTATTCCTTAAACTCAGTCTCAGTTTGTTCCATTTTATTCCATCCTGTTATATCCTGTTCGATCCTGTTCCATCCTGTTCCACCCTGTCCACCCTATTCCTTAAACTCAGTCTCAGTTTGTTCTATCTTATTCCATCCTGTTATATCCTGTTCCATCCTGTTCGATCCTATTCCATCCTGTTCTATCCTGTTCCACCCTGTTCCACCCTATTCCTATTCCTAAAACTCAGTCTCAGTCTGTCCCATCTTATTCCATCCTGTTATATCCTGTTCGATCCTGTTCCATCCTGTTCCACCCTGTCCACCCTATTCCTTAAACTCAGTCTCAGTTTGTTCCATCTTATTCCATTCTGTTATATCCTGTTCCATCCTGTTCGATCCTATTCCATCCTGTTCTATCCTGTTCCATCCTGTTCCACCCTATTCCTATTCCTAAAACTCAGTCTCAGTCTGTTCCATCTTATTCCATCCTGTTATATCCTGTTCCATCCTGTTCGATCCTATTCCATCCTGTTCTATCCTGTTCCACCCTGTTCCACCCTATTCCTATTCCTAAAACTCAGTCTCAGTCTGATCCATCTTATTCCATCCTGTTATATCCTGTTCAATCCTGTTCGATCCTATTCCATCCTGTTCTATCCTGTTCCACCCTATTCCTATTCCTAAAACTCAGTCTCAGTCTGTCCCATCTTATTCCATCCTGTTATATCCTGTTCGATCCTGTTCCATCCTGTTCCACCCTGTCCACCCTATTCCTAAAACTCAGTCTCAGTCTGTCCCATCTTATTCCATCCTGTTATATCCTGTTCGATCCTGTTCCATCCTGTTCCACCCTGTCCACCCTATTCCTTAAACTCAGTCTCAGTTTGTTCTATCTTATTCCATCCTGTTATATCCTGTTCCATCCTGTTCGATCCTATTCCATCCTGTTCTATCCTGTTCCACCCTGTTCCACCCTATTCCTATTCCTAAAACTCAGTCTCAGTCTGTTCCATCCTGTTATATCCTGTTCGATCCTGTTCGATCCTGTTCCATCCTGTTCCACCCTGTCCACCCTATTCCTTAAACTCAGTCTCAGTTTGTTCCATCTTATTCCATCCTGTTATATCCTGTTCCATCCTGTTCGATCCTATTCCATCCTGTTCTATCCTGTTCCACCCTGTTCCACCCTATTCCTATTCCTAAAACTCAGTCTCAGTCTGTTCCATCTTATTCCATCCTGTTATATCCTGTTCGATCCTGTTCCATCCTGTTCCACCCTGTCCACCCTATTCCTTAAACTCAGTCTCAGTTTGTTCCATCTTATTCCATCCTGTTATATCCTGTTCCATCCTGTTCGATCCTATTCCATCCTGTTCTATCCTGTTCCACCCTGTTCCACCCTATTCCTATTCCTAAAACTCAGTCTCAGTCTGTTCCATCTTATTCCATCCTGTTATATCCTGTTTCATCCTTTTCGATCCTATTCCATCCTGTTCTATCCTGTTCCACCCTGTTCCACCCTATTCCTATTCCTAAAACTCAGTCTCAGTCTGTCCCATCTTATTCCATCCTGTTATATCCTGTTCGATCCTGTTCCATCCTGTTCCACCCTGTCCACCCTATTCCTTAAACTCAGTCTCAGTTTGTTCCATCTTATTCCATCCTGTTATATCCTGTTCCATCCTGTTCGATCCTATTCCATCCTGTTCTATCCTGTTCCACCCTATTCCTATTCCTAAAACTCAGTCTCAGTCTGTTCCATCTTATTCCATCCTGTTATATCCTGTTCCATCCAGTTTCATACTTTCCCATCCTGTCCACCCTATTCCTTAAACTCAGTCTCAGTTTGTTCCATCTTATTCCATCCTGTTATATCATGTCCCATCCTGTTCGATCCTATTCCATCCTGTTCTATCCTGTTCCACCCTGTTCCACCCTATTCCTATTCCTAAAACTCAGTCTCAGTCTGTCCCATCTTATTCCATCCTGATATATCCTGTTTGATCCTGTTCCATCCTGTTCCACCCTGTCCACCCTATTCCTAAAACTCAGTCTCAGTCTGTCCCATCTTATTCCATCCTGTTATATCCTGTTCTATCCTGTTCCACCCTGTTCCACCGTATTCCTATTCCTAAAACTCAGTCTCAGTCTGTTCCATCTTATTCCATCCTGTTATATCCTGTTCCATCCTGTTCGATCCTATTCCATCCTGTTCCATCCTGTTCCACCCTGTCCACCCTATTCCTATTCCTAAAACTCAGTCTCAGTCTGTTCCATCTTATTCCATCCTGTTATATCCTGTTCGATCCTGTTCCATCCTGTTCCATCCTGTTCCACCCTGTCCACCCTATTCCTTAAACTCAGTCTCAGTTTGTTCTATCTTATTCCATCCTGTTATATCCTGTTCCATCCTGTTCGATCCTATTCCATCCTGTTCTATCCTGTTCCACCCTGTTCCACCCTATTCCTATTCCTAAAACTCAGTCTCAGTCTGTCCCATCTTATTCCATCCTGATATATCCTGTTTGATCCTGTTCCATCCTGTTCCACCCTGTCCACCCTATTAATAAAACTCAGTCTCAGTCTGTCCCATCTTATTCCATCCTGTTATATCCTGTTCTATTTAGCCAAGTAACATTTAGGCGCTAAAGTAAGAGTTATAATAAGTCTATAAAAGCGCTAACTAGATTCTAAAGTGGTTTATGGGTGTTACAAATTGGTGTTAGAGCGTGCTCTAACCCTACTTTAACCCCGAATTAGGCACAATTTTTATATTACTTAAGGTTGTACAATGACGGTATACAAGAGTTATGGTAATTGGCTAAGAGGTACAATCAATGCTATAAGAGAGTTATGATAGCGGTAACAGGATCTCTTAGCTATACAAGAGGGGTAAACAAGCGAAAATTAACTTTGTTGGCGGTAAAATGGCAAAAATGGTTTTATATTACCTCTATGGGTGCTAAGCGGGCTACAGGAAGGCATCAACTGACTCCTTAAGCGATACAGTAGAGATATAAAGGCGTTAACTATATTTTCAAGCGCTAAAAGGGAGGTAAATAGGTGATTTGTAACGGTCTGAACGCTGTTCAAGATCCACAAAGGCGATAAAGGTCTCTCCCGCAAAAGTTTTTGTTACCCGGAAAATATATTTTCTAATTTTGCGATCTAACAATAAATAATATTATTTTCAATGGCTATATAGGTAGTCGGTAACCTCAAGATGATTTATATTAAATAAAAAAAGTGAAATTGTTTTATGGTGCGAAAGGAAGCGTATTTTTGCTGCGAAGGTAAGTACACTGTGAATAAGTTACATATTTATTGGTAAATAATTCGAGCGCCCGCTGTATGTTGTCTATTTACTGAAAACAAATGTTTTGTCTAATATGGAGTGACACATTTTTCTTGTAAAAAAGTACTAAAACATTGCCTTATTGATCTTATAATACTATACTAGTAATATAAATACATACTTAAGCAAAATACTTCATGGAAACCTTGTAAATAATTATTTGTTTTAATAACCATAATCTAATATTTCATTATCCCAACATGGCGAGCAAACGAATTTAGAGATCCGTAGTGCTCAAAACTTTAAACCATGTATTGATGTTATTTTTTACCTGATCACTGTTTTGGACGAGTAGAATACAAAGAAGTAGGTAGATATAAATTATTATATTGTTTTAACAATTAATATTATATTATGATTTAAATACAATATTAGGTTTATAAACCTGACTATAAGACTATTAAATATCGTGTTTGTTTACAGATTAGACCAAAGTGCCATATTCTCGGCTTTATATCTCATCTCGCTCACACGCGCAGCTAGCCAATGATTGTGCAAGTAAGTACCTACTTATCTAAATTAGTCAAAACAAAAACAAAAACAAAATTTGTAAACAAAAGAACGAATTTCTTTAAAAAGTTAGGTATGCATGATGTCGAGTTTATTGCGGGCTAGGATAACAAAGCGACAAAAGAACGTACTGCTGCGCAGGTTTTACTAATTTTAACAACTTAAAAGGTACTTTTTATTACTTAATTGTGTCGTTCTTGAGAGTGGGTGTGATGCTATGTAGAGTGTATCATTGTATGGTAGACAAGATAAACAAACCAAAGTTAATTGATTTCGACGCTTTAGAGAGTTTGTCGTTAAATCGAGTGACGTTATATAGAGTTTACACTGTATATAAAAATGTTGACTGGTCATACTTCTAGAAGATCTGCAAAGCTGAAATTTGGCATTTAGCTAGACGTTAATATAAAAGTAATAAAAAAAATTAAAATTGTAAATTGGCAAGTGCGAGTCAGGTTTTAGTCTATAATGCTCAACCTTGCCGAGAGAGGGCGCTAGGAGTCTCGTTATTCGTTTGTGCGTCTGACTTTTAAATTTAGGAAATGTTTTGGGGGTAGCGAGAGAAACGTATCAGACTCGCGACCGTTACTCGGGCTGATCGACATCTACATTTTTGGTGGGATATTACTTACTTCTTCAATTCAAGAGTGGTAACTTTTCAGTTTTATTTGCTGTGATTTATACTTAATTTTTTGTTTTCAGTATGCTGATGCTGACCAACTGCCGCCCTCCGTATTTCCAGAAACTCACAATGTATCATCAGTTATAGCTCATGAGTCAACCTCAACCGAATCTTCACAAATAATTTTGACGTCTCAAGATAATGAAATATTGGGAACCTTCTGTGTGGTGAATGAAAGCCAACGAGGCATTTCAGGTGCTACTCAAGAAAGTAGCACAATAAATAATACATTGAATGCTATTAGTGTCGCACTCGAGCAACAAAATAAAATGATAAACACAATATCAGATAATCAAAAAAAAATTATGCTCAAGATGGCAAGTATTTCTGTCCAAATTGATAATATACAATTGCAACTCAACGACCACAATGCAACTAAAGTTGTTTCTGTGGGGTCATCAAAATTCCGTGCTGAAAATAAAGCAATTTATTTCACACCAATTGCCAATATCGAAGAATTAAAAAATATGGAAAAGGAACTCTCTGAAAAAACGGCTAGAGAGCAGTTAAAAGAAACTTATTCTATAGTGTGCTCTGGTGGAAAGGGCATCAACTGTGCCTATACCCTAATAGATATAATGTTCACACGTGATTTTCTATGCCAGTGTTCCTGGAGTGGTAGCAGTCGTTCTGATGGCATTAAAATCAGTTTGAAATGCTACAAAAATATAGTTTCATTTTTTTGGGAGATGATATTTTTTTGGGATTGCACTTATACGATGAAACAAAACGAAGAATTTTTCAAAGGCGTATTGAAGAATGCAAATAAAAGAAAAAATGCGAAACTTGAGAGGGCATCAACTACACGAAAACGTATAAAACTTACAAAAAACGCAAAAAAAAATGAAAACCCAAAAGTACAAGAAGATGAAGAGATAGTAGAAAATAACAATATTGAAAATGAGGCAAATTCCAGCGCAGAAGAAGAAGGAAAAGAAAAGGAAAACATAGGTGAAGGTAACCATGAAAACAATAATAACGCCCTGAACAATTCCACTATTACCACCGCAGCAGATAATAACGCCCAGAACAATTCAACTATTACCACCGCAGCAGATAATAAGGCCCAGAACAATTCCACTATTACCACCGCAGCAGATAATAAGGCCCAGAACAATTCCACCAATATGAAAGTTGTAACAGAAGATGTTATATCTTACTTCTCATAATAATGCTCAATTATTAAATTTTGTTGTTCAGAAAGTACTTCGACCAACTTAAAGAAAAGCTCACTCCCTCCCTAGAGTGACTCCCTAGAGTGACTTTCCAGATAAAATAATCTCCATTGTGAAAGAGTTACCGTTTGTGAACTTTTGAATATTGTAGTTTTTTTTTTATTTGGAACGAAGGCCCGCCTCTTTTTGTTTATCGAGGTACTTTCTGGCCACTACCGTCTTTATTTGTATTTTCTAATTATTTACTCTATCATTGTGATTATCAACTTGATGTTGATAGGAAGAATATCATTAGATTGGTTTTTGTTATTTTTATATTTTTATTTAAAATATGCCATACTATAAATTTATTATAAATCTACAGTTTGGCGTGTTCGTTCTAGGCGAAGAGCTCGCTAAATATAGCGAGCTCTTCGCCTAGAACTAAATAAGAAGGCTGAAAAAACCTCATTTTGGCGGCAAGAGTCAAATCTTATCGCAACCGATTAAAAAGTTAAATATAACACTTTTGATTTGTATTTTATACAATAGATCAATTGCGATTAGTTTCAACTTTTTTTGTTATAATGATGACTTTTTGTTTCAAGCAACTTATAACATTACATTACTTTAAGGTCGTAGCGTTGGTTAATTATAAATAAAAAGTTAGTTGTGACCTCTTATTTGACTAGTAGATTAGTAAACGTGATTATTAAAGATATCTGTCAAAAATATAAGTAAAAAAAAGATCCTATTCTTTACCACCAAAAATTAGTATTATTAGTATTATTTTGTTATGTAACAAAATTATGTTAAAAAAAAGAAAAAGTTAGTTAAATTATAATACTTCCAAACTGTAACTGTTTTTGACTCTTAGATTAGCCAACGTGATTACTGAAGACATATTATTTAATATTATAAGTAAAATAAGATCCTATAAGTGATAAAAACAAGTCATATTATATGATAATGAAACAAAATAATTTTCCTAACATAGACAAGATAATTATGTTAATAATATATAGGTAACTATAACCTATTCTTTGATTGTGATTATTGAAGACATATTTTTAACGTTATAAGTAAAGTAAATCATTGTCAGTAGGTATTACTACCAAAAATTTGCTATTTTGTTTTATGTTCCTTATATAGGAGATAAGTATTTTGATAAAAATAAAAGATTTTGATTTATATTATATTTTGTTTAATTCCATAACTTTAAAGTGTGTGCAGTAAAGGAAAAAAATACAGCTGTTTTTCATGCTCGATACACACTAGCTTACATTGTATATTTATCATCTATCATCATTTTGAAAAGCATGTACGGAACCTTCAGGCTCACAGGAAACTCGTTCTTCACTGCTTTCCATAGGAATAGAGGACGTATTTTCAATAGGAATAGAGGAGTTCAAAATGCGATAATATTCTCTGATCAATTTCTGTCTATTTCCACCAGTCCTACATTGATTTTTCCAAGTATTTACAACAATTTTTGTTTTTTTTTGGTTGCGACGCCATTGTCAAAAACAAGTAGTCAATATAAGAAATACAGTAGTGACCTTAAGCGCTAATACTTTACCTTTAGTCAAAAAGAAGTAACAATAGACGCTAGAGGATCTGTTATAGCGAAAAATTATACTCCTATTTGACTTAAGGTAATGCAAGAGAGTTTTGTATAACTTCAAGCATTTGGTTCTATTTAAGATTAAATAAACACCATTGTAAAGCTGGTAGCGCTTATTAACGCTATTGTGCAACTATAGATTCTTGTAAAGAGTTTAATATCACCTGCATAGCACTTTTGGAGGTAGTAGCTAATTCTGATTCTTATTTAGATCTTAGAGTTCTAAGATTCACTTAAAGCTATAACTCAAAATGCTGTGCATGTACAACAGTGTTAAGATTTGCCATAATACGTCCATAACCTTTAAGCTCGCCTAATTGTCGCCCTTGTAACTCTGTATTATAAGTAGAAGTGATATACGTTAATTGCTTACGCCACTTTATCGCTAATAGTCATAAGTGCTGCTACTGTAATGCCTTTGTAGCCCACTAAGTAACAAAACAAGCTCTAATCGCCGCCTAAATGTTTGATGTTCCACCCTGTTCCACCGTATTCCTATTCCTAAAACTCAGTCTCAGTCTGTTCCATCTTATTCCATCCTGTTATATCCTGTTCCATCCTGTTCGATCCTATTCCATCCTGTTCTATCCTGTTCCACCCTGTTCCACCCTATTCCTATTCCTAAAACTCAGTCTCAGTCTGTCCCATCTTATTCCATCCTGTTATATCCTGTTCCATCCTGTTCGATCCTATTCCATCCTGTTCTATCCTGTTCCACCCTATTCCTTAAACTCAGTCTCAGTCTGTCCCATCTTATTCCATCCTGTTATATCCTGTTTGATCCTGTTCCACCCTGTTCCACCCTATTCCTATTCCTAAAACTCAGTCTCAGTCTGTTCCATCTTATTCCATCCTGTTATATCATGTCCCATCCTGTTCGATCCTATTCCATCCTGTTCCATCCTGTTCCACCCTGTCCACCCTATTCCTTAAACTCAGTCTCAGTTTGTTCCATCTTATTCCATCCTGTAATATCCTGTTCGATCCTGTTCCATCCTGTTCCACCATGTCCACCCTATTCCTTAAACTCAGTCTCAGTTTGTTCTATCTTATTCCATCCTGTTATATCCTGTTCCATCCTGTTCGATCCTATTCCATCCTGTTCTATCCTGTTCCATCCTGTTCCACCCTGTCCACCCTATTCCTTAAACTCAGTCTCAGTTTGTTCCATCTAATTCCATCCTGTTATATACTGTTCCATCCTGTTCGATCCTATTCCATCCTGTTCTATCCTGTTCCACTCTGTTCCACCCTATTCCTATTCCTAAAACTCAGTCTCAGTCTGTTCTATCTTATTCCATCCTGTTATATCCTGTTCCATCCAGTTTCATACTTTCCCATCCTGTCCACCCTATTCCTTAAACTCAGTCTCAGTTTGTTCCATCTTATTCCATCCTGTTATATCATGTCCCATCCTGTTCGATCCTATTCCATCCTGTTCTATCCTGTTCCACCCTGTTCCACCCTATTCCTTAAACTCAGTCTCAGTCTGTTCCATCTTATTCCATCCTGTTATATCCTGTTCCATCCTGTTCGATCCTATTCCATCCTGTTCTATCCTGTTCCACCCTGTTCCACCCTATTCCTATTCCTAAAACTCAGTCTCAGTCTGTCCCATCTTGTTCCATCCTGTTATATCCTGTTCCATCCTGTTCGATCCTATTCCATCCTGTTCTATCCTGTTCCACCCTATTCCTTAAACTCAGTCTCAGTCTGTCCCATCTTATTCCATCCTGTTATATCCTGTTTGATCCTGTTCCACCCTGTTCCACCCTATTCCTATTCCTAAAACTCAGTCTCAGTCTGTTCCATCTTATTCCATCCTGTTATATCATGTCCCATCCTGTTCGATCCTATTCCATCCTGTTCCATCCTGTTCCACCCTGTCCGCCCTATTCCTTAAACTCAGTCTCAGTTTGTTCCATCTTATTCCATCCTGTAATATCCTGTTCGATCCTGTTCCATCCTGTTCCACCATGTCCACCCTATTCCTTAAACTCAGTCTCAGTTTGTTCTATCTTATTCCATCCTGTTATATCCTGTTCCATCCTGTTCGATCCTATTCCATCCTGTTCTATCCTGTTCCACCCTGTTCCACCCTATTCCTATTCCTAAAACTCAGTCTCAGTGTGTTCCATCTTATTCCATCCTGTTATATCCTGTTCGATCCTGTTCCATCCTGTTCCACCCTGTCCACCCTATTCCTTAAACTCAGTCTCAGTTTGTTCCATCTAATTCCATCCTGTTATATACTGTTCCATCCTGTTCGATCCTATTTCATCCTGTTCTATCCTGTTCCACCCTGTTCCACCCTATTCCTATTCCTAAAACTCAGTCTCAGTCTGTTCCATCTTATTCCATCCTGTTATATCCTGTTCCATCCAGTTTCATACTTTCCCACCATGTCCACCCTATTCCTTAAACTCAGTCTCAGTTTGTTCTATCTTATTCCATCCTGTTATATCCTGTTCCATCCTGTTCGATCCTATTCCATCCTGTTCTATCCTGTTCCACCCTGTTCCACCCTATTCCTATTCCTAAAACTCAGTCTGTCTCAGTCTGTCCCATCTTATTCCATCCTGATATATCCTGTTTGATCCTGTTCCATCCTGTTCCACCCTGTCCACCCTATTCCTAAAACTCAGTCTCAGTCTGTTCCATCTTATTCCATCCTGTTATATCCTGTTCCATCCTGTTCCACCCTGTCCACCCTATTCCTAAAACTCAGTCTCAGTCTGTCCCATCTTATTCCATCCTGTAATATCCTGTTCGATCCTGTTCCATCCTGTTCCACCCTGTCCACCCTATTCCTTAAACTCAGTCTCAGTTTGTTCCATCTTATTCCATCCTGTTATATCCTGTTCCATCCTGTTCGTTCCTATTCCATCCTGTTCTATCCTGTTCCACCCTGTTCCACCCTATTCCTATTCCTAAAACTCAGTCTCAGTCTGTTCCATCTTATTCCATCCTGTTATATCCTGTTCGATCCTGTTCCATCCTGTTCCACCCTGTCCACCCTATTCCTTAAACTCAGTCTCAGTTTGTTCCATCTTATTCCATCCTGTAATATCCTGTTCCATCCTGTTCGATCCTGTTCCATCCTGTTCCATCCTGTTCCACCCTGTCCACCCTATTCCTAAAACTCAGTCTCAGTCTGTCCCATCTTATTCCATCCTGTTATATCCTGTTCCATCCTGTTCCACCCTGTCCACCCTATTCCTAAAACTCAGTCTCAGTCTGTCCCATCTTATTCCATCCTGTTATATCCTGTTCGATCCTGTTCCATCCTGTTCCACCCTGTCCACCCTATTCCTTAAACTCAGTCTCAGTTAGTTCCATCTTATTCCATCCTGTTATGTCCTGTTCCATCCTGTTCGTTCCTATTCCATCCTGTTCTATCCTGTTCCACCCTGTTCCACCCTATTCCTATTCCTAAAACTCAGTCTCAGTCTGTTCCATCTTATTCCATCCTGTTATATCCTGTTCGATCCTGTTCCATCCTGTTCCATCCTGTTCCACCCTGTCCACCCTATTCCTTAAACTCAGTCTCAGTTTGTTCCATCTTATTCCATCCTGTTATATCCTGTTCCATCCTGTTCGATCCTATTCCATCCTGTTCTATCCTGTTCCACCCTGTTCCACCCTATTCCTATTCCTAAAACTCAGTCTCAGTCTGTTCCATCTTATTCCATCCTGTTATATCCTGTTTCATCCTGTTCGATCCTATTCCATCCTGTTCTATCCTGTTCCACCCTGTTCCACCCTATTCCTATGCCTCAAACTCAGTCTCAGTCTGTCCCATCTTATTCCATCCTGTTATATCCTGTTCGATCCTGTTCCATCCTGTTCCACCCTGTCCACCCTATTCCTTAAACTCAGTCTCAGTTAGTTCCATCTTATTCCATCCTGTTATGTCCTGTTCCATCCTGTTCGTTCCTATTCCATCCTGTTCTATCCTGTTCCACCCTGTTCCACCCTATTCCTATTCCTAAAACTCAGTCTCAGTCTGTTCCATCTTATTCCATCCTGTTATATTCTGTTCGATCCTGTTCCATCCTGTTCCACCCTGTCCACCCTATTCCTTAAACTCAGTCTCAGTTTGTTCCATCTTATTCCATCCTGTTATATCCTGTTCCATCCTGTTCGATCCTATTCCATCCTGTTCTATCCTGTTCCACCCTGTTCCACCCTATTCCTATTCCTAAAACTCAGTAAGGCCACTGTCAACATCGACTCTGTCAAATCTTAGCAGCTGATTTTAAAATTAATTTTAATTAACCAAATAGTGTTTTCCTTTAGTAATATTGTTTTTAAAGTGTTTATTAAAACTCAAATATTATAAGGAAGTGTTTTCAAACAATTCCATCGGGTAGTTTTCGAACTACCATAACGACCGAACTCACCTAGCCACCGCCAATGTTTTCGTGGTGAATATTTCGTAGAAAAGGACAAATCTGTGGAATACTACGCACTAAACCGGGGAAGTACTTTTGTTCCTTAATTGTATTTATATTATTACAACATAGACTACAACACTAAGCCAATCAGACTGATATCAAACATTTTATTTTGCAAAGCAACGGAGGTACCTTCATAAAGAAACCTACGGCTTGTGTAGCATTTTGGTTCTCAATTTATCCCAACTGTTCCTTACTACTTGTACAAAATTCACGTAAAGTGAGTAACATCAAAACTCAAAACGACTTGGCACAGTTAATTTTCTCTTTACTTGATGTGAAGTGGAAGTAAAGTTGAGATTGTGACTACTATTGTCACAGACATTCACTAAACTATTTACCCTTTACAAACATTACACTACTCATAAATACAATACAGCTTTAAACCTTACAATCAAAATATTGTGTAACCATTTTGCTACTTGAATACTATTGTATTAAGTACTTATTTATTGATTTATTGGGGTCAGTCTGTCTGTTTAGTTTTGTTGATATTTTATTTTGTTTTGACTTTAAACATCCATGTTTTATTGCTATAATTAATTAAATTAAGCATATAGTATCTGGATTAATTCTTTTTTTAAAAAACTATTATAACATTCTTGTGTACATTATTATTACGCTTCACTAAAAGTATAGGACTAAACTAATGTTATAATTTGAATAAGTACTAAAATAAATAAATATTATCTAAGTAAATTATTCCCAATTACTGTGGCCTACCTGTCTTAAGTATTTAATTTCTGTTTTCATCCAAGTATATTCTCTGATAATAAATAAATAATCAATATTTGTTTTAAATTGTTCCTGATACTGTTGATTGTAAACTTTCAGGACTTTCAAATTCACCATGCTGACCCGTAAGGCTGCAGCACAAAGCACCGAGATGAAGTTGAGGCAGGCACTGCAGGAACTGAAGGAGTCAAGGGATACTTGCAGCCAGCTACTACGTGAGCGAGACGACAGTGAAGAAGAAATCAGTAAAGTTATTGCTCGCAACTCTCAACTGAAGATTGAGATGGCTCAGATGCACTCCGAGCATATGGAAGTAATACACCAAAGGGACCAGCTCGAGAACACCGTTAGCAGCTTCGATGAACAGTGCAGCACCTACGAGAGGGCCCTAAACCGCATCACTGATTTGGAACGGGAGCTGAACGATGCTAACAGGCAAATATTATACTTCAAGGAGCAACAGCAACTGCAAGAAGTGGACCATACACAGAGTCTTTTTGAGGAGCTCATGATTTCTTCACCTGCTGTACAGTCGGCAGAACAGTCAAGAACCACATGCAGTGACTTTTCACCTCAACCTCAAATTGTAGGTGCTAATAAACTGAAGAAATATATTAAAATAAGTAAATTAATTAAAAAAACAGGAAAACTAATTAGGAAAAATAATTGTTTTTCTAAAAACATTGCTTTAAGAAAAGAACGAATTAGCCTCTTGGATTCATTGGAAATTTATAGTAGTAAATTAACTGAAAGCAGGCAAATGTATGACCGGGACACTAACAAATTGCAATTGAAAATCATTCAGTTGCATGAGTCACTTGAACTTGTGCAAAAGAAGTACTCTCTTGCGCAGAAACAAATTGATGAGCACATCAAATCTGCCACAGAGTTAGTGGAACTCTGCAATTACAATGCGGACCGGTATGATTCTTTAGTAAATAGTCAACCTATTGTTGAATCTTCAGTTCTTCACAATAACGATTCTAATATTAATAAAATTAGCCAATCTACACAGAGCCCCTGTCATTCATCATCCTGCATAGAAACATTACAAAGTAGCTACAGTAAATGCACTTTCAAACCAGCATTATCTTGTAACTCAAAGGAGGCTAAAACAATTATGTTTTCAGATAAATTAGGTCAGGGACTAGGTTTAGCTCTAAGAGATAAGCTCTCTAAAAAACTTATTAATATTTGTACTCCTGGTTTATCTTTTAACCAAATTGTACAAAATATTGATAAGTCACATATTGATGACGCTACAACAGTAGTAATATTATGTGGGGACAGTTCCCATATTACAAAAAGGGACATTCTTAAAAATATTAATATTCTATTAACATTACAGACTGAAACAAGATGTAAAATAATAATTAGCGCTTTCCCTTATGCAAGTAACTTAAACTGGGATCAAAATAAGCGCATTTTTGATTTAAATTTGTATATATATAATTTGATTTGTCGTCACAGTGACGTTATTTTATACTTTGACGTTAATAAATTTATTAACACTTTTACATTGACTCCAGATAGTATGTATCTGCCGAAAAAATGTAGGATGCAAATAGCTAATTTGTTAGCTTACAATTTACAGGTCTCTGTTACAGCTGTAACTAAGGCCATAAAACCGAGTATTAGTACTTCATCTACTACTCCGCATATTGTTTCAAATAAAACAGTGACAAACTCAGATTTAAACTGAGGCACAAGACAACAGCCAGGCCTAATAATTGTATTAATATAATTAGTCAAAATATTCAGGGCCTGTCTGGCAAAGATCTAGAATTAGAATTATTTGTTGAATGTAATAATATTCAAATCATTTGCATTACAGAACACTGGCTAAAGCATGGTGATATGTCATTTTATCTAAATAATTTTCAACTAGCAAGTGCGATGGTTAGGCAAACAACTATTCGTGGCGGTTCTGTAATTTTTGTGAATAATAATATAAAGTATAAAGAAAGAAAGGATATTGTGAAACTTACATCAGAGCGCCATGTGGAGTTGTCTTGTATAGAATTAGATAGCATGATAATTGTGTCTGTATACCGTCCCCCTAAAGGTACCTATGAAATCTTTGAATCTGTCATGGAAGATGTTCTAAAAAAATTAAAGTTAAAAAATAAACCAGTAGTAATTTGTGGCGATTTTAATATTGATATTCTTGAGAACAATTCTTCGACCACTCGTTTTCTGGCATTATTTAAAAGTTTTAATTTACTTAATAAATTTTTAGAACCCACACGGGTGACTGAACACTCCGCCACTTGCATAGATAATGTTTTTTCAGAATGTGATCCGGAAAACAAATTTGTTTTTAGTAATATTTCATCAGACCATTACGGTTTGAAAGTCTCATATGCTGTGAACGTCATAGATACGCCTAAGACTGTAGAATGCAGACCTATCACAAAAAAGGGATTGGACAATTTTAAAAACAACATTGATGAACAAATTTCTTTAATGCCATGGAATTCGGATAATCCTGATGTTTTGTACGGGAACCTCTTTCATTTAGTTACTTATGAGTTTGATAAAACATTTAAAACAAAGACAATTAAATGTACTCAGAAGTTACGGTTCTGCGATTGGGCTACGACAGGTATTTATAAAAGTAGAAACAGACTTTATGAACTATACAAACTTAGAGAAACGAACCAAAGCCCAGGTTTCTTAGAACATGTTAAAAAATACTCGAAGACTTTCAAAATACTATGTGCAGTTGCAAAGTCTAACTGCATTAAAAAGCAAATTAAAAACTCGAGTAACAAAACTAAAACAACCTGGGATGTCATTAATCGTGAAACTGGTAAAACTAAAGCACGGGAAAATAGCCTAACGCTTAAAATTAATAATGAATTAATAAACACAGATAAAGAAATTGCTAATATTTTCGATAAGTTCTTTGTAAACATACCAGTAGAAACTACATCAAATTTGGATTCCTCACCAGCGGCTGCTGTATCTGTGCTAAAGGGACATGTGGCTGAAAGTGATTCATTGTTTAATTTTAAATGTATTAATGCTTTAGATATTATTAAAGCTTTCAATTCTCTAAAAATGAAAAGCTCCACTGATTTATGGGGCATATCAGTTAAGGTTATTAAAAATATTGTGTATACTATTGCCCCTTATCTTGCTGACGTTTTTAATCAGTGTATTGATCAAGGAATATTTCCTGATCTTATGAAGTTTAGCAAGGTAGTACCATTGTTTAAATCAGGAGATAAAGAAGACCCTAGCAATTACAGACCAATATCGATATTACCTGCCCTAAGCAAGATTTTTGAAAAAATAATACTTGAGCAATTATTATGTCATTTTAATGTAAATAAACTTTTGCACAACAAACAATTTGGTTTTACGAAAGGTCGTTCCACAACTGATGCTGGGGTTGCGCTTTTGAAGCATGTCTTTGAGGCTTGGGAGGGGTCTCAGAATGCCCTTGGCATTTTCTGCGACCTGTCCAAGGCTTTTGATTGCGTGGACCATTGCACGCTGCTGTTGAAGCTGAATCATTACGGTGTAAAAAATAATGCTCAAAAATTAATACTGTCGTATCTCAGTTCCAGGACTCAAACAGTTAATATCAATGGAATAAGTTCGTCAGGTTCTCATGTAAAAATGGGCGTTCCGCAAGGCTCCATTTTGGGCCCTTTCTTATTTTTAATATATATAAATGATTTACCCTTTTTTGCAGAAAAATTCTGTGATATTGTTTTGTTCGCAGATGATACTTCTTTAATATTCAAAGTTGACAGGAATAAAACTGATTTTGACGATGTGAACAGGGCACTCTCGCAGGTTCTTGCTTGGTTTAATGTTAATAATCTCCAGCTTAATGCTAAGAAAACAAAATGTGTTAAATTCGCTTTACCTAATGTACAGGCGAATCCCACTGAAATTGTTATCAATAATGAGAAATTAGATTTGCTCGATTCAACAGTTTTCTTGGGTGTTACTCTTGACAGTAAACTTCAATGGAATATGCATATCGCAGCTCTGGCTGGCAAGCTTAGCTCTGCTGCCTATGCCATTAGAAAAGTTAGACAGTTAACAGATGAAGAAACTGCCAGATTAGTGTATTTCAGTTATTTTCATAGCATTATGTCATACTGTATTCTTTTATGGGGGATAGCAGCCGATATAAATACTATTTTTGTTTTACAAAAACGAGCAATAAGAGCTATTTATCAACTAAGTTCTAGAACATCTCTTAGGGATAGATTCAAAGAGATTGGTATATTGACAGCAGCATCCCAATTTATATTAAACTGCATACTTTTCGTGCGTCGCAATATTAACTTATATACAAAACATAGTGATTGGCACAATCGGAATACCAGAAATAAAGACAAACTTGTAATGCCTCAGTATAGATTAGAAAAAGTCCGTGGTTCTTTCATAGGTCTTGGTATAAAGTTTTATAATAAAATTCCAAGTAATATTTTGGATTTACCATTTGAAAACTTTAAGTCTCATGTAAAAAATTGTCTTCTCAAAAAAGGATACTATACCGTTAAAGATTATTTAATTGATAAAACAGCCTGGTCGTAGATTTTTCTATTCTATGTGAAAATTGAGGGAATTGTCCTACCTACTTAAAACTTATTGTAAGCTTTTTGACTCGACGACGCCTTAATGCGAGTAGCTTTCATGCTCACTTTAAACATTTCTGCGGTGGTGTCGTGTGGGGCGGGTCGTTACGTTCCCTCAAATATGGTTGAGCGAAGCGATGGCTGGTCCATGCGTCATGCTCGTGAACGGGTGCTGCCAGTGGGAATGGGTCTGCTTCTGTCTGCTTGTACTAAGGGCGTCGTATATTTATATTTTTTTTTTTTTTCTCTGTTTGATGTTATCAATATGTATGGCACTTCTTACTCAAAACATAAAACTAATAGGCAAGTAAACCTTGTTTTGATTTCTCTTTTTTTTTTTTTTTTTTTATTGCAATCATTTTGCTTTCTATAGTCAGTAGTTTTTGTAAGTAAAGGCCTATGAAAAGCTTTTGGATATTAGTTTTCAATTCAGTGCCTTAGGATGGGTAGCCTAAGTATGTCATGCTCTCTTTAATCATTTCTGCGGTGGTGTCGTGTGGGGCGGGTCGTTACGTTCCCTCAAATATGGTTGAGCGAAGCGATGGCTGGTCCACGCGTCATGCTCGTGAACGGGTGCTGCCAGTGGGAATGGGTCTGCTTCTGAGTACCTATCTTAACGCATATTGAATTGTAAGAATTGCGTTTTTTATTGTTATTTTTTATGTCTTGTCTCAAGTATTTTTTGGTAAATTTTGCCTACTTAGGTGCACTTTCGAGTAGCAGACATAGTGATTACTGATTTCTCAACTAGTTGAAAGTTATTTACTCTCACAATTACCTATCCGATATGTAGTAGGTATTTAATTTCAACCTACCTACCCATTGTGTACAAACTTTTGTTAATTATTGTGATGGAAAATGACCTCACTTTAAATGTGGAGCTCATTTTTCAATGTTGACGACTCTGTATGAAATATACAGGGAGAAAAAAGCAGCCCTTGACGAGTTTCTTGCCGGTTCTTCTCGTTACAAGGTCTCCCGCTCAGGGTTTGCGAACCGATGGCGTAGCTTCTTTGACATTCACAAGTGCTTGTAACAGCCTAGACTGAATAAATGATTTTTTGATTTTGATTTTGATTTTGATTCAGTCTCAGTCTGTTCCATCTTATTCCATCCTGTTATATCCTGTTTCATCCTGTTCGATCCTATTCCATCCTGTTCTATCCTGTTCCACCCTGTTCCACCCTATTCCTATTCCTAAAACTCAGTCTCAGTCTGTCCCATCTTATTCCATCCTGTAATATCCTGTTCGATCCTGTTTCATCCTGTTCCACCATGTCCACCCTATTCCTTAAACTCAGTCTCAGTTTGTTCTATCTTATTCCATCCTGTTATATCCTGTTCCATCCTGTTCGATCCTATTCTATCCTGTTCTATCCTGTTCCACCCTGTTCCACCCTATTCCTATTCCTAAAACTCAGTCTCAGTGTGTTCCATCTTATTCCATCCTGTTATATCCTGTTCGATCCTGTTCCATCCTGTTCCACCCTGTCCACCCTATTCCTTAAACTCAGTCTCAGTTTGTTCCATCTAATTCCATCCTGTTATATACTGTTCCATCCTGTTCGATCCTATTCCATCCTGTTCTATCCTGTTCCACTCTGTTCCACCCTATTCCTATTCCTAAAACTCAGTCTCAGTCTGTTCTATCTTATTCCATCCTGTTATATCCTGTTCCATCCAGTTTCATACTTTCCCATCCTGTCCACCCTATTCCTTAAACTCAGTCTCAGTTTGTTCCATCTTATTCCATCCTGTTATATCATGTCCCATCCTGTTCGATCCTATTCCATCCTGTTCTATCCTGTTCCACCCTGTTCCACCCTATTCCTTAAACTCAGTCTCAGTCTGTTCCATCTTGTTCCATCCTGTTCGATCCTATTCCATCCTGTTCTATCCTGTTCCACCCTGTTCCACCCTATTCCTATTCCTAAAACTCAGTCTCAGTCTGTCCCATCTAATTCCATCCTGTTATATCCTGTTCCATCCTGTTCGATCCTATTCCATCCTGTTCTATCCTGTTCCACCCTATTCCTTAAACTCAGTCTCAGTCTGTCCCATCTTATTCCATCCTGTTATATCCTGTTTGATCCTGTTCCACCCTGTTCCACCCTATTACTATTCCTAAAACTCAGTCTCAGTCTGTTCCATCTTATTCCATCCTGTTATATCATGTCCCATCCTGTTCGATCCTATTCCATCCTGTTCCATCCTGTTCCACCCTGTCCACCCTATTCCTTAAACTCAGTCTCAGTTTGTTCCATCTTATTCCATCCTGTAATATCCTGTTCGATCCTGTTCCATCCTGTTCCACCATGTCCACCCTATTCCTTAAACTCAGTCTCAGTTTGTTCTATCTTATTCCATCCTGTTATATCCTGTTCCATCCTGTTCGATCCTATTCCATCCTGTTCTATCCTGTTCCACCCTGTTCCACCCTATTCCTATTCCTAAAACTCAGTCTCAGTGTGTTCCATCTTATTCCATCCTGTTATATCCTGTTCGATCCTGTTCCATCCTGTTCCACCCTGTCCACCCTAATCCTTAAACTCAGTCTCAGTTTGTTCCATCTAATTCCATCCTGTTATATACTGTTCCATCCTGTTCGATCCTATTCCATCCTGTTCTATCCTGTTCCACTCTGTTCCACCCTATTCCTATTCCTAAAACTCAGTCTCAGTCTGTTCTATCTTATTCCATCCTGTTATATCCTGTTCCATCCAGTTTCATACTTTCCCATCCTGTCCACCCTATTCCTTAAACTCAGTCTCAGTTTGTTCCATCTTATTCCATCCTGTTATATCATGTCCCATCCTGTTCGATCCTATTCCATCCTGTTCTATCCTGTTCCACCCTGTTCCACCCTATTCCTTAAACTCAGTCTCAGTCTGTTCCATCTTATTCCATCCTGTTATATCCTGTTCCATCCTGTTCCACCCTGTCCACCCTATTCCTAAAACTCAGTCTCAGTCTGTCCCATGTTATTCCATCCTGTTATATCCTGTTCCATCCTGTTCCACCCTGTCCACCCTATTCCTTAAACTCAGTCTCAGTTTGTTCCATCTTATTCCATCCTGTTATGTCCTGTTCCATCCTGTTCGTTCCTATTCCATCCTGTTCTATCCTGTTCCACCCTGTTCCACCCTATTCCTATTCCTAAAACTCAGTCTCAGTCTGTTCCATCTTATTCCATCCTGTTATATCCTGTTCGATCCTGTTCCATCCTGTTCCACCCTGTCCACTCTATTCCTTAAACTCAGTCTCAGTTTGTTCCATCTTATTCCATCCTGTTATATCCTGTTCCATCCTGTTCGATCCTATTCCATCCTGTTCTATCCTGTTCCACCCTGTTCCACCCTATTCCTATTCCTAAAACTCAGTCTCAGTCTGTTCCATCTTATTCCATCCTGTTATATCCTGTTTCATCCTGTTCGATCCTATTCCATCCTGTTCTATCCTGTTCCACCCTGTTCCACCCTATTCCTATTCCTAAAACTCAGTCTCAGTCTGTCCCATCTTATTCCATCCTGTTATAACCTGTTCGATCCTGTTCCATCCTGTTCCACCCTGTCCACCCTATTCCTTAAACTCAGTCTCAGTTTGTTCCATCTTATTCCATCCTGTTATATCCTGTTCCATCCTGTTCGATCCTATTTCATCCTGTTCTATCCTGTTCCACCCTGTTCCACCCTAATCCTATTCCTAAAACTCAGTCTCAGTCTGTTCCATCTTATTCCATCCTGTTCTATCCTGTTCGATCCTGTTCCATCCTGTTCCACCCTGTCCACCCTATTCCTTAAACTCAGTCTCAGTTTGTTCCATCTTATTCCATCCTGTTATATCCTGTTCCATCCTGTTCGATCCTATTCCATCCTGTTCTATCCTGTTCCACCCTGTTCCACCCTATTCCTATTCCTAAAACTCAGTCTCAGTCTGTTCCATCTTATTCCATCCTGTTATATCCTGTTTCATCCTGTTCGATCCTATTCCATCCTGTTCTATCCTGTTCCACCCTGTTCCACCCTATTCCTATTCCTAAAACTCAGTCTCAGTCTGTCCCATCTTATTCCATCCTGTTATATCCTGTTTGATCCTGTTCCATCCTGTTCCACCCTGTCCACCCTATTCCTAAAACTCAGTCTCAGTCTGTCCCATCTTATTCCATCCTGTTATATCCTGTTCCATCCTGTTCCACCCTGTCCACCCTATTCCTAAAACTCAGTCTCAGTCTGTCCCATCTTATTCCATCCTGTTATATCCTGTTCGATCCTGTTCCATCCTGTTCCACCCTGTCCACCCTATTCCGTAAACTCAGTCTCAGTTTGTTCCATCTTATTCCATCCTGTTATATCCTGTTCCATCCTGTTCGATCCTGTTCCATCCTGTTCCATCCTGTTCCACCCTGTCCACCCTATTCCTAAAACTCAGTCTCAGTCTGTCCCATCTTATTCCATCCTGTTATATCCTGTTCCATCCTGTTCCACCCTGTCCACCCTATTCCTAAAACTCAGTCTCAGTCTGTCCCATCTTATTCCATCCTGTTATATCCTGTTCGATCCTGTTCCATCCTGTTCCACCCTGTCCACCCTATTCCTTAAACTCAGTCTCAGTTTGTTCCATCTTATTCCATCCTGTTATATCCTGTTCCATCCTGTTCGATCCTATTCCATCCTGTTCTATCCTGTTCCACCCTGTTCCACCCTATTCCTATTCCTAAAACTCAGTCTCAGTCTGTTCCATCTTATTCCATCCTGTTATATCCTGTTCCATCCAGTTTCATACTTTCCCACCATGTCCACCCTATTCCTTAAACTCAGTCTCAGTTTGTTCTATCTTATTCCATCCTGTTATATCCTGTTCCATCCTGTTCGATCCTATTCCATCCTGTTCTATCCTGTTCCACCCTGTTCCACCCTATTCCTATTCCTAAAACTCAGTCTCAGTCTGTCCCATCTTATTCCATCCTGATATATCCTGTTTGATCCTGTTCCATCCTGTTCCACCCTGTCCACCCTATTCCTAAAACTCAGTCTCAGTCTGTTCCATCTTATTCCATCCTGTTATATCCTGTTCCATCCTGTTCCACCCTGTCCACCCTATTCTTAAAACTCAGTCTCAGTCTGTCCCATCTTATTCCATCCTGTTATATCCTGTTCGATCCTGTTCCATCCTGTTCCACCCTGTCCACCCTATTCCTAAAACTCAGTCTCAGTCTGTTCCATCTTATTCCATCCTGTTATATCCTGTTCGATCCTGTTCCATCCTGTTCCACCCTGTCCACCCTATTCCTTAAACTCAGTCTCAGTTTGTTCCATCTTATTCCATCCTGTTATATCCTGTTCCATCCTGTTCGATCCTATTCCATCCTGTTCTATCCTGTTCCACCCTGTTCCACCCTATTCCTATTCCTAAAACTCAGTCTCAGTCTGTTCCATCTTATTCCATCCTGTTATATCCTGTTTCATAGTGTTCGATCCTATTCCATCCTGTTCTATCCTGTTCCACCCTGTTCCACCCTATTCCTATTCCTAAAACTCAGTTTCAGTCTGTCCCATCTTATTCCATCCTGTTATATCCTGTTCGATCCTGTTCCATCCTGTTCCACACTGTCCACCCTATTCCTTAAACTCAGTCTCAGTTTGTTCCATCTTATTCCATCCTGTTATATCCTGTTCCATCCTGTTCGATCCTATTCCATCCTGTTCTATCCTGTTCCACCCTGTTCCACCCTATTCCTATTCCTAAAACTCAGTCTCAGTCTGTTCCATCTTATTCCATCCTGTTATATCCTGTTCCATCCAGTTTCATACTTTCCCACCATGTCCACCCTATTCCTTAAACTCAGTCTCAGTTTGTTCTATCTTATTCCATCCTGTTATATCCTGTTCCATCCTGTTCGATCCTATTCCATCCTGTTCTATCCTGTTCCACCCTGTTCCACCCTATTCCTATTCCTAAAACTCAGTCTCAGTCTGTTCCATCTTATTCCATCCTGTTATATCCTGTTCGATCCTGTTCCATCATGTTCCATCCTGTTCCACCCTGTCCACCCTATTCCTTAAACTCAGTCTCAGTTTGTTCTATCTTATTCCATCCTGTTATATCCTGTTCCATCCTGTTCGATCCTATTCCATCCTGTTCTATCCTGTTCCACCCTGTTCCACCCTATTCCCATTCCTAAAACTCAGTCTCAGTCTGTCCCATCTTATTCCATCCTGATATATCCTGTTTGATCCTGTTCCATCCTGTTCCACCCTGTCCACCCTATTCCTAAAACTCAGTCTCAGTCTGTCCCATCTTATTCCATCCTGTTATATCCTGTTCTATCCTGTTCCACCCTGTTTCACCCTATTCCTATTCCTAAAACTCAGTCTCAGTCTGTTCCATCTTATTCCATCCTGTTATATCCTGTTCGATCCTGTTCCATCCTGTTCCATCCTGTTCCACCCTGTCCACCCTATTCCTTAAACTCAGTCTCAGTTTGTTCTATCTTATTCCATCCTGTTATATCCTGTTCCATCCTGTTCGATCCTATTCCATCCTGTTCTATCCTGTTCCACCCTGTTCCACCCTATTCCTATTCCTAAAACTCAGTCTCAGTCTGTCCCATCTTATTCCATCCTAATATATCCTGTTTGATCCTGTTCCATCCTGTTCCACCTTGTCCACCCTATTCTTAAAACTCAGTCTCAGTCTGTCCCATCTTATTCCATCCTGTTATATCCTGTTCCACCCTGTTCCACCGTATTCCTATTCCTAAAACTCAGTCTCAGTCTGTTCCATCTTATTCCATCCTGTTATATCCTGTTCCATCCTGTTCGATCCTATTCCATCCTGTTCTATCCTGTTCCACCCTGTTCCACCGTATTCCTATTCCTAAAACTCAGTCTCAGTCTGTTCCATCTTATTCCATCCTGTTATATCCTGTTCCATCCTGTTCGATCCTATTCCATCCTGTTCCATCCTGTTCCACCCTGTCCACCCTATTCCTATTCCTAAAACTCAGTCTCAGTCTGTTCCATCTTATTCTATCCTGTTATATCCTGTTCGATCCTGTTCCATCCAGTTCCATCCTGTTCCACCCTGTCCACCCTATTCCTTAAACTCAGTCTCAGTTTGTTCCATCTTATTCCATCCTGTTATATCCTGTTCCATCCTGTTCGATCCTATTCCATCCTGTTCTATCCTGTTCCACCCTGTTCCACCCTATTCCTATTCCTAAAACTCAGTCTCAGTCTGTTCCATCTTATTCCATCCTGTTATATCCTGTTCGATCCTGTTCCATCCTGTTCCACCCTGTCCACCCTATTCCTTAAACTCAGTCTCAGTTTGTTCCATCTTATTCCATCCTGTTCTATCCTGTTCCACCCTGTTCCACCCTATTCCTATTCCTAAAACTCAGTCTTAGTCTGATCCATCTTATTCCATCCTGTTATATCCTGTTCCATCCTGTTCGATCCTATTCCATCCTGTTCTATCCTGTTCCACCCTGTTCCACCCTATTCCACCCTATTCCTATTCCTAAAACTCAGTCTCAGTCTGTCCCATCTTATTCCATCCTGTTATATCCTGTTCGATCCTGTTCCATCCTGTTCCACCCTGTCCACCCTATTCCTAAAACTCAGTCTCAGTCTGTCCCATCTTATTCCATCCTGTTATATCCTGTTCGATCCTGTTCCATCCTGTTCCACCCTGTCCACCCTATTCCTTAAACTCAGTCTCAGTTTGTTCCATCTTATTCCATCCTGTTATATCCTGTTCCATCCTGTTCGATCCTATTCCATCCTGTTCTATCCTGTTCCACCCTGTTCCACCCTATTCCTATTCGTAAAACTCAGTCTCAGTCTGATCCATCTTATTCCATCCTGTTATATCCTGTTCCATCCTGTTCGATCCTATTCCATCCTGTTCTATCCTGTTCCACCCTGTTCCACCCTATTCCTATTCCTAAAACTCAGTCTCAGTCTGTCCCATCTTATTCCATCCTGATATATCCTGTTTGATCCTGTTCCATCCTGTTCCACCCTGTCCACCCTATTCCTAAAACTCAGTCTCAGTCTGTCCCATCTTATTCCATCCTGTTATATCCTGTTCTATCCTGTTCCACCCTGTTCCACCGTATTCCTATTCCTAAAACTCAGTCTCAGTCTGTTCCATCTTATTCCATCCTGTTATATCCTGTTCCATCCTGTTCGATCCTATTCCATCCTGTTCCATCCTGTTCCACCCTGTCCACCCTATTCCTATTCCTAAAACTCAGTCTCAGTCTGTTCCATCTTATTCCATCCTGTTATATCCTGTTCGATCCTGTTCCATCCTGTTCCATCCTGTTCCACCCTGTCCACCCTATTCCTTAAACTCAGTCTCAGTTTGTTCTATCTTATTCCATCCTGTTATATCCTGTTCCATCCTGTTCGATCCTATTCCATCCTGTTCTATCCTGTTCCACCCTGTTCCACCCTATTCCTATTCCTAAAACTCAGTCTCAGTCTGTCCCATCTTATTCCATCCTGATATATCCTGTTTGATCCTGTTCCATCCTGTTCCACCCTGTCCACCCTATTCCTAAAACTCAGTCTCAGTCTGTCCCATCTTATTCCATCCTGTTATATCCTGTTCTATCCTGTTCCACCCTGTTCCACCGTATTCCTATTCCTAAAACTCAGTCTCAGTCTGTTCCATCTTATTCCATCCTGTTATATCCTGTTCCATCCTGTTCGATCCTATTCCATCCTGTTCTATCCTGTTCCACCCTGTTCACCCTATTCCTATTCCTAAAACTCAGTCTCAGTCTGTCCCATCTTATTCCATCCTGTTATATCCTGTTCCATCCTGTTCGATCCTATTCCATCCTGTTCTATCCTGTTCTATCCTGTTCCACCCTGTTCCACCCTATTTCTATTCCTAAAACTCAGTCTCAGTCTGTCCCATCTTATTCCATCCTGTTATATCCTGTTCGATCCTGTTCCATCCTGTTCCACCCTGTCCACCCTATTCCAAAAACTCAGTCTCAGTCTGTCCCATCTTATTCCATCCTGTTATATCCTGTTCCATCCTGTTCGATCCTATTCCATCCTGTTCTATCCTGTTCCACCCTGTTCCACCCTATTCCTATTCCTAAAACTCAGTCTCAGTCTGATCCATCTTATTCCATCCTGTTATATCCTGTTCCATCCTGTTCGATTTATTCCATCCTGTTCTATCCTGTTCCACCCTGTTCCACCCTATTCCTATTCCTAAAACTCAGTCTCAGTCTGTCCCATCTTATTCCATCCTGTTATATCCTGTTCGATCCTGTTCCATCCTGTTCCACCCTGTCCACCCTATTCCTAAAACTCAGTCTCAGTCTGTCCCATCTTATTCCATCCTGTTATATCCTGTTCGATCCTGTTCCATCCTGTTCCACCCTGTCCACCCTATTCCTTAAACTCAGTCTCAGTTTGTTCCATCTTATTCCATCCTGTTATATCCTGTTCCATCCTGTTCGATCCTATTCCATCCTGTTCTATCCTGTTCCACCCTGTTCCACCCTATTCCTATTCCTAAAACTCAGTCTCAGTCTGTTCCATCTTATTCCATCCTGTTATATCCTGTTCGATCCTGTTCCATCCTGTTCCACCCTGTCCACCCTATTCCTTAAACTCAGTCTCAGTTTGTTCCATCTTATTCCATCCTGTTATATCCTGTTCCATCCTGTTCGATCCTATTCCATCCTGTTCTATCCTGTTCCACCCTATTCCTATTCCTAAAACTCAGTCTCAGTCTGTCCCATCTTATTCCATCCTGATATATCCTGTTTGATCCTGTTCCATCCTGTTCCACCCTGTCCACCCTATTCCTAAAACTCAGTCTCAGTCTGTCCCATCTTATTCCATCCTGTTATATTATGTTCTATCCTGTTCCACCCTGTTCCACCGTATTCCTATTCCTAAAACTCAGTCTCAGTCTGTTCCATCTTATTCCATCCTGTTATATCCTGTTCCATCCTGTTCGATCCTATTCCATCCTGTTCTATCCTGTTCCACCCTGTTCCACCGTATTCCTATTCCTAAAACTCAGTCTCAGTCTGTTCCATCTTATTCCATCCTGTTATATCCTGTTCCATCCTGTTCGATCCTATTCCATCCTGTTCCATCCTGTTCCACCCTGTCCACCCTATTCCTATTCCTAAAACTCAGTCTCAGTCTGTTCTATCTTATTCCATCCTGTTATATCCTGTTCGATCCTGTTCCATCCTGTTCCATCCTGTTCCACCCTGTCCACCTTATTCCTTAAACTCAGTCTCAGTTTGTTCCATCTTATTCCATCCTGTTATATCCTGTTCGATCCTGTTCCATCCTGTTCCATCCTGTTCCACCCTGTCCACCCTATTCCTTAAACTCAGTCTCAGTTTGTTCTATCTTATTCCATCCTGTTATATCCTGTTCGATCCTGTTCCATCCTGTTCCACCCTGTCCACCCTATTCCTTAAACTCAGTCTCAGTTTGTTCCATCTTATTCCATCCTGTTATATCCTGTTCCATCCTGTTCGATCCTATTTCATCCTGTTCTATCCTGTTCCACCCTATTCCTATTCCTAAAACTCAGTCTCAGTCTGTTCCATCTTATTCCATCCTGTTATATCCTGTTCCATCCAGTTTCATACTTTCCCACCATGTCCACCCTATTCCTTAAACTCAGTCTCAGTTTGTTCTATCTTATTCCATCCTGTTATATCCTGTTCCATCCTGTTCGATCCTATTCCATCCTGTTCTATCCTGTTCCACCCTGTTCCACCCTATTCCTATTCCTAAAACTCAGTCTGTCTCAGTCTGTCCCATCTTATTCCATCTTGATATATCCTGTTTGATCCTGTTCCATCCTGTTCCACCCTGTCCACCCTATTCCTAAAACTCAGTCTCAGTCTGTTCCATCTTATTCCATCCTGTTATATCCTGTTCCATCCTGTTCCACCCTGTCCACCCTATTCCTAAAACTCAGTCTCAGTCTGTCCCATCTTATTCCATCCTGTAATATCCTGTTCGATCCTGTTCCATCCTGTTCCACCCTGTCCACCCTATTCCTTAAACTCAGTCTCAGTTTGTTCCATCTTATTCCATCCTGTTATATCCTGTTCCATCCTGTTCGTTCCTATTCCATCCTGTTCTATCCTGTTCCACCCTGTTCCACCCTATTCCTATTCCTAAAACTCAGTCTCAGTCTGTTCCATCTTATTCCATCCTGTCATATCCTGTTCGATCCTGTTCCATCCTGTTCCACCCTGTCCACCCTATTCCTTAAACTCAGTCTCAGTTTGTTCCATCTTATTCCATCCTGTTATATCCTGTTCCATCCTGTTCGATCCTGTTCCATCCTGTTCCATCCTGTTCCACCCTGTCCACCCTATTCCTAAAACTCAGTCTCAGTCTGTCCCATCTTATTCCATCCTGTTATATCCTGTTCCATCCTGTTCCACCCTGTCCACCCTATTCCTAAAACTCAGTCTCAGTCTGTCCCATCTTATTCCATCCTGTTATATCCTGTTCGATCCTGTTCCATCCTGTTCCACCCTGTCCACTCTATTCCTTAAACTCAGTCTCAGTTAGTTCCATCTTATTCCATCCTGTTATGTCCTGTTCCATCCTGTTCGTTCCTATTCCATCCTGTTCTATCCTGTTCCACCCTGTTCCACCCTATTCCTATTCCTAAAACTCAGTCTCAGTCTGTTCCATCTTATTCCATCCTGTTATATCCTGTTCGATCCTGTTCCATCCTGTTCCACCCTGTCCACCCTATTCCTTAAACTCAGTCTCAGTTTGTTCCATCTTATTCCATCCTGTTATATCCTGTTCCATCCTGTTCGATCCTATTCCATCCTGTTCTATCCTGTTCCACCCTGTTCCACCCTATTCCTATTCCTAAAACTCAGTCTCAGTCTGTTCCATCTTATTCCATCCTGTTATATCCTGTTTCATCCTGTTCGATCCTATTCCATCCTGTTCTATCCTGTTCCACCCTGTTCCACCCTATTCCTATTCCTAAAACTCAGTCTCAGTCTGTCCCATCTTATTCCATCCTGTTATATCCTGTTCGATCCTGTTCCATCCTGTTCCACCCTGTCCACCCTATTCCTTAAACTCAGTCTCAGTTTGTTCCATCTTATTCCATCCTGTTATATCCTGTTCCATCCTGTTCGATCCTATTCCATCCTGTTCTATCCTGTTCCACCCTGTTCCACCCTATTCCTATTCCTAAAACTCAGTCTCAGTCTGTTCCATCTTATTCCATCCTGTTATATCCTGTTCCATCCAGTTTCATACTTTCCCACCATGTCCACCCTATTCCTTAAACTCAGTCTCAGTTTGTTCTATCTTATTCCATCCTGTCATATCCTGTTCCATCCTGTTCGATCCTATTCCATCCTGTTCTATCCTGTTCCACCCTGTTCCACCCTATTCCTATTCCTAAAACTCAGTCTCAGTCTGTCCCATCTTATTCCATCCTGATATATCCTGTTTGATCCTGTTCCATCCTGTTCCACCCTGTCCACCCTATTCCTAAAACTCAGTCTCAGTCTGTTCCATCTTATTCCATCCTGTTATATCCTGTTCCATCCTGTTCCACCCTGTCCACCCTATTCCTAAAACTCAGTCTCAGTCTGTCCCATCTTATTCCATCCTGTTATATCCTGTTCGATCCTGTTCCATCCTGTTCCACCCTGTCCACCCTATTCCTAAAACTCAGTCTCAGTCTGTTCCATCTTATTCCATCCTGTTATATCCTGTTCGATCCTGTTCCATCCTGTTCCACCCTGTCCACCCTATTCCTTAAACTCAGTCTCAGTTTGTTCCATCTTATTCCATCCTGTTATATCCTGTTCCATCCTGTTCGATCCTATTCCATCCTGTTCTATCCTGTTCCACCCTGTTCCACCCTATTCCTATTCCTAAAACTCAGTTTCAGTCTGTCCCATCTTATTCCATCCTGTTATATCCTGTTTCATAGTGTTCGATCCTATTCCATCCTGTTCTATCCTGTTCCACCCTGTTCCACCCTATTCCTATTCCTAAAACTCAGTTTCAGTCTGTCCCATCTTATTCCATCCTGTTATATCCTGTTCGATCCTGTTCCATCCTGTTCCACACTGTCCACCCTATTCCTTAAACTCAGTCTCAGTTTGTTCCATCTTATTCCATCCTGTTATATCCTGTTCCATCCTGTTCGATCCTATTCCATCCTGTTCTATCCTGTTCCACCCTGTTCCACCCTATTCCTATTCCTAAAACTCAGTCTCAGTCTGTCCCATCTTATTCCATCCTGATATATCCTGTTTGATCCTGTTCCATCCTGTTCCACCCTGTCCACCCTATTCCTAAAACTCAGTCTCAGTCTGTTCCATCTTATTCCATCCTGTTATATCCTGTTCCATCCTGTTCCACCCTGTCCACCCTATTCCTAAAACTCAGTCTCAGTCTGTCCCATCTTATTCCATCCTGTTATATCCTGTTTGATCCTGTTCCATCCTGTTCCACCCTGTCCACCCTATTCCTAAAACTCAGTCTCAGTCTGTTCCATCTTATTCCATCCTGTTATATCCTGATCGATCCTGTTCCATCCTGTTCCACCCTGTCCACCCTATTCCTTAAACTCAGTCTCAGTTTGTTCCATCTTATTCCATCCTGTTATATCCTGTTCCATCCTGTTCGATCCTATTCCATCCTGTTCTATCCTGTTCCACCCTGTTCCACCCTATTCCTATTCCTAAAACTCAGTTTCAGTCTGTCCCATCTTATTCCATCCTGTTATATAATGTTTCATAGTGTTCGATCCTATTCCATCCTGTTCTATCCTGTTCCACCCTGTTCCACCCTATTCCTATTCCTAAAACTCAGTTTCAGTCTGTCCCATCTTATTCCATCCTGTTATATCCTGTTCGATCCTGTTCCATCCTGTTCCACACTGTCCACCCTATTCCTTAAACTCAGTCTCAGTTTGTTCCATCTTATTCCATCCTGTTATATCCTGTTCCATCCTGTTCGATCCTATTCCATCCTGTTCTATCCTGTTCCACCCTGTTCCACCCTATTCCTATTCCTAAAACTCAGTCTCAGTCTGTTCCATCTTATTCCATCCTGTTATATCCTGTTCCATCCAGTTTCATACTTTCCCACCATGTCCACCCTATTCCTTAAACTCAGTCTCAGTTTGTTCTATCTTATTCCATCCTTTTATATCCTGTTCCATCCTGTTCGATCCTATTCCATCCTGTTCTATCCTGTTCCACCCTGTTCCACCCTGTTCCACCCTATTCCTATTCCTAAAACTCAGTCTCAGTCTGTTCCATCTTATTCCATCCTGTTATATCCTGTTCGATCCTGTTCCATCCTGTTCCATCCTGTTATATCCTGTTCTATCCTGTTCCACCCTGTTCCACCGTATTCCTATTCCTAAAACTCAGTCTCAGTCTGTTCCATCTTATTCCATCCTGTTATATCCTGTTTCATCCTGTTCGATCCTATTCCATCCTGTTCTATCCTGTTCCACCCTGTTCCACCCTATTCCTATTCCTAAAACTCAGTCTCAGTCTGTCCCATCTTATTCCATCCTGTTATATTATGTTCGATCCTGTTCCATCCTGTTCCACCCTGTCCACCCTATTCCTTAAACTCAGTCTCAGTTTGTTCCATCTTATTCCATCCTGTTATATCCTGTTTCATCCTGTTCGATCCGATTCCATCCTGTTCTATCCTGTTCCACCCTATTCCTATTCCTAAAACTCAGTCTCAGTCTGTTCCATCTTATTCCATCCTGTTATATCCTGTTCCATCCAGTTCGATCCTATTCCATCCTGTTTTATCCTGTTCCACCCTGTTCCACCCTATTCCTATTCCTAAAACTCAGTCTCAGTCTGATCCATCTTATTCCATCCTGTTATATCCTGTTCCATCCTGTTCGATCCTATTCCATCCTGTTCTATCCTGTTCCACCCTGTTCCACCCTATTCCTATTCCTAAAACTCAGTCTCAGTCTGTCCCATCTTATTCCATCCTGATATATCCTGTTTGATCCTGTTCCATCCTGTTCCACCCTGTCCACCCTATTCCTAAAACTCAGTCTCAGTCTGTCCCATCTTATTCCATCCTGTTATATCCTGTTTTATCCTGTTCCACCCTGTTCCACCGTATTCCTATTCCTAAAACTCAGTCTCAGTCTGTTCCATCTTATTCCATCCTGTTATATCCTGTTCCATCCTGTTCGATCCTATTCCATCCTGTTCCATCCTGTTCCATCCTGTTCCACCCTGTCCACCCTATTCCTATTCCTAAAACTCAGTCTCAGTCTGTTCCATCTTATTCCATCCTGTTATATCCTGTTCGATCCTGTTCCATCCTGTTCCATCCTGTTCCACCCTGTCCACCCTATTCCTTAAACTCAGTCTCAGTTTGTTCTATCTTATTCCATCCTGTTATATCCTGTTCCATCCTGTTCGATCCTATTCCATCCTGTTCTATCCTGTTCCACCCTGTTCCACCCTATTCCTATTCCTAAAACTCAGTCTCAGTCTGTTCCATCTTATTCCATCCTGTTATATCCTGTTCCATCCAGTTTCATACTTTCCCACCATGTCCACCCTATTCCTTAAACTCAGTCTCAGTTTGTTCTATCTTATTCCATCCTTTTATATCCTGTTCCATCCTGTTCGATCCTATTCCATCCTGTTCTATCCTGTTCCACCCTGTTCCACCCTGTTCCACCCTATTCCTATTCCTAAAACTCAGTCTCAGTCTGTTCCATCTTATTCCATCCTGTTATATCCTGTTCGATCCTGTTCCATCCTGTTCCATCCTGTTATATCCTGTTCTATCCTGTTCCACCCTGTTCCACCGTATTCCTATTCCTAAAACTCAGTCTCAGTCTGTTCCATCTTATTCCATCCTGTTATATCCTGTTTCATCCTGTTCGATCCTATTCCATCCTGTTCTATCCTGTTCCACCCTGTTCCACCCTATTCCTATTCCTAAAACTCAGTCTCAGTCTGTCCCATCTTATTCCATCCTGTTATATTATGTTCGATCCTGTTCCATCCTGTTCCACCCTGTCCACCCTATTCCTTAAACTCAGTCTCAGTTTGTTCTATCTTATTCCATCCTGTTATATCCTGTTTCATCCTGTTCGATCCTATTCCATCCTGTTCTATCCTGTTCCACCCTATTCCTATTCCTAAAACTCAGTCTCAGTCTGTTCCATCTTATTCCATCCTGTTATATCCTGTTCCATCCAGTTCGATCCTATTCCATCCTGTTTTATCCTGTTCCACCCTGTTCCACCCTATTCCTATTCCTAAAACTCAGTCTCAGTCTGATCCATCTTATTCCATCCTGTTATATCCTGTTCCATCCTGTTCGATCCTATTCCATCCTGTTCTATCCTGTTCCACCCTGTTCCACCCTATTCCTATTCCTAAAACTCAGTCTCAGTCTGTCCCATCTTATTCCATCCTGATATATCCTGTTTGATCCTGTTCCATCCTGTTCCACCCTGTCCACCCTATTCCTAAAACTCAGTCTCAGTCTGTCCCATCTTATTCCATCCTGTTATATCCTGTTTTATCCTGTTCCACCCTGTTCCACCGTATTCCTATTCCTAAAACTCAGTCTCAGTCTGTTCCATCTTATTCCATCCTGTTATATCCTGTTCCATCCTGTTCGATCCTATTCCATCCTGTTCCATCCTGTTCCATCCTGTTCCACCCTGTCCACCCTATTCCTATTCCTAAAACTCAGTCTCAGTCTGTTCCATCTTATTCCATCCTGTTATATCCTGTTCGATCCTGTTCCATCCTGTTCCATCCTGTTCCACCCTGTCCACCCTATTCCTTAAACTCAGTCTCAGTTTGTTCTATCTTATTCCATCCTGTTATATCCTGTTCCATCCTGTTCGATCCTATTCCATCCTGTTCTATCCTGTTCCACCCTGTTCCACCCTATTCCTATTCCTAAAACTCAGTCTCAGTCTGTCCCATCTTATTCCATCCTGATATATCCTGTTTGATCCTGTTCCATCCTGTTCCACCCTGTCCACCCTATTCCTAAAACTCAGTCTCAGTCTGTCCCATCTTATTCCATCCTGTTATATCCTGTTCTATCCTGTTCGATCCTATTCCATCCTGTTCTATCCTGTTCCACCCTGTTCCACCCTATTCCTATTCTTTAAACTCAGTCTCAGTCTGTCCCATCTTATTCCATCCTGTTATATCCTGTTCCATCCTGTTCGATCCTATTACATCCTGTTCCATCCTGTTCCACCCTGTCCACCCTATTCCTATTCCTAAAACTCAGTCTCAGTCTGTTCCATCTTATTCCATCCTGTTATATCCTGTTCGATCCTGTTCCATCCTGTTCCACCCTGTCCACCCTATTCCTTAAACTCAGTCTCAGTCTGTTCTATCTTATTCCATCCTGTTATATCCTGTTCCATCCAGTTTCATACTTTCCCATCCTGTCCATCCTATTCCTTAAACTCAGTCTCAGTTTGTTCCATCTTATTCCATCCTGTTATATCATGTCCCATCCTGTTCGATCCTATTCCATCCTGTTCCATCCTGTTCCACCCTGTCCACCCTATTCCTATTCCTAAAACTCAGTCTCAGTCTGTTCCATCTTATTCCATCCTGTTATATCCTGTTCGATCCTGTTCCATGCAGTTCCATCCTGTTCCACCCTGTCCACCCTATTCCATAAACTCAGTCTCAGTTTGTTCTATCTTATTCCATCCTGTTATATCCTGTTCCATCCTGTTCGATCCTATTCCATCCTGTTCTATCATGTTCCACCCTGTTCCACCCTATTACTATTCCTAAAACTCAGTCTCAGTCTGTCCCATCTTATTCCATCCTGATATATCCTGTTTGATCCTGTTCCATCCTGTTCCACCCTGTCCACCCTATTCCTAAAACTCAGTCTCAGTCTGTCCCATCTTATTCCATCCTGTTATATCCTGTTCTATCCTGTTCCACCCTGTTCCACCGTATTCCTATTCCTAAAACTCAGTCTCAGTCTGTTCCATCTTATTCCATCCTGTTATATCCTGTTCCATCCTGTTCGAACCTATTCCATCCTGTTCTATCCTGTTCCACCCTGTTCACCCTATTCCTATTCCTAAAACTCAGTCTCAGTCTGTCCCATCTTATTCCATCCTGTTATATCCTGTTCCATCCTGTTCGATCCTATTCCATCCTGTTCCATCCTGTTCCATCCTGTTCCACCCTGTCCACCCTATTCCTATTCCTAAAACTCAGTCTCAGTCTGTTCCATCTTATTCCATCCTGTTATATCCTGTTCGATCCTGTTCCATCCTGTTCCACCCTGTCCACCCAATTCCTTAAACTCAGTCTCAGTCTGTCCCATCTTATTCCATCCTGTTATATCCTGTTCCATCCTGTTCGATCCTATTCCATCCTGTTCCATCCTGTTCCATCCTGTTCCACCCTGTCCACCCTATTCCTATTCCTAAAACTCAGTCTCAGTCTGTCCCATCTTATTCCATCCTGATATATCCTGTTTGATCCTGTTCCATCCTGTTCCACCCTGTCCACCCTATTCCTAAAACTCAGTCTCAGTCTGTCCCATCTTATTCCATCCTGTTATATCCTGTTCTATCCTGTTCCACCCTGTTCCACCGTATTCCTATTCCTAAAACTCAGTCTCAGTCTGTTCCATCTTATTCCATCCTGTTATATCCTGTTCCATCCTGTTCGAACCTATTCCATCCTGTTCTATCCTGTTCCACCCTGTTCACCCTATTCCTATTCCTAAAACTCAGTCTCAGTCTGTCCCATCTTATTCCATCCTGTTATATCCTGTTCCATCCTGTTCGATCCTATTCCATCCTGTTCCATCCTGTTCCATCCTGTTCCACCCTGTCCACCCTATTCCTATTCCTAAAACTCAGTCTCAGTCTGTTCCATCTTATTCCATCCTGTTATATCCTGTTCGATCCTGTTCCATCCTGTTCCACCCTGTCCACCCAATTCCTTAAACTCAGTCTCAGTTTGTTCTATCTTATTCCATCCTGTTATATCCTGTTCCATCCTGTTCGATCCTATTCCATCCTGTTCTATCCTGTTCTATCCTGTTCCACTCTGTTCCACCCTATTCCTATTCCTAAAACTCAGTCTCAGTCTGTTCTATCTTATTCCATCCTGTTATATCCTGTTCCATCCAGTTTCATACTTTCCCATCCTGTCCACCCTATTCCTTAAACTCAGTCTCAGTTTGTTCCATCTTATTCCATCCTGTTATATCATGTCCCATCCTGTTCGATCCTATTCCATCCTGTTCTATCCTGTTCCACCCTGTTCCACCCTATTCCTTAAACTCAGTCTCAGTCTGTTCCATCTTATTCCATCCTGTTATATCCTGTTCCATCCTGTTCCACCCTGTCCACCCTATTCCTAAAACTCAGTCTCAGTCTGTCCCATCTTATTCCATCCTGTTATATCCTGTTCGATCCTGTTCCATCCTGTTCCACCCTGTCCACCCTATTCCTTAAACTCAGTCTCAGTTTGTTCCATCTTATTCCATCCTGTTATATCCTGTTCCATCCTGTTCGTTCCTATTCCATCCTGTTCTATCCTGTTCCACCCTGTTCCACCCTATTCCTATTCCTAAAACTCAGTCTCAGTCTGTCCCATCTTATTCCATCCTGTTATATCCTGTTCGATCCTGTTCCATCCTGTTCCACCCTGTCCACCCTATTCCTTAAACTCAGTCTCAGTTTGTTCCATCTTATTCCATCCTGTTATATCCTGTTCCATCCTGTTCGATCCTATTCCATCCTGTTCTATCCTGTTCCACCCTGTTCCACCCTATTCCTATTCCTAAAACTCAGTCTCAGTCTGTTCCATCTTATTCCATCCTGTTATATCCTGTTTCATCCTGTTCGATCCTATTCCATCCTGTTCTATCCTGTTCCACCCTGTTCCACCCTATTCCTATTCCAAAAACTCAGTCTCAGTCTGTCCCATCTTATTCCATCCTGTTATATCCTGTTCGATCCTGTTCCATCCTGTTCCACCCTGTCCACCCTATTCCTTAAACTCAGTCTCAGTTTGTTCCATCTTATTCCATCCTGTTATATCCTGTTCGATCCTATTCCATCCTGTTCTATCCTGTTCCACCCTGTTCCACCCTATTCCTATTCCTAAAACTCAGTCTCAGTCTGTTCCATCTTATTCCATCCTGTTATATCCTGTTCCATCCAGTTTCATACTTTCCCACCATGTCCACCCTATTCCTTAAACTCAGTCTCAGTTTGTTCTATCTTATTCCATCCTGTTATATCCTGTTCCATCCTGTTCGATCCTATTCCATCCTGTTCTATCCTGTTCCACCCTGTTCCACCCTATTCCTATTCCTAAAACTCAGTCTCAGTCTGTCCCATCTTATTCCATCCTGATTTATCCTGTTTGATCCTGTTCCATCCTGTTCCACCCTGTCCACCCTATTCCTAAAACTCAGTCTCAGTCTGTCCCATCTTATTCCATCCTGTTATATCCTGTTCTATCCTGTTCCACCCTGTTCCACCGTATTCCTATTCCTAAAACTCAGTCTCAGTCTGTTCCATCTTATTCCATCCTGTTATATCCTGTTCCATCCTGTTCGATCCTATTCCATCCTGTTCCATCCTGTTCCACCCTGTCCACCCTATTCCTATTCCTAAAACTCAGTCTCATTCCATCTTATTCCATCCTGTTATATCCTGTTCGATCCTGTTCCATCCTGTTCCATCCTGTTACACCCTGTCCACCCTATTCCTTAAACTCAGTCTCAGTTTGTTCTATCTTATTCCATCCTGTTATATCCTGTTCCATCCTGTTCGATCCTATTCCATCCTGTTCTATCCTGTTCCACCCTGTTCCACCCTATTCCTATTCCTAAAACTCAGTCTCAGTCTGTCCCATCTTATTCCATCCTGATATATCCTGTTTGATCCTGTTCCATCCTGTTCCACCCTGTCCACCCTATTCCTTAAACTCAGTCTCAGTCTGTTCCATCTTATTCCATCCTGTTATATCCTGTTCCATCCTGTTCAATCCTATTCCATCCTGTTCTATCCTGTTCCACCCTGTTCCACCCTATTCCTATTCCTAAAACTCAGTCTCAGTCTGTCCCATCTTATTCCATCCTGTTATATCCTGTTTCATCCTGTTCGATCCTATTCCATCCTGTTCTATCCTGTTCCACCCTGTTCCACCCTATTCCTATTCCTAAAACTCAGTCTCAGTCTGTTCCATCTTATTCCATCCTGTTATATCCTGTTCGATCCTGTTCCATCCTGTTCCACCCTGTCCACCCTATTCCTTAAACTCAGTCTCAGTTTGTTCCATCTTATTCCATCCTGTTATATACTGTTCCATCCTGTTCGATCCTATTCCATCCTGTTCTATCCTGTTCCACTCTGTTCCACCCTATTCCTATTCCTAAAACTCAGTCTCAGTCTGTTCTATCTTATTCCATCCTGTTATATCCTGTTCCATCCAGTTTCATACTTTCCCATCCTGTCCACCCTATTCCTTAAACTCAGTCTCAGTTTGTTCCATCTTATTCCATCCTGTTATATCATGTCCCATCCTGTTCGATCCTATTCCATCCTGTTCTATCCTGTTCCACCCTGTTCCACCCTATTCCTTAAACTCAGTCTCAGTCTGTTCCATCTTATTCCATCCTGTTATATCCTGTTCCATCCTGTTCCACCCTGTCCACCCTATTCCTAAAACTCTGTCTCAGTCTGTCCCATCTTATTCCATCCTGTTATATCCTGTTCGATCCTGTTCCATCCTGTTCCACCCTGTCCACCCTATTCCTTAAACTCAGTCTCAGTTTGTTCCATCTTATTCCATCCTGTTATATCCTGTTCCATTCTGTTCGATCCTATTCCATCCTGTTCTATCCTGTTCCACCCTGTTCCACCCTATTCCTATTCCTAAAACTCAGTCTCAGTCTGTTCCATCTTATTCCATCCTGTTATATCCTGTTCGATCCTGTTCCATCCTGTTCCACCCTGTCCACCCTATTCCTTAAACTCAGTCTCAGTTTGTTCCATCTTATTCCATCCTGTTATATCCTGTTCCATCCTGTTCGATCCTATTCCATCCTGTTCTATCCTGTTCCACCCTGTTCCACCCTATTCCTATTCCTAAAACTCAGTCTCAGTCTGTTCCATCTTATTCCATCCTGTTATATCCTGTTTCATCCTGTTCGATCCTATTCCATCCTGTTCTATCCTGTTCCACCCTGTTCCACCCTATTCCTATTCCTAAAACTCAGTCTCAGTCTGTCCCATCTTACTCCATCCTGTTATATCCTGTTCGATCCTGTTCCATCCTGTTCCACCCTGTCCACCCTATTCCTTAAACTCAGTCTCAGTTTGTTCCATCTTATTCCATCCTTTTATATCCTGTTCCATCCTGTTCGATCCTATTCCATCCTGTTCTATCCTGTTCCACCCTGTTCCACCCTATTCCTATTCCTAAAACTCAGTCTCAGTCTGTTCCATCTTATTCCATCCTGTTATATCCTGTTCCATCCAGTTTCATACTTTCCCATCCTGTCCACCCTATTCCTTAAACTCAGTCTCAGTTTGTTCCATCTTATTCCATCCTGTTATATCATGTCCCATCCTGTTCGATCCTATTCCATCCTGTTCCATCCTGTTCCACCCTGTCCACCCTATTCCTATTCCTAAAACTCAGTCTCAGTCTGTTCCATCTTATTCCATCCTGTTATATCCTGTTCGATCCTGTTCCATCTTGTTCCACCCTGTCCACCCTATTCCTTAAACTCAGTCTCAGTTTGTTCTATCTTATTCCATCCTGTTATATCCTGTTCCATCCTGTTCGATCCTATTCCATCCTGGTCTATCCTGTTCCACCCTGTTCCACCCTATTCCTATTCCTAAAACTCAGTCTCAGTCTGTCCCATCTTATTCCATCCTGATATATCCTGTTCGATCCTGTTCCATCCTGTTCCACCCTGTCCACCCTATTCCTAAAACTCAGTCTCAGTCTGTCCCATCTTATTCCATCCTGTTATATCCTGTTCTATCCTGTTCCACCGTATTCCTATTCCTAAAACTCAGTCTCAGTCTGTTCCATCTTATTCCATCCTGTTTTATCCTGTTCCATCCTGTTCGATCCTATTCCATCCTGATCTATCCTGTTCCACCCTGTTCCACCCTATTCCTATTCCTAAAACTCAGTCTCAGTCTGTCCCATCTTATTCCATCCTGTTATATCCTGTTCCATCCTGTTCAATCCTATTCCATTCTGTTCTATCCTGTTTCACCCTATTCCTATTCCTAAAACTCAGTCTCAGTCTGTTCTATCTTATTCCATCCTGTTATATCCTGTTCCATCCAGTTCCATCATGTTCCACCCTGTCCACCCTATTCCTTAAACTCAGTCTCAGTTTGTTCCATCTTATTCCATCCTGATAAATATCCTGTTCCATCCTGTTCGATCCTATTCCATCCTGTTCTATCCCGTTCCACCCTGTTCCACCCTATTCCTGTTCCTAAAACTCAGTCTCAGTCTGTTCCTTCTTATTCCATCCTGTTATATCCTGTTCCATCCAGTTTCATACTTTCCCATCCTGTCCACCCTATTCCTTAAACTCAGTCTCAGTTTGGTCCATCTTATTCCATCCTGTTATATCATGTCCAATCCTGTTCGATCCTATTCCATCCTGTTCTATCCTGTTCCACCCTTTTCCTTAAACTCAGTCTCAGTCTGTCCCATCTTATTCCATCCTGTTATATCCTGTTCGATCCAGTTCCATCCTGTTCCACCCTGTCCACCCTATTCCTAAAACTCAGTCTCAGTCTGTCCCATCTTATTCCATCCTGTTATATCCTGTTCTATCCTGTTCCACCCTGTTCCACCGTATTCCTATTCCTAAAACTCAGTCTCAGTCTGTTCCATCTTATTCCATCCTGTTATATCCTGTTCCATCCTGTTCGATCCTATTCCATCCTGTTCTATCCTGTTCCACCCTGTTCCACCCTATTCCTATTCCTAAAACTCAGTCTCAGTCTGTCCCATCTTATTCCATCCTGTTATATCCTGTTCCATCCTGTTCGATCCTATTCCATCCTGTTCTATCCTGTTCCACCCTGTTCCACCCTATTCCTATTCCTAAAACTCAGTCTCAGTCTGTCCCATCTTATTCCATCCTGTTATATCCTGTTCCATCCTGTTCGATCCTATTCCATTCTGTTTTATCCTGTTCCACCCTATTCCTATTCCTAAAACTCAGTCTCAGTCTGTTCTATCTTATTCCATCCTGTTATATCCTGTTCCATCCAGTTCCATCATGTTCCACCCTGTCCACCCTATTCCTTAAAATCAGTCTCAGTTTGTTCCATCTTATTCCATCCTGTTATATCCTGTTCCATCCTGTTCGATCCTATTCCATCCTGTTCTATCCTGTTCCACCCTGTTCCACCCTATTCCTATTCCTAAAACTCAGTCTCAGTCTGTTCCATCTTATCACACCCTGTTACACCCTGTTCCACCCTATTCCTTAAACTCAGTCTCAGTCTGTCCCATCTTATTCCATCCTGTTATATCCTGTTCGATCCTGTTCCATCCTGTTCCACCCTGTCCACCCTATACCTTAAACTCAGTCTCAGTTTGTTCCATCTAATTCCATCCTGTTATATCCTGTTCCATCCTGTTCGATCCTATTCCATCCTGTTCTATCCTGTTCCACTCTGTTCCACCCTATTTCTATTCCTTAAACTCAGTCTCAGTCTGTCCCATCTTATTCCATCCTGTTATATCCTGTTCGATCCTGTTCCATCCTGTTCCACCCTGTCCACCCTATTCCTTAAACTCAGTCTCAGTTTGTTCCATCTAATTCCATCCTGTTATATCCTGTTCCATCCTGTTCGATCCTATTCCATCCTGTTCTATCCTGTTACACCCTGTTCCACCCTATTCCTTAAACACAGTCTCAGTCTGTCCCATCTTATTCCATCCTGTTATATCCTGTTCGATCCTGTTCCATCCTGTTCCACCCTGTCCACCCTATTCCTTAAACTCAGTCTCAGTTTGTTCCATCTAATTCCATCCTGTTATATCCTGTTCCATCCTGTTCGATCCTATTCCATCCTGTTCTATCCTGTTCCACTCTGTTCCACCCTATTCCTATTCCTAAAACTCAGTCTCAGTCTGTTCTATCTTATTCCATCCTGTTATATCCTGTTCCATCCAGTTCCATCCTGTTCCACCCTGTCCACCCTATTCCTTAAACTCAGTCAAAGTTTGTTCCATCTTATTCCATCCTGTTATATCCTGTTCCATCCTGTTCGATCCTATTCCATCATGTTCTATCCTGTTCCACCCTGTTCCACCCTATTCCTATTCCTAAAACTCAGTCTCAGTCTGTTCCATCTTATCACACCCTGTTACACCCTGTTCCACCCTATTCCTTAAACTCAGTCTCAGTCTGTCCCATCTTATTCCATCCTGTTATATCCTGTTCGATCCTGTTCCATCCTGTTCCACCCTGTCCACCCTATTCCTTAAACTCAGTCACAGTTTGTTCTATCTTATTCCATCCTGTTATATCCTGTTCCATCCTGTTCGTTCCTATTCCATCCTGTTCTATCCTGTTCCACCCTGTTCCACCCTATTCCTATTCCTAAAACTCAGTCTCAGTCTGTTCCATCTTATTCCATCCTGTTATATCCTGTTCGATCCTGTTCCATCCTGTTCCACCCTGTCCACCCTATTCCTTAAACTCAGTCTCAGTTTGTTCCATCTTATTCCATCCTGTTATATCCTGTTCCATCCTGTTCGATCCTATTCCATCCTGTTCTATCCTGTTCCACCCTGTTCCACCCTATTCCTATTCCTAAAACTCAGTCTCAGTCTGTTCCATCTTATTCCATCCTGTTATATCCTTTTTCATCCTGTTCGATCCTATTCCATCCTGTTCTATCCTGTTCCACCCTGTTCCACCCTATTCCTATTCCTAAAACTCAGTCTCAGTCTGACCCATCTTATTCCATCCTGTTATATCCTGTTCGATCCTGTTCCATCCTGTTCCACCCTGTCCACCCTATTCCTTAAACTCAGTCTCAGTTTGTTCCATCTTATTCCATCCTGTTATATAATGTTCCATCCTGTTCGATCCTATTCCATTCTGTTCTATCCTGTTCCACCCTATTCCTATTCCTAAAACTCAGTCTCAGTCTGTTCCATCTTATTCCATCCTGTTATATCCAGTTCCATTCAGTTTCATTCTTTCCCATCCTGTCCACCCTATTCCTTAAACTCAGTCTCAGTTTGTTCCATCTTATTCCATCCTGTTATATCCTGTTCCATCCTGTTCGATCCTATTCCATCCTGTTCTATCCTGTTCCACCCTGTTCCACCCTATTCCTAAAACTCAGTCTCAGTCTGTTTCTTCTTATTCCATCCTGTTATATCCTGTTCCATCCAGTTTCATACTTTCCCATCCTGTCCACCCTATTCCTTAAACTCAGTCTCAGTTTGGTCCATCTTATTCCATCCTGTTATATCATGTCCAATCCTGTTCGATCCTATTCCATCCTGTTCTATCCTGTTCCACCCTATTCCTTAAACTCAGTCTCAGTCTGTCCCATCTTATTCCATCCTGTTATATCCTGTTCGATCCTATTCCATCCTGTTCTATCCTGTTCCACCCTGTTCCACCCTATTCCTATTCCTAAAACTCAGTCTCAGTTTGTTCCATCTTATTCCATCCTGTTATATCATGTCCCATCCTGTTCCATCTTATTCCATCCTGTTATATCCTGTTCGATCCTGTTCCATCCTGTTCCACCATGTCCACCCTATTCCTTAAACTCAGTCTCAGTTTGTTCTATCTTATTCCATCCTGTTATATCCTGTTCCATCCTGTTCGATCCTATTCCATCCTGTTCTATCCTGTTCCACCCTGTTCCACCCTATTCCTATTCCTAAAACTCAGTCTCAGTCTGTTCCATCTTATTCCATCCTGTTATATCCTGTTCGATCCTGTTCCATCCTGTTCCACCCTGTCCACCCTATTCCTTAAACTCAGTCTCAGTTTGTTCCATCTTATTCCATCCTGTTATATTCTGTTCCATCCTGTTATATCCTGATCCATCCTGTTCGATCCTATTCCATCCTGTTCTATCCTGTTCCACCCTGTTCCACCCTATTTCTATTCCTAAAACTCAGTCTCAGTCTGTTCCATCTTATTCCATCCTGTTATATCCTGTTCCATCCAGTTTCATACTTTCCCATCCTGTCCACCCTATTCCTTAAACTCAGTCTCAGTTTGATCCATCTTATTCCATCCTGTTATATCATGTCCCATCCTGTTCGATCCTATTCCATCCTGTTCTATCCTGTTACACCCTGTTCCACCCTATTCTTTAAACTCAGTCTCAGTCTGTCCTATCTTATTCCATCCTGTTATATCCTGTTCGATCCTGTTCGATCCTGTTCCATCCTGTTCCACCCTGTCCACCCTATTCCTTAAACTCAGTCTCAGTTTGTTCCATCTTATTCCATCCTGTTATATCCTGTTCCATCCTGTTCGATCTTATTCCATCCTGTTCTATCCTGTTCCACCCTGTTCCACCCTATTCCTATTCCTAAAACTCAGTCTCAGTCTGTTCCATCTTATCCCATCCTGTTATATCCTGTTCAATCCTGTTCCATCCTTTTCCACCCTGTCCACCCTATTCCTTAAACTCAGTCTCAGTTTGTTCCATCTTATTCCATCCTGTTCTATCCTGTTCCATCCTGTTCGATCCTAATTCATTCTGTTCTATCCTGTTCCACCCTATTCCTTTTCCTAAAACTCAGTCTCAGTCTGTTCCATCTTATTCCATCCTGTTATATCCTGTTCCATTCAGTTTCATTCTTTCCCATCCTGTCCACCCTATTCCTTAAACTCAGTCTCAGTTTGTTCCATCTTATTCCATCCTGTTATATCCTGTTCCATCCTGTTCGATCCTATTCCATCCTGTTCTATCCTGTTCCACCCTATTCCTATTCCTAAAACTCAGTCTCAGTCTGTCCCATCTTATTCCATCCTGTTATATCCTGTTCCATCCTGTTCGATCCTATTCCATCCTGTTCTATCCTGTTCCACCCTATTCCTTAAACTCAGTCTCAGTCTGTCCCATCTTATTCCATCCTGTTATATCCTGTTTGATCCTGTTCCATCCTGTTCCACCCTGTCCACCCTATTCCTTAAACTCAGTCTCAGTTTGTTCCATCTTATTCCATCCTGTTATATCATGTCCCATCCTGTTCGATCCTGTTCCATCCTGTTCCACCATGTCCACCCTATTCCTTAAACTCAGTCTCAGTTTGTTCTATCTTATTCCATCCTGTTATATCCTGTTCCATCCTGTTCGATCCTATTCCATCCTGTTCCATCCTGTTCCACCCTGTCCACCCTATTCCTTAAACTCAGTCTCAGTTTGTTCCATCTTATTCCATCCTGTTATATACTGTTCCATCCTGTTCGATCCTATTCCATCCTGTTCTATCCTGTTCCACTCTGTTCCACCCTATTCCTATTCCTAAAACTCAGTCTCAGTCTGTTCTATCTTATTCCATCCTGTTATATCCTGTTCCATCCAGTTTCATACTTTCCCATCCTGTCCACCCTATTCCTTAAACTCAGTCTCAGTTTGTTCCATCTTATTCCATCCTGTTATATCATGTCCCATCCTGTTCGATCCTATTCCATCCTGTTCTATCCTGTTCCACCCTGTTCCACCCTATTCCTTAAACTCAGTCTCAGTCTGTTCCATCTTATTCCATCCTGATAAATATCCTGTTCCATCCTGTTCCACCCTGTCCACCCTATTCCTAAAACTCTGTCTCAGTCTGTCCCATCTTATTCCATCCTGTTATATCCTGTTCGATCCTGTTCCATCCTGTTCCACCCTGTCCACCCTATTCCTTAAACTCAGTCTCAGTTTGTTCCATCTTATTCCATCCTGTTATATCCTGTTCCATTCTGTTCGATCCTATTCCATCCTGTTCTATCCTGTTCCACCCTGTTCCACCCTATTCCTATTCCTAAAACTCAGTCTCAGTCTGTTCCATCTTATTCCATCCTGTTATATCCTGTTCGATCCTGTTCCATCCTGTTCCACCCTGTCCACCCTATTCCTTAAACTCAGTCTCAGTTTGTTCCATCTTATTCCATCCTGTTATATCCTGTTTCATCCTGTTCGATCCTATTCCATCCTGATCTATCCTGTTCCACCCTGTTCCACCCTATTCCTATTCCTAAAACTCAGTCTCAGTCTGTTCCATCTTATTCCATCATGTTATATCCTGTTTCATCCTGTTCGATCCTATTCCATCCTGTTCTATCCTGTTCCACCCTGTTCCACCCTATTCCTATTCCTAAAACTCAGTCTCAGTCTGTCCCATCTTACTCCATCCTGTTATATCCTGTTCGATCCTGTTCCATCCTGTTCCATCCTGTCCACCCTATTCCTTAAACTCAGTCTCAGTTTGTTCCATCTTATTCCATCCTTTTATATCCTGTTCCATCCTGTTCGATCCTATTCCATCCTGTTCTATCCTGTTCCACCCTGTTCCACCCTATTCCTATTCCTAAAACTCAGTCTGTTCCATCTTATTCCATCCTGTTATATCCTGTTCCATCCAGTTTCATACTTTCCCATCCTGTCCACCCTATTCCTTAAACTCAGTCTCAGTTTGTTCCATCTTATTCCATCCTGTTATATCATGTCCCATCCTGTTCGATCCTATTCCATCCTGTTCCATCCTGTTCCACCCTGTCCACCCTATTCCTATTCCTAAAACTCAGTCTCAGTCTGTTCCATCTTATTCCATCCTGTTATATCCTGTTCGATCCTGTTCCATCTTGTTCCACCCTGTCCACCCTATTCCTTAAACTCAGTCTCAGTTTGTTCTATCTTATTCCATCCTGTTATATCCTGTTCCATCCTGTTCGATCCTATTCCATCCTGGTCTATCCTGTTCCACCCTGTTCCACCCTATTCCTATTCCTAAAACTCAGTCTCAGTCTGTCCCATCTTATTCCATCCTGATATATCCTGTTCGATCCTGTTCCATCCTGTTCCACCCTGTCCACCCTATTCCTAAAACTCAGTCTCAGTCTGTCCCATCTTATTCCATCCTGTTATATCCTGTTCTATCCTGTTCCACCGTATTTCTATTCCTAAAACTCAGTCTCAGTCTGTTCCATCTTATTCCATCCTGTTTTATCCTGTTCCATCCTGTTCGATCCTATTCCATCCTGATCTATCCTGTTCCACCCTGTTCCACCCTATTCCTATTCCTAAAACTCAGTCTCAGTCTGTCCCATCTTATTCCATCCTGTTATATCCTGTTCCATCCTGTTCAATCCTATTCCATTCTGTTCTATCCTATTTCACCCTATTCCTATTGCTAAAACTCAGTCTCAGTCTGTTCTATCTTATTCCATCCTGTTATATCCTGTTCCATCCAGTTCCATCATGTTCCACCCTGTCCACCCTATTCCTTAAACTCAGTCTCAGTTTGTTCCATCTTATTCCATCCTGATAAATATCCTGTTCCATCCTGTTCGATCCTATTCCATCCTGTTCTATCCCGTTCCACCCTGTTCCACCCTATTCCTGTTCCTAAAACTCAGTCTCAGTCTGTTCCTTCTTATTCCATCCTGTTATATCCTGTTCCATCCAGTTTCATACTTTCCCATCCTGTCCACCCTATTCCTTAAACTCAGTCTCAGTTTGGTCCATCTTATTCCATCCTGTTATATCATGTCCAATCCTGTTCGATCCTATTCCATCCTGTTCTATCCTGTTCCACCCTTTTCCTTAAACTCAGTCTCAGTCTGTCCCATCTTATTCCATCCTGTTATATCCTGTTCGATCCAGTTCCATCCTGTTCCACCCTGTCCACCCTATTCCTAAAACTCAGTCTCAGTCTGTCCCATCTTATTCCATCCTGTTATATCCTGTTCTATCCTGTTCCACCCTGTTCCACCGTATTCCTATTCCTAAAACTCAGTCTCAGTCTGTTCCATCTTATTCCATCCTGTTATATCCTGTTCCATCCTGTTCGATCCTATTCCATCCTGTTCTATCCTGTTCCACCCTGTTCCACCCTATTCCTATTCCTAAAACTCAGTCTCAGTCTGTCCCATCTTATTCCATCCTGTTATATCCTGTTCCATCCTGTTCGATCCTATTCCATCCTGTTCTATCCTGATCCACCCTGTTCCACCCTATTCCTATTCCTAAAACTCAGTCTCAGTCTGTCCCATCTTATTCCATCCTGTTATATCCTGTTCCATCCTGTTCGATCCTATTCCATTCTGTTTTATCCTGTTCCACCCTATTCCTATTCCTAAAACTCAGTCTCAGTCTGTTCTATCTTATTCCATCCTGTTATATCCTGTTCCATCCAGTTCCATCATGTTCCACCCTGTCCACCCTATTCCTTAAAATCAGTCTCAGTTTGTTCCATCTTATTCCATCCTGTTATATCCTGTTCCATCCTGTTCGATCCTATTCCATCCTGTTCTATCCTGTTCCACCCTGTTCCACCCTATTCCTATTCCTAAAACTCAGTCTCAGTCTGTTCCATCTTATCACACCCTGTTACACCCTGTTCCACCCTATTCCTTAAACTCAGTCTCAGTCTGTCCCATCTTATTCCATCCTGTTATATCCTGTTCGATCCTGTTCCATCCTGTTCCACCCTGTCCACCCTATTCCTTAAACTCAGTCTCAGTTTGTTCCATCTAATTCCATCCTGTTATATCCTGTTCCATCCTGTTCGATCCTATTCCATCCTGTTCTATCCTGTTCCACTCTGTTCCACCCTATTCCTATTCCTAAAACTCAGTCTCAGTCTGTTCTATCTTATTCCATCCTGTTATATCCTGTTCGATCCTGTTCCATCCTGTTCCACCCTGTCCACCCTATTCCTTAAACTCAGTCTCAGTTTGTTCCATCTAATTCCATCCTGTTATATCCTGTTCCATCCTGTTCGATCCTATTCCATCCTGTTCTATCCTGTTACACCCTGTTCCACCCTATTCCTTAAACACAGTCTCAGTCTGTCCCATCTTATTCCATCCTGTTATATCCTGTTCGATCCTGTTCCATCCTGTTCCACCCTGTCCACCCTATTCCTTAAACTCAGTCTCAGTTTGTTCCATCTAATTCCATCCTGTTATATCCTGTTCCATCCTGTTCGATCCTATTCCATCCTGTTCTATCCTGTTCCACTCTGTTCCACCCTATTCCTATTCCTAAAACTCAGTCTCAGTCTGTTCCATCTTATCACACCCTGTTACACCCTGTTCCACCCTATTCCTTAAACTCAGTCTCAGTCTGTCCCATCTTATTCCATCCTGTTATATCCTGTTCGATCCTGTTCCATCCTGTTCCACCCTGTCCACCCTATTCCTTAAACTCAGTCACAGTTTGTTCCATCTTATTCCATCCTGTTATATCCTGTTCCATCCTGTTCGTTCCTATTCCATCCTGTTCTATCCTGTTCCACCCTGTTCCACCCTATTCCTATTCCTAAAACTCAGTCTCAGTCTGTTCCATCTTATTCCATCCTGTTATATCCTGTTCGATCCTGTTCCATCCTGTTCCACCCTGTCCAACCTATTCCTTAAACTCAGTCTCAGTTTGTTCCATCTTATTCCATCCTGTTATATCCTGTTCCATCCTGTTCGATCCTATTCCATCCTGTTCTATCCTGTTCCACCCTGTTCCACCCTATTCCTATTCCTAAAACTCAGTCTCAGTCTGTTCCATCTTATTCCATCCTGTTATATCCTGTTTCATCCTGTTCGATCCTATTCCATCCTGTTCTATCCTGTTCCACCCTGTTCCACCCTATTCCTATTCCTAAAACTCAGTCTCAGTCTGACCCATCTTATTCCATCCTGTTATATCCTGTTCGATCCTGTTCCACCCTGTCCACCCTATTCCTTAAACTCAGTCTCAGTTTGTTCCATCTTATTCCATCCTGTTATATAATGTTCCATCCTGTTCGATCCTATTCCATTCTGTTCTATCCTGTTCCACCCTATTCCTATTCCTAAAACTCAGTCTCAGTCTGTTCCATCTTATTCCATCCTGTTATATCCTGTTCCATTCAGTTTCATTCTTTCCCATCCTGTCCACCCTATTCCTTAAACTCAGTCTCAGTTTGTTCCATCTTATTCCATCCTGTTATATCCTGTTCCATCCTGTTCGATCCTATTCCATCCTGTTCTATCCTGTTCCACCCTGTTCCACCCTATTCCTATTCCTAAAACTCAGTCTCAGTCTGTTTCTTCTTATTCCATCCTGTTATATCCTGTTCCATCCAGTTTCATACTTTCCCATCCTGTCCACCCTATTCCTTAAACTCAGTCTCAGTTTGGTCCATCTTATTCCATCCTGTTATATCATGTCCAATCCTGTTCGATCCTATTCCATCCTGTTCTATCCTGTTCCACCCTATTCCTTAAACTCAGTCTCAGTCTGTCCCATCTTATTCCATCCTGTTATATCCTGTTCGATCCTATTCCATCCTGTTCTATCCTGTTCCACCCTGTTCCACCCTATTCCTATTCCTAAAACTCAGTCTCAGTTTGTTCCATCTTATTCCATCCTGTTATATCATGTCCCATCCTGTTCCATCTTATTCCATCCTGTTATATCCTGTTCGATCCTGTTCCATCCTGTTCCACCATGTCCACCCATTTCCTTAAACTCAGTCTCAGTTTGTTCTATCTTATTCCATCCTGTTATATCCTGTTCCATCCTGTTCGATCCTATTCCATCCTGTTCTATCCTGTTCCACCCTGTTCCACCCTATTCCTATTCCTAAAACTCAGTCTCAGTCTGTTCCATCTTATTCCATCCTGTTATATCCTGTTCGATCCTGTTCCATCCTGTTCCACCCTGTCCACCCTATTCCTTAAACTCAGTCTCAGTTTGTTCCATCTTATTCCATCCTGTTATATTCTGTTCCATCCTGTTATATCCTGATCCATCCTGTTCGATCCTATTCCATCCTGTTCTATCCTGTTCCACCCTGTTCCACCCTATTTCTATTCCTAAAACTCAGTCTCAGTCTGTTTCTTCTTATTCCATCCTGTTATATCATGTCCCATCCTGTTCCATCTTATTCCATCCTGTTATATCCTGTTCGATCCTGTTCCATCCTGTTCCACCATGTCCACCCATTTCCTTAAACTCAGTCTCAGTTTGTTCTATCTTATTCCATCCTGTTATATCCTGTTCCATCCTGTTCGATCCTATTCCATCCTGTTCTATCCTGTTCCACCCTGTTCCACCCTATTCCTATTCCTAAAACTCAGTCTCAGTCTGTTCCATCTTATTCCATCCTGTTATATCCTGTTCGATCCTGTTCCATCCTGTTCCACCCTGTCCACCCTATTCCTTAAACTCAGTCTCAGTTTGTTCCATCTTATTCCATCCTGTTATATTCTGTTCCATCCTGTTATATCCTGATCCATCCTGTTCGATCCTATTCCATCCTGTTCTATCCTGTTCCACCCTGTTCCACCCTATTTCTATTCCTAAAACTCAGTCTCAGTCTGTTTCTTCTTATTCCATCCTGTTATATCCTGTTCCATCCAGTTTCATACTTTCCCATCCTGTCCACCCTATTCCTTAAACTCAGTCTCAGTTTGGTCCATCTTATTCCATCCTGTTATATCATGTCCAATCCTGTTCGATCCTATTCCATCCTGTTCTATCCTGTTCCACCCTATTCCTTAAACTCAGTCTCAGTCTGTCCCATCTTATTCCATCCTGTTATATCCTGTTCGATCCTATTCCATCCTGTTCTATCCTGTTCCACCCTGTTCCACCCTATTCCTATTCCTAAAACTCAGTCTCAGTTTGTTCCATCTTATTCCATCCTGTTATATCATGTCCCATCCTGTTCCATCTTATTCCATCCTGTTATATCCTGTTCGATCCTGTTCCATCCTGTTCCACCATGTCCACCCTATTCCTTAAACTCAGTCTCAGTTTGTTCTATCTTATTCCATCCTGTTATATCCTGTTCCATCCTGTTCGATCCTATTCCATCCTGTTCTATCCTGTTCCACCCTGTTCCACCCTATTCCTATTCCTAAAACTCAGTCTCAGTCTGTTCCATCTTATTCCATCCTGTTATATCCTGTTCGATCCTGTTCCATCCTGTTCCACCCTGTCCACCCTATTCCTTAAACTCAGTCTCAGTTTGTTCCATCTTATTCCATCCTGTTATATTCTGTTCCATCCTGTTATATCCTGATCCATCCTGTTCGATCCTATTCCATCCTGTTCTATCCTGTTCCACCCTGTTCCACCCTATTCCTATTCCTAAAACTCAGTCTCAGTCTGTTCCATCTTATCACACCCTGTTACACCCTGTTCCACCCTATTCCTTAAACTCAGTCTCAGTCTGTCCCATCTTATTCCATCCTGTTATATCCTGTTCCATCCTGTTCGATCCTATTCCATCCTGTTCTATCCTGATCCACCCTGTTCCACCCTATTCCTATTCCTAAAACTCAGTCTCAGTCTGTCCCATCTTATTCCATCCTGTTATATCCTGTTCCATCCTGTTCGATCCTATTCCATTCTGTTTTATCCTGTTCCACCCTATTCCTATTCCTAAAACTCAGTCTCAGTCTGTTCTATCTTATTCCATCCTGTTATATCCTGTTCCATCCAGTTCCATCATGTTCCACCCTGTCCACCCTATTCCTTAAAATCAGTCTCAGTTTGTTCCATCTTATTCCATCCTGTTATATCCTGTTCCATCCTGTTCGATCCTATTCCATCCTGTTCTATCCTGTTCCACCCTGTTCCACCCTATTCCTATTCCTAAAACTCAGTCTCAGTCTGTTCCATCTTATCACACCCTGTTACACCCTGTTCCACCCTATTCCTTAAACTCAGTCTCAGTCTGTCCCATCTTATTCCATCCTGTTATATCCTGTTCGATCCTGTTCCATCCTGTTCCACCCTGTCCACCCTATTCCTTAAACTCAGTCTCAGTTTGTTCCATCTAATTCCATCCTGTTATATCCTGTTCCATCCTGTTCGATCCTATTCCATCCTGTTCTATCCTGTTCCACTCTGTTCCACCCTATTCCTATTCCTAAAACTCAGTCTCAGTCTGTTCTATCTTATTCCATCCTGTTATATCCTGTTCGATCCTGTTCCATCCTGTTCCACCCTGTCCACCCTATTCCTTAAACTCAGTCTCAGTTTGTTCCATCTAATTCCATCCTGTTATATCCTGTTCCATCCTGTTCGATCCTATTCCATCCTGTTCTATCCTGTTACACCCTGTTCCACCCTATTCCTTAAACACAGTCTCAGTCTGTCCCATCTTATTCCATCCTGTTATATCCTGTTCGATCCTGTTCCATCCTGTTCCACCCTGTCCACCCTATTCCTTAAACTCAGTCTCAGTTTGTTCCATCTAATTCCATCCTGTTATATCCTGTTCCATCCTGTTCGATCCTATTCCATCCTGTTCTATCCTGTTCCACTCTGTTCCACCCTATTCCTATTCCTAAAACTCAGTCTCAGTCTGTTCTATCTTATTCCATCCTGTTATATCCTGTTCCATCCAGTTCCATCCTGTTCCACCCTGTCCACCCTATTCCTTAAACTCAGTCAAAGTTTGTTCCATCTTATTCCATCCTGTTATATCCTGTTCCATCCTGTTCGATCCTATTCCATCCTGTTCTATCCTGTTCCACCCTGTTCCACCCTATTCCTATTCCTAAAACTCAGTCTCAGTCTGTTCCATCTTATCACACCCTGTTACACCCTGTTCCACCCTATTCCTTAAACTCAGTCTCAGTCTGTCCCATCTTATTCCATCCTGTTATATCCTGTTCGATCCTGTTCCATCCTGTTCCACCCTGTCCACCCTATTCCTTAAACTCAGTCACAGTTTGTTCCATCTTATTCCATCCTGTTATATCCTGTTCCATCCTGTTCGTTCCTATTCCATCCTGTTCTATCCTGTTCCACCCTGTTCCACCCTATTCCTATTCCTAAAACTCAGTCTCAGTCTGTTCCATCTTATTCCATCCTGTTATATCCTGTTCGATCCTGTTCCATCCTGTTCCACCCTGTCCAACCTATTCCTTAAACTCAGTCTCAGTTTGTTCCATCTTATTCCATCCTGTTATATCCTGTTCCATCCTGTTCGATCCTATTCCATCCTGTTCTATCCTGTTCCACCCTGTTCCACCCTATTCCTATTCCTAAAACTCAGTCTCAGTCTGTTCCATCTTATTCCATCCTGTTATATCCTGTTTCATCCTGTTCGATCTTATTCCATCCTGTTCTATCCTGTTCCACCCTGTTCCACCCTATTCCTATTCCTAAAACTCAGTCTCAGTCTGACCCATCTTATTCCATCCTGTTATATCCTGTTCGATCCTGTTCCATCCTGTTCCACCCTGTCCACCCTATTCCTTAAACTCAGTCTCAGTTTGTTCCATCTTATTCCATCCTGTTATATAATGTTCCATCCTGTTCGATCCTATTCCATTCTGTTCTATCCTGTTCCACCCTATTCCTATTCCTAAAACTCAGTCTCAGTCTGTTCCATCTTATTCCATCCTGTTATATCCTGTTCCATTCAGTTTCATTCTTTCCCATCCTGTCCACCCTATTCCTTAAACTCAGTCTCAGTTTGTTCCATCTTATTCCATCCTGTTATATCCTGTTCCATCCTGTTCGATCCTATTCCATCCTGTTCTATCCTGTTCCACCCTGTTCCACCCTATTCCTATTCCTAAAACTCAGTCTCAGTCTGTTTCTTCTTATTCCATCCTGTTATATCCTGTTCCATCCAGTTTCATACTTTCCCATCCTGTCCACCCTATTCCTTAAACTCAGTCTCAGTTTGGTCCATCTTATTCCATCCTGTTATATCATGTCCAATCCTGTTCGATCCTATTCCATCCTGTTCTATCCTGTTCCACCCTATTCCTTAAACTCAGTCTCAGTCTGTCCCATCTTATTCCATCCTGTTATATCCTGTTCGATCCTATTCCATCCTGTTCTATCCTGTTCCACCCTGTTCCACCCTATTCCTATTCCTAAAACTCAGTCTCAGTTTGTTCCATCTTATTCCATCCTGTTATATCATGTCCCATCCTGTTCCATCTTATTCCATCCTGTTATATCCTGTTCGATCCTGTTCCATCCTGTTCCACCATGTCCACCCATTTCCTTAAACTCAGTCTCAGTTTGTTCTATCTTATTCCATCCTGTTATATCCTGTTCCATCCTGTTCGATCCTATTCCATCCTGTTCTATCCTGTTCCACCCTGTTCCACCCTATTCCTATTCCTAAAACTCAGTCTCAGTCTGTTCCATCTTATTCCATCCTGTTATATCCTGTTCGATCCTGTTCCATCCTGTTCCACCCTGTCCACCCTATTCCTTAAACTCAGTCTCAGTTTGTTCCATCTTATTCCATCCTGTTATATTCTGTTCCATCCTGTTATATCCTGATCCATCCTGTTCGATCCTATTCCATCCTGTTCTATCCTGTTCCACCCTGTTCCACCCTATTTCTATTCCTAAAACTCAGTCTCAGTCTGTTTCTTCTTATTCCATCCTGTTATATCCTGTTCCATCCAGTTTCATACTTTCCCATCCTGTCCACCCTATTCCTTAAACTCAGTCTCAGTTTGGTCCATCTTATTCCATCCTGTTATATCATGTCCAATCCTGTTCGATCCTATTCCATCCTGTTCTATCCTGTTCCACCCTATTCCTTAAACTCAGTCTCAGTCTGTCCCATCTTATTCCATCCTGTTATATCCTGTTCGATCCTATTCCATCCTGTTCTATCCTGTTCCACCCTGTTCCACCCTATTCCTATTCCTAAAACTCAGTCTCAGTTTGTTCCATCTTATTCCATCCTGTTATATCATGTCCCATCCTGTTCCATCTTATTCCATCCTGTTATATCCTGTTCGATCCTGTTCCATCCTGTTCCACCATGTCCACCCTATTCCTTAAACTCAGTCTCAGTTTGTTCTATCTTATTCCATCCTGTTATATCCTGTTCCATCCTGTTCGATCCTATTCCATCCTGTTCTATCCTGTTCCACCCTGTTCCACCCTATTCCTATTCCTAAAACTCAGTCTCAGTCTGTTCCATCTTATTCCATCCTGTTATATCCTGTTCGATCCTGTTCCATCCTGTTCCACCCTGTCCACCCTATTCCTTAAACTCAGTCTCAGTTTGTTCCATCTTATTCCATCCTGTTATATTCTGTTCCATCCTGTTATATCCTGATCCATCCTGTTCGATCCTATTCCATCCTGTTCTATCCTGTTCCACCCTGTTCCACCCTATTTCTATTCCTAAAACTCAGTCTCAGTCTGTTCCATCTTATTCCATCCTGTTATATCCTGTTCCATCCAGTTTCATACTTTCCCATCCTGTCCACCCTATTCCTTAAACTCAGTCTCAGTTTGATCCATCTTATTCCATCCTGTTATATCATGTCCCATCCTGTTCGATCCTATTCCATCCTGTTATATCCTGTTCCATCCAGTTTCATACTTTCCCATCCTGTCCACCCTATTCCTTAAACACAGTCTCAGTTTGTTCTATCTTATTCCATCCTGTTATATCCTGTTCCATCCTATTTGATCCTATTCCATCCTGTTCTATCCTGTTCCACCCTGTTCCACCCTATTCCTATTCCTAAAACTCAGTCTCAGTCTGTTTCATCTTATTCCATCCTGTTATATCCTGTTCGATCCTGTTCCACCCTGTCCACCCTATTCCTTAAACTCAGTCTCAGTTTGTTCCATCTTATTCCATCCTGTTATATTCTGTTCCATCCTGTTCGATCCTATTCCATCCTGTTCCAAAACTCAGTCTCAGTCTGTTCCATCTTATTCCATCCTGTTATATCCTGTTCCATCCAGTTTCATACTTTCCCATCCTGTCCACCCTATTCCTTAAACTCAGTCTCAGTTTGTTCCATCTTATTCCATCCTGTTATATCCTGTTCGATCCTGTTCCATCCTGTTCCACCCTGTCCACCCTATTCCTTAAACTCAGTCTCAGTTTGTTCCATCTTATTCCATCCTGTTATATCCTGTTCCATCCTGTTCGATCCTATTCCATCCTGTTCCAAAACTCAGTCTCAGTCTGTTCCATCTTATTCCATCCTGTTATATCCTGTTCCATCCAGTTTCATACTTTCCCATCCTGTCCACCCTATTCCTTAAACTCAGTCTCAGTTTGTTCTATCTTATTCCATCCTGTTATATCCTGTTCGATCCTGTTCCATCCTGTTCCACCCTGTCCACCCTATTCCTTAAACTCAGTCTCAGTTTGTTCCATCTTATTCCATCCTGTTATATCCTGTTCCATCCTGTTCGATCCTATTCCATCCTGTTCCAAAACTCAGTCTCAGTCTGTTCCATCTTATTCCATCCTGTTATATCCTGTTCCATCCAGTTTCATACTTTCCCATCCTGTCCACCCTATTCCTTAAACTCAGTCTCAGTTTGTTCCATCTTATTCCATCCTGTTATATCCTGTTCGATCCTGTTCCATCCTGTTCCACCCTGTCCACCCTATTCCTTAAACTCAGTCTCAGTTTGTTCCATCTTATTCCATCCTGTTATATCCTGTTCCATCCTGTTCGATCCTATTCCATCCTGTTCCAAAACTCAGTCTCAGTCTGTTCCATCTTATTCCATCCTGTTATATCCTGTTCCATCCAGTTTCATACTTTCCCATCCTGTCCACCCTATTCCTTAAACTCAGTCTCAGTTTGTTCTATCTTATTCCATCCTGTTATATCCTGTTCTATCCTGTTCGATCCTATTCCATCCTGTTCTATCCTGTTCCACCCTGTTCCACCTTATTCCTATTCCTAAAACTCAGTCTCAGTCTGTTCCATCTTATTCCATCCTGTTATATCCTGTTCCATCCAGTTCCATCCTGTTCCACCCTGTCCACCCTATTTCTTAATCTCAGTCTCAGTTTGTTCCATCTTATTCCATCCTGTTATATCCTGTTCCATCCAGTTTCATACTTTCCCATCCTGTCCACCCTATTCCTTAAACTCAGTCTCAGTTTGTTCCATCTTTTTCCATCCTGTTATATCATGTCCCATCCTGTTCGATCCTATTCCATCCTGTTCCATCCTGTTCCACCCTGTCCACCCTATTCCTTAAACTCAGTCTCAGTTTGTTCCATCTTATTCCATCCTGTTATATCCTGTTCGATCCTGTTCCATCCTGTTCCACCCTGTCCACCCTATTCCTTAAACTCAGTCTCAGTTTTTTCTATCTTATTCTATCCTGTTATATCCTGTTCCATCCTGTTCGATCCTATTCCATCCTGTTCTATCCTGTTCCACCCTGTTCCACCTTATTCCTATTCCTAAAACTCAGTCTCAGTCTGTTCCATCTTATTCCATCCTGTTATATCCTGTTCCATCCTGTTCCATCCAGTTCCATCCTGTTCCACCCTGTCCACCCTATTCCTTAATCTCAGTCTCAGTTTGTTCCATCTTATTCCATCCTGTTATATCCTGTTCCATCCTGTTCGATCCTATTCCATCCTGTTCTATCCTGTTCCACCCTGTTCCACCCTATTCCTATTCCTAAAACTCAGTCTCAGTCTGTTCCATCTTATTCCATCCTGTTGTATCCTGTTCCATCCAGTTTCATACTTTCCCATCCTGTCCACCCTATTCCTTAAACTCAGTCTCAGTTTGTTCCATCTTATTCCATCCTGTTATATCATGTCCCATCCTGTTCGATCCTGTTCTATCCTGTTCCACCCTGTTCCACCCTATTCCTTAAACTCAGTCTCAGTCTGTTCCATCTTATTCCATCCTGTTATATCCTGTTCGACCCTGTTCCATCCTGTTCCACCCTTTCCACCCTATTCCTTAAACTTAGTCTCAGTTTGTTCCATCTTATTCCATCCTGTTATATCCTGTTCCATCCTGTTCGATCCTATTCCATCCTGTTCTATCCTGTTCCACCCTGTTCCACCCTATTCCTATTCCTAAAACTCAGTCTCAGTCTGTTCCATCTTATTCCATCCTGTTATATCCTGTTCTATCCAGTTTCATACTTTCCCATCCTGTCCATCCTATTCCTTAAACTCAGTCTCTGTATGTACCATCTAATTCCATCCTGTTATATCATGTCCCATCCTGTTCGATCCTATTCCATCCTGTTCTATCCTGTTCCACCCTATTCCTTAAACTCAGTCTCAGTCTGTTCCATCTTATTCCATCCTGTTATATCCTGTTCGACCCTGTTCCATCCTGTTCCACCCTGTCCACCCTATTCCTTAAACTCAGTCTCAGTTTGTTCCATCTTATTCCATCCTGTTATATCCTGTTCGATCTTATTCCATCCTGTTCTATCCTGTTCCACCCTGTTCCACCCTATTCCTATTCCTAAAACTCAGTCTCAGTCTGTTCCATCTTATTCCATCCTGTTATATCCTGTTCCATCCAGTTTCATACTTTCCCATCCTGTTCCATCTAATTCTTTAAACTCAGTCTCAGTCTGTTCCATCCTCTCCCATCCTGTTTCATCCTGTTCCATCCTGTCTCATCCTATTCCTTAAACTCGGTCTCAGTCTGAGTCTTAGACTCAGTCTCAGTCTTAGTCTCAGTCTCATTTTTATCTTGTCTTAGCTGTTCCATCTTGTTTTATCCTGTTCCATTCTGTTCTATCCTGTTACGTCGTGTTCCATCCAGTTTCATACTTTCCCATCCTGTTCCATCTATTTCTTTAAACTCAGTCTCAGTCTGTTCCATCCTGTCTCATCCTATTTCTTAAACTCGGTCTCAGTCTGAGTCTCAGTCTCAGTCTCATTTTTATCCTGTTCAATACTGTTCCATCTTGTTTCATCCTTTTCCGTCCTGTTCCACCCTATTCCTTAAACTCAGTCTCAGTCTGTTCCATCTTATTCCATCCTGTTATATCCAGTTCCATCCAGTTTCATACTTTCCCATCCTGTTCCATCTAATTCTTTCAATTTCAGTTTTAATCTCAGTCTCAGTCTTAATCAGTCTCAGTGTCAGTCTCAGTCTCAGTTCCATCCTGTTATATCCTGTTCCATACTGTTCCATCCTTATCCATTCTGTTTCATCCTGTTCTATCCTATTTCATACTTTTCCATCCTATTACTTAAACTCAGTCTCAGTCTCATTTTTATCCTGTTCAACCTGTTCCATACTGTTCCATTCTGTTCTATCCTGTTCCAACCTGTTCCATTCTATTCCATTCTATTTCTTAAACTCAGTCTCAGTCTCAGTTTCAGTCTCAATCTCAGTCTCAGTTTCAGTCCCATACTGTTATATCCTGTTCCATCCGGTTTCAAATTGTTCCATCCAGTTACATTCTGTTTCATCATGTTCTATCCTGTTCCAACCTGTTTCATCTTGTTCTATCCTGTTCGATTTCCTCCTTTAACTAATTCTTAGTCTGTCCTAAAACTGAGACAGAACTCAGTCTCAGTCTTAGTCTCAGATTCAGTCTTATTTTCATTTTGTCTATCCTGTTTCATCCTGTTCCATCATGTTTGATCTTGTTCCATTCTATTTCTTAAACTCAGTCACATTCTCAGTCTGAGATTCAGTCTCAGACTCAGTCCCAGTATCAGTCTTGGTCTCAGTCTCAGTTTCAATTTCAGTCTCAGTCTAAATCTCAGTTTTATTTTCTTAAACTCATTCATTCAGTCACATTCTCAGTCTGAGAATGTGACTGAATTTAAGAAATAGAATGGATTTGGTGTAACGTTGCACGTACATATTTATAAAATAATACGTAATTTTTAATTAACTACATTTTAAAACAAATATTCTACAAATTAAAACTAAATTATTTATTTAAAACTAAAGAGAAACATTAATAAAACTATTTACAAAACTATTTAAACCTAATATTAATAAAAAACTTAAATATTAAATTAAACTATATTTTTAAAACTACAAACACACTTAAATATTAATTACTAACACAATAACGTCACTATTAAAATTGATAACACTAAACAAAAATATAATCAACAAATAAAATTAATTGAATATAAATTGTCCTCCGCGATGTGTGACTACTTGTACTTTAAGTTGATTCTTTTGTATTCGAAACCGGTCGACGTTGAGCTCGGAGCGACATTTGAAAAACGTTCGCTGCGCAGATCAAACCAAATTGGCTTGGAGGCAATACGTTCTATCATTTTTTTCATAGACATTAATCGTATTTCTCCAAATTATAATTTGTCATCAGTTCATTATCGTTTATACTGCTTTTAAAAAGTGTTTTCAACCCCGATTGGGTAAGTGTTGAATCGATTTATTTGTGTTAACTTGCAACGTCGTAGTGACCTATTTGATTTTATTACTATGCTTTTAATTATTGTAGTTTGGTGGTTGATTACGACGCTCCTTGTTTCCTAGTAACAGAAATGTAAATCAATGTTCTTATAAAACATTCACTATAATTTTAGTTAGCCGTTACTGCTTGTAAAAATTTCTACCTTCAATATAAAAACATTATTTTCCACCTGTGACAGACTGTTACTGTAGGGGAATGTAAACAATATTACTTTACTAACATTCAGAGAACAAAGGGAATCACAATAATATGTTGTCAATTGGTTTTTGGTGACATTACCCCTATTTCCAATTAAAATTATCAAGTTTGTGTTATCGCTGAATGTTTTTTTTACAATTATATTCATAATGTCATCTAAAGTGGACCCAGGCATACAATAATTAATGACATTTCCCCCTAATTGATTTTGTATCAATTGGCCTAAGTTCTTTCCAATTTCATCACAATACATAATGTATTGTGATGAAATTCATCATCTTTTATTAATTAATAATATATATATATATATATTGATAATATTATTACATTCCCGATCTGAACTCTAAGAGGTTGCGTTTAAATTTATTAAAGCTGCAGCCAAAAATGTCCAGATCCAAATCAGAAGAGTCATTAGTTAACATATTATCGGTAGGTTAAGGTACTTGGTGAAAGATGATAGCATCTGACACAATCTTGCACAATTATATATTGTTTGTATCAAGTTATGGTACTTTAAGGTCTATTTGTTTAATAAATGTTAATTTAAGAATGATTGTATATGACTGTTTGTTACCTAAATAAATAAATAAAATAAATAAATATTATAATACGTACACATACGGTAAATAGGTGAATTCTTGCCAAGTTTAGTCCGACATAAAGGGATGTGAAACAAGTCCTTTCAAACATACCGAGAATCAGGTCTAGGAACTCGAAGGGAGATTTCATCCAACGAAGACTCAGCGAGTAACATACCATGTAACAGTTTATATAAAAAGCTTAAGTCCAATATCCAACGACGATCTTTTAATTGTAGAATATTGAAAAATTTTAGTCGTTCATCATGTGTGGCGAGATGTTATGCCTCTCGTGGTAAAAGCTAAGTACCGGGTAAAGGAACGATTTAACCTCTCAATCCTGTCTGAGTGAACGCTGTAATAAGGATTCCAGATAACACAAGCATACTCCAATAGGCTTCTAACGAGTGCATTAAATATAACTATTCTGGACTCGGCTCTCTGGAAATCCCTAGTGGCACGCTTTATAAACCCTAACATACGAGAAGCACGATTGACGATGTTGTCGTAATGGTTCGTAAAACTCAAACGCTCGTCTAAAATAACACCAAGATCCCTCACTTCATTGACCTTTTGAATCTGGCCCCCGCCAATAACATAGCAATTATTATTGGGAAGTCTCTTCCTGGTAAACGTGATATGAAGACATTTAGAAGCATTCATACTCATTCTGTTCCTGTCACACCAATCTTGAATGGAATATAGGTCATATTGCAAGAGCATAGAATCCTGTTTATTTTTTATGACTTTGAAAATCTTCATATCGTCAGCGAACACTGAACATTTACTATGTTTGATGCTACATACTATCATTGACGAAGAGAAGAAACAATATAGGGCCGAGATGGGATCCTTGAGGTACACCAGAAGTTGACACATACGGCTGAGATTCGTGTCCCTTAACAACCACACTCTGACAGCGTTTCGAAAGATATGACCTGAACCAAGAGAGTAGGGGTTCAGCGATACCGTAAGTTCTTTCTAGCTTGCAAAGTAAAACGTGGTGGTCAACTCTATCGAACGCGCTGCTGAAATCGGTGTATATTGAGTCGACCTGCCCGCCCTCGTCTAACACTTTGATGAGAGTATTAATGTATGGAAACAGATTAGTAGTAGTAGATTTTTTCTCTTGGAACCCATGTTGTTTATCACTAATTAAATGCTTGGTGTGTCTAACAATGAAGGGAAATACTAATGACTCAAACACTTTTGAAACAGAGGAAAGAATAGAGATTGGGCGGTAATTGGAAACATCATCATGGTGACCTTTTTTAAAAATGGGAACAATCCTCGCCTTTCTCCATTCCGTGGGGAAAATGCCAACACTCAAAGATTTATTAAATATTAATGTGATTGGAAGAGCAAGAGATGATGCACACATTCTCAGAAATAAAGGTGGAAGCTTATCAGGTCCAGTTCCCTTGTGAATATCTAGACTCTTTAATTTTCGAAGAACTTGGTTTTCAGTAAACTTTATCTTACTTAATGGGGCGCCCCCAAAGGTGTCCTCGAGGACGAAACCCCCTGCTGAATCGCTCGGCTTACTGAAAACAGAACTAATCTTTTTGGCAAATAAGTTGACCACATCGTTTCCACTAGTTGCCTTCTCTTCATCAAGATGCATGTTAGATGGTATGCCTCCCAATCGTGACCTTTTATTTTTCACAAAACTCCAAAAGAATTTAGGGTCCTTTTGGATATTACCCTCAACCTTTCTGATGTAAGATCCATATAGCGACTTTTCGCGTTTTTTACAACGTTCACGCAAAATCTCGTATTCATGTCTATCGCGTGGGTTTCCACCTCTTCGATGCCTGTTTCGCAATTTCTCTTTTTCGCGTAAGATACCAATGAAACTCCGGTCAAACCAAACAGGATAGCACGCTGGAAAAGATTTGTATCTGGGGACATTTCCAACAACAGCCTCACTCACCCTCTCATACCATCCGTGAACCATATCATCAACATTACACCCGCTAAAGACTTCATGCCAGTCTATACTTTTAAGATACTTATTAATAGCATCGTAGTTCGCTTTAAAGAAGTTAAAATCTGAACGTGGTTTAGCAATGACATGAGATGGCTCGCAGCCCTGTAACTCTATATCGAGTGGTGGATGATATTTATCTATTTTACTTAAAACATTCTTTGATTTTGTAACAGTTAAATCTGAAATGTCCGATAACACTAAATCTAATATTTTGTTGTCACTATCTGTGATATTAAACACTTATTATTAACTGTGTTAAACATGACAGAGCCATAAAATCGACCAAGTTATATCCTAAGGTATTATTGTAATTTGAAGGTGACAATTTATTTGTAGTAGTATCGTGTGCCCATGAGATGAAGCTCATATTGAAATCACCAACCATAACTAAATGGTCGACTTTATTCACATGATCACTGCATTTCGAGAAAAAGTCGTGAGCTATATGTAATTTCAGGGGTGAAGGTAAATATACCGAGGAAAGTCCAAGTCTTGTAGTGCTCTTACCGAACTGAACTTCCAGAATCACCCACAGATCTTCTCCATCGCTCTCCCATTGAGGTTCTCTAAAAGACTTGAGTTTTTTGTTGACTGCGATCAATACTCCGCCACCCTCTGACTTAATTGCATTTGGGAAAGTTGAGCGGTCTCTTCTATAAACGTTGAATCGAGAATCGATTAATTCACTGTCGTATATATCGGGGTTTAGCCACAGAATATATAATAGACGGTTTAGCCATGTTTCAGTTAGGACAATTACATCATAGTCAGCTTGAGCCAAGTTCGAGTAAAACTCAGTAGTCTTCGTTTTCAAGCCTCTTGTATTCTGGTAATAGATGTTGAATGTTGTAATAATAGATGCCGATTCTTGTTTTAAACAATGATGTAATGATCCTCTTAAGCCACCAATCTTTCCAACATTTCTTTACCTGATACCATCATGGCCCTAGAATTCTCATCTTTGCGAATATAAATTTTGCCGTTTCTTACCCATACAAATTTAAAATTTAACAGCTTTGCCTTTATCCTTGCTGCAGCGTGTAACATTTTGTTGTCAGGTGACAGATAATGCTCACCTATAAAAATGCTCAATACTCAATACTCAATTCTTTATTTGCAACCATAATGTTACAGAGGATGGTACATTTTTATAATTAAGAGCATTATGGACCCTGTCGGGCACGCAAAAGTGTAATAAGAGAGAGGAAACGCTTAATATAAAAGAAAGCTACATAATTATACAAAATTAAATCAAATTAACAAAATAAAGTTGTGTAGATTATAATGTTAGACAAGACGTTTTGAATTATTATTGTATGTATTTATTGGGCATTTATTAAATGGGCACTTTATCTCCACCAATACCAATCAGGTTACTATTTAGCTTTTCGTCCTGATGTGACTTATTGTATTTCGCTACGGCGGCCAATACAGCGTCTCGACAACGGTTGCTTCGGAATTTTACTACTGCTGTACGTGGTCGCTTAGTTGTTGTATCCATTTTGGCTACTCTATGGGTGGCAAGAATATCGTTATCAACGATGGGTTGGTTAATTACCTTACAAATCTGCAGCACCGTTTGAGCAAGATTCTCATTTTTGAACTCCGGAAGTCCATGTACTTCTATATTAGAATCCCTTGAATACTGCTCGAACGCGGACAGTCGACTGAGAGCGTCTTTTAACTTCATTTCTAGTTTCGAATTATTTTCCTGCAAATTCTTGATGTCCATTTCCCGTTTATCCACAACAGATTTCAGCTCGTCATATTTTTCGCTCATGAAATTAGTGGAGTCCTTTAATGCACTGATTTCCTCGCGCAGACTCGCCAATTCAGAACGCAGTACATTTCGGACGATATTAGGGAGTTCCCGTGCAAGAGTTTCCTTAATTTCTCGTTGGATCGTCTGTGCAAGCCCTTCACTGATTCCTGCAGCCGATTCTTGCGACTCGTTGATGGTCATCGCGTCATCTGGCCTTGATCCGCGCACAGGAGTACCATCATTGTTGTTCCATCATTTGGTCAGCCATTGCAGCTAATGTGGATAGTGTCGCTTCTTTGTTTATAGACAGGACGGTTCTCACGTACGTAGGAAGTTGGTTCATCCACATTACTTTCAGCGCATCGTCCGGGACTAAACTGCCACCCAATTCTCTCATACGACGTAAAAGTTGACTAGGCTTCTGATCCCCTAACTCCAGGCCGCTGATTAATTTTTAAAATTGCTTCGTTTCAGATTCTTGGTATACCGAAAGATGGCGTTCCTTAAGAGCTTCGTACTTCCCTTTTTCAGGAGGATTCAGTAATATGTCGCTGATTTGCTGTATTTCCGACGTTTATAGAACTCCAAGGACATATCTGAATTTCTGTTCGTCTCCCACTTTCAGAGGGTTGATAAGCGTCTCGTACTGGGCGAACCATATGCGCGGATGCTCTCGCCAAAAGGGTAGGATTTTCGACTGTATAGAGATACCAGCCAAATCGAATTTCACGTCCGCGCCAGTGTCGGCGTTGCCAACGGAATTCGTTGCGGCGGCCCTTACTTGTTCTTCGTTAGACATGTCGGGGTCACCAGCTGCTGTTGTGGGCTCAAAGTCAAAATGCACAATGATAAGCAAAACTCATTTTATTTTCGAAAACGATCTCCTTAAATACAATTTTTATATAATTAATTAGTACGCTGTGAGTAACAATTAATTTCATATGACAGAGATGGCAATAGCTCGGTGTTCTGTCTCTTTCTAACCATCACATAAATATCGGGATCGAGACGAGCGTTGCCTCAGTACTGCCGGGCTGCGAGAATGAAAACACGTATGGTCCCATAAACTACTTCTCAGTCTCAGTCCTAAAACTGAGACTGAACTCAGTCTCAGTCTTAGTTTCAGTTTCAGTCTCAGTCTTATTTTCATTTTGTCTATCCTGTTCCATCCTGTTTCATCCTGTTCCATCCCGTTTCATCCTGTTCCATTCTATTCCTTAAACTCAGTCTCAGTCTAAATCTCAGTATCATTTTCATACTGTTCCATCCTGTTTCATTATATTCCTTAAACTCAGTCTCAGGCTTAGGCTCAGTCTCAGTCTCAGACTCATAGTCTCAGTCTCATTTTTATCCTGTCCAACCTGTTCCATCCTTTATCATCCTGTTCCATCCAGTTCCATTCTAATCTATTTCTTAAACGCAGTCTCAGTCTCAGTATCATTTTCATACTGTTCCATCCTGTTTCATTCTATTCCTTAAACTCAGTCTCAGTCTCAGGCTCAGGCTCAGCCTACGTCTACGTCTCAGTCTCATTTTTATCCTGTCCAACCTGTTTCATCTTGTTCCATCCTGTTTCATTTTATTCCTTAAACTCAGTCTCAGTCTCAGTTGTTTTTTGTCCGTTTTTTTGGAATTTAAAATGTTTTTTCTAAATGTCAAGGAAACATTGAAAATCAAGAGCGAGTCGGAGTCGCGCACCGAGGGTTCCGTACACCATCATAATAGTTTACAGTGCAGAGTAGAATAATAATAATATTTATAGCAGTTTGCACCATCTTAGACCGATAGCGGAACTAATTAATTTTTTCTGCGATGTAGAACATTGCAGTTTTAGGTCAGCGCCATCTCTGACCGATGGTAGAACTAATGTAATTTTTGTTGATAATTTGTATGGGTACACCCCTTAAATATTTTTTATTCTGTTTTTAGTAAGCTTGTTGTTGTTTGTCTGTACCTATAGCGGCAACAGAAATGCATCATCTGTGAAAATTTTAACTGACTAGCTATCACGGTTCCTGAGATACAGCATGGTGTGGTGACAGACAGACAGACGGACAGCAGTAATAGACGTTAGTACTATTATATATTCTGTGGTAATAGGGTCAGCAGTAAATGAGTTTTATTTGTTACTTCTTTCTACTAAAATTCTACTTCACAAAAATTACTGTAGACTGAAAAAGAAACAAAGAAGCAAATTAACCGAACAGAATATTGAAAAATGGCATGGTAACTCCGTAAAAAAAACCTGAATAACACCATAAAAACTTATAAAACTAAATTTCAAATCGTCAGATTTCGTAATTTTCAACGACAGTGATATGATTTTTTATGCAAAAAGGATAGCTTTTTTATCGACCTAACACAATAACCGAGTACATTTATAATAAATGATCCAGTATTTCAGAAATCAATAAAAATGTTCTAAAATTCGTCAAATTTCTGACGAAGCGTCAATTAAAGGTATGCAATATTCAACCTTATTCTAAAGACATAGTGAAAGAGTAAATTTCGTGAACTGGCCTCGCCTTAAGTAAGTAGTTGTTTTTAAATAAAACACTTTTGCTTTTAAAATGGTTTAATAAAATTGTTTCTTACTAGGAGACCACATACACCTGTATATACATACTAGTGAGATTAAGCGGCCTCGTGAGTGTCGCCAGGCCATGGGCGTATCTTGGTATCTAGAGATATTTTTCAGGGGGTCTGGCCCCTAGTTCCGGGGCAAAGCTAGGGGGGGGGTTGTAGTTTTGAAGGGCAATATTTTTTCTGGGATGGGCACCAGACTGTGATAGGGTGGGCACCAGACTGTGATGGGGTAGGCACCAGACTGTGATAGGGTGGGCACGGCATCAGACTGTTCTGGCCCACCTTCCTACGCCAATGCGCTAGGCGCGATGCAGCAGGTGTGCGAGGCGCGCAGCGCGGGCGGCGGCGCGCGCGCGCAGGTCGGCCGCGGAGGAGCACGCGGCCAGCAGCGCCGCCGCCGCGCCGCACCGCGCGCGCGCCGTCTCCTGCAGCCGCGACCCGCTGCCCGCCGCCCACACCACCGACTCCGTCTCCACCTCCTCTGGAAATAACACTCGATGAATACTGCTTGTTGGCATATTATTGGCTCTTGGCATACGAGCGGAGACATCGACGGCCTTACCACAAAAGAATTTAAAACACTGTTTAATTTTAATGTGATGCCGTCTCTTTCAAACAATATTGTCAAAAAAGTGACAGCATCACATTAAAACAGTGTTTAAGTTAAACACTTGTTGAACAGTGTTTTAAAATATTTTGTGGTAAGTCCATGAACGCGCAGAATTCGTGTTTTAGGTTAACCCTAGACTGCCGCGATGCGCTAACATTAATAAAGTAACTCGAGCTGGTCAAAAAATGTTGAGTGTAGATTTGACAAAAATAAGTGAACATTATCATTCACAAAGTTCTTGGCAACAGACAAAAAGTTAAATTTTGTAAACTAGTGTAAATTGTATGTGTTTATTTAATTTTGTTTCAAACTTAACTTAAAGGTATTTTTTTAACTTTGAATTTGTATAGGCCATATTAAATGTAGCTGATTTATTGAGGCCAAAATCAGTGTCTTCGGAATTGTATTATTTTGCTTAGATGTAGCTAGAAACTGTTAATTTTTTTCTTTGATTCCTACAATTAAAGGAGGAAAGAAGCTAATTAATTATGTTTTTGTTAGTAACCTTTAATATTTATTGAAATATAACTATTTCAAATTAGGTAGGCCTTATTTGTATCAAGTAGGTACCTTATTTTTACTAACCCCCTTACTAATAAGGATTGTATAGCAGATGTAAAGTTACATAATGGTTACTCTCTGTCAAACTATTTGAGTTTGACATTGAAAAGAAAGTGACAAAACACTATACATCTGTTATACAAACTTTATTAGTAAGGGGGCTAATGTACGAGTCAAACCAACCGGCCCGCATCGGAGCCCATAATAGGTATTTCTATATTTGCAATAAAAAAAGTTGACATGCCGCGGCAGCCGATCGGCGCGGCAGGCTTCCTCCGGCAGAGGTAAAATGCGCTCCGACACGGGCCGGTTAGTTGCAATTATACATAAGACTCTCCGTTTGATGAAATGAGAAGAACGTAGTGTAGGTATAATGAGGATCAGTAAACGACGATGACGACCTCACAATCTGGGCGCGACCAATAATGTTACACTTGTGACTCTATGTGTGCGTCAGAAGACATACTTTTCATTGCGTCGCGTAACGTGGTATCGCGCGTCGCAAGGCGTGGCAATACACGTTGATGTATATAGCGAAGCTGTAAATGACTAACTATAGCCTCTATGTTAAATGTATGGGGATGGGGACAGACGCGCCCAGATCGGCATACTTGGCATGTGCGTGTGGTGTGAGTGTTCCTATCCTAGAAATTGATTTGACCATACGAAGATTTTAAGAAATAATTGTGAAAACTTGATGGTGAAATCGAAAAATTTGTGAAACCTATGTAGACTAAGTTATAATCGATTATATAGAACACTCATACCGCCAGTCTCGCGAAAACGCCATACTTGATATCATACAATATACTAGACGTATGTTAAAAAAAGATATATGGAAAATTTGTGCTGAATTTGTGAAAACTATTCACAAAATAATCAATTCATTATCATCGATCAAGAATATCCTAGATGTCAGTCTCAAAAATGGCACCTCAAATACCGTCCCACTTACAAACTAGGCGCTTATTTTGCACAAAGTGATTAAAGATGTGTTTTTGTACAAAATAAGTGATATAAAATGTGCCTTTGTACAAAATAAGAGGTGATTATTTTTATTTTATTTTATTTATTTATTTAGGTAACAAACAGTCTTTAACAATAAAAGTAACAAATATTAAACACAAATAGACCTACAGTACCATTATGTTATTAACAAGATTTTATATAAATGAGTACGTAAGAAACAAAGAAATGTTCAGTAACTTACAATGACTTACAATAAGGAAAATAATTTGGACATAACAACTTGATGTTTGATAATAAATTAAATTGAAATTACAGTTTTAGCCTTATATAACAACAACATATATAAAGTTTAAAGTGATAACGCCTCGTGAACTAGTCTTTTATATTTTGGTAAACTTATAAAAAAAATATCAATATTGGTCAATTTATTAAAATTGATTATGTACAAAATAAGCGCCAAGTTTGTAAATATGGGACGCTATTTGAGGTGCCATTTTTGCGTAATGTTTTAGTTCGTGAAGCGTTATCTAGGATATTTTTGATCGAAGGTTACCGCAGAGCTGCGGCCAGGGCAGCAGCGGCAGGCTGGAGCACTGCGTGTGGCGCACGAGGACGCGGTGCCGGTCGGCGGCGCCGTGCCGCGGCGCGCCCGCCCCCGCCGCCGCCGCCTCCGCCGCGACCGCCACGCGGCCGCCGCACCGCGCGCCGCACGAGTACGACACCGCGTACCGCCAACACGTGTAGTTGCCCGCCTCCTCCTCCAGCGACCACGACCCGCTGCAACCAACACAACTACTATCACTAGGTAGGTACTTATTATAAGTATAGGTAATCAATGAAGCAGCATCATTGATTACATACATAATTTAGTAGGTAGATTCTGAAGCTGTTCCTAACTGCCGTTTTCAATAACCTATCCTCAGTAAGACAATGATATTTGTAAGAGATAAGCTTCTGTGAATTTCTTCCTTAAATAACAAATTTACAAAATAACCCCTAATCCCGAACATGGTAGATAGGAAGCATCAAACTGAACAACTTTTACTATGGGACCAACTCTGAAATCGGGAAAAAAATAAGCTATTTCATAAATTTTGATTTTTCATTATTATTTTTTCTATGGAATAGCAAATTTTTTTTCGCGATTTCAGCATTGGTCCCATAGTAAAAAAATCTGCTGCAATAAAACCGCCGCGACTTATATTGAACTGCCTTACTTTTTCGTACCATGACTTCGATTTTAGCTCGAGTTTAGTTCATAAGCAGTCCTGTTTAAGGCCTGCTTTTGAACTGAACAGCATAAGAATGGTTTCTTATCTGCTGATGGTAAGCCCCCTGAGCAAGTAGGTACTTTAGTTGCACAACTGTATGGATTGTGTCTGTGGTAGTAAGTGTAGTAGGTACATAGACTTCAAGATTTAAAGTGGCAGTATACTGACGGTATAGGGTGTGTGTTGGCGGAGATGTCGGCGAGAAGGTGCGCGAGGTCAGCGGGGCGCACGGCGGGGAAGTCGGCAGAGTGCAGCGCGGTGGGCGGCGCTAGCAGGCGCGCCGCCGCCGACACTACGGCCACGGCGCACGCCGCCAGCGTCGCCGACGCCGCCCAGCGCCGCCGCGCCGCCCGCGCCACGCGCCACAACGCCTCGCGAGCTCGACGCTGTTTCATCTCTATCTCCGGTAATCTGCAAATAGCAACTCCTTGCTCAACATACACTGAGGTACAGTCTGGCGAAAAAGCATTCATTCCCAACGAGTCACACCTGTAACTCGATGGGGAATTTTTATTAGAAATTTCCCAACCAGTCACACTGTTACAGGTTATTTCACCTGGGGCCTAATCGCGCTAATTTTCAACGATAAAAGCAAAGCTAAATCGTTACCGTTTCAGTTTCGTTTACAGAAAATTACTTGCGTTTTGATAAAATTGTTGAATACTCTGCCTAAGGAGTTCAGGATTACAATCTGGGACAATTTAAGTGAAAATTATGAAACTAAACCAAAGATTTTTAGGTAAATATAACCTAAATGACAACGTAACGTTTTTGGTTATCGTTCAGAATTACCGCGATTGGGCTTCTGGTGTCAGTGTGACTGGTTGGGAAATTTCTAATAAAAAGTTCCCATCGAGTTACAAGTGTGACTGGTTGGGATTGTTTTAATAAAAACTTCCCAACCAGTCACAGTGTGACAGTTTATGGGGTGACTCGTTGGGAACTTGGGAACAAATGCGAAAAAGAATAGAAAACAATGGAACAGCCACTTTCTTTGTCATTCATTAGTGTTGTTGTATGGCAACAAATACTTTTTTGTATGCAAAAACCATTGCCAAGCTACAGGATACCTACCTACTTAACAACATTATTCTCCAACATTATTGTAAAGTTCAAATTCTTCCTAAACATAAAATTTGGTGTGGAGCAGCGCGGTCCCCATATAGCATGACCACCGAAACGCGATAATATGATTTGATATACCTACCTAGTGAAGACAATAGATTTTGACGATAGGTACCTACCTACCTAATAGTTGTATCGATAAGCTAAGCTTTATATTAAGCACTCGATATAATTATAAAATCGTATTTCAGTGGTCATGCTACAGAGGCCGAGTGCTTTGGATTGACTGATAAAAAAATGCATATAAGATCCGCCTAGGTACTCTGTTTGTAAATCTAATTATAAAACTACTACCTATACTTACTTAGTAGTTCGCATACATGCATCTCTTCAATGAGCTAGTTATTAACATTATAATAAATTACGTTTATTATAAACTATCTTTTAGATTTAAATAAAATTAGCTACCTAGGTATCAAAATTCCGATACTTTTTGCAACGACAAAGGAACTTTAAGCACATGCATGACTACGACCTACCTAATTATGGAAAAATGTTCACACAAACGGGTAACAAAATGTAAACATGCGTCAAAATAAACACCTGGCCGCAGGTCTATAACTATACTACGCTCTGGAAGTGTATAAACGTATAAAATAAAGTTTAAGCTTACCTTTAAACAGATGCACCGTGTTGGAGCAATTAACGTTATTTTTTCACAAAAACTCAATAGGAATGGTCAATATTACACATCTGAAACGGAAATTGCAGAGATAACACATCCGGCACATCGACATACTGCCGGCGCCGACAGAACTTGGGCGCGCGCGTTGTGTGGCGCATGGCGTCGCGTCGCAGGCGCACCTCCTCTCTCATTGCTATTTATAGCCCAGGACGCTTCGTTAGAAAAAGTGCAGAAACGACTTAGGAACCAATAGGAAGCTTACATTAATTCAGGGATGCGATTGCGTAAGGTAATCGTATTCATTTGACAGTTCATATCGTATTCCATCGGCTACAATTTGTATGGGATGACATATATGTCATGTATAATATATTATGATTCAATATGAACTGTCAAATGAATACGATTGACTTTACGCAATCACCTAGCAGAACTATAGGTATTGAGTGACTAGACGCGCACGCCAATAAATTGTTTGTGAAAATTGGAGGTTCAACACTATTTCAGAAGTAGGCATTATGTTATCAAAAAACATAAAACTATTTTTACAATTAATAAGGCGAGGTGGCAGTGAAACTAGCGCCGCCACTACATTTATTTTTATTACTCGTAAACCAAGTCAATATTTAAAAAAAAGCTCATGTAATAATCTTTTAAATTGTCTCTAATAGTTTTTGAATAACTCTTCAACAGTTATCATTCATTCAGTAAGTTTTAAAATCCATTATTTCCAAAAGTGGCCACTTTGAGCTAAAATGGATTTTAAAACTTACAGAAAGAATGCAAATTGTTGAAGTTATTTAAAATATATTACAGAGACAATTTCTGAAATTATTACGAGCTTTTTTTTAAATATTGACTTGGTTTACGAGTAATAAAAATAAATGTAGTGGCGGCGCTAGTTTCACTACTTACAGCGCCTTAATAAATAAATAAATAATAAATAAATGCTTGGACAATTTCACACAGCGCCATCTAGCCCCAAACTAAGCATAGCTTGTATTATGGGTGCTAGACAACTGATATACTACTTATATACTTTTTAAATATATACTTATTATACATATAAACACCCAGACCCGTCACAGAAATTAAAATTCATCATTTCAATTTCTGCCCGGCCGGGAATCGAACCCGGGACCTCTTGCGTGGTAGGCGGCATCATGTTGACCACTGCACCACTCAGGGTGCCTACTGCCATGTCTTAGCGCAGTATTATAACATTCTTACCATGCTATTTCGTACCACGACCTTCATAAAGTATGATTATTGTAATAATGTTTCCGTTGGAAGTTTTGTGACGTCATCGTTCAATCGTTCACTTAAACCGTACCACGACGTGTCTTTTGACAGCTAGCATTATTGTTTTTGTGTCAAATATTGAGAAATTTTGCAGTCTTAAAAAAGTTGCTTTTTCTCGACGGAAACAAAACTATTTTGAGTTATTTTATTTAGAAATTGGAAATTGCGTCATAAACAGTAAGTGAAACGTTTTTATACATATTGTTCTTCATTGTGAATGTAATATTATAGTTATTATGTTTCATTTCTATTTGATAACAAATACTTGTTTTCGGAGGAGCTCGGTGGCGCAGTGGTTTAGCGCCTGGCCCAGCGATTGCGGAAGTTAAGCAACGTTCGCAAGGGTCAGTCATGGGATGGCTGACCAAAGATTATTATCACGAGCTCCTCCGTGCTTCGGAAGGCACGTTAAGCCGTTGGTCCCGGCTGCATTTGCAGTCGTTAAGGTATTTTTATTTCTCTACTAAATCTTCTATTCTACTTTACTGACGCTGTTTTTTACTGAATCAGTAACTGGTTTATCGAGCAGTATTAATTTTAGGTTGCAAACTACAGTCAAAATATGGAAAAAAATTGTTCAACCATATCCTATTTCAGGTTGGAGCTTTATGACAAAAACTTTCATTTCTGGCGTCCTGAATGTCCTGATGGTGATGATGAAGATCCAACAATGCAGCTACCATCAGAAGAAACTTATTTGGATATTAATAGCCACACAACTCTACCACCTCTAATAAGACTATGATAAGCATTATTTATCTTAGTAAGTAGGTACCTAATCATAGGAATATTTTATTTCTATAAAAAATGTGACAGACCTCTTAATGCAATAAAACACTTGTTTATAATATTGTAATCAGTTTTTATTTACAATCCCTTCTTTAAAGTTACACAACATGACACATATTGAAAATATTTTTGATGCTAAGGGCACATAAAAATGGTTAAAATTATTTTGCAATATCAAATATTATTATGTTTTAGCAAATATATACATCAATATATTATATCAAATAATTTAAAAATAAATATTGACAAATCATATTATATCCAATTTAATAAATCAAAGCATATACAATATAACTTTAATTTAAATGTAAAGAAGATAACTAAAGTAAAACACTTAAAATTTTTAGGTGTAATTATAGACGAGGACCTTAATTGGAAATTGCACATAGACAACTTATGCAATAGAATAAATAGATTCGTTTATGCCCTTAAGCGAATAAAGGATGCAACCAACAAAAAAACTGCTATTTTATCCTATCATGCATACATAGAATCAATCCTACGCTACGGTATTTTATTATGGGGTAACAGTACGGATAGAAATAGGGTTTTTGTTGCTCAAAAGAAGTGCATCAGGGCTATATGTGGCATGTTACCTGACCAATCCTGTAAACCGCTATTCAAAAGTCTTGGATTGTTACCACTACCTTCGCTTTACGTTTATGAAGTTGCCGTGTTTGTCCACAAAAATTTAGGATTGTTTAAAAAAAATAATAACTTTAGACTAAGAGACCCGGATAGAATGATTTTTAATGACCGACCAAAGTCGGCCAAATATCTGAAAAGTTGTTTATGCATGTGTGTAACAATCTATAACAAGATTCCTAAAGATATTAAAATGCTAAATAGTAACATGTTTTAAAATAAATTATACAAATGGCTGACTGAAAATAATTTTTATGACATTAAATCTTTTTTAGACAAAGTTGACAATAAATTATGACATGCAATGTACCTATTTATAAAAAGGGTTATTAATAATTCGAATTTGATATTTTTTGGACATATTTTTTAATTTCTTTTGCTGTGAATTGACATTTTATTTCAAATCTTACTTGTATATTTGCATGCTATTTCTATTGATGGCGAAACATGTGAACCATATTACTTTGTACCACCTTTCATACCGTGTTTGAAGCAAATAAATATATTTATGATTTATGATTATGATTAGTTAACCCAATAAGCCTTTCGATATGTACCCTTTAACAAGCCAATTTCTGGTCTGCAAGTAAAAGGCAAAGCTCAGTTGAGAATATTCTTAGTAACTCTATGTGGAGTTTGAGTTTCTTGGTTTGTTTTATTTTCTAATGAAAGTGGAGTAGGAACAGTAGTATTCATCTCAGATTCAACCACATGAGATACATTACTGTCCATGCAGCATGCACACACTGCTATCTTTTACAAGCGGCACTATGTCCTCACAGCACTGAGATGTTGACGGCATCTGCATTTCAAAAAGCTGTTTCTTTCTGAGATTCCGGGACCCGGGACTCTAATCTATCTTTCTTGCAACTGCCTTTTCTGAAACCGGTTGTATATTCCATTGAAAAATAGATGGAACAGCATTTTTCTTAAGGTATTTACGTTGATGATCCACACCTAGAACAAAAAATTATGTCAACATTATTATTGTTCCAAAAAAGAATTTCTATTATAACTGATCTTTCAAAATATATACTTTTTGGTATTTCATTATTAATTTAAACAGCTTACCTGTATATTTACTGCTTTTTTCATAGTCATTGTCCACAAAATGTTTTGAACATAACCTCTAACTAGGCTTCGGAATTAAATTGACACGGCGTATGGCTTTAACCAACGCCGACGAATATTTTTATCTTTGGGAATATGATGTACTCCAATTTCAGAGCATTTTGGTACAATACAGCGAGTCATAATATTATTTGGAATTGTTTTCTTCCATACACCATATAAAATTATTATGTTTTGGGAACTAGCTATGCTAGCGCCACTTTGACAGTTCAGTTGCCAACCCCTTGTTTTGGCAATCTACTTTCCTCTTGGAAGTAATTTCTGCCAGTGTCAAGTGTAGATAGCAAATAAGCCGTAGTGATGGCTAGCAGGGAATAGACAATTTCGCAACATCATTCGTTCTTTGGAAGGAATAAAGTATTATTACTTTGTGCAGGTTGTGGTACGAATTTGAATAATCTTATTGTAAGCTTATAACAAAACGTTCATAAAACATGATGGTTTTCTAAAAGGTGATGGTAAGCCCCCAGGTCGTCAGGTCGTCTTAATAAATTAGATTTTGTTAGGTACTTCGGAATGAAGCTTTGTTTATTAAGGCCCCAATATACCTCAAAGTGGGGCCCTTATCATGTTAAAATTAATTGCTCCCAAAATAGGTACATAATGTATCGAAAATCTACATTGTACAGATTGAAGCTTAGGGTCTATATAGTTTATTTACAAACAATTAACCTCAGTAAAATCTAGTTCATTGTAGTAGTAAGTAGTTAGAAAAAGAGCAAAAAGAGCGTTTTATATTTAGCAGTAGTAATTATTACTTATGTGGTAAGTAAGTAGATTAATAAAGGGTTCGACAACAAAAAAAAATATAATTCATTTCAATATTTTTATTTGAATTCTGGTATTGGTACAATTCTGTCAGCTTTAAGGCGTCCCCCGGACAGCTTGCCGCAGACAGCCTACAAATTAGGTACCGACAGCATTCAGTTGTAAAGTTGTAAGTAATGCAAAATGACTATTTGTTTTGTAGGCACTAGGCAGCCTGCGGTCGGCCGCCCGCGGCCACGCCTGTCGCTAGTCATGATCATGATTTTATCAACATAGTCAGATAGTCAGACAATACATTCAAATTAAATTAAATTTCATAACATTATTAGATTGAGACCGTTACTTAGGCCCGTCCCGTATTTATAAACACTCTCAACATTGAGAGCTAACTTGAGATCATACTTGAGATGCTGATTCTTATAAGAACAGCATCTCCTGCGCGTTAAGAGCGGTTTATAAATCCGGGCCTTTTAAATACAGTAGGTAGTTGGCATAATATTGGATCAGAGATGATAATTCAGTTATTTTGTTACCTACTAATTACTATATCATCAATGTTCACAACCCATCATCACACATACTAAATTCGTTATGTAATTATTTCCTATATAATATTCTGTACCACTATGCGTTGAGCTTTATTTAATCGAAACATGGTTTAGTCTTTCGGTGGTTATACTACCGAAAGTGGCGCCCTCAGAGGTTTTTTTTATTTAATAAGTTGATAATAGAAAATGATTTTAAACAAAACTGTACGTGGAATTTTTAGGGCCCATGGTCTAGTATTTTTAGAAGGCATCACTACACGGTAAAAAAGGATTTCTTTAAATAAGAAAGACCAATTTCTTGAAATATTTGGTTATTCTAAAAATATATTTACTTAAGCCAATGCAATATTTTTAAAACAAAAATAGTGCTCATCTTTTACTCAGACAATATTTTTCTTAATGATTAAGAGAAATATTTTTGTTTCAAGGCTTATTTAAACTTATATCAATTAAATTGACTTAATTTAAATCAAGAAATGTCCATCTTCTTGCATCAAATTAAAATTATCTGAAATCAACTACAAGTTACTTGAATTTAGATAAACCTTTTTCAAAAAATCATGTTCTTCTATTAAGAGAAAGTTTATTGTTTATGAAGTATTATTTCTTGTTCTAAGAAATGATTTTGTTCGGCTTATAGAAATTTTGTTTTAAACAGAGAAATACAAAAATTTCGAAACAACGGAATCATAGTTTTCGATAAACACGATAACATTTTTACTTTGAGTAATTTATCCATACATCATGGTCTGACCCGCGGTGTTAAGATTTTTATCTAGTTCTTTAAGTAGTCGGACTTAATTTTGTTTTGTCAAGCTCAATCGGGTTTGTTTGTTGGTTGCCCCTGGGTGTCGCGTCCTACTTGGAACGGCTTCCCGGACTCCACTCCTCTTTCGAGCACTTTTATTTACCTTGATTTTTTGTAGACCGCGCCCACGTTGTTATTTTTGGACAGAAAAGTTAAATCTGTACTTTTAAAGGAAGGAAGTCATCGGTGTTCTCCAATTATCTCCACTTAATATACAACAACAACAAAATATACATCTTCATTCAATAGACAAAATCTCAATTTTCCATTTAATTTTTTTCATCTAAAATCAGTACCTAATTACTTAGGCCAACTAAACATTTACTTATGAGTAAAATAATAATTTACTCTAAGAAAGGTTAGTCTACAAGAGATATAGAAGATTTTCGTATCAAGAATACATTTACTTGACTGTACAAAATAACGTTGTCTTGAATGAAACAACACGTGTCTTGGAATAAATGTATTATTCTTGTAACAACTAAATATTTTTAAGAGTATTTTTTACTATTACGAAGAAATTATTGTCTAGCGTCTATAGGGAGAGGATCATTTTCTTAGATTCAATAAATATGTCTTAAGCCAAAGCAATATGTCTTTTTTTAAGAAATCTGTTTTTACCGTGTATATTCCCTCGTAGTCATTCGTAGAAGTAGATAGCAAATGTGTCAAAAACGGCCACTTTTAGCAGTTTTGCTATCTACTTCTAGCAGTGACTACGAGGGAATGTAATGATACCGTTTAACAATTCTAGACTGTGGGCCCTAAAAATTCCACGTAAAGTTCAGAATTACAATTTAAAAATATCACCGCGGCGCCACTTTCGGACTTCGGACATACAACCGCCTTAAGGGGCCATAATAGGAAAACATGGTTTGCGCGGGCCATATTTTTATATAGAAAACGTAAAGTTGTAGTTACAAAAAAAACATACGACAAGCTAAAGAGATTATCTAGTAGGTACCTACAAGTATTAAATTGCATATAAACCTCACAGATGATTGTAAAAAGAAATCAGAATATCATCAAAAGCGCTTGTCGCGGGCCATATTTTTGGCGTAAATAATCGCGTAACGGAGCCTTAAACAAAGTACCTACGCGAAATATTTTTTTAATGCAAACAAAGATTAAATTATCTGTTCAAAGTGAACGCGTAACCCCCTATAAATATATAGCCATTGACAATGCTGAATAGGGACAAAAGACTTTTGTGTCTTTTAGCCTTTTTAGCACATAACGAATTTGGTACACGCGTCGTCGGCACGCGGCACGGATCTTGAGCGGTGACATTATGCGCAGAATTCATTTTTAAGTCTCATTGGCGCCTCCAATGTCTCTCCCCGCTCACGATTCTTGTCAGCACCTAAAGACTGGTTTACATTATCTTAGTCTTTAGTAGAGTGCTTTAGGAGAGAAGCTAGTTGAAACATGTAAACGGTCGTCTTATGACTAAAGAGAGTAACGTTCTAGTAGCCTTTCAACTGGAATCATCGCTTTCCAGTAGCCCCCCCCCGCGCGCCCGCGCCGCCCGCTCACCCCCCGCACGACACTTTCCTCGCACTGAAGCATGTAAATCGACATATTAGTAGCGTATTTATACTCATCAACAGTGTCTAGGGATACAGGTGTTATTTTCATACAAACGAGGTAACTTTGCAGCTTTGGTTTTCTGCCAGGGATGTACTGTGCTGTGATCTGATGATGGCCACCCAGGGGGTGAATGGAGGGTATTCAGATCGCTATACACACCCAACTGATCTGTTCAGCATTCTAAAAGATTGATGGGTCAGAGTTCTCAGTTTCAGGATTTCCATACATTTTCATGCTATTTTCGCGGTTTTTTTTTTAAAATGTCCATTAATCTTTAAGAATGCTGGTCAGATCAGTTAGGTGTGTATAGCGATCTGAATCTCCTCCATTCACTCCCTGGATAGCCATCATCAGATCACAGCACAGTACATCCCTGACAGAAAACCAAGGCTTCAAAGTTACCTCGTTTGTATGAAAATAATATAAAAATAACACCTGTATCCCTAGACAACGTTGATGTGTGTAGTTAGAGTGCTTTAGTCAAATGCCACTGTACTGGAAGCATGTAAACGCTCACTGGGAAAGGCACCAAAACTACTAAAGCACTCGCATTCGAATCTACTCGCACGCTACTAAAGCACTCCACTAAAGACTAAGATAATGTAAACCAGTCTTAACTCCATACAACCAAGCAAAAAAACAAATCATTACAATTGGACTATTTGCTTGTGATTTTTTACTAAACTCTTACATGGCAGATGTTTAAAAAGAATGTGATGCTTGCAATGAATTCCGCTTCAAGAGTGATCAAGTCCAATATTACTAAAATCACTGAGGTCACCTAAATTGAACGCAAATCATACAACTAACATTGTTAACTAAATTGTTTCAATTTCAACCTATGTCAATAGGTCTCGTCATAATTAAGAAATACTTTTAATTTAAACAATATATAATTATTAATATTTGTTCGATTTTATAATGGTACCTAATATTTTTATTTATTCGAGTCATAATATAGGTATATAGTGGTTTCATTTCAGTACTTACATGTTTCATTAATTAATCAATTTTCATTAAATAACCTGAGATAAATACAACATAATAAAATTATAAATTGTTTACATTCCAAAGAGATAAATTAGCGACACCAACTTTGGAACACTCACACATATTACTGATATTGGCACTGACTGTATAAAAATAAAAAATAACCTGCTTTGTGTTAAAAGCAGAGGTCGGAATATCTGCCGGTCAAAGTGACAACAAAGTTGGCAGGTCGCAGGAGGCTGGAGCCTCGCGTCACGACCGTCGGCGGCGGCGGCGGCGCCCCGCGTCACATGGAGGCCTATCTTTGAATCCTTCGGCTGCGCGACGGCGTCGAGCGCTCTTCTCAAGGCAGGCACTCGGACAGCACAAACTTATATGGCTCTGTGACGGCGTCGCTGTCGACTATAGGCGACGGCGGCGTAACCTTGGTAACAATATGTAATAAACAACACAGTGCCACAGGGTCAGATAAGTTTCTGTCCCTGTACTACACTGACAACTTATGACCAATGACCGATTTAAAAATACGGATTTTGCTATGTCGAATGAAAATGAGTAGTAAGGAGCGCTCGACGCCGGCCGGAAGAATTACAAAAATAGGGCGCCTGGTCTGAGAGTATTTCGCGGACCTGTTCCATTTAATTTTTACCTAACTACTCGTTCGTCCTATACGCTAATCTTTGTAAAAAAAATAAATACAAGTACAGCAGTATTCGACGACAACAAACGTATGCACGTGCGCCGGAAACAATATGTACAAATCACCGGGCGGGGGATATTTACAATCGTTCGTTCGTCACTTAGCGCATTCTTAACGATAACAAATCAGAGTGTAGCTTCGTTCGATAATGTATCACTTCGATCGTCGAGAACACGGAACACGGCGGTCGGTGGGCTCGGGGGTCGCGACGCGGGGGGCGGCGCGGGGGGCGAGCGCTACCGGCGGCGGCGGCGGCCCTTGCGGTAGCCCTTGCCGTACCAGCCGCCGCCGTCGGCATCCGCGGGCGCGGCGGCGGCGGCGGCGCCCGGCGCGTCGCAGCACGCGCACAGCTGGCGGCGGCGGCTGGCGCGCGCGTCGGCCGGCGTGCAGCGCGGCGGCCCGTACCACAGGCAGCGCCGCGCGCCGTGCCGCCGGTGGCACCACGCGCACTCGGCCGGCGCCGCCGCCGCCGCCGCCGCCGCCGGCGAGATGATCGTGTGCAGGCCCGGGTACAGCTGCGCGCGGCACACCAGCACGGCGCGCGCGATGTAGGCGGCGGCCAGCGCGCGCGCGCCGCCCTCCTCGCCGCCGGACGCGTCGCCGTCGGCCGGCGGCTTGTCGCCGTCGCCGCCGAGCCGCGGCGAGCACTCCAGCAGGCGCCGCAGCCGAGACCCGAGCCCGCGCGCGCCCTCGCCCTCCTCCCTCTCCTCTTTCTTCACTGGGTACTCCTCCTTCTTCACGAGGTACTCCTCCTTCCTCACGAGGTATTCCTCCTTCTTCACGAGATACTCCTCCTTTTTGATGACGAACTCTTGTAATCTAGGCGCGTGGTTCCCGTTGAGCGTGGGCGGCGCGCGCGGGCGCACCATGCGGAAGCTGCGTAGCGCTTGCAGCGCGGGGCCGGCGGGGGGCGCCGCGGGGGGCGGGGGCGCGTGCTGCGCGCGCAGCAGTATGGTCGCCTCGCCGGACCGCATGCTCACTTGAAACGCACGAAGGAGATCCGGCAGAGGTCTCTTCGCTGACGTCGGCGAGAGTTTCGGCGGAGACGGCGGTCTCGGCGAGCTCGGTGGCGCTTCCGATTTCGGCAGTCGCATATTCGGCACGAAGGGCCGCGTGTCCGGCGGTGTCGAGTGGTCGTAAGGTCGCTGCGGTGCAAAATCCAAAATGAGCTCAGACTTCGGGGTCGACGGCCGAATGTTGTTCGAAAGAGGTTTAAGATTCTGCGATGCAAGCGTAAGCGGTGACGAGTGTTCGGCGTCAGTCGACGGAAGCCGAGCGTCCGGCGGGGGCCCGGTGTCCGGCGGGGGCCCGGTGTCCGGCGGGAGGAGGCGAGCGTCTCGAGACCGGGATTTCGTGTCCGGTGATGGAAGCCGATTATTCGGTATAGGAGGCTCCATGGCGGGTGATCGGGGCCGATTGTTTGGTAACGAAGGACCCGTGTCAGGTGAAGGCAGCCGAGTATTCTGCAAAGGAGGTTCCGTGTCGGGCGACGCAAGCCGAGCGATCGGTGAGGAAGATTCCGTGCGCAGTGATCGAGCTCCAGCGTTCGGAGACGGGCGCCGCCCGTTCGGAAGGTTCGGCGACGACGGGCGCGAGGTCGCCGGGGAAGGTTTCGCGTCGGGGGCGCGCAGGCGCTCGGCGAGGCGGCGCAGCGGGAGCTCCTCGTCCGAGTCGGAGGCGGAGGGGGAGGAGAAGTCCTCGGCGGAGCAGTCGTCGCGGGGGCGGCGCGGGGGCGGGGGCGGGGGCGGCGGCGCGCGCAGCAGCGGGCGGCGCGTGGTGTGCGCCTCGGCGGGCTGCAGCGGCTCGGCGTGCGCCAGCAGCGGGTCGCGGTCGGCGCGGTACCGCGGCACGCGCAGCCGCAGCCGGCGCGCCACCTGCCGCATGACGGCGTCGCAGCGCGCGTTGATCTTGAGCGCGGCGACGGCGTCCTTGGGCGTCCACTGCAGGTTGACGACGTAGAGCGCGGGGCGGTCGCGCGGCGGCGCGTGCATGCGCCACAGGCGCGGGTAGCGGCGCAGCACCTTGAGGCTGGAGCCGAGGCACAGCACGACGTCGGCGCGCCCGGCGTGCCGCAGCGCGCCCGCCCAGTTGAGCGGCCACGCGGCGCGCCCGCGCTCGCCGAAGTGCACGATGGAGTCGCGCAGCTCGGCGCCACACGTGTGGCACAGGCGGCGCGTGCCGTGCGCGTGGCGCGCCGTGCGCTCGGTGGTGTCGAAGGCGCGCAGGTAGACGCGGCGGCAGGCGGCGCACAGCTCGGCGAACATGTCGCCGTGCAGCTCGGCGAGCGCGCGGCGCGGCAGGCCGGCGCGCAGGTGCAGCCCGTCGCAGTTCTGCGACGCCACGAACTTGAGCGTGCCGCGCGCCCACAGCGCCGTCAGCGCCATGTGCGTGAACGTCGGCTGCGCGCGCGACACCTCCACGCGCCTGAATACCGAACGTGATCGTGAAACACTAGTGAAGGTGAGCTGAGTATGAGCACAGACTGTGCGACCTCATGCCACAAGTAAAAAAATTGTTAACAGCTCTTTAAGACCGAATCACACATATCAGTGAATTGACTGTTCCGGCACAGTACTACCACCGTAATAATTATTCTTTCATACATTCTCAATGGAACCCGCATTCACTGATGAGAACACTGAGTGTAGACACGTTCATAGCCAGAGCAATGTCTTCACTGATGTGTGTGAATCGAGCTTTAAAATTCTGATCAGATCAGTTGGGTATGTAGAGTGATCTCCCGTATTTATCATCAGACCAAAGTTGGTGTTTCTAAATTATCCATCCACCACTGTCCAAAAGAATTCCTCCAAATATCACACAATATAACAATTTTAATATTTTTAAGATAAAATTGTATCAGTGGCTACTTGATTGAATGTGAATTGAAATTGTAAATTGACTTGAAATCTGCAGAAATTATACACTTGTAACGGCTACTCAAACAATGCTTAAGAGTTGAGGGGGTTGAGGGCATTTTTAATTCAAATAAGTTGACAGATTTGACAGAAACTCTATGAAACTGACAGCTTCCTTAAGCTGAGGACCTACCACCTCAAACAAAGATTTTACCTAAGAAGCCTTTGGGTATCTAACGATAAGACTTCGCACATACATTAAGTTCAATAAAATTAATACCCCTTTTACAGATTATAGGACATATTTATATCTAAGTTGCATGAAATAATCATGCAACTTAATGAAATTTTTGCATGCTGTTTCATATTGGCGTAACGCCTTAACATAATGTACTTTTAATAATGAGATTGTCACCTTTTACACCTACCATGTATATTGCAAATCAAATTATTATTCATTATTTATTAAAAATCTTACTTCTGTGTACCCTATGTTTTGTTCTGATACCCAATAAATAATATTAATTAAACAATAATTTTTTGATATTACAACCTACCGGTCCCACCACCAAAAAACAATAAGTCATTGATGATGCAAGTATGTTATAATGTGTGACTGAAGATTTTTTATTTTTCTCCATCACATTACTGATTTCCTTAGCATATTTTACAAATAAATATTAATTGATAACTCAAATTCAGATTCAACATTATCAAACAAAGCATTGTAAAAAAATTTGCTCACCCAACAGTCTCTCCCCGTTGCAATCTTGTCCAGACACCATCGGGGCCACGGTAGTCTGGGATATCGGCTGCTGTACTTATGCCAGCACCCGTGTACACCTGTAATGTTACCACTTTCATTCAGAATGCCACAAATGTGTGGCATTTCAACACAACAAAGGTCACTTATCTTTCCTGTTCAGAGATTTTGGTTAGAGTGTATTTTTTTATAGCAAGCTTACTGACCACGAGATGCTTGGCGTTGCGTAATGCTCGAGCGAGGCGCCGGCACTTCTCCCGCAGCACCCGCGGGCTGTCCTCGACCTCGCGCGCTCGCTCGGCGGCGCGGGCCCGGCGCAGGGCGGCCGCGGCCGCATCGATCGCCGGCCTTCCGGGCGCCCCGTTGCCGCTGCTGCTCGTAGTCCGCGCTGACGCCGCCTCACCGCTGAGCCTTGCACTACAGCGAACTCCACCGCGAGCTTCCATGCCTCCCACCCGTTATTGCTTTAGTCTTAAAATTGTTTTACTCTCCCGAGCACCCTCTGGTACTCTCATTCTTTGCTTCTTGCACATATCGTAAAGAGTCAATATTTATAACGTGGGGACAAACAATAGAATTTAAGGCTGTTGCTCTTTAATTTGAGGCAGGCAAAGCAAAACGTATCGTATTAAAATAAGTAAAAACACACACAAACGAAACGAGCACGAACAAACGAAATGAAATGACGCTGTCAACAGTGTCAACTGTCAATGGGCGCATTCTGCCAGACAAATCTTTGAGTCATCGATCGCCATTGAGTACATTTTAACCATGAAAAATATTTTGAACATTTGTGAGCATGCGATGCGACTCTCCGTGCCACACGCAAAACCTACATAATAAATATTTATCTGTGCGCAAAACCACCTAGAAGTACCTACCTACCGATGATATCGTTCTTATTTCAGATATCAATTCGATTGTACCGGCTTCCCGGCAGAATTATTAACAAAAGGATGTGGCACGGAGTAGTTTTTGCCAGTGTCAATTGTCAAGACGTGTTGAATAGTTAAGGCCAACCTGCCTAGCATGACCGATTTATATCGCGTGATATAGCATTTTATCGACACTCAACTGTCATATTCTTTTGTCTTTTTGACAGTTAAACGTGATAAAACGCTATATCACGCGATATAAATCGGTCATGCTAGGCAGGCAAGAATCTTATATATTAATATTATAGAATATTAATATAAGATTCTTGGTTAAGGCTGACGTTCGTCGTCCACTAGGCGCACCGAGTCTGGTCGAATCGAATCGCAAATAATTCGCCTCCATACATTTACAACGAAACTGCGTCCATTGAAAAAGAGCCGAGGCGCGCCGAGTCGACGCCAGTCAATGGACGCAGTACAGTGACGCAGTATCTTTTGGACCCCCTAAACGATCAAAATTGCTGGTCAATCATTTACATTGCATTGCTTGTCAATAACATTAATAGAGGTCAATGTCTAGGAGCATAGCCTTCTCTATTGGTACCAAGCCGTCGACTTAGGTTTGGCAACGTCTGTTACTGTCAGTTCGTGGTCATGTCGTCAGTCAGTCTCCATACAGTGTATGGGAATATTTCAATTTTAAAAAGTCGATAATAAAGGTCGATTTTTTTGTATTTTTTTTTTTTTGTTGTTTTCACGAACTTGTTATTTCAATTTGTATAACTTTTTAATTTGTATTTTGGACTGTTCTATAAGTGAAAACTGTTTAAGGCATTTTCAGACTAAAATTTAGTTTTTACTGTTGTTACTTTTATATGCTGTTTGTTTTCCGTGAATATAAAATAAAAATAAAATAAAATATATTTTTTTCGTAATGATTGTGTGGGGTTGAAAATATGAAAATAATGTAGTTCTTATGTCCATCAGCCATTTTTGATGTCCCCACTGCTGGGGCACAGGCCTTCCTTATGGGCGGTAAGGAGGATGGGCCATAATCCCCTGAGTAATTGTGTTCTGTGGCCATAACCCACCACGCGTGCCCAACGCGGATTGGTGGGTGTTAACGACTGCAAATGCAGCCGGGACCAACGGCTTAACGTGCCTTCCGAAGCACGGAGGAGCTCGAGATAATAATTTTTCGAGCTCGAGATAACAATATAAGTAGTTCTTATATTGAAGTTTTTTTATGTATAATAAACAATAAAAAAAATATAAATTTTAACCAGAAAAATATGGCTGTCAAAGATGTCACCTTTTTTGTTGATTTTTTTCAGCAAAGCGTTGATTAACACGCCCTCTAGCTATAAATGATATATCATTAGAAAGGTCTTTTATAGACAAATATTTGCTGTTAATATACTTTAGTCAATTGTTAATATTTTTGCAGTTAAAGGTTATTAAAGTATAAAACTGGTTTATTGTCTATGGGAGTTGATCTACCTCACCTCAAGCATTGAATGATATATTGGAAAGGTTTTTATATGAAAAATATTTGCTGTAAACATACTTTTTATCAATAGTTAGTATTTTCATTCAGTCATTAATGTTATAAAATTTGGTTGATTTCAGAGAGCGATTTAACTCTCAAAGAACTAATAGTTGACGTTTGCTGTCATACAATAAAATGTTTCAAAAAATACCTTTCCAATGATGTAAGATTCATTGCTCTAGAGAAGGCCTAGATCAAAATGCTCATCGTATTAAAGGACCCCGAGACGGTCAAACAATTTGACTCAAACCACATGTCCTAATAAATAAATAATATTTTATTTTTATTTTTATTTTATATATACATAATAATATTAATAAATATAAAATCAAATAATAAAATCTTACATCACAATTTACAACTAGTTTAAAGATAGATAATATAGGAAAACAAATAATTAATAATAATTAAAATAATGTTATACCCCGTTGACAACAAGCGATGTTGCCGTTCTGCTCACTTCATGGCTTGGAAAGTATAGAAGGCTATGCTAGGAGCATAAAGTTAATATGATATTAACTTTATGGCTAGGAGCGATGCTTGACAAGCACCACAGAATAGACAGATTACCGTGGCCAATCAAAAGTAGGCCACGCCCCCAAATGGTAAATGCAATGTAAATGATTGACAAGAAATGCTTGATCGTCTAGGGTCTCTTATTAACGTTAATTTGATTTTGTTAAAATGTATAGACTGAATGTATATTTTTTGACTACGTTATGCCTGCCTAGCATGACCGATTTATATCGCGTGATATAGCATTTTATCGACACTCAACCACAGAATACATAATAGTACAAGTACAAAAGATCCACTCCGCAAAGTCATTTAAATAAATAGCGACTCTATCACAGACGCAATAAAGTGCGATTCAGGTCGCACACCGCTCCCTTGCCTACAGTTATATTCACCTAGAAGTTGCCTCTCTTTCTATCGCGTAGTTCTTATTTCTTCTAACGACTTCAGGGTTGTCTTCTTTTAAATAATACCTAATTTATTACAAGTTATTGTGTTAGCATTGTGAGGAGCTCGGTGGAGCAGTGGTTTAGCGCCTGGCCCAGCGATTGCGGAAGTTAAGCAACGTTCGCAAGGGTCGGTCATGGGATGGGTGACCAAAATTTATTATCTCGAGCTCCGTGAGTGTATTAAGTATTTTAAAAAAAGTAGGTTTCGTGTCTTTAAAATTATGTTTAATCAATTAACTTTTTAAATCAGCATAAATCGCTGATGCGCAAAGTAGGTAACTCCGCACCAGCAGCACTCCTTTCTATCCTTTGCGAATGTGGAACCGTGGGGCAGTTTTGCCGTGATATGTAAAATGATTGACAAGAAATTATCGTCTAAGGCCGGCCACACACAGACGGAATTCCGTTACCGCCGTTACGTGATTCCGTCTGTGTGTGGCCGGCCTAAAAGGATGACGAGGCAGAGGCGCGTTCCAAACCTACGCTCCGAGTGCAACCGAACGCTCTAACGGCGTTCCAAACATTAGAGCGTGACGTTCGGTTTACACTACCGTCCCGTTCCAAACGTCAGAGCGTTGCAACTTTTTAACTATTAAAATGGATGGTTGTAAAACGCTCTGACGTTTGTCTATAGAAAAAATGTCAATTAACATTATTTTGTATTTTGATGTTTTTGAGTCTAATTCTTAAAATAATCATGGTAGATCCTCAAAAAACAGATTTTATTTGATTAAGAATAAAGAAAAGTTTAATGTATTCGTATTCCAAATGGAAAACGAAGACTTTGTATTGACAATACTAAATAATATACTAGAAAAAATACGACTCGCACCTGATCAATACTCAGACGGGAATCGAACCCGCGACCTTTCCGGCGAACCGCGTTCGATTGGTGCGAGTCGTATTTTTTCTAGTATATTATTTAGTATTGTGTAAAAATAGCATTGTGAATGCAAAAATCTCAAATTTAAAAACTTTGTATTGACATTGACATTTAAAGTTCTTGGTCGTTCCAAACCTTAGAGCGAGTTAAAAAACAACCAAACAACCGGCGCTCGAACTTTCTGAACGCAACCTAGGTTTGGAACGCAACCCTGTTTCTGAAAAAAAAAAGAAACGTCAAACTAAACAAAACGTCAAAAAAGATAACCTCTTTTTGAAAACTTTGACAGGTAATAGCAGTGTTATTGTGTAAAGTTTTGGAAAAATCCTATTGAATCGAGCTATTATTTCACATTTTATGTATTTAGTGAATGTGCACGCTATAATAAAACTCTGACCTCATATTTAATACCTTTATTTTTTACTATTTGAAGATATTTCTTTTCAGTTTGTCGTCAAGACAAGAGTAGCTGTCGTTTTCATATTTCAACATGGTAAGAAACTATTTTGTAGATGGATTTATTCATTGTTGTAAGTGCTCAAATTTTCAATAGAAATTAATAAAATGTAAAAGACGGGCGGAATTTATTTGTGGTCAACAAATGAATGTTTATCTCAAAATCCGGGTGTTTGTCTTACTGTTTTGTTTTATGTTTTAGCCGCGTGAAATCAAAGATATCAAGGACTTCCTCCTAAAAGCGAGAAGGAAAGATGCCAAATGTAAGTAAGAATAATAATCATCCAATATTTAAAATTTTATTGTCATTTACAAATGCCCTGCTTATGCTTACAAAATATTATGTTGTTTTGATGTCATGGCCAGGCACCTTTTCCCGTGGAATAAAATGTTATAATGACATCAAAACAATATATTTTGTGAGCATAATTGCATAGCTGCATGTACATTTGATGTTCATAGAAAGAGATTGACACTGACTGACCACAGCTGACCACAATTTTTAAATTAAATTAATTAAGTTACAGAATGTGCTCTCCTTATGAGTTATTCTTCTCCTTATGAAATATATTTTATAATTGGACATAATGTTGCCATCTCGTGTTTGAAATTAGGGTCAGATTAGTAATACATGGGAATGTTTATAAATGTTGTGGTTGGTTTTATTTCAGCTGTCAAAATAAAGAAGAACCCTGAGAATGTCAAGTTCAAGGTCCGCTGCTCGAGATTCTTGTACACTCTGGTCATCACCGACAAGGAGAAGGCAGAGAAGCTAAAACAGAGCTTGCCCCCAGGTACGTTGAGTTAAGGTTTAGCCAAAGCATTTTCTAAATTATAGCAATCAAGTGAATGGATTAATCACTACTGCAGACTTTCTATCGGCTGATAGTTGGTTTTTATATGAAGAGTCTGCCGATACCAAATCGTTGTAATGTGCGCACTTGCATACTTCATGCTGATTAAAGGCCCGGCCCATCTATCGGCCGACAGTTTGGTCTGTAGTTTGCGGGGACTAAAGAAATAAATGTAAGTAACCGCAGTAGTTCTGCCATGACTTGTCAGTTCTTCTATCACGCGTATAGTTAATTTGTGCACGCGCTTATTCACCGATCGGCTCTGAATCTTTTCGCGTCGCAGGTATGCAATGGTTAGAGCTGATCGGCGAAATCGCACCTGAAAAAGCATCATAAATAGATCTATGCGTTAGAACGGCCTCTTTCGCTTGTTGTACAACAGACAAGTCGTGGCAGAACTATGCGGTGTCGCTGGTATTGTTCCTATGCTGCTGTGCTGGCCTAGACAATGTTGGTTAATCTCGATAATTATTTATAGAATGTTTAAATCTTTATTTACTAAATTTTTAAATGGCAATGGCTATATAAATATTTTTTTTTGTTTCAGGTCTGCAAGTGAAAGAGGTTAAGTGAATTTGACTAGGTTAAATGTAATAAAAATACAAAAAAACCAATGCGCTGTATTATTTGTTCCTCCTAAGTCCTACCTAATGTTTGTGCATTCTGCATACCTAGTACACTCTTGAGACAACAGTAAATCTTCTATGATGATGACAGAGGGCTATTGTTAGTTGTCTATTAAACTCATAAATTCATGAAAAGTTAAGCTATTTTACCTAATTTCTTTTTCAAGAAATGTTTTTAAGACATTTTATCTACATCCAGCTTCGTCTCGAAGCCCGTCTAACTCTAGAGCAGTACCCGTAGCACGAACAGCTATCGAAAAAAATAACGCGCGTTAAATCATTCGATAGATACATTTTGTATTGGAAATTTGTACAGCGCCATCTATCGAGTAATTTTACGCGCGTTTTTTTTCTCGATAGAAAAACCATAGACTTGGAATTTTCGCTATGGAATATTAAGTTTATGGTAAAAACATTACGATTTGTTTAGGAACTTACGCCAGCGCCATCTACCGCCGAATAGCGAAATGAGATTTTATTTCGCTATTCGGCGGTAGATGGCGCTGTACAAATTTCCAATACAAAATGTATCTATCGAATGATTTTACGCGCGTTATTTTTTTCGATAGCTGTTCGTGCTACGGGTGCTGCTTAACAAAATTGCTCTAGGTTATTTTTTTCGATAGCTGGTCGGGCACCGTGTCACAGAATACATAATAGTACAAGTACCGTGTGGTCCGTCCGGCTCCGGCCTGACCTCCGGCGCCCGGCAAGGACGGCAGTTGGTTGACAGCCGGCGGCGGCGGTGGTCGGCGTCGGCGACACGGTGCTCACCCGCTTCCGGCGCGCGAAGTTCGCGAGTGGCGCGAAACATGTGAAACTTTATCGTGCCCTTTTCCGGATTTGACTCGGTACATGTAAGTTTCCCATTGTGATTGTTTAAAGTCGAGTTGTATGTAAGGTACTTGATACAAATAAGGCCTACGTTTTAATAAGGCCTATGTGCTAGAAAACCTAAATAAATATATCCAATAGAAAAAATACTTCATGGACACGTACACACACACCCTAAAACCCGCCCGAGTGCACGAGCGTACCGTTACGCGTTCAACACGCCAGTTGGCACGCATTCTTCGATAGAGGTGGGCGATTCAGTGCTGCGTTATAAATTTCGTGTGATCTTGTGGTAAATTTTAGCTTAAAATTAAGTTGTTCTAGTATATGCTTTTCTTTTTAATTGTTTCTTCACATCTTATATTAGCTATCCATGACCTTGATTCGTACTATTTGGCTTTAGATGCATTAATTATAAATTTTTAAATACAAATAAGGTACGTGATAAAATAAGGCCTACCTAATTTGAAACGCTTTTAATTCAATAAATATTAAAGTTTACTAGTAAAAACATGGTTAATTCGCTTCATTCATTCTTTAATTGTAGGAATCTAAGAGAAAATGTAACTTATGTAAGAAAAAGAATGAAATAAAAAGGGTGTTTTAATATGGCCTATACAAATTTTTGCAACTGAGAGAGATTTTTTTTAAGAATTTATAATAGGAGTCTTTACTTTTTTCTATTAAATATTTAATTCCATTGACAATTGTTTGTGTTTATTTAATTTTGTTTCAAATTTAACTTCAATTTAAAAGTATTTTTTTAATTTGAATTTGTATAGGCCTTATTAAATGTAGGCGATTTATTAAAGCCAAAATCAGTGTCTTCGGAATTCCATTATTTTGCTTAGATGTAGCTAGAAACTGTTAATTTTTTTCATAGATTCCTACAATTAAAGGATTAAAGAAGCTTATAAACCATGTTTTTGTTAGTAACCTTTAATATTTATTGAATTATAAGCATTTCAAATTAGGTAGGCCTTATTTGTATCAAGTACCTTATTGTGCTTATGCTTAGGTACATAATAATTACTTATTACTTACTTTTAGTGAAAATCAATAAGAAATTAAAAAACAGCTTTAGAAACCAAGAAATAATATTCAAATCTTGAAGTCGAAGGAAAATTTAGTTTTTCTCAATATTGACTTTATTTATTCTAAAATCCCCAACTGACTTCATTTGCCGTTCTTTAAGATTGGTATCTGTCTGTAGGTACACAGGTATAAATAAATAATGCAGATTTGAATAGGTAGGTATTTCGTTTTTTAAGCTTTTTATTTCCAACTTTTTTTGTGTTTTGTTTTTTCTAAAGCTTTTTTATTTCCAACTTTTTAGTGGTATGTAAGCGATGACATTTGTATTTTTTTATTGTTACAAAGTCAATTTCCACACTCGCGTCCGTCGGTCGCGCTCCCTATGCATATAAACATAATACGCCTACTTTACAATATAACCATGCTGCTACGGGTGATCAATTTTTTCTAATATTTTTTCAGTTATATTTAAGTAATTAATAAATATAACCATGTTTTTGATTGTGGTAAACCTACAAATATTTCATTTTCATCCAGTTCCTATTTGATTACCCTTGTGTATCTTCACTTCACTTCACATCTTATATTGAAATATCCCATTTTTCCCTATTTTCCAACAAAAAAAGAATCATATCGGTTTATAAACAAAGAAGTTCGTCGAACAGCCGTATGAGTTCATTAAAGAGAGTAAAGACAAAGATTTCCTGAAAACTTCCACGGGCTCAAGGTGTTATCCCGGACGAGAAGAATGCTAATAAGCGGAACATTTTCACGAGCGATGTTTTCGGCCCAGAGAGGCGGAGCTCTCAGTTTTTAATCTAATTTGGCGAATGTAAATCAGGCCCGTCTGGCGCGGCCGTCCGTTACAATTACAATCACTCAGTCTTTAGTCGCGTCCTGCATCAGCCGCGCGGAATGGCATAATTTGGTTTTATGAAATGGCCGGCGCCAGCTTTTTACCCGACTACGGCGAAGCAAAAAGGACGGTGATGTTTTTGAGCGGTATTTATGCATGTATGTATGTATGTAAGAATAGTTATGTATGTTCATCTGTTCCCTCGTAACTTCTAAACTAGAATAGTACATTATGAGACAAGTTAGCTTAGGTTGCTCATTGCACACAAGGCTGTGGGTTGTAGCCCGAGCCGCAGGCGAGGGCGTAACTCAGCCGAGTGTGCAATAAGCAAGAGCTCACGAGTTTCATACGACGTTTTTCAACACATTTGCGAGGAAAAAACAAAGTAATTTTTCACACAGCAACAAATATGGCAAAAACAAAATATGATAATTATGGGAAAAGGCGCGCATGTTTTTTTTTGTTTCTTTTTTCACACGCCAAACGCAAAAATATTTTGCGAACGAAGGGGTGAGGAACATACAGCCTACTACTAATACTTCAAAATTATAATTTAAAGTGACAAAATGGAAATATTTTTTAACAAAATATTGTGAATTATGAATGAATTTGATAATAATATATATTTATTTGACTTACTTAAGGACTTGCACATTTATTTATTCCAAAAATGTATATGAATTTTCAGCAGCATCAAACCTCTTTGTTGTCAAAAAAAAAATAACTGTGTTAATAATTGTATTAACCACTTCATGGTTGCGTTCTTTTTATATGCAGGCTGACAAATTTGTAGGTGTACTAGATATTGTTAGAATTATGTAGGTGGAAAGTCGATTTTTCACATATTTGACCCTGATGTTTCTTAGATAAAGTTGTTCAGTTTCATAAACTGAACAAATCCTTATAATGGGGAGAGTGAATAAAAAGACACCCCGTATATTTCTTAGTGATATCGTGTTGGGCTGTGTTGGGTATCAAATGAAAAGGATTTAACTGTAGTTACCACACTTCCATTAGCCAACAGTCTTAGTCTTATTTATTTTGTTTTTATCATCAAAAGGAGGAGGTTCTCAATTCGATTGTATGTTTTTTTTTTATCGTTGTTCGCGCGTATCTTCGACATTTATGGACCGATTTAGATAATTCTTTTTTTGTTCGATTGAGTTTTCTTGCGAGATGTTCCCATTTATTTTTTTTTCAAATCGGTTCAGTAGTTTACAAGTAATCTGTTAAATTATAGGATCAGGCTTACATAATTAAAAGCACTAAGTCATTGTTTAACAGGGATATATTTGAATAACCATAAAGCCATACTCGTATTATCAAGGAAACAACAGATTTTACCTCATTAATCACTATAATATTCGATTAACCAACACTAAGCAAGATTTGACAAGAAAACATAACTAATCTTATTATTCACTATATTTTAACGTATTCTTTTATGATCACTAAGATTCTAAATTATGTAACTAATAAAACAACACATTAGACTGCATTATGCATAGTGAATAATTACTCATAAAACATTAATCATCATACATTAATTTTACTTTTGTAATCACTAAGCTATTTTAAATTAATTGTATTACCGATGAAATAACACATTAGTCCTTATTAATCATTCTAACGAACATTGCATTAAATGCCAATAAGACAACACATTCAGTCAAACATATTAATCATCACATCATGAACAAAGGGTTCTGAACAGAGTAACATCTTAGACGTTCTTAGACGTTAATCAGAATAACACAGGTATTCAATACTTATCTTATTATTCGGCGAGGCACAAAATCAGACTGACTCGTTACACCATTAGATTTTACTTTTATGCTTTCATTATTGGCGGGAATTGACACTGCTTTCCCGCCATTACTGTCCATAGTCAAATGAAATATCTTTTATCTTGATAACAAATGTAAATCATTAATTTTCAATAAGTATGCGTAACACAATACTACTACAGTTTGTCATAGTCTTTGTGATCATTCTTTTAAATTCTTAATCAATAATTTTAATAAAGTTAGCAACTAATTCAAACCGGAAACCAATCATTTTGTTGATAAATTTTAATAATAATTGTTTCAATGTATTCAACTGCTTTTAATTTTTCGTTAATATTAATTTAACTCATAAAAAATTATATTACTCATAATTAAACTAAGAACTATTTAATAATAACATCATTATGATAACTTTATTATCAATTGTTACCCAACCGGAACACTCGTTATTTATAGTTCGTCCATCCTGACACATTTGCGTCCCCGCAAATCACGTGGTTTCTGTAGAGATATCTGTAATAAGAAAACATTTTGTATTCCATGTTATAAATTGATACAATTTTTATTGTTATGATTTACCTATTTTTTTTTTCATCGTCTTATCCGACGGCCCCTTTTTATTAATTTTTGAATAATGGTTCAATATTTACTCTATGTTATATAAGTTATCAAAATACAACGAACAATTAACCTTTAATACTTAGGAAATTTAATTAATTCGAACTACTACACGTAGTTTTCCCATGAAAGTTCATTAAAAAGGCTTGGTATAATTTACTTAAACCCTTTATTTCAGATAAACTTTATTTAGATCCCCGTTACATGCCACCAAGGTGGTCCTTAATACTCGCCAACCAGGCGGCCCTTAGCAAAATAAATCTCGTTGTTCATCGTCAGGTTAGACAACCTTATTTAATCGTCTGGAGTGACGGCCTTTATTGATTAGCTCCTTTTTTTTCATCGTCTGGAGTGACGGCCTTTATTGATTAGCTCCTTTTTTTCATCGTCTGGAGTGACGGCCATTATTGATTATCTCCTTTTTTTCATCGTCTGGAGTGACGGCCCTTATTGATTATCTCCTTTTTTTCATCGTCTGGAGTGACGGCCCTTATTGATTATCTCCTTTTTTTCATCGTCTGGAGTGACGGCCCTTATCTCAATTATAAACTGTTCGCATTATTGGAACAGCCATTTTTTTTATTGTAATTGCAGTAACATTATTCTTCCAATAAATCTAAAAACTATCTGTGCCATCAACTTGAAATTCACTAATCTCACTATCACTTGCCTAATGCATTGATTTATTAGGCTTCAAAGCAACTACTTAATACACTTATACTCATTGTATACTCCTTATACTCATTGTATACTCCTTATACTCTTTGGTCCCTCAATGAATATTATTATATTATAAAATCAAAATACTTACTACAAACTTAAAACTTTCGAGTAATATCATCCTACCACCAATTCAAATTTTCTAGCTGCCAGGAAACTAATTATCAGCTTTTGCAAAGATCAAAAGTTTAGTAACTTTATTTACATAATATACCTACTCGTAATTAATATTAAGAACCAGTTTTATTAAAAAACAGAGCTGCAACATATTTATAAAATATTACTATTTTAGAATAAAGTCGAATGAAAACATGAATTGCGGTCTTCTAAATAATCTTATAATAACCCTTGCTGGTCAGCGTATTTTACCATTTACCACGTACCTATTTTAAATCGATGCGAAAGCAGTTCAACTGTGAATGGAATTTCATCAATGAAAAGGCAATGCCTTTCGACCTAAATATAGTTTTTAATGTCTAAATCTTGGAGTGGCATGCTCATCTTTATCTCCTGTATTAAACAATGGATCTCACCTTATCAAGCGATCCATATAACTAACAACCTTAACTAAGCTCCTTTACATATCAACATATGAATTTTCCTTTAGGCAGTACAGATGGCTTAAACATCTCTTTTGAAGTACAAATACCTATATTCTCAATATTAGCTGCTGACCCTTACAACAGTACTCACAGCAACCATTAAATTAAAACATATTTTTAATTAATATTATTCATAGTACACTACATTATAAAAGTAACTGAGGTAGGCCAACTTTGCCTTGCCGTGTCAGTTAAACTGCGAATGCCACAGAAGATAGTCTTCTTGATAAGGTATAATATAGGGTTTAGATACCATTGTTTTCATGTATCATTACATTTAATCGGTACATTAGAGATTTCGTGTTCTCAACAAACTCAAACTATGTCTGCATTCAAATTAATATTGTATTGATCATTAAATTTATGTTAAAGCAATGTAAAACTGAAAAAGGGAGCACTGATTTCGTCATTAGAATAATTTTATTATCTATAACACGGTCGCCTTTAGAAAAATTCCGTCGACTTGATAACCTCCTCCTTTTTGAAGTCGGTTAAAACAAAACTGAGTCTTAGGTAGAATATAAATCATTGGGAAATATTCCAATATGTACTAAAATTTGAAATTATTTTCCTTTTCCATTATTTTACTTGGTACATGTCATAATAATTATATACTTATAATATTATTATGCACCACATACAGGTAAAATAGATATTGGCTTAAAAGTTGGGATCCTTTTATCTCCTGATTCAAACAAAGGAACCAATTTTATTTACTACATATTTTCCCATTGGGTCAGGAGAGGTACTTCCTTTAAAATAAATGCTAAATACTATTACATCAATATTAATGATTAAAAAAAAATATATACTAGTAGGGACCCAGAGCAGAGCCTCAGTTTCCGTAAACATCGATTATATTATCACCACTATTTTTTTTAAGTAAGTACCTCAACAACTATCGACACCCGATTCAAGGAGGTCAACAAGACAACAATGTTAAGACAAGAACTTAAATTTCTGATAGTTTCTAAGGGAACCCAAGTGAGAATGTCCACCAAATCACCCCACATCCTCAACATCAGAATCTAGATAACCTTATTCCTAATTTTAAGAGAAAACTCCATCCTTGCTCTCCTAGTTCTTGACTATTTTTTTTTTCAAAAACCAGTTTTGCTTTTCATCTGACATATATCTGGACTTTGCCAGAATACATGTTGTCTAAATGTTTTTGATAACTTCAACATATTCAATGCTATCAGGAATCACAGTAAGTAGGTTAACAATTAAATTAAGTTGTATCATTGTCAAAAGTTTTATCGAATTTTGTTTGAACCACTCCATGATTATGGAGATTATTGGGTTTCCTAGTAGGGATTGGTGCAATTCCAATTTTATCTAATGTATAGTTATCGGCTCATTTACTAACCATTTCGCGTTTTGAGACTGACATAATTGATTATGCTTTATATTTAGAGACAACTTAGTAATTGATACTCTTATAGTGTATAGTTAAATATTGATACTAGCCATTTGTTAAGTTTTTATTTTTCAATTATTTCACAAGAATAAACTGTGTCTCAATTGACTGATTCAAGATATATTTTCGTCATATTGCATACTGTTTGTTCAGCGAAATACCTATATCGAAAACTTTTTAGCCATGTTTCTATCAAAATGTAATTATTCTATTCTTTTCCAAAACTTGCTCCATAACGAACTCAAACGCTGGGTATTTTCAAGACGGGGGTCTGTACGTACATACTTCACATTAATAATTATTTATTCCAGTTACACACACAGTAACTAATTGTTTTGTTCAATTATATTAGAAACTTTTTATCTTGAACTATGTAAGAATATAACGCCTACGTCTCATAGCGAGATTCCTACTAAACAAACTTGCATCCTTTCACAACTTTCCAACGAGTCATTACCTATATTTTTTCTCAGAATTAACAAACCGCTAACAAGGTAGGATATATTATCATAATCATTGAAATGGTCGTAACTTTTCACAGCTTATAGCTGGTTTCATTATCATTATTATTAATATTATATTGTTTTCTAAATTCTCAGTTCATAACTGGTTATACAGTATCTGCACGGGCGCACCAAGTGACAGATCCCCCTAATTAGTTAATTGATTAATTGATTGATTGATTGCTTATTTGATTATTGATTGCATATTTATTGAAAGTGAAAGTGAAAGTGAAATAAGCTTTATTCAAATAAACTTAATTATTAAGTACTTTTGAATCGTCTATATTTTTCTACCACCCGTTCCAGACTTTTGTTAATTGATAGTCCGCAATTTCCTGCAAGATATTACTATTGTTGTTATCACTATTACAATTATTATCATTATTATTATCATCATTATTATCATTATTATCATTATTATTATCATTATTATCATTATTATCATTATTATCATTATTATCGTTATTATCGTTATTATCATTATCATTCCAGATTAGTTTTTGCAAAGTGTCAATATACTACTTACTAATTAACCGTTCATCGAAATTATATAACACGGCAAAATAAGAAATTAAATATTTATAAAAAAACTACGTTTGGATATAAAAAGGATCTTGATAGATTGGATTAATTCATTAGATTATGTTAATACCAAATACTGAAAAACTTTTCTTATAACATTTCTAGACGCCTCTAATGTCTCAAGCGGTCATTGTAAATTAATAAAACATTTTGTAAATTTTCATAATATCATAAATAAGCTCCAACTAAAATTATTTTCCACCCGTAGCAAACTAAGTCTGCAGGAAAATATAAAAACTTCAATATCCATAACATTTAAGGAACACAATGCATTCAAATACGACTTAATCCAACTTCCAACGTCATCTTACATAACCTACATCGCGTCACCTATGCACTGCATTTTTATCAATGTATGCCTATCATAACAATAATCGGAACGGACTTGCCTTGTTTTGCTTGCGTGCCAATAATACCCTTCTATCGTTAGAGCTGGTATCTTGCGAAACCTTTCTTGGACTTCATGAACGGAATTTATGGATGGATTCTCGGCTCGACTTCGTTGGCACCTTGTTTTCGGACATACTTGGTTATCGCCACTTCTGAAATTGTTAAATTATAGGATCAGGCTTACATAATTAAAAGCACTAAGTCATTGTTTAACAGGGATATATTTGAATAACCATAAAGCCATACTCGTATTATCAAGGAAACAACAGATTTTACCTCATTAATCACTATAATATTCGATTAACCAACACTAAGCAAGATTTGACAAGAAAACATAACTAATCTTATTATTCACTATATTTTAACGTATTCTTTTATGATCACTAAGATTCTAAATTATGTAACTAATAAAACAACACATTAGACTGCATTATGCATAGTGAATAATTACTCATAAAACATTAATCATCATACATTAATTTTACTTTTGTAATCACTAAGCTATTTTAAATTAATTGTATTACCGATGAAATAACACATTAGTCCTTATTAATCATTCTAACGAACATTGCATTAAATGCCAATAAGACAACACATTCAGTCAAACATATTAATCATCACATCATGAACAAAGGGTTCTGAACAGAGTAACATCTTAGACGTTCTTAGACGTTAATCAGAATAACACAGGTATTCAATACTTATCTTATTATTCGGCGAGGCACAAAATCAGACTGACTCGTTACACCATTAGATTTTACTTTTATGCTTTCATTATTGGCGGGAATTGACACTGCTTTCCCGCCATTACTGTCCATAGTCAAATGAAATATCTTTTATCTTGATAACAAATGTAAATCATTAATTTTCAATAAGTATGCGTAACACAATACCTACTACTACAGTTTGTCATAGTCTTTGTGATCATTCTTTTAAATTCTTAATCAATAATTTTAATAAAGTTAGCAACTAATTCAAACCGGAAACCAATCATTTTGTTGATAAATTTTAATAATAGGTAATTGTTTCAATGTATTCAACTGCTTTTAATTTTTCGTTAATATTAATTTAACTCATAAAAAATTATATTACTCATAATTAAACTAAGAACTATTTAATAATAACATCATTATGATAACTTTATTATCAATTGTTACCCAACCGGAACACTCGTTATTTATAAATCCTGAAAATACTATGATATTAAATCAACTAACTTGACAATTTTTGTTATTTATGAACCGAATTAGCTGATTTTTTTTGTTGGGGAAGGGATACCTTTGTGTAGTCTTTTTAACCGACTTCAAAAAAAGGAGGTATTCAGTTTGTATGTATGTATGTTTCTCCGCGATTATCTCACGTTTGGCTGAGCCGATTTTTCAACCTAAATAATATACCTACAACGTACTATTATATATTCTGTGCCTACACTACCTAATACAGAAGGTAGGTACTTACACTAAAAATAAAAAAATAAAAAAATTGTTTAAAAAACAAAAAAACCGACTACAAAAAACCTGCCTCTAAAAAAAGCAAGAAATAATATACAAATCATTAGATACGCATTATCATTGTTATAATAAAACACGTCAATTGAAGTCGAGTGGGGCTTTTAGAATAAAAAAAGGAAGATATAGGTACTCCAGCCCCACCCGACTTTAATAGACGTGTTTTATTATAACAATGATAATGCGTATCTAATGATTTGTATATTATTTCTTGCTTTTTTTAGAGGCAGGTTTTTTGAAGTCGGTTTTTTTTATTTTATTTATTTAGGAAATATACAGTCATATACAAGTTTCACATGATTATAATAGTTTACAAATAGACCAGGCAGTTCCATAAAATAGTTACAAATATTGAGTCTGTACAAAGGTAGCGATTAGTACAGTATAGCATAGCAGTAAAGTAAATTTTTCATTATAATGTGTGTAGTCTTGTCTAAGATGACTAGGATAAAGTGGCATGCGATTACGTACAGTTACCTATTAGGGTGGGTCGATTTTTTTTTTTTACAATTTTGATTTGTAATAGTGTGGAAAACGTGACCTGGTTGTAGACTAAAAAGCTAGTATTTTTTTAATATTTTTTTGTTGCTTTAAATTACCCGCGCATTACGTTTGAAGTTTCAGATAATTGCTACAAATCTGCCCTTTTCATAGACCGTTTATCTCAAAAACTAAATGACATAAAATGATGGTAAATGGCTTAAAAAATAAAAGATACAATCAGAAATGATAAATAAAGTTAAAATCTTATAGACTAATCGGGCGAGAAGTGCATGGGAGTGAGGGGAGAGTTGACGAAAAATCTCCTTTTCGCACGTAATTGTTTGAGTACTTCACCTACGTAAAGTAAATGCTACTTTCTTATTTCGATATTTTGTATGGTATTTGTTTGTTATATAACATTGGTGCATCTCGGAAATTTCGGATAATACCCGTAAAGCCACAAATTGACCTATCTTTAGAGCTTCAGAAGACCTACTTAGACTTAGCTTGATGGCACCAAAACAGGACCTCGTATTTATTCAGGTTTTATCGGGAAATTGCTGGACGATTGGGAAAAGCGTGTTGCTGTGATATTTGAAAAGATTGAAGTTATGTTAGATACCAAATATTTCCGAAGTTAAATACCTCGCAGTTCTGATCAACGCTACTTTTATGGTATCACACACATCTGCTGTTTGTGGCGAGTGTCCTCCTGATTTGTCCAATCGTTCACCAGAAAAAATGTCACATGCCAGGATGGCTTACAAAGGTAATATAGGTAGGATCTTGCGGCTATGTTTCGACTGACAGACTACGAAATACCACGAATTAACTGAAACTACTCGCTACGTTTGTAGTTAAAGTTTATTCTCCCATTTGGTTCTAAATAAACGGACACCCGTTATGCAAAAATAGGGCAAGACACTTCTGGAAATTGGTATTTTATTCTAGATTTATCTTCCACAAGAATCGTTGATACTGTTATTAGGTGAATGCCTTCTTTGCACATCCGGGAGAACTGGCTTTTGGCATGTTATCTGATGAACAGATACACGTGCGAGAACTCGCTGCTAGCAGCATCTAATTCAAGTCAGCTTCGGGTCTTGGAAGTGCTAAAGATCAATTTGAACATTTCATGGAATTGTTATCTGGCAGTAAACCTATTCTCATCAGTCACCATATTAAGCGATGTTTCGGATGAAACTCTTCATTATATTGTGGAATCATAGATTTCATCATTACAATTCTGTTGTAATGATGAAGTCCTTTTTCTGTGGCTACTATGTCGTACCCAAGCTGCCGAGCGGGCTGTGAAGACAGTTACAGAGGTGTCTTTACAATTTTGCCACTAAAATACGAGATATTCGTTTTCGAAAGCAAATGCCTAAGTTTGAAAGTAAGAAAGATTTTAACCAAATTTTAACGTTATTTGAATGATTTTTTTAAATTTCTCTGCACTTAATATGTTGAATTATCATATAGAATTATAGTGTGCTGTCCTTAACTGTGGATATTTTCATAAAAAGTATCTGACTTTCTTTTAAAGTCAAGAAAAAATAGTAGTCCAAGCAATTCACAAAAAAATTAAAATTTTAGTTTTTCAAAGTCAATGCGCGGGTAGAAGGAATTAGAGGTGGATCACGTTTTTATTACTATTACAAAACAATCAGATCCAAAAAAAAAAATCCCCATACAAGAGCGACCCACCCTATTACCTATCCTCCTAGATTTTCAGACTGGTTTCTTAGGTACCTATACTTTTTGCTCCGTAATTGGGTTTTAGGTTTTTAAACTCCTTTTTTGCACACTGATTACTATTGCGAGGTAGGGAAAATTTGTTTGTTTGTGCAGCGTTCGCGGGCGCATGCGGCGGTGTCGCGGCGCGCGATGCGTGCTGGTGGCGGCAGCACTGGCGACGGCGCTGCCGCCCTCCACCGCGCCCGCCTCCGCCACGCGATGCGTGCTGGTGGCGGCAGCACTGGCGACGGCGCTGCCGCCCTCCGCCGCGCCCGCCTCCGCCGCGCGATGCGTGCTGGTGGCGACGGCACTGGCGACGGCGCTGCCACCCTCCGCCGCGCCCGCCTCCGCCGCGCGGCCCTGCCCCACCAACCCGCTATGTGTGTGCCGTGATGACCACTTCGCATGCAACAATGTGCCCTTCCACAGGTTTCCCGAGACAGGTAGGATAGTTTAATGTTTATGAGATTTAAAAGGACTTTATAAAAATCCCGTTTGTATTATTAAGAAATTGACTAATAAATATAGAGTTGGTTGTGCGTATGCGCAGAGACGGGTGTGTGTCACGTGGCGGTGTCGGCGGCGCGGCTGGGCGCGCTGGAGGAGGCGGCGCTGGACGGGCGGCGCCTGCGCACGCTCGTGCTGGTCGCCTGCCGCCTGCACCGGCTCGAGCCCGCCTCGCTCGCGTCAGTTCACCTACTTTATTAAAACTATCATAGTTTTTAAACTGAAAGTATGTTTCTTGGTATAGAGTTTGACAATCCATGAAATTTCAAATAAAGTCAGTATCTAAATCATAAATTTGGTAGTATAAATTGAATTGATACACAGGTAATTTTTTAGGTACCTAAGTACCTACTGACTTTCGGTTCTTCTATTTTTTTTCCAACAGATCCATGGAGGACTCCTTGGCTTCATTAGATTTAGGATACAACGAATTTAAAGAACTGCCGCTCGAAGCTGTACGTGGGCTAAAAGTCTTAAATTGGCTAAATCTTCAGAAGTAAGTGCGAAATTTAACGATGGAAAGTAGAGTAGAGGGTGAGGAATAAATGGATAATAAATTGCACGAATGTTTTACAGCAATTTCATATTCGAAATAGATCCAAAGTCGGATTGGGGTCACCTGGCGGAGTCCTTGAGCAGTTTGTCGCTGAGTAACAACCAGGTGAGCGTGGTGCGGGCGGGTGCACTGTCGTCGCTGCGGCGCCTGGCGCAGCTGGAGCTGGACGGCAACCGCGTGCGCGCGCTGGACGCCGGCGCGCTGCCGCCCGCGCTCGCGCTGCTGCGCCTCTCCGACAACCTGCTAGCTCGTGTTCCGTGCGCGCTCGCCGCGCTGCCGCGCCTACGACACCTGCACCTGCGCAACAACCTCCTGCGACACTCACCCGCGCAGGCGTGCCGTGTCGACCGATCCAAAATCGACTCTTTAGACTTGAGCCACAATGAGCTTGATGATCTTTTTGAATTCAAATTTTTAGGCGAGTTCCAGCTAAGGCAGCTCATTTTAGATCTAAATGATTTCACTAAGATACCGTCCTTTCCTTTTGAAAACGCTCGTCTAGAGAAGCTATCCTTATCGCACAATCGATTAAATCATATATCGGAACTAGCTATACGAGCCATGAAGCGAGATTTGGAGAGGCTTGACTTGGACCACAACGTACTAAGCGCGATGCCGAGTAGTATTCGCGAGCTCACTCGTCTTCGGTCCCTGTCTCTTGCATATAACCAACTGGAAGAGTTGAACGATCTACCGCCGCGACTGTATTCGCTATCGGTAGCCGGTAACTATTTGAAGTTATTTCCTGAGGGACTGCGCGAGCTAGAGCCAGCTACGTTGGTGTCGTTGGACTTAAGCTACAATCAGCTGACAGTAGTGCCGGAAGATGTGTTCGGCGCGTGGGCGGGAGCGTTGGCAACGCTGAACTTGCGAGGGAACCAGCTGGCGCAGCTGTCGGCGGACGCGTTTCCCGCGACGCTGCCGGTGCGCGAGCTGGTGCTCAGCTTCAACGACCTCTACCACGTGGACTCCAGCGCTTTCGCTAACCTTACAGCCCTAAATGTGCTCGAGCTTTCGTCGACGCTGTTTAGTGGAGAATTTCCTTTAAAAACATTGTCACCGGACTTGCGATGGCTAGCTTTAGACAATAATCATATTCATTATGTCACGATGGCCGATTTACATAACTTCCCATCTTTGGAATATCTTAATTTGGACTTTAACAAAATTGTAGAATTTCCGAGTGATATGCTCGATTTAAACTTTTCTTATAAACTTAAAGAATTAAGACTCTCGTATAATTACGTCAGCAAAGTGAGCCCCGAATTTCTAACAGTATTAACTGAGTTACAAAGTCTGGATCTGTCTTACAACCGTATGCACAACATCAGTGAACGTTGTTTTGAGAACTTAGGGAACTTAGTTTATTTAAATTTGGCCGGAAATGTGTTGGAGTTGCTATCGGAGCGAGCTTTCTACGCTTTGCCAAAATTAGAAGTGCTGGAATTGCAAGAAAACTATTTAGAAGAGTTGTCAACGGAATATTTCAGTAATGTGTCGAGTACGGATGTCGCCTTTGCTCTCAACGTCAGTTACAACAAGCTGACCTCGCTGGTGGGGGGCCAGACGGCTCTCATAAACATTTTGGACATTTCTCATAACTTACTCGAGCACTTGTCAAAAAGCTTTTTCGAGTCAATTGGTTTAACCATCAGACAGGTACTACTTTCGTATAACAGACTAGTACAAATAGATAGTTTCGGTTGTTTACCTAATTTACAAATACTCAATATGAGGAACAATAGCATTAGCTCAATTAGAAGACGCGCTTTCGCTGAAGTTCCATCTCTGCAGATTCTTGACTTATCACATAATAAGTTGTCGCAATTGAACACGGAGCAGTTTCTTAGCAACCGACTACTGAGACACCTGCGACTAGCGTCGAATGATCTCCGATCGCTGCCGCGCGATTGCTTCAAGAACACAGTGCTGGAGCACCTCGATCTTGACGACAACCAGCTGGTGCTGTTTCCCGGCAGCGCCCTCGTGCATGTTGGCTTCACACTACGTCACCTTGAACTGGCACGCAACCGTATCGAATACCTGGACGCTGCTATGTTTCACTCTACGTCCTTTCTGCATGAACTCAACCTTGCAAGGAACGCTCTTACCGTGCTGTCTGACAACACGTTTGCGAGTCTCCCTCGTCTCTTTAGCATAGATCTTTCACATAATGCAATAAAATCTAATTTTAAAGAGCTCTTTCACAACGTACCGCGACTGCGTCGGCTGGCGCTCGCGGGCGCTGGTTTAAAGTCAGTACCGCCGCTCCCCCTGATGAACCTCACCCAGCTGGATCTCAGCCTAAACCAAATATCCTCTTATCGAGAATCAGATGTCAAGCGCCTAATTAACTTACGATATCTAGACATTGCGTCAAACAAAATTTCTTCCTTACAACCGTCCATGTGGGCCGCTTTTCCCATGTTGTCGAAGCTCGACGTTTCTTACAACCCATTGGTTCGTATTTCTATCGGCTCGTTCGACGGGCTCGACCGATTGCTGCACCTGCGGTTGGACCATTTATGGCAATTAGAAACCATAGAGCCGAGAGCTTTTCGTTCATTAGCATCGCTGCGCTCACTAACCTTGGAAGTGCCAGTCGGGGATGTGCCTATAGCGGATGTGGTAGAGGAAGTGCCAGGTATAGAATGTTTAACGCTGCTGATGCGCTCAGGTACACTAGATACCCAACTTCACGGTGTGAGAGTCGCGAAGCTTCGCGTGCTAGAGGTGCGGGGGGCTGCATTGCAGCACGTGTCGGCGCGTGCATTTGCGGCGTTGGGGAGGCAGGAGGCGCTGACGGTGCGCGTGCGCGGCACCAGCGTGCTCGCGCTGCCGCCGGGCCTGCTGCGGCCGCTGGTGCGCGTGCCGCATCTCGCGCTCGACCTCAGTGACAACCGCCTCGTCACACTGGCGCCGGCCACTCTATATCCCAATCTAACAGACTGGAATCGATATGCCACCAAGTTGCTCTCAGGTAATTTTGTAAAACATGGTTTTAATGTTTAACACATAAGTTAATTTAGTAATATATCTTCATAAATTATTGAATTTGCGTCATAATATTTTTGGTTATCTTTCGCTACAGTGCAATCGTTATTTCTCCGTTTCTTTTCTATTTTTGGCCTCTGCAGATGTTTCGTATGTTCTGCAGGAGGACTGGTGGTGTCCGGTAACCCTCTTCGCTGCGGGTGCGCGGTGTCGTGGGTGGGCGCGTGGCTGCGTCGCTGGGCGGCGGAGGTGGGGGGCGGCGCGCGGGAGGCGCGGGCGGCGGCGCGGGGGGCGCGCTGCGCGGGCGCAGGCCGCACTCTGCCGCTGCTGCAGGTGGAGGCGGACGCGGCACGCTGCCACGCCAGCGCCCTCTCCAGCCGCGCGCCCCGTCTGGCTCGCCTCCCCCCAACCCTCCCTGCATTTCTATGGATCGTGCTGCTATACTCGGTCAGTTAGTGACACGTTAAGCTCTCTAGTGCTCAACAGCGTGTGTGTGTGGAACATGGAGGTTTTTCATGGGTCGAGTTAGTTCCGACTTGGGAGACATTTTTTGAACCAAGTATTTTAATTTTTATATTGAAGTTACGAACAAGTTTTTAAATGAAGCCGTCGTGTTTTTCAATTATTAATGTTTGCTCTATTAATGTTGTAAAATTGCACGCTAACCTTCAGACCAAATCCTAGTTTGCAACAACTATTATATATGTGTATGTTTATGTAGTGTATTTATATTGTATATTTTTATTTATGTAATTTATATATTGTTTCGTAAGTGTAAAATGTAATATTCTGTGTATTGTAAGTTTGTTGCTGGCACACTGCCTGACTTTAATTAATAAGTTATCCTTTGTAACAAAGGTTTGCCTGGAAGAGATCGCTTCCAGCGATAAGGCCGCCTTTGCCCACTATAGTTTTAATGTCTTTTGTAATTATTCCTGTAATTTGTGAGCAATAAAGAGTTTTATCTATCTATCTATCTATCTCTCTTTTTAACCGAATTTCAAAAAAGGAGGAGATTCTCTGTTCGTCTGTATATTTGTTTTTTTTTATTTTATTTGTGTATGTCCAATTAATTACTCGAAGACGGCTGAACCGATTGAAATGATTCAAACGTTATTACATTAGGTAAACTCCCAAGTTGGTCCCATTTTTTAAAATTTTGAAATCAGTTCATTACTTTTTAAGTAATCTTGAAAAAAAGCACGAAAATAGTATGATTTTGTGTGAACTACCTCGATGATAAGTCGTATAACTTCTTTGTTTATGAACTGAATAAGATAATTATTTTTTTGTTTGAAAAGGGATACCTTAAGAGGATTGTCAACCACGTGGTCTCCATACAAACGGCGGCGATAACGTTGCCACCCTCTAAACCTTAACCTACAGCAATGATTTTTTGGTATGTTTTTGAAATGCCTAAAAACTAGGGCTGTACGTTTTGATTTTTAAAATATTCATTGTAGATTTGAAAATATTGGCACTTCTGTGTTTTGTATGAAATCACTAAAATGCAAATATTTCGAAATCTATTATAGATATTTAAAAAATCAAAACGTACCTACAGCCCTAGTATTTAGGCATTTCAAAAAAATGCCAAAAATTAATTACTGTAGGTTAAGGTTTAGAGGGTTGGAAACGTTATCGCCGTTTGTATGGAGACCACGTGGTTGACAATCCTCTTAAACCGACTTAAAAAAGGAGGTTCTCAGTTTGACCCGTATGTATACTTATATGTTTCTCCGCGATTAACTCACGTTTAGCTGAGCCGATTTTTTACCTACACTACCTAATACAGAAGGTACCTACACTAAAAATTAAAAAAAATAAAAATTGTTTAAAAAACAAAAAAACGAGTTCAAAAAACCTACCTACCTCTACTACGACTTCAATAGACGTTTTTTTATTATTACGAATATTATTTATTGCTTTTTATAGGTAGGTTTTTTGAAGTCCGTTTTTTGTTTTTTTATTTCATTTAACATTTTACAATAAAAATAACTTACATGCTAAATAAACCACAAATAATGTTACTTAGAAATCGACATCGAGATCCGTAAGCATTTTGTGTATAGGTACCTAGTGTACCTACGTACGTCACTGTCATCCGTGTCGTTTAGCTTTGTTTACCTTCTTATTTACTTTTAAGAGTATGTACCTGAATATTGTAGTTAATAACGTTCTAAGTGTGTTATACCATGATTTTTATTTGTGTTGTTAGTTAGGAATTAAGTCAACACACTGTTATAACAGTAATATAAACCTATTATAAACGCAGTTGGTGCGAGGAGAACTTTGTAAGTGGCACTACTTCAATAAATTATATTTTGCTATAAAATTATTTATTGAAAATCCTACTCGATCCTTTTATATACCGCGGCGGTCACATAGTTAAACACTAGTCGATTTTCATACAAACGAGGTAACTTTGAAGCCTTAGTTCTCCGCCAAGGATTGACCTAATGTGATATAATGATGGCTATCCAGGGAGTAAATAGAGGAGATTCAGATCGCTATACAAACCCAACTGATCTGCTAGGTGATTGCGTAAAGTCAATCGTATTCATTTGACAGTTCATATTGTGTCATAATATTATGTCATCCCATACTTTTGATTGACTTTACGCAATCACCTAGCAGCGGGTCTACCGGCTAAAAATAATGAAGTTAATGTTAACTGTAAGTATGTGATACATTACTTCTTTTCTTTGGTAAGTTTTTATTTGTGCCAAAACAAAGTAGCAATGTATCACATACTTACAGTTAACATTAACTTCATTGTTTTTAGCCGGTAGACCCGCAGATCAGACTAACTGTCAAGAGACAATGGATTTTGAAAGTTGTCCATCAGCCATTTTTAATGTCCCCACTGCTGGGGCACAGGCCTTCCTTATGGGTGGATAAGGAGGACGGGCCATACATAACCCACCACGCGGGCCCAATGCGAATTGGTGGATGTTAACGACTGCAAATGCAGCCGGGACCAACGGCTTAACGTGCCTTCCGAAGCACCGAGGAGCTCGAGATAATAAATTTTTGGTCACCCATCCCATGACCGACCCTTGCGAACGTTGCTTTACTTCCGCAATTACTGGGCCAGGCGCTAAACCACTGCGCCACCGAGCTCCACCACTGCGCACCGAGCTTTGAAAGTTGCATGTCGATAAATTGCTATATCGTAGTTCGTACGAAGACCGACTTGATCACTTTAAGATGGATAAATTGAGCGATCGAAGACGCATGATGGACATGTCTTTGTTGTATAAGATCCTGAATGGTATAGTATGTGACAAGGAAATATTACATCGGATTAGCTTCCGTGTGCCGAGATTTAACTCTCGACACACCCACATGGATCTGTTTGACACACCTCTGTGCAGAACTAATTTGGGCTCGAACTCTCCATGTGTTAGAATATGTAAAACTTATAGTAATTTTATTAAGAACAATAAAAATGTAAATTTAGATGTTTTTGTATTCATAAAATGGCGCGCATTCCATTAGAAAAAAAATAATGAGATGAGTGCACTGGGTTGCGTTTAGCACCTACGCTCCGAGTGCAATCGAATGCTCTAACGGCGTTCCAAACATTAGAGCGTGACTTCCGGTTGTAACAGCTTTCCCGTTTCAAACGTCAGAGCGTTGCAACTTTTTAACCATCAAAATCGGTGGTTGAAAAACGCTGACGTTTGTCTATAGTAAAATTGTCAATGCAATTTGACATTATTTTGTATTTTGATGTTTTTGTGTCTAATTTTTTTAAATATTTATGGTAGCTCCTCAGAAACAGATTTTATTTCATTTAGAATAAAGGAAAGTTTAAATTATTCGCATTCCAAATGGAAAACGAAGAAATTGTACTATTAATGTCATTTAAAGTTCTTGGTCGTTCCGAACCTTAAAGCCAAAAACAACCGCACTCTAAGCCTCTAAACGCAACCCTGCAAACTAATCGCACTAATGTCATCGATCACCATAGAGTGCATTTTAATCATGGAAAATGTATGGGAAAATATCGTTGTTTTTTTTTTTATATCAAGGCACTGCCTACTTCTTGGATTTGCCCTGTATCGTAATGAGAAAAAAAGTTATTTTATGATTCAGTTGACTGCATCGTAATGAGTTTTTTTTTTAATTTTTCGTGTCCACGAAAATAAAGTACGTATTTATATTACCTTTTTTGAATTCATATTTGGAACATTACGATGAGTAATGTAATGAGTGTAGATAATAGTAGATTATACAACAAGTGAAAAAAGAGGGAATTTAGTTCGAGGGACTAAGTTGGATCCCGAGAGCAGCGAAGGATTCTAGAGTTGAATCCCGAGCGTAGCGAGGGATTCAAAAGTAGAATCCTGAGCGAAGCGAGGGATACAAAGGACCGAGATGATTTTTTTTTTTCACGAGTTGTGTACTCTACTTTTTACCATTGACTGCGAAAAAAAAAATAGCAGTACCTATAGTATTTATAGTTGTCCATCAGCCATTTTTGATGTCCCCACTGTGGGGCACAGGCCTTTCTAATGGGTGGTAAGGAGGACGGGCCATAACCCACCACGCGGGCCCAATGCGGATTGGTGGGTGTTAGTTAACGACTGCAAATGCAGCCGGGACCAACGGCTTAACGTGCCTTCTGAAGCATGGAGGAGCTCGAGATAATACATTTTTGGTCACCCATCCTATGACCGACCCTTGCGAACGTTGCTTAACTTCCGCAATCGCTGGGCCAGGCGCTAAACCACTGCGCCACCGAGCTAACTAAGAGGGAAACTACATGATCAGTCTGGCATCAGTCCACTTCATCAGTTTGTATAGACTTTGAATTTTTACAGTCTGAAGATCGTACCAGGCTGATGGAATGGACTGATGCAAGACTGAACAACTAATCTCTCTCAAATATATAAAAAAGAACCCAAATATAAGACACTAAAAAGGACCTAATTAATAATATTTTTTAGAAAAGAACCCAAAGATGAGACACTAAAAAGAACCTAAATAAAATTGGCGGGATTATTTTTGTCATTTAATTGTAGAACTATATCTTTATCTATGGAATAGCTCCATACTTTCAGCACCTTTTATTTTTTTTGTACCTAATTCATACAATGCGCGCTTGTTCCAAATTCAAAATATTTTTATTCACTCGGTGAATAAAAACGCGTTTTATTCACTGTTATCAATGAATAAGACGCACTTTTTTGAGTGGCGATGGTAAAAACTACTATTACTTAACACCTTTTTCTTTTTATATTCATAAGTCAATTGTTAGGAATTTATTTATTGTAAGCACAACTTGTTGTTATTAATTAGTTTTAAAGGCCAACATTTTATTTTTTATGCATTCTGAGTACACCTGTAATTGATGTCATACAAGCATTCTAGTGGCAAATGTTTGTCTACCTATCTACGTTATTGTATGTACATTGTTGGAGTACCTTTAAATAAATAAATAAAAATATCACTTAAGAAGTTCACAATTTCTGCGGCACTTAATCAGAAGTTATCGGATGGTTAATTTTATCGGAAGGGTCTACAATCTACATTATCTGGTAAAGTTAATTTTATTATTATTAACCAGATCATGTTGACCCTTCCGATTAAGTTAAACCTTAAATAAATAAAATAAGTAGTGTATAGTAAGTACACTGTTGCAAGGCGCTCTTTTATTGTTAGTGCGGCTGCAGCTCGTAGTCGTTCATACGTAGCAGGTGCTACGCGGCTACGACTGCTTTTGCTACGGCTCGCTACGAAGCGGCGGGCGGCGCGGCGGCACCAAGATCTCAACGCACGGTATCGAACCCAGTAATTAAAGTAATAGTACCAGTATTTCAAATTATTTGTTAGAAAAGTTACTATAATTACCTACCTAACATTCGCTTAAGCGCTAAAAAATTCGCTCGTTTACATTTATGGTATATGAAGTACGTACATAATACATAAGTAATTAATTTCGTAGACTAGGCAGTATAATGCCTTGTTCCTTTGTTGTTTAATAATAGTACATTATGAGACAAGTTGCGCACAAGGCTGCGGGTTGCAACCCGAGCCGTAGGCGAGGGCGTAACTCAGCCGAGTGTGCAATAAGCAAATGCTCACGAGTTTCATACGACGTTTTTCAACACATTTGCGAGGAAAAAACAAAGTAATTTACCACACAGCAACAAATACGACAAAAACAAAATATGACAATTACGGGAAACGGCGGTGGTTTTTTTTTGTTTTTTTCACATGCCCAACGCAAGAATATTTTTAGAACAAAGGGGTGAGGAGCATACAGCCTACTTCAAAATTATAATTTTAAGTAATAAAATGCAAATATTTTAATATTTTATAACAAAATATTGTGAATTATGAATAATTTAATAATAATAAACATTTGTTTTACTTAATTAAGGACTTACACATTTATTTATTCCAAAAATCTATATGAATTTTCAACAGCATAAATCCTTTTTGTTGTTACTATAAAAAATATCTGTATACCCGGCTAAATTGGGAATGCTTTGTTTACCCCCCCCCCCCCCCTAGAACTTGCAGTAAGGTACTAATTTAACTTTGTAGGGTTAATTCTATTACGCACTAGTGTTTATAAATTATTGCACGCGTTTGTTATAGGTCGGTTTATGGCCCTAAAAGCGATGTATTAGGGCTCACTTTACGAGCAAGTGTGTTGAAAAGAAAATTGCAAAACATTTTCAAAGTACCGAAGTGATGAGTGTGGTTCAGAAAATGGCTTCTTTATATCCATTTAGCTCGGGAGCGGCTTACATGGTTTTTGTTTCAACTTCTCATCACAGCTCAGTACAAAAACGAAATTGATAAAAGTCGAGTCTATTTACATTGACGAATTCGGAGATCAATGCGATATCATATAAAATAAGTATGTTTTTTAAAAGCGATCTTTGGTAATCGTTAACAACCAGTAACAACGTATGTGAGTAGGTACTGTAGGATCCATCATCAGACCCTGGACACTATTTTCCAACAGAGTAGGTACTCGTCAAGACGATTCAAACGAGCCTAAACTCTATGGGGTTGCGTGGTTTCAATACAGAGTTCCTGTGGCCTTCTTCCGGCTCCAGCATCAAATCAGCTCAATGACACCATAATATTGCATTGCTTTCCAGTTCTGACCTAAATTATGTTCAAAGTTTAATGTCTTTTAGCTCATCGGGAAGCTAGTTTAGAATCGTTTGCTAAGTAGAGAAACAAAAAACAAATAAGAAAGCAATTAACCTAAGTAAAAAAACCGGTCAAGCAAGAGCGAGTCGGACTCGCGCACCGAGGGTTTCCGTACCATCATAATAAATACACTGCAAATTAAATTTAAATTTTTTGTTTGTTTTTTTTTAATTTCTAAAAAAGTGTGTTATTTTGAGACATCGTTTTATTTTTTTTTCTGTAATCTTGACATAAACTACTATCACATGAAATATTTCACCTTTATCTCCGAATTTTTTTTTACATTTTTCATCATAAGTCGAAAACTATGCGGCCTAAAAAAAAATGTTTTAAAATGTGCAAACAGCGCTCTTTAATATGATACCCCATACATGCCCTCGTTTTTAAGACCCCTTTTCAGTCCCTGTTGTAAAAAAACTATTTATTTTTTTATTTCTTTCTTATTTGCAAAATAGTTGGACAAAGGTCATCTTTAACTATTCCAAATTTCAAGTTGATACCATTAGTAGTTCTCGAGATATCCAGCTGTGACAGACTGAGTCACACCATAAGGGTTCCTTTTTACCATTTTGGTACGGATCCCTAAAAACGTGTTAATAACGTAGGTCATACATTTAAATCATTAATTTGAAAATTCACCTTTGTAAAATCACGCAAATTAGCGAAATCAGCAAAATTTATACGATGGCAGTCTCTGTGATCAGGCAAAAATTGAAATCCAGTTTCATTGCACGATGACACATTATATAAATAGGGTCCTAGGCTGTCGCGCGGTGACAAATTAGTACACTGTAAACTATACTTAAGAAAAATGTGTGTTCAATCTAGTCGTGCGACGAAAACGCATCGTTTACTCGTACGATCGTAGCCAGACGACTCCTAAGATGCCAGCATCAAGAACTTATGAAACAGGGGGCTAATTATCTAATTTCAAAAGCTATCGCAATCGCTTTCAGGATGTGATACATTACGATTCTACTATGACATTACTTAATGCTTCTTTTTGGCCCAAATAAAAACTTACCAAAGAAATGCAGCGATGTGTCACATCCATCTGTCAAATGAAAGCGATTGCGATATATATTTTGAAAATTAGACAATATTAAGTGGGCAGGCCCCACAAAACCCCAACCCCAAATAAAGGGAACAGGGACGGACAAAGAAGAAGATTAAGTGGGCAGGCAATAGGTCCAGAGCTTTACTTACTATCTGAAAGTCGTAATCACAATGATAAATTGCAGTGCCCTTGTCATGTAATATTCACTAATTATGATATGAATGATGTATCGTACTATTAGAAGTGTGAGTGACTGATAATTAAGGCATGGGTGTAACATCTGCAGCTACAATGTGTAGGAGCGACCCTGTCGCAGTAAGTGGCTGGGCAGTTTTCTCGCCAAGTTTTCGGTTGGGATGAGGAAACTAACTCGAAAGTCACTACATATTCGGCCCCCGCTGGGACTATGCATCTCCAAGTCTACATCGACAAGGCGCCGTCACATCTGTCATAAAACTTTGGTGTGCTTTGGTTGTATCAAACAGAAACTCATATCTTGTATACATTTACATAACTTTAACGACCGTCCTCTGTGGCCTTCTTTGACATATAGCTACCAAATTTCTTTTACAGAATTTTAACTCGAGTTTTATTTCGCGGAAAACTGTCCATGATTTCCAATTTTATTAGTAAATACTTAGATGCATGCAAGTAAGTAATATTAATAAATACTTACTATTTCCTTCTGTAGGTACTGTAACAAATTATACTTATTTAAATTTGCATTTCATACCTAGCACTAACACTACATATTATAAAACAAAGTCCCTCGCCGCATCTGTCTGTTTGTTCGCGATAAAACAAATACAGTGACATTGTTGACATCCATCATGATTCGGTGAGTTCGATGCGAAAAAAAATACTTGATCTCTCAAATTCGGAATTTCATACTCATTTATATTCATACGATTTCTAACTCATTCATCTCATTCCACCCATTTTTTCCATATTTTTATTAATTAGGCGCTAAATACCTACCTACTTAAACTAATAGTATTAGTGCATGCTGCGTTCACCTATAAGTAGTTGTACATTAAGTTTAGTTCTCGCAATAATATGTTTGCATAAGTATAAATGTATCAACTGTTGGTGATCCAAATAAACTAAAAAAAAAAAAAAACTCAAAACTACTGAACGGATTTTCATGCGGTTTTCACCAATGATTTTATTACAAAGTTCCCTGTGACCTTCTTCCGGCTTTATCATCAGGCCCTGGACCTGGACCTCCTCTCCCATCAGAGAACTTGTCAAGACAAATCTAACGAGCCGATTCCGTCAATTCCGACTTCCGACTTCATTCAGTTTTGACCTTATGTCTAAAGTTTCAACTTTTTATAGCTCATCGCATTGACCTCTATAAAAATTCTTCAGGACAGTGGCTCATCGGGAATCTAGATTAAATTCGTTTGTTAAATGTGTGGACAAACAAACAAAAAAAAGAAAGCAACCTAAATAAAAATGTGTTAAAATGAGCTGAAATATTTATAATATTTGCACACACTATTTTGAAACACTGCTACGCGCGCCGTAGCAACACGCAGGATAGCTACGAAAACTCGTAGCAGAAGTCAGTCAGAAAATCCAAGTAAAGCGTAGGTAGGTATGTAAGCCTGCGTTGAAATAGTAGACCTGTGATCAATTTTACTTTGAGAATTTCAAAATATTGAAAACCGGGGTTGTCCATCAGCCATTTTTAATGTCCCCACTGCTGGGGCACAGAACTTCCTTATGGGTGGATAAGGAGGATGGGCCATAATAACCCACCACGCGGGCCCAATGCTGATTGGAGGGTAGTTAGTAAACGTATGCTTTATATTTTAGAGTTATTTTTATCATTAGGTCTTTTAAAACCTTTATTTGACTAACCTTTATCAAAAGCTAGATGTCAAAAGTAATCCGAAATGGCGATTCCCATTCAAAATTGCCAATGTTGATTTTCGATTATGTTTATCTTTTTTTCCATTTTTATAATAATCCCGGATCCATCATCAGATCAGCTCAATGACACCATAATATTGCATTGCTTTCAAGATCTGACCTATGTTTAAAGTTTCAAGTCTCTAGCTCATCGGGAAGCTAGTATAAAATCGTTCGCAAACTTTGCAGACAAACAAACAAACAAATGAGAAAGCAACCTAATAAAAACGTGTTAAAATGGAAATAAGATTTTGAGAACGACAAACAGTTTTAAAAAGTATTTCACATTTTTTTTACTGTGCTGTTTTGGATCATAATATTGCCAACCATCAGCGTCAGCCATATTTTTCTGTAGACCATAGCTATGATATAATAAAATGATTTTTAAATTTGAGATTTTTGCATTCACAATGCTATTTTTATACAATACTAAATAATAAACTAGAAAAATACGACTCGCACCAGATCAATACTCAGACGGGAATCGAACCCGCGACCTTTGGATATCCGGTCCAATGCCAGTATTGATCTGGTGCGAGTCGTATTTTTCTAGTTTATTATTTATTATTGTATAATAAAATGAATTAACAATACAGCTTTAATTAATTACGGGCGAGAAACCGCCAGTTCCGGTGGGATTACGAATCACCACACATTCACCACCGCCATTGCGCAGTCCGCCCCGCCGCCGGCCGGCACGGGCCGCCCAGGCCTCGCTATGTTTATTAGAGGAAGAAATGGCTCATATACACTGCCAAAATGCCGACGTGCCGAGCCAAGAGGAAGTTTACAAATAAATCACTAGAAAATAAAGGTGCTACGCTGATGTGCTGTTGTGGAACAACACTTCAGCCTAGCACCTCCATTAAATAGGTACATTAATGTGAAATAGAAAATCGTAAACTTGCAGTAACACATAAAGCTGAGGATATGTTATGACAGCTAAATGTTTATAACGCGCAATTTTATTGGTGTCAGTGTGAAATTTAAAATAATATTCAGTAAAGTGCAGCTGCAGTTTTACGAGCGACATAAAATTCGTGGCGCGCGCGATGGGCGCAGTCATCACTACCCACATTGCTGTATACATATTATTATTTGATGGCCGCCAGAGCTGATCATCTGTCGGGGAGAACTCGAATACGTCTCCGTCTGTCTGGGTGGAACAAACAGCAATCGATATAAAAAAGTAGGTAGGTATCATGTTTTAATGAAGGTTTTAAAATATCGGGTCATTTTGAACTTACCATCCAAATTTTAAAGATTGTGTCCAGTCCATGAAAGTAGACAACTTTCTTTAAGAAACATTGTGTCGAATTTCGCCACAAAATCTTGGACATCCCATACTAAATTGATCACGTGATCTCTTTGATTGGTATGGAAAGCCGATTTTTATTTTACCTATTTGGCCATGTGTTCCTTAGAGAAAGTTTCTCTTCAGTTTCATGGACTGAACACATCCTCAAAATTTGGATGGTGAATATACAAAATTACCTTGTATTCAAAATTCAAATCATTTTTGCGTATAAGCAAAGAAACAAACTTAATTTCGGATTTATAATAATATTAGTAAGATAGATAGGTGTTTTAATACGAAGCTACGGGAAATTCAACTATAAGTAACTTTATATTCAGTCTCAAAATAAAACTTCATTCTTTATTTATACAAGCCGTGCATTGCGAAAGTGTGGAAAATGTAACTGCAAATGGCGACGATAGCGCCTAAGACGAGGCGGCTCAAGGTCAGGTTTGCGGCGACGTCAAAGGATCCCGGAACATGATCTAACAACGAAGCACGCAGCGGCAAACAGCCCAAGCCGTCCCGCGAGGATGGCGCCGGCAGAACCTTCGGTGAAACGGAAAAGGTAGAAATTGGAACTCGAACGCCACAACGTGGGCGTCGGCGAGTGTACCCGATACATTGTTATGTCATTACACCAGCTACGAAACAAAGCCGCCGATCGCTCCCTTACTGTTTCTTATTCATAGAGTTTGGGAGTCCCTGAACTGTAACTAGGTAGGTACATCGTGCGACGAGTTGATACGAACAATATTTTTCACTCCTCTTGCTCAAAAAGTGCGTCATTGTAACGTACAAGAGTCGAGATAAAATAGCATAATAAGCCCTAGGGGATAAAGTTTTTTCTTTTTTAATGTTTGTCTATTACCAATGAGCGTACTAAAACGAAAAAGTCTTTATTCATAATCACGAATAAAAACTCGCTCGACTTAATACTGGGGGTCTATTACGAAAAGTTTAATGCGATACACGCGGCTGCGTCCGTGCTACGTTCTGATTGATTCCTATTACAAAGCACTTGCGTATGCGATATTGCAAAGTGATTGCGTAAATTTGACATTTTCTCTCTAGTGGATCCGTCATTATTCGTTCAATAGACTATGGACTACGATAGCTACATTGAAAATATTTGTAATAACTATAACCGACGAACTGCGGACGACTATCGTGACCAAGTTTCGTAATAGGCCCCCAGTTTCTCATTCTTATATTTGAAAATGGAACTAAAAGCATCTCTTCGGTGAAATCATAGACTTATTTATACTCTGTGTACAGAGTGAATCGTAGAATGCGTGTTTGTGTTGTTTAGCTGCTACAGCAGAAATTAAAAAAAGGTACCATGGCGCGAAATCTTTAGATTTTTTTTTATAATTACAAACTGATTGAATTGTGTGACTGTAATAGGAAAGAAATAATTTAATCTTCTGCCGTCAAGCACAAATCATTTATTTAAATATTGTACAAAAAGTTTATGAAGTGGAGGATAGAAAAACGAGTGGATTCGTTTACGGAAGTAAGTAGGTATAAACTATTTAATATTGTATTTTATTTTCTCGCAATCGTAGTGAAAAGTATAGTGTAACACACGACGCTAAAACCCATTGTAACTCGGTTTCTATTTATTCCCTCGCTAAAGCTCGGGAATAAAAATACCTTGTATGCAATGGGTAATTTTAGCGTCTTGTATAACAATCTACTATTGCCTTACGGCGCAAAAAATATGCTCCAAAGTCACATCACGTCTGAGGTAGATTCTAAACTTGAAAGTTCTCTGTCGGAAGCTTAGAACTTCAAAAGCAATTCCAGTTGCTTCTTACGAGTGTGTTTGCGATGTGACTGTTGTGTATTGTTTTGTGAATAACATTTTCTACAGCGTTCTACGCCTCGCTTTTGCCACTGTTTTATTGTAAAACTGTGCTTTTGCGGTGATTTTGTCAGTGAAGTTGGTCCACAATGGTACGATTATGAACAACAATAGGTAGTTTTTGTCATCAATCGAACTTTGGAAATAAGGTCAGTATCGGCACGACTGGATGTTTCGGCCGGTGTGAGGCTCCTAAAGTCCTAACACACATTATAAACTTATTTTTAACGCACATTTTGTGTTATTTCTTATTCCTCTCACCCCGCACGCAGCCGCCCCGCAACCCCCCCTCACCGCTGCTGGCTGCAGACGCCAGGAACTTTTAATTGCATCCACACCGGATTCCGTAAGTTGCTCTTTGATAAGTTCATATCGTTGAAAGTTGGCAACTTTTTGTTACTACACAGTAGGTAGTTAGTTAGAAGCGGATATCGATTCAATCTGATTCCGAATATCAAAGTAGAACATTTCAAACAAATCCGGTTTTATTTACGGAGATATATCCATATGCATTTTTGTCCTTTTTGTTGTGTACTTAACCTATTAGGTATTATGGTACTTATTACCATTAAATTGTTCCAGTATTAGGTATTTCCATTTCAACTCTAAGTACAACAAAAATACCACAAATAGTAAACAGAACCACAGAATTAACTCACATCGGATATCAAGTCTGCTAATGTTAACGTTATAATTGTGATTCAATGGTGTTTGAAAGGTAATGTTTTTTCTTGTTTCTTAAAATGAAGTTTTGTCTAAGAATCTGTGCTCAAATCGAGCAATATCCAGGATGACAATCAATGGCATGAGGAGTTGGATTGCGGCAGATAAACAAGGATTTTCTTTAAACTTCCGCAAGGATCGGTTATGGGATGGGTGACCAATTTTTTTTTGTATTGAGCTTCTCCGTGCTTTGGAAGGCAAGTTAAGCTGTGGGCCACGTCACGGCTGCACTTCTACCTAAGTTTATTTCATTTTACAGTCTTCTGTACATCCAAACATGTTTTTGAAGCTATTGGTATTATCGGAAATCATATTTCACGTGCTTCTTAATTATAGTCCAATCTTATGTCGATAATATAATGCTAGTAAATCATTAAACAAATAGGGAATACGACCACAACTAGTACCACAAGAAACTGGAAATCGAGAGTAAATTATTAACGTCACGATTTTGTCATTGTCTCCGAAAAGGGTGTACCATTTAGGTGACCATCACAAACCTTTCCCAAGTAAACCTTTTCTACTTTTTGGTGTCTAAAAGCGCGACAATAAAACAACAAGGCGCGGACATTTACATATTTTGAGCGGCCGCCGCCCGCCGCGCCGCCGCCGCTCGCCATGATTTAACTTCGGAATATTAAGTGGCGCAAAACTCGCTCTCGTGGCCGGCTGTAATTTCGATTTCCATTTCGGGAAAGCTTTAAAGTATTTCGTTATGTTGTTGCATTTGGGATCATAATAAATTAAAATGAGGCAAGGCGGCGGCCGGGCTCTACTTGTACAAACATGGAAGTTACAACTGAATTTGTGGTTTCAACCCCGAAGTTTATTTCGTCAAAATTAGCGGTACTTAGCTTACAGTTACAGGGCGAGCCAAGAACAATTGGCACGGTTCATTTGAAACAATATCGGCGCATGGTCAATGGGAGCTTTCCTTGGCGCGCGGCGCTCGCTGGCGCCGCTCCAGGGCGGCGCTCGCTCGCTCGGATCGCTTAAACAAATCCCGGGTAAGCGGCCGGCCCGCAGCCCCGCACTGCGCAATGGCCCGGAAACTATACCGCACGTGGAACTAAGTGCTACTGCTTGAGGCGAGATAGCAGTAAAAGCTGTTGGGTCGTTCATGGTTAATCGGTTCTAGTATAAAGCTTTTGTTTCATTTGAGTATTATTGCAAATGTTATTGTAAAATTGTAATCCTATATGTTGCTTTAACGATAGTAACAACAGCCGAGTGTACGCCGTGAGTATTATACATAAATACGTGTTCCAGGTTCCAGGTCATAGTCCAAATTATGCATCGAATGTGTTTATTGTAAAAATACAATAGTATGAAGTAGCATAGCATTCTGTAATGTGTCCCTGAATCACGTACTATTTATTAGGTATGTATATTCTATATTGCCTGAATGTTGTTTGCGGGTTAACGACCTGCAGCAGGCGCTTCGTCTAGTGCAAATAAATTGTATGTAACGCGCTGCAGCGGTAATGGATCCGCCGGGAAGCGGGTAAATCCGCGCGTCTCGCCGCCCCGCGCGCCGCGCCGCTCGTGTTCCGTCTTGCGATGCGAGGCGCAGGTAGCGATTTAATTTAATGTTCGCTACAGAGAAACACCTCGCTCGTTGTCGGCTTTATGTCATGCATTATGAGCGAGGAACAGCAAATGACTATATATATATATACCTGTGTAAGTTACCTAAGTTTACAGGTTTGCTATTGGCCGATAAAAAGACACCACGTAGATTCACATAGGTCAAAGTCGTAGAAATATAATCATAATATTTTTCATATTTTCTACAATAATAATACACTGAGAAAAATGTCATTTTGGGGTAATCTTAAAATATCGTGGCGTACGTTTAAATTAAGTGCGTTGTCCTAAAATAAGGAAATAATAGGTTTATATTACGCTATCTTGAAACGTGTTATGATGTAGTCGAATTATATGGTTAAATAAGGCAATATTATGACACTTATCATCGTAAAAATTGGTCATCAAAAATAATATTATCTTCTTAATATTATAACACTATGTAATAGAAAATAGCCCACTGTCCTATAAATATGTATGATAATCTATAAATAAGGTTATAATTCTAAATCACAATGAAAATGCCACCTTCCATAAAAAGATGTCATAGTATTTGAGAAGAAGCATCTCTAGAATACGATGACGTCCTCTTATAGTAGTATGATAAAATTATGTGCCAGTTCCTTTTATTTTGAGATTACCTTCACTTAAAATATAAGGAATTGGCATCAAAATTTCAAATGAATCCTACAAAAATACGATTACAGAAACTTATTTAAGAGTTTTGGCCAAAATATTATATCGTAAAAATTGGTCATCAAAAATAATATTATCTTCTTAATATTATAACATTATGTAATAGAAAATAGCCCACTGTCCTATAAATATGTATGATAATCTATAAATAAGATTATAATTCTAAATCACAATGAAAGTGCCACCTTCCATAAAATGTTGTCATAGTTTTTGAGAAGAAGCATCTAGAATACGATGACGTCCCCTTATAGTATCAAAATTAAAATGAATCCTACAAAAATACGATTACAGAAACTTATTTAAGAGTTTGCATCAATTTTTGTATGATTCCTAAAAAATACGATGACAGCACGTAAATTCGCCGTTCATTACTCATCGACTTGTCGTTCGTTTTGTATATTCTCTCCATTCAGTCAGTCGGAGTCGCAGAGTCGCAAGGACAGTTTTTAGCGTGTACAGAATTTATTTATATTTGACTATTTTTTTAAATGTGAGTGAGTGCAAAGTGCAATACTTATGGATAAAGCAACTCATGACTTGCTAAAATAATGGAATCTAGCTCAATACTTATATACAACGTTTTGAAGGTAAGTTGCCAAGCCTATGTAGTGCGCGTGCGCGTGCACACTTTATTGGGGGGGAAGAAAATTAACTTTTTATATAAAACGTATCATTTTGGAGGACAAAAAAACGTATTTGGGGTAAATTTTAATTTTCTCTTCATATAAAGTGTACTAATCATTTGAAGGTAAAAATCAAATGATCATATTATTGCCATTGAAATGGACCTAAAACATTGAATTCTTATCACAAATGACATGTTTGATTTCAGCTTAAAATCCGGCGGTCTCGGCAGCTTCGAAGCTTCATCTGACACCATATAAAAGCTTCCCGGCAGAAGCTGAACACCACAAAGCACAAGTTTCTTCGCAAAAAAATAACAGACACACTAGCAGTTTGTGACGGTAAGGATTTATGTAATTATTCTGGTCTGTCCTCGTTTGACAAAAAAATAAATTAATAATAATGTGTAGTGTTATATACAATAAGCATTTTTTTTTCAGATACAAAACCAGAGACTAAATTTCATTGCTGTCATATTACTCCTCGGTTGCTTATTTAACATACCTCCTGCGGCTCCTGCCCGTCGCTCCAGGAAAGATTGGCAAACATCACGAGCAGAAATATTGGAAGGATTTGACGGAGACGGTGGGTGTAACCCACAGTATCTTGCAGAATGCTGGGTGGTTCTTATCTTAAGTCATTGAAAGCGAATCATGATTTTACTTATTAAATTATTTTGCATATTTTATGGATTTTCCTAAAGATTGTTCTTAGTGTCATGAGTATAATTAGTACGTAAGTAAGTTGTGACATGCTAAATAGGTATTTATTTTTAACTATGTAAATTATTTTTGACTGACAAATACTGTGATTGTTATAAGCATAAAGGTACGGGATTAAAAGCATGGGTATTAAGCCGAAAGGGGGGCATTGTACTCATCCATTAAATAACTTTTACTATCGGGTAAACTCTGAAATCGAAAAAAACTGCTGCTACTTAAGGCGGTTGTATGACCGAAAGTGGCGCCCTCAGTGGTTTTTATTTAATAAGTTATTAATAGAAAATTATTTTAATAATGTTTATCGTGGAGATTTTAGGGCCCTTGGTCTAGTTTTTTAGAAGGTATCACTACATGCCCTCGTAGTCATTCGTAGAAGTAGATAGCAAATGTGTCAAAAACGGCCACTTTTAGCAGTTTTGCTATCTACTTCTAGCAGTGACTACGAGGGAATGTAACGATACCGTCTAAAAATACTAGACTGTGGGCCCTAAAATCTCCACGATAAATATTTTTAAAATTGTGTATTAGAATTATAATATTAAATATAATTCACCGCTGCACCACTTTCGCTCAGGGTACCACCTTAAGTAAATTTCGTCGAATTATGTTGTGCCCAAAGTAAAAGTTGTTCACCATAATGAGTACAATGAGTCCTTTTCGGATTAGTACACCGTAAGCTTATAAGCCTGTGTTATTATAATTAAGTACTATTATGTGCTCAATTTGCGAATAGGTAGGTACATTATTTTTGGTGTCTTTTTTATAACAAATGTTTTGTACAATACATTTATTAATAAATAATTACTTATATAAAAGTAAAAAAATAATATTGTAAAAATTAACGTTACTTACTTTCAAAAAGAAATATTGATATTGCAATAATTAAATTTTCAAAAATAAATAAAATTACTCTTGATTACTATTTCTGTTTTTTTATACACGTGTCTTCCTGTTCTCTTTAAGTTTTTAATGCAATTGCATATTGCCAAGTTATGAAGGTACCTATTACTTTTTCTATATTTCACATGCTTTAAATTGTTATTTTTTACTTATGCGCGATCCTCTTTTTTTAAGTATTTTAGGAATGTGAATTAGGTAAGAAAGAAGTAGTAGGTACAGTCGTCTTTAGATATATTGTAGCAAATAAGGTGACTCATATCCTTAGATAAGTCCAACCAATTAAAATAGACTTTTCTTGTGTTTTGGGTAAGATCCTACAATTTAGCAACGATTTCCTCATATCTCCGGTTATATCCTATTACTTTACGTACCTACTATTTATTATTAGGTACATCCTCTTACCTTGGGTTATCCTAGTACAGGCGCCATCAGATATACTGTAGCAGAAAAGGTGATCAAATACTTCTGAACAGTTTAAAATGTCAATAAATTCCATACACTTCGTTTACACTTTGTATGGAATTTATTGATATTTAAACTTTTCAGAAGTATTTGATCACCTTTTCTGCTACAGTATATCTGATGGCGACTGTACTAGGATAACCCAAGGTAAGAGGATGTAATAATAAATAGCACGTAAAGTAATAGGATATAACCGGAGATATGAGGAAATCGTTGCTAAATAGTAGGATTTAACCCGAAATACGAGAAAAGTATATTTTAATTAGTAGGACTTCACTAAGGATATTAGGAAGTCACCGATAAATAGTAGAAAACAACCGAATATATGAGGAAATAATTTCTAAATAGTAGGAAAAATATTAGGACCTAACTGGAGATATGAGGAAGTCATCAATAAATAGTACGAAAAATAATAGGACATAACTTGAGATATGATGAAAGAATATTATATTTTTTGACATAAGAGGATGTCATCGAGAAATAGTAGGAAAAATAATAGGATATAACTCGATGTACAATGACAGTAACCATAAGTAGTAGGAACGAGCATACAATATTTTATATTGTAGGACGAGCATACAATATAAAAAATATTGTATGCTCGTCCTACCAAAGGTATGGTGACATGTCATCTTAAATACCGTTATCATCAGCAACAGTAGTATCATCGTACTTTTTGGTGATATCAGTATACTCCGTGCTTTAAGTGAATCCATCTTATTTTAATCTGAATTCACGTCATTTATGATGGGCATTTTTCTCAGTGTACAAGCGCCTATTCTGACCAAGTGCCTATACTACAGAAGTCTATTGTTATTTATTATAAAATATGAGTTCATTGTGAACTCAAAAAAGTTCCACCACATAAGTTAAATTTATCCTATTCGGAGGCAGTTTTGCACTTGACTAAGTTTTGTTTCATTTGAGCTCTTAATAAATATGGGGGGCGAGTGTTGGCGCGAGCGGCGCTGGCGGAGGGCCAACGTGCTTAGCGCTTTAAACATATTCGGCGCGGATTAAGGTGAATATTTCTTTATCCGGCGCTGGCAGCGCGCCAGCTGCGCGCCTACCCAGGACCCAGGGACATGGTAATTGGCGCGCTTCCTGCGCCTCCACGCCTGCTACGTCGCGTCATCACGACGACGTGCACCGAGCCATATATACCTCAGAGCTTATTTAGTATAGTTACTTTATTATGAGTTAGTTCAAACTTCAGACACCATACACTATATTTTAAGGTTGTTTGGAATTACGTCATCTCCGCTCTTTCTGCAAATGTGTGCAACCTATTTTCTCTATCGATTGTATTATATCACTGCAATTTATAAGACAAATTTTGACTTGTGTGCAAAACAATAATAACAGTTACCATAAGTTGGGCGGAATCACGTGCCGCCCGCCACACTCCCGCCCGCCCAGCGCGCGTGACAAAGATACGGCACGACACGAAAACAACGTAACTACACTTTAAATTAAACTTTAGTTTTCTTACTACAAAATAACAAATACCACGAATAAGGGTATTTAGCTAACATTTCAAAATGGTGCATAACTATTCTATGAAAAGGAAACTCATGGATGCCATGAACAAAATTGGTCAATGTGGATAACTTAAATTTGGAGTTCGACTATACAAGTAACAAAACAGAGTTTAGTTATTTGCATATGGATTTATGAAAAAATTAAAATAGGTAACGTAATGTTTTTCAGTAATGTCACAGATAATTATAAGTATGGTAAAGTGTCAAGTGGTTTAGAGCTGCTGCGATCATGTAATCACCAGCCACAAAGCATGAATGGCAGCGGCCGGGCCACCCGGTCCGGGACGATCCTGGCGCATCGAATTCATTTGGGTGTCGTGAATTACGTAGGCTACAGCCGAAGGACTCAAAAAAAACCGATTTTATTTTAACAAAAGACTTTATTTTAAGTCAATTACAAAGTAAAACTATAACTAATTTACTTCTAAAAATAGATCACGACCCGACCGATGTAAGTATCGAAGTGGCCGCGGCGTCCGGTCACGTAGCCCGCCACGGTGAAGCCACGAGGAGCAGCGTCAGCAGTTTACTTCAGTTGCGTTAACTGGAGCGGCGTATTGCACACGCAGCATTTAGGGCCGTGTGCACTGTTGTCTTCATATTTGCTAAATCGACGAATCCCTTACTACGAGCGCTCGTAACATCTCCCTCCCGAAGAGCAGCGACTATTTTTGGGGAAGTCGCAAAAATGTTGCTGGATGCTGTGGTGCAGGTTTGGTAGATACTGGTCTTGGTGTTGCGTAGGTATGGACTCGTTCTGGATCTGTAGTCAGCTCTGGATCTGAAGTGATCTCTGGTTCCTTTTTACTTATCTTAAAACACGTCGCATACTTTCTACATAGTAAGATAGTTGCGAGTGCAAGTGCACCTAATAGTACTACGTAAAATGGTAACGTAGTGTGGTACAAGGATTCTGTGGAGGCCTCGTCGAGATGAACTGCGGTCTGAGATATAACCTTGTCTTGTATTTCTCGAAGATCGTTGAGATTTATCGATGAGAGTGTTACAGTGGCTGCTGCAGTGAAGTTGGTGCTCAGGTCATTTGTGATATTCAGCATCTTCATAGGTTGGCCTTCAACTCGATCGTTGGTGTTATAGATGGTGGCGTCCTTTGTCCGTATAGAACATTGAGATGGGATAGTGATAAGATAACTACCTTTCAGCATCTGGTAGTCATTGCGTTCGCAGATGAGATGAACTTGCGTGGGCCCAGGGAACACTGCTACATAGTGACGGTCATCTAACCTTTGGATGGCTTCTCTCAGGATGGTTACAGGCGTTGGTCTGCAGGACTGGTCTAGTCGTTGGTGGTGAAGGAGCTCCTGGATGCAGTCTGGAGTTGATCTTAAACGTTGATTAAATTTATCATGGCAAAGATACCGAGTGTTGTACTTCGGGCATTCTGCCTCAATGTACACGTAAAAGTCCTCGTTGGTTGCTACTAAAGGATAGGGAGGTATAAGGACTCGGTTGTCTCTATTGGGTGCTATAGGAAGCTTATAAAGCTCGTATATATGAGGTGATACTATTGGTACTTTAAATACGATAACTATTTGTCTACCTGAATAGAATGACCCTGTTTCTATTACATTATAATATTCTCTAAGCTCTAAATCTATCAATTGATCTTTACTATAGAAATTTTCAAGTTGATTCAGCATCTTTTTTAATGTATCTACACCTAACATTGAATGATGGATACTCGCGGTGCGCGTGAAAGCTAAAACATTTTCTATTCGTTGCAACTCATTAGATAAATCATCTACATTATCTGTTATAATACTAAGAAGCTGAGCAAGTTTAGCGTATTTTATTAGGCTATGTTGAACGTAAGCATCTGTATCTAAAAGCAAATGTAAGGTATCATTGATTTTTATTTGATTTTGAACTAAATTTGAGATGAGAGTAGTATGATGTGTCATCCATTCTTTGCTAAGACTGATATGACTATTCACTTGAGATGCAATTTTATCTTGATTATTCTTAAGATTACTAATAGCATTACTATATTTAATGGCATCAGTGTAATCTAGATTTCCAGTTAGGGATTTAATTACGGATCCCATTCCATCTACAAGACCTCGCTTTAACCGATGGGGCTCTAAGCTTTCTAATTGATAAGCTACTTTGTTTAATTTGGAACTAAGATAGTCGATTTGTATTTCAAATAAAGTCTGTGTGTCGTTAGGTAATTTACTTTTTAGTTCGACGATTTGTCCTTTAACCATATTAATTTTGCTAAGGATATCGTCTAATTCTATGTACTGCAGGAAGCTGTGGTGGTGTGTTATAAGATTCATAGGTCCAAGTTTAAACGGTAAAAGTCCTGGTCCGTCATCCAAACTTTCAAGTCTTATCTCGTGCGCCAGTCCCGCGGTCAGGGTCAGAGTCAGCATTATCCTGTAACAATTTCGCGCTCTTTGGTACACGTTTTAATCTTGATTTTGCAATAGGGCCGCGTTTCTTTGAAGTATAAATGTGAATAGGTAAGTCAGCTAACACCCTATCCTGTGTGTAACGCGGAGCTACTTTTTGTCGGCTGGCTAAAGGATTTGAGATAAATACTTGTTGCTGAGGCTGATATTCTTGTTCAGGCTCACGAGTTTTATTATGTCTGTCTATAATAGCGGTCCGGTTAGTTAAGGATGAGTCATTGATTAAGTCGTAAACTATCTTCATTTGATTTCTGTGAGTGTGAATATACTGTTGCATAAGATGACCAGTTATGTCTATGTCAGTAGGGTCCCTAGAGTCAAGATGTCCTCTTATAAGATCGTATGGTCTACATTTGGTGAAGCTGTGTACTGAACTATTGTATCCTATTATAGCGTAGGGCATGAGATTAACGATTGCTTCGTCCTTGTGCTCAAGGCGTAATATCCTTAAGTGCTCTAATAAGGTGGAATGAAATCTTTCTATGTTTCCGTTATCATTGGGTGCATTCGCGAGGGTCTTATGATGAATAATCTTATGAACTCTAGTGAACTCTGAAAACATCTGATTTGTGAATTCAGTGCCTTGGTCACTGATTATGGTAAGAGGTAACCCATGATGGGTGGAATACTGTAATAAGGCTTGAATCACACTAAGCGCAGTACCGTCTCTCAAGTGATAGGCTTGTCCGTACTTAGAGAAAACGTCAATGAACGTAACGTATTTTTCGCTTTGTACTGTAAAGAGGTCCATATGAACGATTTCGAAGGGCTTACTAGCTGGAGGTACAATATTAAATTGCTGACGAATAGGATTTCTATCATATTTGGCTTGCCCACAGATAGTGCACTCATTAATAAACTTGGTAACGTGGTCTTTCATTTTCGGCCAGTAGTACTTGTGAGATAAAGACAGATAGCATTCGTTAATCCCTCTATGATTCGTTTTTCCCTCATGATAGTGCCTAATTATATCTTGTTGTCTTAAATATTCTTTTACATTTTCTAACTCAACCTTAGCGACAACAAGGTTCATAGCAGAGTTTTTAAACTTGTCTTGTAAGATGGGGACTATTTTATACATTCCTAATGGGGGTGTTATCAAAAGAGCAGTTTTAACTTTTGGGTTAACGTATTCTTTGATCACATTTACTACATCTTCTTCCAGATTGGATTCAGATAGTTGAGCTGAGATACGGGTATGAGTGTCAAAGGGCTTAGTCACAGTAGTACGTTTCTTTATGTCACCTACGATAGTTAAACATAACTGTCGGTGAAATTTGTTTAAAGGGTCGTCAGTTATAGGGACTTCAAGTATTGGATGTTCTTGGTCAGTATGAACGGTGATAGTGTCAGAGTTATTATTTAAAGTCGGAGGTCGTTCTGAAGGGTTCACAGCCAGGGAACTAGTTTCCTCGTTGTGAACTTCAATTCGAGAAAGAGCGTCGGCATTTGTGTTAGCTTTTCCAGTTTTATAAATTATAGTATAATTGTATTCGCTGAGCTTTAATCGCCATCTGTTAATTCTAGAGTTGGGCTCTTTAAAATTCATAAGCCACTGGAGTGGTTTATGGTCGGTAATTATTTTAAACTTTCGTCCAAACAAATAAGGTCGGAAGTATTTTGTGGCCCAAACTATGGCTAAAGCTTCCTTTTCAATTGTACTATACTTTACTTCACTTTCGTTAAGCGTTCGCGAGGCGTAAGCGATCGGTTTGTCTGTACCTACTGGTCCCTGTGACAAAACGGCACCGATAGCAAAGTTTGACGCGTCAGTAGTCAAGTTAAAGTCACGAGTAAAGTCAGGGTACTGTAATATGGGATCATTGGTTAGTAACTTTTTACACTTTTCGAAGCAATTAATATAGTCTGAATCTAAAGTAATCGATTTATTTTTCTTGAGACACTGAGTTAAAGGTTTAGTCGTATTAGCAAAGTCAGGAATGAATTTACGATAGTACCCCAGTAAGCCTAAAAACTGTTTGATTTGTTTAGTGGTTTTTGGCAGTGGATAGTTCTGGACAGCCTTGATTTTATCTGGGTTTGGCTTAATACCGTCCCTACTTATGATGTGTCCAAGATAAGCTGTTTCCAATTTCAAGAACTCAGATTTATCCATCTGAATCTTGAAATTGGATTCCCTAAGTCTCATAAACACTTTCTCAAGGTTGGTTACGTGTTCCTGGAGGCTGGTGCTGAAGACAATTATGTCGTCCAGGTACACCAAACAGATGACATTTTGTAGCCCTCTTAAGACATTATCCATCACCCTTTGAAAAGTTGATGGAGAATTCTTGAGACCCATGGGCATCCTAAGGAACTCAAAGTGTCCATGCTCTACATTAAAGGCGGTCTTGTGAATATCATCAGGATTCATTTGAACCTGATAAAATCCACTTGCCAAGTCCAAGGTCGTGAAGTACTGGCACTTGCCTAACTTGTCTAGAACGTCTGATATATTAGGGATGGGATATTTGTCATCGATAGTCTTTTCGTTAATCTTTCTAAAGTCAACAACTAAACGCCATTTCTGTCTACCTGATGCGTCAGCCTTCTTTGGTACTATCCAGATCGGTGAACTCCACGCGGAGTCAGAAGGACGTATTATTCCCTGTTCTAACATTTTCGCGATCTGTTCCCGGACTTCGTCACGATGTACAAAAGGATATCGATAACTTTTGGTGTAAATAGGCATCTCATCGGTGGTTTTAATCGAATGTTTAATTTTATTATTAAATGTTAACGGCTCACCATCAATATAGAAAATATCAGAGTACTGAGAGCAAAGTTGTACAAGATTAGCTTTCTCTTCCGGATTTAAGTGATCTGTCCTTAGCCGTGAAATTACATCTCTAGCGCGTTCGTTACAAGTGTACTTGACATCGAATGATTCTACGTTAAAAACCTCTGCTATTGCTGGTCGGTCTAAAGAAAATATGACGTCATTGTTAGTTGGATTTGTAACTTCTACTAAGCCGCGATTATCTTTGTTACTGGTGACGCATTCTGAAATAATACAGTTACATAATACTTGTTCGTTGACTATGACGTCACCGTCTGACGCGTTAATAGGTAGTCGTACTAACTTAGATGAATTAGCCGGTATGATATCTTCATAAAGATTCACGTTCCTCGAGTTATACATCCTGATTGGGTTAGTGGTAGTCCGTGTCCTTAACATTTTGTCCTTTAAATCTATAGTCGCTTCCCATTGAGTCAGTAAGTCAAGTCCGATAAGTCCATCAAAATAATCGTGAAATTTATAAATGAAGAATTTTATATCACTTTCGTCCTTAAATTCTGTAAAGCAAGGCAACGTTACTGAATGATTACTTCTACTAGTTCCATGTATGTTCGATACTTCAAAAGGATCATAGTCAAGTTGAATGTAAGGATAATAATTTTTAACTGCATCAGGACTTAAAAAGGATTGATTTGCTCCTGTATCTATTAGTAATTTTAAGGGCGGATCATTAATAAGAATATAAGGTAGTTGCCGTTGCGTTTGAAGGTTAACTTCTATTTTAAGCTTTTTAAATTCCTGTCCGTCTGAAAATCCTGCTCATCATTTTTAGAGGATGTAGAAGGCTGGTTTTGCTCCTCTACGTGGCCATACCATCCTTCAGATTGTGGTGGCTCCTCATATTGAAATTGACTTGGAATAGGACCATCGTATTCATAGTTATTGTAAAAGTCGGTCATAGTGTAGTAAGAGTCAGTATCGTAACAGTCATTGTAACAGTAATAATTATAGTCGTCATAAGGATTACATTCGTTCACGTTTACGTCGCGAGTTTTAAAATAATTTGTTGGTGGTGGATTACCATGTTTAGTCCAATCGTGACCAGATGGGGGCAAAACTCGAGGCGTAAAGTGACTAACACCACTCATAGGTTTCTGAGCATTACCGTTGAAATTATAGTTAGGCCTAGGCTGAACTCTGAACATATTAGACTGTGGATTATAGTTAGTAGGACGCGCACTGAATATCTGTTGAGTACGCGTGGGCATACGCATGACATGTGGTGGCATGGGTTGTTGGAACTGAGGTTTTGGCATGAAATTATTATTAAAGCGAGGGGCTGGAGCTTGCATGCTTGGGAACTTCATTGGGAAGGAAAATGGTTTCTGAACAGCAAAAGCATTGGGCATTGGCATATGTACTGGAGGTTTATAGTTAGACGCGTTCTGGATAGTTTTCGGCAAAGCTTCGTTACGATTTTGCAAGTACATTGTATTAAGCTCTTCCTGTACGTATTCCAATGCTTTTTCAATGGTATCAGGGCGCATGCACCTTATACGAGACCCTAGAGGCTCTTTTAATCCACGAACGAAAGATTGCATCGTAAGTTTTTTATATAAGTTACGTTTTGCCTCTATAGTCGTCTCTATTGTCTCATGCAAGGTCACGTACGTCATGATAGTAGAAAATAACGTTTGGCATTTATCATAAAATTCTTGTGGCGTGTTGCTCCCTTGGGTTTGCACAGCTAGGTCATTGTAGAGGGTGGATTCATCCCTTTGGTCGGTAAAATTATTTATTAAAACACTTCTAACACCTATCCAACTATCAGGGATCCCGTTGGAATTAATAGTTCTGGCTGCGGGACCCGTGATTTTATTAAGTATCCCGTTAACAAGAAACAACTTCCCTAAGTCATCCAAATGATCATTATAGGACTGAGCTAACTGATCACATAGTCTAATAAAACGTGTAAGTACGTTAGGGTTGCCATCAAATTCTGGCAACAGGCGTAAGGCCTTGAGAATAATGTCGGGATCGGAACTAGTAGCCATTGTGCTCGCTTCGCTAACCGTACTAAGACTACAATTACTTTCGATATCACTATCGATATTTCTGTAACTATCGACAATGGCACGGGCTACTCTACTATGTCTAATAGCCTTATGGCGTCGATTACCTCGTGGGTGAAAAATCTTGAAGGATTATAAAATAACTAAGGATAAGAAAAACTAGGAACTAAAAGGAGAGCAACACTTGAGAAAATTCAGAGGTGTACTTACATGAACATCTTATCTCGGCTTCTTTGAGTTTTTATCGATTTCTGGATACTCCGCTGTAGACTCGTTCTCAGGAATCCCGGTGAAGGCTTGAAAACCGATTAGGTAGCGCGATCGCGACGGAAATCTTGATGCGTACTAACCCGGGAATCCTACCGACTGCGCCAATTACGTAGGCTACAGCCGAAGGACTCAAAAAAAACCGATTTTATTTTAACAAAAGACTTTATTTTAAGTCAATTACAAAGTAAAACTATAACTAATTTACTTCTAAAAATAGATCACGACCCGACCGATGTAAGTATCGAAGTGGCCGCGGCGTCCGGTCACGTAGCCCGCCACGGTGAAGCCACGAGGAGCAGCGTCAGCAGTTTACTTCAGTTGCGTTAACTGGAGCGGCGTATTGCACACGCAGCATTTAGGGCCGTGTGCACTGTTGTCTTCATATTTGCTAAATCGACGAATCCCTTACTACGAGCGCTCGTAACACGTGTGTAAACAAACGAGCATCAGATAGTCCCTCCCTCCCCCCACGGCTGGTAATTTAAACGGCATTAGTGCGTGGGAGCCGCCAGGTGGCGCGCGCGCCGCACGCGACCCCGGCATTACACCCGTTGTCTGCACTAACTACACTGCGCCAACAGAAATACAGAACGACGACTGTGGTAGGTACACACATAATATACAAGCGAGGAACAATATTGCAGAAGTTCTTGAATTATAATAACACCGCTATCTTTTTGCGTCGGGGGTTAAAAAGAAAAAACAGCACTTTGTCATACAACTTGCAATGTGAAAACCATCAGTACCTACTGTACACTCAAAACTATGAAATTGTTAGTTGCATAAACCAAAAAGTTTTTTTCAATGACAAGTTAATAAAAAAGTAAAGCATTGTAGGTATAATGGTAGGTAGATGCAAGGTGAGCGTTACTAATACCGCCTAAAACCCAATATACTCGTATCAGGTAGTCGGGCCGCGCGCCGGCCCCATCGCTCACTGTCGATGTCGCACCTGTCAGGGTCCCTTAAATCTTGATGGGACCCAAACAAATGTTGACTACAAAAACCCAATTAAAAACGTCCCTTCCTAGTGAAGCGTCACCAACCTCAACTACTTTTTTTTGGTATCTAGGTACTTAACAATAACTTTTTCTGTATTTATAAGTTATTAGCGGCTATACACAACTTTTTGCAGAAATTTGCGGATTGTCTCGTTAAACGCTTTCTACGCCAAGACGTAGCATTGCTACAAAACATTATTTTTTGAAAAAAATATATGGCAAAACTACTATAATTTTACCAAGTGGAAAAAAATAAACAAAAGCAACAAAAAATATTACTTTATGCACATAAGTTTATAATTGCATAATAATATTTGTGATTAAACACTTATGTTTATGGTTGTTGAATAAATTATTAAAATGTAATTATTAACCTAGGTACTTAAGTATGAAAAATTCACCTTCTTAAAATCCTCCATACAATACCGGCAACCTACTAGGTATATTTTTTGGACTTTTTCGCCATCTACAGATACACACATATTTTACACAAATAATCTTGAAAATACTACAGGGTGTTTGGTAATAGCCTTATTAAGCCGAATATGGTGGATAGGGACCATCAAACTGAACAACTTTTACTAAAGGACCAACTCTGAAATCGCGAAAAAAAGCAGCTGTTTCATACAAAAGTTAATAACGAAAATATCAAAATGTATGAAGCTGTTTTTGTTCTCGCGATTTCAAAATTGGTCCCATAGTAAAAGTTGTTCAGTTTGATAGTCCCTATCCACCATATTCGGCTTTATAATAAGGCTATTACCAAACACGCTGTATATTTGATGCAAAAAAGTTGGCAACCCTATCTACAATGCAAGTCAAGTAGGTCGGACGAGGACCGAGGAACAAATTAATTTGGGAGATAAGTCCCAATTAGGGTGTCACGATAATAAAGGCCTACACTCGTACAGCTGTCGCGGACGAGTGCGTTATTATAAGCTTTTTGTCTTCTAATTAATTTCTGGCTGTAATCGCTCAAGTGAGGAATGTAGGTAAAATAAAAATTTAAATAAAAAAATTAAAACACAAAAAAAAGTTAAAAATAATATCATCGAGTCATATAAAATATATATATAGAACTAATGAAACATGCATGCATATAACCCGGCAGGCTGATTATCTAAATAGAAACTATTTAGCGACCGGTTTCATTTGACACACATTGCTACTTTTCTTTGGTATGTTTTTTATCCCAAAAAGAAGAAGCAATGTATCACATTCATCTGTCAAATTAATGAGACCGGTCGCTAGGTGGTTTCTAATTAGATAATCAGCTCGCCGGTTAAGCCCAGTTTACATGGAAATACCTAAACTATTATAATAATAAACGCTCCTGCCCTAAGAATAAATAAATTATGTCAAGTGAGAGTCGCGTCGTTAGCGCGCCGCAGCTTTGTCGGCGCCTCAGCTGACGAGCGTCGCGTCGTTAGCGTGTCTGCACTGCACGCACTCCTCCGTGCATAACACTGCATACACCTGCATATATCAAGCGATTACTTATAAAGAACAATGTTTTTTTAAGAGTACTGAAGTGGAAGTGAAATATATAGGTATACGTGGGTCATTATTTGGAGCACGTTTTTCAAGCGGCAATGCATAAAAATAATGGAAATTGAAAAGTCAGCAAGCCATATTTTTTTTTGCGCAAACCTCGATACCTCTTCTAACTGGGACACTGATTATTATTCTATTATCGTTATAATTAATATCATTAAAAAAATAAAATACCCCCATTCTTTGATTTTCGTGGAGTGTCCCAAGCCCCGATCTGGTCACTTCGTAAATTATATATCTTAAACTAAACGTTACATGCTAACTAAAATGAAGTACATTTCCTAAAAAAAATAAAAATGTATCTGTCCGTCGGTAGTTGGTGATTTGCGTGGATCATTATAAATTCACTAGCACATCTCTAAATTCACGACCCAATGTTGCGTCATCATAATTCAAGATACTACTGGTCGCACTCCGTCGGCCGCGCAGAGTGATTGTGTGATGGTGCGTCGAGTTTTTGAAAAATAGAGGTAAGAACCTCGTTGCGTGGGTTTGGTTTCTCAAAACTTTGATTTGCGTGGTACAATTTTGTCCGGTTTCTGTGTAGTAATCTACCTATTTTTTACCTTATAATAAAACAATAACTTTTTTTCAATATGAAGTAACATTAAGTTACTCATTTGAAAAAGTTAAATTACAATTTTCATTTTCGTGGGGGTATTTTGTGATTTGCGTGGCCTCTATTTTTTTAACCTCGGTTAACTCTGTAAGTATATCGCTCTCTGAGGTGCCTCTTCTATTAAAAATATTAATTTTACGTGTATTTTAAGAATCTGTTATCAAATTTACAAAAAAATTGGATTTGAAAACTTACTCGAAGAAGCACCCACGTATCAGTTTCGGAGTTTGCAGGACTTGTGCCTTGTACCTACATCGTACTTCTGGCCTGAAGGGAGGAAAGCTCGTAATTTAGAAATACATTTTTATCAAGTCAAACTTATAATTTCCCGTCAATTGATTTTTTGTTTCAGAAAATCGGTGCAATAAAGATGTTTTGATTATTTAAATATGACTGACAACAATTTTAAAGTAATTTAATCCTTCGATACATCTTTACAGTTAAATATACAGCGGAACACATAAAAACATTGAATTATTCATGCGTTTATGAAGAGTGTAGAAATGTTTCGTAGCCGTAGCAACGTATTAGAATTTCGTAGCCGTCGTAGCCGTCGGCGTCGTAGCCGTCGGCGTCGTAGCGATTTCGTAGCCACATGCGAAAGGTGTAGTACATTTTCTCCTTGGCCACATCACACTCGTCCCTGCTGATCATTACCTTTGTATTATTTAAGCACAATAATTCTCATTTGCATTAAAAATTCCTTATTTTCGTTGTCTCATTAAATAAATTATTCTTTATTTAGTACTGTTGTATGTTAATTTTTCCCAGCGTGATCGAATCAGAAACGAGGATCTCTTCGTTTCTGATTCGATCACGCTGAGAAAAATTAACAGGATCTTAGGGGAGGCCTATACCCAGCAGTCAAGTGGGAGTCGTTACGTTAGTACTATTATTATATTCTGTGGTCGTGCGGCTGATATGATGATGATGATGATGATGTCAATTTATTTACAATAAGAAATTCAAAATAAATAATTATTTATTTAATAAGACAATCAAAATAAGGATTTTTTATTACTTATGTTAATTTATTTACAATAAGAAAATCAAAATAAAAAATTAGACAATCAAATTTTTTTTTTCTGTAAATATAGTTCATTCTAATTATTGCCATTCGAAACTATGACAGCTCGAGTAACAAATTTTAGCTAAATACTTAATTCGAGCAATCGTTCATCGAGCTTCGAAATAAAGTTGCAGATCCTTAAAAAGGGTTTAAAAAAAAACCAGTAGTTAATTGATTTTTTATTACTTAATTAGAAAATTTTCCTACTAAGTATAAGCACAGTTTCTGTGGTATAAGGAAGTGTTACCCGTGTTTGTTATTTTGGTCTGGGCACTGATACCTATAATTGCAATAACAAACCGATTGCGAAAAACTACGCCACTATTTCTGTCCATCACATCACTGGAGTGATCTATCCTGGACGCAGGGACTTGAATCATGTGAATTGTGAACTAAGCAATAAACAACGTCAGCTGACGTGGCGCGTGGCGTGTCGCACGTCGCACGCCGCTGCGTTTATGCGACGGGGAACACGCTCGTATCCTGCGGCGGTTTCAATAAGAACCACCGCGGTTCATAAATTACGCGAAATGAAAGAGAAGTCTTATCGGAAATGTGAAATACGGCTGAAGGCGCCGCATAAATGAAGGCGCCCCGTGGACCTTGAGGCGCTCGCGTTCGCCGCCGCCGCCGCCGCTAGGTGACTCGATCCACTTCCTGCCAGTTTATCACAATTTGATATTTTAGTTGTCATTTAACTGGTGTTAGGAACATTATTATTAGAATAGCTATTTAGTCCAAAAGGCCTACATTCCAACTAAACACGCTGTTTTAATCTTTGGTTCCCGCAGTGGGGTAGTTCCACTAATTATTGCAACTATTGCAAGCAACTTTTACTATGGGGACAACTCTGATATCGCGAAAATCAGCTGCTCCATACAAAAACATAAGTATGATGAAACCCTAATGTATGGAACAGCTGTTTTTTCACGATATCAGAGTTGGCGCCATAGTAAAAGTTGCTAACCAAATGATTAAAATTGCTTGCCGAATATCAAACTAATAAAGCATGTCCGTCCATTATTCGTCACCTAAATCGGACGATTTTCATTATTCCGGGAACCGAAAGCGGCCGGTAGTCGGGCGGCGTCATGGCGGCGAGTTCTAAACCCAAATGAGTTTTTAAGCTTCCTTGCGAAGTTGCAGACTCCAACTTGTCTGCAATAGTCTATTATTATTAGTCTCTTAAACCCATAGGTTACATCCTGTTCATAATAAGCCCCTATATAACGACTTCAAGTACCTAATCTTGAGTGAGAGTGTTTAATGCACGAACACAGGATATGAGGATGGATATAGTAAGTAATACGAAAATATTAATCACGCAAAAAAATCTTACGTAGCAACCGTGCGTGAGTTTAGCATTCACGTCCACTCCAACAATAGACCAAAGTCGCCACTGCGTCGACCTTATGCCTTAGAACCTACCTGCGTCCGAGGAGCAAAACTTTAATAAATTCTAAAATAGAGAGATGCGTTGTGTTTCGTTGTTGGAGCAAACCCCGTAAATTAGCGCCCGGCGCGGCGGCGGCGGCAGCGGCGGCGGCGGCGGCCCACCCGCGCTCTTACGACCTGTTACTCTCCTGAGATTTTATTTATCGGTTTGCACAATGAACTCGTAAATTACTTTGTAAACAGCTCTGAGCAATGTATTGCGCTACACGTGATATACCTATCGAGTGAAACATGGCATGGAAACAGCGACCAGACTATTTCAGACTGTGAAGCAACAAACAATGAATCTGTATATAACTAATGAAACACTAATGGTCACAATGTTTAACAAGGAATGTAAGACATTATCGAATGTAAACTGTCAATTGGGTATGTCCTATCATAAAATTTTAAGCTAGGTAAACACTTTCTATACTATGTCATTTGGTACTACCTATTTCCTATTATAAAAATGTAATGTCTACAAGAAAATTAGCACTTCCTGCGTGTTTAGCGTTCATCATTTAATCAGTCTAGGCTGTTATGGCTGTTACATACAAGCTCTTGTGAATGTCAAACAAAGCTCTACGCCATCGGTTCGCAATCGCAAACCCTAAGCAGGAGACCATGTAACAAGAAGACCTGCAAGAAACTCGTCAAGGGCTGCTTTTTTCTCCCCGTTTTATTACATACAGACAGAGTCGTCAAATTGATAAGTTCGTCAGATTGATCAAATGAATACTATTTAAAAATTAAAACAATACTCATTAATTCACAAAGCCTACACAAATTCTACCAAGTTGCGACATGGTAAACTACCTAAATCAGCGGTCGTGTTCCAATCGACTCCAATTTAGTCTAACCATGTGTTGTAATTTTCTTGAAAAACTACGCGGACCCACTTCAAGTCCCCTCCCTCCTAACTAGTTTTCTCCGAGTCTGAGAAAAAAATAAATTTGTGTTGCATTGTTCGAGGAGCTTGAGTGGGAGAGTAATGCACCCGGTATGTTTGTTAATTGGCTCGTCTAGCGTAGCGTGTCGTTAGACGTAGCGAGCGACACACGTGCCGTAAACAGCGACTATGATGCACACGACGGCTTTTTTGTTAAAATAAGACGTTTTATTTATGTATTGAGGTACCTAGTGTAGGTACCTACTATAGAACTATAGATTGCTAATTCGCATAACATTATACTTTCACTAGATAGGTACGTCCGTGGCCGAGTGCTAAATTAGGTGTTTCATATCAATTTTTATTGATAGTTATGGCATAAGAATTTATGTTTTTTAACGATTCCCAACAGCTTTCATAGAAACTGTCGCAATTCCAGCACCACGGACTTGTAATAGTAATTACACTGCGGGCTGGTGAAGTGGTGGGTGACGTGCGTCGAGATCATCATCTCTTTGTGACGGGAGCGCAGCGGGCGGCGGCCGGGCGGTGGTAATCATAAACACAGGGCAGCCGGCCGACGGCGACGCGACGCGAGCGGAGCCGGTACGACTTTGCTTGCGCTATGAGACTACTATAGTAATATAATGGAGAAGTTTCATGATGTTAAAACTGATTTATTTAACTTCATAAAAGTAAAAAAATTGCCTAAAATTAATATACTAGTCGTCGTATTAATATATATAAATCCGTCAGTAAATGGCAAAGTAATAAATAATTTATGGCCTTAACATGCGTCAATCCGAGCGGGTCGATCCGTGATGGAGTGAAATTGAACGTAACTCAAATCAGTGCGAGCGCAGCGCGGCGGTTGCGTTGACAACTGCACCGAATTCTCAATTTTTACATGTTTTTATTACTTTTCTTCGCTTTCAAGTTAGTTAAAAAAAATCTGTTCAATTAAGATTGAAGGTATTAACATCGCCGATTTGTATGGTTGGTTTTAACTACTTTTAACATAAACGATTGTTCTGTTTCCGAGAAAAATCTTGCAAATAAGACCAGAAACAGGGTCCACGGAATAGTTTTTTACATCAAAGGTGGTAACATTTTTATAAATACTTTCAATTAAATCTACCTATTGTGTATTATTTCAAGTAGGTACATTATATATTTTTTCCATGGCGATGCAATCTTGAGCAATGTCGGAACACTGTTTTTAAATCATGCCAGCAACTTTAGATAACACGCAACATTCAAACAAGTCACGAAGCCAATAGAAGAAAGTTCTTGTATATGTATACAAAACTATGTAAGTAGGTGGCATCACTAAAAATGACTCAAAAAACAATTTACGCTCGCTACAGTTTACAACTGCTGATTGCGTCAAGTACCACGAGGGGCCGTGCACCGGCGCGCGCCGGCGACTGAACTGTTAATATACCTAGGTTTGATGAAAACATTTTTTTTCAGTTTCAGTTCCATGGATTTTTATTTTTTTAAATTTTTATTTTTATTTTTGTGTAAAAATCGTAAAGCGGTTTTTACACATCTACCTACCAAGTTTCAACTGTGTAATCCTGTGTTTCGGAATAAAGTGGCTGTGACATACGGACGGATGGACAGACTGATAAACAGACATGACGAATCTATAACAGTTCCGTTTTTTGCCATTAGGCTACGGAATCCTAAAAATAAGGTACTATAACGCGATTAATATTTCGAAATTTATTAATATTTTTTAAAAGATCAATTCCTATACAAAGGGTCGGATCCACATCCAAACTCCAACATAACTAACAAATAAGAGGGTAACTAGGGCCTCACAATCTTTAATTTTAAGATTTGCCTGCAATTGTAATTATTGTATTGAAAAAACTTTAAAAATAAACAGTTTATATTTTAAATTTTTTTTTAGAAAAACAATGTTTAGCTCAAAAACCATCTCAAGACTAGGAATAGGTAGGAGAATGCAATCCGATTCGTTAATAACTCTTCTGAGTTGACTACTTCTAATAATGACTAGTGGCTCTGTGAGCTGTAGACCTCGCGAGTCAATGTTCACCCTTTAAAGGGCCGTACAACGTCAAATTCACATAATTTCACACAGTGCCGGAATAAAAAACGTTCTTTTTAATATCTCCGCCATTTTGAAAAATATCGAAAAACTGTCTCGACAAAAATTCTACATCATTATCAAATATATTAACAAAACTTCATGGAAATCGGTTGAGAAATGCGACCAGTAGAGGAGAACAGACAGCGCCGGCAAGCGGGACTGAAATATGGTTTTTTATACATATCTCCGAAATTAAAAAAAAGAACAAAAAACGGGCTAGACAAAAAAAAATCATATTATTTTCAAACCTGCTCACAAAATTTCACGAGAATCGGTTGAGAAATGCGACCTGTAGAGGAGAACAGACAGCGCTGGAAAGCCGGACTGAAATCTGTTTTTTAACATTTCTCCGCCATTTCGTAATTATATCATTTTCAAACCTGCTTACAAAATTTCACGTGAATCGGTTGAGAAATGGGACCTATAGAGAAGAACAGGCAGAGCTGGAAAGCGACCTGAACTCTGTTTTTTTAACATTTTTCCACCGTTTTGAAAAATTTCAAAAAACTGGCTCTTAAAAAAAATCTATGTAAATTTCGAACCTGCTCACAAAATTTCACGAGAATCGGTTGAGAAATGCGACCTGTAGGTTGGAACAGACAGCCGGACATACGAAAAAATTTTTGCCCAAGCTGAAGCAGAGACGCTTCGCTCGCACTTCGTGCTCGCTCGCTCAATAATTAGATCGAAGGGGCAGTAAGTGCAGTTAAAATTATTATTATTATTATTTATTCATTCCAAGCTTATATCTATTATTACAGGCTTAGCCCAATGCAATAGATGAAGCGAATACAAACATACACAATATTATAGCTTTATGTGCTAGATTAACACATAATTTATAGGTCTCCACAAAAAATGCATCGCTTAAGCGTACGATGTTCGTCCCACTTCGTGACATTATTAATTCATGTTTTAACTTTAAGATGCTTTAAGTTTCAAATCAAGCGCATCGATCAACGAACATCGTTATTACACGTGAACGCATGACGATGTTATTATTTTATAATTAACCCCTATCATATAGGTACCTATAGGGCATATTGGGCAGTAGGTACCCTGCCCAATATGCCAATATCACTTCCTTATAATAGTCCAGCTGAGTCTAGGCTGTGGCTATAAGTTTTCAGTCAAGAGTGATGAAACTCGCAAATTAACCGATATGACAGCAAATAAAGCCCATAATCGTTTATCTTTCTACAACCCGACACCAATTAAAACTTTACCAAGCGTACTTTATAATTTCTTAAAGCCCTCCAAAAACCTATTAAGAAGACATTATCGGGAAAGTTCCCGAGGAACCAACTATACCCGGAGAACCTCCGCAACTCGTACCTACTTCATGGAATCTCAATGAACTCACGAGTAACTCATCCCAACAAGTGAACCTTTCATGTTCAACGAAGACTGGCTGCTCGGCTTCAGGAAATAAATTTCATTTTGTGAGAAAGTCTTAAGATAGTTTAGATAGTGCTTGCAACTTTAAATTAATACAAGTCGAAATCTGTATACTCGTACTTATATACTCGCTGAAACGGTTTATTAATTATTAAGATCCTATTTCGGTGTTACATAAGTAATTTTAGAAACAATACGAAGGTAGCGTTTTATTATATTTGATAAGTAGCTGTAAAAACTGAAAAAATAATAAAATTGCATAAAACTATAATATTCTTTTATGTCAGACTTAACGTTGTACCTACTTACAGATCACGCGCGCACGACCCCTTCTTCACCCCCGCTCTCGACCGACCGACCAACTACTACTGACGGAGAACGTAGGTACTGACACGTTACATGCATTTACGTAGTAACTTCCGAAAACTAAACAGGATTTCCATCCGTTTTTAATAGCATTGGAATTGTAAGGCCACGAAGTAAAAAAATAAAATATAATCAAACGGTAAGTGCTCGCCGCGCTGCACTCACAAAAACCGCAGCGCCGCCCCAACTTTACAAATGGGCGCTCGTTTTAGTTTTTGTGGAGATGGTGCCAGCAGCCGCTAAACAAGATACCTTACCTACCCCTTTACTACGGATTGTAATGTAAATGAATTACGATGTCCTTAGAGTGAAAGTAATTTAACTACTGTACTACATTTTGAGGTGGACCGCTTAATAAAATTTAGGACTTTTTAGCTTTGTTAATTCTTTGAGATTGACCAAGATCCAGTAGCAGTCCCTTTGTTTCGCAGTGGGCGCGGTACAGCCTTCCATTGGGCGGTTTTCCACTTACCGGCACGGCGACGGGACGGCGACGGCGACGGCGACGGCCCGGCGACGGGCCGGCGCTCCGTTTTTCCACTAGACGGCGACGGCGACGGCGCGGGCTACGCTCAGTACAGACGCCGCACGCCAATTTTACAAGACTTAAAAATGTCCTCGTACTATTTATTTGCTCTACCTTTTACATTTAAGGAGAAAATATCTATAACGTAGAAAAGTAAATTTTTGGGTCGATCCACTTATTAAAGTTAGGTATTTAAAGGGTTCTTACTATACTTTATTTGATAAACTAAAAATGAACAATAAGCAATTCTTTAACTATTTTCGAATGACTCAAGAAACATTTAATTATCTGTTGGAGAATTTATGTGAAACAATCCAAAAGAAGGATACTAAATTTTTTCAAAAACAGTTTTCGACTGAACGCACCGATCGAAAAACAGTTTATCCACTAACGCCATCTGTGCAATCAGTTGAATTTGAATATTACGTATGCCGTACGGTAGAGTTTGCCAAAACTGTGTTGGTATGGCTTATGCAGCGAATAGAATAGATGGCGCTAGCACAATAAAGAAAAAAAGATATCGAAAAAACTGTAAATCTACAGTTGAAACTATATAGGTACTAATAATTATTACCAATTTTTATTATATTTGGAATTTATCAATTAAACTAACTATAACAATAATGTACCTACGTACAAATGACTTTTATGTTGTGGTATAAATAATAAGAATATCTTGTAATATGCTGTAAGTATAAAAAAAATAAATATGGTAATTTGTAATTTATATCACATAAAAAAACAATATCAAACTTATGTTTGTAGTTCATTTCATACAAAATAAGTGCATACGACCTCAAATGTAAGCTTGTCAACAATAAGGTTGCGTTCGCGACTGTACAGGCTGAACCCTGCCCCGCGCGCGCGCACACGCACGCACACGGCTACGTATGTATACAAAACACACACAGATTTGCCGGCCGGCGGCGGCATCGGTGGGGGTCAACGGGCCGTGCCGTGGTAAGTGGAAAAGCGTGCCATATAAACTCATACATTTATGCTGCCACGGCAGCCGTCGCCGGGCCGTCGCCGTCGCCGTCCCGTCGCCGTGCCGGTAAGTGGAAAACCGCCCATTCCATCAGATAGTGGACGGTGCGGTGCCGCGCGGAGACGTCGCCTGCGCTTCGCCCGCGCCGCGCCGCCGCCCGCCCTGCGCCATTAGTCACAAGGCGAGCCCCGCACGACTGCGACATACTACCAAGCCTAAACTATGCAAAAAAGTACTAACAAAGTTTTGCAAACTATCATCCATGTATAATGTACAATTCAGTGCAAACTATAATAAAATGTTAATCGCGCTCCTCGAGGCTACAAAAAATTTGAAAGGAACCGGAACAATGTGCCTATAGGGTCTTTATTTAAAGCGATGCCACAGAATACATAAAATATGGAATTAAACTTCGAATGCAGCTTCCGACTTCCTACTAAGGCGCACCCGCTGGGAGTGAATTCGGAATCTTTGACTTCCGCGCATGTGCCGGTTGTTGTAAGTATTTGAAGTTCCTGGAAATATTACATTAGGTTGGGACTGATTGTTAAACTATTTATTTTCTTCCAAATGAATTATTACCTACACGGCGCATTTAGATTACAAAAGGATGGAAGGATGGAGGATCAAACAAGCTAATAATACTTAGAAATCGAATTCAAATAAAACTTATTACTTATTTTTTCAAAGGAAAAAAAACCCTCTTTTATAATTATTACTTAATCATCTTCATCACTGCCCGCGCGGACGCGGGCATCCAGAGAGCAATAGAAAATCTATTGTCTCATTTTCCGGGTGTTATTGATGGGTTAAATGGCGCATAGAAAATGGCAGGGTTGTTTAAAATTGCTCGTGTCAGAACACTAGTAGTTGTATGAGTAGCGACATGGTTGCATGTGCATGTGAGCAGGGGCGGGCGGTTTCTCTGTAATCGTCGAAGCCACCCACAATGTTTTCAGCGGCCGCTTCCGGCATAGTAGGATGCTTCCGGGAAGCGGGTGCGTGCGGCGCGCCCTGCGGCTGCCGACTTTGTAATCCTAGGCCACAATGAAACGACGGGCTATAATTTAGAAAAACATGCGTCTTGTAAAATAATTCGTAATTTTGCACCCCCAAAATTGGATAAAAGGTCGAATTTATGGGACGCTAAAATTTTGTCCTATACAGAGTAAAATTACAATTGAGTTTGAGAAATTTGCATGCCCTGCCCAAAGTGAGTGAATGTCTTTTATGTCTTGTGCAATACTTATAACTATTATTAGTACTTAGGTACCTAGGTACGCGGGGCTTGGTGAGTTCTGCATTTGGAAAGACACATAATACGTAACCGTAACATACCGTAAACTGGGAGTTCTTTGCGAATACGGGGTTAAATTGATTATTTCTTGGGTTCTGAACGTATCCGCTTATTTTATGAGGTTGGCATCACTGATAATGCAAAAAGCAAATATATAGCGCCCATATACCGTTAACTGTCTGCAGGTGTTTTTGTTAAAATATTTTTTTTAAGAAGTGCAATGGTGACAAGCTATTTTCAAGGTAAGAAAAACATCTTTGGATTTTTATTGTTTGTTTTAATGTGAAACACGGTTGAACTTGGGGATCTTAGGTAGAGCATAATTTTCAAGTCATAATAGAAACAAATTAAGCGTCGGAATGTAGGTTTTCTTTATTTATTTGCGACCCACGTAGATAATGTAGAGTTAAGGTACATTTCGGCAGTTAATCGTGGGGTCCAGGAAGCGCCGCAGGTCGTCCTGGGAGTAGAGGCGGCGGCGGCGCGCGTTGTAGTTGAGCGCCTCGCACAGCCGGCAGAGGCGCGACCCCGCCGCGTACGCCCACGTCGCCTCCTCGCGTGCCTCGAAATGCCGCCGCCACACGTGGTACCTGACACAACGTGAGAGCTGTTCAATTTCAAAGTTATTTTGAAGACCGGACCGGACTCCAACTCAAAAAAAGCTACAGGCAATATAACTCTTTTTACCCACGAGCACGAGGTAATGGAGACGGTATATAATGCGTTTGTCTGTAATGTTTTTGATTTCAAAATTGTGTTTCAGTCCATTTGGTCCACAAAGATGATAGAAAGATGATTATGATCTAAGGACGATAAAGTGGGCTCCAATCCAAGTTCCAACTCTTTGCAAGTGAAGAAATGAACGGAGATCATGGAAGACTTTAGAGGAGGCTTATATATGTCGTATACGTATTGAAAGCCGTAGGGATAGATTGGATCTTGTCTTCCTTTACAAGTTATTACGGAACCAAATTGACTGTCCAGATTTACTGAGCCAAATAAGATTTAAAGTGCCTTACAGATATCCGAGAAACCAGATCCTACCACTTTGCCCTCCTTTCAGAAAAACAAAACTCGGTTCGAACTCACCCATAATTATGCAGAATTTGCAAATTATATAACAGTCATTCTAGAAAACTAGATTTAAGTAGGTAAAGAAAGGCTTCTTTTGCCATTTTGCATGGGGTGTTTACCTGTAATTGGCTGTGCATTTATTAATACCACAATCTAAATTACTTAGAATAAGTGTCGAAGTAAAAGCTGTTGGTGAACCAAAAAATAAAAAAAAAATAAAAAAAATGTCGGAAGACGTGATTAAGAGGCTGATATGGATTTTGTATGCACAACGGGATAATGCTTGGCCTTCAACTCACCTGATGTCAATGACGATAAGGCCGAAGAAGGTGGAAGCACACTACACCCGAAATCCTCGTCACTGAGGAACTGGCTATCTTACCTCTAAAAACCCACAGCCATCCCACCTCAATATTTCCTCGTGGCTGTCAGCTATGCCGCGCATATGCAGCGCCAGGTCCCGGGGCGTGGCGTAGTCGGCCACGTGCAGGAAGGACCCCGGCGGCAGCAGCGCCGCGCACTGCTCGCGCGCCGCCCCCTGCAGCACCGGGATGGCGCCGTTGCGCAGCGCGTGCGACCACACACGCTCCGACATGTACTCGTTGCACTCAGAGTTCTCGAACGCCAAGTAGAATATGTAGCGTTTGATGGAATGGCAGTCTCCAATTTTGGGGCATCTAGTAGGTAAGTAAGTAAGTAATTTTATTTGCAAGAATACGGTTACAAAAGTGTTCTTAAACTAAGTTATTTCCAACATATTCTATCGTTACACAATCGATGTGCAAATATTTAAAAATTGTAGACTATGTAAGTAAGTATGACTAATATTTAATAAGTAAGGTAATAAAAACCAAGTGTATATCCATAATTTAAAAATTGTCAATTAAAATAAAATTAAATAAGTAAATAAGTATAAGTCAAATTTCCTGTTTGTTTCTGCTTTTTATTATAGCAGAAACAAACATATCTAGGGCAAACAATGAATATTATATAATTATATTTTTTATTTTATTTTATTTTTATTAGCAAAGCTATAATATGAAAATGAAAATGCAACGCCGAGCGGCATAATGTAACTAAACCAAAAAAAAATGTGTTAGAAAGTATCTTAATTAAAACAAATACGCTAGTAAGTACGCACTCCTTGCTTGGTTTTCGGTAAAAGCAACTTCCATAGTAATGCACACGCATGTGTAGCTTGAGTGTGTTTAGATAATTCATTCGAGTCTTGTAGCGGCAGTTGGAGAGCAGCGAGGCGGCCAGCACCTCGCGCTGCTTGCGCTCCCAGTGGGGCACCAGCGCCGCCACCTCTGCCAGCGACCGGTCGGCCGTCGCCGGCGCCGCCAACGGCAACGTGCGCCCGAACGGCACCGGCACGTCTGACTCACTCCTGAAAAGACCTCGCTTGACTATCAGCCATTTTTAATGTCCCCTCTGCTGGGGCACAGGCCTTCCTAATGGGTGGATAAAGAGGGTGGGCCATAACCCATCACGCGGGTACCAATGCGGATTAGTGGGTGTTAACGACTGCAAATGCAGCCGGAATCAACGGTTTAACGTGCCTTCCGAAGCGCGGAAGAGCTCGAGATAATATAATTTGGTCACCCATCCCATGACCGACCCTCGCGAAAGTTGTTTAACCTCCGCAATCACTGGGCCAGACGCTATAACACTCCGCGCGCCACCGAGCTCCTCTAAGACCTCGCTTAAAATGTGAAAATTTACTAAACTTCAACTATTTACTTCCCCGTCCTAATTTTAAAGAATTTTTCTTGTAAGAATATTTTGCTATTCAATTCAAATACTCCCTGTACTAAAAGAATAAGATTACGGTCTCGTCCATAGGTTTCAATTTGGAACTGATTATCGAAAACGCAATTGATTATATTATTTGCTACCTGTATGTCATGGACCAGTTAAACAGGTTCCCTAGCTGCTTAATCTGATCCTCGTCAACGGAGTACATAGGGGAGGTGAGAGAGAGAAACACCCAACGCTGTCGGTCGGTGCGGGCGTCGGTGCGAGGAGGGACGCCCTCGCCCAGGGTCACCAGCACCGCTTCCGCCTCCGAAAGCCACCTGTCATCCTCTTCGAAATTGCAGTTTAAGACGCTGCAACCCTCCAGAAGAATTTGGCTGTCTCTGACGATAAATAACAAGAGAGGTAGAGTATTGAAAAAAATATCGTGTCACTCGGGAACTCAGCCCCCCCGCATGACAACTGTAACACACGATATATAACGCGTGATAACCGTTTTTTTGACACTCAACTGTCAAATTCCATTGCCTTTTGACAGTTAAACGTGATAAATCACTATTTTCATATCGCGTTTCGGTGGTCCTTGGTCCTCCGCTGGTCCAGCCCCCCTAGCGAAAAAATTCTTACTTAAGACTGGTTTAGTTTAGTTCTGGACTGGTTTTGGTGCCTTTCCAGTGAGCGTTTACACGCTTCCAGTACAGTGTCATTTGACTAAAGCACTCTACTAGATACGCTACTAAAATGTCGATTTACATGCTTTCAGTGCGAGGAAAGTGTCGCGCGGGGGGTGAGCGGGCGGCGCGGGCGCGCAGAGGGGTCTACTAGAAAGAACTGATTCCAGTTGAAAGGCTACTAGAACGTTACTCTCTTTAGTCATAAGACGACCGTTTATATGTTTTAACTAAAGCACTCTACTAAAGACTAAGATAATGTAAACCAGTCTTAATATTATAAATGCAAAAGTCCGTTTGTTTGTTACGCCTTCACGTCTTAACTACTGAACCAATCATCATAAAATTTTACATACACGTTGTCCTTTCATCCCGAAAAAAGTATTGTTCCCGAAGGAAAACAAGAGACGAAGTCGCGGGCGGCTATATCACATAAGTACCTACATCCACTTCTTTACACTATCTTTGTACATCCAAATCTGTGTAGGCATTTTGAAGTTATGGTGCAATAAGAGTACATTATGAGACAAGTTAGCTTAGGTTGCTCATTGCACACAAGGCTGTGGGTTGCAGCCCGAGCCGAAGCAAGAGCTCACGAGTTTCATACGACGTTTTTCAACACATTTGCGAGGAAAAAACAAAGTAATTTACCACACAGCAACAAATACGACAAAAACAAAATTATGATATATTATGGGAAAAGGCGCGCAGGTTTTTTTTTGTTTTTTGTCACACGCCCAACGCAATAATATTTTGCGAACAAAGGGGTGAGGAGCATACAGCCTACTTCAAAATTATAATTTTAAGTGATAAAATGCAAATATTTTAATATTTTTTAACAAAATATTGTGAATTATGAATAATTTGATAATAATAAATACTTGTTTGACTTAATTAAGGACTTACACATTTATTTATTCCAAAAATTTATATGAATTTTCAGCAGCTTAAAACCTCTTTGTTGTTACTAAAAAAAATAACTGTATTACCCGGCTAAATTGGGAATGCTCTGTTTACTCGCATAGAACTTGGCGATGAATTAAGGCTCACTTTACGAGAAGTGTGTTGAAAAAATATTTATATATTTACATAATAATCATCGTAAATAAGCAACCACTTACTTCGGTCCCCGGACTAGCCATGACACGTTGCCGGTTGTATGAATGTACACCAAAAACCGTTTCCTGCTGGGCTTTATATCGACAAATTCATTTTTGAATAAAATCGCTCCTAAGTTGGAAGTACTCATATACTGAAAAAATTATCAAAAATTAAAAAAAAAATGTTGATGCATGTGAAGTTTGATGGTCGTTTACAGAATAGAAGATTTTTATAGACAAAAACCTTAATATACCTTATGTTTCAGGAGAGGACAGCAATAATTTTTCATAAACATTTTATAATCACTTACTCAATTATTGTGGTAATAAAATTAGTTAGTTAAAATATTACTAACTTGTCTCTTTTGAAAATACTTAGCGACTATATATTCGTGTGAGCCCGTCTCCCAGTCACTAGCATTTATTTCACCGCCTGATGAGGTCAGAGCCCAGGACATCACAACCAGCACCACCGGTGAGAGCATGGCCGAATGGCGCGGCCAATGCGACTGTGGGCCACCAATGTTATGAATACACGCGTAAGTATTATTTCTCGCCATTGAACCTGTTGGCATATTATTGAAATTCTGAAGCAATAACATTATTATTGTATGCGGTCATGAAAGTTTAATAAATATTAAAACAATGTCCCTATGAAGATAATAATCATTCTTATTCAATTCTTATATTCTTTTTAATATGGAAATAATTATTTCTTCTCGTTAAATGCTATGGGCATACTGGAACATGTAATATAAGTAAACCTAGAAGATAAATCACTGAATCAGTGCGCGGTGCTGTCCGCCGCCGCCGCCGCCGCCGCCGCCGCCGCCGCCGCCGCCATCGCCGCCGATGTACTGCTTAGTGTTGCTACTACGGTTAAAGAATGAATTACATTGAGTATGATTATGAGAAAAACGGGATTTGCAATTAACTCCAATCAAAAGATATTCTGCATTCTTATTACGATTGTTGCTTGGTGCATCGATAGCGATCTTGGCCACTTTGCCAAAGCTCGCCGGCAGAGGCAAATGTTTGTGAGATGGGCAATCTTTACCGAGTCATGAATGTTTAGTGCGAGCTGCGGCGCGACGGGCGGCGCCGGACGCGTCGATCAGGTCGACGCAAATTGGACGTCCAACAAATTGAAGTTTTGTAATAGCGCGGGCTAATCTGATTGGCGCCGCGCGTGACTGCATCACATCACACCCGACACCACGTCGAAGAGCGGACGTTCCCCCACTTGATCAACGAATGCTGAAACTCTGTATAAATCTGCTGTCGAAATCGCAATGGTCGAATGGCAGTCAGACCAAGCGGTAAATCTCTGTGGAGTTAGATTAGGTTACGTCGAAATACTGAACATAAAAAACCGGTCAAGAGCGAGTCGAACTCGTGCATCGAGGGTTTCCGTACCATCATAATAAATACACTGCAGAGCTGTAGAATAATAAAATTATTATTGCAGTATTAGGTCAGCACCATCTCTTGGCCGATAGTGGAACTATTTTACCCCTCATATGACACCCCACATGCCCTAGTCGCCCTACTAAATTTTTTTAAGACCCCTTTTCAGTCCCTGTTGTTAAAAAATATTTATTTTTTTATTTTTGGGAAATAGTTGGGCAAACGTCATCTTAAACTATTCCAAATTTCAAGTTGATACCATTAGTAGTTCTCGAGATATCTAGCTGTGACAGACAGACAGACAGACTGAGTCACACCATAAGGGTTCCTTTTAACCATTTTGGTACGGAACCCTAAAAAGGGATATTACAAACTCGGAAAGAGAAACTTATCGTGTCAATTACATTACATTATTTCACTATGGAGCTTTCCAGATACCTTTAGCCTGCACATAACCGAGCTTGGCACTAAACTTCCATCTCCGGTACCTGCGGTGTGCGTGCGCGTACGCAAATATAATGTGGAACCCCGGTCTGTGTGTGTCTTCCCGGTGGTCTGGTTCATCACGACATCATTGAAATTCAACGCGGAAATGAATTTCAATACTTACTTCCCGCAGTGTGGGGAAGAAGTATTCCAAATTCAAAACGGTAGAACTCATCAACGTAATAAAACTTAATGGCTGCATGACATGGCAACACGAACCAACTAAAAAAAAATTTATTTCCTTACGTTTTTTGAGACAATCACATCACCACAGAGTGAGGAAATAATCACTACGTTTTACACATCACATACAAGCTTCGAGCAACGACGGCTTCGAAGCCCGTCTTACTCTAAGCATACAAGCTTTGTGCAGGAACCTATTTACATTGCTTAGGTACTACGCATTAGGTACACCGGTTTGAAAGGAATACTTACTTCCCGCATTCATAATCATATTTAATCCCGCACTCGCCTGTACTGAACTGTAATTTACTATTTTTATACTTTACCTGGCTTTGGGTCGGCAAGACCTTTGGTGCAGTATGAAGACTGTAGCTTTAACGGTTTAGCTGCTAAAGCTTTGTGACGGACGACAAATGGTCACATGATCACAGCAACAGGCTCCGTTTGACCTTCGGGTACGGAACCCTAAAAATGTAATAAATAAGATCTTTCTTATTCTTTATTAGAGTAATACTCGCGATGGGCTGTCGGATTTCCACATTCAATTCAATCCTCCAGTAGGTGGATGGTAATTTTTCTCATTTCTTAAAGCCGTTTCATCGAGACCAACCGGCGCGGCGACGGAATAATTTTCCGCTCGAGTCCCCGCCGCGGAGCTCCGCAATAACGAGTCCGCTTTTAGAGTCGCCGGTGACGCCTTGTCGATATTAAAAGAGACCTCAGCGCAACTGAACCACCCTCAATAATAACTGAGAAGTCGAAAACACTGAATTCTGAATTTTCTTAGCGACAATATTTCTGTAATCGTAACCTCACTACTCCAAATTTTGAGACGTAAGCAATCTCGTTTTTAATAGTAACGTCGTAATTTACCCCGTCTCATCTTAAAATATCGACTGCGGTGTAAAATAAATCGCGTAAGGGGGTCAGCGGCGGAGCGAGTGCACTCGAGGTGGCCTCGCAGTGCTGACTCGGCCACCCGCCCCCCTGGGGGGTCGCCCACCCACAGCCACTCACTAATCACCGCTCATGTCACTTGATGGACAACGACCTCTTTATAAATACGAAAAGTAAGTTCCATTTACTAAACGGGTAAAACATTAAATTGAATTTGTGAGCTAAACCAAACGAGGTAGCAAGAAAATAGTAGTCTAGCCTAATCACGTAAAAACTGATCAGAATTTAATGAAATTAAAACATGAGGATTTTATCGAATGTCCACGCGGACGAAGTCGCGGGCGGAAGCTAGTTTATAATATTTAGAATTGTATCCAGAGATATTAGTATCCCGTTCCCGTTCCCGTTCCCGTTCCCGTTCCCGTTCCCGTTCCCGTTCCCGTTCCCGTTCCCGTTCCCGTTCCCGTTCCCGTTCCCGTCCCCGTCCCCGTCCCCGTCCCCGTCCCCGTCCCCGTTCCCGTTCCCGTTCCCGTTCCCGTTCCCGTTCCCGTTCCCGTCGGGATAATTTTCAAAATAACAAAATATGTGTGTGCCTATTTATTTTTAGACATGCTCCTACGAATTTTAAAGTTGTAATGTCTATTTTATATTTTTTTTCCATACAAAATTTGAACCCCATTTTCACCTCTTTAGGGGTCAAATCATGTCCACCGTGTTGGACTTCAAAATAAATCTCATTTTCGCAATCACCATCCCATAAAACCTCAAGAACGACATCCATATCGATTTTTATGTTTACTCACCCATTTACCCCTAAGTGGTTGATTTTCAAAATTACAAAATATATGTTTGCCTATTTATTTTTAGATGTGCTACTACGAAGTTTAAAGTTGTAATGTCTATTTTATATTATTTTCCATACAAAATTTGAACCCCATTTTCACTTCTTTAGGGGTCAAATCATGTCCACCGTGTTGGACTTCAAAATAAATGTCATTTTTGCAATCGTCACCCCAGAAAACCCCAATAACGACATCCATATCTATTTTTGTTTTTTTTTACCCCTTTTCATCCCCATTTCATCCCCATAGGGGTTGAAATAGTAACAATAACAATCTACGTTGCGTTAGATTTCCATCCATAAGCCTAAATTATAAATTTAGCGATTTTTACTTCGAAAATAAAGGATTTTCTTCAATACACAACTTCATCCCCCTATTTGACCCCTTCAGGGGTAGAATTTTGAAAAACGCTGAGACCCGTATTTATTAATTTTCAATGGCCAGCCTAAACACAAAATTTGAAGATCCTAGCTTCAAAACTGAGGGACTTTCATACAAACTTTGGACCCCCGTTTCACCCCCTTGGGGGGTGAGTTTTGAAAAATCCTTTCTTAGTGCACCTCTAGACCTCATAAGGAACCTATGTGCAAAATTTCAAGTCTCTAGGTTCAGCGGTTTGGGCTGTGCGTTGATATCTCACTCAGTCAGTCAGTCAGTCAGGACTTTGAATTTTATATATATAGATGAAGAAAATAACGAGTTTATTTAACGAAGTTTAATTGCGTGTGGCTGTTTACCTGACGACCTTTGTCTTAAAGTCTGAACTTAGACGAAGATTTTAATTTATGCTCTAGAGCATGAAAAGCGATTTTATGCAGCCTATACCCAACATAATGACGAACTTTACGAGCATGAGGAGTGAAAAAAAATTTGGACGAACTCGATTATTGTCATAGAATTATTATAATATTTTTAACCGACGTATAATTTTATCATTATTACTCCTTAAATATACTCGTATTTGTGGCAGCAGCAGCACTACACTAAGTATCCTAAATCAATGGCTTTTTCAAAGCCTAATCCATCTCGTAGCAATATGCATTGCATGCTGCCTATTTAAATTAGGTACCCTATGCATGCATGCATGTGCCGCCGCCGGTCACAGGCCGCAGCTGCGCCGGGAACAAGCCACACACCACCCCAGCAGCAATAGTCAAGAAACTGACTAGTTAAGATATGCCGTTGCTCCTCCGTATGATTATCCTAAAATTCATCATCGTGTCCAGGTGAAATCAATCGAACATATAAACAATTTTACTTAATTTCAGATGGCAGCAGAAATCGAAAGGAATTGGTTGCCAAACTATCCGAAAGTTATTTTTTTTCGGTCAATCATCGGGATCAGAATTTGGCCGTCGAAATAGGTAGCTCTCCTTCCCAGATCGGATCGCCACGGACAACACTAGGGATCACACTACTGGCTATATAAAACCACTTTTATTGCACAGTTAATAACAGACATGATATTTTATGTTTATGATGAGGTTTGTACGAGCCAGACTTTTATTACAATCATAAATGCCCAAGGAAAATGCTGACAAAATGAATTTATACGACGCACTAGCACACTTCAGATAATTTTCAACGTCTCGTTGCATCTAGATTAGAGCTAGCTGACAACAAATTTCAGAGATTCATTCTTTGCTTTTGTCAACTTTGTCTAGGGATACAGGTGTTATTTTCATACAAACGAGGTAACTTTGAAGCCTTGGTTTTCTGCAAGGGATGTACCGTGCTGTGATCTGATGATGGCCATCCAGGGAGTGAATGGAGGAGATTCAGATCGCTATACACACCCAACTGATATGATCAGCATTCTAAAAGAATGATGGGTCAGAGTTCTCAGTTTCAGGATTTCCATACATTTTCATGCTATTTTCGCGGTTTTTTTAAACATTTCCTTCAATCTTTTAGCATATTGGTCAGATCAGTTGGGTGTGCATAGCGATCTTAATCTCCTCCATTCACTCCCTGGACAGCCATCATCAGATCACAGCACTGTACATCCCTGGCAGGAAACCAAGGCTTCAAAGTTACCTCGTTTGTATGAAAATTACCCTAGGAAAAATAACACACCTGTCACTCAGGAGGACCAATGTTCTCTGAAAGGAGCTGAAATGTTGGGAAAGTCGTAAAAAGTAATGAATATAAAGTAATTAAGTTTTTAAAACCATCAAAAAGTATAATTTTGTAATTGAATAATAGTTTCTATAAGAAGGCGCTTATATATCGGTCCACAGTAGCAGACCGCTCTTAAAATAAGAAACTTTATATTGTTTCTTATCCCACCATTACGCATTGGGCCCGCGTGGTGGGTTATGGCCCAACCTCCTTATCCACCCATAAGGAAGTCCTGTGCTCCAGCAGTGGGGACATTAAAATGGCTGATGGTCATTGTTTCATAAATTAAAAGTTGTCCGCCTGCAGCGCGCCTCTGACGAAGTTGTGGCGGCGAGAGGATCCGCCACGGCGACCGACGGCAAAACACATCACTCGCGTTAAGAGGATTGTCAACCACGTGGTCTCCATACAAACGGCGATAACGTTTCCCACCCTCTAAACCTTAACCTACAGCAATGAATTTTTGGTATTTTTTTGAAATGCCTAAATACTAGGGCTGTACGTTTTGATTTTTTAAATATCTATAATAGATATCGAAATATTTGCATTTTAGTGATTTCATACAAAACACAGAAGTGCCAATATTTTCAAATCTACAATGAATATTTTAAAAATCAAAACGTACAGCCCTAGTTTTTAGGCATTTCAAAAACATACCAAAAATTCATTGCTGTAGGTTGAGGTTTAGAGGGTGGGAAACGTTATCGCCGTTTGTATGGAGACCACGTGGTTGACAATCCTCTTAAGACTGGTTTACATTATCTTAGTCTTTAGTAGAGTACTTTAGTTGAAACTTGTAAACGGTCGTCTTATGACTAAAGAGAGAAACGTTCTAGTAGCCTTTCAACTGGAATCATCGCTTTAGTAGCATAGCACCCCCCGCGCGCCCGCGCGCCCGCTCACCCCCTGCGCGACACTTTCCTCGCACTGGAAGCATGTAAATCGGCATTTTAGTAGCGTATTTAGTAGAGTGCTTTAGTCAAATGACACTGTACTGGAAGCATGTAAGTAAACGCTCACTGGAAAGGCATCAAAACTACTAAAGCACCCGCATTCGAATCTACTCGCACGCTACTAAAGCACTCTACTAAAGACTAAGATAATGTAAACCAGTCTTTACAAACTTGGAATAGAATTGCTGAAAACTTGTTGGAGCTACTATGATACTGGATATGACTCTTGCCAAGCCCACGATTACAGAACATACGTTCTTTATCTAAATGGACTATTAATTAAAAGCTGTCTAAAAATAATTGGAAATGTGAAATTGAATTCTCGACTTTGTTAGAAAACTTGCCGGGAGGGGATGTAGTGGATGGGGAGGGGAGGCTTCGTTCGAGAGAAAATACCCAATACGAGAGAGGCTGATTGGAAATTTTTAATTATAATCTTTATTATTAGCCCGACTAAGACTGCAGCATTTCAACAGTTAAAAATACAATGCAGCTTATTTCAGCAAACATTCACTGTCTATTTGGCACGGCTATTACCGTCTGTGTTAGTTATACTCGTACAACTAAACGTAAATTATAAGCATCGAATAAAAACCGTTTTATTTTACTATCAACTCGTTGCCCGTGCTTTCGTCCATTTAGAATTTCGTTCCGCTCATGTTCCGCTTGGGAATTTCAAGAATAATAAAGTATTTCCTCCTCCAAGGAACAAAACTTAAATGCCGTTCTTTCGTAGCAAATCAAAATAGTTGCGTAGTACGAGTATGTGCTACGAAATGCTACGACGATTCTTCAGCTACGCCGGTTATAGCTACGAGAATTTTTAGAAGATCATGTTGCAATCCCAATCAATTTCTGAATTAGAAGCTTTCTGAAGAATTTCTGAATTTCTAAATAAAATAACTCAAAATAGTTTTGTTTCCGTCGAGAAAAAGCAACTTTTTTAAGACTGCAAAATTTCTCAATATTTGACACAAAAACAATAATGCTAGCTGTCAAAAGACACGTCGTGGTACGGTTTAAGTGAACGATTGAACGATGACGTCACAAAACTTCCAACGGAAACATTATTACAATAATCATACTTTATGAAGGTCGTGGTACGAAATAGCATGGTAAGAATGTTATAATACTGCGCTAAGACATGGCAGTAGGCACCCTGAATTAGAAGCAATTCCTCTGATTAATAAATTAGTCTTTCAGTGGTGCTGAGGACGTTCGGGCATGATTTAGTGGTGCGGCTGCGGCGTACATCCGAGCACGTTCCGGGTATCTCCGCTACATTTGAAATATGATGGCCCGGCGCCATATGCTAATGGGCGGCTGTCATTATGATCCGTGAGTCGTGCGGGGCGCTGGGCCCCGGGGAGCGCCGGGGGGGGGGCGTCAGGGCCCGCGACTCGAATGCCAATCGGCTGATAATGCAATCGGTGATTTTTTTGGCGATTAGGTATATAGATGGTGTAGCCCTACCTTTTTATGGCTCTGTAGCCTAATGGCAAAAAAACGAAACCCTTATAGATTCGTCATGTCTGTCTATCCGTCCGTCCGTATGACACAGCCACTTTATTCCGACTTGCAAAATTAATAAGGAATATACCGGTTAATTTTGAAGTAGGGATAATTGACCCCCTAAACGATCAATATTGCTTGTCAATCATTTACATTGCATCGGATAATCAATCACATTTTGATCGTCTATAAGAGCGATGCTTGACAAGCACCACAGAATAGATAGATTACCGTGGCCAATCAAAAGTAAGCCACGCCCCTAAATGGTAAAAGCAATGTAAATGATTGACAAGCAGTTTTGATCGTTTATGGGGTCCATAAAATAAAAAGGGGCAAGGCTAAAACACCTTTTAGGCCGGCCACACACAGACGGAATCCCGTTACGGAATTCCGAATGGAATTTCGATAATGTATGAAGATTCCGTACGGAAAAATCCCGTATGTGTGTGGTAGTCCATCAATTTGTATGGATTAGCTGCGTTCGGAATCACGTATGTACGGAATTCTGTAACGTGATTCCGTCTGTGTGTGGCCGGCCTTAGGCTGATTCCGCACGGAGACGAGGGTAACTGTATGACTAGGGTTACCAACATGTCTTTGGCGAAATATAGTATTTTTCAAATTAAGCTATAAAAAATATAGTACACTTAAAAAAAAATTGTATTTAATAGGCAATTTTTTTTTTAGTTATTTATTTTTATAAAAGATATTTTTTCAGTTTTTGCATTTTTCAACAAGTTTTGGATGTTTTTGGAGTATTTTTTATATCTTTCGCTTTTTAATCGCACTTGAATTGAACTTGACGCACTTTCGTTATCGCTACCTCTTTCCATAACTAATTTATATAAGACTTGAGTTATATTTCTCAAAGAAAGAATAATGTTATATTTTGCAGATGATTACCAACAAAATCTCAAAACAAAAATAGAGCAGACCAACCAATGACAAAACTATCGTTTGAAGATTTTGAATTTGACATTGATGCAATAAAACAGATACTTTCAGAATTCAGATACGATATACACTACACGCTATCGAATCAGTCAAAATGCACGATCACAAATAAAAAAAATAAAGATTTGTTTCTTAGCGTTCGATGTTAAAAATATAGTATTTTTGCGTACTATATATTTCTTTAACAGTACATAGTACGCAGACCCGAAATATAGTACAATACTATATATTATAGTACGGTTGGCAACCCTATGTATGACTAACTTAATCGCGATATATCTACAGATAAGAAAACTAGTTGCAATTTCTATGGGAAATCGTACAGCAATGTGAATAGAGGGACATTGTGTTAAATGCGGCATGCATGATTGCATGTGTCGGTATTGTTGCGCTGTGGTGCGAGCGAGTGATGTGGATGGAATCAAGTTCCTTTATGTCACAGTGTCGCTGTTTTACCAACAATAAAGTAAAGTTTTAATAGAGCTGAACCAAAATTAAATTTACAAATGCATTTGAAACGACCACAAGCACTCCTAAAACAATCAGAAGTTCACTATTTGCTGGAAATGTTTAGCTTGTTTCCTGCCATCAATTTTAAACTAGTCAAATAGGTAGGTAACTATAACTAGGTGACTATTAAATAGATTGTTTTTTCTTACCTATGTTTGGTCAACTTATTTTTGTTTTAAACGCGTACACACTACAAATACAGCCTCGCCTCAATAAAAATCGCTACTGAATCTTCGGCGGGCGCTCGAGCGGGCGCGGAGGCGGAGGTAACCAAAATGCCTTTTTTAAACTTTCAAAGGCAATAAACATTTAATTTTAAGGTAGAACAGTACCTAACTTTAATACTTGTTGTTACAGAATATGAAGCTTACTTTTAATTGTTAAAAAAGAGGAATTTTAGCAAACAAGAAAAAACTATAACTTTGTTGTTATTTAGATGTTTTGTTGTTTAGGTAGTAAAGTAAGTGAAGTACGTGACCCATTTTGTAACTTCCAGTCGGTCGTTACAAAACTTTTAACTGTCGCCGAGTTGTGAACTAATGAAGGGAAACATTTAGCGACGCTAATAGGGATGTTGACTAATGAATAAAATAACGAAATACTATAAAAAATTGGAAACATATTAAACTATTAGAGTAGCTTGTATACCTCTTAGTTTTATATATTGCATATTATTTGTTTTATGACCCTTCAAAGTTGGGTGGACAAGTCCATTTAAAAAGTATACAATTTATTAAAATAAATGATACCTTTAATTAGTCCGTAAAATGTATAGCAAATTTGTCGAAGAAACCATTTTGATAAACACAATATTTAATATAGCTGCTGAACAAATTTCCTATGCGTTGCATACAAACTAGCACGGCGTGACGTCATAACGTGCAAGCCATTAGTATGGAGCGTTTTTGATCGAGTCCATTTGTGTGCATTTCACACTGTGATATCTCGGGCAGTTTTCATGCTAGCGAATTAATTCTTTTACCAATGTTTCTTTTTTTGAGAGGTAATTTATGTAACATAAAATAAAAAAAATAGTCAACATCCCTATTGTAGTGTAGCTCGGCTCGGGAGAGTTCGGCTATGTTTGTGCGATTGTGCGTCCGCGCGCTGGCCGTCGCGTCGCCCGCCGCGCTCGTTACCAACTTTATTGTGCTCCTAGTTTCCGGCTCATCCGGTTGTTCCCCAGTCGTTGTCCGCTCGTCCGCGCCGCGCCCGACACACCCAATCAATGGAAAACGATTGCCATTAAAAAGTTCGTCTCAACAAATTGAAACGAAGTCATCTTTGAAGTCGCACAATAGGTTCGGTTCGCAAAGGTTTCATTGGAAATAATCGTTCGAGAAATATTGTTTCCTTTTCAGAATTTCATATTTGTGTTCAAATAAAGTGCTTGTGTTGACCTCCACCGTTTGTAGATTAGAAGGCATAGAGATAAGGGATGAAATTAAAGTTAGTGGCGCTGCCGTACTTTTTGAACTGCGTACGTAGGAGTGAGATAGTGATCGTGTGTGCCGGCTGCCGGCGGGTGGGCCGTCACGTGCCGGGCGGAGATAAGGCGCCGGTGCCGGAGCTGACCGTCCGTCGCCTGACTGTCCCACCCTGCTCTCACAGAAAGGGATAATCCCGCGAAATGACGGTATAATTATCTTGCGGTGGAATCGTATGTTGGGCTGTCTTTAATATGATAAAATTGTTTAAAAAAAACAAAAAAACCGACTTCAAAAAACCTACGTCTAAAAACCAAGAAATAATATTCATAATAATAAAAATACGTCTATTGAAATCGGGTGGGGCTGGAGTACAAATTCCTTTTTTTTATTCTATTCAGTGTCATTTGACTAAAGTACTCTACTAAATACGCTACTAAAATGTCGATTTACATGCTTCCAGTGCGAGGATAGTGTTGCGCGGGGGGTGAGCGGGCGGCGCGGGCGCGCAGGGGGTTCTACTGGAAAGCGATGATTCCAGTTGAAAGGCTACTAGAACGTTACTCTCTTTAGCCATAAGACGACCGTTTACATGTTTCAACTAAAGCACTCTACTAAAGACTAAGATAATGTAAACCAGTCTCACATTAATTCAAGCCCGTCGGCGTCGCCTCGTAACCCAGTACATAACTACTTATGCATTAGAGCTGGCCGCAGTGATAATGAATATTCAGTAAGGCCGCATCGCCGACATCGGCAGTTTTGGCAGATCGGCTGATGGCCGTCCTTCAATAATGATGACCACTACACTACCATCGAGTATATACGTTCATCCGAACATCTTCACTTAGGTAAGTGTAGAGGGGTTTACAATTTATAAGATGAGTGCGAGAAGATTTGTAAGGGAAAGTAAATGTACGAAACAAACCCAATGATAGTCTTTCTAACACTGATTTTATTCCAAAGTAATTATAAAAATGTAGCATAAGCAGAATCGCGGAAACGTACCTAACTACAAATACATAGGTATTTTATTGTTTCTACGTGACCCAAATTAGTACGTCACACGATTACATATTAATATTATTTATTACTGTACGTTTACTCGTACATCCTGCCGGCCCAAAAGGGGAAACGCTTATGCAAAATGTATAAAAGGGTGTAAAATTGATAATAATAAAAATATAACAATTCAAAATGTAAAATAAAAATATCAAAAATTCCTTAAATATTTGATCACTGCACTACACTTGTATCAGGGATTGACAGTCGCACAGATCGCGGTCGGTTCCTGGGGGGTGCAGCTGCAGTATCCTGGTTGTCATCGCGGATAGCTTCCATCGGGATTGTGTCCGTAGGGGAGTTATCCACAGTCGGGGTCGTCTTGCTTCTGCGCCATCGCATTATCGCGTAGACGATTCCCGCGACAATAATCAATCCCAGTATTGTGTACATTACTGAGTACTGATGTACGTCGTGCACGCTGAGTGGTGCGTCTGCTTGTTTTTTAAGGGTAGTGATCTCAGTCTTCATGCGGCGCCACTCGTCGTCATGGTCTTCGGGGGCGAATGTAAAATTCTCAAAGTCCGAGAAATTGAACATTGAATTCAATATTGAAGTATCGGATAGGGATGGTATATCCTTTTGGATCTTGACATGGCTTAAGTAATTGTTGTGACTGAGTATGGAGAAAACGTCACTCTTCATTGTACAACCTTGACCTATCTTCAGTAGGCCATTCCCGTTCAATGACTTAATTGCCATTCCAGTGTCTGTGCAAAATATGCGCACCGTGCATTTCCCACAACATGAGAATAGCCACTTGTTATCGCTGTGTAACTTGATCCATCGCTCGCGACACGGCGCTTGTATTGCACTACACATTGTTTTATTATGAATATTCAAGTTACAAATTGCTTGTGTTATTTGTAATTCATAAATCGGTTTATCTATAGAGCATAGTAATTTGTTTGTCCGTGTATGTATACAACTTTGAATATCTGATTCTGTTAGAGTTAAGAGCAGATCTCTTTGTAGATTGAATGCGATATAGGGTGCAATGAATTCCACGTAGTAAGTCTCCTGCGGAAGGCTTATCACTTTGTCTAGCTCAAAAGCTTCCTTATTGACAAGCGGAATCTTGATCTCAATTATCAAGTACGAAGTACCAATATCACCACTAATTTTCATTAACTTGTATAACTCCTTCAAATCGTGCTTGTCGGCAGGCAAAGTCAGGTCGTTTGGTATATGACTGTATATCATGTTCAACTGTTCTTCTAATTGCTCTGGTGGCAATAAGTGAGCGTCCACATGACCACGTGCGAGGTCAGTTACGGTATCTATTACACTTTCTTGCATGTTTCGTATGTTTGAAATAATGATCATAGCCGAGAAGGATGATGATAGAATGTGTAACTCGTCACTAGTTTGCTTTTCCATTCGGGTGGTATGTAGAGTAAAATCCTGTAGGCACTTCTGGACCATTCCAAACTGTTTGTTCATGATGGCTTCGTTTCTCTGGAGGATATTATATTGAGCTTCAATAACACTTGTTTGGTTTTTCAATAGAAGTTGTAGGTGGTTTTCGTTCATCGAAATTTTTTCTATGTCTTCTTCATATTTCTTGGCGAAGCGATCATCCAGGACTCCAAACAGTGAATTAGCGATGTAGCCGACACCGTCAAGCAGTCCTCGTTTTTCTCTTTTATGACCTCTGTTCGTGAGTATTCTATTGTAATGTTTGATCTCTGATAATTCATGTTGCAGTTGAAATATAATACTTTTATATTGAGTCGGAAGCGCAGCGGTGTGTAGGTACGCTTCCAAGTGACCGACGTAATTATGCACGTGACGTAATGCTGACCAGTATGTACTCATATTGTAGTAAACAATCAACTTCCATTCGTCACGAATTATGTTCATATCGTACATCTTGTCAAAATAAATGTTTTGGTTGGCGTTCAAGGTCGTTAAGTTATATGAACACTGGGCGGGGGTGAAGAGAAGCATAAACAGCATCATCGCCATTGTAAAAAATGTTCCCAAAGGCCTTCTTGTCGTGCGTCTGGGACGTTGTCGATCGCTTGTTTCTGAGTTAAGCGGTGACGTCTGAGCCGTGACGTCATCACATGTCGGTGATTGTACGTCACTTGTTTGTTTTTGTATGTGTTCAGCTGCGTTGAGTAAGGGCGATAACTTTAAAATTGGTCTCTTCATAATTCCATCATCAATAAGTTCATCAGGCACATTAACATTTATGAAAATAATATATAATACCTAAATAAGGTAACACTATCAAATGTTTATCAACACGACGTCGAAAGTCGTGTTGAGAAAAATACAGTCGAGATAAGATTGAAATACAAAACTTTAAATTAGTTAGCTACCGGGCAGGTATGTAGGTAGTCCAATTTGGACCTTCAACCGAAAAATCTGTAATCAAATACAAATGCAAAACAAGTTGAGGCGTACGATGATAAATAAACGGCGCGAGCTACAAATGAACCTGAAATATCCTTGGAAGACAGGGTCACGAAGGTGTAGCTGATGAATAATAGGAGCACCAATAAAACACAACCGTTAATTCGCTTCACACATCTATTTGCAGAGAGAGAGAACAAAAGTTTGCTACCCACTATTACAATTTTATTGGTAACATACATTACAGAACCAAATGAAATTCCGTCGGCCGGCGATGGCCGATCTGCATCGATCATTATACCCTGCTATACAAGATGTTTGGTAATAGCCTTATAAAGCGGAATATGGTGGATAGGGACCAACAATCTGAACAACTTTTACTATGGGACCAGCTCTGAAATCGCGAAAAAAAAATCAGCTGTTTTATACATTTTGATATTTTTGTTATTAATTTTTGTATGAAACAGCTGATTTTTTTTCGCGATTTCAAAGTTGGTCCCATAGTAAAAGTTGTTCAGTTTGATGGTCCCTATCCACCATATTCGGCTTTATAAGGCTATTACCAAACACCCTGTAGAATTAGTGGACAGAAATTGTAGTGGAATGCATTTGTTTCCGCCGCCGAAGCTGCATCCGGGCCGGACAGCGGACAAGTCCGGATAGTTTGCGCGCTGCATTGTGTGATACTTACCTAGCTACCACGCTATGGTTACAGAATGTATTTGCTATGGTTTATCTTACTTATCATAATCCATAAAAATGATCCCCTACGTAAGTATATATAAATGTATTTGTTTATTCTGTTTTTTTTTCTCCTTGGTGTTTTGTTTCTACACTTTACCTTATTCGAGTAGATACAAAACGTTGTGATAGAGCTGTCGATATTATTCACTTTTTCCACGTGAGTAGAGGCGGGGAAGGGCGGCCGGCAGGGCAGGCTGGCACGCAGCCAGCGACAGTGCAGCGGAGGCGGCACGGTAATGATTACCGTGGCGGAAGTGCTGCAAATTTTACAGAGTGCAGCGGCTTCTGCATTCAGCCTGGGGGTCAAGTCTGCTAATTAATTTTTTCGTCAAAATCGTAGTTCAATGGTGTTCTAATGGTAATGCTTTTTGACAAGTTCTTGTTTCTTAAACCCAAAATCAAGAATGTTTCCGTTTTGGGTTTAAAAATACAATGTGTTTCGGTTTTGGGTTTAATAATCAAGAACTGTGTCAAAAAGCATTACCATTCAAACACCATCGAACTAAGATTTTCCGAAAACATTAGCACACTTGACCCCCTGCTTGCAGGCCGTCCGTTGACCTGCACTCCCCAATGTGTGTTTTGATTTTTGAATTTGATCAGGGGGCCTATTACGAAAATAACATACGCAATTGCGTAACGCAGTCACTTGGTCACGAAAGTCGTCCGCAGTTCGTCGGTTGTGGCTATTCAACACGTTTTCAATTTGACTATCGTAGCCCAAAGACTATTAAACGAATGATGTCGAATACGCTAGAGAAAAACTGTCAAAGTTACGCAAGCACTTTGCAATATCGCATACGCAAGTGCTTTGTAATAGGAAACAATCATAACGAAGCACGGTCGCAGCTGCGTGTATCGCGTGAAACTTTTCGTAATAGACCCCCTGGCAATATGCAGGAAAGTATTTTATATCCAGGACACTATTTTGATCACCACTATAAATTGTCATACGAAAAACGTGCAAACTATTCCTCGAAACGCACCTAAATATGTGTGCTTAAATACAAATTACCTATTTAGGTGCGTTTCGAGGAATAGTTTAGTTGCGCCTTGCGCTTCATTAGGTGCGCTTCAAAATGGGTGCGCTTCGAAGAATACCTTTGTTTGTCGGCGACAAACAATAAAATACCAATAGATGATAGACATTTTGCTTCTATTTGGATCCATTAAAAACTGCAAGCTGTTCAAACATATAAGTGGTGTCGGTGACAGTTTCGGTAGTGGTAGCGAGCAGCGGGTCGAGGCAGAGCATGTGGTCGCGCAGGTCCGCCCAGCCGCCGTTGCCGCGCGGCGGCGGGCGCCACTGGTGCCGCGTGCGCCCCGCCATGCCGAACAGCACCACCGCCCGGAACGTTCTCGGGTACATGTCGCCGGCGGCACGCCGCGCCACTTCCGCGCACCACGCCGCCGCCGCGCGCCCGCTCGGGAACGCACCAGTCGACAGAACCCGCGGCGCCGCCGTAGCCACCATCTCGGCGTACCCCCGCGGAAACCGTTTAAACAGGTTTACTAACGAATAGCTCCAGTTTACATCGTCGTAGAAACAGAAATGCGAACCCAGCGCGGCGATTTTCTGCCAGGTAGTTCGATTAAACGTCATGCCCCAGTCGTACGGCGGCCGCCAAGACTCGACCGTGAGCTGATTGTAGTCGAGACCCTGCGCCCACAGTCTGCCGAATGATATGAGGTGCGCGGACGAGAAGTATGTCAGCGCCTTACGTGCATAATTCAACACGTACAAAATATCGGGAAGCACGTAGTCACTCTCTTCGAGGAAGATAACGATCCCCTGGTGCCTTTCGGACCAGTCGAATTTATTGAAGACGAAGTGGGCCTTCCACCACCAGTGGTGCTTGTGCTCGGCGCGCCGTGCGCTCCGGCCGACGCACGCGACGCTATCGTTGCAATCCTCGGAATCCACGCCCGGGAACTTGTCGGGATTCAATTGCACCGAGTAAGGGAAAAAAATTTGCATCACTTTAACGAACTTTATGCTGCGGATCAGTCGGTTTATGCGATCATCGTAGTAGCTATGGGAAAATATAACCATAGCTCTCTTAATGTGGCTGACTTGACCGAGCGAAACGATGAGATACTGCAGACGCTCGACATCTTTGTGCACTTGAACGAGGAAGATGTCAGTGTCGCGTCGGAGCGGTCCGCAGCGGTCCCAGTTGAAGATCTCTGCGTCGTGATTGAGGCGGCCCATGAGCGCGGCGAGCTCGTCGAGCTGGCGCGGGTTGCGGGCGACGGGCGGCAGGGAGTACCCCTCGGGGAAGCGCAGCAGCGGCCGCAGCGCGCGCGGCACCGCCACCGCCGGCCCGCGCCCTGCCCCCCACAGCTTCCACGCCGCGCTCACCGCCACCAACGCCAGTAGACCGGACAAAAATCTGTTCAATCTCAACCAGGGCCATTTGAAAATTATTTTCAATTTTGTGATCACATACTTTGTCGAAATGATCATCATGAAATCCTTTTTTTCTGGTCTGTGCATGAAATCATTTTAATTTAAAGTTTGGATCCATATAATAATATAGGTATTTACTTTCAAACATATAAAAAATTAATCTAGATGCCACATTTCACTTTGATCGATCACCATACCAATGTTATGTTGACAACTCTGACAACTCAACTCAAAAACGCGCTTGTCGGTATGACAGGGCACACAGAACAAGATTCTTGTTCTGTTGTTCTGCAGTCCTCTAATCTAGGTCCTAGATAGAGGACTGCTATGATGGAGGATGGATCTAGCTCATAAACATCTCATAAAGTTAAATATTAACAGTTCGATATAACATGCTGGCCCGCAGGTTTGCACGCTGTACCAAGGAAGTTAAAATCACACTCTTGAAAGCATATTGCCAGTCTTTCTATACACGTGTAGCCTGTGGGCTGTGGGTCAGTTATACGCAGAGGGCTTACAGCGCACTGCGAGTCCAGTACAACGATGTCTTGTGCGATAACAATGACCTTGCTTGCACTAAACGTATGTTAGTGACTGCGCGGCGTGCTAGCGATTTTAACCCATAAACCTTAACCTTAGGAGTGGTAAAGCGCGAATGTTGTCAATAGTACCTACAACACCTAATACTATACTATAATAGGTATAGCAATTGACACCAAACTCTGGGGCGCGCGCGCCCGCCCGCCCAAACTTTTGTAGGGAAATTCAATTTGACTAAGTATTAACGTTTAAGTACCTTCTGCATTACGGGCTTACGCTTATTTCCTCATTCTTTACGAGACCGCTTTTAAGGTTTAAAGGCGCTACGCAGGGCTCGGGAACCTAGGCTAATGGATAAATAATAATCTTCGCCAGTTAATGGAATTTATGTAAAGCTCCGAATGGTTTTGGCCTGCATTCGGATGTAAATGAGGATAAACGAAATACAGTACTATATATAAATGAATGGATGTATGTACCAAACCTACTTACCTATACAAAATGTGCAAAATCGATGTGCGATTTTTTTCCTACGACAAGGAGATCAAGAAATAACAGCTAACAAAGAAATTGAGGCTACTCTTTTCTTTGATTGAGGTTCACATACCGCCATCTATCGGACAGTTTTAGTACTAGTAAAAAGCAAAAGCATGCTGTAGTATGTATCTGTGGTACAATATCAAGCAGCTAGGTGATTGCGTAAAGTCAATCGTATTAATTTGACAGTTCATATTGTATCATAATATATGTCATCCCATACAAATTGCAGCCGATGGAATACGATATGAACTGTCAAATGTATACGATTGCCTTACGCAATTCCACCCCAGTTCTAAAATCTCAAATTATTATTTAGATAGGTATCGATAAATTCTAATCTAAATTAAATTAAATATACTTTATTTTGAAAGTAACAAAAAAATATTTTATTCAACACAGTTACCCTATCCAAGGCTTTTTCTCTCTAGTGTAGGAAAGGCAAATGAAACTTTGTTCATGCAGCCAAATCTTCTAAATAATGTGCTTGAAAAAAGAAGATTAAAGAAGAAGTTTTATCAATAAATACGTTAGAAAAGGTCATTTTTAATGTTTGACTGCTGTTTCCACCACCCAGTTGCGAATCTCCCCAGTTTACCGGCTGGCCGGTTTATACTGTGGTTGTACGACCGGACCAAAGAGAATATCGATAAATAATTCCTATACTTACAATACCCTGTTAGTAGTGTAAATTCATTGTTTAATCTATGTGCATTATGTTATTGTCAAGAACTGGTGGCAGCCCTAATCGGTGAAATCAGATACTAATTGGGGCATAGTGTGATCGCTACATCCAATTTGGGTTCCTAGATTGGATCCCCAGTAAGGACGCTAGATCGGCGTATGTAATCGCGGCTTTAACTCAAAGCTTTAGCCAGAGCGATAGCAATGCTCTGTCCGTCCTTGTCATATCATAACACGATGACAAGGACGGACAGTGCACAGACGTCATAAACCAAAGCCAGAGTCAAAACGATAGAGTTAGGCGGTCCCACGGCTGGTCTTACATTTATGTATGGCGGCTTTTCATAGTCTTACTGATATGTGATAGTGTAGTAAGTAATTGAACAAAGCTGTTTACCATGACAATAGTGAAACATTGTGGTAACATCGAAATGTAAATAATAAAAAAAAAATGAGATTTTAAATTTATCACTGTCTATGGTAACGGCGGGATACGATCTTTAAGACTTCGGTTGTAGTGTAAAAAATTGCAAAATCTATAACAATAACACAAAGGCAAGCGGTAACCTTTTTGTAATTTAGATGTCTGCGGGCTACAGTACTAAAAGTTCAATAAAATTGGGTATGGTTTTATAAGACCAATACATTTGTGACGCCGTGCTATCCTCACTGACAGTTTATTTGAATTATGTTGTGTTGTATGGCCCCCCATGCCCATGCATGCCTAAGAAGGTCAGTATAACCTCATTCTGAATCGGAATGCAACCATAGTTGGCCATAGTAGATTGGCCAAAAAAAACTTGTCACACTGCTTAACCTGTCATCTCCCCTGAGTATATTTGTTCTGTGACCTGTCAGCTGTGCTGCTGTCATGTCAATCAAAACTTGTCTCTATTAATTAATCTGTGCGCTGTCAAATAGTCAAGCAAAGCGAGCGGTGTAGTGTGAATATTTTTTAATAAATATGTCTTTTTACTTGCTATATCATAATCATAGGTAATTGCCACACTTAGCCGTAGGCTTTAGTATATTCGTAGGAGGCAGCAAACATCATCGCCGAGGCAAGATGAGTTCGAGAGACAAGGACACAAAATTGCTTCAAGACATGTTGAAAGTATTCTACAAAAAAGGCTCATCAGGTGTGTATCGGCGGCTTCGCCGCTTCATGACGGAAGCAGACAAGTAGTAGAGTGCATAACCGATGTGTGTGTGTTGGTAGCAGCGCCTTTGCCGGCGCGCGGCGAGCTGGTGGTGACCGGGGAGATGGAGCGCGAGCTGGGCGCCGACGCGCCGCTGCACCGCCGTCTGCGAGCGCTCAGAGACCTCTCTGAGAAAGCTCTACTCATCCGTATTCCTGAGGTTAGGTTTTCTCCTGTATTATTATTATTTTCATACCCTCATTACTTTTACTTTCTGATGTAACAATAATCCAACTTTCATTGTTTATTATACTTTGCACATACCATTTGTACCATACCTACCACTATAGCATATTCTGGTACAGAACTAGAGTAATTTTATTGTAATTTGGTTGATTACTAAAACTGTTCGATTGTATAGTCAACTCTAATGTCTGTTTTGATTACTCTAAATCAGGGATTCCCAAAGTGGTTGATATCAACCCCTTGGGGTCGAAATCAGTTTCCCTAGGGTCTACATGAACAAAAATTAAAATAATAAATTGTTATTAATTACACTTGATTGTTGATAAAAAATTTAAAGTCATTTGGCTATGGGAGTCTGAGGTAATTCATTTTGGAAAAGGGGTCTTGCCCAAAATAGTTTTGGAATCCCTGCACTAGAAACCTTTTGTTGGCTTTTTATACCCAACAATGCAATTAAAAAGTTATTAATATTCTTAATCTTTAAAAACTCATACCCAATTAAACATTGATTTAACAGGGGGCAGTAAAAAAGCTGTGGACATGTACAAGGGATTTACTAGAAGATCCAAGTGCAGAGTCTCGGCATGCCGTGCTGACGTTCCTGCGCAGCGTGGCGGACGGCCAGGGGGACGACCTGCTCATCATGCGCACCATCTTTTTCCACTACCTGCGGGACACGCACGCCACGCACGCCCCCGAGGATACACAGCTGCGATTTAAATTATTGTACACATTGACCAACACGGGGAAGAATATCAAATGTTTTGAGGAACAGGTAAACGGTGCACTTTATCTCTGTAAAAAAAGGTCTATTTATAATTTTTTTTATCAATAAAATGTTATTTATAAAAAAAAAAAACCTTTTTTAATAATGATAAAGATTGTCATATTATTATGTGACTGTTTGCTGCCAAAAATGGTCAAAAAAGTCTGAAGGGGTTTATTATTATTATTTATATTGACCATAATTGTTTCATAATCTAGAATTCTAAGATTATTAATAAACTCCATTTGTGCCCGTTTGTCTGTAACAAATCTTTTTCTGGTTTTGTTTAGATTGGTGCATTCCTTCTGGAGTGGCTGCCACAAATCCACGCTCCAGCTCAGATAGTAGAGTTCCTGCAACTTATCATAAATGTTGTCAAGTTCAATGCCACATACCTTGATGAAGAGATCGTTCATGGAATTGTAAAGTATGAACATTTACTATAATTATCTCATTTTTGAATTTTATATAGGTTGGTCAGCCCCCTAGCATGACCATTGACCACCAAAACACTCAACTGTGACCTTACTCATAAGTGAATGCTGTACCACGCCTGTTATTGGCCTATACATCAGAAGTGAAGTTTGATTATTGTTTCAAAGTGTATGTTTCATTGTGTATGCTGTTGGTGTGTCTAAAATAAATTAAAAAAATAAAACTGTCAAAGATAATAGATTTTGACAGTTGGGTGTCGAGAAAACGCTACGTCACGCGATATATATCGTGTTTCGGTGGCCATGCTAGGGGGCTGGCAGTTAATTGAAACAATAAGTAAAGTCGCATTACTAATTTCCCACCACAAATGTAAACAAAGAAACGTCACTGTCAAATTGACAAACTGACCCTGATAGTGACATTTTCAGATATTGAAAACCCTTGGTCACTTTTATAACGTTATAATTTGTTTATTATATTTTGAGTCATAATAAATACAATGCCATCTAGGGTAATTTAAAGTAGGATGGTAATAAGTTTTTTTTTTCTTTATAACCTATCATAATTTTTGATGTTAAAAGTTCTTGAAACGAACTGAGAAGAAAACTTGACTGTTCCCCCCAATACCAAAAGACAAATGTTACTACTACAGCTACTAAGTACTCGTAATACAATTTTTTATGAAATTTTATAAAATGAACCAAAGGTATGTGCACAGTTTGCAGTTGACGTGTGCACAGCATCATAAAAATGTTTTCTACTGTAAAACTGTTATTATGAAATATTAATTTATATTACTGTTTTTGCCGCAAAACTCATGATTCAGAATATTTATCTAATATATTTTTATTGGGTTTGTGATGAAAAAACATGTGTGTTTATTTCTTGACTTAGCAATATATTATTTCCTTTTGTGTTGTTTTGTTCTGGCAACACCTTTGTTTACATTTTTGCTGGGAAATTAGTAATGCGACTTTAGGTAGGTATCTAGGATGTGTACACGTCATTCTATAGATCACAGTTGTTATTATTTGCTACCTGACCTTGAATGTGTTTACTTTATTTACAGAAAGGTATTTTGGTAACTTCTGTTAGTCTGCTCACACAAATAGATGGATACAAACTTACACATTTTATGTTGGTTAAAATCTTTATGTTTATGAACTCGTTTTTCTTAGTTTTTAGTCTTTGCTGATTTTATTATTTAAGAATATTCTAACTATATTTGAATTGTAAGACGAATCTTCCAAAGACGATTAATAAGACCATAAGTCTCAAATAGTCTCAATCAATGTATAGTAAGTGCAGAAAGTGTAGGGTTTGATGATGTCTCTACTAAGATTATTAAAGCAGTAGGGAATGTGATAGCTCCGTTCTTGTGTCACATTATAAATTTATGTTTAGAACAAGGAATATTTCCAGATTTTTTTAAATTATCAATTACTATTCCAATATTCAAAAAAAGATGACAAAAAGCTTTTAAAAAACTATCGCCCTATTTCATTGATTTCAATATTTTCAAAAATAATAGAATACATTATACAGTGCCTTTGATCTTGAACTAGCGATAATTTAATGGCGTGAAATACATCTAATTTTATCGCCAAAAACACCCACATGTTGGGGTCTATCCCCACTCCTGTTGAAATTGGAATGGCCGCCATTTTTTAAATTTGACTTATTTAAGATGACCCTGCGGAAAAATATTAATTTCTCCGGATTTAGAAGTCGCACAGTTATAACAAAAATACTGTTCGAAAGCTAATAATATCAGCAATCAATTAAAAAAAATGTGTAAACTTTCAACTTTAATGTCATTAAAAATTACTGAAGTAAAGTTTTATACGAAATTTTTGTGCTTTTCTTGAGTTTTTATTACATTTCACAAAAAATTGGACATTAATGTCCATTTTTTTTGCATTATTCAAATACACAGGGATATTATCGTGTTTGTGCAGCCACGCGTGCTTCCTGTGCGAGTACTCGGCGGAGGCGGGCGTGGTGATGGCGGCGCTGTCGCTGCTGGAGGCGGTGCTGTCGTACTCGCTGCTGCCGCGCGCCGCGCTGCCCACCTTCGTGGCCGCGCTCTGCCGGACCGTCAACCTCGAGCACTACTGCCAGCCCAGCTGGAAGGTACACACACACTATACACACAGCTGTCGCTGCTGGAGGCGGTGCTGTCGTACTCGCTGCTGCCGCGCGCCGCGCTGCCCACCTTCGTGGCCGCGCTCTGCCGGACCGTCAACCTCGAGCACTACTGCCAGCCCAGCTGGAAGGTACACACACACTATACACACAGCTGTCGCTGCTGGAGGCGGTGCTGTCGTACTCGCTGCTGCCGCGCGCCGCGCTGCCCACCTTCGTGGCCGCGCTCTGCCGGACCGTCAACCTCGAGCACTACTGCCAGCCCAGCTGGAAGGTACACACACACTATACACACAGCTGTCGCTGCTGGAGGCGGTGCTGTCGTACTCGCTGCTGCCGCGCGCCGCGCTGCCCACCTTCGTGGCCGCGCTCTGCCGGACCGTCAACCTCGAGCACTACTGCCAGCCCAGCTGGAAGGTACACACACACTATACACACAGCTGTCGCTGCTGGAGGCGGTGCTGTCGTACTCGTTGCTGCCGCGCGCCGCGCTGCCCACCTTCGTGGCCGCGCTCTGCCGGACCGTCAACCTCGAGCACTACTGCCAGCCCAGCTGGAAGGTACACACACACTATACACACAGCTGTCGTACTCGCTGCTCCTTGGATACACATACGTACTAAAGTTAAAAAACAAATAGAATTCACTACTCGTAATCTTGTTTGACTTACTTTGTTTTCTTGAAAAAATTACAATCTTTCTGTCACAATCACTGCTCTTGTGAGCGACGCGCGCGGCCCTCTTCCGCCGCCTGCGTACATCACCGCTACGCATACACACCTACTCGATTTCAAGTTATTTGCCGGCTACTGTAGCATTGGTGTGTTTTTTGTTGCAGCTGATGCGCAGCGTGCTGGGCGCGGACATCGGGCACGCGACGCTGCAGGAGCTGGTGCGCGCGCTGCGGGGCGACGACGCGGGGGGCGCGGGGGACGCGGGGCTGGTGCGCGGCGCCGTGTTCTACATCAGCATGGCGCTGTGGGGCCCGCGCCGTGTGCACTCGCTGCAGGTGTCGCACCTCGCCGTGCTGCCCGCGCTGCTCAAGGTACACGCAGAGAGGAAGCGCTTCACACACTTCACTGGCTATGACGTCGACCCGTAGTGACGAGCTCCTACTGTCGCAGTTAAAGCGGCAATTCGATTTGTTGGTTTAATTGTAATTGTGCGTGTCTTTTTAGGCGTTGGAGATGAGGCAGCCGGTGGTGACGTACGAGGTGGCGCTGGCGCTGCAGGCGCTGGTGGCGCGCGCGCCGCACGAGCTGCACGAGCCCGCCTGGGACGTGCTGCTGCAGCTGCTGCACGCGGTGCTACAGCAGGACAGTCAGTATATACAGCTCATACGAGGTGGCGCCATGTTTTTGCTACCATAATTGATTGAGCGGTTTTTACTTGTGCCTCACCTGTTATTTTGCGTGTTGAAGAACCCCTTGGTAATTGTACATGGCGTTCTGCAGAGGGGTTCGATCCGCCGAACGAGCTGATCCACTCGTGCGCGCACGCCACGCTGTCGGCGCTGGAGGCGCTGCAGGACGCGGGGCAGTTCCTGGGCGACGCCGACGCGCTGCTCGACCTCATCGACGCCGTCGGGCACGACCGCCCGGTACATAACCTACTGTTATACCTACGTCACTAACAACTGATCCACTCGTGCGCGCACGCCACGCTGTCGGCGCTGGAGGCGCTGCAGGACGCGGGGCAGTTCCTGGGCGACGCCGACGCGCTGCTCGACCTCATCGACGCCGTCGGGCACGACCGCCCGGTACATAACCTACTGTTATACCTACGTCACTAACAACTGATCCACTCGTGCGCGCACGCCACGCTGTCGGCGCTGGAGGCGCTGCAGGACGCGGGGCAGTTCCTGGGCGACGCCGACGCGCTGCTCGACCTCATCGACGCCGTCGGGCACGACCGCCCGGTACATAACCTACTGTTATACCTACGTCACTAACAACTGATCCACTCGTGCGCGCACGCCACGCTGTCGGCGCTGGAGGCGCTGCAGGACGCGGGGCAGTTCCTGGGCGACGCCGACGCGCTGCTCGACCTCATCGACGCCGTCGGGCACGACCGCCCGGTACATAACCTACTGTTATACCTACGTCACTAACAGCTGATCCACTCGTGCGCGCACGCCACGCTGTCGGCGCTGGAGGCGCTGCAGGACGCGGGGCAGTTCCTGGGCGACGCCGACGCGCTGCTCGACCTCATCGACGCCGTCGGGCACGACCGCCCGGTACATAACCTACTGTTATACCTACGTCACTAACAACTGATCCACTCGTGCGCGCACGCCACGCTGTCGGCGCTGGAGGCGCTGCAGGACGCGGGGCAGTTCCTGGGCGACGCCGACGCGCTGCTCGACCTCATCGACGCCGTCGGGCACGACCGCCCGGTACATAACCTACTGTTATACCTACGTCACTAACAACTGATCCACTCGTGCGCGCACGCCACGCTGTCGGCGCTGGAGGCGCTGCAGGACGCGGGGCAGTTCCTGGGCGACGCCGACGCGCTGCTCGACCTCATCGACGCCGTCGGGCACGACCGCCCGGTACATAACCTACTGTTATACCTACGTCACTAACAGCTGATCCACTCGTGCGCGCACGCCACGCTGTCGGCGCTGGAGGCGCTGCAGGACGCGGGGCAGTTCCTGGGCGACGCCGACGCGCTGCTCGACCTCATCGACGCCGTCGGGCACGACCGCCCGGTACATAACCTACTGTTATACCTACGTCACTAACAACTGATCCACTCGTGCGCGCACGCCACGCTGTCGGCGCTGGAGGCGCTGCAGGACGCGGGGCAGTTCCTGGGCGACGCCGACGCGCTGCTCGACCTCATCGACGCCGTCGGGCACGACCGCCCGGTACATAACCTACTGTTATACCTACGTCACTAACAGCTGATCCACTCGTGCGCGCACGCCACGCTGTCGGCGCTGGAGGCGCTGCAGGACGCGGGGCAGTTCCTGGGCGACGCCGACGCGCTGCTCGACCTCATCGACGCCGTCGGGCACGACCGCCCGGTACATAACCTACTGTTATACCTACGTCACTAACAGCTGATCCACTCGTGCGCGCACGCCACGCTGTCGGCGCTGGAGGCGCTGCAGGACGCGGGGCAGTTCCTGGGCGACGCCGACGCGCTGCTCGACCTCATCGACGCCGTCGGGCACGACCGCCCGGTACATAACCTACTGTTATACCTACGTCACTAACAGCTGATCCACTCGTGCGCGCACGCCACGCTGTCGGCGCTGGAGGCGCTGCAGGACGCGGGGCAGTTCCTGGGCGACGCCGACGCGCTGCTCGACCTCATCGACGCCGTCGGGCACGACCGCCCGGTACATAACCTACTGTTATACCTACGTCACTAACAGCTGATCCACTCGTGCGCGCACGCCACGCTGTCGGCGCTGGAGGCGCTGCAGGACGCGGGGCATACAATAGATCAGCAGGCTAACAAAACCTAACAAAAAACCATCTAGCGATCAGTATTTTTTTTTTTTTTTTATTTATTTATTTAGGTAACAAACAGTCATATACAATCATTCTTAAATTAACATTTATAAACAAATAGACCTTAAAGTACCATAACTTGATACAAACAATATATAATTGTGCAAGATTGTGTCAGATGCTATCATCTTTCACCAAGTACCTTAACCTACCGATAAAGAAGAGATAATACAAAAATATAAAAAACTGAGACAATTTCATCTACGACTAAGTATTACAATCACATTATAACTATTTTCTATGTTTTACTTTACTTGAATAACAGTTCACCCACTTTTTTCTTAAACAAGTTTAACGAATTAGCAAAGATATCGACTCCATTCAACAGTTTGTTATAGAGATCGCAAGATCGTCTGAAAAAGGCATTTCTAGCATAATTAGTGTGACAAGAAGGTACATGAAAAGATTGTTTTGAACGTGAGGATATACGAGGTACTCTGAGTTTAACTTTTTGTAGTAGATCAGCTGAATCTATATGATTATTAATAATCTTATATAAAAATACACTATCTAGGTATTGACGTCTAGAGGCTAACGACTCTAGATTGTGTCTTTTAACACTTTCTTCGTAGTCACTAAAACGGAAACCAGTACGATAGTCGAGTGATTTTAAAAATTTCTTTTGTACTCGTTCTAATCTGTCTTTGTGAACTATGTACTGTGGACTCCTTACTACACTTCCAAATTCCAAAACACTGCGGACGAATGCATTATATAGTATTATAAGAGTGCGACCCTTAGTAAAAGGTATTCCGAGACGGAGGATCATTCCCAGCTGCTTAAATGCTTTAGACACTATTTTGTCAACATGCTGATTAAAATTTAATTTTGAATCCATCGTGACTCCTAAGTCACGAACAGAGTCTACCCGATTAACACTATGACCCGATATGCTATAGTTAAACTTAAGAGGGTTATTTTTACGATTAAAACTAATAACGTAGCATTTTTCTAAATTCAATGGCAGACAATTATCCTTGCAATAACATTCAAAGCTACGCAGATCTTGCTGTAACATCTCACAATCATTAGTGCTCTGAATAATCCGATAAATTTTTGTGTCATCTGCGTATAGCAGATGATGTGAATTAACGAAACATGAACTAATATCGTTAATGTATAGAGAAAAAAGAAAAGGGCCCAAGTGTGACCCTTGAGGAACGCCCGACGGAATGTTCAAAAATCTAGATCGGTATCCCTTAAGCGCGACTGCTTGACAACGATTGCTGACGTAAGACGTTACCCATCTCAGAAGATCACCATGTATACCAACTCTCGAAAGCTTTTTAATTAGTAGAGAATGATTAATTTTATCAAATGCTTTCGAGAAGTCAGTATACACAGCGTCCACCTGACATCCATCGTCTAAAGAGTTCAACAGAAAGTCTGTGTAAGTGACCAAATTTGTATTTACACTCCGACCTTTGAAAAAACCATGCTGCTCAGCAATAATAGTATGACGAAATTTAACTGTTAAAAAAGATGTGACAATTTTTTCAAAAACTTTTGCGAATATGCATAGCTTTGAGATGGGCCTGTACTGCTTCACGTCATGTTTGTCACCACCTTTAGGTACAGGGGTCACCAGCGCCTTCTTCCACGTATTCGGGAAGTGACCTTCGGTAATAGATTTCGTATATATAATGGTTAATGGTACTGATAACTCCTTGCATAACTTACGAACTATAATGGGATGAATTTCATCGAATCCGGCACCTTTATTTATGTCAAGTTGTTCAAATGACTTAGCTACAGCCTGCTGAGTGATCACAATAGTGGAGATATCAACCGAGGATGTATAATTGCTGCTTGTAGAGGACTCACCGCTATTATTTTGGCTATGACATTCAAACACCGAGTAAAAATAGTCGTTAAACATGTTACAGATTGCCTCAGAGTCAGTTGACATGTCATCATTAAGTGTCATATGTGCTGGGATGCTGTTTGTAGAAGACTTTGATTTAATGAAAGACCAGAAATATCGCGGAGACGTTGTAATCTTTTCCTCAGCAAACGATATATAATTTTTATAACACTGCCTTTCTAGTTGATTTTCTCTATTACGTAATTCTGAGAAAAATTGATAATCGCAGTCATTTCCATATTTTTTCCATTTGGCATGAACTTTTAATTTCTTACGGATTAATTTAACTAACTGTCGTGAGTACCATGGTGGAAACTTAGAATGTGAAGCGACTAACTTTTTGGGAATAAATTTATTCATTAGTTCACTAAAAACGTTATAAAAGTAAGTAGTGGATTGTTCAGTGTTCAAATTGCTTAGTTCGTTTGTCCAGTCTACACTTAATAATGCCTTACTCATGGCCTCAAAGTCAGCAGCATGATAAATATATTTTAGTCGTTTACACTCGCTTAAGCTGGCGGTAAAAGGTAATGAGAAAGATACTTCGATTGCTTTATGATGAATATCTTCATTAGTGAGAGGTGAGAGTGCATTACTAACATTACACCTACCATTACTTAATACCAAGTCGAGTATACGCCCATTAGAGTTTTTACACCAATTAAATTGAGAAAGGTTGGTCAAGTTCATGAAGTCCGATAAATGTGACGACTTGGTATCGCTGTTTGTAATTAGCTGCAAGGAATCTCCATTTACATACCAATCGGCGTGCGATACGTTAAAGTCCCCAATAATAAGAAAACTGTCGTTCGGATTATCCAATAAAAGTTGAGCTGCGTTTTCATAAAAGTTTTGGAGTGCGCTTAGATGATTACTGTTGTGTGGAAAGTAACAACATGCTAAATGTAATAATTACGGAATCGTCGCTGTCAATCTCGATTTCGTACCAGCAATCGAGTTTTTGATAGTGCCTCCAGCTAACAATCTAAGAACTAAAAAAAACGAGCACTTGTGCAAGGAATGCTCCAAATAGGGACTGCAAAATTCGTATTATCTAAATTAGTAACTGCGACGCGACCGCCATGAATTCGCGATTTCTTCTGTCAAACGGCTTGACAGCGACGATTCCTTAATGATTACTGGTCGCTAGATAGTTTGTAGTTAGATAATCAGCCTGCAGGGAGGTCGACAGGAGTGTGTCGGTGACCGTGGGTTGTGTGTGCGCAGGAGGCGTCGGCGATGCGGCTGGTGACGGCGCGCGCGGCGGCGCTGTCGGCGTGCGGGCGCGAGGGCGCGGCGCACGCGCTGCAGCTCGCCGACAAGTACCTGCGCCGCGACCCGCGCCTGCCGCTGCGCCTGCACACGCTGAATGCGCTGCTAGCCTACGTGCGCCGCGACAGGTACTAATAATCTAATGCTATCAAATGATTTCGAAACATTTTCTTAGGGTTGAGCGACATCACAATCGCCCTTCGTCGGATCCTACGGTAGCATTAAGGCGCTAAGGTGGGTCAAATCCCAATATTCAATATAAATTATTGAAAGATTACGCGCGTGAAGCTATCATGGAAAAAATATATAATGTACTTGAAATTAAAACTTGGATGCAAACCAACTACCGACGTAACAGTTACCTGATTCGCTCGTGTCGCTTGTTCAATTTTATTAGCGGTGACACGGACATTGACTTATTCTGTGACGGCATTGTTTCACTGAAGCGAACACTCGCAACTAAATTCCTCACACATTATTGAGATGATGGGTAGTACCTGGGTATGTTACCGAGTTTGTTTTTTCTTTCTTTTTTATGTTTTATCTGTGTGTTGTATAACTTAAAATACTGAAAATAACGTCACGCTTAATCTTCTCGAATTATGATTATGTTACATTTTTAACTACCTGTGGAAACTTGTTATTAGCTTGTGATTATTTGTATATGTTTCTATGTATAGTATTAGCAATAAGTTTCTCTAGCGAATAAAATAAAATAAATAATACACAATAGATTTAATTGAAATCATTTATAAAAATGTTACCACCTTTGATGTAAATAAAAAATCCGTGGACCTTGTTTCTGGTCTTATTTGCAAAATTTCTCGGAAACAGAACATTCGTTTATGTTAAAACCAACCATAAAAATCGGCGATGTTAATACCTTCAATCTTAATTGAACAGATTTTTCTTAACTAACGAAGAAAAGTAATAAAAACTGTGTACTGATTCTTTTTTGATTGTTAATTAAGTTGTTTAATTTTAAGTTGTATAATTTGAATTTTTAACTTATATATTAAAATTTTTTCATTTTTGTTTTGCATTTTTAGGAGTAGATAGATAGATACCGTTTTTTTTTTATGTGTGTTGCACGTTATAAAAATTGAATGCTGTGTGTACCTGTTATTAAGGTCATGCAAAGACCAAAGATTGCAAATGTATGTTTTAAGATCGTTTCTGTATGTACTTTGTTGGTATACCTAATAAATAAAATAAAAAAATAAAAAAAAAAATTTGAGAATTCGGTGCAAGTTCTCAACGCAACCGCCGCGTTGGAACGCACACTGATTTGAACCCAAAGTGAGTTGAGTTACGTTCGATTTCACTCTGTCACGGATCGACCCGCTCGGATTGACCCACCTTAGCGCCTTAAGTCTGCGGGCACGAGAATGGCGGCGGCCGAGTGACAGCGGAGCGGCGGCGATGCATACAACAATATGGACAGTATAAGTGACACGCTTTTCAAACACCTTGACATCTTTAGCTTGGATTTAAGAACATTTAAAAAAGATACTCTTAAAATTATATCAACAGATTCATAAAATGTGCCTTTCTCATCCTACTTTATTAATTAAGTACCTACTTTAGTAAATTGAAAAATTATTTAAGCTACTACACTTACCTAAATCTTTTGGCATAAGTACATAAATCTACTTAAGTTAAATTTCACGATAACTTTATAACTTTATATCTTTATATGTATAATAGTTCTAGGGAACTATAGGTCTTTAAGTACATCATGTTTTTTTTGCAATATGTATAAATGTGTGATTGTTTGTTCCTCAAAAAAAGAGAAAAAAAAAAAAACATTACGGTTAAATTAAGAGCGCACTACTGCGGCAGCACCGCTGCTCGCTGCCGAGATTGGAATCATACCTTTACTTTAAAAAAGTCTGGAACGGGTGGTAGGAAAATATAGACGATTCAAAAGTACTTATTAATTAAGTTTATTTGAATAAAGCTTATTTCACTTTAACTAATAAGTTAGTGATTTTTTTGAATCGTCTATATTTTCCTACCACTCGTTCCAGACTTTTTTAGCTGACAAGAAGAACGGGCGCAAGAAACTTATCAGCTGTAACAGCCATAAGTAACGATATAAAAATTTGTGTTCCACGTGTCTACTTTGTGACGACAGATGAATAGAAATGTGTTTTGGAGTGGTCGTGTCGTAACGTTTGCGTGGTCGCACAGGCTGGTGTTCGGGTCGGAGGTGGTGGAGCGCGTGGGCGTGGGCGCGGTGGGCGCGTGCGCGCTGGACGCCGACGCGTCCGTGCGCGCCGCCGCCGCGCGCGCCGCCGCCGACCTCGCCGTCGCCGCGCCCGACCACGCCACCGACCTCATCGACCTGCTCGAGAAGGTACTACACACACAACTACATTAGACTGCATAAAATTCACAACTAAATATTCATGACACACACTATACCGGCACCGCAACGCAACGGCACCGCTCGAATCCAGCAATTAACTTGTCATTTAAATTTGTCTAGACTGTGTAATGTTTATGTTAGTACTTACTTACTTCCATAACACTAAACTCTGTGTAATTTTATATTCTTTATGGATCTATAGGTCTATAAGAAACTCATATTTTTTGTATGCAATACCAATGTATAAGACTGTTTGTATCCTAAATAAAATAAAATAAAATAAAAATAAAATAAATTAGAGCATTAAATCATGTGTCCTAAAAATATATTTCATTATGTCAATAAGTAAAGCCGACGGCGGGCAGTCCGCGCCCTTGCCGCTACCATACGACTCGGCTCGCAGCCAGCTCGCTGCAAGCGAGCGGACCACGAGCTTACAGCGCGCTGACTCCGAGTCGCCAGCGAAATAGCCGTGCTGCAGCTGTGCAGTTGCGGTGCCGGTATAGTGTGCCATGACCTTAACACTCGTTCGTCCTCATCGATCGACGGTACTAACGATTCGATTGTCGTCAGATCCTGAACCGACCGTTCGAGATGTACGTGGGGGAGGTGGCGCTGCCGGCGAGCGCGGACGTGTCGGACTGCGCGCTGGCGGCGGCCGGGCTGCTGCAGCTGCTGCACCTGCGCCTGCCCGCCGCGCCCGCGCACGCCGCGCGCGCGCTGCTCGTGCTGCTGGACCACCTCGACCAACACTACAAGCGCCCCGCCATCTTCCACCACCACCCCGACATCCGCCTGCAGGTGCGTGCTGCAGCTTCGCACGCCACATTGCACAAACCTACTCACGAAATGTCGACTAGTCCTCGGTCGCCATTCGAGAACCACCCCGCCCCGACCATTCTTCATGCTATTTGTCTCGCGCCACCTCATTTGATGATGATCAGTTCGCGCCGCGCGCCCAACCGTTAAGCACGCAAAGTTCTTTACGCTCGCTTATAGGTACCTACCTACCGCGGTGTGATCTACTATCTGTTTATTTATCATACATCCAGAATGTTTAATAAAATCCAATTAAATAAAATCATTCTTATAGTTAAGAGGATATCGATTTTATCGAAATTCATTTTATGTGTCACCAGATACTAGAGATGGTGTTCGCGTTGCGCGCAAACGCGTTCAACTGCGTGGGGTTCTGCTACGATTCGTCGGGCGCGGCGGTGAGCGGCGCGGCGGCGGCGCGGCTGCGGCCGCTGTGCTCGCCGCTGCTGCTGTGCGAGCCGCTGTGCACGCGCCAGCAGCCGCCCGCGCCGCCGCGCGACCTGCCGCCGGTATGTGGCTGCTACGCGAAACTCTAAAGCTATTTAGAATTGTAATTTATTTACCCTTCCATTATCGTCCACTCGATACTCGGACTGCTAAATATTTCATTTACTTATTTAATAATAAATTTCCCAGTGAATGATATTCAGACCCGTGGTTTAGCAACCAAAGCACATTATAGAGTTTAAAGGAATGTAACGTTTATGTGTCCTCGTAGGGCGCATGCGTAGTGGGTGCGGGGCGGGCTTCGCGCGCGCTAGTCGGCGCGCTGACGCGCGAGACGGAGTGGGCGGTGCTTGGAAGCGTGCTGCGCGCGCTGCCGGCGCTGCTGCACGCGCGCGCGCTCGCGCTGGGCCGCCGCGCGCAGGACCTGGACCTGCTCGCCTCCACGCTGTGCTCCATGGTGAGTCACTCCCGGCAGTGGGCGGTGCTGGGGGCGTGCTGCTGCTGCGTGGCGCTAGGCGCACTATACTAAGAGAGAAAGAAAGAAGAAATCACCACTCGCGTGCGATAAACTCTCCTCGTGTAAAATACGTGTTTAGCCTCCTAACGCTAGTGTGTCCTGTTGCGGCAGGTGTCGGACCGCAGCCTGAACTTCCCGGAGTGCGTGCGCGTGGGCGGGGCGGGGGGCGGGGGCGGGCGGCTGGCCGTGTCGGAGTTCCACGGCGCCGTGCTGCCGGCGCTGGCCGCGCTGGCGCCGCACCACTGCTGCCTGGAGCCGCACACGCAGCAGCGCATCGTGCGCTGTCTGCTCAAGTACGGCATGGGTCAGTACCACACTCTCATATGCATAACATCCGACTACCTCACACATCGCCCACCAGTTGATGCACTACCGCCGACTTGGCGCTAGTGTAGTGTAGACTTGTCGTTGTGTTGTTTTATATTAATTTTCGGATTTTTAAAATTGACAAAGAGCACAAATATTTTATTTTTATTTATTTTATTTTATTTTATTTGCGATTTCTGGATTATAAGGCCGGGCAATATTCTGAGAGTTACGAGCACTGCTGTAAGCGATATCACTTTCTACCTCTTCAAATTCGCCGTGAAGTAAATGACTTTTGTTTTATATCTAAACTTGTTAATGGCGCCATTGATTGCCCGGACTTATTATCTAAGATTGGTTTTCGCACTAACACTCTTGGTCTTCGTCGGCGTCCATTGCTTCATTTACCATCAGCCCACACAAACTACCGACATAACACCTTTGTGTTGCGTGGCTGCGAAACTTATAATAGGTATAGTAGTGAACATGACTTCGACTTATTTATGACAAGCCCGGCGACTATCAGGCGAACTGCAAACTTGCATTACTTTCGGCAGCAATTCTGTGTGGGTGCTCAACCTTAATTGTGTAATAACAATAGCAACATATTACTTTTTAGTTTTTATTATTTTTTCTAACGTCACTGGTGGTCTTTTTGGTTAAATTTTTATTTTTAGTGGAAATTTGTACTTTTTTGTGCATAATGCATTTTATTTTATATATAGGATACTATTGATATGTATATGTGGAGGTTTGTAATTGGCTTCGAGTAATTAATAATGTTTTTATATGCCTATTAAGCTGTAAACCTTCCTAAAATAAATAAAATAAATAAAAATATAACTTCCCTCATCAAAGAAATTATATTTTGCATTTAGTATACTAATTAGTTTGGATACCGCCCTAGATAATAAGCTGATCTGCCCCCGTATTACCTTTAAAACTTGCCAGTTTTGGAATGGCTATCAATGCGTCTCTTTTTCCTGCTATACAGCGAGAAAGAGATGTAACTATAGCAATTCATAAACCTGGCAAGTTTAAAGAGCCCCCCTGATCAGACGTAACATTGGTTGTGTGTTGTAGTGCTGCGGTCGCCGCAGCCGTACATAAACGCGCTGACGGTGTTCACGCTGGAGATGCGCGACACCATGGTCAAGATGCTGCCCGAGGTGCTGCTGGACCTCTCCAAGGTGTCCGACACCAAGCCCATCGCCAGCCCCATGCTCGAGTTCCTCTCCAGTCAGTATCACACACACACACACATAACACCATGGTCAAGATGCTGCCCGAGGTGCTGCTGGACCTCTCCAAGGTGTCCGACACCAAGCACATCGCCATCCCCATGCTCGAGTTCCTCTCCAGTCAGTATCACACACACACACACAACACCATGGTCAAGATGCTGCCCGAGGTGCTGCTGGACCTCTCCAAGGTGTCCGACACCAAGCCCATCGCCAGCCCCATGCTCGCGTTCCTCTCCAGTCAGTATCACACACACACACACATAACACCATGGTCAAGATGCTGCCCGAGGTGCTGCTGGACCTCTCCAAGGTGTCCGACACCAAGCCCATCGCCAGCCCCATGCTCGAGTTCCTCTCCAGTCAGTATCACACACACACACACATAACACCATGGTCAAGATGCTGCCCGAGGTGCTGCTGGACCTCTCCAAGGTGTCCGACACCAAGCACATCGCCATCCCCATGCTCGAGTTCCTCTCCAGTCAGTATCACACACACACACACACAACACCATGGTCAAGATGCTGCCCGAGGTGCTGCTGGACCTCTCCAAGGTGTCCGACACCAAGCCCATCGCCAGCCCCATGCTCGAGTTCCTCTCCAGTCAGTATCACACACACACACACATAACACCATGGTCAAGATGCTGCTCGAGGTGCTGCTGGACCTCTCCAAGGTGTCCGACACCAAGCCCATCGCCAGCCCCATGCTCGAGTTCCTCTCCAGTCAGTATCACACACACACACAACACCATGGTCAAGATGCTGCCCGAGGTGCTGCTGGACCTCTCCAAGGTGTCCGACACCAAGCCCATCGCCAGCCCCATGCTCGAGTTTCTCTCCAGTCAGTATCACACACACACACACACATAACACCATTATCAAGATGCTGCCCGAGGTGCTGCTGGACCTCTCCAAGGTGTCCGACACCAAGCCCATCGCCAGCCCCATGCTTGAGTTCCTCTTCAGTCAGTATCACACACACGCACACATAACACCATGGTTAAGATGCTGCCCGAGGTGCTGCTGGACCTCTCCAAGGTGTCCGACATCAAGCCCATCGCCAACCCCATGCTTGAATTCCTCTCCAGTCAGTATCACACACACACGCACACATAACACCATGGTCAAGATGCTGCCCGAGGTGCTGCTGGACCTCTCCAAGGTGTCCGACACCAAGCCCATCGCCAGCCCCATGCTCGAGTTCCTCTCCAGTCAGTATCACACACACGCACACATAACACCATGGTCAAGATGCTGCCCGAGGTGCTGCTGGACCTCTCCAAGGTGTCCGACACCAAGCCCATCGCCAGCCCCATGCTCGAGTTCCTCTCCAGTCAGTATCACACACACACACACATAACACCATGGTCAAGATGCTGCCCGAGGTGCTGCTGGACCTCTCCAAGGTGTCCGACACCAAGCACATCGCCATCCCCATGCTCGAGTTCCTCTCCAGTCAGTATCACACACACACACATATAACACACGACACATTTAATAAAATCGATTTAAATCATTATTTAATTTTCTTGTTAAGTCTATGGCAGTTCTATTTTTAACCGACTTCATCAAAAGGAGGAGGTTCTCAATTCGATTGTATGTTTTTTTTTTATCGTTGTTCGCGCGTATCTTCGACATTTATGGACCGATTTAGATAATTCTTTTTTTGTTCGATTGAGTTTTCTTGCGAGATGGTCCCATTTATTTATTTTTCAAATCGGTTCAGTAGTTTACAAGTAATCCTGAAAATACTGTGATATTAAATCAACTAACTTGACAATTTTGTTATTTATGAACCGAATTTGATGATTTTTTTTGTTGGGGAAGGGATAACTTTGTGTAGTATTTTTAACCGACTTCAAAAAAGGAGGTATTCAGTTTGTATGTATGTAGGTTTCTCCGCGATTATCTCACGTTTGGCTGAGCCGATTTTTCTACCTAAATAATATACCTACACTACCTAGATACAGAAGGTACTTACACTAAAAATAAAAAAAATTGTTTAAAAAACAAAAAAACCGACTTCAAAAAACCTGCCTCTAAAAAAAGCAAGAAATAATATACAAATCATTAGATACGCATTATCATTGTTATAAACACGTCAATTGAAGTCGGGTGGGGCTTTTAGAATAAAAAAAGGAAGATGTACTCCAGCCCCACCCGACTTTAATAGACGTGTTTTATTATAACAATGATAATGCGTATCTAATGATTTGTATATTATTTCTTGCTTTTTTTAGAGGCAGGTTTTTTGAAGTCTGTTTATTTTTCAATGTTTGAACGTTTGAATGTTGTTTTGATTTACCGAGGAGCTCGCCCACCCTGGCCTAGCGATTGCGTAGGTTAAGCAAGTCTTGTGTCATGGTGGGATTGGTAGCCAACAATTTATTATTTCGAGCTCTCCGTGCTTTGGAAGGCACGTTAAGCCGTTGGTTCCGGCATTTGCATCGTCAACACCCAGCAATCCGCATTGGGTCCGCGTGGTGGGTTACGGTCCATTCTCCTTATCCACCCATAAAGGCCTACAGCTCTTCTAGGAGCACCTTAAGTGCAACATTTCTCTTAATCGAAGATTGTGATTGCACTATTTACCTATACCCATAAGGCCTGTGTCCCAGCAGTGGGGACAATAAAAATGGGCTTATGGTCAATAATTTGTTATTCAGATATCAAATAAATATGCCCAAATCTTTATGGTGAGAAGAGAGAAGATCCATCGTACGCGCGACCTGAGAGGGCGCATCGCGTATGGTATTTATCGGCGAGCCCTCCGAACGCGTTCTTACAAATCAAATCAATTGTTTATTTGCAAACATGTGGTGAAACAAAGGTCTTTAACATAAAATGTGCCATTACATGCTGCCGTAAGTATACAGCGTGCAAATATTTGAACATTAAATATTATTAATAATATATTTGATAGCAAATAAAAACAGCATAGGGCAAGTATCATTCATTACAAATTGCAGCTATGTCATAATTATAATTATATAATGTCAAAGTAAAATAATTTAGTCATAAAAAAACACTCTCATGCATCACAAATATTGAATTAATTGAATAACGCAGAACATAATTATTTACTTAATTTATTTGTCACTTAAAAAATCAGAAACACAGTAATAATTTTTCGTCAATAATAATTTCTTTAATTTATCTTTAAATTTAAATAGCGTTAAACATGTTAATTCAGATGGGAGTTTGTTGTACATACGAATGGCCATGCAATATGAATTTTTAGAATATAATTTTATACATGTCGTGTAGTTGTCACCGCATGCGCGATGCGCCCGTCACTGAACACGCAAACAATGTTATTGGTGTTTAACGTGTGTAACGTGTCCGTTTGTCGTGTGACAGCGCTGACGCGGCTGCCGAAGGTGTTCGCGTCGTTCGTGGAGGACCAGTACATGTCCGTGTTCGCGATCCTGCTGCCCTACACCAACCCGTCGCGCTACAACCACTACGTGGTGTCGCTGGCGCACCACGTGGTCGCCGCGTGGTTCCTCAAGTGCCGCCTCTCCTACCGCCGCAACTTCGTGCGCTTCATCATCCACGTCAGTATTACTGCTTCCATACACCAACCCGTCGCGCTACAACCACTACGTGGTGTCGCTGGCGCACCACGTGGTCGCCGCGTGGTTCCTCAAGTGCCGCCTCTCCTACCGCCGCAACTTCGTGCGCTTCATCATCCACGTCAGTATTACTGCTTCCATACACCAACCCGTCGCGCTACAACCACTACGTGGTGTCGCTGGCGCACCACGTGGTCGCCGCGTGGTTCCTCAAGTGCCGCCTCTCCTACCGCCGCAACTTCGTGCGCTTCATCATCCACGTCAGTATTACTGCTGCCATACACCAACCCGTCGCGCTACAACCACTACGTGGTGTCGCTGGCGCACCACGTGGTCGCCGCGTGGTTCCTCAAGTGCCGCCTCTCCTACCGCCGCAACTTCGTGCGCTTCATCATCCACGTCAGTATTACTGCTGCCATACACCAACCCGTCGCGCTACAACCACTACGTGGTGTCGCTGGCGCACCACGTGGTCGCCGCGTGGTTCCTCAAGTGCCGCCTCTCCTACCGCCGCAACTTCGTGCGCTTCATCATCCACGTCAGTATTACTGCTGCCATACACCAACCCGTCGCGCTACAACCACTACGTGGTGTCGCTGGCGCACCACGTGGTCGCCGCGTGGTTCCTCAAGTGCCGCCTCTCCTACCGCCGCAACTTCGTGCGCTTCATCATCCACGTCAGTATTACAGCTGTCATACACCAACCCGTCGCGCTACAACCACTACGTGGTGTCGCTGGCGCACCACGTGGTCGCCGCGTGGTTCCTCAAGTGCCGCCTCTCCTACCGCCGCAACTTCGTGCGCTTCATCATCCACGTCAGTATTACTGCTGCCATACACCAACCCGTCGCGCTACAACCACTACGTGGTGTCGCTGGCGCACCACGTGGTCGCCGCGTGGTTCCTCAAGTGCCGCCTCTCCTACCGCCGCAACTTCGTGCGCTTCATCATCCACGTCAGTATTACTGCTTCCATACACCAACCCGTCGCGCTACAACCACTACGTGGTGTCGCTGGCGCACCACGTGGTCGCCGCGTGGTTCTTCAAGTGCCGCCTCTCCTACCGCCGCAACTTCGTGCGCTTCATCATCCACGTCAGTATTACTGCTTCCATACACCAACCCGTCGCGCTACAACCACTACGTGGTGTCGCTGGCGCACCACGTGGTCGCCGCGTGGTTCCTCAAGTGCCGCCTCTCCTACCGCCGCAACTTCGTGCGCTTCATCATCCACGTCAGTATTACTGCTGCCATACACCAACCCGTCGCGCTACAACCACTACGTGGTGTCGCTGGCGCACCACGTGGTCGCCGCGTGGTTCCTCAAGTGCCGCCTCTCCTACCGCCGCAACTTCGTGCGCTTCATCATCCACGTCAGTATTACTGCTGCCATACACCAACCCGTCGCGCTACAACCACTACGTGGTGTCGCTGGCGCACCACGTGGTCGCCGCGTGGTTCCTCAAGTGCCGCCTCTCCTACCGCCGCAACTTCGTGCGCTTCATCATCCACGTCAGTATTACTGCTTCCATACACCAACCCGTCGCGCTACAACCACTACGTGGTGTCGCTGGCGCACCACGTGGTCGCCGCGTGGTTCTTCAAGTGCCGCCTCTCCTACCGCCGCAACTTCGTGCGCTTCATCATCCACGTCAGTATTACTGCTTCCATACACCAACCCGTCGCGCTACAACCACTACGTGGTGTCGCTGGCGCACCACGTGGTCGCCGCGTGGTTCCTCAAGTGCCGCCTCTCCTACCGCCGCAACTTCGTGCGCTTCATCATCCACGTCAGTATTACTGCTGCCATACACCAACCCGTCGCGCTACAACCACTACGTGGTGTCGCTGGCGCACCACGTGGTCGCCGCGTGGTTCCTCAAGTGCCGCCTCTCCTACCGCCGCAACTTCGTGCGCTTCATCATCCACGTCAGTATTACTGCTTCCATACACCAACCCGTCGCGCTACAACCACTACGTGGTGTCGCTGGCGCACCACGTGGTCGCCGCGTGGTTCTTCAAGTGCCGCCTCTCCTACCGCCGCAACTTCGTGCGCTTCATCATCCACGTCAGTATTACTGCTTCCATACACCAACCCGTCGCGCTACAACCACTACGTGGTGTCGCTGGCGCACCACGTGGTCGCCGCGTGGTTACTCAAATGCCGCCTCTCCTACTGCCGCAACTTCGTGCGCTTCATCATCCACGTCAGTATTACTCCATACAACCGCGCTATTATAAACAGATGATGTCATATGACAATTTTGTACACGCACAACTGTATTTACACACGTCTAGGGCTACCGTGCTGTTTGTACTGTGTAGCGGCGTCCAATTGATAATTTAATGTTTTGGTAAATAAAGTAAAACTAATTATACTAATTTGACAGTTCACAAACACGACAAAAAAGTTAAAAAATGTTAAGTTATTGGAAACTGAACCTTAAAATAAGGCGCAAAATTAGTTCCATTTCCAACCGAGTCTCATCTTTCGTTGACCAAACTCTAGTACTTATATCTATTCAGAGGGCCTAGCCAAAGTAACATTGGCAAATCTTCGTTATCGCTTCGCTTTCGAAACATGTATGGGATTGACATAAGGTTTCGTCAACAATCGAATTTTAAAACGTCAAATCCATACATGTTTCGAAGCGAAGCGATAACGAAAATTTGCAAATGTTACTTTGGCTAGGGGGGCTGTTGTATGACTGCCGCCGCACACCAACCCGTCGCGCTACAACCACTACGTCATATCGTGAAAAGAAAGAAAGAAAATACATTTATTTTGAACAACACACAACATTACAAAGACAATACAAAAACTAAAACACATCTAAGGCTAATTACAATAACATTGCGTGAAGTCAAAACTGTACTCGGCTCAGTATAAGCAGCAGGCAAGGCCAGCTGCACTGATATTCTGCCGAGCACAATAATGACGTCAGGACCAAACAAAACATCTATTGTTTAGTGTAAAATTCCTGTTTTGAAGGAGCATCATTAAAACCTCCTTGCTATTCGCCTATTTTAAAATTAACAAACTTTTTTAAGGTTTTCACTATAAAAGTTAGAAGTAACTAAGAAGGTTTTTATTATGTGTGCAGGGGCTGCACAACTACATAATAATGCCGTTCGAGGAGCAGCTGCAGTCCAACTACAAGGCGAGCGCCTTCCAGCCGCCGCCCGCCAACGAGGACTCCTCCAACCGGCAACGCAGCTCCAGTCTGGTACTTACTCACACACACACACACACACACTCACACACACTACAACTGCCTGCCACTAATAGCAACTAACATATCAAGCTGCGGCGACCTAAATGGCGGGTAAACTTTTTCGAAGAGAATAGGCTAGTTGACAAAATTTCAATAACTGCTTAATATTTTAGCTTATTAGGCATTTTATCGAAAAAAGAGGTTTATTTATTTTTAATCGAGCGTTTACATTATAAATTTCGCGTTTTAAAAAACCAATTTTAATTTGGTTCCAAAACGCACAAGACTGTCATGGCGTCTTGAATGACGTCACGCCGTGCAAAACAAACAAAAGAGCGATCGTGTCTTCGTACGTTATAGCTAGTTTTTATCGTTTAAAAATGAATTTCTCATATTATAAGTACTGTATAGTGCCCCAGTGTGATAGCACAACTATAAAAACGCCAAACCAGTTATTTATATATGTTCCAAACAATGGAGAAATACGGAAAAAGTGGCTAAAACTTGCGTTCGGTTGTGGTTAGGTTGCACTCGGAGTGTAGGTTTGGAACGCGCCTCCGGTAGTGATACTCGAAACGTCAAAGACAAGATTGGAGTTTCGCACGGCGTGACGTAACGCTTTCTGATTGGTGTTCACTGTCACGTGACTAAAGGTTGCATTTTACGAAATTTATTTTTTAAAAATATTATTAATCTTTAACGCTTTTAATAATTAAAATTGTTTGTTATTTTCTCCATAATATAATTAATCATTATAAACCCCTATCCATTATATTTACTCTTAATGGAAACAAGCCTATTGTTTTATATTTTTTTTTGATAGCACAAGTTTGAAGAAAATAGAAAATAATATTATGATTTTTTTATTTTACCTTGTTAACTAAATATATTTTTTTATATTATTATCGCGATAATATATCAAACATACGGCTGAACACGAAGTTCCTTTGCATTCACTGATTTGAAAAACTGATTGACAGATTTGACAGACAGTGACAAAGAGTAATCATACCTTTGTTTTTTTTGTTTTGAGCAACAACATAGAAAGTCTTTGGAGCAAAGGCATAACCTACGGATACAGCCGTAATAGTGATTTATTGTACTATGCTGTAAATTAAAAATTTTAATTAAAATGAAGCATTAATTAAATTAATAAATAAAAAATAAATAAAATAAATTATAAAAATTCCGCAATTTGTTATTCCTGACTCCAAAGCCAAAAGCTACCAGAAATATAATTCACAACAGTTTTGGAAAAGTTTACCAACCCCATTGCAATTTTACGGCCTGATCATGCAACAGAGAATTCTATGTACATTGTAGTGATTCAGCATCAGACGTCATGTATTAGCCCGGCCATACACACGACGGAATCCCGATTCGGAATTCCGTACATACGTGATTCCGAACGCAGCTAATCCTTACAAATCTATGGATCTACCACACACATGCGGGATTTTCCGTACGGAATTTTGATACATTATCGATGTTCCGTTTCGGGATTCCGTCGTGTGGCCGGGCTTAGGATTCGCTCGCCACTCGCCACGCCGCCATTCGTGGGGTCGAGCTGTAGCAAGGCCGCGTAGCTTTGTTTATTAACATTACATTACTTACATTAACTTAATTATCTAATTTTATAAGTATATTATAATTTTGGTACCTAAAAATTTCTTGTTTAACCGGATTATTAATATATTTACTTAACTTACTTATTTTATTTTTATTTTATTTTATTTAGGATACAAACAGTCTTATACATTGGTATTGCATACAAAAAATATGAGTTTCTTATAGACCTATAGATCCATAAAGAATATAAAATTACACAGAGTTTAGTGTTATGGAAGTAAGTAAGTACTAACATAAACATACACAGTCTAGTGCTTTAGAAAATGTACAATAAATCATCAAGTTACTATTAATAATCAAAGTGCTATTGACAACTTATTATGCAATAACTTTCTATAGACAGTTAGGCTATTGCAAAAGATATCTATATCATTGAACTTTTTGTTATAAGTTTCAACACTACGTCGAAAAAAGTTATTTCTGGTATATACAGCTGAGTACGAAGGGACAACAAATAGTTTTTGTAGGCGCGAGCCAGGTCTGGGTACTCTTAGGTTAATTTTTTCTAAAATGTGAGGGGAGTCAACCAAATTATTTAAGATTAACTTACCTTTTTCTTTTTATATTCATAAGCCAATTGTTAGGAATTTATTTATTGTAAGCACAACTTGTTATTAATTAGTTTTAAAGGCCAACATTTTATTTTTTATGCATGCCTGAGTACAGCTGTAATTGATGTCATACAAGCATTCTAGTGGCAAATGTTGTTTATACCTATCTACGTTATTGTATGTACATTGTTGGAGTACCTTTAAATAAAATAAGTGTGTGTGTGTGTGGCAGGGTTCTAAGGCGGTGTCGCGCGTGCCGATGGGCGCGGGCGCGGGCGCGGGCGCGGGGCGGCAGGCGGCGAGCGGCTCGGCCTCCGCCTCGGCCGCCTTCCACGTGGAGCTCACCGAGACCTGCGTGGACCTGCTGGCGCGCTACACGTCCACTCCGTGCAGCGTCAAGCCGCAGCGGTATGTACTCCGATTCGAGTACGGCGATCGCGTCGCGTCAGTTTCTCCGTGCGCATGCGCCGGATCAAGCCATTACAAAGCCCTTCGCAAAGGCAGTATATCGTACTAAATTAGTAGCACCCTTGAATCGTCTCATGCAAGCCTGTAACGAAGTCTCTGATGGCATTGACATCTATCACCATTCATCCAGTGCATTAAAAAACATTTTAACGTCGTACTCATTCACAGATGGTCCCTAATAACATTATGTAATTATTAGTTTTTTTATTATTATTTTTATATTTCTTTTGATTGCATTTATGTTCAATTCCTTTTTTTTTTCAAGTATTTGCATCCTTAATTTAGAAGATACTTAGTATAATATTAGTTTTATCTTAGCACTTTGCTTGTACCTACCATTGTTTAAGTCTTAAGTGTTGTATACGCCTGTAATAATAGTTCACACAGTCTCATAAGTAATCTTTTTAATCTATAAATGTTATGTGATATTGTTGATGGTGTATCTAATAAATAAAATAAATAAATATCTTTGATCAAGTCGCACGAGTCGATGTAGATTCTATCTATTATTAACCGTGGCCTTACTCTTTTAGCGTCTCCATGGAGCGTGCGGAGCTCCAATGAAGCGTCTGTACTTCGTATGAAATTTAATATTTGTCATCATAACGTACGCACGACAGCACGCTAGGTTAGACAGTTGAACTACGAAAACAGCTCTTATTACGTACGGCATAAAGGCGGTCTCAAGGTCAACATGTATAGTCTGATGTGCTGCTGACTGTACATACTCGCTTCGGTGATCACTTTAGAGGTTTGGTAATGAACTGTCTCTATTCTGTGGTTGTGTGCAGGAGCGACCTGGCGGAGTTCCTGTTCACGGGCGGGCAGTCCATGACGTGGCTGGTGGGCCACAAGCTCATCACCATCACCACCTCCGGCTGCCTGCAGAACTCCATCAAGCAGGGCCTCTGCGACAGGTACACACTATATTCATATGTTAATGAATATCATATTATACCTATACACCGTTAATTTTTAAGTATATGTAAAAATGAAAAGGGGATTTCAGTCCACGTAAATGAACAACTTTTGTTCGAGTCGATGTTGTACTTTTCTATGGAACAGCTGTTTTTTAGCAATTTCGTGGTTGGCCCCATAGTAAAAGTTATTCATTTACGTGGTCTGAAATCCCCATTGTATAATCCCCATAATGTGAGACGCGCTTGCGCAGGTGCGCGGTGCTGTGCCGGCAGCACGCGGACAGCGTGGCGTCCGCGCTGCACGACAGCGACGCCTCCACCTCCGGCGTGCAGGTACCGCACGAGGTCGTTAACATCGCGATACACTAACGCCCTCCGCACACGGATCGTAAGCGCATCATCGAGACGCAACGAGCACGAGACGAGCAGAGTTCCACACACGTATCGCCGCGTAGACGTAGATATTGTTCGCGGAGTAGTACAGCGTGCGGAAAGTTGATTTTACCGCACGCCGGCGCCGTGCGTTTTTGTTTACGAACGTTTTTTTTTAATTTCTACTAGCTTCCGCCCGCGACTTCATCCGCGTGGACAGTAGAAAAATATTGCAACCAGTTTAAAATTACCACTTTAGTGTATGAAAGCTCGGAGAGTTCAAGCTGTTTCCCTGGTTCCACCCGAATTTGATGAAACAGCTTAGATTTTAAGTTGGACCTCAATCTACTAAATTGTGAAAAATCCATCAAAATTCGTTTAGCGGTTTTTGCGTAATTCGCGCACAAATATTTAGAATTTACAGTTTTATTATATGTATAGATTACAATTTCAGCAGTACCTATAATGTTTTCTCGCAAATGTATTGAAAAACGTAGTATGGCACACGGTTGTTAAGGTTTTTTAAAACCTCTTTACCAACCTGGTATCATAAACTACTATTCTACTCTTGCTTTTTTACGCCAACTATCGTAATGACAATAAAAATCTCATACGAAACGCTGCAACACCGCGTCGTGTGCGGACTTGTTTGAACATGTACGTGCTCGTATTGCTCTCTTACGACGCGCGTATACGCTTACTCAACGACGCCGTGTGCGGAGGGGCTAACTCCGTCTGATCTGGATCACGAGGCGATTCATACTTTCTCGCAAACTTGTACGGAAAATACACTACGCATGAACGAAGCAACTCTGAGCAACTTCAGAGCGAGCTAGAAGTTGAGCATGAGTTATCTTCACTAATTATAAATGCGAAAACCAGTTTGTTTGTTACGCCTTCACACCTTAACTACTCAACCGATCATCATAAAATTTTGCATACGTTCTGAGGGGTAAGGAGAAGGACATAAGCCCTACTACTACATAAGCGATCGACGAATGACGAAGAAATGCAGGATCAACGAAAAGTACAATTAAGTAATGTAAACATTACGCACACGTGACGTGCCACTCTCTGAAAAACCATTCAGATTTTTTACATTTTACATAATAGTTTTTGGAATATCTCACACATTTCTTTCTTCAAAAAAATACAACATACTCAAGAAACGTTAGAAATCATTAATTTAACCCTTGGTTCTGTATTATCTTTTTCATGTTCGTTTGTACAACTACTGAATGAACAGATGACAAAGCACAGAAGTTCTCATACGGTCGATCGCGACAGGTTTTAAGGTCGATCGGCAAGGATAATAGATTTGACACTTTGCACCCAATGTAAAGTCGCATTACTAATTTCCCAGCAAAAATGTAAACAAAGAAACGTCACTGTCAAATTGACAAACTGACCCTGATAGTGGTCACTTTTATAACTTTTTCATTTGTTTATTATATTTTGAGTCATTATAAATACAAGGTGTATTTGTAACCACTCTCCAAATTTTAAGGATGTGTTCAGTCCATAAAACTGAACAACTTTCTTCATGAAACATACCTGTATAATGTCATTCAGGGTAATTTTAAAGTAGGATGGTAATTAGAAACTTTATCTTTATAACCTATCATAATTTTTGATATTAAAAGTTCATGAAACGAACTGATAAGAAAACTTTACTTAGATATTGACTGTATTTACACCCAAGTATGACTGTAGTACATATAATAAGTCTATGTTGTTGCCAATAATCCTGTCACCCTGTTGTAATTATCTGGTAACGATATATTCAAGTTTGTAAATATCGTCACTTATGGCTGTTACAGCTGATAAGTTTCTTGCGCCCGTTCTTCTTGTTAGCTAAAAAAGTCTGGAACGGGTGGTAGGAAAATATAGACGATTCAAAGGTACTTAATAATTAAGTTTATTTGAATAAAGCTTATTTGACTTGACTTGACTTGTAAACTATCAAAAATACGTAGCATTTGTGTTGTTTTGTTCTGGCAACACCTTTGTTTACATTTTTGCTGGGAAATTAGTAATGCGACTTTAGTTTTACTTCTGCAATTTTTTTTCTTGGTAATTTGGTGGGTTCAACGGTTAAAATATCGATCTCTTAGTCATACATTTTTGCTAGGTCGATCTTCTTAAGAAAAAGCCCCACCCGACACTTCAATAGACGTATTTTTATTATTACGAATATTATTTCTTGCTTTTTAGATGTAGGTTTTTTGAAGTCGGTTTTTTGTTTTTTTAAAACAATTTTTTATTTTTAGTGTAGGTACCTTGTAGGTAAGGTATATTATATGTATATGTAGAAAAATCGGCTCAGCCAAACGTAAGATAGTCGCGGAGAAACATACTTAAGTACGGGTCAAACTGAGAACCTCCTTTTTTAAGTCGGTTAAAGAACTACACTTAAGATATCCCTCTTCCAACAAAACAATAATTATCTTATTCAGTTCATAAACAAAGAAGTGATTAATCGAGGTAATTCACACAAAATCATACTATTTTCGTGCTTTTTTTCAAGGTTACTTGAAAAGTACTGAACCGATTTCCAAATTTTAAAAAATGGGACCAACTTGGGAGTTTACCTAATGTAATACCGTTTGAATCATTTCAATCGGTCCAGCCGTCTTCGAGTGATCGGTGGACATACACAAAAAAAAAACAAATATACAGACGAACATAGAACCTCCTCCTTTTTTGGAAGTCGGTTAAAAAGTATGGGCAACCTTGCTCATATAATATTAAACATAGATTCTGTGTAGGTGAGCGTGAGCGAGGACAGCGCGGCGGACAGCGGCCAGGGACAGCCCGCGCCCGAAGTGCGACGGTGAGCGACTCGTTGTGACTGTAGCATGTGTTGCTGATTGGTGGGGGGGGGGGGGGTACTCTACTGACTTAGGGGGTTTGTTACGCTATTGTTTTATGCTGTGGCCACATTATCGCGCTTTTACTAATATTTTCGCTGTGTCGTGTCGTATTGTACAGTCAGCAAAGTTATGACCTTAACAGTTTGAAAACAAATCGCTTGCAAGGATGGCACTAAAAGTTAGTTTTTTACCTGCCTCCATTGATTTTATACAAAAGATGCTTTTGTGACTTTTGGGTAAATGCAAGACAATACAGACTTCTCAATCTAAAAATGAACCTTAAGGTGTTCAGCTCATAGCTTTGCTAACTGTACAATTAAAAACTTTGAGTTGAGGAAGTAAAGTTTATTAGAATAAACTATTTCGGGATTTACACCATGTTTATTTTTGAGGCTCCGATATTTCGGCGCATGCATCATGCATGGCGCTGCGTCAATAATCAAGTAAAGTTTATTTGAATTAAATCCCATTAATTTACTTCCTTTGTAAAATGAAACTAATTCCTTGATTCAAAGTTTCTAATTGTACAACACGACAACGAAAATGCTTGCGATAGCGCGATAATGTGGCCACAGCATTACTAACGAAACGTCTGGTCATTGCTTCGGGTCAATGTCACTGAAATTGCCAAAATGTTTTAACGCTAAAATAGGTCTACAGATGCAGTAATCAACAAGTGTGGCATTTAGAATGAAGCGCTGTTGTCGTGTGATAGTGTGCCTAATAATAATGGAACTGAATAAAGGGAAAATATTTGGCGCATTTACAGTTGAGTTTGATAGCCCTAACCGGCGCAACCTGTTCTAGTCGGCGTTGAGACGCTTTCGTATTTTTTTTTGTTTCGTGATATTCAATATATTAAGAACTTCTTTTTACCTACTTAACAGAGGGTGTGTTAAAAGTAACCTTACTTAGAACAATAATGGTTTTATGAAATAACATAAGATAAGTGTGGTTGCTTGTGGGTGTAAATCTATTACAGCTTGGCAAAAAAGTATAGAAATATGAGCATCAATGCCATTTTATGTCATGAAAATCATGACTTAACATCAGTGTTATTGTATAGCAAAACTCAACTGTGTATGCATAAACCCCGTGTTGCTAATAAGAATCATTTTAGTTCCGTTTCTAAACTTTCTCGTCAAGCTGTATAAAGTCGCGTATTGCTGCTGACCGCGGCGCTCCGCTTACGGTTGAAGGTTTCATACCTCTATATGGAAATAGTTACGACAATGTCAGATAATGAACATTAGGGGCTTAAAATAAAAATATAGCTTAAATACTATTGAATGTACAGAGCACGAAATACAGCCCTCAGAATGTTGATTGTTGATATTGCGGAAGCGGTATAGAGGTTTCGTTCCCACTTGTTCTACTAAGCAGTTCTACGGTAGAACTAATGATATTATTTTTCTCGTTGGTTCTACTATTTATAACTTCGTGGTAACACAATGAGTAAAAATCTCATTAGGCGGTTCACACACTGGCTCCGCGCACGGACGCTCTGCGACCGCTTAACGTTGTACATCAATTAGTATAGAAAACCGCCTCGTCCAACACATTGCGCCACTTGAGAGTACTAATCACCTTAAGCTAAGGTTACTTCTAAGGTTAAAATCACTTGCACTCCGCGCCCGTCACAACATACTTTTAGTTGGTGCAGGGGCGAATTTTGTTGCTAATCGGTTAAGCGACGCTGTTGCCGTCGTACAACGCCGACCGACGCGGAGGCGCGGAGAAAACTGCTCGAATAGGCAGATCGGCCGCTCTGCGCGCCGTCGCAGAGGCTGTGTGAGAATCGCCTAAGTTGTACCTTAGAAGTGTGTAGTGGGAGCGCGTGGGAACAGTGTGTAGTGAGTGTGTGTGTGTGTGTGTGGCGCAGCTACAGCAAGCACTCGCTGCAGCACAGCCGCAGCACGGACACGTCGGGCTCCAGCCTGTCCATCTCCGACGCGCTGCAGCCGCCCGCCAGCGCGCCCGCCTCCAGGTTACACCCCGCCCTCATCAGACGAACTCCGCCCCTCCCAGCCACGCTCCGCCCCCAGCCGATCCTTGCTCTAGCCACACCCCCTCCCCTCTAAGGCCCTCCGCACATGGATCGTAAGCGCAGTCGTCTCGTAAGCGTGTCGTCAAGACGAACGAGTACGAGACGAACAGAGTTCCACACACGTATCGCCGCGTAGACGTAGATACTGTTCCAGAATATAATCTAGAGCTTCACGTTGACGGAAATTCATCACCGAACGTATAGAAAGTATTTCCTACTCTTGCTTTTTTATGTAAGTACACTACGCTACGACTATCGTATTGACAATAAAAATCTCATACGATACGCTGCAACACCGCTTCGTGTGCGGACTTCTTTGAACATGTAGGTAGTAGGTACGTGCTCGTATTGCCACAGAATAGATATAAGTACTACCGTACAGAAAGGACACTCCGCCCCGCCCTAGAATCAATTACCTCACCCCACCCCGCGAGTTCGTGTGCCGAATCGTATGCTTGTTTAGTCGTGTTTATCAACGTCGACTTATTTTGATATTCAAAGCACGGCGTCGTAACTTTTTAGTCGTGTTTGTCATCTTATTATGATATTCAAAGCAATACGTCGTAACTTTATTTACCAAAAAGTTCGAATTGATCGCCGCTCATACAGTACAAACTGAACGGCCCTAGACTTACACACACAGTTGCGTGTGTACAAAAACGTCATATGACGTCATCTGTTTATAATAATAATAATAATAATAAATGCTTGGACAATTTCACACAGCGCCATCTAGCCCCAAACTAAGCCCCAATAATGACGCGGTTGTATGGAATGTCCGGGGTGTGGTATTGCTCTCGTACAAGGCACGATACGCTTACGCTACGCCGTGTGCGGAGGGGCTAAATCTAAGCCACACCGCGCCGTCTTCCACCCGCATTCGTTCGCAACACTCGCCTCCCCTAGAGCTTGTCATGCAATATAGGTCCTGCTGTCGTTGGCTGCTGCACTTGCTGATGAAGAGAATGCGCTTGCTCATAAATACACTTTCAACTCAAAATCATTAAAACTTCATTTTTCCTATTTATCCTGCAGATTGTTTAATGATAACGATCATTTTATTGTATGTATGTAGTTAGTTATTTAGGATTTATTTACATATTTTTAATAAGTCTTGAATATTTGAAATCTGTTTTGTTGTTTTGCATGCTACTTAAAACATTAACATGTTTCATACCAGTGAACGAAATAAAAATAGTATGCCAATTTCAGTTCTATGTGATTTGTTAGTTCTTTAGTCTCAAAGTCGTCAATTTGTTTCCATAAACTACTGGAATGAAGGTGGCGTGGTGACAGATGCTTTTGGTTCGCAGACAAAACTCGTCAGAGAACAGCAAGGCGAGCGACCCGCTCGCGGACGCGCTCACGCAGTTCACGCAGCGGTTCGAAAAGATCTCCAAGGAAGTCGTGAGTATCCTTGTGCCTTTTGTTTTTGCAATCGCCCATCTAGTTGAATAAGGTTTTTATAATTTTGAGACGAAGTTTTTTTTTATTTTTTCCCCAGAACTAAATTGTTTTAGTTTTTGATTAGGTACTTACTTTTTATTTTATTTTATTTTTATTTATTTTATTTTAATTAATTTCTTCATCTTTATCGTTTCGTCACTAAGTTTTGATCCTACAAATGTGTTTCTAAAATGTTCGTCGCTATCGGTCGTAATAAGTGGTAATGTGCGCTCAGGACACGGAGGAGGCGGGGTGGTCGCGCGTGGGCGCGCTGGCGGCGACGGGCGCGTGCCCGTGCTGGTGCGGGCGCTGGGCCGAGGTGGCCGTGCGCGCGCCCACCGGCGACGCCGCCTTCGTGCTGCGCGCGCAGAACGCGCTCGCGCACGACCTGCTGCAGCCGCACGCGCTCAGCGAGCTCGCCGCGCTGCTGGCGCCCGACCCGCTCCCGCCCGTACGTACTCTACTATGACAGTGCGCGCGCCCGTATGTACCTACACCATCACACTCGCACAACCCCACGATAAACAGACAGTAAACAGCAAATCCATGATTGATGAATCCGGGCGAACTGCAAGCGTTAGAGCTAGGGTCATGAGCGCTCCTGGCAAGGTTTGAATTTTACGCTCCAAGACATATTTCTAGGATAATGAGCGCCCATGGCAAAATTTTAATTTTGCACCCTAAGACTTATGTTTAATCTTATTTTCTAACGTGGGTCAACAAAGTGCACCCCCTTGAGGGTTGCGCCCCTGGCAGCTGCCCCCCTTGGCAACCCCAAGCTACGACGCTGACTGCTAACTCGGATTTCTAAACGTCACATCCAAAGATGTTTTCCTTCAGCAATGATGCATACGTTGATTAAATACCTAAACATTGTTCACCGCCTCCTAAGATTTTTTTAATTTGTTTATCCTGTTGTGACAGAGCGTGGAGGACGAGATCCGTTCGCGCAGCGGCTCCGCGTCGTCCGCGCACGCGCCGCAGACCACAGACCTGCACAAATCCAGGTGAGGCAGCTTGTGTTTCCACCTAGTACGGTCTGCAGAATTATGACTTTTTTACGTCTTTTTAGGAAAGTTTGAAGGAAAAAATCGACATGACTGTATTTTCTGATTACACAGTTCGGACACAGTAGTAGCGAGTGAAAAGAAACCTCCACATGCCGCCTCACACTGCATAGTACCTCCACAACCTCAACGGTAACTAACTTTTTTTGTATAGAAGATATCAATTTTTTATGAATATTTTCAAAAACTAACGGCCGATTTCAATAACCTATACTCAGTAAGAGAAGGTTTAGTAAAGATTGATTGCCTAGATATTTCTGTTAAATGACGGAAAATTACAACACTTGCTTAGTTACAGATTATTGTTATTATTTATTTATAGGAAGTTTTACAGCTAAAGTAACAGAATCTTAACAGACAGGAAGCCAATTACAGAACTCCACAAATAGCAAACAGAGTGGTTTTGTTAAAGTTATATAGCGACAATTCGTAATGCACTCAATTTTCATAATTTAAGTTGAATGTTGGATCCATAGTAAGTCTATCTCTTACTGAGGATAGGTTAGTGAAATCGGCCTTAATGAAGTTTATCATGTTACACCGTTGTACGTGTGGTACAGGATGAGCACGCAGCCCATCAACATCCCGAGCTCGCCGCAGCGGCAGTCCTCCTCCAGCACCAACGACGACGACGACATGCTGCTCATCGTGCCCGAGGTAACGCCGACACGTGCCCGACGTGCACTCGACAGAACGCCGAAACAATGCCGACACACAAACACACATAATCAATATAATCATCAATAATAGTCAACGCACCTCCAATGTGTCACCGACGTAATTATCACGAATGTCCAGTCATCACCACACCCCGGACATTCCATACAACCGCGCCATTAGACACAGATGACGTCATATGACGTTTTTGTACACGCGCAACTGTGTGTGTAAGTCTAGGGCTACCGTATAGTTTGTACCGTACAGTTGTACTGTATGAGCGGCTATTAATACATAATTTGAACCTTTTGGTAAATAAAGTTACGACGCATTGCTGTGAGTATCAAAATAAGTTGACAGTTGACAAACACGACTAAACGAGCACACGATTCGGCACACGAACTCGCGGGGTGGGGTGAGGTAATTGATTCTGGGGCGGGGCGGAAAGTGTCCTTTCTGTACGGTAGTACTTACATGTATCTATTCTGTGTCATCACACTACTTCTGCTTTTCTTAAATAATGCTTAATAACACCTTAGGGTCAACGCAGACCGACTGGAGTAGCGGCAAAGAGACTGAATCATTACATTATCGACAAAAATTCAACTTTGGTTACTTTAAGTATATCGCAGCGCCCAAAGACTGTGTGCTAGGAGAATCGTAGTATAGGTACTTAAACTAAGCTAAGATTGTTTGTTAAAGTTATGTGTTTTGTGCAGGGCAAGTCCCGTCACCCGGTGCGGCGGTCGAACTCGTCGCCGGAGATGTCGTCGTCGTGGAAGGGGTCCCCGCCGCGCGCGCCCCCCGGCCCCCCCGCGCGCGCCCCCGGGCCCCCCGCGCGCCCCCCCGACCCCGGCGACCTCATCCTGCTGCCCGCCACCGCCGCGCAGCCCAACCCGGACACTGCGTACGTATTGTTGTAACTCCAAACAGTCGTGTTGCTGTTCTTTCAATATACGTTTTGCGTTAACTTGACATACATCGTAAACTTTTGACTTCTCTTTTCTTTAAATACCTACCTATTTCGTGACCGGCGGAAGGTTCGGTTTCGATTTTGGCCAGTTCAAACTGGCTAAAGCCAAAAAAACTAGTTTTCGTATTTGGTCCACTTTCTAAAATCACCTCCTTTAAAATTCAAAATTCAAAAATAATTTATTCAGTCTAGGCTGTTACAAGCATTTGTGAATGTCAAAGAAGCTACGCCATCGGTTCGCAAACCCTGAGCGGGAGACCTTGTAACGAGAAGAACCGGCAAGAAACTCGTCAAGGGCTGCTTTTTTCTCCCTGTATAATTGTATATTTCATCAACGTCAACATTGAAAAAAATTGTTTAAAACAAATCAAAAAACCGACTTCAAAAAACCTACCTCTAAAAAGCAAGAAATTATATTCGTAATAATAAAAAAAAACAAATATACAGACGAACATAGAACCTCCTCCTTTTTTGGAAGTCGGTTAAAAATACGTCTATTGAAGTCGGGTGGGGCTGGAGTACAAATTCCTTTTTTTTATTCTAAAAGCCCCACCCGACGGACTTCAATAGACGTATTTTTATTATTACAAATATTATTTCTTGCTTTTTAGAGGTAGGTTTTTTGAAGTCGGTTTTTTGTTTTTTTTTTAAACAATTTTTTTTATTTTTAGTGTAGGTACCTTGTAGGTAAGGTATATTATATATGTAGAAAAATCGAATTAGCCAAACGTAAGATAATCGCGGAGAAATATACTTAAATACGGGTCAAACTGAGAACCTCCTTTTTTAAGTCGGTTAAAAAACTACACTTAAGATATCCCTCTTCCAACAAAAAAATAATTATCTTATTCAGTTCATAAACAAAGAAGTAATACGACCAATCATCGAGGTAATTCACACAAAATCATACTATTTTCGTGCTTTTTTCAAAATTACTTGAAAAGTACTGAACCGATTTCCAAATTTTAAAAAATGGAACCAACTTGGGAGTGTACCTAATGTAATAACGTTTGAATCATTTCAATCGGTCCAGCCGTCTTCGAGTAATCGGTGGACATACACAAAAAAAAACAAAAAAAAAACAAATATACAGACCGAACATAGAACCTCCTCCTTTTTTGAAAGTCGGTTAAAAATGAGCACCACATTTAAAGTGAGGTCATTTTCAGTCACAATAATTAACAAAAGTTTGCACACAATCGGTAGGTATGTTGAAATTAAATACCTACAACATATCGGATAGGTAATTGTGAGAGCAAATAACTTTCAACTAGTTGAGAAATCAGTAATCACTCTGTCTGCTACTCGAAAGTGCACCTAAGTAGGCAAAATTTACCAAAAACACTTGATACAAGACATAAAAATAAAAATAGAAAACGCAATTTTTTACAATTCAATAGGCGTTAAGATAGCTAATCAGAAGCAGACCCATTCCCACTGGCAGCACCCGTTCACGAGCATGACGCATGGACCATTTGAGGGAACGTACGACCCGCCCCACACGACACCACCGCAGTAATGATTAAAGAGAGCATGACATACTTAGGCTACCCATCCTAATGCACTGAATTGAAAACTAATATCCAAAAGCTTTTCATAGGCCTTTACTTACAAAAACTGACCAGAGAAAGCAAAATGATTGCAATAAAAAACATGAGAAATTAAAACAAGGTTTAGTTATTAATTTTATGTTTTGAGTAAGAAGTGCCATACATAATTGTTGATAACATTAAACAGAAAAAAAAAATACCATAGGTCCATCTCACCAAAAACGTCACATCCGCATCCGTGCGACGCCACAACCCACCCGCCACGCTGCCCCAGGCCGCCACCGCGACCTCCCGCGCGCATTGCAGTCTCAAAATCTGAAAATACTTAACAACTTTGCAAGCACAAAACTTATATCTAATTGCTAAAATGTTTATTTGCAGTAACTTTTTGTTTTTTTTTTGTTTTTCATAAATATGGAGAAGGTTATACCCATAAACTTAATATTCCACTCGAATAGACGAACAGAGTTCGCTTGGCTGCGACACCAAAAGTGACATGAGCTAGTGTTTGTAAATTTGTAAACGTGTGCGTGAATTTTAGGGATGCCCCTCAAGTCCATTTTAGGTTGTCGATAACCATAATGTATTGCTCTAATAAATAAAACACAAACAAGAATTAATCATTATATTTAATTAAGTTAAATTATTGTCCTCTGAAGATTTTCAAAATGCGTCGGCGATTTCTTTGGATGAAGCAGTTTTGCTTGAAATGTTTTGGTGCACAACTGCACACCACAGAGTTTTGGCGAAGCTCCCCAGCCTATTCTATATAATTTTTTATCCAGTTTAATTTAATCACTGGATTTACAGGAAACCTAGAAATATTGTTAAATTGGTACTTCAGTAGGTATAATTTACTATTTGAAAACTGTCGGAACCGTTAATGGGTTTAAATGGGTTAAAAGCAGCTTTAAATAAAACTATCAGTTTTCACAAAGACAAACAAAGTTATATTGGAAATCATCGACATGAGTATCGATATCGATAATTTTTGATCAATCACTTCTAACACATAATGTTTAAAAATCAGCCTTTATTTAGAAAATAGACGGTTAATAGCATGATATTAGTGTATCACTTAGTGGGTTTAGTTAGGTAAGTAACATTACAATTCAATACAGAACACAACACCATTATTGATTTATATAGTTATTAGAGCCAAATCGATCCGATCGCGATCAAAATCACAAAATAATCAAGTGGACGCTTTTTGACAAGATGATAAAAGACGCTAAATGAAGTCAAGCCAGGTTCTGCTGTCATTTTGTTTTTAACTCTTTCTCGCACATCGCATAAGCCGTAAGAATCGGTTTCTCACTCGCACCATAGTCCGTCTACTTGAGCGTAGCGAAAAATTTTCTATGTCTATGGTTATACCAAAGTATTATGGGGAGAAGAAAAAATATATCAAAAAGTGAAACAACATTCTCCATAAACGATATAGGAGAATATTTATGTAAAAAGAACAAAAACAAAATTATTTACCTTACTCCCAGATGACCAAAGTTGACCAAATGCCACATGGACGTTCTGCGAAATGGACCAAGTGCACCTGAACGCAGTATCGGTTTCGGCCAACTCTGTTTTCGGCAATGGCATGATAATTTTGCTTATTCACAGATGGATGTGACACATTGCTGCATTTCTTTGGTAAGTTTTTATTTGTGCCAAAAAGAAGCATCAATGTGTTACATCCTGGGGCCGTACCGACTAACGCGTCGAACTTCGAAAAGTCTGCCGGGTTTCAAATTAAATCGAGCCCCAATGAGGATCAGTACTAGGTCGACAAATCAACAATCAAATCAATCAAAATTAAAGAGTTCCACTACACAACAAGCTTTCTCATCAATATAGTTTTTAAATTATCGAAATCGGTCCATCCGTTGCGATTTTATAACACATTTTATAAAGCAAATATTTTACGATGGGCTTCACGGGCTGCCATTGCCTGCGACGTCTTACTACGTTATTAAGATAGAGAAATGAAAATGGCACCAAAAGATGCGTTACTATAAGACCTAGATACTATAAGAAAAAAAGTTTCTTTAGGGACTTTTTTCAAAGAACCTTAAAATTCTACAAAACGAAAAGAGATATCGATAAAAACCGGCTAAGTGCGTGTTTAGTCAAGCAACAACAAAAAGATGTCAAACTTATACTTTATGGATCTATAAGAAACTCATATTTTTTTGTATGCAATACCAATGTAATTAGACTGTTTGTATCCTAAAAAAAAATAAAAAAAACTTACTCTTCTTTCTCTTTTTTCACACGGTTTTATTAGGTTGCTTTCTGGTTTGTGTGTCCGCAAAGTTTGCAAACATAATTTAATTTAAGGTTTTATTACACGGTTCCTGTGGCTTTCTTTCGGCTCGATCACCAGACCCTGGACACTATTTCCCAAAAGAGTACTTGTCAAGACGATTCAAACGAGCCCAAACTCGATGGGGTTGCATGGTTTTATTACAGAGTTCCTGTGGCCTTCTTCCGGCTCCGTCATCAGACCCTTGGACATTTCCCAACAGAGTACTCGTCTAGTCGATTCTAACGAGCCCAAACTCGATGGGGTTGCATGGTTTTATTACAGAGTTCCTGTGGCCTTCTTCCGGCTCCATCATCAGACCCTTGGACACTATTTCCCAACAGAGTACTTGTCAAGACGATTAAAACGAGCCTAAACTCGATGGGGTTGCATGGTTGAAATACTGAGTTCCTGCAGCCTTCTTCTAGCTACATCATCAGACCCTTGGACACTATTTCCCAACAGAGTACTCGTCAAGACGATTCTAACGAGCCCAATCTCGATGGCGTTGTACAGTTTTATCACAGAGTTCCTGTAGCCTTCTTCCGGTTTCATCATCAGATCAGCTCAATGACACCATAATATTGCATTGCCTTCCAGTTCTGACTGACCTAAGGTATGTTCATAGTTTCAAGTCTCTAGCTCATCGGGAAGCTAATATAAAATCGTTTGCAAACTTTGGGTACAAAATTTTGGTCTCGTGTAAAACAGACAACTTTTCAACTCTACCAGCGAGAAAATTTTCACGTGACTTTCTTAGTAAAAAGCTAAATGCAGCATTAAAAACATGTTCACTCAACTATTTTCGAGTTAGACAAAGTATCTTCATCGTTGGACGCACTCATTCTTTGTAATTTATTACAAAAATAGTTTGATCAAACCTATGCTGAAATGTTTTATTCATAAAGTATCTAGATTCCCGTCATTTTGTTTTGTCTTATTTATTAATATTCTATCTTATTTATTTATTTTTAATCATAAAACATTAATTTGTTAATAAATTTCATTAATTTTTCTTATTTTATATTTATTTATATATTTATTTATATACTCTTTATTGTATACACACAGAACAAACAAGTAAACAATACAAACATAAAGGAGACATACAAATGGCGGCCTTATCACTAAAAAGCGATTTCTTCTTTCTTTATTTCATACATACGACCTCATTTCGTCCATACTCTTTATTTCGAATTATCTACCTTCTTTTTTAACAATCCTTATTTAAAACTCCTTGGTATATCCGTGCATTTTATTTTTTTACCATGTATGACACCATAAAGCACTCTATCTATCCTTTTCTGACATATCTGAAAAAAGTCTGGAACGGGTGGTAGGAAAATATAGACGATTCAAAAGTACTTAATAATTAAGTTTATTTGAATAAAGCTTATTTCACTTTCACTTTCACTTTCACTATCAATTTTACAAGTCTCATCCTTGTCACTTTATTTTTTTTTCTTTATTATTTTAAAAGTTGGTGTTAGAAATTAAAAAAGCACTTTGCCTCACGCTCGCAGCAAAAATATATTTTGCTATTATACATATATTAATGCAATACATATATTTCTTTTTTCAAATTGGTTTGGGACTTCCGCCAAGTGACGCCTGATTCAATCAAAAGTATTATAGGCCTTTCACTAGCGCATCTTTTGATGCTATTTTCATTATTCTATGTTAATAATTGAGAACGTTAGCCTCCACAATGCGTCGGGGCCATATAGACGTTCGAAGTTCGAAAAGTTAGCCGGTACGGCCCCTGAAAGCGATTGCGATAGATTTTGAAATCAGACAATAGATAGGCAAGGTCAAAAGTTCAGTTTCGACCTGAATTCCAGTTTCGGTCGGACACTAAATAGGATATTGTACTGCAGGAGTGCGTCAGCGTGCCTGCACGCGACGAAGAAGGCGGCGAAGAAGAGCGACATGCGCGTGTCGTGCGAGGCCATCCCCGAGGAGATGTACGGCAGCTCGCCGCTCGCGCACCCCCACCTCATGACCTACAACTCCGACCCGGGTCAGTGGGGAACTCTTATGCACAACGGGGCAGTGGTCGGCCTTCACCTCGCCTGTTAAGTGACGTTAAGGCCGAAGGTGGAAGCGCACTACACCCGGAATCCTCATCACTGAGGAACTGGCTATCTTACCTCTAACTGCCGAAAAAATTTTTGTTATTTCGTCAGACTTAGGTAAGATGGTGGTAGTTAGCCAGGCGGACTTGAAATAAGCCCTGCAACTAACCAAACCGAGTACAAATTGTACCCCCCCGCCTGGGAATCAAACCCAGGACCCTGCGTTTTACACGGTTGGGTGAACCACTAGCCCACGGAGGCGGTAAAACCCCGGACCTCACCCCTTGACGATTAATTTGTAGCAAAAAAATCGTATCATCTTTTTTTACATATTACCAACATTAGGCATCGATACGTTTTATTGTGTAAACATGTATTAATTCTGTCAGAAATTTAAATAATATAATACAATGTAATACCATGACGTAAGAATCACGATAAAGATAGTAGCGTTTAAAAAATATTTCACTTTATTGCAAACTTTGTGTGACGATAAAGTTTGCAATGCACAGTCAGCGCCAAAATGATTTGAATATTCAAATCTACCAAAATAATAATTGACAAAAACCACAAGATGATTAGGACTACTTTGACATAGTTGACTTCATAAAGCGCTCGGTGTAAGAGCGCCCGCACATTGAGCCACTGGTCACGGCCACTAAACGCGACCACAAGCTGCAGACGAGTTTTTTTTATACATTTTGTATAGTATCGGCGCAAACCGAGCGTTCGAGTGGGCACGTTGGAGCCACAAGCCGCGGGAGTCGCCCGCGCGCGCTACTTTACTTGTGGCCGCGATCGTCGCTCGCATCGCGCGCACACTCGGCCGCAGCAGCCGGCTCCTTCCCGGCGGCCACTGAGCCACTAGCGGCTGCGATCGGTGGCTGCATGTAGTGGCTAGTGGTCGCGACTAGTGGCCCAATGAGCGGAGGGTGTAACTATGTCGTGTGGCGCAGGCTCGGCGGACGCGTGCCCGCCGCCCGCCGCCGTCGCGCACAACCAGCTACAAAAGGTAACCTTATATTTTTACTCAGACCTATATCTTTTTTAATATAACTTCAGTGTCATTTAATATGGATACAAACCCCCTTAACAATAAAACTTTCATATCTATACGTATTGTATTTGTCTCTCTATTCATCAACTTACCTTTCCCTTTAACTTGTTATTCAGAGCCTAGTAAAACTCAGAAATAACTTTTGATAGTTGTTGTTTCGATATTCTCACGTGGTCAAAGGGAATGTCCGAAAAAAATAAAATTATTATTCTGTAGGTAGAGGTAGATATAAGGTCCCTTAGTTATAGCATAAAGTTTCAGAATTTTCGGTTGCGTGAAAAAAAATTAAAAAACGCGATGTGCTTTTCTCTCATCCCCACTTTGAAAGTAATTCTTCGAAATATGATTCGGAACATCAAAAAAGTTTCCTATGCCAAATCGATCTTCTTTAATCGTTAAAATTTCGTTTACAAATAGTTTTGTGTAGGTTTTTTTTTACTTTCGCTGGAGACACAGTGTAAAGAAAACAAATTGCAGCGTATCGAAGCGTTATATTGTGAACAGACGGCGAGCGACAGCACGGTGACGAGCGGGCACAAGCCCCCCGCGGCGCCCCGCGCGGCGCCCCCGCCCGCGCCCCCCGCCCCCACGCTCGCCCCCCCGGGCCCCAGCCCCGGCGCGGCCGAGCACGACGACCTGCCGCCGCTGTCGCGCTCCAAGCGCAGCCACACCATCTCCGTCATGAGCCCCACCAGGAGGCACAGGTACACACACGGTGATATTATGTGTTAAGTATACAAAAGTAGTTTATGATACAAGGTTGGTAAGGAGGTTTTTAAAACGAGTTGACGCTTTATAAGCCCGAGCCGTGGGCGAGGGTTTATAATCGTCACGAGTTTTAAAAAACCTTAACAACCGTGTGCCATACTACGTTTTTCAATACATTTGCGAGAAAACATTATAGGTACTGCTGAAATTGTAATCTATACATATAATAAAACTGTAAATTCTAAATATTTGTGCGCGAATTACGCAAAAACAGCTAAACGAATTTTGATGGATTTTTCACAATTTAGTAGATTGAGGTCCAACATCTAAGCTATGTTTCATCAAATTCAGGTGGGTGGTACCAGGGAAACAGCTTGAACTCTCCGTAGTACTAGCTTTCATACACTAAAGGGGTCATTTTAAACTGGTTGCAATATTTTTCTACTGTCCACGCGGATAAAGTCGCGGGCGGAAGCTAGTAGAAATTAAAAAAAAACGTTCGTAAACAAAAACGCACGTCGCCGGCGTGCGGTAAAATCAACTTTCCGCACGCTGTACTATTCCGTAAACAAAAACGCACGGCGTGCGGTAATAGTAGTTTATGATACAAGGTTGGTAAGGAGGTTTTTAAAACGAGTTGACGTTTTATAAGCCCGAGCCGTAGGCGAGGGTTTATAATCGTCACGAGTTTTAATAAACCTTAACAACCGCGTGCCATACTACGTTTTTCAATACATTTGCGAGAAAACATTATAGGTACTGCTGAAATTGTAATCTATGCATATAATAAAACTGTAAATTCTAAATATTTGTGCGCGAATTACGCAAAAACCGCTTAACGAATTTTGATGGATTTTTCACAATTTAGTAGATTGAGGTTCAACTCAAAATCTAAGCTATGTTTCATCAAATTCAGGTGGGTGGAACCAGGGAAACCGCTTGAACTCTCCGTAGTACTAGCTTTCATACACTAAAGGGGTCATTTTAAACTGGTTGCAATATTTTTCTAATGTCCACGCCGATGAAGTCGCGGGCGGAAGCTAGTAGAAATTAAAAAAAACGTTCGTAAACAAAAACGCACGGCGCCGGCGTGCGGTAAAATCAACTTTCCGCACGCTGTACTACTCCGTAAACAAAAACGCACGGCGTGCGGTAAAATCAACTTTCCGCACGCTCGACTGTCATCGTAAACTTACATTTTCGAGCAACTGTATTGAAAAATCAATTTTCCGCACGCTCGACTGTCATCGTAAACTTGCATTTTCGAGCAACTGTATTGAAATAGTAGTTTATGATACAAGGTTGGTAAGGAGGTTTTTAAAACGAGTTGACGCTTTATAAGCCCGAGCCGCAGGCGAGGGTTTATAATCGTCACGAGTTTTAAAAAACCTTAACAAACGTGTGCCATACTACGTTTTTCAATACATTTGCGAGAAAACATTATAGGTACTACTGAAATTGTAATCTATACAAATAATAAAACTGTAAATTCTAAATAATTGTGCGCAAATTACGCAAAAACCGCTAAACGAATTTTGATGGATTTTTCACAATTTAGTAGATTGAGGTCCAACTTAAAATCTAAGCTATGTTTCATCAAATTCAGGTGGGTGGAACCAGAGAAACAGCTTGAACTCTCCGTAGTACTAGCTTTCATACACTAAAGGGGTCATTTTAAACTGGTTGCAATATTTTTCTACTGTCCACGCGGATGAAGTCGCGGGCGGAAGCTAGTAGAAATTAAAAAAAAACGTTCGTAAACAAAACGCACGGCGCCGGCGTGCGGTAAAATCAACTTTCCGCACGCTGTACTACTCCGTAAACAAAAACGCACGGCGTGCGGTAAAATCAACTTTCCGCACGCTCGACTGTCATCGTAAACATACATTTTCGAGCAACTGTATTGAAAAGAATATTACTTGTTTATAAATGTGTGTATAAATGATGATTTTTTTTTCTGAATTATGTATTAAAATTTGAATCGTTCGTTTCGTTCGCAGAGAGAACTTGCCGCCCCGCAACAGCGCGGCGGCGACGGGCGGCGCGGGCGCGGCGGCGGCGGGCGGCGCGGGCGGCGGCGGCCTCACGCCCGCCTTCGTGTTCCTGCAGCTCTACCACAACATGAGCACCTACCCGGTCACGCCGCCCGTGCCAGGTACACACACACACAAACACACACTATCCGATATACCGGGTGTAACGAGACCCTCAACGAAGCCGAGGTCTACGTATTCTGCCCATCATCAGGACCATTTCTGTTCAAAATTATTGTTATTATTGGGAAACGATTTTAATTTTTGGTGTTAGAAATTAAAACATTACCACGCAATGTAGCGCGTACAACAGAGCGCCTGCGAGTGTATGCTACACAGCTGCGTGCGGCCGAGTTGAAAGGCAACGTTTATGTCATGAGATACATTGAGTGATGACGTTTTGAAGCTATTGTTACGAATAGTTACACCCGTTATACATACCTCCAACATAGTGTAAAGAAACTAATAGTGGTTACTCTCAGCCGTCGCTGTAGGTCAATCGTGGTGGGTACGAGGGACGCGCGGCACTCCCCCCTGCCCGCGCTGCCACAGGGCGTCCCTAAACGTTACTTCGCATTGACGGACATCGCTGCATTGCGCGGTCGCGACGACAAACTATGAGGCTGACATCGAGATAGCGCGCAGTGGTTGCCGTACTTACTTCGATATCGCGCGCGCAAACTGACAACCGAATGAAGTTACTGCTTTCTGTACATTTCGACTGGCGGTACACCGAGACAATCTTTTGACTTCGACGTCTGCTTTTACTACTTTGACGATAGACGCTCGTATATGATAGTTCGTGTATTGTGTGTGCAGGCGAGACGCCGGGTATGCTAAATCCGCTGTCGGAGCGGCCGCTGCGCGTGACGGGCGTGCAGCACGAGCGCACCATCAAGAACCTAGACTTGGTGCCGCCCGTCGAGACCTACAAGGTGCGTACAACACTATAGATGCTGTCGGAGCGGCCGCTGCGCGTGACGGGCGTGCAGCACGAGCGCACCATCAAGAACCTAGACTTGGTGCCGCCCGTCGAGACCTACAAGGTGCGTACAACACTATAGATGCTGTCGGAGCGGCCGCTGCGCGTGACGGGCGTGCAGCACGAGCGCACCATCAAGAACCTAGACTTGGTGCCGCCCGTCGAGACCTACAAGGTGCGTACAACACTATAGATGCTGTCGGAGCGGCCGCTGCGCGTGACGGGCGTGCAGCACGAGCGCACCATCAAGAACCTAGACTTGGTGCCGCCCGTCGAGACCTACAAGGTGCGTACAACACTATAGATGCTGTCGGAGCGGCCGCTGCGCGTGACGGGCGTGCAGCACGAGCGCACCATCAAGAACCTAGACTTGGTGCCGCCCGTCGAGACCTACAAGGTGCGTACAACACTATAGATGCTGTCGGAGCGGCCGCTGCGCGTGACGGGCGTGCAGCACGAGCGCACCATCAAGAACCTAGACTTGGTGCCGCCCGTCGAGACCTACAAGGTGCGTACAACACTATAGATGCTGTCGGAGCGGCCGCTGCGCGTGACGGGCGTGCAGCACGAGCGCACCATCAAGAACCTAGACTTGGTGCCGCCCGTCGAGACCTACAAGGTGCGTACAACACTATAGATGCTGTCGGAGCGGCCGCTGCGCGTGACGGGCGTGCAGCACGAGCGCACCATCAAGAACCTAGACTTGGTGCCGCCCGTCGAGACCTACAAGGTGCGTACAACACTATAGATGCTGTCGGAGCGGCCGCTGCGCGTGACGGGCGTGCAGCACGAGCGCACCATCAAGAACCTAGACTTGGTGCCGCCCGTCGAGACCTACAAGGTGCGTACAACACTATAGATGCTGTCGGAGCGGCCGCTGCGCGTGACGGGCGTGCAGCACGAGCGCACCATCAAGAACCTAGACTTGGTGCCGCCCGTCGAGACCTACAAGGTGCGTACAACACTATAGATGCTGTCGGAGCGGCCGCTGCGCGTGACGGGCGTGCAGCACGAGCGCACCATCAAGAACCTAGACTTGGTGCCGCCCGTCGAGACCTACAAGGTGCGTACAACACTATAGATGCTGTCGGAGCGGCCGCTGCGCGTGACGGGCGTGCAGCACGAGCGCACCATCAAGAACCTAGACTTGGTGCCGCCCGTCGAGACCTACAAGGTGCGTACAACACTATAGATGCTGTCGGAGCGGCCGCTGCGCGTGACGGGCGTGCAGCACGAGCGCACCATCAAGAACCTAGACTTGGTGCCGCCCGTCGAGACCTACAAGGTGCGTACAACACTATAGATGCTGTCGGAGCGGCCGCTGCGCGTGACGGGCGTGCAGCACGAGCGCACCATCAAGAACCTAGACTTGGTGCCGCCCGTCGAGACCTACAAGGTGCGTACAACACTATAGATGCTGTCGGAGCGGCCGCTGCGCGTGACGGGCGTGCAGCACGAGCGCACCATCAAGAACCTAGACTTGGTGCCGCCCGTCGAGACCTACAAGGTGCGTACAACACTATAGATGCTGTCGGAGCGGCCGCTGCGCGTGACGGGCGTGCAGCACGAGCGCACCATCAAGAACCTAGACTTGGTGCCGCCCGTCGAGACCTACAAGGTGCGTACAACACTATAGATGCTGTCGGAGCGGCCGCTGCGCGTGACGGGCGTGCAGCACGAGCGCACCATCAAGAACCTAGACTTGGTGCCGCCCGTCGAGACCTACAAGGTGCGTACAACACTATAGATGCTGTCGGAGCGGCCGCTGCGCGTGACGGGCGTGCAGCACGAGCGCACCATCAAGAACCTAGACTTGGTGCCGCCCGTCGAGACCTACAAGGTGCGTACAACACTATAGATGCTGTCGGAGCGGCCGCTGCGCGTGACGGGCGTGCAGCACGAGCGCACCATCAAGAACCTAGACTTGGTGCCGCCCGTCGAGACCTACAAGGTGCGTACAACACTATAGATGCTGTCGGAGCGGCCGCTGCGCGTGACGGGCGTGCAGCACGAGCGCACCATCAAGAACCTAGACTTGGTGCCGCCCGTCGAGACCTACAAGGTGCGTACAACACTATAGATGCTGTCGGAGCGGCCGCTGCGCGTGACGGGCGTGCAGCACGAGCGCACCATCAAGAACCTAGACTTGGTGCCGCCCGTCGAGACCTACAAGGTGCGTACAACACTATAGATGCTGTCGGAGCGGCCGCTGCGCGTGACGGGCGTGCAGCACGAGCGCACCATCAAGAACCTAGACTTGGTGCCGCCCGTCGAGACCTACAAGGTGCGTACAACACTATAGATGCTGTCGGAGCGGCCGCTGCGCGTGACGGGCGTGCAGCACGAGCGCACCATCAAGAACCTAGACTTGGTGCCGCCCGTCGAGACCTACAAGGTGCGTACAACACTATAGATGCTGTCGGAGCGGCCGCTGCGCGTGACGGGCGTGCAGCACGAGCGCACCATCAAGAACCTAGACTTGGTGCCGCCCGTCGAGACCTACAAGGTGCGTACAACACTATAGATGCTGTCGGAGCGGCCGCTGCGCGTGACGGGCGTGCAGCACGAGCGCACCATCAAGAACCTAGACTTGGTGCCGCCCGTCGAGACCTACAAGGTGCGTACAACACTATAGATGCTGTCGGAGCGGCCGCTGCGCGTGACGGGCGTGCAGCACGAGCGCACCATCAAGAACCTAGACTTGGTGCCGCCCGTCGAGACCTACAAGGTGCGTACAACACTATAGATGCTGTCGGAGCGGCCGCTGCGCGTGACGGGCGTGCAGCACGAGCGCACCATCAAGAACCTAGACTTGGTGCCGCCCGTCGAGACCTACAAGGTGCGTACAACACTATAGATGCTGTCGGAGCGGCCGCTGCGCGTGACGGGCGTGCAGCACGAGCGCACCATCAAGAACCTAGACTTGGTGCCGCCCGTCGAGACCTACAAGGTGCGTACAACACTATAGATGCTGTCGGAGCGGCCGCTGCGCGTGACGGGCGTGCAGCACGAGCGCACCATCAAGAACCTAGACTTGGTGCCGCCCGTCGAGACCTACAAGGTGCGTACAACACTATAGATGCTGTCGGAGCGGCCGCTGCGCGTGACGGGCGTGCAGCACGAGCGCACCATCAAGAACCTAGACTTGGTGCCGCCCGTCGAGACCTACAAGGTGCGTACAACACTATAGATGCTGTCGGAGCGGCCGCTGCGCGTGACGGGCGTGCAGCACGAGCGCACCATCAAGAACCTAGACTTGGTGCCGCCCGTCGAGACCTACAAGGTGCGTACAACACTATAGATGCTGTCGGAGCGGCCGCTGCGCGTGACGGGCGTGCAGCACGAGCGCACCATCAAGAACCTAGACTTGGTGCCGCCCGTCGAGACCTACAAGGTGCGTACAACACTATAGATGCTGTCGGAGCGGCCGCTGCGCGTGACGGGCGTGCAGCACGAGCGCACCATCAAGAACCTAGACTTGGTGCCGCCCGTCGAGACCTACAAGGTGCGTACAACACTATAGATGCTGTCGGAGCGGCCGCTGCGCGTGACGGGCGTGCAGCACGAGCGCACCATCAAGAACCTAGACTTGGTGCCGCCCGTCGAGACCTACAAGGTGCGTACAACACTATAGATGCTGTCGGAGCGGCCGCTGCGCGTGACGGGCGTGCAGCACGAGCGCACCATCAAGAACCTAGACTTGGTGCCGCCCGTCGAGACCTACAAGGTGCGTACAACACTATAGATGCTGTCGGAGCGGCCGCTGCGCGTGACGGGCGTGCAGCACGAGCGCACCATCAAGAACCTAGACTTGGTGCCGCCCGTCGAGACCTACAAGGTGCGTACAACACTATAGATGCTGTCGGAGCGGCCGCTGCGCGTGACGGGCGTGCAGCACGAGCGCACCATCAAGAACCTAGACTTGGTGCCGCCCGTCGAGACCTACAAGGTGCGTACAACACTATAGATGCTGTCGGAGCGGCCGCTGCGCGTGACGGGCGTGCAGCACGAGCGCACCATCAAGAACCTAGACTTGGTGCCGCCCGTCGAGACCTACAAGGTGCGTACAACACTATAGATGCTGTCGGAGCGGCCGCTGCGCGTGACGGGCGTGCAGCACGAGCGCACCATCAAGAACCTAGACTTGGTGCCGCCCGTCGAGACCTACAAGGTGCGTACAACACTATAGATGCTGTCGGAGCGGCCGCTGCGCGTGACGGGCGTGCAGCACGAGCGCACCATCAAGAACCTAGACTTGGTGCCGCCCGTCGAGACCTACAAGGTGCGTACAACACTATAGATGCTGTCGGAGCGGCCGCTGCGCGTGACGGGCGTGCAGCACGAGCGCACCATCAAGAACCTAGACTTGGTGCCGCCCGTCGAGACCTACAAGGTGCGTACAACACTATAGATGCTGTCGGAGCGGCCGCTGCGCGTGACGGGCGTGCAGCACGAGCGCACCATCAAGAACCTAGACTTGGTGCCGCCCGTCGAGACCTACAAGGTGCGTACAACACTATAGATGCTGTCGGAGCGGCCGCTGCGCGTGACGGGCGTGCAGCACGAGCGCACCATCAAGAACCTAGACTTGGTGCCGCCCGTCGAGACCTACAAGGTGCGTACAACACTATAGATGCTGTCGGAGCGGCCGCTGCGCGTGACGGGCGTGCAGCACGAGCGCACCATCAAGAACCTAGACTTGGTGCCGCCCGTCGAGACCTACAAGGTGCGTACAACACTATAGATGCTGTCGGAGCGGCCGCTGCGCGTGACGGGCGTGCAGCACGAGCGCACCATCAAGAACCTAGACTTGGTGCCGCCCGTCGAGACCTACAAGGTGCGTACAACACTATAGATGCTGTCGGAGCGGCCGCTGCGCGTGACGGGCGTGCAGCACGAGCGCACCATCAAGAACCTAGACTTGGTGCCGCCCGTCGAGACCTACAAGGTGCGTACAACACTATAGATGCTGTCGGAGCGGCCGCTGCGCGTGACGGGCGTGCAGCACGAGCGCACCATCAAGAACCTAGACTTGGTGCCGCCCGTCGAGACCTACAAGGTGCGTACAACACTATAGATGCTGTCGGAGCGGCCGCTGCGCGTGACGGGCGTGCAGCACGAGCGCACCATCAAGAACCTAGACTTGGTGCCGCCCGTCGAGACCTACAAGGTGCGTACAACACTATAGATGCTGTCGGAGCGGCCGCTGCGCGTGACGGGCGTGCAGCACGAGCGCACCATCAAGAACCTAGACTTGGTGCCGCCCGTCGAGACCTACAAGGTGCGTACAACACTATAGATGCTGTCGGAGCGGCCGCTGCGCGTGACGGGCGTGCAGCACGAGCGCACCATCAAGAACCTAGACTTGGTGCCGCCCGTCGAGACCTACAAGGTGCGTACAACACTATAGATGCTGTCGGAGCGGCCGCTGCGCGTGACGGGCGTGCAGCACGAGCGCACCATCAAGAACCTAGACTTGGTGCCGCCCGTCGAGACCTACAAGGTGCGTACAACACTATAGATGCTGTCGGAGCGGCCGCTGCGCGTGACGGGCGTGCAGCACGAGCGCACCATCAAGAACCTAGACTTGGTGCCGCCCGTCGAGACCTACAAGGTGCGTACAACACTATAGATGCTGTCGGAGCGGCCGCTGCGCGTGACGGGCGTGCAGCACGAGCGCACCATCAAGAACCTAGACTTGGTGCCGCCCGTCGAGACCTACAAGGTGCGTACAACACTATAGATGCTGTCGGAGCGGCCGCTGCGCGTGACGGGCGTGCAGCACGAGCGCACCATCAAGAACCTAGACTTGGTGCCGCCCGTCGAGACCTACAAGGTGCGTACAACACTATAGATGCTGTCGGAGCGGCCGCTGCGCGTGACGGGCGTGCAGCACGAGCGCACCATCAAGAACCTAGACTTGGTGCCGCCCGTCGAGACCTACAAGGTGCGTACAACACTATAGATGCTGTCGGAGCGGCCGCTGCGCGTGACGGGCGTGCAGCACGAGCGCACCATCAAGAACCTAGACTTGGTGCCGCCCGTCGAGACCTACAAGGTGCGTACAACACTATAGATGCTGTCGGAGCGGCCGCTGCGCGTGACGGGCGTGCAGCACGAGCGCACCATCAAGAACCTAGACTTGGTGCCGCCCGTCGAGACCTACAAGGTGCGTACAACACTATAGATGCTGTCGGAGCGGCCGCTGCGCGTGACGGGCGTGCAGCACGAGCGCACCATCAAGAACCTAGACTTGGTGCCGCCCGTCGAGACCTACAAGGTGCGTACAACACTATAGATGCTGTCGGAGCGGCCGCTGCGCGTGACGGGCGTGCAGCACGAGCGCACCATCAAGAACCTAGACTTGGTGCCGCCCGTCGAGACCTACAAGGTGCGTACAACACTATAGATGCTGTCGGAGCGGCCGCTGCGCGTGACGGGCGTGCAGCACGAGCGCACCATCAAGAACCTAGACTTGGTGCCGCCCGTCGAGACCTACAAGGTGCGTACAACACTATAGATGCTGTCGGAGCGGCCGCTGCGCGTGACGGGCGTGCAGCACGAGCGCACCATCAAGAACCTAGACTTGGTGCCGCCCGTCGAGACCTACAAGGTGCGTACAACACTATAGATGCTGTCGGAGCGGCCGCTGCGCGTGACGGGCGTGCAGCACGAGCGCACCATCAAGAACCTAGACTTGGTGCCGCCCGTCGAGACCTACAAGGTGCGTACAACACTATAGATGCTGTCGGAGCGGCCGCTGCGCGTGACGGGCGTGCAGCACGAGCGCACCATCAAGAACCTAGACTTGGTGCCGCCCGTCGAGACCTACAAGGTGCGTACAACACTATAGATGCTGTCGGAGCGGCCGCTGCGCGTGACGGGCGTGCAGCACGAGCGCACCATCAAGAACCTAGACTTGGTGCCGCCCGTCGAGACCTACAAGGTGCGTACAACACTATAGATGCTGTCGGAGCGGCCGCTGCGCGTGACGGGCGTGCAGCACGAGCGCACCATCAAGAACCTAGACTTGGTGCCGCCCGTCGAGACCTACAAGGTGCGTACAACACTATAGATGCTGTCCGGAGCGGCCGCTGCGCGTGACGGGCGTGCAGCACGAGCGCACCATCAAGAACCTAGACTTGGTGCCGCCCGTCGAGACCTACAAGGTGCGTACAACACTATAGATGCTGTCGGAGCGGCCGCTGCGCGTGACGGGCGTGCAGCACGAGCGCACCATCAAGAACCTAGACTTGGTGCCGCCCGTCGAGGACCTACAAGGTGCGTACAACACTATAGATGCTGTCGGAGCGGCCGCTGCGCGTGACGGGCGTGCAGCACGAGCGCACCATCAAGAACCTAGACTTGGTGCCGCCCGTCGAGACCTACAAGGTGCGTACAACACTATAGATGCTGTCGGAGCGGCCGCTGCGCGTGACGGGCGTGCAGCACGAGCGCACCATCAAGAACCTAGACTTGGTGCCGCCCGTCGAGACCTACAAGGTGCGTACAACACTATAGATGCTGTCGGAGCGGCCGCTGCGCGTGACGGGCGTGCAGCACGAGCGCACCATCAAGAACCTAGACTTGGTGCCGCCCGTCGAGACCTACAAGGTGCGTACAACACTATAGATGCTGTCGGAGCGGCCGCTGCGCGTGACGGGCGTGCAGCACGAGCGCACCATCAAGAACCTAGACTTGGTGCCGCCCGTCGAGACCTACAAGGTGCGTACAACACTATAGATGCTGTCGGAGCGGCCGCTGCGCGTGACGGGCGTGCAGCACGAGCGCACCATCAAGAACCTAGACTTGGTGCCGCCCGTCGAGACCTACAAGGTGCGTACAACACTATAGATGCTGTCGGAGCGGCCGCTGCGCGTGACGGGCGTGCAGCACGAGCGCACCATCAAGAACCTAGACTTGGTGCCGCCCGTCGAGACCTACAAGGTGCGTACAACACTATAGATGCTGTCGGAGCGGCCGCTGCGCGTGACGGGCGTGCAGCACGAGCGCACCATCAAGAACCTAGACTTGGTGCCGCCCGTCGAGACCTACAAGGTGCGTACAACACTATAGATGCTGTCGGAGCGGCCGCTGCGCGTGACGGGCGTGCAGCACGAGCGCACCATCAAGAACCTAGACTTGGTGCCGCCCGTCGAGACCTACAAGGTGCGTACAACACTATAGATGCTGTCGGAGCGGCCGCTGCGCGTGACGGGCGTGCAGCACGAGCGCACCATCAAGAACCTAGACTTGGTGCCGCCCGTCGAGACCTACAAGGTGCGTACAACACTATAGATGCTGTCGGAGCGGCCGCTGCGCGTGACGGGCGTGCAGCACGAGCGCACCATCAAGAACCTAGACTTGGTGCCGCCCGTCGAGACCTACAAGGTGCGTACAACACTATAGATGCTGTCGGAGCGGCCGCTGCGCGTGACGGGCGTGCAGCACGAGCGCACCATCAAGAACCTAGACTTGGTGCCGCCCGTCGAGACCTACAAGGTGCGTACAACACTATAGATGCTGTCGGAGCGGCCGCTGCGCGTGACGGGCGTGCAGCACGAGCGCACCATCAAGAACCTAGACTTGGTGCCGCCCGTCGAGACCTACAAGGTGCGTACAACACTATAGATGCTGTCGGAGCGGCCGCTGCGCGTGACGGGCGTGCAGCACGAGCGCACCATCAAGAACCTAGACTTGGTGCCGCCCGTCGAGACCTACAAGGTGCGTACAACACTATAGATGCTGTCGGAGCGGCCGCTGCGCGTGACGGGCGTGCAGCACGAGCGCACCATCAAGAACCTAGACTTGGTGCCGCCCGTCGAGACCTACAAGGTGCGTACAACACTATAGATGCTGTCGGAGCGGCCGCTGCGCGTGACGGGCGTGCAGCACGAGCGCACCATCAAGAACCTAGACTTGGTGCCGCCCGTCGAGACCTACAAGGTGCGTACAACACTATAGATGCTGTCGGAGCGGCCGCTGCGCGTGACGGGCGTGCAGCACGAGCGCACCATCAAGAACCTAGACTTGGTGCCGCCCGTCGAGACCTACAAGGTGCGTACAACACTATAGATGCTGTCGGAGCGGCCGCTGCGCGTGACGGGCGTGCAGCACGAGCGCACCATCAAGAACCTAGACTTGGTGCCGCCCGTCGAGACCTACAAGGTGCGTACAACACTATAGATGCTGTCGGAGCGGCCGCTGCGCGTGACGGGCGTGCAGCACGAGCGCACCATCAAGAACCTAGACTTGGTGCCGCCCGTCGAGACCTACAAGGTGCGTACAACACTATAGATGCTGTCGGAGCGGCCGCTGCGCGTGACGGGCGTGCAGCACGAGCGCACCATCAAGAACCTAGACTTGGTGCCGCCCGTCGAGACCTACAAGGTGCGTACAACACTATAGATGCTGTCGGAGCGGCCGCTGCGCGTGACGGGCGTGCAGCACGAGCGCACCATCAAGAACCTAGACTTGGTGCCGCCCGTCGAGACCTACAAGGTGCGTACAACACTATAGATGCTGTCGGAGCGGCCGCTGCGCGTGACGGGCGTGCAGCACGAGCGCACCATCAAGAACCTAGACTTGGTGCCGCCCGTCGAGACCTACAAGGTGCGTACAACACTATAGATGCTGTCGGAGCGGCCGCTGCGCGTGACGGGCGTGCAGCACGAGCGCACCATCAAGAACCTAGACTTGGTGCCGCCCGTCGAGACCTACAAGGTGCGTACAACACTATAGATGCTGTCGGAGCGGCCGCTGCGCGTGACGGGCGTGCAGCACGAGCGCACCATCAAGAACCTAGACTTGGTGCCGCCCGTCGAGACCTACAAGGTGCGTACAACACTATAGATGCTGTCGGAGCGGCCGCTGCGCGTGACGGGCGTGCAGCACGAGCGCACCATCAAGAACCTAGACTTGGTGCCGCCCGTCGAGACCTACAAGGTGCGTACAACACTATAGATGCTGTCGGAGCGGCCGCTGCGCGTGACGGGCGTGCAGCACGAGCGCACCATCAAGAACCTAGACTTGGTGCCGCCCGTCGAGACCTACAAGGTGCGTACAACACTATAGATGCTGTCGGAGCGGCCGCTGCGCGTGACGGGCGTGCAGCACGAGCGCACCATCAAGAACCTAGACTTGGTGCCGCCCGTCGAGACCTACAAGGTGCGTACAACACTATAGATGCTGTCGGAGCGGCCGCTGCGCGTGACGGGCGTGCAGCACGAGCGCACCATCAAGAACCTAGACTTGGTGCCGCCCGTCGAGACCTACAAGGTGCGTACAACACTATAGATGCTGTCGGAGCGGCCGCTGCGCGTGACGGGCGTGCAGCACGAGCGCACCATCAAGAACCTAGACTTGGTGCCGCCCGTCGAGACCTACAAGGTGCGTACAACACTATAGATGCTGTCGGAGCGGCCGCTGCGCGTGACGGGCGTGCAGCACGAGCGCACCATCAAGAACCTAGACTTGGTGCCGCCCGTCGAGACCTACAAGGTGCGTACAACACTATAGATGCTGTCGGAGCGGCCGCTGCGCGTGACGGGCGTGCAGCACGAGCGCACCATCAAGAACCTAGACTTGGTGCCGCCCGTCGAGACCTACAAGGTGCGTACAACACTATAGATGCTGTCGGAGCGGCCGCTGCGCGTGACGGGCGTGCAGCACGAGCGCACCATCAAGAACCTAGACTTGGTGCCGCCCGTCGAGACCTACAAGGTGCGTACAACACTATAGATGCTGTCGGAGCGGCCGCTGCGCGTGACGGGCGTGCAGCACGAGCGCACCATCAAGAACCTAGACTTGGTGCCGCCCGTCGAGACCTACAAGGTGCGTACAACACTATAGATGCTGTCGGAGCGGCCGCTGCGCGTGACGGGCGTGCAGCACGAGCGCACCATCAAGAACCTAGACTTGGTGCCGCCCGTCGAGACCTACAAGGTGCGTACAACACTATAGATGCTGTCGGAGCGGCCGCTGCGCGTGACGGGCGTGCAGCACGAGCGCACCATCAAGAACCTAGACTTGGTGCCGCCCGTCGAGACCTACAAGGTGCGTACAACACTATAGATGCTGTCGGAGCGGCCGCTGCGCGTGACGGGCGTGCAGCACGAGCGCACCATCAAGAACCTAGACTTGGTGCCGCCCGTCGAGACCTACAAGGTGCGTACAACACTATAGATGCTGTCGGAGCGGCCGCTGCGCGTGACGGGCGTGCAGCACGAGCGCACCATCAAGAACCTAGACTTGGTGCCGCCCGTCGAGACCTACAAGGTGCGTACAACACTATAGATGCTGTCGGAGCGGCCGCTGCGCGTGACGGGCGTGCAGCACGAGCGCACCATCAAGAACCTAGACTTGGTGCCGCCCGTCGAGACCTACAAGGTGCGTACAACACTATAGATGCTGTCGGAGCGGCCGCTGCGCGTGACGGGCGTGCAGCACGAGCGCACCATCAAGAACCTAGACTTGGTGCCGCCCGTCGAGACCTACAAGGTGCGTACAACACTATAGATGCTGTCGGAGCGGCCGCTGCGCGTGACGGGCGTGCAGCACGAGCGCACCATCAAGAACCTAGACTTGGTGCCGCCCGTCGAGACCTACAAGGTGCGTACAACACTATAGATGCTGTCGGAGCGGCCGCTGCGCGTGACGGGCGTGCAGCACGAGCGCACCATCAAGAACCTAGACTTGGTGCCGCCCGTCGAGACCTACAAGGTGCGTACAACACTATAGATGCTGTCGGAGCGGCCGCTGCGCGTGACGGGCGTGCAGCACGAGCGCACCATCAAGAACCTAGACTTGGTGCCGCCCGTCGAGACCTACAAGGTGCGTACAACACTATAGATGCTGTCGGAGCGGCCGCTGCGCGTGACGGGCGTGCAGCACGAGCGCACCATCAAGAACCTAGACTTGGTGCCGCCCGTCGAGACCTACAAGGTGCGTACAACACTATAGATGCTGTCGGAGCGGCCGCTGCGCGTGACGGGCGTGCAGCACGAGCGCACCATCAAGAACCTAGACTTGGTGCCGCCCGTCGAGACCTACAAGGTGCGTACAACACTATAGATGCTGTCGGAGCGGCCGCTGCGCGTGACGGGCGTGCAGCACGAGCGCACCATCAAGAACCTAGACTTGGTGCCGCCCGTCGAGACCTACAAGGTGCGTACAACACTATAGATGCTGTCGGAGCGGCCGCTGCGCGTGACGGGCGTGCAGCACGAGCGCACCATCAAGAACCTAGACTTGGTGCCGCCCGTCGAGACCTACAAGGTGCGTACAACACTATAGATGCTGTCGGAGCGGCCGCTGCGCGTGACGGGCGTGCAGCACGAGCGCACCATCAAGAACCTAGACTTGGTGCCGCCCGTCGAGACCTACAAGGTGCGTACAACACTATAGATGCTGTCGGAGCGGCCGCTGCGCGTGACGGGCGTGCAGCACGAGCGCACCATCAAGAACCTAGACTTGGTGCCGCCCGTCGAGACCTACAAGGTGCGTACAACACTATAGATGCTGTCGGAGCGGCCGCTGCGCGTGACGGGCGTGCAGCACGAGCGCACCATCAAGAACCTAGACTTGGTGCCGCCCGTCGAGACCTACAAGGTGCGTACAACACTATAGATGCTGTCGGAGCGGCCGCTGCGCGTGACGGGCGTGCAGCACGAGCGCACCATCAAGAACCTAGACTTGGTGCCGCCCGTCGAGACCTACAAGGTGCGTACAACACTATAGATGCTGTCGGAGCGGCCGCTGCGCGTGACGGGCGTGCAGCACGAGCGCACCATCAAGAACCTAGACTTGGTGCCGCCCGTCGAGACCTACAAGGTGCGTACAACACTATAGATGCTGTCGGAGCGGCCGCTGCGCGTGACGGGCGTGCAGCACGAGCGCACCATCAAGAACCTAGACTTGGTGCCGCCCGTCGAGACCTACAAGGTGCGTACAACACTATAGATCGTGGGTTCCCAACCAGTGGAGCGCCCCGCACTAGGGGACGTAAAGGGGAGTCGCGTCAAGCGGCTCAGATAATAATACATAGTACTGGTTAAAATTCATAATTTCGCGGGTAATTAGGAACCCTTGCTATAGATGAGTAGGAAAGTCATAAAGAAACTTTGGACTCAGGCAGTACATTCGGCTATTTGGCCGACGCAAACATCTAGTCGAACACTACTTATAACACGGATAACTCGTGATGTCGCCACTCGTTGACAGCTCGGTACAAAGCTGCCCTGTTTTAACTGAATGTATGTTTTTTTTTAATAACCACAGGTGGGCGTCCTATACGTAGGCCCCGGCCAGCAAGACAACGAAGTGTTAATACTGAAGAATGAATACGGCAGCGTTAGGTGAGCCACACACATTAATTTTGTAAATATGTGTAACATTGACGTATAACTCCATCATTTATCGCAATCGCTGCAATTTACAATAATTAACCAGATTGTAATAGGAAAACATGGTATTTGTGAGTATTTTTTTTATGGAAAACCTAAAGTTGTAGCCATAAAAACCAAAGATTTTCTAGTTGCAACAAATATTAAATTGCGTACAAACCTCACAAATGACTAAAAAAAACAGAAAATCACCAAAAGCGCTGTTCATATTTTTGTGCGTAAATAATAGTGAAAAAGTATAGAATTCTACATCAAAATACACTTTGACGTACTGTGAATTTGCTTCAATTACTTTTTTCAAGAAAGATAGATGTGATAATGATAATGATGAAAAACAATGAAAAACATCGAAAAAGTGCAGAAGTGAGGTTATTTTCCTTACTCTTTACATGTAAAGAAAAAGTCCGAGACAAATGTTCCAGCATAACCGAGCCTTAATCACACCCCGGACACTCCATACAACCGCGCCATTAAGACAGATGACGTCATATGACGTTTTTTGTACACGCGCAACTGTGTGTATAAGTCTAGGGCTACCGTGCAGTTTGTACTGTATGAGCGGCTTTTAATTCTTAATTCGAACTTTTTTGTAATTAAAGTTACGACGCGTTGCTTTGAATATCAAAATAAGTTGACAGTTGACAAACACGACTAAACGAGCACACGATTCGGCACACGAACTCGCGGGTGGGGTGAGGTAATTGATTCTGGGGCGGGGCGGAGAGTGTCCTTTCTGTACGGTAGTACTTATATCTATTCTGTGCCTTAATGTTGTATGTGATGGTTGTGTGTGTGGCAGGTACGCGGAGTTCCTGTCGGCGCTGGGCACGCTGGTGCCGCTGGACGGGGAACAGAACCCGCACCTGTTCCTGAACCTCGAGCAGGGCGGCAAGGACGGCGCTTACACCTACGTGTGGCACGACGACATCATGCAGGTACACACACACACACAAACACGAACACTTTCGTTGTCATTCCGTCCGTCCACGTCACAGTTTTACAATTCGTTGTGAAATGATAGTAGTTGCGCAAAGCTCTGGCGAGGTGACAGTGGGCGCGGGCCGCTGCACACGTGCAGTTAGCTTGCGCACGAGACGGGTGGCCGTGGGACGGGAGTGGACGCCCCGACTATCCTCAAGAGTCAAATCCTTAGGCATTTGCCACACTAATGTCACACCCCGGACACTTCATACATTTGCCGCGTTTCAACTACCTATTACACAGACGCTACACAGGTGACGTTTTTGTACGTTTGTACTTTTTGTAACTGTGTGCGTGACGTCTAGGGCTAACGACTATCGTGTGCAGTCTTTATTAGTTAGGTACTTACCTAGAAACTTTGGTAAATGATGGAAGAGTCACGCACTGTATTCCAAAGCCACTTTTTTCGTAACTGGGTTTTATAAAGTCACAACTCGTTTGTACAAAATACTGATTCTGGGGCGGGGCGGAGTCATGAGCGTAGCCACGGTGGGGCAGGGTGGGGCGCTTACCCCACCCTGGCTCTGACCTGTGAGGTACCTACCTAATCTTACCTAAGTAAGAAAATATAATTACATCTCATGCCATTTTGCACCCCCTGTATTCCTCTTCTGTCAATCTCACCATACCATAGGTTGTCTGGAAGAGATCGCTCTCAGCGATAAGACCGCCATGTTTTAAAACTATGTTTTATTGTTATTTCTTTGTTACATGTTACTGTGGTGTTGAAATAAAGCATTATCTTATAAAAATGACGTGGAATTAATGAGATAGGCCCGTAGCAATACAAAATATGCATGGAAAATGCATAGAAAAAAATTACCAGGGTAAGACCGCGGGTATAGTTTGCTAGTTACATATTATTTTAGACTGCTGCCCCACCCTGAGCCCATGGCTGGCTACGCTCATGGGCGGAGTCCTTTTTTTACGGTAGTACTATCTTTATTTATTTATTGAGCACTGCCACATGGTACATGTTATGACTTACACAACTTATATCTATTCACTTCTCAAGCTTACGCGCTCACTAGACATGAAATAAAACATAAAACAAAGAGAAGCATAGGGACCCGGGTTAAAGAACATGTAGCTGACATGAAACATAGGCGCGATAACAAGTCTGCAGTGAGTGAACACGCCTTTGAGGGGCCCAACCATTATATTAGATTTGACAAACCCCAAATCCTTGCTAGGGAACGTAGATTCATTCCTAGAATGCTCCGCGAGGCTATCGAAATAAATAAATATCCTAATTTCAATAGAGATGATGGTTGGAAAATTCCACCAGCTTGGGACCCCATCATTCACAAGCTAAAGCCCCAAACACACACTGTAAGATCTAATGATACGGTTAGTTCCTTTTGCAAATAAATTAATTAATATAAAAGACGGAGGTCGGCCTTCCTCTCCAAGTTTTCTTTCGCCATTTCTTTCTTGGAGGGGCCTCCCAATTTTTTGAAATGGTAGTAGTTTCAGTAGATTCTCTCTTTTTTAACATATAAAATTAAATTAAAACCAAACCAAAATTAAACTAATTAAATTTGATAAATTTTAATTTCTGAACGTTCTAAAAAATTCATCGCTTGAGGGTAGGCTCACAAGTAGCTTCAGTCCCCCGTGACCACGGCAGCTGCAAAGGTGCCGAAACGTCGGGAAAATCAAAAATCAAACCAAATACCAACTAATTACCAAAGTACTTTCAATAAAACCGCGCTAGTATCCGTTAAAAGTGTTTTATTTCAACTTATATCTACATACAACAAAAATAACTGATATGCACCACAATATCGGCGTGCATAGCACTTAAAATATTATCAGTGTGCACTACGGTATAGATTCTAGATAACAGAGACTAAAGTTAAAAGTAATTACCAACTTACTTAAAATAAATAAACAATTTCTTTTTAAATTTATTAACACTATAATTAAAAATGTCTAGATCTTCAATCTTACTATATAAACTGTTATATTCCTCGCAAATTCCTATCTGTTCTGTTCTAATGTATGAATTGTACTTATTATTGATGGATTGTATGCATTCACGTTCTACTTCCCACACAAATACACGGAATCAGTCATACACACACCTGAACTAGAGACACGTATATAGGTACAGAGTGAGAGTATGTGTTGTTGCGCAGGTGTTGTTCCACGTGGCGACGGCGATGCCGTCGTCGGCCAAGGACCCGACGTGCAACGAGAAGCGCAAGTACATCGGCAACGACTTCGTGTCCATCGTGTACAACGACTCCGGCGCCGACTTCAACATACACACCATCAAGGTACCTTGGCGTTTGGTACGACCATTTATTGAGTAACTGCTGGAAAACTTATTTTATTAGAAACATCAGCATTTTGTAACTTACACTTACTTATACATCTAAGTATTTACTGTCAAGTGTAACTTTTAAAGGTAAGCTCCAAATTAGGTATCGGATAATTTATCGTGAATTTTTAGATTTTAGCATTCATAATGCTATTTTTATATATTAAGTTACTTAATATAACTGAAAAAATAATAGAAAAAATCGTCTCACCCGTAGCAGCTCAGACGGGACTCGAACCCGCACCCTTAGGATTCCGGCCTAATGCACTAACCAATTATGCTACCGAGTCGCTAGTGGGAGTGGCGAAATTTTCTAGTTCTTTTTTCGTTTTCGCTGTAAGCCAGCGTTATTTCATCAATGTGAAGAATTACCTTCAACATTCGAATGCAACATCTTTACAGATGCCAGACAATCGATTAAGATGAAACAGCTATATATTGAATTTGTAGATTTTAGCATTCACAATGATTAAGCACCCTTAGTGCGGGTTCGAGTCCCGTCTGAGCTGCTACGGGTGGGTCGATTTTTTCTAATATTTTTTTAGTTATATTAAGTAACTTAATTTATCGTATTAAAAACGAGAAACCATTTAATATGTTGTAAAATTATTTAATAGTATTAGTTTGTTCAGATAACAATTAATTTTGAATCGTCAAAGCAATCCAAAATAGATAGGTTTATTTATTTATTTATTTATTATTCGGTGAATCATCAGCTTACACAACAATATCTTTAAATTACAAAGTATAAACTTAAAAAGCTAATAATAGATTCACACGGTTAGCGTAAGTATAGCTAAATCTAATGTGAGCTTAAATCTAAATTAGCATAAATGAATCAAAAACAATAGTTTAAGATTTGACAAAAAATTAATAACTGACAAAAAAAAACGGAATTAATCGCCATCGTTGTGCTAAAAGTAATACGTCGCATTCATTATGTTTTATTGAATAGTTTCCGGGGGCTCTATCGCAATCGCTTTCATTTGACAGTTGGATCCGACACATTGCTGCATTTCTTTGGTAAGTTTTTATTTGTGCCAAAAAGAAGCATCAATGTGTTTCATCCTGAAAGCGATTGCGATAGATTTTAAAATTAGACAATAGAAAGGCAGATCACTTACATTTATAATATCGTTAACTTGTCATTATAAATCGAGAACACAGTATAAAATAATAAGTTCTCAAACTCGCAACTCTGTGAGTGCGAGCGAACTGTTGAGGCGGGAACACTTCGCCATATTATATTCAGCGAAAAGAGAAGTACGTTCGCCGAGCTAGGTGGCTGTGCTCGGGGACCGCGGTCCAACTGCTTGTTGTTGGAATTTGTATTTATGCGAAGTGCTTAGATATCGTGAGTCTAATTGTCTAATTTCAAAATCTATCGCCATCGCTTTCATTTGACAGATGGATGTGACACATTGCTGCATTTCTTTGGTAAGTTTTTATTTATGCCAAAAAGAAGCATCAATGTGTTACATCTTGAAAGCGATTGCGATAGATTTTTAAATTAGACAATAGAAAGGCAGGTCTCCATACATTTTTGTCTCGATATCGGCTTGACGTAGTGCGACATCACGTCGGCGTAACTTCCTGCATTAGTTCGTCATTCGTCGATTGCTAGCGGTATAAGCCGAGCGACAACCCGCTAGCATTAACCCCCCCGTGCGGCGCGTGTGACGAGTATAGAGTATGGTCCCTTGTGTCGCAGGGGCAGTTCAACTTCTGCATCGTGGTGGTGGAGCCGTGCGAGCGCGGGCTCAACCGCGTGTTCATCAAGAGCAAGGAGGAGCGCCTGCGCAGCAAGTTCCTGGCGCACCTCGACGTGCAGGTGGTGTCCGACGCCAACGTGGCGCTGCTCGCGCGCCAGCTCGCGCTGCACGCCGCCGTATGTATACACGTGTACATATATACAGTATAGCTCGCAGCAAGTTCCTGTTTTATTTTGATAAAAAGCTGTCTCTAATTTCACACGACATTAACTGTTGATCTGACTGATGACTGATGTTGTTAAGTATTGAGTCGAGGATCTCGAGCACTGGATAATAGTTACGATTGCCAATCACGTGATCAAATAAAACCTCCACTAGCGTGCCTCAGTTTACATTACCGATCACACTTTAGAGTTTAGAGCTGCCACATTCAGGCGGAATTTTTGGAATTCCGAAACGAAATCATTTCGAACGCAGCTAATCCATACAAATCTTTGAACCTACCGCACCCATTCGGTAGTTTTCGAAATGTTCATACATTAAGGCCTACTCAAACCTGACCGGTATCCGCCCGCCACCGCACGCAGTCGGTAACGGTATACCCGACCGATATCCCGACCGGTATTTGGTATGGCATCACCGCAGCTGTTGCGAAACCAGAACCGCATAACGTATGGGTACGCGATACGTACCGCGTGTTCGACCGAAACTTTCCCTCCCCCCCGCGGATGTACCCCGCGCCGCCGCCCGCCCGCAGTGCTCGCGTCATGGTTTGAACAGCGCGTCATCCGCATACCCATCGCATCGGGATATCGTCACCGCCACCGGTACAATACCAGTCAGATTTGAGTTTTTATTGACACTATCGATATTCCGCTTCGGAGTTCCAAATCAGATACCGTCTGCACGAGGCGGGCCTTGATGCGATCGGCGCATCTGTCGGTCAGTGCTCAAGGTCCGCTCGGGGGCCCGACGTGTGGGCGGCGTCTCAGTGGGTGGTGGTGTTGCAGCTGGCGGCGCAGATCTCGCAGTCGCTGAAGGTGGGCGGCGCGCCGTACGCGTCCAACTCGCTGGAGCGCCTGCGCATCATCAAGCGGCTGCGGCGGCGGCTGGAGGCCGAGCGCCTCGCCGCCGCCGCGCGCCCCGCGCCCTACCACCCGCCCGCCACCGACCTCGCCGCGCGCGTGCAGCTCGACGACTTCAACGCCTACACATAGACACATAGAGGGCGAGCGCCCGCGCCCTAAGCCCTAAGGCCGTTCCGCTCCGCTATCCGCACACGCGACGCGCATTCAGGAACCAGGACCAGGAACCGGATTAACCGCTTAAAAACCCCTTCGTGCGTTTGGGTTTTGAGTATTTACAGAATGAAAATAAAAATAGAATAAATATATTCTTTGATAGGGAAACCCTATTCGATGTGCAAACATAATAATCATAGCATCATGAGAATACGAGATATCGTAGTACACAAACCCTACATTAATTAAGTATTGACGTCTACTTTAAACGCGACCGATTGTATTTTACCACCTGAGAACGTGATGACGACGTGACAGTCAAACTTTGAATAAAAAACCTAAATGCTAAGGTGAACGATAATATTCATTCACCCTGAAAGGTTCAACCACCGGTCGTTTCCGATTCGACGCCAGCGCATGCACGAGCTATTGAATTATTTGCTAGCGGAATTCCGATTCTATATTTAATATAATAAAGATGATTTATACAATACGATATACTGCAATAAGAGTATGAATTTTCTCTTTTGAACTGTACATAATTTGAAAAGGGTGTATGAATTTTCAACGTATGCAACTAAACATGTATCTGGTACTCGGCTTACGTTTATGGTATAAGAGAGCACAATTTTAAGGAAATATTAATAAAGGCAAATAAGAGTAATATTCTATAAGGTTCTTTTTTCGCAATCGTCATAGGCGGGCTAAAGGGGGCGGCCTCCCTCCCCCGTCGCGGGGAGGGGCGTCCCGGGATGCGGGCCACATGTAAATATAAATAGAAGTTGTATAGGCGACCCTGTAGTATCCGATCGGCAAGCTGATTATCTAATTAAATAAAAACCATTTAGTTACCAGTAATAATTACGAAATCGTCGCTGTCAAACCGTTTGACAGAAGTAATCACGAATTTGTCGCGGTTACTGAGCTAGATAATACGAATTTTGGAGCATTTCCTTGCATAAGTGTTCGCTTTTGTTAGTACTTTGGTTGTTCGCCGGAGGCAGCACTATTAGAAACTCGATTGCTGGTACGAAATCCAGTTTGATAGCGACGATTTCGTAATTGTAACTGGTCGCTAGATAGTTTTCAGTTAAGACGGGTCCATAGCGCGTGTTTTCCTCTACACAATCAACAAAACATTGTTTCGCGAACCAAAATCATCATACTTTTTTTGTTAAATGTTGAGATGTTTTGTTGATTGTGTAGAAGAAAACACGCGCTATGGACCCGGCATTTGATAAATCAGCCTGCCGGCTACACGAGTGACGCTCCAAAGATTAGTGCGGCCCGCCTCCCGCCGCCCGCCGCCCGCCGCCCGCCGCCCGCCCCCCGCCGCCCGCGCACCGGTGGGCCCGCGCCAACATTAGTATTTGTTATAATAAACACAAGCTTTAAACGGTAGTGAGGATTGTCCGGCGCGGTCCCGCCCGTGCGCGCTCGGGCGACCCTTCTAGCCTGGTTCATGCCCGGGCAGTTCCGTGTCCGGGTCCAAGCTACGTCGGTCGCATCAACGTTCTGTATTGGACCCCCTAACTAAACGATCAAAATTGCTTGTCAATCATTTACATTGCATCGGATTGTCAATCACATTTTGATCGTCTAGGAGCGATGCTTGACAAGCACCACAGAATATAGATTACCGTGACCAATCAAAAGTAGGCCACGCCCCCAAATGGTAAATGCAATGTAAATGATTGACAAGCAGTGTTGACTGACGCTTGTATGTAATGGCCGCCTTAGGGGGTCCATTAGAGACAGACATCATCTGTGTTCGTTGGCCGGGTCGGTTGCCGCTCGGCTTCTGAAGTCACGGGCCTCAAAATGCATTGTCTTTATAAATAATATTATACACACAACCAACGTAGCTTGGTCCCCGGACACGGCTCGGCCTAATATAAATAGGGCTTAATCAGACTATCATTGTGGCGTACCTACGCTGTCTTTAATCACTTGTGTTTTACGATTCTTGTGTGACATGTGATAATAGATAGCGTAAGTACGAAATAAGTGACGGCTTTTCTACTCTAATACGGGGTACGCTTTATGGGGGTTTAAGGGCCCACCGAGCCTCCACTAGCGCCGCCACTCAAGAAAAAATCATTACAACGAAAACTATGTTTAATAAAATTCTGAAAAAAAATAAAAACTAAGTATCTAGTATTAGTTATAAACTTTTTGTATTCGTTTTTTTGTGTTTGTGTAGTTAAAACCTGATTTTAACTACGGGAACACATTTAAACTAAGAAATAGTTGATAGCTAATACTAGTTTATTTATTTTCAGAATTCCAAGTATTTAACTTCTGTTATTTCGTTGTAATGATTTTTTCTTAATTGGCGGCGCTAGTGGTCGCGCGATGCACCCTTAAGGTTTTTCTATGGAAGTTTTAATCGTAGCTATCGAGCGTCCCTCCTTCTTGGATAGCACCGCGCCCATTCAGTCGCGACTCGCGGTTCACGGTCAGCGGTCGCTCTTCCCGTATTGATGCTTCGCCTCGGTTCGATGTTCACATTAAAATCTGCTTCAATGCGATTAATTTATCGATGTATGGTAGACGGCACGCTGGGCTTCTACAACCTGTCAAATTTCTTCAATCATTTAGCAGTTTAAGGTTCAAAATTCATTGTAGATTTTTGACAGTTTTGTATAGCTTGATATGCTGCTGACTGTACAACAGAAGCGGCAGCTTCACTCATGAAGTCGGGAATGTATGGCAAAGAGTATATTTTACAGATTAAAATACATCGTTTTGTAGTGCAAACGCTCTAATGGTCACTTCTGTTGTTACATAGGTACATAGTTAATTTATGGAGGTTTGATAGTTTCCGCGATGGAGCCCCGCGTCCCGCGTGTACCGTGATCCGACCCAAAGCCGCAAAGCGCACCTACTTTATTGTATTTGTTTGGTGTTAAGGGTTCGCAGTAATACATGAAGCGCTCATGGCGGAACTTGACAGACTGATCGTACTCGATCCCGTTTGTTAAGCAACGCTCAGTCCGGCCAGGTGTCGAATGGGTGACCGTTAAGTGGCATTACAACTGAGCGCTTCCGTGCTTCGGAGGGCACGTTAAACCGCCGGTGCCGGCTGTTGTCATCTGATAATAGTCGTTAAGCCAAGTTCGAGGCCTTACAGGCGGCTTGATAAACTCTAACACCAGAGGTGGCCACTATTCCTCATTCGATAAGAAGTAATACATTAATTTATTTTAATTTTCGCCTAGACTGTTTGTGGCTTAAATTACCTTAGTCAAATGTAGATTTGGAACTGAGTAATGTAAAGTTTAATTAAGACTTATGAGTTAGTAGATGTTCCACCTCGGGCCGGAGCGGCTGCGCAGCGCATCCTCGCGTCGCAGTCGACTCGAAGCAGTTGAGCATTTCTTGTTGAAATATTTTATGTAGCGATTTATTTCCTGACGAAAGATTTTGTAATCAAATAAATGATGGCTATTTTTTCATGCTTTTCATTTCTGTCTTAGATTAAGTTTAGTCAAAATGTAGTTTAATAATCTTAATATATAAAATCGTAAACTGAATGACTGACTGACTGACGAATCTATTAACGCACAGCCCAAACCGCTGGACCTAGACTTGAGAAATTTTGTATACAGCTATACCTTATCAGTGTAGGCATCCACTAAGGATTTTTGAAAATTCCGTCCCTAAGGGGGTGAAATAAGGGATCTTGAAAATTATTTGGAATGCACTGTACGTGTAGTTTTAAGGATTTCCTAAGGCAGGGATGGCAAACTAGTGGCACAAGATACAATATTTTAGGCACATCATCGATCACAAATTCTGCGAATTTGATGGAACATCTATGACCTCATTAAAAACATTAACATTTAGAAAAATGGCATGTTGATACATAAAGGTTCACCATCCCTATTTTAAGGAACTGTATTTCTTGAATATTTTACAAAGCAAACAATAATGTATGAAATAACCTAGCTAATTTATTATTTACACTCATAAAATTATTATAAAAACATTTATTCCTTCTTCTCTTCTAGCTTCCTTTTCCATACTTTGACTTTACCACGCAGTTCACGAAGTCGTTTCATTTCTTCCTTGAAATCCTGGTGCTCGTCACGGAATAGACCGTACTCTCTCAACTTCAACATAAGTGCGTGCGTCTCCACATGCTTCGGGTAGTAGTGGATGATCTCCTCATTTGTATGGAGTGGCCGCTCAGAAAACATTTTCACAACCTTCATTGATTTAGAGTTAGTAGGAATAGCCACTTCACCGAAAATTCTATTAGATAATCGTTTCATTCGCCGTGCATAGTTTGTAGACGCATTGATCAACTGTGCATATTTCGCATAGTTAGTTGCCATGGTATAACTGTAAGAAATTATAATAAATTAAAATGTACTCAATTCATAATATTAACTATTAACCTATATGCGCCTCTTTGATTGTGGTGTACTGTCTGTTTACTACCTGTCTGGCTAATAAACACAAGCTTGTTCGGAGAGTCAGGTTCGGGGTGATTACTTGATGAGAATTTACAATTAGAATAATTTCAATTCAATTCAAGTTTTATTTAGAACCTTTTCTATTTAATCCATGATCCATCAATTCGACAAAATGACAAATGCGGCAAATGCCGCCGACAGTCCACTCCACCACCCACAGCCACAGACAGACAAAAATTGTATGTACCTACTTTTTTTAAAGGCCCCCGTAAACGTTCAAACATGTTTATCAAATTTTACGTGTTTGTCAAATGGACCCCCTCAACGATCAAAACTGCTTGTCAATCATTTACATTGCATTTACCATTTGGGGGGGCGTAGCAGCCTATTTTTGATTGGGCACGGTAATCTATATCTATTCTGTGGTGCTTGTCAAGCATCGCTCCTAGACGATCAAAATGTGATTGACAAGCCGATGCAATGTAAATGATTGACAAGCAATTTTGACCGTTTCACCATAGTGTTTCACTGACAGTAACAGACGTTGCCAAACCTAAGTTCATGGCTTGATACATAGCCTTCTCTATTGGTATCAAGCATAGCCTTCTATAATTTACAAGCCATGAAGTGAGCAGAACGGCAACATTGCATGTGGTCAAGCACATAGTTTAATAATATTCTTTTTATTATTGATTATTTCTTTTTCCTATATTATCTGCGTTTAAATTAGGTGTAAATTGTGATGTAAGATTATTTCAATTAAGATTTTATATTTATTATTACTATTTATTTATTAGGACATGAGGTTTGAGTCGAATTGTTTGACCTTTTCGGGGGTCCTTTAGTACGATGAGCATTTTGATCTAGGCCTCCTCTAGCAATTAATCTTACATCATTGGAAAGGTCTTTAAATTTGAAACATTTTATTGTATGACAGCAAACGTCAACTATTAGTACTTTGAGAGTTAAATCACTCTGAAATCAACCAAATTTTATAACATTAATGACCTAAAACTCCGAAAATACTAACTATTGATAAAAATAATGTTAACAGCAAATGCTTTTCATGTAAAAACCTTTCTAATGATATATCATTCAATGCTAGAGGTGGGGTAGATCAACTCCCATAGACAATAAACCAGTTTTATACTTTAATAACCATTAACTCCAAAAGTATTAACAATTGATATAAAGCGAATTAACAGCGAATATTTGTCTTTAAAAGACCTTTCTAATGATATATCATTTATAGCTAAAGGGCGTGTTAATCAACGCCCTGCTGAAAAAATCAACAAAAAAGATGACATCTTTGACAGCCATTTTTTCCTGGTTAAAATTGATATTTTTCTTTTTGTTTAATATATAAAGAACGTCAATAAAAGAACTACATTATTTTCATATTTTTAACCCCACACAATCATTACGAAAAAAGTTATCGACCTTTTAAAATTGAAATATTCCTATACATTTAGTATGGAGACCGGCCGACGACATGACCACGAACTGACAGTAACAGACGTTGCCAAACCTAAGTGAAGGCTATGGCTTACTTCATGGCTTGGAAATTATAGAAGGCTGTACTATTATATATTCTGTGGCTGAGGGCCCTAGTATGAGTTGGTTTTTTGTACTCACTTCACTTTACGAATAGTTAACTATCGTCTTCTCTCTATCACTCTTTCACTCACTCGTATGATTATCTCTCTTTCACCCGATACTATTCGCAAAGTGAGGTGAGAAACACAACTCGTACCTACTAGGCCCTCTGATAGTTTTTCATTTCATTTGTTGTTGTTGGTGTTTGTTTGTTTTTGCTTTGTTGACAAAGTGGATTGTATTGGTTGGTGGATCACAACATAATTATTTCCTTCGTTGCTTTCTCTTTCTTGAGACTGTGAGTGTGATGTAATTTTACTTACTGAAACCAAATACCACCCAAATACTATAGAACCGGTAGAGTTTCTATAGTATTTGCTGAAACCAAGGCAACAATTCAGGATTTTTTCTTACATAGAAGTTGTGAACAGTCAAGACTTCAAGAGGATTACTATTTATATTGAGTACAACATTATCTGAATGTCTCACCTTACAGCACTTCCGGAGGTCGTCGTGAAACCTGTGAGTCTCCCTTTAGGCCAGTAAAATCTTACAAATGTTTTTCCTAAAAACGCAAAATGCGATGTATAGCTGCATTTTTGGTGTGTTATTTTGACCCCTTTGGAGAGTGTGGAACTATGTTTTGCAAGCAAAAAAAAATTTGTGCTAGCTGCGTTATACATGAAAAACTGCAAAAAAATCAGTTTTTGCAGTTTTATTTAAAAACTTTTGACATTAGTTGCCAATATCATTTTAAAAGTGTATTAAATTTCAAACAATTAAAGCCAACCCACAGCTCCTTATGTCTAATAGTTTTTGAGATATGATGCTTGTAATATTGACACTCACCGGCATATCTAACCGCCTACACCGTTATTTTCATACAAACATGCTCACTTCACAGTCTCATAAATAAAAAAGATTGTGCATCTCTGCAATGATTTGTATGTTGATAGATATGTCACGTGCTAATTTTTCTAATAAATATGTCAAATGAGTATAGACACCTCTCAATTTATCCAAAAAGAGGCAAAGGTAAACCAATTTTATCGTTCCATACAATGGTATATGGTATTAAAATTATGCATTGCTTTACTGCATTTTTGGCGAAATTGAGAGATGTTCTTATGATGATATTGATATTCTTATTAAAAAACGAGCACCTTCCTAATCTAAAACCATTGCAGAGATTATTTTGCGTAAACTTTTATATTTATGAGACTGTGAAGTGAGCATGTTTGTATGAAAATAACGGTGTAGGCGGTTAGATATGCCGGTGAGTGTCAATATTACAAGCATCATATCTCAAAAACTATAAGAAATACGGAGCTGTGGGTTGGCTTTAAGAGGATTGTCAAGCAAACGGTCTCCATACAAACGGCGATAACGTTTCCCACCCTCTAAACCAGGGATGCACAGACTGCGGCCCGCGGGCCACATGTGGCCCGTCGGCAATATGCCAGTGGCCCGCCAGAAATAATTATTCCCTCATACATTTGAAAAACAAATTTTTTTTGGCTTGTTTTATGTTTTTAATTTGTGCTGGTGGCCCGTCATTAGTTCATCATTTGCCCAAGTGGCACATGGTCTCAATAAGTCTGTGCATCCCTGCTCTAAACCTTAACCTACAGTAATAAATTTTTGGTATTTTTTTGAAATGCCTAAATACTAGGGCTGTACGTTTAAATTTTTTAAATATCTATAATAGATTTCGAAATATTTGCATTTTAGTGATTTCATACAAAACACAGAAGTGCCAATATTTTCAAATCTACAATGAATATTTTAAAAATCAAAACGTACAGCCCTAGTTTTTAGGCATTTCAAAAACATACCAAAAATTCATTGCTGTAGGTTAAGATTTAGAGAGTGGGAAACGTTATCGCTGTTTGTATGGAGACCGCTTGCCTGACAATCCTCTTATTCAATTCAATTCATTTATTTATTCACCCTTTGTTACATAACGCAACCTAGGTAAGTCAACATTTAGAATAATATTACATATACTCACATTGAAAATTGGTTATAAAAATTTCATATTCTATTAAAAATGTATCCATAAGTAAAATTATTTAAATTCATTCCAAAAATTATATCTTTTTAAATTTAAAGTTATTAAACATTTCACATTCTAAAATCATAATTAATAATAAATAAAAAATAAAAATGTATAAATAAAAATTATTTAAATAAGTAACAGTTCAATTAAAGTAAACTCAAATTTCATCCCTTTCTAAGCTAAAATATCACAAAAACGAGCTCGCCATGAATTCTGATATACTATAAAATGGGTTTCTTTCAAGGAAATGCTTAATTTTATTTTTAAATTCTATATGAGGCAAATCGGCTATAATAGCAGGTAACTTATTATATAACTTAATTTTTAAATTCATACCAAGGTTTTTAACTTTCTGTAGTCTCACTTTAAGCATGCATAGGTTATCTTTACTCCTAGTATTATAATGGTGAACATCCCTCTTTCTCAGCAGTTTATCATTCTGAGCATGAATCTCTAGTAGTGATCTAAATATAAATAAATTTATGACAGTCATTATTCGATTCTTTGCAAAGTGCGCTCGTGCCGATGCAAGTCTTTGCAAACCATCGATTATCCTTATTGATCTCTTTTGGCAAAGAAGAACACGCTTTACTCCCGTCGCACCACCCCATATTGTTATTGCGTAATTAATTTATGAATGACGTATGCATAGTATACAGATATTAGGGTTTTTTGTCAATCAAAGGTTTTAGTTTAAAGAGAGCATAATTAGCACTAGACATTTTTTTACATAATTTCTCTATATGTTTTTCAAAGCTCAGTGTTGAATCCAGCGTACAACCCAAAAAAACAGTGTCGTCATTTTTTTCACCAGCTTTTAGTTTACATTTGTAATTCAAAATAGTGCTCTTAGATTCATTTAATATTATACCATTAGTCTCAAACCAACACTTAATCTTACCAAAAACATAATTTCTTTTCTCCACTAAACTCTGTTCTGTCTTATCCTTAATTACTATATGTGCGTCATCAGCAAACAGGGTGACTAATGCCCATTCTGGTAAACAATTTTCTAAATCGTTTACATATATTAAAAATAATAAAGGGCCCAGTATGGATCCCTGAGGAACGCCAATATTACAAGTTTCTTTTTTGGATATCATTTTATTTACTGAAACAATTTGTTGTCTACTCTGTAGGTAGGATTTTAGTATGCTGTATTCTTTTCCTTCGAAACCATAATGTCTAAGTTTGTGCAATAGTATATCATGTCGTAAGCAGTCGAAAGCCTTGGAAAGGTCGCAAAAAATGCTTGTGCATCGTTGCGACCCATCCAGTGCTCCCAATCCTAATTGTTTCAAATTTAAAACACTTTTAACCCTTCAGCGCCATCCGCCATTTTGTTAAAAAACAAAAAAACCCTCCCCACCAACTGACAAGAAAGAAATAAAATGCCGTCTTTCACAAAAAACCCGATAATTTCGTAATCAGGCTATAATTTATCATTTTGTAAAGATAGTTTTATTTATGAATACTTTTCTCATTTCTAGATACCAAAATCATAGTCATTTACATAGAGAAAAAACCGATTACCGGTACCGGTCTCCGGCGACCGCTTGGGCTTTGACAGAACGGCAATATGGCGATTATGTCAGGTCGCCGGCGACCGCTCTGGCACTTAGAGGTTAAAATGATATTGGCAACTACTGTCAAAAGCGCATAGTATTTGAATAAAACTGCAAAAACTGATTTTTTTTGCAGTTTTTCACGTATTACATAACGCAGCTAGCACAACTTTTTTGGCTTGCAAAACATGGTTCCACACTCCCTTAAGGGGTCCAAATAACATACCATAAATGCAGATTTACATTGCGTTTTGTGTAACTTGTGTAAACGTGCTTTATTATTACCTAATTATTATATGAGAATTATGAGCAACATCCATCCCTTACATTAAACAAGTCTACTCTGTTTCAGGGTAATATGATCAGCTACTGGTCATCTAAGCTGAAAATAGGCGCCTTTCTTTTGGCCATCGCGCTTTATATTTATTGTTTATTGTTGATTAAGACTATTTATATGAAGAGTGAGAGGCTCGATCATGTAATGGCTATGGTAAGTCCCTAGTTTCTGTAAAATTCGTTGATAAACAATATCTTAAATCATTGTTGTGTCAAATTTGATTTCTATTATTTTAGGTTGTGGACACGGAGAAACTCATGAGTAATGTTCACAGTATTGACCAGAATCTGGCGAGGAAACTAGAACAGGTTGATAATTTCTATAATGATTATTAAAATCACTACATATTATTCATAGCTACAAAACTTAGTCACAATATGAAAATGTTGGTATTAATAAATTCCACTTGTCAGATTCGAAATTTGGAGAGTCGATATTGATGTATTATATTTAAGTATAAATTGTGTAAGCATACAATGCGATTAATCTGACAATGATGGTGGTCCTCAAACTTCACTTTGGAATATATGATGCACACTGTTTAAAATACCACCAGCACTCTGAAGTTGCCCAGGACCACTGTCATTGTCAGATTAATCACATTGTAGGATCTGTCTACAGTATTCTGATGATTAATGAATTATCAGTATTATAGTATAGGAAAGGTTTTTGCAAAGGTAATTTTCGTTTAAGTAACTGTTTTGTTATAATTTAATTTATTGATTGGATTCAATCTTAATATTCTTATTAAATATTTGTTATGTTTGACAATAATCTAGTACTTAGGTGTGTTAAATTACTACTCAATGCATTGTAGTTTATAATTATAGGACTTAATTAAACACAGTTTAATAGACATTACTAAATAATATACTAGAAAAATACGACTCGCACCAGATCAATACTCAGACGGGAATCGAACCCGCGACCTTTGGATATCCGGTCCAATGCTCTGACCGCTGAGCTACTGACTTTAAAGTCAGTGCGTTGTCGAGCTACTGACTTTAAAGTCAGTAGCTCAGCGATTTTTTCTAGTATATTATTTAGTACCTAATGTATAAAAATAGCATTCAAAAAAAATCAAAAATCAAAAAATCATTTATTCAGTCTAGGCTGTTACAAGCACTTGTGAATGTCAAAGAAGCTACGCCATCGGTTCGCAAACCCTGAGCGGGAGACCTTGTAACGAGAAGAACCGGCAAGAAACTCGTCAAGGGCTGCTTTTTTCTCCCTGTATATTTCATACAGAGTCGTCAACATTGAAAAATGAGCTCCACTTTTAAAGTGAGGTCATTTTCCATCACAATAATTAACAAAAGTTTGTACACAATGGGTAGGTAGGTTGAAATTAAATACCTACTACATATCGGATAGGTAATTGTGAGAGTAAATAACTTTCAACTAGTTGAGAAATCAGTAATCACTATGTCTGCTACTCGAAAGTGCACCTAAGTAGGCAAAATTTACCATAAAATACTTGAGACAAGACATAAAAAATAACAATAAAAAACGCAATTCTTACAATTCAATATGCGTTAAGATAGGCACTCAGAAGCAGACCCATTCCCACTGGCAGCACCCGTTCACGAGCATGACGCGTGGACCAGCCATCGCTTCGCTCAACCATATTTGAGGGAACGTAACGACCCGCCCCACACGACACCACCGCAGAAATGATTAAAGAGAGCATGACATACTTAGGCTACCCATCCTAAGGCACTGAATTGAAAACTAATATCCAAAAGCTTTTCATAGGCCTTTACTTACAAAAACTACTGACTATAGAAAGCAAAATGATTGCAATAAAAAAAAAAGAGAAATCAAAACAAGGTTTACTTGCCTATTAGTTTTATGTTTTGAGTAAGAAGTGCCATACATATTGATAACATCAAACAGAGAAAAAAAAAATATAAATATACGACGCCCTTAGTACAAGCAGACAGAAGCAGACCCATTCCCACTGGCAGCACCCGTTCACGAGCATGACGCATGGACCAGCCATCGCTTCGCTCAACCATATTTGAGGGAACGTAACGACCCGCCCCACACGACACCACCGCAGAAATGTTTAAAGTGAGCATGACATACTAAAGCTACTCGCATTAAGGCGTCGTCGAGTTAAAAAGCTTACAATAAGTTTTAAGTAGGTAGGACAATTCCCTCAATTTTCACATAGAATAGAAAAATCTACGACCAGGCTGTTTTATCAATTAAATAATCTTTAACGGTATAGTATCCTTTTTTGAGAAGACAATTTTTTACATGAGACTTAAAGTTTTCAAATGGTAAATCCAAAATATTACTTGGAATTTTATTATAAAACTTTATACCAAGACCTATGAAAGAACCACGGACTTTTTCTAATCTATACTGAGGCATTACAAGTTTGTCTTTATTTCTGGTATTCCGATTGTGCCAATCACTATGTTTTGTATATAAGTTAATATTGCGACGCACGAAAAGTATGCAGTTTAATATAAATTGAGATGCTGCTGTCAATATACCAATCTCTTTGAATCTATCCCTAAGAGATGTTCTAGAACTTAGTTGATAAATAGCTCTTATTGCTCGTTTTTGTAAAACAAAAATAGTATTTATATCGGCTGCTATCCCCCATAAAAGAATACAGTATGACATAATGCTATGAAAATAACTGAAATACACTAATCTGGCAGTTTCTTCATCTGTTAACTGTCTAACTTTTCTAATGGCATAGGCAGCAGAGCTAAGCTTGCCAGCCAGAGCTGCGATATGCATATTCCATTGAAGTTTACTGTCAAGAGTAACACCCAAGAAAACTGTTGAATCGAGCAAATCTAATTTCTCATTATTGATAACAATTTCAGTGGGATTCGCCTGTACATTAGGTAAAGCGAATTTAACACATTTTGTTTTCTTAGCATTAAGCTGGAGATTATTAACATTAAACCAAGCAAGAACCTGCGAGAGTGCCCTGTTCACATCGTCAAAATCAGTTTTATTCCTGTCAACTTTGAATATTAAAGAAGTATCATCTGCGAACAAAACAATATCACAGAATTTTTCTGCAAAAAAGGGTAAATCATTTATATATATTAAAAATAAGAAAGGGCCCAAAATGGAGCCTTGCGGAACGCCCATTTTTACATGAGAACCTGACGAACTTATTCCATTGATATTAACTGTTTGAGTCCTGGAACTGAGATACGACAGTATTAATTTTCGAGCATTATTTTTTACACCGTAATGATTCAGCTTCAACAGCAGCGTGCAATGGTCCACGCAATCAAAGGCCTTGGACAGGTCGCAGAATATGCCAAGGGCATTCTGAGACCCCTCCCAAGCCTCAAAGACATGCTTCAAAAGCGCAACCCCAGCATCAGTTGTGGAACGACCTTTCGTAAAACCAAATTGTTTGTTGTGCAAAAGTTTATTTACATTGAAATGACATAATAATTGCTCAAGTATTATTTTTTCAAAAATCTTGCTTAGGGCAGGTAATATCGATATTGGTCTGTAATTGCTAGGGTCTTCTTTATCTCCTGATTTAAACAATGGTACTACCTTGCTAAACTTCATAAGATCAGGAAATATTCCTTGATCAATACACTGATTAAAAACGTCAGCAAGATAAGGGGCAATAGTATACACAATATTTTTAATAACCTTAACTGATATGCCCCATAAATCAGTGGAGCTTTTCATTTTTAGAGAATTGAAAGCATTGTGAATGCAAAAATCTCAAATTTAAAAATTTAATAGACATTTTAAGTTTTCTTTGTTATTTAACTTAGGGTTTAAATTAAAGGGCAGCTTCCCAGGTTCAAGTTAAATTACAATTTACTTGCTTGGCAGATAGTTTCATAGAAATTGTGTTCCATTTTTGTTAAACTAGGTGATAGTCCTATGAACCTGTGACAATTGGTGGTCAACTTATAATAAATTGTTATACCTATGTAGGTATGTAATAATAGTAAAATTTATTGTTTGTTTGATATTCAATAACTATACATTTTGTTGAAACTATATATCGTTGAACTATATATTACGTCCACTAAATTAAATTAATTTAAAAAGTGTGTAGTATTTTATTCATTCCAATTATTTGTGGTGATCAAAAATGAGTACAAACTTGTTCCGGAAATAAATTACTAAATATAGATAAGACTTTTTTATTTAAATAAGAAATACATTAAAATATACCTACTTAGTATAAATTAAATTACATAAAATAATATTTTCTGTAATTCTTTGAAATGCGAATAGAGCTATAAATGTTTACAAATTACCAAATAGTTCGCCATAGGTAGGTACTAGGTACTTATTTATATATAATGCGTTAATTTATTAATGTCCATATCCTTAGATAAGTAAGTACTATTAGATTTGAGATTCAATAAAATAAAATGGGTCTAATAAATGTCATAAATAAACCAGTTTAGAATATGAATTAATCTTCATACCCTATCTATCACAGACAACTAAGGTAAATAGGTACCAGTTTACTGTACAGACCCATATCAACAGTTTTGTTATAATATCTATAATTTGTTAAAAAGAAAATATTAGTATTAATAAAGCATGAAAACATGGATTTGAGTATTAAAAGCGACTAGAACACGACGCGGCGACGTGGGAATGAATGGGGGCGTCAGAAAACGAAATGAGAGCTGTTACAAGTTACAGCGTTTAGCGAGTGAGGCAGAGGTGGTCACTCGGCGGGCCGCCGGTAGCGCAGCAGGCCGTTGTCGAGGCTGCGGCAGGCGGGCGCGGCGTCGAGCGCGTCGTCGAGCACGCCGTCGGGCGCGTCCTCGAGCACGCCGCCGGGCGCGCACAGCCACGGGTCGCGCGTCGCGCGCTGCCACGACACCAGCCGCGTCCGCAGCTGCTCCTCCACGCCCTCCAGCGACGGCTTGCCTGCAAAAACACAGTAAGTACTTCAATGATATACAAACTTATCGGTTCTCTTTGCAGGTCGACTTGTACTGTTCAGTTGACATTTCGTGCTTAGATGATTCCTTAATTATTATTTATTTTAGATATTTATTTAGGTAGTAGATGATCATTGATTTTCAAGAGAACCAGAGCAACACTGACGAGATTGAGTGTGAAAGGAAAGAGGATAAAAACTTTACTTAACTAGGCTAGGAGTCATGCTAGGACTGGCACAGAACAGAAGTAGGATCAAACGTGAGACCACCCTTTCAGGGAAGAGTGGGTAGAATAAAGTGATTATCATTATACTTATAATAATGGACAGAAGTAGTCAGTCAGACCGTGAAGGTTGTTGGTCTCCTCGGGGTCGCGGCGCACGTCGTAGAGCTCCCACTGCGGCCGGTAGTAGTACTGCTTCAGCGTCTTGTACCACGGCAGCGGCTGCTTGCTGCGCGTGCGGTTCAAGATGTCCTGCGTACAGATTCAATTAACCAACTGATGTGGCAAAAGAACGATTTAACACAATGCTAAGAGATTAAACTTCTGTCATGTATGGCAATTACTTTAGAAGTTTACCTGGAAAGTAGGAGAAACATAGAGATCCTGATCGATGGGGAAGGGCATGCCGAAGTTCATGTTGTGAATGAGCTTGTAGCGGCGCGTGCGCACGGCGCGCATCGGGTAGTACATCGTGACCTCGTGGTGCGTCTGCGACGCGAACACCGCGTCGTTCTCCGAGTACGGCGGCTCTACATGACATTTAATTATTAAAAATCTTTACAAGGAAATGCAAATATATACAACCGGCAAACAGATATAAAAACAACCTTTTTCTAGAATCGGCAGTAAACTCTTCGGTTTGTCAGCTTGCACTATATCATTGGAATCCTCTTGGGGTCGTTCCACTCCCATCCAGTCGAGCACGGTGGGCACGAGGTCGAGGAGGCTGGCCATGGCGGCGGAGGCCTGGTTGCGGCGCGCGCGCGGCGCCGGCGACGCCACGACCAGCGGCTCGCGCAGCCCCGGGTCGTACATGTTGGTGCGGCCCGACGGGAACGGAATGCCGTTGTCTGAAGTGAAGATCACCAGCGTGTCGTTCGAGTGGCCGGCCGCTTCCAACTCCTTGAGGACCAGCGCGACACCTTATGACATGACGAGGGCATTTAATACTGCACTTATTTCTCGATCTGGGTAAAGTCACAAAATGTGGTTGCATTTCCGAGAGTTTACCTTGATCGAGTCGCGACATAGTGGTGTATTGTGCTGCGATATCTCTTCTAGCCGCTTCTGTGTCCTACAAATTGAACATCCGTTAATTTCTTTAAGGTAGAAGAGGTAGAAGGATCAACCACTTGATGAGACACGACAAATTTATTACAAACATTATAGAAGGAAAAATAGAGGGAAAGAGAGGAAGAGGAAGACCAAGAAGAGCCTATATGGAATAGATCAAAGAGAAGGTGAACGTCGTGTCTTATCAAGAAACCAAGGAACTGGCTTTGGACAGAAACGAGTGGAGGAAGCTACACAGACAAAAGCGCGGCTCTTAAGTTGAGAAGAAGAAGAATTTCTTTACGAAGAGCCATAGTTAAGGCGGTTGTATGAACGAAAGTGGCGGCCTCAGAGGTTTTTATTCAATAAGTTATTAATAGAAAAAGATTTTATTAATGTTTTACGTGGAGTTTTTAGAACATGGGGTCAGACCATGGGGTCTAGTATTTTTAGAAGGTATCACTACATGCCCTCGTAGTCATTCGTTGAAGTAGATAGCAAATGTGTCAAAAACGGCCACTTTTAGCAGTTTTGCTATCTACTTCTAAGCAGTGACTACGAGGGAATGTAACGATACCGTCTAAAAATACTAGACTGTGGGCCCTAAAACTTCCACGTAAAACATTATAAAAATTAGATATTAGAATTATAATATTAAATAAAATTCACCGCGGCGCCACTTTCGCTCAGGGTACCACCTTAAAATGATTATGATGGGCATGCAGTTGTACCTGTACGTGGAAGGGCAGCTGCACCTCGTCCCACTGGTAGTACCAGGGCTTCCAGTCGGGTATGAGCCCCATGCCCTCCTCGCCGGAGCCGAACCGCTCGCAGAACGGACCGAACTGCGGCTCGTGGTGGCCGCAGCGGTGGGGGTCGTGGAACCCAACATAAAGGAAGAAAGGCCTGGCGGAGTAGAAATCAATCACCGAGGAGGTTAATTATGTTCACAGTCAAGTCGGCAATCAAAGATTGGATGAAATCTCCCTTCGAGTTCCTAGACCTAATTCTCGGTATGTTTGTAAGGACTTGTTTCACATCCCTTTATGTCGGACTAAACTTGGCAAGAATTCACCTATTTACCGTATGTGTACGTATAATATGTTAACTAATGACTCTTCTGATTTGGATCTGGACATTTTTGGCTGCAGCTTTAATAAATTTAAACGCAACCTCTTAGAGTTCAGATCGGGAATGTAATAATATTATATATATATATAATAATATTATATATAATATATATATATATATATATATATATATATATTATTAACTAATACAATATTATCTTTGTTTAAGAATTCACTTTTTTTATTGTTCATAATCTTCTTTTTCAAAGTATTTATTGTCAAAACTGTAATAACAATTTAAATTTGTTTAAATTTTTTTTAAAACCTTTAGAGTTTTTATGTTACTAATTTATAGATAAGCTAGAGTTCATTATCAATGTTGAGTATACCTGTAATAGAAATCATACACATCAAGTATGGCTTAGTGAATGAAATATGTGTAATGTTACTATATGCATTTTGTTGGTGTACCTATAAAATAAAATAAAATAAAATAAAATAAAATAAAGATCAGCATATTGCTAGAATACAAAAAAACAAAATTTGTTTTTTAATAATTTTTTCAATATTTTTTTTCGTGTAAGTAGGTACCTTCTGTATTGGGTAGTGTAGGTATATTAATTAGGTAGAAAAATAGCCAAACGCAAAATAATCGCGGACAAACATACATACATACAGTTCAAACTGAGAACCTTCTTTTTTTGAAGTCGGTTAACAAAGCCATAAGAAGATGTAACACTAACGCTGTTCCCTAGATATTTAAAAAAGGAGATTATTTAAATGGGATATTTAACTAACTTTTGTTGGGTGTTGGCGCTGGCCAGGAACTCCCTGGCGAGGAGTTTGATGCGCGTGATGTTGCGGCCCACCTGGTTGATGGGGTTGTTCTCCTCCGTCTGCTCGTAGTCGAACTCGTACACGCTCGCTGGGCCCACGTGCTTCTTGCCTATGATACCTGCAATCATATTTTAGAATTTAGATCAACAGGGGAAAAGGGTCATAACAATTTTCTTTACTTACCTACCGTATTCGTATCAAGAAACTTAAGGCGCGGTGGTAGTGAAACTAGCGCCGCCACTACATTGATTTTTATTACTCGTAAACCAAGTAAATATTTAAAAAAAGCTCATGTAATAATCTCTTAAATTGTCTCTAATATTTTTTGAATAACTCTTCAACAGTTTCACTTCTCAAGCTTATTATTATATTAGCTTCAACAGTTATCATTCATTCTGTAAGTTTAAAAATCTATAATTGCCAAAAGTGGCCACTTTGAGCTAAAATGGATTTTAAAACTTACACAAAGAATGAAAACTGTTGAAGAGTTATTCAAACAATATTAGAGACAAATAAGAATTTATTACATGAGCTTTATTTAAATATTGACTTGGTTTACGAGTGATAAAAATAAATGTAGTGGCGGCGCTAGTTTCACTACCTACAGCGCCTTAAATGACAAAATTGTTACTTCACTTCAAGTAGAAAGATGAGACTCGGTTGGAAATAGAACTAATTTTGCGCCTTATTTTAAAGTTCAGGGGCTAATTGTCTAATTTCAAAATCTATCGCAATCGCTTTTAGGATGTGATACATTGATGCTTCTTTTTGGAACAAATAAAAACGTACCTACCAAAGAAATGCAGCAATGTGTCACATCCATCTGTCAAATGATTGCGATAGATTTTGAAAAATAGACAATAGAAAGGCAGTTTCCAATAGGGAAAGTGGCGCCGCCATTTCCATCTCAGCCTGCCTAGCATGACCGATTTATATCGCGTGATATAGCATTTTATCGACACTCAACTGTCAAACTCCTTTGTCTTTTTGACAGTTAAACGTGATAAAACGCTATATCACGCGATATAAATCGGTCATGCTAGGGGGGCAGCTTTCGTTGACCAGACTAGTAGGTACTTACTTTCATATATGTTACATTTATATAAAAAATACGACACGTCAAATAAGTATTTATTATTGGTCACTATTTCCCTTTTAAAACTGTTTTTAGATCATCAATTTCAGTAAGTATTGTCAAGAAGGTACCGGTGTAGACGCCGTGTTGGCGCAGCAGCGCGGGCAGGCTGGTGACGTTGTCGAACGAGTTGAAGTGGTGGACGCCGTGGTGCAGCCCGTACATGCCGTTCTGGTGGCTGGGCGCGCCCGTCAGCAGCGCCGCGCGGCTAAACCAAACATACAGCGCCATTTCACATCGTTATCTTGGTTTAACTCTCAAAAAAAAAAGACATGTGCAAGTGGCCAGTGCAAATGAATATTATCGTGATGTAGGTAGAGCGTAAGCGAATTCAGTAATCACAACGCGCTATCTCGATGGCGCATGGCGGTCTCTCAGCTCGTCACGCACGACCGCGCAGTGATTACCGAATTCGCTTGACGCGCCGCCCGCCGCGGCGAGCTGTGGCCGGGCCGTAAAGCCCATTGAGACCAATAGTTCCTCGGCTCCTACGAACAAGTTCTTTGTTCGTAGCTCGGGTCCCTCCCTCCCCTCATCGCTTGTAGAGCGAAGGCTGGCAAAATGTACCTACGTAAACGAATCCGGCAAAATGTCGCCCGACACTGGGCAAGCGTCAAGGCTGTTGCAGCGTCACGTAGCGTAGATTGAACGTAGCGCGTCATGTTGGGGGACATTTTGTCCCCTAAGGCTCTCCGCTGCGTTAAACGGGACACGCGCGCGGGCCGACATAGGTTAGCCTAACCGTTAGAGCTTATTCATGTAGGTACTGCGCAAGCATCTGTCCGTCAAAAAACCAGCAATCTATTCCCGCGCCGTGTATATATGTAGTATCTATGTACCGGCGACGGGATCCCGCCGCGGGTACACGGCTCGGGAATATAGATTGCTGGTTTTTATGACGGACAGATGCTTGCAGTGCATGAGTAAGCTCTAATCTATGTCGCCCCGCGCGCTTGTCCCGCTTGACACAGCGGAGGGCCTAACGCAGCGCAGTGCCTTCTATATCCGAGGCTTTACCTCGGAGAGCAGCTGCTAACAGAAGTAAAGGCATTGTTGAAGATGACGCCGCGGCGCGCCAACGCGTCTATGTTCGGAGTCTGACAGATCTTGTTCAAGTACGCGCCGATCTCGAACCCGCCATCGTCAGCTGGAATAAAGTGGGTAAAATCTTTATTAACCAAATACTATAAGCAGACATGGGGCTAGGAGAGGAATGCAAGTTCAATTTAAGTACCTAAATGTAATCGGCCTTAGGTTAGGAGGGCCATGGCCTCTTGGGCCACCCCTGGATCTGCCCTTGCATGGGGCCCTGTTTTTGAATCCTTCAGCTGGCATAGAACCCTTGAGACTTGCCCTATTTCATAAACATTACCATAGAAAATCACAGCGATCGTTTGGTACAACAGCATTGCGTCGCCAATTTGAAACTACGTACGCGAATCACCGTTAGTAATTATTATTACAAAACTGTAATGTTTATGAAATAGGCCCTATAGATTGAATAGACATGAATGAATAATGCTGATAGAAAATAGTCGTGAAATGAAACGGAATTCTTTGTTTCGTTGAAAAGGCTGTACCTATGTATGGCGCTGACGGGCCTTTGCTGTTCAAAACAGAAAAAATGGAACCAACAAACTATGAACTCGGTAATGGAAGACGTTTGGTGCTAAATCCATAAGTGTTCCCAAACCTCCCGATTTTTCGGTAGATACAGATTTTTAACTTCATCTAAAATATCTACCGATCACTTAGAGCATATGCTCTAAGACCGATCAGAACTAATTAGTAATGTGGATCAGCATCCATTTTCAACCGACTTAAATAGTAAAACCTTTCGAGTAGTAGGGAAGGGAACGAAAGATTTTTTTAATAAAACTGGAACGCACCCTTATCTACCGAATTTATTTTTTTTGGTTTGGTAACACTGATTGAACTTCAAAATCAAATTAATTCTAGAAAAGAATAGAATTTGAAAAAAAAAAATTAGTTACCGATTAATTTATGATTCTTGAGTAGACCGTATTTCCAATTTTTTATTCATTTGTTTTTATTATTAAAATAAATTCAAGACAAGAGTGAAGTGCTACGAAACGGAACGGAACCGCCAACCGGTCTCAGTCTGATAAGAGAGATAGATAACTTTTTACATTGTAATCAATTTGTAATGTCGAACTCTGTCGAAGACACGTCAAGCAAAATAAATAACATTCAATTTATTATACTTACCTAAAAGCAAAAGCACATTTTTCGTTTTGGTAGATACAACGGTTTCTGTGACGAATAAACACAACAATACAACACAAATAACAGCCGGCAGCAGCTTGCACATGTTGACGTGATCACTAACTTGTGTTTTGAATCGAAGTGACGTGTCCGACCTCTCGAGGTGTTGGCACGCCCGACCGACGACCTCCGCTCCAGTTATTGACCCACTCTTCGTTTTTGCCTCCGAAATTCAAAAAGTTTTTCAATTTAGTTTCAAAATGTCTCTACGAAAAAATGTACTATTTTTGTTCGACGTTGATGGCACTTTGACCAAACCTCGCCAGGTTATCACTGAAGAACTTAAAACATTTTTGCTGGAGAAACTTAAGCCGCAAGTCTTCATAGGACTAGTCAGCGGATCTGATTACTCCAAAATTGTAGAGCAAATGAATGGTGAACAAGTGACTAATAAGTTTGATTATGTGTTTTGTGAGAATGGTCTGATGCAATACCGTAACGGCGAGCTCAAAAGCAAGCAGAGTATCCTAAATCATGTTGGTGAGCAAAAACTGCAGAAGCTCATAAATTTTGCACTTGGATACATGTCTAATATTGAGCTGCCTGCTAAAAGAGGTAATTTTGTGGAATTCCGTTCTAGCATGATAAATATTTGCCCTGTGGGGCGATCCTGTAGCCAGGCTGAGAGAGAACAGTTTTCGGCTTATGATATTGAAAACAAAATCAGAGAAAAGTTTGTAAATGCTTTAAAAAATGAATTCCCAGACTATGGTTTGACATTTGCACTCGGAGGGCAGATTAGTGTGGATGTGTTCCCTACAGGCTGGGACAAGACATACTGCTTAAATCATGTAGCTGAAGCAAATTATGATGAAATTCATTTCTTTGGGGATAAAACAGAAATTGGCGGTAATGATTATGAAATATTTAATGATAAAAGGACCATTAGTCACAAAGTGAAATCTCCTGAAGATACCAAAATACAAGTTAAGAAGTATCTCAATGTTGAATGATGTAGGTACATACATATCTGAATTTGAATTGTATATGTATTTTTTTATAAAAAAGGCATGTGATATAGTTGTATGTTAAAAAAGCTAATGTATTATTTATTATGAAAATACATGTAATGCAAATCTTACAAATATCTGTTTATTCTTTCCAAATTCACCAATTGTTATTACAATGTTACACAATAACAAACATTCTTATAAACAATAACAAAAAAGTTAGCAAAAATAGTTACGTATATGTATATTTTAATTTACTTACATTTATTGAATAAGTATAACAACAATATAAAAATACAACATTACTATGAATATTCATATAAAAATAACAAAGATATATATTTTCCTGATATGTAAGTTTAAAACTATAAAATAGAAGATGCTCAATGACCTTCATACACAGGTTTTCTTTTCTCTATAAATGATATCATTCCTTCCTGTCGATCCTTAGTGGGAATGTTGATTTCATAAAACTTCTGTTCCACTTCATAGCCTTCGGTGAGGCTCAGCTGTATTCCCTCATTGATGGCTCGCTTGGCGCACCGCAGGGCTACTGGTGCATTAACAGCTATTTCTCTGGCAATATTGAGAGCCTTGTCAAATGCTGCATTTTTGTTCTCATTTTGAGAAACAACATGATTCACAAGCCCTGTACAAAAGATTTGAATATTAATGTTTTATGATTAAATACACAAGTCAATGCATAAACACTGATTTTAAACATACCCATTTGTTTGGCTTCTGTTCCTTTTACAACCCTTGATGTGAATATCAATTCTTTAGCTATATTGAGATGAACAGCTCTGGGAAGTCTCTGAGTGCCACCAGCACCAGGAATAAGACCACGGCCGGTTTCCACCAAGCCCAGTTTTGCAGACTCTGCAGCAACTCTGATATCACATGCGAGGGCCAATTCCAGTCCTCCTCCTACAGCCACACCATCTATGGCAGCTATCGTGGGCATCGGCAGATCCTCTACTTCTATAAATGTTCCCCTTAATCCACGAACGAATGCTGCTACTTCTTCATCAGTCATTTGAAATCTTTCCTTCAAGTTTGCCCCTAGTAAAATAAGTAGGTACCTATTAATCTATTTAATAGTTATTTCGATAGTATTATTTTTGCTTTGAGTATACTTACCAGCACAAAAAATTCCTGGAACTAAACTATGTAGTATGACTACTGAAATTCTAGTATCCCCTCGTAGAAGTTGATTTACCTCCTTCATAGCTTTAATCAAGTCAAACCCCAGAGCATTTCGGTCTTTCGGACTGTTCAATCCGTATACAGCGATGCCTTTATCGGCACCGGTGAGCTTATGGAAAACCACTGGGCCCAGGCCTTCATGTTGTTGATATTGTGTCGATAGTAAGCGAAACGCTGTAGACTTGGCTAAAACTCTAACATAGCCTAACCTGCGTACCAACATTTTTGATAGGGCACTTAATAAATATTACCCGACAGATATTTAGATTGTAGAGCTCAGTCACAGAGCGACAGTCAAATAAATAATCTTTCTTATCTTTTTGTGTGAGATAAAAGAAAAGAAGTCAAAGTCATTTTATAACCTTCGATTCTAAAGAATATAAACAAACAATGCAATGGGTGCATTCCAGCACTGCTGCTGCTGCTATGCTTCTTATTTTTGATCTACTCCTCTTCAGGGAGTAACTTTTGCCAGTGTCAAGTGTTAAATAATTCAGGGGGCTTACCATCAGCAAATAAGAAACCATTCAGTTCAAAAGCAGGCCGTAAAAAAGACTGCTTAAGGCCTGCTTTCATACTAACCGTTGAGATCATGGTACGAAAAAGTAATGCCGTTCAATATAAGTCCTGCTATAAGAGCTCATAGTAAGGCCCCTGGGGGCTTACTATTACTATAAAGCAGGACTATATATTGAACTGCCTTACTTTTTCATACTATGACCTCAACGGTAAGTATGAAAACAGGCCTGTGTAATGCCTGCTTTTGAACTGAACGGTTTCTTATTTGCTGATGGTAAGCCCCCAGTAGTATTGTTTCCGTTTACATTAGAATGCGGGTGCATCGCATTACAGTGCTGCTTGGAGCATTAGGCATCAAATATATCGATACAGTTTACTCGGCAAGTTCTGCCGAGGTAGCCACCCACCACTACAATAAAAGTCAGCTTCACACAACCAAAGATAAGCAATTATATTGTTCAGGGGGCTTACCATCAGCAAATAAAAAACCATACAGTTCAAAAGCAGGCCGTAAAAAAGACTGCTTAAGGCCTGCTTTCATACTAACCGTTGAGATCATGGTACGAAAAAGTAAGGCCGTTCAATATAAGTCCTGCTATAAGAGCTCATAGTAAGGCCCCAGGGGGCTTACCATCAGCAAATAAGAAACCATTCAGTTCAAAAGCAGGCCGTAAAAAAGACTGCTGAAGGCCTGCTTTCATACTAACCGTTGAGATCATGGTACGAAAAAGTAATGCCGTTCAATATAAGTCCTGCTATAAGAGCTCATAGTAAGGCCCCAGATGCGTAGACACTAATTATTTGTGTTTTTCTATGGTTAAAATGTACTCTAACTCTAATGGCGATCGATGACTCAACGATTAGCCTGCTGAAATGCACTTATTGATTGTTAATCAAGTTGGTTTGTGTGTGTTGTCGACTGTAGTTTTTAGGTTATTATTTAGAATTTACATCAAAAAATATAATAATAATAAAGTCATCATAGCGATCAAATCGTATATCAAAGTTTCTTCATATAATAATATGCTTAATTGCAAAATGTCGCGTGAATTTGTTTGTGAATTAGACACTTTCACGAAAACTACTCTCAAAGTTTATCTCTTGCGAAACGTTAAAAATGTTGAGGATATCAGAAGCAATATAATCTCTGGTGCGTGGAAATGTGCTGTTATAAAGGCTAGTCTAATATTGGATACGTTTCAAATAGCAGTGGCTGCAAACCGCGCTGCGGTCGCAGAACACCTCGGAGCACTCGTCACAAGAACAGTGTTCGCTGAGATCCTTTATAATTTGTCTCTCACCAAAAATATAACACAAAGCCTGAGCAAATTTGGGCTTGAAAAGTCTGGTGACCTCTTAGTTTGTTTCTTCATAACTCCTGATATGGATTGCAGCCAAGATATACTTCCTAAAATTAAAGGAGATATTTCCCCGATAAGTGAGCTGAAAGATATAACAGACATAAAAGAAATAAAAAAGTTGTATAAGTTAAATGATATAAAATGTGATATAGACCTTCTTGATATTATTGTTAGCAGAATGGTAACCAAGAATTTTGTGTCATATTAAATTTTTTGTTTTGTCAAATTTGTTTCAATTCATTCATTAACTTCAAATTATTATTATGTGGATATTATATGGGTGTGTTCCAAAAAAAAACCTCAAGCTGAATAGGGTAGATTACCATGCACACATCCCTGGAAATTTTCATAAATCCTGATATCGGCCACTTATTTTTTCTTTTCATGATTGACTGCCGTACTCAGAGACGTCAATTAAGTTTAATGCTTCATTGTGTCTAGGGTTATCATCACTTTGCATATTTCCATACAAATAAAAAACAAATTCTACCAGTTATTAAGAAACACCCTGTACAATAACAGTCAAAATCTATACTAATTCTTAATGTTTTTGCTAATGCTGCAGATTTTTCTAATAAAACTAAACTATTTTTATCATATTTTATTTCAACAACAACAATTTATTTATTATGTAAAATGTACATTTTAATTACACAATATGTAAAAGCAGTAAATCAATTCATACACAAAATGCAATGTTATATGGTACAGTCAACAGCACGCTGGACGCTGCTCCACGTCAGGGTAATCATATTTAATCAATTTTATACTTAAATGCGAAGACATTAAGGTTCAAAATAAATTGCAGATTTTTGTCAAAATGTATAACCCGACGTGCTGCTGACTGTACATAAATACATCCAATATACAACTGCAAAGTTTTTTCGTAATCGCAACATTGATTTGAATGTTGTTTCTGTTGCACAGGGCATGGTTCTTCATTACATACCTATTTGTGAAGAAACATCCATTATTTGTTCATAAAATCAGTTCTATCACTGCATAATCCATCACTAATGTTACACTAATCATAATGTTAAATGCTCATTGTATCACTTACCTATATGGATATTACGGCATTTTCACTTCATAAAAACAAAAGAAGTACAATCGGCCACTGAGGTGCTTCACCACTTCACAAAAAGTTTGTGTAGACGCGTCGATCGCCCCGGCGCAATCCAAACCTATGTTTGCCATGTTTACACGAGCTTGGCTACTAATGCTTAGTACTTGTCACTAATAACTAATACATTCCATGTAATACTGACTAAGCACTTGTTCAGAATGTTTACACGCAAGGTAACAACCATTAGTATGTGGCTAAACTTGTGTAAATATGAAAACGCGGCGTACAAGCGATTTTAACCGTAGAAGTGGTTAAGCGCTAGTGTGGTCGATTATAATACAGTCAGCGCCAAAATGATCTAAGCATTCAAACCTACCAAAACGCCTGAGCATTTGACATAAATCAACTACTAAATAGACGTTTACTCTTTCCTTTGTTCAGACAACAAATGAAAGTGCAACTTAAGGTCTTGAGATAAGCTTGATTTTTGTCAAATTCTTAGGTATTTCGGTAGGTTTGAATGCTCAGATCATTTTGGCGCTGACTGTACAGTGTAAATCATATTTTAATTGTGTTCAATTATTATTATAACAATGAAACATAATCTGTCTTCCTCCTACCACCTGTTACCTGAGACTACCCTAAACTATAATCTGAAACGAACACAAAGTTGGTCACTTAATGTATGAACAAAATTATAATTACAATAAAATGGCATCTAATTTATTTATTAAGTCTTAGGAACTTTCAGTAAACCAGTAATCACAAAACCCATTTGAAAATTAAAATTAAACTAATTCATTGTACAAAATTCTAATTCTAAAAACTAGCATAGTTTCTTATAAAAATAAAGGACATCAGTTATTCATATGATACATTTGAGTAATCTCTAAAATATTAAAATAAGTTATTGCAGGCCGTGTCTACGCTTTGTTTGATTATTGAATTATAACAACACAAGTAGCACCTCTTGAACACTTCTCCGAGACGTGCTATATTTATTACTTCTGCCTAAGGCCCGCCACGTGCACACGGAATCTGATCCGGAATTCCGGAACGGAGTATCGATAATGTATGAACATTCCGAACGGAAAAATACCGCATGTGTGCGGGAGGTCCATAGATTTGTATGGATTAGCTGCGGATTCCGGATCAAAATGCCGTCTGAATGTGGCTGGTCTAATGTCTAGAATATCTTATAGTAGGAAATTATAATTATCTTAGTCATGGGCTAATGTTAATAGTAGTTTATGATACAAGGTTGGTAAGGAGTTTTAAAAAACCTTAACAACCGTGTGCCATACTACGTTTTTCAATACATTTGCGAGAAAACATTATAGGTACTTACTGCTGAAATTGTAATTTATTCATATAATAAAACTGTAAATTCTAAATATTTGTGCGCGAATTACGCAAAAACTGCTAAACGAATTTTGATGGATTTTTCACAGTTTAGTAGATTGAGGTCCAACTTAAAATCTAAGCTATGTTTCATCAAATTCAGGTGGGTGGAACAAGGGAAACAGCTTGAACTCTCCGTAGTACTAGCTTACATACACTAAAGGGGTCATTTTAAACTGGTTGCAATGTTTTTCTACTGTCCACGCGGATGAAGTCGCGGGCGGAAGCTAGTAGAAATTAAAAAAAACGTTCGTAAACAAAAACGCACGGCACCGGCGTGCGGTAAAATCAACTTTCCGCACGCTGTACTACTCCGTAAACAAAAACGCACGGCGTGCGGTAAAATCAACTTTCCGCACGCTCGACTGTCATCGTAAACTTACATTTTCGAGCAACTGTATTGAAAAATATATACCTTCCTAGTTACTTTGTGAAAGGAAATTCATATTTAAGATTACAATTAGATAAGAATAAATTATTATTCAAGTCGGAATTCTTATTTCAACACTCGCCCAAAGCCATAGAATAAAATAGAGGATCGAGAGCAGTCCATACGGACAGACTGATGTCTGGGGCCCTATTTTTTAATCGTTCGGCTGGCGTCGAGCGCTCTTTTCTACTGATTTTCGTTCGATATTCAATTCGACCTCCATACAATAGAAAAGAGCGCTCGATGGCTGTCGAGCGATTCAAAAATAGGGCCCCTGAACAGCATTTCTAAATAAATAATCGTATAGGTATATATATAACGTTTAGCGAAATTCATTACAGTACAGGGCGGTCGCTAATCATCTAGTATTTACAAAATAATTACAAACTTATAGCGTTACATTTTGTGAATAATTAGTAATTAAGATATTCGGTTACAGTTACAGAGCAACAATCGTTTATACTGCCCGTGTTCGTATCGTGAAGCGAGAGCGGAGCGTAATGCCGGCTGTACACTCTTGCCGAGACCGGCCGAGTGCGAGAGTGTACAGGGCCCCGGGGTAGCTCTCGCTACCCACTGACCTCTATTATACCTTGTACTCTATTATACCTTGTATAATTAGAGGTCAGTGTCGCTACTCGGGGCGTCTCGCTGTCACTCGCTCGCTCTCGGCCCCATGTCGGTTTTTGCGCACGAGTCAAAGGGTCTTGCTGTCTCCCGAGAGGCCGAGTGCATCCCTGTACAGTTGTTAAATAAAGGAATTTTTGCTTAAAAAATGTGGAAACGGAACTTAAATTATTAGAATAGTATCAAATGGATTAATTGACGGCATACAAGAAAACGGCAGCAATCGCGCTACTTTGTTTCCTAGAAGTTCACAACTGCGAGTGCACGACGCGAGTGTTCAGGGTCGCTCTTACACTCGGGGCTCTCGTGCGAGACATTCGGGCGATTGTGGGCGAGTGTACAGCCGGCATTATCGTTACTACAACAGGTAGTAGACGTCCTTAACGGTACAATGACGGTGCAGCTGCGCGTCGACGCCGACGGTAGTAAAAATTGGTATAATAACACTAGCACCAATGGTTAACGACCAGCGCCGCGGCTTTCACACTCGTTCTCAGTGGGGGCTCACAGGGGCGGGGAAGGGGGGACTAGTAGTGGGGGGGAGCATCTAAGGAGCCTACTTACCGGCTGCAACGGACAGCCGCCAAATCTGTCAACAAAAACGTTGTAATAAATATCTACTGTTATTGAATGACAGAGGTTAGTGTGGTGTAAGTAGCTTACACCGTGTAGATAGATAGAGGCTAGTAAACACTACTTGCCCATGATCCCCCCAGAAGTTTAAGTTCTAAATATTTAAGCTCGTGGAATACCACAGATAATAAAAATATATTTAATAAGATTGTTATTAAGGGGACCACGGCGACTGGGGGAGCAAGGGGAATTTAAACTGGGGGACCACGGTAAAGTAACGCTAGTAAAGTGTGTTAAAAAAGGTCAGTTTCGTTGTGTCGTGTCGCCTCACCTCACTGGAAGGGCAGCGGGAGGGTGTAGAGCGAGGGTCACCGGCGCGACTCCGACACGTACACGCACACCGACGAGTCCTTCGAGCCCACGCCCATCGCCAACCTGACATTCATACACACATTCTGAATACCACTATATTCTGGTTTAGTTTACATTATTTATCTCTAAAGTAAATTGAGTTGATTCGAACCTGTAAAAATGTCACAAATGTCATTAAGGCTCGGTTATGCGGAATCATTTATATCTGTATTTTTCTTTACGTGTAAAGAGTATGGAAAATAACCTCACTTCTGCACTTTTTCGTTGTTTTTTCATCATTATCTTTAGCACAGTAATCTTTCTTGAAAAAAAGTTATTGGAGCAACAACCTATACACAGTACGTTAATGTGTATTTTGCTGTAGAATTCAATAAGTTTCCGCTATTATTTACGCCAAAAATATGGCCCGCGACAAGCGCTTTTGATGATTCTGATTTTTTTTCACAATCATCTGTGAGGTTTATACGCAATTTAATACTTGTAGGTACTAGATAATCCCTTTAGCTTGTCGTATGTTTTTTTTGTGGCTACAACTTTACGTTTTCTATATAAAAAATATGACCCGCGCAAACCATGTTTTCCTATCATGGAGCCTGGGTCCCTATTTTTGAAAAAAAAAATAGAAAAGAGCGCTCGACGCCAGACGAGCGATTCAAAAATTCAAAGGGCCCCTGGTTACGGATTTATTTAAATTCAATTGTCACGTGTCTATCTTTCCACACAATCACCGATGATTATTATGATTACCAGCCAGCACGATCGTTCTTGTCATGTCATCGGCGATGTTGTGGCGCCAGATGGCCGTAGTAATTATAGATATAGACGATCACACCGTCACGTCGCGGCGACGATGGCGTGGCGGCTGCATATTCGTAAATACCCGACGCGTTATCCACCCGAAGTTGCTTCGTAAATAGCAGACGTGTCGGTATAATGCGTCTGCTATTTGCAAGAGCCAGAATCGCTTTGTAAACAGCAAACGTACCGCGTCAGTTATTATAATAAAAGAAAATGTTTCTGTTGTCTGTTATAAAAAAATAACCTATACGCGGGACCTACAGGAATAAAGCAGTTCGATTCGATCGATCGTCGACGCGTCAGGTCAAATACGAGCGCCCGAGCGGCAGCCGAAACTTCCCGAGTGGATATCGCGTCGGGTATTTACAAATATGCGTGGCGGCTATTGGCTTCGCAACTTTGTTGGCTCTGACCTGACCGTTTTGATATGTAATGGCGGCATTGTGACAAAGTGTTAAAACATTCTAATTATATTGTGTTATTAATGTAAATTTCAAAATTACTGTGACATAGGTGGCCAAAGTGTTGTGAAATCATTTCTACTTTTTGCCACCATGAGCGCTGCGATCGATTATTATACCTCCGCACCCAGCGAACAAGGTGGGTATCGTAATGGGTTGAACGTCGTGTATTACCTGAGCGGGTGGAAGGTGAGGCAGGAGACGGGCCCGATGCGCGCGCCCATGAACCCCTCGTGGAACTTGATGGTGTTGAGGTGCGCCGCGTTCAGGTCGTAGATGCTGATGCACTGGTTCACCGACCCGCTGCAATCGTCACAAACCACCGTTACATGGGCTTTTGTGGCTCTGTGTGATTTTACATACGAATACAAATGTTCCCGTTATTAACTAGCTTCCGCGTGGATATTCGGAAAAAAATCCCTAGGGATCATTTGACCGGGATAAAAAGTCATATGTTTTGATCCAGGCTATAAACTATCTGTGTGCCAAATTTCATTTAAATCCATTCAGCCGTTTTTGCGTGATTGAGGAACAAACATCCAAACCCACAAACTTTCACATTTATAATATTAGTAGATAGTAGATTAGTAGAATAAAGGTTATCAGAAAAGGTGTCTCCTGTACAATTTATTCAATGAAGGTGGTGGAACTAGTTGTTGCTCTGTAGGTAACCAATAGTTTTTTTTTATAAAAACGCCATACGAGTAATTTTGACTTCCATCTCAAAGTTAAAAGGTACCTATGGCGATTGATGATAAATATATGTTTTTGTAAGCTGTTTAAGAGAAAATTACGAAGAATCGTCATTTTGCGAATATATCATTTAAGAGTTGACGTTATGAGAAGTTGACCAAATGCGAAGTTGTCATTGTGAGAAGTGGACATTTCGAGAAGTTGCCTTTTTGCGAAGTTGACATTCTAAGAAGTTGACGTTATAAGAAATGTGCATTTTTCGTCCGGTTGACATTATGAGCTGAAAGGGTGCAGTTTAGTGTTGTAGTTATCGCGGCGAGGCTGGCGCAGCTGTGGCTCGAGCCTGAGGCAGCTTATGGTGCAGTATAAAGAGTGTAAAAAGACCCTCAACGAAACCGAAGTCCACGCATTCCGCCTATCATCAGGACCATTTTTGTCCTTTAGAGTTTAGACTATACCTGGGAAATCAATAGCTATGAAGTTATTGAACGTCGAAAAGTAATAATAGTACATTGTTCACCGAGAGGAGAAAGAGACCGATTACCGTCGAGGGTAGGCGAGGGCTTTAAAACACCCGAGATCGGGAATCGCACTTTCTCTCGAGTGATACATAGTGCTTTATACTACACCTACGAGGAAAATAAAAAACTAAATCTTTACTAATTGAAATTTGTAAAAAACGTATTTGGTTTGTATTTTTGCGCTTTTTATGCTAATGCGAAATAAGCTAGCAAAACAGTTTCAGAAAAAGATGCCGCATTTTTTTCACTTTTCCATCGCAAAAAATCGTCATAAGTTTTATTATATTTTTTAATTTATTTCTGTGGTAAAAGGAATTCAGTATTTTTGCTGTTTCCTTCAACTGCGGCGGAGTTAAAAAATCTTCATCATCACTATCACTACTTATCATTTTGATAGTTTTATTTTACTTTCTACGAAAACTGAATCCTCAAACAACACACAAATTGAAAAGGCGCCAATGGCGTCTGCAATTTTCACATGTTCTTTTTTCAAATAGTTTATCCTGCCGCCGCAGGGTCGCACTGCCAGCCCGACACCACCCGACACACAGCTAGTGGCCAGTGTCATTTTGCGAACTTGGAGATAAAAACTCACTGTAAAAACTTTTTGGCTTTTGATATTTAGGTTACCGGCGCATAGTCTTACCCAAAATTAAAAAAGAAAAACCACGTAAGAAATGGATTTTCATACACTTTTCTCTCCCGCTCAGATGCGTTTTCTCCCCGCATATTTGTTCGATATGCAATGACGTACTTTCTTCCGTAAATTTGATAACGTATCAAGGTACTTTCCGAGCAGGTGTAGTATAAACAATTATTCAAGATTATTGTTAAAACTAAATAATTTTATTTCCTAATTTTTGTCCAAAGAAATATTATAAAAATTTTAAACTATTATGTAACAAACAATGGCTTCAAAACGTCATTACTCAATATAACTTATTCGCACGCACACATACGCTGCTTTTCAACTCGTCCGCACGCGGCTGTGGAGCACACACGCGCAGGAGCGGTCTGTTGCGCGCGTTACATTGTGTGGTACTGTTCGCATGCTTTTTAACACCAAAAATGTAAAATTAGTTTCCCAGCAATAATTTTGAACAGAAATGATCTTGCTGATGGGCCGAATACCTACGTATTCGGCTTCGTTGAAGGTCTTTTTACACCCTGTATGTGTAGTGTAGTGTAATTACCAGGCGGCGAGGCTGGCGCGCGGGTGCACGTCGGCGGCGGCGAGAGGCGCGGGCGCCCGCGCGGTCGCCCGCACCTGCGGCAGCTTGCGCATGTCGTACACGCGCACGTGCCCGTCCGCGCTAAGGAACAAGTGACAAGTGTTGTTTTAAATTCCCATGGTTATTGACGATTGTTAATGACCGACAAGAGTAACTATTTAAACGCTTCGTTGTTAATAACGACGAAAACAATCGGGTAATTTTCGTTAATAATTGTGATTTAAACTTCGGACGATTTTTAATATTTGTGACGCATCGGAAAATATAGAATGTCTCATATGCACGTTGCGCACTGTGTAGTGCGGTGGTGAAGTGTCACTCACCAGGCGGTGAGCAGCGCGTGCGGGTGGTGGCGGGCGGCGGCGAGCACGGGCGCCGCGTGGTGGTGCAGGCGGTGCAGGGGCGCGGCGGGCGCGCGCTCGTCCCACGCGCGCACCGACCCGTCCGCGAACCCCGCCGTCAGCTGCCACGCGCCCGCGTCTCCCCCCGCGCCCGCCTCCGCGTCCGCGCCCGCGCCGCGCCACAGCGACGTCACGCCCGCCTCGCACTCTGCGACCCGACATACATCAACATTAATTTATTTTTTATTTTATTCATTGAACATTGTTACCACAGCATTTACAGAGCGTAACGCAAGTATAATTATACAATATGTAAACAAAATATATAAATGGTTACAAAAAAAATAATTTGAAAAAGAAATCTAATAATAATGAGAATTTCGAAATAGTTTATTATATTGTCTCATGATAGGTGTGTGTGAATGTGTGCGTGTGTGTGTGTGTAGGTTTGTGTGTGTTTGTGCATGCGTGTTTGCCTCCTTCGTAAAAATAGTTTCACTCGCACTGTATGATATCACTTGTTATTGTAGTCATATAATTAATTGTCTTTTGTTTGTATTTGTATAATTTCTCACATCAAATATAAATAGATTTCTAACAGAAAGACTCACAAAGAACATTGTATAATAAAAACGAGGTTATATCAAAAATTTAGACATAATTATTTAAAAGCAAGGTTTTTGCGACCATTAATTTTGTCGATTAAAAACGTCGAGGATAAGTTTTAGGGTTAAAATTTACATTTTAAACGTAAGTTCAAATTTTTAGTATACATACATTTTGCAAAAAGATTGATTTCATTTTCCATGTAAATATATCAAAGATACACCGCAAGATACCTACAACGCAAGACCGTGACCGAAAAGATTAGATAAAAAATATCATCTTAAGTTGATTTTTCACAGTATCGGAGCAAGTGTAACACGATGTGTGTGGTACTGACTGGTGGGTATGTCGGCGTGCAGCAGCTCGGCGGCGGCGTCCCAGAGGCGCAGCGAGGGCGCGGGCCCGGCCAGCGCCAGCGAGCGCCGCCGCGCGCACCAGCGCAGCAGCGTCGGCGGCGGCGTGGCCGAGTACCCCGCGCCGCCGCCCAGCGCCGCCCCGCCCGCCGCCGCCCCGCCCGCCGCGCCGCTCCCGCCCACTAGTGCACACCAAACGTACTTTATTAAAGCCGCTCTACGATGAATTGAGCAGAAATGTTCGCGAATCTAAAAGATTAGCTACCGACGAATTTCCTCAGTTGTCGATATTTCGTTATTTTATCGCCCATACAAAATCGATAGAACGGACCCGAACAAGGTTAGTATCGACTCGTTTCATTGTATCTAAGGCTGGGCACTTTAATGGGTATTTTTATTTTATTTTATTTTCATTGGAAAACATACAGTATTTATAACTAATAGCATAACTAAATATGATACAAATATACTCATTTAATTTGTTTTCGCATATAAACACCAAGTAGCATATTTGTATTCACAAAGTATAGATTTTAATTTACATTTTTGGATCGGAAGTAGTTAAAAAAAAAATTATGCTATTATATTCACTTCTCAAGCTTACGCGCTCACTAGACATTAAATAAAACACTTTTAACGGATACTAGCGCGGTTTTATTGAAAGTACTTTGGTAATTAGTTGGTATTTGGTCTGATTTTTGATTTTCCCGACGTTTCGGTACCTTTGCAGCTGCCCCCCGTGACCACGGCAGCTGCAAAGGTACCGAAACGTCGGGAAAATCAAAAATCAGACCAAATACCAACTAATTACCAAAGTACTTTCAATAAAACCGCGCTAGTATCCGTTAAAAGTGTTTTATTTAATTATGCTATTATACTTAGAAAACAACCAAAAATCGGTAACAAAATAAAATAGGAAATCTTAAGAAACCACATCATACCATTTCTTACTCAAAACATTTCTAAATTGTTCCGGTTTAGAGTTAAAAATGTCCACCAATGTCCATTAACGAGTCTTACGATCATCAAAATTTGAGGAAATGTATAGGCAATTTGAAATAAAGCAAAACTTTAGGCAATTACGGTGTAGCCCAAATAACACTTCGATGTTTTTATCAATAGGATCAAAATTACATAAGCAAAAACTTATCTTAATATAGCAACACTACGCGACTACATAGCAGTTATATACATCATACTATTATTCTCTCTACTTATTTGCCGACATGAAATGGCTACACTTTTTCTATAGCAGAAATACTGGGATGCTCAATAGGGTAACCAACTGTCCTGTATTTTACGGGACGTCCCGTTTTTCAGCTCAAATTTATAATAATAATTATATTTTATATATTTTTTTAACGCTGCTGTGTCGCTGTCCTATATTTTCCTTAAATCCTGTAATTTTAGAACACTCTTACTGTAAAATAAACCCACAAGGTTGGTCACCCTAATGCTGCACCGACCGACAAGCAATTGGCGTATTACAGATAAGCTCAATTTTAAACTCAAGACTAACTAATATTGGGTAATCTTCTTTCTATTAGGAAGCATGGCTGAAAATGTTAGTCACTCACTACCTCATGCTGTTAGGAATATGGCTGCTTAAATTAAAAGGTAACACACAGACACGTTACAACCATTGATTACAATTTACCGTTTCCAAGATTAATGTAGTAGTTAATTATTTTTTGCATCAGTTCCATGTAGGATGTTCATTTTCCTAATTAATTAATCTGTATTCAAAAAAGCACTTGCGTCGCAATTCCGCAATGTAAGAGGTAAAAGCAGGGCTCTGTCACTCCGCGCGCAAGTATGAAGCGCTCGGTATCCTCTGAGAAGACAAATTTCATACGTCAGAAAAGATAAGGCCTACGCGATAGAAAGAGAGGCAACTACTAGGTGAATATTTGCAGCAAAGGGAGTGCTGTGCGACCTGGGGCTCTATTTTTGAATCGCTCGTATGACATTATGTTGTCGCATGCGACCTAAGTCACACTCGCCTTCCAAGTCGCATGACGCCGATTTTCCGTATTTTTGAATCGTTCGTTTTCGGAATACGAAATGATGGATTTTATCCGTTCTACGCAGAATTTAGAGAAAACCGATAACTACCGCAACGAAAACGGAACGTAATATCCATGTTTCTATTGGCTGTTTAAAAAAAACTTCGCTTTTTAGTTGAAAAGAATATCGCTCGCCGTACCGTATCGCTCGACTGCAAACGAGTGGGTGAGGGCACTCGTTGCGGTCGAGTGATTCAAAAATATGGAAAGTCAAATGTCGAACGAAAATCAGTAGAAGCCAAGCGCTCGACGCCAGTCGAAGGATTCAAAAATAGGGCCCCTGGATTGCACTAGTGTCGGAGCAAGAGTCGCAATTTAAAAGATTTTGCGGAGTGCAACTTCAGGGGGTCAAGTCTGCTAATGTTTTCGTCAAAATTGTGGTTTAATGGTGTTTGATTGGTTATGCTTTTTGACACTGTTCTCGTTTCTTAAACCCAAAATCGAGACACAATATGTTTCCGTTCTGGGTTTAAGAAACACAACGTGTTTCGGTTTTGGGTTTAATAAAAATAAAAATAATTTATTTCAGGCTTAATACCCATAGATCAGTTTTTGAATATAAACATTTGAACAATAATAAATTAAATCATAAACAATTAAAATTGACGGCATTTAAAATAAAAAAAAAACATTTAGTTCATTATTATCAAATTAAAATAAGCTGAAATTAAAATTCACTTGCTTAAGTATATTCAAATCAAAATAAAATTAGTAAAATTGAAATTAAAAATAAAATAAAAATTGCTCATTATGTCCTATTTTGAAATAAAAATATAAAATGTCAATTCGTTATGTACCTACTACCTACCTACTCCTACTCCTCCTACCTACTCACACAATTAAGAAACAAGAACTATGTCAAAAAGCATTACCATTAGAACACCATTAAACTACGATTATGACGAAAACATTAGCAGACTTGAGCCCCTGTACGCTAGTACTATTATCTATTCTGTGGTAAAAGACAATCAAGAGGTATAAGAGTGTCTGTGCGTCACAAGCGATGCGATGGGGACGCGCAGCGTGGTGGGGGGCGGAGAGGTAGTGGGGGTGGATGACTCACATTCGGCGTCGGCTTGCTTGGCGCGGCCTTGCGCCTGCCGCTCCTCGGCCGAGGTGAACTGTTCCGACACTAGCCGCGCTAGACCTGCCACCCATACACACACTTTACGACCCGCTCACTGCCGCCTACTTAAACGCTACAAGTTTTCTTATAGCTTAATTATGAGTCTGGTTCACACGATACGATTAACGATGTCCTGTGGATTTTCGCCGCTTTACTATTGCGTATCATTGGATTTTACTAGCTTCTACACTGGTAAAAAGATAACACACAGTGATGGGATCAATTCTTCCCAAGTTTTATAATATCCATAATATACCTGAGCCTATAGCCAATGTCACATTTACAAATTTTCGTTATCGCTTCGCTCCTTCGCTCCGAAAAATGTATGGATTTGACGTTTTAAAATTAGATTGTTAACGAAACCTTATGTCAATCCCATACATGTTTCGAAAGCTAAGCGATTACGAAGATTGGCAATGTTACTTTGGCTAGGGGGCTATATACAATAGTACATTGTTCACAGAGGGGAGAAAGAGACCGATTACCGTCGAGCGGGCGAGGGCTTAAAAACACCCGAGATCGGGAATCGCACTTTCTCTCGAGTGATACATAGTGCTTTATACTACACCTACGAGGAAAATAATAGTACTTTTCAACATTGAGTACATAGACCATAATGTACTTGGTTTGTATTTTTGCGCTTTTTCACTGAAATAAGCTAGCAAAACAGTTTCAGAAAAAGATGCCGCATTTTTTTCACTTTTCCATTGCAAAAAATCGTCATAAGTTTTATTATATTTTTTAATTGATTTCTGTGGTAAAAGGTTATCAATCAGTATTTTTGCTGTTTCCTTCAACTGCGGCGGAGTTAAAAAATCTTCATCATCACTATCACACTACTTATCATTTTGATAGTTTTATTTTACTTTCTACGAAAACTGACAAAATGGCGCCAATGGCGTAATGGCGTCTGCAATTTTCACATGTTCTTTTTTCAAATAGTTTATCCTGCCGCCGCAGGGTCGCACTGCCAGCCCGACACCTTCCGACACACAGCTAGTGGCCAGTGTCATTTTGCGAACTTGGCGATAAAAACTCACTGTAAAAACTTTTTGGCTTTTGATATTTAGGTTACCGGCGCATAGTCTTACCCAAAATTAAAAAAGAAAAACCACGTAAGAAATGGATTTTCATACACTTTTCTCTCCCGCTCAGATGCGTTTTCTCCCCGCATATTTGTTCGATATGCAATGACGTACTTTCTACCGTAATTTTGATAAAGTATCAAGGTACTTTCCGAGCAGGTGTAGTATAAACTTATATTATTAACTTTGAGTGGGAGAGGGATAATTTGTTGCACGTTTTGGTACAAATTATTATAAACAATCTAAACAGATTGCTTAAGTACCGTTCACTGCGAGTATTTCCACTCATTTTTAATCGTGTAGGTTATATGTAACCGCAGTCTAATGTGTTCTCTATACATCGACAGAGTGGACGGGGGTACTTGGCGTTTGTGAACGGTCAATGGCAAATACCTGCCTCTACCACATCGGGGCGGACGCATCCGCAGTGTTGAAGGATGAATAACACATAATGAGATGACAATGTAGTTGTTAGAGACGATGTGGTGAAGGGCATGCGGTTACGTGTTTATTTTAAAAGTGTAAACAGACTATTGCATTATGAACGCGAACGCTGGCGGGGCGCACGTCCAGCGCGCGCCACGCCGCCACCAGCGTCGGCTGATGCTGCCTGACATATATGTAATGTACTTGACGGCGCGGCGTGAAAAGACTCGCTAGCAGCACGTGCGCCCTGACGTCATCGCCTCGAACGGGCTTGCGGTGCGACCGGTCGAGCGGGGATATCCCCACTCTTGCCTATAAAAGCGGCCGCAACGCTCACTCGGCACGCATTTCTGTTGGATGCGTCTTGGTGCACGGACCGTTGTCTAACCACTCGGACTGTCACTGAGTACTCTGCATTTTTGCTTCTGATGTCTGACCCTTGTTTCCGACATACTCACTGATGAGGGGCTGCGCGGGCGGCGGGCGGTAGTCGCTGGCGGGGCGCACGTCCAGCGCGCGCCACGCCGCCACCAGCGTCGGCTCCGTGATGCTTCCCCCCGGCCTGACGGCATACCGACAATAAAATATTAATAAATGTAAAAAAAAAACATCTTCAAATTAGACTACGTCATGGATAGGCACTGGCGACCTGCGAGCGGTACCTGTACCTGTAGATGGCCACGTTGCCGGAGTGCGAGGCGACGGCGAGCAGCGCGTGCGCGTGCGCGTTGAGGTAGGCCAGCGCAGAGATGCGCCCCCACGCCTTGCGCCACGTGCCCACGCACAGCTTAGCGCCCGTGCCCCAGTCCCAGATCCTACGTATCGATCCACCACACTATTAGCCTAGCCATTACAATCATAATACACACGCGTAAACGACACAGGCGTCTGTGTCGACGAAAAATATTGAAAAGTGCAGTCTTACTCTTTACATGTAAAGAAAACGTCAGAAACAAATGTTCCAGCGTAACCGAGTCGCGAGATTACAAAAGCCCGTTGATTTGGGTCAGGTACATGTACATGGACGAAAAGTCTTAATACAAATCGAATAGCGATAAATCGAACAAGAACTTCAAAAATAAGGCAAGATAGTATAATATAGTTGGTAGTTACCCAAAGTTGTCCTTGGAGGCGACGGCGAGGTGCTGGTCGTAGGGGTGGAACTGCACGTAGGCGGGCGGCAGCGGGCAGCGCGAGTGGAACGCCTGCGCCTCCAGCCGCGCCACGCGCGCGCCCACCAGCCCTGCACACCACAGCCCAACGTTACACGATGCCCTATTACTGGGCTAAGCGTGCACACACCGTCACTATTTGTCGGCACTTAGAGCCACTAAACGCGACCACTAGTGGCTCAGTCAAGCCGCCATCGATCGCAGCCGCTAGTGGCTCAGTGGCAGGGTTGGCAAAAAAACAGTTTTTTTAAAAGAACAAAACATCATGTTTTATTTAGTAAACAAAAAAACATGTTTTAAACCTGTTGTAAACATATTTCAAACATGTTCCAAACATATGTTTTTTTTTTGTAATTGGAGTAAGGGGAAGGAACAATAGCAAAAAACACCGCAGTATAAGCGGAGCGAACTATTTTCATCCCTTTCCCATTTACCCACTGCAATAGAATACACGTTATTCGTTCGTTCACTTATGGTAGTCTGCCAGCCAGAACAATCCGAGTCTAGGAGATTCCACGAATTTAAAATTCAGAGTTGCCATCACAATTTACCTCAAAATTATAATGTTGTTTATAAAAAGTTTTAAATATGATTTATGAGTATTTTTAGTGAAGTAACCCTTAATGTAAAACAAAATGTTTTAAAACGTGTTTTAAACAGATATGTGTGACGTTTTGTCGTTTGATAGTAAATTATCCATTTTATTGTTATGATTTTGAGTCAAATTGAAATGATAAAATAGTAGTATTTTAGTTTAATAGCTTGGCAACACCGTTTCCCGCCATATTTTCCCGCCATTTGTAGTGGAATGGGGAGGTAAGTAGTGGGGGATAGGCGGCGGAACGGTGAACGAAAGTCAGTTGCGAGCTCAGTCACTGTTCAACCGTCGGGAAAAGAAGTAGTTAGGAAAAAATGCTAACGTACTGTTGCTATAACCTAATTAATAATAGTCATAGTGTATTCCTGTGGAGAAAGTAAAAGTGGTTCACCGTTATTATTGTAGTTTCATTACAAATCAGCAGTGGAAGAACCAAGGTATGTACGCTCACTAACTTCTTACTTATCTAACGTTTTAAACCGAGCTAAAATTACGAAATTAAGTTGGGTAGTTTCAAGTTTTAATAAACTGCATATACACCATTGCCATGCCGTGCATACACACCATTATTCACAAACATTGCACGTGGTCGAGGCAACACTTCGGCCGTGCATGCATATACCATTATTCACATTCATTGCACGTGATCGAGGCTACACTTCGGTCGTGCATACACTGCACACAAAACTGCACGTGACCGAGGCTACACTTCGGTCGTGCATACACTGCACACAAAACTGCACGTGATCGAGGCTACACTTCGGTCGTGCAATACACTGCACACAAAACTACACTCAGTCGTCAGTCACCATGATGAAATAGTGCATGATAATGGAATAGTAATTTTCATGATTGTATAAAGCGAGGTCATGAAATAAAAGTTTTGTTATCTTTACTGCCCAACTGTAACTTTCGTGATTTAAACTCTGGAAATGCATTAATTAATGAATTATGGAAATAGGAACTGTATATTTTCAGTATCTATGTTACTGAGTAATTTTATCTCGGACAATGTGTTCCGCAGAGATTATTATGTTTATTTTTTTATATTTCATACCATTGTAGGTAATTGTCGTTAGTAGTCTACCTTAACACTGTACCCTGGGGATGTACGGATACGGAGAATAAAACGGATGTGATTCTTACTGTAGTCTGTGAGGTTTATACGCAATTTAATACTTATAGCTACTAGAGAATCTCTTTAGCTTGTTGTATGTTTTTTTGTGACTACAACTTTACGTTTTCTATATTATTTGACCCTCGCAAACCATGTTTTCCTATAATGGACCCTTAAGGAGTTTTATTTTAGTTCAAGAAGTTAATTCTTATTCTATTCTATCTATTAAGAGGCCGATCACAAAAATTGCCGATTTCACTAATTAACGTGATTTTACAGAAGTGATCTCAGTTAAAAAAAAACTACCTACCTACAAGTAGCTCATCTTTCGTGAATAAAATAATACGAAAGATAATTTCATTATCTGGTGTACGAGCTACGTTTTTAAATTTTTTACGTGGTTTCGATGCGCGGTATGTTTACTAGTAAAAGATTATAATTTTGATTTCATTTTTATTTGTTCCTAAATGAATGATGTAAGTTTACTTTGAAGTACATGATTTGTCCTAATTTCTTAGTTTGAAGAAATATACTTCGGTTTAAAAGGCTAGACGTGCCTTCGGTTTAAAAGACTAGACGTGCCTTCGGTTTAAGAGGCTAGACGCGCCTTCGGTTTAAAAGGCTAGACGCGCCTTCGGTTTAAAAGGCTAGACGCGCCTTCGGTTTAAAAGGCTAGACGCGCCTTCGGTTTAAAAGGCTAGACGCGCCTTCGGTTTAAAAGGCTAGACGCGCCTTCGGTTTAAAAGGCTAGACGCGCCTTTAGTTTAAAAGGCTGGACGCGCCTTCGGTTTAAGAGGCTAGACGCGCCTTCGGTTTTAAAGGCTAGGCGCGCCTTCGGTTTAAAAGGCTAGACGCGCCTTCGGTTTAAAAGGCTAGACGCGCCTTCGGTTTAAAAAGCTAGACGCGCCTTCGGTTTAAAAGGCAAGACGCGCCTTCGGTTTAAGAGGCTAGACGCGCCTTCGGTTTTAAAGGCTAGGCGCGCCTTCGGTTTAAAAGGCTAGACGCGCCTTCGGTTTAAAAGGCTAGACGCGCCTTCGGTTTAAAAAGCTAGACGCGCCTTCGGTTTAAAAGGCAAGACGCGCCTTCGGTTTAAAAGGCTAGACGCGCCTTCGGTTTAAAAGGCTAGACGCGCCTTCGGTTTAAAAGGCTAGACGTGCCTTCGGTTTAAAAGGCTAGACGTGCCTTCGGTTTAAAAGGCTAGACGTGCCTTCGGTTTAAAAGGCTAGACGTGCCTTCGGTTTAAAAGGCTAGACGTGCCTTCGGTTTAAAAGACTAGACGTGCGCTTTAAAAGGCTAGACGTGCCTTCGGTTTAAAAGGCTAGACGTGCCTTCGGTTTAAAAGACTAGACGTGCCTTCGGTTTAAAAGGCTAGACGTGCCTTCGGTTTAAAAGGCTAGATGCACCTACAGTTTACAAGGCTAAACGCGTCTTTGGCTTACTAGATTTAACTTTTGATACATAAGGATAGGTCCAGTGAAAATTTCAATGAAATTAAAATTAAATTTACTTATATGGAATTTAGAAAATATTTCAAACTAAAATGAACCTTATTCTAAATATTTCACCCAACCCTAAGCAATTTATACTAGATATTTATATGAACTAAAATTTATTTTGACTTCCGAGGCTAGATGCACATTCAGTTTGTAAGGCTAGGACAAGCCTAAACGCGCCTTCGACCTAAAGTAAGGTACCTATAGCTTTTGTTCGTTTTCATACTAGAATGATAAATAGGTTTGAGAATTTATAAGGGTGAAGCATTTTTAAAGGTCAGATTTGCTTTCATTTTATTTATTTATTTACTTAGGTAAAAAACAGTCTTTAACAATTAAAGTTTAAATTTTACAAGGTTAGATGCGCGTTTATTTACAAGGTTAGGTGCGCGTTTATTTTACAAGGTTAAATGCGCGTTTATTTTACAAGGTTAGATGCGCGTTTATTTTAAAAGGTTAGATGCGACTTTATTTTACAAGGTTAGATGCGCCTTTATTTTACAAGGTTAGATGCGCCTTTATTTTAGAAGGCTAGATGCGCCTTTATTTTACAAGGTTAGATGCGCCTTTATTTTACAAGGCTAGATGCGCCTTTACTTTAGAAGGCTAGATGCGCCTTTATTTTAGAAGGCTAGATGCGCCTTTATTTTAGAAGGCTAGATGCGCCTTTATTTTAGAAGGCTAGATGCGCCTTTATTTTAGAAGGTTAGATGCGCCTTTATTTTACAAGGTTAGATGCGCCTTTATATTAGAAGGCTAGATTCGCCATCAGTTTACAGAGCTAGATTCACCTGTGGTTTGACTAGTTGTAATTAATATCTTATAACTTTAAATTAAAATAACATTGTACTGGCAGGCAACTATTATTGTTAATATGTCATTTTATCATATTTGACATTAAAGTTTGACATTTATTTTATTGGGATTTTAAATTATTTAATGGAAAGATGGGTAAATAAAAGTACCTAGTTGTAATAATTTTATTAATGATTAATGTTAAGTACAGATTCACAAATTTAAATTTTAAAATCACCTAGCTACTGGCAGATTTCCACGCCTAACTAAGGCAGGATATGCAGATTTTGTTATAACTTATAATGTCATCAATGTATACTACAACATTCTGGGAAATAAATGAATGTTTATTAGTTAGATGCAAATCCAGTTTGGCTAGATGCGCCATCAGTTTGGCTAGATGCGCCTACAGTTTGGCTAGATGCGCCATCAGTTTGGCTAGATGCGCCTACAGTTTGGCTAGATGCGCCTACAGTTTGGCTAGATGCGCCTACGGTTTGGCTAGATGCGCCTATAGATAGGCTAGATGCGCCTATAGTTAGGCTAGATGCGCCTATAGTTAGGCTAGATGCGCCTAAAGTTAGGCTAGATGCGCCTACGGTTAGGCTAGATGCGCCTATGATTTGGCTAAATGCGCGTGCGGTTTGGCTAGAAGCACCAGCGGTTTACAAGGCTAGGTTGTCATTTAATTATGTTACACGTTTATGTGACAACATTATGCAATTTTATTAATTTCATATTCAAATCGTCATCTGCAAACGATTATTTAAGTTGTTGTTGCTTAACTTAGTGCACGGGCCCTTAATTAAATATATTGGGATACTTTTCAATTAAACATGTACGAACGAAGATCTGTAAAAAGAAATAAGTAGACTTTATGAAGACCGCGTTCTTCTTTAAGACACAACTTCATTTTACTTGGTTATCTCTTTGTTTATAATATCGCAATTCGATACTTATATATATAGTTATGGTTAATTTGAATACATTATATTTATGCTTAAGAAAATAAGTCTTACAATGTTAAATACATAGCAGTGTGTAAGCTACTACTATATGAACTATTTGTAGTTTTTAGGCGACTAGGTATGTTGCGCTTATGGGCCAAGTATGTCCTTAAGGGTAGTACTTAGTAAGCGGCCAAGCGTGTCGCGTCTATGGGTCATGTGTATCCTAAAGTATACCGGTTAAGCGGCCGAGTGTGTCGTATTGTATGGGCCATGTGTGTCCTCAGTTGATAGCTTTAGCTTGAATTTTTGGCAGGCCGTGTCCACACTATGGCAGACGGTAGCCCTGAATATATATATCTTGACAGGCCGTGTCCACATAGCGGCAAACGGTAGTCCCGCGAGCATCGACATTAACAATTACTAAAACTGAGCACATTACATAATAAAATGCAAGAGAACCACAAATTGTGGAATAAAATGAATAAATTGACAGGAAAAATTAATGTTTTAATAACAATGCAACTAAATATTATTTTGTACATAATTATGTGAATTTGTATGTACTGTGGTATTAGTGTCTCTTATCTCACAATGAAGCTGTTCTTATGAATAGATTCAAATATTTTTCCTTTTGACCCTGATGTTTTATTTTGATGACGTTTGTCCTATGATTTAGGGACGGTTACTGTCGATTATGTTTTATATATTTCAGAAACATATTGCATCTGACAAGATTGCGTTACACGTCGCTAATGCGAGTGTGGCGCGGTGTGCGACGCGTGGATGGATCGAAACAACTGTTCGTTGAACTTAGTTTTTTGTGACACGACAACAACAGGCTGCGACGGCTAATAGGTTTCAGCTGCAATTATCTGGTTGAACATAGAAACGGACCAGAATTCCTATGCATTGATTTATCAAATGTATTTCAATCTTATTCAGAACCTGTTTAAGTAGGTAGTTGTAGTATAGCCTAGCTAAATTAAATATTACCTATAAGTACATAGCTCATGCTGTGGGTTGTGAAATAAATAAAAATAATATTTATAACAATGAATATCATTGACTTATAATGATTGTTGCAACACAACTTTAATTATAATACTATTACCTATTATTATTACCTTGCATTTTGCATAGCTAGTAGATAATAGTAAATTGAAATTGTATAGGTACCTACTATAAGAAACTGTAAGACTTATTGGAAGTTTTATAAGTTGATACCATTGATAATTTGAGTTATGTAGTTGGCAGCACGTCAGGTTATCTGTAAAAAGTCTACAATTTGTGATTGAATTTGTTTACCCTTTCGTGGTACCCCGGCGATGGCGCGCCGTCGACTGTTATATCTACTTTTTGTACTTATCTCTTATTAAATTTTATAATAAAATCCATGATTTAGTAGAAAGAACTAATAAGAAATGTTGTAGTACATAAAGAATTTGATTGCTTATTGTAAAAAAAATAATAATATGGTAATGTAATATATTTTTCAAGATATTCTAGAGTTAATGTTTGTGTGACAATATTACTGGCTTTCAAAATGTCATAGCTTTATGGTCTGATGATCATACTAGGCGCAATAATTTACAACAGTTAGTTCCTCTTGTAAATGCAGCCATATTTTAAAAATTTAAATATTTTAACATTACTCTGCTTATACTATTTAGAAATGTGCAAGTTTGTTGGGAAACATCCAAATCTATATATTAAAACTATAGACGCGCCTCGTCACAATGTCCCGCGATATAAAAATACTCTTGTGCAAACTACATCTAATTTAACTTAACATAATTCGGGTCCTTACTCGATGTCAGTAAAAAAAATATTATAATAAATTACTATAAAATCTAAAAGCCGAACCAAAAATTAATAAGTTCATAAATTCATTAAAACATCTGTTACTAACTAAATGTTATTATTCTGGTAACGAATATTTTAATGATAAGAATATTTAAATGCCTGCCCCTCTCTTCCACGTTGCTATACTTGCTATGCCCGTCAAGGTGCATGCGATAAGTAGTTACTTTAAGATCTACTTAGTAGTTATAAATCTCATGTAGTGCAAATGTATAAATAAAGAAAATAAATTATTAAATATAAAAGACTGAGGTCGACAACCCTCTCCAAGTTTTCTTTAGCCATTTCTTTCTTGGAGTGGCCTCACATTTTGTGAAATGGTGGTAGATTCAGTAGATTCTCTCTTTTAGCATTAATTAATCCACAAAATTAAATTATAACAATAAGTCAAACCAATTAAATTTGTTAAATCAAATGCGGTATAAGTTAACATACAACTGGCCGAATGTGACGTTAGAATGTTATGAGTTGACCGTGCACGAGGACATGCACGAGGTCAGGATGGACGAATGTGACGTTTTGTCGTTTGATAGTAAATTATCCATTTTATTGTTATGATTTTGAGTCAAATTGAAATGATAAAATAGTAGTATTTTAGTTTAATAGCTTGGCAACACCGTTTCCCGCCATATTTTCCCGCCATTTGTAGTGGAATGGGGAGGTAAGTAGTGGGGGATAGGCGGCGGAACGGTGAACGAAAGTCAGTTGCGAGCTCAGTCACTGTTCAACCGTCGGGAAAAGAAGTAGTTAGGAAAAAATGCTAACGTACTGTTGCTATAACCTAATTAATAATAGTCATAGTGTATTCCTGTGGAGAAAGTAAAAGTGGTTCACCGTTATTATTGTAGTTTCATTACATATGTTTTTTTTCCTGTGTTTTAAACAAATGTTTTAAACATTGCCAACCCTGCTCAGTGGCCGCCGGGAAGGAGCCGGCTACTGCGGCCGAGTGCGCGCGCGATGCGAACCACAACCGCGGCCACAAGCAGCGCTCGCGGGCGACTCCCGCGGCTTGTGGCTCCAACGCGCCCACTCGAACGCTCGGTTTGCGCCGATACTATACAATATTTATAAAATACTACGTCGCGTTTAGTGGCCGCGACTAGAAGCTCAATGTGCGGCAGCTCTCATCTCGCGATGACTTCCCGCTCATACCAGTGCAGTGCGATACAATGCGCTGACACTGCGCTTACGCGAGAAAAGTGTTGACAACATTTTTCGTGGTGTGCATGCTAAGTCCACGCTTCGACGCAAATCGCGTAGGTACTAATATAATGCGATGTACTAATATTATGTGCCGTGTATGTGCCGGCCTAGAATAGCACTACCCCTATCATCCCGTGGGTGTCGTAAAGGCGACTAAGGGACCATAGCCTTCAAGAGACGGGCAGCAGCGTCTCCAATAAACCCGCCTGCCAAGCGTGGCGATTATGGCAAACCCCCCTCATGCACAATGGATCGAAAAATCGGCCCCCAGTCCCCGGCAGCCCCGCTACGGTAGCGGCGGGGCAGGGGGTGCGGCTCGGCTACCAACAACGACGACAACTGCACCTGGCAACATATAACACGCGCACACTGAGGACCGGCCAAGTGGACTATAGGTATATCGAGGTGTTGAGGTACTTATACAAAAATGCCACCATGTCGATCCGAGTACAGAACCAGAGCACAAATCCTATCCAGCTGCAGCGTGGTGTGAGACAGGGAGACGTTATTTCTCCGAAACTGTTCACAGCTACGTTGGAGGACATCTTTAAGCTCTTGGACTGGAAAGGACTCGGCATCAACATTAATGGCCAGTACCTAACGTACCTTCGTTTTGCCGATGATATAGTCCTTATGGCTGAGACCATGGAAGACCTGAACACAATGCTCGAAGATCTCCGTAGTGCTTCCCAAAGAGTGGGTCTCAGGATGAACATGGATAAGACGAAAATTATGTCAAATGCCCATGTTGTACCCTCTCCAGTTCATGTTGGGAACACTACACTCGAAGTTGTTGACCATTACGTATACCTAGGACAGGCAATCCAGTTAGGTAAGTCCAACTTCGAGAAAGAGATCTCTCGTCGAATCCAACTCGGGTGGGCAGCATTCGGGAAGCTTCGAAAAATCTTCGCGTCCGACTTACCTCAGTGTCTCAAGACGAAAGTCTATGAACAGTGTGTGTTGCCAGTGATGACTTACGGCAGTGAAACGTGGTCGCTAACTATGGGTCTCATAAGGAGGCTCAAGGTCACCCAGCGTGCAATGGAGAGAGCCATGCTCGGCGTTTCCCTGCGTGATCGAATCAGAAACGAAGAGATCCGCAAGAGAACTAAAGTAACCGACATCGCTCGAAGGATTGCTCAGCTGAAGTGGCAATGGGCGGGACACATAGCGAGGAGAACCGATGGCCGTTGGGGCGGAAAGGTTCTGGAATGGCGACCGCGCACCGGACGGCGCTCCGTGGGTAGGCCCCCGACAAGGTGGACCGACGTGAGGGTGAAGGTCGCGGTGCGCCGCTGGATGCGGGCCAAGCAGGACCGATCGTCGTGGAGATCCTTAGGGGAGGCCTATACCCAGCAGTGGGTGTCGTGCGGCTGATATGATGATGATGATGATGATGTACTAATATAATGCGATGTACTAATATAATGTGCAATAGTCTGTTGAATGTCTGTGACAACATAGCCAGAGCCACCATCAACTTTACTTCCATTTTATGTCAAGTAAGGTGTTCGGTGCATACGCACCAAACACAGTGACGTGCGATTGACGTCACACGCGGTCGTCGATGCGCTTGCATCGACTGACATAGTTTTAACTTTAGTATGTATATTTCCGCGGACTTTACGGGTCGCGTTTACTTACTCTTAACATTATTCTTTTAACATTTGTTACGTTGTGACAGAACATTATAATACTTTAACATAAACATTTCTCTTCTCATTTAAAATTTTACCATCGCCAACCCTCGCTCCTCAAAGTTTACCTGTGCCAGATCGTATTGAGTTGTGAAGTTACTATTAGTGAGTTTTGTAGAGTGGAATGGTCAATGTATTAGTTTAAATTGAAAAACAATCCGCCACAATAGTTTCTAAGTAGGTTTAATGTAAATTCAATTAAGTAACAAAGTTTTATCTTGATATTTTCCAATATAATCTATACCTATAGGTACCTATTAATCATTAAAATTAAGGAATAAATGTGCTCTCCCGGTTCAAAATACAGCAGACCACAAATTTGTCCTTTCTTCTACAAAATTAATCGCCTTTTATATATTCTCCAGTGACATTTGGATGCCGCCGCGCCGTTACGAATTTAAGAACCTTTTATTTTTATTTTACTACAAAGTTTATTAAGATTACACGTTTTATGAATATATAAAAAGTAAAGAACAATTTAAGCACAACTTATTAAAGAAATTACTTAGTTTAAACAAATCACCAGCAGTCTCTCTATTGTCTAATTTTAAAATCTATCGCAATCGCTTTCGGGATGTCAAACATTGATGTTTCTTTTTGGCACAAATAAAAACATACCAAAGAAATGCAGCAATGTGTCACATCCATCTGTCAAATGAAAGCGATTGCGATAGATTTTGAAATCCCTGGGCCCCCTGGGGCCCTACCGCCTAACTCAAAGCTTTAGCCAGAGCGATAGCAATGCTCTGTCCGTCCTTGTCATATTATAACACGATGACAAGGACGGACAGTGCACTGACGTCATAAACGAAAGCCAGAGTCAAAGCGATAGAGTGAGGCGGTAGACCCGCGGGTTTATTTGACAAGTGTATCGGTCAGGGTTGCCCGACAAAAAAAAACTCGTCCACTCGTTCCACGTGTGTGGCCCATAAAGTGAGTGCCTCACCGGCGGCATGCGCGCGCAGGCTGCGGTTGCGCGCGCGGCGCCACGCGCGCTCGTGCTGCGCGCGCGCCTCGCAGTCGGGCGCCGGCGCCGCGTGCCCGAAGCGCGCGCTGGCCCACTCCACGAACGACGTCTGCACTATGGGCTTCTTGCTCGGCTGACCTGACGGCGGGAGGAGGTTACACATTAAATAAATACAACAATCAAAAAAATACAGACACTTATATAATTAAGCAGTAACTAGTCATCGGAAAATGTCGATATTTATTTATTTATAAATTTTTATTGTACAAATACATAGAGTAAGGTACAAATGGCGGACTTAATGCTAATAGCATTATCTACCAGTCAACCAACAGTAAACAGATAAACGCGAATGCGGCACAAATAAAGAAGAATGATATTTACATGCATACAAAATACATTGATACACACCAATAAATACATATCTACAGAATTGTATAATATACTATTATATCAACAAAAAAGACCGTCTGTGGTCTAGGTCTCCATCTTAAGATATGTAGCTCTCACCGTTAAGAAGATTGTCAAGCAAACGGTCTCCATACAAACGACGGCGATAACGTTTCCCACTCTCTAAACCTTAACCTACAGTAATGAATTTTTGATATGGTTTTGAAATGCCTTAAAACTAGGGCTATTCGTTTTGATAGCGCCAATATTTTCAAATCTATAATGAATATTTAAAAATTAGCCCTAGTTTTTAGACATTTCAAAACCATACCAAAAATTCATTGCTGTAGGTTAAGGTTTAGAGAGTGGGAAACGTTATCGCCGTTTGTACGGAGGCCAAGTAAGGATGAACAGAGTGTGTAGTGTAGTGTAGTGTAGTGTAGTGTAGTGTAGTGTAGTGTAGTGTAGTGACTGACTGGAGGTGGAGGAGGTGGAGTCGCGGTCGCGGCCGGCCATCGCCACCGAGTCCTCCGAGATCGTGTGCGGCAGCCCCGTCTTGCCGCGCCGCCCGCCTGCGGGACAATATACACTGAACCGCTGCAACTTCACTCGACAATGTTTAAAGCGCATTGGGCATTTTGTTCGGACATTTGGCGTACGGCGTACACAAACGAAATAGGGCTAGGTATGTCGATAAATGTATCTGCTACGCAGTGGTATAGGTCGCATTCTTGCAGGACATGTTTAAATTTTTTAAACATCATTATCATGGCAATTCAATAAAAAATAAAATAAATAAATAAAGACAATACAAATGTTTATAATGCTTGTACCACACATTTTCACAATGCTGAAAGTAAAAACTTCCGTTTAACTTTTTTTTTCCACACAGCGCCATCTAGCCCCAAACTAAGCAAAGCTTGTAATATGGATGCTAGACAACTGATATACTACTTATATACGTTTTTTAAATATATATACTTATTGTACATAGCTACACCCAGACCCGTCACAGGAATTAAAATTCATCATTTCAATTTCTGCCTGGCCGGGAATCGAACCCGGGACCTCTTGCGTGGTAGGCGGCATGTTAACCACTGCACCTCAGGTCGTCACTGCACCACGCAGGTCGTCCAACTAACAAAACTTTAATAACACTATACATATACTCACACACATAATGTGAAATAACTTTTTTCTGCTGATCCGTACATAAAAAAATAATACATATATTGAAAAATGGGATTGAATTCTTCAATTTAAAACTGGTTTGGTTTCTGTCCGCGAACTTTCATCAAGCAGGTCAAATATGCCCAATGACCCTTTACAGATTAAAATATGTCGTTTTGTACTGCAATCGCTCTGAAGTTAGTCATTTCAGTTATACATAGTTAAATTAATCGTATTGTACTCAAAATTACTACATATAGGTAAGCAATATACACAGCACAAAAAAATTAGACAAAAATTAGAAAAAAAAAAAGATTTTTTGATAATGTAAAATTTTATTAAAATTAATTTTAACCATTTTTTACAACACCATAAAACAACATTAAAATTATATACGTGTTACAAAAATTACCCGTAATACCGTATATGGTGCGGTACACAAGGACCAATCAAACTGAACAACTTTTACTATGAGACCAACTCTGAAATCGCGAAAAAAAACCTGCTGCTTCATACATTTTGATATTTTCGTTATTAATTTTTGTATCAAACACCTGATTTTTTTTCGCGACTTCAGAGCTGGTCCCATAGTAAAAGTTGTTCAGTTTGATGGTCCCTATCTACAGAATTAGGCTTTAAGGGTTATTTTGTAGTATGTATAATTATAAAGGTGTATGTACCGTGGTGCGGCGTGGTGCGCGCGTGCTCGTGCGCGTGCGCGAGCGGCGAGGGCCGCGTGTTGGGCGACGGCGGGAGCGACGCCGACCCGCCGCCGCTCGAGCCCCCGCTCACCACCACGCCGCGCCCTTCCACCTCCCGCGCCACGCTGTCCACCTGTCACACCACACGAGTAGCCAACTTATTATTATTTTTCGGCATATAAAAGTAACATCGATAAAAATAAGACTGTAGTAGTAGTCCGTAAACCCACGACAATATTGCCTACGTCATATGACATCACGATGAAATGCATGGTACACGGTCGGAAATGTAGTGCAGAGCGAGGAGGATCAGATGATTATCGCAAATAAAATTGGCTGGAAGCTAGAGAAAGTCCTTCACTTCTGGTCAAAAATTTAAGGTTATATTTACGTCATGTGACATCAGTACGAGACCCGTGGCATCATTTAGCCCTTTAAAGTAAAGAGAGTTAACATAAGTCTGTCACTTCTGAAATGGCCTGAAAGTACTTGATAGACTTCCGGCCGTTTCAGAACTGACAGACTTATGTAAACTCTCTCTACTTAACTATTGAAGGGCTAAATGATGCCACGCCACGGATCTCGTACTGATGTCACATGACATAAATATAACCTTAAAATTTTGACCGGAAGTAAAGGATTTTCTCTAGCTTCCGGCCAATTTTATTTTCGATAATTTTCTGATCTTCGCTCTGCACAACATTTCCGACCGTGTGCAATGCATTTCATCGTGATGTCATAATGTAGGTAATATTGTCGCGGGCTTACAGACTATAGGAACGTGCCTAAGCGGGGAATTCACTAGACGGACATGCCCGGAAGCAGTTTGTACTGGCATGTCAACAAAAGGAAAAAAATTGTAATACTACAACAGGCACGTACACATTGTCATCATCTGTGGATGAACCCGTTCTAGTTGACTGATGTACTTTACACAGCTCACGCCTGTAGAAGTTCCGTAGGGACTCATTTTTTTAACATAAGCTTAATCAGCTTCGGGGCATATTTTCTTACATTTTTTAACAAATTGCATGCAACATTTGGTATGCAGCATTGCGTAACTCTGTGTTCATAAACTGTTTGCTTTTTATCTTCCGTTAACATGTTTTTTTTATTATTTTTTTATAGTTCCACAGCTTCATGTCACTACACGAGTGTGGTTGTACCTGGTTGGCGACGTAGCCGATGACGTCGGCGGCCATCTGCGCGACCTGCGGGTGCGGCTCGCGCGCCATCGCGCACAGACTGTTCCACAGCTTCATGTACACCGCCCCGAACCCTGCCACCGACCGCACGTCACTACACGAGTGTGGTTGTACCTGGTTGGCGACGTAGCCGATGACGTCGGCGGCCATCTGCGCGACCTGCGGGTGCGGCTCGCGCGCCATCGCGCACAAAGTGTTCCACAGCTTCATGTACACCGCCCCGAACCCTGCCACCGACCGCACGTCACTACACGAGTGTGGTTGTACCTGGTTGGCGACGTAGCCGATGACGTCGGCGGCCATCTGCGCGACCTGCGGGTGCGGCTCGCGCGCCATCGCGCACAGAGTGTTCCACAGCTTCATGTACACCGCCCCGAACCCTGCCACCGACCGCACGTCACTACACGAGTGTGGTTGTACCTGGTTGGCGACGTAGCCGATGACGTCGGCGGCCATCTGCGCGACCTGCGGGTGCGGCTCGCGCGCCATCGCGCACAGAGTGTTCCACAGCTTCATGTACACCGCCCCGAACCCTGCCACCGACCGCACGTCACTACACGAGTGTGGTTGTACCTGGTTGGCGACGTAGCCGATGACGTCGGCGGCCATCTGCGCGACCTGCGGGTGCGGCTCGCGCGCCATCGCGCACAGAGTGTTCCACAGCTTCATGTACACCGCCCCGAACCCTGCCACCGACCGCACGTCACTACACGAGTGTGGTTGTACCTGGTTGGCGACGTAGCCGATGACGTCGGCGGCCATCTGCGCGACCTGCGGGTGCGGCTCGCGCGCCATCGCGCACAGAGTGTTCCACAGCTTCATGTACACCGCCCCGAACCCTGCCACCGACCGCACGTCACTACACGAGTGTGGTTGTACCTGGTTGGCGACGTAGCCGATGACGTCGGCGGCCATCTGCGCGACCTGCGGGTGCGGCTCGCGCGCCATCGCGCACAGAGTGTTCCACAGCTTCATGTACACCGCCCCGAACCCTGCCACCGACCGCACGTCACTACACGAGTGTGGTTGTACCTGGTTGGCGACGTAGCCGATGACGTCGGCGGCCATCTGCGCGACCTGCGGGTGCGGCTCGCGCGCCATCGCGCACAGAGTGTTCCACAGCTTCATGTACACCGCCCCGAACCCTGCCACCGACCGCACGTCACTACACGAGTGTGGTTGTACCTGGTTGGCGACGTAGCCGATGACGTCGGCGGCCATCTGCGCGACCTGCGGGTGCGGCTCGCGCGCCATCGCGCACAGAGTGTTCCACAGCTTCATGTACACCGCCCCGAACCCTGCCACCGACCGCACGTCACTACACGAGTGTGGTTGTACCTGGTTGGCGACGTAGCCGATGACGTCGGCGGCCATCTGCGCGACCTGCGGGTGCGGCTCGCGCGCCATCGCGCACAGAGTGTTCCACAGCTTCATGTACACCGCCCCGAACCCTGCCACCGACCGCACGTCACTACACGAGTGTGGTTGTACCTGGTTGGCGACGTAGCCGATGACGTCGGCGGCCATCTGCGCGACCTGCGGGTGCGGCTCGCGCGCCATCGCGCACAGAGTGTTCCACAGCTTCATGTACACCGCCCCGAACCCTGCCACCGACCGCACGTCACTACACGAGTGTGGTTGTACCTGGTTGGCGACGTAGCCGATGACGTCGGCGGCCATCTGCGCGACCTGCGGGTGCGGCTCGCGCGCCATCGCGCACAGAGTGTTCCACAGCTTCATGTACACCGCCCCGAACCCTGCCACCGACCGCACGTCACTACACGAGTGTGGTTGTACCTGGTTGGCGACGTAGCCGATGACGTCGGCGGCCATCTGCGCGACCTGCGGGTGCGGCTCGCGCGCCATCGCGCACAGAGTGTTCCACAGCTTCATGTACACCGACCCGAACCCTGCCACCGACCGCACGTCACTACACGAGTGTGGTTGTACCTGGTTGGCGACGTAGCCGATGACGTCGGCGGCCATCTGCGCGACCTGCGGGTGCGGCTCGCGCGCCATCGCGCACAGAGTGTTCCACAGCTTCATGTACACCGCCCCGAACCCTGCCACCGACCGCACGTCACTACACGAGTGTGGTTGTACCTGGTTGGCGACGTAGCCGATGACGTCGGCGGCCATCTGCGCGACCTGCGGGTGCGGCTCGCGCGCCATCGCGCACAGAGTGTTCCACAGCTTCATGTACACCGCCCCGAACCCTGCCACCGACCGCACGTCACTACACGAGTGTGGTTGTACCTGGTTGGCGACGTAGCCGATGACGTCGGCGGCCATCTGCGCGACCTGCGGGTGCGGCTCGCGCGCCATCGCGCACAGAGTGTTCCACAGCTTCATGTACACCGCCCCGAACCCTGCCACCGACCGCACGTCACTACACGAGTGTGGTTGTACCTGGTTGGCGACGTAGCCGATGACGTCGGCGGCCATCTGCGCGACCTGCGGGTGCGGCTCGCGCGCCATCGCGCACAGAGTGTTCCACAGCTTCATGTACACCGCCCCGAACCCTGCCACCGACCGCACGTCACTACACGAGTGTGGTTGTACCTGGTTGGCGACGTAGCCGATGACGTCGGCGGCCATCTGCGCGACCTGCGGGTGCGGCTCGCGCGCCATCGCGCACAAAGTGTTCCACAGCTTCATGTACACCGCCCCGAACCCTGCCACCGACCGCACGTCACTACACGAGTGTGGTTGTACCTGGTTGGCGACGTAGCCGATGACGTCGGCGGCCATCTGCGCGACCTGCGGGTGCGGCTCGCGCGCCATCGCGCACAGAGTGTTCCACAGCTTCATGTACACCGCCCCGAACCCTGCCACCGACCGCACGTCACTACACGAGTGTGGTTGTACCTGGTTGGCGACGTAGCCGATGACGTCGGCGGCCATCTGCGCGACCTGCGGGTGCGGCTCGCGCGCCATCGCGCACAGAGTGTTCCACAGCTTCATGTACACCGCCCCGAACCCTGCCACCGACCGCACGTCACTACACGAGTGTGGTTGTACCTGGTTGGCGACGTAGCCGATGACGTCGGCGGCCATCTGCGCGACCTGCGGGTGCGGCTCGCGCGCCATCGCGCACAGAGTGTTCCACAGCTTCATGTACACCGCCCCGAACCCTGCCACCGACCGCACGTCACTACACGAGTGTGGTTGTACCTGGTTGGCGACGTAGCCGATGACGTCGGCGGCCATCTGCGCGACCTGCGGGTGCGGCTCGCGCGCCATCGCGCACAGAGTGTTCCACAGCTTCATGTACACCGCCCCGAACCCTGCCACCGACCGCACGTCACTACACGAGTGTGGTTGTACCTGGTTGGCGACGTAGCCGATGACGTCGGCGGCCATCTGCGCGACCTGCGGGTGCGGCTCGCGCGCCATCGCGCACAGAGTGTTCCACAGCTTCATGTACACCGCCCCGAACCCTGCCACCGACCGCACGTCACTACACGAGTGTGGTTGTACCTGGTTGGCGACGTAGCCGATGACGTCGGCGGCCATCTGCGCGACCTGCGGGTGCGGCTCGCGCGCCATCGCGCACAGAGTGTTCCACAGCTTCATGTACACCGACCCGAACCCTGCCCGCAATTAAAACTTGTTATTCATATTTTTTTTGTCGAATTAGTTATACCCGAAATAGCTAATAGTACTAGTGTATAAAGTTGCACTCCACAAAATTGTTCAAATTTATTACGACTCTTGCTCCGACGCAATAAAGTGTAATTCAGGTCGCACAGCGCTCCCTTCACTCCAAAACATTCCTTCTCTTTCTATCGCGTAGGTTTTATTTTTTCTGACGTATGAAATTTGTCCTTTCAGAGGACGCCGAGCGCTTTATAATACCTACGCGCGAAGTGACAGAGCCTTGGTTAAACTACTTAAATTATATTCGAAAATCCAATTTGAAAAATGACAATAGGGATGTTGACTAATGAATAAAATAACGAAATACTAATAAAAATCGTAAACATATTAAACTTTTAGAGTAGCTTGTATACCTCTTGGTTTTATATATTGCATATTATTTGTTTTATGACCCTTCAAAGTTGGGTGGACAAGTCCATTTAAAAAGTATAAAATTTATTAAAATAAATAATACCTTTAATTAGTCCGTAAAATGTATAGCAAATTTGTCTAAGAAACTATTTTGATAAACACAATATTTAATATAGCTGCCGAACAAATTTCCTACGCGTTGCATACAAACTAGCACGGCGTGACGTCATAACGTGCAAGCCATTAGTATGGAGCGTTTTTGATCGAGTCCATTTGTGTGCATTTCACACTGTGATATCTCGGGCAGTTTTCATGCTAGCGAATTAATTCTTTTACCAATGTTTCTTTTTTTGAGAGGTAATTTATGTAACATAAAATAAAAAAAATAGTCAACATCCCTATTGTGTTCGTCCATTTGCAGTCCTTGCAGCAGCACTAGTATACGCACCGATGTTGGGCAGCGGCGGCTGGGCGGCGGCGCGGGACAGCGCGTGCGAGGCGCGCCCGCCGCACGCCAGCGCGTCCACGCCGCGGTCCGGCTGCTCGCGGCTGCCGCGCGTGCGCTCCCTAAACCACACCACACATTGCTATTAAATACCATCGACTAAACATCAACACACATCACAATGCTACTACAGGATACTTAAAAAACTAATTACTCTACGCCACCCCGAAACTGATTTTAGGTCATGTATCCTCCAACCTATCACGATACGGCCGGCGAAAGTCTAACCCTCAAAAACAAAATTAAAAAAATTAAAAAACCCGCCTGCATAAAAAAACAAGTCGACTGAAAAGATGGAAACAAGATTAAATAAATATTAAAGGCAACATGTCATAATAACATGCAGTCGGAGGCATGCATAAAGAAAGTGACATTATGAATAATTGAATTATATGCCTCCGACTGCATGTTATTATGACATGTTGCCTTTAATATTTATTTAATCTTGTTTCCATCTTTTCAGTCGACTTGTCTCTTTATGCAGGCGGGTTTTTTAATTTTTTAATTTATTTTTTTATTTATCTCTTTTTAGTTATTATATATTACGGTCATGATATACCTTTTTGAAATCCTTATAATAAGCCCTTTAATTTGACACCCATATTGCAGTATGCTAAAAAAAAATTTTTTTTTTCACTTCGTATATATAACGTATAATAGCACCGTACAGCCGCCATGTTGGTTTTCTTATAACGCCACCTTCTTAAGAACACTTGGGCTGAAAAGACAAATCTAACGATATCTTAATCATAGAAATCCGTTCTGCCGTTTGAAAGGTATGAGGTAATAAAGAATATTACATACAAACATACTTACAAGATACGCGCGAAAAACATAACCCGCAGTCGGGTAAAAATAATGCAAAAAAACACGCACTCTTATTTCAAATTAAAACGTCGGAATTGTAGCATTTTTATTGAATACTTGTAGAATTTCCTGAAATTCAACTATGCAACTCTATGAATATAAAACAGTACATTTTAATATCAAAGTACTCACTGGTCACTCTTCCGCACGCGCTCTTGTAAGTAAACGGCGATGAAGTGCTGCTCGAATGTCAACACCGACCATTGGAGAGCTGTAAAATACAAATGACATTATTGTCAAGAATCTTGCCACACCTCTGCTCCAGTACATTGTCAACTAGAGGGGGGAGACCCTTCTCCGCCCGCTTTGCATTGCACTCGCCTGCGAGTATCTCTCCGCGCACGAGGGCGGAGGCGTCGAGGGCGGCGCGCGCGGCGAGGTGCACGCACACCTGCTGCTCCAGCGCGTTGGCGTGCTCCGTGCGCGCGCCGCCCGCCGCGATGAACGTGCCCAGTGCGAACGCGCACGCCGCGCGAACCTGCGACACACAACTATTTCAAACTCTTTGGCAATCAACATATTTGTCAGTAACACCTACACGACGTCGTACCCCCGCCACAGCCGCCCCAGAGGGGCCCTGGTGGTAGGTGGCTTGCTACTAAGTCACTTGCTACTGGTCCCTGAGCCCAGTGGCAAGTGGACCAGTAGCCACTTAACCCTTTCTTAAACCCAAACACAATTGAAACACGATTATGACGTTAACAATAGCAGACTTGGGCCCCTGGTGGTACGCACCTCGGGCTGCGCGTGCGTGAGCAGCGGGTACAGTTTCTCGTGCGCCAGGTCCCGCACGCCGGCCCAGCGCGCCGCGTCGTACCCGCGCCACAGCCGCCCCAGCGCGATGCACGCCCACTGCCGCAGCGCGCCCGCCTCCGCCCCCGCCCCCGCGCCGTCGGACAGCTGCTCCAGGCAGATCGAGATCATCGAGCCCTAGACACAAACACATCTATTGTGTCCTATTCGCCGTTATTCGAAGCCTTGGTAAACAGATTGAGAATAGCGGAGCCTTCCCGTTACCGTTCAGCATCATTATTATAGGTCTATCTTACTAAATTACGTCACATCCGCATCCGTTTGACGTCATATCTCACCCCCACTATGCTCACCAGGCCGCCGCCATTGCGGGTTTCCGCGCTCATTGGCGTCCTTTTTTCGCAACCGTTCACATCTAGTCAAACGCTGTTAGCGTTCGAAATTTAAAAATTTTCCTAAGTAGGTCAAATGCTGTTAGCATTCGAATTTTAAAGTTTTCTAAAGTAGGTCAAACGCTGTTAGCGTTCGTGAAATTCTTAATTCGTAATTTAGATTTTATATTGCATATTTTTGTTAAAAATGAACATTTCGGTTATTAAAAATGCGTGTGCGTAGAAATTTTAAAACCATACGTAAAATCAGTGTTAGTTGGGTCCGACTCTGTGTCGTCTCCGTTTTCGTCGTCATATTCGATCGCGGAGTAGCAGAGAACGAGGGCGAGGGCATGGATCTACAGTGAATACGACGCAGGATTTGAATTGAATTGAGGTAATCTAACGCCTCGCCATAAGGTCAGTGAAATTTTTTCATATTTTATAATGGTATGATTCTACCCACGATATGTTGAAAAATATTTTCTGTTAATTCTATCATTCGTTAAATTGCCGTTCATGAGTTTTATTCGCTTTTGGCCTATGCGATCTGCTAAAAGATTATAATTTTGACAAATTTAATGCTTATGAAAATTTTTACGTCACGGAAAACATATTTCGTAAGATTCCTATTCATTGTTGATAAGCATATTATAGTACATTGTGTTGAATGTGAGCTGAGCACACAAATCCTTGTTGTGTTCCTCAAAATATGAGAAAGTGTATGCAGCTTGAATCCTGGCGCTATCCGGCATTTCGTTCGACTCATAGTTTTACTTGACCAGTGATGAGATTAACCATTGCGCCCTATTTTATTTCGAGATGTTGTTTAGCCGTAGTCGTTTGAAAGAGTATTTAATTTTTTTTTTTTTTTTTGAGAAAAGCTACTGCTTTGTGAATCTGAATAGTGATACGTAACGAGGCGCTTTGAACAAAAATAAGTATTCAGGGTTTTGCAAAAGAATGTTGCCTTTATATTGGTTTTTAATAAAAACATTTATACGTTACTATTTATACGTATATATTTATATTACATTTAAACGATATCAATGCGCAAAATTACTCGGGTTCAATTCCCAGTAAAATGAGCGTAGGTACTAATCTTGTCTGGTGTTGTGTAGAAATAAAAATGAATGCTTTATATTTGCTTTCTATGCTTTCCAAAACCATTTATTTGATTGTGATGAAACTTGAAGGACCGATTGTCCTGGCCCAAAAAATTCCTTTGATTGAATAAATGTGTGGTATATTAAGCTTGTCGGGTACAGCTAGTTATTAATAAAATAAATTGTGGTATTTGTTTTAAAATAAATATATATTTTAAATTGCAGGCAATTCAAAAGTTTATCATAGTAATTAGATACTTTCTATTATCATTATACCCCTCGGTTCCAGCTTGTTCCGCAACTGGACCGGGGAAGGTCTATCGGCTGCTCCTGGCACCGTTGACACAAGTTTATGAAAAGTTGTATCTACATAATTTTCTCTATAATTAAAACATGCTGTCTACTTCCTCTATGGCAGTAATCCCCACATGTTGAGAGCTGTGTGAGTTGTAACAATATTAATATTGATTCATCCGGTCGCTTCTGAGCACCGTTGATTGATACTTTGATATGAACTCTGGCGGTCACTCCTGATGTATACCGTTGATTAAGTATCTTACTATTTATCATAAATTCGGTCGCCCTCTGATGGGCACCGTCATTATACATATAGTTATGTAATGTCAATAAATATATTTACATTCGATAAACATTTATTATGGTTGTAACATAAATTCGGCCGGTCGCTCCGGAGCACCGTCGGTTGATGTTTTGACATAAATTATTTCGGTTGCTTTTGATGAGCACCGTCCAGGCACCGTTTATATGTACATAATTTAAATCATTTTATCTTATTATTTTATTTAATAATTCTGTATAAACACTGTCCTTAATCCCTGAGGGAGAGGAACTTAAAAAGGGGATCATCCAAGATATTCCCGTATTCCAGTGGGCACCACCAATGAATGAATGATAGAAATAAATCTTTATTTACAAAAGCTCCATGTTTTTAACAACCACTAGTTGCTGCTTACAGAACAACCAGAAGGATTTTGAAAGTTTCTTTGGGGAGTTATTTATTAATATTAATTTTTATAACCGTGGGCCAGTGGCAACAAGTTATTTTGATTGAAATATTTCAATCAATATATTTTCCTGTTATTTAAAATGTGTCTTTATTAAAAATATCAAACCGGGTGCAAAGTCCGGGTGTCGCAAAGAAGGTTCACCAACAGTTGCGTTCTGGTGCTTCACTAGCCGCTGCCGTGGCACACTCGATGCGCTCGCTCAGCTCGCGCTTTATTTTGCCGTTTTGTGATCAAAAGGTCACAGTTTTAATCTAACCTATTTATTGTGTCCCTTTTGGCTACACTGTAACCAAAATAACTAGCAGATATTATGTTTTGTTTGAACATTTTATATTCATTTGTATTCTTTGAAGACTGATATTGTCTCATGAGAGCGATGACAGATCAGATATCCAAGCTCGTTTTTAGTTAAGTGGTCACTGCAAGGGTTGTGCCTGTTTTACATTTTAAATTTTATGAAAATATAAGTCTGATGATGTTGGCTTTATTACAAAGTGCATTGATAGCTGATTTGACGGGGGCGTGTAATGTGTGTGTACATAGATACATAAAGTGCTAGTTTTTATTGTACTTTGACCATGTTATTATTTACATTAATAGATATGAATTTAAAAAATCACTTTCATATGTATATGTTTTGTGATGTAAACCCTATTAAATTCGTGGGGAATCTCGATTTTACTCAGACCTCGATTGAATCATTCTATATTTTAATTATAATCATAGCACGGTGTAGAGTACTTGTTGAATATTTCAGTAGAATATGAAAACACTTTTATTTAGCTACCATAACATGTACCATATTCTGGAAATAACTTTAAAATAATACACTTAAGCACTTTGACATTAGTCAGTTGTTGTAAACACTGTCGCTCTGATGTTATATTGGTTGGTGTCTGCGAATGATTTACTTAAATATACTTTCCTAAGCAAGCTTAACTACCACGGGGAAGCACTGGCACACTGCTCTTGTTTATTTATCCGGGTGATGATACTTGATTTGTTAGATAACAGAGGTAATCTTTTCGGTGGATAATTCCAAAGTATTTATGTGATTTTAATTAAATAATTAAATGAAGTATTTTAACTGTAATTATTATTACTATTATTATTAATATGCATCATTTTTGCTATATTGTTTGAAATTCAAGTTTAAAACGAATATAAAGTTGATGCTGCGTGCAGCTTTTCCGATGGCCATAGAAACCATGACATTTAGAAACTTGATTGTTTTAATAATTTTTTTTTTTTATATTTATTTTATAGATTGATAAAAAGAAAATATTTTATTTATTTACCTTTATTTTTGTGTACTGAAAGTAAAGACATGTTGGAATAATTAAAGACATATTTCTTTACTAAATAATTATTTCTTTCTTTGGTATGCAGTACGGTCATATTAATTTGTTCTTTTATTTAATGCATCTTTTAATTTTATCTATTATATCTATTATAATCTTTACCTAGTATTTGATTCCCAATGTTAAGATGTCATTTAATTTTGCGATGATAATTAAAAATGTGTCAGTTAGGTGTAGTAGCTACTTACCTATTTTTTTTTTGTTTGTTTTTGTTTTGGGCTAACACAGCTGCTGTGTGCTGACCAATCGAAGACTAAATGTTTTATTAAATGAAAAAATTCAAATGGCCTTGTAAATGTTAATTAACATTCGATAGCAATTTATATAACACTAGTCTGACATTAGCAACAAGATGTCGCAAACAGTGGCGCACACAGACACTTTAGCTAGCTATTCGGCCTAAGTGTATAACACCAAAGGTAGTTAGCCTGCCTTTGGCTTAAATCAGTCTTATAACGTTTATTTTTGGGTTGGTATTTATTGAGTTCAGTTCGCAGTTTACGATTAAATTAATTCAATCAAGTATTTGATATAAAAGTAATAACTTTGTGACCGCGTTCACAAAGATTTATTTGATTATGATATCCAAATCCAGTTAAGGATTTTATAACGACTTTTTTTTTTTTGCAGAGCAAAAGCTCAAAGAATTGGTAAGGTTTGTATCTTGAAGTGAATTAATTGTGCAGCAACTGACATCACATTTGTTATAAAAGAATCTGCGAAGAAAACGTGGTTTTGTCCCAGATTATTTTGAAGTAGGCGTTCGACGCGGTTTAAGCAGAGATGCACTGTCAGCCAGCAGTCATATTAAACAATAACACGATTGAAATATTATGAGTTAGATAATTTATGTTAAATAATTATGAAAAAAAAAAAAAAAAAAAAAAAAATAATAATAATAATAAGTGAATTTATTTAAAGCTGATCTGATTTGTCAACTTGTTCGACTTTATTTTAGTTTTAATTATTGCTTTTTGTATTATAATTTTTTCTTCCCTTTACTAATTTAAAGAAAGCTTTCTTTTGATCTAAATTAATTAATAAATTTTAAGAGAAATAAACTAGTTATGATAATTAGAGTGTCACATTGGCGTCCTGTCCCTGTTCACCAGGCGATAACAAACAATGTCTCAATCTGTTTACCAAGGCTTCGAATAACGGCGAATAGGACACAATAGGAGCGTTTTACCTACCATTAAAACGCATATTGTGTCTGAAGCCTTATTCGAAGCCTACCTTCAAGGGCTGCCTGGTATGCATTTAATGCTCAATAGTTGTAAAGTATTTTTCAGATTTTGAGACTGCAATGAGCGCGGAAACCCGCAATGGCGGCGGCCTGGTGAGCATAGTGGGGGTGAGATATGACGTCAAACGGATGCGGATGTGACGTAATTTAGTAAGATAGACCTATAATAATGATGCTGAACGGTAACGGGAAGGCTCCGCTATTCTCAATCTGTTTACCAAGGCTTCGAATAAGGCTTCAGACACAATATGCGTTTTAATGGTAGGTAAAACGCTCCTATTTAGGATTACCCAACAGGCAACACTCAATCGCATCAAACTAAACTACCGAAAACCACTCCTCCCACTTTGAACCTTCACGCCTGTAGCACACCTCCGCCAGCGGAACAGCGCAGTAGGTTTCACCATGACTTTCAGATAATGTTGGGGTTTGGTGGTTTAAAGGAAACACACGTGTATCGTTCTGTGGTTGGAATTGTATTCAATCAAAAGCCAGCAATTACAATATTCCTTATTCTAATAATATTTTATGTTTACAAGTCATTTCGCAAGTAACATGTAGCAGTCACTTACACTAAATAATTATGTTACGGTACAACTACAAAATCATTTAAAATTATTTAACGTAGATGTGATTCTCATATACTCCTACTGTCGTCTATAGAAGACAAATCATAGCGGAATATGGCGAACTACAGCGATGCCGCTCATGGCGGAACTTGACAGACTGATCGTACTCGATCACGTTTGTGAAGCAAAGCTCGGTCCGGCCAGGTGTCGGATGGGTGACCGTTAAGTGGCATTAAAGCTAAGTGCTTCTGTGCTTCGGAGAGCACGTTAAACCGTCGGTCCCGGCTGTTGTCATCTGATAACAGTCGTTAAGCCAAGTTAGAGGCCTTGCAGCCGGCTTGATAAACTCTAACACTAGAGGTGGCCACTATTCCTCATTCGATAAGAAGAAGCGATGGCGCTGGTACGATTTCGCGGTAAAAGAGTGCTACAGGCGTTACACTCTGGCGTAGAACTTCAATAAACGAATTATCACGACGCGTAGAATAGACAATAGACTTGTGACTACATAACATTCTATAATAATCGCTAAGAAATACATAAGTACGACTACGAACAAAGTATAAATTCACGTACCTGCAAAGCGGCTTCTTGGCCCGCGGGGTGGTTGTCCACGATGCCCGCGAGCACATACGCCGCCATCGTGCGGTGCTCGCACTGCGACAAACAATCATTATCTACTACATTTCTTTACACTTGTAATACATTCGACTATATTCAGTTGTCTACTCACATCGACCGTCGGATCTTGTAACACGGACAGGAAGTATTTGTGGCCTTTCGCGTTCACCAAGTCCACTTGACAACTCTAAAATGGTCAAATAAATAAACATTTTTAAGAGTAAAGTGAAAGTGAAATAAGCTTTATTTAAATAAACTTAATTATTAAGTACTTTTGAATCGTCTATATTTTTCTACCACCCGTTCCAGACTTTTTTAGCTGACAAGAAGAACGGGCGCAAGAAACTTATCAGCTGTAACAGCCATAAGTAACGATATTTACAAACTTGAATATATCATATATCTTGAATATATTAGTAATAGTAATAGTTTATTTGGAACAAGTTACATTGTTACACTTAGTATTGTACGTAAATAACCGCAAAAGTTATAAAAACAGTGTCGCAGCACTAAAGCCCGTCTCCGGTAATAACAGGGACAGCGTTCCAATAAATAACTAACACAAACTCACTAATTTTGATAGATAAATAAAATAATACACTGACTGATGATCAGTTTTATGAATCTTGTTGTTTACAAAAATGTTTCGTAAAATTATATGCCCCAGTTTTATGTACCACTAGCGACTTCGTCTGCGTGGAAAGTTTTTTTACTATACCTCGGGACCTCGGGAACAATACTTTTTTTCTGGGTGAAAGGTACCCTATGTTTTTCTCTACACCCCTGACAATAGTACAATTTCATGTGATCGGTTCAGTAGTTGAGACGTGAAGGCGTAACAAACAATTTGCATTTTTTGCAAACAAGGATTTGTGATTAAAAAGGAAAAGATTTTGTTAATGAACATTATCTTAATTTTTTAAATGCCACTTAAAATACTTGTATTGTAAGTCATTTATTTCGCAGTCAACTGTATCTGAATAAGTATACATCGTATACATAGTTATTTACAATACTGTCAACTCAAGTATAGGTAGAAGCATAACAATAAATAAAACTGGGAAGCGAGCGTGCTATGTTCTTGGCTTGATTTGTTATTATAAGGCTGATTGATTGTCATCATTGATAAGTGTGTTCATGAGTGTGTGTGTGTGTGCGTGTGTACCGGGTCCTCGCAGACGATGCGCGCCCATATGTAGACCATGGCGTGGCGCAGGTCGTGCGCGGAGGCCTGCAGCAGCTTGAGCATGTAGGGGAAGATGCCGACGGCGAGCACGGCGCGCGCCGCCCACGCGCCCAGCGCCAGGAAGCGGCACAGCAGCTGCAGCGCGCGCACGCGGTGCAGCGTCGACAGCAGCACCTGCAGCACCATGGGCAGCTGCGCGGGCGGCCGCCGCCCCGGGGACCCTGACCAGGCGTAACTATGCTATCTATCGTTCTTTCTTTATTAACAACATGTTAATGAATAAACGCAAAACCCCTTAGGTGGTGATTGTGCTCATGAATATGCAACTCAACAGAAAAAATCAGCTGTTTCATACAAGTTTATTTTATTATCCCCCATCTACTACAAACTACGCCAAAAACACATTTATAAGACGCTCGTGTCGATATTATAATGAAAAATTGAAAAATGTTGACATTTTTTCCTTAGAGCTATCAACATTTAAACGAAAAGTGGGGGAAATAATATTTAATAAAGAACCCCTTAAATAATAAAATCCTAATGTTAAATTTACTGCTATGCTATACTGTACTAATCGCTACCTTTGTACAGACTCAGTATTTGTAATTATTTTATGGAACTGCCTGGTCTATTTGTAAACTATTATGACCATGTAAAACTTGTATATGACTGTATGTTTCCTGAATAAATAAAATAAATAAATAAATAATAAAGTTGTCAATACCTACTCGACCAGAATATATGAAACAGCTGATTTTTTTTTTTGAGTTGCAGAGTTGGCCCCATAGTAAAAGTTGTTCATAGTAATGAGCACAATCACCACTTTACACGTTGCATAGGAAGGCCAACAGCCATGCCAAGGGGGAGCAGAGTGCCCCCCACCCAGAGATTAAAAAATGTAGCTAACTGCAAAGCAACCAAAGTCCTAAGGCCGTGCAATTGTTTTGCTTTGCCGATAAATCTCGCAATAATTTCACTACTGTAAAGCTTGACTATACCTACAATTCATATTATTCTCATCCTCCTTAATGTTAATTAACTTGCCCCCCCATCCTCCCTGGGCCATGGGCTGGCGACACTTTTGCCAAGAGAAACAAATCAGCCAGTTATCTATGTATGCATGCTGGTTGCTGGTCCTTCGAGCCGGATAATAAGTTTCTTATTTTTGAGTATCGGCATCAACCAGTTATAGCCCCCACTGTTTGGGCACAGGCCTTTCTTAAAAAGGATGGATCATAACGCGGGCCCAATGCTGATTTGTGGGTGTTAACGACTGCAAATGCAGTCGGGACGGATGGCTTAACGTGCCTTCCGAAGCACGACATTACAAATTTTTGGTCACCCACGCCATGACCGACCCTTGCTAAAGTTGTTTAACCTCAACAATTGCCGGCCAATGCGCAAACCTAGTGCGCCATCTCCTCCATATTTGAGTAAAACACGCATATTGTTTTTTTATACCTTATAAAAAAGGAACATGCGAAATTCGGATGTAAATTACAAAAATCTATGTTGAAAGCATACATTTGAAAGTCCAATCTTAAAGAATAGTGGTAAAAATGTGTCGACTCACCAAGTTCGAGCCAGACTTTGAAGGCGGTGAGCTGGTCGCGGAAGAAGGGCGAGTGGTGATAGTGGTGGTGGTCGAGCGCGGCGGCCGGCAGCTGCGCCAGCGCCAGGTCCAGCGTGTGCTCCCACGCCGCCCACAGCGGGTGCCGCGCCAGCGAGGGCAGCGCGGGGGTGCACACCGGGGTGCAGTTGTACGACCTGCGTCATATCAGGCCAGTGACACTCCGCACTTTACGTATGAAGCCAGGGGGTCTCACTCCGCACTTAAACTTTTATATTAGCCTACTGATCGCTATTACTATTTTTTTTATATTTAGTAATTTCATTGTATATTCATCGACATAACGGATGTTTTCTATATTATCGGTAAGTAGCGACTAGCTACGACGAGCGACGACGACCAGCAGGTAGTTGCGGCACAGGCTGGCGGTGAGCAGGTCGGCGCGGAACAGCTGCTGGAACAGGTCGGTATCACGAGTATACGTGCCTAATGATGCGGTCGGCCAGCAGGTAGTTGCGGCACAGGCTGGCGGTGAGCAGGTCGGCGCGGAACAGCTGCTGGAACAGGTCGGTATCACGAGTATACGTGCCTCATGATGCGGTCGGCCAGCAGGTAGTTGCGGCACAGGCTGGCGGTGAGCAGGTCGGCGCGGAACAGCTGCTGGAACAGGTCGGTATCACGAGTATACGTGCCTCATGATGCGGTCGGCCAGCAGGTAGTTGCGGCACAGGCTGGCGGTGAGCAGGTCGGCGCGGAACAGCTGCTGGAACAGGTCGGCGGGCAGCGAGCTCCAGGCGATGGTGTCCGTGATCGCCGTGAAGATCCAGTTCAGCTCGCCCAGCATCGTGCGCCGGTCCGTCACCTGACCAGGGATCCTGGGTAACAACTTTGTATTTTAGTGCAGCTGCTGGCTGAATTTCATAAGTCAACTGGATGAAATTTGTTTTCGAATCTTATTGTCCGTATAGCAAAAAACAAACTAGTGTGATAAAATTGATACAATACACCAAAAGTAAAAAAGTAAGAATTGTGAACGTGGATCTAGCCGTAATTTCAGTTCGTGAGAGCTCATGAGAATCTTAGAGGAAAGTGAAGTGTGATGATGATTTTAAATGATTTTGTAGTTGTACCGTAACATAATTATTTAGTGTAAGTGACTGCTACATGTTACTTGCGAAATGACTTGTAAACATAAAATATTATTAGAATAAGGAATATTGTAATTGCTGGCTTTTGATCGAATACAATTCCAACCACAGAACGATACACGTTTTTTTTAAACCACCAAACACCAACATTATCTGAAAAGTTCCAACTTGTAGTACGGTATACTGACTTGTCGATGAGTTCAGTGGGCAGAGTGGGCGCGACGCGCGCGCTGTTGCGGAGCACGAACCACTTCATGGCCATCTTGACGGGCGTGGTGAGGCAGGCGGTGAACAGGTCGGCGGGCAGCTCGGGGTTCATGGGCAGCGACTGGCCCGCCGCGCACGCCGCCAGCTGGATGCAGTTCTTGTACGACACCGCCGGCGCCGGCGTGCTGCCGCCCTCGCCGCTGCCTTTGGAACTCAGCGACGCCTACATTATATAGAATTAGTATCAATTTTCACTTCTCAAGCTTACGCGCTCACTAGACATGAAATAAAACACTTTTTAACGGATACTAGCGCGGTTTTATTAAAAGTACATTGGTAATTAATTGGTATTTGACGTGGGAAATCAAACCAAATACCAACTAATTACCAAAGTACTTTCAATAAAACCGCGCTAGTACCGTATAAAAAGTGTTTTACTTCACGAATTAGTTTCAAGTTCCATGATTTTATTCTGTGAAAGAATACCTTGAAACGAAACATATATAATATTATATAAATATTATTACAATTTTATTATAATTTGAAATGTTTATGTTAATTTAAAATATAATTTAAATTTAATTTTAATTGAATTAAGTACCTATTGTTTAATTAAATTTTATTTTATTTTGCCATACCTGTACAAGGTGTCTAAGTTGAATGTGCTATTTTATAATTTAAGAACTATGTAACACTTAGTCTGCAAATAAAAGTTTGAAGTTTGAAGTATGTGTGCACTCTTTACAATTCAAAAGATTATTACTTTAGTACAACTCGGTCATGTTAACTCTGCTTCAGCGGGTCTACCGGCTAAAAATAATGAAGTTAATGTTAACTGTAAGTATGTGATACATTGCTTCTTTTCTTTGGCACAAATAAAAACTTACCAAAGAAAAGAAGCAATGTATCACATACTTACAGTTAACATTAACTTCATTATTTTTAGCCGGTAGACCCGCAGGTGCCGAGTTAACTTGACCGGGTTGTATTGTACTTTTTTTAATCAATAGCGATAAAAAGTTTAAGATGCAAACTAGTTTAAAATTGTATATCCCGTTACGTACGCTCAGTACCTAAGAAGAGTAGTGAGAGTACCATTAATAATAGTAACAAAGTTTTAAGTCATGTAAGCGCAGCGACTTATATCGGTCGCTATCGCAAAAATATCATAATAGTATATTAATTCATGCAGTGAGTCCCCTGTCCCCATACACACTTTAATCAGCTTTCAGGGTTATGTAACCCTACAGAGCAGTCAAATATTTCATATTATGTACTCCCTAACAATTTTTTTCAAGTGGTTCATGAGTTTTGTGGGTATTAAATTTAAAGTAAGGTACAAAATAACGAGAATATATTGTGTTTGTGTTAAGGTGCGGGCACATTTGTCTGACGCCACGTGTTAACACGCCGTATTTGTATGGACGTGTTATCAGATAAGTGTGATCCTAGTGCATACATTTACTATGAAAACTGATGTCATCTGGCGGCGTGTTAACACGTGTTAACGCGTGGCGTCAGACAAATGTGCCCGCACCTTAAGTGTGATACGTACCTCGTACTCTCGCTCGTGCTGGTCGGCGAACACCTTGAAGTTGTCGATGATGACGCCCGCGTTGGAGCAGTCGTACACGTACAGCGACGGCGCGCCCATCCACGTCTGCAGGTCGTACATCGACAGCGGGATGTACTGCGTGTACGCCTGTGGCGACACACGTCTTACTACACATTATGGACCACTTAAGCGAGTACAACGACACGAGTCTACTCGTCGTTGCTGACGCCCGCGATAAACGTCCGTCCTGCTCCCTGATTACGTAACTCTGTTGCTAACAATTATTGATTAAGTTCGACTGAAACCGCAGTTACATTGCTGCTTTAAGTAAGATAGTTGTCACATTGGTTCTTGCTAAATCAGCAATGTAACTGCGATTTCTGACAGAGTTGATTGCGCCTAAGTTACAAAATCTGGCGGCTGGCGTTACGCGACCGACGATGCACGGCGCATCTTCGGTCAGATATGGAAGCACCTTAAAGATACAACATGACCAAAACATACTATGTTGGTTTTTTTTATTTGTTAAAAACTGTTAAAAAAAGTTAAAAACCATTTCTAAAGGTTTTCTTTGTCATATGTACACAAATAGAAGTGAACAGAAGCGCGTGGCGAGCTCACCCGGTTGAACACCCATATCTCGCCCTGCACGGTGGGCTTGGGCACGCCGTGCCCGTTGTAGTGGAACAGCACGCGCTCGTCCTTCGCGTTGCGCCGCAGCGAACAGCACAGCTTCTTCACCTGTTCACATACATTACACCAATATACCATCAGTGGATAAGGAGGATGGGCCGTAACCCACCACACGGGCCCAGTGCGGAAAGGTGGGTGTTAACGACTGCAAATGCAGCCGGGACTGATGGCTTAGCCTTGTCTTCCGAAGCACAGAGGAGCTCGAGATAATAAATTTTAGGTCACCCATCCCATGACCGACCCTTGCGAAAGTTGCTTAACTTCCGCAATTTGCTTTTTCCGCAAGCTTTTTGACTCGACGACGCCTTAATGCGAGTAGCTTTAGTATGTCATGCTCACTTTAAACATTTCTGCGGTGGTGTCGTGTGGGGCGGGTCGTTACGTTCCCTCAAATATGGTTGAGCGAAGCGATGGCTGGTCCATGCGTCATGCTCGTGAACGGGTGCTGCCAGTGGGAATGGGTCTGCTTCTGTCTGCTTGTACTAAGGGCGTCGTATATTTATATATATTTTTTTCTCTGTTTGATGTTATCAATATGTATGGCACTTCTTACTCAAAACATAAAACTAATAGGCAAGTAAACCTTGTTTTGATTTCTCTTTTTTTTTTATTGCAATCATTTTGCTTTCTATAGTCAGTAGTTTTTGTAAGTAAAGGCCTATGAAAAGCTTTTGGATATTAGTTTTCAATTCAGTGCCTTAGGATGGGTAGCCTAAGTATGTCATGCTCTCTTTAATCATTTCTGCGGTGGTGTCGTGTGGGGCGGGTCGTTACGTTCCCTCAAATATGGTTGAGCGAAGCGATGGCTGGTCCACGCGTCATGCTCGTGAACGGGTGCTGCCAGTGGGAATGGGTCTGCTTCTGAGTACCTATCCTAACGCATATTGAATTGTAAGAATTGCGTTTTTTTTTTTGTTAATTTTTATGTGTTGTATCAAGTATTTTTTGGTAAATTTTGCCTACTTAGGTGCACTTTCGAGTAGCAGACATAGCGATTACTGATTTCTCAACTAGTTGAAAGTTATTTACTCTCACAATTAACTATCTGATATGTAGTAGGTATTTAATTTCAACCTACCTACCCATTGTGTACAAACTTTTGTTAATTATTGTGATGGAAAATGACCTCACTTTAAATGTGGAGCTCATTTTTCAATGTTGACGACTCTGTATGAAATATACAGGGAGAAAAAAGCAGCCCTTGACGAGTTTCTTGCCGGTTCTTCTCGTTACAAGGTCTCCCGCTCAGGGTTTGCGAACCGATGGCGTAGCTTCTTTGACATTCACAAGTGCTTGTAACAGCCTAGACTGAATAAATGATTTTTTGTTTGTTTTGTTTTGTTTGAATTGTTGGGCCAGGCGCTATACCACTGTGCCACCGAGCTCCTCACACGAATCTCAATAACATACAATCTTGAAGTCAATTTAATAAAACCCGTAATTTAATAGAAGAGGAACATTCATAAGCAAAAAACATACATAATTTTTGTTTGTTGCAAGTATGTACTGTGAATGTACGTACATAGATAGTTACTATAAAAACACTGATGTTAAATGTTAGTTTAATAATTTAATTAAGCTGGAGTAGATTTTCAATAGCAGACATTTGGATCACTAAGAGACTACAGAAGTCAAGCTTAGTACTAAGCGCTCTCGATCAACGCACACATAGACAGTTCTCACCGACCGACAACACTGCATCACACACTCAGCTTGTTTGAGATTCGTCTGAAGCGGGCTACTCAAAGCCCTGCACGCAGTCCTTGCTTGCAGCGCCACTACATGCAGGGCCGATATTTTTAATTAAAATTAAAAAATATCTATAATATCGGCCCTGCAGCAGGACCAGCAAGCAAGCCGTACATGCAGGGTAGCGCACTTGAGATTCCGGTTATTCCGTGTCGATAAGGTGGTAAGCTGGACTTCTGTAGTCTGTCTATTTTGTGTTTGGATTTTCCCAATACAATAGTCTAGCTAGGTGTTCTTATGCAAAACAGCTGTCCTACTAATTAGGCTACCTGTTAATTAGTGCTGTGACTAAAGTGACAATACGCCGTCGAAATATTGTACATGCCGGGCGAGGGCGAGGTCAGGCGGGCCGTCAACACCGCCACCGCTATCGGGGTCAGAGGCCGCGCCCAACTATTCAACTTATTGAAGCTTCAAAATTACAAGTACTTTCAAAGTTACATTTAATAAATACCACCCTATGTGCAAATTATAAAACTAGTCTAGTCTAGTATAATACAACTAGAATTAATTTATTTTTGAACAAACTTTACCAAATAAAAAAGTATGGACGTAAAAACACTATATTTGGCAAGATCTTAATGTCATATCCACACTTTTTACTTTTACAGATGTTATTTTTTTATGAGGGCAGGAATTGAATGAATGTGTATGCACCAACCTCATCACTGGTGGGGTCCAGGGACTGCTTGTAGCGGGCGCGCGGCTGCCAGCGCTCGTACTGCAGCTGCAGCGAGTGCCCGATGCTCTCCAGGGCCTTGCTCGGAGACATCGAGTTGGGATCTGCACACCCAATAACATCTTGATACTAAGGCCCCTTTCATTCAGTAGCGTTTCGCCGGGTGCGTCTTGCGTCTCAGCAACCACTGCGCGGTCGCGACGCCGAGCTCAGACCGACACCGAAACAGCGCGTAGTGGTTGCCAAGACGCGTGACGCAGGACCGGCGACTGGCTGCAGAATGAAACTAGCGTAATCAAAGTGTCAAAAATAATCTTTAACATTTCCAAACCGTCAATATTTTTCTACCACACTATAAAAAACGAATAGTTTTTCTATACTAACCAATCCAACATTCTAGTCGAGCACATGGTTGTGTCTTCACAATGTCCGGGGGATCAACACCAACGTTGAGGCACAGCACCAAGGCCACACAGTGTGTTTTGTACTAAAACATATTATCATTGAAATTGTTATAATAGGGACTTATATTTAAATATCTAGACTAGATAAATATGAATAACAATAAATAAAAGACATTTAATGTTATTCATATTGATGCACAAATGAAATATACCTCCTAGGCCAGGGAATTTTGGGCACGTCATCAATCACAAAATTCATTACGCTACAATTTGATGGCACGTCTATGTCCTCATTAAACATTAACTTTTATTAAGTAACAGAGCCAATTGGAATTTGTGTCAAAATGGTTTATTTATTACATCTCACTTCTTACAGAGAATATCACTAAAACTTGTTAATCCCGGAACCATTGCATTTTTTTTAATCCTTGATCTTTTCGATAAATAGTGTTTTCCATAATAACCAACATCAACGTCCTCATAGGAATAAACATACACATTTAAAAAAATTTAAGAAGCTACTTCTAAAATATGTTAGCAACAAATAGACTCTAGCTAAATATGCATTCAATTATCTGATCTCTAGTTATGATGTTTGTTACTCAATCACAAAAAATAGCTGAACAGATTTAGATGAAAATTTGGCACACTGATAGATAGGCTGGATTAATAGGATACCTTTTTCCTTGTCAAAGTTTCCCTAGGGATTTTCTGAATGTTTAAGCGTACAAAGTCACAGGCGGAAGCTAGTTTCATACAAATTCAAAGTGTTTTTGAAAATTCTAAGTATTGACATTGAAACAATGATATTAAATGTAAAGATAGGTTATGCACCAACATCATTGCTATTTAAAACAGCGTAAAGGTACTATAGATACACACATTGGCCGCTGCATGCGCATTGGCTGCCAATTGACAGCGCGTCAGCTGTCTCCTTCACTCCCACGCGCAAAGCAGACTGCTCGCTTTTTGTACAATATGGCCGAATAAAGTAATAGAAAATACATATTTTTATTAAATACAGTACTTACGTGTGAAATAAAGCATTTTTCCGATCTCTGACCGTTGCTGTATAATTTGTACATCGTCTAAAGACGCAAGTAGACATTTTTTTATGGTATTTCACAATTTTATTGCGTCTGATTGACGAGAGCCGCGTGTGTTACCGTGTCGCGAGACTGTGCATGACTAATTGAAAGTCGGGCAATTACCTGACTTTCGTCTTGCCATTGTGAAGCGCGGGTAACCTATCTTTACATTTAATATCATTGCATTGAAACGTTTTTATGGACTTGTTTCTTATATTTTTAATGAAATACCTACAATTCTGAATCGATTTTAATATCAATATCACATACAACTTAATAAATAATAACTAACTCACTTTAGCTCTCCTTGAATTATACTTAGTTTATTGGGTTATTTAATTAGGAATAGAAATTCATGTAAATACGTTGTAGGTACTATGCCCATGTGCGTTTGTTTTCATCGTATGGCAGATACGCAGTTGCGAAGTGTCAAGTTTTTGAGCTAGAAGATAGCCTCTCACCTTTTCCTTGACTCTCCACGAGTGCTCTATCCGCTCGGCACCTTTTATCGGCTCAAGGTGCCTGGGATCATCAAAACACAGGGGTAAATCCCAGTCTTCTACGTCCGAAGAAGTATCATCACTGTCACTTTGTTCATTTTTCTTTTCCTCATCTTTAACAGCGAGATAAGGAGGCATATCTGTCATTTTCACTCAACACTTATTCACAAATTTTTCACTTTATAGTCTAACTAACGCATAGAAATAGAGCGAAACATATTCAAAACCTCAATCCGAAAATCATGTGCGCGTCCATTTTCACCACATGGGAATAAACAATAAAAGTTTGTGGTCAGGGGGGGTCGACTCTATTGTTCGGATTGAAATTTGCCTACAGGGGAAAACTTTGGTATTGCAAGTAAAAAAAAACATATTTTTCTATTATGGTAACCCGCAGAAATACCCGTCATGAAGTGTAAAGTACGAATGGTAGATTTTGTGTAAATAAAGGACAGGATAAGATTTTAAGGAATTTGTTAATAATAAGAAGTAAAATTTGTAGGATATTCTTTAAACAAACTTTTTTTTAGCAATACATAATAAAACGTTTGGCTAAATATAAGACAAGCAATTTATTTTCATATGTGAATAAACGGTTGGCAGAAATGTGACTATTTGTGCTGGCAACACCAAGTCATGACATGACTTTTGTAAACAATAACAATGGTCGAGTTTGTTGGTGTTTATTGGCGATCTCGGTTTCAATTTCGTTAATATTTCGAATACTTATTAATTCTGATCATTTTCGCAAGTGTACGACGTTGAGTTTGAGCTTAGGTTCCTCCGTCTGTGTTTGTTAAGTGACAATTATAATTGTTGTTCATAATAACAGTGAATACGAGACAGTGACTCTAACCTAACCGACGTGTTAAACCTTTGATTACCTATTTTGTTCAACTTGTTAAAAATGTCTGATAAGGAAAACAGACGAAAATGTTTCAAGTGTGGCAAATCGCCTGCCTCGGACAATTGCAAACTATTTCGTTTCCCAAAACCTGCTACAAGAAACCTTTTGCGGTACGTATTTGCTAATGTTATCCCTACAAATTGTTCAACTTAACTGCTTATACGAATATTTATTGGCTTTTTAGTATCAATAAATACTCGTAATCCTAATAAATACTAAATGTTGAGTGATTTCTGAATGTGTTCTTAGGGTTTTTATCATGCTATGATAACCTATATTTAGGAAACATCACATTGTTCTGATTATAATACAAAGTAACTGTAGGTCGGAGAGTCAGGTTCTGTAACAATGTATAGCTAAAGAAGCATCTGGTACACAGAGAACTAATGAAATAATATGTGTTAATTTTTCAGTTGTACGATGTGGGCAAAATATCTTTTTCCATCAGAAGAGCACACTTCAATTGAGTTCCAGAAAAAGTTGTTTAGTGAACACCGAATGCTGTGTCAAGATCATTTTACTGATGATGATTTTACTGACAGTTCAAAGAAACGATTATTATACTCTGCAGTCCCATGTGATGTAAGTAATAAATTATTGATCCCAATATAATCCTTACTAAATATATTCTTACTAATATTATAAATGCGAAAGTCCGTCCGTTTGTTTGTTTGTTACGCCTTTATGACTTAACTACTGAAACGATCATTATGAAATTTTGCATAAATGTTCTTAGGGGTACAGAAACGGAAACTTTTCATCCAGAAAAAAGTACTGTTCCCGAGGGATAGCAAAAAAACTGTCCACGCAAACGAAGTCGCGGGCGGCCGCTAGTTATTACTAAATCAAATTTGTAGCATATTATGATAATGCTTACTTTTTATTATTGTTTCAGTTTGATAAGATAAAAATATATAACTTTTACTCTTGTACTTTTTCCATAAACATTATTGGATTTTCAGAAAAAAATAACTTTGTATTATTGCTCCCTTTGCGACACCTAGAAGACCTCTTCCAGGCTTTCTTATTATCTTCATTATATATATCAGTATCTAATAAAATAATAATTAGTCTCCATAGTACTAAATCCACTTATTTTATGAATCTCAAGACAGATGTTTGGATTTTATTTTATTAATATTGATTTTTTTTACTAAGTTTGTTTTGGGATTTATAATAATAAGCAATAAACAAATATTATTTTCAGTTTTATTACATTACAGATTCAGCAAGTGTCCATGGTGATACCACATTTTTTTAACGAGCCACAGCCGGGTCCCTCACAACTGTGCAAAGAATATGGCCCTATTTCTCAAGGCCCAGAAGCTATTTCTTCTAAGGCTGGTGATTCACAAGCTGTTGAAACAACTTTTTTGTCAATTCCACAACCCACTGAGGCGAATGAAGATTTGGACACAGAGGAAATGGTAGTGGAAGGTCCATTATCTACTCCCATTTTGGATATTGGTGATACTCCTGAAGTACAGGCTTGTGCCTATGTATGTGGATTTTTATTAAAAAATATAGCTAATTTAGACTGTAAACACTGTAATTCAGTCCTTGTATCGAAAAATGTAAATATTGTTCATATGTTTGTCCAATGCAAAGAATATAATGAATATAAAAAAAGTTTACATTATGCTAGCCAACCGTTAATTGCTTGTGTAGAAGCATGTGCAACAAATATTAACTTGTATTTAGAAGAGAATGGGTATAAGAAAGAATTGAAAAAATATTTAATAGAAAATTTAAAAACTAGTGTTAATTTCGAATTTCTCCATAGCTGCCACAAAAATGATAATATTAATTTTATTGTCACAAATGTTTTTCATATATGTGTGAATAGATTCTGTACCCTTAAAAACCGTCTGTTTGCAGACGAAGCATCAGCGTCTGCACTTAAACGCAAAATGAATATAATTTTGCATAAATAAGCAACATGCCAGATTATATTCATTTTTTGTGGCATTCATGTTTGAAAACAAGTTGAACTGACCTAATTGTAAAATGTTTTAAGTATACCTATTTTATTAGCTACTAGAAGTACCAGGGCTACATAGTTACAAAGAAGTAACCTATTACAGGAGTAACTAATGTTAACATACTAAAATCTAACAGAAGTTAGCTTCTCAATAGTTATGTGGCCCTGGTACTCGAGAGTTTCCACTTATCCCTAAATAGTGCATTAAAATCAGTTAAATATTATTAGATAAACAAACAACCAGATATTTTCTACTTTTGCTTGCCCTTTGAACTTAGAACTCATAAATAATAGAAATTAGATAAGTTGTCCAAATTACAATTTACTATCTCTGATAGTTTTGTGATCAACCGATAACTTTTATCCAAAAGATAATAATGTCGTAGAAAAAATATGTTATCCTGTTTGATGTCATGGACACTAATAGAATATTTTGTTTAACGGGTTGACTTTACACCTAATGTTATGTTCTTAAATAAGTCATATTACTCATGGATAAATATTTATTATGCACTATTATTTCATGCAATAAACATGTTTGGGAACATTTTTCTGTTTTATTTTATATTTGATGGGCAATATTGCTTACGAATTCTATCGATGGAGGTATAGGCAATTTCACTTGTAAGGAAACTTTATGGTAAAACTTACCATAAAGTTTTCTTACATGTGAGATTGCCTATACCTCCATCGAAAGAAATCTTATAAGAAAGTATTGTTCAAATGTTCCCGCCATAGAGTTTGTGGTGGGTTGACTATAGGTGACACTAGAAGCGTACTTCCGGTAAAAACGGAAACCCATTTCTTAACAATGGAGTTGTTATTCTTCTCCGCTAGGAGTATGTGTTCTGTGTTTGTGGTTCATTTCACGCATGACATTGACATGGGCCGCGTTCCCTTTTGCGCCAACAGCGATAATATCACTGATATCGCGCTCACACTTCGTTCCGATTTGATGTGAGCGCGCCAACGATAGCAGTATTTACGTCACGGATGACGTCACTATCGCCGCCATTTTGCGATTACAGTGATATCGTTCTCGAGCGTTAGCACTGTGAGCAGTCTGTCATATTTGACGTTTTGAGTTGACGTTCATGTCCTTACACACTTCTGATTCGTTATTTACTTTGTTTTGACGTTACAAAACGTCAAAACAAAGTAAATAACGAATCAGAAGTTCGGCGCGCGATGCGTGCGATAATAGCCGTTCCGAATTGAAATCGCGTCAACAGTGCTGTCAGCGCGATAATCAAAACGGAACAGCTTTTAGCGCTCACATCGCCAACAGTACTATTGGCTCAAAAGGGAACGCGGCCATGATAAACTGTTGTTTATGGATATTAAGGACCCTAAAAACATTCAAACGTGTTTGTCAAAAGTTTTTACGTGTTTGTCAAGCTCTATGGCGATCGATGACTCAAAGATTTGTCTGGCAGAATGCGCCCAAAATTACATTAGGTGCATTCCAACAGACAAGCCGCTGGGTCATCGGTTGCCTTAGATAGAGTATATTTTAACCGACTCTATGGCGATCGATGATTCAGCGGCTTGTCTGTTGGAATGCACTCAATGACAGGTGACAGACAGCTGAAAATCTGAAATCATGAAAGAAAAATGAGTGAACTAGTAAAAGGAAAATTTTGTTATTTAAATTCAATTTTTCCTGAGTGACCTAATGTTGCAAACTACAGCACATCAATTTCAGTTTTCTACACGAGAAAAAGTGTAAAATAATGGCAGTAAATTTAGAAAGTTGTGACAGTCTTCCTCCTGATGAAGAGCCGAAATTGAAATACGATCGAATGGGTAATGATGTCCAAAACATTCTGTTGAAAGACGCAGTAAGTTGTATTTGTGTTCACACAAAATTTATTTGCCTCGGGACACAGTGGGGAGTGATACATTTGTTGGACCATCAAGGCAATACTGTGCCGATCTCTCAAGACGGAAATGAAAAAGAGTTGCAAGCTCACGCGATCGCTGTAAACAAGATTTCAGTCGATCTCAATGGAGATTATATTGCGAGCTGTTCTGATGACGGCAAAGTGGTGGTGCACGGCCTGTACTCCAATGATAATACGCACAACCTCTCGTTAGGAAGAGTAGTGAAGTCAGTGGCTTTAGATCCATACTATTTCCGATCTGGATCAGGTCGACGATTTTTAACAGGTACATAAAAAGCAAAAATTTGTACCTTATTCTATATTTAATAGTGACATTCAACTAAGTATCATATCAAGTTAATGTTCATATTTATTTTTCAGGTGATAATAAGCTGATACTTTATGAGAAGTCATTTCTAAACCGGCTGCGGAGTACAGTACTTTGTGAATGTGAAGGCTATGTGCAGTCCATGGCCTGGCATGAGCGTTTTGTGGCCTGGGCCAGCGAAGTAGGTGTAAGAGTGTATGATCTAGTAGCCAGATGCTCTCTGGGCCTAATTCAATGGGAAAAAAGCCCAAACAGAAACATTGAAGATTATCGATGTAATCTGCTATGGTCAGCTCCCAAGACCCTAATGATTGGGTGGGTTGACACAATAAGGATATGTGTTATAAGGAAGAGAAGCCAAATAGAGTTGCAAACACGAGATGTAACTGAATATCTTGTAGATCCAATTCATACTTTCCAGACAGACTATTATATAAGTGGCTTAGGGCCTCTAGATGATCAGCTCGTTTTGTTGGGAGTTCCAAAAGAATGTGACCCAGAAACGGGCAAAGCACAGAGGCCTGTGCTGTCAGTGGCTGACTACAAAGACTGTGAGTTTTGTGAAGTGTCCACAGACAGCCTGAACATCAGGGGCTACGAGGCTTATTCATGCAATGATTATTATTTGGACATGCTTATTGAAGAAAACAGATTCTTCATTGTGTCACCAAAAGACATAGTGATTGCTAGTCCCTATGACATTGACGACAGAGTGAACTGGCTAACAGAACATAGTAGATATGAAAAAGCCATCACTGTTTTGGAAGAAGTTGGTGGTAAAACATCAAAGCATTCTGTGGTCACTGTTGGTGTGCAGTATTTGGATCACCTGATGTCCGAGCACATGTACGAGGAAGCAGCCATACTATGTGCCAGAATATGTAAGACGGATAAAGTTTTGTGGGAAAACCAAATTGTAAAGTTTGCTGAGGTGAACCAACTTAGAACTATTAGTCCCTATGTGCCTAAAAATCCTGATCAAGCCTTAAGTTCACACATCTATGAATTAATATTTTATGAATATCTAAAAGTTGACCCACAAGGATTCTTGAAATTAGTTAAAGAATGGAACCCTGAACTCTACAAAACTGGTTACATTATAAAGGAAGTAATAGAACATTTACTTACCACTGAAGTTGATAAAAATGTTTACCTAGAGGCACTCGCTTTACTTTATTGCTATCAAAAAAAGTATGACAAAGCTCTCAATGCTTACTTGAAGCTGCAGCACAAAGATGTCTTCGAGCTGATCACTAAACACAGTATGTACAATGTTATACATGATAAGATATTGGATCTGATGACTCTAGACTGTGATAAAGCAATTTCTGTACTCCTGGACAAAACAGTGATATCTTTGCAACTGCAAGTACCTGTAGAAGTTGTGGAGAAGCAGCTTGCAAATAATGACATTTACCTGTTCAAGTACTTGGATGCATATAGCAAGATCGAACCCAATGGCAGGTATCATGGAAAACTTGTGAGGCTGTATGCTAAGTATGCAAGAGAAAAGTTACTTCCATTTCTGAAATGTAGTGACAGTTATCCAATACAGGAGGCACTTGATGTGTGTCAAACCAATGGTTTTTACCCAGAAATGGTATTTTTACTAGGGCGAATTGGAAACACTAGGGAAGCCTTACAGATCATTATAGAACAATTGAATGACATTAATCAAGCAATAACTTTCTGCCAGGAGCATAATGACAAAGAACTGTGGACTGACCTCATCAAACAGACAGTAGACAAACCAGAATATGTTACCTTGTTGCTTAAGAGAATAGGAAACTATGTCGACCCAAGGATGCTGATTCAGAATATACAGCCTGGCTGTGAGATAAAGGACCTGAAGGAATCCTTGGCCAAGATGATGTGCGACTACCACCTGCAGCTCTCTGTGCAGGAGGCCTGCAAGGTGATCACTCTTAGGAACTACTTTGACTTGCATGAAAAACTAATTGTAGGTCATCAAAGAGGCATATCAGTAACAGATGATTTCCTGTGCTGTGTGTGCCAGGGTCGTATCATAATCAAAGACTTGGCCAATGCATCTGACCTAAAAGTGTACAACTGCCGGCATTCGTTCCATGTGGAATGCTTACCAGATGGTGTTCAGTGCAATACATGTACTGTGTGCAGTGCGGTCAAAATGTGACCAATTTTACTTGTATTCAAGAAAGCTCAATGTAGTGTGGTAGTTAGATTTTGTATATATTAATTAAGTAAACAATATTTTTCCATATAAGCTCATTAATGAATGTATATTGTATGTATTGTGATTTATCAGAATTATCAGCCAACAATTATTTTAGATTTTTTATCAGTCTGGTGCTTTTGTAATGAAGTGGCTTGTATTATTTTCCTGGTAGCATTAAAATCCTGTATAATAATTAACTGTGCCATTTTATTCAGTTTTTCAAGCTTGTTTAATGATAGTGCTGAAGGTTTTTTTTATCAAAAATGATCCAAAGAGTTGGAATGAACAAGGACATTTTTTTTGTCTAAAACTAATAAATCATATAGAAAGTACCTACCTACTAACTTTTTAGCGCCTGGCCCTTTCATCGCTATAATAGCTACATCCTTAGAGTAAGACGCGACGAAGCCGCGATGCTCGAAGGCTACATCCCATGAATAAATTCGAACAATATAATAATAATAATTATATATAGCATGCAAGATAAAAACTTTATGGTTCAGCTACATCACCCATATCCCCAAGTAACTTTTTTTTTCGCGATTCAGGGTTGGTCCTCTTATACCTAGTAGTAAAAAAGTTGTTCAGTTTGATTATTGGTACAAAGAAACGGTTTTCCCATTTTTGGTTAATTCATTATTAATTTAATACCCTGTAGAAACCTTGATCGTCGGATAAAACTGTCTCGCGATCGTGAACAAGTACTCCTCGTGATATTCGTTATCGTAGAATTTCGCGCCTGCCGCCCATGTCGCGCCGTCGATGTTCATTTATTCATTATATATATAGCCCCTTGTTTTAAAACTTTGACTAAAGTTAAACGTGATAAAACGGATGCTATCACTTCTTATTTGCTGAAAGAAGGACAAAGATAGCACCAGTTTTAAACCGGTCTAACTTGAGCCCATGATTTCCAATCGACTAGTAATTATCATAAAATGTAATCTGTGATAAATAGGGTACTCACTAACCTGCCTAATTATCTAGTGCTAAAAAGCTTAATATTGTTGGTTTCTTTGCCTACCTTGAGGCTGTGCATTATATAAAAAAAAAAAGTTAATTTACTTTGTTTGTTGGGGTAACATTTTAAACTTTTATGGCGCGTTTTTAATTTTATTCAAAACTAACTTTCAAACGCGATAAAATCTAATTATTTTACTGACATTTAGGTATCGACACGATGAATAGAAACCAACACGAAAACGAGCGAATTAAATGGTATAAAAACCAATTATCTCCATTCGGTCAAAAAGTATTGGGAAAATTGGTAGAACAATGGAATTCAGGTAAGATTTCAGACTTCAGGACTGTGTGAGTATTAAAATTTAAGGGACGTTGTTGCCCATGGTAGGTACTTAATTAAATATAATACGAATCGGAATTACCTACCTATAAATAAATTAGATTGTAGTGTTACGAAAAGAATTTACGACTCTGATTGAAATAAAACGGGTCGGAGAGAATAATTACCTACTGTACATAGGTATAGGTACTTTCTGATTTGATTTAGTGCTAGGCACTGATTGCATACTTGCTGATTTTATTATTGATTTGAATTGATTTACAGAGCGTGCCAAGTTAAGTCAAGTGCCAAAATGCTCCTCCAGCTCTGGCCCAAGGTCAAGGAAAAGCTACACACAGCAAAAGAAAATACTCAAGTGAATATTATAATTATTTATTTTACAATAAATATCTACTAACATCAAGTTTCAGAAACAATACGACTAATGCAAATGGGTTGTTTTGTTATTTACCTAACCACTTAAGTAGGTACTTAAACAAAACTTTAAATAGCATTTTGATTATAATCTACATTAGTTGATACCTTTTGCAACTTGGTAAGGCTGTTAAAAATTGTGGTGATACTAGCATACCTAAGCAGTTTACAGAATGGGTGCACGGTCTTCACAGAAGATGGACATTAGTTCAATAATCATCGCTGTGAATTTTATTATAAGTACAGTACGAAGCAAACATGTTGAAATCGGGTGCGGATTGCGCAGAACGCGTAATTTGAGTATGCCTAGCGGTGAGGTACGCGGGCGGTGGGAGAAGGGCGCGCGCTATTGGTCGCTCACAAGTGCACATGCGCGAACTTATCCCCGCTCCGTCGAACAAGTATCAAGATGTATGCCTCGTACTGTCCGCCTATACGTTTCCTCTATCTCTTAGTTTCAGGGATTCACATGCTTATAGTCCTATGGCACCGTCAACGGTACAATTTCAAGATACCAATACATCGATTAACAAACCGGCAATTATTGATATTCAGAATTTTCCAGTAGCTGAGATAGAAAATTGCAATGTATTGTCTAGCAACGATTTAATAAATATATCCATCGAGAAAAATACAGTGACTGAAAAATTTAACGGAGTTACCGAAAAAGTAAATTGTAAACCTGTAGAAAGAGAGAACATTATCACTCAAATATCTAATAATGAAGTCACACGGCCAGAACCTTCTCAAAAACCATATGGTATTAACTGGAATGATATGGTAGATTCAGAGTTGTTTCAAAATACTTTGCCTGCACAAATGGCAGAACACGCCATCGCCGTAGTTCCAGATGAACCTCTCATATGTGGTCAGCAGGCAACTGAAGATCTATTCGGTACAGTTGGAGGCAAATTATTAAAAAAGAAAGCTACAAAACGTAAAAATTCAACGACTCTGATGGAGAAAAAAGTGAAAAAGTTATTTGCCGATCCAAAGGTTCTGCGTAAAGAAAAATATACGAAAACTGTTAAAAAATGGCTAAAAGATGTCGATGAAAATGTCTTGGACGAAATTGATGACAAGAGTGTTACACTCAAAGAAGATGATAAACTTCAAATTGAAAGTGAAGATAAAAACGGCAAAATAAATATATCTAAGAACAAACAAACAAAAAAGAAAGTTGTACAAACAAAACTTGCCAATAAGGATGGCATTATGAAGTATGGGAAGGCTGAAACTGTGACTGTAGATGATTTAAGTGTAAAAGCTCTAGTTGTAAAGAATGATACACAGATAAAAGATGCTGTAAAAGAGAAAAAAAATTGTAAATCAAAGTTCGTTGCTCCGATCAAGTCTCAGATACCAGTTAAAGACGTAGTATATGATGTAGTAACAGTAGACGACAGTAATATTGGAGAACATCTTAAAGGTTTGGTCCAGACAAGCGGAAACACTGAAGTAGTAGCTGTCCTAGTTTACAGGTAAAGCAACGAAAATGATAATTCTGATGATGATATAAGATGTAAATAAAATTTTATTAATTAATTTATTATATTGTAGGAACGGTTTTAGTCAACTCAACAGCATTTACACTGAAGATACTTGCATTCCTGATGGGATTCTCCTAAACATTAATGAGCGTTTTTTCTTAATCAAAGAGATTAGAGGAAATCTTAAATATACTTTGACTGGCATCTTCGAACATAGCATTTTAAAATGCTACGACGGCAAAATGATATTAATTTACTTGCATCAGTTCATTGAATTTCGCCCTTGTGCCATGATAGATGTAAAGGTATTCTGTCATTGTCTCGTAAAACTATCGTATGAATTTTATGATTTCATGTCAGCTCTACTGAGCCATTTATCCTTGATTCATGATCAGATTTTTATATAGTTCTAAAATTTAAAAATTATATAGCTATTTCATCTTAATCGATTGCCAAATATCTGGAAAGATATTTCAATTGAATGTCGAGGTAATTCCTCACATTGGTGAAATAACGCTGGCTTGCAGCGTAATAGTAGGATATACTAGAAGAAATTCGGCGATATCACTAGTGACTCGGTAGCTCAGCGGTCAGAGCATTGGACCGGATATCCAAAGGTCGCGGGTTCGATTCCCGTCTGAGTATTGATCTGGTGCGAGTCGTATTTTTTCTAGTATATTATTTAGTATTGTGTAAAAATAGCATTGTGAATGCAAAAATCTCAAATTTAAAAAACCATTTATCCATTATTTTATAGATCGCAGGAGCATTACTGGATCCAGACAACCTTCCTGAAAGTTTTTCAGATGTTCAAAAATGTTTATCATTCACTCCAGAATATACTATAGCGACGGATTGTGCGCTACAAAAAGCTGCATGGTACTCTACTATTTTGAACGAATGTGCTTCAAAGTTAAAGGTCCTTTTGGTAGAGAACTCGATATGGAAAATCTTCGAAGACGTAGAGATGCCGCTGGTGCCAATTATAGCAGGTGAGTTTGAATCAAGTGTACGTACTTAGTTGTCGAAAACCATTAAAGTTGATTATACACCGTTAATTTTTAAGTATAAGTATCCAAAAATAAAAAGGAGATCTCAGACCACGTGAATTCACGTCATTTCATTTTTAGATATACTTAAAAATTAACAGTGTAGATAAGGTACCTATTCCTTAGTTTTAATGCCGTTGAGATGGCGGCGGTTTGTGTACGTGTTGTACTTTCTACGCAAAGAGTAGAATTCTAATAAAATAAGGCAATCAGACATGGAAAGGCACGGAATAAGCGTCGACGTAGAGAAGCTAAAGTCAATGGAGCAAGTGCTGTTGAGTCGGATGAAGGAGGTGGAGCAGCAGTGCCACCTGGCGGCGGGCAAGGTGTTCCAGATCAACTCGCCGGCGCAGGTGCGCGCGCTGCTCTACGACGAGCTGCGGCTGGACGAGCGCAGCCGCGTCAGGGTCCGCGAGACCGCCACCACCGGCGCCAAGTCCACTTCTGAGACTGCGGTATGGTGCTTTGATGCTTCATATTTTAGCAACTTAAAGTTTGATTTGACTTCCACTTTCTTCTTTACATTAAGAGCGTTGAGAACGAGCTCCTTTATCTCGTTATTGATCGTGAGCGCGTTACAACTTATTAGGGTGTTGCAAATTTTTAATTTATGTACTCGCAGACAAACCTGATGTTAGGTTTTGCGAGACAAGTTGCAAAACTGTGTACATTATTTTTTAATAATAAAATAAATAATAAATAAAAATATTATGCCTTGTACTTCATCATTTCCATTCCTATAGGCTAGTATTCTCTTCTAAAAATCTCTCTAATAAAAAATTAATAAAATAAGTAGGTACCACCTAATATGCTGTCCGGTAAAACATGTTAGATATAATTTTCACCTTTTATTACATCACTCATTTACTCATGTTTTTTTGCAAATAAATATATCTTTATCTTTACCTAATTCACAAATACGTAAGTGGGTATAGCTCGAAGGACCATGAATTTATTCCGGTCACGCGTATCCATCGACTACTTTATTATCAAATAAGTGACCTTCCTCGCGTGCCCGTCAGCTGCGCAACCTGATGTCGCTACACCCGCTGCCCCGGCTGATCCTGCAGTACCGGCACCTGCACAAGGCGCACGCCACCTTCCTCGCCGGCATCGCCAATCAAGTCAGGGGTGGGGTCGTCAGGCCCACCTGGTAAGCTTACTTCCATAACTGGATATAGGAACGGAAGGGGAGGCAGAAAGTAATATTTGGATCTTTAGGGAATCTCGAAATACTGGTTATCAGGCTCATTCATAAGCCATTAGCCACAAATATGCCACTTTTAACTCCACTTTTGTACCCATAAGAACAAATTGTATGGTGAGCTTAACAAAAAAGCCTCCTCGTCGTAAATTTTCCAAACTGAGAGGAGTATTTTCAAAAAGTTCTGGTCCTTAAAATCTGCCCAGAAATGTCTAGAATCAGAACAGCGTCAATAAAATTGTTAGTTGTTAGCATAAGTGGCATGTCATAATACAGGCTGCAGATAGCGTCGGCCACCGGGCGCGTGGCGGCCAGCAACCCCAATTTGCAGGCCATACCCAAGAAGCCGTTCAACCTCGACATGTTCGCAGAAGCAGATCATGGTATGAATTAGAAAAACTTATAAAAATATGTACCTACTAACATACTTAGCAACTTTTATTTACGTTTACCTCCCAAACTGTTCAGGAAATATTAATATCGTAATATTATGTGACTTATAATAATGTAACTCTACTGAAAAAATCTTAAAAACAAAGCAAAACACTTAGAAATAAAAAAAGAGAGAGAGAGAGAAACTTGGTAACCTCCTCCTTTTTTGAAGTCTGTTAAAAATGGCGGTCGTTGTTGGAAGCAGAGGCGCTGAACTTCCGGTCGGTGTACGTGGCGCGCGCGGGGCACGCGCTGCTGGCGGCGGACTTCAAGCACGTGGAGTGCCGCGTGTTTGCCGCTGCCTCCGCCGACGCCACACTGTTAGAGGCGTTGCATCACCAAGATCTGTTCCGGGCGCTCGCTGCTAGCTGGTCAGTACACATTGTCTTCAATAGTGGTAGGTTTAGGTGCGGCGGACTTCAAGCACGTGGAGTGCCGCGTGTTCGCCGCCGCCGCCAGGCTGCTAGAGGTGCTGCATCACCAGGATCTGTTCCGGGCGCTCGCTGCTAGCTGGTCAGTACATTGTAGTGGTATGTATAGGTGTGGCGGACTTCAAGCACGTGGAGTGCCGCGTGTTCGCCGCCACCGCCAAGCTGCTAGAGGCGCTGCATCACCAGGATCTGTTCCGGGCGCTCGCTGCTAGCTGGTCAGTACATTGTAGTGGTATGTATAGGTGTGGCGGACTTCAAGCACGTGGAGTGCCGCGTGTTTGCCGCCGCCTCCGCCGACGCCAAACTGTTAGAGGCGTTGCATCACCAAGATCTGTTCCGGGCGCTCGCTGCTAGCTGGTCAGTACACATTGTCTTCAATAGTGGTAGGTTTAGGTGCGGCGGACTTCAAGCACGTGGAGTGCCGCGTGTTCGCCGCCGCCGCCAGGCTGCTAGAGGTGCTGCATCACCAGGATCTGTTCCGGGCGCTCGCTGCTAGCTGGTCAGTACATTGTAGTGGTATGTATAGGTGTGGCGGACTTCAAGCACGTGGAGTGCCGCGTGTTCGCCGCCGCCGCCAAGCTGCTAGAGGCGCTGCATCACCAGGATCTGTTCCGGGCGCTCGCTGCTAGCTGGTCAGTACATTGTAGTGGTATGTATAGGTGTGGCGGACTTCAAGCACGTGGAGTGCCGCGTGTTCGCCGCCACCGCCAAGCTGCTAGAGGCGCTGCATCACCAGGATCTGTTTCGGGCGCCCGCTGCTAGCTGGTCAGTACATTGTAGTGGTAAGTATAGGTGCGGCGGACTTCAAGCACGTGAAGTGCCGCGTGTTCGCCGCCGCCGCCGCCGACGCCAAGCTGCTAGAGGCGCTGCAAGTTGCAACACAGGACATCGCTTGCTGTTAGCTGGTCAGTACACTGGTGGGCTTCAATAGATAGAGTCATATGACTCTGGTCTAAGGAGTAATATCTTCTAGAAGTTCAATTCAATAAGTTTCAGATACAGATGCGTGACTCCAGCTTGACATAGCTTACCTTTTTCCAGGCTAAGCAAGAGCGAAGAAGAGATAACATCGGAGGAGCGCGAGCGCACCAAGCGCATCGTGTACGCGAGCCTTTACGGCTGCGGCGCCTCCAAGCTCATGGACATACTCCACGTGTCGTACCAGCAAGCGCTCGACGTGCTCGCCTCGTTCAATAGTTTGATATTATTTTAAATCGATCGCCAAATTTAGCATTTGGAGCTTCCAGAAAACTATAACATCCAAGCTTCGATCATATAAAAACCCTAGGTATTCATATAGTATAGTGGTGGCCGGATAATTAGAAACACCAATCGATTTTCATATAAACGAGGTAACTTTGAAGCCTTGGTTCTCCGCCAAGAATTGACCTAGCTGTGATCTGATGATGGCCATCCAGGGAGTGAATGGAGGAGATCAGATCACCCAACTGATCTGATCAGCATTCAAAGAGCTATTTGGATATTTAAAAAAAAACTGTGAAAATAGCATTAAAATGTATAAAAATTCTGAAACTAAAAACTTTGATCCTTGCAGGTCTTAGAATGCTGATCAGATCAGTTGGGTGTGTATAGTGATCTGGATCTCCTCCATTTACTCCTTGGATGGCCATCATCAGATCACAGCTAGGTCAATCCTTGGCGGAGAACCAAGGCTTCAAAGTTACCTCGTTTGTATGAAAATCGACTGTGGCCACCACCACTGTCAGCGTTGATCACGTAAAGAGTTACGAGTATCTTGTTTTGTGGAAGTTTTATTTAGTAGGACCGAAGACAATACACAATAACAAAGCGCTTCCCTTTTTCTATTATGCTCGTTGGTAATAATATTGTGTGGTGGGCAGGGACGTTTCCGTCGCTGAAGGCGTTCGGCGTGCGCGTGACGGAGGAGTGCATAAACGCGGGCGGGTGGCTGCGCACGGCGGGCGGGCGCGCGCGCCGCTTCCCCGCGCTGGGGGGCGGGGGCGGGGGCGGGCCGCACGACGAGCGGGCGCGCGCGCATCGCCAGGCACTCAACTACGTCGTGCAGGGTGAGCGAACAGAATGGCTAAGGCCCTGGCTACACGGGCGGAGAAAACTACCGCAAACCATATCAGACTACACGGAATCAGGTTTATCGGTCTCTTTTATTCATAATCACTGCTCTTGGCAGCTCTTATAACGAGTGTAACAAGACCTTCGACGAAGCCGAAGTCCACGCATTCCGCCCATCATCAGGATCATTTTTGTCTTTTAGACTATACCTGGGAAACCAATAGCTACGATGGCTACGAAGTTGTTGAAGGTCAAAGTCAAAAATGTTTTTTTTCAATTTTTTTATGAAATCTTATTTTATTCGCTATTTCGAAATTTTTGTCCAAAGAAACATTATCAAAATTTTTAGTATTTCGTAACAAACGATGACTTCAAAACGTCATCACTCAATGTATCTCATGAGCACGCACATAAACGCTGCCTTTCAACTCGGCCGCACGCAGCTGTGTAGCATACACTCGCTCGCAGGCGCGATCTGTTGTACGCGTTACATTGCGTGGTAAAGTACGCTGTGCTTTTTTGACACCAAAAATTAAAATCGTTTCCCAGCAATAATTTTGAACAGAAATGGTCCTGATGATGGGCAGAATACGTAGACCTCGGCTTGGTCGAGGGTCTTGTTACACCCGGTATTAATCGAATTAGGTATATAAAGTTAAGTTAAGCGCAATGTTTGGGTGCGGGCAGCAGAGAAGTCGGCGCGCAGAACAAACGCTTGCAACTCACGACTTATTGAGATCGGGTGCGGCACGGCAAAACTAATGAGGTCGTGCCCGCTCCCCGAACCTTGGGTCGCAGACCATACTTAACTTACCCGAGGACGCAATCACGACTTAACTGCGCGCGCGGCCGGCTGCGTCTCGCGTCTCGGCCACCACTGCGCGCTGTCTCGATGAAGCTCGTCACAACCGCGCAGTGTTTAACAAGATATTTGCTTATCGGTCACCATCAAAGGGAGAAATGTTAAACTTCGAGCGCAGGGTCAGCGGCAGACCTGTGCAAGGTGGCGATGGTGTTGGTGCAAGCGCGGCTGAGGGAGCGCCCCGGCGCAGCACGCCTGCTGCTGCAGCTGCACGACGAGCTGCTGTGGGAGGTGCAACATGAACACCTGCACTGGGCCGCCGGTGAGCACGCCACTAGTGTAGGCGGTAGTCTGTGCCGGTGTCGGTACAGCGCGCTTGCTGCTGCAGCTGCACGAGCTGCTGTGGGAGGTGCAGCATGAACACCTGCACTGGGCCGCCGGTGAGCACGCCACTAGTGTAGGCGGTAGTCTGTGCCGGTGTCGGTACAGCGCGCTTGCTGCTGCAGCTGCACGAGCTGCTGTGGGAGGTGCAGTATGAACACCTGCATTGGGCCGCCGGTGAGCACGCCACTAGTGTGGGAGGTAGTCTGTGCCGGTGTCGGTACAGCGCGCCTGCTGCTGCAGCTGCACGAGCTGCTGTGGGAGGTGCAGCATGAACACCTGCACTGGGCCGCCGGTGAGCACGCCACATCCTCTCTCATACCAGTAAACTGATGTATTCCCTGGCCGATATTATTCGATTTGATTGACTTCTGCGCGGTCCAACGTCTCCAGCCCCTGATTTTGTAACTTTGGTTGCAAATTGCAATCAACTCTGACAGAAATCGCAGTTACATTGCTGCTTACTGAAGCAGTGTGACAACTATCTTAATTAAAGCAGCAATGTAACTGTGGTTTAAATCGAGAATTGTTAGCAACAGAGTTACGTTATTAGGGGGCAGACCTGATAATGCCCCATGTAGTTAAGTAAGTACCTAATTAATGGTGTGGTGATCAAAACAGTGTGCCGCCAACTATTATGTAGGTATTCTGTGGTGCCGCGCCCATCTGAGTATTTCCACATTATCTGTGTTTGTTAATGTGTCGCCGTTTATGCCTTTTGCACTTATTTGGCTTGCACAAGTATCCAGCATATTGATACCCTATCCCCGGCAGGTGTGGTGAAGGAGACGATGGAGGGCAGCGGGCGCGCGTGCGGCGTGCCGCTGCGGCTGCCCGTCGCCGCCGCCGCGGGGCCCAGCTGGGCCGACATGGCGCCCATATAGACTACCACATGCCGCACATTGAGCCACGAGTCGCGGCCACTAGTGGCTCAGTCAAGCCACTAGATACGCAGCTACTAATACCAGCCGCTAGTGGCTCAGTGGCCGCCGCGCGCCGGGAAGGAGCCGGCTACTGGGTTGAGTTCAGAACGTTTGAGCGTGGTTGTTTGGTTGTTTTTTAACTCGCTCTAAGGTTTGGAACGACCAAGAACTTTATATGTCAATGTCAATACAAATTCTTCATTTTCCATTTGGAATACGAATAATTTAACTTTTCTTTATACTAAATCAAATATAATCCGTTTTTTGAGGATCTACCATGATTATTTTAAAAATTAGACAAAAAAAACATCAAAAATACAAAGTAATGTCAAATGACATTGAATTTTTTTCTATAGACAAACGTCAGAGCGTTTTACAACCATCATTTTTGATGGTTGTTTGGTTGCAACGCTCTGACGTTTGGAACGACACGGTTGTGTTAACCGAACGTCACGCTCAAATGTTTGGAACGCCGTTAGAGCGTTCGGTTGTGGTTAGGTTGCACTCGGAGTAGGTTTGGAACGCGCCTCTGCGGCCGAGTGCGCGCGCGATGCGAGCCACAACCGCGGCCACAAGCAGCGCGCGCGAGCGACTCCCGCGGCTTGTGGCTCCAACGCTTGGTTTGCGCCGATACTAAACAAAATGTATGAACAACCTCGTCCGCAGCTTGTGGTCGCGACTAGTGGCTCAATGTGCGGCAGCTCTACGCTACTACTAGCAAACTAACTTGAATTGTTTGATCGCTGTACCCAGTTTTAAATATCTGTTTTGGTGTTCAAAATAAAGTTTTGACTATTAATGCTTCTTATTTTATTTTGTGATGAGTTCGCGCTCGGTAGCATGGTGCAGAGGTTTAGCGCCTAGCCATGCGATTGAAGGTTAAGCAGCAAATGCAAGGGTTGGTCATTGGATGTGTGACCAAAAATTTATTATCAATTTCCTCTGTGCTTTGGAAGACATGTTTGTTTAAGGCGTTGATCCCGGTTGCACTTGCAGTCGTTAAACCCACCAATCCGCATTGGGCCTACGTGGTGGGTTATGGCCCACCCTCCTTTCCTTACCACCTATAAGGAAGGCCTGTGCCCCAGCAGTGGGAACATCAAAAATGGCTGATGGACTGAACATCTAATTTTAATGCCCCAGCTAAAATAGCAAATAGGGTGACCAACCTTTTTTCTAATTTTACAGTAGGTACAATATAAAAGCGATCTAAAATTACAGGATTTCAGGAAAAATACGGGACAGCATTTAAAAAAAGTCCAAATCATAAATTGGCTATGTGTAGCTAGGCTCATTGTTGGATATAAGGATCCTAACAAGGCGGACCACGCGAGTGGGAGTAAAAGACGATATTTAAATTAAACTTTTATAATATTGAGAGGCGCGTTTACAAGTTGGGCGCGCGGTGACGACTGCACGGCACCCTGTTACACAAGACAAAATTGGTTCGGTAATATGAACCTTAAGGAACATACTGTGTCCCTACACCATTCCCCTCCTAAGAGGAAAAAAAAATATATATTAATTATAAAAATAAAGGTAAAACACAAAAAAATATTAAAATATCTATCCTTAAAATAACTTTTAGAAAGACACGAAAAAATTCACAATAAAACAAAAGTCGCGTCATAGCGAAAAAAATAAAATAAAAAATAACACAAGTCTTAAAGAAATACATTAAAATTTAGGGTAAAGAAATACAATAACATTATCGATTGTAATAGTGTAGCACGTCAGTCATCATTAGAAATGTTGGTTAAGTAGGTAAAATGCATTTGAACTTAAGTGAAAGAACAGAGGCTCCTTGTTAAAATGTTATGGGAACGGAAGCCTAAAGTATAATAAATTTTGTACCAGACCCAACTTGAACTTACTGTAAACATCGTGAGTGGATTCAGTCACAAAAAACAATAGTTCACTTTGGACACAATAAAAATGTTGTTTTGTTAGAGTTATGACACACTTGAAAGGGTCTAGACGAGATTTGAAGTTCACTTATGTTCAAAGTTGTAAAACTTACAATATTATACTGAGTGCTTTTGTTGAATCTGAATTGGGGAAGTGACCAATTAGAAAAAAAAAGGTACAACAGATTATTATTTTAAGAATGCACAATGTGCTGGCAAACAAAGAAAAGAAGTAAGTAGTGTATACTTTCGTTAATAAAAATAACAGCAAAGCAAACATCTACGATTACTTTTGTAAAAATAAATTGATAACATTCTAAAATAGGTTATTATAATCAAAGTATATCAATCTAATATAATAAAAACTACAAAGAAAAATAACAAGTTCTCTAATATCTAGATATAAAGTATAAAATGAAAAAGTTATAAAAAGTATAACTATAAGTTTAGATGACTGCAATATTTTACTTATCGCAATTATATTGGTCGATTTCTACCAGTCAACATATGACGTATGTTTAATGTTATATTTTTATAAAATTAATTGTTTTTCCGACATTACATCAGAACAAAAACAAAATTATTTTAATTGTAACGCAATTACATACAAATGTTAAATTCAAATGATATAAATATGTACAATATGTAATGATATGTAAACTAAATGAAATTACAATGTAAAGTTAACTTACTTACTAATTACATAGTTTCTATAGCGCAAAAATTTCAAAAGCAAAACAAAATCTTCTTACATATAAAAAAATGACCTAATTAGGTAATAATTAACTATAATAAAGATTTAACTAAAACGTACTGGCGGTCGGGTTATACGACCGTAGCGTGTGATATGGTTCTCACATGAGTTATTGTTCATGGGCATGATTCGTTTGTCCTGTACCTCATTACTATTTGAAATTTCATTTTTCTTAAAAACATCATTATCTTGCTCTATAAGCATGTAGGCTGGCTTCAATCTGTCTATTGAAATGCGAGCCTCGCGGTTAGGTAATTGAATTAAAAATACTTTTGAATTTCGCTCTAATACTTTATATGGACCATCGTATGGCGGTTTTAACGATTTGTGAACCGCATCGTCTCTAACAAAAACATATTGACATGATTTTAAATCTTTATTTACGAAGAATTTCTTCGAATTTCGTGATGACTCATTAGATGGTGTAAAGTTTCGTAAATTTTCTTGAATTTTGTAAATTAAACTAGATGGGTCACTGGAGTCATTTTCCTTAGATCTTTCATAGAACTCTCCGGGTAAACGAAGTGTTCGTCCAAAGGTTAATTCTGCGGCGCTTATTCCGTTATCACTGCGGCATGCGGCGCGCAATCCTAGCAATGCTGTAGGTAATTCATCAACCCATGAATTATTATTTAGGCGAGTCATTAACGCTGCTTTAAGAGATCGGTGCCAGCGTTCGATTGCACCGTTACTTTGGGGATGATATGGTGTTGTGCGTATTTTATTTATCCCTAATAATTTCATGAGATTCAAAAATAGATTGCTCTCAAATTGTCGACCTTGATCGGTAGTGAGCTTTACAGGACAACCGTATCGTGCGATCCATTCGTTAAAAATTGTTTTTGCGACAACTTCAGCTGTAATTTCTTTTAAGGGGAAAGCTTCAGGCCAACGTGTACACCTATCAATGATAGTTAAACAAAATCTATATCCTTGTGATGACGTTTTTAAAGGTCCCACGATATCAACGTGGATTTGATCAAAACGATTGACGGTTGGGAAGCTACCTAATTGCGAAATTGTATGACGGCTTATCTTCGCCTTTTGACACTTTATACATGTCTTAGCCCATACGCTTAAGTCTTTATTCATCCCAGGCCAGAAAAATTTTTGGGATATTAATTTACGCGAAGTTCGTATGCCTGGATGACTTAAATTGTGAATTGTATCAAAAGCAATTTTTCTAAATTCTTCTGTCAGATAAGGTCTAATAATATTTTCTGTAACATGACAATATATTGATTTATCACAAGTAGGCAAAGAAATTTGTTTGAAACATGTTTGGTTGCTATCGTTGATCTGCTGTAATAGATATTCATCTTTAGCTTGCGCGTCTGCAAGTTGACTGTAGTCAAGTACGGTTGGACAAAAAATAGTCTCGACGCGTGATAACGCATCGGCTACTATATTAGCGGGACCGTTAATATATCGTATGTCGGTCGTAAACTCACTGATAAAAAGAAGTTGTCTCGCTCGTCTCGGAGTTTCTTTATTATCTTTACTGGACTTAGTGAATGCATGGCATAAGGGCTTATGGTCTGTATAAATTATCAAATGGCGGTGTCCTACATCTTGGCATGGACCACTTTGAAAACCGCAATTCTGACTACATGGAAAATTTCTCCCCAATTAGTCCCAACTAGTCCTACTTTTTCGGAATTAGTCCCAAAAAGGACTGAAAGATATAAGCGATTTAAATGGTCCATGCCAAAGCAAACCTTCATTTTGGCAGGGACAGGCTATATCTAGTGAACCTAAACACCTAGCCAGGATCTGATTATTCAAAAAAAATCTCCCTTTTTTATGGATCCCGCAATGCCTAGAATCAAAACGAAATGAAGCGCCGTTCAAAAAATATAAAGGAATGATTTGGTCCCTGCCAAAATCAACCTACATCTTGGCGAGGACTTTTGAACCAGGTCACCTAGAGAAAATCTGATTATTGGAAACGATTCGTGTAAATTAGTCCCAATTAGTCCTAAAGCCACAAAATTAGTCCCCCTTTAGTTTAGGAGAAATTCCGTTTTTTGATATAAGTACAGTCATGTACAAAAGCGTACAGTAAAAATTAATTACATAAAACTATTCCGTTCCGTAATGCGCAGTGTTCCGATTGTAAAACATTAAGCACGAACTTTCGTAGATTGAGGAATGCACAAACAGTATCTGTGAACATAAGTTTTACAATCGGAACACTGCGCATTGCGGAACGGAATAAAGTTTTAGACCCATATTACACTATCATATACACACAAATAAACAAATAATAAACAAATCATGTATATATCATCCGAGATATATGTTTACTATCTTCGTCGGAGATAGCATCCGATAAATAATATATGATAGTGTAATATGCTCATGCCTCCCTAGCATAACCATCGAAACGCGATAATATGATATAAGAGCTTTATCACGTTTAACTGCCATAAAACAATGGAATTTGACAGTCGAGTGTCGACAAAACGATATATATCGTGTATTGTCGGTCATGTTAGGGGGGCAGCCCTTCCTCCCTCCAGTTAAACGTGATAAATCACTGGGTACCATATCACGTTTCGGTGGTCATGCTAGGCTAAGAGGGAGGGATTGTAAGGGCGTTTTCCTACGAACAAACAATGACACGACACGATTGTCAACAGTGTTGCCAGAACGTACCAAAAAGTACAGTTGTCAGCACTATAGTGCTGACAATACTGTCGTGCAGCTTGTGAATCATCTATCTGTGTCATCCATTTGAAGCAAAATGGACGAGACAGGTACCTAAATGTTGCGAAACATGTTGTCTAAATGGCTCTTAACCAGGCCATACCACACCCAAAAAAATTGTTCGTTTTTGTCATACATTACATGATGTGTTGCCGTTCTAGCGACATAGTAGCTGGATTAGCGGATTTTTTTAATATTTTTGTAATTTAGTCGCTAAAAAAGTATAACTTACCTAATATATTTTAATGTTTTTAAGCAAAATTGTGAAAAATTGAATCCTATTACATAATTTCGTAGGTACCTACACCTTTGTTAATTATGTAGGTACTATTTGCCTATAATTATTAATAAAGGAGTGCTTGATTTCATAAATTCGCTTTTATTTACACATTTTTTATCAAAACTATTTTAATATTCTAGTGACTTTTATCGATATTTTTAGTACCTACCTATTTTTTTCCAAATTTTTACACAAGTCAAAAGTTACTAGAAAAAAATACAGGCATGAAAGGCAGTGTTGCCATTTTGTTTATTCAAATTTAGCATTTTTTCACCCCATTTTACATGTATGTGAACTTGGCATTTTGCATATTTTTTTTTTTTTTAAATTAGGTTTAATTTTCAACTTTCGTCTATGACAACATTTTATGGGAAAACGGCAACACTGAATTGGCACTTGGCAGGTGTTTTTTTTTTCGTTCTTTGGTTATTTGGTAGGTTTATTTATTTTTATTTTAGAGTGTTTTTTTTTTCACTATGAGACTTCTACGGTGAAAAAAAATCAGCTGCTCCATGCAAAAGCTTTTTAAGATTTTTTTTAAGTACAATTGAATACATAATGATGGACAAATACATAAAAGTCCAATACCTTACTCTGTCAAAATGAAACAGCTGATTTTTATACGGAAATGGTTTAATCAATCGGCTCACAAACAAAAAAGTAAGTTGCCATCTTGGCTTTTTATTTTTTAATATTTCATTATTATTTTCTTGTCAAAATAGTACCAGAAACCGAGATTCATCAAAATCGGTCCACAAACAAAAAAGTTGGCCGCCATCTTAGATTTTTTAAATTGCGTTGCTGTTTTCTTGTCAAAATAGTATCAAAAACCGTGTTTCATCGAAATCGGCCCACAAACAAAAAAGTTGGCCGCCATCTTGGGTTTTTATATTTTTAACATTGCGTTGCTGTTTTCTAGTCAAAATAGTAGCAAAAAACCGAGTTTCATCGAAATCGGCCCATAAACAAAAAGTTGGCCGCCATCTTAGATTTTTTAAATTGCGTTGCTGTTTTCTTGTCAAAATAGTACCAAAAACCGAGTTTCATCGAAATCGGCCTACAAACAAAAAAGTTGGCCGCCATCTTGGATTTTTATATTTTTAACATTGCATTGCTGTATTCTTGTCAAAATAGTAGCAAAAACAGAGTTTCATCGAAATCGGCCTACAAACAAAAAGGTTGGCCGCCATCTTGGATTTTTATATTTTTAAAATTGCATTGCTGTATTCTTGTCAAAATAGTAGCAAAAACCGAGTTTCATCGAAATCGGCCTACAAACAAAAAAGTTGGCCGCCATCTTGGATTTTTTATATTTTTAAAATTGCATTGCTGTATTCTTGTCAAAATAGTAGCAAAAACCGAGTTTCATCGAAATCGGCCTACAAACAAAAAAGTTTGCCGCCATCTTGGATTTTTTATATTTTTAACATTGCATTGCTGTATTTTTGTCAAAATAGTAGCAAAAACCGAGTTTCATCGAAATCGGCCTACAAACAAAAAGTTGGCCGCCATCTTGGATTTTTTATATTTTTAAAATTGCATTGTTGCTGTATTCTTGTCAAAATAGTAGCAAAAACGGAGTTTCATCGAAATCGGCCTACAAACAAAAAAGTTGGCCGCCATCTTGGATTTTTTATATTTTAACATTGCATTGCTGTATTCTTGTCAAAATAGTAGCAAAAACCGAGTTTCATCGAAATCGGCATACAAACAAAAAAGTTGGCCGCCATCTTGTATTTTTTTATTTTTTAACATTGAGTTGTTATTTTCTTGTTAAACTAGAAAAAAACACCTGTTCCATACATAAGTACAATGCGTAGGTAGGTACTCCATCGAAATGTATGAAACAGCTGATTTTTTTTTTCGTTTTCAAGGTTGGTTCTATAATGAAAGTTGTACAGTTTGATGGTGTGATGAGAGGTTTTAAATTAATTACAAATAACCCTGTATAGGTACAAAGTTTCAAGTGAACCCATTGAAGGAAGAAAATCACTCTCTACTCCAAATATGAATAGTTTCGAAAGAAAAGCAATATAACTTTAAAATTCAACTTTATACATGACCATTTCATACTTCTTTTGAAATTATTTTGTACGCGACTGTACATGTTTTTGATATAGTCCAGGAGCCCGGGATCAAAATACCTCTAAGAAATCATTTTTATTTTATGACTTAAAAAATAAGGTTTTGAGTTTCGAAAATGCATAAAAGTTACGTATTACTTTACGTTATACTTTTGTTTTACATTATACGTTAATAACACTTCATTATTTTAACACAAACACGCAAAAATAAAACAAGTTACAAACATCGTCACTAAATAGGAGGTCGGCTCCTGTACTATAAAAACCAAACTTTAATTCCGATTTTCTCCTAAACTAAAGGGGGACTAATTTTGTGGCTTTAGGACTAATTGGGACTAATTTACACGAATCGTTTCCAATAATCAGATTTTCTCTAGGTGACCTGGTTCAAAAGTCCTCGCCAAGATGTAGGTTGATTTTGGCAGGGACCAAATCATTCCTTTATATTTTTTGAACGGCGCTTCATTTCGTTTTGATTCTAGGCATTGCGGGATCCATAAAAAAGGGAGATTTTTTTTGAATAATCAGATCCTGGCTAGGTGTTTAGGTTCACTAGATATAGCCTGTCCCTGCCAAAATGAAGGTTTGCTTTGGCATGGACCATTTAAATCGCTTATATCTTTCAGTCCTTTTTGGGACTAATTCCGAAAAAGTAGGACTAGTTGGGACTAATTGGGGAGAAATTTTCCATGTAGTCAGAATTGCGGTTTTCAAAGTGGTCCATGCCAAGATGTAGGACACCAAATGGCGACCTTCAAATAATTTTCGGAAATGAATTATCGCTGAATGTATAGCGAGTAATTCACGATCATAAGTACTATATTTTTGTTGACTCAAAGACAATTTTTTTGAATAATAACCCAGTGGTTGCCATTGTTCGTTACATTTTTGTTGCAAAACAGCTCCAATACAATTATCAGATGCATCTGTCATCAATGCTAGCGTGGAATCGGTGTAAGGATGAGACAGAGTGGCGGCGTTTTGTAATGCCGTTTTACACTGCTCAAATGCATTTTCAGCTTTTTCCGACCACGTAATAACTGTTTTATCGTTTCTTTTAGTATTTGTTAGATATTTATTGAGTTCTGATTGATATGACATTGTATTCGGTAAGTGAGAACGATAAAAGTTGACCATGCCTAAAAATCGGCGTAACTCTTGAATGGTTTTAGGTTTTGGGAAATTGACAATAGCATTAACCTTATCTTGTAAAGGTTTAATACCGTCTGCGCTTACATCGTGACCTAAAAATTGAACTTTACTTTGACCAAAAGAACATTTAGATAGGTTAATCGTAATACCGAATTTTTTGAAACGCTGAAATATAATCTCTAAATGATTTTTATGTTGTTCTTCGTTATCGCTTGCAATGATGACATCATCCAAATAATTGTAATGAAAATCTAAGCCTTGTAATACATGGTTCATAAAGCGTTGAAATGTTTGCGCTGCATTACGTAAACCGAAGGTCATTCTAGGGAATTCAAATAAACCGAATGGAGTAATAATAGCTGTTTTTTCAATATCATCAGGATTTACTTTAATGCAATGATAAGCTCTGTTCACATCTAATTTAGAAAATATTTTCTTTCCTGCCAATATATAAGTGAAATCACGTAAATGGGGAATAGGATATCGATCGGGTTTTGTAATAGAATTTAATTGGCGATAATCTCCACAAGGTCTAATATCTCCGTTTTTCTTCGGGACTATGTGTAGTGGACTTGCCCACGGACTTTTAGAAGGTCTACATATTCCGGCTTCTTGCATGATACGAAATTCTTCTTTGGCTTTTTTATATCTGTCCGGTGGTAGCGGACGTACACGAGCGTGAACAGGAGGACCAGAAGTTTCAATATAATGAAAAATATCGTGCGATTGAGTTTCCTGGAATGACATAGGTTTCGTAATCTCTTTATACTTACTTAGTAAATTGCTATATGGATGTCCATGACTAATCGTATTTATGGAAGGTTCAGCAACACTTACCACAGAAGCGATTACATTTAGGTCGGTCACTTGGTCTCTTAACCTACGTGCACTAAGGTCCACTAATAGTTTATGATAAGTGAGAAAGTCAGCACCTAATATTGGTTGTTTTACGTCAGCAACGATGAAGTCCCACCTATACGGTCTGCGAAGTTTAAAGTTTAGCACCATGGATTTCACACCGTAGGTTTTAATTTCAGTTCCGTTTGCTGCGTATAGTTTATAATCCGAACACTGCGATTGTGAACGACACTTATTACGATTAACGGGCAAAACCGAAACGTTTGCTCCCGTATCTACTAAAAATTTAAGTCCACTATTAATGTCTAAAATACGTAAGCGGGCGCAAGGTGATACGGCACAGATTTCCGCTGACAACTGTGCCTCGCTTCCTAGTTTTCCGGCTGCGCTGGAGTTGTGGCTTTATTGTTCCATGCGCAGGGTTGCACGCATTTATGAGCCTTCTCTTTGTATTTCTCATGGTAAAAACAAAGGTTTCCAGGACTTGAACGTTGTGGCCGCTGCGATAAGTTATTTCTGTGCCGGCTAGATGATCTGGAGGAGTACCGGCGATATTGATGGAAATTTCTATATCTAGGACGAGAGCGTTCCGCGTTCAACACGCGAATATTTAGTTTCGCTATTTCTGCTCGCAACAGCGCAATTTCGTTTGTTGTATTAGAGGTGGTCGTTATTGCAGCCACTTGACTTGAGCGAGTCGCCTCAGCTACGTTGTCTGCGACCGAGGCTAGGTTTTCTAAGTCCTTCGTGTCTGTCACGGCTAATACTGCCTTGACTGAGCTTGGCAAATGTCCTTGCCAAAGCACGCGAAGTGTATCATCCGGAATTTTGTCACGGGCCAGATCTCGCATCCTTCGCAGAAGTTGAGAGGGTTTTTGATCCCCAAGCTCCATTTCACTTATTAGTTTTTCTATTTGTCTAGCCTTCGAATCTTCCAGGAGTGAAAGCAATTTTATTTTAATTGCGTTGAATTTACCAGACGCAGGTGGATTTGACAAAAAATCACTAATTTGAGTAATAATGTCCTTTGGTAACTTTGATACTACCATGTCGAAGCGCGAGTCGTCACTTAATTTTTGAGGCGCTAATATTGCTTCGGTTCTGATAAACCATACGCGTGGTTGATCCGCCCAAAACTCGGGAATTCGCGACGCTAATTGTATTGCCATGATGTCAGTAGTCGGCGTAAACAATGGTGTCGGCGTCGGAGGCTGATACGTTTCCGGTTTCTCAGTGTCCGTCATAATGCACTATTTTAAAATTTTAGTGTCCGAAATTTTATTAAAAACTTAATTAATTATACACTATTTATTTTATAGTCCAAATTATTTACGCGTATTACAAATTAAAGTTCGTTCGGGGTCACCAATGTTGGATATAAGGATCCTAACAAGGCGGACCACGCGAGTGGGAGTAAAAGACGATATTTAAATTAAACTTTTATAATATTGAGAGGCGCGTTTACAAGTTGGGCGCGCGGTGACGACTGCACGGCACCCTGTTACACAAGACAAAATTGGTTCGGTAATATGAACCTTAAGGAACATACTGTGTCCCTACACTCATGATAGCTGAAAACTCGACGTACCGTAAAATACAATATAGTTGGCCACCCTAGTTATGGTGCACTGGACCGCAGATTCAAAGGTCGCTGGTTCCGAAACGGTATTAACCACGAATGTTGTTTAGCTTAAAAAAGTAAATAATAAAAAAAACTAATTTAATATTTTTTTTATTTAAATGCTAAATAGACACGTACTACATGGAGATTCTAATGTAATATCATTTACAGAATCTTGAGAATATCTCGATTTCTTATAGTTTAACTCTTTTTACAAATAAACTGAGTAATTTTATAATATTATAGACTGTTTTGTAATTTGATCATTGTAGTGAATCAATACAGTGAAAAAATCTTGAAAATACAATGCTATCAAAACAATTCATTTTATTAAAATAAAATATTGCTCTTAAGGGGCCGTACGCTGGAAGCAATTTTAATAGTAAAAAAATTTTTCGAAATTAATGTCAATTTTGGGCTTTTCACAATGACAAAAAATTGTAGGCTCAATAGATGGCGTTGGTAAAAATGTATGAGTCAATGTCATTTTTTTACTAAGCTTCGAAGAGTACTCAGGTAGGCAGGCAGTACATCTGCCTGCCTACCTGAGTACTCTTTCCCCTTATCCCCTACCAAAATATAATAATTTACCCTAAAATATTTCTTTTTTGATAGATGTCAGCCAGCGAGCGCTTACTTGCCTCTTTGGTACAGGCCGTTTATTTTTATAAGCTAATTTAGACTCGTCTCTTTCCTTCAACGCCATCTAGTGAGGCAAATAGTTACTATTTTTATTTTCAATTTGAAAAGCCCTCAGAAAATGGTCAATCACAAAACGAGAAAGCTAGTTAAGGTTACTTTTTATTATAGGTTTATTATTGTTTAGCACATCAGTGAAAAACTACAAAATTGAAGGTGACTTTACGATTTTTTTCTATCGACAAAATTTTAGTTATCATGTTTCTGTCAATCACAAAACTGAGTAAGTACTATAATCTACTTTCTACATTATTTTTGGGACCGATAAATCAAGTAAGTAATACTCTGTGAAATCATTGTTAAAAATGTGTATTTTGGCGTTGTACGGCCCCTTAAGATATTTCGGAAGAACAGTAACTAATATCAGATCATGGTTTCGCCTGCCTGATAGGTCAGACCTCAGACATCATAAACACAATAAAAGCTTACTTTCATCTTAGGCCTAGTTGTTATTTCTATGACCCCAACTATTTTACATTAATTTTATTTTCATTCCTATTGCCATTATTATTTCGCTGTTTCGGAATAATAATTTACATGATTTTCATATTAGTAACAATACGATACGTAAACATACATGGCAAATATATAAATTCACAACAATTTGTAGCATAATATTTGTACGTAGAATATCATAATGAGGAGTTTTTGGGGAAGGATCATTTACTTTCGTAAGGAAGACTGTATCAAAAAGTGGTTGGATATAAATATAGCTTACGGCATAATGATATTCCACCGAGATTTGTACGACAATTAATTATTAGTGAGCGTCATTATAGTGGCGCCACTTTCGCTGTTAAATTACTACATTATTATAGTATGTAGGTACCCTTATTTATAAATAATTCCGATCCGACCATCCGACCATTTTTGAGGGCAAAACAAAATACTAGTTATTTTAAAGGAATAGAGTCCAATATTGAAGAACAAATAACTTTCTTGAGTTTTATTCACATAACTTAAGAAATATTTTGTTCGCAGTAAGTAGTTACGGCCAAATTATCTTAAAACAAAAAGTTCTTTAGTACTTTATTAAAAGAGTAAAAATTATGCTAGTTAAGCATAATATATTATTTTATAGATTTAAGAACGTTGGGGAAGCTAACAGTAAGTACTTAATCAACATCTGAGATTTCTGGAGATTATAATATCATATTTTATTTTATTTTATTTATTTCCACTCTTACATATTAGCCGAGTTTTAGAATCACATTAAGATCATGGAAATTAAATATTACAGAAGGCTCTTTTAACAGTCTACCATATCAATACTTACCATTAAATAAAAAAAAACAACATAAATCATTAGGCTAATGAATAATAAAAAAAAACTTAACATTATTAAAGTCTAAGTGGACGACAAAAGCTAATACTTTAAGCCAAAAAAATCACAAATTTCATAATACTTTTGAATTTAAAGATTGTACAAAGAAAAAATAAAAACAAAATTAAAGAAAAATCATTTAAGTACAAAGTGCAAGAGGCGTTTGAGATTACTACTTACAATAAAAATAATTGCATAAAAATAAATAAAAAATAAAATAAATTGCCCTTGCATTGCATAAAAATGCCTAAATATAAGCATATGTATTCTGTGATATAAGTTATGTTCAGTATTTAAAACCTTAATGCTAATAAGATTCAGTGACATGAGATTTGAGAAATACACATGATTGAGTTACAAGATAATCATAGATTCATTACATTTTTAATTAAGGCGGTTGTATGACCGAAAGTGGCGCCCTCGGAGGTTTTTATTTAATAAGTTATTAATAGAAAAAGATTTTAATAATGTTTATCGTGGAGATTTTAGGGCATGGTCTAGTATTTTTAGAAGGTATCACTACATGCCCTCGTAGTCATTCGTAGAAGTAGATAGCAAATGTGTCAAAAACGGGCACTTTTAGCAGTTTTGCTATCTACTTCTAGCTGTGACTACGAGGGAATGTAACGATACCGTCTAAAAATACTAAACTGTGGGCCCTAAAATCTCCACGATAAAAAAATTTAAAATTGTGTATTAGAATTATAATATTAAATATAATTCACCGCGGCACCACTTTCGCTCAGGGTACCACCTTAAGACAATTCATTCTCTTAACAGTTAATATTTTCAATAAAAATTAATCAAGTTCTGTATGATAAGTTCAATGTATTTTGGATTTCTAAGGCTCACATTATACAATCAAACTCAAACTTAAATCTCTGCTTGTGTACGGTTAGAAAGGGATGGCGCTATATGCGATGAATAGCACCATCCCTTTCTAACTGTACTCAAAACAGAGATTTGAGTTTGAGTTTGATTCTATAATACGAGCCCTAGAAGTTTGCATGTATTTTAAAATAAAATATTAAGGAATGAAAGAAGCCCATTTTGTTCCTGTTACCCATCATAAAGATAAAATAAAATACAAAGTTATCCGAAGAGCCGCTCCGAACGAATCGCATTACATGACATTCCATGCAGGCAATCGTCGGTGTTGCAACAGTGCCAACAGTGCCCTATGCAACTAAACGAATAAGTACAGTAGAATTTTTGAATGTGGCAACAACACAGAAAGGACACTCTCCGCCCCGCCCCAGAATCAATTACCTCACCCCTCCCCGCGAGTTCGAGTGCCGAATCGTGTGCTCATTCAATAGCCCTAGACTTCACGCACACAGTTGCACGTGTGCATAACGTCACTGTGTAGCGTCTGTGTATGTGTACGCAGCGCTTGTATGGAGCGCCCGGGGTGTGCTCTAGGCACAGAATAATAATAATAGACTTACAGAAGACGATCCGCGCGAGGACAATCAAATGATAAGCTACTCTCGAACTATTGAGTTTGCCGCGAGCAGTAGGCTAACTTAGAATAATAACACCTACAACGATAGTTCTCTACAACGCGCACTGTCAAAAGTGAGGCAACTAAAACAGCCAAAATGGCCCCGTTTTCAGATTTTCATTCTCTGTTATTACCTGTTTTGTACCCAATAAGTACAAAACAGTTTCAATTTTCCTACATTTATTAGATAAGTTTAGTTACTGGATTTTAGTTACGATTAGGTAACGTATGAAGGATATAAATTTGACTTTGCATACGAGGACACGGCTTCTAGGTGTTATTATTCTAAGTACGCTCACCTCTGCTCTAGCGTCATTTACCTGGGCACAGCGTATCATAACATGACGGCGATCTGCGCGAAGAGGCGCTGGTGCACGAGGCGCGCGGCGGCGTACGGCGGGGCGTGGAGCCCGTCGCGCGGCGCGGGCGCGTGCGCGTGCGCGCGGGCGGGCGGCGCGAGCACGCGGGCGCGCGCGCCGGCCAGCAGGCGGCCGCGCGCCGCGTTCCTGGCCTCCTGCCGGTGCACCAGCATCGTGTACCGGGACATGCGCCGCGGGAACCTGCGCAACAACACGATATGACTAAACCCTCGATCAAGGATATCGAGATATCGTTTCAGTTTATCAGTTTAAACTAATTTATGCCTTATCTATTAAATCTAAAGCACAATTTTGTTTGTGTCAACATCCACTTATGATCTTACGACATGAATAACAAAAAAATATTCAATTTTATTAAATTCGAAACATCAACCTGAGTATTTGTATTAGTATTACTCAATTTGTGGTAACAGGATGTAGCTGTGTTTATAATGAACTAATTACTGTTAAATAGTATTAGAATAGAAACTTAATAATTTTTTCAACACACTTGCTCGTAAAGTGAGCCCTAATACATCGCTTTTAGGGCCATAAACCGAGCTATAACAAACGCGTGCAATAATATATAAAACACTAGTACGTAATAATAACTAACTAAATTTCCCGGGGGAGCCTTTAACCCCTATGGGAACGCGTCCCCAAGGTGGCGGATAGGGGAGTGCTCGCCTGGTACTGCGTAAGTAGAACCAGGAGGGTAGGGGCGAAATAAAATAGCTCCCGCGGACCAAAAGGCCGCAGAAGGATACTGCGATATAAAACCCCTGCTGCGGGCTTCTTCGACATCTTCGGGGCAGAGGCCGCAGTAGTGCTGTGCGTCTGAGCTGGGGCTCACAATAGAGATGGCGGCGGAAGAACCCTTCGGGGCCAACGGCGGCGCTCACACTCCGTAGCGGGTGATAGTCTTGGCGTCAGGTGGCAACCGGCCGTAAAAAACCAAGCCAAATCACAATAACTCCAAATCATGAAAAGTACAAATAAGAAAAGGGCAAATGCAACAGGCGCCGCCATGGGACATCCTATATGCGGACGACGTCGTCATCATCAGTGAAGATTTGAACAACGTACAGCAGATTTTAGAAAAGTGGAGGGAAGCTCTGGAAACATCAGGTCTACGAATAAGCAGAGAGAAGTCCGAGTACATGCACTGTAACTTTAGGGGCGTCAACAGCAGACACACCATCTGTCTGCAGAGCACTCAGCTGAAAGAAGTGGACCATTTCAAGTACCTAGGGTCAGTCATCAGTAAAGATGGGTCAATAGACACTGATGTCACCCCACCGCATAAATACCGGGTGGATGAAATGGAGAGAACTATCCGGAGTGTTATGCGACAGCCGAATGCCCGTGCGCATAAAGGGACGAGTATACAGAGCAGCCGTCCGACCGGCCATGACATACGGAGCCGAATGCTGGCCACTCAAAAAGCAGCACGAAAATCAATTACACTGCGCAGAAATGAAGATGCTCAGAGTGGCAGGTGGTGTAACTAGGCTGGATCATGTCAGAAACACACACATAAGAGGCACCTTCAAAGTGAGACCTATTCCAGATAAACTGCAGGAGAGCCGTCTGCGGTGGCAGACCAGAAAAGTGCTAGATATCGAAACTAAACCCCGAGGACGAGGAAGACCCCGAATCACATGGATGTCCATAGTAAATAAGAACCTTAAAGAAGCCCAAGTCAGCAAAGAGACGACCCAGGACCGAGCTACCTGGAAACGCATGATACGGAGGGCCGACCCCAAATAAAATGGGAAAGGGCCAGGCAAAGAAGCAAAGAAGAAGACTAGTACGTAATAGAATTAACCCTACAAAGTTAAATTAGTACCATGCTGCAAGTTCTATGCGAGTAAACAGAGCATTCCCAATTTAGCCGGGTACTACAGTATTTTTTTTTAGTAAAAACAAAGAGGTTTTATGCTGCTAAAAATTCATATACATTTTTGGAATAAATAAATGTGTAAGTCCTTAATTAAGTCAAACAAAATATATTTATTATTATCAAATTATTCGTAATTTACAATATTTTGTTATAAAATATTAAAATATTTGCATTTTATCACTTAAAATTATAATTTTGACGTAGGCTGTATGCTCACTCACCCCTTTGTTCACAAAATATTCTTGCGTTGGGCGTGTGAAAAAGAAAAAGAAAACCTGCGCGCCTTTTCGCATAATTGTCATATTTTGTTTTTGTCGTATTTGTTGCTGTGTGGTAAAAAAATACCTTGTTTTTCCTCGCAAATGTGTTGGAAATTGAAAAACGTCGTATGAAACTCGTGAGCTCTTGCTTATTGCACACTCGGCTGAGTTACTCCCTCGCCTGCGGCTCGGGCTGCAACCTACAGCCTTGTGTGCAATGAGCAACCTAAGCTAACTTGTCTCATAATGTACTATTACTATATTTGCAACATATTTAAGATCTATCAATAAAATCTAAAGTATAAAACCTATGCAATAAACTTTATATCTTTAGTAAGACCACTATTGACATCATATCCCGAGAATTGTTTATCTGGTATATACAAACCCAAGTTAACAGGATTTAAAAATACGACGAAGCACTTCAAGTAAAGATAGGAGGTAGGTAGCGCTTAGCGGTAGGCGCTTCGCTTAGTCATCTTGGCAGGGGCAGATATTGAAATTATAATCAGTTCATAATTATAACCATATAGTTAATTTATCGTATACCCAGCACGTCATTCTGGTATACTACAAAATATAAATGACTTTTATAATATTTACTCCGATCTGTCCGATCCGATCTCCGATCGATCTGAAGCCATCTGCAAATGAACAGATATACTGTGTATGTAGCATACTTAAAAAATGTTCACCTTATTATTTCCAAGCCGTGCGCTTCCATCCTCGCGGAAAAGTCATCATCTTCACCACCCCACCCTTCATAAAGGTTCGAGAAACCATCAACAAGTTTGTACTGGTCCGCTGTAATGGCTAACACTCCCCCTGAGATGAAATCATAAGGCAGCACGTATCGGAACTTGTCGATGGAGGCGCTCATGTGGCGCGGGCGGCGCGCGCACGCGTATAGGTTGGCAGCGTCTAGTGGTAGCAAGTCTACATCATGTAGGATCAGACACGGGAACTTCTCGGCCATAGCGTGCCGAGCCCCAATATTGTACAGTATACCTTTATTCCAATTCTTGTTGTCTTGCTGCTCAATCAGGAATATCCTGAAATTGAAATAGAATTGTAACAACTATATGAAGCTAAAATAGTAAAGCCTGTATAACACGATTCAAACTTATTGGCTGCGGTGAAAATAGCCATTATGTGCATAACCAAGCCCCACTACACCCCTTTAAACTCACACAATTACATTGAATTTGTTTACTGCACATTGAATTTGTTTTAATGTGCATCATCTCGTGTGAGTTGTCATAAAGTTTTAAACGGGCCATAACAATGTCCTACTCATGAAATCTCAGTTAATTATTTTGAATTTGCCCTTACCTATTTATTACATGAGGGGATAAATAATATCAAGTGACGTTCAGTAACTTTTATAACTGTAACACTGGCACTATCAGTTGCAACAACTGCTCGCCTGTTTAATAATAATAATAATAATAATAATAATAAATAATACTTTAACTCGTCAATGCCTGAAAAATGAAATAATAGATTCTATTGTTGTCCAGACGCCGCCGTCTATGCGGGCATTGACAAATTAATGAAAGAATATTGTCTCTTAACATCTAATAACTTACTTGTAATGAATTTTTTGTTTTCTCAAGAAATTGTGTATATATGGTAGGAAGATATCTAACTGACTTTGTCTGTTCCTGTACGTGACCAATATTGCTACGCTGAACAGCGGGTTGCACTCATCGGGAGTATAGCTTCCGTTCACAATGCCATTCGCTGAGAAGTCATCATATTTCTTTGGAACTTGCCAGTTTTCTATGGACTCTGTGTTCTGCAGTATCGATTCATAAGTACAATCTGGATTTTTCTTTTTTAAAATTAAGTTCGGAGACACTTCTTTGTAGAGTTCATCAAGTAGCATCTCTTGTGGTATGTGAGCATAATTGTATTTGCCGAATGCGGCAAAGAACTGGATTGTGGCTATGAGGCATAGTGTGTAACGCAGGCAGGTACTTATTTGTAGTTGCAGGAGCTTGGTCTTTAGTGGCCATTTAGACATTTGTGTGGTCTATTTGTGCCAGCGTTGAAGTGCTGTTATATCAGACTTTCCATGAGTGTCACTAAGTCATTAGCCTGAAAAACAATATGGGAGGATTATTAAAATGTAAGTAGAATAACATTCATTACAATTATTACTATCACAATAGGAAATAGACAATACTACTTTGCTTATCAACATTGACCAAACAGTTTTATCTATGAGAAACTAGAACAAATATATCCCACAGCTTTGAAGAAAATATTCCATTACCTACTTTTGAAACAGTAGTTTTAATTTCAAAATGTAGTTGTGTTGTGGTAGTTAAGGTTTTTTAAATACAGTTCCACAAAATAATAAAATTGCCTTGTGAAGAGAAATGCAACTTATCATATCAAAGTATGTATTCTTATTTCTTAGGTAGTTATTGCTTTCTCTATGGTATGTATATTGTCAATCATGATGATATTCATAAAAATAAATAAAAACTCTGCCAATAGGTAGGGTAGGTAGTCAATGTGCTGATTATTTTACACATTGATAACTCTATTGTGCATGTATAACCGCAATGCAATGATTGCCTTGACACGCGGTTTAAATTGCACCAAATAAATCCTTCTTCTATCATTATCAGTGGCAGTGTTCATTCATAAAGCCCGCCAACGCTAGCTAGCCAGCCAGTTAGCTGTCAACTTGTCATCACAGCAGTGACAAGACAAGTTATTTAGCAAGTAAACAAACCAATGCAATCTGTTTTTTTATTAAGAAATCAATAAGAATATACAGTTTCAAGAAGTTCAATTCTTTTATACGTTAACAGAATACCAGTTTATAGTGGATAAACTGTTAGGTAAGCAAAAATAATGAGTGTTCTTACTCTTAGTGAAGAACTAACCTGCCAACCACTAGACTCACTAAGTGAAATCCAGATAATCTTAGATAATCTGCCGTCTTGGAGGACACTTTGTAGAGAATTACAACCTCACAGTGAATATCTTGTTAAAAATTCGAGTCTTATTGAAGATAATAACCCAAAATTGACCCTAACTGGACCTGCCACTTTCTGTCATTTTGATCCGGATACGGATATTCCTGAAGTGCGAAAAGAAGAAAGGAGTTTGCCGAAAACGCTTGTTTGCCATGACATGGCCAATGGATATCATGATGATTGGTAAATAAAACAATTCTTTTATATAACTTTGCAGATTCATCTTAAATCTTTAATGCTTATTGATAATTGAAGTTAAATAAGACAGGTGAGCGAGCGGAAGTGCACAACTAAAGGACACTTCAATTGACTAAATAAAAACTACAGTGGTTTTAAGCGCTCTTCACACGACGTTTAAATATAAAATAAATTAAAAACTTTTTTATTTTTAGCAAAATAGATGGAACTGGCTCTCACGATGCATATACATTTTATAATTGGGCAGGAATTGATATTTTTTGTTACTTTAGCCACCATCTTCTTACAATACCACCTTTAGGATGGATAAATGTTGGGCATGCTCATGGGGTAAAAGTAATCGGTAAGTAGTTTTTATTTATTTTATTTGTTTGGAAATATTTTAGGTAGAGTCTGGCCAGCAAGTCGTGTCATCTCAAACCCGCGGCAAATTTAAAATTTTGAATCTTTATTATGTATACCTCAAATTACTGTAAATATCAATTTTATAATTTCAGTTAAGTATATTTTTAACTTAGATTTTTGTGAAGGTGTTTAAACTGCTAAAGATCAATTTTATTATAAGTAGGTACCTACCAACATGTACTTATGATAAAATTGATCTTTCGCAGTAGTTTAAGTGAATAAAGTTTAAATTTTTTAAATGCCATGTGTTTGATTTGAGATGACTTTTGACGATGACGATTGGCTTTCCAGACTCTACCGAGTGGGTACCGAACTTCTATCCTTGTACAGATACCGGCACCTAACTTGGCAAGACAAAGATTAGACAAATCATGCGCCGAGAGTAGTGTTTATAGCTGCTGCGCATCTTTTGTCTCATCTTTATCTTGCCAAGTTACGTGCCGAGCGGTATACGTTGTCTACTCTTCGTATTTTGGACTTTCGGTTCATCGAGAACCGCCGCCTTTTGTATCAGTCAGTATATCGGTGTCGGCGAAAAACTTGTCTAAATACTTAATTATTTATTTTGAAAAATATTATTCTATTATATTTATTACCTTAATATTATTCTTCTTCAATTTGTAGTACTTAAATAAAAAAATAATCAGTAATTATTATCAAAGGGAATAATAAAATAATTATTTGTTATCATACTAATGAACATGACGTGATTTTCCAGGTACTCTTATCACAGAATGGACTGAAGGCCAAGAGATATTCGATAAAGTGTTAAAATCTGAGTCTGAGTATAAAAACTTTGCTAGTGAGCTGGTTACCATTGCGAAGACCTTAAAGTTTGATGGATGGCTTTTGAATATTGAAAATAAGGTTAGATTCTTGACAAAACGAAATATACAATGAACATGTTTTAATATGTATACAGCGCCCCTTCCCATATGTTGGCTTTCATTTCAGGTCTCAAAACCAGATGTTCTCTTGGAATTTGTTAAGTATCTTCACAAAATTTTACATAGTGAACTGAAAAATCCAGTCTTGATTTGGTATGATAGCGTTACCAAAGATGGTCATCTGAATTGGCAAAATGCTCTTAATGAAAAAAATATGTAATGACACCTTTTTAATTAATTTTTTTGCAATGTTTTGTTACTTTTGTGCCTTTATGTGAGTGACAATATTAGTTTAATTTTAGGCCATTTTTTGATGCATGCGATGGGCTTTTCATAAATTACTCGTGGACGGAAGATCAAGTCAGGGAGAGTGCGCAGGTCGCCGGGGAGCGGCTGACGGACCTCTACATCGGCATCGACGTGTGGGGTCGCAACTTCTTCGGCAGCGGTCAATTTAATATTCATGAGGTTATTCATATCTTTGATACTCGTCTTAGTCTCCTCTGATACGAGCCGAGATTATTACTTTGGGGATTTGGAGAATGACTGATGATAATAGTAGATTGTTATACAAGACGCTAAAATGACCCATTGCATACGAGGTAGTTTTATTCCCGAGCTTTAGCGAGGGAATAAATAGAAACCGAGTTACAATGGGTTTTAGCGTCGTGTGTTACACTATACTTTTCACTACGATTGCGAGAAAATAAAATACAATATTAAAAAGTTTCTACCAACCTATTTCAGTAAACGAATCCACTAGTTTTTCTATCCTCCACTTCATAAACTTTTTGTAGGAACAATATTTAAATAAATGATTTGTGCTTGACGGCAAAAGATTAAAATTATTTCTTTCCTATTACAGTCACACAATTCAATCAGTTTGTAATTATAGAAAAATTCTAAAGATTTCGCGCCATTGTACCTTTTTTTAATTTCTGCTGTAGCAGCTAAGCAGCACAAACACGCATTCTACGATTCACTCTGTGCACAGAGTATAAATTAAGTCTATGATTTCACCGAAGTGATGCTTTTAGTTCCATTTTCAAAAATAAGAATGAGAAACAGTTTTAAGTCGAGCGAGTTTTTATTCGTGATTATGAATAAAGACTTTTTCGTTTTAGTATGCTCATTGGTAATAGACAAACATTAAAAAAGAAAAAACTTTATTCCCTAGGGGTTATTACGCTATTTTATCTCGGCTCTTGTACGTTACAATGACGGACTTTTTGAGTAAGAGGAGTGAAAAATACTTTTATTTACCTAATTAGAAACCAACAGTATTTTTATAATATCTTATAACATTAATAGTTACTTAACAGTAAGGCCAATGACAGGTTTCTCTTAATAACTAGGATAGATTATAATTACAGCGTAACATATAGACTAATGCGAGTTATTTATATATTTAACTAGCTTCTGCCTGCGACTTCGTCCGCGAGGATATTCAAGAAAATTCTTAGGAAACGTTTAACTAGGATAAATAGTATTCTATGTTTTAATGTCATCAAAATCAGATCAGCCGTTTTTACATGATTAGACTAGACGGGTCTCCATCAAGCGCGCTGCACCGCCTTTTCCTCTCACCCTCCCCCTCTCTCTCACTCTCCCCCCACCCCTCCCTAAATCAATTTAACTCATAGAAATCGATAAGACAACATAATCTCATAGTGTAAAAGTATGTAAGTAGTTACCTAATAAATACGATAGTAGCATAACTTCTGTAGTCGCTCATCTGTACAATCAAGCTTTCATCCCCTACTTCAACCCCTCCAACCCTTATTTTGCAATAAAAGGTACCCTTTGTCCTTTCTCAACCTCTACTTTATCTCTGTACCAAATTTTATCAAAATCGGTTTAGTAGTTTAGGCGTGAAAGCGTAACAGACAGACAGAGTTACTTTCGCATTTAATTAATATTAATATAATATATAATATATTAATAATTGATTATATTAATATTAATATATAGTATTATATAGTTTATTATATAATACTATTATTTATGTTAATACTTACCTGCATAGAAATAACGCACTCTATTTAAGTATTTACTTAGTTTTCCTCATCATCATAAATATCTTATCTATCATTTATAAATAAAAGATTTGTAACAAGTTTCGCGTAAAAACCAGAGTCAAAAAATGGTGCCAAATTTTAAATGTTGTCCAATGACGTTAGTTGATGTAGAGAGGTCGTTTTAGGCGTACTTAAACTGGTGACGCGTTCGAAAAGAAACATACTAAATAGTGTATTTTTTGCTGTTTTTGTACCGTCTTAAATATATAAAAATAAAAATGGTTTTTAAATTTTAAATTGTGCATATTTTGAGCATATTAACAGTCTTTAGTGCATATTTCGGCCTTTTTAGTGCAAATTTGCACGAGTATTTTAGCACTTTGTTAGTGCTAAAATATGCATGCAAATGCATATAATCCGATGTTTAATGATGAATAATGTTATATTTTTTATTGCAGGCTATAGACATAGCTTACTCAGCCGGGTGTTCTTTAGCAATATTTGCGCCTGCTTGGACTCACGAAGCGATAACTTTAGACAAGAATGACTTCGATTGCGTAGTTAATCTGGTCACATTAGATAAATACGATCACTTCTTGCTGCGGGATCGAGCTTTGTGGGATAGCATTTGGCCGTATCTCAACACTAGGGTTCCTTGCAAGCTGCCGTTCAAAACCTCTTTCTGCCGAGGACAAGGAAAGAAGAGACGTCTATATGGAGAGGTATAACTTTGTTTTTTTTTCTTTTATATAAACTACCTATTTAAATATTCTTATTTTGTGGTTGTGGATTTTAGGTGTTATGTCCAGTTCCTTGGTATAATTTGCGGCACATGCAATATCAACCAAACTCTTCCCATGGACGACATTGTTATAATATGATTGCAGTAAGCAAATTCAGAGACACCGCACAAAAAAACAAAAAAGGAATAATAAAAAATTCCCAAGAAAAAGCTAGCACAAGCAAGCTAGAAGTGGGATTCACGCCTGAGTTAGATGAAGACAAGAAAAATCAAAGTATGAAAAGGAAGATTAGAGATGTTGTTAAACGAATATTTAAGATTAAAGCTAAAAATGAAATAGAAAGTACTCACGGTGAACAAGAAGAAGAGGAAGAAGAGGATGAAAAGGAAGAAGAGGAAATCCCTGCAAAACAAAACAAACAAATATACAGGAAACCGGGCATAAGTATGATAAATATTGGTGCATCTGAAAGTGTAATAGCAAATAAAGAAAAAAAGAAAATATTTAATCTTCGTGGTAAATCAATGGTTTGGACTTCGGTCAATATCAACCTAGGGATGCCGGGACAGCTGGTGGTGACACGTTATGAACTTGCGTTTGTGGCCGATGAGCGCTATTGTCTCGAGGTTTACTTCAATGATAGCTTCACCGGTGGCTCCTGCCTGAAGGTGAACCCCTGCGACAAGCATAAGACGTATCGTAGCCGGATTGTAAGACTGTTCCACTGTGATTTTACCTGTATAGATACATTGATATTCTGCGTGGTCACTAAAAATATGTTTGGCTATGAACAACAATCATTAAATATAAAGCTATCGGTAGAAAATGCAAACAAAGATCATCAGGAAGTAATTTTAATTGGTCGAAATATTCCTATAGAAGAGCACAAGGAACAAACGGCTTCTTCAATTGTGTATATTTATCCGCTGAATAATAGAAAAGACTCTCTATTCCGAAACATACAAAACTACATACTGTTAAATGAGCCAGATTTTTATGTTCCTGTAGAAAACTCTTACGATTGGATAGTCAGGTTGGTAAATATCATAATGATTTATAACTCAGTATTTCAACCAAATTGAATATTGGATTGGTCTACTACGAGCATAGAGTCTGTGCGGAAAGAGAAACGTCATGGGATATGTGCTTGAATACCGTTTTTGTCATGTTGACGGCACTGTTATACGTCATCATAGTGCAACTATCTGCCCCCTTAGCATGACCACTGAAACGCGATGTGATATAGCAATTTATCACGTTTAACTGTCAAGAGTTAATGGATTTAGACAGTTGAGTGTCGATAAAACGCTATATCACGCGATATAAGTATATCGTGTTTTGTCGGTCATGCTAGGTCAACTGGGGGCTTACCATCAGCAAATAAGAAACCGTTCAGTTCAAAAGCAGGCCTTAAACAGGACTGCTTAAGGCCTGCTTTTATACTAACCATTGAGGCCATAGGTACGAAAAAGTAAGGCAGGTTAATATAAGCCCTGCTATAAGAGCTCATAGTAAGGCCCTTGAACCTTTTAGATATCAGGATACTACAACGTAACAGTGCTGTCAACATGACAAAAACGGTAATTGCTTAAGCACAAATCCTATGACGGTTCTCTTTCCGCAGAGACTCTACGCTGAAGTTTCCTAGCTGCCTAGCTGTAGAAAAAACTGAGTTTAATTTGGCAGGTACTTTAAGCTGAGTATGCCGAGGGCGAGAGTGACGGCGATCAACTGCTTCGTGGGGCTGGAGAGCGGGCCCATACTCTTGGGCCACTTCGGTGTGTGCTCGATGGTCACGGTGAGTTTATGTATACTAAATTGAATGTTTTAATTGACCGAGCGAGCGAAGCGTCTCTGCTTCAGCTTGCACAAAAACTCTTTCGTGTGTCCTTCCAGCATTCCATTTGTTCTCCTCTAGAGGTCGCATTTCTCGATTTTAGTGAAATTTTGTGAGCAGAATTTTCAAAATCCGTTGTGTAGTTTTAAAGATCTAAGCATACATAGGGACAGACAGCGGAAAGCGACTTTGATTTATACTATGTAGGTATGTTCTACATATTATATTTTTTGCACAAACACACACACAAAATCAAGACATGTAATTTTGTCACAATTTCACACTCGGGTCACGTCTTGAACGTCCTGAAGCTGAACCAAATTAATAATTGAAATTCTTTCATTTCAGAAAACCCAAGGAAAAGCTTCGAATACTGTTTGACGACAAAATCATAAAAATTGTGCATTATTATTTAAGTGTATGTCATATTATTCAATATAAAAATTGGAATATGTTGTTATTTCAATTTAATTTTAAACTTAAGGTGAGGTTAAAAGATAAGCATACTTAATCAATTTAAAAACTTATTACAAGTTGCCACAAAAATGTAGAAAGTTAAGTTTTAATGAATATAAAAAAACTGTTGCGTGTATTGGGGCCATGCATAATTTTTGATATCATCTGTCTGTCATTGTATGTCTGGTGGCCCGGCCCGGTCATAGATATAGTATATTAAAAAGGGGGGCCCGGTCCGTCGTGTAAATGCGCCTTTACGCGACAGCCGACAGTGGACGCGTTCGCGTTCATAGAGAATGTATGAAAGAATAAAGGTGCCGGCACATTTGACTGACGCCACGTGTTAACACGCCGTATTTTTATGGACGTGTTATAATATAAGTGTGATCCTAGTGCATACATTTACTATGAAAACCGATGTCATCTGACGGCGTGTTAATACGTGTTAACGCGTGGCATCAGACAAATTGCCCGCACGGCCCGCACCTTTAATGAATGCGAGCGAGGGCGTGCGGCGCGCGGCGCTGGCGGGTGGTACTGAGGGCCTAGTACGAGTTGTGTTTCTCACCTCACTTTGCGAATAGTATCGGGTGAAAGAGAGAAAATCATACGAGTGAGTGAAGGAGTGAAAGAGAGAAGACGATAGATAACTATTCGCATAGTGAAGTGAGTACAAAAAACCAACTCATACTAGGCCCTCTGTACTGTGCTCATGTGCTGTCTGTGCCGGAACTCTGATGCGTACCAAGAGTGCGAACCCTTTGATCGAAGTGCGAACCCTACACCTACACGCATGGTAAATTAATACTGTATCAATGGATAGATACAGTATTAATTTACCATGCGTAAAACAATTATTATTATGGATAATGATCCATAATTGTAATTAATAATTAAGAAATGCTTACATTATGAATTATGATAAATAAATATAATGATGATTTTTTTTATTTTATTTTTAACCGACTTCATCAAAAGGAGGAGGTTCTCAATTCGATTGTATGTTTTTTTTTTTTTATCGTTGTTCGCGCGTATCTTCGACATTTATGGACCGATTTAGATAAAATTTTTTTTGTTCGATTGAGTTTTCTTGCGAGATGGTCCCATTCAATTTTTTTTCGAATCGGTTCAGTAGTTTACAAGTAATCCTGAAAATACTATGATATTAAATCAACTAACTTGACAGTTTTGTTATTTATGATCCGAATTAGATGATTTTTTTTGTTGGGGAAGGGATACCTTTGTGTAGTCTTTTTAAGCGACTTCAAAAAAAGGAGGTATTCAGTTTGTATGTATGTATGTTTCTCCGCGATTATCTCACGTTTGGCTGAGCCGATTTTTCTACCTAAATAATATACCTACACTACCTAATACAGAAGGATTACACTAAAAATAAAAAAATAAAAAAAATGTTTAGAAAACAAAAAACCGACTTCAAAAAACATGCCTCTAAAAAAAGCAAGAAATAATATACAAATCATTAGATACGCATTATCATTGTTATAATAAAACACGTCAATTGAAGTCGGGTGGGGCTTTTAGAATAAAAAAAGGAAGATGTACTCCAGCCCCACCCGACTTTAATAGACGTGTTTTATTATAACAATGATAATGCGTATCTAATGATTTGTATATTATTTCTTGCTTTTTTTAGAGGCATGTTTTTTGAAGTCGGTTTTTTGTTTTCTAAACAATTTTTTAATATTTATGATGAAGAATGTATCAGAATAATGATTACAATATTAAAAAGTTTTTACTGATATAGGTGATTGAAACAATAGTACATTATGAGACATGAGTTTACAAAAACCATTCTCGATATCGACAGCGTAAGTAATTTGTATGGGAAATTGAAGCAGAGCCTCTAGCGGATACGCGAAGAACTAAAATCTATAGTAAGAGTGCTCACCATCCACGAGTTTACTATCCTCTCTAACGTGAACTCGATTGTTGGTGTAGTATTCGTGGCGTTATGTTGGTACAAGCGGGTGACGTCACAGTCACATCCCACAAAGTGGATACTTACCTATTCACGGTCAGCCCATAGCCACAGAATAACTAGTAGCGCTTGCTGTGCACGTATATGTTATTTTATAAAATTATCATTTCATAACCAGCAATTCTTTAGATTGGTTGATATCGGAAAAATTAAAAAAAAAAACATATTTGGTGGGTTCGATTCTTGGTTAATCTTTGAATGCAGTTCCATTTCTATTTAAAAATAAAATTGACTTCTTTTAGAAAAAATATAAAATATAATTCTGTTTTACAAAGTTTTAATGGTGATAATACAAGTGACGTACATTAGGTACGTGAGGCAGAATGAATGATGAAAACAAGATACGCGCGAAAAACATAACCTCTCCTTGCAGTCGGGTAACTTTATTACCCGACTGCAAGGAGAGGTTGTTTTATATTTAGACACGACAACATTGTTAGCTGTTGTTTATGTACTTTTACTGCTTTACTAATAAATATTTCTTAGCAATAATCCTATTATCAATTGACTCCTTACGTCGTTACTTACGTGAAAAATCTCAAAGCGTCGTATTCCTGGACATATTTTTTGGTTCTTCTAAGTATTCATTTATTATGGTATATTAATAAGTTATTTAAAACGTAAAAATAGGTAATTATTTTTCAAAAAATTGTATGCACATTGCACTTGTTATTGAAGCAAAAGTAAACGGAATAAATAATAATATAGGGTACTATTTTATACATATTTATGGCGTCGCGCGTCGTAGTATCTCCCAATGGTTAGTCAGAATAAAATTAATATCTACATGATCTAGACAGCATCCTAGACATCTAGACAGTATCCTAAACATAAAATATATTTTCACTTTTTATTTTAGCTTTTGCTAGTGACTTCATTCTCGTGGACATTTTAGAAAATCTTCAGAATTCTTAAAATGCTGAAATAAATTCAGAGATATTTTTATCTCGTTCCTCGTCACGTTCCCGTTTCCGTTCCACTTTACGTTCCCGTTCCCGTGCCCCGCTCCCCTTTTCACTTTTCTTTCACCTTTACTATTTCACTTTTATTCTTTTTCACTTTTGACTTTTTGGATTTTTTGTTTTTCTTTTTTTACTTTTTTGGACTTATTGACTTTTTAATTTTTTGTTTTTTTACTTTTCTGACTTTTTTACTTTTTTTTTTACTTTTTTTGATTCCGCTTCCGTTTACACTTTTTACACCTAAACATTTACTTACCATCACCTTTCCCCTTCCATTTGCCCTTCCCCTTCTCCTTATAATTTTTAATCGTCATCGTCAGCCTACACACAAAATTTGAACATCCTAGCTTTGAAATTAAAAGAATATACAAACTTTCATCCCCTATTTCATCCCCTTAGGGGGTGAATTTTCCAAAATCCTTTCTTAGTACTCACTTACACCATGAAAGGTATCTACCCTCCAAAAATGGTTTCTCTACCTTCAGCAGTTAGGGCTCTAGTCGTATCCCAACAATCAATCAATTTAATACTTATGTATAGATTACTGTTAGATTTACGTCCATTTTCCTTAGTAGCGTGCCCGTATTTTTATATTTTAATTTCTTTCAAACTAAAATGTAACTAATTTATTTAGCTTTGGTGACATGAATGGCATGCTTTACTCCATACAATACATATTTTTTATCTAAAAAGAGTATAACTCTTTACCTATAAACTTTTTGAATCGAATTACGACGTTTGACAGCTCATGAAAGAGACACGCGTCTATGATCAAGAGAGATAGAGATAGTTGTCAAAGACAACCTTTGCCCATCAAGTTTCGGTAGGTTGGTATACTTGCAAGATAATCCAACTAAAGCCGCGATTACATATTCCAATCTAGCATACCAATTTAGAGTTGCCACCCGTATAATAGTGCAAGTTTTACACAACAATAAAACTTGTATTATTGAGCAGAGACGATGCACAGCATCTGTGAGAGTGCGCCGACTTCTAGTATAGCTACATCCTGTCAAAGTAGTCATTCGACTTACCCTTTAAGCAGTTTTCCTGTCAAAAATTGTAAAACAGACTTACTTCCGATTGGCGCCATTTTTTATTCACCTATGGAGTCGTTGCAACGAAGTGTCCTCATAGAAGTCTCTCACCAGGAGACTTTAATGGGATGCTGTGCATCGTCTCTGCTCAATAATACAAGTTTTATTGTTGTGTAAAACTTGCACTATTATCGGCATGTGACGATGCACAGCATCTGTGAGAGACGTGTTTATTAACTCCTGGTGACTCCAAACGACGCTATGTGATGCTGTTGAAGGCATGATTAACTTGAGATAACTGAAAACACATTTAATTTCATTGAAATATTGATAATATAACATGTGAAATTCTGTATCAGAGTTATTAACATAACTCACTTTAAAAGCTAGCTTTGATTACTAAATAACTAATAATTATTGCTAATCAATTTGATTATATGACTACGAGCAGTTTCATAATCAATTCGATTATATGACTGCGAGCAGTCTTCGTCTCTATGAAGGCTATTAGTTGGAGAAACAATATTATTGTAATTATTTAGGGAGGCAACGACCGAGCCCAACGAACCTGCAGCTACGGTTATAACTGCATCTCTCCCATGGTTTCATTTATTTGCAGATTACTTACAGTTCATGAGGTGGCTCGGGGCTCAAGCTTCTAACACTAACGCCTGTGCGTCACTGGAAACTTAGTTTTATAACTCATCTCAACCAAATACAGGAAAAATAATAATATTGCTATGTTTTAATTTTTTAACCTGTCTGTTAAACGCTGTGTCCGTTTTTTATCCAAGAGCTGGACTTAGGATGATGTGGTCGCCGGCATCGCTATAGTGGCTCGTAGTCGTAGATACACTTAGAAAAGTGAGGTTGTGTACGCGCCCGCCGCCGCCGGCCCGATGTTAGAAGCAGCAGGCACTAACCGTGCTCATGGATTCTCTGCTCGCTGTTTTTTAAGACATATATTATTATTATTATTTTTTTGTTTTATTAGAAATAAAAATACATATACGTATACATTATTATACATGACAATTTAAATGTTCATTAAAGTGATTTCTAATAATAATGCTCTGAATTTGTGTAACAAAATCATCCGATAAGCAAAATTCTCTTCAAAAGGCAGGTATGCTATGAAATCTAGCTAGATGGACCTTTACCTTCAAGATATTTATGGTCTAAATTATTATCTCTACAAAATTCAACCTCTTTTTGTGTCACACCATCCCCAGTTTTCTGAACGTAGAGCTCGAATGTGAGGTGGTGGCAGTCTAATGCTCTGGTCTAAGAACTGATTCTAAGTTCGGAATCTTTAATTTTACATAGTATTAAACAAAATGTAAATCCGTTATTTGCATTAAGTTTGTAAGATAGTTATTGTTAATATATGTGTTGTGGGTTTTGTTTTGTGATAAAAAAATAAAATGAGCTCGTAGATGGAAGTATCGAAGCAAAACGCTTTTTACCATATGGGTACTACTACCAGATACATACTCTTGCCATGTTCAGGTGGTGGGACAGGCAGGGTATCAGGCTCTGTGGTCAAAATACCTATACTAGCCAGAACTGCATTGCCTTCAGCAGGACGTGGGTCTTGTTTAAGGCACCGCATAATACTAACAATCTTGTGATAGATACTTCTCCAACTCTCATACGGCTGCGACAATTCGATCTGGGGGAACACCGAAAACGTGGTGCTCACCGCTGGTCGTAACAGGTGCCGTCCAGCCGCTTGGCTGCCTCGAGACAGCCTGTATATACTTCTATATATTATATCCTATACTTATCTGGCAGGTATTCTGCTGTCATCAAGACGTTCCAACGGTCCAGGAGAAGTAGAAGTCAGTATGTCATGTCATCTAAAGATGGGGCCTGATATGCTTTACCGCTGTAAAATTGTCCTCTTTGCGGTTGCAATGCTAATCTGAGTCCCTGACTCTACCCGTGGTCTGCTGCATCTGTTGCAAGGAATTAGTGTTGTATTAGAGTAGAATGTAAATATTTCACTACCTGATGGTACTCTGACGTAGTTATTTTCAAGTCGCGTAGTACCGGTTCCAATATGTTGTATTGGCTGCTCGGAGACTCTCTTCGTAACACGCGATTATTACTGCATTTGTTGAAAGTGCAGTCTCTGGGAATAACAGAATTTGCGAGATTTAGAGTACCTTTGACAATTGTATCTCCTCCGTAGCGACAACATACCAGTGCGACATGCGACTAGCACATCATCAAACCACAGGCACGTGAGCAGTGGCAGCCGTGTTCAGTTCAGTTGTACTCCTGACAACGGTAGGTAAGGTCGTGCTGCGCGAGCAGCGCGTGCGGGTGACGCGTGGGCAGCTTGGTGGCCAACGCGTGATGAGTACTTATCACTCTTCACCAACAAGTACATAAGCAGTGCGTTCTCTCTCATGCAGTTTTATAAAATTCAGTTTCTGGCTGGGTTCGGTTGGGTTACACTTTTAGATGTTGATAGCATAGTCTAATCTAGACTATAGTATCTATTCTCTACTATCTATCTAAGTATTATCTATCTATCATATATATCTACTAATATTACACTGTTTGACCATCGAGAAGTACAAGTAGACTGTAATTTACCTTTTTCTGAAGGTGTTGAGCCCAAAGCGGTGAAATATTTCGGCGCGCACAATAGGCCAAACTGTAGACAGGCCGTTTGGAGGTCTCGGTGGTAGTAGACCAGCTGAAGGACCTTACAGGTCAAGCTTCGTCATCCAGTCGCCTATTTTGAAAGAGCTGAGAAATCTGTATCTAAAAGGTCCGTTTAGAAGGTCAACGATCCGTGTCACTCCTCTCCGTCAGGAACCTGGTTGAGTGAGATGAAGTCGATTCAGACTTGTCACCGATCCAGTAACTCCATGATACCTCGCCCCATAAGCTTGTGTATCAGCCGAGACATAGCGGGCGATCGAGGCGTTTCGAAGCTATAAAAAGTACTTGCTGTCTAATGGACGAGCGCAAGCTTGGGGTAGATGGCAGGCGCATTCTCGTATGACGAGAAGGGCCTACGGAGCACCGAAGCTAACCTGCCACTGCCTCCGATACGCTCAGAGGCAGCCCCATCAGTTAATGTTGGTGTGATTGATAGTCACCTTACCTTATCGGATGGTTCATTCCATTCGTATTCAGAATGTAAGCGCACAATGGGAACTAATCTCAACAGTTTCAAAAAGTATCTGATAAGGCAACGCCACTGTGTGTGGCTGGACACCTGTCAACTCGAGTAATTTCATGCAAAAATAAAATGGGCAGCACTACTGTTCCGGAGACCTGTCACACTTCATTAGTTCTCATCGAATAAGTACTTAAACCACGGAGGTAGCTTGCGCAAATCCTCACGAAGGTTTTTGTTAAGCCGCTTGCTCAGGATACGCTCCCGTCCCAGCAGCTTTTGATATATTTATTACACATTATACATTACATAATCTTGTCATCAGTTTTCTAAAATCTGGAGGTAGGTGAAACTAACATATATCTGTACGTACATCTATGAAATAAAAAATAAAAAATATTGTCAACAATATTCACTTCGAAATAGAAAACAAAGGTGTTCTACGTTGGGCATTACAAGGTCATACATAACATAATCACAGGTTGATCAAATCGAAATCAATCGCTGCTAAAAGTCAATCTCTTATCAAGTTAACAAAGAAATTTAAAGTCTGAACTGAAAATAATAAACTTAGACTCAAATGTATAATTTTGAATCATACCAGCAATATAAAGATATTGGCAGGCAAGCAGATAATAACAAAATAATTTAAAGACAAAACTGAAAAGACGAATAGGCTAAGACTCAACTTAGTTAATCATACCAGCAATATTCTTGTTTATTAGTAGAGATATTGGCAGGCTTATTACCGGAAAAAGGCAACCGGTTTTAAACGTACAAGTTGAACAGTTCACCTCGAGGTCTACGAAACCCAGGGTAAGGCGTGTGTGTGTGTGCCTTTTAAGAGTCAAAATAGTATCGAATATTTTGACGACATTACTAAGTATTTCTAAAACCCTATGCTCTTTATATGCTCCGAGTGAGCAGGCAGGGATCTTACTCTTTTTTTTTTTTTTTTTTTTCTTTTTTTTTTTTTTTTTAATTTATTATTTTATTATAAAATCAGGATTCAAGAGACTGGATTCAAAGTCACTGGTGTCAGAAACGACCACCGAGTAATCCAATTGACGGTCAAAAGCTGTTAATCAATTGGGCCAAGGCACCGGTACAGGCACCACGTTGGTAGCATTGAGTTGTGCGTACCATTGGCGTCTGATGCAGGCACTACATGCAAACTGGCCGCATTCTAAACAAAATTTTCATCAAAACCGACTAAGACGGTAATACAGCTTTTGTAGCAATGACCAACTGTAACACTTTTATTTTAGTCACAAGTTCATTAAGTAGTAGTAGATCATAGTTCGACTCACCAAGTCTCCTGTGTTTTACCTTGCGTCCGAAGATCGTCAGCGGACGGCTCTGGGCTACAGTTATACAAACAGCGTCGAAGTTTTAAGGCACGTCTGCTATGGCTAGGAAGACGGGACTCTTCATCGACCTCACACTCTGCGCACGAGGTCAAAGCACGCGTTTGTTTCACTGACACTGTTAATAACTATTACTAAAGCATAAGCTTAGCATAAGTAAAAACTATTCACTTTGAAATCATGAAAAAATTTCGTAGTATTTAAAAATAGATGTTGCTTCAACGAGAAGTAACGACGCTATGAGGACACTTCGTTGCAACGACTCCATAGGTGAATAAAAAATGGCGCCAATCGGAAGTAAGTCTGTTTTACAATTTTTGACAGGAAAACTGCTTAAAGGGTAAGTCGAATGACTACTTTGACAGGATGTAGCTATACTAGAAGTCGGCGCACTCTCACAGATGCTGTGCTTCGTCACATGCCGATAATAAGTTAAATTTTAACAATTAATTTAAACAAATAACGCAAAGGTCAACATTGTTTGTTTTTTTTATTTTCAATTCTCATCTCCAATCTTATACAATGTTTATCTTTCCGTTAAAGGGTAAATTCACTTTTAAAATCGAACTTATTATACAATATTTTATTGTCAAGTACGAGTGGCAACCCGAAATTGGTATGCTAAATCGGCGTATGTAATCGCGGCTTAAGTAAAAAAAGATCACTTGTCATAGATATAGTATAGTCCATAAATATAAATATAGTATAGTCGTCACTATATTCTTCCAAGCCATGAAGCATTGCATAGCCTTCTATATTTTCCAAGCCATGAAGTGAGCAGAACGGCAACATCGCATGTGGTCAAGTACGGGGTATACATTATTTTATTCTTTATTATTTGTTTTTCCTATATTATCTATCTTTAAACTAGTTGTAAATTGTGATGTAAGATTATTTCAATAAAGATTTTATATTTATTATTATTATTTATTTATTAGTACATGAGGTTTAAGTCAAATTGTTTGACCTTCTCGGGGTCCTTTAGTACTATGAGCATTTTGATCTAGGCCTTCTCTAGCAATGAATCTTACATCATTGGAAAGGTATTTAAATTTGAAACATTTTATTGTGTGACTACAAACGTATTAGTACTTTAGGAGTTAAATCGCTCTGAAATCAACTAAATTTTATAACATTAATGACCTAAAACTCCGAAAATACTAACTATTGATAAAAAGTATGTTTACAGCAAATATTTTCCATATAAAAACCTTTCTAATGATATATCAGTCAATGCTAGAGGTGGGATAGATCAACTCTCATAGATAATAAAAAATAAAAAAAAATTACCAGGACAAAATGGCTGTCAAAGATGTCATCTTTTTTTGTTTATTTTTTTCAGCAGGGCGTTGATTAACACGCCTTCTAGCTATAAATGATATATAATTAGAAAGGTCTTTTAAAGACAAATATTTGCTATTAATATACTTTGTATCAATTGTTAATGCTTTTGGAGTTAAAGGTTATTAAAGTATAAAACTGGTTTAGTGTCTATGGTAGTTGATCTACCCCACCTATAGCATTGAATAATATATCATTAGAGAGGTTTTTGTATGAAAAATATTTGCTGTAAACATACTTTTTATCAATAGTTAGTATTTTCGGAGTTTTAAGTCATTAATGTTATAAAATTTGGTTGATTTCAGAGCGATTTAACTCTCAAAGTGCTAATAGTAAACGTTTGCTGTCATACAATAAAATGTTTCAAATTTAAAGACCTTTCCAATGATGTAAGATTCATTGCTAGAGGAGGCCTAGATCAAAATGCTCATCGTACTAAAGGACCCCCGAAAAGTTCAAACAATTCGACTCAAACCTCATGTCCTAATAAATAAATAATAATAATAAATATAAAATCTTGAATGAAATAATCTTACATCACAATTTACACCTAGTTTAAACGCAGATAATATAGTAAAAAGAAATAATCAATAATAAAAAGAATATTATTAAACTATGTGCTTGACTACATGCAATATTGCCGTTCTGCTCACTTCATGGCTTGTATTATAGAAGGCTATGATAGGTACCATAGAGGGTAGTAAAATTGATCTCACGCGTCAAAACGCAAGTGAGAGACTTTACTACTATCGTTACGGTATTTCTCGATGGCATCTGTCAATTAGTAACTCATGGTACCAAATTCGTATGACAAAGGCCAAAATGTTACTCGATGCTCGCTAGCGACTATAGTTAACTATTGTAGATTACTTTACCAACTCATGGTAGTGCTAAAGTTAGCTTAGGTTGCTCAATGCACACAAAGGCTGTGGGTTGCAGCCCGAGCCGTAGGCGAGGGCGTAACTCAGCCGAGTGTGCAAATAAGCAAGAGCTCACCATTAAAATATATTAAGCTCACAAGTTTCATACGACGTTTTTCAATACATTTGCGAGGAAAAAACAATAGTAGTTTATGATACAAGGTTGGTAAGAAGTTTTAAAAAACCTTAAAAACCGTGTGCCATAGGTACTACGTTTTTCAATACATTTGCGAGAAAACATTATAGGTACCTACTGCTGAAATTGTAATTTATTCATATAATAAAACTGTAAATTCTAAATATTTGTGCTCGAATAACGCAAAAACCGCTAAACGAATTTTGATGGATTTTTCACAATTTAGTAGATTGAGGTCCAACTTAAAATCTTAGCTATGTTTCATCAAATTCAGGTGGGTGGAACCAGGGAAACAGCTTGAACTCTCCGTAGTACTAGCTTTCATACACTAAAGGGGTCATTTTAAACAGGTTGCTATATTTTTCTACTGTCCACGCGGTTGAAGTCGCGGGCGGAAGCTAGTAGAAATTAAAAAAAAAACGTTCGTTAACAAAAATGCACGGCGCCGGCGTGCGGTAAAATCAACTTTCCGCACGCTGTACTACTCCGTAAACAAAAACGCACGGCGTGCGGTAAAATCAACTTTCCGCACGCTCGACTGTCATCGTAATAGTAGTTTATGATACAAGGTTGGTAAGGAGGTTTTTATAACGAGTTGACGTTTTATAAGCCCGAGTCGCAGGCGAGGGTTTATAATCGTCACGAGTTTTAAAAAAAACCTTAACAACCGTGTGCCATACTACGTTTTTCAATACATTTGCGAGAAAACATTATAGGTACTACTGAAATTGCAATCTATACATATAATAAAACTTTAAATTCTAAATATTTGTGCGCGAATTACGCAAAAACCGCTAAACTAATTTTGATGGATTTTTCACAATTTAGTAGATTGAAGTCCAACTTAAAATCTAAGCTATGTTTCATCAAAGTCAGGTGGGTGGAACCAGAGAAACAGCTTGAACTCTCCGTAGTACTAGCTTTCATACACTAAAGGGGTCATTTAAACTGGTTGCAATATTTTTCTACTGCGTCCACGCGGATAAAGTCGCGGGCAGAAACTAGTAGAAATTTAAAAAAACGTTCGTAAACAAAAACGCACGGCACCGGCGTGCGGTAAAATCTACTTTCCGCACGCTGTACTAATCCGTAAACAAAAACGCACGGCGTGCGGTAAAATCAACTTTCCGCACGCTCGACTGTCATCGTAAACTTACATTTTCGAGCAACTGTATTGAAAACTTACATTTTCGAGCAACTGTATTGAAAAATTGTTTTATTCACTAAATAACAATACAAAATCAATCTGTGTATTACTAAAATAACCCAAATCAAAACTATTAATCTATATTTTAGTTTCTATAGACTTTATAAGGACCATCACTTGAATTCTTTTAAATTTATGGATTAATCTATCGGGTAATTCGGGAATAACAAGAACAACTGTAACTATTTACAAAAGAAATGAAAATAAATAATAAAACAATTTAGTTTCGGCAATGTCTTTGGAATAAGAATGGCCCTTATTGAGATCATATATTCATAATAAGGTCCATTGACATGTTTTTTAAAAACTATTTTTGCCATTAATTCACATTTGATATATAATATATATGATTTTTGGTTAATGTTTTCAATTCAACTATAGATAATTAACATATTTTAGATGATTATTAAATTTAAATACTTCTTAAATCAGATTTATAAAGATTTGTAAAAAAGTGGTCCTTATTAGGCGAACATACCTTATAGATTACAATTTCAGTAGTACCAATAATGTTTTCTCGCAAAAGTATTGAAAAACGTAGTATGGCACACGGTTGTTAAGGTTTGTTAAAACTCGTGACGATTATAAATCCTCGCCTGCGGCTCGGGCAACGTCAACTCGTTTTAAAAACCTCCTTACCTACCTTGTATCATAAATTAGGTACTATTAATTTTATCCTTCATTTTATTATGAAATATTAACTCACCTTTTTTTTTATTCCAACATTTACTAAGCGTCATTGGTAAAACCTAGCATAAATGCCAAACTCTTTTGAAGTAGGCTGTATGCTCTCACCCCTTTGTTCGCAAAATATTCTTGCCCAACGCAAGAATATTCAGTGTGAAAAAAACAAAAAAAACCTGCCCGCCTTTTTCCATAATTATCATATTATTTTGTTTTTGTCGTATTTGTTGCTGTGTGGTTACTTTGTTTTTTCCTCGCAAATGTGTTGAAAAACGTCGTATGAAACTCGTGAGCTCTTGCTTATTGCACACTCGGCTGAGTTAAACCCTCGCCTGCGGCTCGGGCTGCAACCCACAGCCTTGTGCGCAATGAGCAACCTAAGCTAACTTGTCTCATAATGTACTATTGTATTTTCCCCGCAAATGTGTTGAAAAACGTCGTATGAAACACGTGACTCGATCATTACACACGAGGCTGAATTACCTCCCCTTCCTCTTCAAATATTATGGGCACACCTATAGCGATTTTGCTACTTTCTTAAGTAACTCGTGCATTTGCTCTTGAAAAGTAGGCGTAGGTACCATTTTGGTGAAGTGAAACTGATGATGAAGACCATAGATGATCACCGGAACTATTCAATAGGTACTAAACTAACTATCTCACTGGTGCGATACGATTACTTTAATATGGTTGCAAAGCTATTTATGTGGTTCGTCATAATGCAAATGGTGATGTGGAACTGATAGTGAAGTACCAGGAGAACTCCTCAAGAATTAACGCCCCTGCGTCGGGAAAACCAGTATTTTGTAAAAGGTGATGAGCCATTGACATAAGATTGACATATCGTCGCTAAATATACCATACTTACCACAAAAAAGTTAAATTTAAAAAAATCATAAGACCGATGCCGTACCTTTCGTGGGTCTACCCATGTTTTATCTAGGTACCTAGATATACCTACTGGATAAGATAATTAAATAAACTAAATATAAAGATCTAAAGTAAATGCTACCAAATAAATACTTAGAAGGTAGGTACTTAGTACTTACTTACACTAAAAATAATAAAAATAAAAAAAGTTTTAAAAACAAAAAACCGACTTCAATAAACCAAAAAATTAAAACAAAACAGCTTCAAAATTAAATACCTCTAAAAAGCAAGAAATAATATTTAAATTACTAGATACGCTTAACATTGTAATAAAACACATCTATTGAAGTCGGGTGGGCGTGAAGTTCAACTTCTTTATTTACTTAATTATAAAAGCCCTTAATTTAATTTTGAAGCTGTTTGTTTTAATTTTTTGGTTTTTTGAAGTCGGTTTTTTACTCGTGCGGTCTCTGAGTACTATTATATATTCTGTGCTCTGGGTCAGCTTCACGCAGAGGGCCTACAGCGCACTCCGTGTTCAGTACAACAACGTGTTCAGGGTGCTGATGGGGTTGCCGCACCACTGTAGCACAGAATATATACTCTAAAGCATGTGCCAGACGGATTTAATCACGCCCCCCAACCAAGGTCACCTTGGTGGAAGCTTGATTGGGGCGTGGTTTCATCCACGGATTGTGTTGCGGCTACACGAGTTTACATCCAAGCGCCAACACGCTCCCATTCCACAGTAATGATATTCATCAGTATTGTAACTCGGCCCTGTCCTTAAAATAATTACCTAAAACAAAAAGCTAAATACATATTAATGGAAGAAACAGATTAGTTAAAAATCTTTAGTAGGTATTATTAGTCAAAGAGCACTATCTTGCTTTTTAAGTTATTATTTTTTTGGTCTTACAACTGGATTTAACTTTAATAATTTTCTCTTCGCATTGTAGGTATTATGTAGTTTATGTAGGATTATTATTGTTGGTATGTATATAGTATATTAGTTACATTTTATCATATATTTATGAAGGTATTCGAGTTTAGTAGGATTATTATTATTACTTTAATGAATTTGCACACGTCCAACTACCGCATCATATTTATCTGAATTCCTGTCCATCCCAAGGTTGCCTGGAAGAAATCGCTTCTTAGTGATAAGGCCGCCATTTGTATGTCTCCTTTATGTATGTATTGTTACTTGTTTGTTATGTGTGTATACAATAAAGAGTATATAAATAAATAAATATCTTTCGTTCGTCGTTTCGTTTGTGTACCGAGTGCAGACTGCAGACCGAACTCGAGGCGCTTATTTGATCGAAGTATGGCCACAGAATACATAATAGTACAAGTAGGTATGGCTCGCTTTTCAACTATTTGTATGAAGTTGGAATACTGATAGATATCATTACTGTGATTCGGATGTAACTTGCGCCCTTCCTCCAAGGACGTTGAAGGTCATTTGGATTGGATGGAGAAATTTGGATTACATCTACCGTCTAGATCAAGGATGCACATACTTATTGAGACCATGGGCCACTTGGGAAAATGATGAATTAATGGCGGGCCACCAGCACAAATAAAAAAAATTAAAATAGCCATAAAGGTTTTTTCAAATATAGGTAAGTACGAGGGAATATTATTGCTGGCGGGCCACTGGCATATTGCCGACGGGCCACATGTGGCCCGCGGGCCGCAGTCTGTGCATCCCTGGTCTAGATGGATGGCATCAAGCAAAGTCACCTCTGTTGGGAGGCGTGATTAAATCCGTCTGGCACACGCGACTGTAGCGCGTCTGGCATGTTCGCCGAGGCTAGGACGGACGGCTTCCACGCCATAATCCGTAAGCGCTGTGCCTCACTTTTAGGTCGCGTGCGAGCCAGCTCCAACAGCATCCTGTGCGCGTTAGTTGATAGGTGGGACTCCTTGCTACGACACTGGGTGGCGCTTCATATGGAGAAATAGTGCTACACCCAGTAGCGATATTTCCCCATAGGAAGCTATTACAATATTTATAAAAATTTAAAATAGGCTTTTAGAATAAAAAAATTAAAAAAATTAAAAAACCCGCCTGCATAAAAAGACAAGTCGACTGAAAAGATGGAAACAAGATTAAATAAATATTAAAGGCAACCTGTCATAATAACATGCAGTCGGAGGCATGCATAAAGAAAGTGACATTATGAATAATTGAATTATATGCCTCCGACTGCATGTTATTATGACAGGTTGCCTTTAATATTTATTTAATCTTGTTTCCATCTTTTCAGTCGACTTGTCTTTTTATGCAGGCGGGTTTTTTAATTTTTTTAATTTATTTTTTTATTTATCTCTTTTTAGTTATTATATTTTACGGTCATGATATACTTTTTTGAAATCCTTATAATAAGCCCTTTAATTTGACACCCATATTGCAGTATTCTAAAAAAAAATTTTTTTTTTCACTACGTATAATAGCACCGTACAGCCGCCATGTTGGTTTTTTTATAACGCCACCTTCTTAAGAACACTTGGGCTGAAAAGACCAATCTAACGATATCTTAATCATAGAAATCCGTTCAGCCGTTTGAGAGATATGAGGTAATAAAGAATATTACATACAAACAAACATACTTACAAGATACGGCGAAATACATAACCCGCAGTCGGGTAATAATTATGTTGAACAAAAGTGCTAAACACTACCATCAATATGTTCTAAGTTTGCCTTTAATCTAAACACTACCATCAATATTTTTTAAGTTTGCCTTTAATCTAAACACTACCATCAATATTTTTTAAGTTTGCCTTTATATATTATCTTGTTTCCATCTTTTCAGTTGACTTGTTTTTTGATGCATGTGGGTTTTTTAGTTTTTCTATTTTATTTTTCTGTTGACTTGTCTTTTTTTAGGCAGGCGGGTTTTAATTTTTTTAAATTTAGTTGTTTTTTATTTACGTCTTTTTAGTTATATTCTTCTTACAAATTACGTAGACGGTCTAATTCTTTAAAAGAATTTTCATCGTGTGGTTTAAATAAGATTTTTTTAGGGTCAAGACAACTGACAGCAAGCCCTGCGAGAGAATTATGTACAGCGCCATCTACCGCCGAGAAGCGAAATGAGATGGGTTTTGCTTCTCGGCGGTAGATGGCGCTGCACGTAATTCAAGATTACTCAGAGGATTTGTCTGATTACTCATTTTTAATATTAATTAAATTTAATTAAGTTTCAATTGAAAAGTTTTTTATTTCCTCGCATTTCTTGAGAAAAGCACTATACAAGCCTTGTTCTGGAAGCTACTTGCATTGCCTCGAATGATTAAAGCCCTCGCCTGCGGCTCGGGCTTCAAACCATCCTCGACAATGCAATCGCTAGCTTCCCGTTCACGGCTGTAATGTACTATTTCAATATTAATGCAAGTAAAGTAATGCAACACGCGTTCCAATTAGATAGATGGAATCTAGTATAATAAATAATGAATGTACTCTAGCTAGCTAGATGGAATCGTATTAAAATAATTATCAATTAAAAAAGTTTTTCTTCTTATTTCTCGTTATCGTTTCTTCGATTCTTTTATTGTTATCTTTATATTTTCAGTATAAACACAAAAGACCTTATATAATCTACAGAGAGCTAAACCATACCGAGATGTATTTGGCTACAACGCCATCTATTGATATGGTCTATGCAACTAGAAATCTATTGATGATGAATACAAAACCATACCGCGATGTACTCGGCTACAGCGCCATCTATTGATTAACTTAGCCGTGCCCTGCGGCATAGCCTGAGGCTTCGATCCCGAGGGATTTTGGGATGATATTATAGCCTATTTTTTCATCATGAATGTGGCTAACATACACAAACAAAATATAAATTTCTCATTGACATGTTTATAGCGGCCGCTCGCATTTGCGTAATATAATTTACTTTTTTTATTTTATTGTTTTTTTTATAATTATATTATGGTCATGATATACCTTTTTGAAATCCTTATAATAAGCCCTTTAATTTGACACCCATATTGCAGTATTCTAAAAAAAAATTTTTTTTTTCACTACGTATAATAGCACCGTACAGCCGCCATGTTAGTTTTTTTATAACGCCACCTTCTTAAGAACACTTGGGCTGAAAAGACCAATCTAACGATACCTTAATCATAGAAATCCGTTCAGCCGTTTGAAAGATATGAGGTAATAAAGAATATTACATACAAACATACATACAAACATACATACATACAAACATACTTACAAGATACGCGCGAAACACATAACCCTTTCTTTGCAGTCGGGTAAAAAGGAATCTGTACTCCAGCCCCACCCGACTTCAATAAACGTATTTTTATTATTACGAATATTATTTCTTACTTTTTAGAGGTAGGTTTTTTGAAGTCGGTTTTTTTTAAACAATTTTTTATTTTTTTTTATTTTTAGTGTAGGTACCTTGTAGGTAAGGTATATTATAATATGTAGAAAAATCGGCTCAGCCAAACGTAAGATAATCGCGGAGAAACATACATACGGGTCAAACTGAGAACCTCCTTTTTTAAGTCGGTTAAAGAACCTACACTTAAGATATCCATCTTCCTACAAAAAAATAATTATCTTATTCAGTTCATAAACAAAGAAGTAATACGACCATTATCATCGAGGTAATTCACACAATATCATACTATTTTCGTGTTTTTTTCAAGATTACTTGAAAAGTACTGAACCGATTTCCAAATTTTAAAAAATGGGACCAACTTGGGAGTTTACCTAGTGTAATAACGTTTGAATCATTTCAATCGGTCCAGCCGTCTTCGAGTAATCGGTGGACATACACAAAAAATAAAAATAAAAAACAAATATACAGACGAACATAGAACCTCCTCCTTTTTTGGAAGTCGGTTAAAAATGTTCAATACTAATAAGGTAATGTTACCTACTAACAAAATATGGACTAATGTCTGAAATAAATAAATTATTATTATTAGGTATTATTAAAATCCAGTGTCGTAACTAGAGATTGTCAAAAGACCCGGCATAAACCCGACCACTGGGTTTAAACCCAATAAAATCCCACATTGTGTGTTTAAAGACTTTTTACAGTTTTTTTATTTCTATTGATATGTCAAATGTGACGTTGCTAAACAATTTCTTGTTAAATCAATACAGAAAAATATCAAAGGACGAAACATCTCTTATTTCTAAAGATTTTATTCTTCTTCTTCTTCTTATTCTTGTTTTGGCAATTGATTGCCTCTTGGAAGTAATTTTTGCCAGTGTCAAGTGTTGAATAGTTCAGTGGTAGATATTGTTTCAATTTTAATTAGAATGCGGGTGCATCACATTCTAATGCTGCTTGGAGCATTTGGCACGAAGTATATCAAGACAGTTTCTCAGTTAGGTCTAGCCACCACTACAATAAAAGTCTCAGCTTCACACAACCAAGATCACGCCTATTTCTAATTATCCCACATATTGTTCAGTTGCGTAGACACTTGTACCACAAAACTGCACCGATTTTAAGACACAATATCCACTATGAAACAATTTGCAAATAATTAAAATAATCACCAAACTGAACTGGACAAAATGTCGCCAAAAACTCCAAGATTTTATTCAGTTCAACATATTGTTCTATGGATGATAACTGGGTTTAAACCCAGCAGTCGGGTCGAAATCGGCTCATTTGCCCATCTCTAGTCGTAACGTAACGTAGGTAGCATACCTAAAATTCATTATGTTATCAATAAGGGTACCTACCTGATGATATAATTATTGATGTCAGTCAACCCTTATATGTCCAGTAGCTCGCGTAGAAAGTGATTACGTACCGCCATCGATACGCCGCCCAGCAGTTGCGGTTACGCAAGATGGATGCGTTAACTTATTTCCCTGGGTGTTGATGCGGCTTCTTGAGACGCTGTTATCGAAATATTTTGAACAGTGCATTGAGAAATCCTATGAATGAAAATGTAAAGTAGGTACTTAAATTGTTAGTTTTTCTGGTTTAAATAAATAAGTAATTTAAATGGGGACGGGGACGGGATGGATATACTTATTCTATGTTTTGACTTCATCAAAATATCTACGACCGCGGTCGATCGTTCGAGTTTGTAAAAAAATCTTATGTATTTTTTTTATCACAACAATATTACCTAATATAACAACAATAAAATGAAAAATATTTCTGTCCAACAATAATTGAACTCTAGAATCGGTAACAACCACCTCAACATCAACTTCACTTCCCAACACACTGCCTTGCGCAAATGCATTTTTTTCCTAAAACATTTCAACTAAGTATTTGTGATTGGTCTTCAATCTGAAAATAACCCTCTTGCCGTCGGCTAAAAATAAAATAAAGAAAGAGTAAGATTTAAGGAAATAGCTGTTTATTAAGAGGATTATAAGGTATCTTGAAGCTGGCGCCAAGGTCGGCTGACCCGCGCGTGCTGAACAGACACTATTTGTCTTGGCTAAATTTACTTTACTTTTTTATTTTATTAAATTCATTTTAGAACTAATCTTAGTCACCATTTTAAGTAAAAAATCGGATCGAACATAGCTATAGCTACGTGAATTTTTAACTTAAAGAAGTACTAAAGTCTTCGATCATCGAAGATTAAATTTTACGATGGTGCGATGATCTGTGTATGAGAGCCTCAGAGGTCAGAAAGCACTAAAAGTTCATTTTTTTTTCAATTAGACAGGTACTTATATAAACATGACTCTATTGCCATGCCAATGTAAAACTTTACAGCTTATGTTCACTTCACATGCACCAAAAGTTAAAGTTATCGTCAATCGATATCGATATCGATAATGCTACCAATTTGTCACGTCAAACTTGTCAAAGGACATCATGCTGGCAGGCAACCTCTTTTTTTGGCTAACTTGTGCTTAACCGGTACTTTAACAAGCGTGTTAATGTTAAAGTTAGATGGTGCAACTGAGCCTGTTGATTTTGGATTCGGGAAGAAGAAAAAGTTTCTAATATTTATGTCGCGCCACTGTAGTTTCATAATAACATAAGCGATTAAAATACAAAATAAGTTTCTTTAGCTATCTTCGCGAAGGCAGTAGCAATTAACTCACAGTCCGTAACAGACCATCTCTACCACAAAATACAAAAACGCAGAATGATCACGTCACTGCAAACACCAGAGTTATCTCCCAATTAGATTTCGGAATGCTTCTAAAAGATCAAGAACAAAACAATGCTATGCTACATGGATAAAACAAAACCAACATTTTCAGAATTCCATTTTCAAAAGTTTTCAACTCTTGTGGAGACGAAAGAGGTCTATTTCACAAACAAACCTTCTGATTTTCCACGAACTTCCATTTCAATTTCCGAACTTTCTCGCGCCGGCTCAGCAGTGTCCCGCGAGACGTAGCGCACGACGCACGCACTGCAGTCCACACGGCATGATCCGGCATGGCGGACGCGCGACCCGGCCCCGACGCCACCGCGACGGTCTCGAGCCTCAAGTCCGAGGACTCTACGGAACAGCTGATCTGTAAAACGCCGCAGGATGTGAAGAAAACTAAAAGTGTCAGTTCCAAGAGTGTTGAAGCGGGGACCGAGGATTCTGGGGGGCGGAAGCTGGTGGTTGTTTTGGGGTTGTTGCAAGTGGTTCTGGGGGCGTTGTTGGTGGGCGCGGGGGCGGTGGGCGTCGTGAAGGGCGCCGCCCTAGCGCGGGTGGGCGCCGGCCTATGGGCGGGTTGCATCGCAGTGGTTACTGGAGTTGTCGGAGTTCTAGCTGGCATCAATGATTGTTATGGACTCAACTCTGGCAGTAGGTGAGTTAAACATACTATTGACTTCATCAACAGTCTTTAAATAACATAAGTAATAACGATTTATATACCTACAGTCAATTACAGCCATGCGTGACAGTGTAATTTCGTCACAAACAGCATTTCATCGTAACATGTCAACACTGCATGAAACAAAACGTACGACCGATCGTAAAAGAATAACATTACTTTTAAATTACAAGAGACATGTAATGATTTGACATGTTGTCGTGTTCGTGACGTTCACGTGTAAAAGGCGTATTATTGGATGAATTAACCAACTTCTCGCAGTGACGTAACGACAAACAAATAAACAACAGGTTAGATAGTAGCTTTCTCAGTGATCGGTGCGCGGGCGCCGGTGATCGGGCTCATTGCACTTGCTGATAGATACTTGACAAAGTCTACATTAACATAACATTAAATTACTTATTTCGTAATTATTAGGTACTTATAATAATTGAGAGAACTAAATGAACCTAATCGGCAATTTAATTAAAGCAATTGCTCTATCAGACTCGGCCAAATACTCAAACGAATCTTAAAGTTAAGGCCACCTTATATTCAAAAAAGTTGTCAGATTTGACAGAAACTCTATGAAACTGACAGCTTCCTTAAAGTTAAGGAGACCTTAACTTAAGATTTTAGCTAAGAAGCCTTTGAGTATTCGGCCGTATGTAATCTATCAACATTGTGTAATATTTAAATTTCAGAGCCTTTCATTTATTAAGATTCATAATATCAACGGGTTTAAAAAAATTGTTATGCTTTTCACACCCATATGGTGACGCAGTGCATTTCCTGTGATTCCAATGTGTTTAGATATCTTTATAAGGTACCTACTGAATCATGATTTTTCTTTTCAATTGCATTTTCCATGGTTTTCAGCTTTTTATAAATTTATGAATATGATTTGCAAATTGTCGCTTATATTTTTACGGAGTCGAGTGTGTGATGTGTGGTAGCGAGGCAAAGGCATCGCTCGCCTCGTCGCCTCGAATGAAAGTCCGCGCGGTGGGAATGCGGCTTTCTCCGCCGGTGGCTGCGCCCGCGCCGCGTCTCCTAGTACATAGTTAATTGACGGACACATCGGAACTTTGTCAACCGCGGATGCTCGAATGCTCTTGATCATACAGGGAGTTTTGTAAAGGGATGATTTAGGTTATCTTTTAAAAAAATTGTGTTCACGGGACTAATACTTTTTAAGCACATAAAAGTTCCATGTCTCACTCAACTCGTCAACAGTTGTCTTGTTCAGTTGACATATTTTGTTACATTCGATACAATAAGTTGAAAGTTACGTCATCATTAAACAACCACTTTGTAATTTTTATTTAAAATTACTTGGTTAATTAAAGATCTATGTATAATAAGTATAGATTTAAAAGTATATCAGTAGTATATCAGTTGTCTAGCACTCATATTACAAGCTCTGCTTAGTTTGGGGCTAGATGTCGCTGTGTGAAATTGTCCAAGCGTTTATTATTATTATTATCTTAATAAACTACAATTTTCAAAATCTTGATAAGGAAGAATCTACATGAAGTGAATAATATATAAAAAACTTCTGAAAAGCGCTTGTGGATGTAAGCTCCTCGTATCTTGAATTTATGCAAAAGAGATAAACAAATCGCTGAATGTGTTTATGACTTAAAACATAAGATTTTGAGATTTTTTTGAAAATGGTTATAATATAATATCACCTTTTAACTTTTAATTTCTAATATCCACATGAGAATTAGTAAGCTTGATTTGCAAACAATATTCACATTACTATGAGGTTGAAGAAACTTCTGAATGTGCCTAATTTGACAACAATGAGCAGTAAAGAGGCGGCCGTGACCGTGGAACAGCCGTCACAATATCAACTTTAGAGAAAATACTTTCTTTGAGAAAAAAGTATGTTCATGATAAATAACTTTATATAATAAAAGACTCTCACTCGTGAAATTAAACATATGTAAATATGATGTAAAAACAAAATCATCGATTTAGTTATATTTGAAATTGAATGGTTTTGTTGTGGTTCTGTATGCGTGTTATTAGTGAGTGAACCTGTAAAACTAAAAAGAACAAAATCCAAAAAAAACAATGTTCTTAGCTTGTAATGGTAATTTTGTTTGTTAAATCATCTTGCAGTTTGATAGTTAAACCGTTGGATAGTCGTAATTGGCCTACCTACACAATTGTTAAATATGTTTGTAACTTTAAATGTTATCGTGCTGTCCCTAATAAATAAAAAAAAAAATAAAAAAAAATGTTAGTGGTAGCTGATAATACTTACTAGCTGATAAATTAGCTGAAATATAATGACAAATGACTAGAGTTAGAAATAAGAATAAACTATGTCGGGATTTACACCATGCACCTGTTAATTTTTAAAAGAATCCGCCGCGGCGCCGCTACTGCGCCGAAATATCGGACTCTCAAAAATAAACTCTGCCTAAAAATCAAAATGTCTACGAAGAAAAATGCCTAAAATTCATGTCTAAAGAGCAAAATGTCTACTAATTAAATTGTCTAAGGCGCAGAATGACTAAACAGTAGTTTGCCTAATGATTAAAAAGGTCTAAATTGCAAAACGTCTAAGTCCCAAACTTCTTTGTCTGTTTGAAATACATACATAATGTTCATAGATTTTTAATCAAACAAATACTTTCCATTTGAGCTTATTGTTCACGGCATTCTGAAAATAAGTTATTAAGTTCTTCTCTATTTTAGTCATTTTGCATTCTAGTCATTCTGCATTTTGGGCATTTTGCACTCTAGTCATTCTGCATTTTAGACATTTTGCGTTTTAGTCATTCTGCAAGTTAGTCATTCTGCGTTTTGGTCATTTTGCCCTCTTAATAGTCTTTTTGCTTTTAGGCAGTGTGATCAGGAAGGTAAATCCCGACATAGTTTATTCTAATAACGTCAATAACCATAGAAACTTAAAACAATTTAAAAATTATTGAAAGCACATAAACCTATTTGTTTTTAGTTTACGATAAGACGATAAAGTGACGCGTTGATGTCTTTTGCAAGGGCTCTTTTGGTGTAAATCGGTAGAACAATTTTATTGTTGCTAATTCGAATATAGTTACGAGTGTTTTAGTTTTTTTTGTGGTTTAGAACATAAGTACCTAAAGTTACAAAATAATGTTAAAGTCGGAAATAAACTTACTTAATAGCTATGGAAGTTGACAAAATAACAAAAAAATGTTTAGCGTGGGTGACATTTTTTTACATTTTTGTTATTAACTGTGTCTTTATGTGATTTATTCATAGTAAAAAGGTGGAAAAAAACAATACGCTGCCCTCCGTAAACTAAATTCACCTGGGTTAAATCACCTAGGTGAATTAAGTATGCTATTCGTTAACTTTAATCACCTGGGTGCATTATAATTAGGTACTTTAAAAAAACTTTATTCACCTTATTCTCCTAGGTTCATTCAGTTAATATTATGTAATTTGTAGTAAACATTTTCGTTTTCGAAACATTTATTGACCAACATAAACGAGTATTGTCATATCATAAGGTTCTCGTAAGGTGTTTCCTTCCTAGACCATAACACTCGACATGGAAAGTGCGGTTGAGTGGTTCACCACCAGACTGGCGAGTAATTAGCAGCTATAGCGAGTGCACCGCCTGCGCGGGCGCACTGAGCCGGTGCTGCGCGCCTCCGCGAGGTGCGCGTGCGCAGCGTGGCGTGACACGCGCACGCGTCGACCACTGATAACGCATGTAGTGCAGGGGCTTACCGAACCGGAGTCTGATGAGTTATTACTAGATTGAGAAGAAAAGAAATACATCGAAATAGGTGTTCTGTTCATGATAGAAGCTTTGTTTCTTATTCGTTTTTTAACTACATTAACCTATACTAATTTCTAGGTGAAGATTTATTTATGAGCTTGTACTTTTTCTTTAAAAACAAATGAAACACATTCCATTAGAATTTTGTGTCAGGTCGGGTTTTATTTTATGGATGGATATTTGTAGTAAGGGTTTAGAGTTTCACGGCACCTTCATATTTTTATAAAAATACTTAGAAATTAAAGTACTTATATTAAAATTTTCGGTTTCTTGATTTTTTATTAAATTTTTCAAAGAAAAATGGAAATCTCGCTGTGTACTTGACTAGGTATTCAGTTTCTTTTCATTATTTTGTGTATTATTAGAGGGCACAAGTGACAGTTATTTTACGTTTTCGTTGCTGCGGTGTTAGCCAGAGTTTTGATAAAAAATTGTTCCTAAATCATATAATGTGTATTGGCGTTCGTCAATATTCATGTGAATTTGCACATTCATGATCGAAGACGCTCGTCCAAGAAACAAGTAGTCGAGCATAGACACGGCTTTCACCGGCCGACACGCCCCGGTGCTGACGTCAGGGGAATATGCTCCCTATGTCCACCTCCATGTGGTCCACTATTAATTTGACGCGAAATGAATTCTCACTAGAAACGGCTGCTATTTATAATGTATACGGCTATGAAGTTGATTTTTTACTACTTACTAATTATTGAGATGAAACTGTTTTTTTTTAATTTTTCAGTTTGAAACTTCCATGATCACTTGGAAGTGAATAAAAAATAAAAGATTGAAAGAATACTGGGGGATTTGTGATTTTCAAGAGTTTAAAAACATATTTTCTTTTCTATTCCAAAATGAATAACTTCTTACATTATCACCCAAGTTACGCAAGTAGGTACTCATTAGGTATTTATACTATATTATTTCATGCAGTTTGAATGAGTTGAAAAGCAAAGATAAAATGTTTGTTTATACCTAGGTAGAAATTCAGCTATCTAACCAACCGATTATGTAAATACATTATAACATTGTTACATAATTCGAAATACGTAAAATACGATTCGCAAACAAGAATTTGGTGAATGTGAAATATTGTATGTAATGTAACAATCTCACCACACGGATGTAATTATTACAGAATCATCGCCAATGGTAAAACCACACCACAGTATGATTATACATCGCTAGACAAATTCCATCATCCTTGTTCCAACGAAAAGACTAAAGAAGTTAGTTTATAAATATTATCTGCTTATGAAATTCATACCTACTAAAATTAAATGTTCGGTGTTCGGTTAAGCAACGTTCGCAAGGGTCGGTCATGGGATGGGTGACCAAAAATTTATTATCTTGAGCTCCTCCGTGCTTCTGAACGCACGTTAAGCCGTTGGTCCCGGCTGCATTTGTAGTCGTTAACACCCATCAATCCGCATTGGGCCCGCGTGGTAGGTTATGGCCCATCCTCCTTACCACCCATAAGGAAGGCCTGTGCCCCAGCAGTGGGGACGTCATAAATGACTGATGGACAATCGGTTACCTGATTTTTTTGATTGATATTCAAAGCATAAAGGAAAACACTGTGAATTATACTCTTCAGATTCTTTTCCATATTTTTCAATTATTTGTAAGAGAATGAACATGCTGTAAAACTTTCGTTTGCTTGTTGCAATTTCAAGAAGACTGATACCATTTTAAATATCATATCATACTTAATAGCTATCACCGTGTTCATTACTTTGTATTATCAGTTGATTACGATCACATACAGTACCTCAAGTATAAGTCCCCGCTCTACATACGCAAGTCATCGCACAAATTCGTATTTATTCCGACCACACTTTCTTCTTCAAATAATTATTGTACAGAATACATCACGAGTACGCAACACAGATGGTCAATTATGATAATAAAAATAGTAATTGGTGAAAGCGATTGAAGCCGGCGCAATATGACCTGTCGATGAGTTTACGGAGAAGTCTTTGTGTGATCTGATCACTAAGTTTAAATCGATATTTATACCCAAGCTATTAAGTTTTTGTAGTGTGTCTAGTAAAGTATCGGCACTTAACAACCGATATAGTTTTGATTGTATCATTTCTAGATTATAAGTAAGTAGTTGTTTGTTTGAATTCGAAACAAAGCAATACACTTTTAACACAGGATAAGTTTATTTATTTAGTTCTTTCTAAAGTCAAAACTATGTTTTGGTATAATTGTACCATAAACTTATTTATCCTAATGAATTGCTAGCAGAAAAGCATTAATGAATTCTGATAGTACCTACCCAATTTTTTAATTAAAGGTTCTTTTGATAAGCATTGTGTAGAGTACAATCTGGTAAGGATCAATAAATATTTTCTGTCCAAGAAGTAATTGTAAACTTTTGACAATAGTATATGGTTAGAATTAAAAATACGCTGCGAAAATCTCAATTCTCGCATTGGAAAAAAATACTAAGTACTCCCTTCACAAGTAGGATTTTAATCCTAAACCTTTTAAGAACTGGACAATTGTACCTATTGAGTTTCATATTAGCTGCTGACATTCTCTCAGTATTGATTTCAAGAAAGGTTAATTAATCGATATTGACTTGAAGATAAACGTGATGTTTCCGTTGTCCACAGCAGCCCGCTGCTGACTGCGTTCCTGGCGCTATCGCTGCTGTGCCTGGCGTGCGGCAACAGCGCCGCCGTGCTCGCCGCCACCGGCCTGCAGCGCGACACTGCGCGCGCGCCGCCGCACGCGCCGGCTAGCTTCGAGGTACCTGTGCGATTATCTGTTACTTATTCAATAGTTTTTTGTTTTGGTTCTATCGCCTGGCTGCTCTGCCCCCGTATTACAAGCTCTTAAAACTTATCAGATGGCCTAATCAAATGGCCAATTTTCTATTCATTGGCTAACTTAAAGCTTGCTTGCTTGTGTACCTATAAATGCTGCACTGCATTGATAGGTACACATTAACACAGACGCTAGACACACCACTTAGCAAAGACACCCTAAAAGATATAATGAGAGACAGCAAAGAAAGAGACAAATTAATAGAATATGCAAAGAAAATAATAAAAATTGTTAATGAAAGAAACAACACATGAGGCAGGACAGAAAATATTGTAAATGTACAAATATGTATTTAGGTAAATAATGAAAACAGATATTATAACACATGCAATATTGGAATGGAAACAACTAGAAATTAAATTTAGTAGTTATTAGAATTTAGATATTGTGAAAAAAAAGATAGAAAATGAAACATGTACTTAATATTATTATAGAAAGAAAATACTTATGAAGTAGTTGAAAAATAGTTACAAGAGGACTAAAAAAAAATATTTATATATGTGTGCGATCTTATTTACCCCTGTGTTGAAAATAATAAAGAAAAAAAAAATAGGTTAACAGCTAGACGGGCATCCCACCCGCTAAAGAATAAATGGTGTTGAATGCTAGAAAGATACCGTATGAAGCATGAAAGTGCGAGAAGAATACACGCGAGAACTGGAGTGAAAATGAAAAATTAGAGATAAAAAGGCTCGGACCTCATGTCTGGGGAGCAGTAGCAAAAAAAAAAAAAAACTTAAAGCTTAAAATAAGCAATTATACTTGAAGAATAAACCATATGAGGAAAGACTGGAATCACTGAAACTCACAACTTTAAAGGAACGCAGGGAACGTGGGGACTTAATAGAAACATATAAAATCTTGCATGGACACTATGACATAGACAATTTTGATAAACAACTATTCCAGTACTCACGAAACATACACCTACGAGGCCATCATCTCAAATTATCAAAGGCACTATCAGGAAACAATCCACATAAACATTTCTTTAACAATAGAGTAGTTGAAGCTTGGAACAAGTTGCCAGAAGAAGTGATATCTGCACAGAATACGAATCAGTTTAAGAATAGATTGGACAAATATTTAAAAACCAATGATAGATAAACTCGACTTATGATATAACTGGATACAGGCTCTTATCAGTTGTCTCAACGGCTTGCCTGTCAATTAATAATAATAATAATTAGACAATCAAGCATGTCACAAGTTTATGTAAATCACAGACATTGTTGTATTGTATGGAATTGACAAGCCTACGACACGTAATTTTAGAGTTTATGGCTTATTTTTAATTTTTAAGTTAGCAAACGAATAGTAAATTGGCTATTTGAGTAAAGGGGTAGGTTACATTTCGACCGCGCAACCAAATTTCTCACGCCGCCGCTGCGCCGGCTGTTAGCAATGTATTTGGGGTCGGTGCAGCATTCATTTTCTTCCATTCGTCCATATCAGTCGTTATCTCACCATTCACAACCTTGATAAGTACATATTTATCCAGGAAAATATTTTATGACTGCCTCGGTGAACAAATGTGTCTGATCAAGTTTCTCAGGAGATACTGGTTCTAATCTAGATGGTATGGTGGTTCTAAAGAGTTCTATGTTCAAGGGTTCATATACAGTCAGGAAATAAAAGTGATCTCAGTGCAAAGAGTTGTTAGACCTACACGTAATTACAAATGTCAATATTTTTTTTAATTCTCATTTTTTTAAGTTTTTCTTTCAACATCTAAGTTTCTATTGTTATAAAAAACAAGCATTAATCATAGCTTCCTGTTGCACCTTGCCTGCGCCGGCGGCGCGCCGCGTCTTTAGCGGAGCTGCTCAAGCGCCGATTGTTTTTGCAGCGCGCTTAATAGAGCGCGTAATGCACCGGGCGTCGAACCCGCAACCTCTGCTGCTGACGACATATCACTCTGATCTGATTACTGATATTTGATAAGGGTTACTTGCGGCGTTGTTATTGCACAATCTGCTTATGAAATCTGAATAATTGAAATTAACTGGTGCAACGGTAAAGAACTTATGAATGCGCCAATGGTTTAGGGTTTAAATCCTCTGGCAGGGTATTGTTTATGTCACGGTTGTGCATTGTCGCGATAGAAGTGTGTATTAACTGCACAGAAATGTGAGTGCACAACTGCACATTATTTATTTATATACAAGACGGCAATGTTAATTTTATCGTAAGCTTGTACAATCTACGTGTTTCTGACATATCTGATTGATTTACCTGTTATGCCATAAAAGAGCATCGATCTTGGGGAAATTAGATCAAGTTAACTGCCTTCCAATCCTTTTACCGAGAAGGCTGCCGAGTGGCGCGCTAACCGGTCCAGTTAAAATTAATGGCACCTGCTGCGGCGTTAGTCAATATCAGATTATCTGTTATATCTAGTTAGTTTAATGATCTGAAGTAGTTACGTCAGTTTATTTCATATTAAACTTGTTATGTTTAGAAAATTTTACATCTAAGATTATTAGTGTGAGTTGCACCAAAACGCTGTCAATGTTCAAGTTATCGTCAAATGACAATGCTACCTATTTGTCACGTCAAACTTGTCAAAGGACATCAAACTGGCTGGCAACCTCTTTTTTGGCTAACTTGTGCTTAGATTGTTATTGTTAAAGTTAGATGGTGCAACTAAACCTTAGTTTTTCTTCCGTCATACCTAGATTATGGTAGTAGTACCTAGATTGAAGTAAGTTCGGCATGTTTGTTAAAATGTGATGGTTATAACAGAAAATAAAAACATTTGTGTTGATCATAAATTACTATGATAATCGTACATGATGACGAGTATAACCCTTTATAACTCCAAGATAAGAACACCTAAGTGAGTTGATCCAAGTGCAAGTCGGGCAGCAAAGTGTGGAACTATGTGTAGTCAATCAGACCTGAGGTAGGTACCTACCTATTTAATTTAACATGGAAGGTTGCATTCTGACAAGTTTCGAATGTGTTATTAATCGTCGCGTCGTTCTAACCGCGTCCGTGAGCTAAAATCTGATCGGACGTCGTCATTACCTACAGCCGACTACATAGTTATTATTGCTGCTCATTAGCATAGCCGAATACCGGGCTCACTTTGACAGGTATACTACAGCTTAATTGTAAGGAAATAGGTGTCATAATCATAAGTTGTACTTATTGTGAAAAAAATCTACTTTGATCGGGAGCTGAGGTTGAAAATAGATTTTAGTTTTGATGCAAAACAAAGAATAATGAAAACAATGTTATGATGATTCAGTGCTTTTTAACCCCCGACGCAAAAAGAGAGGGGCGTTATAAGATTAACGTGTCTGTTTATATGTCTGTGGTATCGTAGCTCCTAAACGGATGAACCGATTTTCGTTTAGTTTTTTTGTGTCACAGATAATTTTATCCCGAGTGTTCTTAGCCATGTTTCATGAAAATCTGTTCAGCCGTTTGAAGTTCATCAGCTCTTTTCTAGTTGATGAGGGGATTTAACTAACTTCCTTATGTCCGATCGATTTGAAATTTAATACCGTGTTACTTCAATGATATTGGAAGTATAATGGTAAGGTGACCATGACCTGATCAGCCGTTTGAAGATCATCAGCTCTTTAATAGTTTATGAGGGGATCTGACTACCTTCCATATGTTCTATCGATTTGAAATTTGATACCGTGTGTCGGGGGGTTTTAAAATTTTTAATTTTTGTTATTCTATTTCAGTTTTGCTTATTATCATTAATTTTCATTTTCATTATATTAGCGGCTGTAGAAAAATAAGGTTGGCTTTTCACACTTTTAAATCTTTTCTGAAAAAGTCGTGAAAAACAACTCTTTGAAGTTTAGTTAAAAATGTATCTAAACGTTCTATTGTGAGTCACACATTAATAATTCACGTTGGTACTATTAATTTAGCTCAAGTTAAATTACATAGGTAGATTATTGTCGGGTATATTTAAGTAATTACATAGGTTGATGAGGGTGCCAGCCTTGACCAAGTATTTCAGCGCTCATCTTCGAAGTGTTTCATTATTCGCAGTCACGATAGTTGCTGGTTATTATTTATTACATGTGAATGTCATTCGCAATGTACGTAATTTAACCCTATAAGTACGTGTGGAGCTGCTGTCATCTTTTCGGACAGCACTATAGCTGATAAGTAATTGAATTAGTAATTGAGCTCTGAAGCGAAGACGGTTTTAGTAAATTGGTTTCTAACTCTAGATTATGAGTCTACGGAAGATATCTTGTGTCGATGTTTATGAGGGTTGCACAAACATAATAGTTATTTAATGTTATTATTATTATTATTTTTCTTTAGTCTCTCACTTTTATTATGTTTAATTGGACTTTGCAAGAATAATTAAGAAAATTTTAAAAGCTCTCGATTTGGTTCACCAAGATACAGGTGCAGCCTAGTTTGGGAACCTCTGCACATGTCGTCATATTGTATTCTTCCAATGCACAAAACCTTGAAATGATAACTCATTGTATTTGTTCTTATTATTTTTGTGCAATAGAAATATTTTTTATTATTATTATTATCATTATTAATTATTTTAAAACAATCTTTTTAGTAACGTAGCAGCTGTGATGGCATATGTAGTTAGTAAGCGTAGTGGTTCAGTTAATTGTAAAAAATTATCACCGATAACATTTATATAAATAGAATTGACGACCTTCGTGGTCGAGTGGTTTGCACGCCGGTTTTCAAGGTGTCGCCATCTCTGAGGTCCCGGGTTCGATCCCCGGCTGGGTCAATGTAGAAAATGAACTTTTCTGTATTGACTCAGGTCTGGGTGTTTGTAATACCACCGGTGTCTTTGATTTCCTTAACACAAGTGCTTTAGCTACTAACTTTGGAATCGGAGCAATGTATGTGATGTTGTCAAATAATAAATAATAATAATAATAATTGTGTACATTTCCAATCCTACCATTTACTTATTTTTTTACAATTTCCAAACCTACCACTAATCCTACCATTTGAGTGATGTTTTAATACCTTATACCTCGACCGACCGACGTATGTCAGTTTGTATAACACGTATCTCATCTCGAAGGGTCAGGGTGCTAAACCTAAGGCCCTTTACCGTGAGAGCGCACACGCCACTCGACCAATAGGCGTGAAATTACCAACGTGGCCGGAGGATATTAATATATGTAAATCATTGTATATAACATAGATGAATTTAGGATTTATTAACTTTGAATATCTGGTGAAATAATACGAACATTCACCATGAAATAGTAGATTATACAACAAGTGAAAAAGAGGGAATTTAGTTCGAGGGATACAAAGGACCGAGATGAAATTTTTTTTTCACGAGTTGTGTACTCTACTTTTTACCATTGACTGCGAGAAAAAAAAATTGCAGTACCTATAGTATTTATAGTTGTCCATCAGCCATTTTTGATGTCCCCACTGTGGGGCACAGGCCTTCCTTATGGGTGGTAAGGAGGACGGGCCATAACCCACCACGCGGGCCCAATGCGGATTGGTGGGTGTTAACGACTGCAAATGCAGCCGGGACCAACGGCTTAACGTGCCTTCTGAAGCACGGAGGAGCTCGAGATAATACATTTTTGGTCACCCATCCCATGACCGACCCTTGCGAACGTTGCTTAACTTCCGTAATCGCTGGACCAGGCGCTAAACCACTGCGCCACCGAGCTAACTAAGAGGGAAACTACATGATCAGTCTGGCATCAGTCCACTTCATCAGTTTGTATAGACTTTGAATTTTTACAGACTGAAGATCGTACCAGACTGATGGAATGGACTGATGCAAGACTGAACAACTAATCTCCCTCAAATATATAAAAAATAACCCAAATATAAGACACTAAAAAGGACCTAATTGATTTAGCGGGATATTTTTTAGAAAGGAACCCAAAGATAAGACACTAAAAAGAACCTAAATAAAATTGGCGGGATTATTTTTGTCATTTAATTGTAGAACTATATCTTTATCTATGGAATAGCTCCATACTTTCAGCACCTTTTGTTATTTTTGTACCTAATTCATACGATGCGCGCTTGTTCCAAATTCAAAATATTTTTATTCACTCGGTGAATAAAAACGCGTTTTATTCACTGTTATCAATGAATAAGACGCACTTTTTGGAGTGGCGATGGTAAAAAAGAAATTGAAATACTAGGTAGTTTATATTTATTTTCCTACTTCTTCTTATCGAATGAGGATTAGTGGCCACCTCTGGTGTTAGAGTTTATCAAGCCGCCTGTAAGGCCTCTAACTTGGCTTAACGACTGTTATCAATTGACAACAGCCGGGACCGACGGTTTGACGTGCCCTCCGAAGCACGGAAGCGCTCAGTTGTAATGCCACTTTACGGTCACCCATCCGACACCTGGCCGGACCGAGTGTTGCTTGACAAACGTGATCGAGTACGATCAGTCTGTCAAGTTCCGCCACGAGCGCTTCATTTTCTTTCTATATCTTAGCCGAAGCAGAGAGCCTATTACAAAACAGAATCACGATAGTCGGACGCAAATCTTCGTACAATTTACTTGATATTGAACCTTATTTGTGTGTCTTTAGTGCCACGGTGTGCGACGAATATCGTACGCTTATCGTGATGCTTTTTGTAATAGGCCCTCTGATAACAAGATCGTGTATCGTTTGCAAACCTATTACGGAAGACCTTTTACTGAAGAGGAACAATCAAGCCACATTTCTCTCTCTCTCTCTCTCTCTCTCCGTTTTACGATATTTACACAGTAGCCACACGAATAAAAAAAATCAACAAACATCTAATTAATTATAATACAGCAAGCAATGCCAAATTTTAAGAATTTCTTCGCAATATTATGTATGTGTGGTGTCTAATAGAGTAGAAAAGCACTGCATACTTAGGCATGTCGCAAAAGGCTACTTATTACTTGACCGAGTAAAACTTCTTCGCGTAACAGAAAATTGGTAGCAACGTTTTCCAATGAAAGTTGTCCAATACTGCGACCTCCAACCCGCCTTCCTATGTGGTGGTTTTTGCAAAACCACCCTACGGGAGAGGGTTACGTCCCACAGGCTGTCGGCAAGATATTATGGCACATAAAGAACATTAAAATAAGTGGTTAACATCCGGTTCGTAAGCTGCGTGAGAGTCGCGGCACGGGTCGAGGACAGCAGATTGTATAATTGGAGTCATCATGTTACCAAACACATCTTAAATCTTGAGGATTATTTAATAATACTTAATAAATAATTTGGTCTAAAATGCTAAAAGTGGCTATTAGAACATTTTTGCACTTTATATTTACAGCTACATACATAATGTGTATTTTTTTACAAATAGTTTCTCAATAAGTTACAGTGTACCTTTTAGAAATATTTAGATATTTTAATAATAATAATAATAATAAAGACTTTATAGCACATGATAGAAAAAAACGATACAATCAGAAAAAACAAAAAACATACAATAGGCGGCCTTATTGCTACATAGCAATTTCTTCCAGGCAACCTAGGGCGAAATAAAATAAGATTTTTTGAAGTCGGTTTTTTTGTTTTTTTAAACAATTTTTTTATTTTTTTATTTTTAGTGTAAGTACCTTGTGTATTAGGTAGTGTAGGTATATTATTTAGGTAGAAAAATCGGCTCAGCCAAACGTGAGATAATCGCGGAGAAACATACATACATACAAACTGAATACCTCCTTTTTTTGAAGTCGGTTAAAAAGACTACACAAAGGTATCCCTTCCCCAACAAAAAAAAACATGTAATTCGGTTCATAAATAACAAAATTGTCAAGTTAGTTGATTTAATATCATAGTATTTTCAGGATTACTTGTAAACTACTGAACCGATTTGAAAAAAAAATAAATGGGACCATCTCGCAAGAAAACTCAATCGAACAAAAAAAGAATCATCTAAATCGGTCCATAAATGTCGAAGATACGCGCGAACAACGATAAAAAAAAAAAAAAAAAAAAAAAACATACAATCGAATTGAGAACCTCCTCCTTTTGCTGAAGTCGGTTAAAAATACTATGTTGTTCTATGTAAACGTTGTGTACAACATTTATTGGAATTCGATTTAAATGTGAAACCTAATTATTGGCTCTTTAAAAATGTGTGAAATTGTATTCTGTAGTTGTGCCTTTCAATAAATAAAATAAAATAAATAAAAACTAAAGGATAAATACATAATTCCATGGTATAGGAGATAAATATAAACAAGAAAATAAGTCGCAGGAAGAAGAGAGAAAATGACTCCTAACTTGTTCTCTAAATGACCTTGGAGTTTGAGCCTTTCTGATGCCCTCCGGCAGAGAGTTCCACAAACGAACAGCATGTGCATGAACAGCATTTAATCTTATCTATGGCTTGTTTTTTAATAAATATTTTTTTAATGACAAAAGTGTAAGTTTTTTTTTAATCTGATGTACCTAAGCGATGTTGTTTTGCCAAGGGTATCAGTTCCTTTGTATGTATGTGGACTAAATCGTAGGACAATTAATGAAAGAAACGAGCGTCGAGCAGTGATTCGCATGGCAGCGGGAAATCCGTCCCCGCCGATAGTGGCTGCCTTCGCGTCTCCGGCGCACACGCACGGCCAATTGGGAGTACCGGGAACAGAATGGCTAATTAAATTTAATTAGCTTTTGTGTTTCAATTTACTAAGAACCTGAGGTCGTAAGCTTTACCGATATGAACACGCGACAGCGATGTTAGATACCGTTTCCTTGTTAAAATGGAGGTACTTACTATAAAAAGCAACTCTTCTCTAAAATTAAATACTAAACAGAATATCGGACACACGACTGAAACGGTTTGTTTTATTTCTATGTAAATGATTAATTTAATTTAAGAGTTAGGTGGAGATTGTTCACCAAAGTAAGAAGTTGCCAGTGTTTTTAAGGTGTCATTTCGAAAATTAACTACTCGTAAAGTTGCACAAAGTAACCTTACTGCCATCATCTCTTTTATGCTATTGTTTTGTCCTATCCGCCAGGATGAGGTGCTGGTCACCAGTTTTACCTATCTATTACCTACCTGTTTTAAATTATTTATGTTGTGTTGTCATCATCTCAACAACCAATCAAAAGTATTTCGTTTCATTATCCTTATACTTTTGTTCACCAGGATGAGATGCTAGCGTGGTCGCCAGTGCTGGCTAACATCGCGGTGCTTATAATCGCATGCGCGCACTGGCTCGTGAGCGTGGCCAGCATCTACCAGGTGTCGCGGCGCGTGTGCCCGTGCTTCCGCGCGCGGCGGCCCTACGACCACAACCAGTTCGAGGCGTTCAAGGCGCAGCCCTACGTGGTGCACGTCGACGAGCTCAGGAATGAGAAACATGAGCTCTGTAAAGACTTGGAGGGGAAGTTGGAGACGCTCAAGAAGAAGGGAAAGGTATGGATGATAGATCACTTTTTCTGGGTGATAGGCTGTTATTTTACTTTGCAAAATCAAAATGTAATTCTGCAAAACGCGTATTACTTGGCGGCCTAAAGGTTTCTTACCTAGAGTGCAAAAGTTTGTGCACTCGGCAAGTTACATTTGACAGCTCCTTGCAAATGTGGTAGTGGTAGGCCAAAAGCTCATATGATTAGTATAGTTGCACACTTGCGACACATGGCCGTTTAGGTACCTACCCAGTGACGCTGCTGTCGTACCACTGACACTTTTTCAAGCCACTATACTTTGTAGGCACCCTATAAGTATTACCATTTTGTGCAGGACGAGCCTCCCGAGTACGGGAGTGCAAACAGTAAGGAGAAGCTGGTCTCGCACTGGCTGGGGCGGACGCAGCCCCCGGGCGCGGGGCAACCGGGCGCGGGGCACCCGGGCGCGGGGCACCCGGGCGCGGGGCACCCGGGCGCAGGGCCACCGCGGGCGCGGCGCGGGGCCCGCCCCCCACCAGTCGTGCTGCTGCCCGCGCCTCCGCACCACCACAGCACGGTGAGTCACTCACTTGTTATACTTTTAAGTCAATGGTCACTAATATAGTTAACTCGAGAGGTGTCGGCTGTCGCACGGACGAAGTTATAGCTGTCTAATCGATTATAAGATAAGCTAAAATAGACTATGGGACTAGATAAAGCTGCGGGAAAATCCTTATAACAATAATTTACTAAATAAAATGAGTAGGTTTGTGGGAAAAAATGTTACTTAAGTACTTGGTAGGATTAACAAACACAAATAAGTGATCAGCCGTTGCTGAGTAATGACGCAAATAAGGTGAATTAAAATGCTATTGGAATTCAACGATCATCAGTATGTCACGAGTATAAAATTGCCTCTAAGTTGTCCAATCGTTGGCCAGAACTACTTAATTCGTATAGAAAGCTTGTATTTATTGTGTTTTCTCGTCGACAATAGGGATGTTGACTAATGAATAAAATAACGAAATACTAATAAAAATCGTAAACATATTAAACTTTTAGAGTAGCTTGTATACTTCTTGGTTTTATATATATTGCATATTATTTGTTCTATGACCCTTCAAAGTTGGGTGGACAAGTCCATTTAAAAAGTATAAAATTTATTAAAATAAATGATACCTTTAATTAGTCCGTAAAATGTATAGCAAATTTGTCGAAGAAACCATTTTGATAAACACAATATTTAATATAGCTGCTGAACAAATTTCCTATGCGTTGCATACAAACATGCAAGGCGTGACGTCATAACTTGCAAGCCATTAGTATGGAGCGTTTTTGATCGAGTGTGTGTGCATTTCACACTGTGATATCTCGGGCAGTTTTCATGCTAGCAAGTAGAATTAATTCTTTTACCAATGTTTCTTTTTTGAGAGGTAATTTATGTAACATAAAATAAAAAAAAATAGTCAACATCCCTATTATTTGCGTTTGTCTCTGCGACACTAGGCGTTGCTCAATGGGCGAGCGATCACGAAATACGATGCCATGCCGCATTATTCAACATTACGATCATTATGCCGATCAACTGACGTATCTAATTAAATGTTGTTTCATCATTTGGTATTAAATTCAACCAAATCAATCTTAGCCAACGCTATATTAATATTTACATTTGCACCGTGATCGTATCTACGATGCAATAATCACAAAATCCGATTAGAGACACTACTAACTACTTGATTTAATTTTAATGAATTTAAACATTTTAATTATCATCTTACTCTTTCTTCATCCGTGCGAGTAACCTTTTCAATGACCTATCAAAAAGCAATAGCGAGTTAGAACTGTTTCGGACTAAACCCAAAAATATAACAAAACTTTTTATCTCTAGGTTTTTCGGCACCCACTCTGAAAGTGATTAATTCAGTTACTCATTGAATAATGATAATACATAAGTGATAATTGTAACTTATTTTTACTCCTAAAACTATTCTGCAAATAGCTTAATGTGGTCTATGTACATCTTATATCCATATGCGAATACCTGTTAATAGCTAAGTAGATTTAAGAAATTGTTTCCATACAATGTCTGCTGTTGGTATTCCAAACATAATAAAATAAAAAATAAATAAACATCCGAACCATGTATAATATTTTATACCTACTCTAAAAATGTCACATGTTAATTTGACTTATTTTTTATTTCTGACACCTTTGTGGTAAAAATCTCAAAAAGCTACGTTTTCGCAACCATCGAGCGCTTACACTGTCTTAATTTTTATTACCACAAACCGTAAGATGTTGTGTGGAAATGATGTTCAGTGCGCACGCGACGGTTGTCAACGACCGCTCGGTCACGTGACTCGATATACCTAATAGGCATTTCAGAGCCCGTAAAAATATTTTAATCACTAATTAACATTACGATTCGGTCCCACACATATTTTAATTGCTGTTATAATGTGCATTTATCAAAAATATGTGCTAATTAGCGATAATAATACTTAAAGCAAAGAATATGACTTAGTTGGTTGATACGAACGTGTGGCGCGTTGATGTCTTTTTTATGAAACATACGAAAACTCCGTTCAAACATTTTTCATTTTGAAATATACATTTTTTTACCATCGCCACTCAAAAAAGGGCGTTTAATTCAACGATTAGAGTGAATAAAACGCTGTTTTATTCACCGAGTGAATAAAAATATTTCGAATTTAGAACAAGCGCGCATCGTATGAATTATGCAGAAAAAAAAACATGCTGAAAGTATGGAGCTATTCCATAGATAAAGCCATAGTCATACAAATAAATAAAAAAAAAATATCCCGCCAATTTTATTTAGGTTCTTTTTAGTGTCTTATCTTTGGGTTCTTTTCTAAAAAAATATCCTGCCAAATGAATTAGGTCCTTTTTAGTGTTTCATCTTTGGATTCTTTTCTATATATTAGAGGGAGATTAGATGTTCAGTCTTGCATCAGTCCATTCCATCAGTCTGGTATGATCTTCATTCTGTAAAAAATCAAAGTCTATACAAACTAATGAAATGGACTGATGCCAAACTGATAATGTTATTTTCCTTCTTAGCGTGGTTGTTTTATGTCATTAGAAAACTTCTAGTTTCACTATTTTCTAATGTTTAAATGTTACTGATTACCTACCTAAATAATAAAAATGTGATAACTATTATATAGGTATTAAGTACCTACTGCTATTTGTTTTCTTTTCTCGCAGTCAATGGTAAAAAGTAGAGTACACAAATCGTGAAAAAAAAAAAATCATCTCGGTCCTTTGTATCCCTCGCTTCGCTCAGGATTCAACTTAGTCCCAAGAACTAAATTCCCTCTTTTTTCACTTGTTGTATAATTTACTATTTTTATGTATTTCTAAGCGAATGAAAGAATTGTTTTCAAAGATTTTACATTTCGTCAGAACAGTAAAACCATATTTATAAAGATTTGTAATGATATTGTAACTTTCTAACACTCAACGCAAAACTTATTTTTTTTATTAGTGTTGTGAAGTCAGTGACATTATAGAAGACTGTGTAGAATTTTCTCACGGAAAGATAGAAGTAAAGAAACAATGTAACACTATAAATGTAGTGGAAGCCATCGCTCGATATAATCGTGACAGCGAGCATTGCGTCGAGTTTCAACTATAAACTATCTTAAAGGAACTCACACCTGCAAAGATTTTTAATTCTTTTTGCCATTATTTAGTTTTATTTTTTTCTGAATAAACATTTTGGTTTTTTCAAACAAAAATTTTCTCGGCCCAATTCTCTAATATTAATATCAGTGAGTTATACGCTTCTAATAAACATAACATCAACATGTAATTTTTCCTGAATTCAATTAAGCTTTACATTACTGAGTTAGCTAGTTAGTGGGTTTTAGCCTTAGAATAATAACACGTAGAACGATAGTTCTCTACAAGGCGCACTGTCAAAAGTGAGGCAACTAAAACCGCCCTATATTATTACCTAATCATACCGAATAATTACAAAACAGTTTAAATTTTCATACATTTAGGAGATTAATTACTATAAGTATTATTGGATTTTAGTTACGATTAGGTAACGTATGAGGGATATAAATCTGAAAACTAAGCCATTTTGGCTTAGTATTAATTGCCTCACTTTGCATACGAGGACACGGCTTCTGGGTGTTATTATTCTAAGGTTTTAGCTTGATAATAGTTAGTTTTAGCTTAGTTCATTAAAGTATGTAATAATTTCGCTGCGTATATGTTTCCCGCGCAGATCGCGTGCGCAGTAATGCTGTTCCCCCGTTGTGTAACAATGCCGCAGTTGTGCCGCGGTTGTGCCGCGGTTGCTGCACCGCGCTGCTAATCGACACTTTATTTTAATGACGCTTTCCGAACAGAACTCTCGGTTAACGTAACACAGCTCTTTAAAAATAATCGCACAGTATTATTATACTTAGCTTGGAAAATTATAAATATTTGTTAATAATATCGTGCTTACATCGTAAGACACATATTTTGTTTGCCTCAAAATGGTTAATTGAAATTACATACGCATTTCTATAAGCCGCTCGTCTTTAGTTAATGACTCGTTAACTTTTATTTCACGTAGGTATAATCACCCAGTTACCTAAATTTAAAACTCTCGAAAATATCCCAAATAGTTTGACACTAAAGTTTCATTTGCGAGGGGTGATCCAAAAGTAATGATAATGAGAATAAAATATGATGATTATAGTTAAAAAAATATTTAATGACAGCTCTAATTTAGTTTTTCTCCATTTTCAAGTTTTTCTTCCGACAGTTCATATTCAAATGAATGTACCTACCAGGAATTGTGGTCTATCAATATGTTTTTTTATGACAACCTAATGGGTGTGTAAGTATATGAAAAAAAGATTTTTTGAATTTTTAAACTTGTTGGAAATAACCGATTTATCAATACTTTTGGATCACCCCTCGTGAAACAAAAGTTTTCATAGTGTTTAATACTCACCGTATTAAATTCTAAACGTTTCTGTGGTTCCAAAGATTAGCCAGTTCGATAATTTGTGGTTGTATTGTATGTACAGGAAGCGCCGAGCGATGCGGAACAAATCCACAGATAAAAGTAACATAGGCTTAAGCTCGTTAAGGGCTTTAGAAACAGTTGCAATTTGCCGATAATATCCCGCGACCATTCAACTGAATAACGTTTACTTACCCGATTTAATATTAAATTGTTAGAACTGAATTTGAGAAGTTGCTATGCAAACTTAGATTAATAATATGTTAGTGTTGTTTACAAGTTTTCTAAAATCTTATTCTATCAGTATTATTTTTTGTTGTGACTTTGACGCGGCAGATATCCAAACCATGTCATCGAAAGTGAAGGTTACCGGTGTTCATCCTAAGAATTTTATATTCGATCATCCTCGTTTTTTTATCAATTATCGTGAATGTCAAAGTATATAAATGAATGGCGACAAAAAAGCCGCCTTAAAATTTAATTAAAAAATACAAAAAATCTTCGACATAACCGTGAAACGGACCGCACTGGACTATTTAATTTATTATAGCAGGTTCAAGATGAAGCTCGTACTTAGCTTTAACTTTTTATGACAATTGTGCCAGGCTGGGTTAACACGGTTAACTCAGAGTTAGATGCTACTTTGGAGTTAAATTTTAATCATGTCTTGCACCACCGAAAGTTAAGGGTTAACCTCGAGTTAAATTTTTAATTTTTAACCCACCGATTTTGGAGGGTTAAATCAACTAACTCAGGTTATAAATGTCAAAATTAAGATTTGTTAAATTAAGGCCCACTTGTTCCAAAATTCTGAGTTAAATAAATAACTCGGGGTTTATTAACTCTGTGTTAATGTTTTGAATTTTTAACTCACAGTTCAAATCGCACCAGTAGAAATTAACCTAGAGTCAACTAACCCGAGTTAAATGTCATGTTCATTCATTCTTTTTACATCCGGCCAAATAGAGTAGGACGGATCCCGAATCATTTAAGTGTATTGCTCTCTCTCGCTCCGCAGTACTTTGAATAAGTCTATTTCTTTATGTCAGATTTGAAATGACATGGTGTTTTTATGCGTTTATATTGTTTGATGGTGTCGTTTAAAATCTGTGAAAACGGTATTTTTTGTACATTTCATATCTTTAAAACAGTAGTGACTCGTGTGCGATATACATTTAGTAAAATGGAAAATAAATCTCGTTTGCGTGGCCCGAATTTCTTAGTGAGAGTTCTTTGTGATATTATATCGAAAAACAAACTCATTATTAAAAAAAAACTGATAGTGACCAATCTTCTCCAAAAACAAAAAGCTTGGCTAGAAGTAATGGAAGAATTTAATGCTGTTACTACTGGACATCATCGCACTGTAGAAAGCCTGCAGCAATATTATAAAAAAATAAGAAAGGCGAAATAAAGTGCTTCGGATACCTACTATTATTATTATTTAATTAGTCTATTTTAAAGGAGTCCACTGAAGAAGCATTAATCAATATTAATTAAAACGTAGGATGTACGTAGGCCACATGTATGGAGACAAAGATTTTAAAAGAAGATTTCGACTAGAAAAAGAAACTGTTCTCTTTTTATTAGATTAAATTGAAAATAGATTGCAATATACAAATGCGAATAAAAAGTAAGTACATACATGTGACCTACGTCGTACATACGTTTCAATTAATAGTGATTAATGCTTCTTCAGTGGACTCCTTTAAAATAGACTAATTAAATAAATAATAATAATAGTAGGTATCCGAAGCACTTTATTTCGCCTTTCTTAATTTTTTATAATTTTGCTGCAGGCTTTCTACAGTGCGATGATGTCCAGTAGTAACAGCATTAAATTCTTCCATTACTTCTAGCCAAGCTTTTTGTTATTGGAGAAGATTGGTGCCATCAGTTTTTTTTAATAATGTGTTTGTTTTTCGATATAATATCACAAAGAACTCTCACTAAAAAATTCGGGCCACGCAAACGAGATTTCTTTTCCATTTTACAAAAATGTATATCACACACGAGTCACAACTGTTTTAAAGATATGAAATGTACAAAAAATACCGTTTTCACAGATTTTAAACGACACCATCAAACAATATAAACGCATAAAAACACCATGTCATTTCAAATCTGACATAAAGAAATAGACTTATTCAAAGTACTGTGGAGCGAGAGAGAGCAATACACTTAAATGATTCGGGATTCGTCCTACTCTATTTGGCCGGATGTAAAAAGAATGAATGAACATGACATTTAACTCGGGTTAGTTGACTCTAGGTTAATTTCTACTGGTGCAATTTGAACTGTGAGTTAAAAATTCAAAACATTAACACAGAGTTAGTAAACCCCGAGTTATTTATTTAACTCAGAATTTTGGAACAAGTGGGCCTAAAAAGTTAACTGATTTTAAAACTATAGTTTCTAGAAAATATTGTTTTTAAGTAAGTACATAGCTTAAGTATACGTTATGGTTCTGAAGATATAGTGCAATAAATTGCGGGAAAATCTGGAAGAAATAAAATAACGACTATTATCAAGGTGTTATGATAGTGGTGATGTACTTATTTATTAGGTACCTACGACTTGTGTAATAAAAAACATTAAAGAAATTGACGTTAACGAGACCTAGTAGAGCTTTATGTGTTATTAGCAATAATAACGCGTTATCAGTGTTTGATGGGTCGCTGACAGGCGGTTAGCGGCGGCGGCGGAGCGTGGCGTTTGAGAGCGGAACAAGGCGGAACGAAGCGGAACGAAATCCGCGTTCGCCTTTAAGCCGATTAGCTGGTGATATTTTTGGTCATTTAAACTAATATGTTATTGATGCACAACCCCAAGCATGCGTGCATTTAAACATAATTTAGAAATAAAGAAATAAGATAATTAATAATAGAAATAAACATAATTTAGAGTTCGGCTTAATTAATGAAGATTTTATTGACTTTGGAACAAACAAGCGCTACCTTACAGTTAGTCAAAAGGCACTCTACAACTTTTATCCCATAAACAAAGTAATTAAGGCCAGCCATACCAATACGCGGACAAGTTATACGCGAAATATCTGTCGGTCGGTCGGCGCGTGTGTAACGGGCCTCGGTGACCTGTCGAACTATCGCTATTATTCAAACTATACTTATCTGGCACACGAAAGGTACAATAAAATTTGAAATCGCTTAGAAATAACAGGTTTTATTGGAAACTTTTAACCAATTTATTATTTTCATTTGGTCTGTAATGTAACGGCCGAATACAGAAACGTCAATCAAATATTTAACGGCGACTCAAATGTTTGAGTAGCTCCTAAACACAAAATTCGTATTCTCAAACGTAAATTATAAGCATGTGTTAAATTTAAGTGAACTCAAAAATAAGTTGTGCTCAAACCCCACTTAGTTCAAAATTCGTATACTGAAATGCCACTCAATTTTATTTATCTGTCAAATGAACCGTCAAGCTGACTTGAGCGCCACTCAGATTTGAGAGTGGTCAAGAGGTCTCCTAAATCTGGAATTGGAGTTATTTAAGTGTTAAAATTATGTCTTTATCATCGTCCGTCCACCTGTTATTGTGGCATATGCAGTAGGTACTACACACACAACATTGCACTCTCTAGACAAGATGAACAAGAAAAGGAACCTATATATTGACGACCTCCGTGGTCGAGTGGTTTGCACGCCGGTTTTCAAGGCGTCACCATCTCTTGAGGTCCCGGGTTCGATCCCCGGCTGGGTCAATGTAGAAAATTAACTATTCAATATTGTCTCAGGTCTGGGTGTTTGTGATACCACCGTTGTCTCTGATTTCCATAACACAAGTGCTTTAGCTACTTACTTTGGAATCGGAGCAATGTATGTGATGTTGTCAAATATTTATTTATTATATTACCAATACCTACCAAATGTTGGGGAAGAGCCTATAGCACAACCTATAGGGCCAAATGGTAATCAACATTTTCTTGTAAGGACAATGTTAATCAATACACATTTTTCTAATTAAACATACAGGTATTATTTTAAAAAAACTTTATTATAAATTATTATAATATCACATTAATAGTATAGTTGTATTGGAAACATTACATTCGCTTTGGCAATATTCTTTTTAGACCTCTGTTTGAGGTTCTCATAAAGGTTGAGTTGTTGCCACTTTCTGAAGCTGCTTGCCGCAACAGCATTGTACTGGTGGGTAACAGAGTCCCAAGCTTCATGCTTCTGTAAAATTATACTGGCGTTGGTTTCTTTGTCTTCATTTTGATATCTTAAAATGACCTATTTTGTAATTGAACAAAAAAGCTGTTTGTTTACAAAGGTCACTTTTTTACCAGTTCTAGGTATTTATCATTCTCCTCCACAGTATAATTACACCCACGTTTCTTTCTTTCTTCCATAATAAATAATAATTTCAATTTAATAAAGAGAAATTAAAATCACACACGTTCTCAAGTCTCAACTGTCACTAATCTAATCTGTCACTAAGCTAAAATGATTCATTTATACTCTCCGACAAATTGTTTACTTACGTTTATTTTCGTGACCTTTTTTATGTTAAATATAAGAAAATTATAAGTAAAATATCAGAAAATTGTGTAAAAATGCATAAAATTGTGTACCAAATAAAACTTTTATTTTTAAATATTATTTTAAATAAATTTTGTAGCATAGTAAATACTCTATATTTAAACAATGTTGCGTAAAACGAGTCATCGTAAATGTTGCCATGACGTAAATTATTTGATGGGTGCTTAAATTAATATTGATGGCTGCTTAGCTGATTATTCCTTCAAATCATTTGAGTAGCCTTTCAGTATACCACTTTAATTTGAGAGATGCTTACATTTAAGAGCCCTTCAACTGATTATTGTATTTGATTGACGTTTCTGTATTCGGCCGTAAGTGGGTTAAATTCGATCAATCAATCATTGAATAACTGACAAGTAAGCCATGGTAAAATATCATAATAATCAAGTGCAGCGAATTTTTTTATTAATAGCACAAATCCTCATTTTTAATGTCAGAGCAATATAATAAATAAAAATTTATTGACACAAAAATTTTACAAAAACAAAACTTTTGAAAACAATTTAGATTAAACCTTAACAATTTACAATTAAGATTTAAAAACATCTGCACCCAAACTAGGAAACCTGTATCTCAGATGCAGTGCTCTTTCTCTATACAATAACGCCAAACAGAAGGTTTAGCAACAGGTGATTGTTACATTAAAATAAACTGTGAATAATGCCATATGCCAATAAAACTAAACTAGTGTAGTGTAGAATGAACCTCTCATGGTGATAAAAAGGATACTAGGTACAAAGAAATTTAATTTAATATTACAAAGAAATACGACTTATTTTCGACGATTAATAAAAAAAACACTATTATTCAAACTTATGAATACTTATACCTACTTATACGTATATTTTAAGTAATTGAATTAAATTATGCAATAAAATTATTAATAAGAAATCATTGAATCTGACAGTGTGATCAAAAGCTTAAACCGACCACACAGCTCATAAATCAAAAACAAAACAATCACTCGAGCTACTTAATTTTAAAAACAATTACACACGAGTAACTTGGACAGTATCTACAGGCGCGATCAGCGCGAACAAGCGCGATTAAGCTCCGTCGCGCGCGCAGTATTATCGCATCGGCCATACACGAGCGATCAACGCTACTGCGATGCGAAATCAGCTGTTGTGATTGAATAAAGCGGCTAGCGCCAGGTACTAAGTGAACACACTTGTAATTAATTACAGATTTAAGTATTACGGAAAAAAATGAAAGTTGCAATTTATCCATAGATGACGTCTCTGAAAATTTGATATTTGTAACTTTCTTTTGGTGACCGCGCACCGGACGACGCTCCGTGGGTAGGCCCCTGCCAAGGTGGACCGACGATCTGGTGAAGGCCGCTGGATGCAGGCAGCGCAGGACTGACGCATGGAGATCCTTGGGGGAGGCCTATACCCAGCAGTGGGTGTCGTGCGGCTGAAATTATGATGATGGTGAACTTTCTTTTGTAATTATTAAACTTTTTTAGATTTTATATGTTCACAATGCTATTTTCATATGGAGATCTTTTGTAAGCATGAAACGGATGTAAGTCAGCAAGAAAGTATTTTTTTAAAGGATTAATCATACTTGAAACCTGAGATAAACTTCGGAAATTGTAGGAATACAGGAAAGAGTAGGTTAGATACTACTGTGATTTAATTAAATTGTTAGATAGAGTTACCACGTTTTAGCTTTCATATCGCTCGTTAGCTCAGGTAGGCTCGTTAGGTCTTTGACGCCGTTAAGAGCAAAACAAGCCGGGGTCGACGCCCCATCCTTGGCCCGGATTCCGGTGCCGGCGCAGGTGACCGAGCCTTAACTTACGATTATGTTGGCGGTATCACTTCGATTCATGCTTCGTTGGTATTTTGGAGTTATTTATCCCAACTTTAATAGCATCTAATAAATCCATATAACTAACTTGTACCTATATCACCATAGTTAACGGTTACGGTTACATGATGCGATACAAATAAAAAATCTTTCTCAAAAAATAATAATTGTATAAACTTATAATTTTTTTTCTTGGTCAGTTCAAAAGCTAACCAATCACCAAACTGCATAAAACCAGTTGGATCTAATGAATACCGTGGACCGCACTACAAAATGTATGAAACAAATACAAATAGCTGAGCTTAGCCAGTCAGTAGAACACAAGGAAAGTAAATAAACTCTGCCGAAACAGCCACGATTTACAATTAAACACCTATTCTCATGCCATTTTAGTAGGGCACTGGGTCCAAATGTGGCCCCCGATGGTTCCGCTAAACTCAGCTCATAAATATTTGAATAGTCACGCTTTTTACTCGTTTTCACTGTCTTTTGAGGCGGAGTCAAGTTATCTTAAGTTATTCAAACCATATAGCATAAGTTAAGTTGTTATGTTAATTTGCCACTGTAACGGTCAAACTTAGGGAGAGTTATGTTAAAATTAAACGGTTTCTAAATTAAAAGTTACGAATGTAGGTCCGGATATAAGTTGAGTCAAGTATTTTTGCCTAGATTTAAAATTATTTATTCTCTTGGCATTGCAATGTAAGTTTAGAAAAACCGGCCAAGTGCGTGTCGGGCCACGCGCTGTAGGATTCCGTAGTTACCTTATATCATAGATACCATATTTAATACCACTATAATTTTTCGTTCTGTTAAAATAACTTTGTTTTTCACAGTGTTGGTATGAATGACAAAGTTATATTTGCGGTTTTGGAAAATATGATATTATCTCGAAAATTAATTACTATATCTCGTTCAAACCAATTTTCATTGAAAGTTTTTATTAAGATCTATAGCATATATTTTTTTTAGATTTTTCACTCTCTTATTTCAAAAGTTAGAGGGGGGGGGACACACATTTTACCACTTTGGCAGTGTTTATCTTTCAAAAGGTTGACTTTGAGAAAAAATTGTCTTAGGAACCTCAATGTCATTTTAAAGACCTATATATAGACACGTATTGGTAAGAAGAAAAAAAAACAGTTTTAGTTCCATGTATGAGGAGCCCCCCCTTAATCTTTTTTTTTTTTTATTTTTGTTTTAAAATCGTTAAGCGGTTAACAGAATACATAGTGAAAGTGAAAGTGAAAAAATTTATTCAGCGTAAAGGCATTTTTACAAAAAATCAACACAATTTAAAAGAAAATTAGCCAAAATGGTCTCCAACCTCAGCTATTGCCACATCCTGTGCGACACTGATTTTCAGGTGGAGCCAAATGTTTTTTATAGCGACAACACTCGCCAAACAATGCAATAACATAATAAATCAATTTATGCTAACTTAGAACAGACATTTAGAACAGTTTCGCTTCAGTAATGAGATAGATGAGCATCGTTATATAAAAACAAAATATTAAGCTTATACAATAGATTAAACATATTCAAAAGTGCATAATTTATTAAATTTATATTTAAATAGATCAAAATTGACTTTGAAATATTAATGCATCTACCTACTAAGTTCTTAATCCTAATACTTTCGGAATAAAATGGGTGACATACGGACGGACAGACAGACAGACATGACGAAACTATAAGGGTTCCGTTTTTTGCCATTTTGGCTACGGAACCCTAAAAAGTACTAAGTACCTTCTTATTATACTTTGCAACTTGCACTGAACTGACAACATCTATAATACCTACTACATAATGAATAACCTACATTCAACTTGATAATGAGAAATGCTCAGATTGAGGACTATGGAGACGAGAAGTCAAACGTGAATAGTAGGTTGAATAGTAAACACGAGGGATACAGTGATTGAAGGTCATTATGCTGGATGTCGCGCCCGCGAGCGGGGCGGGGCGGGAGCGGGACCCGTATACTTTTCTCGGTGCGCAGACGCACAATTAAATCAGTTTCCACAATTACCGCGACCGCTCGCCGGTGACGAAAACTTTGTATTGTGGGAGACATTATGCTACTCTACTGACTATGTAAGTCACTTCCACTAGGCGAAATTATAAAGGAAAAACAAGCAAAATTAATCAATTTAATTTGAGCTTATTATGTCGTTCATTGTTGATACGAATCATAAGCAGCCATCTGAAAAATTTCGAACTAATTAATAATTATAGTTTTCTGTGCTTTTCTACATAATACTCGTATATAAGTAATAATCTATTTCTTGGTAAATAATGCTTTATTTCTCTCTTATCAAAACAGTTTCCGCTAGACGAGGGCTGATGCAACTGTTTTGATAGAATGTTTTTGATATGGAGTAGTATCAGTGTTTACATGTTATTATGTAAATGTCAGCTCTGCATTTCACAAATAAATTGTTCTATTCTATTCTATCTATCGCCACATTGCCAGTGTTCATAAGAATAGCTGTGCTTATCATGCCCATACTACCTGTGTTATGTTATCTTTCTACGTTCAACAATATTGGGTTGAGTAAAAACACTTATTGGAAACATTTCTAGTCGGATATGTTTTTTTGTTTGAATATTTCTAACGGTGCGGTTCGCATGCGGCCGCGCCTTTCCGCGATTTGCGCAAAAAACGATCCGCTGCGTCGCAACATAAGCATCGCTATTAAACCCGTAAAAAAGGTTTTTTTAATTTTTGAAAGCGCTGTCACTTTGCGAGTTGTCACGAATCTCTATTGATAAATTCTATATCAAAAGAATGCGGGCCTACCACAATTTCATTTCATATTTCTTGCTGGATTACTTTTTCATTTATGTAGGTACCGTTTCTATAATCTTTTTTGGACATTTTTGAGATAGCATAAAAATCTTGAATTAAAAGGTCTTAGTTACAGCACCATACCCAATAAGTGTTCCTTCTTTGAAGACCAACTTTAGACTGGTACTGTTACGTCGTACATTCTTCTTTTAGCAGTAAAAAATAAATAGCTATAAATAAATTATATTGTCTTCTAAATACAGGTTAAATAATTTGTTGGTAGGATTGTTTTTGTCAATACAATTTTTTGCACTTACAAGAATATAAAACGCCTATGTGAAAGCGCTCTGCTACGGCTCCACCTACGTTAACTTTAACGTTAGTGGTAATGTCCAACTTCGGTTTAGCTAAGGCGTTAAGTAAATTTAGTACTGTCGTTTGTAAATGAACACCGTTAAGTCTTGGCCACATCTGCGTCACGCCTAGATTAACGCTTTAAGCTATACGTTAAAACGCAGGTGGAGCCGTAGCATAATATTGCACTGCACTAGATGACTACTACCATTATTTAACAACTTTTATACCTCCAACTTTAATGGTCCTTTATTTGATTGACATAGCATAGAGAGGCATTACATTAGGGAGACAGCTGTCTTGTCTTTGGTTAGCGCGTAGACCATAGATTAATGGGATAATGGCGCAGCTTCCGGCGGGAAAGTGCGCAATTAGTGGTGGATCAAAAGAGCCGCAGCGTATGCGACAGAGAGGGTGATATGCAAGAGATAGAGACGGACAATGATTTTGATTGCAGTGCTGAATGGCAGACATGTAAGCACGCGTTTAGTTGATTGCTGTTAAATGCAGAAATCTCCCTTTTTGATTAGATTTCATTGATGCGCTTAACAACTTTAAAACTATCATTTTGAAAAGTTTTTTGAATAACGTCATACTCGTAGACATTTTTCATACGTTTAGATCTCCAACTACTTTTATTAAAAACTTTACGCATTAACGTCTACTTTGCGAATCTCATACTTTGATTATGAATACTTCATCATTAATGGAATGCTTCACATACACTTAAAGTTTATCTTATTGCATTATTTGATTGGATTGTTATTTCCACTTGTGATGACTTGATGACGAGTGTACTTCACAACCGTGATTAGACGTCCCTCCTGCGTGTCGGACGGGTCCGATTACAGACCAAGGGCTCGGACGATGACGGGGAAATTATAATGCACTTGTTACTCGTGCGGGATGCGTGATGGACGGACGAGCGAGAAATATTGTGAGTGAGATCTTTCTGGCACGGGCATACTCGGCCTGAGGCTAGAATGAACCATTATTTTGTAACGAGCTGAAACTAAATGTAGAAAGCTTCAAAAGTCTTTTAATTTTTGTAATACAAGTACATTTAAACGGACTATTAATCACTTTAAAAAATACGAAAGTCAGTATCGCACTTGTCGGAATTTAAGTATTGTTTGTACTGTTTGGGTATTTGTGTATCTATTGAATGAGGGCTTTTCACAATGACAAAAACTGTGGGCTTGATAGATGGCGTTGATAAAAATAGGGGGTTTTTTTCAATGTGATTTTTTTACTAAGCTTCAAAGAGTATCAAAACCATCTAGTGAGGAAAATAGTTACTATTTTTATTTTTTAAATGTCACTTTGCAAAGCCCTCATTGTAATACAATTTCCAGAACTCACGAATACTACTAATATGAAGCGTGCACAACAAGAAAGTACAAGTAATACGTAACTATATTTCATTTTTTTTTATCAACGACGGTACCTATAGTTCACAGTTACTAGCCCCCAAAAGTTTTGGGCCAAAACATGACATAATATCGCGTGATATAGCATTTTATCGACACCCAACTGCCAAATTCCATTGTTTTTTGTCAACGTGAAACGTCGCTATATCGTTTCGGGGTCATGCTTGGGGGGCTAATGTTAAGTGTCAATAACTTATATTATTGACCTTTCCCCATATGGGAATACAACGTAGTATCACCCGCCGGCCGCAGTTCCGGCGTGCGCCAGCGCCGCCGGTGAAAGTGGTGCGCCGGTAAGCGTACTTCCTTAACCGTAATTCGTCCCCCTCGTGGCCAATTCAATACGTTTTTAGAAATCAAAATATGCCGCGTAAGCCTATCAATTTCAGCCCCATCAGTAGACAAAATCAATCCGGTTTTTTGCATTTATTAGTATAAAAGTATCTCCCAAAAACGTATCGATATGTCTACAGCTGGCGCGGTCATTGACAGAATAAAACTGAATGAATGAAAACTGTCGAATTCGTCTTGTAAGCTTAAGAGTTTATATAGATTATAATTCATAATAATAACATGAACAATGAGACAATATGAAAGTCTCTGCGTGTGAGAAATCAAAACAACTAAGGTGCGATTTTCCTACAAGGAGCTTCATCAAGCTAGGAGGCGACGAATTCGATATTTTTTTTATGGAATAGAAAAACTGTATGATTAACCTATACATAAGCGTATAGGTTTCGTCCCCTCCAGTTGACGAAGTCGATACGGTTTTAGGGAATAATATATACGACAATATTTACAGCAAAATCGTGTTGATTTTGCCTACTAATGGGGCTGAAATCAATACGTTTACGCGGCATATTTTGATTTCCAAAAACGTATTGAATTCGTTGCGAGGAGGGGACGAATTCAATACGGTTAAGGAAATACGCCGCTGGTAATTGGTACGTTTCTAGGGAGCTCGCCGCCCGCCCCCGCCGACTCTAGCAGCCCGCCGGCGCCGCCGGCCAGCCGCCCCCGCCCGCCGCCCACCGTACGCCGGCGCCCGCCCGCTTTATTACACAACTTTATTATGAGCCGCGATGATCGAACGTGCTGTTGTGATGATTTTTGATGTTTTAATTTCGAAGAAAATAGAGCTGATACACTAATTTTTTAAAGCTTATTTCGCAAATAAATAAAAGCCCATTGAGTCTTATTGTTTAAAAAATCTCAGTTTTTAAATAATTGACGGTGACAATATTTAAGGCAAAATCCTTTATATAGGTTTAACCGTTTTTACAATAAAAACGCGTTCGTTGCTTGCGCCTGCGCTGAGGAGGTTGTGTGGACTTAAAAGAGGGACTATAACCATACATACCATAATACATGGATACGAATATCGGTCTTAAATTATTTCACAAGTTATTAACTTACTAGCAAGCTGTGGAGAAATTGTTTCATCACTATAATGTAATTTTATGTTCCATGTAAGGAGTAAGTACCTACTCTACTGCCTAACATCGACTCCGCCAAGTTGCGCACAAAAACAGCGCATTGTCGCAACATGTCTATTCAGTGCTAAAGGGAATATAATTATGGTGTTTTTCACCCATTGGCAAACGATCGATTGTCTTATGTGTTACGTGTTAATGTGCCCATTAATACCTACTTACGTGCGAATTTGTTTACGACCATTGTCTCAGGGTTCGTTGTTGATTTGCCCTTTTTGAAGATGATAAAAATGTCTGAATGTCCAATGCGTAACTAGTCGTATGAGATCACATTTAAACTTTTAAATTGAAAATCTTTAATTATATTATCCAATTCCAATAAAACCTTAGCACAAGCAACAAGCACTATGTTTGCACGCATAGATTAAAAAGGTGTAGAAAAAAAATTCTCGAAAACGCTTTAAAATAGCAGTAAATATTTTCTTTTTTTTTCATACCAAGAGGTGGTATAAAAAAATTAAAATATTTTGTTTAAACTTTTAGACCTAAGTTTATAAATGTTTGATGATCCACTTGATCTTGTTTATGAAATGGCATATGGCCACCTTAAAGCGTAAACGCTCACATTGTGACATGTCGAGCGTACCTACTCGTAATATTCAACGAACAAACAACCAACAATTTGGCTTTCACAATCCCTGATTTGATAATGTTTGTTTTATCTCGTGACACGGCTGTTTTACAATGAACCGTTTGACGTTCAGCAAAACACAGTCAACTGAAAGATCTATATTATACTAAAGTTGAAGTTTCAAGAAAATCATTATTCAGTTTGGTTAATTATCAGCGAGGCCAGCCTTTCAGTTTTTAAAGAAATTAGCAAAACAGTAATAATAATCATCGGAAACAATATACCTAGAAAGAATATTTTAATAATGTTAATAATTTCAAGTGGTTTTTTAATGGTATTATGTCCTCGTATTAACAATCAGCTTTTAATCGAAAATTTAAGAAAATATTTATTAGCCAATCTTTAGTCATCAAATCACAATACAACTTTACCTGCGCAATCCTAAAACCTTATCAAACCAATCTTTAGACACCACACAAAACTTGACCTACTGCAGTAGTGTCAACCGTGCCTGCAGCGACATCGTTGCAGTTGCGTAAAATAACGCGCGGATAGGGTTACCATTAAGAAATTTGAAAAGTCCGGACATTTTCAGACATATCCAGACTCCATACTTTTTGCGACTTCTCTTTCGAACACTACTGCTATGTATGTTTTTTAACTAGTATCACACCGCCCAATCTTAAAAATATGTTAAAATATGTTAAAATGTCAATGTTATGTAACAAAGGTGAATAAAAAAATAAAAAAAACCGGACAAATTACAAAGCCGGACAAAGTCCGGACAATAGGTAGTCTAAAATTCCGGACATGTCCGGACTAATCCGGAAGGATGGTAACCCTACGCGCGGAAGACGACCCAGCTTTGCCACACCGATGAGTTTCATAAGCTGAGTTATTGTTACTTTTTGAGGACTTTGAGATGTAGCAGATTTTTTTTGTACACTATTTATGGGAAATATTTTTTTTAATGCTATTACTTCCTCTATGAAGATTACTACATTACATAATGAGTACTGAGTCATCAATTTAAAAAAATCCTGTCTCGGGGCTAAGGATTATATCAGTTAAGTTGTATAGTCTAGTAACATAAAAATATAAAAAAAAACAAAAAAAACCAAGCGCTACTGATTTGACACATTTTGTAGATCCATGCCTATGATTATTTTAGGAAAAACGCTCCAAAAGAATTTAAAACTTTAACAGATTTAAAGACTCTTTTGAATACTTTTTTTAAGCTCCACTTTAACATATTCACTTTGTAGATGTAGATCCTTTCACATCTTTTTGCCAATTAATACTGAAACGATGTTAAATACTCTTATTTAACATGGTTAATTGCTTAAAAATAACAAAATGTTTGCATAATTGACAACTACATGAACTGCATTTTTCTGAAATAAGTTCCACTATTTTTTATAAAGTTGCATACCATTTGCAGATCGGTATTGCAATCGTGATCTGTGTAATCGAACCAGCGCGGACGTAGGGCAATTTGTCGGAGAATGTGGGAATGGTGGAAAAAAGGCACCATTGCACCCGTTGCAGCAGCGGTAATGACACAGAATGGGCCATGATGCGCCGCGCACGGCGGCACTGTGCACATGATGGTGGGGAAATTAAGATGTACGTATTGGTTGTGTTACACACAAACAAAAGAACTAATGTGGACTTTAATCACGCACTTAATGGCGCTACCTATACCTTTAAAACACCTATAAAATAGCTTGGAATCATCTCTTGACAGACTCTATCTATAGAGTCGGTCAAGCACTTTTAGAAAACTCTCTTTAGGTATCGTATCTAGAGCTAAAACCCTAATTTGATTTATTTAAACAAGGCCACGCCACATTTCCAAAATAAGATGGAAGTCACCGAAATAGTAAAAATGATTGAAATTCACTCAGAATTCCCAAACTTTACCATTTTTATGACTTTTGGAATAAAAACAATTAAGTAGACCGATTTTTTATTATCTCTCGTATTATCTTTGAGGCGTTCAGCATCGGTAGTGTCGACTTCGACTGCGTCTTGTGCCAAGAGCCTATATGCTGCTTGATAATTGAACATCAATAGCAGCCTATCAAATGAAAGCCTACGTAACGCGCGTGCGCGGCGTCGGCGCGGACGGCGGCGGCGCAGCGCCGGCGCAGGTCGGCGGCATCCCGCCGCGCCGCTTTCGATTTCTACAGCGAGAGTGGACACGATTCCTAACCCGTGTCAAGCGAAAAACCCAATAAACCACTTTTGATCTGACGTGAAAATTTGGGGGAAAATAAAATTAAACCAAACGTTTACCAGAATGTTAAACAAATCTTAGTTTACAATGGAGGTCATACCGTGATCACGACCCTAGGCAAAGTGCCACAATCTCAGGAAATAAAAAAAGAACTATATAAATAACTTTTAAACAGCGGTGTACACTGTACCTAATTCGTAGAGTTTCTATCGCGTAAAAAGACCGCTGACTGACACTTATAGCGAACTATAGTTATAAGTACTTTAATTCCAATGAATTGATGTTTTGTTAGAATAATGCTTAAATATTCTTATTAGCTATAATAACGGCTCCAGTTAGGGTCCATTTTTTTGTGAACGTCCAGTAGTTTGTTTAATCATGAGCATCATTCATGTGTGTTCATTCCTTTATGTTGATTGAAAATTATAATGTACAGAAACTCAAAAGAACTATTCACATTTAGCTACTAACAAATTGTTCTGTAACAGTCTATTCAATTTATGTATCTTTTGTTTTAGGTAAGTCCTTTACCAGAAATGGCCTTCGTTAACTAAGGAAAGTAACTTTATACACAAACATCGGCAGAAATGCAGAAAACCGCAGAAAACAGCATCCGTTTGCAAGTTAAATGTAGCAGTTACTTTAACCGTAACTCTAGAACGCCAATAAATACGGTTGGTTAGTCTAACAATTGTGATAATTTTGAGATATCTTAAAATTTTAAGGGAATATAGAACTTGTCGTCGTTGGAATAGAGGACTTTTGCAGTTCAGTTATTATTTGCGGTCCATTGTATAAGCGTTAGAGTTCTGGGATTGTCTGGAATGTTCTCACGGTGCAAGCCTGCGCCTGCGCCGCCGCGCCGCACGCTAGATAGTTCAGTAGTTACTACAATTTAATGATTGTTTTGTGATGCGGTTATTCACTTGCCGCTTATTAAAGGTTAACGGACTATTGAATGTAGGTACCTACTTATACTTTAATAGCTAAATGTCTTTATGTAGTTTTTTAGCCACTCTTAATATGTAATTTAATTACATTACATCAACTATCTCGTGTCATCTTCATACTGAACTTTGGCGGTCAGTAGACAATAGTTTTTGCGATCCCATGCAGCACCTTTTAACTGACGAAGGCTACTAACCTAACGATAAAAGCTGTGTTTTAATGGTTGCTAATGTTGCTATTATCAACTTATACCATTACCTATGAAAATCGCATCTTTGTCTACTCCATACGGAACAATACTGCAGTAAAAGTTAACGTTATTCGACATGACTTGCATTTGTGTAAACAAAGCGCTTTTCTAATTTTATGAAAGTGTGCAATGTCCTATTGCTAGCAGATTTTGATGCAAAGGCATCAAAAACAAAACAATGTGAATATTTACCAATACTGTGTTTGACATCTGCCTTGCAGCCGGTCGCTGCCAAATCACGTGTCCATGCAAATCCTTGGCAATTTACGATCGATCGACTATTCGACCGGTCGATAGCGTCGTTAGAGAGGGCGGCCTCGTGGTGCTCACTGCATGCGAATCGATGTGTGACAGACATACGAGTGTTTACGAGTCCTTAACAACTTTACGTAGACGGGTAGTTCTTCGGAAAAGTGTTCTCCGTGTAATTTCCACAGCATTTTTGAAATCACTAAATTAAAGTGAATTACACAAAAAAATTGAAAGCTTATGCAAATTCAAACATTATATCAAAATTCGCCACGTAGCGAATGCATACTTTTGCTAAAAAAAAATATAGAAAATTTGCGATCCATGGAAATTACAGTAAAGACCACGGAAATTACCCAGCAGATAAAATTTTGCTCAACATCATGTCAGATATGAAATTAAAGCTCAAATAAAAGTTAGTTGGGGTAGTATTAAGAACTACATTGTATTATAAATATTTAACAAAAATAGTAGATTAATAAAAAAAACTTACAAAGGAACTCAATGTAGAAACATGAAGGTAATAAATAATAATGTTATTAATTAATAAATTTCTTTTAGAGTATATTATTGATTGCATATTATGGATGCGCATCATACTAATAAAAATAACAAATATTTGGTAAAAAGTATCAACGATCTGTACGACCTAGGTCAATACTCGTTTACTAAAGACTAGTTTTCACTAATTGTGTATGGTCTTCAAACAATAACGCTGACTAAGTTTACCAACCTGCTCTGTATAACGATACAAGTTCTAATGCAGATCAGTTGGACTGCAAGCCCCGGGCACAGACTCCTAGCCCGGCAGAAGTACATACTTCCCTTTTCGCTGAATATACGACGTGACCTGCCGTCCTCAACAATGGTGACCTGACCACCGACACTGGACAGCAGCAAGGTATACCACCCCTCATGAGTGAAGATTGGAGTTAGCTTTCTAGGTCTGCAATCAAATGCAACTAAGCCCTGCAGCAGCAACTCGGCAACTGGCGGACGACGGTAACACGGCAGCCCACAGCCAGGTGATAATGCGACCTACACCGGTGTGGCAGTTCTGCATACGAAGCCATACCGCCCGTAAAGTAGAGCACATATCGTCATATCGGGAGACTGGAGTGTAACTGACCTATGTACGAGTATTTCAATCAAAAGCAAAGCCACTTGCTTTGCTTTTGATTTTCTTTTTTGAGTAACGAAGAAATTAATACAGGATCGACGAAAGCCAAGCTCACCCGACACTTTACCAAAGATATCTAGGACGCCAGCCTGAGAATAGTATGGCCCTCAAACAGCTAAAAAAGAACAAGGTGGCGGGTGACGATGGAATCACTAGAGAACTTCTGAGAGCTGACGGAAAGCCGATACTCAGAGGTTTCTAGAAGCTATAGGAACAGTGTACTCAAATTATCCAGACTATTAATTATACCTAGGACAGACAGTCCTAGTAAAGTGAGTCCAATTTCGAGGAAGAGATCTCTCGTCAGATCCAACTCAAAGCTTTGAAAATTGTTTGCGTCCAACTTACTTCAGTGTCTCAAAACGACAGTGTGTGTGTTTTTGCCAACTTGCCTTGTTTGGCGACAGAAATGAAGAGATCCGTAGAAGAACTTAAGTAACCGACATCACTTGAAGAATTGCACAGCTGAAGAGGAACCGACATCACTTCAAGGATTGCACAGCTGAAGTGGCAGTGGGCGGACATAGCGAGACAAACCAGTGGCTCTGGAATAGTGATCGCGCACCGGATGCCTCCACCCCCTGACAAAGTAGTCCGACGATCTGGTGAAGGTCGGAGGAAGCTGCTGGATGTGGGCAGGACAGGGCCAATCGTTGTGGAGAACCTTGGGGAAGGCCTACACCCAACAGTAAGTGTCGAGCGGCTGATATAATAAACCAAAAATAAAACAAAGTAATTTCCATGGGCTTTATGTAATTTCCATGGTGTTTTATACATGGAAATTACGCCATGGAAATTACCAAAAAGCATTAATTTTGAAATTTATCGGCATTGAAAAGATATAACCTGCTACTTTGTTAATGGTTAAGTACATTTGGGAGTAAGGTATTGCACCTCAGAACCCGTTTACAAAAAATAGCACAATTATATTGCAAAAATGTGACATGGAAATACATTAGAAATGAGAACCAAAATTTTTAAAATCGTAGAACTTAGTCTTGCACCAAAAGCGTGGGAAACAGCAACACAGTCATCTTACCTGTCAGTAGCGGTGTAACTGTCGATTCGAAAACATCAATCACTATTTGTCTGTGCCTAGCCAGTCCAGAGCAATGGCCTTCGCAAGAGGGCGCAGTGAAAAAGTAGCTAGGCGTGTGACATACTTACTTAGGTCCATAAAATCAAAAGTTTCCCTCCGATAGGATTTAAAATTTGATCAGTATATAACGTGATATGTCTATTTTAAATGTGTGTACAAAACTGATTAAAAACGTGGGTGATTTCAAAAATATCCGCGATTTCTCATAAGCCGGCGCCCGTGTGACACGTAAAAACGTGCAAAATAACCCCGTTTTTGAGGTGTTGAGGGTGAGTTACTCCGATCTACGTAGTTTTTAACCAGTGAAATCTATATGACACGATGCTTAATGAAATGTAGAAACGATGTAATGATAGTTTTAATCATAATTATTTGTTTTTATAGGAGATATGAGTCACACACACTCAAAAATTGCTCTCCCAAGAACTACCCAGACATAAACATGGCGAGTTTATTTGAAAATAAATGAATGTATTCAAATTCATACTCTGCCACGATGAGCATGCTTACAGTGTCGATAGACTAACAGACCTGAAAGATTAATTGCTGAAATACCTTTTTCTGTGAAGCTGTAACAAAGATGACAATAGGTAATGTCTTTTTAATGTGAATTTGTATAAACAGATTTTTGTTGGAATGACAAAAACTTATCATTTTACTTTTATACTTACTTGTTTCGTTAGGAATAGATTTCGTAATTTCTATAAGTTCTTTATGTCCTCAGCCACTCCGATGATTGCTCAAGGCAGGTAAGCTTCAATAGAGAACTCATAAGAAGTCATTACTCTAGTATTTCATTCACTGCTCGCCCGCTGGTGTCGACAGGTTGCGGCGGTGCATTGTGCAACTGCAGTGTAACCGCAGATCGCTGTAGCAACACGACTGCACCTGACTGCATTCAGACAGCACGTATTGCCTATAGAACGTTTAAGCAAATTAGGGCATCGACCTTACGTAGCTTGCAATTTTTTTTATTGAACTGGGAAACTGCACTGCTAATGCTTATTCCGTAGGTAGAATTTTGGCAAATATTGGTTTCTTAATGAACCTGCTTCCTTCGCTATTCGGTTTCAAAAATCAAGTACCTACGATTGTTGGTACAGTTCCTTGTAGCGTGCTGCCTGTCGCTCCTGAACTCTTAGTTTTAAGCTAGTTTTAATTAGTTTGTTCCCTAGAGGTTTTAGGTCATAACTTTCTAAATTCTTCGAAAATAAGCACTCGGTAGCATCATAATCACAGAATTACGGCGATTCTTATTATGTTTGTAGTTTCATCAACTCTCATACAGTGGATTCCTATATCATACAAAAATTTCATACTTAGTAGAAAAGTTTATAACCTTACTTTTCTACTAAGTATGAAAATTTTGTATTTATTTTGACATCTGCTTGTTTACATTATGACAGTTTAGTTTATTTGCTTTTCTCAGTTTTCTTTGCAAGTCGCGTAGGTTGTATATCTGTTTATTATTCTTCTCGTTCGAATAGAAAGCAGGGTCCTTTGTTTTTATTATTTTAGGGCGACGTGAAATCAAGGAACTTCTTAGAATTTTCTGGAAATAGTACGTGGACATCAACACAAAGCTGTGCAAACAGGAAGCCCGGCAAGGCCCGCCGCGGTCTTCCGCAATTACTAGACGTTTGCTTAACACACTTCACAGGACACGAACGACTGTTAGTTTTAGTGCTATTCGCTTGCAAATAACACGTTTGCGCATTATTGGCAATTTGTACTTTGCGTCAAAACAGGGAAGCTTTTGATGCGGTGAAAGATTTTGCTTTCACATCGTTTTTGTCTGTTGTTCTATCTGTTAGAGATTTCAGATAATTAAGTGGTCCAAGGGGATGATGTTTAAATATTTCTTACAAATTATCTTGGCTATAATGACATTAGTCAATAAAGTTAGTTAAAATAATAAAGCCACTCTGAATTAGCAGGTTCAAAGACGGGACATCATAGTGATATTAGACAGGACTACTAACGTCTAGATCCCAATCTCAGTATACATATCACGTAATGTCTAGCCAGGATTTCATCCCCAATTCCCGATCTCTGTCAACACATTCATCATGCACAGTAAAGACCATTTTCTCATAAAGTGTTATACAAACTTTGTTAAATACAGTAGGTGTCGCATTCACAGCGTGTAACAAAAAACCTGTGAACTGTTGTTTGTCTGTCTGTCTATGCAGTTTAGTAAGAGTTTCGTGTTATATCTTGCAATGTTTCTTAACTATAGTATGCTTGAGTTTTCGAGAGATAGTATTGCTATGTGGATATGTCGCAAACTAGCTCATTGTCTGGTTATTTTTTGTTGTATTTCGATTTCATATTGCCAATTTATTATATCAATCTGATTAAAAACCTTAATTAAATTGTTCTTATCCCAAACAAATCTTATACCTACTGATGCAATTGAAACACATAAACTGTAGATGGTGACAGCTAAATTTATTGTTTTCGATCACTTGTTTTTAATTTCATAAGACATTTTATGATGATTGACTTCGTAAGTTTTCTCAACAATCCATCCGCACGCAAGTCAAAATTAAATAACCATAAATAAGTTTGTTATATATATCTTCTATGTTTTTGTCGAGTTCGTATGATAATACATATAAATCGCTAAGATTTTCTTCGGTCTTCTAATACCTAACGGAGTGTTATATTAATCACCAGTTCAGCCTAAACTGATGGGCCAGTGCCGGACAGCTGGCTATATAATATATCCATTATGTTTGTAGGTACCGTTGCCCCATTCACTCACAGTAGTTGCTAGTTACGTTACAGAAACATGTAGGGGCCATTGCCCTTCATTCTTCCAGAGTGCGACGGCAATGCCTAATCCAAAATAATTATCATGCGATTTAGTCACTAATCACTGTCATTTTTTTCTGGAGGTTAAACTGCGTTCACACGTTCTTAAACTTCCAACTGAAAGAAGTGTCCATCAGCCATTTTTTGATGTCCCCACTGCTGGGGCACAGGCCTTCCTTATGGGTGGTAAGGAGGATGGGCCATAACCCGCCACGCGGGCCCAATGCGGATTGGTGGGTGTTAACGACTGCAAATGCAGCCGGGACCAACGGCTTAACGTGCCTTCCGAAGCACGGAGGAGCTCGAGATGATAAATTTTTGGTCGCCCATCCCATGACCGACCCTTGCGAACGTTGCTTAACTTTCGCAATCGCTGGGCCAGGCGCTAAACCACTGCGCCACCGAGCTCCACAGAAAGCTCTCGCTGAAAGAGAACTGATAAGATTTAGGTATTGCTTGACGCATAAATTGCCTCTAAATTAAAAAAAGATATTTTATTCAGACTTTACAAGCTTTCTTATTTTATTATAGTTGGCTCGTAACAAAAGTCACTGATAAATAAATCGCATTTTTCACGGTAAAAATTAAATATTGTTTATTACAGTAACCAGTACCTATCTTGATACTGTTTACGTGCGCGCGCGCATTAGCATGGTCGCACTAAATGTCGAAATCGCATGTTTTCTGGCGACCAACAAATCGTTATTACTGGTCATTCATTAAAGCCCGTAGAATAACGAGTTGACGACCTTTTGACGTGTATTGAATAAGTTTGGTCATCATACATTATAGTAACCAGTAACGAAGTATATAATTTCAAATAAATTACGGGGTTTTTATGATAGTGCGTAAGCTAACAGGACTTAGCAACTTATACTTTTTTTATGCCGCATTAACGGTTATAGTTAATTATTTACATCGGCTTGCAAGTTCTGCTTTTGTGAATTACATTCATGTGGGTCTTGTAGGCACTATTTTAACGAGATGAAATAAGAGAGTTGTACAACCACTTGCAACCTAGTATACAATACATAGAAAAACAAATATTATTATTAGACGGTAGTCGGTTCGGTTATAATAAATAAAATAAATAAATAATTTTTAAATTTGAGATTTTTGCATTCACAATGCTATTTTTATACAATACTAAATAATATACTAGAAAAAATACGACTCGCAATACTCAGACGGGAATCGAACCCGCGACCTTTGGATATCCGGTCCAATGCTCTGACCGCTGAGCTACCGAGTCACTAGTGACATCGCTGAATTTCAGAGCATTGGACCGGATATCCAAAGGTCGCGGGTTCGATTCCCGTCTGAGTATTGATCTGGTGCGAGTCGTATTTTTTCTAGTATATTATTTAGTATTGTATAAAAATAGCATTGTGAATGCAAAAATCTCAAATTTAAAAATTATATAGCTATTTCATCTTAATCGATTGCCAAATATCTGGAAAGATATTTCAATTGAATGTCGAGGTAATTCCTCACATTGGTGAAATAACGCTGGCTTGCAGCGTAAGAGTAGGATATACTAGAAGAAATTCGGCGATGTCACTAGTGACTCGGTAGCTCAGCGGTCAGAGCATTAGACCGGATATCCAAAGGTCGCGGGTTCGATTCCCGTCTGAGTATTGATCTGGTGCGAGTCGTATTTTTTCTAGTATATTATTTAGTATTGTATTAAATAAATAATTACTTAGGTATTATTTCTATTTTAGGTGGTAATAGTACCGTTTTTTTATAACTAATAGTGTGTAATATCTTTAGATTAACAAGTATATTAATAATGACATTTTCATTATAACGTACTATACTTCTATATCTACTCGTTACCTACTGCATTAGTGGCAACCCTACACCTAAATTGTCTTTTGCTTTTGCCCATTAATAGGATTAATTTATCGAAAACAATAGTCTATTTGCGTCTAGGGTTATCACTTTGCAGTTTTCGATACAAATAAAAAAAAATACGGGTTATTATGAAACACTCTGTATGCACAACATTATAATCATAATGTGTTTTGAAAGATGAGTTTGTTTGGACACGATCTTTGTTTATGTTGTACGCGCATGCGCCTCGCCCGCCGTGAACTTTGCCGCGGTTGCACAAGCGGTCATCCATCGCGCAAACATTCCTGCCAACATTACACCAACATTACACCACCATTACGACACGCAATGTATTATCTACAGATATTGGATTCTAAATTAGCACCAAGCCGTCGCGTCGGTCCTTGCTGCAAACTCGGTCTTTGAAATGTCTAAATATAAACGTCCTATTTCATAAATTATTAACTGGATAGGTAACATTCAGTTTGGAAAGAAAATTATAAAAATAATTTATTTTACTAACACTTTATTATTAATGTTATAAATGCAAAAGTAACTCTGTCTGTCTGTTAAGTTTTCACGCCTAGACCGCGCTGAACCGATTTTGACGAAATTTTGCACCTTGGGACATTGGGGAAGGACATAGTTAGGCTACTTTTTATCCCACTGTTGGGCACGTCTCCGCTATTGAAAACTAATTTAATCAATTAATTAATAACTTGTAATAGGGTAGTATGACCTCATTTTGTTGTACTTATGGTCTGTGTATGGCCTATAAGTTTGATATACGGAACAAATGATATCTGTAATGTTTTTAAATATACTTACAATACTTAAGTGAAGTCCATTTTATTTGTATAAGTCTGAATGCAACATCTTCTTTTCGCTGATCTGAAATCGTCCATTGTTATTTTAGATTCATCGAACGATCGAAATCAGTTGCATCAAGACTTCAAGAGCAAGACATACAAAAGAAATGATTTTAATGCAATTTACAACAATCGGTATTCAACACAGAACACAGGTAGCTTTTGATATTGTTTAATAATGAGTAGGTAGGTACTTCATTGTCAAATTATAAAATAAAATAAGTTTATTTCAGACCGCTATATAGAACCATATACAATACAGTGTAAAAAATAGTAATGCCGAATATGGTACCTAGATAGACATCATCAAACTGAACAACTTTTACTATGGCACCAATACTGATATCGCGAAAAAAATACAACTGTGTTATAAATCAACCGTGTATACATTTGGATATTTTCGTTATTATTTTTTGTATGAAACAGTATACTTTATTTTTGTGATTTCAGGTGGTCCCATAGTAAAAGTTGTTCCGTTTGATGGTCCCTATCTACCATATTCTCTAGATTACCTATACCTACTTGTATATTTGTAACACATTATAATAATGGAAAATGATTTTTTTCATTTCACTTTCATTAAAATTATGGAGCTCTCATTTGTTACTAAATCATTTGCCTTCTTGTTTTGTCTCTAGTTATGTGATCAGTTAAAATAAATAGATTTATGCCATTCCTGATGTTTGAAAGTAAATATATTTAATTGAATGGTTCCCACTGAAGTTCCGCATAAGTTGGGCAATATTTGTTTGGAAATGTCGAAGGGTTCGCGTGTTGAGCTCGCGGAGGAGGTAGTCACGATCTAGGACACGCTGCGAGACATTTTTTATAATTGAACGCAATTAACTACACATATAAGCTTAATGCATAACAATCAATCTCTTAAATAAATAGAAAAAAATACTCTTAGCGCAGAGTTACGTGGCGACCTTTTGCGACCCAGCAAGTGCTTAAGCCGCGATTACATATTCCAATCTAGCATACCAATTTAGAGTTGCCACCCGTATAATAAATTAAATTTTAACAATTAATTTAAACAAATAACGCAAAGGTCAACATTGTTTATGTTTTTTTTATTTTCAATTCTCATCTCCAATCTTATACAATGTTTATCTTTCCGTTATAGGGTAAATTCACTTTTAAAATCGAACTTATTATACAATATTTTATTGTCAAGTACGAGTGGCAACCCGAAATTGGTATGCTAAATCGGCGTATGTAATCGCGGCTTTATTGGCGTATACTTTACGTTAATTCTGAATTGATTTTTTTTTATTTTGACGTGGAGATAATGTACATAAATCGCTTTTTATTTTTAAATTATTTTTACTTATGCAATGTAAATCAATAATCTTAAAATAAATAAAAACATGAATAAGTTTGCCATAGATATTTGTAAATATCGTTACTTCCGATTTCTGGTAAAGCTGATAAGTTTCCCCATTGCACGTGTAAACGAATTATTTTCGCGTCAATGACGTAAAAATTGACAATCGCTAATGATTAAGATCCGGTGACCGTACTGACGGTACGGATTCCGGCGCGGCTGCGGCATGCGGCGGCGCCGGCGCCGGCGGCGCGGTCGGCTAGGGCTAGGGCCGTCCCTTTCACCTGCAACGCACCATTCTAGAACACCTCCACTTTGCTACGGAACCATTCACACTCACACAACAGCAAATCTTGCAATCCTATTGAGAAATATTTATCAATTCACACATACATGCTAATAATGCATGTTTGACACACTGTATCCCGCTGGGGTAGACGGACCAAGAAATTTACACTTCATTTTACACAATTTTTACACTTTCTTCTTCTTAGTTACTATCGGTGTTATTACAAAAGATTTTTAATCATCTGTTTAATGTAGGTATAACTATCTCCTATTCGTATGAAATGTGCGTTTGTATCAAGGATTGAATATAATTGTAATGCCAGCGTGAAACAGCATCTAAGTATTTGCTGTTAACTTACATTGCACATTTTAGGCGTTGCAATGCTAGTTGTAACCATAAAAGGTGCTTTAAGGTTTACTGCAAGTCAAATAATGTCGCAACTAGTAACTAAATACTAGGTTGCAGTTTTAATTAACCTGTGCAATTTGTGCATTGGGTAAATTAGTAAAAATACTCGCTTGGATTTTTTTTTAGATCCAAGCGAGTATTTTTAGATCGTCTTTATCATCTTAGTCACATTAATTGTGTTTCCACAGATATATGTATAAAGTCGATCTCGTATCGAATTGCCCCTAAACTTGTACTATTATGTATTCTGTGCCTAAACATGAATAACATGATGTATTGGATTAAAATAAAAAAATAGTTAAGTAATACCTAAAAAGTAATTTAGTTTTAGCCTGCAAAGGACCCAGAATGTTAGCATAAACTTTAACCTGTCATTTAAATTGGCAGAGAATAGACAAATAAGTATAATTTAAAACATTTTATTAGTTAAATATTCAATGCCACATCACATCGAATTAGTAATAGTACAGTACATTACCGCTTAGCCTTCAAGTGTCTCTCTGGAGCAGCAATAAATCCATCAGTCGAAGGAGATCTTATCGATCACATGCTAAATATTTACAGGTTATTGTTTATTAAGTGATACGGCCGTTAGATTGTTGTGCGGTGTATTTGGAAATGTCGGCCTTGCTGTGTGAGAATTTGTTAGTTACAGTATAGGTATTTATTTAATGGATATAGAGATTGATGTTAACGATGATTTTCTTTGATACCTAAAGAGCGTATGTCCAACAATGTGCTGAGCAATATGCTACAACATGATTAAAGACGTTTTACTATAATCCAATACTGCTGGCGACTTTTTATCCAAAATCTTTCGATCGTAGGTAAGTAGTTTCTAAAATATTTTTGAACCTATCGGTAACGAGTACCTACCTATGAATCGTTATCCGATTTTTTTTTACGAAGTGGTTGTGGTTCTAATGAGGAATAAACCACTTTATAATGATTTAGTGCTACCTTCGTAGTTATGGCTAACATACCTTACTTACCTATTTCCTGCCCAATCATTTGATTGAGCAACGTGGTTGTTGGCGCCGGCTGTCGGCAAAGGTCAACCGAAACCGATTACCGACTGGTGTATCGGCCAGTGAAGTGAGTGAACTCACAGTATATGCCATTAACGGCCGAATACTCAAACGCTGCTTAAATAGTTGAGAGCTCCTCACACAGTTGAGACCGCCTTAACTCATACTCAATTCAAAATTTGAGAGCCGCTCAATTTCTAAGACGGCCTTAAGTTAAGGACCGCTTATCTGCAAAAACTATCGAAAATGGAATACTCAAACGTTCATTAAGATCTGACAGGTATTTGAGGCCGCCTTAAGTTGATTAAGGTCGCTCTTAATTTAAGGAAGCTCGGACGTACCTCAAGTATCACACGTCAAGGTGATTAGCGCCCTGCACACGTAAAGTTCGGAGTCCGTTCCATCCCTCGCTCCGAAACGTACATGTATATGCGCGGGGCTGACAGTCCGATCTGGCATGTCGATGCGAGGTGCATTTTCACAGTTAATGCGTCCTTAGATAAGCAGACATTACCAACAGATAAAAAGCGTTTGAGTATTTCACTTAAATCTAATGGCTTCTTAAACTTAAGGTGGCCTCAGCTAAGATTTTAGTTAAGCAGCGTTTGAGTATTCGGCCGTAAGTAAGATATTATCTTTATAGATTTCATTTGTTATGGTTTTGCCTAATGCCTAACGATTTTATAATACCGTTATCGTTGATAAAAAATTGAATCTATCGCGCTGTTCAATGTTGTTAAAGCTATGAGCGTATTAATCAACTAACCAGGGATGAAATAAAACACTTTTTTACTGATACTAGCGCGGTTTTATTGAAAGTACTTTTTTATTGATGAAGTACGGTTTTATTGACCACGGCGGCTTCAAAGACGCCGAAACGTTAAGAAAATCAAAATTAAACCTAAAACCAACTAATTATCAGAGTACTTTTAATAAAACAAAGTCAAATAAGCTTTATTCAAATAAACTTAATTATTAAGTACTTTTGTATCGTCTATATTTTCCTACCACCCGTTCCAGACATTTTTAGCTGACAAGAAGAACGGGCGCAAGAAACTTATCAGCTGTAACAGCCATAAGTAACGATTTTTACAAACTTGAATATATCGTTACCAGATAATTACAACAGCGACAACAAACCGCGCTAGTATCTGTTATAAGTGTTTATGTCTAGTGAGCGCGTAAGCTTGAGAGGTGAATAAGTACAACTAACCAGGGTAAGAAAGTCAACTTCTAATTATGTTCGTACGCGCTGCTGTCTTATACCTACATCAATAATTGTTTGCTGCTGCAATACAAAATGTTAGTCCGTCAAAAACCATATCAGTTATTACAAATAGAACCAACACTCAATTATCAGATTTCAATCATAGCGTAGTATTAGGTGTCGAAATGTTTTAACACGGAGTTATTAGCGCGCGCAACACTGACGGACACCGATCATCAATCAGCGCGTGCGTGAAGAAGCAGCGCGTCTCATCGGGACTGGCGCGACCCGTGGACGCCACATTGTGATGAGTAAATAGAGGATGATAATAATAACATTTATTGAGAGTGAATTGCATGGTATATAATTTTACGTCTCAGCTGAAGTGGCAGTGGGCTGGACGGACACATAGCGAGAAGAACCGATGTTGGTTGGGGCGGAAAGGTTCTGGAATGGCGACACGCACCGGACGACGCTCCATGGGTAGGCCCCCGACAAGGTGGACCGACGTGAGGGTGAAGATCGCGGTGCGCCGCTGGATGCGGGCAGCGCAGGACCGGCCGTTGTGGAGATCCTTGGGGGAGGCCTAAACCCAACTGTGGGTGTCGTGCGGCTAATTTATGATGATGAATTCTACGTCTTTCTTCCTGTTTGTGAATTGCATCTGACTTATGAAATCAAAATATCAAACTAGGTTTTTCTTTCTCTCAGATCGTTAGATTCTAAAAAGATAAATTCCTTACTTGCACAATGACAATGAATGAATATGTTGGTCAATAGTTTTGCTCCCTTCGCCGACCTCTGAGCAAAGCCGCGGGCTAGTAAAGCTCAAAGTTTGAGACCCATTATCTTTTATTGAGTTATTTCTGGCTGCTTTATGCAATTTGTATTTTTAAAGTTTTGTTGATCCTAAACTTTCAACTAACCCTATGTAACAAGTGACTTTCATTAATGTTATACAAAATAAAAATTAAAAATTTTGGAGTCTCACCTTCCCTTACTTATTACTTAAAACGCTAAGTAGTGTCTGTACAAAATATTAGTCAATCTCTCTTGTTATTATTATGGAAATATAACGGTATAATATATTTTTATATTTTATCAAAATGATTAAGTATTTAATTTTTAACATAGCAGTAGATAACATAGTAGAATGCTTTGCAAAACTGTAACGATTCACTATCAAATTTCATAACAACCAGGAAAATCATGTCATAGCTTGCTCTACGAGAGAAAAAAAACTATTTCCTGTCTACAGAGATTACAACATGTCAACCAGATATTATCTTACGAAAACAGGTTGCATTAATAAGAATGTAAGTTACGCATACACCTAACAATGGAACCGGCAGCGATTAACCAGCCTACGGCGCCTGAGCACCGTATCTTGATCGAAATGACTTCATCGCGCAGTTTATCTAAAAAAAATGAGACGCATATATTGTCACTTGTTTTGTTTTAGACACTGACCTAATGAACTTACCTTTAAGTTTATCGTGGTTAAACATAAGATCTTCGCTTATGGTTATTGCTGGTCCAGTCGGCTGTCCAGTGAGATTGTGAAAACGTATAATTATGTACCTACATGTAAATCGTAACTGGTTACGAACATATGGTTTCGTATGCGGCTGAAGGGAAAATAATAGCAAACATGAGGATGCTTTTAAGTTTTCTCATCACGCGAGCATTACATTTGTAGTCTTTAAAAATAACAGATTATCAAAAACAGTAGTTGTAGTGTCTACAAACGTTTCCAATCGAGAAAAAAATCGGCTCAGCCAAACGTAAGATAATCGCGGAGAAACATACATACGGGTCAAACTGAGAACCTCTTTTTTTAAGTCGGCTAGAGAACCTACACGTAAGATATCCCTCTTCCTACAAAAAAATAATTATCTTATTCAGTTCATAAACAAAGAAGTAATACGACCATTATCATCGAGGTAATTCACACAAAATCATACTATTTTCGTGCTTTTTTCAAGATTACTTGAAAAATACTGAACCCATTTCCAAATTTTAAAAAATGGGACCAACTTGGGAGTTTACATGTAATAACGTTTGAATCATTTCAATCGATCCAGCCGTCTTCGAGTAATCGGTGAACATACACACACAAAAAAAAAAACAAAATTTATTTCAGAATTTAATGGTGTGGGCGCAGCCTTTCGCAGCTTCGTAATTTTCTCGACTTCATAGCTCTTTTCCGAGGATTATTCTTCTGTGTACATCCTTATATTATTCCTACCGTATATAGGCATAATATTCCTGCTCTTTTTTTGTAAACATCACTATCAACCGCCATCTCGGAATTAAATTAATTTTAAGCCAAAATAAATTATCCTTTTTTAAACCATTATTCTTTTGGCCTTTCTCTACCCATTTTATATACTCAAATCTTTCCGTACGATACGCTTCTCATTTCTCCCGTACAATGCGATGTACCTACTCGAACGTGGTATAACAATTTGACATTGGATAGAGAAAAATTATGTAATCCCCCAACAGTTATTAGTTCGTTATAGCTTTTTATCGATTTAATAGCACAGTCCAACACACGATATCTTGAAACAGTAATTCATACATAACAATGTTTTTATGGTGCTTTCTCGGCAACGACCGGCCGCGGCCGCCCCGTGGGCGAAAGTCTGTGGTTTCATTCAATTTTTTTACTCTATTTCGCTTCGTTTGACGAATGCCAACCGAAATGCTATAAAAAAACTTTTGTTGTGATTGTGATATCAAGTTGAGGAAACGTAAAGAAAAAAATAATCGCCTGTCCATACGATATTGAAGACGAATGCCAACCGGAATGTTATAAACAACTTTTGTTATGAATAACGTTTTGAGCTATCGAGTCAAGGAAAAGTGAAGAAAAAAATAATCGGCTATCCAATTATTGTCTTACGATATTGAAGCTATCATTATGTTCGGAAGTGGTGAATAACAATGAGTGTAACTGTTCTTGTGAATAGTGGAACATAATAACTGCCCTCGTCGATTACATTCATTGGAATCTTTTACAGCTAAATGAAGTCTGAAGTGTAATGTAAATGTATCTAAGACCCGTAATTGGTTGTCATAAAAACAGCTGATAACATGATTTTAATAAGCAACTTGTATTTTTTTTATTTAGGCTTTTGAAAAAAAAAATCAATCGTTAGTACGCCCCGTCGTGATTGCGTAATGTATCTAAATACAGCTCTTTTAGAAATACCAACATGAAAATTAGTGAGCTGAGGGGCCATTAAAAATGAGTAATAAATGAGTACTTCTTGCGGCTTGTAAGTACAAAACGTTTAATATGTAATTAGTAATATAATAAGTCTATGAATTAATGTGAATAAAAGAAAATAAATAGAAACAGGGCAACCGCGATTTGGCCAGTTTGATACTTTATCACCAATAATAGGCTTGTTTCCATTAAGAATAAATATAATGGATAGGGGTTTATAATGATTAATTATATTATGGAGAAAATAACAAACAATTTTAATTATCAAAAGCGTTAAAGATTAATAATATTTAAAAAAAATAAATTTCGTAAAATGAAACCTTTAGTCACGTGACAGTGAACACCAATCAGAAAGCGTTACGTCACGCCGTGCGAAACTCCAATCTTGTCTTTGACGTTTCGAGTATCACTACCGGAGGCGCGTTCCAAACCTACACTCCGAGTGCAACCTAACCACAACCGAACGCAAGTTTTAGCCACTTTTTCCGTATTTCTCCATTGTTTGGAACATATATAAATAACTGGTTTGGCGTTTTTATAGTCGTGCTATCACACTGGGGCACTATACAGTACTTATAATATGAGAAATTCATTTTTAAACGATAAAAACTAGCTATAACGTACGAAGACACGATCGCTCTTTGGTTTGTTTCGCACGGCGTGACGTCATTCAAGACGCCATGACAGTCTTGTGCGTTTTGGAACCAAATTAAAATTGGTTTTTTAAAACGCGAAATTTATAATGTTCGATTAAAAATAAATAAACCTTTTTTTTTCGATAAAATGCCTAATAAGCTAAAATATTAAGCAGTTATTGAAATTTTGTCAACTAGCCTATTGCGTAATGTATCAGATAATGAAAATGCGAGACATAAATCACAGTCACAGTAGCGTCCGACAACAGCATCGGACAGTTCGGACATAGATGTGTCCGGCCGATCAAGGAGACGACCACTTTCATAATATTATGTAACCGAGCGGCGAGCTGAGCTGTGGGCGAAGAAAGGCACTTGTGCAACGCATTCCGCTCCGACAAGTTATTTCTGTGCTTACATAATTACCGCGCATGTGAATGTTTGGACTTTTTCAGTGGACAGATGACAAAACGTGATTTAATTATTTCCTGGTGTTACAAGTAGCTTTTGATATTTCTACTGTTTGAATTGGTTCACAGACCATCCCGTTAGTTGGTGTAAAGCACTATAGGTAATTAGGTAATTTATGCAGTTTGTTTGTCTTTCTTGAAAGTAAGAATGTCGGATAAAACAGAAGTTAATAATATTTAAGATAAATAAAGTAAGCAGAGTCAATAGGAATAATAGTACAGAATATTGGTTTTATACAAATCATTACACGACAACAATGTAACTTAATACACCTTATCAGAAAATATTTAGATACACAATCACTTATTTTTTTACTGATCGACATATTTATTTACTGATCGACATATATTTTACACGTTATTAGTCTATGAGGATCAGATTCTCACTCAGTTTGAATGGGACCGTTTCTTATCTATTTTTATAACGCATAATTAACCTATTCAAACCCGCCTCACATGACGTCACGCGCCGGTGTCATCTGGCAGCGAAAGTGGTAATAATTTATATTCGGATGGCTATGCTAATTGCCGTGCGCTCGCGCAGGTCTGCTTGGCGGCGCGGTGGGGCGGTCCGGATGCACCACGTGCCGGGTACGGCTGGACCGGCTGACCGGAACAGTTGCTATCCGACAGAAAAAACAAACAAATGAAATACAAAATTATTTGACTAGTGCTAAGTATAGAAATAAATTGAAGGGAATGATGAGCGTCCACTCTTAAGATTTTTGAGATAAGCTGAATTGAAAATGTTGTAAATTGAAAATCTCAGCATTTTAGCAGTGCAATATGTTTGTGTTTTATTCAAAAAACTCGTGACTCTCATCTTTTAAGCATTTGGTTCCTTGGCAAAAAGATAATGCTTGTAGAATACTACCATAGACAATAAAAAAACAGAGTTTTTGTACCCTCATCATTCTAGCCTAGTGCCCTTCAGTTCGTAGCATGTCTCAAACAAAAGACATCAACGCGCGTAATGTTTGTGTGATACGAAAATATTTTTTACATTATAAAGCACCGTATGATAGGTAAAGTGCTGCATTATTTTGTTTGCTATTTATAGATTTCATTATCCAACAATCTACAAAAGAGATAAAATAAGCCGGTCACGTAGGCTGCCGGTGGTCGTTTTTTCCCGATCAGTAGATTACGAAACGCCAAGAATTTGCGTTTCGGTGCAGTCAACTTATCCGCGATCTGCTTTTTACAAACGGTAACAACTGACGACCAGGGTGGTGCAGTGGTCAACATGCCGCCTACCGCGCAAGAGGTCCCGAGTTCGATTCCCGGCCGGGCAGAAATTGAAATGATGAATTTTAATTTCTGTGACGGGTCTGGGTGTTACTATGTATAATAAGTATATATTTAAAAAGTATTATATAAGTAGTAATATCAGTTGTCTAGCACCCATATTACAAGCCTTACTTAGTTTGGTGCTAGATGGCGCTGTGTTAAATTGACCAAGCATTTATTTATTTAACTTACTGTATACGTACGTATACACCTACCCCCTTACTACGTAATAAAGATTGTATAGCAAGCAGATGTATAGTTACACAGTGTTCTGTCACTTTCTTTCCAATGTCAAACTCAAATAGATTGACAGAGAGTAACCATTGTGTAACTAACTATACATCTGCTATACAATCTTTATTAGTAAGGGGGCTAAGCTTTAGCGACGTATTAAAGTGAATGAAAGTGGTTTGCTACTTCCGAGGGCGACTGTACCAGCAATCTTGTGTTTTGCGATTGTTTTACAGACCATTAGCATCCAGCTACGGTGGTGGCGGGCTCGTTATGGGCTGGAGTTCCCAAGTGGCCCCAACTCGCCAACCAGCATTTCCCACTCAATCCGCAGCGTCATAAATCATATGGGTGCGCGCACAGTTTTAGAGCCTGAAATTATTTATTGTAGTATGTTTTGTATGAGCAAAGATTTTTGTATAATAATGTAACTTTCTCTTCCTTATAATACGTTGAGTGATAACATTTTGTTTTAGTTCTCGTAAACGTATTTTAATGTTATTAACAATCACTTTGACTAAATCTAAAAATAATCACAACATAAACGCCAAATCACTTTAATTACTCGACAGCGCGTAAACTGTGTCGACTTTTTCATTATAAAAAACCAAAGTGAACTAGCATTATCTATTTATTTCCTTAAGCATGAGGTTTGGTTGGATATCTCGTGGGAAAATGGTAAAATTAGCTAGTGAGTGAGACAAGGTCACTTGTATATAGGATGGACGCCGACCCACTCTCACAGATCAAAATATGCTCTTATCTACGAAACCGCCTCATTGTCATTAAAAAAGTTGTAGTGGCATGAAACGTGAGAAAGCTTGTATGACATGGTTAAAATGTACTCTTGAAAATATAAAAGTTTTTCTCTAAAATAGAGTAAATACATTCCGTGTTATTACGAAAGATTTTTAAACAATGTTTAACTAAACACCTGTTTAAATGTGATGCTGTTACTTTTTGACAATATTGTTTGACAGAGACAGCATCACATTTAAACATGTGTTTAGTTAAACAGTGTTTAAAAATCTTTTGTTATAACACGGATTATGTTTTGCCTTATTTAATCAACGTAAGTGCAACATAATCACGAATTTGAATAAAGTTTGTGCCTTTGTCTCATTTAGGTATTAATATTTACGCAGACAAGTGGTTACGAAAGATGTAATCGATTATTTTGTCTTATACCAAATTAATTATTTTTATCTTTTAGCCATTTTTTTTATGCTCCCACTGCTGGGGCACAGGCCTTCCTTATTAGGTGGATAAGGAGGACAGGCCATAACCCACCACGCGGGCCCAATGCGGATTGGTGGGTGTTAACGACTGCAAATGCAGCCGGGACCAACGGCTTAACGTGCCTTCCGAAGCACGGAGGAGCTCGAGATAATAAATTTTTGGTCACCCATCCCATGACCGACCTTTGCAAACGTTGCTTTACTTCCGCAATCGCTGGGCCAGGCGCTAAACCACTGCGCCACCGAGCTCCCCTGGACAAATTACGCTAATGAAATAATTGGAAGAATTCGATTGTCGATTGCCTTATTTTGTGACCCTGCTATAAGTAATGGACGGTTATTTGACTTTTGCTTTGTTTACAAATAAGGGCTTAAACAATCGTGACCTTATAAATGGATTACTTCATAGCTTGCAATATAACATTTTAATGGAGTTATTAAAGATAATCGAACAATCGCGTAATGAGCAAACAAAGAGTCTGGCTTGATTTAATCTGGGACCGCGACGGGGAACCTCAAGGCCTCGACGGGGAACCTCAAGGCACCTCTGGCGATACTCTGAACTGGTGCTTAGAAACTCAGAGGAAGCTTTGCTGGGTGGGTAATCCAAATAAGTCATTTAAATAAGTCAATCAAATAAGTTATCAAAATAGTGCGAAAAGGAATATCAATGGGTACTAGTAGAGATGACCCCAAAGTGCCCCAAACCCTTATCTGTCAAGTGTTAGACAAATAAAATAACAATAGATTTTCTATTGTGTTTGGCTCAATTGGCAGTGAATATGTAAAAACAGTGATAGATTCAACTGCTTGTTGTCAAGTGGAAATGGTTTTCCATTCACTATGACAACCAAATTTTTACGTTTTAGAAAAAAAAGACTTTGGAGAGAAGGCAGATTTTTTTGGATAAAATAACAAAGAAAAATATCTCCTATCTTGGGTTCATGACCCTAAATAGGTCTTTGAACGGGATCCGTTGAAAGTCCTACAATAACGTTATGTTTACCAGTAACATTGTTGTTTCAAGTAGTGCTAAACTTGTATTGTGTAAGTAATGTAGTGCCCGAGCTTCGTTGGACTGGTTCCAGCGGCATTTGAAACACCGACCAATTCAATACAATAGCACAAGGTGGTTCGGTTTGTCACAGAAGTTTAAAAATCGGTCGGACAGAGATTATAATAATTTCAAACCATTTTATAGTTACGCAGTCTTGAGTACTCTTTAGTATACTTTTTATCTCAAATATAAATATCTACAGTAATTTTGAATTCTCATGAAATATTATCACTGAAAATCAAAAATCTTATAGGTATTATTCTATTGCTGATAATCAATAGTTTTGGATGTTTGTCACATGTTTTTAAAATATCTATGTCAGTTTGCATAAAAAACTACAAGTTAATATGTTCGAATTAGTGAGGTAAACAATGATCACATTTTTAATTGCTCGTCGATCGTCAAATGAAATCAGTACCCTTAGCACGAACAGCTATCGAAAAAAATAACTCGCGTAAAATCATTCGATAGATACATTTTGTATTGGAAATTTGTACAACGCCATCTATCGCCGATAAGCGAAATGAAATTTTCCATAGAGAATTGTCTATCGAGTAATTTTACGTGCGTTTTTTTTCTCGATAGCTGTTCGTGCTAAGGGTACTGCATTATTTTCAACATCACACCACACATAATCTAAGACCACAAACATAATGCATGTGTGTACACGACTATGTTAACATAACTTTAAAGAAGTGTAGCGAACTCTGTCCGCGCTTTACATCTGCAATCGATATTGCGCTGACGCACCACTCTACGCGGAATGCAGCACAGGTGGAACAACCAACCTGCCTCGCATTGTTTTGATTGTATACCATTAGTATTACATTTGAATTACGTAAGTGACAATATCAATCGAAATCAGCGCGATTGTTTAATAATTAGGTAGTTCAGTATGCATGCATTGAACAAACTCTTCATCATTAAGATATCTTGAGACCACAACCCCCAAAAAGACGCTGTCATAAACAACCAAGTTTTTCTCTACCACCTAATTAGCTATTAGAAATTAAGGCTTAAAAATTCTCATTTGCTTAGACTTAAAAGAATAATTAAAAGTAAGTAGTTAGAATTAAAAGTAATTAAAAGCGTGAGCTCTGAGAAGCTCGGGTGGCGCAGTGGAGCGCCTGGCCCTGAGATTGCGGAGATTAAGCGACTTTTGCAAGGGTCGGTCATGGGTTGGGTGACCAAAAATTTACTACCTCGAGTTCTTCCGTGCTTTGGAAAGAACGCTATGCCGTTGGTCCCAGCAGCATTTGCAGTTGTTAACACCCACCAATCCGCATTGGGCCCGCATGGTGGGCTAAATGGCCCATCCCCATTATCCACCCGTCTCTTCGTCTATGCAAATGTGCAAAAGTAATAGCAGAATGGAAATTATACCTTTGCCACCACCTGCCACAAACACAACATGGTCAGGGGGGTATAACTCCGCGCTTAAACTTTTATATTAGCCTACTGCTCGCGGCCCACTCCAAGAGGGCCATTGTCGAGGGATATCACCGCGCCGACCGAAACGCGCGGCGCCGGCGTGTGCAAGCGACGAGAGCGCAGCGCGTGAACGTCACCAACGAAACCAGTCAGTCAAGCGCCGAATGCGAAACTGCATGCACTTCGTTTTTGATACTTAATTACTAACGTACCTACCTACCTACCAAAGTTTATTGTATTTTTTGTATATATATTTACATACTTAGTTGTATCGAAGTTCGAAATATGGCACCAGTAAAGAAAAAAGCTAAAAAATACTAATTTTTTTTCACCCATCCCATAACCGACCATTGCAAAAGTTGCTTAACCTCCGCAATCGTTGGGCCAGGCGCTATACCACTGCGCCATCGAGCTTCTCTAACTACTTAGAAATGCTTATTATTTATGCTCTTTAAATATGCTCAGCTCACCTATTAGGTAGATTTATTTTATTTTATAAGTAGGTACCTATTAGTAATTTCATTGTTTATTCATGGGCATAACGAATGTTTTCTATGATATCAGTAACTAGCGAGTAGCAACCCCGAAATGTGTCGGTTGAGACAGAGCTATGCGACAGAAAGAGACGCCTCTCTTTCTTCTTCGTAGGTGCATATAATTTTATCCACGCAGCGTTGTGCAGTTTGAAATTGTACTTTATTGCCGTGCAGCGAGAGTAGCTTATTATTTGATGGTCTTCGCGGGGACGGACTTCTGTACGTTAGTACTATTATATATTCTGTGACATGGTATTAAAAAAAAGTTAGGAAGGCCTGTGCCCCAGCAGTTGAGACATGAAAAATGGCTATGTCAAAATATTCTAGATCACAATTTAATTAAATAAAATACTAAACGGATATCAAATTGCTTTAGGAGCTTTTTGCGTAACTCTTTCGACGGCCTTCTACTATAAACGAGTAATTTGTAAGTGTCCCAATACTTGTAGCTTTTACTATTATTTATTCTGCGCTTTTGCGCTTGCGTCGTTTAAACTGAGCAGTTTCGAAAGATATGCCACAGCCTTCCTTTGGGCCTGAATGGTGGACCTTGCACTTTTAAACAAATTCTAAATGTTAACGATCGATGTCATCAAGTGAGTCAATCAAATTAAATTATTTAATAAATATAACAAATATTTTGGAATCGTACATATTGATAGTAAATGAATTTGTGCATGAATGAATATAAAATTAATACATTTTTAATCGAAATGAAGCCAATAATTCAAGATTTGCCAGTATAAGAATAAGAAATATTTATTCTGCAAGTAATACACATACATGTCCATCAGCCATTTTTGATGTCCCCACTGCTGGGGCACAGGCCTCCTTATGGATGGTAAGGAGGATGGGCCATAACCCACCACGCATGCCCAATGCGGATTGGTGGGCGTTAACGATTGCAAATGCAGCCGGGACCAACGGCTTAACGTGCCTTCCGAAGCACGGAGGAGCTCGAGATAATAAATGTTTGGGCACCCATCCCATGACCGACCCATGCGAACGTTGCTTAACTTCCGCAATCGCTGGGCCAGGCCATAGTAGAATCAACTATGGCCAGGCGCTAAACCACTGCGCCACCGAGCTCCGAATTTTAAATTATAATTTATTAAGTACATCATGTCAAAAGGGAAGTAACCAAGTAACCTAGTCAAAAAAATAAATGCATAACGTAACTTGATCAAGTGGGCGGTTGCAGCTCTACATTTTACTTCGTGTGAGAAATTGTCCAGCCCTTTTCAAAATCTTCAAAATATGTATGTTAAAAGTATGTCCATAATGTTGGTCTGATAGCCAAAGATTTAAATCTTTGCATATAACTTCTTATCTTATTGGCAAATAATCTGCGACCACCGAACGTGTTACAAATGCAAATAACTGCGGCGAACGAGGGAAAGGTGAACCGCATTCCGAAGCAAATCGCTGATCAGCTCGTGAAGGTGGAGCCTTATGCCACTTGGTTTACATCCAAATCCTTCCATACTATACAAACAGACAATAGTTCAGCGTACTGGAAAAGGACCTTAACTTTCATAGGATTCAGCGACGGTGACATTGTAGGTGCAGAGTTGAGCAAAGGCCCTTTCCTCACCATTTTTATATTGTAGTACAAAACAAACAACTATTTTTTTTATCAAAAATAGGATATAGAGATACCTACACCTTCGGGGCACATCCACATGATGCACGAATTGAGAAATCTTGTAAAACGCAATATTTACAATTGTAAACGTCTTACGTGTTTACTTACATACAAAACAGAAGTATTCTTATGCATGTGGGATTGCAACTACATAAATATTAAAGGTTACACATAAATACATAATCGTAGGGAGATGCAGCCATTACCATGAGAGGCGGGCGATGTCAAACCACGACTGACAGGAGTGACAGGACCACCGCCAGACCACGACCCAGCGAACTGTGCAAATGCAATGTTCGCTATGTACCGCATTAAAAAACAAAATCGGAAATAAGTTGTGCAGTAATGTAAAACTTGCAGGACGATGATGTCTTTTGTTTTGGCTAACCAAGTGAACATTACCTATATCTCAGCTCCTTACTCAAATATACAACATTCTATCCGTTTGAACGCTACGCTAACTATCAAAGCCTATTTATAATATAAGCAATAGACGATTAAATCACATGTCGCAAACTTATTGTAAATCACAGACTTTCATGTATTGTATGTCGTCACGTCATTTTATAGTTTACTGCTTATGTTAAAGCTTTGATATTACAGCGTAGCGTTCAAACGGATAGAATGTTGGCCAACAAACAACAAAACCAATCGGTCACTTAAGTACTTACTTATTTGATGTTTGCAAAATTGAAATCAGTTAAACAAAGCTGATTAAATTCAGTCTATTCTTAGCAGTGACACCGGACAAATACTTCATGCTAAGCAGACACAGTGACAAAAACCCATTTGTAAGTGAAACGCAGTAACAAGACCAATCTTTATTCGCGAACTCACGATCCAACTAAGACAGCTTCCCCATTCCAAACACACGACTGTATATGTTTACATGTGTGTTGTATATGTTAACACGTATGTTGTACATGTCTAGAATGCAGTGGTTTCACAACATCTCTATGTGGATTAGTAGAGTGTGGTTGTTGTTTGACTGACGACCTCACGCACGCCCTAAAATCTGCGTTGTTGCAACCTTTCTCAACTTTTAAATGAACTTTTTTTTTAATAGGTACCTACCTAAGTATGTAATGTAATTATTTGTTATTTAAGCCTTTCACGTATGATTATTTGTCAGAAATGATAATGTTTTTTCATTTCAAGGATAATGGAATATTGGAATTGTCACGGATGTAGCATCATCATGCCAACAAGGTGGTCGCGCGTAGAATATCAACGAACCGTTTGTGTGTCAGTGTGTTTGGGAGATTTAGATAGCGTTGTGAAGCCAGACCTAGAAGCTTCCTAGAAGCCTGCGATTGTTTACTTACCTAAACTAATATTACATACTAGCTTTCGCTCGCGACTTCGTCCGCGTGGACAACTGGAAAATGGTCCCATAGTAAACTAATATTACATAATGGTAATATTAGTCTTATTTAAAAACAACATAAGAAAACTGTTAACGTCATAGATAAAAAATCATAGGTAGGTATTAATTTTTTTACAAAGTCACATTTAGGCAGTCAGTTTAGTTTTTGAACGAATTTTGTGCACTTTTAGACAATATTGTGCCTAATTAAAAACACCCTAATGTTTAATTATTACCTCTGTTAAGAGGGAGACTTGAACCGCAATTTAGATCGATTTTTACCAAGTTAAAAAAGTTCAAGGAAGTCTTTATGAAGTACTAGCGACTGACCGCGACTTCATCTGCGTGTGGAAGTGTTTTTGCTATGCCTTGGGAACAGTGCTTTGTTCGGGATGAAAGGTACCTCCTACCCTATGTCTTTCTCTGTACCTCTGACACTGTGTATGCAAAATTTCAAAAAAGGCTCAGTATGAAGGCGTAACAAACAAACAAACGGTCTTTCGCATTTATAATATTAAGTAGTAAGTATTCCAAGTCCACATACTAAGTTACTCGTGCGTTGTTCCAGCTGGGGCGGATGCCGATGGGCGTGATGGTGCCGCCGGCGCGGTACGCGACGCTGCCGCTGCCGCCCGCGCACTACCCGCCGCCGCCCGCCCGCCTCTACTACCCGCTGCACGACGCTGTACGTATAACTATCTCAACGTGTGTCTTTTGATGATAGTTTTGATGGACTAGCAATTCACATCGGAGCCAAAACTTAATTTTTAGTTAGAACTTTTTACCGACTTCAAAAGAAGGGAGGTACTCAATTCGACCCGTTTTTTTTTTAGTTAGAACTTTAGTTAGAATCTAAGTTCAAGGCAAAGCATAAGAATCCAAATTATTATTTTATTATTTTATTTTATTTGGGGAGCTTACAGCATCATTTACAAATTATGGAAATAAATATAGGTACTTAAGAGCTAATTACAAGCTTCCACAGATAGAAGCTACTTGTTGCATAATACTTGCATTTTTTCTTGCATAATTTCTTGAATGAATGCTCTACGACTTATCAACGTCGGTAAATATATGATTTTTATCGATCTTATCATTTGATAAATGATTATAAGGGATCCTTACCATTACCTTACGATCTGACAAAACCGAAACATAAGAAACAATAAAATTACAAGTAAAAATTCCACGTCGTAAAATTAATGAAAGTGCTTTGGTTTTTTTTTATTTAGATTTGCTTAGTGGAGAACTAGCTCAATTTGTATTTCTGCTCCGAATATTTTTATCTTTTCAAAATAGGTAGCCCTAGACTTCTAACTAAGTAATATACCGTAATTCCAGCGCTTCCGTCGACGACGATCACCTCGCGAGCGTCGCGCCGAGCGCAGGCGCCGCGACGAGCGCGACCGCGACTCCAAGCTGACGCGCTCGCTCGAGCGGATCCACCGCAAGCGGCGGGCGGAGCGCGACCGCCTCTCCGACGCCGAACTCAAGCGGACCTACACGGGCCTTGACAGGTACCAATGGAGATGTGGACATTTACACCCTCCGCACATTGAGCCACTAAACGCGACCACTGGTGTTCAAGCGACTAGACGCAGCCACCAATCGCAGCCGCTAGTGGGTTAGTAGCCGTCGGGAAGAAGCCGGCTTCTGTGGCCGAGCGTGCGCGCGATGCGAGCCACAATCGCGGCCACAAGTAAAGTAGCGCGCGCGGGCGACTCCCGCGGCTTGTGGCTCCAACGCGCCCACTCGAACGCTCGGTTTGCGCCGATACTATACAAAAGTATGAAAAAGCTCGTCCACATAGCTTGTGGTCGCGTTTAGTGGCCGCGACTAGTGGCTTAATGTGCGGCAGCTATAACGTCTCGTAGTATCCAACTTATGCAAAGAGCGGAAAAGACGACGCGACAAGCTCGATCGAGACGCTGACTTGGTTGATTGAGCGGGTCCACCCACCACCAGCGGCGAGCAGAACACAACCAGGTCAGGTCGAAAATAATGAAGTTTCTTCAGCAACCCTTTCGTAGAATCAGCAAAAGGATTCGTAGTCGTAGCAATCGTAGCAGATCGCCGTAGCAACTTTTTGTTTGTAGTTTTGGTTCCCTACACGCGTAGTTGCCGGTCGGACTCGCCCTATTTAGGTAAACATTCATGTGATTGAGCAATAAGCTTCACTTTCGGTCGACCGGACTCCGTGGTCTGCAGCCAGGGTTCATCACAATCCATTTTGTCACAATATGGTAGTATGGAAACAACCAAAACATAGTTCCTACAGTACGAGTCACAAATCTTGAAATTTTTTCGATGGAGTGGGGATTAGTTCGCGCATGTGCACTTGCGAGTGACCAATATCGCGCGCCCCTCTCCCGCTGCCCGCGTACCTCACCGCTACGCATACCGTGCAATCCCCCCCTAACTATGTAACACTTAGTCTGCAAATAAAAGTTTGAAGTTTGAGATTTCGAGATGTTTGCCTCGTACTTTAGCTCACGTTAAATGTGCAGGGCGTACGCGGAGCAGTTCATCGCGGTGTGCGACGAGAGCCGACACGCGGCGGAGAGCCACGACTCGCTGGCGAGCACCTCCGCCTCCAGCGACACCGCGCACTCGCAGGCCACCGCATAACGCCCGACCACCTACACCTCGCTCATGAATGACGCACTGGTTCATTCAGGTCCATGGTCCAATACCCTTAGCAGGAACAGAACAGCTATCGAAAAAATAACGCGCGTAAACACATTCGGTAAATGGGAAATTTGTATAATAACACCATCTAGCGCCGAAAAGCGAAATGAAATTTTCCGTGGATAATAATATTCTATCATGTTCATACTAAGGGTACAGAAATGTGACAAGTTGATTGTTAACATTTTCATAAAAATCCCACGGATTTGTCCTGGATATACTGCTATTGTTAATTTGTTGTTTAGACACAGAACACATAATAGTACAAGTGTTTTGATTCAAAACTCGTGTCCTATTGTATTCGATATTGTAAAATGGTATCAACGCATAATAGGCTAGTTGACAAAATTTCAATAACTGCTTAATATTTTAGCTTATTAGGCATTTTATCGAAAAAAAAGGTTTATTTATTTTTAATCGAGCGTTTACATTATAAATTTCGCGTTTTAAAAAAATAATTTTAATTTGGTTCCAAAACGCACAAGACTGTCATGGCGTCTTGAATGACGTCACGCCGTGCGAAACAAACCAAAGAGCGATCGTGTCTTCGTACGTTATAGCTAGTTTTTATCGTTTAAAAATGAATTTCTCATATTATAAGTACTGTATAGTGCCCCAGTGTGATAGCACGACTATAAAAACGCCAAACCAGTTATTTATATATGTTCCAAACAATGGAGAAATACGGAAAAAGTGGCTAAAACCTGCGTTCGGTTGTGGTTAGGTTGTACTCGGAGTGTAGGTTTGGAACGCGCCTCCGGTAGTGATACTCGAAACGTCAAAGACAAGATTGGAGTTTCGCACGGCGTGACGTAACGCTTTCTGATTGGTGTTCACTGTCACGTGACTAAAGGTTTCATTTTACGAATTTAATTTTTAAAAATATTATTAATCTTTAACGCTTTTAATAATTAAAATTGTTTGTTATTTTCTCCATAATATAATTAATCATTATAAACCCCTATCCATTATATTTATTCTTAATGGAAACAAGCCTATTAAATTAACTTAAAAGTAAGATTAATTTCACAGCTGTCTATCCAGGATAAATATATAATTTCGGTAAATGCAGTTTTTGTCACTGAGCTTCAACATTGGCAACGAGTATTCAACATTTTTATACTGGATCCCGGTATACTCAACCAAATACATTATAACAGACCGAACTTAAATATATTTCACATTTAATTATTAAACTTTGAAAACAATCACAATGTAACTTCTGTTTTAGAATATTAGTTATAACTCTTACGCTAATAAGAAGTTAGGTTCATGACAAATTAGCACATAAAAATTTAAACTCTTTTTTTTTTAAACCGCTAATTTTCTTTTTCTTTAAATTAGTTACAGTTTTTAAATATTGAAACTCCGTTGTACGTTTTAACATAAACGTACGTTTTAACGTAAGTTATTAAGATAACTCTTTTAAAATACTCATAATTGTAGACTAACGGTGTACACATATCATACCAAACTTAACGGTTAGCTATAGGTAGTTACGTTCTTGTAAATAACTCCACGACTAACTTAGCTGTAGCACAGATTAACTAACTTGTAGTTAAACTAACTCCGTTAACAAGACTTGTTAGATTAACATTCACTTGCTAATGCTCTTATCATGATTTAGTGAAACAATCTTTCTTTAATACAATTTAGCCATTTCCATTGCTCTTTCACTACTTATCAGAGTTTCATAATAATTTGTAACAGATTACTAAAAGCTGACATTTCTGCTTTTATTTTAAATTTTAATGGATACTTATTGTAGTTCCTAAGTTATGGTAAGAGCTTAGCGTTCAGTCTTATCTTGCACTTTACTAACAGACAATGTATTACTTGTATAATATCGTCAAATATCTGTGTTATACCCTACGAATTAGTCTTATTTATGTGTTTAGATTCTGATTTAGTGTGCAGTCTAGCTTAAAGTCTTAAACGTAAATGTTACGTTTTATTTTATAACTGATGAGATTAAATTTATTTTAACCATAGTGTCTCTTATCTGTAGTCTTTAAATATAACTTAGCTATAACTTAAATTACGAAATTACACTAGGTCTTTTACCCGATTTCGGATATCCGAAAGGGGTGATCCAATTTCGGATACCCGATTGTTATTTACTTACACTGCAAAACCAAATTCAAGTCTTAATAGTAGAGAGAACGAAGCCGATTAAATTTACGACTTCAGTTGAGTCCGAATTTGTTATGCATCCGAAAACGGGTAAAAGACTTAATGTAATAGCTCTGTAACTCTAGGTACTTTACTGTTTGTACAATTATTGAAACAAAGTCCAATGTACCTTATCGGTGCCAAATTGTGTCGAATCTAACGACTTATGTACAGGCGAGCGCAACATCTATTCTATTTCACCTGGAAAATGGGAAAATTACCAAATAATATTATACCACGTTGGAAATAATTATGATATCATTAAGAGGATTGTCAACCACGTGGTCTCCATACAAACGGCGACAACGTTTCCCACCCTCTAAACCTTAACCTACAGCAATGAATTTTTGGTATTTTTTTGAAAAGGCCTAAAAACTAGGGCTGTACGTTTTGATTTTTAAAATATTCATTGTAGATTTGAAAATATTGACACTTCTGTGTTTTGTATGAAATCACTTAAATGCAAATATTTCGAAATCTATTATAGATATTTAAAAAATCAAAACGTACAGCCCTAGTATTTAGGCATTTAAAAAAAATACCAATAATTAATTACTGTAGGTTAAGGTTTAGAGGGTGGGAAACGTTATCGCCGTTTGTATGGAGACCACGTGGTTGACAATCCTCTTAAAAACAATAATATATAATTGAAAAATGCGAATGTGCGGCCGCCTGTGCATAGCGTTTGTTAAGACAAATTGATCAATTCGCTCACTTTTTATTGTTGTTATTAGAAACTAAGGTTAATCTTTATTTTATTTTAAGCTCTTGATGGATTCGGTACGATTCGTAACCAAGATGGTTACGCCACGATAACCATAAAGATTATTGCTCTAATTTATTTTTCACTCCTCTTGCTCAAAAAGTGCGTCATTGTAACGTACAAGAGTCGAGATAAAATAGCATAATAAACCCTAGGGGATAAAGTTTTTTCTTTTTTAATGTTTGTCTATTACCAATGAGCGTACTAAAACGAAAAAGTCTTTATTCATAATCACGAATAAAAACTCGCTCGACTTAATACTGGGGGTCTATTACAAAAAGTTTAATGCGATACACGCGGCTGAGTCCGTGCTTCGTTCTGATTGATTCCTATTACAAAGCACTTGCGTATGCGATATTGCAAAGTGATTGCGTAAATTTGACAGTTTCTCTCTAGTGGATCCGTCATTATTCGTTCAATAGACTATGGACTACGATAGCTACATTAAAAATATTTGTAATAACTATAACCGACGAACTGCAGACGACTATCGTGACCAAGTTTCGTAATAGGCCCCCAGTTTCTCATTCTTATTTTTGAAAATGGAACTAAAAGCATCTCTTCGGTAAAATCATAGACTTATTTAAACTCTGTGTACAGAGTGAATCGTAGAATGCGTGATTGTGTTGCTTAGCTGCTACAGCAGAAATTAAAAAAGGTACCATGGCGCGAAATCTTTAGATTTTTTTTATAATTTAAACTGATTGAATTGTGTGACTGTAATTGGAAAGAAATAATTTTAATCTTCTGCCGTCAAGCACAAATCATTTATTTAAATATTGTACAAAAAGTTTATGAAGTGGAGGAAAGAAAAACGAGTGGATTCGTTTACGGAAGTAAGTAGGTATAAACTATTTAATATTGTATTTTATTTTCTCGCAATCGTAGTGAAAAGTATAGTGTAACACACGACGCTAAAACCCATTGTAACTCGGTTTCTATTTATTCCCTCGCTTTGTATGCAATGGGTACTTTTAGCGTCTTGTATAACAATCTACTATTATCAACATAGCTACGAGTAAAGATAAAAAGTAGGTTTTAAATTAAAACTTTGAGTGTGGTAAGTCTTTGGTAATATAAAATATCAGGTGAATTGCACCTTCGAATCTTTTGTTTTTTATGTGTTCAACGGTGGTGCTGCGTGCATTATTGGTGCCACTACTTAGTAATAATATAATCCTTCTTCTCTGTTTTTTTTCCGTTATTTAAAGCTAATCCATTTGTGATAAACCACCTTTATCGAATAGTCAGCTTTCTCTGCTACAATAATAATTATACTTTTCTTAACGTGCAGAGGCCCTATAACGGCGCGTGCGCACAAATTAATCACGAACTCGTGTCTCGTTACCGCTGTTCTGTTCACTTTACATTTCACTTGTAATTGTAACATAATTCCTAGTTGTATAAGCTATTAATAGTAGTTTATGATACAAGGTTGGTAAGGAGGTTTTTAAAACGAGTTGACGTTTTATAAGCCCGAGCCGTAGGCGAGGGTTTATAATCGTCACGAGTTTTAAAAAACCTTAACAACCGTGTGCCATACTACGTTTTTCAATACATTTGCGAGAAAACATTATAGGTACTACTGAAATTGCAATCTATACATATAATAAAACTTTAAATTCTAAATATTTGTGCGCAAATTACGCAAAAACCGCTAAACTAATTTTGATGGATTTTTCACAATTTAGTAGATTGAAGTCCAACTTAAAATCTAAGCTATGTTTCATCAAATTCAGGTGGGTGAAACCAGGGAAACAGCTTGAACTCTCCGTAGTACTAACTTTCATACACTAAAGGGGTCATTTAAACTGGTTGCAATATTTTTCTACTGTCCACGCGGATAAAGTCGCGGGCAGAAACTAGTAGAAATTTAAAAAAACGTTCGTAAACAAAAACGCACGGCGCCGGCGTGCGGTAAAATCAACTTTCCGCACGCTGTACTAATCCGTAAACAAAAACGCACGGCGTGCGGTAAAATCAACTTTCCGCACGCTCGACTGTCACCGTAAACTTACATTTTCGAGCAACTGTATTGAAAAATATATTTTTGACTTTCTACCATAGACATTGTCTACACGCACTGAGGTAGGTATGGGAATACGAACCGGGAGTAAATGTAATAATTCTGTAAAAGTTATTTTACTTTATTAATTAAATGCTACTAGCATATGATAGCAATTGAGCTCGTGTACAGTAAGATGCTTAAGTATGCCTTTTAATTTCTAATAATTATTAAGTGTTGTACATAGTAATTGCTTAGAATTTCTATGATAAAATGTAATTATCATTCGTGTAGGTCAGTACGGGAATACTTAGTCAACGAATTTTTATATCGATTGTACTAAAATATAAGAGAAAGAAAATTATTTATTTTGTAAAATTTTATTGGAATATCTTCGCTTGTATTGTACTTGACGTGTAATAAATGGAATACACAATAAAACTGTTTTGTCATTTTTACAAAACCTTTTTTCCAGATTTAAGTCTAGTTTTTTACGCAACGCTAATGTAGTTTTTAAATTATTATAGTCAATTTTAGTTGTTTTTATCAAACACTATTATGATAGTACCTAATTCCTTTTTTTGTATTAAATTAGAAACAATGAACATATGAATACACAGCATCGAAGTTAATACACAAATTTGACATCCTTATAAACGTAGTAGATACCTAATCGTTTATAACATTTCAATTGGTTTGGTCCTTCGAACCGGATACTTGCAATTGCTTCATTTTATACATTACAAAGTTATGGTTATAATTTGACAAGCATGTGTGGGTATCTCGGCCAGTCGGTTACGACATCACTGCAACCATTGTGCGCCGTCTCGATATCGGCTTCTCAGCTCGTCTTCGCGACCGCGCAGTGGTTACTGAGACGCAAGATGCAGGATATGCGCGCGCGGTGATGTTGTGTGTGTGTGTGGCCGAAGTGTGAGTGTGCATATTTGTGGATGAGTGTATGTGTGTTTGTGATTAAAATTCATTATCACTGAGCGCGGAGGTGCGTCCGGGCGCGGCGCTGGGGCGCGCGCTGGTTAGTCGCAGCTCGCTCTCCGACGAGCTGCCCAGCGAACCGTCGCCGTCTACCCCCTCCACCCCTGGGAAATACATGCCATATTATACCATAAAGTACCCATGGGGTCGTCCTGTTAGAACGCAACTAATGTCTGTTATCTTATATTGCGAAAAGTGGCCGAGACACATTTTTCAATTACGCACTCAGGTTTAAGAAATCTTGAGAAAACATGAAACGTGTGAACGAGAGATCGGCAGTCAGCGGCAAAGGGCTTACATTACAGAGGGAAGGTATAACAGAACGATAGATTTGTATGTCGTACCCTCGATGAGGTCGGCGAAGTCGTCGTCGTCCGCGGCGGCCAGCGTGCGCGTGGCGGGCCGCGGCCGCGCGCGCGACCACCGCGCGCCGCCCCCGCCCCCGCCCCCGCCCGCCTCGGCGCTGCCTGCACACAACAAACAATTGCTAGCTAGCTGGAGCATTTATGTTAAGGTCGAATTAAAAAGAAAAAATAATGGACCTGAATTATTATCAAAAGTTGATTATCTTTTAATGTTTCTACACTATACTTTACGTTAAGAATCCAAAGTAAGCTAGGACCTCTCTTAAATCAAGTCAAAATCAAATGACTTAGACCTAGTGACAAATTTTAATATCTGTACTTGCACGACAGTCTTCTGCTGAACATAGCCCTCCTCCATAGATTTCCACGATCTGTGCGCCAGCCTCATCGAGCGGCATTCCACGACCCTTATCAAATCGTACTCGCGCAGAATGTGTAACGGCCACAGCCAGCGCGGCAGGCGGGGCGTTCAATAATCACTGCGCGCTATCACCATGGCAGCCTCTCAGCTCGTCGTAACGACCGCGCAGTGATTATCGAATTCGCTTACCGCGCCGTCCGCCTCGCCGCCTGCCGCGCTGGCTGTGGCCGGACCTCGAGGCTCACGTACCGTATATCTGCGCGTCGGAGAAGTCTGAGTCGGACCGGGAGTCGTCCTCGTCGCGGATGTCGTCGAGCGAGTCGCGCGCCGCCGCCGCCGCCATGCTGCCGAACGCGCGCCGCGCCTCCGCCGCGCCCACGCCTGCAACAACACACATTCAGAAGTTTCATGATTTTAAAACTGCTTTTTTTAACTTCATAAAATTAAAATGTGGCCTTAAATTAATAGGTATACTTGTGAAAATAAATGAAATCCGTCAGAAAATGGCAGTGTTATAAATAATTTAAGTTGACGAATAATTGCGCGATGCGATTGCGGCGGGCGTGACGTCATCCGACCTGTGGCCCTACCATGAGTTGATGCAAACTGTTTACGTTACCGTAAACCATCGTTTTGTTTCTTTCACTCGCACTGACTGAGAGCAGTATATCCGATAGTTTACGGTAACGTAAACAGTTTGCATCAACTCATGGTAGGGCCACTGTTGCTCGTATGGCGGTGGCGCGGCCGGCCGCTGGACATGTGCCGCAGATGACGTCAGGCCACCACGCACCGGTTCGAAAATCGCAATTATCTTAAAATCGTAACTTTCACGTCCTGTACCTTTTTTCATTTGAGATAATTTGATAATTCTTTCACAGTTGCGTATAATTTGGCCTTAATTTTAATAACAGCGATTAAAAAAAACTAGGAAACTTCTCCATTGTTTTATTTTATTTTATAGGAAACTTACAGCAAAATTACTAAGGTAAAATCGAAGTCATTAGCAATCTTTTAAACTAAGAATCTAACCGCTATTTGATGACTTTAGGACAATTTCTTATCAAAGTGATCAAAATTCAAGGTGAAATAAATATAAAATAATTAAGTAGATAAAAAGTAAAATAATGTTATTGTCAAATTACCAGCCGTCTTGATCCTGAGCCTGGTCTTGGGGCGGGTGGCGGGCCGCGGCTGCTTCGCCTCGCTCAAATCCTTCGCGTCCTCGCTCGAGTCTGTGTCCTCTGATCAATTTAATTGATTACTGTTATTAACACGTTTCATAACACCTACAAATTCGATTTTTGCAGCCGATTTCAATAACCCATACTCAGTAAAAGGCTTACTAAAGACTTATTGCCTAGATATTTCTGTGAAATGACGTGAAATAACAACAGTTGCCTAGTAACAGATCCCTATCTCACTGAAGATAGATTACTGAAATCAGCTGTTAATCTTCTGCCTTATTGGATTTTCGGGGCCACGAGATTTACTATACATATATATTTCTAACCCCCGACGCAAAAAAGAGAGATGTTATAAGTTTCATGTGTGTGTGTGTGTCTGTCGGTCTGAGGCAACGTAGCCCCCAAACTAATGGACCAATTTTGATGCGGTTTTTTTATAATAGAATATTTCCAATAAGGTGCGACAGGATAACGCAAAATCAAATTAGATTCAACACTTATATAGAATGTAATTGAAACACCTGAGTCGCTCAGCTTGCCCAGAACATCTTCGGCTTCGTATTTATGGATCAGCTGCATTATCGCAGCTTGCTGCTCTTCAGCGGCCTGAACACAAGGATTTTGTTTTCATATTAGTAAAAAAAATTGCATTAGCGTTATTCGATGAATGAAGGCCCTTGCTCATATTATACCTAGGTGGCTATGGCTAGCACCTACGAGGGTCGTTTGATAAGTCCATGACTTAAAAAGAAGATTTTTTTTTTTTTTTGTGTGTCTTAAAAATAAACTCCTTAAGGCATCTTAACACTATTTTTTTTCAAATTCGGCAAAAGATTATTAGGTACTTTTGGAAACAAAAAGCTCAAGCGAAGTGACTTCTAACTTTTCTTAATGCTGTCGACCCTCTCGGCGGCACTCATGACATCAAAACTCATCGAATGAAGATGAATCCTTCCTATTCTCTAGATTCAACCCCAGTGAGGTTTTTTTCTCCTACCAAACATGAATTATCTTGGCGGGCAAAGATTTTCATCAAGCCATAAGGTGGTGTCTGAAATGGGCCCTCATTTCAATTACCAGTTTTCAGGCGATGAAAGAAAAAAATAATCTACGATGGACTGAATACGCAGAGCTACAATAAGATTAAGTAGAGAAATAAAACAAAATATTCCGAAAAAAAGGCTTTCTTCATTAAAAAGTCATGGATTTATCAATTCACCCTCGTAGAAACGGTCATCGGATTAAAAAAATCTGGATCCCAATAAAGTTCCGCGTCCACTGCATCGTAATCAGAGCGGGCGGAACCGCCGGAGCGGTCGGATTTGTCACTTTGTATGGATTTCTATGGCGATGCAATGAACGCAGTACTATTCATATCCATACAAAGCAACAAATCCGTCCGCGCCGTATGCTCCCACTCAGAAGTTCGTTTCTTCATGACAAACTATGACAACCTGTGTCATGAAGAAACAAACTTCTTTGTCTCTGATCTGATTCATTGTCGTTAAATGTAGTTTTTTCCGATTTCAAGAACAAGTGCTATTGCTACTTGTATACTCGTATTATTGGTGTAAACATCTGTGATCTTGTCCAATTATTTTATTTAAAAGCATTATTAAGTCTTGAAGTGTGACCGATCAAAATACTTGAAGATATGAAGATTGTAAATGTGGTCTACAAAGGTAGGAGGATAGACAGTGTGAATGTGCTGACCTCTGCCTGTGAGGCCTCCAGCACGCTGAGCTGGTGCTTGAGCGCCTCCACGCAGCGGTAGCGCACCACGTACTGCTCCCACAGCTGTTCTACTGATGCCTCCAGCGCCGTCAGCTCGCCCTGGTACGCTGGCCTGTCACCACACAAATGGAGGACAAACTTTATTGATCAATAATTGTTTCATCTATTGATTAAATAAGATAAGTAATGTAAAACAGCTGCTGGTTTACGAAGCTTTGTTATCTTAGTTATTTTTATTAATAAACAGTTTAATTTTCTCCATCTCGCCATCGCCATCTCTATGAAATATTACACCACCGTCTCCTACCCTCCTCACATAATCTAGAATATAATATGACATACTTAGCATGATTAGCATGTTTGGCTTTGTCGAACGCGATATGTTATAGGTCTAGAAAACAGCCTGGTGCCAACTGCCAACATACCAAGACTTCCAAGAACGAAATTCAAGAATCACAAAAAAACTTCTTGTACATAACTTCCTTGCTACAATGTGCACTCACTTGATCTTCTGCACCGTATGCAGGCGCTTCTCGGCGCGCATCAGCTCCGCCCGGCGCCGCTCGAGCTTGGCGTCGAGTGCCGCCTCGCTGGCGGCCACGTTGTCGATCTGGTCGCGGCGGGAGGACACGCGCGCCGCCGCTGCGTCCAGCGCGCGACGGAGCGCCGCCTCCATCGCCGACATGTCCAGGGGACGGGACAGCGCTTGCTCGCGGACCTCCTAACACCAAGGTTTTAGATAGGATGAGCACCCTTTGCAAGAATTGAATTTTTCGCCCCAAGACATAATATTTCTGGGATAATGAGCGTCCCTGACAAGATTTGAATTTTGCGCCTCAAGACTTAGACCTGGAAGGCGCCCCCTTGCCAGCCCCTCTACGATGCTACTAACGAGGTTTATTGCTGATGTAGCATATTGATGTAAATTCACCAACTGCAGAGTAATGGCGCCTCACCCAAATACTAGCTAAAACACTCAGCTTCTCGGTTTAGACATCTAGGTATACGAGTATTGTAGGTAGACGCAATATACAACAAGAAGTGACATCAGCCACTAGCGGATCCAGGGGGGGGGGGCTAAGGGGCTCAAGCCCCCCCCAAAATCATTTGGGTCCACCCCAACAAATCTGTTGATTACCTTGGTAAAGCCTGCCCTCACCTACGTTAAGCCCCTCCCAAACCAAAATCCTGGATCCGCCACTGACATCAGCCAATGTTAAAAATGACAATTATCATGCATGACACCTGCTGGCCAGTACAGTGCTAGCCAGTCCTCGCCTCGCATCATCCAACAAATACAACTGTGCGACTCTACAATTTAGGACCTTGTACGCGAGAAGCAATTCTGTCTGAACCTGTCTCTGAGACTGTTCCTACAAAATACCAACTTTGTTTTCAGCCTCCTTCGCCAGTAGGTCGTACAAGAACGCTCCTTGGGCCGTGATGTCTGTCGCCAACGCCCGAGCTTGCTTGATCTCTCCCAACTGTAACAATTAAGTTTTAGGTGTACCTCCAGTCTAGCTAGAGTCTAGACTAGAGAGTCTAGTTATGGAAGATTAATAAATTCCCTATCCATTAGTATAAAATAATTTTGCACCGCCCACCCGTCGTCGGCGCCGTACTGCTTCAGGTTGCGCGGGAGTGCTGCAACACTAGGAATGACAGGGGCTTACTCTGCTAGTGACGTCATAGCTGGCGCCCCCCGCCTCCCCCTGGTGGTCGTCGGGCGGCGGGGCGTCGAGCGCCGCGCGCAGCAGCGCCGCCACCTTGAGCAGCTCGCGCACCGCCCACCCGTCGGCGCCGTACAGCTTCTTGCCGTTCAGCTTCAGGTTTGCGCGGGAGTGCTGCAACACCAGGAATAACAGGATGTCGAAAGTTGCTAGACTCAGTCTGTGCGACTCTAGACTCTTAGGTGCTTTACTTTATCCTTTATTATTACTAAGTACAATAATTATTTTCTGAAACTTTCAAACAAGTGAATGGTTGACCAATGTCAATTGGAAATGTCTGGGGTCATGGCTTGGGACACAGAATACAGGGACCGAGGCGACGTCATCCAACGCTACGGACATCAGGATCAGGTAACTCTACCATGAGTTGATGCAAACTGTTTTCGCTACCGAAAACTATCGGATATACTGCTCACAGTCAACGGTGATCACGGCGTGACCATGGCAGGCACTCCTACACCAGTTCACAACACTTACAAAAAGCGCCACGGCGTGCGTGACCATCGCGACGCGCTGCTCGGCAGAGTGGCGGCCGCCGGGTAGCGCCGCGTCCGGCTCCACGCGCGCCGCCAGCCACCGCAGGCACTCCTCCACCAGCTCCCAGTTGGGGACACGAAAGCTCTCCAACGAGATTTGCTTGGGAAAACCCAGGGTTCGCATTGCTTCGCTAAAGTCTGAAGGGCCACGATTAAGAACAATTAAAAGTTAGCGTCCAGGAACTTGCCTATCGAAAGATAAAAGATGCTAGGTACTGGCATCGCAAAATCTTGTCTACTGACCGCCAAATATGAGGATGATGGCAAAAGATGATGATGGATGATGATTACTATTAGGTATTGAAATGCGACTGTGGTTTCGAATCTCGTTAAAGATAAAGCCAAAATGATTTTATCATGACCAATAATTATCTATATTTATCATTTATTATCTATAAACAATGACAAAGACATGCAGCTGTGTTCTAACTTTTATGAAAAGCAGTCATTTCCATTCCAGGAATTCCTACAAAAGATAGTCTAACTGAGGAGTCACAGGAGCCACCCAAAATCATTCTTTCCTATTCCTTTCTTTTGACACCCAACTGATGGGCACCATACCTTTTAGGTAGGCCAGCCCAAACAAGTATATTGTACTGTACCAACCTAATTAATTTAATTTAAAAATACCTAGGTTAAAGTATGTTAGGTAGGTACAATAGTAATATAATAAGTCTATGGGTAGGTAGCATATAGATGCTTAATCTCAGCACAAAAACAAGATTTTAAATTATCTACTTACTCCGTAAATCTCTGTAAGACATGTTGTGTTGATATCTGGTTTTCTAAAAATATAAATAAATAAAACCACAATATTAGGAGGCGAACTACCTACTTAATTAAACTATTATATACTGGTAATTAAACTGCAAATAACCCCCTATTACTTCAAACTACAAAACCACCATTTCAAAAGGCAGTATGACATGACGATGATGACAACAATGCGTTACCATGGTAACTGTCAATTTCTAAAGTATTCGTCTCTTCTTCTTCTAATTTTTTTTATGGCAATCTACTCCTCTTCAGGGAGTAATTTTTGCCAGTGAGTTAGGCATTAGTTATTCTGTGGTACGGTACGGTACAGTCAGTCACAAGCTAAAAATATGTATACAGTTATTGAGTTTAGAACTTTGTCACTTTGTTGTGGGTTGTCATTTGTCATTGATTTCTGTTCAAAAAAGTAAAAGCTTTTAGATTGACAAAGTTCGGAACTGATGTATTATGTATACATAACTCGGGGTTTAATTAAATAAAACATTTTTATAGATAACTGTGTACTTACAACCTTATTTTATTTTCATCATGCTTTAAGCCACAGAATATGTAGTAGTACTAACGTTTTAAGCTACACAATAAATGTTACTTTACATAACCGATAGGTAAGTACATAATAATTATTTATTTAGGTCTATAATAACTTAATAACTATAGAAAGTGATCTACCTAACTAGTAAAGTGAAAACTAAGCTAAGCACATACTATAATAGTGCAATCATTAATTCACAATTTTAAACCAGTTAATTAATTATAGTTTTTAATTTTCTAAATTCACATTATATTAGCAAATTTTTATAAGCATTAATATTTTTATAAGATAATTTTATCATTTTGTCACCTAAATTGGGCAAACTTGACAGTAATACGGTAAGCACAGTCGATAACAATAAGTAAATATAGTATTTATTGACTGTACTTAATATGTTACTGACAAACCAATATTTTAGCCGTTTTAATAGCTACATACAAGTTAACTTTAAAATCGGTTTTGCGTCTTTCTGATAATAGCAATCGGATAAAGGCGACTTTGCTATGAAAATATCTGTAGGCACTTTTGCGTATAAAACCGAGTCCGCGCCGCCAAAGTACCACGAATTTTAATGAAATAGAATATTTGGATTAAAGTTATTTTCTAACGATCTACCAAATCCACAGATTGGGATGGGCCTGACCAAGAACTTTAAATATAGAATGAATTTAAAGTTCTTAGGTCTGACCCAAATTTTTTAGATCCTCCTTCACAGCACTACACCCGGAATCTTCATCACTGAGGAACTGGCTATCTTACCTATCCAGAGCACATCAATTTTTTTAATTGTTATGACGTCAGACTTAGGTAAGATAGTGGTAGCTAGCCAGGCGGACTTGCAATAAGCCCTACCACCAACCAAACCGAGTACAATGTGCTCCCTTCCTGGGAATCGAACCCGGGACCCAGGATTGAACGATACCAGCAGGCAGCAGCGCCTCGTCCAAGGGAGTTATTTCGTGGCGCGGACTCTAGAAATATTAATACTCTTCGTTTTGTTTGCAGTAAACTTAAAAACGAACAAAGCTGAAGTAGAATAAAGTTAAACAATAATATTATTATAGAAATTAAGGAGCAAATGTACAAAATAAAGAAACAAATAAAATTAAATAATAATAATGTATTTATCTAACTATTAAAACAGCTAAAATAACAGAGCTCATCCTCAAAGAACTTTGAAAACGTCAACATAGTACATTATAATATGTTGTTAGTAAGTTCTTCGAGAGAGCTTGGTATATGCCCAATTTAGTAGAAAAATCATAAGTCGATAATAGTTGGTGCCTGCCTCAGAGCCCTCTTGACAGACTCATCACGTTTCCCAGCGACGCGGAGGCGAGCTGCTTTCAAATGCCTGTAAAAGTAAAGTACTTAAAATATATTGTATTTGTTTGTTTAATAATATTACATAGTAATAAAAAAAAATAGTAATGTAAGCCCCTATTTGCCTAGTTCAGGCACTCTAATAAACTAAACTAATTGTTATAATAATGTAAGATTATTTTAATAAAAAAATATTATTTATTATTTTATTTACAATGTAGCATCCAATATACCTTACTATTACTGCAAAATAAAAACTTCTAATACTTTTTTTTCTTTTTGGCAACAAACAGTAATTATAACAAAACACTAGCTATAAGGGACCATACATAAATTACGTCGCACGAATTCCATGATTTTTGACCCCCTCCCGTCCTTGTCACAGCTGGTCACATTTGTGAGATGCAGCAGCGAAAGCAGTTTAGAAATTTAATTTATTTCAATTTAAAAAAATGATTTTGAAATGTGACGTCACAAAATTTAGGACCCGTCCCACCCCCTTTTCACACAATGTCAAACTTCCTCGACCCCCTCCCTGCCCCTCAACGTGTGACTTAATTCATGGATGGCCCCTAATAGACCTTTAGTGCCGATAGGGATATAATATATCTTAGGATTTACCTAATGGGACAGTGCACCTAAATCAGGATAAAAATGTTCCTTATTGGATGTACCTCCTTTAATTTACTTCTGTATGCACATACTAAATTATTGCAGTTTCAGTGTTCTATTTTATTTTATTTTATTCATTAACTCGTAAACGCCCGGAAAATGACACACAATAGATTTTCTATTGTGTTGTGTGCCTCATGCGGCACATCGGGCGTTGACGGATTAAGCAAACTTACTGGTACAATACATAATACACTACAAAGTAAATTTAAGTTTCCACAAACAGGAAAGTTTTTATGTGGAATGTGGACATAAATTATAACCTATACATCACTATGCAGTAAATTTAAGTGTCCACAAACAGACTATTTTCTGTAGGTATGTGGAATGTGGACATATACTATGGTCTGGAAACTCTGGAATAAATGGGTAAATGGTTTGCTGATACCTTTGTCTAATCTTTTCTTCCGTCTCTGGTGTGGGTGTCTTCTCCGTGACTTCTGCAGCCCTAATCATTGTTCTAAGTTTCTGCATGCAGTCGGCTAAGTTCAACTGTTGGGAGCGGGTGGTGTCAGAGCGGACAATCAGGTAGTCATCTTTTGTTAACTTGTTTTTATACTGCAACAGACAAAAAATCATCAAATGATTTTTTAATTAATTTAAATACTTATGAATAAGATTTGAAAATTGTACAAAACTAATAAATACCAGTTTCAGCATTCTTTGCCTGATCTCAGGATTTATCCAATCTGCATCATTTAGGTTGAACCTAAGGTCTACTTTTGTGTGAACCTGCAATTATCAATAAAAAATAAATTTTATTATTTTATTATTATTATAGGTATTCAATTTTTATTTTTTCACTTATTAATAAATTTTATTAAAATTAGTAAAACAAAAAAGTACACTATTATTATTAACTAGCTGCCCGCCCTGGCTTCGTACAGCTGCCATCTGTTAGGTATATAGTGATTTAAAATGAGGGAAAAGAATAACATTGTTTTAAGTCTTCCAGTACAATTTTTTGAAAATTATTTTTACACAAACTTTGTCAACAAACTCAACAAAAAAAGTAGTATCTTTTTTGGTGCAGTTTTTGAGCTAATGCAGCTCAAATCACTCACCTTATTGACATTCTGGCCCCCAGGTCCCGAGCTTGCGCTGTACGTGATGTCCAACTTCTCAATCGGTATAAATCCAGAAAACTTTTCTTTTGGGTTTGGAGTCTGCGGGCACAATGAATACTTTTACAAATGGAAGAAATCTATCAACATCATCAATGAATAGATCATAACTTTATACTAAGAAATTCTAACATGAATTAATGTATTTTGTATAGGGCTTCTTATATAAGTAACGTTACTTACAAAGGAAGGTGTCGTCACCTTCAATGAACTGTTAGGATATAGGGTTTCTAGAGATATGGAACTTTTATAGGCCATTGGTCGCTTCGACAAAGTTGTATAGTAAACATTTTGAACTACTCTATGTAATAAACTTAGCCTCGAAGGTGCAAATGCCATTGTTACTGTACAGCTTTCAGTATTTAATACTTTTTTTGGCGATCGATTTGTTTATGTTACTTTACTGTTTAGAAACATAACCTCACTCAACTCAACCAACAAACTTCCAAAAGTCTGTCAATGTCAATTTTGACAATTATTACATGGGTTCATTCCAATAGACTAACCGCTGAGTCACCGATCGCCATAGAATACAATGACATTTTCTTCTTATTTTTGTATTGGCAATTTTACTCTCCTCTTTTTAGGGAGTAATTTTTGCCAGTGTTAAGTGTTCAATATTATATAATAATAAATAATATAATATATTAGTATGTCATGCTCTCTTTAATCATTTCTGCGGTGGTGTTGTGTTGGGCGGGTCATTACGTTCCCTCAAATATGGTTGAGCGAAGCGATGGCTGGTCCACACGTCATGCTGGTGAAAGGGTGCCAGTGGGAATGGGTCGGTCTGCTTCTGAGTACCTATCTTAACGCATATTATTGAGATGTAAGAAATGCGTTTTTTTATTATTATTTTTTATGTCTTGTATCAAGTGATTTTTGGTAAATTTTGCCTACTTAGGCGCACTTTCGAGTAGCAGACAGAGTGATTATTGATTTCTCAACTAGTTGAAAGTTATTTACTCTCACAATTACCTATCTGATATGTAGTAGGTATTTAATTTCAACCTAGCTACCCATTGTGTGCAAACTTTTGTTAATTATTGTGATGGAAAATGACCTCACTTTAAATGTGGAGCTCATTTTTCAATGTTGACGACTCTGTATGAAATAATATACAGGGAGAAAAAAGCAGCCCTTGACGAGTTTCTTGCCGGTTCTTCTCGTTACAAGGTCTCCCGCTCAGGGTTTGCAAACCGATGGCGTAGCTTTTTGACATTCACAAGTGCTTGTAACAGCCTAGACTGAATAAACTATTTTGAATTTTGAATAGTTTAGTGGTACCCTGGTCACTCACGTCACATCATGTGACGTGAGTGACCGGGGGTACCACTAAACTATGCGCGCAAAGGTTCGTACATTGTACGAAATATATTGGAAAATCATTTGCGAATGTTCATTGTTGCGAATCTACACTTGTGGATTCGCGCATGCGCGAATGTGAGTGACCGGTGGTAGACTCTGGCCAACTATTGACCGATCGGGATAGGTACCTACATTATTTTGAGGGCATAACCTTCAAAAATTCTAAAGTTTATGAAATTTTGCCTGTCGATACATTGGCATATAAAGTGTATTTTTGCGTTTTGAGTCACATCTAGCCGATGCATCTTTAGAAATTCAATTATTTGTGTTGGTTATAAATAATTGAACTCAAAACTGTCAAAATTGATTTAAAGTTAAAAAAATCAGTAGTATTGTATTTAAGATAGCCTGCGTAGTGTACAAACCTAGTTTGTGTCATCTTCATCCATGGAAACTGGGGGCTTACCATCAGCAAATAAGAAACCGTTCAGTTCAAAAGCAGGCCTTAAACAGGACTGTTTAAGGCCAGCTTTCATACTAACCATTAAGGTCATAGTACGAAAAAGTAATGCAGTTCAATATAAGCCCTGCTATAAGAGCTCATAGTAAGGCCCCTGACGTGGGGCCAGTACATTAATAACATTGTCAAAAAATGAAAAATTTCTTTTGTGACTTTTAAAGGGTGTTGAAAATAAAAAATAAAAAAGCAGAAAATACCATTGATGAATTTGGCACAAAACATTTTGTACAACAGATACCATTGATCTAAAACATTTGACACTTATATAACCATTTGTAACATTCTTTTGGAGGTACTACAGCAACTTTTTAGGTAATAGTCAAATAACAGTATTCCCGTGGACGAAGATGACACAAAAAGTCCATGTACATCGGATACAACTTCGTAATCATCATTAAAGTAAAATTTTCAACTTTAATTTTCTTTTCGTCCGATAGTGTTAAAAATGACAAAAACCTAAATTATTACTTATGCATCCACCCAAAATGACACAAATTCATGTATTAGGCTATGTGTATGGTGCAGAATATATATACGAAAAAAAAAACTAACTATAATATTTTTGAAACCTAAAAACGTATCCCGATCGGTCTACTAGTCGTGTCATCTCAAATCGGCGACAAAATTTTGAAACTTTATTCTCTCAAAATACTGCGAAATGGCAATTTTCTCATTACAAAAGTCCAAGCTAAAAACATATTATACGGATACCTAATTAAGGTTTAATTAATATATAATTATTAATTAATTTGTGTATTTTGAGTGTATATAAAGTTTCAAAATTGGTGCAGTTTTGTGGTACAAGTGTCTACGCATCTTGGGCCTTACTATGAGCTCTTATAGCAGGGCTTATATTGAACTGCCTTACTTTTTCGTACTATGACCTCAACGGTTAGTATGAAAGCAGGCCTTAAGCAGTCCTGTTTAAGGCCTGCTTTTGACTGAACGGTTTCTTATTTGCTGATGGTAAGCCCCCTGAACAATATGTGGGATAATTGAAATTGTCGCGATCTTGGTTGTGTGAAGCTGAGACTTTTATTGTAATGGTTGGCTACCTTGGCAGAACTTACCGAGTAAACTGTATCGATATATATTTGATGCCAAATGCTCCATGCAGCATTGGAATGCGATGCATCCGCATTCTAATGTAAACTGAAACAATACCACTGAATTATTTAACACTTGACACTGGCAATAATTACTCCCTGAAGAGGAGTAGATTGCCATAACAAAAAGAAGAAGAAGAAACTGAACTCGCTAAGGGCGCCAAAAATTCAAATACTTGTTTGTCGAGTTTGACTACTGGGTTGAATGTTGTTGTTGTTACCTACCTCCTACATAATCTCCCATCCAAGAGTTTTAATTTTCATATTTTATAATATGAATAGGTATAAAATTCATGCTCCTCTTGCTGCTTTGCTTGCTGCCTTGCTAATGTAGGATAGGAAATAGTCAACTCTCAACTCTACAAAACCAAGAACGCGCGTATTTCAGTGATAACCACATGGTACCTAATCGCTGGTAAGATCAATTGATAGATAGATAGATAGATAGATTAACTCTTTATTGCACACACATTAAAAAGGAATACAGTATAACTTAAAACTTAAGACTAATGGTGGGCAAAGGCGGTCTTATCGCTGGAAGCTTTGATCTTACCAGCGATTAGGTATCTTATAATTATAAGGACTCAATCACACCTTTAATCAGTACACTTAAATATACAGTAGGTAGGTACCTAAATGCTGATTTTTTTCGGTGGATGTTCATGTTATCCTGAAATAGGAACAACGAAACAATATAGTACATTATGAGACAAGTTAGCTTAGGTTGCTCATTGCGCACAAGGCTGTGGGTTGCAGCCCGAGCCGTAGGCGAGGGCGTAACTCAGCCGAGTGTGCAATAAGCAAAAGCTCACGAGTTATTTATTTGACTAAATTAAGGACTTACATTTTTATTTATTCCAAAAATGTATATGCATTTTCAGCAACATAAAACCTCTTTATTGTCAAAAAAAAATAACTGTATTACCCGGCTAAATTGGAAATGCTCTGTTTACACGCATAGAACTTGCAGTAATGTACTAATTTAACTTTGTAGGGTTAATTCTATTACGAACTAGTGTTTTATATATTATTGCACGCGTTTGTTATAGCTCGGTTTATGGCCCTAAAAGCGATGTATTAGGGCTTACTTTACGAGCAAGTGTGTTGAAAAGTAATTTTCCACACAGCAACAAATACAACAAAAACAAAATATGATAATTATTATGGGAAAAGGCGCGCGGGTTTTTTTTGTTTTTTTCACACGCTCAACGCAAGAATATTTTGCGAACAAAAGGGTGAAAAGGGTCAAATCTTTTGTAACGCCCCCAGGGGGGGCGGCAAATTTATTGTAAATCAAATATACTGTATGGCAAATAAGAACTTTTATTGATAACAATTGATAGTTAGTTCGAGGTAAAATAAATCCCCCCCCCCCCTTGGTACGCCCATGCCTAAGGTTCACACTTGGAAAATCAATTGAGCAGCTAATCTATTCTATTTATTATTTCTATTACGGTAGGTATAAGTAAGAATCTTAAGCTTTCTACTTGTAATCATTAGGTATTACTTACATGGAGAATGATGGAATAAGCTTCCTTTATTAGGAAAAAGTTTCAGAATTCTTGGTTGTGTGAAAAAATTGTGAAAAAATAAAATATTCGTCTTAGCAAAAGTACGGATGTAACATCAATAGAGATTATTCCATAAACATATAGTCACCAGAGAAGTTATTTTATTTTTTAGAATATTTTCACGCAACCAAAAATTCTAAAGAGATTTTTTTATTAATAAGGGAGCTTATTGCTACCTATAAAAAAATCAGCTTATTTGAGTTTTTTCAGACATCCCCATTGAATATTAATTAAGTATCTTTTCAACACACTTGCTCGTAAAGTGAGCCCTAATACATCGCTTTTAGGGCCATAAACCGAGCTATAACAAACGCGTTCAATAATATATAAAACACTAGTACGTAATAGAATTAACCCTACAAAGTTAAATTACTACCTTACTGCAAGTTCTAGGCGAGTAAACAGAGCATTCCCAATTTATCCGGGTAATACAGTTATTTTTTTTAGTAACAACAAAGAGGTTTTATGCTGTTGAGAATTCATATAGATTTTTGGAATAAATAAATGTGTAAGTCCTTAAATTAAGTCAAACAAATGTTTATTATTATTAAATTATTCATAATTCACAATATTTTGTTATAAAATATTAAAATATTTTCATTTTTTACCGACTTCTATCACTTCTAATTATAATTTTGAAGTAGGCTGTATGCTCCTTACCCCTTTGTTCGAAATATATTCTTGCGTTGGGCGTGTGAAAACAACAAAAAAAAACCTGCGCGCTTTTTCCCATAATTATCATATTTTGTTTTTGTCCTATTTGTTGCTGTGTGGTAAATTACTTTGTTTTTTCCTCGCAAATGTGTTAAAAACGTCGTATAAAACTCGTGAGCTTTTGCTATTTGTAAACGCAAATTAATTAATTGGCTCAAGCCACTATCATATTATGATGAAGTTGAAAACCTCTTCAAAATTATTAGGTAAATTTACAGAAATAACCACAATAGTATTTGTAAGCAACAGTAGGTACGTGTTAATTTCAGCTCATTCATGCTCTCTCACACACTTAAACACATACTCATACACACACATACACACATACAAACACACACACACACACAAACACACACACACACTAAATAAATAAGTATTATAGTTTAAATGATTATTTATCCAAATAATATACTTTATTTCATTTTTAAATTATAAAAGAAAAAGAGTGGACAATAATAATATTATAAGATTAAATCTAGTAATTATAAGTAATAATAATATAATTTCTGGCGTAATAATGAATAATAAAATAAAAAAATGTAAAAGTACTAACTAATTTAACAAAACAAAATAAACTTACTTATCTACCCATATATTCGATTGTAATATAAGAATAACAATAATAATAATAAAACACTAAGGTTAAATTACTTAAGCAAACTGCATCATCCATATTACTTAAGTCATTAGGAAGGAACTGGTACTTATAATACAGGCTCGGCCTAGTTTAAGTATCAGTACACTGTATACTACCTACTCATTAATATGTAATAAAATAAATCAGCAATCAACATCATACTTACCAAACTGTAATGTAACATAATAGGGATGTTGACTATTTTTTTTATTTTATGTTACATAAATTACCTCTCAAAAAAAGAAACATTGGTAAAAGAATTAATTCGCTAGCATGAAAACTGCCCGAGATATCACAGTGTGAAATGCGCACAAATGGACTCGATCAAAAACGCTCCATACTAATGGCTTGCACGTTATGACGTCACGCCGTGCTAGTTTGTATGCAACGCATAGGAAATTTGTTCAGCAGCTATATTAAATATTGTGTTTATCAAAATGGTTTCTTCGACAAATTTGCTATACATTTTACGGACTAATTAAAGGTATCATTTATTTTATTAAATTTTATACTTTTTAAATGGACTTGTCCACCCAACTTTGAAGGGTCATAAAACAAATAATATGCAATATATAAAACCAAGAGGTATACAAGCTACTCTAAAAGTTTAATATGTTTACGATTTTTATTAGTATTTCGTTATTTTATTCATTAGTCAACATCCCTATTTTAAGTTCAAAGTTTTAGTGGTTCATGTCTCCTGACAATCACTGCCGCACACTATTATGACCAGTATAACACATTGTTTAGCGCTCATTTTTCTACTATACGTTCGCCGCGCTGGCTGTTGTTGGTGGCTGTTATGTGTGTGTGCCCGTGGCGTGGTGTAGTAACAAGTTTGCGGCAGCGACCGATATTATTGTAAAAATTGTCATATTACCCCCCGTTCAACATTATTTTGCTGATAATTTGATACGTTTGTCGTAATCATAAGGTATGCAAATTGTATTTTCATTATTTCTACTCAATAAACTATTTGATTTGATTTGCTTATTGCACACTCGGTTGAGTTACGCCCTCGCCTACGGCTCGGGCTGCAACCCACAGCCTTGTGCGCAATGAGCAACCTAAGCTAACTTGTCTCAATAATTTACTATTATCACAATGACTATATCAAGTTTCGCTGGTTAATTTAATCATCCAGTGTAATTAAGTGTCGAGTAATGTATGAAGCAAATTATTCAGTTTGTTCGAATGTTGGCCGAAGTAACAAAATCGCCAGGTTTTTAAATTCTCGCTTGAAAACGCGAAACATAAATGCGCGCGCGCAGTCACGCTCCAGATAATTTAATTAGGATCCCGTTCCGCTCGGCGGACCCCTCAAGTTTCTAGTAGAATATTTTAGACAACACTATTTTATAATTTTGACATTTTTGTAGCACTGGTTTAGGCTAAAGATGGGTGGGTGTGGAGGTAGATCATTATACGGAATCATTAAAATCTTGAGAAAGTAGGTTCTTTGAGAAATCTGCCAGACTGCTAGGCTTAGGCTAAATATACATTACACATTTGACGACCTGAGTGGTGCAGTGGTCACATGCCGCCTATCACGCAAGAGGTCCCGGGTTCGATTCCTGGCCGGGCAGAAATTGAAATGATGAATTTTAATTTCTGTGACGGGTCCGGGTGTTACTATGTATAATAAGTATTTATTTAAAAAGTATATAAGTAGTATATTACTTGTCTAGCACCCATATTACAAGCTTTGCTTAGTTTGGGGCTAGATGGCGCTGTGTGAAATTGTCCAAGCATTTATTCATTTTATTTATTTATTTACATAGATACAATCACAATGTACGTAGCCTTTAATAATTTTGTGGAATAATTTAATTAGAATACCTATCTGTACAATGTATAATAATAATATAATATATTTTATAATATTAGAATCGAATTTTCTGTGTAATCCCATTTTACCCACGCCGAAGATGCACCGAAGTAGGTACCAGTTTAGAAGTAGGTAGGTACCTATTTATAAGTAGGTAAAATTTTAAAAGTTTGTAGCCCAAACAAGATAAAATGCTCCACACTCTTTTATGCTTTACATAAGCTCCCCTTTGGTATGCGAAATAAATCGTATGCATTTCAGTATTGCATTTATTAGCTATCGCCGTCAATTAATTTAGCACGATATAAACGGTAAACTAGTTAGTTGGGTACTTCGTATTGAATGCATGCAAATCCGCGGGTATATCGTTCGGCCACAGCCAGCAGCGCGAGGCAAGCGGCGCGGCAAGCGGATTCAATAATCACTGCGCGCTATCTCGATGGCGCAAGTCTGCTAATGTTTTCGTCAAAATCGTAGTTCAATGATATTTGAATGGTAATTTTTTTATTTTTTTTTTAAACCCAAAATCGAGACACAATGTGTTTCAGTTATGAGTTTAAGAAACACATTGTGTTTCGGTTTTGGGTTTAAGAAACAAGAACTGTGTCAAAAAGCATTACCATTCAAACCATTGAACTACGATTTTGACGAAAACATTAGAAGACTTGACCCCCAGCTCGTCGTCACGATCGCGCAGTGATTACTGAATTCGCTTGCCGCGCCGCCTGCCTCGCCGCCTGCCGCGCTAGCTGTGGCCAGACCGAAGAAAGAGACGCTCCAGCGCCCGCGCAACGTTGCCCGTAAAATGATTAATGAATTTGATCACTTTAAGCATTGATACGTGGATCACGCGAGTAACAATTATTAATTGAAGTGATGTTCAGATGTGTGAATACAAATGCCTCTAGATAATTATAAACATGGCATTTGCCGATTAGCAACCGATATAATCTGTCATATATAGTCAAAAAGCGTTATATTTTTCTTGTTTGATTTTTAGACATTGATTGTTGTCAGAATTCTTCAGATTCATATTCATTCAAATTCTTCTTATTCATTTAAAACATTATATAAGTAGTATGTAGCAAACATAGGTATTTGGGTCAGTCAGACTTACGTAGTAGCATAGACCAAGAATATATGGTCTATGGTAGTAGGTACCTACTTGTTGCATGGGCTGCTATTTTGATCCCACAGACTGTGGGGTCAAAAAAGGATATGTTGCATCTAAGTAAATGAGAAAATGATGCAGGCAGTCATAAAGTTTGTCAATAATGCGATAACGGTATAAAAAAGAAATCCTCGAATGTTAGCAGATTAAGTATTGTCTTATGCGAAGTGCGACAGTCGCGCAAAAAAGCGCTAATCCCAATTTAAACAGCATAAATTTGCTGCGCGTGATTGGCCGCGGTTTTTGCCGCCCAGCCCAGCCACACACACGCACACAGCCCGCGAGTCTATTGACAGAACTGTACGAGATCATTGTTATTTCAAGACAGAAATAATCATGACTTATTCTGTAGAAAGTACTTACAATAAACCATTCCTATTCTGAGTGAGTAAGTACCTACCTACATACACAAAAGATATCTCAAAAAGGTTTAAGAGATCCTACAACAGTCTTATCCAACCATAGTAGGTACGTAGATAAACTAATTTGCATAAAAAAGGTTTTCATCGAACTTGCGACTTGTCTCTGGGGGTCTATTACGAAAAGTTTAATGCGATACACGCAGCTGCGTCCGTGCTTCGTGCTGATTGTTTCTTATTATAAAGCACTTGCGTATGCGATATCGCAAAGTGATTGTGTAAGTTTGACAGTTTCTCTCTAGCGTATCCGACATCATTCGTTCAATAGTCTTTGGGCTACGATAGTCAAATTGAAAATTTAATGTGTTAAATAGCCACAACCGACGAACTGCGGACGACTATCGTGACCAAGTGACTGCGTTACGCAATTGCGTACTTTATTTTCGTAATAGGCCTCCTGGTTTGGTCCTTCGAGCAGGATATTTCACTCGTAAATTAAATAACCTAGTCCGTGTTTACTTTTGCGAGATTTACATTTTATCACCTCTACCTGTTCGTCGGAATACTGTACTGTAATTTTAAATAGACTTTAGGAATAGCTTTAATTATAGTTCCAAGTCTTGTCTGAGATTCGCTGTAGCCCACAAAACTAGCAATCCGCGGACCAGCAACTACTTTCATCAATTATGATAATGGCGGCTGCATCTGCACGCACGCTCTCGGCGCTCGGCGCGACTGCTTTCCGAATTCCGCGCTACGGACGCGGTTTAACGATGCCTATCTTCATAAATTTGATGTTCCGCGCTTTAACTGTAATTATACGTCTAATATGAGGCGTTTATTCGTCTTTTTGAAACTTTTTTTATGTCTAGTGTCCGTTCAGTGACTCTAATATTTTAAATTTCGGTGGTCATGCTACGGGGGCAGCGTTGTTGTATGATAACGTGCAGTGGACATGAGAATGTTGAATTGAGATGGATGTGTGGACTTGTGGACTGACGTGACTATGGTGGATAAATTTACGAAGAAAACTTTCTGAACCATTAGGTACAAAAGCGAACTTTTTTCAAAAGTAACCTAACCTACCTACGATGAAAGTGTATCTTAGAGATCGATTGGAATGAAAGGATAATTCAAATAAAAGCACTTTAATCAATCAAGGAAAAACTTAACACTAGGAAGACGAAGCTTAAAGAATTAAGTAGTTTAATTAGGTTTACCTAGCTCATTGACTTCTCTATACTTACAGAAACTTCGCTTAAATGTTACAGCTAAGTATAATCTATAATTAAGTCCTTTTCGTCACAGCCTATATTTATTTCTCGCCTGTCGTCGCAGTGAGAGAACATGCAAATGTTACAATAACAATTAAATGATTATTTATCTAATCATCACCCCATCTACATTGCGGTGAGAAACGCATACATTAGCTGATGTGCAGATAGTATTTATCGATTCGACGTAATAACCACTTATATGATCATATTCTTCAGGACAGGCAACAATTGTGTGAAAGTGATTGCCAAGAAATTGGATTCTTCACTATTGTTACGAGAAAAAACATGCTTGAGGTACCTACATATAGGCAACATTTACAGTATTCAATAAAGTAAGATGTTTAAAAACTTGTTTTATTTATGTCAATAAATGTTATTATTATTATTGTATCTCGGCTGGAAACTCTCGGGACGAAGCCCGGTCCTTTTGCCAGGCTTGCGTGGGGACATGGGTCCAACACGTAGAGGCCCTTTGAGACTGTTATAATATAATGTGTAGTGTGTGATGCACATGCCGGGATCCGCTCCCCACTACACGCAAAAGTGCGCAGACGGAAGCGGACCCCGGCAGGTACATAGACTATTGCGAGTGTGAGAATACATAAAAAATAACTAAACAGGCTATTGGGTATTATCGATAGTATTAACGTCTCCAGGTTTTGGGATATCAAGTGTCCAAACTCCAATGTAATGTGTAGCAAAGAGGTTGATAGGTTAAGGTAACCTAGTATGCACTTTAATCAACAATAAAAAACCGGCCAAGTGCGAGTCGGACTCGCGCACGAAGGGGTCCGTACCAAAAAACGGCAAAAATAATAATAATAATAATGCGTTTGTTGTATGGGAGCCCCATTTAAATATTTATTTTATTCTGTTTTTAGTATTTGTTGTTATAGCGGCAACAGAAATACATCATCTGTAAAAATTTCAACTGTCTAGCTAACACGGTTTATGAGATACAGCCTGGTGACGTGGTGACAGACGGACGGACAGTGGAGTCTTAGTAATAGGGCCCCGTTTTTACCCTTTGGGTACGGAACCCTAAAAAAGTAGTTGATTTCTAATTACCGACACATCGTGTTTTCATTAACATTTGGAACACAATGTATTTTTTTACGACTTTGAGAGCAAAGCAGTTAAGTTAGCTTTAATAGAGAATTAAGTTAGTTTATTTAACTGAAAAACTGTAAAAAGTTAAAAGAGATGTAAATACAGTAATGTATCTATTCTTTGGGCGAACTAGTATTTTTAATGAGTAGCTTTTATTTTTATAACTAAAAAAAAGGCTGAATGTATTAATTTACTTAACTTAATTATTAGGTATTATTTTCTAGCATATTAACTTATTAATTTTATAGTTTACTTTAAAATTTATAACTATATATTTTTTCACTGTTTTCTTTCTTATCAATTTTATTTGCAATTTTTGGTAGAAATTTGATTCATTTGTGACATTATAAACTTAGTTGTGTTATTTCATCTATTTCTATTAAAATATTGTTTGAACCTTATAAAATTGAAGTGTAAGTAATAAAATCAGTTACAACATTTCACAAAAATTATAATTCAAGAAATACTCTAACAGTATATGAATCACATTTTAAATAGGTATTTAGTATGTACATACATTGAATAAGATAACAATTAAAGACAGTTAAACAATTTCATATCAGAGGGCCTACTTAATACCCATTCTACTAATATTAACGCTAGTAAAATAGAATGAAAAGTGTGTATGTATGGGATTGACAGGAGCTAAGCGTTAACTTTATGTCATTACCATACACAGACCGCATCACCGTCAGCCATTTATATTGTCTCCACTGCTGGGGCACAGGCCTTCCTTATATCCTAAACACGACTAAACGAGCACACGATTCGGCACACGAACTCGCGGGGTGGGGTGAGGTAATTGATTCTAAGGCTGGTGATAATACTTGAATGCTCTCATAAGTCTAGGAAAACAGGGCGACCACAGATAAGCCGATAGAAAAGCACATCGCCGCGTATCAGTTGGGATCACGCGCGCGATCGCGTGTCGTATCAGGAATCTGCGCCTGCGCCGCGTGACGTGCTATCACGATCGGGGCTCTTCGGGCCTTGAACGTAGCGTATGAGGAGTTGGGGCTTCTAGTCTCTAAAGGAGAACGCTGGTTGTTGGCGGATTACAATATTTTGATAACATTGTTAAAATGTTATTAGATTGCTTATGTTTAATACCAAATTTGCTACATTCAAAACTTTTAAAGAAAATAAAACTTTTTGGTTGTAATGTCATTATTTACTTAATAATTTCTTACATCTGTTTGCTTAATAAAGTCTGTTCAACGTAATGTACTATTTAGTGGTGGAAACTTTTTTGGCGGATGTACTAATATTTTGTTTCACTATTACTATGTATTATTTAAAGTATGTTATGTTTCCCAAAGTAATAAAATAAATAAAGGAAAAATTGAATCTTTTTGCTCAAACAACATACAGGCTGCATTTTCATATATTCAATCTTTAAATTTTAAGGATGTGTTCAGGCCATGAAACTGAACAGCTTTCTTCATGAAACATGTGTCGAAATACGCCACAAAATTTTGGTCATCCCTTACTAAACTGATCACGTGATTTCTATGATTTGTTTGTAAAGTATTTTTTTTACATATTTGACCCTATGATGTTACTTGGAAAAAGACTGAACACATCCTTTAAATTTGGAGAGTGAATAAAAAGACATCCTCTGTAATATTTCTATGAATTATTATAATCTTTATCTACACTCACAACGTAATGTTCCAAATATGAATTCAAAAAAGGTAATATAAATACGTACTTTATTTTCGTGGACACAAAAAATTAAAAAAAAAACTCATTACGATGCAGTCAACTGAATCATAAAATAACTTTTTTTCTCATTACGATACAGGGCAAATCCAAGAAGTAGGCAGTGCCGTGATATTAAAAAAAAACAACGACATTTTCCATGTGATCGATGACATTAGTGCGATTAGTTTGCAGGGTTGCGTTCAGAGGCTTAGAGTGCGGTTGTTTGATTTTTGGCTCTAAGGTTCGGAACGACCAAGAACTTTAAATGACAAAAATAGTACAAATTATTCGTTTTCCATTTGGAATGCGAAAAATTTAAACTTTCCTTTATTCTAAATGAAATAAAATCTGTTTCTGAGGAGCTACCATGAATATTTAAAAAAATTAGACACAAAAACATCAAAATACAAAATAATGTCAAATGACATTGACATTTTTTCTATAGACAAACGTCAGCGTTTTTCAACCACCGATTTTGATGGTTAAAAAGTTGCAACGCTCTGACGTTTGGAACGGGAAAGCTGTTACAACCGGAAGTCACGCTCTAATGTTTGGAACGCCGTTACAGCGTCGGTTGCACTCGGAGCGTTGGTTCTGAACGCAACCCAGTGCACTCATCTCATATTTTTTTTCTAATGGAATGCGCGCCATTTTTAGAGCTTTACAAAAATGTTTTGATTTAAATTTTAACATTTTGTTGTACTGAATTTCGTAGGTTTTTTAATTCTTGATTTAAAATGTGAAGAAAATTTGACTCTGCTCGATATTTGAGATGCAGCTAAGGAAATGACTTATAACAAGGTAATACCTAGCTAATACAAACAATGTCTCACTCTCTTTTCTAACATTGATCTTTTATTTAGTAGGTTCAATCCTAAATGTATGAGTGTAGATAAAGTAGTGTATGAAACTGCACATAACTAGGTATTAAAACACTCGTGTGATACTATTAAAAACCTCGCCTACGGCTCGGTTTTTAAACACACACTCATGTTTTAATACCCCTCATTATGTGGCAGTATCATAAACTACTATTTTATTATCTTTCTGAAGCTGACTAACTATACCCATCAAGGGAAACATAGCATTTTTACCGACTTCAAAAGGAGGGAGGTACTCAATTCGACCCGTTTTTTTTGTTTTTTGTATGTACACCGATTACTCGAAGACGGCTGAACCGATTGAAATGATTCAAACCTCCCAAGTTGGTCCCATTTTTTAAAATGTTTAAATCGGTTCAGTACTTTTTCTGTTTACAATCCCGATCCCGAAAACAGTAAATAATGTCTCGCACAAAATCCATATTTTCTGGCCAGAGCTACCTTTTTTCTACAAGCCCATATCGAACTGACTTCATGAAGATAAAGATGAATAAACTGAAGCACCTATTCTGAAAATACCCGTTCGATCTTTCGGTCACGGGAAACCGCTGCTGGATGCAGGCTCCCCAGGAATCCCGCATAAGGAGTCGTACACTCACGAAAAGTACGTACCACTTGATAGTAGAGATAAAAGCAACCTTCGCAGACTCACTCAAGAAAGAGTTAGGCAACCTTTGCAGAGGCTGATCATCGGATTGGTGATCGAATTTTAAATATCTCGAGCACCTCCAAAAATAATAGGGAAGACACCTTACACGTTTTTAAATATTACTCAAGAAAAGAAATATAATTTAGCTGTACTTAAATAATATTATAAAGGAAAAGCATTTATACTTTTCGAAATAACAGTAAATAAATGGGTGTTATAACCTCTTAATTATCGGCTTTCTGGCATTATTTTCCCCCTGATATTCATCAATCCATTTTGCGCTTACATAGCACAGCTAAAATTACGAAACCATGTGCTATAAAGCTTTATTGATTAGTTATCTTCTACTTAAACGGTTTAATAAAACATAACACCACAGCACAGAATATATACCACAGCGAAATAACGGTCAAGTTATACTTTTATTGCACCTGACGCGTTGATGTTTTTTCTATGAGATCTAAAACAAAACTCGTAGGTTATAGGTGGATGAAAAGTTTGATGCGTTAATGAGATTTTTTTAATATAAAAATAAGATATTAATATCACAACTAAGTAATGGGTTTAGTTAGTTTAAGCTAATCTTTTACACTACTACCTAGTGTTTATTTTCTTTGCTTCGGCATTCTACGGTTAAATTAAATAATTTGGGTGCCCATTTCAGACTTGTCAAAATGTTGATTTTATCAATTTTATTATAATACTACGTAGTTAGTTAGTTACTTTACTATGTAATATAGTTACTTTTTACATACTTTTTTTAATGAAATTGCTAACAGTGTAGCTGTTGGCATTGGCATTGCTACAATTTGAATAAGTAATCAGTTTAGTTGGCTAATATTGAAAATTAAAACAATGTTTACTACAGAATAGGTTTTTTTTCTTTTGATTTCTTTGGAATGTAGTGTGTGTAGTGTGTGTGTGTGTGTGTGAATACATAGTATACACACTACAGGAACTAGTAAGTAACTATAGCTAATGAATAACTTTTTTGAATAACAATACCTGTAACACAACATGATCGATTGAGTGCTAGTGCAATACAGTCGAAATAATTTATTTTTGATGAAAATAATTAGTTAATTTTTAAATTTTTAATAAAAAAAACATCAAAAAGTAAAGACAAACGTTTTGAACTTTCACCGGCAAAATATTTGTGAATATTTCCGAATGCTGAGCACATTCACTAGATCCCCATTGGTCTGTGTAGTAACGGGGCTTGCGCGGCTGCCTTCACACGCATCCGCGTCCGCTCGGAACCGGCACGCAGCGCGCCATCTTCACATCTGTCAGTCCGCCGCGAGCTCTCGTGGGGGTAGCTACGTCGCCGTTTCCATTCCCATACCACACCGGTACCAATAAGCCGGCACGCGTTGTACCCACAAATCGGGAAATATAATTAATTAAAAGTGTCAAGTTAATTGATGATTGTGAAGATTACGGTACGATTGTCGAGACATTTTTTTTGCTCATAGTGCATTAGTGCTTCGCGATCTACCCGACTGAATTTCTTTGGTGTGTCTGCTGAAGTGTGAAAAGGTGAGTTTTTGCTTGCGCTTGGTGTTTTGTTCTGTTGTTTTTACGGTGTTTTTGCGAGGTTGTGTCGGTGTAGCCGGCCGCGCCGGTAGGGGAGCGACCCGGGATCGATTGTCCCGGCATCGGCTCGAGACGGGTAGCTGTGGGAGGTTGGTTGCTACACCCTCGCCTCGCTCCCTTGTGCTTACATACCGTGTATATCGTTGTTTCATTTGATCTTGAACAGGCTAGACGCTAGCCGGGTTTGTTGTGGTATGAATTATTTATAAACGTTATTGTATGCATCGCTGTACAGGCTGTACTCCATACGTGCAGTGAACTTATTGTTTTTCTAAGTCGATTAATTATGAATTGTCTCGGTGGTTGCCCGCCGTTCCTCGTTGTGAGTTAACCGGTACGAACGGTTGCATATTTCTTAGAAATTATCAGTTTTAAAAAGCCAATCTACCCTCCTCTTGGCCTCTATAGGAACCTCCATTTTTCTAAAATTTGGTCTTTCTGAAAAATTATTACCAATTGGTGGAACTCAAAAGAGTTATGTTTCTTGTTGATGATTTTATCATTGACCTTCGCATGCGATAATGATTTGACATGACAGTTAAAATGTCAATGCTAACGGAGGTCAGTGTCCCTAATCAAATATTTAAAAAGTTTAGAAAACTATTAATTGATCAAAACTGTTAAACATTAATACAATTTATCCTAAGAATGCAAGCATATTAAACTGCAACTTTTTCCCGATTCTATTTTGTAACGAGGAAACTTCCTCACAATATTAAAGGATATCATTTATTTATCCAGGCTACCAAGTACTATCTTAATGGATGAAATAATATCCGCAATACATATAATAATAAGATAAGAAATAAATAAATGAGGCCAGACAGACCTCAAGGAAAATGATTATTCTATGAATTACCCACATTGTCCATCAGCCACTTATGTCCCCACTGCTGGGGCACAGGCCTTCCTTCCAGGATAAGGAGGACGGGCCATAACCCACCACGCGGGTTACAATGCGGATTGGTGGGTGTTAACGACTGCAGATGCAGCCGGGACCAACGGCTTAACGTGCCTTCCGTAGCACGGAGGAGCTTGAGATAATAAATTTTTGGTCACCCATCCCATGACCAACGTTGCTTAACATCCGCAATCGCTGGGCCAGGCGCTCAACCACTGCGCCACCGAGTACCCATATTACTGGGGCCTTATCACTGGCTCACTTTCCGAACTTCCTAAGAAACCGTTTCTCCTTAACTTAACATAAAGCTGCAAGTCATCAAATACTTGGGTAGGTAGGTACTCAACGTTTAGAAAGCGTTTGTGAATACATAGTGAATACTTGCTTGCTTTAAATCTGTGAATGTATCGATTCATCAAGCAAGCCTCTTTTGATTTATCGTGTCAATAATTTTATTCGACTTCGTATCACAGTTGTTTGGCAATGTGAAAACATCAAATGAGCATAAAATTTTCTATTTTTTTTTAAATCAAAAGCTAAAATCAAAATTAAAACTAATTAAAATTACAGGCCTCCTAGCATGACCACCAAAACTCGATATGATATATACAGATTTATCACTTTATATTTATTATAGGTACTTAACTGTCAAAAGAGAATGGATTTTGACAGTTGAGTGTCGATAAATGGCTATAAACACGATGTGCGTGTTTCGGTGGTCAAGCTAGGAGATAATATTTTATTTACCGATAAGTTACGCTAGCTAGATTTAATATCGCAAGAAAAAGTTTAGTAAAAGTTTAGTAAGTAAAAGAAAAAGAAGTTTGTCAAAATAAAATAATAAATAAAAATTCATGCTCAGAAATTTTACAAGATGAGCGCACAATATTAAGGAAATCCTTGAAATCAAAGACGTATTGAGTCTTTCTTGATATGTACGAGTAAAGAATATAATACTGCCTTAGGAACTACTATCGTATAGGTAGTTAGGTCACTTGGGAATTGGACTTGGTTTTAGCGTGATTATAGTAGGTACCTACAATGTACCTACCACCTAGTCCTGTAAAACTGGGTTACTGGCTGCTGCCCACACACGCGTGTTCCTGCTCATTATCAGTGACGGGAATCAGGTATCCCTAGTTTTAGTCCACTGTCCTGACTGTCCTTAATTAAATTGAGAGAGAAATATGCGCTAGTGTACCTCTGCCGTAACGAAAATACAACACGACATTATCTACTTCTATTCTCTATAACATAAATATTTTATTAAAATCATCTTTATTATCAAACTATATTTAATTTGTTAAATTATTATTGTGGAATAAAATATTAAAATAATCTTTAATTAAACGAAATAAAAAAGGTGTTTAGGAGATGTCTTGCTTGAGACCAACAGAGTTGACCGTAGGAAAAACTATTAACAAAAACAAAGAAAAGTTGAAATCTTGACATCGATTTAATATAAATGTGTATTTTTTTGGTTAAACAGTAGCAATATTTTTTTTATGAAAACGAGCTAACAAGATCTGTGTAACAATTGCATATCCACTTGGACGCTAATTTATGTTGTAGCTGGCCACATTATTTTAATTAAAATAAATAAATTGCCACTAAAGCCGAGTAATAAAACTTTCTAAAACAACTGTAGTTGTATTAATTTGTGCCTATTACGGCAGTTTTCAATGTATTTAATATTAAGGTTAATTAATAACACAAATTGCTGATTAATCGCAGATGTGTTAACTAGGCTGATTTCGTTCGAGAATACATTTTATTTGTTTGATAATTTAATAGTTTTAATGAATTCGCAAATTATTTCTACTCATACTGTACGGTGAAATAACTTTGAGTAATTAAACTGTAATTTTTAATTATATAGTTGGGGACTACTTACTTAAATGTTAAAAGCTACCCGTAAAATAAAACATAACTTTTGAAATAAATTAATTAGAGTTATTATCCCATTTATCTCTCCCAATGAGATTTATTTTATTTTATTTTTATGTAGTTAGGCACAGTAACAATCAATTTGTAATTATCTTAATGAGCAAAATGACTTGAGATGTACAGTCTTTTTCACGTTTAATAAAATTGTCGAGAAAATTAATGTCTGATTTGACGCTCTATAAATGGTAACTGTATCAAATATTATATTAGTTCCTTTAGCTTAGGCGCCACAGCCGTGAAAGCGGCAATTAAAAATATTTGAATAAATCAGTCTGTGCTCACCGAGATCTCAGATGAATTATTAATAAGCGAGCGTCGGTCGCCGTGCTGTTTATTTTAATATTGCACTTTCGTTTTTAAGTTATTCACTAATTCAATTTTCTTTTTTACACTCATCATCGTGCTAAGACGGGCTAATAAAGTAGCATCATTTATAACGCTTTTTAATTAAAATTGAGAATTTTATCACCAGGGGGGGTTCTTTAGTTCTCGGCAAATAGACGGAAATAAATCACATAAGTAGAGTTAGAGCTGTGTACAGTAAATGTTTATGCATACAAACTCAAAACTTGTAATGTGCTTCTGACTATGGATCTCTAGAAGCTAATTAAGCTATACCATAGGAACAAAAATCAAACAATTTTCTCATTGAATTCAAACTCCTCAAAGATAACTTGAAACTCAAACAACAGAATAAATAATTGCTCAAAGAAATAAACGAAATTCATTTAAAGACGACTTTAATCCTACTCTTCGTCTGCGCAGACAGTTATTTTGCTAATGCTTCGGGAACCGTAATTTTTTTCTGGGTAAAAGGTGTCCTTTTCTGTAGGTACCCTGACAAACAGTACTGCAAATTTTAATAATGATCGGTTACTTAGAAGACGTGAAGGCGAAACGTAACAAACAAATAAATAAACGGCTAAACGGATTTGTATAAAATTTTGCTTGAAGATAGTCCTGGACCTGGATTAATACATAGGATGCTATTAATTCTGATCAAAGGTTCAATAAGGTCCATGTGGATGATGTCACACTGACACACACACTGCATAGACATTAGACATGCATTAGTATTGTCGTCGCTGATCGTCATGAATGACCCACGATAGTCTTATCTTGATTGACATTACGCGAGAGTTTGATAAAATATTTCATGGAACGTGGAATATTGTAATGAATGATGATAATGTTAGTGTTACTCAGAGATGTGTAAAATACTTTATTAAAAGTATTTAAATACAAAATACAAATACTTGTCATTTTTTTGTATTTTAAATACTTGTATTTCAAATAATTCACATCTCTGGTGTTACTGCCAAATAAATATTTTCGTTTTTAGAAAGTTGAGCGGTCTGGAAATGTCCATAAATAACTCCAGAGAGCGGCCAAAAAAGTATAAATTATTCAGCTTGCTGGAATGCGGCATATTGCAGGATCGATTTTGGTTGGAAATTATTCTCAACTTGTATTAAATAAATTGAGTTTTTTTTGCCCTATAATGGATGGAAATAATATTGAACATAGCCTTAAAAACTTAGGAAAAATAAGTCCAGTAGCTACTGAGGAAATTTTTAAATTAAAATGTTTTCAGGATAAAATTATTATTAAAAACTACTAATTATTACAGCAGCTTCACCCGCGTGGACTACAGACCCCTAGCCAAAGTGACATTTGCAAATCTTCGTTATCGCTTCGCTTTCGAAACATGTATGTACCTATGGGATTGACATAAGGTTTCGTTAACAATCGAATTTTAAAACGTCAAATCCATACATGTTTCGAAGCGAAGCGATAACGAAAATTTGCAAATGTTACTTTGGCAGTATAGGATTGACATAAGGTTTCGTTAACTATAGAATTTTATAACGTCAAATCCATACATTTTTCGGAGCGAAGCGATAGCGAAATGTGTGAATGTGACATTGGCTACAGGCTCTAGTAATTTATATCGTGCGGGCGGAGACCCACCACCCACCAGTGGGATAAAAAGTAGCCTATGTTCTTTCCCAAGGTCCAATCTCTATATCCGTACCAAATTTTGTCACAATCGGTCCAGCCAGCTGCTGTTTAGGTGTGAAAAAGTAACAGACAAGAGTTACTTTCGTATTTATAATATTAAGTATGGATTAATTAGAAACGTCAAGAAAGGGAAACACAAAAAACCTCGGTAGGTATGTTTAATCATTTTCTCAATCGTTGCTTCCAAAACCACAGACAATGTCGATGACGTCCGAGTCCGATGCGCCGGCGCACGCCCGACGCCCGTCCGTCGCCCGCCGCTGCCGAAGGTATCATATGACTCGTTCACACCTCGAACACGACATCTATACAGCTAATATTCGTATTCCAGTCTCATAACAAACATACTGTATTTGACCACGTAATTAGTTTAGCCAACAATCAAACTAAGCTAAAGTTACTTGAGTCAAAATTTTGTAATTCGTATTGTAATATTTGTAATCTCTTGTAGTTAAACATTGACACTGTACCAATTCTTTTTAATCTAGATAAAAAAAGACCGGGGTTTTTGTCTTTCAGACATACCAACCTCTTCGTGACCTTCGTCAAATGAGAGGTATTAGCTATTGCAAAACCGTAACCAAGCGACAAAGTCCAATATTTTTGGCACAAACTGTTTTCAAATATTAAATATTTATTGTCTCTCAAGATTCCAAAATTATCCATGGATCTTGATCAGAGAACCAAAATGATGAGCGTTGTGGATTTATTGACTATCTTATCACATTGCCACCTTATAAGAATAAGGTGGCAGAATAAGGTATAACTTTTTTCTCTTGAGGATAAGAATCCTCAAGAGAAAAAAGTTATAAAATAAGTGACGATTGGCGAACTCACTTATAGTATCATCAATGATCTAAGGAAGCAAGCAGTAGTACAGTAGGTACATATTTTGATTTTGAACCTTAAACGAAAATATTGAAGAGCGCGTTCGAGGGCATACGAATTACTTTCCCAAATCGGTGATCTACACGCCACACCGGCGCGCGCGGCGGCTTTCCAACGAGAAAACGATGTTATCTGTCGTAAAATGAGCTGATGCAGACTGTTAGCCGACGGATATGTAGTATTTCTGTAATTAAATGTCTTAAGTTTTAATTGTTCGCCAGCCCAAGAAGCGTAACGTGCCGACTGCCGACACCATTGTTCGTTCTTACTACAAAAATTAAGAATTTTAATAAGTTGCCAGGTAACTGAGGAAGTTGACTAGAAAGAAAGAAAGAAATTCATTTATTTTTGTCACCATACAATGGTACACAATGAAAACCTTTACTCTGGACATTGTGCACCGTCGCATGATGTCAAAACTGTGCTGATGTCAAAACAGGGCTCAGTATTTATAAGCAGCAAGCGTGCACTGGGTATTCTGACCAACACAGTGATGACATCAGGCACGAAAAATTACCAAACCACTACTTACTTTTTTAAATAGTACTTTTTTCATAGATCACTGTGTTCTCACTGTAATCCTATGGGAGATAAAGCCATTATTGGTTGTTGTAGCAATTAAGTGACATTGTACAATTTTATCAAATTATTGCCATGTCAGATACGCGCTATCGGTTCGAGAAGAGCCAGTATTATCGTTTATTAACATTTTTGAGAGGCTTTCTATCTCGCGCCAGAGTGATATAAGTAACTATTCTTATTAGACATTGATACTTATATTTCTTAACTAACTTTCTATGTTATTGAGGGTTTTTGACTAGCCATCGTAGTTGATATTTTGTTGAACGCCTGTCTTTTTTGTTTTTCGAGGAGATAATAAAAAATTGCCTTTTGATGTACCTACCTACTCAGGTAGGTAAAAAAGCAAACGAGGCGCCGTCGGCGACACACATCCGCTCATTGTGTTGTCATCGAAGCTTATTGTTTTTAGTGTTATTGATAGATAACATAATTCAAATTAGGCTTAGATTCAATCGTCTGTACTTGCCACAATTCAATCCATTTTCAATGATTCATTTTGTTGGTTGAAAAATTATCTTGTACATTATTGTTCTGTATTTCTGTTGCATTATTTTGATTGTTTTTGGGTCAATATTTATATATTATAATACTAGCGTTCGTAGGTACGCGTGGAGGAAAATCCATCAGGAACCTTGTATCTTTCTTGGGCTGGGAGTTGATGATGATATTGTCGGTCACCCTTCATTATTTTTTAAAAGATTTTATTATGTTTTCATGATAAGTACACAAAACTTTTAGTAATAACTAATAAACCATGAATTTACCAAAGATATTATTGAATTTTCAGATTTTAGACATTCACAATGCTATTTTAATAAGATATTATTATTATATTAAAAAAAAATACTAGAAAAAAATTACTCACCCGTAGCAGCTGCTACGTGAGCTACGTCCCGTCTGAGTCGATTTTTTCTAATTTAATAATGATCTTACCAAAGATATTTTTTACCTAAAGAACTATTAAGGAAACTAAGATCAAAGATGTGACTTAATTCCTGTTCCTTCACTCGTAGGTGCTCAGTGACCTTTGCCTATATACTTTCGGTTGATTTACTATCAGGGTTCGTGGACGACACATTATTGACTTGGTCCCCGTTGTCAGTGTGGTCCGTGTTTGTTCAAGTGATAGCTCGCTGTGACTCACTGGTTTTGTTTTAATTTACATTTACTTATTATGTTAGGGCTGAGTTAATGTGGATAAATTAGTTTTGTTTTCAATATTTCTATTTTTCTCTAATAATCTAACTACGGTCAGCAACGGAAGTCATTTAACACTTTAGTACTTTGTCGTAGCAATACTGTGAGACATCTGTCCAAAAATTTGCTATGACAAAGTACTAAAGTGTTAAGCGACTTTCGTTGCTGACCGTACCTAGTTATAATTACTTATTTGCCAAGAATTCGATAAAACTGTCTACATAGACAGTCGAAGCCAAAGATAATGTAAAAAAACTAGCGTTTTAGTCGAAGCTATGAATGCGTCGAAAAAAATATCACCAATAGACCGAGCTCCCACTGCATGAAACCTTACCTCATAAGGTGGAACAGCAGACATGTGTTACAGCAATAGATATTACTTAGGAACACTGGATTTTAGTGGGTTGCCATCGCATATCCTGGAAGAACATATATTTTTTTCGTTTTCGTATCGCTATTTTGACCGAAAATTACATCATGAGGTGGAAGATCAAAATGTTTACCCATCGAAAGAGAAACATGTGGAGGTCAAAACCCGCATGGGTTGCCAGCCCCTACCCTGGCAGGTTTCAAGATCAGCCAAGTTTTATGAGGCCCAAAAATGGGGTCACTTACCTCATCAGGTGGAGAGATTAAATTGATGCAGATCGATAGCCCTAGATGTGCCGTTCATGAATATATAGGGTTGCCTGCCTTCAGCCTGGCAGTTTTTCTGGTCAGCCACCTCAAACTATCTATATCAATATCTTGGAATAACGAAAATGCTATGATTTATGGTATAGTTAATAGAAACCATGATATGAAATTAAAATCAACGCACTGACAGTCTTGCTAAGTGTATTATGGTGTTGAAATAATAGGGTAAATGCACCAGTTGTGGGCATTTTTCATTGATATCTTCAAATATTGAAAAAAATAATGTAACCGTTTAAGTTCAACGTGTTACCACGTTGGTGGTATTCTAAGTGAAAGGAGACCTGGCCTTTAATGCTTATGTTGTTTACTTTTAAATTTTTTATATTTTATTTTTGTGTGTTGTGTGACAGCTCAATGCCAAATCAGAAGACAAAATTGATATTAGGTTTTTTAATTTCGAAAAAGGAAAATAATTATGGTAAATGCAGCAACGTTTTTACATTTCATAGCTTGACTTTTCTGGTCTTAGAGTTTATCAAGCTGTAAGTAAGGCCTCTATAGCTTGGCTTAACGACTGTTATGAGATGACAACAGCCGTGACCGAGGGTTTAACGTGCCCTCCGAAGCACGGAAGCGCTCAGTTGTAGTGCCACTTAACGGTCACCCTCCGACACCTGGCCGGACCGAGCGTTGCTTAACAAACGTGATCGAGTACGATCAGCTGTCAAGCTCCGCCGTGAGCGCCGAGGGCATTCTGTTGGAATGACCTGTTATATAGTTAGGAGGTGATTCCGATTCGATAAGTGACTCATCGATACTCATTACTGCCTTGTTCTGCACCTCAGATTTGTCGAAAGTACTGTTCAGATGACTCATGTTGCCAATCAACTTCGCAAGCTATTTGACTCTGTATCACGCAGTACACTGTGCCAGCGCCAGCACTAACTTGTGGCCGTACACGTATGACTCACTGGTCAAGCAGCGCGACTCAGCCGACCGGTTACAAACAGAGCGCACGACGGAATGATTACCATAATTACCATAATTATTTTCTTTTTTCAAAATTAAGAAAACTAAACATCAATTTTGACTTCTGATTTGGCATTGAGCTGTCACACAACACACAAAAATAAAATATAAAAATTTAAAAAGATAACAACTTAAGCATAAAAGGCCGGGTCTCCTTTCATTTAGAATACCACCAACGTGGTAACACGTTGAACTTAAACGGCTATATTACTTTTTTCAATATTTGAAGATACCAATGAAAAATGCCCACAACTGGTGCATTTACCCTATTATTTCAACACCATAATATACTTAGCAAGACTGTCAGTGCGTAGATTTTAATTTCATATCATGGTTTCTATTAACTATACCCTGAATCATAGCATTTTTGTTATTCCAAGATATTGATGTAGATAGTTTGAGGTGGCTGACCAGAAAAACTGCCAGGCTGAAGGCAGGCAATATATTCATGAACGGCACGTCTACGGCTATCGATCTGCATCATTTCCATCGAGCCACCTGATGACATTAAACAGATACATTACTTTTTTAATATTTGAAGATACCAATGAAAAATGACCATAACTGGTGCATTTACCCTATTATTTCAACGGCGCAAGACTGCCAGTGTGCAGACTAATTTAATATCACGGTTTGCATTAAAATACCCTTAATCATAGCATCTTTACAAGATTTTTCGTTTTTCCAAGATATTGATATAGATTGTTTGAGGTGGCTGACCAAAAAAACTGCCAGGCTGATGGCAGGCAACCCTATATATTCATGAACGGCACATCTAGGGCTATCGATCTGCATCAATTTAATCTCTCCATCTGATGAGGTAAGTGACCCCATTTTTGGGCCTCATAAAACTTGGCTGATCTTGAAACCTGCCAGGGTAGGGGCTGGCAACCCATGCGGGTTTTGACCTCCACATGTTTCTCTTTCGATGGGTAAACATTTTGATCTTCCACCTCATGATGTAATTTTCGGTCAAAATAGCGATACGAAAACGAAAAAAAAATATATGTTCTTCCAGGATATGCGATGGCAACCCACTAAAATCCAGTGTTCCTAAGTAATATACATGTCTGCTGTTCCACCTTATGAGGTAAGGTTTCATGCAGTGGGAGCTCGGTCTACAAACAGTTGGATGGCCATATTTTTTATAACAATACTCTTTGGACGCGATAATGCTAAAAACGCACACCTAAACCTAAAAAAGTTAGCCTGTTTTGTTTAGCGTAATATGTAAAGTCGTCAAATGCGCAACACTCACAACATGGCGATAGTGATTCTCATCTATTAGCAATAGAAGAAGATCAATTTAAGTACCAATATTCACGAGCGTGTAACCTCTTACAATATAAACGTAAAACCTGATCTTGATCTAGCTCAGTTAGTCTCGACCAAGCTACAACGAATGTCTTTTATGACCGCTGCAAAAAGTTTACACCGAATGTGTAGTTGGCAACACTGATTGGTAGTGAAGTGAGTTTAAATTTAGAATGTTTGTGTGCTGTTCTTTTTTCAAATACCAGAGGGTTGGGCGTGTCGTGGTTACTTTCAGCAGTTTATAAGTAAGCATTTGCACAGTGCACTGTGTAATCTGTGCAGCACCGTTTTTGATCCTTCGAATAGTTCTGTCTGTGCATATTTAATTTTTAATTCTTTTCTTTGCGAAACTTCAGCATTTAAAGTATTGTTATTTTCAATATACAATACGTTACCTTGCATAATTTTCTAAGAGTGAACAACCAACCAGTCACGTGCGTCCTGAGTGTGTTCTATTGTTATGCATGCTGTATTCTCAATGCCTGAGGGACATATTGTATCCCTGGCTGCATAGTGCCACATTGTCGCATTGATATGAGAACATTTTGATAGAATCCGTCTAATATGACTGTCCATCAACTTCGTTCTGTATGCAAAACTCTTTAGTAAGTCGTCTAAAAAAAATATTAATTTCTTTTGATTTTGTGATTTAAGAAATATTTAAACAATTTCAATATAAGTATAACACAGGTAAACAGATGCTCTGTGCTACTTTCTGAAACCGAAAGTCGATGCATAAAAACATAAGTCTCATAAATTATTTATATTTGTCACTAATAATAAGTGCATTAAGCTGTAATTTACACTGTACAGGCGGCCACATGTTGAAATATAAGTAATAAACTCGAGGTTAATGCACTGATTTGAATTTAAATGAGCCGTTGTGGAGATCTCTTCGTTATGTTTGCATTAACTGCTATTATGTTTGTAAGTAGGTACCTACTCGGTAGAAAGCTGATTTAAAAAGTTTGCACCATCATTTCTACTGAGCAAACATTAAATATTTATGAGAGCACACATTATTATTGTTAAGTTAAAAGTTAAGTTAAGTATTTAAGTTTATGTCATCCGTGTTATTACAAAAGATTTTTAAACACTGTTTAATTAAACACATGTTTAAATGTGATGCTGTCACTTTTTTGACAATATTGTTTGACAGAGACCGCATCACCTTTAAACATGTGTTTAGTTAAACAGTGTTTAAAAAGCTTTTGTAATAAGACGGCATAAGTTTTGCTTAGTTTTTCAGTTTGAAGTTATTTTTATTGTTGTTTTCTGACGTATGTCCGCCTAAGTATGTTTTCTAATAGAATATTTTGTTCAAGTCCGTCAAATAGTGTTGGTTACAATGCGGTTAATTTAACAATCTTCGAATAATAACAATGTATGTACTTAAGTACATACAACAGAAGTGACCAACTTTAGTATTTATTTATTGACGTATTTATAAAAAAATATATCGCAAAAACTGGTTTCATTAGTTTGAATATAAAAACAATTCCTTATTTTGAAAATGGAACTCGCCCCATGATGATGAAGGCAGGAGGCGCGGGGGGCGCGACCGCGCGACAATGTCAAGGTCGCCCGCGCAAGCGCTGCGCTGCTGGCTGAAAGGAGTGCGTTAACTTTTTACTTTTTTGTTTTCTTTTTTTAATTTTAGTTTCGGCGTTTGCTCGCAGCTGCGGCTGAGTGAGTATTTTTATTAGGTGCAAGATTTATTATTTCCTTAAAAGCGCTATTTACTTACTTATAATGTTTAATAATACATTTTTAATTACTTCTAGCCAAATATTAGGAGTAAGTATCTTTTACTTATTTATCTAATGACACCAAGAATATAAATCAAAAGCTTTTTCAAGTGATGACCCCAAACTGTCCCAACTCCCAAGATTTCTTATCAGAAGAAACGTCGTCAGTCAGAGATAAACACAGCCCGTCTCTTTCGCCGACCTACGCCAACCGAGCAGTCAACACAAGGGGCCGTACAGACAGACAAGCGCATTCCTATAGATAGATGTAGATAAGCGCGTGCCCACACCACACACATGTTGATATACGGAAATAGAACCGCTTTTGGAATTACGTCGATTTTAGAAATTTCGGAGTAGGCAATCTTATCAGAGACTTTTTAAATTTTTAAGCGCGATTTCCTTTATTATTTAATGGTACCTATTAAATTCAAATACTTTTTTTTACTTTGCATAAAGCGTATTTCTAAACCTTAATGCTGCAGGCAGCTTCAGGCCAGTTACAATTTATAATCACTGATATACACTAGATTACAATAACGAAACGCAATGGTCTAATGATTTTAAAGATTTGCATATTGCATAACAAGTATAACAACACAGATGCAAATAGACTGCAGTTAGCAAACTGATCGCATTGTTGCATAGGGAAATGATGCTGTTTTATGACACGGAAATGGAAATTTAGTATTGCATAACACTAACTTACAATTACAAAGCACAATTTTCTACATTTACAATTTTGGAAGCGAAGGGTTTTTAAAGCACAGCAAAGTTGATGTTAGTCGCTCGCAGCACAATCTTTCAATTTATTTTTCTTTTCAAATCTATCCAAGAAAACGATTCTTTAATAAAGCAAATGCACATGATACTTTAGTAAGCAAAAGCTATCAAGTTTTGACTTTTGACTTATTAGTGTCTTATTAAAATTTTGTTAAAAATCTCCACATCCATCCTTCGCTCTTCTTGCTCCAACGAAACATGTTAGTTTTGGGAATTAATTGGTGGACAGATAGATGAGGCGCGTTAACAGCCGAGATTAGTAATGACTACTGCAGGGACGACGTTAATGTGCTACCGTGTAGTCAACAAGATCTAGTTTATTGCTGTTACTTGCGTTTACACAAAAAGTTTGTACGACTTCAGAAAGCTCGTTGGACAAGCGACGCTATGATGTGTTAATTTGTTCTGGAAGTTATACCCGAAGAGTAAGTTTATACCTAGTTTAACCAAAAAGTTTGCTTAGGAATATGAGGTTTTGAGATATCAAACGTAAAGAGCAATTCTGCTAATCAATATTTTTGGTTAAACCATGTGTATTACTCTTCGTTTATTAATAAGGCCAATGGTGTAATCGCACTCCACAGATAACTTAAACTTTGGGAACTAAAAAGTATCTACAAGGGAAAACCCGTCTTACACTAAGGGCGGATTCGTCCAAACTTCAATATAAACGGGAATAACTATACCAAGAATACATCTATTCTACGATTTTTTTCTCGAGTAAAGAAATGGTCATTTTTCCATGCAATCCAAAGATAAGTAACTCTCGAGATTCTTATTCCTTCATTAGTGAGTGAATATATGAATGAACGTATTATCCGGCCAATTGTCATTGTTCTATAAACGAACTATTTAAAAGGCAAAGTCTTGTCAACTTTATTTTGTCGCCTTGTACGTATCTGTAGCGGTCAAAGTCAAATGTCAAACAAATGTCACTGACATACGGCACGCGGATGCCATTAAAATACTCGCGGATTAACTCTGTTATTCCCCGCGAAATGGCGGTATAGTGACTATTCCTGAATAGGCAAAATACTCTGAGAATAGTAATGTGGTAAAACGTAATTTCGGTTTACTCCCGAATAACTGGTCATTTTATCTAAGAATAACAGTTATTCTTACTTGGTTGAATCCGCCCTAAGTTACTGAAATATTATCAATTATTTTCCAGGTATGGAATGGTTTCGCAAGACTTAGTGTTAGGTACTGAAAACTTTCGATTTACACCTGTGGGATAAAAAGCCTAAACTCATAGGTAATCATGTTTGTTTGGTAGTGCGTAAGGTATACGGTTCTCATATGTTTAGTGCGTTATCGCATCTCGTGATCGTGAGAACGTTTACCATAAAAAAATCGACCGAATTCACTTGAATCCGACCAACTTTCTTAGCATTATAATAAAACTAAAGCTAAGTATAAATAAACTGGCCAATTAGAATTCAACCGAAACTAGGAATTTTCCTGACTCGTGTGTAACGATACGTGTCTGGCCGTTCACGCGCCGACGGCGACGAGTTTAAAACTTTGGTCGAGTTAGGCGATTCAAATAAGTTGCTTTTTTTGTCATAGGAATCGTTGAGAGTATTTTTTAATATAATCCTTATAAACATTTTCTTTTAGGTAAGTACCTACTTGTCATAAAATTCCATGCCAACACCAGATTTAACTTACACCTTAATTTGCTGACTTACTATACCGAAAAACATTTGCAATGAAAATTGAAGAAAACTTGATTAGTAATATAGGTACCAGTTAAAACTAAACTGAAGTTAAGATTATCATTTGCTTCACGGTTAGTTGTTAAAACGGTATATCTGAATGTCAAGTAAATTAAAATTAAATCAATTATGTCAAATTAAAACACAGTTTAAGTATCAGCCTTTAGTAATTGTGTGTGGCACAGAATAGAACCCTGGTCTCAAAAAAGTGGACGACTTCTTATAAGAAACAATTCCCAAAACAATGATACCTAGGTACCACAAGGTTCTTAAAATTTTCTACCACATGACGTATTTTCTTGATCGCAAAAATTTCTGTAACAAATTGTGATTTTCGGCGTAGCGTACCTAGGCGTTTTTCTCTTCAGCCTTCATAGATCGACATTATTAGTATTTGATCAAACCCTATTGTCCTGGATTAGCCGTGCACCGAACAGCTCGGCGGCTGGCGGCTGGCGGCTGGCGATGATCGTTACAGAACCGAACGGGTGCGTTGAACCCGGCTAACGGGCCTGCGATCGCGCCCGTGTGAACACTGACCGTTTTTGCCAGCAGCGCCTCGGAAACCAGAGATAATTCAAAATGGATTTCTAGAGCATTGAAACTCCTTTGATTGGACCAGAAAAAACCGAAGAAAAAAAACAAAATAGCTCCTTCTCCGATTCGAAAAAGTTTTTATATTGTCAAGTAATAAATTGCATTTCATCGGAAAGTTATATTAAAATAGAAAACGATTCGGTAGCGCTCTAAAATGAATGCAAAAAACCGGTTGAAATGAAAAGCAAAATTGGTGTCGGTAGGAAGGAAGCATATTGTTAAGAAAATGAAATAAGTATAAAATAACTGCAACGGATTATAAAAACATTATTAAGAGTAATGAATATTTTGTTTTTTAAGGTGTACAGTTAGTTAGACAGTTAGAGACTGGCTAGGCTCTCTATTTACCTGCACATCTCCGACACCACGTAACCTAGATAGTAGTCCGGTCGTGGGACATTAAATTTCATAAAAAAGTTTTGATAATACTAAAAGTTTTAATTTTTGGGGAGTGTATAGATTATGTGCATTGTGAGCTATTTTTGAAAAGTTAGAAGTTTTATGCCGGTGCTTTAGGTATAGTTTAGGTATTTCGTAATATTTCTTAATATTTAGTTTAACTTCATATATATAGAATTAAAGTTTGAAATGTTGGTTGTTTCATAATAAGAAGTATGTTATCATCATGTTGTAAAAAAATTAGAAAGTTAATATATGTGTAACTGCGTAAATCACAAAATCACTCTTTTGTGTTCGAATAAAATTTTAAAATTTCTGAAATCTTATTTTAAGACTTTCAGTGGTTAGATATTGCTGTTGAACAAAGTTTAGAAAGTTAAGTGGTGTGCTTCTTTGATAAATTCATTTTTCTTTCGTAATATACGCAATAATGAATTAAAAATCGATCAGATCGCTCTTACATGACCTCTTCAATGCGCTTATATGCCACACAAAAAATTAGAAAAATACATACAGTGGATTTTGTTTAATTACAGATACATTGTTGTCGCTACAGGCCGCCCGCGCCGCGCCGTTACGCCGGCGCGGCGGCCAGCTACTATGCCCGCTCGCGCCATATGAATAAATTAATTAGGTGGCGATACTGGCACAAATTCCTTTTTTTTATTCTAAAAGCCCCACCCGACTTCAATAGACGTATTTTTATTATTACGAATATTATTTCTTGCTTTTTAGAGGTAGGTTTTTTGAAGTCGGTTTTTTGTTTTTTTTGTAAACAATTTTTTATTTTATTATTTCTAGTGTAGGTACCTTGTAGGTAAGGTATATTATATATGTATTCAATTCAATTCAATTCAATTCATTTATTTAGTAGTAAAGTAGAAAAATCGGCTCAGCGAAACGTAAGATAATCGCGGAGAAACATACTTAAATACGGGTCAAACTGAGAACCTCCTTTTTTAAGTCGGTTAAAAAACTACACTTAAGATATCCCTCTTCCAACAAAAAAATTATTATCTTATTCAGTTCATAAACAAAGATGTAATACGACCAATCATCGAGGTAATTCACACAAAATCATACTATTTTCGTGCTTGTTTTCAAAATTACTTGAAAAGTACTGAACCGATTTCATAATTTAAAAAAATGGGACCAACTTGGGAGTGTACCTAATATAATAACGTTTGAATCATTTCAATCGGTCCAGCCGTCTTCGAGTAATCGGTGGACATACACAAAATAAAAAAAAACAAATATACAGACGAACATAGAACCTCCTCCTTTTTTGGAAGTCGGTTAAAAAAACAAACAAACGGACTTTGGCATTTATAATATTAGTAAGGATAGTGCAACTCTAACCTACCTAGCTCTAAATAACGTACCTACCTAATTTATACTACTGCCACATATATTATGTAGATAGGCCCTAAAAGACGACAGTAATTTTATGAAATGAGCACAGTAGGTACATAGATAAATAAAACAAATTAGTAGGTTTAAACAATTTGGTTAATACTTTTTCAAGTATATTTTTATTTTTATCAAGTACCTAGTTTTTACTAGGCAAGTTATGTTTGCTTTAGTCAGAGTCAGAGATTGGCCAATCAACTTTTAAGGCACTCCTTTCTTGTCCCCGCTCTATAAAAAATCATATTATTACATACAACTCGGTTTAAACCTTACATTTTCTACATTAATCTAAAATTAGATGCATTTAGCAATGCGAGAACAACAGATTACAATATTTTTTCCTTTGAACATTTTATAGCTAGTATCTCAGGAGAACAAAATCGCTCCCCATACAAAGAATCTGTGTTACCTGGCATAGCCGGTCAAAGCAAATCATGTCAAATCTTCAAAATATTGTATCAGAATACCCAATATTTTATACATATTTAAGTTCTATATTGAATAATTCTTTATTTACAATACATAGTTTTAGTAATTTTGCTTAAACAATATTTAATTAATATTTGCGAAGGTTTGTCCCCAACAATGTCTAAAAAATCAGGGCTCCTGCGTGACCATTAATAATTGGTGATGGTATTAGCATGAAGGTCCTATCTAGCGTCGTTAGTATTGCCCCTTGTCTAACTTTAATTCTTGTTTTGTCATTCAATGTCTTTCTAGCGATAGCTCTCGAGGAGTGTGTGTGGGTCTATTGTTGTTCTGCTGTGTTACGTCGGAAATCACGATAAGTTCATGGATTATTTTATTATTATTACGTTAAGATATTAACTTTAATATCGGAATTTAAGATCAAGTTGAAATAGTTGTTTGATATGCAATGTTTACTTACTTATTTGTACTTTTATCGATGTTTTCCATCACGTTACTGGTAACATCAGAGAAATATCTAGTAACACCAGAGATTTTATGTACTTATGCTTATATCTTCTAATTAATATTTCCTATGGTTTGTCCCCAACAATGTCGAAAAAATCAGGGCTCCTGCGTGACCGTTAATAATTGGTGATGGTATTACCATAAAGGTCCTATGTAGCGTCGTTAGAATTGCCCCTTGTCTAACTTTAATTCTTGTTTTGTCATTCAATGTCTTTCTAGCGATAGCTCTCGAGGGGTGTGTGTGGGTTTATTGTGGTTCGGCTGTGTTACGTCGGAAATCACGATAAGTTCATGGATTATTTTATTATTATTATGTTATAATACTAACTTTAATATCGGAATTTAAGATCAAGTTGAAATAGTTGTTCGATATGCAATGATTACTTACTTATTTGTACTTTTATCAATGTTTTCCATCGCGTTACCGGTAACACTAGAGAAATATCTGGTAACACCAGAGAATTTATGTACTGTACGTATATATATATAATATAATCAACCGATTACTCACTGTAGTGAAGTAAATTAATGGTTGGTTTTACATTTACAATTTACATTTACACTCATTATCATCATCTTATCTTCTGTGTAAAAAACCTCCTCCAAGAATCTCCACAACAATCGGTCCTGCGTTGCCCGTGTAGCAGCACCTACCTATACGCCGCTCATTACCATACCAACACACGATTGCAACAAGATTCATCACCGTGTGACTAGATGGCGCTAATGTCGAATAAACACAAAGATTAGTAAGGAATAGCGTCTCGTAGTATGGAGAATAATAATGGAGAAACCTAAATCTCGCTAACGACGTTTAGTCAGCGACGCAGCATAATATACAACTGCCAACCATCATCGGTTGGACTAATACCACCAAGCCCGGAGGAAGATCTTCCATTTGGCGTTCCTCCTAGTGGTCACCTCTCTCCATACCTACCATACCTACTTCATTCACTACACTGGTGACCCCAACGGAGCACATCAAGCACCTTCAGCAAGCAACGCAGCGCAGCCATCACTCCCCATACCTTATCCCAGCATCCGCAGCAGTCACACTGCAAGCAGAAGCACAGCAAGCCAGGCCTTCAAGGTTCCATCGCAGCATCATTGACGACGCTTTCTTGGACCTTCGGCAACTCTCGACGGCATTATCCCGACCTGGTCTTCGCAGCCCACTACTGGAGCATCACTGGGCCCTCACTCCGGCGTGGCAGCTCTGCGCACCACACCAGCAGCTCGGACCCACCGTCACTCAACGGAAGTGTCCGATCTACCCAGTTTTGTATTCTTATCCTCATAGTTCATGAACACCAACTCTTAGCAGATACTCTCCGGTGCTCTGTGCAACCTGGAGCTCAATCGCGGTAATTCTGAACGATAAAATAAAAACGTAACGTTGTCATTTAGGTTATATTTAGGTACCTAAAAATCTTTGGTTTAGCTTCATAATTTTCACTTAAATTGTCCTAGATTGTAATCCTAGACTCCTTAGGCAGAGTATTCAACAACAAAACTAAAGCGAGTATTTTTCTGTAAACGAAACTGAAACGGTAACAATTTAGTTTTGGTTTTATCGTTGAAAATTAGCGCGATTAGGCCCCTGGTCATGGTCTAATGGTGCCTGCTTGGGAACCGGCTTGTTTGGAAGGTGAAGTCATCGAATCTGCGAGGGAATAGAAATTCCCGATCTCCTTCAGACTTATTATTTAACTCTATCATGTTCATCTCATTCCCACACTTTGGGAAGCACTACTGAGATATTAAAACATTATTTCCCAGTATTTTAAGGTCTTGACTATAAGAATTACATCATTAGCAAAATGAAGGCCTCCTAGGTGCTCGCCATTGATGCTGATGCCGAATTAATTCCAGTCCAGAAACCTAAAAAGATACATTACGGCTCCTTGTCTTGTTGTTATCTCGCTGCAGTTTGATGAGGTTTGAGCTCTGATTTTAAAATAGAATCAAATATCAATATAGTCGAGTTTTCAGCAATTTTAAAAATATACCATGTGCCCAGTCATTAAGTGCACAAATGAAAAGACGTGAAATTAAGCTCAAACTTATCGTTAAAAAAATAATACGATGTTTTTATAAAGGTTACAGGTAGGTTTTGCCGAAAAAATCACTTAAATTGTAAAAAAAAAATACATTTTCATACATGGGACATAGCGACAATATGTTATGTTAAATTGTGTTTTCGCTATGTTCCTGTTATGATTTGTGATCTGGTTAAGTTAATATAACTTCGTGTCTAGTTTTATAGCTTAGATTAATTGATGAATCACTACATATTATAAAACAAAGTCCCTCGCCGCGTCTGTCTGTCTGTTCGCGATAAACTCAAAAACTATAAAAACGGATTTTCATGCGGCGTTTTCACTAAATGATGGAATGATTCCTGAGGAAGGTTTAAGTGTATTATAAGTTGAGGTTTTATAGAAATTGGTAGAAATATCACGATGATTGTTGAAGAGGTCGGCAAAAATTAAGCCGACTGGGAGCTTGCATTGAAAACGCTGCTCTAACCTTTAGAGCTATAACAAAATAATTTATGATGAAATTATTCCTATTTTATAGATCTACAAAAAAGTCCGTGATGGTATATATCTATCTTTTAAAAATAACTAACTATACCAATTATATCTTCCTAAAAAAATTATCAAGTTCAACGCGGTAATTTGGGAAGCTGTTTAGAAGGATAAAGTACTAATCCTTATCAAATTAAATACGTTAGTTACCTTAAGCATTTTATGCACATTATTTTAGCCTTTAACACCATACCATTTAAATGAATATCGTAGGAGTCGTCGCAAAAAATTAACACGCGCAAATATAAATCAAACGCGTCTCCTATACCGACAACGGGACGGGACGAACGGGAGAAAAAGACTTTAGAGCAAATGGAGGTGAGGACTGTTAGGTATTATTTTTTTATCTTTTTGGGTGTTGTTGGAAGGTTGCATTTAGCAAAAAAAGAAGGAACCGAAGCGAAGCAAGGACAGTGGCCCTACCATGAGTTGATGCAAACTGTTTACGTTATCGTAAACTATCGTTTTGTCTCTTTCACTCGCACTGACTGTGAGCAGTATATCCGATAGTTTACGGTAACGTAAACAGTTTGCATCAACTCATGGTAGGGCCACAGGTCGCTAGTTACAATATAATATTCTCAAATTCTTTCTTTTTCTCCGGAGTTACTAGTTACTATATATTATTCTCTAGTGTTACCCTGGTGTCCCCCTTGTAAACAATACAGTGAACGTAATTATAAAGAAAAGAAAAGTACTGCCTGACATAGAAGTAAGTTTCAAGTGGCTGTTTAATATCAAATTATTTTAAAGTTTAAGAAAGAAGAAGAAAAATCATTTATTGACCGCAAAACAAAAGAAAACAATGTACCTACACAAACTTAGGACTAATTACAGTGCGGCCAACTAGGCCCCAACCTCAGCAATGCTACAGAGGCAAACCTGAGTATGCCACTGCAACGCTGGTATTCTGGAGGAGCCTACTTGGTGACGACAGCGAACAGACAAACAAAAATTATAATTTAATAACAATTCAGAAGACAATAGACAATAATTTTAACGAAGTAATAGATAAATATTAACAAGCATCGATTCTATCATCACCAACACAAACAAAATAAAAATATTATTTAAGAGGAATAAAAATTTAAAAAACTTAATGGCTGTATGGAATTAGGTCTCCTTGCCTCTTCCATGACAGTTTGATATACATAGTAATAAAAAGAAATATATATATAAGAGCTGTTTGGTCAGACAAATCGAAGTACTCTTTGGTTGATTTGATATTTTTCGTTTTGATTTTATTTACGAAGAGATTATTTTATTTGGTTAATATGGCAAAAATACATCATTTCAAACAATTAAAAAAGAAAAAGAAATCGCAACCTACATTACATACAAAGTGCAACAACAGAATAGTGTGATATGAAATGAAATGAAATGAGTTTATTTGACATTTTACAATATAATACAACCTCGGAACCACAAAACAAACAAACAACAATAACAAAACAACATTCAAGCAAATTGTATGGTGACAAAATAATATATGGGTGACAAATACAATAAATTAAAACAGGTGTCCGCCTCAAGGCGACACACACAACCCCCAAGGCTGGAACGCAACCCGGCTCCTATCGTGAAAAACCCCGAAGTGAGTCTTGTTTTTGCAACGTGGTGAGATATTTCTTAAGGTGGTTTCTGAATGTTTTAACCGCTTTCAGGTCACGTAACGGCGGTGGAATATCGTTCCAGCACTTCGAGGCGGCGAATTTAAAAGAACCGCGGAACGCCATTGTCCCGTGCTTTGGAATTGCGAAAATGTTAGTATTTTTTCTCTTTGGGAACCTGCTCAAGTCACCAAACCATACCAATTTTTCATAAAGATAGCACGGCCTTCCCGTATCTAATATACCAAACAAGAGAGTGGCGAGATGAAGTCTCCTGCGCGCTTCCATTTTCATCATGTTTGCAGAGTCCAGAAAGGGAGTCACATGCGATCGGGGTGGTACATGAAAACAGAAACGCGCACAAGCGTTCTGCACCCGCTGGATAAGCTTACTCGTCTTGGACATCAAACACGGCCCATAAACAATGTCACAGTAATTTAGTTTTGACAAAATCAGTGCCTCGCACAGTGTGACCCTCAGTTCCTCACCCAAATAAGGTCTTATTTTGAACAGTAACTTAAGTCTATAAAAACAATTGCGTGAACACTCAGCGACATGGTTTTCAAAAGTTAGGTGTTCGTCCAAAGATCTTATGTTATAATCATCCCTAGTTTGCATCATACATTTGATAGAATCAGTGATCCAGAGGTGCGGTGGATGTTTGAATTTTTGCACCTTGGTTGGAGCATGCAAATCAAATAATGTAATGAGACAAGCCGTAAAGGATTCTGCAAGCTCATTGATGTTATCAAGTTTATGAAAATCATCCCAATTGATCGCATCAAGATCCCGATTTAATTGGTTCACCATTTTTTAGTGGCCTATATGTCACCCATCGTGGGCATATTTTGTCTTTCTTGACCATAAATTCAGCTAATAACATTCCATGACCACGTTCAGAGATGTGTTTAACAGTGACATTTAGAGCCCGAGTATCCGTGCATATTACATCAATTAAGCTGTAACTGTGATCGGTAAAATGTGTGGGTTCCTTAACTATTTGTTTTAAGTTGACACAGCTAAGAAACTGCATAAATTGTTTGTATTTACCAGTACTAACATCAAGCAGATTTATGTTGAAATCACCCAGCAGGATCAACACATCGTAGTTTCTGAAAGAGGCAATGGAATCCGCAATATCGTCCAAAAATACACCCGGGTCCTGCCATTGTGGCCTATAGGCGGTACCGATTATTACCCGCTGATTGTTAGTGCGAAAACTAACAATCAGTTACTAATCAACTCCACTGCGTTACTTTATGTCAAAGTAACGCAGTGGAGTTAAAATAATGTCAATCTTAAGAAACTATTACTTACTACATAGATACATTATTTGAATAGGATACTTTCTTGTTGTATTACTTAAATACTTAATGTACAGATTTTCTTTGAAGTATCATTTTAATTCACAAAAAAAAACTCAACAGTAACAGAAGGGAAATTTTTACGACGATCCTTTGTTATTCTCAAAAATCTCAAAAACTAAACGTCAAACATCGTGGCCACCTTTAAAACCTAAATTTTAGATAAATGATACAAACTATAATCGAATCTATACCTTTGCTAAATGCCGTCGTACCGGGCCAAGATGAAGACGGTTTCCTCGAGGTTCGGAACAAAAAGCGACGTCGTCAGCGAGAGAGCAAGAACCACCATGGCATCGCACCGACAGGGCCCAACTTCCTGCTGCGAGTTGCCATACCGACCACGGCCGTGTACCTCTCCCGCCTGCACCATACCACCACAGTGCAGGACGTGATCGAGTACATAAAGAAGAAATCCAACTTTTGTTTGAGAGTTCAGCCACTGGAGTCGCGCCATAATACCAATTTTAAGGCGTTTGTGGTGCGCATCCCGACAGCAAGGCTGGACCTCTTCATGAAGGAGGACTGCTGGCCGCAGGGCGTGGTGTACAGGCGCTTCAGAGGGACGCTGCCTTGTGCCACCAATTCGACACACAAAGTGTCTAGGTACTTGATTTTTTTACTAACATATGTTTTAAGTTATTTACTAACAACATTGTTTTATAAATTATATATGTTTCGTTTTTAAGGTATATATCTATGGGCCATCGATGCCTGAATATAAATAAATAAATTATATTAAAAAAATAAAATATAAATTCTTGTAAATTCGATTAAATTTAATTTTGTTTTTCTGTTTCAAAATGCTCTGAAAGGAGTGCCTCAAAAGTTGATTCGCCCAACTAACTTAGAAATACAATTATGCTCAGCTCATTTAGTAGGTAGGTAGATTTATTTTATTTTATAAGTATTCTGTGTTATTTCATTGTATATTCATCGACATACATAACGGATGTTTTCTATGATATCGGCATCGGTAAGAACGACTAGCGAGCTACGCGACAGAAAGAGAGGCGCTTCGTAGGTGCTTATAATAATATCAGGCACGCAGCGCTGTGCAATTTGAAATTGTACTTTATTGCCGTGCGGCGAGAGTAGCTTATAGTTTGTGGCCCCTCGCCTGCCCGCGCGGCGCGTGGCAGTCGGCGGGCCCTGCATGGACCCGCTCGCGCGTCCCGCATAATTCGTATTTAAGCGCAATAATTTATCCGTAATTAAACAAAATCCACATTATGTATGTTTCTAATTTTTTGTGTAGTATATAAGTGCATTGAAAAGGTCATGTTAGAGCGATCTTATCAATTTTTATTCATTATTCCGTATGTTATAAAGGAAAAATGAAAATATCAAAGAAGCACACCACTTAACTTTCTAAACTTTGTTCAACAGACATATCTAACCACTGAAAGTCTTAAAATAAGATTTCAGAAACTTTAAAATTTTATTCGGACACAAAAGAGTAATTTTGTGATTTACGCAGTTACACATATATTAGCTTTCTAATTTTTTTACAACATGATGATAACATAGTTCTTATTATGAAACAATCAACATTTCAAACTTTAATTCTATATATATGAAGTTAAACGAAATATTACGAAATACCTAAACTATACCTAAAGCACCGGCATAAAACTTCTAACTTTTCAAAAATAGCTCACAATGCACATAATCTATACACTCAGCAAAAACGAAAACTTTTAGTATTATCGAAGGTAATTTTTCTCTAGCTACGCGACTAATAGGTAGTAACTAAATAACTGTTTTGGTTTTGTGTTGAAGTTTTAGTTTCACGGGTCACTGACGGACTGGGTAAATACACAAACAGTGCAGACTCAAGAATATTTTGCAACAGAACAATTTTTTATCCTAATGTAATATAAAATCAAAATTAATTAATTGATTTATCTTTATGATGCTTTATTTGTACTTTCATCCGTCTTAATGTTTAAGTAAATGAGAAACTTTGAAGAATTTTCTTTGCTTACTAAGTTGGATTCTTGTGTGTGCAGAGAAAATCATACTGCCTCAGGATAAAAATTAAGACATTTAAAGCTATTTGGAAATAGGTACAGTCAGCAGCACATCAGACTATACATGTTGACCTTGAGACCGTCTTTATGCCGTACGTAATAAGAGCTGTTTTTGTAGTTCAACTGCTTTAACCTAGCGTGCTCAGCTGTCGTGCGTACTTCTGAGATACAGAAATAAGAAAGAGTAGTCATAAATTATTTCTTACTTGCATTTCACGGAAGGATTATGATTTGACAAAAGATTTTCTCTCAATCACTAAGAAAGTGGCGTGTCCATTAGTCATAGAATAATCTAGAGCTGCGCCATTAAGGCCGCGCCGTGAATTAGAATCGTTAATAATCGACGTCCCAAAGACACGACCGCCATTAATCAGCTGTAACTTACCTTACTCAAGAGAACAGACTGACAGAACAAGCGGGTTTCTCCGTTATTTATATCCGGTTTGGAAATTAACGATTGTCAAACAAAACACCACTAACTAATAGACTAATTCAGAACCAATTTGTTGTTTTAGGAATTAAATTATATACTTAAAATTATAAAAAATATAACTTACCTAAAACAACAATTTGGAAAATGGATGAAAAATGAAGAGAAACCGACATACCTACCTACATAATTTTTGACATCGCAAATCGCAATATTCGCAAGTCGTTCACTTTGGGAGTCGAATACTTCAAGGAGACAGTCAACCGAATTTCTTTCCTGTAGCAAAACCGCAAAATATCAAAACGACTGGGCCAAACAAAACAGCAAAACCACTATATCAAGCTGAAATAGATTTTATCATTGAAAGTCACAACAATGAAACATAATAACTAATCTGCAAACACATTAAGATAAAACTAAATGTTCTAGTATGCAACACTGCATGTATACATTTGCATTAATACAACTTTCTTCTAAGATTTATAAGATCAGGGGCACTTTCCAAATTTGTAAGTCAGTAAATATTGAAGATAGGAGTCGAGATTGTCGGCGTCTCCGCATCGGAAGCTTGGTTGTTTGGTTTTGCAGTTATTGGAGATAAGATAACATCGATCGTCGTCTGTATTGTGGGATGGTCGGCCAGCCAGTATTCTGAGTCTGGCTGATAGAACAGAATACATCTGTTGGCTAGACTAAGAGAGGAAACAATAGCATACGGCTTTTCTGTAAGACTTCTTAAAAAGCTTACATGGTAATGTCATGTCTTGGAATTTCGATCACATTCTTGACCACCACCTACTCTTTGCTAATTATTTTTTTATTATATAAAGAATAAATGGAAGCAATACAAACAAATTCAAACAAATCACAAATGCAGGTCAATTAAATTTCACGCAGCAGTGACACTTTAAATGAACATAAACTACAATTAAAAATATCTTTTTGAGAACATAAGTTATTATTATAGGCAACCAACATACGTAATAGTGGTTATACACCTACCTTTTACTAAAAAAATACAATGTGACTGAGGCAGTAACGGATCTTTGTAACTTTGATGCTTTCCAACATATTTTGAAAGTTGTCAGTCGTCATAAATACCTACATTAATTATGCACCATTTCTACTCAAATTAGCAGTAGGTATGATATGAGGTTTTCCATAATTCAAAGGCCTAATGATAAAAATTAATAGTATGTTATTATAATTTTGCTATTTGGTTGTGTTCTTTTTAATGGAGATCCAATGTCAAGAATCAACGACGAAAATGGTATGAATTCGATACGTTTGTTCGAGATGGTCTCCGTTGACTTCATTGGCACTTATTTTATACCTTTGCTTCTTTCTGGACCGAAAATATGCCAAATCTGCTACTCAAGATAACTTAACTTAGCATTATCAGGATTTTGTGCAGAGGTTCCTAATTTAATGTGCAGTATTTGGCATTCTCAGCTGGGCATATTCGTCAACATAACAACAAAGACGAATACTTGATAATAAGACATGCTGGCTTCTCCTGCCTATTGCTATATTCTATGATGACCAAAGCACAATGCTTTCTTCTTTATTATTAAGTCAAAGAGCATGCTAAATAATATAATTTGGCTCATTGATTTAAATTTTCCATCAGTTAGTCCAGTGGCCGTACCATGCATGATTTGATACAAACTGTTTTCGCTACCGTATACTATCGTTTTCTCTCTTTCACCCGCATTGACTGTAAGCAGTATCCGATAGTTTACGGTAGCGGAAACAGTTTGCATCAACTCATGGTAGAGCTACTTGTTCCTAACTAACTATCCCCATCTCCAACATTGCACTGCTTTTGCTTCGCTGGTCCAATGCTGAGTCCCAAGGACGTCGGCTGTCCGAATGTGGTGTCAATACCGTAATCCAGATACCGCACGGGGCGACCGGTCCGACCGGCTCTCAGTTTACTAACAAATGGCTGATTGCTTGAGAGCGAGGCTTATTGTTTGGGAAATTCTTGAGTAACAAGCAATTTAATACTAATATCATCCCCCACAGTTTCGTGTGTAGGTATCCAACAGATTCTAATATTTAGACAATTTGAGGTTAACAACTCTGGTTTGGCTGGACTAACTGTGACTAGAATAATGCTGGATTCAACTAAATTAGACCCTATTTAGTTAAGAAATGTTTTACGAGGACCATGTGGTGTCAATTCCAAAGTTAAAACGTTACGAGGATACAAAAAATACAAGTAATAAAGTGCAAATGGACTGTTTATTCAAATCTCAGGATAAAGAACAAGATTGTATAGGTACTTACTTACACACGCTCTCGAAGTCAACATGCCGCATTCTGTCTGTTGCAGAGACAACAAATAAAAAGTTTTGCTTCTGTTGTTGGAACAGCAAATAAAAAGTTCAACTTCCCAGCCAAGTAGCGAGGGAAGTCTGCCCACACTCCTGATTGTTTATTTATTGCAAGCTGATTTATGTAGGCTCGCGGTCGTAGACCCTTGGGCCTGGGTCAAGCCAGCTGATAGCAGAGCTAATTATAGGTTTTCAACATGACTCATGCAACGGTGAAGGCCTCTCTCCTACTAAGGGATCATTTTAAAAGGACTGTACAGCCTGTATATGTAATGTTTGTTTGAGTTAGAGATTGTTTGATTTTACTGTCTGATAACAAACACAATAATGACGACATCTAATTTAATTAGTGTTTAACTTGAAGTTTGAACAGACAAACGGCAATAGGCAATGATATTTCAAAATCTTTGGCAATAGGAAGATAAAAAATATTGTTTACTATTTTTAGTTCATTTCTTTCTCGTAAAGCTCGTCGCGTTTTTAATTTTGTGTTTATCAAACATTTCTAGTTGTATATAGGTACCGGACCGGAGTGTCCATTTTAGAAGAATTAATTGGTGTGGCTTCCATTGCAAGTCTCTCGCAAAGAAAACATCTATCATCCTGCTTAACGACGCTAAAGCAACGGTACACAAACACTTCTTCAATGCCTTAGGTGATTAACTATTAGTGGCACGACTATAATTTTCAGATAAACGATTATATTTTTATGTTCTATGTTGAGCTAGACAAAGTTTTTGTAATTGAATTTCTTATTTCTTCTTTTTTTACCCGACTGCGGGTTATGTTTTTCGCGCGTATCTTGTAAGTATGTTTGTATGTATGTATGTATGTTTGTATGTAATATTCTTTTCAACACACTTGCTTATAAAGTGAGCCCTAATACACCGCTTTTAGGGCCATAAACCGAGCTATAACAAACGCGTGCAATAATATATAAAACTAGTGTTTTATATATTATTGCACGCGTTTGTTATAGCTCGGTTTCGAACTAGTGTTCGTAATAGAATTAACCCTTCAAAGTTAAATTAGTACCTTACTGCAAGTTCTATGCGAGTAAACAGAGCATTCCCAATTTAGCCGGGTACCTAATACAGTTATTTTTTTTGACAACAAAGAGGTTTTATGCTGCTGAAAATTCATATACATTTTTGGAATAAATAAATGTGTAAGTCCTTAATTAAGTCAAATAAATATATAATTATTATCAAATTATTCGTAATTCACAATATTTTGTTATAAAATATTAAAATATTTGCATTTTGTCACTTAAAATTATAATTTTGATGTATTAGTAGTAGGCTGTATGCTCCTCACCCCTTTGTTCGCAAAAAATTCTTGCGTTAGCCTGTGAAAAAAAAACATGCGCGCCTTTTTCCATAATTATCATATTTTGTTTTTGCCATATTTGTTGCTTTGTGATGTATTACTTTGTTTTTTCCTCGCAAATGTGTTGAAAAACGTCGTATGAAACTCGTGAGCTCTTGCTTATTGCACACTCGGCTGAGTTACGCCCTCGCCTGCGGCTCGGGCTGCAACCCACAGCCTTGTGTGCAATGAGCAACCTATAAGCTAACTTGTCTCATAATGTACTATTATTACCTCATATCTTTCAAACGGCTGAACGGATTTCTATGATTAAGATATCGTTAGATTGGTATTTTCAGCCCAAGTGTTCTTAAGAAGGTGGCGTTATAAAAAAACCAACATGGCGGCTGTACGGTGCTATAATACGTAGTGAAAAAAATTTTTTTGTTTTAGAATACTGCAATATGGGTGTCAAATTAAAGGGCTTATTATAAGGATTTCTAAAAGGTATATCATGACCGTAATATATAATAAGTAACTAAAAAGAGATAAATAAAAAAATAAATTAAAACCCGCCTGCATAAAAAGACAAGTCGACTGAAAAGATGGAAACAAGTTTAAATAAATATTAAAGCCTTTCTTTGAAGATATAATATAATATAAATAATATAATTCAATCATTTATAATGTCACTTTCTTTATGCATGCCTCCGACTGCATGTTATTATGACATGTTGCCTTTAATATTTATTTTTGCTTTGGCATTATATCTTCAAAGAAAGGCTTTGAAATATTGTATTACCTAACTGAATTTATGCTGACAACGTTCGTCATAAAAAAACGGTTTTTTTCTTTTGTTTAACCATCTGTAATGCTATCATCGGTAAGTATGATCCCGCAGCCCGGGTAAGATTAGATTCTCAAGCATTTATGGGACAGTTGGCAATTTCTCTGGCATCACACACGATCCCAGTCATTTTCCGAGCCATTAAGGAGTGCGCTAACGACCGCGCGGTTGAATCATCACCCGCTCCAAACGCGGTTCGAGTTACAGGATTGCGGTTGGACTTGATCTTACTGCGTTCTGCTTGTTAGGTAGCCTATATTCCATAATACATATATCAGCCATTGGTGCATGTCTGGAATGTCATACGAAAAATAAACAGACTGACAGACCGTCTGCGTCTCGCTCTCATGCACCCTGCTGCAGCAAATTTGATGAATTTCGCTAAAAATTGGAACTTGGAGAGGAGACTACTATTATTCCCGAATCTCTCATGTGGTTTTATTCATGAGTGCATTCGTGAAACTGCGCATCAACCAACAAACTGGTTAATATTCGTAGACGAATAAATCAGCATTGATACATCAATATTCATCAGTATTGTGTTAATTTGATACGTGAGCAATGCGTGAGCAGCTATGTTTACAGGGCATCGAGTGATAGCTTATTTCCTCTTGTAGTACTTACTTATTTATATGTTATCAAACTGTAATTAATTAAATACATAAAGGAATGACTAAAAGCTAGTCGTGATTACATGTGTCGCAGCTCATTAATATCAGCCTTTTAGTTTCGGTTCATTATTTTCTCTCTTTCATTATTCTCTTTATTGTTTTTGTCGGCTGATGGAAGGAAAAAAACATATTTTTTTTCACATTCATTGATGAGTTCATAGACATGCACATAACAAGATTTTAGGTTCAGAATATCTTAAAGGAGCTATTTTTTGTTTTGAATTGAATAAAGTTTTCTTGACTTGAAAACCTGGCCATCGTGATTTAGGACACCAAGAACATTACGAATTTACTAAAAATAAAAACGGAAGTGTCTTTCTCAAACTATGGTATTATATTACTAGGTATTTATAAATTGAAAAGAAATACAGTAAGTGATCTGAATACCCGGACTCGATACCGTTACCCAAACACAGGTGTTCGCAAATCATAACTGCAACCGATGTGTTATTATTATTGCTACCTGATCTTAATCGCAAAGAAATATAATTGTACAAAATAATAGCCATTGATTCTATAGCGAGGGAGAAATGCAACGAACCAATTCGTAAAATTATCTGTGTTGTATCAAATTGATTCTCTGCCTCAAATAATGAGCATGGTTAGATATATTTCATTTTAAAGAGCACTATTTAATTGAAATGATACAATACGCACTAATTAGTATTATAGGTAATTATCGATATAATTCCATTCCATTGTCAATAATTTAGATAGAGAGTGAATAAGTGAATAATAAGGTAAGACAAGTTTTCCGTCAAATGGCTTGTCGGTGAAATTCGAGACTTTTTTAGTTGACAAGAAGATAAATCATCAATCAAGTTATACAAACTGTCAACCTCAACTTTTAATGGTAATCGTGGCGTAGTAGTGCTCTCAAAAAAAGATACCTAGGCAAACCCGAAAGATCAGCGTCGGAATGTCTGCGACACCCGACACATGCTGAGGAGGTTGCCTTTTTAGTGTCACATTCTGTATTTTAATTTAAGCATGTACCCATTCACTTAGTAAATTATTTTCTGTCGCTAAATAAATCAGTTTTCTATTCTATTCCATTCTAATTAGAATCACAATAAAACACCAACTCTGGATATTGAGGTGATACGAGTAACTACGTTCTCTATAAGACCGAGAGAGAGATCTATTGCGTCACTTCGGTGTAAATGTTAATTTCAACATGTTTAATAAATATTTATTTAAATACCACCAAACCTAGAAATCACGAGACCCTCATGTCATGAGGCTCAAATCTATTGATTCCATAAAACACATAATTATATCCTGCTCTGTTACTGAAGAAGGCGCACCCACGTAATTGTGCCCACTTATCAGACCCAAAATACGCCCTAGGCACTCCTACCTCCAATTCAAGATAGAGCCCAATAAACCAACTAATCACTTCATTTGTCGACAGACCGAAGCCTAATGTTCGACAAATCGATAAATCAAGTAGTCCCGTGGTTCTAAACTAGTTTATTATGGCACAGACTGGATTGTGGTTGTACATTAAGCATAATACCTAATTTTAATCAGTGTTACAATAGGCTAGTTGACAAAATTTCAATAATTGCTTTAGCTTATTAGGCATTTTATCGAAAAAAAAGGTTTATTTATTTTTTATCGAGCGTTTACATTATAAATTTCGCGTTTTAAAAAACCAATTTTAATTTGGTTCCAAAACGCACAAGACTGTCATGGCGTCTTGAATGACGTCACGCCGTGCAAAACAAACAAAAGAGCGATCGTGTCTTCGTACGTTATAGCTAGTTTTTATCGTTTAAAAATGAATTTCTCATATTATAAGTACTGTATAGTGCCCCAGTGTGATAGCACGACTATAAAAACGCTAAACCAGTTATTTATATATGTTCCAAACAATGGAGAAATACGGAAAAAGTGGCTAAAACTTGCGTTCGGTTGTGGTTAGGTTGCACTCGGAGTGTAGGTTTGGAACGCGCCTCCGGTAGTGATACTCGAAACGTCAAAGACAAGATTGGAGTTTCGCACGGCGTGACGTAACGCTTTCTGATTGGTGTTCACTGTCACGTGACTAAAGGTTTCATTTTACGAAATTTATTTTTTTAAAATATTATTAATCTTTAACGCTTTTAATAATTAAAATTGTTTGTTATTTTCTCCATAATATAATTAATCATTATAAACCCCTATCCATTATATTTATTCTTAATGGAAACAAGCCTATTGTTGGTAACCATTAAATAAAATAAAACAAAATTGCTCAAGGACGCTTTTAGCAAAAATATTTTCTTCATTCCTCAACTAGAACAAATTTGTTAATCTTCCCTTATCTTACAAACCTCACCTAACGTGGTTTTAGATCATTTGATTAGAAATAAAGCCGAAATGAAAATACTTACTGGTATTCAATTCATTCTTATCAAAAGATACTCAAATAATATAAAATAAAAACAGAGAAGAAGAGAATAGAATATTGTAAACAAATCAACATAACAACTAAATACCTATATAGGCTCCAAAACCACTCTACCCAGATTACGAATATTTTCGTGATTTAACTCCCGTGACGTAATCGCGATTATCATGTATGTAACGCATTCCAGATGAACATGTAACTACAACAATGGCGGGCGTGGAGCCTTTGACCCAGTAGCGGGGCCTTGGCAGCTGACCGTGACGCCTGTGTCCTGCTTCTGAGTATTGTCATGATCTGTGGCCATTTCAGATCGCATGTATTTTAAACTAGTGTTGCGTAGGAAATATCTACCTATATAAGTTGTAAAGTTGTAGACCTAAATGAGAACCTTGGGGTACCATAACCTAATATTTAATAAATAATATCATTTATTCAAGAATGATTATGGAACAACTACTACCTTATCTTATTTATATATTTATAAGTTTTTAACCCGTTTGTATAATCATTCGCTACTTCACGTAGTATTTGTTATATGGTTTGTGACATGTCTCTTTTAAACTTACATAATTATTGCCGTGAACTGAGTGAAGCTATTGGTTTAAAACAAAAACACCTATGGTGACTTTCATAAAGGCATAGGTAATCTATTTTTTTTTACTTAATTCACAACCAGCAAATCAATTTAGTCTCATCTTGCCAGACTGAAATGTTTTTAAACAGGCTTCCATCAAGCTGTCACTATCATCGATGTAAACTTTAACACCTTCTCTATAAAGCTCGAATTGACCTTTTTAAAACTGAAACCTAAATTAGCCAACCTTTGCCAGTCCGTAACTAACGAGAGCTTAGTCTAGACAACTACATTAGTGAACTCCGTGACCCTACAAAATGGTACTCTGTCAAAAAGAATCTGATAATAAGCGTGAGGTAAGTCGTACCGTAAACAGTCCAAAACCGTAAATGGTATCTAAATGGTTGAACCTTAGTGTACATTTCCATGCAAATTATGGAAATAAACGCGAGGGGGAATGACATAATTGGTTTAATAAAAAAGATCTAATTTGTTTGTGTTTTTGGTATGTTTAGTTATTTATAGGCATTTGATTGGGAGTATCGAGATACCTTTGGTGGTTCTAAAAGTTATTATCTGTCGTAAAATTTAATTCTTCAATACATTTTCCTATTGTTATTGAAAAGTTTCACCAAATAGTTCTTTACTTTACTTTCTTTGGCTACACCATTGTTCTTATTCCCAGTCTCAAGAATTGTGATTTCCACAACGAAATGAGTGTTATTTTAAGGGGAATAATGCGTTCATTGTGTTTCGGTTATTATCCACAAACTTGACAAATGAGCCATGGGATCGTTGGCGTCTCTACGCTTCATGGTCGTCAAAATCTTTTATTCCGGCGTCGTTTTCACCGTGACGGATTATATTTTCTAACAAGTTGCACGCTTATCGTCTTTAGGTGATGAATAGAGAAATAAGGTTAAACGCCTTGTGTTTGTTATTTTTAATTTGTCTGTGAATAATCTGATACACGTGTACATACCTAAGCGGGGTGCATATTTAGTGTTTTTTCGACTCACGATTGTTCGGTAGGTTGTGAACATTATATGTAACCTTATTTTGCTGAATGTTTTAACCATGTATAATATAACCATGCTTGACTTAAGCACTGAAAACAGACCACAATGTTGTTTTGTTTTGAGAAATAAAAGATGATCTTAATATTGCTGTAGGGACGAGTACTCTACAAGTTCTTGCAAGTTTTTCAGCATTGGATTTTGTCTAATTTTCTGTCTCTCTTCCACCAGGTTCACAATGAACGGTCTAAACGGTCATAGCAACGGCGACATGAACAGCGCCGGAGACATCATCACCCAGAACCAGCAGAAAGGCTGGTGGACCATCGGGCTCATCAACTCGCGGTACCGGTACCTCACCGCTGAGACCTTCGGCTTCAAGATCAACGCTAATGGCACCAGCCTCAAGAAAAAACAGATTTGGACGTTAGAACCTGCATCTGGAAACGCAAATGACAGTAAGTAATAAATGATATTACACCATCTGATTCTGATATACATAGGTAGGTGTACTTGAAACTTCAAAGATTTAAATTTTCGTATTATTGCTATCATCATTTTCAATGACAACCTACTATCAGCTCTTCTAAACGAACTATATATTTTCTACTAATTAGGAAGCTCTGCCCGTAAGCTTTTTTCTTTCAGATTTTTGACCTTTTGCAACGACCAGCAATAAAAGGTCAATTGTAGCCTTACTGTAGCATTTGTAGCCACACAGGCTTTCACAATGGCAGTCTGTTTAGAACTAAGTATCTCTCAAGTGGTATAAGTAACCGACGCTGGACGATAAGGCTACTAACGTTCCCATAAACTTTAAACGCGGGTGGGTGGTAATGAACTCGCCTTAAAAGATTTACTTATAAGGAATTCTATTTACATGTTCCTTAGTAAAAATTACATTGCAGAAAACGATCGTCCAATAAGAACAACCAAGACAAACAAACCGAATTTAAAGATCTAAAAAAGCTACTAAATTTATTTTATTTGGCTAAGATCTCACGACTTTTATGAATTTCGTTAAGTAGTTGGGTACATTGTGTGATAAACAGATAGGGATAAAAAACGCATGCTTATTTATATTTATCAATTTCGGTAGGTTTCTTTATTTATCTATGCTATGATACGTACCTAGTAAGTAACATTAACTGCTCGGTGGTGTGTGACGCTAAGTATAGTGTTCGGCCTCGGAACATTGCTCGTTAGATGGATTACGACTAACAATTTATATTTCAATAGATATCAATCACAATGAAAAACTAAATTAAAATTACATAAATAAAATAAAGAAGGTAGTGATGAGTTTCTTGATATTATAAGTATAGGTATTCGTCTCATTTATAAATTCGAAAGCCAATGGAGTCCAATGTATAACCCCATTTATGTGCTAATAGACACGACCCCTGGATGCGATCCATATGGTGCAACAGCTTTACCACCCGCCCCAATGAAGCCATATATCTGCTGTGGGTGGAAAATGTATTCTGAATAATTATGAATTGATGTAACTCGAACAAAGACACAGTTTCAGTTACTGCAAGTGAGCTACAACTCAAAGTGACTGCTTCCAGTCTGGATTGAAAGAAAGAAAATAAATTTATTTGAGACTTACATAAATATTTGTGTCAAAACAGTCCCGACTCAGCGCGAGCGCTGATCTTCCGTGAGGACCGGTTTGTTGATTTAAATATCACAGACCATACAACAAATGTATATAAATTGTATTCTGACATGTCAAAAAATTTTGTTACTTCGTTATCTAGGTAAATTTTATTAACAAACTGTTAATTAGCGTTTTTCCGGATTCAGTTTTTACTAATGTATTTCAAATTTTAATTATTTACCTCACTGCCTTTCATATTTACCTATTTTTCAATATCGTTGACATTTCGACGGTATTCAATTCTACAATACCATTAATTAAACACATTTCAAGTACCTATCAAAATTCAGCTAATCCTTCTAAGATTTATAACCCCCAGTCACGTTGCCATTAAAACTTTTTTTAAATCGTAGGTGGTATCCATCCGTTGACCGGCACATGTAAGTAATTGTATGTATGATCTCCCAGGGCTCGCGCCATCATCATCTGTGTTGATGACGCAAAGGTCGAAAGGCCGTCGACCTAAATCGCATTATAATAATACAAAACTTGCTGGTGGTAATGTATTGTTTAGAAAGTATAATTTAGCAAGAGCAACATGTTGAGTGATCTTTATTAGTGGTCTAGTGTTATTTCATTATGGTTAAACTCGTGACTCGGAACGATTTTAGCTTTTATAGTGTGTTCTGACAACTAACCGTACTTATTCATTTTTAAATTTGAGATTTATGCATTCATTTAGTATCGTACTTATTCACTTATCTTGTACACAGTAAAGTTGTATTCGGCAAATACTACAAACATACTTATTGCATTTATTGAGATAATTTTGCTAATAAGTTCATAGTAAACAGTTGTCGTTAGTTATTGGAAAATATATTGCTAAAATCCTGGAAAACCACGTTATGAGCTAATGTTTATCCTTAATGTTTAACCTTAAAACAAAATCATGACGACTAACTTCCAATAAATTGATTCAAATCTGATTGACGTATGCATTGGGAATGGTGTTTAAACCCCAATTAAATAGTTGAAAGGGCACAGGGTCGTCCCCCTCATCACAAGGGTCACCCCAAGGTCCCATCAGCTGTCTCCCCTATCCCGATCGATACTCCCTTTCATCACGAACAGGTGAATATTTTGTGTTTGTCGAAGCAAGTGTATCTTTTTTTGGTAAGTATAAATCGGTTCAGTAAAGGTTGCGATTTCACTGAAAAAGACTAGATAAATAAGATTTGGGTCACTCTCAGTAATCATAAAAATTAAAGAGAATAATAATAACACATAACTAAGTAGGTAGACAGTTTTGATTTACCTGTCTGCTTTTTACAGCATTATTATATAAAATACTCTAGGTAGGTACTTATAAGAAATATTTCCTATAAAGTGTATTTATTAAACAGACTCGCCATTTATTGAAAACATTAAAAAAGTCGAAGAATCGAAAGCTATTATTGATCGATCTAAAGATAATAAAGATTTTATAACGGAACAGCCGTTACAGTTCGAAGATGCAGTTTCAAATAATAATGGATCTAATAACATGGTCAGTAATTTCGTACCAATAATGGTTGTGAGTAACGATTAATATCCACAAAACAACACTGAGTTTGTTGTTATTGAAACTAGGCCGTCTTGAGATAATCTCAAAGTAATCTAAGTATCACGAACTAAGATTTACCGTAAACTCACGTCTAATCGCAGGAACTAAAGAAGACTAAGATTTACAGTAAAAGACACCGTAAAAGACTGTAGATTGAGTTCTTAATTTTTACTGTACTTAATTAATTGAAGCTCTTCTATCGCTATAATTAAAATGATTGGCAATCAATAATTGGCAATAACTTAAACTTATGAACTTAATTTTACTAACGGAGATACAAACCAAAACATTACAGAACAGGCAGTTACTTAAAAGCCAATTCGAATGTTTAAAAAAAAGGTGCATCAAATAATATTGATTCTTAAGGAACTCAAAATCTCAATCGGTTATTATGATCAGGTACCTACCTACTTACTTCAGCTTTGTCTTAACATGAACTGAATAACGATATAATGTCCATTGTTTTGGAAATACAGACTTCACTTGGCGTTAACCTTGGATATATGTAGCTTATAGGTACTATAGGTATAATATTGCCTTGGCATTGAACTCATGTTCTCAAAACTATTATTGCAGTAGGTGTGTTTCTGAAAAGGAAACTGGATTCATCGTGATTCGTGGTGACCGATCATCAAGACCTATACGTAGATATCTTATCATTGTTGGAATGTCTCATCCCTACATATAAAAGCTCTTACTTGAATATTCATATAAACTCTACCTTTAGCTAAATGCGGGATGGATAGATTTTCATATTTATATTATTCACGTAATCAGTAAATAGATCAGCAAGATGTGTGACTTAATTCTGATGATGTGTATATTCTGGATTTGATGACATAGGTACTTCTTTGGCACAGGTATGATCTACTTGCGGTCTCACCTGGACAAATACCTGGCCGTGGACTCATTCGGGAACGTCACCTGCGAGTCTGAGGAGAAGGAGCCGGGCAGCAAGTTCCAAATCAGGTAAGACTTCCATTAAGTATTTGACTAGTAAAAAAACTACATCCAGTTAATAATTTTACAAATGTTTACAGCCTTTTAGGTGTCACCATAGATGAAAACCTACAGTGGCATGAACACTTAAGTGTTTTATCAGCCAAAGTCCGCAAATTAATTTTTGCGTTTAAACAGCTGCGTCTTGCTGCAGATCATAAACTCTTAATAGCAACATACAAGGCCCTTTGTCAATGTCTTTTAACTTATTACGTATGTGTCTGGGGAAATGCTGCTAAGACACACATTATCCAGCTTGAAAGAGCTCAAAGAGCTGTTTTGAAAGCTGCGCTCGGTCTTCCCTTTCGGTTCCCTACAGAAGAATTGTTTCAACAGGCCAAAGTTCTTTCTGTCCGTAAGCTCTACGTTATGCTAACACTGTGTCGATTCCACTGCAAAATAGTTCCCCATACGCCTCTAATAAGCAAAAGAGTCCTTCAGTACAAAACAGCAATAGCTCATTCAACTTTCGCTAAGCGCCACTTCAAATATTTAGCTTCACGTCTTTACAATAAAATACTGCTATTAAACAAAAACCTTACGCGATATAACATTAGAAAATTTAAAGAAATATTAATCAATTGGCTAGATGAATTTAATTACGACAACTTAGAAGAACTGATTAATGAAATGACTGTTTGATGCAAAATGTAATATTTAAAATGCAGTGATGCAAGATGTCGGATGCAGGGTTATATGCAGATGATTGCCAAGAAAAGAAAATGCAGTAGTTGTTGTCACGGAATCTAATCGATTAATGTTTAATAAAAATACATTATGTCATAAAGTGCAGCTTGAATCCGGTAGGAAGTGAAAGAAAGCAGGTCACGGCTACGCCGCGTCTGATACAATTTAACAATATCCATAATAAGCAGAATTTTATCTAATAACAAAATAAATCGCATGTACGTGCATCGTACAATGACTAGATTATCTTAGACAGTTGATTTTATGATATGGGTATACTTATTATTGCACCTCACTCACCAACCCCAACCAATATTTTTCTTACACACGCATAAATACACATACAAACGCACAACCATACACACACACACACACACACACGCACACACACACACACACACACAAATAAAATAATATAATGTAAAACCTTTTCTCTATAGCCATAAGCATAAAGAAATTAATGTTTAAAAAAACACTATTGTTGAAATTGTTATTATTTGAAGAGCCTGTCTCTTGTAACACAGGGTAACCTTATATGAGAGCAGTTCATATTTTGCTTTGTTATGTGTTTTCCTGAATAAACTGATTTTTATTTTATTTATTTATTTTATTTTATTTTGCACTAAACTTAAGAATCGCCAGTCTTTTCCTGCAACTCGACCAAGATAATTAGGCGCCGCACATAGATATAGTATATTAAAAAGGGCTAGATGCGCTACCGAGCGACCGGGTGTAAGGGATAGATATATTATGACGTCAAAATATGGGGTTGCCATGATCAGAAAGTCCGGTCGGTGATAGAGAAAAAACATGACAATCTTCTTTATTTCCTCCTATAGGTCGAGTTGTAGTTATAGACTTTATGCGATTCTTAAGTTTAGTGCAAACATCGCGGTGTCTTGTCTTGTACTATTAGTATTCTGTGGTCTTGGAAGAGATTTTCCCATAAGTATCCAAAGGTTTCAGTTGAAAAAATGATACAAAAACAACTCCCAACAACAAATTATCATATCAACAAAATAAAGAAGGTCGTTATCATCATACACACACACGGTGAGCCAGCGGAGCGTATGATGACTGTATTGTCAGCTAAGCCTCCAATCTCGCTCCGGATATAAGGAGCATATTTTTTGCGACCCCTTCGCATACTAATCCGCTGCACTGTTTGACTCACCGGAAGTGAGGTTTTTGAACGCGTCTTAATGATTTTTTTATCGTAACTCTATAAGCCTTAAATTTATTACCTCATTGTTTCAAACGCTCTAGCTAGGGAAATAAAATTTAATTTACGGCACGTTTAAGTGCGTGTTCTGGAGTTGCCTTTAAAACAGATAAGATAAATTGTTATTACTGTCAAATTCCAATAGGATTTTTTTTTCTATATAACCGGCTACAAACAGAAAACTGTCTTAGTTCCTCAGTTGAAAACAAATACTTTGCTACGTTCGCGTTGGCTGTTTTTCCCACCAATGATGGATTTATTTATTTTTCATCAATGCTCATAAAATCATTCATAACCATTGTTTACCGCAATCACACAAAGAGCTGGCAAAGAATCTCCTATCTGTGAATCACGACATTTCTCCGATAAATAAATAAAAGGGATGAAAGAGTTATGACTCACTCCTGAATCACCGCAGAGTGGCTGAAATAACATCGGCCTGTCTTTCAGGGCGATGAATGCTAATTTATGCGGCAAGCGAAGTGAACGATAACCTTTAAGCGAGTTTGTAAGTGTGATGAGACTACCACTTTGCATTTTCTTTTGTTTTACTTATAAAAATTATTTCCTAAAAAACACATAAGAAAACAAGATTTTAAAACTACCTAAAAAGTACAAAATCCCTCTAAAAACAAATAAAGAACAGAATAAAAAGTACAAAGTATTTTTTTTTATATTATAATAATTTATTACCTCTACTTACAGAAGTTTTAAACCAAAAACGTGGGAGGCATTTTGTAAGATTGTCTTTTGCATGCGCCCCACGTTTTTAAGTTTAAAACTTCTGTATAGGGTTGTAAATCTTTAAGAAGAAAATAAATTATTTATAACTTTTATTCCATTTTTTTTACTTTTTAGGTACTTACCTAGTTTTAAAAACGGGTTTTTTAATAGATTTTTTGCAGGCAATATTTAATTTATTTTGTTTTTTGTCATAATTCTATCCCACCAAAAACATTTTCATGTAAATGTTTCCAAGACTACAATATTACTTATATGGCTCGCAATAATTTATTTTGTGTTTTTTAGTCATATATCTATGTTAATTATTCCCTGTAGCCTTCTTCCGGCTCAATTGCTAGATCCTGGAAACTTTTTCCCAATAGAATACTCGTCAAGCCGATTCAAACGATCTCATCTCGATGGGGTTGCATGGTTTTATGAAAGTTTCTGTTTCAGCTTGGGCAAAAATGCTTTTGTATATCCGGCTGTCCGTCTGTTCTCCTCTACACTAGGTCGCATTCTCAACCGATTCTCGTGAAATTTTGTGAGCAGGATCGATATACAGACATTTCAAAAAATGTAAAAAAATTGTAAAAAACGAGAGAAAAAGGTCTTCAGCACAGAGCCACTATTAATAGACTGAGGACAAACTATTGATCCTTCAAGACGAGTGTCGTTACACTTGTAACTTCCAAGAGGGTTGCAAAGTTGGGGTTTGGGGTGTCAATACCTACCTTCCAATCTCTTTCCTAACAGTTACGTATTAACGTTTAATTTCGGTTGATGGTGTTTGATTATGAATTAGTCTGGGGGATGTGGCGCAGAATTTTAATGAACAGTAAACGAAGTTATTGTTCTCAATTTGTTTATGAACACCTCACATGGGGCGCTGAAGATGTCAAGATCAGGAGAAAGCGCCCAAAATGGGTTTTGAGAATGTAATGAAATTCGGAAATGTATTTTGTCCAATTTTCATCATCCAATCATGATATCGATGAGCTCTAGAAAAAAAGTGATACCTAGGTACCTATCCGTAAATAAATAACTGTATTTAATAAGTGTGTGGTTACCATACAGCGTGAAATTTTAATCATTTGGTTCCCGCAGTGGGGTGGTTCCACTCATGATTACAAGCATCTTTTACTATGGGGCCAACTCTGATATTACGAAAAAAAACAGCTGTTCCAAACAAAAGCGCAATACCTACTCGACCTTAATGTATGGAACAGCTGTTTTTTTTTATCGCGGTATGAGGGTTGGCCCCATAGTAAAAGTTGCTTGTAATCATGAGTGGAACCACCCCACTGCGGGAACCAAATGATTAAAATTTCAGCGTGTATAGCTATTAGCACTATTAGCAGATAGGTTTATGATTGTATGATTAATAGCTGCCATTTTAAACAGTAGTAAGTACTTAGGTACTTGCTCTATCTCTTGCCATTTCTGACCTACAGTCGACAAACCCTTCTTTGTCTTAAATGTTAAAAGCTTTGATATTTTCACACCTCGAAATGCCACGAAGCTATGGAGAAACCATAAAAAGATAAATTTTATTTAAGTTTACCAAGTCTAACTATTTTGTAGAAACGTGTCGATTAGTTAAACATTGAGGCTGTTTTGACATTTGACGTTGGAGAAAATTCATACCAGCCGCTCGGCACCCGCTGCGGCTGGGCATATATAATTTCAATAATAAGAATTAATGAATCTATGTACAAAGAAAATCTAGATAATTTAAATGATGAAATGATTTTCGATCTATGGAATAAGATATTCCAAACTTGAAAGATGAATTTTCATTCGTTTAGAGATTTTGTGTGAGGTTACGAACGAGTACAATATACCTACGTGAGTGTATGTCTACATTGTCTACAGAGGACGAGTCGTCCTTTGTTTTGCATTCTCATCCTCTCAATAGGCGTCGCCCATAAGATACGTATTTCCTGCGATACCCCCTACTTATATGCTGTACAACCGTCATTACTGGTGCTTTTATTGCCATCCGTACAATGCGAGAGGAAGATTAAAAAAACATCGAGTGTAAGTGATTAAATATTGGGTTCTTCTGTATCTGTAATGATATGGCAAGACCGCATATTCTACTAGAATTTGAGCTGTACTATTAGTTATTCAGTATTTTGTGTTTGAGCGTTCGAATGTAGGTGTAATTTACGAACCCGCGGTAAACCATAGTTCTTAACATTTGGAAAATCGGGTTTCCTTTGCTTCTACATTTTTATTAACAAAATAAGTACAACGTAATGATCTCCCTCTGCTTGCCCTCATTTCATGAATATCTTGTAAAATAAAAAAAAAACTACCTAAAATTATCAAAAAGTTTTTAGTTCAATAGATAGTCAGAGAGCATATCAAATAGAACGCACGAATGCTTTTTGATTCATGTGTATAAGAACTCAAATATCAAGCTTTTTTGGAAATTGGTTTTTTAAAATGCTTACTCAGCGTCTCGTCGAGACTAAGGAGCTGGTGGAATAAATCTAATATTTGTTACCAAACAGTATACAGAGGGTTCAGTTTAAGATAGTTACCTATAATACTTATTTATATTCAACTTAATAATGTTTTTAAAATAAAAATCAAAAAATGTAATCTTGAGCTAGAAACTTCAAGTAAGTTTGTACAATAAAATTTTAAATCTTCACAAATAACAGGCACATTCAGTGTCGTGCAAATCATCAACACCATTTATCACGCACGATATGTAAGTGTTGACAAAGTAATAAAAGGTTTTGTTCTCGTCGAGTCATTAAAATATAATGAAGCAGCATAATTGGTCGGAATGTGCAGATCTGCCGCGTGTGCGTCTGCAGTTAGTTAGCAGTGCAGTGACAGTAATTGTCGATTGCTGCAATAGGGATGTTGACTATTTTTTTTATTTTATGTTACATAAATTACCTCTCAAAAAAAGAAACATTGGTAAAAGAATTAATTCGCTAGCATGAAAACTGCCCGAGATATCACAGTGTGAAATCACACAAATGGACTCGATCAAAAACGCTCCATACTAATGGCTTGCACGTTATGACGTCACGCCGTGCTAGTTTGTATGCAACGCGTAGGAAATTTGTTCGGCAGCTATATTAAATATTGTGTTTATCAAAATAGTTTCTTAGACAAATTTGCTATACATTTTACGGACTAATTAAAGGTATTATTTATTTTAATAAATTTTATACTTTTTAAATGGACTTGTCCACCCAACTTTGAAGGGTCATAAAACAAATAATATGCAATATATAAAACCAAGAGGTATACAAGCTACTCTAAAAGTTTAATATGTTTACGATTTTTATTAGTATTTCGTTATTTTATTCATTAGTCAACATCCCTATTGATTTGCGGGCCGCTGTTGTTCAGACAATTATTGTTCTTTTATTGCTGTACGAGTGAGTTTACGAGTGATGTCTACTGGTGATGGGAAAGATGTTATTATTATAAGTAATACAAGGAAAGCTGCGTAGCTTTCTTAAAAATCCGAACATTACCTTAGCTTGATTTTTACAACTTTTCATGTCCAATACCCTACCTAACTCCTACTATCCCTCCTCCTACTCCTACTATACCTACCTACCTATCTCCAACTACTTAAATCTCTAATGGCCGTCCCCCAAAAAAATATTACTCAGTAAAGCTAGGGTTTTCTAGGAGGACGGTGCCGTTATATTACGGCCGTAAGTTTAGCAGCGTAGAACGTTGTCTATGTAAAAAATACGGCGCGCCATATTGTTTACATACTTACACAACGTTCTACGCCGCTAAATTACGGCCGTAATATAACGGCACCGTCATCCTAGGAAACCCTAGCTTAAGAGATGGGATTGGGCACACCATGGATCAGTTACCGTAACTGTTGTATGGGGATGCATACTGAGGAACTAATGGCGCCACAAGCGTTTGTCCTAAAATCGTTTGATTGGCTGTTTCAAATATCAAGTGTCATTTCTGACGTATTTTAACCAATCACATCCATTGATAGCGGTCGCTTCGCCGCTAGCGCCATCTAAGCTTTGCGTGGAGATCCCCGACAACAAATTGATCAACAGTTGATTAACAAAAGGCAACGATTCTTTAGTAGACGTAGGTTACTTAGCTTAAGCGCTTATTACACCATCCTGAATATGGGATCCGGAATTTAGTGTCCGATTTAGGACGAGAAATTCAGTCGCCAATTAGACCGTCCTGAATGTCGGATCCGATATCACAGCTTTACGATCATACAGTTGTTAAACGAATGTTCTTGTAGCCGTAAAAATACATAGCTAGGTAAATAGGAGGTATATGTAGGTAGCTAGGTAGGTACGTGTCATTTTCAACGCTTATCTGAACTAGTTTTTAACCGACTTCATCAAAAGGAGGAGGTTCTTAATTCGATTGTATACTTTTTTTTATCGTTATTCGCGCGTATCTTCGACATTTATGGAACGATTTTGATGATTATTTTTTTGTTCGATTAAGGTTTTTTGCGAGATGGTTCCATTTAATTTTTTTTCAAATCGGTTCAGTAGTTTTCAAGTAATCCCGAAAATACTATGACTTTACATCAACTGCCTACCTTGACGACTTTGTTATTTATGAACCGAATTAGATGATTGTTTTTGTTGGGAGAGGGATACCTTTGTGTAGTCTTTTTAACAGACTTCAAAAAAGGAGGTATTCAGTTTGTATATGTATGTATGTTTCTCCGCGATTATCTCACGTTTGGCTGAGCCGATTTTACTACCTAAATAATATACCTACACTACCTAATACAGAAGGTACTTACACTAAAAATAAAAAAAATAAAAAATTGTTTAAAAAACAAAAAACCGACTTCAAAAAACCTGCCTCTAAAAAGCAAGAAATAATATATAAATCATTAGATACGCATCATTGTTATAATAAAACACGTCTATTGAAGTCGGGTGGGGCTTTTAGAATAAAAAAAGAAAGTAAGAAAGTTGTAGTACGTTAGTACTATTATATATTCTGTGGTTGTAGGTACCTACTCCAGCCCCACCCGCCCTAATTAGCTCTTCAACTATTGGAAGCCGTAACATCGAATATAAGTACTGTAGGTTTAGATACACTGTACCTAAGCCATCTTTTATTGTCCCCAGCGTGTCAGACGACAACAGCGGGAGGTGGGCGTTGAAAAACGTGGAGCGAGGCTACTTCCTGGGGTCCAGCTCGGACAAGCTGTGCTGCACAGCCAAAGTGCCTGGAGACGCGGAGCTATGGCACGTGCACCTGGCTGCCAGGCCACAGGTAACTGGCCCACAGCAGATTGACCACAATCAGAGGATCTAGCCATCGCTTACGCTTCCGATTCGACAGATGTTGACAATCGATCCGCGATCTCAATCGATCTCAATCCGCGCACAACGGGGTTGGCTACATTTATAGTAATGTGTGTTACTTTTAAAACTTTACCTACATACAATCTGCGAATGTAACTGTTTGTTGTGCCAAATAAATAAATTTTAAAAAAAATCGATGTTTCGAAAGCGAAGCGATAACGAAGATTTTCTGGAGGGATACCTAGCTAAATAAATAATCTAACGCTTACAGTAAAACATGTAATGGAACTTCGCGGAACTTCTTTCAATCTTTGATCATGCTATGATACCTAATTATGAAAAACTTAAAAAAATCCACTTTTCCTGGATGTAAAAACATATTTTCACTTTCATACTCGCCGAGAGAGCACTCCGTTTTTTTTGTAAAAGAAATACTTAGGTACTTACTTATATATGGAATAGGGTTATTAAGTGGTAACTAGCATTGTACTTAAGTATTGTACAAGACTTGTACACTGTCTGATCTGACGCATTAAAGCTGCTGATTTCTGATATCAATATAAAAATACAATCAATGATTTGCGAAATCCCCGTGAAAGTTGAGCATTCACCTCCTTGGTACTTGTCTTAACATTTTAACGCTGACTCAGCGTCGGTCGTCCGTTTCGCATCGTCACTGCAAACACTGCGCTCCGATCGACGAGTGAAACGACCGACGCCCGCGCATTCCTGCACCACTATCTTGATTTCATCTCCGTATTGTACTATTATGTATTCTGTGGTATCGGCGTGATAAAATGCATCCAAGACAAAATCAGTAGAGGAATACCGACTTTATAACTCAGCAGTTGCGTCCCAATTTACTTCGGCTTTAAATTATCTAGTCTTGTAGATAATCTTGACGTTGTAAACAAAACGGCAGACGAGGTAAATTTATACCTGATAAGAAAATAACTGGAGTAGATATTGACCGGCTAGGAATTCGCGATGCACTATACTAGATCTAACTGCGAATGGTATGTTGTGCGTAGGAGTTAACGTAGTAAACATAGGTTCAAACAAATATTATTTTCCAGCCACATTGCAGAGCGATGGAATAATTTCATAACATTTTAGATGCAAGAAAGTAGTGCAAGTAAAACTAGTGTGTGGACTGTGGACCGGACCTATCAACCGATCATAAAACTACTTATAATTTCTTATTCTCACTCCTGTGAATATCATCCTTTTATCTTTATCATTATAAAGTATCCATTTTCACAATGGTCTTGTGCTCGGGAATTGTGATTTGTTTTTATCTTTTCTACAAAGTTTAGCTACGATAATGGCGATTTATTATCAACATTAATTTCCTGATTTTGCGCGCCAAACAATCGTGAACGCCTAACTACCGTTGGCACCCTGCATTTTAGCTCGCAGGTCTCACAGATTTGGTGATTCCAGGTGAACCTACGCTCGATCGGACGCAAGCGGTTCGCCCACCTGTCGGAGTCCCTGGACGAGATCCACGTTGACGCCAACGTGCCCTGGGGCGAGGACACCCTGTTCACCCTCGAGTTCAGGGCGGATGAGGGCGGGAAATACGCGCTACACACCTGCAACAACAAATATCTCAGCGCTGGAGGAAAGGTCAGTTGGAAACGTACATAGATAGTAACTATTTACCTGTAATACAGTACGAGGCATATATTTTGAATTTTTTTCGAGTGGGGATAAGTTCGCGCATGTGCTCTTGTGAGCGACCAATAGCGCGCCCCTCTCCCGCCGCCCGCGCACCTCACCGCAACGCATGCCCAAAATACGCATTCCGCGCAATCCCCACCTGATTTCAAGATATTATATGCCTTGTACTGGTACCTACCCCGCTTTATTACGACCCCGTATAACGCGGATTCGCTATAGCGCGGCTTTTAAATTTTCGCGCAAAATTTCCCCGCTTTACGCGAGTGCACTGATTGGTCACCGAATTGATATTTGATTTACTTACGAGCGGCAAAGCACGCCACCTCAGTTGATATTTACCTATTATCTATTATATATTATTGCATTATTGTGTGTTTTGAGTTAAATAAGTGTTTAGAATGCCTCCAGAAAAGAAAAAAGATTGTAAAAACTTGGAGAAGAAAGAATTTAGAGTTAAAGTTATTTGCTATGTTATTATACTTAGCTATGGATCATGCCGTTATACCTACGCGAAATTCACTTAAGGCGATTTTCCCTGGAAAGCATCTCTCGCGTAAAGCTGGCTATCTGTGTTTGGGGTAAATGCGCTCTTTTAGGGTAAAAGATTTGACGATTTAAAATGCTTATTATGTGAGCTCATTTAAATAAAGATATTTTCATTTCATTTCAATTACAATGAAAATCTGTTACTACAAGTCATTTCAGCATCATTCTTCTTAGTACTTATAGTATAAGTAATTAGGTAGGTACTAAATTAATATTGTGCACGTGGTGTTCGGAAAACACTGAACGCAACAAACAACATTTACTGCACTTATATATTTTGATTATAAATAGCAGAATGACACTAGTGAAAGTAGATAAGTATTAAAAATTTATTGATATTATCGTCATCAAAATTTATGTCTGTACTATGGCACTTATTTCCACAGTAGAGACCGATTGATCTTAATAATCCTGTGATAAGTAAGAAAGCGTCTTTAAAGGCCCACGTGCCAGATGTACCTATATTGTTTCTGCTGACCCACAATCCACCTTTTACTAAAAAAACGCATTGAAGCGAACTTCCATGTGAAACTGATTCGATCATACTCTCGATTCAAATCGCATTGAACGCGCGTCGCCTGACATTGCGCCTTTACAACGGCAGTTTTTTACGCAATGTTTACGCGGATTTGTTGACAAAACATCGTCATACTATTGTCACATTAGGTACCTACTAATTTTAATTAATTGCTGGCCATTTTCAAACTTCGTAAGTGAAGGTACAGAATCATGCGTGAAGATAAAGTTTAAAGACGAGTAGGTATATGCGCGCTTTACCGATCATTAGCACAGACTTTCGATACGTCCTGTTGTCTGTATTTCCACGGGGTTGTTATGTTTTGGTAATCAGCCAGGCAGTTATTTTACTACTATTTAGGCTATAACATTTTCTAAATCGGATTTTTAAGTCCCCACTGCTAAAGTATGGGATGCTATAATAAACATTTTATTTTCCAAGTCACTGTCTTGATGCTCCCGCGGGGCGACATAATGATTTATTAGCAAACATTGTCTGCCACAACAAGTGGACGTGGTATAATTTCTGTTCGATTTGTATGAATATTGAGTGTGGGAACCTCGACGGGAGCGGAAATGGAAACCTGAGAAAATCACTCGTTTATGAAACTACTTAATTCGCATTGTTGTTGTAGTGTAGACAAGAAAAACGTTTCAAGTGGACGGATGTGGACGGTTTGATATTAAGTTTATGGGCTAGTTAGTTTCACATTCCATGGTTAGACAGAAATTTTGCTATTAATTTCAATAATATGGAACAGAATTTCTAAGGAATTTACCTAGGTACTCAGTTTGGGAACAGATCCAGTCATAATAGTTAAATACGGTACCACCCGTGCCTGGCAAGCAACGGGGTTATGTGGGGCTCGCTCCGATTGAAGCCATCTCACTAAACTCCCTCCCTACTATGCTCTCTAAGACTCTGGACGAGCGGGATCCGGATCGGACTGTACAATGCGGGCAACAGGTTGCCTGCCTGCTACCCGCTTGTCTCACTATGGAGCAAGTAGCCGCTGATACCGCACTCTCCGCCCGATCCGCTTGCGTCTGTGTTGGCTCGCATAACGGCCTCCTCGCAGACGCTGGCAGCCTCCTGTGAAATTACATATTCGCAGAAGGTGGCCGCCGCTCGCCATTCACCCTCACTCTAGAGAAATAACCCTGAAAACTTTATGTGTATTGTTTTCATTTGTCACAGTTGCTGGACACATGCACCCCCGTGTGCCTGTTCAGCGCGGAGTATCACGCGGGCGCGCTGGCGCTGCGCGACGGCGCCGGCGCCTACCTCGCGCCCATCGGCTCCAAGGCGGTGCTCAAGACGCGCTCCACCGCCGTCACGCGCGACGAGCTATTCTCGCTAGAGGACAGCCTGCCGCAGGCCGCCTTCGTCGCCGCACTCAACGAGAAATACGTCTCTGTCAAACAAGGTATGTGTGGACCTATTAAAAATAAATAAACACATATTTCATAATTATGTAATTGAGTGATTTTGCAATGAGGAGCAGGAAACTCCCAAGCACCTCTTATGTGATGTGGACCCCTAATCCACAAGCGTATCCATCGGGGCGACACGTAATCGACCCGGAGGAAATAAAAACTCTTAAAACCAGGAAAATACTAGACTTCCTGGACGCCGCAGGGCTTAAAGAGTTACTGTGCTAACAACTCCATAATTACGCTGTATCATACATAATGTTCACACCCCTATTGTATTAATTAATTGCTATAAGTGAAAACCTGTAATTGGCTTTCTGTTTAACATATTGTAGCTTATAGTAATATTGTTGCTGTTGGTTTTCCAATAAAATAAACAAATAAACAAACAAATAATTAGGTGGCGAGTCACAATAGATCTTTTAGGTCGCAGTGACTACAGCTCTATTAGAGCTGCAGAGCCCCTAACACTCATATACTTAGTATACTTAGTAGTCCGAGCTGAAACATTGCATAACTGGCTCTCTAGTGCCGAAAAGAACTGGTGGTATCATTACCCGCGCGCGTGAAAAGCGAGGCGCCAGATTGAGCGTGGATTATGTATTATCTGACTCAATATGATTGCACATTGCACCAAATAAAAAAATATCAGCATAATAATCTATCTAGGTGGCTTGGCTACCACGAAAAATTATAATTCTCACCCAACCAGAACCATAATGATCCCAGTACCCTTAGCACGAACAGCTATCGAGAAAAAAACGTGCGTAAAATTACTCGATAGAGAATTATCTATGGAAATTTTAGTTTCGCTATTCGGCGTTAGATGGCGTTGTACAAACTTCCAGTACAAAATTGCACTATCGAATGATTTTACGCGCGTTATTTTTTTCGATAGCTGTTCGTGCTAAGGGTACTGATCTAAACAGAATTACCTATCTCAGTTAGAAATATCCATGTAAGTTCTGGGTAGGTAATTAATTGATTACTGACTTCAATATTTACCAAGTCTTGAAATGCTTATTGAAGATTAATAGATCACATTTACAAATTGTGACAAACATTGTTCGGACGCATTCATGGTAAGATATGAAGAGCTCCAACAAAACCAAATTAACCATAAACAGACAAAAATAAATTAGGCATTAGTAAAAAGACCAGTAATTTTTTTGTAGCATAATCTTGAGTGCATCTTCGCAATGAAGCGAAAAATGTTATGTTGGCAACGACGCGCGACAGTTTCCGGCATCGAACGAAAGTTGATTACAAGATGATTGCGGGGCAGAAATGGCAGAATATGAGCAATCAACTGGATTATTTCCGAGATCAATTGAGTTTTTATATCCGAATGCTGATTGAGCAAAACATTCAGATAATAAGTGTAGGTACCTACCTACCTACTTGATTAGGTACTATTGTAATCAAGTAAAATTACTGAACTTCTGAATTTTATTACTTAGGTAGGTAGGTAGTCTTATGTTGCGGAATCAACGATATGTATAACCATCTCAATGTTTTCTTTTTCTTACATTTTTTTCTCAAACGTGCAGGTTTGTATGTAGGGTATCTTAGTACTTTTCTTATGCAATAAAATTTTTATTAGCATGTTCCTTCAATTATTACCTTAATTGTTTTGCCGATGACGCCTTTATCTCATGACGGGTCAACGGACGTTGCAGATAGGGTTGCCACTGTTTGAAACTTTTTTATTTTATTTATTTTTAATGTTAGGTAATGATTTATACTTAAGTAAAATACCTAGGTACGTATACCTACATCAGTAGTCAAGAAGAATTAATCTTATATTCCATCGATTTTGAGAGTTGAAATCACTTATGGAAGAAGGAACGGACAAATCTGCGAAAACTTAGTTATTCCATCTATTGTAAATCTATTGTTTCGCCCACAGGGGGGCGGCAAATTTATTGTAAATCAAATATATTGTATGGCAAATAAGAACTTTTATTGATAACATTTGATAGATACCCCCCCTCGGTACGCACATGCTGTGTTAGGGACCTTTTTGGTATTGATAAGTTAAGTACGTACACGTAACAGCTATAACATTTTGATTAGGTAGGTAGGAATAATAATCAAAAATTTTTAAATTTGAGATTTTTGCATTCACACACAATGCTATCTTTACACAATACCAAATAATATACTAGAAAAAATACGACTCGCACCACATCAATACTCAGACGGGAATCGATCAATACTCAGACGGGAATCGGCGATGTCACTAGTGACTCGGTAGCTAAGCGGTCAGAGCATTGGACCGGATATCCAAAGGTCGCGGGTTCGATTCCCGTCTGAGTATTGATCTGGTGCGAGTCGTATTTTTTCTAGTATATTATTTGGTATTGTGTAAACAATCAAAAAGTAACTCTAGAAAGTGGCAGCCCTTACTGGTCCGAGCCGAGCCACAATGGCGGCGTGTCGTGTTCTTAGAAGCAAACAATACTGTTGCGCACGCGCATGGCTCTGCAGTTAGCACACGGGCAGAGTGAAATGCAACGATTGACGAAGGTGAACACCGCACCATTAGCACAATTGAAATCTCTTTGTTATAAACATCTACTTTAGTTTACTTTACATGTATTTTACGAGTTGTAAAACTACGAATTAAAAAATACTTAACTTCTTTTTTAAATTGCTATAAACCTTTGTGGGGTGCAGTTCCTTATTGAATTGATTTAAAATTTCATGTAAATACTTAAGCTTAATTAATCTAGAATTTAATATTGCACTGGTCGGTAGGAACTTAGAATTGTAGGTACCTATATCGGAACAGCCTTTGCAAAGAACTTAGAATGTTATATCAGAACAGAGGGTAGGTAACGATAGTAAAGGATATTCCACAATTATTGAGTAGGTAAAGATGCCTAATAATCAGCCTGTCCTCAAAATTCTGTAAATTTTGTGAATTCGCTTCGCTTCTATTTAAACTTAAAACGAAGTAATATACTATTAAGTCTATGTTTATACTTACTTTTTCTTACCTTCAATAAATTCTTGAGAAGTTCTACTATCACCTCACTTGAAATTAAACGTTGAATACAGTAAATCTGAACAAAGTATGGATAACAAACAATGGTTGTAGTTGTAGCCCTCTTGGTGCCGTGCCGGAGCCGCGTAAGTTACGAGCGATTAGCGCTTATGGATATGCAAAGTCACGTACCAGACCTTAGGATACGGAAGTATCACAGCGGAGCTGACGGGAATGTGGTTTTGTTTCTATCTCACATTGGGAATGAATTTCTTGGCCACATCTGAGTTTGCTTATGTGACAGTGTAGATAAAATCAAGAGTCGAAAGTAAATGATCGTTGACAGACATTTCGTTAAGAGTCCAAATAATCAATTTACGTCTACTTAAGTACTTAATAGGTACCTACTCACTTGTACTATTATGTATTCTGTACCTACTCTAGAAATAAAATCTGTTTGCTAGGTACCTATGGTCGTGCAACTAACTGTTCATTAGTTATAAGTATTCTGAGACCTTGTGTAACTTATTTAAATGCCAAAACATTGCAATCGCATTTGAGTAAAAATATGTAATAAAGTAAAAATATATAAAAAATATATGATAAGAACAGCAACATTCACCAGTTTAATACAAGAAATAAAGATAAACTTGCCGTTCCAAGATTTAGGCTTGCAAAAACGAGAGGTTCATTTATGGGGAAAGGCCTTTATTAATAAAGTTCCACAACAAGTGATTGATCTTCCTTTGCATGAATTTAAAAACCATGTTAAAAAAACGCTCATGGGTAAAGGTTATTACAAAGTTGACGATTATCTTAAAGATCAAAATGCGTGGAAATGATGTAACACATAACTTGCTAATATAAGAACTTTGTTGAAGTAATATAATAAGTCTATGTTGTTGCCAATAATCCTGTCACCCTGTTGTAATTATCTGGTAACGATATATTCAAGTTTGTAAATATCGTTACTTATGGCTGTTACAGCTGATAAGTTTCTTGCGCCCGTTCTTCTTCTCAGCTAAAAAAGTCTGGAACGGGTGGTAGGAAAATATAGACGATTCAAAAGTACTTAATAATTAAGTTTATTTGAATAGCTTATTTCACTTTCACTTTCATATTTTTACTTTGAAATAATTACCTAATTGGAGTTAGGCGGTACCTCATCGTCATCAGCCTTTTTTAATGTCCTCACTGCTATGGCACTGGCCTTCGTTAGAAGAGTGGCGTACGTAAGTATATAAACGTTATATGGATAACACACCCGCTAAACGTCTAGGCACAACTCCCGAGGTGCACCCATTATCGGCAGTTCCCGTCACGAGCTGAGATTCACTTAGAAATGTGGATCTGTCGCTCTGTCACGATCACGAACCATCGCATCGGCAATATTGCTCACGATCACACGATTCTATGTTTCGATGGACCATAGAGTACTTAGCTACTACTACCTACCCATTACTACCTACGATTCAAAAGTGCTACAATATTAAGTTTATTTGAATAAAGTGACTTTGACCATCGTGCTATTCGTGCTGGTAAGAATCAACTTCGACTAACAGACTCTTTAATTAATAGAAATACCTATCTTCAATGAATTTGGTTTTCTCATACAACATCATAATCATGTTGATCATAATCAGGTTCGAATCCCACTTCTGATAGATTCGTTTTGCTATATGTACTTTATCATTATTTCCGAAAAATGGAAATGAATTTATGAAAATGATTTTTGAAAATGCATTTACATACCTACTTAGTAACTAAGGTCAATGTGTGGAAGTCCGTCTGGGAGGCAAGTCCATCTAGAGGCCATAACTTCCATTTTTGAAGGACTAGGTTCTTATGCCTCGGTCGTTAAGAAAGTATTACGGAGCTAGTTTGAACTGAGAAACATAGATGTCGCTAACATCATTAGGTTGAAAGAAATCGGTCATCAGTTTTTTTTCGCGTTAAGTACTTGAAGTTGGAGTGTAACGTCTCTTCGAAAAAAAATAAAAAAAATAGAAAATCAATGGAGTTTTTGGAGTTTCTGTGATTACGAAAGTCATTTAGTGATCCATATACCTATTTCTGGTGATGAATTCATTAATATCGCTTGAATTTCATAATTATTACATGCACAAAATATCAACCTTAAAATGTAAATAGTTGGGAAGTCCGTCTAGCATGCACAAGGAAAGTCCGTCATATGCCGGTCTTGCCTCGATTGCAGATATTGTCAACCTTTTCAGCTGCACGTATATTATGTCACTTTTGTCTGACTGTCAATTTTTTGTTTTATAGCTCAAAACGGCGGTACACATGGGATACATACTTATACAAAAAATACAACTAGGTTGACATATTAAAATACTAAATAAATTTGACAGTTATGCAAAAAATATGGTTGAAAAATTTCTGACCTCTTAAATGATAATGAGGGAAGGTAATTGTTAATTTTGCAGTCACTACCTATAATGTTCAATTTGAAATAAAGATTTATGTTTTTACTTAGTATTTAATTTTACGGAAGAAACAATAGTTATGAAAATGTTTGCAACCACTGTCACCAAAGTTATCCGGAGTTAAGCCGGACTTGTCTTAAAATAAAATAAAATGAATTATCATTGAAATCTAAACCGTAAGCTCAATGATATAAAACACATATTTCAACGCCTGTTTTGCATCACTGCTAGAAACTGCTTCATATAGCCTCACTAGTTATGGTTATATTGATACTAGACGGACTTACCTCAAACTGTATGGGAAGTCCGTCTACACGCCGAGTTTTAAAAAAGATCATATAAATCTAAAGATTATTGCAATTAATATTATTTTTAGACCAATAAGTAAATTAATACATTACTTATAATTTCCGATGACACAAGTCACTTTAGAAAGCGTATCTGGTTCAATAAGTTTAGTTAAACTTGAATATTAGAAAAGTATGCCGGACTTCCACACCTTGACCTTACGTGCAAACCCAGTCTAGAAGACTGGCATATTTACTTTTTTATATTAACCTCTGAGAATTACAAAGTCTAGGTTTACTGCAGTGTGAATAGCAAATTCACACCTACGTTTATTAGAAAGCTAAAAGAATATTGAGATTGACAAAGTTTTATCGTAATCTTGGGAAAGTATGCAATCAATAAAGAACGAGCTCATTATACCTATAATCATTAGGTACCATGTGATATCTAAACATTTCAGTCTTTATAGGTAATAAGTAGATAATTTCAGAACCAATTACATTATAAAGTTTTATGCAGAAAATCAAATGTGGAAATCTCAATGCGAGAGAACATTTTGTAAGAGATAAAGATATCTGATGCTCGACGCCTAGTGCCTATTAATTTTATTGCTAGTTAAATCTTACGGTTAATAACCAGCATTTGCGATGCGAATCATACCTACTTGTAATTGTTGTTGTTGGTGGATCCGGTGGCTACACTCGACAGAAAAGTTCGTAATTGCTCGTTTAGAAAAGAAATCTACAATTTTAATATTTCACGGGGCGTTATCGCATGTGCCTAATTAGTTCTAAATTAAAATAAAGTCTTTTAAAATAACGGGACTGCGTTAAATTTGCCGTGTTATTGTTTTCTTACTATAAATATTAATTACCTACCAAGTTAAGGAAGCTAAGGTATACGTTAAATGTAGGGAGGATAGAGGGTTACCCTTAATATTGATTTTGACGAATTTTGCAGATAGGGAAACATTAAGTAGGTACTTTATTTTTAAAAATAATTAGAACTGCATTCAAAGACTTTTGATAAATCGCTTGTCTTAGCCGACCGAGGGCTTGAAGTCCGGAACTCCGATTTTGGTCTAGCTCCGGAGTTTCGAAGGATTTCAGCATCGTTTTGTAAAACCGGAGTTTCACAACCAAAATCGGAGTTTCGATTTTAAAAAATAATAATAGAAAGCATTTTAATCGCCGTGGCCATATACCCCTGGGCGCTGTTGCAGTCTCTCCAGAGGTGCCAAGTGGATTACAGGTATATCGAGGCGCTGACTGAGGTACTTTACTTATATGAAAATGCCATCATGTCGATCCAATTACAGAACCAGAGCACAAATTCCAATCCAACTGCAGCAATGTGTGAAACAGGGAGATATTATTTCTCCGAAACTGTTCACAGCTGCTTTGGAGGATACTATAAGCTCTTGAACTGTAAAGTACTTGGCAGCAACATTCATGGCGAACAACATACCTTCATTTTGCATATCAGTTCTCACAGCTGAGGCCTTGTAAAACCTGAACATACTCGTAATGCTCGAAAATCTCCGTAGTGTTTTCCTAAAGAGTGGCTCTTAGGATGAACATGGATGGATGGATGGAACATGAACATAAGATGAAAATCATGTCGAATGTCCATGTTGTATTTACCCACTCCTTCATGTTAGGAACAAACCCAATAAGTACTTGAAGTTCTAGACCATTACCTAGGACAGACAGTCCAGTTAAGTAAGTACAACTTCGAGGAAGATATCTCTCATTGATAGTGGCTCGAATGGGCAGCATTCGGGAAGCTTTAAAAAATCTTCGCGTCGAACTTACTTCAGTGTCTCTAGACTAAAGTCCTTGATCAGCGTGTGTTGCCAGTGATGACTTAAGGCAGTGAAACGTGCTCGCTTACTATGGGTCTCATAAAAAGGCTCAATGTCACCCAGCGAGTCCAGCGAACCAGCGTGCAATGGAGAGATCCATGCTCGACGTTTCCCTGTGTGATCGAATCAGAAATCAGTAGGAGATCTAAATTAACCAACATCTCTTTAAGGCTCTCTCTTGATCTTGATAAGCTGAAGTGGCAGTGGACGGGGCACTTAATAAGTAGAATCGACGGCCATTGGGGAAGAAAGGTTCTGGAATGGCGACCGTACACAAAGCGCTTTGTGGGTAGGCTCCTGACAAGGTGGACCAAGGTGGATCTGGTGACTAGTGAAGGTTGCGGGCTCGCGGGGCGCCGCTGGATGCGAGCAGAGCAGGATCGATCTTTGTGGAGATAATTGAGCGAGGCCATAACCAGCAGTGAATGTCGTGTGACTGATATGATGATGAACCAACACTCGGTAAATTTGAGTGGCGTAAAACGTAAGTAAAATGTATTTTTAGTTGAATTATTTGCGCAATAAGCAAGTACCTAAGTGATTCAACTTATTGATTTATCGATAAAAAAGTATATCTTGATTTTTGGTTAGTTAATAACCTCTATAAACACGCTAAAAATACCACTGCAATTTTATTTAAAAAGTGACTGAAAACTCCGGAACTCCGGAACTCCGGAGTTGAAACTCTGAACATCGAAACCAAACTCCGGAGCTGAAAAAAACTCCGATTTTCAAGCTGCCGAGCGCATTTGCAGAAAGATTTGACTGCCTGTACTTGAATCACTGCAGTATGGTTCATGCACCTACTAATGTTGAGATATTGTTCTAAAAATGTAAAATTCAATTCAATTTAATTTAATTAGCTAATTTAATAATTGTATTAATTTTGTATGACCCTGTGTTGGTTGAATAAATACCTAAACATTATTATTATTATTAGCCGGTCAGTGGGGTTAACTAGCTTGTCTTTTTTTCACACTATACCTACTTAGATAGGTTCATTAGTGATCTGTGGGTACACAATTACACATAAGTAAGGTACCTACTTAGATGGTTTGTAGTGCGACTACGATTTCACAACATCTGTAAAATTGTGGCTCGGACTTAGGAAGAATCTACTTATAACGTACTTAGTTAGTTGTTAGTAATCAGCTTTGCCTTTAATTGAAGCATTTTAAAATTGTGCTACCTAATTTGAACGTGAACTAAAAGATTTTAAAGTCTGATCGTGTGTAAAACACAATGAATTGTTTTCTGCAAACTGCACCTTTCCATAAGAATGAATCCAAAAATCCAGAAAATTCATCGACTTGTTGATAATTTATTCCGATCTCGTCTTAATTGCTACCTACATATACCTATTCAACAACTTCTTCGGAATGTAAGTGCGATTTATATATACTTAATTCCACTCTCATTTATTCAAATAGTAGCGTATTGTCGTCGATCTGTGTTCGCCGCAGCTACCTACAATGTATACGGCGCGGGAGCGGGCGCGGCGGTTGCGTCTGCGCAGTTATTCGCCGCAAAAACTCGCACCATTGTGAAGAGTATGCTTTCTAACGTTTTCTACTACACGGATGCTTGCTCCGCATTTCGTGCGGACAGAAGCCAATAAAATTTTATTAGTCAATTATTATCTGACAACCGCCGATTTCCTTATAAACGACATTGATGAAAGAGATTGTGGAAAGAGACAATTTTACATTACAGTTTTCTGCTGGTATTATTAATCTACTTAATCTTCTTCAAAACTGGAGAGAAGTATCAAATCGCTTCCTCTGGTAAACTAGTACGAAACAAAAACACAATTAACTAAAAATAAACAATAAAGTTCAACAAATACCAAAAGAGAAACAAATAATATTAATAAAAAAAACTTACATAATATTTTGTTTTATGACTAAGTATTATATAAGCTTCTTAATATAAAAGTTTAAGTACTTACGTACAATTTTATGGGGACATAAACAAAGTTACCTTTAGGCCTAAATTTTTTAAATGAACATATAAATACTTTCGCTAATTCAGTAGAAAAGCAACCGTACAAGAACTTTATATTATCTATCGAAACACACCAGAGTCACAAAAACCAAGACAATACGTTCCTCAAATAACATAGGAAACCACGGATGAGCGAGCAAACAAACTCGATTGCATGCAAATGAGCAGCAAAAAGGTGTTGCGTCGCGTCGTGGCCGGCGCCTGCGCAGCCCGATGGCGCGCAACGCAGGGCGCCCGCCCACCGGAACACGCACGTAACTGTTCCGACTCATGGCCATCCGGAAAAATAACGGTGGCCTGATGAAGACCTGGGGGTTTATTGTCTAATTTCAAAATCTATCGCAATCGCTTTCATTTGACAATGGATGTAACACATTGCTGCATTTCTTTAGTAAGTTTGTATTAGTGCCAAAAAGAAGCATCAATGTGTTACATTTTCAGACTTTTGCCTACCATCATGTTTGGTTGACACTTAACAGGTTGATTGAAGGCCTGTGACATTTGAATACATATTGCAATTTTCCCTAGAGGAAAAACTGAATTAATAATATTTTACAGAGGACTCAATAGTAAAAGACGTAGTCGGATATTGATTTAAGAGGTTGTGTGTGGTTTGTGGTATCGTCATTGAATCTAATCTACTTACATATTTATCGACAAACGACGCCCTAAATAAGAATTTATTAAACTCCTGTAAAAAAATAAGGAGCTTTAAACTTCGCTTGTTGCTGACCGTCCTGTCTAATTCCAGGAGTAGACGTGACGGCGAACCAGGACGAGATCTCGTCGCACGAGACGTTCCAGCTGGAGTTCGACTGGGCGACGCGCCGCTGGTACATCCGCACGATGCAGGACCGCTACTGGACGCTCGAGACGGGTGGCGGCATCCAGGCCAGCGGGGACAACAAGTTAGTACACCAACACAGATCTTTATCTCATCAGGGAAGATAATTTTTTCTTCTGCTCGATTAGAGATGCCTCGAAGCTTGGCCTGGGAATACAAACTTAAAATCAAAGCTAGTTCTGTTACCTTCTGGGTTTGGAGTTTGGGATTAACACCAGAAACAGAAAAAAATATTGATATTCTGACTTGACATGAATCGACCAAAAATACGGCCCATTCCCGTTGTCCCCCTCTCAATGGGAGAGTGCTTGGCCTTCACCTCACAGATGTTAAGTGATGGTAAGGACGAAGGTGGAAGCGCACTACACCCAGAATCCTCATCACTGAGGAACTGGCTATCTTACCTCTAACTGCCGGAACACAACTATTCTCAAATTGTTGTTATGGCGTCAGACTTAGGTAAGATGGTGGTAGCTAGCTAGGCGGACTTGAAATAAGCCCTAAAACAAATTGTAACTCCCTGGGAATCGAACCCGGGACCCCTGCATCTTACACGGGTGGGCGCACCACTAGACCACAGTGGCGGCTACACTTACACCAATACACAGATCTTGATCTCATCAAGGAAGAGAATTTATTTATTCTGTTCGATTAGAGCTGCCTTGAAGCTTTACCTGAGATGAGAATACAAATTTAAAATCAGAGCTAGTTCTGCTTTTAATATATCAGCTACTAAAATCAATTGAAATTATTAGGGCACAAAAACATTTACAGTGAGATGTTGTGCTCTTAGAAAATGGGCAATCTCCTACCTACTATTTTCGGCTTTTTGAGAATCTGTCCTTTTGAGAATCTGTCCTTATAAGAATCTGTCTTTATGAGAATTAAGGGTCTCTTTGACCATTAGTGTCCTTTAAGTTGCAGAGTTTCAAGTTCCTGGTCTAGGATAATGCTAATAATGTGATCTTCTGCCCAGATCGTCGAACGCCCTGTTCGAGCTGGACTGGCAGGGTGATGGCGCGGTGGCGTTCCGCGCCAACAACGGCAAGTACCTGATGACCAAGCGCTCCGGACACCTGTACGCCAACGCAGACACCATCGACGACAACTGCAAGTACTACTTCTACCTCATCAACAGGTCAGTTTATATCATTATTGTTTAAAATGTGGCGTTCCGCGCCAACAACGGCAAGTACCTGATGACCAAGCGCTGCGGACACTTGTACCGGTACGCCAACGCCGACACCATCGACGACAACTGCAAGTACTACTTCTACCTCATCAACAGGTCAGTTTATATCATAATTGTTTAAAATGTGGCGTTCCGCGCCAACAACGGCAAGTACCTGATGACCAAGCGCTCCAGACACCTGTACGCCAACGCAGACACCATCGACGACAACTGCAAGTACTACTTCTACCTCATCAACAGGTCAGTTTATATCATTATTGTATAAAATGTGGCGTTCCGCGCCAACAACGGCAAGTACCTGATGACCAAGCGCTGCGGACACCTGTACCGGTACGCCAACGCCGACACCATCGACGACAACTGCAAGTACTACTTCTACCTCATCAACAGGTCAGTTTATATCATAATTGTTTAAAATGTGGCGTTCCGCGCCAACAACGGCAAGTACCTGATGACCAAGCGCTCCAGACACCTGTACGCCAACGCAGACACCATCGACGACAACTGCAAGTACTACTTCTACCTCATCAACAGGTCAGTTTATATCATTATTGTATAAAATGTGGCGTTCCGCGCCAACAACGGCAAGTACCTGATGACCAAGCGCTGCGGACACCTGTACCGGTACGCCAAGGCCGACACCATCGACGACAACTGCAAGTACTACTTCTACCTCATCAACAGGTCAGTTTATATCATTATTGTTCAAAATGTCCGCGCCAGCAACGACAATAGACACCTCTCACCGACACTGTATAACCGGAATCTCAAACCAGTTCGAGTACCTACGTGACGCAGCGGTGAGACGGTTTACTCGCATTGACTCATTGACTGTGAGTAGTTTATCCGATAGTGTGGTGGACCTCTCCGATAAAGTTAAACTTCCGATAAATCACCGGTACTTATCATATTTATCGGGAATTAATCTTCTTACTTTGTTTTGAGCAAGTAGGTAGCGTTTATGCCTGCTGAGTACACGATGACGGTAACGTAGGACTATTGCAGCAGCAAGTGAGCGCTGTAGTGTAAGCACTACAATACCAGCGCTAACTTGCTGCTGTGCTCGTGACTGATAGATAGTTTTATTTTAATGATTTGTTCGTATGCCATTTCCAGGCCTATCCTGGTGCTTAAGTGCGAGCAGGGCTTCGTGGGCCCCAAGGGCGTGAAGCTGGAGTGCAACAAGGCCAACTACGAGACCATACAGGTGGTGCGCGGGCCCAAGGGGGCCGTTTATTTCAAAGGTTAGTTACATCATAAAACATCAATTGATGTGAATCTGGATTATTTAGTACGTTATATTTGACTTTCACAAATGTAACATTCTTAAGACATGTTACCTTTTTTCGTTTATTCCCAGTAGTTCCTTCAAAGGAACTAATGGTACTTTTTCCCACTAGTTTCTTCGAAATGATTAAAGTAACTAGTGTGAATAAAAAGTACCATTAGTTCCTTTGAAGGAACTGTCAAAAGGAACTACTGGGAATAAACGCCCTTTTTGAGATATTCAGCGTAACATTTGCTGTCTTCAGCGCCCATATGATAACGTCCGCATTTGTCTGACGCCACGTGTTAACACGCCGTATTTATATGGACGTGTTATAAGATAAGTGTGATCCTAGCGCATACATTTACTATGAAAACCGATGTCATCTGACGGCGTGTTAACGCGTGGCGTCAGTCTGACAAATGTGCCTGCACCTTTAATTTATTACTAACTTTCTTAGGGCAAAACGGCAAATACTGGCACGCGGACGGCGAGAGCGTGACGTGCGACTCGGACAGCGCGCAGGGCTTCCACCTGGAGCTGCGCGAGCCCACGCGCCTCGCCATCCGCGCCGCCGCCGAGCGCCAGTACCTCGCCGCCGCCAAGAACGGCAACTTCCGCCTCGCGGGGCCCGACCTCGGCGCCGCCACGCACTGGGAGTACTAACCACCCCCTCCTGCGCCCGCGCCGCCGCCGCCCCGGACGAACGGAAGGACCTACCCGCGACTGTTTATAATTTTCCAATCGAACGTGCAAATGTTTTACAGAAAGGTTTACGGCCGATTTCAATCATCTATCTTCAGTAAGAGCAACTGTTAGAGTTTGGTCAACGAAAGTTGAGACTCGGTTGGAAATGGAACTAATTTTGCGCCTTATTTTAAGGTTCAGTTTCCAATAACTTAACCTCTAAACGTTATTTTAATAGGGAAAGTGGCACCGTCATTTTAATCTCATCTTTCGTTGACCAGACTCTATTTCCCGTCATTTTAGGGTCCATGTAAGGATGGTTGCGGGGGTCATATTTTTATATAGAAAACGTAAAGTTGTAGGCACAAAAAAAACATACGACAAGCTAAAGAGATTCTCTAGTTGCTACAAGTATTAAATAGCGTATAAACCTCACAGATTATCACCAAAGCGCTTGCGTAGGGTCATATTTTTAGCGTATTTAATAGCGGAAACGTATTGAATTCTACATCAAAATACACTTAACGTACCTACTGTGAAGTAGCTCCAATAACTTTTTTTTCAAATGATGATTTTTTTTCATACGAAAAACATCGGAAAAGTGCAGAAGTGAGGTTATTTTCCATACTCTTTACACGTAAAGAAAAATACAGAGACAAATATTTCCGCATAACCGAGCCTTAACAGAAATATCTGGGCAACAAATCTTTAGTAAACCTATCTCTTACTGAGTTATTGAAATCGGCCGTTAGGCGATAAATAAAATGGACATCGATTCGAAAGTCAAATGGGTTCTTTGATCAACTTTTAAAAAATGTGGCAGGTAGGCTTATTTATAAATTGTCATTTCCGTTCGTCCTCGGTGGTGAAATAAAGTTTATAACTATCGCACACGAGTCTCGAGTTGATAAGATGATGTTGCGTTGAAAAAAGTTCCTTGGAATAGATTTCAAATTAATAGTTTTATTCCAAGTTTTGTATTTTTGAGATACGTTTCAGTGTTATTTGACTCTTCACGAGAAATGTGTGCGATACTTTAGTTAGCTCGAGCTAGTTATACCAATACGATAAGCTCTGAGAATTCCGTTGTCTGTGACTGTGCGATACGATCCGGACATAAAATGAGTTGATCCAACTAACCGTGACGTTAACTATTATGAAATGTATTAAGTTTGCTGTGGATTACGACTAATAAGCGTTTATTTAGATCGACTCGAAGTCTAAAGAGTTTCACTGGTGACTAACTAAATCTCCAGTGAGTTTCTTTAGACCACAAATACTCTCTTCCGATTGTTTTGTATTCTGCTAGGCGTGAGACTTAATGTCGGTTGAAAATGTGAACACAGCGGCGAGCGTTTTCAGTTGACGCCATTTTGAACATAACGATCGCCATTTTGCGTACACGTCAATGTCACCAATATGGCGGTCTCCGAACGAGCCAAACGGCCGATTCCGCCGGGAATCTGCTGCCAATGGATACAATAAATAAATAAAAACCGGAATGTAAGTCAATGAGCGTGTGCATTGTCGTCATACATTTCAGCAATAAAAAAAATACATTCACAAAGGTGTCGACTGGCGCTCCCGCTTGCATTTAGTACGGTTAAGGTGTGTAACGCGCGAGTGTAGTGCGAATGTGATCATATGAAAATATCGCTTCTCTTTAATTATATTAATAATCATAGATTATTTTCTTATTATTGGTAGATCTGCCGACACTATTGCTTGTTTCGAATTTATAGTTTTTTATTTTTTGTGACCGTCACTCGTAATGCTTGAAATTATTTATTTTAGATTTACGGTATCGATATGAAATTTTATATACCTAAGTATCGAGGGACATTGGGGTTTTTCGAGAATATTTATTGGATATTGTAGTGTCTAGTCGACGGGTTTTGTATGTTTTTTACCAACTCTGTTCTCGTATTCCGAACATATTAGTAGGTTAGTGAGACGAACACCAAGACTGAACCCTACAAAGTGGTAACAGTAAATTCATTGTACCGTAATTAATATTTAAGTTATCAGGGACTGACGCAATACCAGACGCGTCGCTCAGCGTAGTAACCTCCCGTCTGGCTCACACCTAGTTAAACAAGCTAGTTAAGTTATTGTAAGTAACATTGGTAGGGTTAAGCTCTCCGAGACAGTCGCTTCCATCCATTCCATGCTTGTGTACCAAACCACGTGGGATTTTGAGATTTTTTACAATTTTTTACATGAAAAGATATTTATAAACTGGTGCATAACATTATCTTGTATATAAGCGATCTATTTCCATCGTTTTGAAGTGTCGACTGTACCGCAAAGTAAACGTAAGTTTGTCAAGTAATGAACAAATATTTTTTTTATTAAGTATTTGTACTGCAATATTCTGATCCTGGAAATTCATATTTGTACGATAATGTCTTTGTAAACTATTAATTAATAAATTATAATCATATTGTAAACGGATAATGTTTCATTTCAAACTACCTACCTCCAAGGAATGTGACAACTGAAGCAACGTCCACTGCATCGGATTTGTCATTTGTATGGATTTCTACGGCGCGGAAATGCCGATGCAGTGCACGCAGTTCCATACAAAATAAAAATCCGTCGCTCCGATTCCGATGCAGTGGACGCGCACCTTTAGATCTGATATTATAATTTTGTCTTGCTAGTTATATAGTTAAAGTGATCTTTAGGAATATGATTTGAAACTAAACACAGTAAATGTATTGAAAAACTTATATATTTTAATTAAATAGTTACATTAATCTTTACAGTTTCTCCCTAGCTAGTGACACAAATTAGCATCGATGCATTTTATTGGTCAAAATTAATAATATATTAAAAAATAATTTATCTACATAACTGATAAACAAATCGATAACCATTTGAACCTGCTAGTTAATAATAAAAAATGTAAAGCGAAAAAAACAATGGTGCCGATATTGCCAGTACTAAACTCAGTGTGTAAATGTTATTAAAAAATATATTGCTCGTGTGTGTGTCTATGATAAAAAAATGCTAGTTACAGAGTAGACTTACATTAAATCTGTACTGGCAACAACCGCCGATGAACTGAACATACATAATTTACCTAAATCGATCAATACTAAACAAATAATGAGGATTGTAAAATTATATCAATAGCATACACATATAAAGTGGAATATTTTGTACGCAACAAACACACACGTTGTAAAGCGCAGGGTTTGGACTGGACAAGGTAATAGGGATGTTGACTAATGAATAAAATAACGAAATACTAATAAAAATCGTAAACATATTAAACTTTAAGAGTAGCTTGTAAACCTCTTGGTTTTATATATTGCATATTATTTGTTTTATGACCCTTCAAAGTTGGGTGGACAAGTTCATTTAAAAAGTATAAAATTTATTAAAATAAATGATACCTTTAATTAGTCCGTAAAATGTATAGCAAATTTGTCTAAGAAACTATTTTGATAAACACAATATTTAATATAGCTGCCGAACAAATTTCCTACGCGTTGCATACAAACTAGCACGGCGTGACGTCATAACGTGCAAGCCATTAGTATGGAGCGTTTTTGATCGAGTCCATTTGTGCGCATTTCACACTGTGATATCTCGGGCAGTTTTCATGCTAGCAAATTAATTCTTTTACCAATGTTTCTTTTTTTGAGAGGTAATTTATCTAACATAAAATAAAAAAATAGTCAACATCCCTATTATATAATTATATATTTAAATGAACTTGCCTCTGTTTTACCGACTGAAGAATATACATAAGTAAAGTTTTAAAGAACTTAACATCATTTATTGATAAATACTAAATGACATTCCGATTTTAATAATAAGGTTATATTAATCACCAAACAAGGAGAATAAACGACAAAATGCAAGTCAAAAAATATTCAAAGGCAAGCTCAGAATCCTAGTTCTTACGAAATCACTTCCGCAATATCGATATTTTGTTACCAGGATTTTATCACGATATTTCAATAGTAAATACCTTCTATCCTCACATAATTTATTAACGATTGACTGAAGGAAACAATATATCGATATAACCAAAGCGTCTGCTACTAAACTCATACTGTAAATAAATCACAATTATGTTGACTGTACCCGACTGCGAACATAGAAATGATATAATCTAAAAAGACGTCGTCATATTCAATAAAAAAAAGTTTTAGAAAAATTTGCTTTTTCTGTGCAACAGTTTTTTTATATCCAACAATTATAGACACCACCGTAGCATGACGAGCACAAGCTCGAAAACAATTGTGTCTACGTCGAAATGTTAAAAATGACATCCCGATGTAGACATATCTTTTGTTTATCTGTCAAAAACGACATTTATATGTAGACAATATTTTGACCGGGGCGCAGCCCAATTAAACGAAAGTCTAGGAACTTTAAAGAACTATGATAACTGCAAAGTATATAGTAGTGTGGATTCGGTTGGCAACGACTTAACTAAATTGACAGGATTAAACTAAATTTAGTTTTCCATCCGTCTCTTTTGGTATCGAAAAGACAAGACCAGGATGCTAAAATTAAGTTTAGTCCTGTCAATTTAGTTTAGTTGTACCAACCGAATCGACACCATTATATAGTGGAGTAACTCAGCAGTTTTGTCAAGGCAACGATTAACTGCGAAATACACCGGATCCGTACACGTAGGCGTGCACGTGCACGTGGACGTACTATTACGTTGTAATGTCAGGTACTTTGAGACATGGCACACCGCTTGCGTGGCTACTTGCATGTATACGTCACGCAAGCAGTGTGCCATGTCTCATAAAGTTCAGTACTGTAGTAATTAGTCGTTATTCGTCATTCATTGCTAAAACAAAGGAGTTACCTCGCTATAGAAAAATATATTTGGTGTCGATTCGTTGCAGCACGACTTAATTAAATTGACAGGACTAAAACTAAATTTAGTTTTCTTTACCGAATCGCCGCCATCATTATTATACTGTTACCGTGCGTTCACATTCACACAGCGGTCCGTTTTACAGGACGTTTTTAACGGATTCATCGATACTGTGAAGGAATCCGGAATATTGTGTTGTGTTGTGTGTGAACACGGTCATACAACTACATACGCCATCGCCGAACGTATACGTATCCGATAAAACGGACCTGTAAAACGGTACAGTATTTTTACTGAATACGATATACTACATATACAAGGTTATTTCAGTAACAGAATCGATTGCAATTTTTTTTTTAAATGTTATATTTTGACTAAATAATATTTACAAAACCATAATTAACGCACACTCTACTAACGGGACAACACAAAAAGCTTCGTGAGTTTTTAAGGTATCATTATATTTTTTTTAAACTGATTTTGAAAATGAAAATATGAGACCCGTGTTTCGGCTTTCGTATATGTATACAAAAAATGTTGTATACGTCAAACCCTAATAAAAACGTATCCGATAAAAAACGGACCTGTAAAATGAACTGCTGTGTGAATGGGTACTTAGTAGTGTGTGTGATATCGTGCAGTGTTTAGTGAGGGTAGCCAGGGGCTTATTGTTTAATTTCAAAATCTACCGCAATCGCTTTCAGGATGTGATACGTTGATGTTTCTTTTTAGCACAAATAAAAACATACCAAAGAAATGCAGCAATGTGTCACATTCATCTGTCAAATGAAAGCGATTGCGAAAGATTTAAAAAATTAGACAATAAGTAGGCTGTTCGCAGCCGGGCCGAGTGGAGGGCGACATTATCATATTATTACAAAACTGGTATCTAAGGCACGTTTTACAACTCGACGCCATTAGCCGCCACCGGTGCGCCTCGCACAGTTCAGTCTAACATTACCACTTGTATTAAGAGGATTGTCAACCACGTGGTCTCCATACAAACGGCGATAACGTTTCCCACCCTCTAAACCTTAACCTACAGTAATTAATTTTTGGTATTTTTTTGAAATGCCTAAATACTAGGGCTGTACGTTTTGATTTTTTAAATATCTATAATAGATTTCGAAATATTTGCATTTTAGTGATTTCATACAAAACACAGAAGTGCCAATATTTTCAAATCTACAATGAATATTTTAAAAATCAAAACGTACAGCCCTAGTTTTTAGGCATTTCAAAAACATACCAAAAATTCATTGCTGTAGGTTAAGGTTTAGAGGGTGGGAAACGTTATCGCCGTTTGTATGGAGACCACGTGGTTGACAATCCTCTTAATGTACAGCGTAATTTTATTTTTAGTCACCTAAATTAATTATATCAAAGGAATTTATATTTTTGATTTTTATATACATTTTATTGACAAAAATTATATTTAATTTTTGTTTTATTTTATTAGTCATTAAAAACATTTAAATATTTACATACTTTTTATATGGACAATATTTTACTGAACTATGAGCGGCCATTAACACCATTATATAACATTTACCTAATCTAGCTCCGTCTAACTTGTATATTTAAATCGTAGACATAGACAACTCACAGACAAAGTTACTATTCCAATAAAAGAAGCATATTGGTCTACACAGTGACTATTTGTATGTTTCGAAAGTATTACGTAAAATAATACCTATTAAATTCATCCCTTTGTTATAGTACCAGCTATTGTTGTTTTGTTTAACAGCTTTATTTTATACCGACGGAGCTTTTGGCGGCCTACACGACTATAGCTAGGGTCTAATTTTGCTTAACTTTCATCTGTGGGACAGTTTGTATGAAAAAAATACAGTGACACCAATATTTATGAAAAAGTCAAGAGATGATTTATCAATTAATCTTTAAACCGTCTCACAGCTGAAAGTCAACCAGAATCAGCGCTCTAATTTATTACACGTCACAGCATTATCCAGTCTATGTAAAAAACTTTCATTTACATTACATACTTTGTATACTGTCCTAACTGTCTTACGTTACTTTAAATTTGTTAACCTACCACCACGTACCGACGCCAACAAATCCAACGAGACCAATTTATCATAAAAATAAAGAGAGGGTAGAAGTTAAGCTTAGCACGCTCGCTCGAGCGACGCACACAGACATTTCTCATCGACAAGGAATCTCAGACGAATCTTGAAAAAGCGTGACGCAGTGTTGTCACTCCGTGAGAACTGTCTATACCGGGTGTAACAAGACACTTAACGAAGCCGAGGTCTACGTATTCTGCCCATCATCAGGACCATTTCTGTTCAAAATTATTGCTGGGAAACGATTTTAATTTTTGGTGTTAAAAAAGCATTGCATGTAACGCGTACAAGAGACCGCGTCTGCGAGTGAATGCTACACAGCTGCATTCGGCCGCGTTGAAAGGCAACGTGCATGTACCATGTACGTGCTCATGAAATACATTGAGTGATGACTTTTTGAAGCCATTGTTTGTTACGAAATACATAAAATTTTGATAATGATTCTGTAGACAAAAATTAGAAAATAATGAATAAAATAAGATTTCAAAAAAAAAAATTTTTTTTTTTACTTTGACCTTCAATAACTTCGTAGCTATTAGTTTCCCAGGTATAGTCTAAAAGACAAAAATGGTCCTGATGATGGGCGGAATGCGTGGACTTCGGCTTCGTTGAGTGTCTTGTTACACCCGTTATGTGTGTGCGTTGCTCGAGTACGCGTAGTACTAAGCTTAACTTCTGTCCTCTCTCTATTTTGTGGTATTGACATCTCATCGATTTCGTTGCTATCCGTAAACTGTTTTAATATACTGCAAGTTCATGAACCCCACTCACCACACAAAAAGTTAATAAAATAATTTGATAATTACACAATAAGTAGAGGTGTTTGGGTGTTAGCTATTTATCTGTAGCGATAGAAAAAAAATCGCTAGAAGAAAACGATTATTGGTGCTGGTAATTTCTGGGGACGTCAGAACTAGCGAATAAACATTTCCGGCCTAACCACAAAAGATTTTAAAACACGGTTTTAATGTGATGCCGCATTAAAACAGTGTTTTAGTTAAACACTTGTTGAACAGTGCTTTAAAGTCTTTTGTGGTAAAGCCGTTCGTAGCTACAGAATATCACTTTTCACTTATAATTTGACATAGCAGTAAGTCAATTTATTTTAATATAAATAAATGGGAAATAAATGTAACAAATTCACGTCATATTGTATAATGTAGAATACTATACAGTATTATACTAATTTAGCATGTGGTGCAGTGTAACCTAGATATTTTTAACAAAAACTATAAATATCCGGGACACACCTAGAGCCATCAAGATTATAAGCACCCGTTTGCACTAAACTTAAAAATCGCCTAACGGCCAGGCCCAGTAATCAATGGGGTACGCCTAATCCAGATTAGTTGCTAGGTAACGGTTGATATTAATAAAAAATTAAAGACGGTTGCTAAGCAAATAATCTTCATTAGGCGTATACCTTTGATTATTGGACTCGAACAAGATAATAGGGATGATGACTAATGAATAAAATAACGAAATACTAATAAAAATCGTAAACATATTAAACTTTTAGAGTAGCTTGTAAACCTCTTGGTTTTATATATTGCATATTATTTATTTTATGACCCTTCAAAGTTGGGTGGACAAGTCCATTTAAAAAGTATAAAATTTATTAAAATAAATGATACCTTTAATTAGTCCGTAAACTATTTTGATAAACACAATATTTAATATAGTTGCCGAACAAATTTCCTACGTGTTGCATACAAACTAGCAAGGCGTGACGTCATCACTTAGTAGCCGTTAGTATGGAGCGTTTTTGGGCATTTGTCCATTTGTGTGATTTCACACTGTGATATCTCGGGCAGTTTTCATGCTAGCGACTTAATTCTTTTACCAATGTTTCTTTTTTTGAGAGGTAATTTATGTAACATAAAATAAAAAAAATAGTCATCATGCCTATTAGACGCATAACAGCTGGTTCATCACACCGTTTTTGGTTAAGTTGTATTTAGGGAAAGGCTACGGCAATTCTTAAGTTAATGCAAACGGGTGTTGATCTTTTATTGTTATATAATTACGCGGGTTCTGGCATGTCACTGTGAATCGAAACAACCAGTTACACATATTATTTGATTGTGTTATTCGACAAAACAAATAACCTTCACACGTATCTGTATTATTATTTACAATTCAAATAACGGATTACTCGCATAACACTTCACCAAAAATGGAAACAAAGTCCCGCTGTCCTAACATTCAACTAATTGGTTCAATTATTTTTGTAACCGATTTAATTTGTTCCTATAATACTGTATAGTATGCATGGTAGCCCGTATAATACTGTACAGTATATGCGATAAATCTGACAATGTCCGTGATCCTCGGCAACTTCACCTCAAGTATGGTGCGCACAGAGTACAATACATCGCATTGCGCTCTGAAGTTGGTCACACTATATGCACATTGTCAGATTGGTCGCACAGTAAGATCGCGTCACGTAAAAAGACCGCTGAACAACAAGCGAATGGAGCAGGAATAAACTAGAATAAACTATTTCGGGATTTACACCATGTACTGTTTATTTTTGAGACGTACGTTTTGCACTAAACTTAAGAGGATTGTCAACCACGTGGTCTCCATACAAACGGCGATAACGTTTCCCACCCTCTAAACGTTTTGATATTTAAAATATTCATTGTAGATTTGAAAATATTGGCACTTCTGTGTTTTGTATGAAATCACTAAAATGCAAATATTTCGAAATCTATTATAGATATTTAAAAAATCAAAACGTACAGCCCTAGTATTTAGGCATTTCAAAAAAATACCAAAAAATAATTACTGTAGGTTAAGGTTTAGAGGGTGGGAAACGTTATCGCCGTTTGTATGGAGACCACGTGGTTGACAATCCTCTTAAGAATTTTCCTAACTGCAACTACCAAATCAAAACAGTGTCATGAACTTAGCTGTCATGCGCTGTTAGGCGATTCTTAAGTTTAGTGCAAACGCCCGTCAGTTTCAGACTTGACTCTCAAAAATAAACAGGTACATGAATGTAAATCCCGACATAGTTCATTCTAATAACGTCAATAACCAAGGAAATTTAAAAGGTATCTACAGCGTGAAGTTTTAATCATTCGGTCATCACCACTCATGATTACAAGCAACTTTTACTATGGGGCCAACTCTCATCCTCGCAAAAACAATCAGCTGTTCCATACAAAAGTACAGTACCTACTCGACCTTTATAATTTTTTTTTGCGAGGAAGAAAGTTGGCCCCATAGTAAAAGTTGCTTATAATCATGACTGGAACCACCCCACGGCGGGAACTTGATGATTAAAATTTCAGCGTGTATACCGTTTTCCAAAGACGTAAGATACATTTCCGCTCACCTTTGAGGCACTTGTCAGCGGTCTTTTTGCGTAACGCCCGCTATACGGTCTGACGTCACCTGGCGTCGCGCGGCCGACGGCGGCCGACGTTGCACGAGCGCGAGGCTCCTCGGCAGCGGGCAGGCTCTAGCCTCAACTCTGTGGAATAGTGATAGCTGAGCAATAGGCTAGTTGACAAAATTTCAATAACTGCTTAATATTTTAGCTTATTAGGCATTTTATCGAAAAAAAAGGTTTATTTATTTTTAATCGAGCGTTTACATTATAAATTTCGCGTTTTAAAAAAACAATTTTAATTTGGTTCCAAAACGCACAAGACTGTCATGGCGTCTTGAATGACGTCACGCCGTGCGAAACAAACCAAAGAGCGATCGTGTCTTCGTACGTTATAGCTAGTTTTTATCGTTTAAAAATGAATTTCTCATTTTATAAGTACTGTATAGTGCCCCAGTGTGATAGCACGACTATAAAAACGCCAAACCAGTTATTTATATATGTTCCAAACAATGGAGAAATACGGAAAAAGTGGCTAAAACTTGCGTTCGGTTGTGGTTAGGTTGCACTCGGAGTGTAGGTTTGGAACGCGCCTCCGGTAGTGATACTCGAAACGTCAAAGACAAGATTGGAGTTTCGCACGGCGTGACGTAACGCTTTCTGATTGGTGTTCACTGTCACGTGACTAAAGGTTTCATTTTACGAAATTTATTTTTTAAAAATATTATTAATCTTTAACGCTTTTAATATTAAAATTGTTTGTTATTTTCTCCATAATATAATTAATCATTATAAACCCCTATCCATTATATTTATTCTTAATGGAAACAAGCCTATTTTGGGTGAAAAAGTGATATAGTAACTGAGAAATATTGTGCGATAAAGAGAACTAAGTAATAAAAATAAATAATAATAAAATAGTACATTATGAGACAAGTTAGCTTAGGTTGCTCATTGCACACAAGGCTGTGGGTTGCAGCCCGAGCCGCAGGCGAGGGCGTAACTCAGCCGAGTGTGCAATAAGTAAGAGCTCACGAGTTTCAAACGACGTTTTTCAACACATTTGCGAGGAAAAAACAAAGTAATTTACCACACAGCAACAAATACGACAAAAACAAAATATGATAATTATGGGAAAAAGCGCGCATGTTTTTTTTTTGTTTTTTTTCACACGCCCAACGCAAGAATATTTTGCGAACAAAGGGGTGAGGAGCATACAGCCTACTTCAAAATTATAATTTTAAGTGACAAAATGCAAATATTTAATATTTTATAACAAAATATTGTGAACTGTGAATAATCAGATAATAATATATATTTATTTGACTTAGTTAAGGACTTACACATTTATTTATTCCAAAAATTGTATATGAATTTTCAGCAGCATAAAACCTCTTTGTTGTCAAAAAAAATAACTGTTTAACCCGGCTAAATTGGGAATGCTCTGTTTACTCGCATAGAACTTGCAGTAAGGTACTAATTTAACTTTGTAGGGTTAATTCTATTACGAACTAGTGTTTTATATATTATTGCACGCGTTTGTTATACGAGGGTGGGTCAAAAAGTTCGCGGAATGGGGAGTATGGAGGGGGAAAAGGTCACTTTTTTTTACCTGCACTAGTTGTGCCACTCATTAAGGGTATAAATATATTTTTTTATTAAAAACAGGTCATTATTCACTGAGATACACGTCAATCAACAAGTCAATCCGGAAGAAAATTTAAAACATGGAAAAAATTGAATTTCGTGCAGTCATAAAGTTCCTTACCAAGCAAGGAAAACCTCCTCAAACCATTTGGAATGAGATGTTTTCTGTTTATGGGGATGCTTGTCCTGGTAAAACCATGATTTACAAGTGGCACAACCTCTTCAAGCAAGGCAGGGATTCGATTGAAGACGATCCCAGGCCTGGACGCCCTGTCGAGACGACCACGGTGGAAAAGGTCACTTTTTTTTACCTGCACTAGTTGTGCCACTCATTAAGGGTATAAATATAATTTTTTATTAAAAACAGGTCATTATTCACTGAGATACACGTCAATCAACAAGTCAATCCGGAAGAAAATTTAAAACATGGAAAAAATTGAATTTCGTGCAGTCATAAAGTTCCTTACCAAGCAAGGAAAACCTCCTCAAACCATTTGGAATGAGATGTTTTCTGTTTATGGGGATGCTTGTCCTGGTAAAACCATGATTTACAAGTGGCACAACCTCTTCAAGCAAGGCAGGGATTCGAGTGAAAAGCGCAATTTCGGCCTATTTTGACGACAAAGATAAAACATTTTTTTTCGAGGGTATTAATAAATTAATTCACCGATCTGATAAATGTATTAGAGTTAAGGGAGAATATATTGAAAAGGAAAAATAATTTTGTGTTTAATTTCTTAATTTTTCCCCTCCATTCCGCGAACTTTTTGACCCACCCTCGTAGCTCGGTTTATGGCCCTAAAAGCGATGTATTAGGGCTCACTTTACGAGCAAGTGTGTTGAAAATATGTTTATTACAGTTCCTCAATCAATATAACACAATATTTATTGGAAAAAAACACTTGTGTCAGGGGAGTGTCCGCACTTCCTAAAACTTATTTCAAACAAACGATTGAGTTTATAAGAGGTAACTATTTCTATAAAGCTATTATTAAGTAACTACGACTACAATGTGTGTGTGAGTGTGGAGTGTATTGTGCGTGTATGTGTATGAGTGTGTGTGTGTGTGTATGAATGGGTGTGTGTTTAATTATATCGTATGTCTATATTATAATAGGTATTTATGTTTAAATATGGTTAGTAATGGTTGTTTTTTCGCCAAAAATTCGTTACGAAATACGACACAGTCATGTTTCTTAGAGAAAGTTGTTTAGTTTCATGGGCTGGACACATCCTCGAAATTTGTTGGTAAGTTCAGAACGAGCCTGTATACTCACATTGAGCGGCGGCGGCTAGGAGAGGAACGGGTTGGGCGTGTGGCGCGTCTGCGCCGGCGACCACGGCGACTGCGAGCGCGGCGCCGCCACGGGCGCCCACGGGTCGGCGCCCGCCGTCGGGCCCATCGCCGTCGGGCCCATCGCCGTCGGGCCCACACTGCCCTGTAACGGGGCCATGGGCGCGCCGAATGCGGGCGACGAGCTCGGGAACGACACGCCCGTTAGACCCATTTGTTGTTGCTTTAGCTCGTTGATTGATAGTTTTGGCTGTTGAAAAAATTTGTATGTTGAGAAAATGTAGTAACTATAATTCCTTTCAGCCCTTTCAGCTCATAATGTCAACTTCTCATAATGTCAACCGGACAAAAAATGCACATTTCTTATAACGTCAACTTCTTAAAATGTCAACTTCGCAAAAAGACAACTTCTCGAAATGTCCACTTCTCACAATAACTTCTCATAAAGTCAAATGATATATTCGCAAAATGACAACTCTTCGTTATTTGTACTTTTAATGGCTATTTAATAAGAAAAGTCATATTATTATATTTATCACCAATCGCCATCAGCCATTAGATAGATAGAAAGATTTATTTAACACACAAAAAAAAAGAAATAATACAGTACAAATTTCTTAAAAAAATATTAGACTAACAAGTTGACAAGAGTTGACTTTATGAGAAGTTGACCAAATGCGAAGTTGTCATTGTGAGAAGTGGACATTTCGAGAAGTTGTCTTTTTGCGAAGTTGACATTTTAAGAAGTTGACGTTATAAGAAATGTGCATTTTTTGTCCGGTTGACATTATGAGAAGTTGACATTATGAGCTGAAAGGCTATAATTTACATCCACATTTGATTAAGTATGGGATGAGGATAAGATTATGTATATCTGGGACCGCTACCATTCGACCTTTATATCGATGACATCGGAAGCTGTTTTCAGAACTCTAATTTTGTCATGCACGCAGATGATTTGAAGCTCTACAGATGCGTGAACTCAGCGGAGGATTGTCGATTATTTCAGGAAGACCTGGATACCCTTTACCCTGGGACACCCTTTACCTAAACTTTCCATGAAAATCCATGCAGTAGTTTTTGAGTTTATCGCGAACAGACACAAACGCGACGGACGATTTTGTTTCATAATATGTAGTGATGTGAAAGTTTACGAGTTTGGATGTTTTGGATGATTGTTATTCGCACACAGATAAATAATTTCTAGCCTGAATTAGATACTCGTACTTTTTATCCAGATCATAGGTTCCTTAAGGATTTTCCGAATGTCCAAGCGGACGAATTCGCGGGTGGAAGCTAGTAGGTATTATTATTTTTGAAGTTTGGATGTTTGACTCAATCACACAAAAACGGCTGAACAGATTTGGATTTGGTCAAAGTGTCCCTAAGGATTTTCCGAATTTAACTGTAAACAAACCAAAACAGAATAAATATAGTACTGGGGCGTGCCAATGCGTATTGTTCGATTTGTATTGTCCGGTTAAATTATATGGTCCAATATACTGGCTAAGTAAACAACGTGCTTCATTTATCGTCGACATTAGCTTCGTGTTCTGTGGAATGCTTGGGCGGACTGCGTGGACTTCGGCTTCGTTGAGGGTCTTGCTTGTTTCACCCGTTCAGGGGTCGAAACTGATTGCAGTGTCAAAAATACTGATTTTACTGACTGTAAGACTCAAAAATACTGACCTATTACTGACTTAATTTCTATGGTTAAATGTGTATTAGTCAGTATATACAAAAGAGGGGTTTAAGACACGAGTTTGACCGAGTTAACAATTTTTTTTTGAGAATTTTTGCATTCACAATGTTATTGTGATATATATTACATTGGAAATATAGGCAGGTACACTGTACTAGTACATTAGTACTAGAAAAAATCGACCTGCAATTAAATGGTTCTCGAACGTTCCGAGACTAAACGCCCTTTCTTTATGATAATACAATTAATATTGGCAACCCTAGACCAAAACTTTTAGTCAGTTTCATCCATTAATCTTGTAATCTTGCCAGCCTTTTGTAAAGAAACGGCCGCGCAGCGCTTTTTTTAGTCAATTTCATCCACTAATCTTGTACTCTTGTCTGTCTATAGTAGAAACAAACGGCCGCGCAGCGCGATTTTTAGTCAATTTCATCCACTAATCTTGTACTCTTGTCTGTCTATAGTAGAAACAAACGGCCGCGCAGCGCGATTTTTAGTTAGTTTCATCCAATAATCTTGTACTCTTGCCTGTTTACAGTAAAAACCAACGGTAATAATAAAAAAGTGTATAAATATAACGTAGGTAGCTAAAAAACTGACTTTACTGACCATTTTTTGGAAAAACTGACTTTTACTGACTGAAGCCAAAAAAACTGACTTTTACTGACTGAAGCCAAAATAACAGACTTTTACTGACCAGTTTCGACCCCTGCCCGTTATACTGTGGTCATACTCACAGGAGGCGGCGGCGCGAACACGTTCCTAGGCGGCTCCTGCGCGAAAGGGTTGGGCGCGGGCGCGGGCGGCGCGTGCAGTAACCGCTCCAAGTTCACTAACGAAGAGTTCTCGCCCAAAAACGCTGAAGGGGACTTCTTTATCGCGGCGCCCCCGTTCGTGCTCGTCACCGGCGTGGGGGCCAGGTTGTTACCTGTTTGGGAAACAGAGACGATAAAATTGAGTTGGTGTTACTTTGAATAATAGTAGATTATACAACAAGTGAAAAAAGAGGGAATTTAGTTCGAGGGATACAAAGGACCGAGATGAAATTTTTTTTTCACGAGTTGTGTACTCTACTTTCTACCATTGACTGCGAGAAAACAAATAGCAGCTTACTTATACCTATAGTATTTATAGTTATCACATTTTTTATTATTTAGGTAGGTAATCAGTAATACCTATTTAAACATTAGAAAATAGTGAAACTTAAAGTTTTCCAATGACAACATAAAACAACCACGGGAGGGAAATTAGAAAGGGGAAATTACATGATCAGTCTGGCATCAGTCCATTTCATCAGTTTGTATGTACTTTGAATTTTTACAGACTGAAGATCGTACCAGACTGATGCAAGACTGAACATCTAATCTCCCTCTAATATATAGAAAAGAACCCAAAGATGAGACACTAAAAAGGACCTAATTAATTTGGCGGGATATTTTTTTGAAAAGAATCCAAAGATAAGACACTAAAAAGAACCTAAATAAATTTGGCGGTATTTTATTTTTTTATTTATAACTATGGCTTTTATATTATCTATGGAATAGCTCCATACTTTCAGCACGTTTTTATTTTTTTTCTACAATACATACATACGATGCGCGATGTAATACATATTCAAAATATTTTTATTCACTCTTACCGTTGAATTAAACGCACTTTTTCGAGTGGCGATGGTAAAATAGTAGATTATACAACAAGTGAAAAAAGAGGGAATTTAGTTCGAGGGACTAAGTTGGATCCCGAGAGCAGCGAAGGATTCTAGAGTTGAATCCCGAGCGTAGCGAGGGATTCAAAAGTAGAATCCTGAGCGAAGCGAGGGATACAAAGGACCGAGATGAAATTTTTTTTTCACGAGTTGTGTACTCTACTTTTTACCATTGACTGCGAGAAAAAAAAATAGCAGTAGGTACCTATAGTATTTATAGTTGTCCATCAGCCATTTTTGATGTCCCCACTGTGGGGCACAGGCCTTCCTTATGGGTGGTAAGGAGGACGGGACATAACCCACCACGCGGGCCCAATGCGGATTGGTGGGTGTTAACGACTGCAAATGCAGCCAACGGCTTAACGTGCCTTCTGAAGCACGGAGGAGCTCGAGATAATACATTTTTGGTCACCCATCCCATGACCGACCCTTGCGAACGTTGCTTAACTTCCGCAATCGCTGGGCCAGGCGCTAAACCACTATGCCACCGAGCTAACTAAGAGGAAAACTACATGATCAGTCTTTCATCAGTCCACTTCATCAGTTTGTATATATATATATAGACTTTGAATTTTTACAGACTGAAGATCGTACCAGACTGATATAATGGACTGATGCAAGACTGAACAACTAATCTCCCTCAAATATATAAAAAAGAACCCAAATATAAGACACTAAAAAGGACCTAATTGATTTAGCGGGATATTTTTTAGAAAAGAACCCAAAGATAAGACACTAAAAAGAACCTAAATAAAATTGGCGGGATTATTTTTGTCACTTAATTGTAGAATTATATCTGTATCTATGGAATAGCTCCATACTTTCAGCACCTTTAATTTTTTTTTTACCTAATTCATACGATGCGCGCTTGTTCCAAATTCAAAATATTTTTATTCACTCGGTGAATAAAAACGCGTATTATTCACTGTTATCAATGAATAAGACGCACTTTTTTGAGTGGCGATGGTAAAAATGGTATTTGTTGGGGCCAGTATACGTGGTTGTAGTCGGAGGGCGCTGCAGTAGCGAGTCATAAACGCAGGGTTGACGCTAAATATCACTTTATTGCGTGATTAAGGATTACAACGGTAATAATATTGGTGGATGACGACGCGGTTGTATTACTGGACCCAGGGCCGACAGCGTCCACTGTAGTGATGGGACTCGAATCACAATTGATTCGAATCACGTCAATCCAAGCTCGATTCGAATGAGTATTTATGCTGATTCGAATCATCACCTGATTCGAATTGGTTGGCTGATTCGAATCATCACCTGATTCGAATTGGTTGGCTGATTCGAATCATCACCTGATTCGAATTGGTTGGCTGATTCGAATCATCACCTGATTCGAATTGGTTGGCTGATTCGAATCATCACCTGATTCGAATAGGTTGCCTGATTCGAATCACCATCGTCATCATTTTTGGTCCAATTTCAATAATTCTTTCACTGAAATAATTTATTCTGATGTGACTGAAACTCTACATTTTTACACAATACTAAATAATATACTAGAAAAAATACGACTCGCACCAGATCAATACTCAGATGGGAATCGAACCCGCGACCTTTGGATATCCGGTCCAATGCTCTGACCGCTGAGCTACCGAGTCACTAGTGACATCGCCGAATTTGATAGTGACTCGGTAGCTCAGCGGTCAGAGCATTGGACCGGATATCCAAAGGTCGCTGGTTCGATTCCCGTCTGAGTATTGATCTGGTGCGAGTCGTATAGTGACTCGGTAGCTCAGCGGTCAGAGCATTGGACCGGATATCCAAAGGTCGCGGGTTCGATTCCCGTCTGAGTATTGATCTGGTGCGAGTCGTATAGTGACTCGGTAGCTCAGCGGTCAGAGCATTGGACCGGATATCCAAAGGTCGCGGGTTCGATTCCCGTCTGAGTATTGATCTGGTGCGAGTCGTATTTTTTCTAGTATATTATTTAGTATTGTGTGAAGTGAAGTGAAATAAGCTTTATTCAAATAAACTTAATTGTTAAGTACTTTTGAATCGTCTATATTTTCCTACCACCCGTTCCAGACTTTTTTAGCTGACAAGAAGAACGGGCGCAAGAAACTTATCAGCTGTAACAGCCATAAGTAACGATATTTACAAACTTGAATATATCGTTACCAGGGTAACATAACATAATTACAACAGGGTGACAGAATTATTGGCAACAACATAGACTTATTATGTGTAAAAATAACATTGTGAATGCAAAAATCTCAAATTTAAAAAATCTACATATTTAACTAAAAACCTCGTTGATCCTCATTCCCGTATAGTTACCCAGTAGTGAGAGCTCGAAGGGGTCGTCGGCTTGGGGCGGCGGGCGCTGCGACAGCGCGTCGAACTGCTGCAGCTCGCCCGTCGACGGCGACGACAGCGTCGACAACGGAGACTTGCTCTACCACAAACAAACAAAACGGACTTCAATAGGGAAGTTGACTATTTTTTTTATTTTATGTTACATAAATTACCTCTCAAAAAAAGAAACATTGGTAAAAGAATTAATTCGCTAGCATGAAAACTGCCCGAGATATCACAGTGTGAAATGCACACAAATGGACTCGATCAAAAACGCTCCATACTAATGGCTTGCACGTTATGACGTCACGCCTTGCAAGTTTGTATGCAACGCATAGGAAATTTGTTCAGCAGCTATATTAAATATTGTGTTTATCAAAATGGTTTCTTCGACAAATTTGCTATACATTTTACGGACTAATTAAAGGTATCATTTATTTTAATAAATTTTATACTTTTTAAATGGACTTGTCCACCCAACTTTGAAGGGTCATAAAACAAATAATATACAATATATAAAACCAAGAGGTATACAAGCTACTCTAAAAGTTTAATATGTTTACGATTTTTATTAGTATTTCGTTATTTTATTCATTAGTCAACATCCCTATTACAAACTATTGGATTCCATACAACCGCCGGGTATTCTTGATCGAAGAACCGCCGTTATAAAAAGATGACGTTTTTATGTCTAGGGCTACCGTGCAGTTTGTAAACTTTCACTGCCTTACCAAAAAGCTAAAACACTGTTTAAGTGTGATGCTGTCTCTTTCAAATAATATTGTCAAAAAAGTGACAGTATCACATTTAAACAGTGTTTAAGCTAAATACTTGTTAAACAGTGTTTTGTGATAAGACCATCAGTGTTGACAGGGAGTTTCTGACGCCATTTGTCGAGTTCAGTTAGGTGGCTATTTTAATTATTTGCAAATTGTTTCATAGTGGATATTGTGTCTTAAAATTTGTGGTACAAGTGTCTACGCAACTGAACAATATGTGGGATAATTGAAATAGGCGCGATCTTGGTTGTGTGAAGCTGAGACTTTTATTGTAGTGGTGGCTACCTCGGCAGAACTAACCGAGTAAACTGCCTTGATATACTTCGTGCCGAATGCTCCAAGCAGCATTGTAATGCGATGCACCCGCATTCTAATGAAAATTGAAACAATATCTACCACTGAACTATTCAACACTTGACACTGGCAAAAATTATTTCCAGGAAAGTAGATTGCCAAAACAAAAATAAGTTGCAAATGTTGACAGTGAAGGATGGCAAGGACCGCGCCTTTTGGCGGGCGGTAACTGTGAGGTAACTGATCGCGGGTGGGGTGCATTCAGCGGGGGGCAGGGAGCGGCCTAATGTACGCTAGTACCTACCTTCGATTAAGAATATCCTAGATGTCCGGTCAGAGTCTCAAAAATGGCACCTTAAGTAGCGTCCCACTCACAAACTGGGCGCTTATTTTGCACAAAGTAAGTGATAAAAGATGTGTTTTTGTACAAAATAGCCTTATAATTTTGTACGAAATAAGTGATATAAAATGTGAGTTTGTACAAAATTAGAGGTGATTATGTACAAAATAAGCGCCAAGTTCGTAAGTGGGACGCTATTTGAGGTGCCATTTTTGCGTAACTCTTTTAATTCGTGAAGAGTTATCTAGGATATTCTTGATCAAAGGCTAGTACTCATTATTATACTATGCTATTGGTATACACCTTCGATCATCTTTACCTGCGGATGTAGCACGTTATACAATAACAAAGCTGAAATGTGTCACATTCACATGTCGTGACAAATCACGCGACACTAAATGTCAAGTTGTACGCCAAGTCGTGGGGGAGTTTCATAGTGGGCTGCGTTTTGGGGGAGTTTGAGGTGTCCCATAAATGCCATTTGTCATGCAAAATCCACAGGTATAGATGATCGAAGGTATACACCTACTGTAGCTCGCCCGCCGTCGGCGACGACAGAGTCGACGCGGGGGACTTGCTCTGCCAACCACAAACAAACGGGACTTTAAGGGGCTGTCAAAAATAAAGCGTAAAGCGAGATAGCAATGAGAAAACGACGCGCGCGGGAGCGAGACCGATTTGGCGCAAAAATCACTACATTTTAATAAATAACTAAAGAGAAATGCTTCTACACGATTCTGAATATTGATGATACAAATTATTTATAGCAATTTCGACTGTGTGTAGTGTATGTATGGTACCTGCGCGTTGCCGCCACTAGAGTATGTGTGTAGTGTGTGTATGGTACCTGCGTGTTGCCGCCACTAGCGTATGTGTGTAGTGTATGTATGGTACCTGCGCGTTGCCGCCACTAGAGTATATGTGTAGTGTGTGTATGGTACCTGCGCGTTGCCGCCACTAGAGTATATGTGTAGTGTGTGTATGGTACCTGCGCGTTGCCGCCACTAGAGTATATGTGTAGTGTGTGTATGGTACCTGCGCGTTGCCGCCACTAGAGTATGTGTGTAGTGTGTGTATGGTACCTGCGCGTTGCAGCCACTAGAGTATGTGTGTAGTTGGTGTATGGTACCTGCGCGTTGCCGCCACTAGAGTATGTGTGTAGTGTATGTATGGTACCTGCGCGTTGCCGCCACTAGAGTATATGTTTAGTGTGTGTATGGTACCTGCGCGTTGCCGCCACTAGAGTAGATGTGTAGTGTGTGTATGGTACCTGCGCGTGGCCATATGCGAGCGGCGCCCAGGGGTCGGCGGGCGCGGGCGCGGCCGCCCACGGGTCGCGTGCCGGGCTGCCCACGCCTGACCACGCGTCCGACGACGTTTCCTAACGCATAAACACACGTTAGCTACACGTGTTAGCACAAACCATTGTTTGTGTCATTACACAAAATAACGGCTTGGCCACGCAACAGAATGACCGGAAAATTCAAAGTCAAAATGACTTTATTCAAATAGACTTTTTTAACTGACAAGAAAAACGGGCGCAAGAAACTTATCAGCTTTAAAACAGGAATAAGCAACGATATTTATAAACAATGGGACATATACAATACATAGGCATCGCGAGGCAAACGCATCTTCACAACGCGGAGCTGCCTCGCGATGGCGGATACGCGGCTTTAGAAATTAGCTTACAGCGCAGTCTGATATCCAATGTCTGTCTCGCTCCGATCAGTGCGGTGTGAGCGAGACAGACATCACGCTAACACGAGAAAAGTGTCGACGGAATTTTGAGTGTTGCACATGCTAGGTCAGCAAGCCGTTACACTTATTAATTTTCACCTCTCCAGCACGAAAAGGACGCTTTTGGTGCGTAAAAACTCGCAGCCGACAAAATTCCGTCGTATATGGAATCACTTTTCCTCACGCTCGCACTCGCAGCAAAAAATAACTATGCTCACTTGTTGAAAAAATAACTATTGTACTTAATGGTGAGTACGACCAATAAGTTATATAATTATGTATTAGCTTGGTTTAGCAAAAATCCAACTTAGATAACAACATTCCTAGGAGTTCAAAGTCATTTGAAATGGTTTAAAATAAATGATTGATTTGTAATGGATGAAGGAACTGGAATGGGTGATGAAGTTTTGGCAAAGTGAAGAAGAGAGCAAACAGGTGAATTATCGCGGACTATCTAAAAATTTAGAGTTCTAGCAAATAATTAACAAAAGAACACACGCGCTCACCATCGAGTCAGAAAATATGCCAAACTCCAAATGCATTGACTGACAAAAAAATAAATTATTACAATGTGAAATAGTAGGTAGTTGACAACATTTTATACATGTTAACCTAAACAAAACCTTTATGGTTTTTGGTTCTTCAAAAATCTAAGCCCAAGTGTAGCTCACGACTGCCCCCGTCGCCAGTATATTTGATTGCACTTTTTTGGATTGCAGAGTTGATAAATAATATGAAAACGTCTAGGAATAGAAACTGTCGCTAACTATCGCAACCTGTATAACGGGCGTCGCATAATAGCCGTGATCACTGAGTTTTGTGGTACGAGGCACCACAACATGTATTAGTGTAAGTGTTTTATTACAATGTGTAGTGAGCGTGTAAGCTTGAGAGGCGAGTTGAGTAAAGGTATGATTCCGATCTCCGCAGCAAGCAGCAGTGCTGCCGCAGCACTGCGCTCCAAATTGAACCGTAATGTTATGATTAAAAGGCTCAATTTGAAGTGAGCGGAAAAATGACTCGACCACTCACTTTAAAATTGAGCCGCCTTTCATTCACATTACGGCAGGGCTGTGTCACTCTGCGCGCGAGTATGAAACGCTCGGCGTCCTCTGAGAGGACAAATTTCATACGTCAGAAAAGATAAGACCTCCGCGATAGAGAGGCAACTACTAAGAGAATGTTTTGAAGCGAAGGGAGCGCTGTGCGACCTGCACGCGTAGCATGACCACTCTCGAGAAAAGACTCGACTCACAGAACAATGGCTTGTCTACACCCAAATGTCACTTTTGTCGGGTTGAGATCGAGATACTCATGCTCGCACTTTTACACTAGTAGACTCGTATTGTTCTTTGTCGTGGCCTTATGTCAATAGTCGACAAACGACCACTTTTCTCTTCAATTGACATTAATTTGACAGTTGAGTCGGAGAAACTTGTCTACTACCCTTTGGGTAGTCGAGAAGGTCGAGAAAGAGTTTTTTACGTATTTAATTTTGTAAATCTAAATTTCGCAATAAAAACAAATAAAAGTTGCCCGTGCTTATATTTTATTATGGAAAAATAATAAATAATGTGTTGATTTAATTTTTTTTATTTATAAAATTTATAAAAAATAAAAAAATAAAATAAAAAAAAATATTAAGTGTAGTAAGTATTTAAAAAAAATATTTTTATTTTTTTGTAACTTATATTAATAAAAAAAATTAAAACAATAATTTTAAATAATTTATTGCTTAATATAATAATATTGTTTCCTAATATTACCACCCTTTTTACCCAAATATAGATTTTTTTAACTTTAATTTTTTAATATTTAAAAACGTAAATTAACATTTTATTTTCATACGTTGATTTCCATATTTTGTAATTTTCTCGTCAGTTTCCACAGACTACTAAATTAACAAGTGTGTTCAAAATTCTCTTAATTAAAGAAAGGCAAGCGAATCTATATCCATACAGCTAAATTTTACTCAGTTTTAAGTTTTGCGTCGTGAAATGTATACAAAGGAACAGCACTTTATGAGAAACGATGGCAATTATGGTAATTATTTACTATTGGCAACATTATTTCTTCTCGAGCTCGAGACAGCTTTGTCTACGGAAGTGAACGCTCTCTTGAGTGTCTCTTTATCTTAGAACTTATTTTAAAATAAGAATCATGTTTAAACTAAATTATTTCGGATCATTTTAGATAATTTCGACGTTTATTGATGTTGAAATAAAAATGTTATTTTTATTATTTATTTATTATTGTAAAGAAACAAACAGTCATACAAAGAATTTGACTTAAATTATGTGTAATTTATAGACCTATAGTTTCCTAGCTTTATAAAAATCAATACGACTAAATACTAACAAATAAAGAGTATTAGATTAGGTATGCTAAACAATGGTAGTGGTGACATTACCTAATTACTTAGTTATTTACTGTTGTAACAAAAAAATAGCAACATTGATAGGTAGATAACATTTATAAAAATTTAATTTAAGGATCCTTAAGTAAATCTTTCAGAGAGGCTCTGAAAGATGTTAACGAGCAGCCACTAAACAAATCAATTTCGGACAAGTTTTCATCATAATACTTACAGGCTCTTCTAATAAAACTATTTTGAACATAACAAGTCCTACTTCGAGGAACAGAGAATAAACGTTTTTTAGTGCATAAACGCTCACATCTACGAGGCACTCGGAATGGTATATTGTGCAGTAGTGCGGGTGCATCAACAAAGTTATTAACGATGTTACCTTTTAAAATTCATATTTGTAATAAAAAGACATTAAAAGATTGTAAAAATCTGAGAGCGAGTCCCACCTGTCTGTCAAACTGTGCTCGCATATTTAGACGACCCGAGAAGCAAGTCTTCGTAGACAAGAGTCCCGTTTGCTCATGCTACGCGTGCAGAATTGCACTTTATTGTGTCGGAGCAAGAGTTGCAATTTATTTAAACGATTTTGCGGAGTGCAACTTCTGTACGCTAGTACTATTTTCTATTCTGTAATTACGGTTCAATTTGGAGTGCAACGCTGCGGCAGCACTGCTTCTTGCTGCGGAGATCGGAATCATACCTTAAGGCAGATGTTACCTGTCGCTGCGGCTCGGGCAGGCCCCAGGGGTCGGGCGCGCTGGCGTGGTTGAGCGCCGGCTCCGAGCCCAGGTTCACTTCCATCAGGTCCAGTAGGTGCGACTGCGACTGCTGCGGCTCTGGTTTCTTGCCATCCGCTCTGTGGGGAAATAAACCAATTAGTCCAGTAGTCAGGTCGGTATATTCCACTTTGGGTGGAAATTTTTCAACTTTTGATTTCGTGTGCGTCAGTTTTCACGGCTGTAGCACACCTGCGCCGCGAAACAGTACCAACGAAACCGCGATAGTTCCGCGTTCCGCTATGAGTTGTCTTCTATCAATGACAATATATGAGGATCAAACCTACGTAGCGGTTTCGCGTTAATATACTCATTAACTTTGTCTAGGGTTACAGGTGTGTTTTTATACAAACGAGGTAGCTTTGAAACCTTGGTTTTCTGCCAGGGATGTACCGTGCTGTGATCTGATGATGGCTATCCAGGGAGATGATGGCTATTCAGATCACCGTACACACCCAACTGATCTGATCAGCATTCCGTTACTTATGGCATTTACAGCTGATAAGTTTCTTGCGCCCGTTCTTCTTGTCAGCTAAAAAAGTCTGGAACGGGTGGTAGGAAAATAATCGTCTATATTATCCTACCACCCGTTTTACTTTTGTACTTAATAATTAAGGTTATTGGAATAAAGCTTATTTGACTTTGACCTCGTTTGTATGAAAATAACACCTGTATCCCTAGACAAAGTTGATGTGTGTGCCAACGGTCGGAGCTAGGGGATCCAATCTCGGTATACCGAGATCTCGAAATACCGAGATCCCGCAACATTTTCCAGTCCCGCAAGGAGCGGGTTTACCAGTGCGGGATCCGCGGGATTTGCGAGACTAGAAAGTAGCATAGAAACCTCTTGCAAGCGCTGCCTGGCACGTGAGTACTGAATGACTGATTGGCGAACGACCACGCGCTTGTCCCGCGCATGCGCCGCGCTGTTGATATGCTCATTCTGTTTGCTTGATTTTGGTGTAATAGAGCTTGAATTAGTTTTTCAGTATAATTTGGACTTTCTTTTAGTTTATCGGCAAAGTTTTAACTGAAAACACATCTGTACACAACACTTAATAAGCAGCTCATCTTACACCTGCAGGATCCGAGATCCAGCGGGATCGTAAATCATCGGTCCCGCAAATACCGAGATCACAAATAACATGCGGGATTGGATGCCCTAGTCGGAGCCGTTTGGGTGGAAACGCGCGTGAAAAATCTATACAATTAGAACAGGTTCGCATTTGTTTCGCTTGTCGAACTCAAGGCGGTGCTTCGCGGCATACGTGTGCTACAGGCGTCAAGGTCGCAAATTTAATGCATTATTAACAGCCCTAAGGGGGCTACCTGACGCACAAGCAATCGAAACTTTAAATTATACCTAGGCAAAATTTATTTGACTACTGGACTAAATTGTATTACTACGAACTATACGAAAAATAAATCAGTTAATTTCATACAAATTCTATACGAACTTTAAATTAAACCAAGATATAGGTGATGTACACTACATACACATTACACTCATGTCATGAATATTATCTATAATTAAAATTAAAATAATGAAAATAATTACGACGCTATTTAATAAAATTGACACTTGTTTTTGTATTTTTAAATAGTTATCAATATAATTTTCAATTTAACAACAATTAAATAATTTCTACCTATCAAAGTTATTTATTCATACAAACTCCTAAATAGACTATCAGCACAAAAAGTACCAGAAGGCCCGCTTGGTATTCGAAAATCATTATACTTTTTTTTATTTTGTTAATAGGATTCGACATTTTGTAATTCTTTGACGTCTAACTTCATATTAACTTTATGGTCACCGTATTAGCCCGAGATGACTCCAACTTGACATTTGTTGAGCACAGACAAAAAAAACGCGATTACTTCTAAGCGGTTCTCCTGTGTAAAAGACACAAACTAACTTTTACTATTTTGTGCTATCGGTATGAGTAGTAAAGTTCTACTGTTGACAGTCGGGAGTCGAACCAGCACTAACAGTAATGGCGGCATCGGCACGCAGCAGCAGTTGAGCCACGTCACCATCCTGTATATTAATATACATTATGTAAACTAAGTAACCAACTAAAGGAAGTCTTTACAACCAGGAGCCTGTTTCTCGAAAGCTACAAGCCTTGTAATACAAGTAACCATACAAACGCTTGTAAAACAATAAAACGATATTTTCAAACTATTAATTTTTAACTTTCGACTGCAGGTTCACATTCATAAACGTGGTCTGATATCGCCATTTCATTTTTAGATATACTTAAAAATAAACTGTGTATAGCACTCACTGGAAGTCGTTCTGTGACTGGCTGAGCGCGAGCTGCAGGCGCACGTCGTCGGAGCGGCGCCGGCGCTCGTCCTTCTCCGCCTCCTCCCGAGACATGGCGAGCGCCAGCTGCAGCTGCAGCTCCTCCTCGCCGGCCGTCAGCGGCCGCGCCAGCTCCGCCTCGCGCGCGCCCGCCCCCGCCCACGCGCCGCCCCCAGACGCCATGTTGTCCACCTACCAGGTTAGACAAAAGTAGGGTAAAGTCCGTTCACTTAGATAGTGTCGCCCTTTTAGCGCGCCGCCTTCAGACGCTCATATCAATTTGACACTGACTGTACCTACGAGGCAAACTTCTAGAAACATTTCGACGGAGTGGGGATCAAATGCTCGCAAATGTGGACTTGCGAGCGATAAATAGCATCTTTTTTCGTATCCGGCTGCAAAAACCTGTTACGGAAGCAACACTTTCACTAGACGTTCCTGTAGAATCTATGATGATAAGCTGCATGAAGTCGACATCTTTAGCTTGAATTTAAGAACATTTAAAAAAGATACTCTTAAGGCGAGGCAGTTCCCGAAATTTGCTCTTTCACTATGTCTTTAGAATAAGGTTGAATGTTGCATAACTTTAATTGTCGCTTCGCCAGAAATTTGACGAAATTTAGTACATTTTTATTGGTTTCTGAAATACTGGATCATTTATTAAAAATGTACTCGGTTATTGTGTTAGATCAATAAAAAAGCTATCCTTTTTGCATAAAAAATCATATCACTGTCGTTGAAAATAACGAAATCTGCCGATTTGAAGTTTATTTTTATGGTGTTATTCAGGATTTATTTACGGAGTAACCATGCCATTTTTCAATATTCTGTTCGGTTATTGTGCTTCTTTGTTTCTCTTTTAGTCTACAGTAAATTTTCTGAAGTAGAATTCTACATCAGTTCTTCACATTGGAAGTTCAAAAATCAATCTTTTCATCAAATCGTGAACTGGCCTCGCCTTAAAATTCTATCAACAGATTCATAAAATGTGCCTTTCTCATCCTACTTTATTAATTAAGTACCTACTTTAGTAAATTGAAAAACTATTTAAGCTTATACACTTAACTAAATCTTTTGGCATACATAAACCTACTTAAGTTAAATTTCACGATAACTTTATATCTTTATATGTATAATAATTCTAGGGAACTATAGGTCTTTAAGTACATCATGTATATTTTTTTTTGCTATATGTATAAATGTGTGACTGTTTGTTCCTCAATAAAGAGAAAAAAAAATAGCGCACGCCCCTCTCCCATCGCCCGCGTACCTCACTGCAACGCATTCCGCACGATCACCACCCGATTTCAAGATATTTGCCTCGTACTGTACCGTAACATCGCCGTGCTAGGAACGTGTCAGGCAAAACAATACTCTTTGTATTGAAAAGTATGGCAAGTGTATGGCCGGTGTCGGAACGGTCTAGAGGGAATAGAATAGAATAGAATAGAAACGTTTATTAACAACACACAAAATAAAAGAAAACAGTATACAATTAAACAAGAAACAAACAAGAAGAGATAAATAAATACATCGTTATAAAAACAGAAAGTGTGGTGCTAATGGGCCCTGCCTCAGCAAAATTAACTTCTGAGTCATTCTTTGATGTATACATACAGAATGACCAGAAGCACTGATATTCTGACACGGCCAACGGCCACGGGAATAGTGTCACACTCTTCAATACAAAGAACATGTTCCTAGCACGGTCATGGTCATGGTATAGTGATTCGGTGTAGTGGGCAGAGACCGTAAGCGTCCTAAAGTTGGTCGCACATTTGACAGCACCGCACGCAACGCATTCAAACTTTACTGCGAGAAATGCGACACGTACGGTGCGGGTGAAATGTACGGGAATCGAACCCGCGACTTTTGGATATGCGGTCCAATGCTCTGACCGCTGAGCAACTGCTGATACGCAAATGGTCATATATGGGTAGTTTTACGTTTGTGACAAATTGCGAATGGTACAAACTGCGTCAAACCGGCGGGTTGATTATCTAATTAGAAACCACCTAGCGACCGGTCTCATTTGACAGATGAATGTGATACATTGCTTCTTCTTTTTGGGGTAAAAAAAAACATTACCAAAGAAAAGTAGCAATGTATGTCAAATGAAACCGGTCGCTAAATAGTTTCTATTTAGAATTTAGATAATCGGTCTAAGATTCCGGTTTTTCCATGGGGATGTCATGTCCATAATTACTTATTCTACATACACATGCAAACAAAAGTTGTTAATACTGAATACCATTACAATGAAACCAGTCCCAATCTCCAATACCACTTACACATGCATTTATGGTCCATTTTTCTTGGCTTACGTTATTTATATTGTTTAATAAACATAACTATACAAATATAGCGAAGTTAAAAAAGTTATCTATTCTACTTACTACATATTGAATTCGTCCGCGTAGACAGTAGAAAAAATTACGACCAGTTTAAATGACTAGAATAAAATAAAAGCTAGTACTACGGAGAGATCAAGTGTTTCCCTGGTTCTGCCCACCCAAATTAGATGAAACATAGCTTAGATTTTAAGTTGGACCCCAAGCTACAAAACTGTGAAAAGCCCATCAAAATCCGTTGAGCTGTTTTGACGTGATGCGCGGACAAACATTAAAAATTTACAGTTTCATTATATGTATGATAATGGAATGTAAAAAGCATTTTGATTCATTCATTCTTTGTTTTCTACGGCAGCGACGCATATTCATCAAGCTTTAACCAATGCATTATGATTTGATGAATAGCAAACATATAGGTAACATTAAAATAGTTATTAAGTTCAAGTACCTCCTCTGTGGAAAGTAACGCCGCCTGGTGACAAAAGAAGAAAACTTAGTCAAAATGTGTCTTTTCAAAGGAACCTCATAATTAGGGTACTTGATGATTTTTAGATACCTAGTTTCAACATTAAAAAGGTACTGTGTGGGAGCGAACGAGCACACGTTAAAAAGTAAAGTTGACTATACATTATTTGTTTAATTATTAACTTATTTAATAAAAGGATAATTTTAAAAAGTATAAAATCAACTCGTATAAAGTTCCGTACACTACACGTCTAGCAAATACATGGGCAATGAGGATCAACACGACAATTAAATATATATATATATATATATATATATATATATTGTATATCACATCAAATACAATATCAATATCTGAGTAAATCTCTGTTTAAATTTCTCAAATCCATCAAGAAATGACAAAATTATTAAAGATTTAAAAAGCGAGTTTAAAAAACACGGCCGGCCCTTGCGGATCATGCGATGACGTCACGTGCCACGATCGCCCGAACAGACACCTGCCGCGCCGCTGCAGGTGCACGTGGCCGATGACGTCATCAGCCAATTGTGAATTGGGGAGCGTTTTTGAGAATGCGACACGAAAATCGCTCTATCTTCGTCATTTTTGGTCCAATTTCAATAATTCTTTCACTGAAATAATTTATTTTGATGTGACTGATACTCTACATATTTAACTAAAAACCTCGTTGATCCTCATTACGCATATTTGTCTCTGTTGCGTGCGCACTCGCACATCGAGGTGCGCGAGTAAGCGAGACAAGTATAAACGGGTCATTGCACGAAATCTTTTCTGCTCTGCGACCAGAGAGCCTATATATTCCAAAAAATCTTCATCTAATTTTTTTTTCAGTAAATAGTGGCACGGAGTGGGAGAAACATTCTAGACGGACGACTGGTAGGACGATTCTTTATTTGTAACAAAGAATCGTTAAAAATAAAATACAAAAAAATAGTTACATGGGGTAGGTGGGGCTGGTGGGCGTGTCTAGCGCGCCGTCGCTGCCGAATGCGCTGGCAGTCTGCGCGAACCGCTGCTTGGCTTTTAGTGCTCGCGTTCGCTCGTTCTTGTGTCGCTAGACTATGCATAAACAGAGCTACATTGTGTATACTATGTTAGTACATACCGGGGGGTAGGTGGGGCTAGTGGGCGTGTCCAGCGCGCCGTCGCTGCCGAATGCGCTGGCAGTCTGCGCGAACCGCTGCTTGGCCTTTAGTGCTCGCGTTCGCTCGTTCTTGTGTCGCTAGACTATGCATAAACAGAGCTACATTGTGTATACTATGTTAGTACATACCGGGGGGTAGGTGGGGCTAGTGGGCGTGTCCAGCGCGCCGTCGCTGCCGAATGCGCTGGCAGTCTGCGCGAACCGCTGCTTGGCCTTTAGTGCTCGCGTTCGCTCGTTCTTGCGTCGCTAGATTATGCATAAACAGAGCTACATTGTGTATACTATGGTAGTACACATACCGGGGGGTAGGTGGGGCTAGTGGGCGTGTCCAGCGCGCCGTCGCTGCCTAATGCGCTGGCAGTCTGCGCGAACCGCTGCTTGGCCTTTAGTGCTCGCGTTCCTCGTTCTTGTGTCGCTAGACTATGCATAAACAAAGCTACATTGTGTATACTATGGTAGTACATACCGGGGGGTAGGTGGGGCTAGTGGGCGTGTCCAGCGCGCCGTCGCTGCCGAATGCGCTGGCAGTCTGCACGAACCGCTGCTTGGCCTTTAGTTCTTGCGTTCGCTCGTTCTTGTCTCGCTAGACTATGCATAAACAAAGCTTCATTGTGTATACCATGGTAGTACATACCGGGGGGTAGGTGGGGCTAGTGGGCGTGTCCAGCGCGCCGTCGCTGCCGAATGCGCTGGCAGTCTGCGCGAACCGCTGCTTGGCTTTAAGCGCGCGCGTTCGCTCATTCTTCAGCCGCTCCTCGTCTTTTAGCAGGTTCACCAGCTGCTTCGCTTTCTCGCGAACGTTGAGACCTGACGAACACGTTCTTTATAGAGAAATACATCTTGATTTACTATAGACGACACTATCGCCTTACTATTCCTAAGGTTAAAAACTATTGCACGTCGCGTCGTCACTTACATACGTTTAGTTCATGCAAACTGGTTTTTTGCGATTTTTTAAGATACTGAATAAATATTTTTTCATTTTTTTTTCATTTTTGTGGAAACTAGTAAAGCCGTGAGATGTCGATGGTACTTAATTCATTAGAAATACTTACTACTTACGGTACTTAATTCTTAAAACTTCATCATCATCATATCAGCCGCACGACACCCACTGCTGGGTATAGGCCTCCCCTAAGCATCTCCACGACGATCGGTCCTGCGCTGCCCGCATCCAGCGGCTTCCCGCGACCTTCACCAGATCGTCGGTCCACCTTGTCGGGGGCCTACCCACTTAAAACTTACTTTATATAAAATTTTGCAACTTACAATAAAATCATTAATTAAAATCAGTTTGATAATAATCAAGGATAACAAACCCAACAATATAATGTTCAGTATCGAAAACCCGAGCCTATTTTCGGATTGGAAAAGCATTTATGCGAAATTTGACGCACCAATTTATCATTAAAAAAAATATTATTTGAAATAGCAACAATTTATTTGTATAACAGCGACGAGTACCTAAGTAATTAAAGCGTGCGCGCTAATATGGTTATCGTCATGTGTGGCGGTGTGAGGAGCTCGGTGGCGCAGCGGTTTAGCGCCTGGCCCAGCGATTGCGGAAGTTAAGCAACGTTCGCATGGGTCGGTCATGGGATGGGTGACCAAAAATTTATAATCTCGAGCTCCTCCGTGCTTCGGAAGGCACGTTAAGCCGTTAAGCCGGCTGCATTTGCAGTCGTTAACACCCACCAATCCGCATTGGGCCCGCGTGGTGGGTTATGGCCCATCCTCTTTACCACCCATAAGGAAGGCCTGTGCCCCAGCAGTGGGGACATCAAAAATGGCCGATGGACATGTGTGGCTGTCGCAATCCTAGTGTAGATGTTTCAATTCAAATCTTAGTAAAGATCAGTAAATACTCTTGAAATACACATCATGTTGTGTGTTATTATCAGACTCAATTTCCAAGGCACTTGTGTCTAAATATTATGATGATCATTTTAAACATCGAAAAGTATAAAATTTCATAATAGCAAAGTATGACGACAAATTCCAAGAAAAACAATGCTTAAAGACAATGCATTATTATAATCATTTGTACAATTGAAGAATATTCGCTAGAGCGCTACTAGAAATACATCAACGTTTACAGACACGTCATTGGATTTGGAAACCAATGCACAAATATTTGCTTAAGCGTTGACGAAAATGGCATTTCATACAAACTTTCAATGTCCATGTTATCACATAAATCCTCGGTGATCCAGTGACCCAGATATTTAAAGTTAGGCACTCGCTTTAAAGGAGAGCTATTGAGGTGTACAGCTGGTATAATACTTAGATCTTTCCCCCGGGTTTCGAAAACCATTAGTTCGCTTTTAGTGGTGTTATAAAATAAATATCTGAGTCCATGGGCCACCGCATAGGATTCACATTTGCGTAGTATCACCCGCAATCCGTTTATCGAGGGGCTCAGCAGTACCATGTCTTCAGCGTAGCTTATAGCTGCCCCCTGATTACGTAACTCTGTTGCTAACAATTACCTTTTGAAATCGATTGAAACCATTTAAAATCATTTGCAATTAATGAAATTTGACGGTTTCATTTATACTCTGTTATCAAGTGAAACTGTGTTCATTACCGCAATCTTCCACAGACTAAATTGAGCCGTGGGAAAAAAAAGCGTGACCTTGGCGGGAGACTCATACGATTCTGGACAAAAGTTCTCATGCAAACTAAACAATAGCTCCGTCAGTCAGTATCGCACTGCTTTGTTGCTAAGGACATTGAACCCTGGGATACGAGTGTTAGATTGTTGATTACGTACTGTATCATTATGGTAGGTAAACTGTGACCGACTGTACTCGTATACACGGTAGAAAAGATCTATTGGGCTTACGTGACGGATTATGGCCTTTTTTTACTAACCCCCCCCATATTAATACATAAAAAACGTCTGTGCCAAGCAGTGGGGAGGGACGTTAAAAGACTCAGGTGAAATGGTGGTAGCTAGCGGCCTTGAAATAAGCCCTATCACCAATCAAACCGAGTACAAATTGTCACCGGTCTCAAATGTACATTTCCCAAAATGTCCACTTCCCGTAATGTACATTTCCCAAAATGTATCTTTCCCAAAATCTTAGAACAGATGGGTATAACTGATTGGATACATTTTAAGTACCAGGATTACATCAATACAATATGGAAGGTTAACTTCAATTATTTAAAAAAAACTTTTTATCCAATCAGTTATTCTTATCTGTTCTAAGAGTGTACATTTTGGAAAAGATGCATTTTGGGAAATGTACATTGCGGAAAGTGGACATTTCGGGAAATGTACCGTTTGGGACGTGGTCATTTTGGGAAATGTACCTTTTGAGACCGGTGTACATTATAGGAAGTGTACATTTTGAACCTGAGGGCAAAGGGATTCTGAAATTACTAGCATATCTGCACAGTAATCATGTTAATAATAGTAAAGTGCGACCTTTTAAACTTTTGTTTAATCCAACAACGACAGCAAAGGGATCAGCGAACTAATTAGAGTAATTGCGGTCACCGCTTTGTAATACGCGTGGCCGTGACGTCAGTGGTCATTGGCGGAACAACTAGTTTATTGACCACACACGAGGAATAGTAATGGACAGCCGTTTACTTTGGCAGAGCATTGTGTTTGAACGCATCTGGATTCTAGATACGACACCTCACATAAACATCTGGTATGTTGACCGGATGTGGAATGACTCTCTGATACCGTTCAGCCGCAAAAGAATCAAATTGACTTTATTGTTTCAAACTTGTCATGTGAGATTGACATTTGACACGAGCGAAACACAAAATCGCATTCCGTTACTGTGACACAGCAGGTATGGTGGCATGGTTCTTACGTAAATATCAACTTTATCGCGTAGTTGTACTAGACTTCATCTACAAGGTCTAACTCTAAAGCATTATAAAAAAAATTGTACTAACCTTGATCCTTCCCTTCCTCCATATACTGGAAGTCCTTGAGCGTGTGTATCGCGAAGATGTTCTCCTTGCACTGCATCGCGACCTTTTCGCTGCCCGTCTTAATCAGGTACTCCATCAGCACCAGCGCCTTATAGACGTGCCGCCAGTTCTTGCCGTGGTCGTTGAGCCGTTTCCAGATCATCTGCATGATCTCCGTGAACGCCATCACGTTGTACGTGAGGTCGGCGATCTCCGCCATCAAGGTGCTGGATGGGCCCCATGGGTCGTTCGAGGTTGCCTCGCGCACTTTCACCTGGAATAGGCGTGAAGAAAATGTGAGCTAATCAATCAATCATGAAGGGAGTATGGTAGCAGTCAAATATTTAAAAGCTTATGAGATACCAAGCTAGCGCAATGCTTAGAGCACTTCGAATGACCCTTCTATGCCGATGTCTGTGGCACTCTTGTCCTCTAGAAGTGATATTAATTACCTGAGCATCAGAGTAGTTGTGCGCGAGGTTCTTAATATTCCTTCTTAAGCCCGCCACGTTTACTTGCATTTCGTCCCGAGCTCGGGGCATCTGTAACATAACACCTGCATTTTGACACAGTCCAACGAGCAGCGCGTGCACACGTTTATTTATTCTTGTGTCTTTAAGATGGAAGTATTCATGTTCGTCCGTGTACTTTGCATACTAGCCCTGCGAACATCTGACGCTTACGTCATACTTTGTTTGTGATTTACATCGAAAGTAGAAGTTTGTTGTTTAATTTCTAACGAGATCAAAATTCAAAACACTTATATCATCTACTTAAAAAAACTAGCCATAGCAAAATAAGTAGAAACAGCGTATTTAAAAAAACTATATTGTCTTTAGGATTTAATTCAAACTTTGTGTGGATTCGAACAGCTTAGGTCAGTAGAGAAGTCGTAAGTTATCGCATGCCAGTTGTGGCTACGTATGGCTTCAGTATTAGTTACAACATATTCATACCACCCACATTCGACGTATAGATATTCTACGATATTCCTTTTTAATATTGAAAGTGGCTAAGAAGGATCAAATACAGTTACTTAACAGAATAAATTTGAGACCAGCTTTATCTCTAGTCTACCCCTGAGAGCTTTACAGCATAACGTTACATAACTATATAATTATGGTATAGCCACAAATATACCTACTATTAATATCAAAACTTGATTGACCATGTGATTTCATTTTAAAATGTGTCCAATCAGCTAATCTATCTGTTCTAAGAAGGTAAATTTTGGGAAAGATACATTATGGAAAATGTGCATTTTGGGAAAGATACATTATGGAAAATGTGCATTTTGGGAAAGATACATTATGGAAAATGTGCATTTTGGGAAAGGTACTTTATGGGAAAGGTACATTTTGAACCTGATGGGTATTTTTAAGGTATGGCAGTTGAACTACTTTTCCAGTTTAGATAACCTACGATGCAGTAACAGTATCTTGATGGTTTTGTTTTATAAACATGCGTGGATTTAGACCCTCCCTTATTAATAAACGAAGAGTACGTTTACACCTAGTTTAAACAAAGTTTACTTAGAAATAAAGACGTCAGACGTAAGGAGTAATATATACTTTTAGCTAAACCAGTTGTAAACATACTCTTCGTTTGTCAATAAGGCCACTAGATTTATTTTAATGTCGGTTGAAAACCTGTTTTTATAGCGAATATAGATGAGATTGTAAGTAATCTTTTAGTTATTTGTTTGGCTTCTTCAATTTTACCCTTAGAAACTGCTTTGAAAATCAATGAATTATCGTTAAAATGTAATGAAACAGAACAGCGTATTTCTTCAGGTATTTTCGTGTGTTTGTGATTGTGACGCACCGCGCCGGCCGGGAAGAATGCATAAAGCGTTTTATTTCGGGTGGGTGTGTAGTAAACAAAGCGGCATGTCGGTCTGTCTGTAGACAGTTTTATTATAATCTGCGGTGAGTGACCTGGCCTGAACATTTGCGTCGCGCGTACAGATAACGGGTATCTCGCGAATTTTGACAAAGGAACCACTGTCGATGGACTGGCGTATTTTGGCAGAGACATATGTTTTGAAGGGCAATGCTAAGGACACGGCGGGCGCGGTATTTTGATGCTTTTGTTTCACATATCAAAATTACACTGTTGCTGTAGGTAGGAAGAACGTTGTCTCGGTATTTAGGTACTAAGAAAAATCTTTGAAATTGTTCCTATTTGGCGGTGGCTGGGCTATTCTAATTAGGTTTTTGTTTTAGACAGATATGTTGAATTATTGTAAGAAATAAATACAATAATAAAAAACAAAGTTTTAACCACACAAGTGCGAGACTCAATTTATACGAACTTGATTTTATCGGAACTGTATAGGTAATTCTGAATCCAAAATATCTGCGCACATTGCCGCTGATATGATAACATGACAGACACGGCATCAAATTAACACCGCTAAACAAAATATTAGCGAACTAAAAAGAATCATTTTGGTCTTGTAAAGCCAAGAACCAACCAGCATAAAATAAAAAATACTTAAACAAACTTAGGCATTCATTCATATTTTTCTTAATTTTTAAACAATAAGGTCGAGCGAATCGATCATTCATTCACTTATATACTATAACTAGTATTTCGCCCTGGTGCGCGGGCTGCTGAAGCAGCCCGCGGGCTTCGCTCTGTTGGACTGTAAGTGGTGGACTTTGAAGAGTTGGACTGCAAATTGTCGAATAGCCATATTGCCATCCGATCAAATCACATTGCCTTTTGTCTGCAAGTTTTAGGGCGGTGTGGTGATGCGTAATAAAAATGAATGCTCTATTAATATTTCTAAAAACTTTGCTGGCTGTATTTAAATCATAGAGAAACTAATATAAAACTACTATGTGAAACATCAAATCAAATCAGGGGGTGCTAATAATCTCCGAGTGCGGCTCGGCTACCATCAATTACGAAAACTGCACCTGGGAAATTAATAGCACTTGCTATTTAACTTAATCGTTTTGCTATTTCGAGTTGCACAATTCATGGTGTGTGTGTGACCTAAACGGGCTTCCAATTAAGCAGCCTGCAGCTCCAGCTTAGGGATCGTTACAGTTTTCAGGCCAACTCTACATTTCCCAGTTACAAAGGCCACATCGTCATAATTAGTCAGTAAGCGACAGCGGCATAATGCTTGCTCGGAGGCGTCAACGAAAATGTGTAATCTAAATCAAGTCATCTGTGAGAAACCATAGCATCTGAGTACTGAAAATAAATACCAATCTTTGTTCATCTTCTCAACGATTTGATCATCCTATTTGATCGTAGATCGCCAAACTTCCTGCAGTAATAATATCTTTTAATTAATCAGGACGGGGCATAAACATACCCAGTGACAAAATTTTTAGCAACTCGCGATTCCTTGGCGGTCGCAAAACTTCGGTGATCTCTTTGTCCACCTTCTTAAAGCTGAGATCAAACCCTAAAATGCCTGTGGCTGGTGTACAATGTTGGGTCTATTAGAGGCTCAACTTTAAGTCAAAATCTCCTTCCTTATGAATCAGAATCACGCCTTTCACCAGTTGCTTCATCTCCTTCTCGTTATCCGTGGAATCGAGATAGTCATCAACGTAGTGCCTTCTCTTAATGGCTTTGACTGCTTGTGGATGATGACATGAAACAAAATCGACGTATCGAATTACGACGAATAATACAAGTAGCCGTGCATGGAGATGATGTGGCACCAAAGGTCATCAAGGTGATCTTATAAGTTTCTGAGGGCATCTTTCTTTCCATTACCCTCCAAAGGAAGCACTGGGCGTTTTGATCCTGATCATTTACTTAATCTCCTTTGGGTGAAACTACTACAGCCCCTGCAGAGTCAGTTGCCACCTCGAGGATGGCGAACCGCCCGGTCACATTGTCTGTTAGGGACGTTAAGTCAACTGTTAGAGGTATGGTTCGTGGTAAATCCCCGGGGCATGATGGGCTCAGTATAGAGCATTTGCAGCATGCAGGTGTCCATCTCCCGCGAGTGCTATTCTTGCTGTTTAACTTTTGTATAGGGCATTCATACCTTCCTCATGATATGATGAAAACAATTGTTACGCCTATAATCAAGGACAGGACAGGAGACAGTGCGGATCCTAACAACTATAGACCAATATCGTTAGCTACAATTATAGCTAAGGTGCTGGACAGTTTGCTTGATCGACAGCTTAGTCAACACCTAGACATACATGATACACAATTTGGCTTTGAGCCCAATTTATCTACAGAAAGTGCAATCCTGTCGCTCAAGCATACTGTTCGGTACTACACAGATAGAAAAACGCCTGTCTATGCATGTTACCTGTCCAAGGCATTTGACTTGGTATCATATAGCATACTGTGGAGAGAGTTGGCGGGGTCGGGTGTGCCTAGCGAGGTTGTAAATATCTTTAAGTTTTGGTATGGCCATCAGATTAATCATGTGAGATGGGCTGGATCACTCTCAGATGAATACAAGCTGGGGTGTAGCGTAAGACAGGGTGGGATAGCTTCCCCGAGGCTGTTCAACCTCTACATCAACCGGCTGCTCGTTGAGCTGAGCAACACACAGATCGGTTGTCATATTGACGGAGTGTGTATCAACAATATAAGAAGGACAGGACAGGAGACAGTGCGGATCCTAACAACTATAGACCAATATCGTTAGCTACAATTATAGCTAAGGTGCTGGACAGTTTGCTTGATCGACAGCTTAGTCAACACCTAGACATACATGATACACAATTTGGCTCTGAGCCCAATTTATCTACAGAAAGTGCAATCCTGTCGCTCAAGCATACTGTTCGGTACTACACAGATAGAAAAACGCCTGTCTATGCATGTTACCTGTCCAAGGCATTTGACTTGGTATCATATAGCATACTGTGGAGAGAGTTGGCGGGGTCGGGTGTGCCTAGCGAGGTTGTAAATATCTTTAAGTTTTGGTATGGCCATCAGATTAATCATGTGAGATGGGCTGGATCACTCTCAGATGAATACAAGCTGGGGTGTAGCGTAAGACAGGGTGGGATAGCTTCCCCGAGGCTGTTCAACCTCTACATCAACCGGCTGCTCGTTGAGCTGAGCAACACACAAATCGGTTGTCATATTGACGGAGTGTGTATCAACAATATAAGTTACGCAGACGATATGGTGTTGCTCAGCCCATCGATCGCAGCGCTCAGGCGTTCATTGTCCATCTGCGAGCGGTTTGCGGAGGCTCACGGGCTCAGATACAATGCAAAGAAGAGTGAGATAATGGTCTTTAAAGCTGGTACCAAATGTTATTCAGTCGTACCGCCGGTGACATTGCGCGGAACTGCTCTAAAACAGGTTACAGCATTTAAGTATCTGGGCCATTGGGTCACTGAGGACCTCACAGATGACATGGACATAATGAGGGAACGAAGGGCGCTGGCTGTTCGATGCAATATGTTGGCTCGTATATTTGCACTGTGTACACATCAAGTTAAGGTGACGCTTTTCAAAGCATACTGCCAGTCCTTTTACACGTGCAGTCTATGGGTCAGCTACACGCAGAAAACATACAGCGCGCTTCGCGTCCAATACAACGATGCGCTCAGGATATTGTTGCGAAGGCCTAGATATTGCAGTGCATCAGCAATGTTCGCGGAGGTTCGAGCTGATGGCTTCCACGCCGTTATGCGTAAACGCTGCGCCTCGACGCTGGCGCGTCTGCGTGCCTCACGCAACTCCATCCTGAGCACCATCGCCGACCACTGGGACTCGCCTTTCTTGCGCCACTGGGTTCACCTGCATGCTTCCACCAGGCCACCCCTTGAGCGGACGGATGTTACATTGCTTTAAATTGTTATTGGGTAATTTATTAATAATGTAGATATGTTATAATGAATATATTAATTTAATTAATTTAATAATGAACATTTAAAGTAATAATACTATGTACTAACATATCTTTTAAGTTCAATTATTGTTACTAACCATTATGAGTCTTTGTTTCTCGAAATAAAAATTAAATTGAATTGAATTGAATTAATCTGCAGGAACATTTCCCTGATATCTGCAGTAACGGCTACTTCGCTTTTTCGAAACCTAAGCAGGACATCAACTAATGAATTCGACAGATCTTGGCCAGTCAGTTATTCGGTATTCAGAGACACTTCTTGAGTTTCGGCTTTCGCATCAAAAACAAGTCTAAGTTTTTCAAGTTTGTTGATATTTCGAACGCTAATTAATAGGAAATATGCAGCATTTTTTTTTGTATAAAAAATCAAAAGTATAATGCGTGAGAAAATCAACTGTAATATTAAAACTTTTCACTTGCGTTTTTTTCTCGTGATATAGTTACTTGAAGTTAGCACGCAGCAGCACCCGCCGAAAACATTCTATACAAAACGGTCATGTTTTGTGACGTCACCAACCACGATTTCAGGCGCGAAATTATATCCCTAAATTTTGCATTTAAGTACATGACATGTGTCACACAAAATATTATTTCTTATTCGTTATTCTATCTGACTGTTAGGTGCATTTTATCTGAAAATTAAAAAAAAATCTTTATGTTTCCCTGATTTCATCGTGTGATAAAACTAAATTAATACATTTTTTTTCTGTTCCATCATGCTTACGTGTCCGCAGCGATCAAGCTCAAATTTTCTATCAAAATTGCTGACTTATGCATATTCCCTATATTTGTGTCTTGGAAGCGTGAAGTTCTTCACCGTACGAACTCGTTCAAGGTTGATGGATCCTGTATCTGTCATAATAAGTGTCAGAGAGACGATCTAGCCAGGTTGTTACAGCCGCCCACCGCACCCTTAAACGCCAACTCGACGCTTCAACCTCTGGCTCCTACCACGTTGGCTACACTGCTCTCTACAAGTGACACGGTGAACCCTTCATCAAGCAGAGCACACGACGTGTTAAAATTGCCTTCAGGCCCCTGGACGGTTACGGGAAGCACTTTCAAAAAGACTCGTTTGGAACTTGCCGACCCAGATGTTTGCGGTAGTCGCGGTAGTCTCTGGGTCTTTCTTCTATTCGGTCTCCGTCTCCATTCAGACATCACGGCGAAGTAACTTATGGTGACTACCTTTGTAAGTTGACCAACCCGACCTTCGACTTGCATCTATCTCGATAATGAGTAGCTTTCAAGCATCATAAACATATTTTCCGCTTGCAGATCCACTCCCAGCGTTGGTTAACGTCTCCTCTTTTGAACTTGTCACAGGCAGAAGGTAATCTGATGGCCCGTGTCATCACAAAAACGCACTTAGCTTGTTGCTTGGGTTTTATCTTCGTGTTGTTCGTCAAATCCTTCGTCAAAACCTTATCGGGTGAAATCGATCGTTTGTATGTAACTGATTTGAAGGACTTCGGTGGTTGTGGTTCTATGCCGCCTATCCGATCCCGCAAGCGGAGCGCATTGATTTGTCATTACAGGCGGGATGAAACAATTTGGGCGCCCTTTTATTTTAAGCAAGCGGGGTGTAAGGGTGGGTCGTGGACCCACTTAGGATCGGGAACCTTCACGTTTTTCACGGATCTTAACCTGGACTTTAATTTTTAATATTTTTTCTGGAGTTTTTTAAATCCAAATACTTTTTTCATACATAATACCCCTCTTTTCCACCTCCTTCTGCGAAAACAATTATGTCAATCAGTCAGTGAGTGAGTGGTACCTGGTAACCGAGCTATAATGAATGCTGGGTTTTCTGTAATTTTGTAAACCTGCCACAGGCAGTAATCTAATAGCCCGTGTTATCACATAAAACGCACCTAGCTTTATGCTTGGGTTCCTTCGTGCTGTTCCTCAAAACTACCTAATCGGGCATCTGTCGTTTGTATTTAACTGATTTAGAGGACTTCGGTGGTGGTGGTTCTATGCCGCCTTTCCGAGTCCGCAAGCGGAGCTCATTGATTCGTTATTGCAGGCGGGATGAAAGGATCCGTTTTATTTTTAGCAAGAGGGTCTTACGATTTAGCGTTTATTTTTCGGCTTCGTGGTTTTCAGTAATTTTGTATGGCGGCCATTTTGGTTTTCCGCCATTTTGAAAGTTTTTTCCTTCAATTAGGATTTGCTTAGTCTCTACAACTTTAGTTTGAGCACCATCTACCTATGTAGAACCATTTTGGCGGGCACTACCCCGTCATGAGGATCTTGACCTGGACTTCAATTTTTTATTCTGATAGGTTTCTAAATTGTAAATACATTTTCCATACATTGTACCCCTCTACAAATTCTCCTTTTTGGTAATAAAAATGTGGCGGTACTTGGAAAATAATCCTACTTTCAATTTCAGTGTTGCCATCTTTTCGATATAAAAATAGTCAAATGTCATTAGTATTAGCAGAATCTAATGGTTTTAGATACAAAATATTAAAAAATGTCGCTATTTCTATTCTACACATTTTTGGGGTAAATCTCGAAAAGTACCCTGAAAATGGGTATTTTTTACAGGGCACTACTTTTAATGTTTACTTCACTACTTCACACAAATTTTAAATGACAAAATTTACTTGTCTTGTAAGTTTGAGCAAAATCGGTTGGAAAACAAAAAAGTTACAAACGTTACCACAGCCGCCATTTTGTTTTTCCCAAATGTCATATTTTTTCCCAAGTTTGGCTGGGGTTTTGCACATTTTCCTCAAATATCATTATATCTTTTTTCACTTCCTTCTGGGAGAACAATTATTTTATTCAGTGAGTCAGTAAGTAATTCAGTATGGCGGCCATTTTGTTTTTTCGCCATTTTGTTTTTTTTTTTCGCGCTTCAGAATCTGCTTAGAGTCCTCTACAACTTTAGTTTGAGCACCATCTATCTATGTAGTACCATTTTGGCAGGCAGTACTCCGTCATGAGGATCTTGACCTGGACTTCCACTTTTTTATTTTTTCTTATAGTTTTCTAAATTCTCAATACTTTTTTTCTACATTGTACCCATCTACAATTACTTCTTTTTGGTAATAAAAATGTGGCTTTACCTGGAAATTACCTTCACTTTAAATTCTAGTGTTGCCATCTTTTTGATGTAAAAATAGTCAAATGTCATTAATATTGGCAAAATCTAATGGTTTTTGATAAAAATTATTTTAAATTGCCGCTATTTCTATTTTTCACATTTTTGGGGTAAATCTCAAAAAGTACCCTGAAAATAGGTAAATTTTTTTTACAGGGCACTCCTACTTGATGTGTTGCATAATTCGTCTATACATGGCAACTTTCTCAAGTGTCGTAAACTGCCTCAAAATAGCCTTAAAATATTTGAAAAATGTAAACAAATTACAAAATGGCCGCCACCGCGTCCGCCATATTGATTTTTCGATTGTTCATATTTTTCCTATATTAAGCAGCATATACTGCGTGCAATGACGTTTTGATTTTCTATCTCACTCGCACCCAGCCGCCGCAATAGGACTTGAAAAAAGGGCATCTCGAAAATGACTTTTTCCTCTGCAGGATTCAGGGTTGCCAGACGTTGTCAACCAAATTACCAAAATGTCACTTGTATACAGACTATACACGAACCCTTATACTCGGAATTTCCAAAAAGTGGTTATTTCACTTTTTTGCATTTCGGGGTAAATCTCAAAAGTTACCCCGAAATGGGGTAAAAATATTCTACCAATCAATACACTGTACCTATACCTACAGCCGTTCTATGAACCTCAAATCGCTCCAGTGTTGCCATCTGGAAGAAAATTGACTTAAAAGATGGCGTGTTTTCGTACTTCAAACAAAATGGCCTCTACAACAGGCGCCATCTTGATTTTTTAAAAAGTTTCCCCGATTGGTAAAAATTGAGGGTAATTGTGGTGAAACGGTTAAAAAAATATTCTCAATCTAAAAAACACTTTAGAGCTGTGGCCCCGCGGTTTGGGGTCCAAAAATCATTTTTTTCAAAACTCTCCGGCGCGGCCGCCATTTTGTTTTTTTATTTTTTTAATATTTTTCTAAAGTTAAAATGTCAAGTTTTACCACTCTTGTAAGTTTGGACAAAATCGGTTGGAAAACAAAAAAGTTACAAACTTCGTCACAGCCGCCATCTTGTTTTTCCCAAATGTCATAATTTTTCCCCAGTTCGATTGAGGTTTTGCACATTTTCCCCAAACATCACTATACCCTTTTCTACCTCCTTCTGGGAGAACAATCATGTCAATGAGTCAGTGAGTGGTAATCGAGCTATATATAGTATAACTAGTATTTCGCCCTGGTGCGCGGGCTGCTGAAGCAGCCCGCGGGCATCGCTCTGTTGGGCTGTAAGTGGTGGACTTTGAAGAGTTGGACTGCAAATTGTCGAATAGCCATATTGCCCTCCGATCAAATCACATTGCCTTTTGTCTGCAAGTTTCAGGGCGGTGTGGTGATGCGTGGTAAAAATGAATGCTCTATTAATAATCTTTCTAAAAACTTTGCAGGCTGATATTTAAATCATAGAGAAACTAATATAAAACTTCTATGTGAAACATCAAATCAAATCAGGGGGTGCTAGTAATCCCCGAGTGCGGCTCGGCTACCATCAATTACGAAAACTGCACCTGGGAATTAATAGCACTTGCTATTTAACTTAATAGTTTTGCTATTTCGAGTTGCACAATTCATGAACGGGCTTCCAATTAAGCAGCCTGCAGCCCCAGCTTAGGGATCGTTACAGTTTTCAGGCCAACTCTACATTTCCCAGTTACAAAGGCCACATCGTCATAATTAGTCAGTAAGCGACAGCGGTATAATGCTTGCTCGGAGGCGTCAACGAAAATGTGTAATCTAAATCTAGTCATCTGTGAGAAACCATAGCATCTGAGTACTGAAAATAAATACCAATCTTTGTTCATCTTCACAACGACTTGATCATCCCATTTGATCGTAGATCGCCAAACTTCCTGCAGCAATATCTTTTAATTAATCAGGAAGGGGCATAAACATACCCAGTGACAAAATTTTTAGCAACTCGCGATTCCTTGGCGGTCGCAAAACTTCGATGATCTCTTTGTCCACCTTCTTAAAGCTTACAGGTTTACAATTTTGGGTCTATTAGAGGCCCAACTTTAAGTCAAAACCTCCTGCCTTATGAATCACAATCACGCCTTTCACCAGTTGCTTCATCTCCTTCTCGTTATCCGTGGAGTCGAGATAGTCATCAACGTAGTGCCCTCTCTTAATGGCTTTGACTGCTAGTGGATGATGACATGAAACAAAATCGACGTATCGTATTACGACGAATAATATAAGTAGCCGTGCATGGAGATGATGTGGCACCAAAGGTCATCGAGGTGATCTTATAAGTTTCTGAGGGCTTCTTTCTTTCCATTACCCTCCAAAGGAAGCACTGGGCGTTTTAATCCTGATCATTTACTTAATCTGCAGGAACATTTCCCTGATATCTGCAGTAACGGCTACTTCTCTTTTTCGGAACCTAAGCAGGACATCAACTAATGAATTCGACAGATCTTGGCCAGTCAGTTATTCGGTATTCGGAGAGTATTTTCCAAGTTTGTTGATATTTCGAACGCTAAAATGTAGGAGATAGACTCGACCAACTGGTGCCTGAGCAGTTTTCTTGGCATAATCTTTTTCCAAGATGTTATGCATAATTCTGCTTCGTGTAGTCTACTGCGCATCTCGGATCAAAATCCATCATCTTAATCAAGCGTAATCTATTTTCGACGTTTCTCTTGTTGTTGGGTTGGGAAGCTTGATGTCGTCGTTCCTCCACAGCAAAGCAGACTCCCAGTGGCCGTCGATTTTCTTCGACTTAGTATCGAGAATGCGAAGTGCTCGTCGTTCTTCTGGAGAATATCTAGGTAGCTTAGAATTATTGATGCCTATGCTATCAAGTCTAAATTAATTCTCTAATATGTGGTGAAGTTCATCCTCTTCTTCGGACTGAAGTGACAAGCAAACTCGGGCATAATCTTCCTCGAAATTGACGATGAAACTCCATGCAGAATCCTACTAAGTTCAGTGAGAGAGACGACAAGCTCGTTCTTCCTGCCTTCTTTTATACCTTTTCGGACGAGATCGGTCGTTTGTATGTAACTGATTTGAAGGACTTCGGTGGTTGTGGTTCTATGCCGCCTATCCGATCCCGCAAGCGGAGCGCATTGATTTGTCATTACAGGCGGGATAAAACGATTTGGGCGCCGTTTTATTTCTAGCAAGCGGGGCGTAAGGGTGGGTAGGGTACCCACTTAGGATCAGGAATCTCCACGTTTTTCACTAATCTTAACCTGGACTTCTATTTTAATATTTGTTTTCTGGAGTTTTCTAAATCCAAATACTATTTTTAAACATTATACCCCTCTTTTCCACCTCCTACTGGGAGAACAATTATGTCAATCAGTCAGTGAGTGAGTGGTAACTGGTAATCGAGCTATAAATGCTGGGTTTTCTGTAAATTTGTAAACTTGTCACAGGCAGTAATCTAATGGCCCATGTTATCACAGAAAACGCACCTAGCTTTATGCTTGGGTTCCTTCGTGCTGTTCGTCAAAACTACCTAATCGGGCATCTTCTCCTCCGAGTTGATCACCACGATCGGTCGTTTGTATGTTACTGATTTAGAGGACTTCGGTGGTGGTGGTTCTATGCCGCCCTTCCAAGTCCGCAAGCGGAGCTCATTGATTCATTATTGCAGGCGGGATGGAACGATCCGTTTTATTTTAGCAAGAGGGGTCTAACGATTTAGCGTTTATTTTACTGCGGGTGGCTTCGTGGTTTTTCAGTTTGTATCGCGGCCATTTTGTTTTTCCGCTATTTTTAATATTTTAGAATCTTCTACAGCTTTCGTTTGAGTAGTACCATTTTGGCAGACAGTTCCCCGTCATAAGTAGCTTAACCTGGACTTCCACTTTTAATATTTTTTCTGAGAGTTTTCTAAATCTTGAATACTTTTTTCCTACACAATAGCCCTCTACAACTGTTCCTTTTTGGTAATAAAAATGTGGCGGTACCTGGAATATAATATAAACATTTCTTTCAATTCCAGTGTTGCCATTAGTTCATATAAAAATAGTCAAATGTCATATGCATATTCCCTATAATTGTGTCCTCGAAGCGTGAAGTTCTTCACCGTACGAACTCGTTCAAGGTTGAAGGATCCTGTATCTGTCATAATAAGCGTCAGAGTGACGATCTTGCCAGGTTGTTACAGCCGCCCACCGCACCCTTAAACGCCAACTCGACGCTTCAACCTCTGGCTTTTACCACGTTGGCTACACTGCTCTCTACAAGTGACACGGTGAACCCTTCATCAAGCAGAGCACACGACGTGTTAAAGTTGCCTTCAGGCCCCTGGACGGTTGCGGGAAGCACTTTCAAAAAGACTCATTTGGAACTTGCCGACCAGATGTTTGCGGTAGTCGCGGTAGTCTCTGGGTCTTTCTTCTATTCGGTCTCCGTCTCCATTCAGACATCACGGTGAAGTAACTTATGGTGACTACCTCTGCAAGTTGAGCAGCCCGACCTTCGACTTGCATCTATCTCGATAATGAGTAGCTTTCAAGCATCATAAACGTATTTTCCGCTTGCAGATCCACTCCCAGCGTTGGTTAACGTCTTCTCTTTTGAACTTGTCACAGGCAGAAGGTAATCTGATGGCCCGTGTCATCACAAAAACGCACTTAGCTTTTTGCTTGGGTTTTATCTTCGTGTTGTTCGTCAAATCCTTCGTCAAAACCTTATCGGGCGAAATCGGTCGTTTGTATGTAACTGATTTGAAGGACTTCGGTGGTTGTGATTCTATGCCGCCTATCCGATCCCGCAAGCGGAGCGCATTGATTTGTCATTACAGGCGGGATGAAACAATTTGGGCGCCCTTTTATTTTTAGCAAGCGGGGGGTACCGGGGGGTACCCACTTAGGATCGGAAACCTTCACGTTTTTCACGGATCTTAACCTGGACTTTAATTTTTAATATTTTTTCTGGAGTTTTTTTAAATCCAAATACTTTTTTCATACATAATACCCCTCTTTTCCACCTCCTTCTGCGAAAACGATTATGTCAATCAGTCAGTGAGTGAGTGGTACCTGGTAACCGAGCTATAATTAATGCTGGGTTTTCTGTAATTTTGTAAACCTGCCACAGGCAGTAATCTAATAGCCCGTGTTATCACATAAAGCGCACCTAGCTTTATGCATGGGTTCCTTCGTGCTGTTCCTCAAAACTACCTAATCGGGCATCTGTCGTTTGTATGTAACTGATTTAGAGGACTTCGGTGGTGGTGGTTCTATGCCGTCTTTCCGAGTCCGCAAGCGGAGCTCATTGATTCGTTATTGCAGGCGGGATGAAAGGATCCGTTTTATTTTTAGCAATAGGGTCTTACGATTTAGCGTTTATTTTCCTGCGGGTTTTCAGTAATTTTGTATGGCGGCCATTTTAGTTTTCCGCCATTTTGAAAGTTTTTTCCTTCCATTAGGATCTGCTTAGAGTACTCTACAACTTTAGTTTGAGCACCATCTACCTATGTAGAACCATTTTGGCGGGCACTACCCCGTCATGAGGATCTTGACCTGGACTTCAATTTTTTTTCTGATAGGTTTCTAAATTGTAAATAGATTTTCCATACATTGCACCCCTCTAAAAATTCTCCTTTTTGGTAATAAAAATGTGGCGGTACTTGGAAAATAATCCTACTTTCAATTTCAGTGTTACCATCTTTTCGATATAAAAATAGTCAAATGTTATTAGTATTAGCAGAATCTAATGGTTTTAGATACAAAATATAAAAAATGCCGCTATTTCTATTCTACAAATTTTTGGGGTAAATCTCGAAAAGTGATGAAATTGACTATATGCTGGGTTTTCTGTAATTCTGTATGGCAGCCATTTTTTTTTTCGTTATTTTGAATTTTTTTTCGCGCTTTAGGATCTGCTTGGAGTCCTCTACAACTTTAGTTTGAGCAACATCTACCTATGTAGTACCATTTTGGCGGGCAGTACCCCGTCATGAGGATCTTGACCTGGTCTTCCACTTTTATTTTTTTTTCTAATAGGTTTCTACATTTTGAATACTTTTTCCATACATCATACTCCTCTACAACTGCTCCTTTTTGGTATTAAAAATGTAAGGTAATTGGAAAATAAACCTACTTTCAATTCCAGTGTTGCCATCTTTTCGATATAAAAATAGTCAAATGTCATTAGTATTGGCAAAATCTAATGATTTTTGATAAAAAATATTTAAAAATGCCGCTATTTCTATTTTTCACATTTTTGGGGTAAATCTCAAAAAGTACCCTGAAAATGGGTAATTTTTTTTTACAGGGCACTACTACTTGATGTGTTGCATAATTCGTCAATACATGGCAACTTTCTCAAGTGCCGTAAACTGCCTCAAAATACCCATAAAATATAAAAAAAAAATATAAAATTAACAAAATGGCCGCCACCGCGTCCGCCATATTGATTTTTCGATTGTTCATATTTTTCCTATATTAAGCAGCATATTCTGCGTGCAATGACGTTTCGATTTTCTATCTCACTCGCACCCAGCCGCCGCAATAGGACTTGAAAAAAGGGCATCTCGAAAATGACTTTTTCCTCTGCAGGTTTCAGGGTTGCCAGACGTTGTCAACCAAAATACCAAAACGTCACTTGTATACAGACTGCACACGAACCCTTATACTCGGAATTTCCAAAAAGTGGTTATTTCACTTTTTTGCATTTCGGGGTAAATCTCAAAAGTTACCCCGAAATGGGGTAAAAATATTCTACCAATCAATACATTGTAGCTATACCTACAGCCGTTCTATGAACCTCAAATCACTCCAGTGTTGCCATCTGGAAGAAAATTGACTTTAAAAATGGCGTGTTTTCGTACCTCAAACAAAATGGCATCTACAACAGGCGCCATCTTGAATTTTTAAAAAGTTTCCCCGATTGGTAAAAATTGAGGGTAATTGTGGTGAAACGGTAAAAAAAATATTCTCAAACTAAAAAACACTTTAGAGCTGTGGCCCCGCGGTTTGGGGTCCAAAAATTGTTTTTTTCAAAACTCTCCGGCGCGGACGCCATTTTGTTTTTTTACTTTTTTAATAATTTTTTACAGTTTAAATGTCAAAATCTACCATATTTAAAAGTTTGAGCAAAATCGGTTGGAAAACAAAAAAGTTACAAACTTCGTTGCAGCCGCCATCTTGTTTTTCCCAAATGTCATAATTTTTCCCCAGTTCGATTGGGGTTTTGCACATTTTCCCCAAACATCACTATACCCTTTTCCAACTCCTTCTGGGAGAACAATCATGTCAATGAGTCAGTGAGTCAGTGGTAATCGAGCTATATATATATACTAGTATTTCGCCCTGGTGCGCGGGCTGCTGAAGCAGCCCGCGGGCATCGCTCTGTTGGACTGTAAGTGGCGAACTTTGAAGAGTTGGACTGCAAATTGTCGAATAGCCATATTGCCATCCAATCAAATCACATTGCCTTTTGTCTGCAATAATAATAATATAGGTATTTTATGTAAGTATGTCAAATTAATTAATAATGTACTGATTTAATTAATATAGCTTCACTATTGCATTAGGTCTAGACCTGTAATAATAGTGTTAAGCTTGTGCAAATAAAATAAAATAAAAATAAAATAAAGTTTCAGGGCGGTGTGGTGATGCGTGGTAAAAATGAATGCTCTATTAATCTTTCTAAAAACTTTGCAGGCTGATATTTAAATCATAGAGAAACTAATATAAAACTACTATGTGAAACATCAAATCAAATCAGGGGGTGCTAGTAATCCCCGAGTGCGGCTCGGCTACCATCAATTACGAAAACTGCACCTGGGAAATTAATAGCACTTGCTATTTAACTTAATCGTTTTGCTTTTTCGAGTTGCACAATTCATGGTGTGTGTGTGACCTAAACGGGCTTCCAATTAAGCAGCCTGCAGCTCCAGCTTAGGGATCGTTACAGTTTTCAGGCCAACTCTACATTTCCCAGTTACAAAGACCACATCGTCATAATTAGTCAGTAAGCGACAGCGGCATAATGCTTGCTCGGAGGCGTCAACGAAAATGTGTCATCTAAATCTAGTCATCTGTGAGAAACCATAGCATCTGAGTACTGAAAATAAATACCAATCTTTGTTCATCTTCTCAACGATTTGATCATCCCATTTGATCGTAGATCGCCAAACTTCCTGCAGCAATATCTTTTAATTAATCAGGAAGGGGCATAAACATACCCAGTGACAAAAATTTTAGCAACTCGCGATTCCATGGCGGTCGCAAAACTTCGGTGATCTCTTTGTCCACCTTCTTAAAGCTTACAGGTTTACAATGTTGGGTCTATTAGAGGCCCAACTTTAAGTCAAAACCTCCTGCCTTATGAATCACAATCACGCCTTTCACCAGTTGCTTCATCTCCTTCTCGTTATCCGTGGAGTCGAGATAGTCATCAACGTAGTGCCCTTTCTTAATGGCTTTGACTGCTTGTGGATGATGACATGAAACAAAATCGACATATCGTATTACGACGAATAATACAAGTAGCCGTGCATGGAGATGATGTGGCACCAAAGGTCATCGAGGTGATCTTATAAGTTTCTGAGGGCTTCTTTCTTTCCATTACCCTCCAAAGGAAGCACTGGGCGTTTTGATCCTGATCATTTACTTAATCTGCAGGAACATTTCCCTGATATCTGCAGTAACGGCTACTTCTCTTTTTCGGAACCTAAGCAGGACATCAACTAATGAATTCGACAGATCTTGGCCAGTCAGTTATTCGGTATTCAGAGAGTATTTTCCAAGTTTGTTGATATTTCGAACGCTAAAATGTAGGAGATACCAGACTCGACCAACTGGTGCCTGAGCAGTTTTCTTGGCATAATCTTTTTCCAAGATGTTATGCATAATTCTGCTTCGTGTAGTCTACTGCGCATCTCGGATCAAAATCCATCATCTTAATCAAGCGTAATCTATTTTCGACGTTTCTCTTGTTGTTGGGTTGGGAAGCTTGATGTCGTCGTTCCTCCACAGCAAAGCAGACTCCCAGTGGCCGTCGATTTTCTTCGACTTAGTATCGAGAATGCGAAGTGCTCGTCGTTCTTCTGGAGAATATCTAGGTAGCTTAGAATTATTGATGCCTATGCTATCAAGTCTTAATTAATTCTCTTATATGAGGTGAAGTTCATCCTCTTCTTCGGACTGAAGTGACAAGCAAACTCGGGCATAATCTTCCTCGAAATTGACGATGAAACTCCATGCAGAATCCAACTAAGTTCAGTGAGAGAGACGACAAGCTCGTCCTTCCTGCCTTCTTTTATACCTTTTCGGACGAGATCGGTCGTTTGTATGTTACTGATTTAGAGGACTTCGGTGGTGGTGGTTCTATGCCACCCTTCCAAGTCCGCAAGCGGAGCTCATTGATTCATTATTGCAGGCGGGATGGAACGATCCGTTTTATTTTAGCAAGAGGGGTCTAACGATTTAGCGTTTATTTTCAGTTTGTATCGCGGCCATTTTGTTTTTCCGCTATTTTTAATATTTTAGAATCTTCTACAGCACACGGTGAACCCTTCATCAAGCAGAGCACACGACGTGTTAAAGTTGCCTTCAGGGGGCTTACCATCAGCAAATAAGAAACCATTCAGTTCAAAAGCAGGCCGTAAAAAAGACTGCTTAAGGCCTGCTTTCATACTAACCGTTGAGATCATGGTACGAAAAAGTAAGGCCGTTCAATATAAGTCCTGCTATAAGAGCTCATAGTAAGGCCCCAGGCCCCTGGACGGTTGCGGAAAGCACTTTCAAAAAGACTCGTTTGGAACTTGCCGACCAGATGTTTGCGGTAGTCGCGGTAGTCTCTGGGTCTTTCTTCTATTCGGTCTCCGTCTCCATTCAGACATCACGGTGAAGTAACTTATGGTGACTACCTCTGCAAGTTGAGCACCCCGACCTTCGACTTGCATCTATCTCGATAATGAGTAGCTTTCAAGCATCATAAACGTATTTTCCGCTTGCAGATCCACTCCCAGCGTTGGTTAACGTCTTCTCTTTTGAACTTGTCACAGGCCTGATGGCCCGTGTCATCACAAAAACGCACTTAGCTTGTTGCTTGGGTTTTATCTTCGTGGTGTTCGTCAAATCCTTCGTCAAAACCTTATCGGGCGAAATCGGTCGCTTGTATGTAACTGATTTGAAGGACTTCGGTGGTTGTGGTTCTATGCCGCCTATCCGATCCCGCAAGCGGAGCGCATTGATTTGTCATTACAGGCGGGATGAAACAATTTGGGCGCCCTTTTATTTTTAGCAAGCGGGGTGTAAGGGTTGGTACCCACTTAGGATCGGGAACTTTCACGTTTTTCACGGATCTTAACCTGGACTTTAATTTTTAATATTTTTTCTGGAGTTTTTTAAATCCAAATACTTTTTTCATACATAATACCCCACTTTTCCACCTCCTTCTGCGAAAACAATTATGTCAATCAGTCAGTGAGTGAGTGGTACCTGGTAACCGAGCTATAATTAATGCTGGGTTTTCTGTAATTTTGTAAACCTGCCACAGGCAGTAATCTAATAGCCCGTGTTATCACATAAAGCGCACCTAGCTTTATGCTTGGGCTCTTTCGTGCTGTTCCTCAAAACTACCTAATCGGGCATCTGTCGTTTGTATGTAACTGATTTAGAGGACTTCGGTGGTGGTGGTTCTATGCCGCCTTTCCGAGTCCGCAAGCGGAGCTCATTGATTCGTTATTGCAGGCGGCATGAAAGGATCCGTTTTATTTTTAGCAATAGGGTCTTACGATTTAGCGTTTATTTTCCTGCGGGTTTTCAGTAATTTTGTATTGCGGCCATTTTGAAAGTTTTTTCCTTTCATTAGGATCTGCTTAGAGTACTCTACAACTTTAGTTTGAGCACCATCTACCTATGTAGAACCATTTTGGCGGGCACTACCCCGTCATGAGGATCTTGACCTGGACTTCAATTTTTTTTCTGATAGGTTTCTAAATTGTAAAAAAATGTGGCGGTACTTGGAAAATAATCCTACTTTCAATTTCAGTGTTACCATCTTTTCGATATAAAAATAGTCAAATGTTATTAGTATTAGCAGAATCTAATGGTTTTAGATACAAAATATAAAAAATGCCGCTATTTCTATTCTACAAATTTTTGGGGTAAATCTCGAAAAGTACCCTGAAAATGGGTAATTTTTTTTACAGGGCACTACTACTTGATATTTTGCATAATTCGTCAATACATGGCAACAAGTGGTTATTTTTTTTTGCATTTTGGGGTAAATCTCAAAAGTTACCCTGAAATGGGGTAAAAATATTCTACCAATCAATACACTATACCTACAGCCGTTCTATGAACCTCAAAACGCTCCAGTGTTTCCATCTGGAAGAAAATCGACTGTATGGTGGGTTTTCTGTAATTCTGTATGGCGGCCATTTTGTTTTTCCGCCATTTTAATTTTTTTTTTTGCGCTTCAGAATCTGCTTAGAGTCCTCTTCAACTTTAGTTTGAGCACCATCTACCTATGTAGTACCATTTTGGCGGGTAGTACTCCGTCATGAGGATCTTGACCTGGACCTCCACTTTTAATTTTTGTCTAATAGTTTTCTTAATTCTAAATACTTTTTCTCTACACTGTACCCATCTACAAATGCTCCTTTTTAGTATTAAAAATGTAAGGTACTTGAAAAATAAACCTACTTTCAATTTCAGTGTTGCCATCTTTTCGATATAAAATAGTCAAATGTCATTAGTATTAGCAAAATCTAATGGTTTTTAATGAAAAAGTATTAAAAATGCCGCTATTTCTATTTTTCACATTTTTGGGGTAAATCTCGAAAAATACCCAGAAAATGGGTAATTTTTTTTACAGGGCACTACTACTTGATATGTTGCATAATTCGTCAATACATGCAGGCAACAAGTGGTTATTTTTTTTTTGCATTTTGGGGTAAATCTCAAAAGTTACCCTGAAATGGGGTAAAAATATTCTACCAATCAATACGTTGTACCTATACCTACAGCCGTTCTATGAACCTCAAAACGCTCCAGTGTTTTCATCTGGAAGAAAATCGACTATATGCTGGGTTTTCTGTAATTCTGTATGGCGGCCATTTTGTTTTTTCGCCATTTTTAATTTTTTTTTCGCGCTTCAGGATCTGCTTAGAGTCCTCTACAACTTTAGTTGGAGCACCATCTACCTATGTAGTACCATTTTGGCAGGCAGTACTCCGTCATGAGGATCTTGACCTGGACTTCCACTTTTTTTTTTTTTTCTTATAGTTTTCTAAATTCTCAATACTTTTTCTCTACATTATACCCATCTAAAATTACCCCTTTTTGGTAATAAAAATGTGGCTTTACCTGGAAATTACCTCACTTTGAATTCCAGTGTTGCCATCTTTTAAATATAAAAATAGTCAAATATCTTTAGTTTTGGCAAAATATAATGGTTTTTGATAAAAAATATTTAAAAATGCCGCTATTTCTATTTTTTTACATTTTTGGGGTAAATCTCGAAAAGTACCCTGAAAATAGGTAATTTTTTTTTCAGAGCACTACTACTTGATATGTTGCATAATTCGTCAATACATGGCAACAAGTAGTTATTTATATTTTTTGCATTTTGGGGTAAATCTCAAAAGTTACCCTGAAATGGGGTAAAAATATTCTACCAATGATACATTGTACCTATACCTACACCGTTCTATGAACCTCAAAACGCTCCAGTGTTTCCATCTGGAAGAAAATCGACTATATTATGCTGGGTTTTCTGTATTTCTGTATGACGGCCATTTTGTTTTTCCGCCATTTTGAATTTTTTTTTTGCGCTTCAAAATCTGCTTAGGGTCCTCTACAACTTTAGTTTGAGCACCATCTACCTATGTAGTACCATTTTGGCGGGCAGTACTCCGTCATAAGGATCTTGACCTGGTCTTCCACTTTTATTTTTTTTCTGATAGGTTTCTAAATTTTGAATACTTTTTCTGAACATCACACTCCTCTACAACTGCTCCTTTTTGGTAATAAAAATGTGGCTTTACCTGGAAATTACCTCACTTTAAATTCCAGTGTTGCCATCTTCTCGATATAAAAATAGTCAAATGTCATTAGTATTGGCAAAATCTAATGGTTTTTGATAAAAAATATTTAAAAATGCCGCTATTTCTATTTTTCACATTTTTGGGGTAAATCTCAAAAAGTACCCTGAAAATGGGTAATTTTTTTTTACAAGGCACTACTACTTGATGTGTTGCATAATTCGTCAATACTCACTACTTCTCTTTTTCGGAACCTAAGCAGGACATCAACTAATGAATTCGACAGATCTTGGCCAGTCAGTTATTCGGTATTCAGAGAGTATTTTCCAAGTTTGTTGATATTTCGAACGCTAAAATGTAGGAGATACCAGACTCGACCAACTGGTGCCTGAGCAGTTGTCTTGGCATAATCCTTTTCCAAGATGTTATGCATAATTCTGCTTCGTGTAGTCTATTGCGCATCTCGGATCAAAATCCATCATCTTAATCAAGTTTAAATCCAAATACTTTTTTCATACATAATACCCCACTTTTCCACCTCCTTCTGCGAAAACAATTATGTCTATCAGTCAGTGAGTGAGTGGTACCTGGTAACCGAGCTATAATTAATGCTGGGTGTTCTGTAATTTTGTAAACCTGCCACAGGCAGTAATCTAATAGCCCGTGTTATCACATAAAACGCACCTAGCTTTATGCTTGGGTTCCTTCCTCAAAACTACCTAATCGGGCATCTGTCGTTTGTATGTAACTGATTTAGAGGACTTCGGTGGTGGTGGTTCTATGCCGCCTTTCCGAGTCCGCAAGCGGAGCTCATTGATTCGTTATTGCAGGCGGGATGAAAGGATCCGTTTTATTTTTAGCAAGAGGGTCTTACGATTTAGCGTTTATTTTGTATTAAGTAATTTTGTATGGCGGCCATTTTGGTTTTCCGCCATTTTGAAAGTTTTTTTCTTTCATTAGGATCTGCTTAGAGTACTCTACAACTTTAGTTTGTACCTATGTACAACTTTACTTTAGTACCTATGTAGAACCATTTTGGCGGGCACTACCCCGTCATGAGGATCTTGACCTGGATTTCAATTTTTTTTTCTGATAGGTTTCTAAATTGTAAAAAAATGTGGCGGTACTTGGAAAATAATCCTACTTTCAATTTCAGTGTTACCATCTTTTCGATATAAAAATAGTCAAATGTTATTAGTATTAGCAGAATCTAATGGTTTTAGATACAAAATATAAAAAATGCCGCTATTTCTATTCCACAAATTTTTGGGGTAAATCTCGAAAAGTACCCTGAAAATGGGTAATTTTTGTTACAGGGCACTACTACTTGATATTTTGCATAATTCGTCAATACATGGCAACAAGTGGTTATTTTTTTTTGCATTTTGGGGTAAATCTCAAAAGTTACCCTGAAATGGGGTAAAAATATTCTACCAATCAATACACTGTACCTATACCTACAGCCGTTCTATGAACCTCAAAACGCTCCAGTGTTTCCATCTGGAAGAAAATCGACTGTATGGTGGGTTTTCTGTAATTCTGTATGGCGTAATTTTGTTTTTCCGCCATTTTAATTTTTTTTTTTGCGCTTCAGAATCTGCTTAGAGTCCTCTTCAACTTTAGTTTGAGCACCATCTACCTATGTAGTACCATTTTGGCGGGTAGTACTCCGTCATGAGGATCTTGACCTGGACCTCCACTTTTAATTTTTGTCTAATAGTTGTCTAAATTCTAAATACTTTTTCTCTACACTGTACCCATCTACAAATGCTCCTTTTTAGTATTAAAAATGTAAGGTACTTGAAAAATAAACCTACTTTCAATTTCAGTGTTGCCATCTTTTCGATATAAAATAGTCAAATGTCATTAGTATTAGCAAAATCTAATGGTTTTTAATGAAAAAGATTTAAAAATGCCGCTATTTCTATTTTTCACATTTTTGGGGTAAATCTCGAAAAATACCCTGAAAATGGGTATTTTTTTTTACAGGGCACTACTACTTGATATGTTGCATAATTCGTCAATACATGCAGGCAACAAGTGGTTATTTAATTTTTTTGCATTTTGGGGTAAATCTCAAAAGTTACCCTGAAATGGGGTAAAAATATTCTACCAATCAATACATTGTACTTATACCTACAACCGTTCTATGAACCTCAAAACGCTTCAGTGTTTCCATCTGGAAGAAAATCGACTATATGCTGGGTTTTCTGTAATTCTGTATGGCGGCCATTTTGTTTTTCCGCCATTTTGAATTTTTTTTCGCGCTTCAGGATCTGCTTGGAGTCGTCTACAACTTTAGTTTGGGCACCATCTACCTATGTAGTACGATTTTGGCGGGCAGTACTCCGTCATGAGGATCTTGACCTGGACTTCTACTTTTATTTTTTTTTCTGATAGTTTTCTAAATTCTGAATACTTTAACCATACATCATACTCCTCTACAACTGCTCCTTTTTGGTATTAAAAATGTAAGGTACTTGGAAAATAAACCTACTTTCAATTTCAGTGTTGCCATCTTTTCGATGTTAAAATAGTCAAATGTCATTAATATTGGCAAAATCTAATGGTTTTTGATAAAAATTATTTAAAAATGCCGCTATTTCTATTTTTCACATTTTTGGGGTAAATCTCGAAAAGTACCCTGAAAATGGGTAATTTTTTTTTACAGGGCACTACTACTTGATGTGTTGCATAATTCATCAATACTTGGCAACTTTCTCAAGTGCCGCAAACTGCCTCAAAATAGCCTTAAAATAGTTAAAAAAATTATAAAATTTACAAAATGGCCGCCACTGCGTCCGCCATATTGATTTTTCGATTGTTCATATTTTTCCTATATTGAGCAGCATATACTGCGTGCAATGACGTTTCGATTTTCTATCTCACTCGCACCCAGCCGCCGCAATAGGACTTGAAAAAAGGGCATCTCGTAAATGACTTTTTCCTCTGCAGGATTCAGGGTTGCCAGACGTTGTCAACCAAAATACCAAAATGTCACTTGTATACAGACTATACACGAACCCTCATACTCGGAATTTCCAAAAAGTGGTTATTTCACTTTTTTGCATTTCGGGGTAAATCTCAAAAGTTACCCCGAAATGGGGTAAAAATATTCTACCAATCAATACACTGTACCTATATCTACAGCCTTTCTAAAAACCTCAAATCGCTCCAGTGTTGCCATCTGGAAGAAAATTGACTTTAAAAATGGCGTGTTTTCGTACCTCAAACAAAATGGCATCTACAACAGGCGCCATCTTGAATTTTTAAAAAGTTTCCCCGATTGGTAAAAATTGAGGGTAATTGTGGTGGAACAGTAAAAAAAATATTCTCAAACTAAAAAACACTTTAGAGCTGTGGCCCCGCGGTTTGCGGTCCAAAAACCGATTTTTTCAAAACTTTCCGGCGCGGCCGCCATTTTGTTTTTTTGTTTTTTTAATATTTTTCTAAAGTTAAAGTGTCAAGTTTTACCACTCTTGTAAGTTTGAGCAAAATCGGTTGGAAAACAAAAAAGTTACAAACTTCGCCACAGCCGCCATCTTGTTTTTCCCAAATGTCATAATTTTTCCCCAGTTGGATTGGGGTTTTGCACATTTTCCCCAAACATCACTATACCCTTTTTCACCTCCTTCTGGGAGAACAATCATGTCAATCAGTGAGTGAGTGAGTGAGTCAGTGGTAATCGAGCTATATATAGTATAATAATATATAAAAAAATGAAAGCGCATAAAAATAAACATAAAACCAACTAAGGTAATCCAAAAGACTACAAACATCTATTAGACACAAAACAAGCTAAAAATTAAGTGTTAAAAGTAAGCGAAAAACTGAGAGAAAATTAAAATAAAATTAGCACAAAGTTAGTGACAAAAAAATCAAACAAATTGAATTAACAAAAAAACTAGCTTTCTACAACACCAACTTACTTTGCAGTGCAATAAGTTGTGTTATTTTATTCAAAAACAGCAAACCGTGAGCGCCGCTTCTGTAGACAATGTAAATATACACAAACATATAGTATATTAGATCGTGTCACATGCATAAAACATCATAGTTTAGATCAAAATTCTTTGTGCTAAAACATGCCGAGAAAACAACTAAAACAAGTGTTTTGGCAGAAATGGCATGCTGCAAGTTTAATAAATAAACATTAACGCAATGTGAATAAACCTCTATCAGCGTTTCCCAAACTTTATAATGCCTTGGCCCCGCTTCTTAAATCATTCCCCATAGCAGCATCGTGACGTGACATTCGTGTCCCACCTTTTTTATATGCCGAGGAAAATGCTTTTAGTGCATATAGGGAAAATAAAAAACAGACATTTCCCAATGTCCACCTATGTAGAGATTCCTCATCTATGTGAGAAATGTAAAAAAACCGTAAACTTTTAAATTAATATCGTAAATTTTTAGTGTTATTTATGAAAGCTGTTTGTTTCTATGAATCTCGAACCGGTATTATTTTCGCGGCCCGGTGCCGGCATAATATATGGGAAACGCTGCTCTATGTGATTGATGGCGCTTTATCACATTATTATTATTATTAAGATTTCCAATTCCAACCCTCTATGCATTCACTACAAAATATCTTAAGTAAGTACATCAAAATCTTGATGACGTGCATGAAATTATACAATCATGGCAAAATGATTTGTATTTACAAAATAGAATTACTATATCCGATATACTGGTCAAAAGCTCAAGTGGAATGGGTGAAAATATCTTACAACCTGCAATTTTCTTAAAAGATCCGAGGCACGTGCGAAGGTGCACCAGGCAAAGGGGGAAGGTTCACAATCACAACACTCAGGCGACCGAACGCGGCGCGGACGAGGCGAGCTCGATACACCAACATTTACAAACCAATCGATTTACACTATCACGTGCTTTGTCACCAACAAGTTTCCCCGTCGAAAGTAATTTAGGGAACGTTTCTCAAAGATAAGATTTTGGAATAATAAAACCTTATATAAGTAACAGTCTCTATCAGAGAAATTTAAGAATAAATACCTGAGTTATTAAAGGATTAACGTTTCTTAGGCAATGTTTGTCACGAAACCCTTTTAAAATTATTAATTCGTGGACGTATACTTATACTTTCTCCTGTCATCGTAATCAGCTGTCCTGAGAACGCAAACGTTGCTTCTATCAATAATTACTTTATTTACTAAAGATTTCGGTGTGACGTCACGAGTTTTATCGCGATAAACATAATTCTCTTTATTCCAACGCATATAATACTGTTTCATTATTGTTGTAGTAGTGTAGGCCAATGAACTGGTATGGAACTTAATAATTTACAAGATTATTTTTAAAAGAAACTTGTAACTGGAAAAAAACTGTACTGGTGTAACGTAAAAGTATATTGATGACACAGACCATTTAGCTATTGATGACAAAAATCCAAATAATGATAAAAACGTCAGTTTCATTAAGAATCGATAAAGTCAGATACAATAAAATAATTTAGGTATCCAAACATAAATATTACCGTTACACCATAAATCTAATCGTTTAACTGTTACATCTCCATTTTGGAGATAAAATACAACGAATTATTTTGATGAAATTATTATTTCTCAAATCAAGTACCTACGCTTATTAAAGTGAATAATGTAAAAGTTTCTTTACTATATTAAAACTAAATGTATTTAGCAACACGACCATGAAATTCGGCGAAATCTAGAGTAATTCAAGAACGCAACAACGCATGCAAGATATAGATACATGAGTATCTTACATCAGCACAGACCAAAAAGACCGAAATCAACATATAAAATGTTTGAACCGCATAAAGTTCAGAATTATGATATAAAAGTGGCATTAGTAAATCACCTATGAACCTAAATTATTATGGAGTGACTGACCAGTTAACGGTCATTTCCCATGGTATGGCATTAGTCTGACAACACCATAACAGCAATTAGGCGTTCAGAGATTTTAACAACTTTTCATATGAAAGATCAGATTGCTTGAAGTCTCCAACTTTAGAGCCAAGTGAATTTAAGCAAAATATACTCAAATAAAATTCAGTTTGTTATACAGGTTCAGCGCGAGCCGGCCACTGGCTAGCGCGCCGTCAAGGCAATATTTTAGAAGCCTCATAACCAACCGGCATTGACCTTGGCCTAGTACTGTAAATAAAGGTCGATGATAACCGAGCGCAGGTCTGAATTACAAGCTATTTGACGCCGACGATCGACTTGGGGTGAATAATTGAGAGATTCAGTCAGAGGTAAAAATAAACTTTACGAAAGCTCTAATAAACAGGAGTTATAAAAATATATAGCTACTGTTTATTTAGGCGGCTGAATGAGAGTCAAGTGTGCATGCTAACTCAAGTTGCAAAATTCACTGCGACTGTCGTAACAAGTACAGTTCAAGGGCACTCCACTCTATTCAGCTAAGCTATAAACCACTGAAATCTAACGACCGGCGCACGATCGTAACTGTACAACAAAAACCAACGAAGAACTGTGGTACCACCAGAATGGAGACTCTAAAACTGTAACAGTGGAGTTTAGATTCGAAGTTGACTCGATTGGCGATCGGCAAAACGGAAAATTGTGTGAAATGATGATAGGTGTGCGGAATCGGGCGCGGCAAACTGAGACGTGCGTTGAACCCTGCGCTCTGGCATTTTCATGAGGCGTAGGTACATACAAAACTACATACAGCGAATGACAATCAACACCTGGAACAACTAATTAATGACCAAAAACTGTGCAGAATGTTTTTCAACCACAGTGACAACAATCGTGCCCAATTGATAAGTGACTGTGTTGCAGATACAAATCCTGCAGATAGTTGATGATTGAGAAATGTATGCAAGGTAATTAATTACTTTGTATTTACACAAGTCTAAAATGACGTCCAGACAGGTACTTATTAGATTCTAACGAATGTTACAATATTTTACATATTTACACATATTCCGATTCTATAATGTTTGTGTAACTTCAGGTTACTACATTTTTATCTTTTAGAATCTAGGTGTTGGATAATCTACTTCCGCCTCCGCCTCCTTAAAGTAATTAAACGCGAACGAAAACGAGAACAAACAATATTGTCGAAAACATGGACAGTACAATACAAGAAAGGTAAATAGTAGAGGAAAAAAGGTGGTATTCTATTTCTTGTGAATACGTTTTATGGCTTATTGGAGGGTGACGACGAGGAAAAGCTGTGAATTCCTCTTGATGACCTAGGTTCGAGGTATTCATGAGACTTCCTTGTTTGTGAAACGTGTGGAAGGCATAACTTATGAAAAGCGGAATCTACAACAAGAAACCAACTATTGCGTCAATAGTTGAATTTATTTTAAAGATCTTCAAACCTTTATGCGAACACAGACAAAACTGAGTAAATATAAATGAAACAACGAAAGACTCGATGGTCCTGAAGTTAACTTTCTCCATATTCTGTGATCCTAAATCCTAGTACTTTAAAATGTATCCAATCAGTTATTCCTATTTGTTCTAAGAATGTACATTTTGGGGAAAATACATTTTGGGAAATGTGTACATGACGGAGAAATTGCAATTTGGGAAATGTACATTTTGGGAAAGGTACGTTTTGGGAAGTGGACATTGTGGGAAAAGTACCTTTTGAAACGTGTACGTTATGGGAAGTGTACATTTTGAACCTGAAGGCCCTAAAGAGCGGTTTGTCTAACAATCCGGTTCATTGAATTGAATAGCTAATATTTATGTCTCCAGCCCGTAATGGATTGTTCCATCAATTATGCACGCACAAGGCCCGTCATGCGTCGATCAGTCCGTTATGCGGAGGTACCAGACCAGCACCACAACAAAATGCAACTTAACGAAATGTTACAAAGCATTAAATTCCCGTTGAACTGGGGATTATCAGCTGATATAGGATAAGGTATTTGTATGTTCAGGTGGACCACTCCTACGTATTGTCTCCACAAGAGGGCGTTGACTTCGTGCGCCTATCTGCTGTGATTTACTACTTCCGCTCCCGATGTGACGTAGCACTAAAATTTATAGTTTATGACGCTCTCGTTATGTAAAATCGGAACGAGTATGGGATGACAACTTCAAAGCCAAGGCTTGCTTGGTGTTGGTTGATAGTTGGCTGATACGGATCGATGAAGCAATGCGTTGGCAGTCTATGGAAATTGTGATAGGTACTGTCTTGTAAGATTGCATAGTGTAAACAATTACAATACTCGTTAGTCCTCGATAGCCTTAATTAATATACTTTTTCAACACACTTGCTCGTAAAGTGAGCCCTAATACATCGCTTTTAGGGCCATAAACCGAGCTATAACAAACACGTGCAATAATATATAAAACACTAGTTCGTAATAGAATTAACCCTACAAAGTTAAATTAGTACCTTACTGCAAGTTCTATGTGAGTAAACAGAGCATTCCCAATTTAGCCGGGTCATACAGTTTTTTTTTTTGACAACAAAGAGGTTTTATGCTGCTGAAAATTCATATACATTTTTGGAATAAATAAATGTGTAAGACCTTAATTAAGTCAAATAAATATATATTAGTATCAAATTATTCATAATTCACAATATTTTGTTATAAGATATTAAAATATTTGCATTTGGCACTTAAAATTATAATTTTGAAGTATTAGTAGTAGGCTGTATGCTCCTCACCCCTTTGTTCGCAAAATATTCTTGCGTTGGGCGTGTGAAAAAAAACCAAAAAAAACATGCGCGCCTTTTCCCATAATTATCATATTTTGTTTTTGTCGTATTTGTTGTTGTGTGATAAATTACTTTGTTTTTTCCTCGCAAATGTGTTGAAAAACGTCGTATGAAACTCTTGAGCTCTTGCTTATTGCACACTCGGCTGAGTTACGCCCTCGCCTGCGGCTCGGGCTGCAACCCACAGCCTTGTTTGCAATGAGCAACCTAAGCTAACTTGTCTCATAATGTACTATTACAAACGCCATAGGTCACGAACAATCATTGTTAATGTGCACTAAAAAATCTTAAATATTTTTAGGTATGTGGGTCATCTCAAATCAAAATAAACACAATTAGTAACTAAAGGAGGTCACACACGTGAAGTAGGTATTTTGCCGAAATAATGCAGAATGTGCACATTCATACTACTTCGCTTTATTTTATTCACGCGGGTCGTGGACCGTGGTCACGCAATTTTACTTTCAAGCCAGCATTTTAATGACTAAACCATATAAAAATTACTAGATAAATGCCTTCGAAATGAGTGACAATGATTTAAGATATCATTAAAAATAATTAAATAGGCCAGCGATATTTGTAATTTACTTTCTTTTCGATATATCACGATTTTTTCTAGGTCTTTTTACCAGGTAATAGGTTACCAACCTAATATTTTAATCAGTGCTTCTCAAAGTGAGCGATAGTCCCTTTGTGGGCGTGGGTCGAAGGCAAGCAGGATTACAGAGAGGGGGCGGTAAAGAGTCCAGAAAAAGTTGTTTTATGACATTTTTATGAGGTCACTTTCTTGTCTATTTATTTGTTCACAAATTTTGCAAACGATTTTATTGTGTTTGTTACCTGCCTAATTATGTACTTACATATATGTTTTAAATAATTAATTTTTTGTTGATTTAATTTTTATTATTGATGATGTTAATTTAATTAAGTATTTTTGTTTTAATAAATGAATTTCTAATAATCTTAATTTTAATATATTTAATTACAGTTTTATTTATTTTAATTAATTTTAAATTAATTTATTTAAATAGTTTTAACTCGACATTTGTAGCTGTGATAATTTTAATTAGGTAATTGACATGTAATAATCTGTAATTTTCCATCAAACTAAACTAACATATTTTTAAGTAGTTACTAACAATAATGGATCTTTCTTTGTTATCTGAAAATAAATAAATAATAATTATTATTATTTAAAAGTGAAAAGAAAAAGTGATTCTCATATGTGGCAAAGTCCAAAAATTTGGGGTGGTGGGCGCTAGTAAATAATTGATTCTCAAAGAGGTCGATAGAAGAAATAAGTTTTAAAACCTCTGGATTTAAGGCGAGGCCAGTTCACGATCTGATGAAAAGTCTGATTTTTGAACTTCCAATATGAATAACTGATGTAAAATTTTACTTCACAAAAATTACTGTAGACTGAAAAAGAAACAAAGAAGCAAATTAACCGAACAGAATATTAAAAAATGGCATGGTAACTCCGTAAAATAATCCTGAATAAACCATAAAAACTTATAAAACTAAATTTCAAATCGTCAGATTTCGTAATTTTCAACGACAGTGATATGATTTTTTATGCAAAAAGGATAGCTTTTTTATCGATCTAACACAATAACCGAGTACATTTTTATTAATTGATCCAGTATTTCAGAAATCAATAAAAATGTACTAAAATTCGTCAAATTTCAGACGAAGCGTCAATTAAAGTTATGCAATATTCAACCTTATTCTAAAGACATAGTGAAAGAGTAAATTTCGTGAACTGGCCTCGCCTTAAAGGATGAGGGTTCCAGGAGGACGGTAAAGGGCCCAAAAAAAGCAATGTTAAAATTGAAAAAGTGATTCTAATAGGCATGTGCTAAAATTAAAAATTTTGGGGAGGAGGCGCTAGTACATAGTTTGAAAACCCCTGGTTTTAAAGGATGATAGATATACTGATATAGACAGGTATGTAATCAACTAGATACACTTCCTAGTTTGCATCAAGTTGAGCAAAACAATAACACTAGCTGAATGACGTCATTGACGTGAGATGGCCGACAAATGCTGTCGGATGTTTGACAACATGAATTTATCGATCAAAATGTTTGTTGATATTCTGCACCCTGAGTAAGTAAACTGCCTATTACCAACTAAAAGCGCCGATTCACTTGCTTGAAGTGATTCATGTTTCTGGGAATAAGTGAGTCTAGAAAAACAACCGGAGACGGATGCGAACTAAAGTTATGTAGGTAAGATACAGTGGGTTTTGATAATATAGGTAGGTACAGAGTGTTGACTAAACAACTTTTACTGTGGGACCAACTCTGAAATCGCGAAAAAAATTCATTTTGATATTTTCGTTATAAATTTTTGTATGAAACAGCTGATTTTTTTCGCGATTTCAGAGTTGATCCCAGAGTAAAGTTTTTCAGTTTGATAGTCCAAAGAAACGGTATTTTAACATCCTGTCCTGTATTTAATACTATTACGTGCTTTTGACGATAAATATTTCGTTCATTTACTTATCGTGATGTATGTAGTGATTTATCACTTAAGCTAAAATTTATCGTAAACACTTATTAGCGCAAAAAAATTATATAATTAACTTACAGATGTTGCATTGCAATACCTATCTACTATCTACAAGAACTTTTGTCTACTTCTCCAGAGAAGTGAAATTTAATTTCCCTTTCACATCTAATTTTACAAGCCGGTAAAAGCGCCATAGTGGAAACCATAATAGGTCTAATAATAGAGTACCTATTTACGGTATAGATCAATAACGTATGTTAGGCAACCAAGGCACAAGGTCCACACTGGACGACCTTCGGTAGCACGAGGAATGCTCGGCGTATCACATCACGCCGGCTTTTATCAGGCGCGTGAGTTACTGCATTATTCAGGCGCGTGAGTTACTGCATTATGCAGGTGCGCTAATTGCAAGAATAGGTTCCATTTAGTACTACCTATATGGTACTAAACCAGTTATATAAACAGTGGGGCAGGGTTGCGAGTGAGGACGTAATAAACCTTTGATTGCGAAATAGGATGCCTGAAAAAGAACCTCTTCATTGGTGATTAGCGTATCTAGAGATTTTTGGAACTGAAAAATATAATAATGGAGCTATGGAAAGCATAAAATCATCCTAATGTATCAAATAGAACTATCAGGGGTGGAAACTGTTTCCATGGCCAAAATTACTGATTTTACTGGCTAAAACCTTCTAAAATACTGATCATTTACTGACCAAATCCAGTGCCCGATTAAACCAGCGCGGAGCCTGTGGCAAATTCTATCAAGGGGCCCTAGGTTTCCTATAAGTTATCATGTTTATGGTATTACTACTAGGGTTACAATTTTCGAAAGGATGGAAGTTGCCTGCCTAGGATGCTCAAAATGCCGGATTAAAAAAAATACCTATCCATAGTGAAAAAAAGGTCGCGCAGCGCGAATTTTAGTCAGTTTCATCCAATAATCTTGTAATCTTGTCTATCTTTAGTGCAAAAATCGGTCGCACTGCGCGGTCAGTTCCAACCACTACTGTTGTAATTTGCCTGCTCATAGCAAAAAAAACGGCAGCGCAGCGCGATTTTTGTCAGTTTCATCCAAAAATCTTACAATTTTGCTTATCATTAGCACAGAAATTGGCCGCGCACCGCGATTTTTAGTTAGTCAGTTCCATCCACTAACTACCTACGTACTTTTATAATTTTGCCTTTCGTTGTAGTCTTAAACAAACTGCCGCGCAGCGCGTTTTTAATCAGTTTTTTCACATCAATCTATAGAAACCAGACCGTCAACCCGTATAGCTCGTGAAAATACTGACTTTACTGACCATTTTTCGAAAAAAACTGACTTTTACTGACTTTACTGACCATTTCCCACCCCTGAACTATGAAGGCATCATCCTTAAAGTGATCTGAATCGTTAAGTTGATACTTGGAAGTTGATAAAGGCAAGTTCAGGATCAATGTTTCATAATCTATATTTATAAAATCGTAAACTGAATGACCGACTGACTGACTGACTGATCTATCAACGCACAGCCCAAACCGCTGGGTCTAGAGACTCCAAATTTGGCACGCTGGTTCCTTATGAGGTCTAGGGGTGCACTAAGAAAGGATTTTTCAAAATTCACCCCCTAAGGGGGTAAAAAAGGGGATCAAAGTTTGTATGAAAGTCCCTCAGTTTTGAAGCTAGGATCTTCAAATTTTGTGTTTAGACTGACCATTGAAAATAAATAAATACGGGTCTCAGCGTTTTTCAAAATTCTACCCCCGAAGAGGTCAAAAGGGGGATGAAGTTGTGTATTGAAGAAAATCCTTTATTTTCGAAGTAAAAATCGCTAAATTTATAATTTAGGCTTATGGATAGAAATCTAACGCAACGTATATTGTTATTGTTAGTATTTAAACCCCTATTGGGATGAAATGGGGGTGAAAAGGGGTAAAAAAACCCCAAAAATAGATATGGATGTCGTTATTGGGGTTTTCTGGGATGACGATTGCAAAAATGACATTTATTTTGAAGTCCAACACGGTGGACATGATTTGACCCCTAAAGGGGTGAAAATGGGGTTCAAATTTTGTATGGAAAAATTATATAAAATAGACATTACAACTTTAAACTTCGTTGGAGCACATCTAAAAATAAATAGGCAAACATATATTTTGTAATTTTGAAAATCAACCACTTAGGGGTAAATGGGGTGAGTAAACATAAAAATCAATATGGATGTCGTTCTTGAGGTTTTATGGGATGGTGATTGCGAAAATGAGGTTTATTTTGAAGTCCAACACGGTGGACATGATTTAACCCCTAAAGGGGTGAAAATGGGGTTAGATTTTTGTATGGAAAAATAATATAAAATAGACATTACAACTTTAAAATTTGTAGGAGCATGTCTAAAAATAAATAGGCAAACACATATTTTGTTATTTTGAAAATCCTCCCTTATGGTGTAAATGGCGTAAGTAAACATGAAAAGCGATGTGGATGTCGTTCTTGAGGTTTCATGGGATGGTGGTTGCGAAAATGACATTTATTTTGAAGTCCAACACGGTGGCCATGATTGGACCTGGACATGCACATCCAGGGGACGGGGACGGGGACGGGAACGGGAACGGGAACGGGAACGGGAACGGGAACAGGAACGCGAACGGGAACGCGAACGGGAACGGGAACGGGAACGGGAACGGGAACGGGAACGGGAACGGGAACGGGAACGGGAACGGGAACGGGAACGAGAACGGGAACGGGAACGGGAACGGGAACGGGACCGGGACCGGAAAGGGGGAGCCTTGACATAAAAATCGATATGGATGTCGTTCTTGAGGTTTTATGGGATGGTGATTGCGAAAATGAAATTTATTTTGAAGTCCAACACGGTGGACATGATTGGACCTGTGACCCTACCATGAGTTGATGCAAACTGTTTACGTTACCGTAAACTATCGTATATACTGCTCACAGTCAGTGCGAGTGAAAGAGACAAAACGATAGTTTACGGAAACGTAAACAGTTTGCATCAACTCATGGTAGGGCCACTGGACATGCACATCCAGCGGACGGGGACAGCGACGGAAACGGGAACGGGGACGGGGACGGGAACGGGAACGGGGACGGGAACGGGAACGGGACCGGGAACGGGAACGGGAACGGGAACGGGAACGGGAACGGGAACGGGAACGGGAACGGGAACGGGAACGGGAACGGGAACGGGAACGGGAACGGGAACGGGACCGGGACCGGGACCGGGACCGGGACCGGGACCGGGACCGGGACCGGGACCGGGACCGGGAACGGGAACGGGAACGGGAACGGGACCGGCGGGTCTACCGGCTAAAAATAATGAAGTTAATGTTAACTGTAAGTATGTGATACATTGCTTCTTTTCTTTGGTAGGTTTTTATTTGTGCCAAAACGAAGTAGCAATGTATCACATACTTACAGTTAACATTAACTTCATTGTTTTTAGCCGGTAGACCCGCGGGACCGGGACCGGAAACGGGGAGCCTTGTGCGAGGTCCGCCAAACGCGGCAGATGTCTCAAGCAGCGCGCCTAATTGCGTGTTTTTACGCAATTAGGCTGGTCTGATCCTGGTTGACGGTTCCCTAAGGATTTTCTCTAATATCCACGCGGACGAAGTCGCGGGCAGAAGCTAGTTAAATAATAAAATCTCTCACGATTGTAGAAAATTGACAATTTTGGATTATAAATCTGCTTAGTGATAAACTTAAGCTAAAAATAAAATAGTCAAGGCCATAAACTGACTTTGTTTATTAGAGGAAGAGAGGAAATGACCCATCCGGGTGCAACACTTCCTGTACAATGAGCAACAGGTAAAGAAACACATTTTTATAGTTTGAACCTTAATATGGACGCGTTAAGGTTTACTCACGCAAGAATTAAAAAATAAAAATACTGTAAATATTATCAAATTGTATGATAAAATATTATGGTGATAGTAAAGAGAGGGAAAGTTTGTTAACAACAATAATTTCAAGATTCTTTTCAATGTATTTTTGTGTTGTGGACAGCAGATGTCTAAATATATCATAGACATAAATCATAGACAAGACAGTTGTATGAAAGGTATGTATGAAAGTAAAGTAGTGTAGTATTCGTAAAGTGTAAAGGCTAGATGGAATAAATGCAGATACTTGAAATTAGGCATTATACAGTGGCAGATTCAGATCGCTATTGGATCGTCGGCCAACCAGGGTCATTTTCAATCTATCGCATATTGGGTCCAGCCAGACCAAATTGGTAAGATAGCCATTAACTTGGTGTTATCAAATATCATCATCTGGGTTGCGATTGAAAATGAACCTCTTGGCCGACAGTCCATATACACACCAAACTGATCTGATCAGCATTCTTAAAGATATATTTTAAAAACATCGAAAACAGCATAAAAATGTGTGGAAATCCTGAAACTGAAAACACTGATCCTAATACTACGATTATCAGAATTCAAGTTTAAGTTAGGTATTGACAACATGTATCATACATTATCTTATCAATAGAAGGTGTATGTAGTTAAATCAGGATGACTCATGGGTATTATTAATTCATAATCAAAACACAATCAATGAAATTCACAATTCTTAAAAGAAGTGCTTTTGATTAGTTTCCCTCTAAAAAAATCTGGTTTTAAACAGACTTCAAAAAAGGAAAAGGTTATTTGATTATGAAGTTCATATTCATTCAACAAATTTATTTTTAGGTTGGTTCTTATTTTTTATGACATCAAAACATTGTACTGTAACACCATGCCGCCAGTATGTTAACAGGGCAATCTATCAAGATTGTTGAAAAACTTGTGGCGTAGTAGTGGTAGGGAACGGCTACGCGCATAGTGGCTAACTTGTAACTTCAAAGCTATTGTTGCAAAAAAACAATTTTTTTTCTAACATGCAAAAACCCCTAAAAAAACCGTTTTTTTTTCTGGAGCATGTTTTTTTAAGGGTACAGAAATCAAAATTATTAAGGAAGTTTCCGTTAAACATTAATACCTATGTATTTTATATGTATTAATCGGTGAAATCTACGAATCTACTGTGAAATCTCCATTCGGTTTGAGTTACCTATGAACTTAAAACTATAATAAACGATTAAATAAAACATATTTTCCAAAGAATGTATTCTTGGAATAAAATAAATTTAATGTTTTAATTTCTAATTAAAACAACAGTGCTATGTTTTTCCAAGATTGTGTTCACATGTTACATTACAACATCACTATTCAAAGCCCCCAATAAGGATGAAATGCATTATACCTATATTTCGTTTTAATTTGTAAATAATTGTTAAATTAGTATTGCTGTCATTTAATTAAAGTTACTACCGGTAATTCTTAATATTTTGGTATTGTTAGGGCTATAAATAAACTACTTTTGAGTATTCATGATATATTTGGAAGTCATTGCTTTGAACTGCAAATGATTGATTTGAAAAGATAATAATATTATAATAATAATTTACAGTTCAATTGTATTTTAACAAAGAAACTGGTATTATTATATTTACTCGTAGACATATTCAGTGTAAATTATCCTACTTCCTTCCTACTAATATTATAAATGCGAAAGTTTGTGTTTGTTTGTTACCTAAAAGGCTGGACGGACTTGGATGATAATTTAGCACACAGATAAAAACCTAGATTCAAACATAAGGTAAAGGTACTTTTTATGCTGGCCCAAGGTTCCCTAGGGTCCATGCGGACAAAGTCATGGGCGGCTTTTTGAACTCTGGGTTAGTCATATTATTTTGAAGTAAAAGATGACCCTCCCTCTTAAATAAATGTGTAGGCTTCCTAACATTGGTATTGGTAGTAAAATAGCTAGGTTTGATAAGTTTAAGGCAACTAATATACTTACATATTAAAAAATACACTTTCACAATAAACTGAATACTCCAATATTTGTGAATTAAAATTGGTATGAATAATGGCCCACAGCTCAGGCAATCTACCTGATAGCACTATCAAGCAGAGATAGTGTTTATCACATCATCACACTACATTAGCACAAAGAATCTCGAACTATACACACTTGACGTCACACAACAACCACCACCACCCAATCCGCGAATAAACATACAACTGAGACTGAATAGACCGATCATGTGCGCTGGCGGCCCAGATTCTACTCGACAACGTCATGTAGTCACTACTTACTAAGCTGATAACTTACGATTTAAATCTACCGAGGACTACGCTAAGAGGGTGAAGGCTATGCGAACGGACAGCAAAATACTTATTCCTCGGTCTAATTACTATAGAAAGTTAGTGACAGGCACAGTCGAAAAATTATACACAACCAAAAAACTTACCAATTGGCAATGATCAGACTTGTTATGGTAACTTCCTTTTTCAGACTTATTTACGTGCGTAAATATAAAACATTATAATGTTGTCACATAGCACAACACAAAATCACTCAATTTACTGCATAATTTTGCCTATTTTTTGCCTAACTAAACAAAACACTTTTTGAGGAATTGTCAAATCGTTTTCATTCGTGACGACAATCAACATGTCTACCGACAGCTTTTCCGGTCAATTAAATGACTTAATTTTTATCAAAATTGTATTTTTACTATTATTTTGGTAAATAAATAATAAAATACATATATTTATTTTAAATTATATTAATTGATGGTTTTCCAGGACATATTTATATTAATCATAGATTAGGTATAAAAAACGTATTCAAAAGTTTACACTATATCCGGAAGTGAAGTAACCGCTCCACAGACCTCTATAACAAACAAACATAGATAGTATAGGGTCCGACCGAATCTATTTTTCTGCGTATATTTCCAGGGGCCTTACTATGAGCTCTTATAGCAGGGCTTATATTGAACTGCCAATACTTTTTCGTACTATGACCTCAACGGTTAGTATGAAAGCAGGCCTTAAGCAGCCCTGTTTAAGGCCTGCTTTTGAACTGAACGGTTTCTTATTTGCTGATGGTAAGCCCCCTGAACGGAGAACGATATCAAGACCGAGAATGCAAAGAGGTTACAGTCTGTCAATAAAGTCATAACCCAACCCAAACCATAAAGTTAATATACCTAACGGAATAGAGGCACAAACATAAGCTGTCAAACTAAACCGAAATCGATTTACATTTGTGTGTGTATTTTTTATATGTTGACGTCTCAGTGATATAATCTTGTCACAATAGACATTAATATCGATATCGATAGTATTATTGAACAGCAATAGATTTGAAAAATAGATGGGATGGAATTTTGCATAGGTGTTGGTACTAAAATTACGATACTGGAATGAAGTATGATCAGAAGATCAGAAGATATTTAAAATAATTTATTTAACAAAAAAAGATCAAAGATATTTAAAATCAATATCCACTTCATATTATAAAACAAAGTAGCTTCCCGCTGTCTGTCCCTCCCTATGTATGCTTAGATCTTTATAACTACGCAACGGATTTTGATGCGTTTTTTTAATAGATAGATTAGTGATGCAAGAGAAAGGTATATCCTATCCTACTAATATTATAAAATGTGAAAGTTTGTGGGTTTGAATGTTTGTTCAATCACGCAAAAACTACTGAACGGATATGGTTGAAATTTAGCACACAGAAAGAAGATAGCCTAAAATGTTTATCCCGATATTCCCACGGGAACAGGACCCACGCGGGTGAAACCGCGGGCGGCCGTTAGTGTATAACACATTGTGTCAAATTCCACACTACACCGAAGCGTCGCGAGGGCGGGTCGCTATTAATATCGGGTCATTTTGAACTTACCATCCAAATTTTAAGGATGTGTTCAGTCCATGAAACTAAACAACTTTCTCTAAAAAACATGTGTCGAGTTTCGCCACAAAATTTTGATCATCCCATACAAAATTGATCACGTGATCTCTTTAATTTGTTCTCCTGTCGGAGGAGTTACGTGTGCAGTTGACTGAGTCGCTGGTCCTATCTAAGCTAAATTACGCAGATGCTGTTTATGGCCCGCGTTTGCTGGGTAGAACAGAGCGGCTCATTCAACGGGTCCAGAATGCATGTACTCGATTTTGTTTCTCCGTACCTGCTAGAGCTCACGTCACGCCATTCTTGAATAGTAATAACATCTTAAAAAAGAAGTCGAGGCGAAAGCTGCACCTGGCATGTCTGCTTTTTGGGGTGATTAAATACCAGGAGCCTTCATACCTTTATCATAAGCTTGACTGGTTGGGGAGGCAGTGTGAAAGAAGGCAGTGCTCACGGCAGTTGGCTACGCCCGCGCATAGATCGGTATCGTTTAGGGGAGCCTTTCGTTACGCTGCCTCTAAAATATGGAACAATATACCGCCTCCTTTGAGACAGATTAATTCAATCCACACTTTTAAACTGCGCATGAAACATTATCTTCTTAGTGCGCAGCGTGACACGGAATTGTACAACGTCAACAACATATCATTTATATAGGTTATCTTGTTTTATGGTCCATCTATATATATTTTTATATATTGATATATTATTCTATTAACTTATATTAAATACATATAATAATATAATAAATTATCTAATTAATTAATGGATAGTCGATTTTTTTATATATTTGGCCATGTGTTCCTTAGAGAAAGTTGTTCAGTTTTATGGACTGACTGAACGCATCTTCAAAATTTGGATGGTGAATACAAAATGACCCTGTACATAAAATTCAAAGTCCTGACTTACTGACTGATATATCAATGTACAGCCCAAACTGCTGAACCTAGAGACAAAGTTTTGCATATAGCTTACCTTATACAGTGTAAGCAGGTAAAATAGGGGATAAAAGTTTGTATGAAAGTCCGCCAGTTTCAAAATTAGGATCTTAAAATTTCGAATTTAGGCTGAATTATTCAACATCCGCCTAGCCCCTCGTATCTTGAAATCTTTTTCCTCAAAATGTTTACTGCACAGACTTGAATTTTTCTTTGGAGTGCAGTTTGAACGGCCAAATCATGAAAGCCATGCATTTTTTGTTTCTAAGTTGGTAGGAAATCTGAAAGTTACTTACTTATGATGGTATTCTAATAGTCAGAAACTGATAACTATGGATCGACTTAAGTTTCTTAAATGGGATTACATTCCCAGCTGATTAATATCTAAACATCATATAGGTTTACCGCGTGATATGAACAATCGACAAAATATATCGATAACTTAATGCAGCCCTAGTGTAAAATGTAAATTATTTCTTTACACAAAATATTCGTAAATTTTGCATTATGTCTAGTCGATCTTTGCTTTTTACAAAAATAAATGTTAACAGAAGAGAATAATCACGCTCAGTGCTAAAAGTTCGAAGCGCATTGGCAAAAATAAACCCAAAGATAGGCGGCGTCGATTTGGAATAATTTACCTGTGAAATGAACATTTTTCAGGGTTATTTCGCTGTGCTGTACAACAATCAATCACTGAACAGGTCACCATGTTTCTGAAACACTATTTCGCAAAAATGTCCACGATTTCACGAAAAATCTGAAATATTCGCAGAACTCAAATTTTCAGCGTGCCGATAAATGCAGACCAACTGTCAATCAGTTGCGAAAAAGAGTTCTATGCATGCATCACGCATCTCTTTTTATCACACCGTGTTGTCAATTAGTGACATCTTGCTTGCTCAGCCCTTTGTTCCTCTATTCCGTTGGTATATTAACTTTATGACCCAAACACAACCTTTTTGGGTTTTGGCCTCACTGGGCGTTAAAAATAATACCGGGTCCATAGCAATATACTATATCTATGGTCCATAGCGCATATTTTGCTCTACACAATCAACAAAAACATCTCAACATTCAACAATAAAAAACGTATGAGGATTTTTTTTGAAAACACGCGCTATGGACCCGGCATAACGCTCATGAACACCGTCGAAAAAAGGAGGTAAAAGAATCGTGCGTGAATTTTTTCAACGCGCGATTTTTTTCCACTGACATTTCACGAGAAAAGGTACCCAATGACCAGGGGGCTTACTATGAGCTCATCAAGCAGGATTTATATTGAACTACCTTACTTTTTCGTACCATTACCTTGAATTAGCAGGCCTGCGGCAAATCTGCTTTATTACACGCTCTAAGACCGTTCACTATTTGTGTGTTCACTATGTATCTACTAAGCTTACCATGACTGTCCATGACTCGCAGCTGTTTTATAGCGTCTTTAGTTTCAATTAAAGCAATTCATAAAAAGTTCCAACGTGTCAGGAGGCTTACCATCAGCAAATAAGAAACCATTCTTAAAGCCGTTCAATTCAAAAGTAGGCCTTAAACAGGACTGCTTATAAACTAAACTCGAGCTAAAACGGAGGTCGAAAAAGTAACGCAGTTCAATATTAGTCCTGCTTAATGAGCTCATAGTGAAGCCCCAGCTTTTTACCCGACTACAAAGGGTTATGTTTTTCGCGCGTATCTTGTAAGTATGTTTGTATGTAATATTATTTATTACCTCATATCTTTTAAACGGCTGAACGGATTTCTATGATTAAGATATCGTTAGATTTGTCTTTTCAGCCAAGTGTTCTTAAGAAGGTGGCGTTATAAAAAAACCAACATGGCGGCTGTACGATGCTATTATACGTAGTAAAAAAATATTTTTTTTTGAATACTGCAATATGGGTGTCAAATTAAAGGGCTTATTATAAAGATTTCAAAAAGGTATATCATGACCGTAATATGTATTAAATAAATAGAGATAATAAAAAAATTAATAAAAAAAATAAAAAACCCGCCTGCATAAAAAAACGAGTCGACTGAAAAGATGGAAACAAGATTAAATAAATATAAATGGCAACATGTCATAATAACATGCAGTCGGAGGCATATAATTTAAATCATTCATAATGTCACTTTCTTTATGCATGCCTCCGACTGCATGTTATTATGACATGTTGCCTTTAATATTTATTTAATCTTGTTTCCATCTTTTCAGTCGACTCGTTTTTTTATGCAGGCGGGTTTTTTATTTTTTTTATTAATTGTTAAGTGTATTTAGAAAAGTTTGGTGTGAGAGTTTTAAGATTTGTGAATTTCTTTTAATAGTTATTATGTTTAACAGTTGGGTAAAGGCAACGCGACGACTTCCATGTTGTTGATTATTATCACTAAAAAAACCGACATCAAAAAACCTACCTATAAAAAGCAAGAAATAATATTCGTTATAATAAAAACATGTCTATTGAAGTCTGGTGGGGCTGGGGTACTACAAATTCCTTTTTTTTTATTCTAAAAGCCCCACCCGACATCAATAGACGTGTTTTTATTATTACCTTCGATCAAGAATATCCTAGATGTCCGGTCAGAGTCTCAAAAATGGCACCTCAGATAGCGTACCACTTATGAACTGGGCGCTTATTTTGCACAAAGTAAGTGATAAAACATGTTTTTGTACAAAATTAGCTTGTTTTGTACAAAATAAGTAATATAAAAATGTGAGTTTGTACAAAATAAGAGATAATTATGAACAATATAAGTGCAAAGTTTGTAAGTGGGACGCTATTTGAGGTGCCATTTTTGCGTACTAATTTAGTTCGTGAAGAGTCTGTTATCTAGGATATTCTTGATCGAAGATTATTACGAATATTATTTCGGTTAGGCGGTACGGCGGCAGTAAAGTTCACAGATGAATGTGATACATTGCTACTTTTCTTTACTATGCAATGTATGTTAAATCACATCACATTCATCTGTCAAATGAGACCGGTCGCTCGGTGGTTTTTAGATAATTAGCCTGCCGGGCTTCAACTCGGTTGAGTTGAAACGACGATGCGATCTTGAAATAATTAGGTTCTGTTTGTATTTGATGAACTATTGAACCAAACCGACGCGTTTTCCGTTGCAACGGCAAAGTAAAGGAGTTAAAAGAGATCAGGATTTAAATTGTAAAACAAAAAGTTACGTGAAATCGAGCTGACGCCAGACCTACCGGTTTCTTTTCTTTGCTTTGCTGTTTAGACCGCCGGCCAACCAGGTGACCCTGGTTTCAATCTATCGCATATTGGGACCAGACCAAATTGACAAGATAGCCATTAGCTGTCTGGGTTGCGAAGTAGGAAGCTTATGGGAGATATGCCACCCTGAACATGGTCACCGATTGCTAAAAATAAATCGATCGCATATTTATATAAATTGTTGTGTGTGAGGGTCGTGGGCACTCGTGGGTGCCATCATTACCTACCGGGCCTTACTATGAGCTTTTATAGCAGGGCTTATATTGAACTGCCTTACTATTTCATACTATAACATCAACGGTTAGTATGAAAGCAGGCCTTAAGCAGTCCTGTTTTAAGGCCTGCTTTTGAACTGAACGGTTTCTTATTTGCTGATGGTAAGCCCCCTGAACTATTTTTTTTTGTTTTCATAACGATCGTTTAAGAACAAAGCTCACAAGAACATACATATTATATGTGAAATGTACTTATAAGAAAATATGCGATAGATTGCCGAACAGCAAAGCAAAGAAAAGAAACCGGTAGGTCTGGGGGGACCCTTATTAATTTGACTCGAGTCGCTCTCGCTCACCCACCACTTACACCAACCACTACTCATGAGAAGTCACCAAGACATGGCTTAAAAGACTTTGCATCCAAGCCAAAAATCTTAAAAAAAAAAAAAAAAAAACTTAAATCAAACTAGGTACACATTTTTAATATACTATATCTATGGTACACATACTATATCTATGGTACACATGAGGTACACAAGTCACAATACCCTATTTTTGTGTAATATTTTGTGACTATTTAATTTGGTCGGATTCGCGCTAACAGCGCTATTAGCGTGATTCGGAACGCGGCCTTAGTGCTTAGTTTTCGAAACGGCGGGGCTCGGGGCGTGAAAAACGGTCATGAAAAGAATTTTTAATTATAACAATAGATATTTTGATAATTTAATATGAATACATCACATAATATCTCGTCGAGTTTTAGTGCGACTGAAGTTAATAAAAATGTGAAGACATTCGTAAGTAATAACGCTTCGTTGTACAATAGTTTAGGTTATGTTTGGTTTGTTCTGATTTCTCCAAATTTACAGGTTTTACCCGATAAATGTTTCGAGCAACGTGCAGCGTGTGTTTGGAGACAAGGGAACAAGTTTGCCATCTTTCCTCGTAGCCAAACCGTTAGCAAAACACCAACAGCAATACAAAACAAGATATTGGACATACGGCAAGATATTCTGCTGTTTATTCCAATTTTGCGGAAATTAGTGAATGAATCGAATGGGACGTACTTATCGCTACAGAAAGCCGCCGAAGCGGCTAAGACATCTGACAATCATGTAGAATTTCTGAAGCTTTCGCGCCAATATCGCTCTATAATTAGAGTTTGTATTGAAAGTTTGCAAGAAGCGGCATCAAAGGAGACTGATGGCATTGAAAAGAATAATTTAATGTCATACATTACTATATTTTACTCGGTTGAGTGTATTTGGCACTTGTGCGAGATCCTGTATATAGATAATATTCCCGGAGACATTGTGTTGCCATTTCTGTTGGAATGGGTGAGGTTTCATTTCCCTTGCCACGAGCAGACTGCCGCCCAACTTCTGGAGGCTTGTGAACGTGGATCGGAAGACCACCCTGAGTACTGGGATACCGTGGTGGGCATGGTGGTGCAAGGGCGAGTGGATGTAGCACGAGCCCTCATGAAACTTCATTCGTCTACGGATACTAATGAGTTCAAACTGGTGGATAACTCCTTGAGGAGTATGCCTGTTTACAGTGTAAGTACAATAATTAGAAAAACAGTTCTAGATTTTTTATAACTTGATTGCTAAAGCACTTTTAGGGTTCCGTACCCAAAAATGGGACCCTATTACTAAGACGTATGTAACTATGCTAAGGAAGAGCGGGGCCACCTAACACAAGTAAAATATTTGCTTAAAAGGGAACCTCAACCACGGATTATTGTATTAGAATATGTTTTTATCGAAATAAATAATTTTGTATTTGCAAGACTCCACTACTCGTCTGTCTGTCACTAGGCTGTATCTTGTGAACTGTGATAGCTATAGTCTAGCTAGACTGTTGAAATTTTCACAGATGATGGATTTTTGTTGCCGCTATAACAATACTAAAAACAGAATTTGTATGGAACCTTCATTGGGCAAGTCCGACTCGTCCTTGTCCAGTTTTTTTTATTAGCTTCTGATTTTGACTTTACTAACATAAAATACAAATTTCAGAGGAAATTCTTGTATCTCAAATAGTATACGCTCTATAGTGAAAGTATTTTAAATCCTATTATAAACTTACTGTTTATAATATCAGGGGTGGAATTGAGTAAGGTAATCGTATTCATTTGACAGTTCACATCGTATTCCATCGGCTGCAATTTGTATGGGATGACATATATTATGATACTATATGAACTGTCAAATGAATACGATTGACTTTACGCAATCGCCTAGCAGGTTTGATCATATGTTAAGTGTTCCTACAATGGTATACATATTGTTTTATTCCTCAGGTATATGGTGGTATTTCAACAGGAGAATTCACTATATCCTGGAAGCACTGGCAGGCTGAGTGCCGTTCTAAGCTCACCAGCAGAGTGTTAGCTTCACAGCCCAAGTTAGAGCTCATAATGCGGGTAAGAATTATGACATCTTGTTATTAAATGTAAGGGATTTTTTGGTCAAAGTTTTTTACCTGTTTCTACCACATTAAAATCCTCTAATTCAAAAGTATCTGCAGAACACCAGTGTTATGATAGCAAGTTAATTCAGTGAGTTATGCTGAGCATAGAGTCACTCTGTACAATACAAAAGTTGCTAAACAATTAAATGGTTCGGAACTAACTTTTTGACTTATGTCTGAAACTGCGAGACAACCGTCAAAGTTGCGGTGACTTAACACAGTACTTTACTAACGTGTTAACTTGTTAAGCAATTTTGTTGCTGAACATACTATTATTTTTATTTGTTATTATTGTGTGGTCATTGTCATATCTCTGCTTCCGTTGTATCGTTCAGCTAATAATCGGCGACTACTCTGCGTTCGAGTCGGTCCGTAGCAAGTACACTTCCTGGTTCGACGTGCTTGGCGGCTGGGTGATGTTCACCACGCCGTGGGCGCGCCGGCACGAGCTGGGCGCGCCCGCGGCGGCGTGCGCGGGCATGGGCACGCACGCGGCGCGCACGCATCTCGATGTGATGGTGCGAGCGCTGCTGGACGGAGACCTGCATCAGGTAATACTCACGTCACGACCTATCCCTCTCTCTCGTCACCACGCCCCGTGAGCGCGCCTGCACGAGTTGGGCGCGCCGGCGGCGGCGTGCGCGGGCATTGGCCGACTGGCAACCTTAATTTTTATCCCACTAAGCATCGCAGTAGTCGAGAACTTTCTGTACTTGTACTCTTATTTATTATTTACTAAAGTACTTAACAATTAAGTTTATTTGAATAAAGCTTATTTCACTTTCACTTTCACTAATTAGTATTAATTTTCTTCAGGTTATTCATGAGATTCAGCAGATATCAGACAATGGGTGGTTCGCAACGCATTTAACCGACATACTGTTTCACTGTGGAAAGTTGAAGATATTGGATAAGCATCAGACCAAGTAAGTTATCAGTATGATCCCAACTACCAGAATGTGTCACTGAATTGCTTACCAAAAAATTATTAAACGCATACCACCGATGGCAGCCAAAAAAAAATTACAGTGAAAAGTTGCAACCATTATAGCTGACTGGATAGATTTTATTGCTTATAAACGAAAATACGAACATTTTGCTAACCAGTTAAACCACACCCCTTTTAAATTGTTATCCTTACTAAGTATACAGGGTTATTTGTAAAATTATTATTGTAGTTATGTTTCGCAGTCGTAGTAATGTTTAATTCCTACACTTATTTCCAGCGTGACCACTCGTCTCCGAGACAGTCTGATCCTGGAATACGGGTGCCTTCTAATGGAGCACAAGTCGTTGTGGTCGGTGGGGCTGTCGTACTTGGCGTCGTGTCCGCCCGAGGGGCCTCGCCGAGCGGGGCTTGTGCTGGAGCGGATGCCCGCGCATACTGAAGCGAAGGCGATGCGGATCGTGGCGGAGGCGAAGAAGTATGGGCTGTTGGGTGTTGGTGAGTCATCTTATCACAACAGCCTCTTAAAGTTTCTTACAGGATTTAGGCGTTTCTATTGGAAGATTGTTGTCGTAATCTCGACACTTTGTAGACAGGTCGATTTAGATAGTGGATTTCAGAGGATATTGAAGACTATGTGGTCACAGCCAAGAAGTATGGGCTGTTGGGTGTTGGTGAGTCATAACAGCCTTTTCAAGTTTCCTACAGGATTCAGGCGTTTCTAGTAGGAGCTTTTTGTTAAATCTCCAAACTTGTAGACGGGTTGAATTAGACAGTGGATTTCAGAGGATTTTGAAGACTATGGTGGACTATGGAGCGCTATAATGCGCTGTGTTTGGCATGAAAATATGCACGTCCTACAACACAGCGCGGCGCTATAGCGCGACGTTAGGCTAGCGCTCTAGCGCGCGCTGAAACGCGTTCTGTTTGGCAAAGCCGGAACACTTGTAAAAAACTTTTTCAATACAGTTGCTCGAAAATGTAAGTTTACGATGACAGTCGAGCGTGCGGAAAGTTGATTTTACCGCACGCCGTGCGTTTTTGTTTACGGATTAGTACAGCGTGCGGAAAGTTGATTTTACCGCACGCCGGCGCCGTGCGTTTTTGTTTACGAACTTTTTTTTTAATTTCTACTAGCTTCCGCCCGCGACTTCATCCGCGTGGACAGTAGAAAAATATGCAACCAGTTTAAAATGACCCCTTTAGTGTTTGAAAGCTAGTACTACGGAGAGTTCAAGCTGTTTCTCTGGTTCCACCCACCCGAATTTGATGAAACATAGCTTAGATTTTAAGTTGGACCACAATCTACTAAATTGTGAAAAATCCATCAAAATTAGTTTAGCGGTTTTTGCGTAATTCGCGCACAAATATTTAGAATTTACAGTTTTATTATATGTATAGATTACAATTTCAGCAGTACCTATAATGTTTTCTCGCAAATGTATTGAAAAACGTAGTATGGCACACGGTTGTTAAGGTTTTTTAAAACTCGTGACGATTATAAACCCTCGCCTACGGCTCGGGCTTATAAAACGTCAATTACCAACCTTGTATCATAAACTACTATTTGCACTTGACGCGAGCAGAACTAACTTGGGTAGACATGCACCGCTAAAACGAATCTGTAATACTTACAACAATGTTGCTGATGAATCATTGGACATCTTTGCTTCAAAATTACCACACTTTAAAAAAACTCTTCTGTGTACTGATTCTTGTTTGATTGTTAATTAAGTTGTCTAATTTTAAGTTGTATAATTTGAATTTTAACTTATATATTACAATTTTTTCATTTTTGTTTTGCATTTTTAGGAGTAGATAGATAGATACCGTTTTTTTATGTGTTGCACGTTATAAAAATTGAATGCTGTGTGTACCTGTTATTAAGGTCATGCAAAGACCAAAGATTGCAAATGTATGTTTTAAGATCGTTTCTGTATGTACTTTGTTGGTATACCTAATAAATAAAATAAAAATAAGCCTTTTACCGTTTTATCAACGCTATCTATCGAGCCTACAGTTTTTTTTTTAAAGCCCTAATTTGAATTTGTCGGTGTTGTCTCAGCGCAATCAGTGTGCGCGTGCATGAGCGCGCGGCAGCAGCGGTTGAACCGCGCGGGCGGCGCGCTCGCGTGGGCGGTGCGCGCGCGCGACGCGCCCGCCGCCGGCCGCGCCGCCGCGCGCGCGCTCCAGGAGTACGCCGCGCCGACCGCTGCCAACGCCGCGCTGCCTGCTACTGATCTACTGCTGACTATTGGACCTGCGATGCTGCTGCACGATAACTTATTGTTTTTGGGTAAGTAAGTCCTTTCTAGGCTACAATTACCTACTTTACGATCAATTTCTTTTGAATTCTACATGTGGTAGCTTGTCAATAGCTTTTAGTTATATATATTTGTTGTTATCTGTATGTTTATAAGCTGTTAGCTATCCATAAACGATAAATAAAATAAAAATAATAAAATAAACATACAACTTCAAGTACAAACATAACGCACCCACAAGACACGTACACACACACACACACTTACATACACTTACATACACACATTTACTCGCCGCGCGAGCTCTAATGGAATACGCCGCGCTGCCTGCTACTGAATCTACTACTAACTATAAGGCCGGCCACACACAGACGGAATCACGTTACGGAATTCCGTACATACGTGATTCCGAACGCAGCTAATCCATACAAATCTATGGACTACCACACACATACGGGATTTTTCCGTACGGAATCTTCATACATTATCGAAATTCCGTTCGGAATCCCGTAACGGGATTCCGTCTGTGTGTGGCCGGCCTTAGATCTGAAAAGCTACTGCACGATAACTTATTGTTCTTGAGTAAGTTAAGTAGCATTATACAGGGTTTAACAAGACCTTTAACGAAGCCGAGGTCTACGTATTCTGCCCATCATCAGGACCATTTCTGTTCAAAATTATTACTGGGAAACCATTTTGATTTTTGGTGTTAAAAAAGCATTGCATGCATTACCACGCAATGTGACGCGTACAACAGGCCGCGCCTGCGAGTGCATGCTACACCACAGCTGCGTGCGGCCGAGTTGAAAGGCAGCGTTTATGTGCGTGCTCATGAGATACATCGAGTGACGTTTTGATGCCATTGTTTGTTACGAAATACTTAATATTTTGGTAATGTTTCTTTAGTCAAATAGTAGGAAATAACGAATAAAATAAGATTTCATAAAAATTTTGTTTTTTTTTTTACTTTGACATTTAATAATTTCGTAACTATTGGTTTCCCAGGTATAGTCTAAAAGATAAAAATGATCCTGATGATGGGCGGAATACGTGGACTTAGGCTTAGTCGTTCTTGTTACACCCATTATAAACCACAAACACCCACAAGACATACACGCACACACACACTCACACACACAATCACCAACATTTATTTTCATTGTGTCCACACAGAATTGGCAACAATTTGAGAAACATTTAGTTAACAACAAGCTGTCTCCACAATTTGCAATGTCTTCAAACGACAATGATATTATGAAAACGCAAGTGTAAATATTGGGTACGACTAAGCCTCAAAAGATTTTACAATTTTTGTTGCTAACAGAAAATAATAACAGAAACTTTTGTCACCAACACGTGTTAACACAAAAGTGGCAATTTTTCTTTGGTGGAGACCCACGTTTACACATTTCATGTTGTTAAGAAAGGAAATATAAATAGTATTTTTTAAATAATATTTTTAACATTACAGGAAAATACTGCGACTTCCACAGGCTGTACAAAGATAGAGAATTCAAAAAAGCAGGCAAATTGCTCGTCTCCCTGCTGATGTCGAAAATAGCACCTGATTAGTGAGTAATCTTTTTAATCACCTTTAGGCCGGCCACACACAGACGGAATCACGTAACGGAATCTCGAAACGGAATTCCGAACGCAACAATTGCATACAAAATCTATGGGCCTGCCACACACAACCGTTTTTATTCCGTACGGAATGCGCTCACACGCACGGCCTATGTGTGAGTGACGTATACAAACACCTACACCTTTTTTATTACAGCTCTGGATACCAGACTTTTGGCAAACCCTTTATTATTTTGCTTAGTTATTATGTAGTTCTAGTTTCCAAAAAAGCAATAGAATAGATGCGATAGATGGTCGTGCTAGGGGTATGTACAGAGTACAGGCTACATAGCATGTGTCAGTTACCTTTTACTTAAACAATTTATGTCACTTACCTTTTACTTCATCATCATCATCATCATATCAGCCGCACGACACCCACTGCTGGGTATAGGCCTCCCCTAAGGATCTCCACGACGATCGGTCCTGCGCCGCCCGCATCCAGCGGCTTCCCGCGACCTTTTACTTATTTTATTATTTATCAACAGTTTTTGGGAGACGCTTCTGCTGGACACTCTCCCGCTACTAGAATCGGACGAGGTAATCTTCTCGTCCGAAGACACGTTCGAGATCATGCTGTGTCTGGAGCTGAAGTCCTCGAGCCTCTCCGGAGAGAAGGCAGACCTACTACGGCTGGCTCTAGTGCGGAATCTGGCACGAGCTTCCTTAGCCGATGAAGAAACCAGTGGTGATTAGTGATGTGAATGTGAATACTTCATGTGACTTTAATTCAAGAAATGAAATACTAAATTCAAGGACAACAATGAAATATCTATTGTGCCTCATTTTCCTGGAGACTGGAAAATAATTATCCACTTTATAATTTAACAGCCCGGCCACAGCCTACCGCGGCGGGGGGCGCGGTAAGCGAATTCAATATTCATTGCGCGCTATCTCGATGTCGGCCTCTAAAGCCTTGTCCAGACTAGTAAAATTTTAGTGTATCAGATCTCCGTCGCGTATCATCGACGTGTATCATTTGGCTAGTTTGGACGCAAAACGATACGCGATCATGCCACGCACCGTAGCTGATACACCCCGATCCGTATGTAAACGCGTCGACGGACGGAATATCGGATTCGTGTATCATGATCGGCAGTATTACGTAAAGTCGCATTACTAATTTCCCAGCAAAACTAGGTGAACAAAGGTGTTGCCAGAACAAAACAACACAAACGGAAATAGTATATTGCTAAGTCAAGAAATAAACACACTTAGGCCGACCACATACAGACGGAATCACGTAACGGAATTCCGTACATACGTGATTCCGAACGCAGCTAATCCATACAAAACTATTGACTACCACACACATACGGGATTTTTCCGTACGGAATCTTCATACATTATCGAAATTCCGTTCGGATTTCCGTAACGGGATTCCGTCTGTGTGTGGCCGGCCTTACATGTTTTTTCATCACAAACCTAATAAAAATAGATTAGATAAATACTCTGAATCATGAGTTTTGCGGCAAAAACAGTAATATAATTTAATATTTCATAATAACAGTTTTATAGTAGAAAACATTTTTATGATGCTGTGCACACATGAAAGTGAAAGTGAAATAAGCTTTATTCAAATAAACTTAATTATTAAGTACTTTTGAATCGTCTATATTTTCCTACCACCCGTTCCAGACTTTTTTAGCTGACAAGAAGAATGGGCGCAAGAAACTTATCAGCTGTAACAGCCATAAGTAACTGCAAACCGTACACATACCTTTGGTCATTTTATAAAATTTCATAAAAAATAGTATTACGAGTAGTAGCTGTAGTAGTAACATTTGTCTTTGGTATTGGGGGGGAACATGCGAAGATGCTACGTATTTTTGATAGTTTACACACCGTCAATATTTTAGTAAAGTTTTATTATCAGTTTGTTTCAAGAACTTTTAACAGGATAGGGAAGTATCCCTATCCTGGATCCAGATTCAGTAGAATCTGGATCCCAGTAATGCCGACTATATACAGCTACACATAGACAGCTCTATGAATGTACCATGAAATGAGAGATGTGTCATCAAAATGTGTGTCTAATTAGATAGTTCCTTTGCTGTTATGGTGGTTTTCTGAAAATCTACTTAATTTTGCACCTTATTTTAACGCATTAAGATTACAATGAGAGTACTGACAACATAACGGCAAAGGAACTATTTGATGAAACGCACTCTAGGGCAGTTTGTGTCAAATATTTAACAAGAATGCTTTCGGAACTGTTAGTAGGTTGGTGGTATACAGTACAGAGAAATCGCCGTTTCTGTCAAGAGGACTGAATTGCTATAACAAAAAAAATACCTTTTTGGGTTTAACAGGGTGCTAGTGTATGCAAGTTGGTATGGTACTCTGTAAATCTTTGTATTTTTTTATTAACTCGAGTAATAAGTAATAACAGTTAAAGCTAGTTTGTGTTATTAATTTAAGATGAAGTTTTAAATAAATAAATATCAATTTTTTTACATTGTTTTCTTTTTTCCTGAAATCTAGGTCTGAAGAATTTATCAATCTAAAGGGCAATAAAAGTCATTAGTTACAATTTAACAACAAAAATATATTTTAATCTTATTTCTATCGCACATAATCACAGACAGGTCTATAATAAAGTTAATCAAGTGGATCCTTGAATTATTAAGGAATGATTCCGTTCTCTGCTGCAAGCTGTACTATTATGTATTCTGTGGTGCTGCGGAGCCCGGAATGTCATATAAACTATCTTATTATTAACTTAGCGTATAGAGAATATTGTTATTATGGAGATCAGTAGTGCTGCAGCAGCAGTCCACACTTCCGGCAGCACTACTACGTGCAGCAGAGTATATCTGCCGTCCATTAACTAAAAGGGCGCAAAGCCACAAAATTTTGAAATATGAGCGAAAAACGCGGTAAAGATTTGAAAAATATGCCACTTGAAAACCATAGGTCGTACAAAATAAAATTAAACGTTCAATTAAAGCTTGTTAAATTTACAAACTTATGATCATAATCATGTTTAAATACAATTTGTTAAAATTTGATTTTGTGGCTTTGCGCCCTTTTAGTTAACGGACGGCAGATATGCTTCATGTTCATGTTTTCCCAATTATTATTATATTGTAAGATTTATTATAACAATTCAATTATTAAGCCAAATAAAACATTCACTTTACATACCTACCTACTATTTATTCTTAGTACAATTTGAAGAATCATAATATACATAAAAAAAATATTAAAAGATAAATGAAATCAAATTTTCAGTCCAGTGAGTGTGAAACCTTTCAATCATATTGGTACGAAAGCATAATGTCTGGATTACAAGAGGATATTTTTTGAAACCAGAATGCCAAGCCACTTTCAGTACCTATGCCAGCAAGCCAGTACTGCCCTGCTTTCTGTCCTGGCTTTCTCTCTCGTTTACTAGCCTAGAGATGCAGCCAGTTCTCTCTCGCTTGCTAGCTTTCAGATGAAGCCAGTTTTGTTAACATGAATCTTTAAGTCTTCAATATAAATAAATCTATCATGTTCAAGTTACAAAAAGATGAAATAATCATCTAGACTTATTATATTACTAATAATACTGCAAATTCAGATGTTCACTAATGAGATAAGTAGTAGATTTCTTAAATAAGTTACTGATAATAATGAAAATGATGATACAAAATGACAAGGTAGGTTGGGTTGGTAGGTTGGTACTGATGAATTTGTTGAAACACTCGTTGGAAACACTACAAATTCTAAAATAATGCAATAATTATCTGTCAATTTATAAGCAACTACTTTTTAATCATATTGTTGTAGAAATCTTCCATCGAGTCCAGCTCTTCCATGTTGTAATGAAGTATTTTGTCGAAACCTTGGTAGTGGAATCTTCCACAGAACAACTTTCCTTTCAACATGTATGGGAACCATATTCTATCATCGGGCCACATATCACAATATGGTACCTGGTCGTTATTAAACCACTTAGGGCGCATTTCTTCAGTTTCCGTGGGAGAACCCTGGTATATTGTTGTGGAAAAGACCCTTACATCCATCAAGACTGGATCACCTTCAAAAGTGAATTCCAAGTGGCCAATGTTCTTCAAGTCTGTTCGTTCAACGTCCACACAGCATTCTTCTTTCAATTCACGGGTTGCAGCGTCAATAATCTGTTCATTTGTCTCCACTTTGCCACCAAAACCATTCCACTTGTTCACACCAAAACCACGTTTTTTGAAGCCCAGAAGAATTTGATTGTCGGTACGTATGAAAACTAACGTGTACAGTCTTTTCAGTAACATGTTTATTTCAGTATTTAAAAACCTTTTTCTTCTAGGAGGAATTTACAGAAAATTGTACTAAAACATAAACAACACGCACGCTCGCTCGCACACGTTATTTTTGTTGTCCAACTCAACTGTCACCTGTACATTCTACCAGATAAATCTCTGAGTCATCGATCGCCATAGAGTAAATTTTAACCATGGAAAGTATGGCGATCGATGACTCAGAGATTTGACTGTTGGAATGCACCCACTGTCAAAGTCAGTCAAGTGCGCGCAGCAAAAAAGCCAAGGATTTCTATTGTACAGCCTAAGGCAGCCATTACACGCTCATGCTAGCGTCAGTCAAATTCCATCAGTCACGAATTATGTTTGACTGATGGAAAGAAGAAATCAACTTCATGCAACCATCAGTCACCCCATTACAAGGTAGGTTAATCGTCAGTCACACACAGCCGTGACTGTCATGACTGATGGAATTTGACTGACGCTTGCATGAGCGTGTAACGGCTGCCTAAGGCATGGTGCTTTAAATTCTCAGACTATACAACTGCAAATACTAACTACCTACACTTTATGCTACTAAACGACAGGCTAGAAAATAATATAAAAAGTAGGCCTCAAAGTTCCTTCGGAGTGCACTACAGAGAGATAAGGCAGTGAGCACTTTGGACGCGTTTTCGTACAAATTTTACTCGTGGTGCGAAACTGCGAACACGTACGTTGACGTTTCACGCATACATTTGGTTTAACGATTTCTCAGTAGGTAGTCTAGTCTCAGAATTTGATTACCTTGAATAGTAAAGATAGGTACCTAAGATTATTCATCGCGCTCCAACCAAAGATGACTTCACGAATGCGATATCATGACGGAGAAAACCGTATTCAGTGTGCGCATTCAATTTCAAGATCACGTTTACGTACGATGCAAATTCGTATCCAAAGTGCTCACGGCCTTATTCATAATTTCGTCTTTATTTAAGCACTAGAACTAAAGAGGTAACGATAAGAGGTAATGAGGAGCATGCATGAGGAGCAGAAACGCCCAAGCACCTCTTATGTGATTGTGGACCTCTAATCCATCTGGGACGACACGTAACGTACCTAATCGACCCGGAGGAAATAAAAACTCTTAAAACCAGGAAGACACTAAGACTTTTTGGAAGCTGCTGGGCTCAAAGAGTTACTATAATTAGGTGGCGAGTTACAATAGATCTTTTAGGTCGCAGTGACTACAGCTTCATCTTGAGCTGCATAGCATAGCCCCTAACACTCAAATAATAATGGACCCCCTAAACGATCAAAATTGCTTGTCAATCATTTACATTGCATTACTTGTCAATCACATTTTGATCGTCTAGGAGCGATGCTTGACAAGCACCACAGAGTAAATAGATTACCGTGGCCAATCAAAAGTAGGCCACGCCCCCAAATGGTAAATGCAATGTAAATGATTGACAAGAAATGCTTGATCGTCTAGGGGCTCCATAAGAGGTAACGAAGCCAGAGGGTCAACAAACAAAATGTTTAAAAAAATATTTTATTGGCAAAGTAATTTACTATGTTTCGGTTGATACATTGTTTGTTCAAGTACCTACGAGTAGGTAGATTATGATTTATGATGCAATATCATGTTAACAAGGCATACTTAATTATAATAGACTAGCGACCCGCCCTCGCTTCGCTTCGGTTCCTACCTTTTTTGCCAAGTGCAACCATCCAACAACACCCAAAAAAAAAAACCCTACAAATAGTCGTCAGTCACCCATTCGCTCCAAAATTCTGTTTCCGTTGTTCGAGTCCCGTCCCGTCATCCGTGTAAGACACGCACTTGAATTTATTTTCGCGCGCGTTATTTTTTGCCACAACTCCTAAGATATTCATTTAAATGGTATGGTGCATTTACACCAAGTAGATAGATAGTAGAAAATTGTGCATTAAATGCTATTGGGCCGGAATCCTAAGGGTGCGGGTTCGAGTCCCGTCTGAACTGCTACGGGTGAGTCGATTTTTTCTAATATTTTTCAATTATATTAATAATCTTAATATAAAAATAGCATTGTGAATGCATAAAATTTAAAAGATAAAAAAAAAAACCCATTAGAAAGCTGTAGGTATACTTACGTATTTAAGTTGATAAGGATGAATACTGTATCCTTCTAAATTATAGCTTTCCAAATTACCGCATTGCACATGTCCATTTTTTTAAATAAATAAGCTATTCTTAGAAGATAGACATATGCCATCGCGGACTTTTTGTAGATCTATAAAAGAGAAACAATTCCTTCATAAATTATTTTGTTATAGCTCAAAAGGTTTATGCAGCGTTTTCGATGCTAACTCCCGGTCTCGGCTTAATATTTGCCGACACCTTCAACAATAGGGAATATGCATAAGTCCACCGTTTTTGATGAATTTGAGCTTGATCGCTGCGGACACTTAAAAAAACATGATGGAATAGAAAAAATAATAAAAAAAGTATACTTATATTATTTTAGTTTTATCACACGATGAAATCAGGGGAAAATAACGATTTTTTTTTCATTTTCGGATATAATTCACTTAACAGCCAGATAAGAAATAATATTTTGTATGACACAATATGTACTTAAACGCAAAATTTGGGGAGATAATTGAAGATTCTTGGCTAACTCCATGAAACACACCTGAAACGTGACAAGTGACGTCACCGTTTTGTATAGAGCGTTTTCGGCGGGTGCTGCAGCTGCGCGCTAACTTCAAGTAACTAGGTATATCACGAGAAAAAAACGCAAGAGAAAAGTTAAAATATTGATAAATACAGTTGATTTTACCACGCATTAAACTTTTGATTTTGATTAAAAAAATTGATGCATTATTCCCAAATATCTTCATATTTCTGTCAATTTACATAAAACTTCAACCTTTTATTCACCTCCTGGAATCACTCTATCATTTGGTGAAAACCGCAAGAAAATCCGTTTAGTAGTTCTTGAGTTTATCGCGAACAGACAGACAGACAGACGCGGCGAGGGACTTTGTTTTATAATTATGTAGTGATAGGTATATTATCATCTTAGGCGTATCCAGGCTTTTAGACGTTAGTACTATTATATATTCTGTGCTTTTAGGGTCCGCGTCCATGTTAAAAAATGCTTGACAGAAAAAATGATTTTACTTAGTCTTTATTCCTGGACAGGTAGGGGGGTTTGAACCCCGAAATCCCCCCCTCTTTACGCTCATGTATTATGTTACCTAGTTAGCAGTATTTGCGTATAAGCTGTCAGGTTTCTTCTCGCATATGAAGGGGAAGTTGGCACCACTGCACCAGACATCGTCCAACATTCCTTTGCGATACAACGCACCGCAGAAGGAACCGCCGTCGTGTGCTGTGTTATTGTTCGGTTCCCCATCTGCGAATTTGGAGAAGCCAGCATCTTCTATGGTTTGTCCTGGAATTATAAGTAAAGGTATAGGTGTAGGGAAATAGGTATAGGTACCTAAGTAGGTAATGGCATGGCACACTATTTATCTATAACTTCTAGTATCTACTTCTAGCACTCCTACGTCAATACTAACATTACTAACTTACTAGGTATGTTCACAAATGCGTTTGTAGGTAGTATAGTATACCTACTTTAGTTATTTCAGGGTTAACCGAAATCTAAACAAGAGATGTGATGATTAGGGGTACCTACTGTTCATGCTGAATGTTAGATGTGGCTTCGAGAATCAAAGAACAATTTTTTTGATACCTATTTAGTCAGGCAACTATTTTTGGTTTTGGCAACAAACAGTCATGTAGTCAAAATAATAAAAGAGACCTACAGCTTGACCATAAACAGTTGACAAAAATTGAGGGCGCCACTTTCTATGCAAACACGTCAAAATCACGAATAATTTGGCAATAATTTCAACTCTTATGGCCAATCTGTACCTACACGGCTACAGTGGTGCCCTAAAGCTATTCTTATTACTTATCGACTTAATTATCTCTTAAATATTTTTAGTAGTACCTATAAATTGAGATTTAAAAAATTCTTACTCACCATGGACAGTATACCAGAAACCATGGTCCCCCCAATCGTGAACACCAACGGAAGCAACGTCCTTCCAGCCAGCAAAAATGTCACTGGCTGGGTGTTTGTCGAACATTTCTCTGAGTAACTCCGCCTCAGCGTCGCTGTTGATGATGGCCAGGTTCCCCCCCTCCGCCATGCAGGTCATGTACGCCATCCTCCAGGTGCGGCCGACGCGGTGGAACTTGTAGCAGCTTCCGGTGCGATGGTCCAAGATGTATGCTAGAAGTATTTTTTAAGGTTCATAAAAAACTTGAAGGGACCTGAACTGAAACTCCTGAAGTTATTTTAATTCGGTAATCAAATAACACCTAGGTAATAAATAACTGTAGTGTACCTATTGGCTGTATGTTACTCTGTCTCGAGTGCATACTTCACTGTCTGTGTAGTGGTACAGACTAGACACACACAGCATAGTAGAATTAAATACTACGCATGCATCCACTATTCGACCGAGTGAGGACGTGTCGGTGCATTGCCGAGCCAAATACGTGAATTAAATAGTGAACACATCAATAACTTTAATAAATATTTGAAAGAAAAAAGAAAATTTTCTGACACTGTCTTTTTTAACAAGGCAAAGAACATTTTAGACTACAAAGTTGGTGCCAGTTCCACATTTAATTAACTATTTATACAAATGCCTTCCATTTTTAATTAGCCGACACTTTTAAAATTCCTAAATCAGTCGGAAACCTTCTGATGTCTATGTCGCTGGCGTACTATACGAAATTATTTCTTACCATCATCAACAGTACCGCACTCATTAATCTGTAGGGTCTTGGTCTTCTTCTTGTAGCAGATGTAGGGGAAGGTCTCGGTGCAGCTCACGTCAGCCATCTTGCCGTCTGTCAACATTGCGATGCAGTCTTCTTTGTTATCGCAGTTGTCTGGCTCAAAGGGCGCCCATTCCATTGGGATTTTGGCTATCGGTACTCCTGCAAAAAATCTGCGAATTAAGCAGTGTACGACGGCGACGTTAGGTAACAAAGCAAGTACCTACTGGTATTCGTTCTTCAAAATGCTTAGGGAAGACATCTTGTCTTTGGTCAAAGCGCAAGCCTCTATTCAGGAACGCGCATGTCCAGGGTAGCCTCTGAATAGCAGCGAGTTTTATGGGTGAATCTAGAGATATTTTCCAAGGGGGTCTGCCCTGGTGCTAGAGCCATGATGGAGTTTTGAAGGGCAATAGAAAAATAAATAAATAAGGCTTTTTTCTGGGGTGGGAACCAGACTGTTCTGGGGTGGCCAAGTCGCCCCCCACCCCTTCCTATGCCAATGGAGAGTTTCTCGAGTAAAAGCATTCTACTAAAAAACAATGCCTGTTAAGTAATGGTTTGTCTGTACCGCAACGCAACGCAATGTAAACCAAATTGTCATTGTAATAATATGTCACGTTTATTAAAATAGAGCCAAGGAATCCTGTAGAGTACTTAGAGGTTAATTTTGCATAGATTCCTTACCTTCTACAGATGCGAAGGAAACCTTGGAGAATGCTGAATTGATCCCAGTGAACACTGCGCGGGCGTCGATGTTAGAGCTCTTGCGTAACATTAACATTGCGTTCTTGAGGTTGGCATTTAGAGGCGATGCTAAAACAGCACCTGGAAATACAAATTGAAATTGTGTAATGTTCATTTCACTGCTTGATTATAACTTGACACAAAGATGTGTAATAAAGAGGATCCATGCCTCAAGCGCCATAGGGCATGCAACAGCGCATCCCAGAGCTGACTGCCAAACCAACCTTCACTAGTTGGAGAGGCACCATAAGGTATAAGAAAAAATCTTTAAACATTAGTATGGCATGCAAAGTTGAAGTCGAAATGGAAAGAGAAAGATAGATAGATAGATAAAAAGTTTATTTGCTAAAACACACACATTCATACAAATAACAATACATAGGTAGGTACATTAAGTGAATAACTCATAAAAAGAAAAAGGACAAACAAAATGGACATATAAAAGAGATAATCAGAAGAAGGCATGCATGTGTGTGCAGCAGCAAGAAGGGTCCAGTCTCGGTGTGTGAATTTTGCCTTTCGGCAAAACACCGATCACCATCCATCACCCAGATGAAACGGGGGTACCAGCAGCTGCGCTCGGTCGGGAACAAAGTGTGTGTGTGCTTGTGTGTGTGTGTGTGTGTGTGTGTGTGTGTGCGTGTGTGTGCGCTAGTGTGCGTGTGTGTGCGCTAGTGTGTGTGAGTGCACTGTGTGTGTAAAAATATAAATATAAGACTGGCATTGCAATAATTATTAACAATAACAAATATAAAATATATATATAATCAAATAATAATGGAAATATTCAATAAATTAATTGACAATTGGAATTAAGAAACCAAAGTAAAATAATAATTAGTAATTCGGGTGCAAACCTACAGAGTACAGACATAGATTCGGGTCCACGCGCCGCCAAAATCATCCAGATTACCACCCAGTCGGAATACCTAACTTTTGTAGCGTAAGTAAATGTATGATCAGTTTTCGTTTGAAAGTATATTTAGAGGTTAGGTTCCGAATAGGTGGCGGCAAATCATTCCAGCACTTGGTGGCTTGGAACCGAAAGCTGCCCCGGAATGCTATCGTACGATGATGATGGTTAGCGAGCGGCTTCCGCAACAATCTAAATCCATATCTGTCACCAAGCGGAGTGAACTTGAGCTTATCAAATAAATATTCAGGTCTTTTGTACTTTTTCACGTCAAACATGAGACATAACAGGTGCATTCGTCTACGCATCTCCATTCTCAGAATTGACGCTGAATTGAGATAGGGTGAGATATGTGTTCGAGGAGGTACGTTAAAACAAAACCGGCAACAAGCATTTTGAACCCGCTGAATAAGTTTTTGCGTTCTAGACAATAAACGAGGTCCCACCACAATATCCCCATAATTGAGTCTTGACAGAATCAAGGACTCACAGAGCATTACGCGTGATTTTTCACTGAGAGAGAGAGAGAGAGAGAAAGCGAATGTGTGAAGACACACACATCCCATTAGAGTGGAGTCCCATAGGAATAGGACTGATAATATTCGTATGTTAGTATTCGCTGAAAACGTCAAATCTATAATATCTTTTTGAAAGCGGATAGCGAAAGAAATGATTTGCTAATAATGTGACGCTGTCTAGGGTGCGAATCGGCAAGTGCCTTTTATTTCAAGCTTTTTATTACCTTCAGCATTGCACTTTCTGAAGGCGTCGTAGAAACTGGCGGGAACAGTGTGCAGCTTCAGCCAGCCATTCACCTTGATGTTGAACGTGTAGTCGTACCGAAACTGGCAACCAACTGCATATAATAATAAATGTTCGGAATTTGGATACATTGCACATTGTAAAAAGCTCTAGTTTTCATCAATTGCTTCATTCGTGTAGGTACCTACCTAATGCACATTAGAGTTATAAGGTCTGTATAATTGGACCCATGTCCCCAAGTCCTCATGTAAGTTTATGTAAGTAAAGGATCTGTGAATTCTGTGATCCAATCCAAACCAAAATACCTAGTTAACTGGAGCAGCTGTACTAAATATCTAGTACTTATTAGAAATTAAAAAGATTTACTTGTATGGTAATCTGAGTCTTATATACCTACATTTTTGAGAAAACATTCAGTTTGTCCATTCTGTAGTTTTGAAATAGAAAAATCGCTTCAAACATATTAATGAGTGTATCTTTGCCTGCCGCAGGCAAAAAAATCCTAGATTATATTGTTTTGTTCATTGTTTTTAACATAAATACATACATAGTACATGAGTTTCACATGAGCAGTGGATTTTGTTAAGAAACCTGCTTTGTATAGTTCGTCGACTCATGAAGCTCTCCCACTTGGATTTTTGCTGCTTCAACGATAGACTTTTCCATCGCAATCGAAAACTCTTGACGTAAATTCTATCTGAATTTTTTTCCCGGTAACTTAACGATCACAAGTCAGCCTTCAAGCCTGTTAGTTTCTTAGGTCTTATAAGAAGCGTCGCAAGCTATGAAGCTCGTCAGAATTACCTACAGATTACCAGCCTATTACCATCGAACGAGCGCCCTCCCTGCCTGTCGATTCTGTAACAAACTCGCATCTCACTTCGAACCTCACTTCACTTCGCGGGAATTGAATTTTATATCAACATGAGATACCTAATGTTAAGCTGTTTTTTTAATCACTAAAGATTTGAGATAGATACGGTAGCTACCTAAAATCTTTTGCAATCGGTAAAATAGCTTAACCCCTTGTCGGGCGAAAGCCTAATTCGGTTAATTTCTAATAACAAATTAACAAGTGAGGTTCGAAGTGAGATGCGAGTTTGGTTACAGAATCGACAGGCTGACCGTACCGTACCTCGCTACGCCCATATTTTGAAGTGAGGTTCGAGTTTGGTATTAATTATTCTGTGGTTTGGTTACGAAATCGTCAAACTGTACTTAATAGTCGCCGATCAACAATTTCCTCTTTTGTTGAATGTTTTAAGTTACTTACCTAATGTTTTCCTGATTATTATTATTCAAATTTATTAAAAATAACCTCTTGCTTGTTATTATTGAATGGTTAATGAAGAGTAATAACGGTATTTACACTATCAAAAATAAGCAGAACCATTATAAAAACAACATTTTTTTACACAGATTAAAATGTTGAGGATATACCTACCTATCTATATTTGAATGAAGATATTTTATCCTTGTAAATACTTGTTTGCAGAGAACTTGTTTTGTAAGTTATCTATAGGTAGATACTTACCAATACACCGCCAAAAATACATCCGCTATTGGCAAAAATGCTACAAACAACTCTACCTATACAATTAGAGACAAAGTTAAGTACTATGACCTGTCCAGCTGTGAATTTGATTCGATCTAGCTGTATACGACACGATCAAGATTTTTTAACTTCATTACGATATCCGGTTTAAGATTCTAAACAAAATTAAAAAATGGTTGTTATAAAAATATGATTTATTATAGGTCCCTTACGTTCAATTGAGATAATTCCTACCATGCGTCTTATGTCCATAGAATAACAATTTCACTGTTCTTGTCTTGACTATTGTGAAACAATTTATAAGTGTAGAAAGTGAAACAATTTATAAGTGTAGACATTAAAGTTCATCCTCTTCTGCGATTAAGCTATCGGGTTTCTTTTCACAAATGAAAGGTATACGAATTCCTTCGCACCAGAAATCTTCAAGTAGAGCATTACGACGTATTCCACCGCATGAGGATTTGCCTGCACCACCAATTTTGTTATTTGTTGGTTCGCCTTCGGCAAACGTCGAGTAACCAGCTTCTTGCAGCTTCTGCCCTGAAATGACAATAATACTGTCATCATACCATTTAATTTAGTCAAATTTATATAGTAAAAAAAACATAAATAAAAAAATACTGACAGACTACGTCTTCAGGAATATGAAAACGATAGATTCTAAGTCTCCTGAAGCTGATATCATTGCCAATGATCTCTCACTTCACCAACTAAAACTTATCGTATATCTATGACCACTTAAATAACGTCCTTTTTTTTTGAAGTCGGTTAAAAGTGCCACTAAAGGAAATTGCTGATGGCACGACGAGGAATAAGGGCAAGTCTTGACTAGAGTCTTCTGTAAAATGTCGGGTGTCGGTAACATCCCCAGTTCTTGTTTATCTTTCTGAAAGAAATAAAAGTTGATGATGTGAAATCATTACTTACCATGAATAGTATACCAGACACCGATTTCTCCCCAGTCATGATATCCTATGAAAGCGCTATCCTTATGAGGGGAGAATATCTTATCGCCTGGGTTTTTAGCAAAGAGGTCCTTTATAACTTGTGCTTCAGTTTCACTGTTAATTATGGCTAAGTGTCCCCCCTCAGCCATGCAGGCCATGTAAGCATGTTTCCAGGTTCGGCCGATGGTATGAAACTTGTAGCAGCTTCCAGTTCGAGAATCAAGCTGGTAACCTGAAAAACATTTTTTTTATTATGATACTCCACACAAACTCATGTTCACCGATTATTGACGTCAAAGTTGATTGTTTCTTAAACTTTTGCGGTCATGGATCACTTTCAGAATTTAAAAAAATCCACGGACCCCTGTCAAAGAATATTTTAGAAAAATAAGTTAGGGCTGCGAGTCCAGTACAACGATGCCTTCAGGGTGCTGCTGGGATTGCGTAGGTTTTGTAGTGCTTTTAATATGTTCGCAGAGGCGCACGTTGACGGTTTTCATGCAATAATTAGGAAACGTTGTGAGGCATTGCTAAGCAGAGCACCTAGTAGTCCAAACAGCATATTGACGGCAGTTGTTGATCGATGGGACTCTCTGCGCCTGCATGCGAAACCACCTGGACGTATGTAGAACGCAGCCTGTGTCTAACCTACTCACCTGCTCATTACTGTTATGGACCCCTTAAACGATCAAAATTGCTTGTCAATCATTTACATTGCATTTACCATTTGGGGGCGTGGCCTACTTTTGATTGGCCACGGTAATCTATCTATTCTGTGGTGCTTGTCAAGCATCGCTCCTAGACTATCAAAATTTGATTGACAAGCAATGCAATGTAAATGATTGACAAGCAATTTTGATCGTTTAGGGGGTCCATTACTAACATCGTTTTTTAAGGCTCATTGTTACTAACACTCTATGGACTACTTTTTTGTCTGAAATAAATTACTTATTATTATTATTATAAAAAATCACTTTTATTGGTAGTTTCATTACACATGCTATGGGATCCGTGGACCACATATTAAGAAACCCTGAACTAAAGAAACACGTGGTTATCTTTACGTCTATTTCGCACAAAGCAGGCTAAGAATGAAAGAAGGTAATAGATAATGTTTGTTTACCATTATCAATGGTGCCGCATTCGTTGAGGGCCATGTTCACCGTTTTCTTCTTGTTGCAGATGAAAGGGAATGTCTCGGTGCAGCGCACGTCCGCCATGGTGCCGTTCTGCAGCATCACGATGCAGTCCTCAGTGTCATTGAAGTTGTCGGGCTCATTTGGTGCCCATTCTACGGGTATCTTTGTCAAAGGTTTTCCTGCAAACAAAACGCAAACCAGTTCTTTTATCTGAAGGTGAAGATATCGCGAAACTGACGAGTTCGAATAAAGTGTAATATCAAGATCAAGGTCCAGCATACCACTTTTTTGTGTGATTCATTCAACGAGCGCAAGCAAGTTGACGCTATATATACAGATTTTGCGAAAGCTTTTGATCGTGTGAGTCACTCTATCCTTCTTATCAAAGCTGATTATATGGGCATCCACGGAAACTTATTGCGTTGGCTTGCTTCCTATCTCATGAATCGCTCCCAATTGGTAGCGCTGGGCGGTTACGACTCTCTGCCATTCATCCCCAGTTCGGGTGTACCACAGGGATCCAATTTGGGACCACTTCTATTTTTAATATTTATAAATGATCTTCTTAACATCATTGAATGTGACTGCCTTGCCTTCGCTGACGATTTAAAAATCTTTAAGCGTATTACTAGTACTATTGATTGTGAGGTGTTGCAGAAGGATCTAGATGTAGTTTCTAAATGGTGTGAGCACAATGAAATGTCCCTGAACGTTACCAAATGTCAAGTTATTTCTTTTACAAAAAATAAAAACTCCATTTAATTTGATTATCGCATAAGTAACTCTTTATTGAGCCGTGTCCATGCAGTGCGCGACTTAGGAGTATATTTTGACTCATCTTTATCTTTTCGGCCGCATTTTGACCATATTTGCAGTAAAGCGAATCATATGCTGGGCTTCATAACTCGGAATGCTAGACCCTTTAAAAAAATTACTTCATGGATGATTCTATACAACTCGTTGGTAAGATGTTTGCTTGAATACTGTTCTTCGATCTGGTCCCCTATTTATAGCGTTCACATTGACAGAATAGAAGCGGTTCAGCGTAGATTTGTGCGGTCATTATGTATGAAGTGTGGTCTGCGTAAAAAAATTAAAGATTATTCGGACCGTCTTAAGTATTTTGGTATGGTCACTCTGGAGGGTCGAAGGAGGGTGAGAGACTTGTGCTCTCTTCATCGGATTGCCAATGGGTCTGGTGTTGATAGCTGCGGTTTGGTCAAATTATTAAAATTCAAAGTACCGACTCGATCTGTGCGTAAGCCACAATTATTCTGTGTTCCCCTCTACACTAACAATGTTTCCAGAAATAATCCTTTGGATAGAATGTGTTCATATTATAATAACATCTGTTTAAATTATGACATATTTAACTGTAGTATCCTTTCTTTCAAGAAGTTACTATTGACAGCTTTACAGTCTAATGACTCATCAGTCTCATCACAGTCATCAATTTAAAAAAGAACTTTATACCTACCTTTATTTGATTTTTGTATAAAATATTTTCTTGTTTTTTGTTTTTGTATTTACTTGTATTTTAAACATCTGGGTGTATAAATATTCTCATTTCTATAAATGTTGTGCACAATTGTAATTGGACATAGGCATGCATTAGTTTTAAATATTTTTTCCTTATTGTAAGTAATTTTGTCTGATGTCTGTTATTGTGCCGTTCTAAATAAAATAAAAAAATAAAATAAAATACCTAAACCAACCAGTCAGATCGTAGACTTATTCTTTTCTGTGTAAAAAAGACGTTGGATTGATAAAATACTTACTCCAGAATGGCATTCAATGGCAGGGACTTATGTTAGTACGTACTAGCAATTATGTATACTGTGGTACTAATACCTAACCTGAGTAACTACTTGGACTTGCGCACCCTGATGTTTTTCTATGGGTCAACTTAAACCAAAATGACGTTTCTTACCTTCAACAGATACAAAGGATCCTTTAGTAAATATCGATTGAATTCCAGTGTACAATCCGCAGTTTGGATTTACCGACTTCTTGTGTAATGTTACCATTGCATTCTTAAGGTAAATATTCAATGGCGACGCTAAGACCGCTCCTGAAAATATTTTTTTATAAGTATAACTCTAAAGCCACCATAAGCTGTCCCAATGGGAGAAACATGGGTCATCAGTTCATGACGCTTAACATAATGTTAAAGAAGATTTTTTAAGTGGATTTCAAGTGCATACATACCTTCGGCCTCGCATTTTCTGAATGCGTCGTGGAAGTTGGCTGGAATGACGTGCAGCTTCAACCAGCCGCCGACTTTTGCGTTGAACGAGTAGTCGAACCGAAACTGACAGTTCACTGCAGGACCATAATATCTTTTTTTTATTTCCCAAGTATAGCAAAGAAGCATACGCATCATACATACTAGAAGAAAGGTGATATAATGGGAACAGATAAACACAATCTATTCATTGAGCGTTTAAAAAACAGGTGACGATGTGAAATGAAAATTGAACGAGAATTCGGTAAACTCGATAAATTAAAGTGGTAGGTACCTTACCTATATCTAAGTATACAATGTTTTGTGCATTTTCATTTCATTTTACATATCTCGATTATTTTTGAGAATCCATTTGTAGTTTATTGTATAAACCTAACTTCGATATGTATGTGGTTGTGCAATGCGGTTGGTTTGGTCCATGGGTACCACAGGTTTTTTATATTTGTAAATAGGTTTTGGCTCATTGGTACTTATATTACATCATAGCAAAGTTTCCTCAAACGAGGATTTAATGCGGGGGGGTCTTCATACAAAAAGTAGCTTCATTTCCTAAAGTAGGGTGCAGTGTGCAACAATGAAACACCAAAAGTTCTGAGTCTCATATTTCTCTCATTTATGTAGATATGAATTCCGTTTTTTACAGGAACGGAGTCTACTCAATTAGGTATAATATGGCATTTTTAGTTTCATTAATAAATATATACGTAACCAATAAGAAGACATTTAAAAGAAAATGGGAATTGTTTCATTGTGTCCACCTAGGTGTACACAATGAAACACCCTGTGTCCAACAATGGAACACTGTTATTAATTTTGACTTTTTTATATTTAGTGGAACAAGTAAATGATAAAATCTGTTGAATTACAATCAATAAAGATTTTTTTACAGTATTACACAACTATTCAGACTTTAAAAGTACCTCTAGGTTTGTCACGGGTACAATTATTTAGTGACTTAAAGATTAACGAGTCTCAAATTTTTTAAAATCGTAGTTAGGTACCTTTTATAGGCAATAACGACTTAAAATCAACAGTTACTCATAATAGGCATTAATGTCTTAAGTAAAGTTATACATACTTAAAGATTAACGAGTCTGAAAATCTCAAATATTAGGTAGTAGTAATGGAAACACTGTTTCATTGTGTCCACCCTTGAGCTGTGTCATGGTTGGACACCTGGAGTATTTTACAATAACATCAAAAAATAACCTAACAAAATCGAACAATTTATTATTTAATCTAGTCCACGTGAATCTATGATACATGTACAAAGCAACGTAATACTGAGAAAAACGGAATTCAATGTAGTATTTAACTGAGAAATCAAATAAAACAAAAAAAAAAATGTTACTTTTTTGTCAAAAAATCAAAAATAGCTCCTTAGCTATGTCGTTTCAAAAGCGGCGCACACGCTAACTGGGGAGGAGCGGGGGGTATATGAGGTTGTCTAGACTAGGTATACTGCACTACCTGGCAAAGTCATATTTGGAAAATATGGCGCCGTTTCACTGTGTCCGACTGTTTCAACGTTGAACACTCGACCCTACTTCCTTTACTCCCTAATATTTAGTAGTACCTAAATATTATGCTCTTTGCTCCCCAATATTTAGTATTATACCTTATTCCTCGTCGTGCCACTAACAATTTCTCCTGATGGCACGAACAGGAATTTTCAGTCCTCGTCGTGCCACCACTTAATAATTGTTGTCTATTCAGTGAGTGAATAGTCTGATACCTATGTACATACACCATAATTATACTCAAATCAATCGAAAACAAATACTACAAAGGCACCGATAGGTAATAAAGATAGGATTTTGATAATAAATATAGTTATTAAATTTTTATTTACAAAACTTTTAATTGTTCATTTCTTTTTCCTTGAAATTTTATTATGAAGTAAGTATGTTGGTAAGTCTAATAATGTATTCGATAAAAATAAGTCATCATCACATACCTGTAGCTAAGAATGAGATCAGGAATCCAACAACACTTAGAGTCGTGGGCATCTTCAATCCTTATAACAGCCGTTAGTTAAATCTTAACACCATCAGGGCAAATGATAATATTAAATGTATCACGAGGGCTTGATAAATCACTCTCAATCACAGCACATTACTACAGAATATATAAAATGACACATTACACTATTAAGTATTAAAACACTTACACGAATACACAATTTAGGTGCTTAAAATACGACCAGTCTTCAAGAAATTATTCTGATAATGATTTTCCGCAAAAATACCGGTTCGAGTATTCGTTTTCTGACCGAAGATGCGCGGAAGGCTATAGCGCGGCGCGGCTAATATAATAACACCTAGAAGCCACGTCCTGTATGTAAAGTAAAGCAAAAAAAAACTGAGCAAAAAAGGTTTAGTTTTTAGATTTATATATCCTTCATACGTTACCTAATCGTAACTAAAATCCAATAAAATAGTACAGTAACTAATCCCCTGTCCATCAGCCATTTTTGATGTCCCCACTGCTGGGGCACAGGCCGTCCTTATGGGTGGTAAGGAGGATGGGCCATAACCCACCACGCGGGCCCAATGCGGATTGGTGGGTTTTAACGACTGCAAATGCAGCCGGGACCAACGGCTTAACGTGCCTTCCGAAGCACGGAGGAGCTCGAGATAATACATTTTTGGTCACCCATCCCATGACCGACCCTTGCGAACGTTGCTTAACTTCCGCAATCGCTGGACCAGGCGCTAAACCACTGCGCCACCGAGCTCCTCTCGTATTGGCAACATTTTATTTATATATCGTGATTTTAGATGAAAATGTTTACTTTGAGGTGTTCCCTTGTGTGTGTATCTTTGAAGTCCAAGGTGCAATCCCTATGAAATTAAAATATGACCATTCTTAAGCCTGATTGACGGGTCCTTTCAAACAAAAAATAATCATCTAAATCGGTTCATAAACAAAGAAGTTATACTTATGCCTGAAAATCCGAAAATACTCGTGCGATGCTAAGCTAAATAATTAATATTTTTTAGGATTATGAAAAAACTACTTGCCAGATTTCTGTAAAAAAAATATAAAACCACACCAGCTGAACTAGGTATGTTATTTCAGAAAAAAAAGAATGATTAAAAACGGTTAACAGCTGGAAAAGTTGTGTTAAAACATACATTTAACAAATACAGTCGACATGAGAACCTGGCTCCTTCTTTTTTGAAGTCGGTTAAAACAATTTGTTTAAAACTAAAAAAACGTTTAGCATCCTTTATTCATAAACAATCAAGGTTCATAACAATAATTCAAGGTTTTCTGACACAGAATACATATTTTGATTAAATATAAGTGGTAATAATCCATAAGTGTGGTTATTTACTTTGTTTCTTTGTATTTTTCGTAAAAATTTACGTTAGTGAATAACGATATCACTATATTTAAAAAAGTACTAGAAAAAATCGACTCGCCCGTAGCACCTCAGACGGGACGGACGTGCTACGGGTGACTGGATTTATTCTTGTTTTTTCTAATAAGTATATTAATTATATAGTTACATATCTATATATATAAAATTCAAAGTCCTGTCTGACTGACTGAGTGAGTGAGATATCAACGCACAGCCCAAACAGCTGGACCGCTCGTGCGAGGCCCGTGCGGCAAACGTCCTGCCTCACGACTGCTCGCTTGGTGGGGAAGGGGATGGGGACCCGCCTAATCATAAAAATGAAACATAGGCGCGATAACAAGTCTGCAGTGAGTGAACACGCCTTTGAGGGGCCCAACCATTATATTAGATTTGACAAACCCCAAATCCTTGCTAGGGAACGTAGATTCATTCCTAGAATGCTCCGCGAGGCTATCGAAATAAATAAATATCCTAATTTCAATAGAGATGATGGTTGGAAAATTCCACCAGCTTGGGACCCCATCATTCACAAGCTAAAGCCCCAAACACACACTGTAAGATCTAATGATACGGTTAGTTCCTTTTGCAAATAAATTAATTAATATAAAAGACGGAGGTCGGCCTTCCTCTCCAAGTTTTCTTTCGCCATTTCTTTCTTGGAGGGGCCTCCCAATTTTTTGAAATGGTAGTAGTTTCAGTAGATTCTCTCTTTTTAACATATAAAATTAAATTAAAACCAAACCAAAATTAAACTAATTAAATTTGATAAATTTTAATTTCTGAACGTTCTAAAAAATTCATCGCTTGAGGGTAGGCTCACAAGTAGCTTCAGTCCCCCGTGACCACGGCAGCTGCAAAGGTGCCGAAACGTCGGGAAAATCAAAAATCAGACCAAATACCAACTAATTACCAAAGTACTTTCAATAAAACCGCGCTAGTATCCGTTAAAAGTGTTTTATTTCATGTCTAGTGAGCGCGTAAGCTTGAGAAGTGAATATAACTAAATGTCGTTTAAAATTCAAATTCAATATTCATAAATCATAACAAAGACGTCTGTCAGCATTGTGAATGCCTAAAATCTAAAAATTCAGTAACGATATTAGACTATCAAATCCTTCCATCCTTATATCCAAAAAAATTTAGAAGGGATTTTAAACAAAATAAATAAAAATGGTTGTTTCTACAAACACTGTTTTCCTATCATGCGTCCATTAACTAAATTAAATTATTTCTACGTTTTCTTGATATTTATTACGGTTTCAATTCCATCAAAGAAGTTCATCGTCTTCTGCCATTAAACTATCAGGTTTCTTTTCACAAATAAAAACGAAATTAGCTTCTTCGCACCAGACATCGTCAAGCAGACCATCACTAAATATTGCACCACAGGCAGAACCGCCTGCGTAATTCTTGTTATTATCTGGTTGGCCTTGGGCAAACGTCGAGTAACCAGCTTCTTGCAGCGTCTGACCTGAAACGGAAAATTTCATTAAGTTCTATTTCCAAGAATGTAACAGATCTTCAGATCTTAGAATAGTTTTGTCTTTATACTGTACGAACATTTTACATTATTTACGGCTCGTCCTTTAATATTAAAATTCATAAAATTAGTCTTACAGTATTTCAATTTATTAGCATTGTCCATCAGCCACTTTTTATGTCCCCACTGCTGGGGCACAGGCCTTCCTTATGGGTGGTAAGGAGGACGGGCCATAACCCACCACGCGGGCCCAATGCGGATTGGTGGGTGTTAACGACTGCAAATACAGCCGGGACCAACGGCTTAACGTGCCTTCCGAAGCACGGAGGAGCTCGAGATAATACATTTTTGGTCACCCATCCCATGACCGACCCTTGCGAACATTGCTTAACTTCCGCAATCGCTGGGCCAGGCGCTAAACCACTGCGCCACCGAGCTCCTCTATTATTAGCATTATAACTAAGATATTGTATTAACGAAAGTCACGTTGATATTATTTATGTCATGGAAACATCATCAGCAAACATTATACATTGGTTTTTAATCACTTTTAGTGGATCATTAGTATATAGCGGAAACAATATAGGGCCTAATACACTGCCTTGCGGTACCCCAAACTTGTTAACTTTAGAAATCGAGCGATCTGAATCTGAACCCATTTACCTCTACGCATTGGTTTCTGTTGTGTAAGCACTTAAGTAGGATTTTAGCCAGGAGAGACGACGTCCGCGGATTCCATATCTCTCAAGTTTATTAAGTAATACATCGTGCACTACGAAATCAATTGCTTTGGTCATATCGAGAAAGAGCACGGCAGTGCGCTGTTTTTCGTCGACACCCTTATAAAATTATGGACTAGATGAAAACATATGAGAGATTTAATTTTCCATTTTGGAGGCCATATTGCGCCAGAGATAATATTTATGTTATTGATTTTTTAAAGAAAGTTAAGCAGTCTTTTGTATAGCTTTTACGAATAGGTATTTTAGACATGATTGATATTAACATTATCCGGATAGTTCAACTTCCGCTTTATATTTTTTATGGATAGTTTCAACTATTTATACTATAGGTTCAACTAAGTGCGTGTCGGGCCACGCGCAGATCCGTAGTAACCTCATACTATACCATATGGCTAGAAACTTATACCTATATTTACTCCCTGTTTAACACTATTAACGACTATAGTTCTTTGAAATGAAATGAAATGAAATGAAATGAAATGAAATGAAATGAAATGAAATGAAATATTTTTTATTTAAATAGACTTATTAAAAGTTCTTTTAAATCGTCCAGTTTTTTTTCCCCTACCACCCATTCGGGACGTCTTTTGCTGACAAGAAGAATGGGCGCAAGAAACTTATCAGCCTCATCAAAAGTAACGATATTTACAATTTATTATATCGTTACCTACCAAACACAATTAATATAAAAAAACACAGATTTCAAAGGTCATATCTAAGTAAACATGTAAATACAAAAGCAATTTACTCCCATGCTTTTTTGTCATCTAAATAATCAAGAATCTTGTAATAGCCCTTGCTCATAAGGATAGATTTAATAGTATCTTTAAATTTTTCTAATGGTAATTCTGTAATATTACATGGAATCTTATTATACATTGCAATGCATCTTCCCAAAAAAGAGCCTCTTGTTTTATGTAATCGGAAACTTGGAACAGCAAGTTTATTCTTGTTTCTTGTATTAAAGTTATGCACATTACACTTTTTATTAAAAGTGTCTAAATTTTTTCTTGCAAACATTATATTATCATAGATGTACTGAGATGCAACGGTTAGTATATTGATTTCTTTAAACAGTTCTCGAAGTGAGTCTCTAGACCGTAGATTGTAGATGGCGCGCACTGCTCTTTTTTGAAGAATAAAAATGTTATCAATACTAGCAGCTGAGCCCCACAACAGCAAACCATAGGACATAATACTATGAAAATAGCTAAAATACACCAATCTTGCCGTTTCAACGTCAGTCAAAAGCCTTATTTTCTTTACAGCATAGGCGGCAGAACTAAGTTTATTAGACAAGGCATCGATATGAGGATCCCATTGAAGATTTGAATCTAAAGTTAAGCCTAAGAATTTTGTGGAATGAACCAACTCGACTGATTCACCATTGATGACATCGGACAGTCTATCTATACCTAGTGCTTGTCAAAGTAAATCGTTTTACTTTCTTTTGAGATAATGTGTGCCTGCCGTCATAGTAGAATCAAATTCTACTATGCTGCCGTTAGGTAGAAGGTTGGGTTTCCTCCATAGAGTAAGATAAATAAAATGTTTCCTCAGTTGCATTTTGATGAAGTGTCAAATGTGATCTATTAAGTTGGCACTACTTCAAGTACAATAGAACCTAACTATTCAATATTATTTTTACCTGCGAAATCTTTTCTGTTTTCACCCCATACTATGATGTTGGTGATTTTTTTATTCCCACTTAACATGTAAGAGGTACATAAAAAAATATTTTTCAAGATTTTGTTCTAACACTCTTTGGCGTAATTAATATACACATTCAAGCCAAATTACAGCTTTCTAGTAGTTACTAAGGGTTTCTGATCTAAGCCGTGGACGGACAGACAGATAGACGGACTTGGCGAAACTATAAGGTTTCCTTGTTGACTTGACTACGGAACCATAAATTGATAAAAAAAATATAAGTACATAATGAACTGATTACTTACCATGAACAGTATACCAGACTCCAGTTACTCCCCAGTCATGAAAGCCTATAGAAATGCTATCCTTCCACCGGGAGAATATCTTATCAGCTGGGTATTTAGCATAGAGGTCCCTAAGGACTTGTGCTTCAGTTTCACTGTTGATTATAGCCAAGTGTCCCCCCTCAGCCATGCAGACCATGTACGCATGTTTCCAGGGGCGACCGACGGTATGAAACTTGTAGCAGCTTCCAGTTCGAGAATCGAGCTGGTAACCTGAAGAAAGTTTTTTTATATTAAGATCCACATGTTTACCGATTATGACGCCATAGCTACTGATCAAAGAAGTATATTAACTAAAGGAACACGCGGTATTCACCAGTATGTCATCAACGGTAATTAGTAATTTCACAGTCTTCTTTTTCGTGTAACATAAACTGTCATTAGACTAGATAATGAAAGAAGGTGATGTGGTAATGTTTACCATTGTCAATAGTGCCGCATTCGTTGAGGGCCATAATCCCCGTTTTCTTCTTGTAGCAGACGTAGGGGAAGGTCTCGGTACAGCGCACGTCCGCCATGGTGCCGTTCTGCAGCATCACGATGCAGTCCTCAGTGTCATTGAAGTTGTCGGGCTCATTTGGTGCCCATTCTACGGGTATCTTTGTCAAAGGTTTTCCTGCAAACAAAACGCAAACCAGATCTTTACCACGAGAAGTAAGGATGTAGGAATAAAGTGTGATATCAAGTTCAATGCAAGGTCTACATAAATCAGCTAGTCAGACCAGAAGCCCTTACTCAAATGGCCAACATTCTATACGTTTGAACGCTACGCATACTTTTAAAGATTAAAAATTGTTTAAAAAAAACAAAAAACCATTTTAAAAAAACCTACCTCTAAAAAGCAAGAAATAATATTCGTAATAATAAAAATACGTCTTTTGAAGTCAGGTGGTGCTGGAGTACAGATTCCTTTTTATATTCTAAAATAGACGTATTTTTATTATTACGAATATTATTTCTTGCTTTTTAGAGGTAGGTTTTTTGAAGTCGGTTTTTTGTTTTTTTTAAACAATTTTTTATTTTTAGTGTAGGTACCTTGTAGGTAAGGTATATTATAATAATGTAGAAAAATCGGCTCAGCCAAACGTAAGATAATCGCGGAGAAACATACATACGGGTCAAACTGAGAACCTCCTTTTTTAAGTCGGTTAAAGAACCTACACTTAAGATATCCCTCTTCCTACAAAAAAATAATTATCTTATTCAGTTCATAAACGAAGAACTAATACGACCATTATCATCGAGGTAATTCACACAAAATCATACTATTTTCGTGCTTTTTTCAAGATTACTTGAAAAGTACTGAATTGATTTCCAAATTTTAAAAAATGGGACCAACTTGGGAGTTAACCTAATGTAATAACGTTTAAATCATTTCAATCGGTCCAGCCGTCTTCGTGTAATCGGTGGACATACACAAAAAAAAAACAAATATACAGACGAACATAGAACCTCCTCCTTTTTGGGAAGTCGGTTAAAAATATGAACTATAGACGATTAAATAACATGTCGTAAGCTTATATAAATCACAGACTTTGATGTGTATTGTATGGAATTGACAAGCACGTAATTTTATAGTTTACTGCTTATTTTAAAGCTTCAATAGTTGCGTAGTATGTAAAAGCCTAGAATTTTGGCCATTTGAGTAGAGGGGCAGGTGGTCTTATTTTGCCTGTGTAAAGAGATATTGAATACAAAAAACCGGTATTCAATTGTTTAGAGAGTGGACTGTAGGTTGAAATTATATAGTATAGGCCGTAGTCGTAGGTAAATAAGAAGGACTTTTTATGAAGCTGAAAATTATGTATTGCAAACAGTTACAAAGGAAAAAGAAGAACGACGAATGACAGTTTGTCATACAAAAATACCATAGACTTTAAAAATAAAGTTCAACAAAAAGATTTTATGTTGGCTATTCCAACATCAATACCAGGGACGTGTTTAGTAGTACCAAGAGTACAGTAGGTTTAGACTTGCGCAGGCTGATTTTTTTCTATGGGTCAACCAACTTAAACCAAATGACTTTTGAAAGAAAGAATGAAAGAAAGAAAGAAAGAAAGAAAGAAAGAAAGAAAGAAAGAAAGAAAGAAAAAAAGAAAGAAAGAAAGAAAGAAAGAAAGAAAGAAAGAAAGAAATGACTTTTCTTACCTTCAACGGACGCGAAGGCCCCTTTAGTGACAGTCGAGTGAATTCCAGTATACAATCCGCAGTTTTCATTTACCAACTTCTTGTGTAATGATACCATCGCATTCTTAAGGTAAATGTTCAATGGCGACGCTAAGACAGCTCCTGAAAATACGTTCATTATTATAAGTTTTTAACCCCTTTCAGACTTATGTCATTAATATACTTTGATCCCACAGTAGTGATTCAGACTTCGGTGGATGTTGAAATATCACAAAATATGAGACAAAGACACTTGATATAAAATCAATAAAAATAAACCAAAGCATACCTTCGGCCCCGCATTTTCTGAATGCGTCGTGGAAGTTTGCTGGCATGACGTGCAGCTTCAACCAGCCGCCGACTTTTGCGTTGAACGAGTAGTCGAACCGAAACTGGCAGCTCACTGCAGGACCACATTTTTTTTATTTCACAAGTATGGCAAAGGAGCATACGGTGATAATAAATAAATAATTAGGTGCTGTTATAGTACTCATATACTTATTAAATAGGTATATAATAGTGGTAAGAGGCGATCTATTCATAGCTACCCATGTAAAATGAAAATTCAACGAAAAGTCGATTTGGGAAATTTGCATGCACAGTAATAGTCGTACGTACACAAATCTATCGAGAAAACTACATAGGTACCGATGTAGGTATACTTTCCTTAGTATACTATGTGTTTGGCGTTAAAAATTAGTCATCATACCTGTTGCTATGAATGTGATCAGAAATCCAAAAACACTTAGAATCGTGGGCATCTTGAATCCGCCGTTAAGAACTTTACACTACCACCGGTAGCCTTGATGTACCACTCTCAATCACAGCACATTATCTACACTATTTATATAAAACACTAGACTGAATAAAAACACAAACACTCTTCAACAAATTTATCCTGTTAATGATTTTCTGCAAAAATACTGGTTTGACAAACTAGTTTTTTGAATGAAGATACACACAGATTTCTCAATCGAGTATCAGATATAAAAAAACCGGCCAAGTGCGTGTCGGGCCACGCGCCGTAGGGTTCCGTAGTTACCTTATATACCATACCATATTTAATACCACTATCATTTTTCGTCTGTAAAAATAACTTTGTTTTTCACAGGTGTTGGTATGAATGACAAAGTTATATTTGCGGTTTTGGAAAATATGATATACTTATCTCGAAAACTAATTACTATATCTCGTTCAAACCAATTTTTTCATCATAAGTTTTCATTAAGATCTATAGCATATATATTTTTTTGATTTTTCACTCTCTTATTTCAAAAGTTAGAGGGGGGGGACACACATTTTACCACTTTGGCCGTGTTTATCTTTCAAACGGTTGACTTTGAGAAAAAATTGTCTTAGCAACCTCAATGTCATTGGTATAATTATGTATGTACGTATTGGTATGAAGGAAAAAAAAAATTAAGTTTCAGTTCCATGTATGGGGAGCCCCTTAATCTTTTTTTTTATTTTTGTGTTAAAATTAACAGAATACATCTACCTACTAAGTTTCAACTGTGTAATCCTAATACTTTCGGAATAAAATGGCTGTGACATACGGACGGACAGACAGACATGACGAATCTATAAGGGTTCCGTTTTTTGCCGATTTGGCTACGGAACCCTAAAAATGTAAATGCCTTGAATTTTCCTCTTGTTTTTGTAGTTAGTGTAAGATTTTTTTACCGACTTTAAAAAAAGAAGGGGAAGTTTAATAACCTCCTATATAGGTAACCCAATATTAATATTCGGTTTATGTTTTTTTATATTTGTTACCTCCGTTATTTAAAGACCGGTTTGGAAATTTATTAGGTACCTACTTATTACAAAAGATTCTTAATAAAAAAAATGGTTATTTATTTGTTACAAACAATAGGTACATTGTCATACTGTTTTCTTACAATGCGTCCATAGAGACACCTTACATGCATGAAACCTTACCTCACAAGGTGGAACATTTCGATCTTCCACCTCATGATGTAATTTTCGGTCAAAATAGCTGTACGAAAACGAAAAAAAAGTTCTTCCAGGATATGCGATGGCAACCCACTATAATCCAGTGTTCCTAAGTAATATCTATTACTGTAACACATGTCTGCTGTTCCACCTTGTGAGGTAAGGTTTCATGCAATGGGAGCTCGGTCTATTAAATAATTTCACTGTTCTTGATATTTTTTACGGTTTCTATCGTCAGTGTACATTAAAGTTCATCATCTTCTGCCACTAAACTATCAGGATTCTTTTCACAAATAAAAAGATTATTAGTTTGTTCGCACGGGATATCGTCAAGCAGACCATCACGAAATATTGCACCACAGGAGGAACCGCCTGCAAAATATGTCTTGTCATTATCTGGTTGGCCACTGGAAAACTTAGAGTAACCAGCTTCTTGCAGCGTCTGACCTGCAACAACAATAATATTATTGTCACCTTACAATCTATATGAAAATAATAAAAAAACTGTTATACCTAATCAAACTAAAACCAAAATACTGACAGGCAACTAAAGCTATGACTACTTTAAAACCTGGTCTTCTTAAAAATTTCGTTAACATCCTCAGTTCTTGCATCTTCATTACAGAAAAGAAGGACAGATTATTATAAAATATACATAATGAAATTATTACTTACCATGAACAGTATACCAGACACCGGATTCTCCCCAGTCATGAAAGCCTATAGAAGCGCCATTCTTAAACGGGGTGAATACCTTATCAGCTGGGTATTTAGCAAAGAGGTCCCTAAGGACTTGTGCTTCAGTTTCACTGTTGATTATAGCCAAGTGTCCCCCCTCAGCCATGCAGGCCATGTTTGCATGTTTCCAGGGGCGACCGACGTTATGAAACTTGTAGCAGCTTCCAGTTCGAGAATCAAGCTGATATCCTGAAAAACGGTTTTAAGATCCTTATCCATATTTACCGATTATGACGTCATAGCTACTGATCAAAGAAGTACGGTATTCACCAGCATGTCATCAACGGAGTATTTTTTACCTATTTATCATAGACTTAGAAAAATTTTCGCTACGCTCAAGTAGACGGACTATGGTGCGAGTGACAAACCGATTCTTACGGCTTATGCGATGTGTGAGAAAGAGTTAAAAACAAAATGACAGCAGCGGGTCTACCGGCTAAAAATAATGAAGTTAATGTTAACTGTAAGTATGTGATACATTGCTTCTTTTCTTTGGCACAAATAAAAACTTACCAAAGAAAAGAAGCAATGTATCACATACTTACAGTTAACATTAACTTCATTATTTTTAGCCGGTAGACCCGCAGAACCTTGCTTGACTTCATTTATCGTCTTTTATCATCTTGCCAAAAAGCGTCCACTTGATTATTTTGTGATTTTGATCGCGATCGGTTCGATTTGGCTCTTATAACTATATAAATCAATAATGGTGTCGTGTTCTGTATTGAATTGTAATGTTACTTACGACAATAACCCAAATAAACAGTCATTTCACAGGTAAATATGATTCTACAATTACCATTTTCATATTGCTTATTTTAGTTGAATATATTCCCAAACACACTAAGTGATACACTAATATCATGCTATTAACCGTCTATTTTCTAAATAAAAGCTGATTTCTAAACATTATGTGTTAGATAAAAAGATAATATTATGAAATAAAACACTTTTAACGGATACTAGCGCGGTTTTATTGAAAGTACTTTGGTAATTAGTTGGTATTTGGTTTGATTTTTGATTTTCCCGACGTTTCGGCACCTTTGCAGCTGCCGTGGTCACGGGGGACTGAAGCTACTTGTGAGCCTACCCTCAAGCGATGATTTTTTTTTAAAACGTTCAGAAATTAAAATTTATCAAATTTTTAATTAGTTTAAGTTTTGGTTTGGTTTTAATTTAATTTTATATGTTAAAAAGAGAGAATCTACTGAAACTACTACCATTTCAAAAAATTGGGAGGCCCCTCCAAGAAAGAAATGGCGAAAGAAAACTTGGAGAGGAAGGCCGACCTCCGTCTTTTATATTAATTAATTTATTTGCAAAAGGAACTAACCGTATCATAAGATCTTACAGTTTGTGTTTGGGGCTTTAGCTTGTGAATGATGGGGTCCCAAGCTGGTGGAATTTTCCAACCATCATCTCTATTGAAATTAGGATATTTATTTATTTCGATAGCCTCGCGGAGCATTCTAGGAATGAATCTACGTTCCCTAGCAAGGATTTGGGGTTTGTCAAATCTAATATAATGGTTGGGCCCCTCAAAGGCGTGTTCACTCACTGCAGACTTGTTATCGCGCCTATGTTTCATGTCAGCTACATGTTCTTTAACGCGGATCCCTATGCTTCTCTTTGTTTGCCCGATGTAGGAGAGCCCACAGTCACAATCTAGTTTGTAGACGCCTGCGGCTTGAAGGGGGATATTACACTTGACAGGTCGTAAGAATTGGTTGATCTTCTTCGGCGGCTTGAAGTAAGTTCATCTTTCGCCATTTCTTTCTTGGAGGGGCCTCCCAATTTTTTGAAATGGTAGTAGTTTCAGTAGATTCTCTCTTTTTAACATATAAAATTAAATTAAAACCAAACCAAAACTTAAACTAATTAAAAATTTGATAAATTTTAATTTCTGAACGTTTTAAAAAAAAATCATCGCTTGAGGGTAGGCTCACAAGTAGCTTCAGTCCCCCGTGACCACGGCAGCTGCAAAGGTGCCGAAACGTCGGGAAAATAAAAAATCAAACCAAATACCAACTAATTACCAAAGTACTTTCAATAAAACCGCGCTAGTATCCGTTAAAAGTGTTTTATTTCATGTCTAGTGAGCGCGTAAGCTTGAGAAGTGAAGATAATATTATGTCCGTGAACTTGAGAAAATACGACGTTGAGATTGATAAAAAATTATCGATATCGATACTCATGTCAATGATTTCCAATATAACTTTGTTTGTCTTTGTGAACACTGATAGTTTTATTTAAAGCTGCTTTTAACCCTAGAACCGTACTCTGTGGTACAAATGAAAAAAAAAATCGTTTGCTATTAGACGCTTTATTCTGCTCGTAAGCAGGGGCTTTTCACTTAGTACTTGACTCACTGCAAGGGAGCGCGGACTAAGATTTTAGTTGCTGATTGACTTGATAGATGGCGCTCATTTTTCGTTTGTCAAACAGTCGATAGATGTCGCTATCCCTTGCTGAATCGCGGTATCGTGTGGCTTTCACAGTTTTATATAGTCAAAGCTGATTAGCTATAAATAAAATTATTTTAAATTTATTTCATGAAAAAAATAATTAGGCTGGGAGCCTCAAAGGAGACCTTATGAAATTATTTAATTAAAATTGTTCTCTTCAGAGGATAATAATGACACCTAAATGTTTCATTGAAGTTACTACTACTTTATTACAATGATTAAATCTTGTTTGTGTTTTATTTATCAGAGCTATACATTATGGTTATCGACAACCCAAAATGGACTTGAGCGCATCTCTGAAATTCACGCACACGTTTAAAAATTTACAAACACTAGCTCATGTCACTTTTGGTGTCGCCGCCAAGCGAACTCTGTCCGTCTATTCGAGTGGAATATTAAGTTTATGCTATTTATGTATCTTACTTGCGTGCAACACAGATTACACAGACCATGCAATAAGTACCTACAAAGTCTGTGGCGTGCAATATACAATGACATGACTGGATAATGAAGGAAGGTAATATGGTAACGTTTACCATTGTCAATGGTGCCGCATTCGTTGAGGGCCATGTTCACGGTTTTCTTCTTGTAGCAGATGAAAGGGAAAGTCTCGGTGCAGCGCACGTCCGCCATGGTGCCGTTCTGCAGCATCACTATGCAGTCCTCAGTGTCATTGAAGTTGTCGGGCTCATTTGGTGCCCATTCTACTGATATCTTTGTAAAAGGTTTTCCTGCAAACAAAACGCCAACCAGATCTTTATAATATCGCGAGAACTATGAAATAAAGTGTGATGTCAAGATCTATGCAAGGTCTAGCATAAATCACCCAGTCAGACCAGGTGGCCCTATTTTTTCTGTGAAAAAGACGTTGAATACAAAAAGACAAAAATACGCAAGACTGGCAATAGCAGGGACTCAGGTTTAGTAGTAGCATGGTTATGTATATTGTTTTATTCGCGGATGATACTTCCTACAGCCCGTATTGCTCTAAAGGAATAAAACTGGTTATGACGATGTAAACAAAGCACTCTCGCAGGTTCTTACTTGGTTTAATGTAAATAATCTCCAGCTTAATGCTAAGAAAACCAAATGTGTTAATCCTTCAAAAACTGTAATTAATAATGAGAAATTAGATTTGATCGATTCAACAGTTTTCTTGGGTGTGACTCTTGACAGGTAACTTCAATGGAATATGCATATCGCAGCTCTGGCTGGGCAAGCTCAGCTCAATAGGCAGCAGCCTATGCCATTGAAAAAGGTTATACAGTTAAATGCTACCAGAAGTTATTTTCGTAGCTTATTATGTCATACTGTATTCTTTTATGGGGGATGGCAGCTGATGTAAATACTATTTGTTGTTTTACAAAAACGAGCAATAAGAGCTATTTATCAACTAAGGTCTAGAACATCTCTTAGGGATAGGTCATAAGGTCCAAAGCTGCTTTTTTCTCCTTGTATATTTCATACAGAGTAATCAGAATTGACGAGTTTCTTGCCGGTACTTCTCGTTACAAGCGGAAGATGCTTATGGGCCCTACACATGCGTAAGCCCGGCCGGAAGGCCGAAAGGGACGGAGCAATATAAAAGAAGGACGTAATATATACCTACGATAACTTTTTCTTTCCTTTGTGTTCCTCTGTCCCTATTGGCCTCGTCGGCCACCTGTGCAGTGCATGTGGAAGGAGGGTTTGCGAACCGATGGCGTAGCTTCTATGATATTCATAAGTGCTTGTGAATATCTAAAATTTTCTTATCTGTGGTACATACCTACTTAGACTTGCGCAGGCAGATGTTTTTCTTAAGTACGTTTCTTACCTTCAACGGATGCAAAGACCCCTTTAGAGAGAGTTGAGTGAATTCCAGTGTACAATCCGCAATTTTCATTTACCGACTTCTTGTGTAATGATACCATTGTATTCTTAAGGTAAATGTTTAATGGCGATGCTAAGACAGCTCCTGAAAATACATTCTTTATAAATAAGTTTTTAACCCCTTTTAATTACACATTTCTATAAATAATACTCAAGATTTAAATTTTAGTCATCCCACAAGTGGGATTCCAAACATGGGACATCACATTCATTGATGTTGAGATATTATCACACAATAATATGGGCATTTAAGACATTTGATATAAAATGAATGAAAATAGATTTTCAAAGCATACCTTCGGCCTGGCATATCCTGAATGCGTCGTGGAAGTTGGCTGGCATGACGTGCAGCTTCAACCAGCCGCCGACTTTTGCGTTGAACGAGTAGTCGAACCGAAACTGGCAGTTCACTGCAGGACCACATTTTTATTTCGCAAGTATGGCCAAGCGGCTGGTGATTAGTGGTAAGAAGTAAATGCAATATATTCATTCAGATTTCAATGAAGTAGGTACCTAGCGGTAACGATGTGTAATGAAAATTCGACGAAAGCTCGATTTGACTCGGGAAATTACGGAGGTTAGATAACGTTTACCTGCATTTTCTATAACGCATCTCGATTACTTTAGAAAATTTATAGGGATTACAGATTCCTACTTAAAATGTGGTAGGTTATTTTGTTGTTTTTTTAGTTTATTTTCGTCATTAAGTAATTAAGTGCGCAATGTGGTATGGCTGTTGTACGTCGTCGTCGCCGCGCTCGGAAATTGCGAATAAACATGAAAAAAATACCTATCATTTGAAAAACAGACACAAACTTTGCAAAACATTCAATTAAGATATTTATACTTTCAAGTCCTTCCATTTCATGTAAAAACTAACTGAAAGGATTGTGCCGTTTTCGAGAAATTACGCATAAATTATGATTTAAAAAAAAAGCAGCTGCCACTATCTTGATGTAATAAAATTATTTTCTTAACACAAATATAATAATATAAATGTGTAAGCAAAATATGTTATAAGTATATTAACAAATGGTCAAATATGTTTGTTTGTTGGCATTTTGTTAATTTAGGTGCTTGTCGGTATTGCTGTAGTATATTAAGAAACGGGGAATATATAAATGCACTTTAAAAATAATGTAACACAGTCACTTTAAAATGTTTAGCTTCAAAATTTATTGAATGAACTATAAAAATAATGGTTGCCACTATAAATATGCTAAGCTTTATAATTAGTGTGGAGGCCGCTAGAAATAAGTTTGCAATGTAACACTTTTGGAAATAAAGTTGATAAAGTTGAAAGTTTATACTTTGCACTATACAATTTAATTGTTAAGCTTTAAAATTAATACTTTGCACCATACAAATTAATTTTATAACTTTAGTGCTGGTAAACAGAAGATTGGGAGTTGGGACACAGTTATAGTGCAAACCATTATTTTTGTAGTGATAATATTAAAATAGATCTATTATTATTTTAAAGTGCTGACAAAATTGTTATAGTGCTGACCATTGTTTTTGTAGAGTGATAGTATTAAATTATAGATCTATCATTATTTTAAAGTTATGATACTTATATAATTTTATAGCTGGTTTCATCAAATTTAAAGTGTCATTAAATACATCCCTTAAGAAACCGGTTTAAAGCAATGATCATTGGTTTAAAGACAATATCATACGGATGGACACTCATGATAAAATGTAAGAACCAAATGTTAACAGGAAAAACCTCAAAGACAGATAAACATAAAGTAGACTATGAACTGATATAAAATCAAGTAGCCGGCAGTGTGCACTGTGCACTACCAGTCCAGCTAATTAATAACAAATTGCGAAGTTATTTTTCAGTTTATAATCGACATTATTAGCCACATGAAATTAACTGCTGGGCATTTCAGCCCTGCTCCCCAAATCTTCTTTGGTAATTTTTTTTGACACACGGATAGTTTTTTTAATTAATTTTAATTGAAATGTAATGGAGCCCCTAGACGATCAAGCATTTCTTGTCAATCATTTACATTGCATTTACCATTTGGGGGCATGGCCTACTTGTGATTGGCCACGGAAATCTATCTATTCTGTGGTGCTTGTCAAGCATCGCTCCTAGACGATCAAAATGTGATTGACAAGCAATGCAATGTAAATGATTGACAAGCAATTCTGATCGTTTAGGGGGTCCATAAGTGTATAAGTACTGCCCTGTACGCGAATAGTCTAAAATAAATACACAAATCTATTGGCATCGGATCTAATTTAAATACTTAGTTTGCTTACTTACTTTAGTTATTAAGGCTTTTTTAAAATTTATTAGAGGAAGTCAACGAATTGTTTGGCGTTAAAAATAAGTCATCACATACCTGAAACTAATAATGTAAACAGAAATCCAACAGCACTTAGAATTGTGGGCATCTTAAATCCTTAAAAACACCAGTAGTGAGCTTGATGAACCACTTTCAATCACAGCACATCACACTTGGTAGCCACACGTTTCAGTGAAACCAAAGTAGATATTGGCTCAAAAGAACCGTTTGAGGACGTAAGTCTTATTTATTATTATGGACGTATTATGTGTCACATCCACATCCGTCCGTTGTGTCGTCGCCCGGTGAATGAAGATGCGACCCTTATCTTACTTTACTCTATGATGCGACCGCAAGCATACTCGCAGTATTGAAAATGATAATTATTGTTTAGCCAATAAGGGGTTTTCAAAGTGACTTTTAAAAAATAATATGAGTGACTTTTTAAAAATAATGACTTATTACAATTCTACACTGCAACCAATGAATCACAGTAACGTTATCTGTTAGCTGTTATAATACTTATAGGTATATTCTGTGGTTATATTAAGTAAGCAGTACCTAATCAACAATTTTCCTCTTTTGTTGAGTGTTTAATAGGTTGATTACTATTACTTACTTCTTTAAACCGATTAAAAACTCTTGTATTATGACGGTACCTAAGTCACTTTAAAATTGTCTTAGAAATAAAAACATACGTAAGTTGAATCAATTTTATATACAGACGATAATGTTAGAGATACTGAGGACAGGTTCTTATAAATACAATTTGTACCAATTAAGAAACCTTTTAGACAAAGCGAGCGATACGTCTATCCGACATGGTACAGTGTAGAATTGATTAATAATATAAGAAATAAGTACTTCCATCTCAAGAGGTTTAAAGAAGAAGGGAAAGAGTTTAATAGGGAAATGTTTGTTTACTACAGGGGTCTGGTTAAAAATATGATCGAAAACGAATATAGGCAATATATTAGAAAGGTGCAAAAAAATATAATTGACAATCCAGTAGAGTTTTGGAATTACGTTAAAGAGAAAAAGAAAGATAGGACACGCGTAGCTAAATATATGTACAAAAATGTTGAAGTGGAAGGTCAGGCCGCAGCCAATGCTTTCGCTGACTATTTTGGCTCCGTCTTTCATGCCAAAAAACCTTTACTTGATCCGGACTCAGCCTCCTGCGCCGCTCATAGTTGTTCTGACTCTGCCAATGTGTCTATTTTAGCAGTGGATAAATCTGATTTTAAAAAGGCCGTAAAGCGCCTTAAATCTCGATCAGCCGGTGGACCTGACGGGGTTCCTGTATTTTTGGCAAAAGATTGCTTATCGGCTTTAGAGACACCCCTTCTGTACCTTTATAACCTGTCATTAAGTCAGTCAAAGTATCCCGAAACTTGGAAGTTATCCAGGGTCACACCTATACCAAAGGGAGATGGGGGAATGGATGTTTCGACCTTTAGGCCAATTGCGGTGCTGTCGGTTTTTGCAAAGATCTTTGAGACAATTCTTAATAAATATATTTGGAACCAAATCGGTCATTCGTTAAACAGCAGCCAACATGGGTTTCGTGAGGCTCTATCCACCACTACGAACTTGGTCGCACATGTCGATTATGTGTACGCGGAAATGGATAATCATCGGCAAGTAGATGCGGCTTATTTCGATTTCCAAAAAGCGTTTGACCTACACTGAAAAAAAAGAATTGTTGAATGTACTAAAGTAGCGTAGGTTGCCTAGAGAACTGTCATAGTCAACCCTTTTCATGGTTAATTTTACTATAACAAGGGTGAATTTAACAAAATACACTTTGTTGATTTTACATAACAAAACAGATAGACTAAAACTATTCTTAGTATAGTAAAATTCATTAAACAAATATTTGAATACACTAAAGAAAGTTTGTAAAATACTTCTCCAACAGGTGACGCTACTAAATTTGTTCGTAACACTAACAAAATTCGAAAGTTGATTTTACTTAACACAAATTTATGAGATATATTTAATATAATTGACATTAGAAATATGTAAATTTTACACAAGCTTGTCAATAAAATCAACAAAGAACTTTTGTTTAAACAACAGTACGAGTTTAGCAACACAGTTCTCAAAATTTCCGATAGGTGACGCTTGCTACTCTACTAAAGTTGTTCGTAAAAACTACCAAATTAGAGGATTGATTTTACTTAACACAAATTATGAGATATATTTAATATAATTGACATTAGAAATATGTACATTTTACACAAGCTTGTCAATAAAATCAACAAAGAACTTTCGTTTAAACAACAGTACGAGTTTAGCAACACAGTTCTCAGAACTTTCGATAGGTGACGCTTGCTACTCCACTAAAGTTGTTCGTAAAAACTACCAAATTAGAGGATTGATTTTACTTAACAAAAATTATTAGATATATTTAGTATAATTGACATTAGAAATATGTACATTTTACACAAGCTTGTCAATAAAATCAACAAAGAACTTTTGTTTAAACAACAGTACGAGTTAAGCAACACAGTTCTCCAAACTTTCGATAGGTGACGCTTGCTACTCCACTAAAGTTGTTCGTAAAAACTACCAAATTAGAGGATTGATTTTACTTAACAAAAATTATTAGATATATTTAGTATAATTGACATTAGATATATGTACATTTTACACAAGCTTGTCAATAAAATCAACAAAGAACTTTTGTTTAAACAACAGTACGAGTTAAGCAACACAGTTCTCCAAACTTTCGATAGGTGACGCCTGCTACTCCACTAAAGTTGTTCGTAAAAACTACCAAATTAGAGAATTGATTTTACTTAACAAAAATTATTAGATATATTTAGTATAATTGACATTAGAAACATGTACATTTTACACAAGCTTGTCAATAAAATCAACAAAGAACTTTTGTTTAAACAACAGTACGAGTTTAGCAACACAGTTCTCCAAACTTTCGATAGGTGACGCTTGCTACTCTACTAAAGTTGTTTGTAAAAACTACCAAATTAGAGGATTGATTTTACTTAACAAAAATTATTAGATATATTTAGTATAATTGACATTAGAAATATGTACATTTTACACAAGCTTGTCAATAAAATCAACAAAGAACTTTTGTTTAAACAACAGTACGAGTTAAGCAACACAGTTCTCCAAACTTTCGATAGGTGACGCTTGCTACTCCACTAAAGTTGTTCGTAAAAACTACCAAATTAGAGAATTGATTTTACTTAACAAAAATTATTAGATATATTTAGTATAATTGACATTAGAAATATGTACATTTTACACAAGCTTGTCAATAAAATCAACAAAGAACTTTTGATTAAACAACAGTACGAGTTTAGCAACACAGTTCTCCAAACTTTCGATAGGTGACCCTTGCTACTCTACTAAAGTTGTTCGTAAAAACTACCAAATTAGAGGATTGATTTAACTTAACAAAAAATATTAGATATATTTAGTATAATTGACATTAGAAATATGTACATTTTACACAAGCTTGTCAATAAAATCAACAAAGAACTTTTGTTTAAACAACAGTACGAGTTTTGATTTGACTTAACACAAATTATGAGATATATTTAGTACTAGCTTCCGCCCGCGACTTCATTCGCGTGGACATTCGATAAAATCCACATGTTTTAATTTCATTGAATTCTGATCAGCCGTTTTTATTTGATTACGCGGATTCCCACCAAGCGCGCTGCCTCGCGAGGCAGGACGTTTGCCGCACGGGCCTCGAACGAGGCTGCTCGCTTGGTGGGGATCCGCCTAATCACGTAAAAACGGCTGACCAGAATTTAATGAAATTAAAACATGTGGATTTTATCGAATGTCCACGCGGACGAAGTCGCGGGCGGAAGCTAGTTTATAATATTCAGAATTGTAACCAGAGATATTAGTATCCCGTTCCCGTTCCCGTCCCTGTCCCCGTCCCCTGGATGTGCATGTCCAGGTCCAATCATATCCACCGTGTTGGACTTCATAATAAATGTTATTTTCGCAATCACCATCCCATGAAACCTCAAGAACAACATCCACATCGATTTTCATATTTACCCCATTTACACCTTAAGGGATGATTTTGAAAATAACAAAATATGTGTTTGCCTATTTATTTTTAGACATGCGCCTACAAATTTTAAAGTTGTAATGTCTATTTTATATTCTTTTGCATACAAAATTTGAACCCCATTTTTACCCCTTTAGGGGTCAAATCATGTCCACCGTGTTGGACATCAAAATAAATGTAATTTTTGCAATCGTCATCCCAGAAAACCCCAATAACGACATCCATATTTTTTTGGGTTTTTTTACCCCTTTTCACCCCCATTTCATCCCCAAAGAGGTTGAAATACTAACAAAAATAATATACGTTGCGTTAGATTTCCATCCATAAGCCTAAATTATAAACTTAGCGATTTTTACTTCGAAAATAAAGGATTTTCTTCAATACACAACTTCATCCCCCTTTTGACCCCTTCGGGGGTAGAATTTTGAAAAACGCTGAGACCCGTATTTATTAATTTTTAATGGTCAGCCTAAACACAAAATCTGAAGATCCTAGCTTCAAAACTGAGGGACTTTCATACAAACTTTGGACCCCCGTTTCACCCCCTTGGGGGGCGAGTTTTTAAAAATCCTTTCTTAATGCACCCCTAGACCTGACAAGGAACCTATGTGCAAAATTTTAAGTCTCTAGGTTCAGCGGTTTGGGCTGTGCGTTGATATCTCACTCAGTCAGTCAAGACTTTGAATTTTATATTATTTAGTATAATTGACATTAGAAATATGTACATTTTACACAAGCTTGTCAATAAAATCAACACAGAACTTTTGTTTAAACAACAGTACGAGTTAACAACACAGTTCTCCAAATTTCCGATAGGTGACGCTTGCTACTCTACTAAAGTTGTTCGGAAAAACCACCAAATTAGAAGATTGATTTTACTTAACACAAATTATGAGATATATATTTAATGTAATTAACATTAGAAATATGTACATTTTACACAAGCTTGTCAATAAAATCAACAAAGAACTTTTGTTTAAACAACAGTACGAGTTTAGCAACACAGTTCTCCAAATTTCCGATAGGTGACGCTTGCTACTCTACTAAAGTTGTTCGTAAAAACTACCAAATTAGAGGATTGATTTTACTTTACACAAATTATGAGATATATATTTAATATAATTGACATTACAAATATGTACATTTTACACAAGCTTGTCAATGTAATTTATTTTGAACCTTGATGGCTTGCATTTGATTATAAAATTGATTGAATATCATTGACCTGTCGTGGAGGCTCAGCGTGCCGTTGACTGTATCTTTAGGGGGGCATTCAACTTACTTGTTCAAAAACTGCCCAAGAATGTACTTCTTTGTTTAGTTAGTAAATGCTTTTAAACTACTATAGTCACAGACTCACAGAATACATAATAGTACTATTAGTTATGAAGTTCAAGTTGGACAATAGCGCCCTTTCACGTATTTTTCTTTTCTCTCTCTCTCTTCAAAATCTAGTACAGACTTAACTCAATCTTATTTAGCTATTGTGATTCAATTACATGAAAATAGATAAGTTGTGATGACTTGTTGTTCATTAGCGCCATTATGCGGATTGGCTTAGCACTTGAGAATTTTACTGTGTGGACGATATTTGTTATTAGTCATTATCCTTTATTTTATTTTATACAAATTTAAAAAAAAGTTGATGTCTGAGTGACTCGATAGTTCAGTGGTTGGAGCGTTGAACTGGATGTCCGGAGGTCGCGGGATCGATTCCCGTTGACCTGGTGCGGGTTGTGGTTTCTTTTCGTATATTATTTAGTATAAAATATTAAAACTTTCAAACTTTTATTTGCTAATACAAATTAAATAGGTTCCTTATAGTGTCGAAAAGAAAAAAAAAACAGGTCCGATCCGATCCGGTTTTGGATTCCAATTTTAAGTTCGATTTAGAATTCAGGTTCGTGTTTTGTTTCGTATTACGTGTTTAATGTTTATAAGGTTCGTGTTCTAATTTCGATTTTGATTCTTATTTCATGGTAGGTAGTGTAGGTACAAAAAAAAATTAATTTACATTTTGGAGACGCTGGTCATTAAATCCTAAGTGATATTTTGCTTGTAGTAAGATTTATAAGACACGGATGTACAAGTACACTACCCATTTTTTCTCTTTCTATTTATTTTTGTGCTACGTTAATAGACTTGGTACATAATATTCATATTGTGCAAGGTACATAATGTGACATTTGGGATGTCACATGACATAGATGAAACGTGGAGCATCAAGCAATGACCAATTTAGCCGCTAACTTTCAAGTTGCCGTGGTGTAATGGTGTGACTGCTCGCTTAATGCTCAAGAGGCCGCGGTTCGAACCTCAGTCGTTGATGGTTTTCTGATTCAAATGTTTGGTTGTTTTCAAATGTGCATTATTATATAGAAGAATGTAAATAGAAAATGCTCTAGATAGAGAATAGTTAAAATTAAATACTAAAGGATGAAAAGGGCAGAAAATGGTTATTAAGTAAGGGACAAATAAAAAGAATAACGAAGTGTCTCAAAAATTGTGGTGGGAATAAAAGAAGAAGAAGCGAAGAAAAAAATAAGAAGAGAGAAGAAGTGAAGAGAAGAGAAAGCCCGAGACCAAATAAAGTGACAATTATTAAATCTCATCGTAAAAGGTCGAAAGTAATCGATGTTAAAATATACAGGACTGAATCAGTTGAATTTACCAAATGAAATAAGTAAATGTAGCAAAATTAATTTCACATTTTTTACATAACAAGTTTAGTGCCATTTATCAAATCTCATCGTAAAACCTCGAAAGAAGTCGACGTAAAATATACAAGACTTTTTAGTCAAATATACAAAATGAAATGAGTAAATGTAGCAAAATTAATTTCACATATTTTACATAACAAGTTTAGTGACATTTATTAAATCTCATCGTTGAACCTCGAAAGAAGTCGACGTAAAATATACAAGACTTTTTAGTCAAATATACAAAAAGAAATGAGTAAATTAGCAAAATTAATTTCACATATTTTACAAAACAAGTTTAGTGACATTTATTAAATCTCATCGTAAAATATCGAAAGTCATCGACGTAATATATACAGGACTTGATTAGTTGAATATACGAAATCATACTATTAAATTTACTAAACGTATGGGTTAAATAATCAACCAGTTTTATTTGGTAAAATCAACAATTTAGTGTGTAGGACCTATATTAACCCGCGAATTTGATAAAATTTACGCGGAATTTAGTAAAATCAATCATTCTTTTTTTTCAGTGTAATTGACAACGATAAACTGTTGCAAAAATTGGCAATGATTGGCTTTACCCCGGGACTCCTCAAGTTCTTTTCCTGTTACCTTAAAGATCGCTGTCAATATGTACGCCTAAACGGATACGAATCGGATAGCTACTTCACGAGATCCGGTGTGAGTCAAGGTAGTACGTTAGGACCAACACTTTTCGTCATTTTTATTAATGACTTAGCGGAGGTTGTCGCTGCTTCTGAGTGTCTTTTGTTTGCGGATGACCTCAAGCTGAGCCTGGGTATCAAAACTGAAACCGAGGCGTTAGCACTGCAAAAGGATATCGATGCTGTATCCCAATGGAGCCGCGACAATAATCTACCTCTTAATATTAGCAAATGTAAGACGGTTACTTTCTCTCGAAAGCAAATACCATTAAATATCACGTATGAATTATCGGACGCTCCTTTAGAAAGAGTGAATAATATTCGGGACTTAGGCTTAGTTTTAGATTCTAAATTGGACTTTCATGAGCACGTGACAAGTATCTGTAAGATAGCGCATAGAATGTTAGGTTTGCACGGCTGCACAGTTTGACAATATAGGGGTAGCAAAAGTATTGTACAATGCATACATTCGCAGCAAGCTTTAGTATGGTGCCGTCATTTGGGATCCATGCGAAGAGAAATATTATGCTCTTATGATTGAAAAAATACAACGCAAATTTCCTCGCTGGCTCTATAAAAAACGGTATGGATATTATCCCTATTTATATCCATCACTGTTCGTTTCGGGTATGGTTGACATGGAAACCCTCAGGTTTAGGAGGCTTATGTCATTGATAAAACACTATCTATTGATAGTTCATAATATGATCTACAGCTACAGCCCGCAGATAGTAGAGAGATTCCGTCTCTTGGTTCCCCACAATGTATCGTGGAATTCGGAAGGGCTGGAGGCGCCGCGCCGCCGGCCGCGCCTTTTGGCGCTGCCCGCCGCGCGCACTAAACGCGGTGCTCACGCGCCCTCAAACCGCGCTCTGCGTGCTATCGGGGACACACTTGCTCGGCACGACGATCTCGACACATTTGCTGATAGATTAGGAATTCTTTTTAATAAATTTAGTTTAAACTGTAATGACATGACATACCTAATCTATTGACTTAGTTGTTCGATTTTTTTTTCTTTCATTGTTTAATTTTGTATCTTTATTTTAAATTGTTTTAATTTGATTAATAATTGTTTTAATGAAATGACATGGTAAAAAATGTAAATTGCATAAATAATTAAACTTTAAAGCGTTTTGGATGGCTCATCTGTAAGCTTTTAAGATGTTTGTTTAAATAAATTAAAAATTAAAAAATTAAAATTTTAATTGAAAATATTTAATCCTTATAATACTTGTTTTCAGAGAACTGTACCCTTAGCACGAACAGCTGTCGAAAAAAATAACGCGCGTAAAATCATTCGATAGATAAATTTTGTATTGGAAATTTGTACAGCGCCATCTTTTGCCGATAAGTGAAATGAAATTTTCCATAGAGAATTGTCTATCGAGTAATTTTCATGTAATTTTACGTGCGTTTTTTTTCTCGATAGCTGTTCGTGCTAAGGGTACTGACCCCTTAGCCAAAGTAACATTTGCAAATCTTCGTTATCGCTTTGCTTTCGAAACATGTATGGAATTGACATAAGGTTTCGTTAACAATCGAATTTTAAAACGTCAAATCCATAAATTTTTCGGAGCGAAGCGATTAAATGTGACATTGGTTACAGGCTCAGGTTTTGCAAGTAATATGTAAATGAAATGCCAAAACATCAATACCTACATTCGCTATCGGCAAAAATGCTACAAGATAAAAGTACCTAGGTAGGTAGGTACCTACAATGAGACAAAGTTTCATCAGTAAATTGACCTGACCTGTTGTCAATTTGACCCGAATTTTATCAGACTTTACGATATTACTAAATTCTGGTTACATGTAAAGGATACAAGTACAAAAGAAATAAAAAAAATGATAAAAATATTAATTGTTTTATTATAAGGACTTAATTGAAATCCTTCTATTCCATGGTGACACCTTAATTCAATCGTACTTATCTTCTTATTCTATCTTGTTTGATAGATGAGTATAGAAACTGTAATGATACAGTTTCTTATTCTCTCAAAGAAGTTGACTAGTGTATCTAGATTATAGTTCATCATCTTCTGCAATTAAACTATCAGGTTTCTTTTCACAAATAAAAGCTATATTAGCTTCGTCGCACCAGAAATCGTCAAGAAAACCGGTTTTCCGACGTATTCCACCGCAGGAGGAACCGCCTGCAAAAGTCTTGTCATTATTCGGTTGGCCTTCGGCAAACTTCCAGTAACCAGCTTCTTGCAGCTTCTGACCTGAAATAAGAATAATAGGTAAGGTTCTGACATTATAATACTTATTACCACATCCTATTCCGGTGTTATAACAATAGGTAGAACAAAAAACCGGTCAAGCAAGAGCGAGTCGGACTCGCGCACCGAGGGTTACGTACCATCATATTAAATACACTGCAGAGCTGTAGAATAATAAAATTATTATTGCAGTATTAGGTCAGCACCATCTCTTGGCCGATAGACCGTAACGTGTTACGAGATCCAACGTGCTGCATCTAACGCGCCAGCCAGCCGCCCGCACGCTTCCTAATAAATAGCGCGTTATAACATAGCGTATTTAATAGCGCGCTAAAAATCAATAGCATATAGTCTGTAGCGTGCTGTTGCTTTATAGGCGTTTTGAACAACTCTACCGATAGTGGTACTATTTTTTTTCTTAGGCCAGCGCCATCTTTTGACCGATAGTGGAACTAATAAATTTTTTCTTAGGTCTGGAGCGTCAGGGCCAGCTGTTGACTGGTAGAAGAATTAATAAACTTTATGTTTGTTTTTGGAATTTCTAAAAAAGTGTGTTATATTGAGACATCGTTTTATTTTTTCTGTAATCTTTACATAAACTACTACATAGAATTATTCCAGATTTTTCTCTTTGCAAACTTCGGAGATAAGGGGGAGAACGGTATTTTTTTTTACGTTTTTCATCATAAGTCGAAAACTATGCGGCCTAAAAAAAGAAAAAATGTTTTGAAATGTGCAAACAGCGCTCTTTCATATGATACCCCACATGCCTAGTCGCCCCACTTAAAATTTTTAAGACCCCTTTTCAGAAAGTATTTATTTTTTATTTCTTTCTCATTTGCAAAATAGTTGGGCAAACGTCATCATAAACAATTCCAAATTTCAAGTTGATACCATTAGTAGTTCTCGAGATATCCAGCTGTGACAGACAGACTGAGTCACACCATAAGGGTTCCTTTTTACCATTTTGGTACGGAACCCTAAAAATACTGGTAGGCTAACGTCTTCAGGAATGTGAAATAAAGACTGTCGAAAAAAAAAAGAATATGAAAATTATTTGTTTATTTATAACAAAGAAAGTTGAACGTTGAAGCTGATATCGTAGTTCCAAGTTGCCATTCCTGATCTCCCACCCATGGCTATATACATCAACTAAAACTTATCGTAGGTACCTATGTTAACTTCAAAAATCTTGACTAGGGTCTTCTTTTGGTGTCGGGTGTTGGTAACATCCTCAGTTCTTGCGTACCTATCCTTCAGAAAGAAATTAAAGTTGATGATATGAAATCATTAGGTACTTACCATGAATAGTATACCAGACACCGGGATCGCCCCAGTCATGAAAGCCTATGGAAGCGCCATCCTTCCACCGGGAGAATATCTTATCAGCTGGGTATTTATCAAAGAGGTCCTTTATAACTTGTGCTTCAGTTTCACTGTTAATTATGGCTAAGTGTCCTCCCTCAGCCATACAGATCATGTAAGCTTTTTTCCAGGTTCGGCCGATGGTATGAAACTTGTAGCAGCTTCCAGTTCGAGAATCAAGCTGGTAACCTGAAATCATTTTTTTAAAATTACGATACCCTACATTCTTGTTTACCGATTATGATGACATCATAATCATAGCTACTTCATTACCATTGTCAATGGTACCGCATTTGTTGAGGGCCATATTCTCCGTTCTCTTCTTGTAGCAGATAAAAGGGAATGTCTCGGTGCAGCGCACGTCCGCCATGGTGCCGTTCTGTAGCATCACGATGCAGTTCTCAGTGTCATTGAAGTTGTCGGGCTCATTTGGTGCCCATTCTACGGGTATCTTTGTAAGAGGTTTTCCTGCAAACAAAACGGAAACCATAATTATTTTTTATCTAATAGGAAAAGGACGCAAAATGTCGCGAGAAGTGATGACGTTTAGGAATAAAGAGTGATATCAAGATTAAGATCTAGCAGTGCGTTTCCGAACCGAACTGCAGTGCAGACTGCGACTGCCGACTGAACTAGTCTGACCAATTTTTCTATGTAAAAAGACATTGGATCCAAAACACCCAAGACCGGCATTCAAGAGCAGGGGCTTTTTTTTCTCGCCTCAGCTTGGGCAATAATGCTTTCGTAGGTATGTTAGTCCGGCTGTTCGTTTGTTCTCCTCTACAGGATGATGAAACCAAAAGACTACACACTACTTTCAATTACATTCTTTTAAATCAAAACGTCACCAGAGTCAACAACATTCGTGATCTTGGAGTTAATTTTGACACTACGCTTTTTGACACACATATAGACAACATTGTTGCCAAAGCATCGAAAAGCCTTGGATTTATTTTACGTAAGTATGTCGTCGGAATTTCACTCAATAAAAACGATTAAAATTCTGTACTGTGCTTTTGTGCGTAGTCATTTAGAGTATGCCTCACAGGTTTGGAACCCAGCCTATAATGTTTATATCACGCGTATCGAAAATATTTAAAAGCGCTTCTTACGTTACTTACAATTCAGAGCAAATATTTATTTACAAAATTACATTGAACGCTGTAAGAAATTTCATATTCTTCCTTTAAGCGTAAGAAGATGCATTGCTGATCTTACTTATTTATTGAACATAGCAAATGGCTCGATTGATTGTCCTGAGCTGTTAGAGTTTAATGGTCTGCATGTTCCATACGGAGGCAGTAGTAGCAGGAGACAGTGCACTTTACATGTCCCGCGTGGGAAAACTAACTACAGGCAGAATTCGTTCGTGATTAGAGCGAGTAAGTGTTTCAATGACATAGCTAAGCAGCATGACCTTGACCTATTTTGTACATCGGCCTTACGTCTAAGGCGAGAACTTGCTAAATGTTTTTTCGAGTCAAACTAAAGTAATTGAATTTTGGACCTAAATTAATATTATATCATTTTTTCCGTCTACTTAAGATTTATCAGTAACTATAAGTGGAAACTTGTAAATGGCCTTCTGTATCTATATATAAATTTGTTAGTAATATAGCTGTAAGTTTCCTGTAAAACTATAAAATAAAATAAAATAAAAACAAAAGACGTTTTTTACCTTCAATGGAAGAAAAGGCCCCTCTAGTGACAGTCGAGTGAATTCCAGTGTACAATGCGCAGTTTGCATTTACCGAATTCTTGTGCAATGATACCATCGTATGCTTAAGGTAAATGTTCAGTGGCGACGCTAAGACAGCTCCTGAAAATATATTTTTTGTATTAATGATTTTGATTTCCCTTGAAAACTTCTATCTGGATTTCGCTGCGATTTTTTGCATTCAAAAGGTATCAATTTAGAGCAGGTTCATATAGACATGTTTTATAGCGTTAGACCATCAGGGTCGCTTCAGCAACCACATGCATGAGTTGGCACTTGAGGAGTTCAATTTCTTCTTCTTCCTTAATTTAAAAGGTACCTAATTAAATATTTTATTTAATATCCTAGTGAACCCAATTTATCATTAGCTGTTTGCAAATTGCAAGTGTCGAATGAAACAACATTATTGATAAAAAGTTGCAAAATAATATGTCACGTTAAATTTATTCACAAAACATGGGGCAGCCTCTATCTCTAATATAACACACTTTATAAAAAATTAATAAAAATAGATTTCAAACGCATAGGTTACATACCTTCGGCATCACATATCCTGAATGCGTCGTGGAAGTTCGCTGGCATGACGTGCAGCTTCCACCAGTAGTTTGCGTTGAACGAGTAGTCGAACCGAAACTGGCAGTTCACTGTAGAACCACATTTCTTTATTTCGCAAATAATGCAAGTATGGCAAAGAAGCATAATTGATGAACATGGCGTAACATAATCAGACCAAAATGGCAAAATATTTATGTAAGTAATATTATTTATCTTTATTTAATTCGAATAATATATTTAAGCTTAGTGAGTAATCAAAATGTAGTGTAAAAATGTAAAGTAATACATTACGAGTATGTAAATTAACGGAAGTGTATCTGGTTTTACAACAAAGTTTATTTGTCAAATTAATACAGGTAATTTAGCACATGTAGGTATTAGCGCAAAACTATTTCAATAACTCTTACTGTCCATTTTAAAATGTGTATGCATACTTTCTTTGAAATTAATGATATACTGTTGTTGTTTAAACAATTAAGATGTTGTGTTGACTATGTGCAGTGATGGCGGGAAGCGGTTGCGATTCCCGCCACTAACGAATGAATAAAAGTGAAATCGAAATAGGGTTATAGCCAGTCTGATATTGTGCTTGGTCGAATTAAAAGATAAGTATTGATTAACTGTGCTAGACCTTAGTCTAGGATGTTTTATCTTGTTTAGAATTGTGTGTTCATTATGATTCATGTGTTTAAATAGTGCAAGTTTTACACAACAATAAAACTTGTATTATTTTGAAAAAAGAAATATATGTAGCTTACTTCCGCAAACAAAATATGCAAGATGCACCGCCCGCCCGCCCGCAAAAATATGCAGCACACCACAAAATATAAGTGCACAATACCTGCATTTAGCAAGACAGCAACACACCTTGCACCTTTACCAATTAGGCTACTCTACACGTGTTTCGCCCCAACCCGGAGCATCCTCAGGAGTTAGATCGTGCGTAAACCAACACCGTAATCTAACTCCTGAGGATGCTCCGGGTTGGGGCGAAACACGTGTAGAGTATCTATCTTCAATATAATATGGTGATAAGTGGATTACCACTTATCAACGTATTAAGCTTCTTATTTACGTGTAGTCTACGTGTTGCTTACGTGTAGTCAAATTCAATAACCGCTTTCAATAAAGCAGGTAACGATATGAAATGAAAATTTAACGGAAATTCGACATAACTCGGGAAATTACGAAGGTAAACATTTTCCGAGCATTTTCTTTAACGCATCTTAACTATTTTTCAGAATTCATTCATAGATATTATAGATTATAGAACCACCTAATAGATATATGCGTACACCTAGAAGAATAAGATGCTTTGTTTTCTTCAACAAATTTCGTCCACAGACTTTGTGACGTGTATAAGGCCAGCCTGGGTCACTAACCAGATAAACCGACTGCTTAGCGAACGATATTTTAACACAATAAAATTCAGGTTTTTCGGAAGAATTCATTCACCCGACTAAATTAAATTCTTGAATTGGTAAGTAGGTAGGCAATTACATAAAAATAGCTTAATCATAGTATATCTGTGCTTATATTAAATCAAGTGTAGGTACCTACATTATAAAGGACCCAAGTTTTAAAACTTAATCTTGAGGAAAGAAAATAGATTTCTCAACACATGAATTCTGTGACTAAAGCTAGGGTTTCCTAGGATGACGGTGCCGTCATATTACGGCCGTAATTTAGCGGCGGTAGAACGTTTTCTATAAACAATACGGCGCGCCATATTGTTTTCATAGACAATGTTCAACGCCGCTAAATTATGGCCGTGATATTTATTTATTTATTAAATCTTTATTGCTTATATATAAAAATACAGCAAATGGCGGACTTAATGCTAAAAAGGCATTCTCTCCCAGTCAATCAGAGAGGATGTGACAATGAAAAATGTGCAGGTAATAAAGCGGATATGAAAAATAATAATATTCAAATAACACATAAGTACTATAACATAACATAAATTAAATATATACCTATTATAATATAAATATATAATTATATACATACGTCATATGCAATAAAAATATTTATTTAAGTAGGTAATAGAGGAAGTTATATGACGGCACCATCATCCTAGGAAACCCTAGCTTAACCATATAAGTAACGTAGATACCTACTTGTACTTGTTTCGTTGTAGTTACAAAGGAACCGGTATAAGAACAAGATCGTACAGACACTCTTTAGTAAAATTGTAACAATGTTGTAAACAGAAGAAACTTAAGAAACATATAACCATTTATACACACTACGAATTTTTTTCTGTTCATAATCAACATTGCGACCTGCATGAACTGCTGGGCATTTCCAGCTTTGCTCCCCAATTCAGTAATGTTTTGGTGTTAATTGTCATCACATACCTGAAGCTATGAATGTGACCAGGAATCCAACAACACTTAGAATCGTAGGCATCTTGAATCCTTAGAACAGACGTAAACTTTACACCATCAGTGCGCCTGCTGAACCACTCTCAATCATAGCACATTACACTATAATTAGGTGATAAACACTAGACTAAATAAAACACGACCACACTTCAAGAAACTCTGATAATGATTGTCCGCAAAAATACTTAGGTATCTGACAAACAATTTTGTGAAAAAAAATTATTCAGAAATACCGTGTTCATTATACCTACGGTATTTCTGAATAAAACATTTTTATTTTTATTTTAAAACATGTACATGTACAACGCGATTAATATTTAACTTTTTTACATATTGGTAGGTATCTACAACAGAAGTGACAAACTTCAAACCGAACCATTGATCTGAAAAACCTGCCTCTAAAAAGCAAGAAATAATATACAAATCATTAGATAGGTACCTACTCATTATCATTGTTATAATAAAACACGTCTATTAAAGTCGGGTGGGGCTGGAGTAGGTACCTATAGAATAAAAAAAGGAAGTTGTCCTTATTTAATAGGGATGATGACTAATGAATAAAATAACGAAATACTAATAAAAATCGTAAACATATTAAACTTTAAGAGTAGCTCTTGGTTTTATATATTGCATATTATTTATTTTATTACCCTTCAAAGTTGGGTGGACAAGTCCATTTAAAAAGTATAAAATTTATTAAAATAAATGATACCTACCTTTAATTAGTCCGTAAAATGTATAGCAAATTTGTCTAAGAAACTATTTTGATAAACACAATATTTAATATACCTAGCTGCCAAACAAATTTCCTACGCGTTGCATACAAACTACTTATGCGTGACGTCATAACTAGGAAGCCATTAGTATGGAGCGTTTTTGGGCGAGTCCATTTGTGTGCATTTCACACTGTGATACCTATCTCGGGCAGTTTTCATGCTAGCGAAATAATGATTTTACCAATGTTTCTTTTTTGAGAGGTACCTACCTAATTTATGTAACATAAAATAAAAAATGTTGTCATCATCCCTATTCTAAAAGCCCCACCCGACTTCAATAGACGTGTTTTATTATAACAATGATAATGCGTATCTAATAATTTGTAGGTATATTATTTCTTGCTTTTTAGAGGCAGGTTTTTTTAAGATGAAAAAGTAAAAGGAATAAATTAATAGTGTAAAAAATACAATTTCATAATCATTTAATTTTATTTGAATAAATACATGATTCAGTAAAGCTACGTTTTAATTAATCCTATTTCGACCGTGATTTTCAAATCAATTTCAAATAACATAACATGACGTATGTAATAAAAACATTGTAGACAATTTCTGGTCTACAAAAAATAATTAAAAAACTTTGTATTATAGATCCCTGATGCTAACCATACAAGGAAAAAATGTTTTGTATAGAGATTGATCTATGCATTTTTGACGATTGAATAAACTAGCGATAGCCCTACGTGGGCTACGTGTTTAGGCTATTATCGCTCGCTCGAGGCGCAAGTTGGCCTACTTATTTGATTCTACTATAACCTCGTTCAAGAGATTTGTTTATTCTGCTAATGATTTTGCGCAAAAATATTAGTTTGTTAAACGAGAGAGACTTATTACAACTCTACACTGCAACCAATGAATCACAGTAACGTTATCTGTTAGCTGTTTTAATACTTATCTATTCTGTGGTTATTCAACAATTTTCCTATTTTGTTGAGTGTTTAGTAGGTAATCCCCTTCGTAGCATATTGTACAATACGCAAAATGTGCACCTGTTGCAAAATGTTCAAAACGCAAAATGTACATACGCGAAATGTACAATACGCAAATGTACTTACTTCTTTAAACCGATTAAAAACTCTTGTATAACTATGACGGTACTTAAGTCACTTTAAAATTGTCTCAGAAATAAAAACCTAGGTAAGAAAATGGTTGAATCAATTTTATATACAGACGATAATGTTAGAGATACTGAGGACAGGTTCTTATATAATACATTTCATTGAAGATATTTAATCCTTATAATACTTGTTTTCAGAGAACTGACCCTAGCACAGATAATATAATACTATATAGCCAAAGTAACATTTGCAAATCTTCGTTATCGCTTAGCTTTCGAAACATGTATGGAATTAACATAAGGTTTCGCTAACTATAGAATTTTATAACGTCAAATCCATACATTTTTCAGAGCGAAGCGATAGCGAAAAGTAAATGTGACATTGGCTACAGGCTCTGGTTTTGCAAGTAATGTGTAAATGCCAAAACATCGCCTAAAATACATTCGCTATCGGCAAAAATGCTACAAGATAAAAGTACCTAGGTAGGTAGGTACCTACAATGAGACAAAGTTTCATCAGTAAATTGACCTGACCTGTTGTCAATTTGACCCGAATTTTATCAGACTTTACGATATTACCTACTAAATTCTGGTTACATGTAAAGGATACAAGTACAAAAGAAATAAAAAAAATGTTGTTAAAAATATTAATTGTTTTATTATAAGAACTTAATTGAAATCCTACTATTCCATGGTGACACCTTAAGTCAATCGTACTATCCTCTTATTCTATAAATCTTGTTTGATAGATGAGTATAGAAACTGTAATGATACAGTTTCTTATTCTCTCAAAGAAGTTGACTAGTGTATCTAGATTATAGTTCATCATCTTCTGCAATTAAACTATCAGGTTTCTTTTCACAAATAAAAGCTATATTAGCTTCGTCGCACCAGAAATCGTCAAGAAAAGCGGTTTGCCGATGTATTCCGCCGCAAGAGGAACCGCCTGCAAAAGTCTTGTCATTATTCGGTTCGCCTTCGGCAAACTTCCAGTAACCAGCTTCTTGCAGCTTCTGACCTGAAATGAGAATAATAGGTAAGGCACTGCCACCATAATACTTATTATCACATCCTAATCCGGTGTAATGTAATGTAATGTGTCCGGTGTAACAATAGGTAGAACAAAAAATACTGGCAGACTAACGTCTTCAGGAATGTGAAATAAGACTGTTGAAAAAAAGAATATGAAAATGATTTGTTTATTTATAAGAAAGTTACGCTGAAGCTGATATCGTAGTTCCAAGTTGCCAATCCCGGGGTGCGATTGCGTAAGGTAATCGTATTCATTTGACAGTTCATATCGTATTCCATCGGCTGCAATTTGTATGAGATGACATAATATAATGATACAATATGAACTGTCAAATGAATACGATTGACTTTACGCAATCACCTAGCTGATCTCCCACCCATGGCTTTATACGTCATCAACTAAAACTTATCGTACCTATGTTAACTTCAAAAATCTTGACTAGGGTTTTCTTATGGTGTCGGCCTCGGGTGTTGGTAACATCCTCAGTTCTTGCGTACCTATCCTTCAGAAAGAAATTAAAGTTGATGATATGAAATCATTACTTACCATGAATAGTATACCAGACACCGGGATCTCCCCAGTCATGAAAGCCTATAGAAGCGCCATCCTTCCACCGGGAGAATATCTTATCAGCGGGGTATTTAGCAAACAGGTCTTTAAGGACTTGTGCTTCAGTTTCACTGTTAATTATGGCTAAGTGTCCCCCCTCAGCCATGCAGATCATGTAAGCTTTTTTCCAGGTTCGGCCGATAGTATGAAACTTGTAGCAGCTTCCAGTTCGAGAATCAAGCTGGTAACCTGAAATCATTTTTTCAAAATTAAGATACCCTACATTCTTGTTTACCGATTATGATAACATCATAATCATAGGTACTTTATTACCATTGTCAATGGTGCCGCATTCGTTGAGGGCCATAATCCCCGTTTTCTTCTTGTAGCAGATGAAAGGGAATGTCTCGGTGCAGCGCACGTCCGCCATGGTGCCGTTCTGCAGCATCACGATGCAGTCCTCAGTGTCATTGAAGTTGTCGGGCTCATTTGGTGCCCATTCTACGGGTATCTTTGTAAGAGGTTTTCCTGCAAACAAAACGGAAACCATATTTTTTATCTAATAGGAAAAGGACGCAAAATGTCGCGAGAAGTGATGACATTTAGGAATAAAGAGTGATCAAGATTAAGGTCTAGCAGTGCGTTTCCGAACCGAACTGCAGTGCAGACTGCGACTCGCGGAGGAAAGGTGCCTAGAGGAGTGGGAGCGGCAACTTGAGGTTCCCGTCGCGGGGACAAGGACGGTAGAGGCTGTTCGGCCAATTTTAACAGAGTGGAGGAGAAGGGGGCATGGGTCCCTAACTTTCAGACTGACACAGGTGTTGACCGGGCACGGTTGCTTTGGTCGGTACCTGTGTCGGATCCAGCGAGAGGCTGCTCCGGTGTGCCATTATTGCGGCGCACCGGAGGACACCGCGCGGCACGTCCTTGTGGACTGCCCCGCGTGGTCGACCCAGCGGCAAGTGCTGAGGGCCTGTATAGGGGGTGACCTCTCGCTTCCCAGCGTGGCAGCTGCCTTGCTGGGAAGTGACAGGGCTTGGGAAGCGGTGACCTCCTTCTGTGAGGATGTTATGTCACAGAAGGAGGCCGCGGAGAGAGTCAGGGAGGCGGATGCGAGTGCGGACCCGATCCGTCCGGAGACCGGGGGGAAGAAGAAGGCGTTATGCGCATCTCATTCCCCCCTAGCTGTTCGGGGCTAGGGCGGTGGAACCGGGAATTTCGTCGTCCGCCCAGGGCCCTGTGGAGGAGGGACGCTCAAGTGTTCCGAGCGCCCCTTCAGGTAGGAGACGCCTCGGAGCGTCACACGGAGGAGACGTATTGCGTGCGTCTGTAGAACTGGAGTAGATACCAGCACAGATCGGGGAAGCGGAGACTGCCACAACTGCCCCGCTAACCCCGATCATTTGTGGAGAGGGAACACCGCAGGGGGTTTAGCAGGTAGGCCTTCGTACCGGACCCGGCAAGGCCTTGACCGGGAGTTTTATATTCGTATTCAATCTAATAGAAGACGAATGTAAAGCTTTTGGCGTTGGCTTGTCGGACCATGTACGAAGGAGAGTCCTGGACTCGCCGGATTTACTCTCAACATCCGGAAGTCTATAAAAGAGTCCAGACTGCGACTGCCGACTGAACTAGTCTGACCAATTTTTCTATGTAAATGTCATTGGATCCAAAATACTCAAGACCGGCATTCAATAGCAGGGACTTTTTTTTCTCGCCTCAGCTTGGGCAATAATGCTTTCGTAGGTATGTTAGTCCGGCTGTTCGTTTGTTCTCCTCTACAGGATGATGAAACCAAAAGGCGTTTTTTACCTTCAATGGAAGAAAAGGCCCCTCTAGTGACAGTCGAGTGAATTCCAGTGTACAATCCGCAGTTTTCATTTACTAACTTCTTGTGTAATGATACCATCGCATTCTTAAGGTAAATGTTCAATGGCGACGCTAAGACAGCTCCTGAAAATATAATTTGTATTAATGATTTCCCTTGAAAACTTCTATCTGGATTTCGCTGCGATTTATTGCATTCAAAAGGTATCAATTCAGAGCAATGAACCTGCTAAGACATGTTTTATAGCGTTAGACCATCAGGTTCGCTTCAGCACCACATGAGTTGGCACTTGAGGAGTTCAATTTCTTCTTCTTCACTAATTTAAAAGGTACCTAATTAAATATTTTAAACCCAATTTATCATTAGCTGTTTGCAAATTGCAAGTGTCGAATGAAACAACATTATTGATAAAAAGTTGCAAAATAATATGTCACGTTAAATTTATTCACAAAACATGGGGCAGCCTCTATCTCTAATATAACACACTTGATATAAAGTTAATAAAAATAGATTTCAAACGCATAGGTTACATACCTTCGGCATCACATACCCTGAATGCGTCGTGGAAGTTGGCTGGCATGACGTGCAGCTTTAACCAGCCGCCGACTTTTGCATTGGCCGAGTAGTCGAACCGAAACTGGCAGCTCACTGCAGGACCACATTTCTTTATTTCGCAAGTAATGCAATTATGGCAAAGAAGCATAATATGGTGATAAGTGGATTACCACTTATCACCGTATTATGCTTCTAACTTACGTGTAGTCTACGTGTTGTTTACGTGTAGTCAAATTCAATAACAGCTTTCAATAAAGCAGGTAACGATGGGAAATAAAAATTTAACGAAAATTCGACTTAACTGAAATCCGAATATTTAATAGATTACCCAATGAACTGGAAAATATAGGAGTGACTTCAGATCAAAACTGAAAAAGTTTTTATTAGAAAAGTGTTATTATGCAGTGGCAGAGTTTGTTAACAGTGGTAATACTACATAATGTGATAAGTATTGTGTTTTAATTTCATTTTATATCTCGCATTGACGCTGATTTTTTATTTTTAACCGACTTCCAAAAAAGGAGGGGGTTCTATGTTCGTCTGTATATTTGTTTTTTTTTTGTGTATGTCCACCGATTACTCGAAGACGGCTGGACCGATTGAAATGATTCAAACGTTATTACATTAGGTACACTCCCAAGTTGGTCCCATTTTTTTAAATTTGGAAATCGGTTCAGTACTTTTCAAGTAATTTTGAAAAAAGCATTTTTTGAAGTCGGTTTTTGTTTTTTATTATATATTTTTATGAAGGAATTTAAGAATGAATTGTATCGGTTTGACATTTATTTTATTTTATTTGACATTGTACTTAGTTTATCCTTTTTTTAATTTGACATTTATTTTGAATATATTTAAGTAATTTAATTATTGTACCTATTGTCCAATATTCAACACAATGTATATTGTATGGAATAAATGAATTGAATTGAATTGAATTGAATTGAATATGCTCCATTACCCCTGGGGTCAGTTTAATATTTTAAAGAAATTCCCCACTGCCCCCAAATATTTAAAGCACCTATGCCACAGAATATATAATAGTACTAACGTACAGAAGTCCGTCCCCGCGAAGACCATCAAATAATAAGCTACTCTCGCTGCACGGCAATAAAGTACAATTTCAAACTGCACAACGCTGCGTGGATAAAATTATATGCACCTACGAAGAAGAAAGAGAGGCGTCTCTTTCTGTCGCATAGCTCTGTCTCAACCGACACATTTCGGGGTTGCTACTCGCTAGTTACTGATATCATAGAAAACATTCGTTATGCCCATGAATAAACAATGAAATTACTAATAGGTACCTACTTATAAAATAAAATAAATCTACCTAATAGGTGAGCTGAGCATATTTAAAGAGCATAAATAATAAGTATTTCTAAGTAGTTAGAGAAGCTCGATGGCGCAGTGGTATAGCGCCTGGCCCAACGATTGCGGAGGTTAAGCAACTTTTGCAAGGGTCGGTTATGGGATGGGTGAAAAAAAAATAGTATTTTTTAGCTTTTTTCTTTACTGGTGCCATATTTCGAACTTCGATACAACTAAGTATGTAAATATGTATACAAAAAATACAATAAACTTTGGTAGGTAGGTAGGTACGTTAGTAATTAAGTATCAAAAACGAAGTGCATGCAGTTTCGCATTCGGCGCTTGACTGACTCGTTTCGTTCGTGACGTTCACGCGCTGCGCTCTCGTCGCTTGCACACGCCGCGCGTTTCGGTCGGCGCGGTGATATCCCTCGACAATGGCCCTCTTGGAGTGGGCCGCGAGCAGTAGGCTAATATAAAAGTTTAAGCGCGGAGTGATACCCCCTGCCTATGCTCCATTGCCCCTAGCATTTTTTTTTCCTAGCGGGTCCATGAGAATATTTGGGTACAGTAAACAAAGCAATCATAAAATATATGTTTTTCAATCCTTTGTAAGAAAAACGTTTCCAAAGTACCAGGATCACATAAATATAAAGAAGGTTAACTTTTGTAATTTTCAAAACTCGTGAAACCTTTACTCTTATTATTTTAAATGAAAATTGGGAAAGTTGACCTTCTCCATATTTATGTGATCCTGAAACTTTGGAGACGTTTCTATTACAAGAAAGCAAAATATATTTTTTTTAAAAACGGTTCTGGCGAATAGCCGGGTGTAAACTTACTCTTACTTTATTAATAAAGAGTCTACTTAAAATGAATGATATATAAATAAATATTTTCTGTTTTTTTTTTAATTAATCACCTTAGTAAACTTGTAACTGACTGTACTTTTGTTTTGAGGGCAATGGAGCAAAGGTACATTCAATATTTGGGGGCAGTGGGGAAATTCTTTAAAATATTAAACTGACCCCGGGGGCTATGGAGTATAAGTCGAAAATTCGACATAACTCGGGAAATTACGAAGGTAAACATTTTCCGAGCATTTTCTTTAACGCATCTCAACTATTTTTGAGAATTCATAGAGATTAGAACCACCTAATAGACATGCGTACACCTAAGACACAGAATATGCCTAAGATGCTTTGTTTTCTTCAACAAAATTCGTCCACAGATTTTGTGACGTGTAAGGCCAGCCCCGAGGCTAACCAGTGACCCATCACTAACCAGATAAACCGACTGTTTAGAGAACGTTATTCTATCACAATTCAGGTTTTTCGGAAGAATTAGTTCACCCGACTAAATTACCTTCTTGAATTGTTAAGTAGGTAGGTATTACATAAAATAGCTTAATCATAGATCTGTGCTTATATTAAATCAAGTGTACCTACTACCTACATTGTGTATTCTGTGACTAAGCGTGGGTTTCCTAGGATGACGGTGCCGTCATATTACGGCCGTAATTTAGCGGCGGAGACATTGATATATCAAAACAAAGTTTAGATGCGTTACCCGCACTCCACAATGGCAAGACGAAAGTAAGGTAATTGCCCGACTTTCAATTAGTCAGGCACAGGCTCGTGACACGTAAACACACATCACTCTCGTCAGACAGACACTAAAAAACCGTGACATTCTGATCAAAAATGCCTTCCTGCGTCTATAAACGATGTGCAAATTATACAGCAACAGTCAGAGATCGGAAAAATGTTTTATTTCACACGTAAGTACTGTATTTTACCGTAAAATGTATTTTCGTATTTTGTATTACTCTAATCGGACATTTTTTTACAAAGAGCGAGACGCGCCAATGAGCATGCAGCGTGTCAGACGAAACTTATGATGTCTGTTTATCTCTTTCTAACGACAGGGATTCCGTATGGTGGCGTTCATTTTTGTCCCACTATTGATGTAATATGTCAATGTGTGTATCTGCAGTACCTGTCGCTGTTTTAAATTGCATGATGTTGGCGCATAACGCATCTAAACTTTGTTTTGATATATCAATGGGCGGAGAACGTTTTCTATTCACTTCTCAAGCTTACGCGCTCACTAGACATGAAATAAAACACTTTTAACGGATACTAGCGCGGTTTTATTGAAAGTACTTTGGTAATTAGTTGTTATTTGGTTTGATTTTTGATTTTCCCGACGTTTCGGCACCTTTGCAGCTGCCGTGGTCACGGGGGACTGAAGCTACTTGTGAGCCTTCCCTCAAACGATGAATTTTTTTTTTTAGAACGTTCAGAACTGTTGAAAATTGGGAAAGTTGACCTTCTCCATATTTATTGAAAGTACTTTCAATAAAACCGCGCTAGTATCCGTTAAAAGTGTTTTATTTAACGTTTTCTATGTAAACAATTCGGCTGTACCTAGTTACAAAGGAACCGGTAAAAGAACAAGATCGTACAGACCATAGACTTATAAAAATTTTCGCTGGTACAGACACTCTTGATAAAATGTAAAATTGAAACAATGTTGTAAACAGAAGAAATTTTAGAAACAGTTAACCATTTATATAACACACTACGAAAATTTTTCTGTTCATAATCAACATTGCGCCCTGCATGAACTGCTGGGCATCCGCAATTTAGTAATGTTTTGGCGTTAATTGTCATCACATACCTGAAGCTATGAATGTGATCAGGAATCCAACAACACTTAGAATCGTAGGCATCTTGAATCCTTAGAACAGACGTAAACTTTACACCATGAGTGCGCTTGCTGAACCACTCTCAATCACAGCACATTACACTATAATTAGGTGATAAACACTAGACTAAATAAAACACGACCACACTTCAAGAAACTCTGATAATGATTGTCCGCAAAAATACTTGTCTGACAAACAAGTTTTGTGAAAAAAAATTTTTATTCAGAAATACCGTGTTCATTATAATACCTACGGTATTTCTGAATAAAACATTTTTATTTTTATTTTAAAACATGTACATGTACAACGCGATTAATATTTAACTTTTTTACATATTGGTAGGTACCTACAATAGAAGTGACTAACTTCAAAGCGAGCCATTGTCCTGAAAAACCTGTCTCTAAAAAGCAAGAAATAATATACAAATCATTAGATACCTACTCATTATCATTGTTATAATAAAACACGTCTATTAAAGTCGGGTGGGGCTGGAGTAGGTACCTGGAGAATAAAAAAGGAAGTTGTCCTTATTTAATTCTAAAAGCCCCACCCGACTTCAATAGACGTGTTTTATTATAACAATGATAATGCGTATCTATAATTTATATTATTTCTTGCTTTTTAGAGGCAGGTTTTTTTGGAGTCGGCTTTTTGTTTTTTAATCATTTTTTTTATTTTCAGTGTAAGTAAGACCTTCTGTATTAGGTAGTGTAGGTATATTATTTAGGTAGAAAAATCGGCTCAGCCAAACGTGAGATAATCGCTGAGAAACATACATATATACAATCTGAATACTTACCTCCTTTTTTTGAAGTCGGTTAAAAGACTACACAAAGGTATCTCTTTCCCAACAAAAACAATAATCTAATTCGGTTTATAAATAACAAAGTCGTCAAGGTAGTTGATGTAAAGTCATAGTATTTTCATGATTACTTGAAAACTACTAAACCGATTTATATAAAAAAATGGGACCATCAAAAATCGCAATCGAACAAAAAAAGAATCATCAAAATCGGTCCATAAATGTCGAAGATACGCGCGAACAACGATAAAAAAATATACAATCGAATTGAGAACCTCCTCCTTTTGATGAAGTCGGTTAAAAAAAGAGCGAGCGCTTGCAGTAGGTACGAAACGATGATTTTTTTATGGGTATTATTTAATCGGGTATAAATTCCCATGTTAGGTATCATAAATACTGGATATTAGCGTACTGAAATACTAAGTGGGCGACGGACTGAGGGCGACTACAAATGTTGAAAAAAAAAACATAAAAACGACTTCAAAAAAACCTACCTCTAAAAAGCAAGAAATAATATTCGTTATTATAAAAATACGTCTATTGAAGTCGGGTAGGGCTATTATTTCTTCCTTTTTAGAGGTAGGTTTTTTGAAGTCGGGTTTTTGTTTTTTTTTTAAACAATTTTTTATTTTTTTATTTTTAGTGTAGGTAGTTGCCTTGTAGGTAAGGTATATTATATATGTAGAAAAATCGTAAGAAAATCGCGGAGAAACATACTTAAATACGGGTCAAACTGAGAACCTCCTTTTTTAAGTCGGTTAAAAAACTATCTTCCAACAAAAAAATTATTATCTTATTCAGTTCATAAACAAAGAAGTAAAAAGACCAATCATCGAGGTAATTCACACAAAATCATACTATTTTCGTGCTTTTGTCAAAATTACTTGAAAAGTACTGAACCGATTTCAAAATTTTAAAAAATGGGACCAACTTGGGAGTTTACCTAATGTAATAACGTTTGAGTCATTTCAATCGGTCCAGCCGTCTTCGAGTAATCGGTGGACATACACAAAAAAAAAAAAAAAAACAAATATACTTACAGACGAACATAGAACCTCCTCCTTTTTTGGAAGTTTTTTGGAAGTTAAAAATGGGTGACTTTAAAATACAAATTGAGAAACTAGTTTTTCAGAACGGGCGAACAAATTACTATTTGGGCGACAACCTTAGGGCACACAATACATTTAAAATTTGGCATATAATATATAAAATATATTTTATTTAAAAAAGGTGACTATTATCCTAATCGAGATGATAAAAATACCATGTTGGGCAGCTTAAATCAGTTACTTTAGCCCACAGAAACTCTGTAATAAAACCATACAACCCCATCGGCCGTTGGGGCGGAATTGTTCTGGAATGGCGACCGCACACCGGACGACGCTCCGTGGGTACCTAGGCCCCCGACAAGGTGGACCGACGTGAGGGTGAAGGTCGCGGTGCGCCGCTGGATGCAGGCAGCGCAGGACCGATCTATGAAGCTGTTTTTGTAAGGTTTTTTAAAGGTTTTTGAAGGAGGTTTTGATGGTGTAAAAAACCGGCCAAGTGCGAGTCGGACTCGCGCACGAAGGGTTCCATAAAAAAAACAATCACGTTTGTTGTTTTTATTCTATTTTTAGCATTTGTTGTAACAGAAATACATCATCTGTGAAAATTTCAACAGTCTAGCTATCACGGTTCATTAGATACAACTTGTGGTGATAGACGGAGTCTTAGTAATAGGGTCCGTTTTTACTCTTTGGGTACGGAACCCTAATTTTTTTTTTAAATCTGTACAGTACGTTTCTTGTTCGAGGGTTCCGCCCCAAAACGGTGACACAACGCTGGGGTCGGGAACCGCTGGTCTAGAATATAACTTTACTTATCTTTATTGTCTTGACCCCGATCATCAACAGGCTATTGAAGGAGATTTGAAAGTCAGTTTAATGAGCTCACTTCACAAGTAGGTAATGAGATAAAAAACGTTGTTATTTCTACTTAACAGTTAATAAAAAACGAAGTTCGTATCAAAAAGATTTTATTGCTGCCTACATGTCTGTTCATCCGCCAGGCGTCTACTTACTTCTCAATGTAACAACTTCGCAATTAGCCAACCTAGCAATTATTATCCTACTTCGCATACAGTCTACATGTATTCAAAACGACTACTTCGCAGTCTGCCTACTTGTCAAATAATAAATAAAGTACAGTCAGCGTAAAATGTATTAAATAAATCTAATTTTTATAGCCACAATATTGTTTTTTCAATAATGAAGGTTTTTAGGTAAGTATTTGTAATTATATTCTGCCACTTTTTTTTTAATAATACAACAATTAAATTTCTGTTGATAGACGCCTTAATCATCAAAATCGGATCATCTGTTCAGGTTTTACATTTTTTTAAGTTTTTTTTAACAAGTGGCGCCATCTCTGTTCCTAAGGGATGAAAACATTCGCTGCTGCGGGTGAAATCGCTTATTTTGATCCCTACTATCACTGTACAAAGTGGCTTGCTTTCATCACAAAGTGCAGCTTTTCAGAAAACAGAAATTACGCCATAAGACCGCTACACGGCACAGTTCGCCTCTGCGGGAATTGTACCCACAACTTCTGGATCAAGAGCCAAACGTTCTAAACACTGGACCACAAAGACAGTAAAATACCTACCTAAGACAAAAATGTTGATGCTGAATGTCCGACGATGACGTTTGGGAGAAAAGTAGGCAGTCTGCGAAGTAGTCGCTTTGAGAAGTAGACTGTATGCGAAGTAGGATAATTGCTAGGTTGGCTAACTGCGAAGATGTTTCATTGAGAAGTAGTCGTAATGATAAATTGGCTATTTGATAAGTAGACGCCTGCCGCCGAAAGGCTTGTTCATGTATTGTGGATTTTAGAAGAAATTATCTATTTATGCGATCCACAGAGAAAGCAATAACTAATGCGATCTGTCTTTGCGAATCCAAACGACAATATTTAAAGCTAGCTTTTGCCAACGAAATTGTCAGAAATACACATATTTGTCGTATCCGGTCTCTCCAATGCTATTCAGATTAATAATAATGATGAAATAAATAATAGAATAATAATATATATATATATTAAATTACCTAAGTATCAGAATTTTGTTGTTACATGTCATTTTTAGTTGCGGATGACGTCAACGTGGAATTCCATCGTATTAGCAATTTGCGGGGTTAATACACAATGTATCTGGTCTCTCCAATGCTAATCAGATTCAGCGATTAAGCTGTCAGGTTTCTTTTCACAGATAAATGGCAGGGGGTGACCGGTGCACCAGAGGTCGTCGAGAAGACCGTCACGAAATATTCCTCCACATGAGGAGCCACTGCTGTCGTAGCTCTTATCGTTGTCCGGTTGACCATTTGCGAATTTTGAATAACCTGATTCGTGCAACCTCTGGCCTGAAACAACAAAAATGTTATACACAACTTGTTACAAAAACTCATAGAGACCATCGAACTGACCAACTTTTAATATGAGACCAACTCTGAAATCGCGAAAAAAAATCAGCTGTTTCATACATTTTGATCTTCTCATTATTAATTTTTGTGTGAAACAGCTGATTTTTTTTTGCGATTTCAGAGTTGGTCCCATAGTAAAAGTTGTTCAGTTTGATGGTCCCTATCTACCATATTCGGCTTTATACTGTGCATTAGTGTTAGACATTATTAAGAAAAGATGACATGGTACCTATGTCATAAAGATGATGCTAATCTAATACGAACATACTTTTCGATTAAAACTCTTCCAAATTGAAATAAATGCTAAGTTTTTTTTAAAGACTTATAAACATAAAATACTGACCATGGACTGTGTACCAGAAGCCTGGTTCTCCCCAGTCGTGGAAACCAATGGACGCCACGTCCTTGCTTGCAGAGAAAATTTTTTCATGGCCGAATTTGGCAAAGAGTTCTTTGATGACCTGCACTTCGGTGTCGCTGTTGATGATAGCCAGGTGTCCCCCCTCGGCCATGCAGGTCATGTAGGCCTGTCTCCAGGTCCTACCAACGTAATGGAATTTGTAGCAGCTTTCCGTGCGACTATCCAGATAGTATTCTGAAATGAGGTTTTTAACTATTGTTAAGTTAAGACACACGTGGAAAACGCACTGGGGGCTTACCATCAGCAAATAAGAAACCGTTCAGTTCAAAAGCAGGCCTTAAACAGGACTGCTTAAGGCCTGCTTTCAAACTAACCGTTGAGGTCATAGTACGAAAATGTAAGGCAGTTCAATATAAGCCCTGCTATAAGAGCTCATAGTAAGGCCCCTGAATGCCAATTGCTGGTTAAGAAACTAATTTATACTGATCGTCAAATGATAGATTTTTTAAACTAAAGCCATACACGCTAGGTGATGCATGATGGTTGTGCCTGTAAGGTCAAAACCATCATGCATAACCTAGCGTGTATGCGATAAAACTGCATTCTTGTTCATGCAAGCCGCTTGGTTATGCCTGTGGCCAAAATCGTCATGCATAACCTGTGTGTGTCCTCTATTGAACTTGGCTTTCCATGAAGGTTTTGCAGATTGGTTAAAACCGTCATGAATAACCTAGCGTGTATGGTCTGCTAAATCCATGGAGTTTGATCCAGTTAGATACCCCAAGAAGACAATGTTTACCATTATCAATGGTGCCACATTCGTTGAGTGCCATGTTCACTGTTTTCTTCTTGTAGCAGACGTAAGGGAAGGTCTCGTTGCAGCGGACGTCAGCCAAGGTTCCGTTCTGCAGCATCACGATGCAGTCTTCGCCGTCGTTGTAGTTGTCAGGCTCGTTCGGTGCCCATTCAGCAGGTATTTTTGATAACATTTTCCCTGCAAACATGTCACAAAGGGGCACGTGAAACTTAGAATTTCACAAATTATATAGGTGCATTTTGTACAGGTATTTTATTGGCGAGCATCAAGTGGAAGACAAAGTTACTGTCCAAGGGGACTGAATCTTGTTTATAGAATAGGAATCTTTCATTCGATGGAGACTATAATATCTAGTATCCAGAAGTTATGGATATTGATCTGAGAGATAAAAACAATAAATAAATAAAATAAATCATATATTTCCTCATCACACAATAGGTTAATTTACTTAATTCTAGAATAAATTTGAGTGAAATACAAGTATGACCTGAAGTGTGAGAAGCTGGTGCCCATAATAGGTTTTAAAAGAAAACCGGTTACACAGGTCACCAGGCCACCCCCGCAATAGGATACAATTAATTGTGTTCTTAGCTAACAGTATTTGTTATAATATTGTGTTATAAAATCAAAATCATGACTTACCTTCAACAGACGCATAGGATCCTTTAGTGAATATCGAGTGGATGCCAGTGTATAATGCACAGTTTTCACCTATCAACTTCTTGTTCAATGCTACCATTTCATTCTTAAAGTAAATGTCCACTGGAGATGCTAGGACCGCGCCTGAAAACATTAGTAGATGAGTAGATTAAATTCTATATGTTAAAAGGAAACACCACGGTCGAGAGAATTGAAAAATTCCTATAGAAAGTTGACAAATCAACGTTTCGTAGTCCCCTGTTTCCTCCTCTAAAATTCAATCGATTTAAATGATTTTTCATCAAAAAATAAAAAAAGCTTTGGCTGTGTTTCTATGTTTTGCTTTTTTATTTAATTTCGTCACACTTGATTGCTGAATGTCTAAATATTGTAATTTTTTCAAGTTTTTGAAGATTAATATTTTTTTTTATTAATAATTTATAAATGCCAAAAAGGAAAAAATAGAAACACAGCCAAACCCTTTCTTTAAATTTTAATGAAAAAAGTATTTAAATCGGTCTAGTATTGAAAGAGGAAACAGGGGACTACGAAACGATGAATTGATTTTGTCAACTTTCTATAGGATTTTTTCAATTCTCTCGACCGATGTGTTTCCTCATAAGTATAAGCAATCGTACAGTATTGTGTAATTTGTGCCAGCAAGCTCTACTCTTTGCCTTGGTTTCGGGAACATCCAGCAAGACTTTACCAAATAGGATTGTATGTAAGTGATTGATTACACAAGTTACTAATTTTGAGTTTGAGCTCAAAAGATTTCTCAAACGGGCACCGAAGAAATCAGATCCAATCTTATCTGATAACTTTATGTTTTACGTTTAAAATGCTCACTAACAAAGTGCCTCGCACCACAAAATGGGGACACTTACTGCTCACTTTACTGTTTACTTATTATTTATAATGGAATTTTGGAATATTTTTAAATAAGATGTTAGATTTGATCTTAAAAAAGGAAAACGTACCTTCAGCATCGCACTTCCTAAAAGCGTCGTGGAAGGTGGCTGGTAGGATGTGCAGCTTCAGCCAGCCCACATTGGGGTGGAACGAGTAGTCGAACCGAAACTGGCTGGCTGCAAGAACATAATAATATAATTTATTGATTATAGGCAGTCAAGCAAGGCTCTTTTGAGAACTTAAACGGACTTAAGGTGGTACCCTGAGCGAAAGTGGCGCCGCGGTAAATTATATTTAATATTATAATTCTAATACACAATTTGAAAAATGTTTGTCGTAGAGATTTTAGGACCCACAGTCTAGTATTTTAGCCGGTATCGTTACATTCCCTCGTAGTCACTGCTAGAAGCAGATAGCAAAACTGCTAAAAGTGGCCGTTTTTGACACATTTGCTATCTACTTCTACGAATGAATACGAGGGCATGTAGTGACACCTTTTAAAAATACTAGACCATGGGCCCTAAAATCTCCGCGATAAATATTATTAAAATATTTTTCTATTAATAACTCATTAAATAAAAACCTCTGAGGGCGCCACTTTCGGGCACCACTGGCGATCAGCAGTAAAGCACTCAAAGGTTTACATTTTCCTCAACTGATTTTGAATTGTTATTATTGATTGTAATCCAATCATTTGGAGATATTACAGTTTAGTTTATTATGATGTTCTACTTTAAGCCAGTATTTCATTCTTAAATACTTAGCATACACAGATATTTGCCCTGTCCACAATATTCAACTAAGTATAAGATGTTTATTCACAAATGTTGATGCGCTTTTTTAAATAAAAAAAATCAAACCTGTTATGGCTATAACGGTGAACAGGACAACACAAATATTCACGATCATCTTGAATCCTTTCCTAATACGAGTAACAATAACACACAATCGAATTCTCAATACCTAATTTGGATAACATTTCACTGTGAACAAAACACGTCCATTGTAAACGATTTAACTTATAATAATGATTTGCCGCTAAAATAAAAATATAAAACTGGTTTTTCGAACTAGCTCGGCTGGTGGAACTTCGGAGCGTGAGGTAAAATTAGCAAAGTGCACGATTTTGGGTTGTTTTTGTCAGGTTGTGATACTTGTGTTATGATGCAAATTATTACAATGACTTATTTTTTTCATAAGTAATTTACATACTTATATTTATTTTTTCTGATGCTCAATTCAGGGGGCCTATTACGAAAAAAACGTACGCAATTGCGTAACGCAGTCACTTGGTCACGATAGTCGTCCGCAGTTCATCGGTTGTGGCCACAGAGGAAATAATCACTACGTTTGGTTGTGGCTATTAAACACATTTTCAATTTGGCTATCGTAGCCCATAGACTATTGAACGAATGATGCGGGATCCGCTAGAAAGCAACTGTCAAACTTACGCAATCACTTTGCAATATCGCATACGAAAGTGCTTTGTAATCTACGTACAAAGTTTGTAATAAGAAAAAATCAGAACGAAGCACGGACGCAGCTGCGTGTATAGCATTAAACTTTTCGTAATAGACCCCCAGATACGCTAGGTATATAACTAAGTAATTAAAGTTTATTGTTTGACCTCAAATAAAACTGCGCGCTGATAAAACATCTTTCATTTCAACCTATAGAAATTGAAAAATATCTAAACGTTAAAAGGTTATCTCGGTTTATATTCACAAGAGGTCAACTCGCCTGTTTTTTTTCAATTTGCTGGTCACAGTTCTCACCTAACCTAACCAAGTTTGTTTACTTTGTCCCTCAGCCATTTTTGATGTCCCCACTGGGGCACATGCCTTCCTTATGGGTGGTAAGGAGGATGGGCCATAACCCACCACGCGGGCCCAATGCGGATTGGTGGGTGTTAACGACTGCAAATGCAGCCGGGACCAACGGCCTAACGTGCCTTCCGAAGCACGGAGGAGCTCGAGATAATAAATTTTTGGTCACCCATCCCATGACCGACCCTTGCGAACGTTGCTTAACTTCCGCAATCGCTGGGCCAGGCGCTAAACCATTGCGCCACCGAGCTCCTCGAGTTTATTTACTTTACTAAGTGCTTATTTTTAAGAATTACGCCATCATCTTGATTTAAATACATGATGTATTGAAAAAACCTCAGTAAAATATAGTTCGATGTAGGTAGGTAGTAGTAGTAAGTGGGCACTTTAGGCCAAGATATATTTCCTGTATAATTATAGTATAAATAATTACTCGACCAGAAAAATAATCCATTATTATGTTTATTACCAAATGTACCTATTGAAGTTCTTAATTTTAATTCAATTTTTTTTTTGTCAAACTTCATAACGAATGTACTAAATTATCTGTTGATAACAACTCGCTGATATGGCGTGCATTACCTATCTAAATATCTAATTAAATACAAATAATCGATTATTCAAAATTATCTATGTCAGTTAACAAACGTGTGCTGTGATTGTGGCACGCCTTACGTCCGGTATAGAGAAGAAGGTTATTATATTTATTTATTAATATATCGCACCTGAAAATTGAAGTGCAATTGCAGTAGAAAATGCAATGTGTAATGTGTATTATATTATGCAACTGTTATTTATCGTACAACCAAGAATCTTTCACGATGCAAATAATTTCGACGTTTTATAAACAAAGCTAAAGCAAAACATTGATCCTAGTCTTTGTTCTACTCTACAAGCATGCAATTTTATTCTTTATTATATTAGTTTTTATGATAATATTATTATTTTTCGCATACCAGCATAAAATTCAATTTTAGCATTATTTTTGGGATTTTTCACCAGTAACATCCTTGTTCGTTTGTCAGGATGACTTGCCTGGAACACTCGTGTCCTGCGTACGTGCAGGGTACCGCTGGAGTGGCCTTCACGAGCTTGGTTACCCATCTGTTCGCTGCGCAGTGTCTCCTCACTGAGCCGTGGCCTCAAGACAGATTGGAAGATGTTTCAGGTTTGTTTTCATTTTCATATAACCTCAACACATGCAATAATCGAGAACTGCGTATGCTAGCGGTAGGATTGGCAAAAAATTTAAAGCAAAATATAGTAAGGTCAAAAAAATAGTATCTAAGTAATACGTATAAAAAATATAGTAGGTATCCTTTATTTATTGAGAAACGACTCATGCGACCTACGACACCCCTAAGTCGAAAGGTTTTTATTTCGAGGTTTCCGAACGCGGTATGCTGAAACGGAATGGAAATTAATTGAAATAATAACCCGACTTTACCCGACCGACAGCGTTACCGCTGTATTGCTAAAATATGGTAGATTTGGCTACTATATATTTTTCCAACAGTATAGTAGCATGTCCCAAAATATAGTAAGCTACTATATTACTATATTATAATATAGTAGTTTTGGCAACCCTAAAGTGTACTTCCGAAATTTTAGATGGCGATACGTTTGATTTCATCGTGGTGGGCTCGGGGACCGCTGGGTCCATTGTGGCCAGCAGACTCTCTGAGGTACCGGAGTGGAAGGTGCTTCTGCTGGAAGTAGGCGAAGATCCACCACTGGAATCTATTGTGAGCATTCATTTCAAATACTTACTTAATTGTAGGTAATTACTTTTTCACGATACAAAAACGTTTAAATATTAAAAAGAATCAGGCGTTACCTGCCGGAAGTTCATTATAATGGATGCAAATAACACATCCAAGCAACAGATTGGTAAAATATGCAAGAAAACTGCAACACCCACACATTCTCAAGAGTCGCAATCGCAAGTAAATGCACATGCAAAATATAACTGTAAACACACCGACAGTTACACACCTTGCCCATGCCAACTACTCAACACTTGTGTTGCCCTTACACGTGTAGAGTAGTTGGTATATAAGGGTAATGCGTGTTGCATCACGATAATGATCTATTTATTTATATTAAAATATAAAGGGCATCGCCCCTGCTCGTTTATTGATGTCTCAATAAATTATTTTTTATTTATTTCAAGGTACCAAACTTCTCTGGAGCAACGCATAGAAGCAAGCATGTGTGGCAGTACTATTCGGAGAGAGACAACAAAACTAACAGAGGCAGTGAGGATGGGAGGTCGTTTTGGCCTCGAGGAAGAGTCCTCGGAGGTACTGGTTCCATTAATGGACTCCTACACATGCGCGGAAGTCCAGGAGACTACGATCAATGGCAAGTTGAGAAATATGACGGCTGGGACTGGAAAACGATTAAAAAGTATTTTATGAAAAGCGAAAAAATTGTAGATCCCTTCATTTTAAATAACCCAGATTTAAGAAAAGATCACGGCACTGAAGGTGAATTCATTGTTGATCAACTTAATTTCACACACACTGAAATAGCAGAAAAGATAACAAAAGCGTATCAAGAAATGGGTTTGAAGTATTTGGATGATTTAAACGGTCCATCACAAATGGGCGTTGGCAAGCTAAGAGGAGGGAATCACAAAGGTAGAAGAGTAAGTACAGCAACTGCGTTCTTAAATTCAGCAAGTAACCGCAAGAATTTATATGTGTTAAAACAAGCTTACGTTACTAAAGTTGATATCGACGATGAGTATGTAGCAAAAAGTGTAAAAGTTATTCTGAGACCCGGTAAAGAGGCTACGTTTTACTCATCTAAGGATATAATTTTAAGTGCAGGTGCTATAAATACACCTGCAATTTTATTGTTATCAGGTATAGGCCCAAAAAGGCATCTGCAAGAATTAGATATAAAAGTTATACAACATATGGCAGTTGGAAAAAATCTTCAAGATCATGTGAGAATACCGATTCCTGTAACAATAGATACGGGCGCTAAACCTAAAGATGGCAAATACTGGCAGAGGGCTGCTGCACAATATTTGCTGGATCAGTCGGGCCCTTATGCCACCAATTATGACCAGCCGAACATAAATGCATTTTTGTCAATACCTGACGGAAAAGAATTACCCGATGTGCAAATAGATCATAACTATTTTGTTCCTAACACATCCTATGTATACACAATGTGTAAAGACGTGATGTCTTTTCAAGATAAAATATGTAAGCAGTTTGCAAACTTCAATTCAGATAAGGAGCTAATAATATTTTTTGTAGCTTTATGCAGACCGTATTCCAGAGGCAAAATAGAGTTACGTTCAAAAAATCCTACAGACTTCCCCAAAATATATCCTAAATACTTTAGTGACAAACGTGATATGAAAACATTTGTTGGTGGGATAAAGAGATTAACCGATATTCTTAATACTCCTACATTTAAGAATGCTAACGCTGAATTGAAAAGGATACAACATGAAGATTGTGATACGGCTGAATTCGCTAATGATGACTATTGGGAATGTATGGCAAGAACTATAACATATAACGTTTACCATCCTGTTGGGACGGTGAAAATGGGAAAAGACGAAGATCTATTGGCTGTAGTTAACAATAGACTCAGTATTTACGGTTTGAGAGGCCTGAGGGTAGTCGACGCGAGTATAATGCCTACTATACCCAGTGTCAACCCAAATGCTGCTGTAATGATGATTGCTGAAAGGGCATCCGATATTATAAAAGAAGATTATAAGGATTTAAACAATAAAGAAAGAGATGAATTGTAAAATAACACTTTTTATACCAATCGAATTGAGAACCTTAATTTTTTTTTGAGTTATTTAAAAACTAGTTTAATTCTTTCAAAAATTCAATGAGTTTAAAGGTTCACTGTTATTTTACCTCTGAAAATGACATTTTAAAAGTGAAAGATATGTATGTATTCAGTCAAGGTTAAAAACTAACGAACTCGGTTTTTTTAATTCTAGCCATTTTGACTTTTTTATGAATTGATACTTAAAATAAGTTCTTTAGGTAAGTAGTAGTAGTAACTAGTAAGTAAGTAACTTGAATTGACTTGAATTTTTAGATTTTAGCATTCACAGTGCTATTTTTATATATTAATTACTTAATATAACTGAAAAAATATTAGAAAAAATCGACTCACCCGGTAGCTCCGTCCCGTCTCGTCTGAGCTGCTACGGGTCAGTCGATTTTTTCTAATATTTTTTCAGTTATAATATTAAGTAACCTATTACTTACTACAAGAACCTGTTCTTAAAATTTGCATTTATGGGGCATGCAGCCTTGCACTAGTCTAGGCTGTTACAAGCACTTGTGAATGTCAGAGAAGCTACACTACACCATTGGTTTGCAAACGGGAAGACTTTGTAACGAGAAGCAAGAAACTCGTCAAGGGCGGCTTATTTCTCCCTGTATACCTACAGCGTGAAATTTTAATTATTTGGTTCCCGCACTAGGTGGTTCCACTCATGATTACAAGCAATTTTTACTATGGGCTAAACTCTGGTAATCGCGAAAAAAACCAGCTGTTCCGTACATTACGGTCCACTGTCCAGTAGGTATTGGGTTTTTGTATGGAACAGAAATTTTTTTCGCGATATCAGAGTTGGCTCCAAAATATGACCTCATTTAAAGTAAGGTCATATTCTATCACAATAATTAACAAAAGTTTACATACCTACAATAGATTGAAATTAATTATCTATCGAGTCATCTACAGCACGAACAGCTATCGAATAAAATAACGCGCGTAAAACATTGGATAGAGTAATGTTGCATGGGAAATCTGTAAAGCGCCATCTACCGTCGAAAAGCGAAATGAGATATTCCATAGAGAATTACTATATCGAGTACTTTTACGCGCTTTTACTTTGCTTTTATGTATTTTCTCGGTAGCTGTTCGTGCTAAGGGTACGGACCCCCTACCTCTCGACGGTAATTGACGGGATCGAGTTCACATCAGGATTGAATAAACGTCAAAAGTCTGTTATTTTGGTACATTGAGGACGGTTTCCATAGGTTTCCATCGTACCGTTTTTTGACGTTTACTTGATTCCAACTCGATCTCGATATTCTCAATCTCTTCGGGAGTAAACCCCTGAAATTTCAACTATTTTTGTTGATAAATCACTGTCTACTAAAACATGGCTGACTTTGAAACCTGCCAAGGTTGGGGCTGGCAACCTTAGATTATTTATATATTATTATGTTCCTATAATCAAAGCCGGCAACATATTATGAGGGTTATGAACTCCAAATGGTCGATGGGTTTACGTTACCGATCTTCCACCAAGTAGTAAAATGTAGGTACTACGATATTGACCTGCTGCAGAGAATGCTGTCCAACCAGACCACAAACTACGGCTAGTAACTTCTAAGCCAATGAGTTTTATTTTATGAAACTTTGTCGTGTGGAAGGTACTATTTAGTTTTAGGTTGTTTTTATTGGGATATCAATTTCTTGAAAATGTATCACACTTTTTTATTTTGAGTTGACGCGGCAAGAGCATTGCTTTGCGACCGGACCACATTATTTGTTAAATATTTCTTTATCTGTTGAGGTACTTTTAATTATGATATATTCCTGTGAAGGTAGACTACAGGTAGCTACTATTTGGAACTAAACCATCTGAGACTGTAGAGGCGGATTCCGGCCACAGAGGATCACACCAATACCTTTCGTCGCTGAACATGATATTTGCTGAATATGATATTCTCAAAACATGATATTCTCAAAACATGATATTCTCCAAACATCATATTCGCAAAACATGATATCCTACAAGGCAGCAAGGCACCAATCGAAACTATTTTGTCGTAGCCAAAAGTTTATGGTCGTAACCATTGACTTATAATGTCGTAGCGTATTATTTACTCAGCTGTCACTTTATGTCATTCATTCTGTCAAACATTGCAATGCAATGTTATTCAAAAATAATTTATTTAAAAATTATTATCCTGTTCTTCTCTTTTGAGGTATCAGGTTCAATTTCTGTTTTGGATAAGGGTATTACGCCATTAGAAAAGGGTTCCGTTGGAATGCAATTTTTTATAGACGTCGAAAACACAGATAGGTTAAGTACTTGTAAAATATCCACTTGGGCTAAAGAGTGTTGCTTGACTGACGGCGAGGAAGACTGTGGCACGATGCAAGTATATGGAGGAGCTTATAACTTGAAGCCGAAGGATAGAGAAACACTTGTATTTATTTACCCATCCTTATATCAACATGATCAAGTTGGCTATTGCAATTTTATGTTAGAATATCAGTTTGGAAGGAAGAGGCGGTCAAAGAGAGAAAGTATCAGAATTTCATTTGACACTAAAGTAGTAGGAGATAGAAAAAAATGCAACTCTCTGGCTCAATATATAAGTGGCAGTAAAAAGACATCGTGTGATACTATTGATCAAGATTCTCTAAATAATTGTGAACCTGTAATTTGTGATTTCAAATATGGTGGAGAACGTTCATTCTATGATGTTGGAACAGGGAAATGTATAGAAGCATCGTTATGCGATTCAGACCCTGATGAGGAACTTCCAGATGTTGTTTATGTCCCTAGCACTAACACGTGCAGAGATCTAGAGCATCCACTATCGGTATTAGACATTTATGCGATAAGTACTGGGACAGGTGTTGTAACAAAGCCGTCAAGTAAAGACGAGGTGAAAATTGAACTAAAATCAAATTGTTCAACGATTTCACAGAATTTAAATTTCTTAAAGGATTTAATGCGCGGAAATTTATGCCCGATACCGAGGACAGATACCTCGGACTTCAGCAGATGTTCCAAGTCTGCGATTATGTCGATATTCAGTTACATAGTTGGTATTTGCGGGTTGGTGCTCTCTTTCATATGTTGTATACACAGTTTGCTGTGGCTGCATAAGAAAATAAGAAAGGATGATATGAGTAAGTTTTGTCAAGGTATCAGAGGCAAATTAAAAAGATCAAATTGTTCGACTAAAAACTATAACGTTGTGAATAGCGACGTGAGGAACAGCTTACTCCGTGATGTGATTGTGAAGGATATTCCTGTGGAACTAAGGGACAGCATAGTCGACTTATGTGGTAGAATGGATAGGCATGTGAAAAAGAAAAAGAGGTATCGCCGAGCAGACGTGGGGAGTCAAATAAGCCTAAGCAAAGTTGAATATGAAGTGATGACATCTACCGCTTCTTCCTCGACCATTACAATGGAATAAAATTAAAAAAAAAACTAAAATATTATGTCAATGAATGGTCTTGTTTGTGTTGGTCGCGCTAAACCGACGACAGTATATTTTTATATAGTATTAAATGGATACAATATTACACAATGTCACAGCTTGTGGTAATAAATTATGAACTTAATAATAAAATTTATTCAGTTTTATATCGCATTTATGGTATAAGTTCCTGGAAGTGTTTTTGTAATTATAATTTATTGATCACATTTTTTCGATGTTTTCCTTGGTAATTGAATGTTCAGAAAGTTATATTTGGTACCAATGAACTTTCTTGTGTCTGCTGGTGTTGTTATAATAATACGGTAAGTACCTACTTGGCCGGAGTTTATTACCTTGATGTGACATCTAAAAGCCTCATCTATAATTCCAAGCGAGCGAACCGCTTAGCGGGAGCTAGTAGGTACCTCAAAACAATACTTTGAAGTAAGGGTAGTGTTCCATTGTGCTATTTGTAGTTGCTGCAAATATTTATCTTGCAAATTCCACAATAGGACGAAAACAACAGGGATAGGAGAGAATTAGACACTATTAAAGTTTTGTCCAAAGAAAAGAATTACATTCATAATAGGTAAGTATCTCTAGTTATGTCATTGCCATTAATAATATTGTTAAGTCTTATTCCATTCTCTATCTAAAGAATGCCAGAATATATCTCAAACAATCCTGCCTGCCTAGCATGACCGATTTATATCGCGTGATATAGCGTTTTATCACGTTTAACTGTCAAAAAGACAAAGGAGTTTGACAGTTGAGTGTTGATAAAAAGCTATATCACGCGATATAAATCGGTCATGCTAGGCAGGCTGGCATTAGATACTATAGCAGGGGTTTCAATGTGTCAAAAGTTATAACTTTAGAATAATAACACCTAGAAGCCATAATTATGCAAAGTGAGGCAACTAATACTAAGCCAGAATGGCTTAGTTTTCAGATTTATATCCTTCATACGTTACCTAATCGTAACTAAAATCTAAAACCTAAATGTAGGAAAATTGAAACTGTTGTGAACTTATTCGGTATGATTAGGTAACAATGGAGAATAAAAATCTGAAAACGGGGCCATTTTGGCTGTTTTGGTTGCCTCACTTTTGACAGTGCGCTTTGTAGAGAACTACTTATCGTTCTAGGTGTTATTATTCTAAGGTGTTATTATTCCGCCCTAAGAACTTTGGTGGAAAATTGTCAATTCTACTTAACAATTAAGTACCAACTACTAAGACAAACATGAGGCATAATTAATCTAACGTTGACACTTTACCAGCAATTTGTTAACTAATAACTTACTTAGGTATGAAATAAAACACTTTTTAACGGATACTAGCGCGTGAAAGTACCTACCTACTTAGCTAGGTAAAAATTCATCGCTTGAGGGTAGGCTCACGAGCAGCTTCAGTCCCCCGTGACCACGGCAGCTGCAAAGGTGCCGAAACGTCGGGAAAATCAAAAATCAAACCAAATACCAACTAATTACCAAAGTACTTTCAATAAAACCGCGCTAGTATCCGTTAAAAGTGTTTTATTTCATGTCTAGTGAGCGCGTAAGCTTAAGAAGTGAATATTACTTTAGGCAAATGCAAGATTGTCGGTTCCATGCTATCCAATTTAAGTACGGAGAAGGAGGAGCTCGATGTTGCAGTGGTTTAACGCCTGGCCTAGCGATTTCGCGAGGGTCGGTCATTGGATGGGTGACCAAAAATGTATCGTTTCGAGCTCCTCCGTGCTTCGGAAGGCACGTTTAGCCATTGGTCCTGGGTGCATTTGCAGTCGTTATCACCTACCAATCCGCATTGGACCCGCGTGGTGGGATAAGGCCCATACTCCTTATCCACCCATAAGGAAAGCCTGTCCTAAGCAGTGTGGACATTAAATATGGCTGATGGTCAATCAAGGTACGGGTATAGGGGTTGGGTGACCTTTTCTATGATGGGCGTGTTTTTGATCGGAAGGCACGTAAGCGTTGCTCCCGACTACATTTGCAGTCTTTTAATGATAGTGTTTTCATTAAGTAGGTACTTACCTACTTACACCTTTTGGGATTTCCAAAATCCCTGACTACTACATTTTTCCCTATTTTCCTGACAAATGCCTTAAATTCCTGACATGTTAGGAAAATTCCTGTCATTCTGGTAACCCTGCCCTACAGTCTTTCACTTTATTTATTTACTTCTCGTTAGAATAGGGAAGTTTCCTAAGTCTCAAAAATCAACAACAACATCATCATCATCATCATATCAGCCGCACGACACCCACTGCTGGGTATAGGCCTCCCCTAAGGATCTCCAGAACCTTTCCGCCCCAACGGCCATCGGTTCTTCTCGCTATGTGTCCCGCCCACTGCCACTTCAGCTGAGCAATCCTTCGAGCGATGTCGGTTACTTTAGTTCTCTTGCGGATCTCTTCGTTTCTGATTCGATCACGCAGGGAAACGCCGAGCATGGCTCTCTCCATTGCACGCTGGGTGACCATGAGCCTCCTTATGAGACCCATAGTTAGCGACCACGTTTCACTGCCGCAAGTCATCACTGGCAACACACACTGTTCATAGACTTTCGTCTTGAGACACCGAGGTACGTCGGACGCGAAGATTTTTCGAAGCTTCCCGAATGCTGCCCACCCGAGTTGGATTCGACGAGAGATCTCTTTCTCAACAACAACATATATGAATGGAAAGATAAACAAAATACATGAATAATAGTGAAAAAATTATTCCGATATGTTGAAAAATTACGAAGTTATTCAATTTTTTACAGTCGCGTTTATTAAATTTTCTGTGACGTCACATGTACCGTCCGGCCACAGCATAAAATAGTCAGTCTGTGGCCTAGTCTAGGTTCATTTGTTCGTTTTGAACTTAACCATAAAATACTTACGTAATTTTATTGATGTTTATTACTTACTGTTACCTACTACTCATTACTTACTATAAAAAAGTGAGTATAAAACTAATCGCAAGAATTTTTAGTTTTGGTTTGCTTGAGTTTGTTTTTAAAGGAAAACAGCAACGAAATGTTGAAAATTTAAAAATCCATGATGGCGGCCAACTTTTTTGTTTGTGGGCCGATTTCGATGAAACTTGGTTTGGGGCATTATTTTGACAAAAAATCAAGATGGCAGCCAACATTGTTTTTGGGTTGATCTAGAAGACTCGGTTGAAAAAAGAAGAATAACAAAAAAAATTCCGTCATCTTGGATTTTTGACATTTCATTGCTGTTTACTTTTAAAAATAAAACCCGAAACCGGGTTTCATCGAAATCAGTCCAGAAATAAAAAAGTTGACCGCCATCTTGCATTTTTGTACTTTTAACATTGTGTTGCTGTTTTCTTATCAAAATAGTGCCCCAAACCGAGTTTCATCGAAATTGGCCCATAAACAACAAAGTTGGCCGCCATCTTGGATTTTTTATATTTTTAACGTTGCGTTGCTGTTGTTTTGTCAAAATAGTGCCCCAAACCGAGTTTCATCGAAATCGGCCCACGAACAAATAAGTTGGCCGCCATCGTTGATTTTAGATTTTTTTAACATTGCGTTGCTGTTTTCTTTTAAAAATAGTGCCACAAACTGAATTTCATCGAAATCGGCCCAAAAATGAGTTATTCGTCATTATTAAATTTTTTATTTTCACAATAGATATCTATTGAACGCACAAAAAACTGTTACAGTCGAATATTATTAGGTACCTAATCTAGGGTTAAACATGACATAATATGTCATGTTTAACCCTAGATTAGGTATTATGTCACTCAAGGGCCTATTACAAAAAAAGAATAGCGAAAATCGTAGTCCTCATCCGTGACATTTTTAAAACCAAGGAGTAAATCGAACGACGAACATCGTCCGATAAAGTCCGATTAAAGCAATTCTTTTTTTAATAGGCCTTCCGAAATCGCAGCACTGCGAGGCTGCCAGATTTCCCCAAATTTCATAAATTTCCCCAGATTCCAAAAAAGTTAATGTAAAGGAATAATTTCGATAGCCGTGCATGTGACATGACAACAACCATTTATTTTATTTGACGTTACATAAAAACAAATTAGGTACAGTTTTTTCCCATAAAAGCAATGACAAATTACATTAAAGGAGTTTGCAACAGTAACACCCAAAAAGTTATCAAAACCAATAAATAGTTAAGTACAATGCAAAATAATTATACAAGTACAATAAAAGTGACCAACTTCAGAACGCTTGCGTTGCGATGTAAAACGATGTTGCCATACATTCTCTATTGTACTTCTATTATGTATTCTGGATTATTATTATTAATTTGACAACGACGGTGGTCCGCGGCAACATCACTTGATAATATAAATATGGTGTGCATTTATAAACTTTGAACGATAGCGCAGCGAACAGTCACCAAAGAGTTAGATTTTTGACAATCAGTTGTCACTGAAAAGAGCCGAGCCATCCGATAGTTGTGACTGTGACATTTGGTTGTGACCAAAGAGTTGTGATATTTAAGCATATTATTCGAACCACTTCGCACCAGATGGTTTAAAAACATGAGGAAAAAGTAGCTACCATTTTCAATGAGGGCATTCTAAAGTGACAAAAAAAATAAAAATAGTAACTATTTGCCTCACTAGATGGCGTTGATAGAAAGAGAAGAGTCAAAATTGGCTTATAAAATAAACAGCCTGTAACAAAAAGGCAAGTAAGCGATCGCTAGCTGACATCTACTCTACCCAAAGAGGTACATCTGCCTGCCTACCTACTATATCTATGCTGCCTACACGAGTACTCTTCGAAGCTTAGTAAAAAAATCACATCGACAATGACAATATTTGCAATAAGCTTCTCTGCGATTTTCCAGCATCCATTCTGTCATTCTCTCTCTCTCACTTTCTACTTTCGTTCGCTCTATAGGTAAGTACCTATGTCTGATTCTTTTACTATGCAAGCTTTTCGTTACTGAAACCACTGAATGGTCTCCCTGAACTTAAAAATATCTCCCAAGAACAATTAATTTATTTAAGGAGAGAGTTTATAATTTTCTCTTGGAAGGATTTTAAGTGTCTTCGGAATTCCATTATTTTGCTTAAATGTACTTTCCTACAATTAAAGGATGAAAGAAGCTTATTAACCATGTTTTTGTTAGTAACCTTTAATATTTATTGATTTATAAGCATTTCAAATTAGGTAGGCCTTATTTGAATCAAGTACCTTAATTAATTGTGTGTTGGTATATTGTGTTGTGTTAACAGAATTCTATCGGTACGACTATGAGTTCCATCAGGATGCGGCGGGGTGGTTGAAGCTCCACCGAGTGCCAGCCAGCTTCACGTCGGCGTTCCAGAGGTGCAAGGCCGAAGGTAGCCCTAACCTCCTTCCTCTAAAAACGGATATCTGAGGGCCTACTGTGAAAACCGAACCACGATAAACGATTGACTTTTGTCCCGATTCGTGACATTGGTCAAACGAAAATCGAGATTATTTTTTTGTAATCGTTTGGTCTAACTCTGTTTTGAATTACGTTTAATTTTAGTCTGTGTACACGAGTTAGGCGAGGTTGGAAAAAACATGATGATTTTTAAATTTGAGATTTTTGCATTCACAATGTAAATAAATAACAAACATTTTCCATATTACATCTTAGATAAATTTGAGCTACTTAAATACTTAATGGAAGGAAAACTTTGTCTTTATACACATGAGTCAACATGCTTACTTTGCATTTCAGAATACATCTATGAAAATCGCACTAACAGTTGCTATAAGTTCCACCGCGTCGCTCGGACCTGGCGGCAGGCTGCTATGACCTGCATGGCCGAGGGGGGGCACCTGGCCGTCATCAACAGCGAAACAGAGGTGCAGGTCATCAAGGATATTTTCGCTACCGTCCCGCCTAAGAGCATCACCTCCTCATTTAATTTCGTCGCAGCTATTGGCATTTATGATTGGGGACAGCATGGTGTTTGGTACACTGTACATGGTAAGTGGTAGACATAAGAGACTTACATTTCCTTGGAATTATTTTTTAATAAGAAGACGTAAAAATAAACATTAACATTCGAAATCTACCATACTAAGGTTATTGCAGTCAGGAGACCGTTCTGTGCTAAGTTACCCGACTACAATGACATTAGATAACGTTCTTTCCCTTTTTATTTCGTTTTTGGCAGGGTGGTCGTGTTTTTAATATAGGTATTATTTATTTTAATGTATATAATACTAATAATAATATATGCGTTTATTTTCCCATCACAAACTTACATAAACATGACTTAGGTACATGGAACTTATACAATTTAAGTTTGTGTGAGACTGATGCCCACGCTAGGTGTAATACCTGTGTTGCGGGTCTTCAGGCTCCCACTACCTCGAACCAATATATTACATACAAGATATGGTGATGAGTGAATGATATTTTAACGAAAAACAATCACATATTACAAACATTAAGGAAAGAAAAGTTGAAAAATAAACGATGGTGTGTGAGTGAGTACTCTTTAAATTGTGCAATCGTTTCAGGCGAAACGTTGCAAGAAGCTGGTTATTCTACGTTTTCGAGCGGAGAGCCGAATAACAACACGGCACATGATGGCGGCTCGTTTTGTAGTGCAGTGTTTCGTAACGGGCTCCTCGACGACATTTGGTGCAGTGAGGTTAACTTTCCCTTCATCTGCGAGAAAGAACCTCAAAGCTTAGCCTGAGATTTATAATGACTGAAATACAAAATACTTATCACACGCACCCGGTAATATAAGTGTAATTTTTAAGGACATGTGCACGCACGACGCATATAAACTAGACAGTAAGTAGCTTTTGTGTGGGTGTCCAGCCACAGCACAGTGTCTGTACTGCCCCCCTAGCCAAAGTAACATTTGCAAATTTTCGTTATCGTTTCGCTTCGAAACATGTATGGATTTGACGTTTTAAATTTCGATAGTTAACGAAACCTTATGTCAATCCCATACATGTTTCGAAAGCGAAGCGATAACGAAGATTTGCAAATGTTACTTTGGCTAGGCCCTCTGAGTACGGTACAAGCCTCTGCATGTATGTTTAGCGGTGACATTTTATGCGCAGAAGTCATTTTTGAGTCTCATTAGCGGGACCAGAGGGCCTAGCCAAAGTAACATTTGCAAATCTTCGTTATCGCTTCGCTTTCGAAACATGTATGGGATTGACATAAGGTTTCGTTAACAATCGAATTTTAAAATGTCAAATCCATACAAGTTTCGAAGCGAAGCGATAACGAAAATTTGCAAATGTTACTTTGGCTAGGGGGGCTGTTTCTCTCGCTGCTAAAGATACGTGCCCGCGACTTATACGCTCTCGAAGTTACGCATACCAAATATGCGAGCATCATCTCTAAACAAACCCTCGCTTTTGTGAGACAAGCGGTGGTTTATTTTATTTTATTTTTATTTAATTCATAAGACAAGCCAACAGAGTACACATAAAACATTACATAACACGTAGTTGAACATATTAAATCCTGATGTAAACCTATAACAGGCATGTACAGCATTCACAATTATCACAGTTTAGATGAAATTAATGATTTTTTATATCGTTATCGTTTCGTATTCTTTGGGGAACAAATATCGCGCAATACGTGTCACTTGGGGTGCTTGAGTTGAGGCGTCGGGCAAAGTTAGGCGACGTTAGGCGATGTCAAAGAGGTAGTGTACTTACTGCGGCTTTTATATAAGTGCATTTATGCCTCAACCATTTTATTGATGCCTCAACTGAAGAAATATGACTACATAGACAAGACGACAACGAACATGTTGCAATGTTGGGACACGAGTGTGTCGTGCGAAGTTTATCTCCAAATGAATATGAGGTTTGTCTACTGGTTTCAGACAAAGATTTCCTGATTTGAAGGGGTGCTTACTTTGTTTGATCGAAGAGCTTAGTTACTATGTAGCATCGACGACGCGCGACTTAGACAAAGCGAGGGTAATACTTATTAGAAATAATGTCAGTTTTGATTTTGCTTGCAGTTGTCGCATTTGTCCCTTATTGTTACGGTTGGGTACCCGTCATGACAACCCGACTTATTTGTCTCTGACATTTTTTTTGGTTTGTCACGTTCATTGAATAGGGCTCTGTCGTCATGCAAATTGACATGTTTAATAAATAGGCCTGTTCTCAAATATTTTCGATGAGGTTAGTCATCCTCATCACATAATAATAATTATCTACATGCACTTACGAATCATAATATTGTTTTGAGCAACTCTTTGCACTCATCCTTATCAAATAGACAAATAAGATGTTAAAATTACTGTAAAATTAAAACATAATTATATTTGCATAACTTTTAAAGTTAACAAAGATTTTTTTTGTCGTATCATAACATAATTATCACAGTATTCACAATATTATAATCATACATCATCCGTTTCTGTGTTTATCATTAAATGTGAAAATAAACTGTCAGGTTTTTTTTCACAAATGAATGCCAAAAGGGCACCACTGCACCAGAGGTCATCCAGCTGACCAGACCTGAATACCCCACCGCAGAAGGATCCGTTGTCATAAGATTTGTTGTTGTCTGGTTGACCATCGGAGAAGATCGAGTAGGTCTCTGACAGGGATTCACCTGAAACATCATCATCACATCAGAATAACAAAAAAACGTTTATAGGTTTTGGGTAAGAAAAAATAGCGCTGCAGTGTTGGTAAATGATACCTATTTAACTTTAATAGCCTTAAGTCGATTAGAAAAATCAATTTAAAAATCATAATTTTTTGCAATTTTTCTTTTCCCTTTTTTCGCATTGTTAAAGATTTTTATTTAAGGCGGTTGTATGACCGAAAGTGGCGCCCTCAGAGGTTTATATTTAATAAATTATTAATAGAAAAAGATTTTAATAATGTTTATCGTGGAGATTTAACGGCCCATGGTCTAGTATTTTTAGAAGGTATCACTACATGCCCTCGTAGTCATTCGAAGAAGTAGATAGCAAATGTGTCAGAAACGGCCACTTTTAGCAGTTTTGCTATCTACTTCTAGCAGTGACTACGAGGGAATGTAACGATACCGTCTAAAAATACTAGACTGTGGGCCCACGATAAGGGCGTATTTTTATTTTTTTGTACCTTGCATTTTTTCACGTGTCACCTCAATTGTGCAATATTTTTTTTGTGATCATTAGCAATATTCACTATGTGAATAACAAAATTAAGATTAAGTGTTTATTTTTGTTTTGAATTATGATGTTTATTTTAAGGTTTTCCTTAAATTGTATTTTTTATGATTTTTTGAAAGTACTCGTAAGCTTTTCGTTAGTACTAAAATGTTATGTAACTCACTAAATGTAGTGGTTTAATCTTACGTTTATCATCACTGTTGCCGCCAAAACTTTGAATTTTTACTGATTCCAAAGACATTTGTATATTTCTGAACGTTCAAAATGCCTTTCACGGAAATAAATAAAAAAAAAAAAAAAAAAAAAAAAAAACACGGAAATATCAATGGTAAATATTGCAAAATAAGAGTTTATTTCTCGTAACTCAAATTGATCTTAGTGGAAATTTCCTACTGAGTGACGGTAATTTCTAACCATATTTTATCTTTTCTACCGGATGTAAATATATTTTTCAATTTGGCAACATTAACTCAAAGCGTCATAACTGTCAGCCATTTTGTATACCGTAACGAGAAGCTCATACTGTGGATGTTAGTTTGGAGCAGTTGAAATTTTCCATTGATAAACGGAAATATTTAAGGCAAATCCAAGGTAAGAATTATTACTTAAGTGTTTATGTGTTATTTTTTAGAAAGGTCAAGGTTTACACTCTAAATTTAAAATAAAGTTTAATGCAAAGGCAAAAACAATAACCTGTGAAATATTTTTTGTAATTTCACTGACATGAAAGCGTTACGTCGGCTGAGAAACATTTCACTCATTGGAATGAATTTGTAACTCAGTGGAAGGTAAGGGCGTGTGCAAATTGTAAATTGACTAGTGACCCACCCAGGCTTCGCACGGGAGCAACTAAGAGTTGTAATTTTATCGTCAAACGATAAATTAATATGTCATTTTCATTTCAATCACCTATAAATATTTTTACAGGTTCGTAGTTAGAGTACCTTCCTGTTAAACATCATCCGTGTTATTACAAAAGATTTTTAAACACTGTTTAACTAAACACATGTTTAAATGTGATGCTGTCACTTTTTGGACAATATTTCTTGACAGAGACAGCATCACATTAAAACATGTGTTTAGTTAAACAGTGTTTTAAAATATTTTGTAATAACACGAAATATGTGAGTGTTTCTTGTGAGCAAAGCTTTACTTTTTCCATTTAGTTATTTCGTGATTCCATTGAGTGATGTCTACCAAATCTAGTGTTAAGAAATTAAAGATATTTTATTAAGTTCCTTAATTAACGTGCCATTTTGTTACCAAATAAATATTTTATAATTCCTTTATTTCACATTTGTGTTAGATTTTATCGTCTAATTTATCTTAAAATACGTTATAAGCAAAAAAAAGTATAGGTTTATGACCAATCTGTAACTCAAAGGAGAGCATTTAGAGATTTTTATTGCTCAAGTTGTGTTTAAATGTTTAATATCTAATAGATAATTGTAGTATTGACTGATTATGTTCCAAATAAATATTATTTTATAATTACTGGCCTATTTAATTTGTAAAAATTCTATTAACTTTTCGTAACTCAATGGAGCCTTTTATCAGGTCTAGCACATTAAACTATTTTTTATTTTAAAAGATATGGTACTAACTTTAAAAACATATGAATATTCAGTTAATTTATATATTTATGATTAGAAAAAAAATATCACATAGTATTTTATTGCAGTTTTATATTTATGAACTATGGTACAAGAAAATAAAAATACGCCCATAAACATTTTTAAAATTGTGTATTAGAATTATAATATTAAATATAATTCACCGCGGCGCCACTTTCGCTCAGGGTACCACCTTAATCAAAGACTCACCGTGAATTGTAAACCATATTCGTTCTCCCATGTCATAAAATCCAATGGAGGCGACGTCTTTAAATGGGGAGACGATTGTATTGGCTGGATTTTTGGTGAAGATGTCCTTGATGACCTGAGCTTCAGCGGCATTGTTGATGATAGCCAGGTGTCCACCCTCGGCCATGCAAGTCATGTAGGCCTTTCTCCAGGTGAGACCGACGCGATGGAACTTGTAACAGCTTCCAGTACGGACGTCTAACTCGTATTCTAAAATGAGGAACGGTTAAGTATTTCAAATCATGGTTATATTTCGGGTAGTATTTAATCGGGTAACAATAAATTCTAATTTTGGGTATCAAAAAAACTGAATATGGCGTACTGAAATAATAAGTGGGCGACAGACTAAGGGCGACTACAGATATTGAAAATAGGTGACATTAAAATACAAATTGAGTAACTAGTTATTCAGAACGGGCGACCAAATTATTATTTGGGCGACCTTCCATGCACACCTCTTCTCTAATATTAAAATTTGAACCATTATATTTGTAGGTTAGGTTTGCGGAAGGCCATCACATTGGGTTGGATAGGGATGCAAAAACAAAGGGTTTCCTAAGATGACGGTGCCGTCATATTACGGCCGTAATTTAGCGGCGTTGAATGTTGTCTATGAAAACATATTGTTTTCGCGCGGTTTCTGACGTTACGGTGTCGCCATATTGTTTACATAGACAACATTCAACGCCGCTATATTCCGGCCGTAATATGACGGCACCGTCATCCTAGGAAACCCTAGCATTAGAGAATTAAACTTACAAACATGAGAAAAAGCATTTGTTTTTGCATCTAAAAGAAATACTCACTCATATCGACAGTGCCACATGGTGTCATAACATGGACATTGGTCTTCTCCCTGTAGCAAATATATGGGTAAGTGTCGTTGCACTGGACGTCAGCTAGGGTTCCGTTCTGGAGCATGACGGTGCAATCTTCGCTGTTCTTGTAGTTGTCCGGCTCACTTGGAGCCCAAGTCACTGGTATCCTAGCTATGGGAACTCCTGCAATATCATATTTGAAGAGATACTTATTAAAATGTCTAGAGTGAAAAAATATGTTATTGTTCTATCTAATTTATTTAGAATGTTTAATTTAAATTTCTGGGTCGAATAATATTAAAATATCCCTCAAAACATTAAATAGCGACTGTTATATTAAATATGTATAAGCCTTTCTAAATATTAGTGTATCCGGTTTGTTCGGCAATAGTCAAGATCCACAAAATCATACCTTCGACGGAGGCGTAATCTCCTTTGGAGAAAGTGGCATGTATTCCCGTGAAGATCCCACAGGTGTCACCGCTTGCCTCGTGCAGCGTGATCATGGCTTTCCGCAAGGCCTCATTTAATGGGGATGCCAGGACTGCACCTAAGGAAATCGAGAAATTAGCAGTCATCTATAGAGACTGTAGCATTAATTCGTAGAGGGGTCTTTAAAAATAAATAGGTATATAAAGATATTTTATTTTTAGAATACAGCGGAACATACTTGAATTGGGCAATCATATAGTAGAGCAAACAGTGTCACGTGATTATAGGTACCATTCGATTATACCTACAGATTTTGTAAGCAGAGATGTGCAAAATACTTTATTAAAAGTATTTAAATACAAAATACAAATACTTGTCATTTTTTTGTATTTCAAATACAAATACAAAATACTTTTAAAAAAAGTATTTAAGTACAAAATACAAAATACGTATTTTCAAAATACTTTTTTCAAATAAAATACCTTTTTTCGTATTATTTTTTTAATTATTGTTATATTTGCGCCCAGATAGGCTTACGTGGCTAACATAGCTCACGCCTACCTAGTATAGTTCTCTTTTTAGCAATTAGTCGCAATACTTGCAATATAATATGCAATGTATTGTATGTAGCTAGCTGCATACAATACCTATATAGATAGAAAGTAGGTAGATAGTTTTTTGTTTAACAGTGATATTGGGTGCATTCTAGGTGACTAATAGCTATCACTGATCGCCTTAGAGTACATTTTAAGCATGGAAAGTAATAAAACTAAACATTAAAACAAATTACTTTCCATGGTTAAAATGTATGCTTTGGTGATCTTTTCTTTAGCGATTGGTCTGCTGGAATGCATCCATTGACATAAATAAATGTCAAATTACCGAGCTTCATGATTGGTTTTTTGTTTGGCAGTGACATTGACATGACAAATTACCTAGCACTATGATTGGTTGTTTTGTTTTGTTTGACATTGACTTGACATTTACATAGAAAGTAATTTGTATTTTACAAATACTAATAACGTTTTAAAAAGTATTTCAAATAAAATACTAAATACATTTTGAAAAAAAGTATTTCAAATACAAAATACAAATAGGTATTTTGTATTTGTATTTTAAATACTTGTATTTCAAATAATTCACATCTCTGTTTGTAAGTTACAAAATCTGCTTAGTTTGAGACTGATGACTGAATTGATCGATGTTAGTTGTCAAATATTTTTACATCTCAATTTTCACAAGTTGTTGTTACATCTTGTACCGCCGACGCCTACCTTCGGCGTGGCACCTCATGAAGGCTGAGGTGAAGGTGTCGGGTACCCGGTGGAACTTCAGCCATCCTTCTGCTTCCCGGCTGTACTTGTAGTCGAACCGGAAGTGACTGCCCTCTGTCAAGAAACAACCAATAAACTTACGATTTAAATGAAGAACCTAACAAAGTTGTTAGGTACTTCTTTTTAATGTTATGTCACGGCTAATACTTACCGAAATGCGAATATGCGACTACACCTAGTTTTAGCCGGCTAAAACTAAAAGTATCCGGTAGCTGTTGGTTAAACCTAGGTGTTTAAGGAAATTAGTTGAAATATAAACAAAACGTTAATTTTGTTGATTTATCTATTTGGTAGCAAAAATTACATGAGCAGGTTACAATAATATAGTGGTCGTATCAGTAGAGGCAGTGTTGCCCGACACAGAAATTTATAACAATTTGAACCGGTGTGGCCAGCTTGGGAAACTAAGCGCAGCTACACATAGGGTTACCAGATCTAATAATGTGATTTCCTGACCTTTTCCCTGACTTTTCAGTAAATTTCTTGACATTTTGTCATCTACATCTACATCATCTATTTAGTTGACGTTTAATATTTTTTTCTCACCAAAATTAATAATAAATCTTACACTTTTTGGGACATCAAACATCAAAAATTCCTGACAACTACCAGTTTTTCCCTTTTTTCCTGACAGATGCCTTAAATTCCTGACATGTCAGGAAAATTCCTGGTCATCTGGTAACCATAGCTACGCATTACACAATTATTTCAATGTGAGGAAATTAATCGAACACTAGGTGTAACCGATCTGCTTTACTCCTGTACAGCTGAAGCGCATCGGATCATGAGCCTTTTTCGTGGTTATTTTTTTTAACAGACAACAAATATAACTTTTATAATAACTCATAAATTACTCTTACTCTGCTCTTATTGACCTGGCCTGGCCACTCATGATGTTAGTAATCTACTCCTGCGGAGTTGTTGGTGTTTCACAAATAGGCTTGTATAAATAACATTAAAACTATTTTTTACAAAACATAGAGGAATTTATATACGTACGTTAGTACGTATTTATATCTATTCTGTGGTTAGTACATACATTTGTTCTTCTAAATATATCGAAACTCACTCACCACGCCCACATAGTGATTTGCACTTGTCCGGGTTTTATCCTCGAACAGTTTTTCCTCGTACCAATTTATATGTCATGTAAGAATCATTTAAAAATAAAACCTGTATCGTTTGATATTATCTCTTGGTAGATATTATGTTTTGGCTAAGCATAAGTAATCACAAAACCTAATAAAACAATATGATTTAAATCGTTTGTCAGTGAGATGCTTTTCACTTGTTATTTAAATTCGTGTAAAAATCTAATGCCGGCACTACATTATTTGCCAAGAATCGGCACATTTCATCGCACGTTGCCGGTTTTGTAACAAATGCTTCAAAGTGGTTCTTTTAAAAAACAGACAAGTCAACAGAAAAATAAAATAGAAAAACTAAAAAACCCACATGCATTAAAAAACAAGTCAACTGAAAAGATGGAAACAAGATAATATATAAAGGCAAACTTAAAAAATATTGATGGTAGTGTTTAGATTAAAGGCAAACTTAAAACATATTGATGGTAGTGTTTAGAATTTTTGTTCAACATAATAACATGCAGTCGGAGGCATGCATGAAGAAAGTGACATTATGAATGATTTTACTTATCATTCAATTCTATGCCTCCGACTGCATGTTATTATGTTGAACAAAAGTTCTAAACACTACCATCAATATGTTTTAAGTTTGCCTTTAATCTAAACACTACCATCAATATTTTTTAAGTTTGCCTTTATATATTATCTTGTTTCCATCTTTTCAGTTGACTTGTTTTTTAATGCATGTGGGTTTTTTAGTTTTTCTATTTATTTTTCTGTTGACTTGTCTGTTTTTAGGCAGGCGGGTTTTTATTTTTTTTTAATTTAGTTGTTTTTTATTTACGTCTTTTTAGTTATATTCTCCTTACAAATTACGTAGACGGTCTAATTCTTTAATAGAATTTTCATCGTGTGGTTTAAATAAGAATTTTTTTAGGGTCAAGACAACTGACAGCAAGCCCTGCGAGAGATCGAACTCTGCTTAAAGCCACGTAAGCTTGACCTTTAGCAAATAGGTGACTGCTCAAATCGACAACTGCCCGGTCTAAAGTTGTACCTTGCAATTTATGCACAGTCACCGCCCAGCATAAAATTAGAGGTAGCATTACGTCGCTCGATCTTGCCTTTACCGCGTAAACCATCAAACTCAGACGCAGAAGGTTCAATCCGAACACCAATACAAGAAGCTACCAATTTTCTAAATAATATTTTATCGATATCAAAGAGAATGTAATTAATCACTAATTCAGTAATAAGATATTCCTAAACACCCTATTCCTTAGTCCTAACTAAACTAGGTATGCTTCCTACAAAACCTAACAAAATCTACTTCTTTAATATTTTTTTCAATACAGTTGCTCGAAAATGTAAGTTTACGATGACAGTCGAGCGTGCGGAAAGTTGATTTTACCGCACGCCGTGCGTTTTTGTTTACGGAGTAGTACAGCGTGCGGAAAGTTGATTTTACCGCACGCCGGCGCCGTGCGTTTTTGTTTACGAACGTTTTTTTTAAATTTCTACTAGCTTCCGCCCGCGACTTCATCCGCGTGGACAGTAGAAAAATATTGCAACCAGTTTAAAATGACCCCTTTAGTGTATGGAAGCTAGTACTACGGAGTGTTCAAGCTGTTTCCCTGGTTCCACCCACCTGAATTTGATGAAACATAGCTTAAATTTTAAGTTGGACCTCAATCTACTAAATTGTGAAAAATCCATCAAAATTCGTTAAGCGGTTTTTGCATAATTCGCGCACAAATATTTAGAATTTACAGTTTTATTATATGTATAGATTACAATTTCAGCAGTACCTATAATGTTTTCTCGCAAATGTATTGAAAAACGTAGTATGGCACACGGTTGTTAAGGTTTTTTAAAACTCGTGACGATTATAAACCCTCGCCTACGGCTCGGGCTTATAAAACGTCAACTCGTTTTAAAAATTTCCTTACCAACCTTGTATCATAAACTACTATTTCAATATTAATGCAAGTAAAGTAAGGCAACACGCGTTCCAATTCCAATTAGATAGATGGAATCTAGTATAATAAATAATGAATGTACTCTAGCTAGCTAGATGGAATCGTATTAAAATAATTATCAATTAAAAAAGTTGTTAATTGTTATAAAGACCATAAACGAGAATCGTTTCTTCTTATTTCTCGTTATCGTTTCTTCGATTCTTTTATTATTTATTTTCAGTATAAACACAAAAGACCTTATATAATCTACAGAGAGCTAAACCATACCGAGATGTATTTGGCTACAACGCCATCTATTGATATGGTCTATGCAACTAGAAATCTATTGATGATGAATACAAAACCATACCGCGATGTACTCGGCTACAGCGCCATCTATTGATTAACTTAGCCGTGCCCTGCGGCATAGCCTGAGGCTTCGATCCCGAGGGATTTTGGGATGATATAGCCTATTTTTTCATCATGAATGTGGCTAACATACACAAACAAAATATAAATTTCTCATTGACATGTTTATAGCGGCCGCTCGCATTTGCGTAATATAATTTACTTTTTTTATTTTATTGTTTTTTTTATAATTATATTATGGTCATGATATACCTTTTTGAAATCCTTATAATAAGCCCTTTAATTTGACACCCATATTGCAGTATTCTAAAAAAAAAAAATTTTTTTTCACTACGTATAATACAGCCGCCATGTTGGTTTTTTTATAACGCCACCTTCTTAAGAACACTTGGGCTGAAAAGACCAATCTAACGATATCTTAATCATAGAAATCCGTTCAGCCGTTTGAAAGATATGAGGTAATAAAGAATATTACATACAAACATACATACATACAAACATACTTACAAGATACGCGCGAAACACATAACCCTTTCTTTGCAGTCGGGTAAAAATAGGTATGTAGTGCCGGCATATGATATATTTATTATAGTAGGTAGTGTCGAAGAAACGTTGTGGTCTTTTTGTTGAATGGAGGTTTTTTCAAAAATTTTAGCAAAAAACTCCATTACGAAACGATAGGCTAGAAAATATTGTTAGATAAAAAAGTACCATAAAGCTTCTTTGGAGTGCACTACAGACATTGGCGTATGAAGGGCAATAGAAAAATGTCTCAGACTCTGGGGTAGGCGCGGGTCTACCCCAGAAGGTCGCGGGTATAATTTTGTCATTTCTTTAAGGATTTGAGAAATTTAAACAGAGATTTACTCAGATATTAATATTGTATTTGATGTGATATACAAAATTGATAAATTCAATTGTCGTGTTGATCCTCATTATCGTTCCAATGACAGCGCTAGTGTGCAGACCAATTTTGAATAAGGAAAATAAACCGATATTATTATATAAGTAAAGTACTCACCGACCAATGAAAACAGTAAGATTACACATATTAACATAACATTGTATAATTGTAATTTCATCATTTCGCACGTCGAATAATATAAATATTTAGGTTCTAGATTATAAATATAATTATAACCTTCTAAACTTGTTCAAAAACTATAGAAGTCAACGCACATCTGTGGCAAAAGCTAAACTGTTTATTATGTATGACTCACATGCCTTTATAAGGATCGTTATCACAGACACATACTGTGGTGCAAAAAATAACTACTAGTGGTTTTTCAAGTAATCATCGTCGTAATCATTTAAAGCAGTATTTAAAAAAATATAAATAAGTTTTGCGATAAATATTATCAACTTTGTTTGTGGTAACAATAAAGGTCCTCACGCACTACACGACCACGACACAGAATAACTAATAGTGACCACGACTCCAACCACGACCGAGGGTCTATCGGCTAAAATCATTGAAGTACCTACATGTAAATTGTAATTTGAAAGATGGATGCATTGAAATATATTACTACGTATGGATGTGATACATTGCTACTTTATTTGGTAAATTTTTATTTGTTCGAAAATTAAGTACCTAGCTATGTATGTATCTGTTAAAAAACAGTTAACATGAACTTCAATGTTTTTAGCCGATAGACCCGCTGGTAAACCAAAGAAAATATCCGGAGTTGTGGTCGTCTGATGCGCGATTCTAAAATTTAGTCAGTTTCTCTAGTTTTCTTATAGTGTAGGAAATGAAGCGATCTTTTGTATGGGGACCCCAACATTAATCCTCAGTCGATGAAACTTTGCAGGGATGTAATATAGTATGAACCTATGAATAAACATCCAAAAAATCGACTTCACAAAACCGGAAATTAAACAAAAACAGCTTCAAAATTAAATACCTCTAAAAAGCATAAAATAATTTTCTAATTACTAGATACTCATAATAATATCATTGTAATAAAACAAACATAGCAATATTTCAATCACTATACTGTTTTTATTTTATTTTGAGGAGTTCCCTTGTACGTGTATCTTTGAAATCCAAGGTCCAATAACAATGAAATCAAAATGGCATTATCACTAAAGTATCCTCTTTCAAACAAAACAAGAATCATCTTAATCGGTACATAAACATAGAAGATATGGTCGATCTTCCGTATAAGTTCATAAAATGGTAACGTAAACGACAGTATTTTCAGGTTTTCTTGAAAAATACTGAACCGATTTCAAAATTTCAAAAAATAGGACCAACTTGGGCACAAACCTGATCTAATAACGTTTGAATTATTAAAGACATACATAAAAAAAAACATACATACAGCCGAACAGAGAACCTCCTCCTCTTTAGAAGTCGGTTAAAAAAAAAAAAAACGATTTGGATTATTTAAAAAATATGTTTCATTTACACCTACCTAATTTATCATACTGTAAAGTTTCGTCTACGGAGGATTTACTGTGGGGGTCAACTACCTTCCTTTACTATTAGTCGTGGTCGGAGAGAGGTGGCCGTGTAGTGCGCTCGGTCATTTATCTATAGTGTGGAATTGGGACTGTCCCGTATCCGATTAATTTTAATACAGACCGCCTAACTGACTGACATACGTAAGCTCTATATAAAACGTGACAAACCAAACTACTTTTTCAGTTTTAGAAAAATAAGTCGAATTGTCGTTTAACTAAAGTTGTCGCACTAAAAATAACTAGCACTAATAAAAGCCTAAAACTGTCAGTTAAAATAATAATTACCTACTAATTGTCAAGTTCTAAAATAATTATCACCACACCAAACAGCACCACAACCATCTGTCAAATCACAGTTTACATTTTTGTCTATGCCGTCTACGACTACATAAAGCGAATTTTTTGATGATAAAATTGAAAATTCAGGTACGTAGTTGTACATTATTTTATGAAAGGTTTTTATGATGGTCATAAAAGAAACAAAACGGTATTCATAATCTATTTTATTTCATTTTATTCATTATTAAGAAGCTAGGACATTCACTTTATAATATAAGATCAAACGAACTTCTAGAAGTGAAGTTCGATCGATATTATATGAGTCGCTTCATACGAAAGATATAAATAAATATATAATTATTTATGGTTTACTTGTAGTACCTTCCAGGTACCGGCAGATTCGCACTATTTTAAAGAGTATGAAAACTACTAGTTTTAGAAAAGTGTCTCACCACTTCCGGTAATTACGTCATCAACACCCCACCCTAGCTTACTTGGTCACTGGTCTTGTGATCGTACCTCATTCTTTTAGAGTTATCAATAAATTAGCAAAACTGACTAAAGGGTACAAAGGGGTGGGTGGGAAGCTTATATCTTTCGTATGAAGCGACTCATATAATATCGATCGAACTTCACTTCTAGAAGTTCGTTTGATCTTATATTATATTTCGTCGCTTCATACTCAGATATAAATAAATATATAATTATTTATGGTTTACTTGTAGATGTTTAGAGATATAAGAGAAGTTTTGCTAAACAATAGATTCTTGGAATATAATGTAATCAATTGAAAGCGTTATTATTCGATCATAATGTAGATAATTATTAATTATCTCAAAATTACAATAATGCAAGTGATTTGTTATTTGGAAAAAATAATAGTGAATTGATTATTATTATAAAATTATTATTAGAAATAAAAAATATTATTTCCCAAAATTTGTCAATTATAAAATCGAACAAATACATAAGACCTGTCCGTCCAGTCCGCTGTTCCTCCGATAGTGTCTCTCTATTCTAAAGAGACCCGCAGGAGCGAGATGGCAGACGTGGCTGCTTGTCGCCGGCCATGAGCACTGAAAACTAGTTAACTAGAAATTGAGGACTGATGTGTCAATCCCACGCTCGTCGGACAACCTTAGCTTGATCTACCGATCATATTTGATTGCGACCGACCGACGTGGCGGGCGCCTCTGTAAGGTTTTTATGAGTAAATAAGAGATAATGTATGTTAAATAATATACTACATAGGTATGAGATTATTCATGTTATTCGGCCTTGTGTCCCTGGTCACTGACCAATAGCCCTGTAGCATTACAGCCGGACATATATGTTTATGGTCATCAAAAAAAGGGAAATAGGTAAGAGAGTATATAACAATGATATTGTTCACGACCTGGAGCTGAGGTTTTAATTTAATAATATCTAAAATGGCAGTGAATTTTTCGATGTTTAGTTTATAAATATTTATAGTTTTAATGAAAAGTATTTTGGACTTCGTGGGTGTTACAAAGAACACTTAAGTCTTATTTTGTTGGCACAAAATAAAAAGTAGGTGTCTTCGGTAGGCACTCAGTTAGATTTACCTACCTAAGTATAGATTTTAATACCAATTTGAAATCTAATATATTATAAATCCCAATATTTTGGTCTAAGAGTTTTTTGAAAACTATTTTGTTAGCGTTTTACGTTTTCATCAGCTCCAATCAAGTTCGGTTTCCGTCAGTTCCTAATAGGGGCAAGGCAGATTGATAAGTGCTTAACAAACATTTATCAAATTGATCACTTATAAAAAGAATTACATCTTGAACTGTTATTATGATATGGATCAAGTTTTTGCCTGAAAAAAAAAATATTTCCCAAAGTTAAAGCTCGCTGAAAGTGAGGCCATCATCAGCTCTATTTGCGGCCGCCGCGCCGCGCGCCGCTAGTATTGCCTTCTGCATGAAGGCCGCGCGCAGACTGTGTGGTTTGTAAAGCTAAGCTACTGATGGTGCCTGTATTGAAACATTAAGTTTATTTCAGGTTTTAAAATGAACATATACTTAGTTGCTTAACTAAAATATGTTTTAGACTAAAACATATTTTAGAAGGGGCCAGAGTTGAGATGGCCACGTAGGAAAAAATAAAATGACGCAAGCATGGTCTTATTTAATTTTTGTTACTATCGTGAGTAGGTAAAATAGTTAAACGGAGGAAGAAATATTATATGTATAATATACTTTGATCTTGTTTCCATGACATGTAGGTACTTAATCTACAATTTGGCCGTGGTGTGGGAAGCAAAGAAATCAACCTAATTTGAAACCTCAATTAATATTGTGGTTATTGCAAAATGCAAGCTCAGATAATGAACACTCTGTGTAGTTCTCCATATTATTAATTAGCTCCGCTTTTATGTACGGATACGACATGTATGCTAACCATATGATTACGGTTATGGCACCACTGCCAAATTATCATAGATTAATTATTAAGATGAGGGCAATGCACCCAATAAGATTAAATTAACCATAAAATGAATGGATGTTGTATTATTTAAGCCTAACAATACTAAACAATTAGACTAGATTTTGGCAAATATTTTTGGTGTCAAAAAGACAGCTGAAATTGCTAGTTATGTGAAAATTTGAATGGTAATGGTCTTACAATTATTATATTAAAAAATTATGAAAATGTTTTGTAACCACCAGGATATATATTTTTATATTATCTCAGGAATATTTATTACGGTATCATGATCACTATTTCAGTATGACATTGCAAAGTAAAAAACTTTGTCTATCTTAAACTTTTGTGTGTAGCCATTGGCTTCAATAATACTTTGTAGCTGGGTAAACAGCTGTAATGTCCCAAAATTATTTGAAAATTTCTTTACATTGTAATTTGAATTTCTTTAATAGATGATACCTACGTACGTAGGTAGGTATCATATCTAATATAATTATGCAATTTAGTTTTTAATCAGTAGATATAGGGTCATGTATTGATATTAACATCAAAGTCTAAGAACTTGCACATCTGCATAATGTAGGCTCTAAGACACTCAACAAAGCATAATTTATTAGAAAGTTAAAGCTTTTTTGATGCTTAAACTTAATACAATACCATACGAATACATAAAATGTTTTCTAAATTAACACTTACCTCTTAAGGAAGTTTATCTTACTAGGACACGAACCTATTGAAAGCCCGATGGCATGCTTGACTGTCAAATTAAGAACTTGTATTAAGATAAATCAAATCATAAAAACTTTTAATTTTTAAATAATAACTAGCAAAAATTGCATTGTAAAAATGCTAAAATCTCAAAAATAATGTTTAATAATCTCATTATTTTTTGATACTTACAGGGACAAATAAATAAATAAGCTTATGTCCAATCAATGTTACAGATTATATGTTGTGTTACCAGCTTATCAGTCAGCAGTTTATCTGCAGTTTGATAATTTTCCATCTTAAATTGATGTTTAAGATGTTAAGTAAAGTTGTGCTTAGTTTAAACTAATCTAAAGTAATAAACTGGCCAGATGCTTTAAATTAAACATTATTTTGTCATTATTAAAATTACTAAGTAAAGGACAAAATATAAAGAAAATGATCTTTACCCAGTTAACATTTTTGAATTGCTCCCAATTCTAATCATATCAGATTTCATATAATATGTAAATATAATAAAATCATGTTCTGTCTATAGAACACTATATAAACATTTGGTAACTTTATCAGCAAAGGGCAAAACCCCATTTTAGTGCAACCTTTACTATTAATATTGGCTATTTCAAATAAGCCAATAAGTATTTAAGTATAAATGCAGCCAGCATGTACCTTATTTAGGATGATGTGTGGGGCCTTGGATGCACTCTATCGACGCTGCGATGGCGGAGGCTGTAGAGTTGTTCGACTAAGCCTCTGGCTGCTCCGGTTGTTGTAGCGGCTTGCTAGCGGTCCCTGGACGCCTCCTCGCCCCCCCCCCCCTTTTTCGCCGAGCGAAAATTAGGCAGTGGCTGGCCCAGTTGACCTGGTTGCTATTTATGGCACGGCCTGAAGTGAGTCGATGCGTTCACATTATATTTGTGGCTTTGGATTGTAACCCCGACTTTTGCTGGCTTTAGCTTTAGTTTTATCGAACAACCTGGTACCGAAAAGTTCGACTTTTCTATAAATCTTGGATAACTTGCGATTCTTGCTAAACTGATTTATCCAGGTTAGGCATTATATATTTTACAATGGAGGTTGCTGAAGAGGCGACATTTAATGACAGTTACATTGCTCGCTTTTTATTAAGGCGGTCATCGCCTGGCTTTACACGGAAATGTCTGAGCCCAGTTGTTGTTGGCTAGGTCAGACTCTGGCATGACAACAGAAATCTTAATTATAATTTAAAGATTAGGGAGGTTAGCTACAATACCCTCTACAAACGCAGGTGCGTCATTATTAGCTCTTTGCATCTATGGATGCAAAGCATCTCTTTCTACCGGAGGAGATGGAGCCATTTGCAAAAGTTGTTCGAGTGTCGGGGATGCAGTTACAGCTAAAATGTTTTTGTAACTGTTCTGTTCTTTTGTGTTCTGTTCGGTTGGAAATGAAGTAAGACAAGCTCCTCTAAATCGGAGTACTCAAAATAGCCGTTAGTCGTACATGAAGGCACAAGTGCCTAATCAAAATCTGTCAAACAGATCAGTGTTTACACGCCACGCGTTGACCCGCAGTCAACCCCTAGGCGGCAACTAAGCCATTGTGTTAGCTCGCAGCTAACCCCTAGGCAAAATTTGCTACATGTGTTAACTCACGGTTAACCCCGAGCATGGATAAAACAAAACGGGAGCCCCACCGCGCATGTGTCGCGGTGTTTAAGTAAACCCCATATTGTGTTGACCCGCAGTCAACCCCTAGGCGGTATTTTAGATAGATATTAATTATTAATAGTTTATGTTAACCATTGTTTTAGCTCACAGATAATCTTTAGGCAAAATTATGCTATTTGTGTTAACTCACGGTTAACCCCTAGCATAGACACTCATTATAAAGTAAAGTTTCACTAACCTTGTAAAAGTTTGAACCGAACTTTCTTCATGATAATAATTTTTCTTTTCGTTGTATTTCAAATTCGTATAAAATACTTTTTTAGTAGACTGTAGATAGATATACAACACTTTGGCGTGGTGAGTGAGACGTGCGAACACTGCCGCGCACCAAAAAAGAATGAGGTACGATCACAAGACCAGTGACCAAGTAAGCTAGGGTGGGGTGTTGATGACGTAATTACCGGAAGTGGTGAGACACTTTTCTAAAACTAGTAGTTTTCATACTCTTTAAAATAGTGCGAATCTGCCGGTACCTGGAAGGTACTACAAGTAAACCATAAATAATTATATATTTATTTATATCTGAGTATGAAGCGACGAAATATAATAGATATTTGTTGATGTTACAAACACACAAAATTAATATAATTTTTATAAGGTTATTATTCCATTAGCAATCTTTCAAAGTAACGTACAAAACGAACCATCCTTGCAACCAAACAATTTTACAGTAGCACCAAAATATACTTATACAGTAGATGAAACGATTTTTAAATGACAAAACTTAAACGAGTGATTTATCGTTGAAAATTAGCGAGATTGGGCTAGTTGGGAAGTATTTTTAACCGACTTCCAAAAAAGGAGGAGGTTCTATGTTCGTCTGTATATTTGTTTTTTTTTGTGTATGTCCACCGATTACTCGAAGACGGCTGGACCGATTGAAATGATTCAAACGTTATTACAATAGGTAAACTCCCAAGTTGGTCCCATTTTTTAAAATTTGGAATGGAATCGATGATAATGGTCGTATTACTTCTTTGTTTATGAACTGAATAAGATAATTATTTTTTTGTTGGAAGAGGGATATCAGTGTATAGTTTTTTAACCGAATTAAAAAAGGAGGTTCTCAGTTTGACCCGTATTTAAGTATGTTTCTCCGCGATTATCTTACGTTTGGCTGAGCCGATTTTTCTATATATATAATATACCTTACCTACAAGGTAACACTAAAAATAAAAGGTAAGGTAGGTACACTAAAAATAAAAAAATAAAAAATTGTTTAAAAAAACAAAAAACCGACTTCAAAAAACCTACATCTAAAAAGCAAGAAATAATATTCGTAATAATAAAAATACGTCTATTGAAGTCGGGTGGGGCTTTTAGAATAAAAAAAAGGAATTTGTACTCCAGCCCCACCCGACTTCAATAGACGTGTTTTTATTATTACGAATTTATTAATTATTATTTCTTGCTTTTTAGATGTAGGTTTTTTGAAGTCGGTTTTTTGTTTTTTTTAACAATTTTTTGAATACGACGAACGGCGCTTCTGTCTGGATTATATTTTGTGGTGTAAAGTAGCTCAGTGAATACTTTTTTAAGCACTTTGCCACACCAACTAGAAGTCTGCTTCAGTTAGCCGAACTATACTATGAAATCAATAGGAACGTGAAATAAAACACTTTTAACGGATACTAGCGCGGTTTTATTGAAAGTACTTTGGTAATTAGTTGGTATTTGGTTTGATTTTTTATTTTCCCGACGTTTCGGCACCTTTGCAGCTGCCGTGGTCACGGGGGACTAAAGCTACTTGTGAGCCTACCCTCAGCGGTGAATTTTTTTTTAAGACGTTCAGAAATTAAAATTTTAACAATTTTTTAATTGGTTTAAGTTTTGGTTTGGTTTTTATTTAATTTAATATGCTAAAAAGAGAGAATCTACTGAAACTACTACCATTTCATAAAATTGGGAGGCCCCTCCAAGAAAGAAATGGCGAAAGAAAACTTGGAGAGGAAGGCCGACCTAAGTAAGCTTGAGAAGTGAATATGTCAATAGGAACGTAATAATTGGCTCAAAATGGTAATAAAATGTTTAGCTATTTCTGACTGACGTTAACTCTTCATTTAGAAACAGCCCTAAGTCCTTCTATGCACACCAACAACAGGCATAACAGTTTCCTTATTAGAGCTTGTTCCGCCATTAATAACGCCGACGCCAATATTGATTTATTTTTTAACAGCATCACGACTGTTATTAAGTTATTGTTTAAAATTTAAAATTTAGTTTAATGTTACTATTTTACGGACCTGTCCTTTCTGGGCTACGATTACCTACTTTACGATCAATTTCTTTTGAATTCTACATGTGGTAGCTTGTCAATAGCTTTTAGTTATATATATTTGTTGTTATCTGTATGTTTATAAGCTGTTAGCTATCCATAAACGATAAATAAAATAAGTCACGAAACGTTGTTTAAATCTAGTCACTTTGTTTACGGGATCTCTCCACTAAAGGGAGTTGGGAGTCATTTCGCAGATGAAGGGCAGTGGCAGGCTGCAAGAGACGTCGTTCAGAAGGACTGGTTTCCCGTTGCGAAAAATGCTGCCGCAGTTCTCGTGAGCGTTGTTGGGCTCACCAGGAGCCCAGTGGGAGTAGCCAGCTTCATCCAGAGTCTGACCTGTAAACAACAGTAGAGTAGGTAAAAAAATAGTCCTATTCATCCATCCATAAAGACACGAGAAACAGTTCACGTTTTTGGATTATCGAACTCGATATGCCCTTTTTCGTTGTCAATCTGCATATCGGTACCGTATTTTATTTAATGACATCACAAAAATGCCTCAGTATGTTTAATCTACACATGAACTTACAATTAGCTGTGTCTGGTCTATGTCTACTATATGGAAAACTACTTGGTTTAATTTGACAGTAGATTTCTACAACAATTATACAATACTGAAATATTTTAGCATGTCGTTATTTATTTTTCGATTGTAATCTATTTTGATGTCCATATGTATAATAAAATACAATAATTGATACAATATTCACTCCACTTTGTAGAAATCTATAGCGTCTGAAATGTTTCAGCCTAAATTTTTGAAGGTAAAAGATTTAAGACAAAGATAAAAGACATTCATTAAACTCAAACTCAAATATTTTTTCAGTCTCGGCTATTACAAGCACACTATAATATCTTGGCTATTACAAACACGCATCTTTTTTATAGAGCGAATATTGATAAACTTTTGACAGTTAACTGGAGTCGGTTCCTGGAGACTGATTACAATTGCAGAAATCTTTGAAAAGAAATGGCGCAGAAGATCTTACCATGGCCAGTCAATCGTATTATGGTGTGGTCGGACTAGTCTCTGAAGCATATCTGTACATATACCTATATTATAACTGTCCATGGAGGTTTGAGACACATTTGAGATTAGATGTGGCGGCAACATGCCTGCGTGACACTTAAATTGAGTAGACTTTATTTCGGTGAGAGAAACATTAAGCGGAAATATGATGCTCTCGGACGATCACCTTGATTGTAAGATAAAAGTTAGGTTTAAATTAATTTAAATTTGGACTAGATCGGCCATTACTTTCGAGAATCTCCGAAGAAGAATCTTTGCCGTAGCGCAGCTGCAGTCGTCATCGGTGCAAACACAAACACCCAGTTCCGGTTATAAAGTGTAGTAAAGGAAGGTAGTGGACCCCCACAGTAAATCCTCAGTAGACGAAACTTTACAGTATGATAAAGTATCATAAATTAAACATATTTTTCAGATAATCCAAATCGATATTCTATTGTTTTTAGATATTTGTACATAGGTTTTTTGGTTCATACTATATTACATCCCTGCAAAGTTTCATCAACTGAGGATTTCATGTTGGGGTCTACAAAAGACCTCATCATTTCCTACATAGTATAGATTTTATATCTACTCACCATGAATTGTAAACCATATTCGTTCTCCCATGTCATAAAATCCAACGTAGGCGGTGTCTTTGTATGGGGTGACGATCGTGGCGGCTGGGTTTATGGCGAAGATGGCGTTAATGACCTGAGCTTCAGTGTCATTGTTGATGATAGCCAGGTGTCCACCCTCGGCCATGCAAGTCATGAAGGCCCTTCTCCAGGTGAGACCGACGCGATGGAACTTGTAACAGCTGCCGGTGCTGACAACTAACTTGTATCCTAAAATAGGCAAGGGTTGTTTTAATCACGGTTATTTCTACTAATGTTTCTGCAACAGTGTTAAAAATATTATTTGCACGGTATTACTTGAGTGTGTAGCCGGAGAATTATTAGCTTAGCTATGTTTAGCATGTCGGACAATAATTTATAAAAATAGTGTCATTCTCTATTCATTCACAGCACAGCTCTTCTATAATAATAAAATTTAACAATAATTGGTTGAATCAACCATGATGGTAACTTTAGGAAATGCCATATCCAATGGGTTGCCAAAACAAATTATACAAATGTATTTGCATTTTGCATTAATAACTCAAATCACTGACCCATATCGACAGTTCCACATGGTGTCATAACAGGGACATTGGTCTTCTTCCTGTAGCAAATGTATGGGTAAGTGTCGTTGCACTGGACGTCAGCCAGGGCTTCGTTCTGGAGCATGACGGTGCAATCTTCGCTGTTCTTGTAGTTGTCCGGCTCACTTGGAGCCCAAGTCACTGGTATACTAGCTATGGGAACTCCTGAAATATTAAATAAGAACATTAAATAAAATTTAATATTTAAAAATATAGGTAATTATGTTATTGGTCTATCTTCATTTATTTGGAATGTAAGTGTAGTTAGCCAAGTCTATTTTACATATTGCTTTATTTGTGGGATTGTGGGCATCGGCACCAGTGAAGATCCAAAAAATCATACCTTCGACGGAGGCGTAATCTCCTTTGGAGAAGATGGCATGTATTCCCGTGAAGATCCCACAGTTGTCACCTTTTGCTTCGTGCAACTTCACCATGGCTTTCCGCAAGGCATCATTCAATGGGGATGCCAGGACAGCACCTAAAGAAATCGAGAAATTAGGCCGTTGTCTTATAGACTGAGCTCCTAGATTCCCGTTGAGGGTTTACTTATATGCCTATGGGTGGGGTCGGACTCATTTCAATGGCACGCGCAACCCTAATGACTGACGTCACTGACGCGTTTTACGATCCTGCGTGCCACGAACGTTCTCATGGACTATATGGTAGATCACAGTGAAATACGATACGCATGAATTAGGAAATATTTTAGAGAAATTAATCGCGCCTTGCGTTGCGAAGTTTTTGTTGTTATATCTTGTACCGCCTGCGCCTACCTTCGGCATGGCATCTCATGAAGGCTGAGGTGAAGGTGTCGGGTACCCGGTGGAACTTCAGCCATCCTTCTGCTTCCTGGCTGTACGTGTAGTCGGACCGGAAGTGACTGCCCTCTGTCAAGAATAACAACGAATAAACTTACACTATTGATTGAAACGAAGAATAAATAAAGTTGCATGTAAAAATCCCGCTGGTAATTAAAATGATTGTTTGTGTAACCCATGTATTTATACGATAACGGCCATAACACTGGCAATACGCATCATAAACATGTTTTCTTATACAGGGTTATTTGTAAAACACCAACAACCTCGCAGGTAACATCGTATACCTACAACAACATTTTGTTCTACGACATTTCCAAAAACAAAAAACCGACTTCTTAAAACCTGCCTCTAAAAAAAGCAAGAAATATTATACAAATCATTAGATACGCATTATCATTGTTATAATAAAACACGTCTATTAAAGTCGGGTGGGGCTGGAGTACATCTTCCTTTTTTATTCTAAAAGCCTCACCCGACTTCAATTGACGTGTTTTATTATAACAATGATAATGCGTATCTAATGATTTGTATATTATTTCTTGCTTTTTTTAGAGGCAGGTTTTAAGAAGTCGGTTTTTTGTTTTTTAAACAATTTTTTTATTTTTAGTGTAAGTACCTTCTGTATTAGGTAGTGTAGGTATATTATTTAGGTAGAAAAATCGGCTCAGCCAAACGTGAGATAATCGCGGAGAAACATACATACATACAAACTGAATACCTCCTTTTTTTGAAGTCGGTTAAAAAGACTACACAAAGGTATCCCTTCCCCAACAAAAAAAATCATCTAATTCGGTTCATAAGTAACACAAAATTGTCAAATTAATTGATTTAATATCATAGTATTTTCAGGATCACTTGTAAACTACTGAACCGATTTGAAAAAAAAATAAATGGGACCATCTCGCAAGAAAACTCAATCGAACAAAAAAAGAATTATCTAAATCGGTCCATAAATGTCGAAGATACGCGCGAACAACGATAAAAAAAAAAAAAAAACATACAATCGAATTGAGAACCTCCTCCTTTTGATGAAGTCGGTTAAAAACAGAAAAAAATACTGTTCATACAAAACTCGATCAGCTGATCGGACATTTGTATAGAGTCGTTTTTTTGTCTGTTTTCGGAAAAGTCGAATAACAAAAATGTTGTTGATTATGATGATAGTAATCTACTCCTCCGAGGTTTTTGGTGTTTTACAACTCGAAAAGAAACGAAAATGTTTTGAATAAGAATAATAAAGCGATAGATAAGTACTTACCGACCAACGAAAACAGAAAGATTACACTGATTAACATAATAAAATTGAATAATAATTGTAATTTCATCATTTCGCACGTCGAATAATAAAGACTAGATTATACAAAATATTTTTTAATTGTTTAAAAACGATTGAAGTCAACTTGCATATATGAGTGGCAAAAACTACACTGTTTATATAAACGTATCACGTGCCTTTATAGGGATCGCTATCACAGGCACGATACTGTAGTGCAAAAATTAACCACTAGTGGTTTTCAAATAATCAGTATAACTATTTATCGTGGGAATCATTTAAAACGGAATAAAAATTTACATTTTTTGCGATACACACGTATTATCAACTTTGTAAAAAAAAATAAAATAATAATTGATAAATATTAAAAGAGCAACAAGAACAACACAGCTATTGAAATAAATACCTACATTAAATAAGGCAAAAATGACAAATTCATAACAAGTCAATGAGAAAATTAAATAATTAAGATAAAAACAAAACAAACATAACCAAACTAAAATTTGTCACGTAGAAATGAGTTTACAGAATAGTAACATTTTTCAAGTAATAAATTGTGAACCAATGTGACTAAACCGATTTCGCTAATTCTTTTTTGTTGTGTTTGTTATTATCAGGAGATGGTTCTTATGAAAGAAAAAATTAAGAAAATTGCGGGAAAATTTAAGAAAACTTACTTTTACACCATATTATTATTAAATTATTTTGGACATAAAAACTTTTTTAATGTAACTTTATGTATGACGTTAGAAAATTTTAGAATAAGAATAATTATTTTTCACTTCTCATGCTCGTAAAGTTCGTCATTATGTTGGGTATAGGCTGCATAAAATCGATTTTCATGCTCTAGTTAAAGCATAAAGTAAAATCTTCGTCTAAGTTTAGACTCTAAGACAAAGGTCGTCAGGTAAACAGCCACACGCAATTAAACTTCGTAAAACAAACATGTTATTTTCTTCATTTTTATACATAATCCATGTTTAATACTTTTTAAATTTTTGAAACCTTGAAGAATTTTTTTTTTCATTTTTTTGAATCAAATGAAAGGCCTTGGTAAGCGCTAAAATTATAATAATATAATTTGTCACTAAAATTGAACAAAAAACATTTTTTTTTAATTATGGGTATCAAATGAAAGGTTGAAAATGAGCACGTTCCAAAATTTTATAATTTGTCACTAAAATTGAACAAAAAAAAAATTATTTTTCCATTTTTTTAATATGGATATCAAATGATAGGTCTTGATGAGCACATTCCAAAATTATATAATTCGTTACTAAATTTTAAGAAAAATATTTTTTTTATTTATATATTTTTAGGTTATTATTCCATTTACAGTAGTACAAATCTCTCTATTAAAGGGAGTCTGGAGTCATTTCGCAGATGAAGGCCAGCGGCAGTTCGCAAGGCACGTCGTTCAGGAGGCCTAGGCCTGGTTTATCGTTGGGGGCGATGCCGATGCTGCCGCAGTTCTCGTCGCCGTAACCAGCAATCTGAAGGTTGTTGGGCGTACCAGGAGACCAATGGTCGTAGCCGGCTTCTTCCAGAGTCTGACCTGTAAACAATATTAGAGTATGTCTAAGTACTTTAAAAAAATTCACAGATCTCGTGCCTTTCACGACCTTCTGGTACATTGAAAATGAATTAAACAAAACAAAATTTATTTGTAAATATTTCCTTTTTAATCAATTCTTAGACATTACAATAGACATTAATGTTTTATTGAAAGGTAACTTAAGTACTATAGCTAAAACATATAAGAATTTCTACACAAAATAACCTAATAAAAAATCTAATCAAAATCAAATGCAGCCCGATATCTTTGGCAGCCCGCGACCGTGAGACTCGGCGTGCGATAACATTTAAACCCACATCTTATTGCAATTGCAAACCATGTTTACCTAGGCATCATCTTCACACTCTTTCAGAGACCGTTCTAAAAATTCATTTGGAAATTGGAATCGTAGCGGACACATGCCAGATCGAGTAATTTTGAATCTCAAAATTGAAATAACTGCAACCCACGATTAAATATTTTATTTCCTTTTCTATATCTAATTAAGTACCTATATGAGTAAGTAAGTAACTACAACCTCTATTCTATTCAACTTTTGCTCAAGATACGCTTATTATGTGAGCTTATTAAAGAAAGAATATTTCAATTCGTTGCGCTTATACACAAAAAAGTGCCGAGGGTACCACGAAATACCACGGAGCAGCAATGCTCAGGAAAGGGGAATATATAAATGCACTTTAAAAATAATGTAACACACTTTAAAATGTTTAGCTTCAAAATTTATTGAACGAACTATAAAAATAATGGTTGCCACTATAAATATGCTAAGCTTTAAAATTAATACTTTGCACTATACAATTTAATTGCTTAGCTTTAAAATTAATACTTTGCACCATACAAATTAATTTTATTACTTTAGTGCTGGTAAACAGACGACTAGGTGCGACGACGAGCGGGCGCAGCGAGAGAGGAGCCGAGGAGGACGTTAGGTTCCATTGTGACCAACAACGCCAGAACCGGCCTGCTGGCGTGTAGGTATGCATTATGCTACAAGTTGTCATCTTCTTGCCTTCTCATTCTCATTCTCATTTTAACAGTGGTCAGTCTGACATGGTTGGACAGCAATGATATTAAACATTTAATATCATTGGTTGGACAGAAACTAAATGGTTTTGGAGTTGGGACAGTTATAGTGCAAACCATTATTTATTGTAGTGATAGTATTAAATTATAGATCTATCATTATTTTAAAGTGATGATATACAATTTTATAGCTGGTTTCATCAAATTTAAAGTGCTCTTAAATACATCCCCTTTGGAAATACCAAAACAATAGAAACAGATGCGCCGAAATAGTTTTTTCAATGCCCTCGTGCAAGACACAGCCCCGGCTTGCCTTTTGCATAATAATTATAGAGAAATGTTAACGTTATTAAATAATTATTATATATTTAATAAATAAATGGTATCGTGTTCTTCGTACAAAAAGAGTTTTAATTATACCAATATGATACTAAAATTTGGCAATGTAAGTACTAAAATTATACAATATCATTCCGCAGAGCCTCAACTATACCAATTTAGTACTGAAAATACTAAAAACTGTCACACTGGCAAGCATGATGCTCGCAGCGCGCACCCGTTTATAGCAACGCCAAGCTCCTTCTTTTCAAACGTATAAATAAAACTCTAATACTTCAGGATATTAATATATAAATATATAAAAGTTACCCTTCTCTAGAATGTAATCCTGGTACTTATTTTTTTTTAACAATCCTTTAGTTTTTCTATTTATAAAAATTGGTGTGACCCTGGTAAGTACCTACTTAAAATTTGAAATTATTATTTTCCATACTTTTTACATCAGGTTTTTCTAGATTTATGTAATCCCGTTACTTTGTTAAAATAATTGTTTATCAATGCTTTAGTTATTTATCCTATTCATAAAAATCGACGGTGGTTGAATTAGGTGGACCAATTGTTGATTTTTCTGCAGTCCATACGAAAACACCTTGGTGGCGAGTTTAAACTAGAGTAAAATAATAAAAGGAAATTTATTTATTTATGCGAGCGGTGATGGCGAGTTTACACATGCTTGACTGTGAATAACTGTGGGGGCGAGTTTACAATAACCCTTTTTATTTATTTAATCAAAGACTTACCGTGAATTGTAAACCATAATCTATCTCCAATGTCATAAAATCCTATGGAGGCGACGTTTTTATATTGGGAGACGATTGTATCGGGTGGGGTTTTGGTGTAAAGGTCCTTGAGGACCTGAGCTTCAGCAGCATTGTTGATGATAGCCAGGTATCCCCCCTCAGCCATGCAAGTCATGTAGGCCTTTCTCCAGGTGATACCGACGCGATGGACCTTGTAACAGCTGCCGGTGCTGACATAAAAGTTGTATCCTAAAATATGCAAGGGTTATTTTAAATCACGGATATTGTGATTGTGACTACTGTGACATATCTGCGAAAGTGATGATGTCTGTGCAAAAGTTATATTATTATTATTATTATTATTATTTATTTTCAGACAACAAGATCCATTTGTTAGTTATAGAGTTGCTAAATGGAAACGAATCTTATGTGTTGAGGCGTCTCAGCTTAGTTCTGTTACATCATTTCTCTTTCCACCCTGCTCTCCTAGGTGCTTTACTTTAATCATTCCTAGGTGATTGCTACCATTATATACGCCAGCTGCACGCTTTGTCTTTCTTGCAAGCTTCTAAGCACAAATCAGTATGCAGTTTAGCGTGTGCAAGTGGACGGGAAGATGGTATTTGGTGCAAATCCAAAATATTATTTGCACGGTATTACTTGAGCGTGTAGCCGGAGAAGCTTCGCTGTGTTTAGCGTGTCGGATAATTTATTGACCGAGCGAGCACGAAGTGCGTGCGAAGCGTCTCTGCTTCAGCTTGGGAAAAAAATCTTTCGTATGTCCGGCTGTATGTTCTCCTCTACAAAGGTCGCATTTCTCAACCGATTTTCGTGAAATTTTGTAAGCAGGTTTGATAATTACTTATTATATATTTTTTTTTGGCCAAGCCAAAATTTTCGAAATTTATTAAAAAAATCACATAGAAGTGCCATCTAGCTGCGAACATACCTACCAAATAATATACTAAACAGCACATACGAGTACCAACCTATTATGTGCTTTGAAAACTGTTCTTGATATAATCTTTCGGCTTTGACAGCACGCTAATCTGTATTCACTTGGCATTTTATCTATCTTGTATATGGATATAGAAATAAAAGTACAAAGCCAAAATAGATCGAAATATTTATTTCAGCCAGTCACATAAACAAAAACCTCATGAGCAGTGTGGGAAAAAGGGGTGGCGACATCCTATAGATTATTAAATTTGAGATTTTTGCATTCACAATGCTATTTTTATACAATACTAAATAATATACTAGAAAAAATACGACTCGCACCAGATCAATACTCAGACGGGAATCGAACCCGCAGCCTTTGGATATCCGGTCCAATGCTCTGACCGCTGAGCTACCGAGTCACTAGTGACATCGTCGAATTTCTTCTAGTATATCCTACTCTTTATACTAGTATATTAATTCCTCACATTGGTGAAATAACGCTGGCTTGCAGCGTAAGAGTAGGATATACTAGAAGAAATTCGACGATGTCACTAGTGACTCGGTAGCTCAGGTCGCGGGTTCGGTTCCCGTCTGAGTATTGATCTGGTGCGAGTCGTATTTTTTCTAGTATATTATTTAGTATCCTATAGATTATTTATTAGCTCACGGAGCCACTTGTAATATTTGGTGTAATCAACCTTGATGGTTACCTTACGAAATTGGAAGCAAAAATGAAATTATACAAATAGCTTTTGTTTTTGCATTAATATAACTTACCCATATCGACAGTTCTACATGGTGCCATAACACGGGCATTGGTCTTCTCCCTATAGCAAATATATGGGTAAGTGTCGTTGCACTGGACGTCAGCCAGGGTTCCGTTCTGGAGCATGACGGTGCAATCTTCGCTGTTCTTGTAGTTGTCCGGCTCACTTGGAGCCCAAGTCAGTGGTATCCTAGCTATGGGAACTCCTGCAATATCATATTTGAATAGATATTAAAGATGTTAGTTAGAGTGATTAAAAAGATATTTGAACAAGTGACCAAAGTAGTCTAGATAAAACGCAGTGATTACTTGCTCAGTGGTCTTGGATTCTAGGTACAGACTCCTGAGCAGTGAGCGATTTAAAGGCACGAGACAGAACAAAAAGTAAAATTTGGTCTCGTGTTAAATATTCAACTTTTCTCCTCTACCAGCGAGAAAATTTTCACGTCACTTTCCCGGTAAAAAGCTAAATTTAGCATCAGAAACTTTTTCTCTCAACTCTTTTGGAGTTAGACAACTACCTATCTCCATCGCTGGACGCAGTCATTTTTTGTACGATTAATATATACTTACACAAAAATAGTTCGATCAAACCTATGCTGAAAAATTGTATTCATAGAGTTAAGTACAACTATAATAATATTAAATCATTGTTTACACAAGTGCTAAAATTGTAAGAAATAACTATAGTTTTGGGTTTACTAATGTTTTCCCTAATTTTAAATGCAATAATTTCATTTGCCATAATTGCATATGCCATAAATTCATTAAACATAGGGCCGATTTTTCAATAGCCAGATAAAATGTCAGATAAATAACCGTCCAATAACTTTATCTGAGAAGTGTATCGAACGAATAAAGAGTTTCAATTTTTCAAAGCTCAGATAGCACTCTGTTAGCTATCTAACTGATTTTTGTAACTAACTAACTTTCTAACTAATTTCATTGGTCATAAACAATCAAATGACATATTGTTTTTATTACATAATTTTATTTGCCATACTCTTCATTTAAAATAATGTTATTATCCATAACAATGATTTTCCATAATACTTACTTATTACAATATTTGGCAAAACAAACCTTGTTATCTTTTATTTCAGCAAAGAAATAATGAAAGAAGCCAGCATAATTCATATTTATCAAAGAATTAATAAGATTTTGACCAATCAAGATAGAATAGAATAGAAGAAGAATAGAAAAATCTTTATTTGAGACAAAACAACTATTTTAAAATACATTGATGGTTACGATTTGTCCCAAATCGGTCCCAACTCAGATAATTAATTTATTATACTAATAGAAAATTTTTGAGAGCTTTGGCATTGAATCTCAATTTAAAACGACAAAATTGTGGAACTAAAATAAAATTGTTTACTCATATTTGATTTGTCCATCAACCATATTTAATGTCCCCACTGCAGCGTGGGGCACAGGCCTTCCGTATGGGTGGATATATTTATTTATAAAATATATTTATTTATATATTTGATTTATAAAATTATAATTAGCTTTAAGATTATACGATTTAGGTTTTTTTAATATTTAATTTTTAAAGATAATGAGTAGGTAAGCATGCAATTGCAATTGCATGCAGTGCAAGCAGGCATTCAGCATGCAAGCAAGCGTGTTGCATGCAAGCAGGCATGCAGCAGGCACGCAGCATGCAGCAGGCACGCAGCATGCAGCAGGCACGCAGCATGCAGCAGGCACGCAGCATGCAGCAGGCACGCAGCATGCAGCAGGCACGCAGCATGCAAGCAGGCATGCAGCAGTCATGCAGCATGCAAGCAGGTATGCAGCATGCAAGCAGGCATGCAGCATGCAAGTCAGGCATGCAGCATGCAAGCAGGCATGCAGCATACAAGCAGGCAAGCAGCAAGCAATCAGGCATGCAGCATGCAACATGCACGCAAGCATTAGGGAGCTCCGCTCGCTTCGCTCGCTCCGCTGCGAGTGGTCAAAACACTAACCTAACCTACTCGTAGTTGCATTAAAAGTTTTTCTTTATAGCGGGGGGCCACAGGCCCCCCGACCCCCCCAAGCAGGGGGGCCAGCCCCCCTGCACCCCCCGGCAAGCATTCTACATGCAAGCAGGCATGGAGCATACAAGCAGGCAAGCAGCATGCATGCAAGCATGCAGCATGCAGGCAGGCATGCAGTATGCAAGCAGGCATTCAGCATGCAACATGCATGCAAGCATTATGGAGCTTTGCTGCGAGTGGTCAAACAAAACACTAACCTAACCTACCAGTAGTGGTGGTTTATAACCCCTAGGTACGTTTAGGTGAAGAGATACGTTATAAGTTATGTATATTATGTCAATTATTGATTATGTCAAATAATATTTATAGGAACTAATCATTATGACACTTGTTATTATTTTATGGCAAATGAAAAGTATGGCTAACGGATTGTTATGTCATACGTTGTTAGTATAAAAGCCATTATTAAAAATAAATATTATGACCGAGGATCAATATGGCAAATGAAATTATTACAAATAAAATTATGATAAACGAAAGAATACCATAATTTTGATAATCTCGTACAACGAATCCTAACATATTATACAAACCTAAGTGGTTTCCTTTGTTAGCTATAGTGAATAAGTCTAATGTAAAAACATTTATGTGATAAATAAATAAATAAAAAAAAAAAGTAGATTCCCGTCGTTTTGTTTTACATTACTTTGTGTTTTTACTTATAAGTTATAATATAATGTATCTGATTTGTTAGTACCTATGTCCGGACGCAGTCAAGATCCACAAAAATCATACCTTCGACGGAGGCGTAATCTCCTTTGGAGAAGGTGGAATATATTCCCGTGAAGATCCCACAGTCGTCACCGCTTGCCTCGTGCAGCCTCATCATGGCTTTCCGCAAGGCTTCATTCAATGGGGATGCCAGGACAGCACCTAAGGAAATCGAGAAATTAGGCCGTTGTCTTAATAGAGTGATTAATATTAACGAAGTTAAGTTACAAAATATATTAATAAAACTAATATTGGAGAGAACTGGTGCCTGAACTAAGGTAGGGTCAGACCCCCCTGTCACCAGGCTCACTCTACCCTTTAAATTATAACTTATTTATGGACAAAGACATTGTTTTACACTGGGTGTTCATGTTCAGATTATAGGAATAATAGAGAGACTAGTTACAGGAAATAAAAAAAGTAATTACGAGTATATAAATTAATAAACTATCGAAAGCAAAATTACTTTAAGTTTTAGAATTATGTCGTCTAACTACATAATTATGCGCGTATTCATGAAATTATAAAACATTATGGTGTTATTGTACTTACATTTATTTGTATGGAGATTTTATTTTTCGGCATTATATTCATTTAGTTAGTAGATCACAGTAAAATACATTTGAATTAGTTATAATACCTTAGTGAAAACAATCACGCGTTGCGTCGCGAAGTGATTATAAAGATAATACTTAACTACAAAATCTGCTTAGTTTGGGCATAGTATTATTTAAACTGTGGTTTGGGACTGACCGATGTGAGTTGCCCAATTTTTTACATCTCAATTTTTTTTTGCCTTAGTATTTTATTGTTATATCTTGTACCGCCTACGCCTACCTTCGGCATGGCATCTCATGAAGGCTGAGGTGAAGGTGTCGGGTACCCGGTGGAACTTCAGCCATCCTTCTGCTTCCTGGCTGTATTTGTAGTCGAACCGGAAGTGACTGCTCTCTGTCAAGAAACATGGAATAAACTTACACTGTTGATTGAAACGAAGAATAAAATACGATAATGTCCAGGCAGTCTATATAATTTGAAACTCGAAAAGAAAAAAAAAAGTTTTGATTAAGAATAATAAAGCGATAGATAAATACTTACCGACCAATGAGAACAGAGAGATAACACTGATTAATATAATAAAATTATATAATAATTGTAATTTTATCATTTCGCACGCCGAATAATAAAGACAAGATAATAAAAAATATATTTATTACTTGTTTAAAAACTATTGAAGTAAACTTACATACATGAGTGGCAAAAACTGCACTGTTTACATAAACGTATCACGTCACGTACCTTTATAGGGATCACTATCACAGGCACGATACTGTAGTGCTAAAATTAACCACTAGTGGTTTTTCAAATAATCAGTACAACTATTTATCGTGGGAATCATTTAAAAAGGTATACCAATTTATATATTTTTTGCTATACATACGTACTATCAACTTTGTTTGTGGTAACAATTTAATAATGTGGTAGTAATTTAAGAATAAGAATAATTATTTTGGACCTTTAGTGATTATTTCCTCTGTGCATAGAATATTAAGTTTCTGTTTTGGACATGCGTGCTGCAAATATCATCAAAGAGGATGTAAAAAAACTGAATGCTCGTTAAATAATAATAATAATAATAATAAAATAATAAAATTCATTATTACAGACACGAGATCCATATCAATATCAATACAAACACAACCACAATTAAAATAAAATAAAAATAATAAAAATTTATAAAAAAGCATTAATGGGTAATTTTTACCCAGTGTCTATACATATCAGTCGTCATTAGTCTTTCCGCCAAACTCGTGACAATTTTGTTAAAAGCAGATGCTTCGGGTCTGAGTTATTTTATTGATAAAATACAATTAGGTAAAAAAAAAAACTTGTTTCGTATAAAAAGGATCTAAGAAAACTGAATTTCTTAGTGCTCATAACGGTTAGTTCAGAGCCATCACGCCTAATATTAAAAGTTCAATTTAATATGGAGTTTTGGATAGTTTGGATCAAATATAATCGGCCTTACCACAAAAGATCTTAAAACACTGTTTAGCTAAAACACTGTTTAAGTGTGATGCTGTCTCTTTAAAATAATTTTGTCATAAAAGTGACAGCATCACATTTAAACAGTGTTTTAGCTAAATACTTGTTAAATACTGTAATATTTATGATGGTTATAAAAGAAACAAAACGGTTTTCATAACATAATATTTTATTTTATTCATTATTATGAAGCTAGGACATTCACTTTATTATTATTTTTTGATGTTTCAAACACACAAAATTAATATAATTATTTTTAGGTTATTATTCCATTTTGTTTGTAACCTTTGAGAAAGCAAAAGCAGCACCCTTGCAACCAAACGATTTACAGTAGTACAAAAATATATACAGTAGACAGAAAACCAATGGGACAAATCATGATATTACGAACCTACTATACTCCCTCCACATGCACAGGCCCGGCCTGCAGGATCGACGTAGAGGCGCGGCCTCCCGTACACGTAGAGATTTGGCCGGAAGCCGCGCCTCTACGTTCGATCCTTCAGGCCGGGCCTGTACGTGTACATGTGTGGGTCCATTACAAACAATATCGGACCAAACCAGGGGCTCAATCGCGCTAATTTTGAACGATAAAACCAAAACGGTTATATTTACCTTAAATTCTTTGGTCGTTAGAATTCTCAATTTAAATTGTCCAAGATTGGCATCCTAGGCTCTCTATAAGCATAGCTATCTAAATTTTAACAAATCTTAGCGAGTATTTTTCTGTAAACTAAACTAAAACGGTAACGATTTAGTTTTGGTTCTATCGTTGAAAATTAGCATATTTTTTAGATTGGGCCTAAGCCTTAGCAACTTCTATCGCAACAAAACAAAGTATTTTTGAATACGACGAACGGCGCTTCTGTCTCTAGATTATATTTTGTGGTTCTCAGAAGTAGCAGAACACTTTTTTTAAGCACTTTGCCACACCAACTAGAAGTCTGCTTCGGTTAGCTGAACCCTACTATGAAAGCAACAGGAACGTAAATTGGCTCGGTAATACAATGTTTAGCTACTTCTGACTGAGACGTTAACTCCTTATTTAGAAACAGTCCTAAGTGACGAAATGTTGTTTGAATCTAGTCACTTTGTTAACGGGATCTCTCTATTAAAGGGAGTCTGGAGTCATTTCGCAGATGAAGGCCAGCGGCAGGTCGCAAGGCACGTCGTTCAGAAGACCTGGTTTATCGTTGAGGATGATGCTGCCGCAGTTCTCGTCACCGTAACCAGCGATCTGAAGGTTGTTGGGCGTACCAGGACACCAATGATCGTAGCCGGCTTCTTCCAGAGTCTGACCTGTAAACAATATTAGAGTTCGTCTAAGTACTTTAAAAAAAATCACAGATCTCGTGCCTTTCACGACCTTCTGGTATATTGAAAATGAATTAAACAAAACAAAATTTACTTGTAAATATTTCCTTTTTAATCAATTGTTAGACATTACAATAGACATTAATGTTTTATTGAAAGGTAACTTAAGTACTATAGCTAAAACATCTAATAATTTCTACACAGAAATAACCTAAAAAAATCTAATCAAAATCAAATGCAGCCCATAACTTTATGATGCAGCCCGAATACCGCGAGACTTCGGCGGCAGCGTCGACTTCATCATCACTCGAATGTGCGATAACATTTTAACCCACATCTTATTGCATTGCAAACCATGTTTACCTAGGCATCATCTTCACACTCTTTCAGAGACATAACACAGACTAAAAATTCATTTGGAAATTGGAATCGTAGCGGACACATGCCAGATCGAGTAATTTTAAATCTCAAAATTGAAATAAATAACTGCAACCCACGAATATATTTTGGATCTCCTTTTCTATATTATCTAATTAATTACCTATTGAGTAAGTAAGTAACTACAACCTCTAATTTATTCAACTTTTGCACAAGATACGCTTATTATGTGAATATTTCAATTTCAATTCGTTTATCCGCTTACACAAAAAAGTACCGGTAAATGAGGAAAAGTGTATGAAAAAAAAAATATTTTTGTTAATATTTAAAAAAAAAACAAAACTAACTTAGTAGTTTTCAAAAGAACAATCATAGACAATTATATAACCTTCCAAATGTCATATCAAACATTGAAATTGATGCAGTAGAACTCGAGAAGTGAAGAAAAACTACACATGTTTGACTGTGAATAACTGTGGAGGCGAGTTTACAATAATCCTTTTTATTTATTTTCAACACACTTGCTCGTAAAGTTAGCCCTAATACATCGCTTTTAGGGCCATAAACCGAGCTATAACAAACGCGTGCAATAATATATAAAACACTAGTTCGTAATAGAATTAACCCTACAAAGTTAAATGAGTACCTTACTGCAAGTTCTATGCGAGTAAACAGGGCATTCCCAATTTAGCCGGGTAATACAGTTTTTTTTTGACAACAAAGAGGTTTTATGCTGCTGAAAATTCTTATACATTTTTGGAATAAATAAATGTGTAAGTCCTTAATTAAGTCAAATAAATATATAATTATTATCAAATTATTCATAATTCACAATATTTTGTTATAAAATATTAAAATATTTGCATTTTGTCACTTAAAATTATAATTTTGAAGTATTAGTAGTAGGCTGTATGCTCCTCACCCCTTTGTTCGCAAAATATTCTTGCGTTGGGCGTGTGAAAAAAAAAACAAAAAAAAACATGCGCGCCTTTTGCCATAATTATCATATTTTGTTTTTGCCATATTTGTTGCTGTGTGCTAAATTACTTTGTTTTTCCTCGCAAATGTGTTGAAAAACGTCGTATGAAACTCGTGAGCTCTTGCTTATTGCACACTCGGCTGAGTTACGCCCTCGCCTGCGGCTCGGGCTACAACCCACAGCCTTGTGTGCAATGAGCAACCTAAGCTAACTTGTCTCATAATGTACTATTAAAGACTCACCGTGAATTGTAAACCATAATCTATCTCCAATGTCATAAAATCCAATGGAGGCGACGTTTTTATATTGGGAGACGATTGTATCGGGTGGGGTTTTGGTGTAAAGGTCCTTGAGGACCTGAGCTTCAGCAGCATTGTTGATGATAGCCAGGTATCCCCCCTCAGCCATGCAAGTCATGTAGGCCTTTCTCCAGGTGATACCGACGCGATGGACCTTGTAACAGCTGCCGGTGCTGACATCTAACTTGTATCCTAAAATAGGCAAGGGTTATTTTAAGTCATGGTGATTGTGACTACTGTGACTAATATAATCATAATCACAATCATAATCATAATCAAAATCTTTATTTGCAAATAATCTGCGACAGTGATGATGTCTGTGCAAAAGTTATAGAGTTGCTATATGGAAACGAATCTTTATTTCTTTATTTCTTTATTTATACATTTGCACTACATGCGACTTAACTACTAGATCTTAAAGTAACTAATTATCGCATGCACCTTGACAGGCATAGCAATGTGGAAGAGAGGGGCAGACATTTAAATATTCCTATCATTAAAATATTCGTTAACAGAATAATAACATTTAGTTAGTAACAGTTGTTTTATTGAATTAATGAACTTATTGATTTTTGGTTCGGCTTTTAGATTTTCTGGTAATTTATTATAAATTTTTATTGACATCGGGTAAGGACCCGAACTATGTAAAGTTAAATTAGATGTAGTTTGCACAAGATTATTTTTATATCGCGGGACATTGTGACGAGGCGCGTCTATAGTTTTAATATAAAGATTTGGATGTTTCCTAACAAACTTGCACATTTCTAAAATGTATAAGCAAGGTAATGTTAAAATTTTTAAATTTTTAAAATGTGGTTTGCAGCTATCGGTTTGTTTTATATTTGCTAGTACTCGTATACATTTCTTTTGTGAGATTAAAAGATCTTTCGCATCTACACTATTACCCCATAATATGACCCCGTAGTTCAACCATGCATGCGCATAAGCATAGTAAGCAGCCACTGCGGTTTTTAAATTTGTAGATTTTTTTAATTCTCTTAGCGCGTATATAAATTGTGTTTTTTATTTTTTATTTTTAGAATGTGTGATTTCCAATTAATGTTTGAATCGATATTTATACCTAAAAAAGAAAAAATAGGAACGCATTCTATTTTAATTTGATTATAAGTAAAGTTAATGTCTAGTTCTTTTTTTTGTATTGGCCTAAATTGCATTAGTTTAGTTTTGTTGAAATTTACTTCTAAATTATGATCATTTAACCAATTTACAATTTTATTTATAATATTATTAATTTTATCATTGAGATCGGTATCATTATTATTCATTATTATAGGTATCATTAATCTTATGTGTTGAGGCGTTTCAGCTTAGATCTGTTACATCACTCCTCTTTCCACCCTGCTCTCCTAGGTGCTTTACTTTAATCATTCCTTGGTGATTGCTACCATTATATACGCCAGCTACACGCTTTGTCTTTCTTGCAAGCTTCTAAGCACAAATCAGTATGCAGTTTAGCGTGTGCAAGTGGACGGGAAGATGGTATTTCGTGCAAATCCAAAATATTATTTGCACGGTAGGCATTAGCGTGTAGCCGGAGAAGCTTAGCTGTTTTTAGCGTGTCGGATAATTTATTGACCGAGCGAGCACGAAGTGCGTGCGAAGCGTCTCTGCTTCAGCTTGGGAAAAAATCTTTCGTATGTCCGGCTGTATGTTCTCCTCTACAAAGGTCGCCTCGTGAAATTTTGTGAGCAGGTTTGATAATTATATATAATTTTTTTGGCCAAGCCAAGATTTTCGAAATTTATTAAAAAAAAAATGAAAAAAATGTTTAAATATAGAAGTGCCATCTAGCTGCGAACATACCTACCAAATAATATACTAAACAGCACATACGAGTACCAACCTATTATGTGCTTTGAAAACTGTTCTAGATATAATCTTTCGGCTTTGACAGCACGCTCATCTGTATTCACTTGGCATTTTATCTATCTTGTAATTGGATATAAAATAAAAGTACAAATAATAATATAGAGGTCAATGAGCCAGTCACATAAACAAAACCTCGTGAAAAAGGGGTGATGGCGACATCTTTTAGATTATTTTTTAGCACAATTGCTTCGTCAAGAGGGGAGGGAACTGGTGCTCTGAACCACAGGCCTATGGCTTAGCTCCGGTGCCAGTCTCTCGCAATCTTTACACTTATGTAATGTACAATGTAATATTAAAAATGTAACACTTAAGATTGTTGGAGAAAACAATAAATAAACATTATTATTATCATTATTATTATTTTTTAGCTCCCGGAGCCACTAGTAATATTTGGTGTAATCAACCTTGATGGTTACCTTAGGAAATTGGAAGCAAAAATGAAATTATACAAATAGCTCTTGTTTTTGCATTAATATAACTTACCCATATCGACAGTTTTACATGGTGCCATAACACGGGCATTGGTCTTCTCCCTGTAGCAAATATATGGGTAAGTGTCGTTGCACTGGACGTCAGCCAGGGTTCCGCTCTGGAGCATGACGGTGCATTCTTCGCTGTTCTTGTAGTTGTCCGGCTCACTAGGAGCCCAAGTCAGTGGTATCCTAGCTATGGGAACTCCTGCAATATTATATTAGTATAGATATTAAAGATGTTAGTTAGAGTGATTAAAAAGATATTTGAACAAGTGACCCAAAGTATTCTAGAATAAAACGTAGTGATTACTTGCTCAGTGGTCTAGGATTCTAGGTACAGACTCCTGAGCAGTGAGTGATTTAAAGGCACGAGACAGAACAAAAATTAAATTTGGTCTCGTGTTAAATATACAACTTTTCTCCTCTACCAGCGAGAAAATTTTCACGTGACTTTCCCGGTTAAAAGCTAAATTCAGCATTAGAAACTTTTTCTCTCAACTCTTTTGGAGTTAGACAACTACCTATCTCCATCGCTGGACGCAGTAATTTTTTGTACGGGTAATATATATCACAATAATAGTTCGAACAAACCTATGCTGAAAATTAGTATTCATAGAGTTAAGTAGATTCCCGTCGTTTTGTTTTACATTACTTTGTGTTTTTTCTTATAAGTTATAATATAAGCCAAGTCTATTTCATTTTATTTTTTATTTTATTTTATTTATTGAACATTGTTACCACAGCATTTACAGGTATAAATTATACAATACATAAGCCAATTACGGAAACAACACTTTGTAAACAAAATATATAAATGGTTACAAAAAAAAAGAAAATGATTTTAAACAAATATTAAGTTTAACGGATTTGAAAAAGAAATTTAATAATAATGAAAATTTCGAAATAATTTATTATATTGTCTCATGATAGGTGTGTGTGAATGTGTGCGTGTGTGTGTGTGTGTAGGTCACATAAAACCAACCAGTTTCTTATTATTAATGTATCTGTACCCTTAGCACGAACAGCTGTCGAGAAAAAAAACGCGCGTAAAATTACTCGATAGCAATTCTCTATGGAAAATTTTATTTCGCTTATCGGCGATAGATGGCGCTGTACAAATTTCCAATACAAAATTTATCTATCGAATGATTTTACGCGCGTTATTTTTTTCGATAGCTGTTCGTGCTAAGGGTACTGATTTGTTAGTACCTATGTCCGGAAGCAGTCAAGATCCACAAAAATCATACCTTCGACGGAGGCGTAATCTCCTTTGGAGAAGGTGGAATATATTCCCGTGAAGATCCCACAGTCGTCACCGCTTGCCTCGTGCAGCCTCATCATGGCTTTCCGCAAGGCTTCATTCAATGGGGATGCCAGGACAGCACCTAAGGAAATCGAGAAATTAGGCCGTTGTCTTAATAGAGTGATTAATATTAATGAAGTTAAGTTACAAACTATGTTAATAAAACTAATATTGGAGAGAACTGGTGCCTGAACTAAGGTAGGGTCAGACCCCCCCTGTCACCAGGCTCACTCCACCCTTTAAATTATAACTTATTTATGGATGAAGACATTGTTTTACAATAAGTGTTCAGATTATAGGAATAATAGAGAGATTCAACTAGTTACAGGAAATAAAGAAAGTAATTACGAGTATATAAATTAATAAACTATCGCAAGCAAAATTACTATAACTTTTAGAATTATGTCGCCTAACTACATAATTATGCGCGTATTCATGAAATTATAAAACATTATGGTGTTATTATACTTACATTTATTTGTATGGAAATTTTATTTTTCTGCATTATATTCATTTAGTTAGTAGATCACAGAGGAATACATTTGAATTAGGTATAATACCTTAGTGAAAAGAATCATGCGTTGCATCGCGAAGTGATTTTAATAATAAAGAAGTGATTTTAATGATAATACCTAACTACAAAATCTGCTTTATTTGGGCACAGTATTATTTAAACTGTGGTTTGGGACTGATCGATGTGAGTTGCCCAATTTTTACATCTCAATTTATTGTTGCCTTAGTATTTTTTGTTATATCTTGTACCGCCTACGCCTACCTTCGGCATGGCATCTCATGAAGGCTGAGGTGAAGGTGTCGGGTACCCGGTGGAACTTCAGCCATCCTTCTGCTTCCTGGCTGTACTTGTAGTCGAACCGGAAGTGACTGCCCTCTGTCAAGAAACATGGAATAAACTTACACTGTTGATTGCATAAAGTTAATATACCTGACGCTCCGCTAGGTATATTAACTTTATGGTTGATTGAAACGAAGAATTAAATACGATAATGTCTATAACACAGGCAGTCTATATAATTTGAAACTCGAAAAGAAAAAAAAGTTTTTAAAAAGAATAATAAAGCGATAGATAAGTACTTACCGACCAATGACAACAGAGAGATAACACTGATTAACATAATACAATTGTATAATGATTGTAATTTCATCATTTCGTACGCCGAATAATAAAGACTAGATAACAAAAAATATATTTATTACTTGTTTAAAAACTATTGAAGTAAACTTACATACATGAGTGGCAAAAACTGCACTGTTTACATAAACGTATCACGTCACGTACCTTTATAAGGATCGCTATCACAGGCACGATACTGTAGTGCAAAAATTAACCACTAGTGGTTTTTCAAATAATCAGTACATTATACAACTATTTATCGTGGGAATAATTTAAAACGGTATAAAAATTAATTTTTATTTGAAATACATACGTATTAAGTATCAAATTTGTTTGTGGTGACAATGAAGGTTACGCGACACGCGCTACACGACCATGATTCCGACCACGGCCAGGTAAACTAAAGAAAAATCTTTTTTAAAAACACTTTTTTAAAACGGACTAAATTATTACAAAAAATTCTGCCTAAAAACATTAAAACAGATTAGTTAAAAACAGACTAAAAAGTAAAAAATAAATTCTTCTGTAAATATTTATAACCTACAGAAATAAACTTAAAAACGTGTGGTGCATTTTGTAAAATTTATCATCCATATTGTCTTTGGCATGCGCCCCACGTTTTTAGGTTTAAAATTTCTGTAGGTATAGGGTATATATATATATATATATATATTTACAGAAGAATTTATTTTTTACTTTTTAGTCTGTATACCATCATAATATACCATCTCCTATCGGAGTACTCGTCAAAACGATTCAAACAAGCCCAAACTCGATGGGGTTGCATGGTTTTAATATAGAGTTCCTATGGCCTTCCTCCGGCTCCATCATCAGATCCTCGGACACTATTTTCCATTAAAGTACTCGTCAAGATGATTCAAACGAGCCCAAACTCGATGGGGTTGCATAGTTTTATTACCGAGTTCCAGTGGCCTTCTTCTGGCTCCATCATCAGACCGTGGACACTATTTCCCAACAAAGTACTCGTCAAGACGATTCAAACAAGCCCAATCTCGATGGGGTAGCGTGGTTTTATTAAAGAGTTCCTGTGTCCTTCTTCCGGCTTCATCATCAGACCCTGGAAACTATTTCCCAACAAAGAACTCGTCAAGAGGATTCAAACGAGCCGAAATTTGATGGAGTTTATAATACAATATTGAGTTCCTATGGCATGGCCTTTCAGCTTCATCATCGGACCCTGGACCTCGTCTCCCATTAGAGTACTCGTCAAGACGATTCTAACGAGCTCAAATACGATGGGGTTGTATGGTTTCATCATAGAGTTCCTGTGGCCTTCATCCGGATCCATTATCAGATCAGCTCAATGATACCATAATATTTCAATGCTTTCAAGTCCTGACCTATGTTTAAAGTTTGAAGTCTCTAGCTCATCGGGAAGCTAGTATAAAATCGACAAACAAACAAACAAACTTGTGTCCTCCAGAGGCCGCGCGTCTCCCTATACACGTAGAGATTTGGCCGGAATGCCGGAAGGACTCTACGTTCGATCCTTCAAGCCGCGCCTGTACTACATGTGGGTGGAGGCATGAATAAATCAGTTTTATTTATTCTTATGGTGGAGGGTCCATTACAGACAATATTTTATTTTATTTATCTTTATTTGGAAAACAAACAGTCATTCATAAACATTGACTAATTAACAAGATTATTCTTACAGACTAATAGTTTCACTATTTGCCAAAAATCAAGTAAGATTCGAAACATTGTACAAATGTAATGCCAAGTTGTCGAATAAAAATGTATGTAAATAATTTAGAATTTAAACAAATTCAGTGCAAAATATTTCAACACGCGCGTAAATTACGCGTTCTTACATAATATAGATACTAAAATTATAAAGAGGATTTATATTTATAATATCGGACCAAACCAGGGGCTCAATCGCGCTAATTTTGAACGAAAAAACCAAAACGGTTATATTTACATTAAAATCTTTGGTATTTAGAAACAGTCCTAAGTCACGAAATCTTGTTTGAATCACTTTGTTAACGGGATATCTCTTTAAAGGGAGTTGGGAGTCATTTCGCAGATGAAGGCCAGCGGCAGGTCGCAAGGGACGTCGTTCAGAAGGGCTGGTTTTTCGTTGGGGAGGATGCTGCCGCAGTTCTCGTTTTCGTAACCAGGGATCTGAAGGCTGTTGGGCTCACCAGGAGCCCAATGGTCGTAGCCGGCTTCTTCCAGAGTCTGACCTGTAAACAATATTAGAGTATAAAATCTTCGAAAAGATTTATAAGTCTTTATACGAAGTTTTAAACGTAAAAACATAAGGCGCATACAAAAACATAAATCTTACAAAATACGCCCCACTTTTTAGGTTAAATATTTCTATATAAGATTATAAGTCTTTACGAGAGAAATTATTTTACACTTTTTAGTCCGTTGTAAAAACGTGTTTTTTTTTTAAAAAGTTTTTTTAGTCAGGGAGCTAAAACTAAAATAAAAAGACACCATCATATCGGAGTATATTCGCCACAGAATAGATAACCTAACCTAACACTTTCCTTGTTAAACTAGTATAATTATTAGAAACTGACCCTATTATTAAGCTGCCAAAATTTATTCCGATTTTCGCCAAGTGCCAAAAGAGCCTTGTCGCACAGTGCGACAAGGCAAAAACAATTTATCCTATTCATAAAAATCGATGGTAGTTGAATCAGGTGGACGACGGGCAATATATTTTCTGCAAAACTTGATGTTGATTTTTCTGCAGTTCATACGAAAACACCTTTGTGGCGAGTTTACAATAGAGTAAAATTAAAAAAAAAAAATTTTATAATGCGAGCGGTGGCGAGATTACACATGCTTTTTTTGCCGTTTTCTGATGACGAAAAACAGAACTGTGGTGGCGAGTTTACAATAACCCTTTTTATTTATTTAATCAAAGACTCACCGTGAACTGTAAACCATAATCTATCTCCAATGTCATAAAATCCAATGGAGGCGACGTTTTTATGTTGGGAGATGATTGTATTGGGTGGGCTTTTGGTGTAGAGATCCTTGAGGACCTGACCTTCGGCGGCATTGTTGATGATGGCCAGGTATCCCCCCTCGGCCATGCAAGTCATGTAGGCCTTTCTCCAGGTGAGACCGACGCGATGGAACTTGTAACAACTGCCGGTGCTGACATCAAACTTGTATCCTTAAACAGGCGAGGATTATTTTAAATCATGGATATTTTCTACTAATGTGTCTGCGACAGTAATGATGTCTGTGCAAAAGTTTAAATGGAGTTGCTAAATGGAATCAAATCTTATTCGATGTGTCTCTGAGCTTAGTTCTGCTACATCACTTCTCTTTCTACCCTGCTCTCCTAGGTACTTTATTTTAAAGTATCTTTTCTAATTTAATCTTTCCTTGGTGCTTGCTACCATTATAAATGCCAGCTACACGCTCTGTCTTTCTTGCAAGCTTCTAAGCCCAAATCAGTATGCAGTTTAGCGTTGAAAGTGGACGAGAAGATGGTATTGATGGTTCGTGCAAATCCAAAATATTATTTGCGTGGTATTTCTTGAGCGTGTAGTCGGAGAATTAGGTTCGCTGGGTTTAGCGTGTCGGATAATTTATAAAAAAATGAAATTGAATAATATTTGGTGGAATCAACCTTGATGGTTACCTACTTTAGGAAATGTCCTACCTATCCAATGATCCAATGGGTTGCAAAAACAAATTATACAAATAGCTTTTGTTTTTGCATTGATATAACTAACCCTTATCGACAGTTCCACATGGTGCCATGACACGAGCATTAGTCTTCTCCCTGTAGCAAATATATGGGTAAGTGTCGTTACACTGGACGTCAGCCAGGGATCCGCTCTGGAGCATGACGGTGCAATCTTCGCTGTTCTTGTAGTTGTCCGGCTCACTTGGAGCCCAAGTCAGTGGTATCCTAGCTATGGGAACTCCTGCAATATCATATGAGAATTGATAATTATTAAAAATGCTAGTAAGAGTAAAAAATAGTTATTTGTTAATAGTGACCAAAGTCAATTTGTGCTACGAGTGCCGACTTTAAATCACGAACTAGCGAAGTAGTCTAGGATTCTGTTATTCGGTGAGGTAATTGATTGTGGGGCGGTGCGGAGAGTGACCTTTCTGTACGGTAGTACTTATATCTAAGTATTCTGTGCCTTGCTGAAAATTTGTATTCATAGAGTAAAGTAGATTGCCGTCTTTTTGTTTTACATTACGTTGTGTTTTTTCTCTTATTTATTAATATCCCATTCCCACCTTATTTATTTATTTACAATCATAAAACACTAATTTGTTAATAAATTTCACAAATAATTCCTAATTTATATTGATTTCCAGATATAGTCCAACCATTTTCATGTGGTCTTAAATCAGTGTATGGCTACTTTCCACAGTCTTACTATTATCTGTGGCACTCGCTTAAAGCTGTAGAACACGACAATTGATAAACCATGTGGTAACCTCGAAAAATAAAAAAAATATCACTTTTGGAGATCATATAAAATAGGTTTCGGCGGGTTGCGATATGTAAAACTTGGGTTTTAGTATCTAAAATGGCGTAATAAATAACTATATCACAAAAGCAAACGGTAACTTTTTTCGTGATGTAAATGTACAACGGGCGACTGTACTAATACTCTTTAGTTCAAATTACCAACATTTTTTTTAACAATCCCTATACAAATATAGAAGTCCTTGGTTACCTATCCGTGTAGTTTATTTCTAGTATAAATAAGTTTATGTTTTAATCCATGTATGACATGACAATATAAGCATTATATCTATTCTTTTCTCACATATCAATTTTAAAAGTCTCATCCTCGTCAATCAATTTTTTTTTCATTATTATTTCAAAAGGTGGTGTTAGAAATTAAAAAAGAACTTTGCATCACAAGTTTTTACACGTCAAAGCGCCCTTTTCGTGCTGAACAGGTGAAATAGTTATTTATTGGTTTATCTTTATTTATTTAGAATGGGTCGAATTAACATTAAAAATACCATAGAACATTAAACATCGATTGTTATAAGCCAAGTCTATTTCACATAAAACCAACCAGTTTCTAACTATTACTGTATCTGGTTTGTTAGTACCTATGTCCGGAAGCAGTCAAGAGCCATAAACATCATACCTTCGACGGAGGCGTAATCTCCTTTGGAGAAGGTGGAATATATTCCCGTGAAGATCCCACAGTCGTCACCGCTTGCCTCGTGCAGCGACATCATGGCTTTCCGCAAGGCTTCATTCAATGGGGATGCCAAGACAGCACCTAAGGAAATCTAGAAATTAGGCCGTTGTCTTAATAATAGTGATTCTTTAGGTACCCGTTGAGGGTCCCCTTATTTATTTGTATTAAGATTTTATTTTTCTGCATTATATTCATTTAGTAAGTAGATCACAGTAAAATACATTTGAATTAGGTATAATACCTTAGTGAAAACAATCAAGAGTTGCGTCGTGAAGTAATTATAACGATATGGGTACCTACCTACCTAACTACAAAATCTGCTTAGTTTGGGCGCAGTATTATAAAAACTGTGGTTTGGAACTGATCGATGTGAGTTGTCCATTTTTTTAACATCTCAATTTTTACGTGTTGCCTTAGTATCTTATTGTTATATCTTGTACCGCCTACGCCTACCTTCGGCATGGCATCTCATGAAGGCTGAGGTGAAGGTGTCGGGTGCCCGGTGGAACTTCAGCCATCCTTCTGCTTCCTGGCTGTACGTGTAGTCGAACCGGAAGTGACTGTGCTCTGTCATGCGCGGTGTCATGCCCTCTGTCTCTGTTCGCAACATAAAAATTAAAAAAAAAACAAAATTCAAAATAATGAATAATTTATTCAGTCTAGGCTGTTACAAGCACTTGTGAATGTCAAAGAGGCTACGCCATCGGTTCGCAAACCCTGAGCAGGAGACCTTGTAACGAGAAGAACCGGCAAGAAACTCGTCAAGGGCTGCTTTTTTCTCCCAGTATATTTCATACAGAGTCGTCAACATTAGAAAAAAGAGCTCCACATTTAAAGTGAGGTCATTTTCCATCACAATAATAATTATTAACAAAAGTTTGCACACAATGGGTAGGTAGGTTGAAATTAAATACCTACTTCATATCGGATAGGTAATTGTGAGAGTAAATAACTTTCAACTAGTTGAGAAATCAGTAATCACTCTGTCTGCTAATCGAAAGTGCACCTAAGTAGGCAAAATTTACCAAAAAACACTTGATTCAAGATATAAAAAATAATAGTAAAAAAACGCAATTCTTACAATTCAATATGCGTTAAGATAGGTACTTATAAGCAGACCCATTCCTACTAGCAGCACCCGTTCACGAGCATGACGCGTGGACCAGCCATCGCTTCGCTCAACCATATTTGAGGGAACGTAACGACCCGCCCCACACGACACCACCGCATAGTGGATGTCCACACCAAAGGTGGATTATTAAGGAGACCCACTAAAACATTCTTTAAATTTTTTGCAACTGGCTAGCAAGTGTCGCTGATGACATAAAAGTATAGTAATCTGTCACAATGTCAATAAGAGAAGGAAGCTAATAAAATACGTATATCCGATCGTTGTTGTGTTTGCAATTTATACAATACTAGCTGATGCCCGCGACTTTGTCCGCGTGGATATTAGAGAAAATCCTTAGGGGACCGTCAACCAGGATTCGACCAGCCATTTTAAAACGATTAGGCGGGTCCCCACCAAGTGCGCTGCTTGAGAAATTAGCCGCGTGTGGCGGACCTCGCACAAGGCTTCCCGTCCCCGTTCCCGTTCCCGTTCCCGTTCCCGTTCCCGTTCCCGTTCCCGTTCCCGTTCCCGTTCCCGTTCCCGTTCCCGTTCCCGTTCCCGTTCCCGTTCCCGTTCCCGTTCCCGTTCCCGTTCCCGTTCCCGTTCCCGTTCCCGTTCCCGTTCCCGTTCCCGTTCCCGTTCCCGTTCCCGTTCCCGTTCCCGTTCCCGTTCCCGTTCCCGTTCCCGTTCCCGTTCCCGTTCCCGTTCCCGTTCCCGTTCCCGTTCCCGTTCCCGTTCCCGTTCCCGTTCCCGTTCCCGTTCCCGTTCCCGTTCCCGTTCCCGTTCCCGTTCCCGTTCCCGTTCCCGTTCCCGTTCCCGTTCCCGTTCCCGTTCCCGTTCCCGTTCCCGTTCCCGTTCCCGTTCCCGTTCCCGTTCCCGTTCCCGTTCCCGTTCCCGTTCCCGTTCCCGTTCCCGTTCCCGTTCCCGTTCCCGTTCCCGTTCCCGTTCCCGTTCCCGTTCCCGTTCCCGTTCCCGTTCCCGTTCCCGTTCCCGTTCCCGTTCCCGTTCCCGTTCCCGTTCCCGTTCCCGTTCCCGTTCCCGTTCCCGTTCCCGTTCCCGTTCCCGTTCCCGTTCCCGTTCCCGTTCCCGTTCCCGTTCCCGTTCCCGTTCCCGTTCCCGTTCCCGTTCCCGTTCCCGTTCCCGTTCCCGTTCCCGTTCCCGTTCCCGTTCTCGTTCCCGTCCCTGTCTCCGTCCCCTGGATGTGCATTTCCAGGTCCAATCATGTCCACCGTGTTGGACTTCAAAATAAATAACATTTTCGCAATCACCATCCCATAAAACCTCAAGAACGACATCCATATCGATTATTCCATTGTTATTTAAAATGTAATCTCAGAAATTCTTATAATTTCCACATACTAGTTTTAGTGTAATATGTTGTGATCATTTAATATTTAAAACAGCTGTATTTTACCATGTTACAAGGTGGAATAAATGATTTGATTTGATTTGATTTTGATTTGATTTTTTATGTTTACTTACCCCATTTACCCCTAAGTGGTTGATTTTCAAAATTACAAAATATATGTTTGCCTATTTATTTTTAGATGTGCTCCTACGAAGTTTAAAGTTGTAATGTCTATTTTATATTATTTTTCCATACAAAATTTTAACCCCATTTTGACCCCTTTAGGGGTCAAATTATGTCCACCGTGAAAAAAAAATTGATAGATAAGTACTTACCGACCAATATAAGCAGAAAGATTAAATGAATGAACATAACACTGTATATTTGAAATTTCATCATTTCGCACATCAAATAATAATATCTAGATTATATAATATTAATCTTCTTTACTCGTTTAAAAACTAAAGAAGTCAACATGCATCTGTGCCAAAAACTGATCTGTTTAAATTACAATATAACTCACGCGCTTTTATCTCTATCACAGCCAGCGAACTAAAATCTATGGAACAAGCATTGCGCTCAAAAAATGGCACCACACGAAAAATGGGTGGAGCTAAAAATGCTGGCATTTAATTATGCAGCACAAAGCGTCTGTGCACTGGTTGCTTATTAGCGACCATAATTTGTATACTCATAGACATTTTCTATATTTACTTTAACGAAAAAATAATGATATGTTATTTCTGCATATTTTTACTGCCTTCTTTGCGTGTTTTACACCATTTGACTACACAGGACCAAGGACGTCATTTCTAATAAACTTGCTCTTTCTATCTTTTTTCTCTACAATACAAACTGCAATTATTGTAAAGAACGCTAACGTCAGCCACCGGGTGCGTGGCTGGCCCGATTAAAGCTGGGCGGGTTGTGCTTTTTCGGCCCCGTGGTGCCATTTTTAACCGACTTTCAAAAAAGAAGGAGGTTCTATGTTCGTCTGTATATTTTTTTTTGTGTATGTCCACCGATTACTCGAAGACGGCTAGACCGATTGAAATAATTCAAACTTTATTACATTAACTAAACTCCCAAGTTTGTCCCATTTTTTAAAATTTGGAAATCGGTTCAGTACTTTTCAAGTAATCTTGAAAAAGGCACGAAAATAGTATGATTTTGTGTGAATTACCTCGATGGTAATGGTCGTATTACTTCTTTGTTTATGAACTGAATAAGATAATTAGTTTTTTGTAGGAAGAGGGATATCCTAAGTGTAGGTTCTTTAACCGACTTAAAAAAGGAGGTTCTCAGTTTGAGCCGTATGTATGTTTCTCCGCGATCATCTTATGTTTGGCTGAGCCAATTTTTCTACTATTATAATATACCTTACCTACAAGGTACCTACACTAAAAATAAAAAATTGTTTAAAAAAACAAAAAAGCTACCTTGCTTTTAGAGGTAGGTTTTTTGAAGTCGGTTTTTTTTAACAATTTTTTTAAGCAATATTTGTTTGCAATTTACACTTCCATAAATTTTAGTTCGCTGATCACAGCCACGATACTGTGGTGCAAAAAATAACCACTAGGTTTTGGGGTTGGTTCCGTACCAATATGGTAAAAAGGAACTCTTATGGTGCCACTCAGTCTGTCGTCCGTCTGACACATCTGTGGATATCTCATGAACTACAAATACCCTACTATCAACTTGAAATTTGGAATAGTTTTAGAATTTTAATACGAATGAATGAAATATATTTATTTTTCGAAAACGATTTTCCGTAACTGATTAAGCTTTCTAATAAAATGATCTTAATAATGTAAAACTAAATCGATCAACGAACATTGTCCGACTATGCTGATTCTTTTTTAGGGTTCCGTACCCAAAACACAGAATAACTAATAGTACAAGTCCCAAAGGGTAAAAACGGGGCCCTGTTACTAAGACTCCGCTGTCCGTCTGTCTGTCTGTCACCAGGCTGTATCTCATGAACCGTTATAGCTAGACAAATAAAATTTTCACAGATGATGTATTTCTATTGCCGCTATAACAACAAATACTAAAAATAGAATAAAATAAATATTTGAGGGGGCTCTCATACAACAAACGTTTTTTTTTTTTTTTTTTTTGCCGTTTTTTGGTACGGAACCCTTCGTGCGCGAGTCCGACTCGCACTTGGCGGGTTTTTGTAAAGACCAGAAGGCTTGTAATAGAGAACCCTGTATTCCAGCAGTCATCAGATATATTGGCTGATGGTGATGAACTGTGGTATGTACAAGCCTTGTACTACAAGCTTTGATCAAGAATATCCTAGATAACGCTTCACGAACTGAAACAACACGCAAAAATGGCACCTCAAATAGCGTCCCACTTACAAACTTGGCGCTTATTTATTTGTAAATAAGAAATTGAAGCAGATCTATTCCACTCTTTGCCCGATAGCTCAAGTCTATGAGTGAGTACCCTACGTATGTTCATTTGTAATAAAAATATTATGTTAAAACACAATGACGAAAATCTTATATGAAATTTTGCTGGAGGAGTTCGATTAGTAGAACCACAGAATACATAATAGTACTAGCGTACAGAAGTTGCACTCCACAAAATCGTTTAAATTAATTACGACTCTACTCCGTCACAATAAAATACAATTCAGGTCGCACAGCGCTCCCTTCGCTCCAAAACATTCACTTAGTAGTTGCCTCTCAAGTCTCATTCTATCGCGTTGGTTTTATCTTTTCTGATGTATAAAATTTGTCCTCTCAGAGGACGCCGAGCGCTTCAGACTCGCGCGCGGAGTGGTGGAACGGAGTAGAGTTCCTTAGTGGTTGAGGACTCCGTCCGAGTGTAGTGCGTTTCCACCTTCGGCCCTATAGTAACGTAGCATCAGGAAATATGAAGGCCAAACATTGACCAATTGTAAATAAAAAAGTACGTTCCTATTGGAAGGTACTTAAGATATCGTCATAAACTTTTGCCCACTGCGCTAAATCCCCTTAGAGACCTTCGCTAGGCACTCCTACACTTTATTTACTTTTTTTTTCTCTTTTTTGTTTTGGAGCTTTTGTCCTTTATTTACTTCTACGGTCGCATAGAGTGGAGAGTGTGACAGTGGCATTAGAATTTGTTGTTGGTCTATGCACTAGGACAAAGACGGTTAGCAACTTGTTTGTCCAAGTTTTAGGACCATAACTGTCGAGTCTATCATAAAACCTGCCTCTAAAAAAAGTAAGAAATAATATACACATCATTAGATACGCATTATCATTGTTATAATAAAACACGTCTATTAAAGTCGGGTGGGGCTGGAGTACATCTTCCTTTTTTTATTCTAAAAGCCCCACCCGACTTCAATTGACATGTTTTATTATAACAATGATAATGCGTATCTAATGATTTGTATATTATTTCTTACTTTTTTTAGAGGCAGGTTTTTTGAAGTCGGTTTTTTTGTTTTTTAAACAATTTTTTTATTTTTTTATTTTTAGTGTAAGTACCTTCTGTATTAGGTAGTGTAGGTTTTTTAGAGGTATTAAATTTTAAAGCTTTTTTGTTTTCATTTTCAGCTTTTTTGAAGTCGGTTTTTTGTTTTTAAAACATTTTTATTTTTTTTATTTTTAGTGTTAGTAAGTAGGTACCTTCTGTATTTGGTAGACTTTAGTTTATTTATATTATCTTATCCAGTAAGTATATTATCTAGGTAGATAAAACATGGGTAGAGCCAAAGTTATTATTTTTTTAATTTAACTTTTTTGTGTAAGTATGGTATATTTAGCGACGATATTATCTAAGTTACAATAGTCTTATGTCAATAGCTCATCACCTTTTACAAAATACTGGTTTTCCCGACGCAGGGGCGTTAGTTCTTGAGGAGTTCTCCTGGTACTTCACTATCAGCTCCACTTCACCATATGCATTATGACGAACAACATAAATAGCCTAGCAACCGTTTTAAAGTAATCGTATCGCACCAGTGAGATACTTAGTTTAGTACCTATTGAATAGTTCCGGTGATCATCTATGGTCTTCATCATCAGTTCCACTTCACCAAAATGGTACTTTTCGAAAGCAAATGCACGAGTTACTTAAGAAAATACCAAAATCGCTATAGGTGTGCCTATAATATTTGAAGAGTTCCCTTGATTTCTCCAGGATCCCATCATCAGATCGTGATCTTATGACAATGGGACCAATCTGTAACTATATGCTTTCAAACAAAAAAATAATTTTTAAAATCGGTTTGAGATTGACAAAGTTATGTTAAAACATACATAAAAAAAAATACCGTCGACTTGAGAACCTTTTTTTGAAGTCGGTTAATAAGGAAATAAACTTAACATTTAGTCGTACATTTTTATTTATTTTGAGTTGTACCAACTGTAGAAGGAGATACCTCTTACAGCTGGAAAGAAGTGTATTTAGAGCTTTTTGATGCATTTATGAGAAAATAGAGAATAATAAATAAATATAATAAGGGTGGTGTCCTCTCCCCTCTTCTTTTTTCTATATTTATTAGCTTCTTGACACCTCTTCTTTCATGCCAGTATCATCTGTATGCCGACGACCTCCAAATCTACTCCCAATCTTCTTTTGATGACATAAGCAATACGATTTCCAACCTTAATGCTGACCTTGCCGTCATCCATAAGTGGAGCCTAAGTCACGGCCTCACAGTGAATCCCCACAAGTCTCAATCCATTATTATCGGAGGATCAAAACAGATTGCCAAACTGAATCATATTAATGTACCACCTCTTCTTTTTGATTCTGCTACACTTCCCTTCAGCAATGTTGTCAAAAACCTTGGTGTCCTTTTCGACAATACCCTGTCTTGGTCTCCACATATTGCCGAAGTGAGCAGGAAGGTGTATGCAGCTGCTGGTTCCTTGCGTAAGTGGAAAAACCTACTACCTATGAAGACCAAAGTAGAACTTTCGCAGACGCTCCTTCTCTCGATTTTGGACTATGCAGATGTTGTTCAAACTGACCTCACTCAAGAGCTGTTGAGCAAACTACAGCGTCTTCAGAACTTATGCATCAGGTTCATATATGGTTTGCGCAAATTCGATCATGTGTCGGATTACAGGAAGGAACTTGGATGGTTACCTATCAGGTTACGTCGTGAGGAGCATGTTCTTGTGCTGCTCTTCAAAATCCTTTACGACCCCAGATCTCCTTCCTATCTCAAAGAGCGTTTCCAGCCCCTTGGCGTGGATCATAATCGGGATCTTAGAAGCAAATCCGACAATCGCCTTAGAGCTCCTCACTCCGGCTCTGGATACTACAGGGACTCGTTTACGGTTACTGCTACTGGCTTATGGAATAATCTTCCACCTGATGTCCGACACTCGAAATCCCTCGCCGCATTTAAGACCCATCTACACGCTTACCTACTGGCTAAATCTTAGTTTGCAACAACATATATATTTATTTAGGTTTATGTAGTGTATTTTTGTTATTCGTACCGTATTTGTGTAAGTTTATTGATTTTGTATAGGTAGTTATTGTAGGTATAGCTTTTCTTTTTATTTTGTTAATTTTGTATGTAGTTAGCACACTGTTTTTATATCCCTTCTCAGGTACCTATTCTCTGAATCAAAGGTTGTCTGGAAGAGATCGCTTCCAGCGATAAGACCGCCTTTGCCCACCATTAGTCTTAAGTTTTAAGTTATACTGTATTCCTTTTTAATGTGTGTGCAATAAAGAGTTAATCTATCTATCTATAATAGAGATTACTGCTAAAAGTCTAGTAAATCAACAACTATTTATTTTATAAAACGTACATATTTCTGAAATTTGTTGGGAAACACGCTGGCGATAAAGGGTCAACTGTAGATAACTTGCAAGATTAAAGTGGTTTTAATTAAAGTAATGATGTCAGATCTTTCTGTGCCTTCTCATTATTTAGGGGCCATCCATAAATTACGTCACACGAATTTCATTTTGACCCCCTCCCCCGCCCTTGTCACAGCTCGTCACATTTGTGAGACCCCCCTCCCTAGTGTGACGTCACATATTTTACAATTTTACATCTAGAAATGATTATGAAATTAAAACAGCAGTTAAAAAATTGTTTTATTTCAATTTAAGTGATTTTGAACTTGACTACGTCATAGTCAGTCTTATCATTTACATCTCCGAACCGCCACATTGCACTAACCAGTGAGCAAAAGCTCATTAGTTGAATCGAGAGTTGTTAAGTGGACCATGAGTAATAATTATATTCTACAAAACATGATGTTGATATTTCTGCAGTCCATTTGAATGACTAAACCATAGTATTATAGAGTTTTTTTGGTTCATGGTATTATTTGGATTTATGCTAATCAGTATACACAGATATGTATATTAGACAGTAGTTTTAAATAGATGTATAAATTTAATTCAGTTACCAGAAATGTGATTTAAAAATAAATAAATAATGATTTTATTATGTTAAGTGTTTGATTTTTCTGAAGTCCATACGAAAACTCCTTACGAAATCACCAGTGACGAGTTTACAATAGATAAAAATAAATGAAAACAAAATTATTTTTTAAACGCTACCCGTGACGAGTTTACACATATTTATTTATCGATTTTCTGATGACGAATTAACTGCCGTGACGAGTTTACAATAACCCCACGAAAGGGTTGTAGTACGCCTCCCACCCCCTTGTCACACAATGTCACATTTCGTCGACCCCCTCCCTCCCCCTTAACGTGTGACGTATTTTATCACACGTAGTTTGAAGGTCATAACCTTTAGCAGAGCGCGTTGTGCTCTTTCAACCATAATCATGATAGTTTTGTTTGCTCCACCCCATGCCAGCAGACAGTATGAAAGTATCGATTGCGCCAAGACAAAAGAGATATAGTTTTGATAACATTTGAATCTGCCACATGCCAAAGATATTTAAATATGTATATTAGTTTTCTAGTTCTCTCGGAAATTAACTCGACATGACATGTGGTTTCCATGTTAGAGTTTTTCATTTTATACAATAATTGTATAAAAGTAGTGAATGCAAAAATCTCAAATTTAAAAATTATTTAGTTACCTATTTCATCTTTATCATATTTTCAAAATATCTGGAAAGATATTTCAATTGAATGTCGAGGTAATTCCTCACATTGGTGAAACAACGCTGGCTTACAGCGTAAGAGTTGGATATACTAGAAGAAATTCGACGATGTCACTAGTGACTCCGTAGCTCAGTGGTCAGAGCATTGAACCGAATATGCAAAGGTCGTGGGTTCGATTCCCGTCCGAGAAAAAATACGACTCGCACCAGATCAATTATTGATCTGGTGCGAGTCGTATTTTTTCTAGTATATCATTTAGTATTGTTTAAAAATAGCATTGTGAATTGCTAACCAATTTAAAATGATAATAACAATTTATTAAAAGTGGTTTATTGTAATTAAGTATATATTATAATAAATATATCGATATATACAAGGTGTAACAGAAAGGGGGTATCAACCCGAAAGGAGGTCAATGTACTCGTGAAACTGAACACCTTCCAACAGAAAAAAAACAAATAAAAAAAAATTGGACTCTCCAACATTTTGTATGGAGAGTTCAATATTTTTTTTATTTGAATTTTTTTCACGAGTAGGTACATTGACCTCCTTTCTGGTTGTTACCCCATTTCTGTTACACTGTGTATATTTAGATGGAAGATGCTAAATTACTTTGCATACCTAACTAAAAAAAATCTTAGTCACAGTATGTAATATTCATATTCATTCCTCAAACATTTTCTGTGTTTATCATTTTCTGTGATAATAAACTGTCCGGTTTTTTTTCACATATGAATGGCAAAAGGGCACCACTGCACCAGAGGTCATCCAGTCGACCAGACCTGAACACCCCACCGCAGAAGGATCCGTTGTCATAACAAGTTTTTAACAAATCTTAAATTCTAATATCTTTGATCTTAATAACATTTTCCGGCACATCTTCTTTCCCTTTTTAACACGATTTTATTAGTGTTATAAATAATGAAGGATGGGCTGGGCTTAAATATTGCTATATTTAAAGATCACAAAACAGGGAAATATATTTTTAACGTAAAATTAAAATCTACGAAGAATAACAGGCAAACCGTTGCTAAGTTACCTAAACGGAAAAAACACAGTGTAGAGAACAAAGTATGTACCTTAATGGTCACAGCATAAAAATAACCCGTCACATAGCTCCGAGCCACAAGGACCGGAACGTCATAAATTATTATTATTGTTACATACTTTAGTTTAAAAAAATATTTAAATATTTAGCCTCACTGGACATCTTACAAGTCGGCCTGAACGTGTCTTCGTACAAGTCGGTCTGGTGTCAGTCACGCTCCCTTCGGACACTTCCAATGGGAACAGTCGCTGAAGAGGGCGTACTTTGAATCCCGTTGCCGTCCGCAACTTGGCCACCCTACTCACCTTGTCTGGCCCTTCAAACAACTCGACCACCAAACCTAACGGCCAATTCACTCTTTTGTCGTCCGAACCGATAAGGACAATATCCCCAACATGAAGATAAGAGTGACTATTTGCTCGACCAGATCGCTGTACTAGGATACCCAAATATTCGGCACGAAAACGTTCCTTAAAGTCGTCTCTTAACTTTTGCATGTACCGGACTCGAACATTCAAAGATCCACTATTAAATTTGTCCAGCTCCGGCACTGAAGCCTCAGCCAGAGGCTGGATGAACGAGGCCGGAGTTAGTGGTCTCAGTTCGTCCGCGTCTGTAGACAAGTATGTCAACGGCCTGCTATTTATTACGGACTCGCAATCACACAGGACCGTCTGCAACTCAATGAGATTCACCGATGCCTTACCTAACATTCTTCTCAAAATTTGCTTGAGAAAGCCGATCAGTCTCTCGTAGAACCCTCCCCACCACGGTGAACCGGGAGGTATGAAATTCCACGAAAGTTTTGTCAATGACGAAAAACACAGAATTTCGCTCCAGTTAAGCTCCTTAAGTTGGTTGCTTAATCCTCTAAAGTTTGTGCCGTTATCGCTGTAGATCACTTTAACTCTGCGTCTGCGAGCAATGAAACGGCGTAAGGCCATTATGAAATCCTCAGTTGAAAGTGACTCTACCACCTCAAGGTGTACGGCGCGATACGTCGCACAGGTAAAAAGAACAATCCAACATTTCTTTCCTGATCTTAGTACCAATGGACCTGTCAGATCCACTCCGGACACCTCAAAAGGAACAGAGCCTTTGACACGACCCCTTGGGAGAGAAGCTGGAGGAGTTGTGCAAGACTTTGCTTTATAGCGTCTACAAACAACACATTCGCGAATTACTCTTTTTACAAGTTTTCTAACGCCAATAATCCAAAAGCGCTTCCTTAAATTTGTCATCAGCGTTAGAGTGCCCGCGTGATGCAATAGTTTATGCCGCTCTTGGACTAACCTTTTTACAATAACGTGGTCTGAGGGCAAAATTATTGGGTGTTTAAAGTCATACTTATCGTTGCTAAGCCCTAATTTCGTTTCTATTCGAAGCAACCCTATCTCGTCCACAAAAGTCCTAAGATTACATAGTTTTCGTTGTGATTGTGAAGTTTGTATCAATTTGAATAATTTTTGTTCAGCACGTTCTACTTCATGATACAATAGTTCTGTATTTCCACTGCTAGGTTTGAACCTCATCCTTAAAATCCATGCAACCATTCTTACCGTTTTAGCATACGACGAGAAATATGATGCTATCTTGGATAAAACATCGTTATCTTCACACACAGTCGATATCAATGTAGACTTCTTTCTTTCTTGGTTGACTTCCATTGAATCTTCAGTAAAAGTTGTACTAGGCCAACTATCTGCATTATGTGCCAACCAAGATGGGCCCTTCCACCATTGACATTCAATCAAACCTTTTACATCAATACCTCTAGATGGTATGTCAGCGGGATTCAGCTTTCCAGGCACGTGTCGCCATGCTTCTGGCGCAGTTGAACTTCTTATTTCTCTCACCCTGTTTGCGACGAACACGTTCCATTCACCTTTTATCCAACTAAGTACGACACTCGAATCTGTCCAATAATAGGTTTCACATCTAGGTAGGCCTAACGATTTAATAACAGTCTTAGCAAGTCTAACTGCCATTGTCGCTGCTCGAGCCGTGGGATAGTTATTTTCTTGACAGGTGCTACCCGCGATTTGGCCATGACAAGACTTACATCAACCTCATCCTTGAACTCGGTCCTTAAAAATATACAGGTCGCATAAGCATACTGACTGGCGTCAGCGAAAACATGTAAACTACTGTTTGAAGATTCTATATCAAATCTGGTTAACCTCCTTGATATTTTAATTGACTGAAGAAGATGTAAATTTTTTGACCAGCTTTGAAACTCTTTACACAAATCTAATGGTAGTTCGTCATCCCATTTTAAGTTTCCTGACCAAACTTTCTGTAATATTAGCTTAGGGATAATGGTTATAGGAGAATACAAACCAATCGGGTCAAAAAATTTATGAGTGATGGATAATAAATTCCTTTTAGTACACTTCACATCTATGCTGGCTAAAAATGAAACGTTGCTGCAAAGATCATCAGTAATTGTGTTCCATAATATTCCTAGTACCGAAATGGTTTCCACAGCCTGATCCACTCTGACAGGCCCCGTAACCCAACATCTCAAATCAAACTTACCCATTTTCATGACTTCATTTGCCTCCCTAATAAACTAAGTCATATCATCTTCCGTACTTAAACTTATAACACAGTTATCTACGTAGAAAGACTTTTTTAGTTTCATGGCGGTGTCTTTTAAGGCAGTTGGGCAATTGTTTAGATGGTGTGAGATAGTTGCCGCAAGATGAAACGGACTTGACGTTACGCCAAAAACTACTCGCCTGTGCCTGAATATGGTTACTCCCTTGCTGTGATTATTGATATCTGTCCACCAAAGGAACTTCAAATATTCACGATCTTCTGGCGAAACAGATATTTGCAAGAAGGCTTTGGCAATATCGGCAGTGATGCCTATGGCATATTTTCTAAAACTAATTATTAATTCTGGTATGAGCTCAATTAAGTTTTCTCCTTTTTCTTGGCATGAATTGAGTGAGACACCGTTAATGTCTTTAGCTGATGCGTCAAATACCGGCCTAATCTTAGTAGTCTGACTGGACTCCTTAATTACTGCATGGTGTGGAAGGAAAAACCCCGAAGTAACATTTTGTACTGGAGAAGGCTCAATAAAGTCAAGATTTAACCATTCCTTAAACACACCATCTGTAGCGTTGTTTTTTTGGTGTATTAAACTAAATGAATGATAGTTTAGTTGATTTCCCTTGAAAGGGTAGTTTTTCAAAGTATAAGGGTACTTTTTCCTACTAATGATAAAATTTTATTGTTTGGCAGTAAGCCTCATGTCCTTTTCCTTATTTCCGTAAAAAGTTCATTTTAAATTTTCGCGTCATCGACTTTAAAAAAAAAAAAAAAAAAAAGAATTAGAATCGTATTTCCCATATAATCGACTCCCCCAGGCCGCCCACTAATCGGGGCGCGTGCAGTTATGACTTCCGATGTCCAAGTCTTGATGTTGAGATCCTTTTCTGTAGTCCTCAAAAGTTGGTTAGTTCCGCGAAGTTGTTTGACCGTAGTTCCGTTGTGTTCGCTGGCGTCCGTCGCTTCCTGGCGGGCTGCGCAGCGGGGTTTGAGTGGCGGCGGCGGTAAAGTAGGTCGGCGGTCAAGCCATACCCATCGCTGAGCTCTCGTTGGACCTGCCGGAAGGCGTCCGAAATCTTGGAATGCATCAGAAAAAAAAGTCGAGTCGTTGAACTTTCAAATATCAGCTGGTGTGATTCAGACATTACCTATTTAATTCTTCCTTCGAAAATAACTTCATTTTGATATATTTTATTCAGACCAGTGTCTGATTACGCTAAAAGTATTCGGCCTTTTGTAGCCTATTTATTCAGACCATCGAATTTGACCAGGTTTGTGGATTTTATACTACAGATTTTCGTTTCCTGGAATCTTGGAAAATTGTTTTATCACGTTACCTATTCGTTGTTTACAGGGATTTCTTGGCTTATTTCGCTACTAAGAGAAGCTGCTGAGTGCTTGTACCGATTTGGTGGATTTAAAACCATATTTATCGTTTCACGGGGAGCCGGAGGTAATCTGAGACAATCTATACTTATTGTTATTCCCTATTAGGTACCTAGTTTTAAATGCCTGGAATTGGTCTAATTACTACTCTCAATTTCAGATCTTTTAGAGTGTAAAAGATTCTTGCAAATTGAGAGAATTATTAATCTAACTTAAAATGGATCGTTCCTCGGCCATCAGTCAAAATATTTTGACCTCTCATCTCTTTTTTTAGTCAAGTGAGACCTAATTTTGGCTGCAGGTAGAATCGTTAAACAGAAAATGCTTTCATGGATAATATTTATTGTCAAAACCAACACTTTAAACAGCAGGAATAGTTAGCTTTCTTGTAATAATTATGTTCTTTAAAATTATGAGCTATTAGTAAAATCTATGGGTTGATCTGGGTCGCCGTTGTTAACCACAGTACTGTTCCCCGAATACAGGTGAAGAAGCTTATACGGGGCCACGTTCCCAGCCCACTGCTCCGTTCGTCCAAGTAGTCTGAAGGCTAGACGGCGAGAGAAAGAAGTCGAGTTATATCCTGACACTCGTCACTCGCTAACGGCTCCTAGGAATCAATAATTAGCAGCCGTCGAATCTGTTCAAATAGGTACTATTTAACTGTAAAATCTACCTAACATTTAAACTAACCGAAGCGGCAAGTAATCTTTGGCAACAAATAGTCTCCGGACTCTCATATTTAGGCATTCTAGTTAAGTCTCGAGCTAGATTTCTACAAGAAACTATTCTTCCTGATATCCTTCGGGCAGGCATTCCTTACCCACATTATCTTTGAGTTAGTTTTAAGAGTTAACCACTTTTCTTATATAACCACTGGGGAAGCAGGCGATATTTTTATTGTTTTATTTACATTTGTACCTCAGTGAAAATCCAGCGGTTAACAGTCAATGATTGCAAAGATATTTATCATTTATTATTATATAGAATCAAAAGGAAGTTCCAATAAAACTGTATTTTGGTATTTACTTTACATGTAGTTGTGTTCTTTATTTTCCCTGAATATGTCATTATGGTAAGTACCGCATGATTTGTATTTACTTACTTTTTCTTGAATAGAGGGCAAGAGAAAAACTACATTACACATCGTAGTCCTCGAGTTTACCTAAGGATACTAGACGGGAACTTGTAGACACTAACCGTTTTCTAGCTACTTCAAAATTACAAACAGGAAATGGCATACCATCACGCCAAGGCAACCGTACTTCATACCTGCTCTCTTCATTGATGCGCAGCGAGCCGTTAAATTTCTCGAGTGTTTCTGTCGCTCTGACCTGCTTCGAGACCATTTCTGCTGGATCTTTTATTCCTAAAACTTCAAGACTCCATAAATCTGCCAAATCAAATTTACAGAATGAATGAATGAAATGAGCCAGCACATTGTGATTATTTACCACCGTATTGAAAACACCTGTCATCGGTCCCTGAATAGTCCATCCAAGTTTTGTCTTAATAGCTGTCAAAGAGTTATCAACTTGAATCACGTCACCGGTCAATAGAGTACCCGAATAGTCAGCGCCTAATAGTATAGAGACCTCGTCGGGAGTATCAACAGTTTCAGTCAAAGTAATGTTGTTCGCGCCTATACGCTCCAAACCACCTCCAAACTAATTTCTCGATATGGCGACACTACAACAAGGAATTAAGCCTTTTTTGATTTGTTATACTGGCAACACTTTTTTATTCGACATCTTGTAAAATACGCACTTTCTGCAATAAAAAATTGTATTATTACATCGAAAGAAACCTGCATTTTATTAGCCACCGTATACCAAAATATACAAGTGGTGGCCACATGAGGGGACAAAACCAGAGAACCTGCGAAATAACAAAAACCAACGAAGTATCAAGTCACAATATCATCAAGGCGTGGCGTGGTCCGGCGAACTAGAGATAAGTGTCTTTCCTGATCCCAGACCCTCACTCCGTCTTATCTTGTCCAATATCGACATCACTTGTGCAATCAGAATCAGATTAATGTGTTTTAGCTATCAAACAGCATCTAATTATCGAGTTTATAGGATACAATTTCGTGCCAACCGGCAACCTCAAAATTTTGCAATCTCATTTTAATCATCAAAATAAGTCATAATAATAGTTTCTTTTCGGTTCATTCTCCTATTAGTCATAAAATCTCAACATCACAACAAAGATTTCAACATTTTTCGCCGATTATTTCAGCTGTGCAAAGTACATACGGCCGCATGGTACGTGACCTTTGATATTGTATTGGAAAACGGACTGCGGATGGAATATAGGTCATCGAAGTGACCAACTGACCCACCGGTGCAACGAAACGAGGAGCGTAAGCAATTAATTTTATTATAAACAACTTTATCTTTCTACTTTTTGGTAATCAACGGTGCTTAAAGTTTTGTTTCAATATGTCGACAACTACTGACTCAAGTAATAGTAATTACAAAGAATTATGCGTTAAAAGGTCGTCTATTAAGGGACAAATAACTAAATTCAAAAATTATTTGAGTAACCTTGCGTTGAACGACGAATTGAATAATATTCAATTAACCGAGTATAAGAAGCACTCCAAATAAAACTCCGTCGATAACTATTGATCTCACTTTATTATTTGTTGTACTATACTTTTTACGATTCACAGTAAATATATTTTAAACTATTACTTTTCACACCACTACTGCTCTCAAGCACTGTCGAATCAACACTGCCTCCACACACTGACCCCGCTTCCCAAGTTAAAAACCGCATGGCGTCCCGTGGCGCCCTTTTTTTTCCGGAAGTTACTAAAAACTGGCGCGAAACGGAAGTTACAATTTTTAAACGAATTTATTCTAGCGGAAGCAGAAGTTACTATTTTTAAAACGAATTTATTTTAGTGGAAACGGAAGTTATCATTTCGAAATCGAGTGTATTCTAGTTAACCAGTTGTAATCCTAATATTAGAAATTATTAATTTTATTGCAGCTAATTTTGTGACTATATTTTTAATTGTAGAATAAGCAAAGAAAACAGTTAATTTCGAGAGAATTAAGCTAAAACCTTACACTCGTCCGTCCTGACAACGTGTATGACCTCATACACGCCTTTTTCGAGAGACCTTACACTCGGCAAGTTGAGTTGTGTGGCAAGGCAACAGTGTTATACATTGATATCCACCTACCGACCACATAAAATAAAGTAAAAACTTATTACTAAGTTTATGCTTGTTCCAATCCTATACGGCCCATCACGAGTAAAAGAACAAGCAAGAAACGTCTCGGCGGGTGTATTTTCTTTTCGCGACTACCTACCTAGTGATCTGGGTTACGCATTATGCTATATTTTAACAACATCAATAAACAAATAATTACTTAGCGAACAATTTATCAAACATGAAACAATCACAGCATATTGGATAAAATAAATCTCTTTACTTTAAAGAATATTTCTCATTAAATAAATCAATTTTTTTGTAGTAAGTATCTATTTAAATAAATAGTTTTCTAATGTATTTTTTTTTTCAGAGATACGTTTATTGTAAATACAAACAACAACAAAATACTAAAAAAAAAACCTTATTTTTTTTTTATATCATCATCACAATATTACAATGCGAACTTGCTCGCTCACAAGTCTCGCTCGCTTTTAGCTCTATTCTCTTATTCTTATAATTATTTTTTCATTCAATGCCAGGTCAAGCAACGAACCCGCTCGCTCACGAAGTCTCGTGCCCGGCCTAGCTATCTCTGTATATTTTAACCTTTTAGCAACATCATTGGATGGCCATGAACCCGTTCGCTCGCGTAGTCTCGTGACCATCCATCCTTAGGGCTAGCATATCAGTCGTATCAAAGCCAAGTCACGAACCCGCTCGCTCACGTAGTCTCGTACTTAACCTGGAACGGAAAGAAAAGATTTGTCTGTAGTTAACTATAATAACACCACACTTAAGTATAAGATTTTTAACACAACATTGTAAACATAATCAGTTGTCACCTAATAAATCATCGTCACTTTTATCATCTAAATCACTATGGCTATCACTACCTAGCTCGAGAGAAGCTACGTGTATCCATGGCCTCATTCGATCAGCAGCCACAGTAGTTTTCCGCCTATTCTTCATCCCTTCGAAACCAGGTATAGGTGCCACTTTATATCGGTCGTTTCCAAGTACCTTAACTACTTTAAACGGACCTTCGTAAGAAGGTAGGAGTTTGGTGCTCTTACCGTCGTTATGGAATGATGTTTTAGTAATTTTAACAATTTCCCCATTACTGTATACTTTCGCCGGTTTCCGTCCTTTGTCAAAAGCCTTTTTCTGTTTCTCTTGCTCTTCATCAATCCTATCTTTAACATCTCTGCGAATCGATGTCAAATCATTCTCTTGCCGGGTTAAATTAGCTACTTCATTAAGTGAAGGATTGCTCTCACTATTTATTACGGTACCAAACAACACTTCCGCGGGAGTCCTACCTATAGTTTTTTGTATAGTGTTGTTTAGGCCCCATTGAATGCGGCCTAATTTGTTGTCCCAATCCTTTTCGTTGTCTCTAAGGTTCTGTGCGGTCAAACTGTCAAGAATAGTCCGATTGTATCGTTCTACTTGCCCGTTTGACCTTGGGCTCGCTACGGCATTAAGCACGTGTTTTATCCCTCTATCTAAGCAAAACTTCTTAAACGCATGTGACGTAAAGCAACTTCCGCGATCACTAATCAGACGGTCTGGGTTCCTAAAGGTATCGAAGATATCTTCTAAAACTCTTATGACGTTCTGGCTACTAGTATTTCTGACGGGCTTTATAAAAACAAACTTTGTGAACGAATCCACGGCCACCAAAATGTGTGTATACCCCCTCTTAGATTTAACAAAAGGGCCGAGGTGGTCGATATGCAGTGTGTGGAACGGTACTTCAGTTTTAGGGATAGGATGTAGTAGTCCCTCACGTGTATTGGTTGTCCTTTTTGCATAGGCACAATCGATACACGCGTTCACATATTTTTTTATAAAACGCGTCATCTTGGGAAACCAAAAGTTCTTTTTAATACGGTCTAATGTTTTTTCGTTACCCACATGCCCTATGTCATCGTGGTTCATCCTGCATATCTGCCACCTCGCGCCCTTAGGCACCACCCATCTTAGATTGGTTTTGTCGCCATCAATGTACCTAAATAACTTATTATCCTTAATTAGATAATTATCCTTGATATAGTCAAGCCCTCGCGTGTTTAATTTACTATTTAAAATGTCCCGAATCCTTACCAACTCGGAGTCACCCAGCTGCAGAGTAAGAAGCCAGTCTTCGTCGCTAATTGTTAAAATAGAGGATACTTGCCCCTTACTACCACCTACCTCTGGTTTTGATCCCTCTGGTCGTGCTACCTCTGGTTGTGTTACCGGGTTCCTCGAGAGTGCATCGACATGAGCCATCTTCGCACCGGCCCTATACTCCACCGTGCAGTTAAACTCCTGTATTGCGAGCCACCACCGCGCTACACGAGGTATTAGGTCGCGCTTTTGAAATGTAGAGCGGAGAGCGCTACAGTCGGTAACCACCTTGAACTCCTTACCTAGTAAATAAACTCTGAACTTCTTGAGAGCGCAAACCACTGCTAAAGTTTCGAGTTCATACGAATGGAAGTTTTTTTCTTCTGGGGTAGTTTGCCGACTGTAGTATGCCACAGCTTTCAATGGTTCACTGCTACCTTCAGGTCGCTGTAACAGAATGCCTCCAATCCCAAGTCTGCTGGCATCAGTATGGAGCTCAGTCTCTGCGCCGTGTTCGTAGATAGCTAAAATTGGCCTAGTAACTAACCTGGTCTTGAGTGTTGAGAAGGATTGCTCCTGGTTATCGGCCCATTCCCATTTTGCGTCCTTTTTTAATAACTTAGTGAGTGGTGAGGCAAGCTCGGCAAAGCCCCGTATAAATTTTCTAAAATAACTCACTAGGCCTAAGAATTGGCGCACAGAGTGAACATTTTCCGGCACCGGAAAATCTAATACACATCGAATTTTAGATTCACCTGGTCTTATACCAGACGAGCTTACCTCATACCCTAAGTAATCGATTTTATTCTGCAAAAAACTACACTTAGATAGATTAAGTTTAAGATTAGCATTATCTAAGAGCTCTAAAACCTCTTCTAGTCTTGCGAGAGCCTCGTCTGAGTTTTTAGCGTATATCAATACATCATCTATGTAGACAGTGGCTCTATCAAATCGTGCAGGCCCCAAGACGTGGTTCATCATTCTTTGGAACACGGCTGGAGCGTTTGCCAGCCCGAATGGTACTCGATTAAACTCATATTGTCCATCCGGGGTGACAAACGCCGTCAAGTGTTTATGTTCATCCGCGATAGGTACCTGATAGTACCCAGACATTAAATCTAAAGTGATGAACCACGCCTGTCCAGCCAACTTGCATACTTCGTCTTCGATAATGGGTAAGGGATATCTTTCCTTCTCAGTCACCGAATTTAACTTCCTATAATCTATACACATGCGTGGTTTTCCGTCTTTCTTTCGAACTATGATAATTGGACTCGCATAACTCGACACAGATTCCCTAATAATGCCCGCTTCCAGCATTTCCGCCACCATAGCTCGGACTTGTTCACGTTCATGGTGAGAAAGTCTGTACGGCCTATATACAACCGGCTGATCACTACTAAGTTTTATTTTCATTTGTGTCACGTCAGTACAACCTAATTCACCAAGACTAAATGCAAAACACCTTTTATACCGTTGCAATAAATCCAAAAGCCTAGATTTATCTGTTTCAGATACCGATTCACCAAACTTTACATGGCACTCGTCAATGGAATTAAGGGCTACTTCCTTCAACTTGTCCGAATCTGGGGAATGACTTTGAACTACCCGTTTAACTAAATTAAACTTATTTGCTCGTGAAAATACAAAATTTTCTTGAACAAGACATGGTATACGACAAGGAGCTAACATTGCAAAAAACAAACCATTGTGGACTTTGTAAGTGCCTCCTACCACAATGTACTGCTCATTTGGTTTACCTACAATTTTTGTATCTAAAAGTATGTGCCCATCATAGACAGAATCTGTAGCTGCTCTGACGCTAGCCATGCCGTATAGTGTACAACTTGTCACTATTCTTACCCTAAGCGATTGTCTCTCATCTTCATAACTATTTGATGGAAGTTCGGTACCAACGTCGAAGAACTTCAATTGTGTCGCATCCTTTACCACTATGATGTGCGGTTGTTCGGAAAATGTCTGACCGATTAACATCGGTCTGTCCAGTAGGTGATCACCGACCACTTTACAGTTAACTACTGCTGAAACCCCATCAATTGACAAATTTACTGAAATAGATCCCAACGAATGGACAAGTCCATTCCCAAAACCTTTCATAATAGACGGAACACTGTCATGTATAACGCCTAATCTTTGAGCATCTGATTCCCTAATAAGTGTGACTTCGCTGCCAAAGTCCACAAATGCACCCAGCGCCATTTCATTTAATAATACCTGTTTTATAAATTTGTCATTTAAATTAGAGGTAGAAATACGCAATGTTTTGTGCACTGTGGCAGTCTTAGTCACCTGTCCTTCCTGATTAATACGACAATTTTCTGATTTGTGACCGACTTTGTAGCAACGATCACACCTCAACAAAGGCTTGGTACATTTTATATAGAGATGTCCTTTCTCCTTACAATTATAGCAGAATAGACCAGAACTATGTACATTCGATTTTGAATTCGACCTAGCTTGGCTGCTTTCATTTGAATGGGACTCAACATACTTTTGTCTGAAGGACGACTGGTTACCAATGTTACCATGCTCTTTGCTGCTTAACAAAAACTGTAGGAGTTGGTCAGTGTCTGAACACCGTAGTGCTAACGCACTTGACTTGATGGTTCTGTCAGTGAGACCATGGATAATACAGTCGACAGCGCGCTTCCCCGTAATTTCACATTGATTAATTAACGCGAGCTTCTCATAAAAATAATTTTCGATTGGTTCATTAAACCTACTTCTACGCTTTAACATGTCCTCCAAGAATTGACCATAATTTCGTTCACAGGGGAAAGCCTTTAAGAGTTTTTCTTGCCATTCAGCCCACGTGTAAAGAATTGTGGTTAGACTTTGATACCAAATTTTGGCCAATCCTTGCAGTTTTTGCATCGAAAAATGTATGGTGGTTCTTTCGTCCCAACCGTAGACCGAGGCACACTCATTCACCTTTCTCAACCACACATCCATACGTTGGTTTTTGACTGAAGGGTCAAATTCAGGCAAAATATTTTTGGTGTCTAACTTTTTATGAGAAGGTGCACTCTGATCTTGCGGTTGAGACGCAGACCCGTGTTTCAATGACTGAATAATTTTAAAAACGTCTTTAGAAGAGAATAATGGACTACATGACCTTGAGTGTCGATCAGCACGGTTGTCACGCTCGCGCTGGCTGCGATGATCGTCACGATGCTCGCTGTCCCGGCGGCCCCGACGTTGCTCGGTGCGTTCCATGCGAAGTTCGAAGTCACGCTCCTGCTGACCGCCGCGCATCTCGCCGCGAAGGTTTTCCCGGTGACAACTTCTTTCTTCTGCACGAAAACTTGGGCTACGGCGACTGGATCGGTGGCGGCGGCTACGTGACCGGCTCTCCCGCCCCTGGCGGTCCGACCCTTGGCGGTTCTGTGCCGCTTTTTCCGCTTCCATACGACGTGATCGGGTTCTTCCTGAAGTCTGGAAAACTGGACTCCAATCTCGTCCATCACGACCGATGGAGCTGCGGGAGCGGCTGCGACTGCGTGCTGGTGTCTTCAGTTTCCGACGCTCACCCTTTTGACTGCGGTTTACTTGTTCCATTTGTCCTCGGGAAGTAGAAAATTAAGAGTCAGATATTTCACCTGGTTATTAAAATGATTTTGCAAAAGATGTATTTTATTTATTTGTTTTAAAATGGATTTGAGGTTTTACTTCAATCTTAGTATTTAAATGTGGGGCTTTGTCTACATAGCTTGACTAAAACAAAGCTTAAGTGAAACCTGCTAAGATTATTAAGATTTTTACGGATATCTTTTAATCTTGAGCTATGTTACTAAACTAAAGAAAAACTAGCATAAAAAAAATAAAACGATGCGAGTTACTTACTAGTTTAAATAAAATATCAAGTTAATGTAATAACGTACTTATTCCCCAAAACTTTATAATAAAAACAAAAACAAATGTCTGTGACATGGCTTATAAACATGCAATGTTAGTGTTGTTCGATATCTGGTTTGTAAGATACTAATGAATCTATTTGGATAAGGGTCAAGTAAAATATTTGCTGATTCGAAGCCATTTATGTAATGACAAATAAGATTTTCATTAATCCAAGCGAATCAATACTCATTATTCTCTGGACTTGAACCAGAGACGTTGGGTTTGCTTACACCAGCTGTGATTGTCTACTTGCAATATAATAAAGTCACTTGTTAAGCAACGTTTCACTAAATAAGCACATTATTAACTTGATGTTGTTTTTTAAAATCGAACTGACATAGAAATACTTTATTTCAAAATATTTCAAGAAACGTTCAATTTTACAATAAAAGAATAATGGGCTTGTACTTACACGGCGTAGTTCCACTTCTGAGTTATAAGAAGCACTCCAAATAAAACTCCGTCGATAACTATTGATCTCACTTTATTATTTGTTGTACTATACTTTTTACGATTCACAGTAAATATATTTTAAACTATTACTTTTCACACCACTACTGCTCTCAAGCACTGTCGAATCAACACTGCCTCCACACACTGACCCCGCTTCCCAAGTTAAAAACCGCATGGCGTCCCGTGGCGCCCTTTTTTTTCCGGAAGTTACTAAAAACTGGCGCGAAACGGAAGTTACAATTTTTAAACGAATTTATTCTAGCGGAAGCAGAAGTTACTATTTTTAAAACGAATTTATTTTAGTGGAAACGGAAGTTATCATTTCGAAATCGAGTGTATTCTAGTTAACCAGTTGTAATCCTAATATTAGAAATTATTAATTTTATTGCAGCTAATTTTGTGACTATATTTTTAATTGTAGAATAAGCAAAGAAAACAGTTAATTTCGAGAGAATTAAGCTAAAACCTTACACGAGTTAACACTTAGACTTGCAAAACTTGAAGCACTGTCTGTTCGATTTGATGACTTGCAAAACCAGATAGATGTTGTGAACGCTGCCAATATATCAAGTAAAATCAATGAGCGTTATGATATTGAGCAGGATATAATTTTAACTATAGCTACTGCTAAAGATTTAATCGATAGATATTCTAAAAGGTTTGAAAGTGATCAAAGACGGAATTCTATGGTGGATGCTCCGTGTTGTCCTGGGCAAACGGAGATCGGCTTAAAATTGCCCCAAATTCAGATAGCCAAATTCGACGGTGCTTATTTTCGTTGGTTGGAGTTTCGAGATACATTCGAAAATTTAATTCACAAAAATGAGCGTATTCCCAATATCAATAAATTCCATTACTTAATGTCATATTTAGAAGGGGATGCCGCCCGAATAATTTCGAATCTCGAAATTTCAAGTTTTAATTATATCGAGGCTTGGAATTTATTGTGTACTCGTTATAACAACAAACGTATTTTAATCAATCATCATTTAAATTCATTGTTTAACACTAAGCAACTTCCAGGTGAGTCGGAAAAGTCACTGAGATTTTTAGTGGATCATGTTACAAAAAACCTACGAGCATTGGCCAGCCTAGGACAGCCAACAGACAACTGGGACGTTCTCATCATATTTATGTTGTCGTCCAAATTAGATAGCAATACTTTGTTAAAATGGGAGGAGTTTAGAAACAATATTGAAGGTGACGTTCCAACGTTAGATCAGTTTTTTAAGTTCATGATAGACAGGGCAGATGTGCTTGAGGCTTTAGGACGAAATAAAAATGATAATACTTACGTTTCTAGGCCCCAGCCGCTTCCCGCTCGCAACAATTTCATACCGCATAAATCAAATTAATCAATGAAAAATAAATTATCTTTAAATTCAACGCCTATTGACTCACTAAAGGTCATTAGCATCGGTAATAATGTCACTAACAATGTGACAGAAATTGCACAATACAGATAAAATCAGTGCATAGTAATTTCAACGTACAATTTAAATGTTTAATATTAAAAAAATTAACAGGTTGTTTGCCAAAGACACCTATCAATATTTGTACGCTTAAGATGCCAGTTGGTATAGAATTAGCGGATCCTTTATTTCACCAGCCCGGTCCAATAGATGTGCTTATTGGAGCCGATATATTTTGGGACATTTTGACCAATAACGAACAGCAGTCATTAGGCCCTAGCTGTCCAAAGCTAATTAATTCTAAACTAGGCTGGGTAGTATCTGGTCCTACAGGAATGCCATCGTCGGTCAAAATGACGCATTCTAATCACGCTGCGTTATCATGTTCACACGATGATGAATTTGAAAAATATATTAAAAAATTTAGTGATTTAGAGGCAATTCCTAATAAAACAGTCATGAGTGAAAATGATAAGGCTTGTGAAAAGCATTTTTTAGAACACACTAAAAGGGTCAATTTTGGTAGATTTCATGTGAGGCTTCCCCTAAAGGATACACCAGATTGTCTCGGTGATTCATATAAATTAGCTCGAAAACGATTTAGTTACTTAGAAAAACGGTTTAATCGAAATCCACCTCTAAAGGTAGAGTACACTAAGTTTATTGATGAGTACGCTGAGCTCGGTCATCTTGCTCGTATTAATAACATTGTATAAAGTCCATCTTACTATTTGTGGCATCATGCAGTACTAAAGCAAGAAAGTGAGTCTACGAAATTACGAGTAGTATTCGATGGGTCAGCTGCGACTACGTCTGGTTACTCGCTGAATGATCTGTTACTGGTAGGTCTTATTTGCAAAGCTCGCTTTTTTCCATACTAATACGCGCCCGGCAATACAAGTATCTGTTAACAGGTGATATAGAAAAAATGTATCGCCAAGTAATGGTAGCAGAAAACGACCGAAATTTACAGCTCATTCTATGGAGAGAAGACGAGTCAAAGCCTATACAGACGTTAAGATTGAACACACTCACCTATGGCACAGCAAGTGCAAGCTATTTAAGTACTCGTTGCTTGTTACAATTGGCAAGAGAACAAGATGATGAATTTATTAAAGACCACCTCCTTAAGAGCTCCTCCGCTGGCATGGCGACTAGGAAGAGTATCCAGACTCATTTCGGGACCAGATGGTATATCAAGAGTAGCAGATATCAGCACTGTCAAGGGTGATATACGCCGTACCCTAACTCGTCTTTGTCCTCTGCCCACGTCGGATGAGCTTCGTGGTTGAAATCACTCTTTCAACGGCCGGGAGAATGTTCGCGCCTATACGCTCCAAACCACCTCCAAACTAATTTCTCGATATGGCGACACTTCAACAAGGAATTAAGCCTTTTTTGATTTGTTATACTGGCAACACTTTTTATTCGACATCTTGTAAAATCCGCACTTTCTGCAATAAAAAATTGTATTATTACATCGAAAGAAACCTGCATTTTATTAGCCACCGTATACCAAAATATACATGTGTCTTCCTAGTCGCCATGCCAGCGGAGGAGCATTGTCATCTGAGATGAGCACCATATCGCCCACCTTAAGCTTCGACTTATCGGTACGCCACTTCGTTCGCTGTTGAAGTTCGGACAGATATTCCCTCTGCCAACGTTGCCAAAAGTGTAGACGTATCTTTTCAAGTCGTTCATATCGTCGCAGCAGGTTCTCGTTGCAGTCACGTAGATCTGGCGCAGGCAGTGCTGTCAACGGTCTCCCGACGAGGAAGTGTCCCGGAGAAAGTGGAAGGAAATCGTTTGGGGAGGACGACAACGGACATAGCGGGCGGCTGTTAAGGATCGCCTCCACTTGTGCAAACAGAGTTGTTAACTCCTCAAATGTTAAATTACTATTACCCATGACCCTGCGCAAATAATGTTTGGCGGACTTAACACCGGCCTCCCAGATGCCGCCGAAATGAGGAGCATAGGCGGGAATAAACGTGAATTTAATTCCTTCTTCACTTGCAAAACCAGCTATTGTTTCGTTATTTTGTTTAATAAAACTACCTATTTCTTTGGAGGCAGCTAAAGAATTACGCCCATTGTCGCTGAATATTTCCGCTGGTTTACCGCGTCGAGATATAAAGCGTCGCAAAGTCATAATAAACGCATTCCCAGTTAAATCGCTGACTGCTTCAAGGTGTATGCATTTGAAACGCAAACATACAAATATACATAAATAACACTTAACTAAGCGAGCGCCACGCCCCTTTCGATTAGAAATAAAAAATGGTCCCGCGTAGTCCACGCCAACAGACAAGAAAGGAAAGTCCGGATTAATGCGCTGAGCAGGAAGGTTTTCCATTTTGGGACGCAACGTTTTCCCACTGAAGCGGCGACATGTCACGCACTTGGAGACGGTGCGTCGCGCAAGGACCCGTCCATTCACCGGCCAGATGGTCTCCCTTACCTATGCTAGCAATAGTTGTGGACCGCCGTGTAAATTAACTAAATGCTCCCTTAAGAAATATAATTTAGTTATATGATGAGCGGCATGAAGCAAAATTGGATGCCTTTTTTCATAGCTACAATTTGCGGCATCTAAGCGTCCGCCGACTCTTATTAATTTATTTTCCCAAAGAAAAGGTGACAGTGATAATATTTTACTCTTACTAGGTAATGGTTTGCCTTTAGCAAGCAACTCGTATTCTAAAGGAAATGACTGACGTTGTGCTATGATACAAAGTGTATGAAATGACTCGCGCAGTTCATCAACAGAAAACTTACCTAAACGCTTGCCTTTAGGATGTCTACAATTGTATACAAATCTCAGTATAAATGCAACTGTCCAACGAAGTCTATTAAAGGATGAATAATTTTCAAAATTTATTAAAGGCTCGTCAACTACTGCAGGATGTGCTTTAATTTCTATTTGGCTTTGTTCATTGTTATCTACCATTAACGGCAAAGGCCACCCAGCGCTTCCATTGCACAAAAAATTTGGTCCTGACTACCATAAGTCCTTCGACAGTAGATGTTTTGCATCGACGCCTCTTGAGATCAAGTCTGCGGGGTTCAGCGAAGTTGGTACATACCTCCAATCCGCCGCACAGGTAAGCTCTAGAATTTCGCCAATACTGTTGGCAACAAACATTTTTAATTTTGATGGGTCGGTTTTGATCCAACTCAATACCACACTGGAGTCGCACCAATGAACTAGCCGGTTTGGTTTATATCTGATAGATTCTAACACTACCTTACAAAGCCTAGCTACCATTAAAGCCGCGCACAGCTCAAGACGCGGTACCGAAGAAGGCTTTGCTGGCGCTACTTTAGACTTAGCGCACAGCAATCTGGCCGTGTATTCATCGCCAGCACCACAAGATACTATGTAGATGCATGCGCCGTACGCCGATTGCGAAGCATCGCTAAACGAGTGCAATTCAATATAATTCACAGACTTACCTAAAACTAGCCTTGGAATTCGCAATTTAGAAATACATTTTAGATTGTCACTGAATTTGAGCCAATCGTTTTTCATTTCCTCTGACACGGGCTGATCCCATTCAGATTTTTGTTGCCAAAGGTTTTGTAGTAATATTTTAGGTTGCACTATTACTGGACTCAATAGTCCCAATGGGTCAAATAATTTAAAAGAATTGGACATAATCGTTCTCTTTGTTACTGATTGTGACTCATTATCGTGCGAGTAACCCTTCACCGGAAAATGAAAATTGTCAGTGGATGGCGTCCATCCCAGACCAAGTGTACTAGTAGATTCACTAATAATTAAATTATCTTGTCTGTTCATGTCTATATTTTTAAAAGTTGATGGATTGTTACTTTTGTACTTCCGTAAGCTAAAACAACCTGAAGCTAAAAAAATTGAAACAGAATTTTGAATATAGCACAATGTTTCCTCATCATTAGCACCGGTGATTAAGTCATCAACCAGGAAATCCTTTTCAATTATTTCTTTAATAATAATAATAATAATAATAAATAATAAATGCTTGGACAATTTCACACAGCGTCATCTAGCCCCAAACTAAGCAAAGCTTGTAATATGGGTGCTAGACAACTGATATACTACTTATATACTTTTTAAATATATACTTATTATACATAGTAACACCCAGACCCGTCACAGAAATTAAAATTCATCATTTCAATTTCTGCCTGGCCGGGAATCGAACCCGGGACCTCTTGCGTGGTAGGCGGCATGTTGACCACTGCACCACTCAGGTCGTCAATAAATTCTTCAATATATAAATTCATCATCTTGCTCTCTTGCCAATTGTAACAAGCAACGAGTACTTAAATAGCTTGCACTTGCTGTGCCATAGGTGAGTGTGTTCAATCTTAACGTCTGTATAGGCTTTGACTCGTCTTCTCTCCATAGAATGAGCTGTAAATTTCGGTCGTTTTCTGCTACCATTACTTGGCGATACATTTTTTCTATATCACCTGTTAACAGATACTTGTATTGCCGGGCGCGTATTAGTATGGAAAAAAACGAGCTTTGCAAATTAGGACCTACCAGTAACAGATCATTCAGCGAGTAACCAGACGTAGTCGCAGCTGACCCATCGAATACTACTCGTAATTTCGTAGACTCACTTTCTTGCTTTAGTACTGCATGATGGCACAAATAGTAAGATGGACTTAATACAATGTTATTAATACGAGCAAGATGACCGAGCTCAGCGTACTCATCAATAAACTTAGTGTACTCTACCTTTAGGGGTGGATTTCGATTAAACCGTTTTTCTAAGTAACTAAATCGTTTTCGAGCTAATCTATATGAATCACCGAGACAATCTGGTGTATCCTTTAGGGGAAGCCTCACATGAAATCTACCAAAATTGACCCTTTTAGTGTGTTCTAAAAAATGCTTTTCACAAGCCTTATCATTTTCACTCATGACTGTTTTATTAGGAATTGCCTCTAAATCACTAAATTTTTTAATATATTTTTCAAATTCATCATCGTGTGAACATGATAACGCAGCGTGATTAGAATGCGTCATTTTGACCGACGATGGCATTCCTGTAGGACCAGATACTACCCAGCCTAGTTAAGAATTAATTAGCTTTGGACAGCTAGGGCCTAATGACTGCTGTTCGTTATTGGTCAAAATGTCCCAAAATATATCGGCTCCAATAAGCACATCTATTGGACCGGGCTGGTGAAACAAAGGATCCGCTAATTCTATACCAACTGGCATCTTAAGCGTACAAATATTGATAGGTGTCTTTGGCAAACAACCTGTTAATTTTTTTAATATTAAACATTTAAATTGTACGTTGAAATTACTATGCACTGATTTTATCTGTATTGTGCAAGTTTCTGTCACATTGTTAGTGACATTATTACCGATGCCAATGACCTTTAGTGAGTCAATAGGCGTTGAATTTAAAGATAATTTATTTTTCAAAGACTCGGTAACGAATGAGGATTGGCTACCGCAGTCCAAAAGAGCGCGAACTTTGACCTTTAGCTGGTTCAATGGATTCGACACTTATCATAGCGGTTGATAGTAGAACTTGATTTGTAAGTTGATTTGAAAAACTTACTATTGATTCTTTAGACTCAACAGACTCAACTTCCTCTTCCATAGCGACAAGGTTGTTGATTGAAGAAGAATCGGGATGTAGCAAGCTGTTGTGCTTACGCTTACTTTGACGGCACGGTCCCATACGACACTCTGCCGCAGGGTGCCCCTGCCTGAGACAATTTACACATAATTTATATTTAGTAACTTCCTGCATTCTATCATCGATTCCCTTCGCTTTGAAAGTCGGGCAATCGTAAATTTTGTGGTTTTCATTGCAAATAATACAACAAAAATTTGTAGCTTTATTGTTCTTTGAATTAAAATTAGCAAATGATTTAGTGTAAGTAGCATTTTGATTTGATCTTTGATTAATTTGATTTGATTTATGCGGTATGAAATTGTTGCGAGCGGGAAGCGGCTGGGGCCTAGAAACGTAAGTATTATCACTTTTATTTCGTCCTAAAGCCTCAAGCACATCTGCCCTGTCTATCATGAACTTAAAAAACTGATCTAACGTTGAAACGTCACTTTCAATATTGTTTCTAAACTTCTCCCATTTTAACAAAGTATTGCTATCTAATTTGGACGACAACATAAATATGATGAGAACGTTCTCAAAATTTATCAAGTGGGACGTCCCACTTGTCTGTTGGCTGTCCTAGGCTGGCCAATGCTCGTAGGTTTTTTGTAACATGATCCACTAAAAATCTCAGTGACTTTTCCGACTCACCTGGAAGTTGCTTAGTGTTAAACAATGAATTTAAATCATGATTGATTAAAATACGTTTGTTGTTATAACGAGTACACAATAAATTCCAAGCCTCGATATAATTAAAACTTGAAATTTCGAGATTCGAAATTATTCGGGCGGCATCCCCTTCTAAATATGACATTAAGTAATGGAATTTATTGATATTGGGAATACGCTCATTTTTGTGAATTAAATTTTCGAATGTATCTCGAAACTCCAACCAACGAAAATAAGCACCGTCGAATTTGGCTATCTGAATTTGGGGCAATTTTAAGCCGATCTCCGTTTGCCCAGGACAACACGGAGCATCCACCATAGAATTCCGTCTTTGATCACTTTCAAACCTTTTAGAATATCTATCGATTAAATCTTTAGCAGTAGCTATAGTTAAAATTATATCCTGCTCAATATCATAACGCTCATTGATTTTACTTGATATATTGGCAGCGTTCACAACATCTATCTGGTTTTGCAAGTCATCAAATCGAACAGACAGTGCTTCAAGTTTTGCAAGTCTAAGTGTTAACTCGGTTAATTGAATATTATTCAATTCGTCGTTCAACGCAAGGTTACTCAAATAATTTTTGAATTTAGTTATTTGTCCCTTAATAGACGACCTTTTAACGCATAATTCTTTGTAATTACTATTACTTGAGTCAGTAGTTGTCGACATATTGAAACAAAACTTTAAGCACCGTTGATTACCAAAAAAGTAGAAAGATAAAGTTGTTTATAATAAAATTAATTGCTCACGCTCCTCGTTTCGTTGCACCGGTGGGTCAGTTGGTCACTTCGATGACCTATATTCCATCCGCAGTCCGTTTTCCAATACAATATCAAAGGTCACGCACCATGCGGCCGTATGTACTTTGCACAGCTGAAATAATCGGCGAAAAATGTTGAAATCTTTGTTGTGATGTTGAGATTTTATGACTAATAGGAGAATGAACCGAAAAGAAACTATTATTATGACTTATTTTGATGATTAAAATGAGATTGCAAAATTTTGAGGTTGCCGGTTGGCACGAAATTGTATCCTATAAACTCGATAATTAGATGCTGTTTGATAGCTAAAACACATTAATCTGATTCTGATTGCACGCACAAGTGATGTCGATATTGGACAAGATAAGACGGAGTGAGGGTCTGGGATCAGGAAAGACACTTATCTCTCGTTCGCCGGACCACGCCACGCCTTGATGATATTGTGACTTGATACTTCGTTGGTTTTTGTTATTTCGCAGGTTCTCTGGTTTTGTCCCCTCATGTGGCCACCACTTGTATATTTTGGTATACGGTGGCTAATAAAATGCAGGTTTCTTTCGATGTAATAATACAATTTTTTTTTATCACGTAACTTATGAACTAAGCATTTTATCTTAGGTAACAATCCACAAATACTATCTTGTTCTAAAACATTCAAATTGAAACGAAAATTATTGGTACTGCTACTGACACATACATTATAAACATTACATTCTTTTGGAGTGATACACTCCTTACTAAAAGGTTTAAGTTGTAATTTTGTGGCTATATCTTTGGTGACATAGGATCGTTGCGCTCCGCTATCTAATAAAACTCTGCCAGTTGCCTGGTTGGTACCATTAATAATTCTGACTGACAATGTCTGTAACATAGTGGTAGTTTTAATATGGCACAACATGTTACCTAACTTGGTATCGTCTTTGTCTTCCTGTTCCTTATCTACAGATTCCTTATCTAGTTCGTAGCACATCAGTGTGACATGTCGTTTCTTACAAACTAAACATTTCGGAAAACTTCGACATTTTTTACTAATATGCCCAATTTTTAGGCATATTGGACAACCTCTCTTGTTCTTTAAAAATTCTTTCCTTTCTGAGAGTATCATTTTAGCTGCCTTATGACATTCTGAGCTTGCATGTGTATCCTTTTCGCACCAAATGCATGCAGTGTTTCTGACAGCAGCTTCTCCCTTCCTAGACTTGTCACTATCCTTTCCTGTTTTACTTTCAGTTACGAAACAAGCTGTAGGAGTTCTTGAACTCGACTGCGGAAATCCAGATTTTGCCATCAGTATCCTCTCTTCGGATTCTACTTCATCTTTCAAGAATTTCATTAATTTAGTCAAGTCATCACCTTTATTATCGTTGTTGTAACGAATTCTGTTCCATGTCCGTAAAACATCTTCTGGTAATGCAGACTCTATCATAGGATACAATATAGAAGCATACTTGTCGTTGGCTACGCCTAGTGTTTCTAGCGCCTGCAAATGACTATGCAAGTTGTCATAAAGATTGTTAATAGGGTGGTTTTCCCCCTTATTCTGCAATAAGACGAGGTTCAAGATTCCTCTTACATAAGTCTCGATTAAAATATCCTCTCGAGCAAATCGTGCCTTCAAAGCATCTAGAGCTTTCTGATAATTCTCACCACTAGGCGGGTAACTGTCGATGAGTTGACGGGCATTTGATTCGGGAGTCACTGACTGGAGTAAATATTGGAACTTGTCTAGGTCCTCTAGGTCACCCTTATGTATTTTCCTGAACTGGCCCCACCAAAGCAGCCAGTTTTTTACGTTGCCATCGAACTTCATTAGTTCTAGCTTCGGTAATTGAAGTCGTCTGTTTTTGTTGCCGCCAGCTGAATCTGCGTTTGACTTTACCGTGTCGGCTGATAACAAAGATATCTCACTTTGACACTTCATTGGCGAGATTTTCTTATAGAGACCTTGTATCATTTTAAATCTTTTACGATGATCCACTGCTTTGTCTTGGTCGGAATGAAAAGCCTGCTCGTCAAATTGTTCCTCGGCACACCATTCATCACGTACCGCATTTTCGATTTCGAAAAGTTTGTCAGCGGTATCTGATAATAACGCATACAAGTCATGAAAATCATCGTACCTTTGTTCACCTGCTAGATTTTCGATTTCGTTAGCCTGCGTAGTGAATTCCCTTCTTAGCTGCGTTCTTTTCCGACGCAGCGCAATCATTATTATTTTTGTCCAAATTCACGGTCGCCACAATGTTATAAATAATGAAAGATGGGCTGGGCTTAAATATTGCTATATTTAAAGATCACAAAACAGGGAACTATATTTTTAACATATAATTTAAAATCTACGAAGAATAATAGGCAAACCGTTGCTAAGTTACCTAAACGGAAAAAAACACAGTGTAGAGAACAAAGTATGTACCTTAATGGTCACAGCATAAAAATAACCCGTCACAATTAGGTTGGTTGCTTTCTCGTTTGTTTGTTTGTCCACAAATTTTGCAAACGATTCCAACTTTGAACAAAGGGCAGAACTAAAAGGCAATGCAATATTATGGTGTCAATGAGCTTATCTGATGATGGAGCCGGAAGAAGGTCACAGGAACTCTATAATAACACAACCCTATTGAGTTTTGGCTCGTTTGATTCGTCTTGATAAGTCTGATCCAAGTGACAAGTACTCCAAAAGGAGATGGTGTATTTTTAGTTTTAGCTTGTTGACGAAGAAGCAGACAATAATAATTTACTAAAAAAACATTTTTTTAATAAAAAAACTCGCGCAAAGATTTAAAACCAACGTCCCCCACGTTGGTTTTAAATCTTGCATGCAAATGCACAATTGATGATAAATCTTACAAAGGTTTAAAACTTTTGTACCAGAAGGTTATAAATCTTTGCGAGATAAATTATTCCATACTTTTTAGTTCGTTTTAAAAACATGTTTTTTGATGAAAAGAGTTTCGCAATTATTTTTAATATACTTACCGTGAACTGTAAACCATGTTCGTTCTCCCATGTCATAAAATCCAATGGAGGCGACGTCTTTGAATTTGCCGATGATTGTATTGCCTGGGTTTTTGGCGAAGATGTCCTTGATGACCTGAGCTTCAGTGTCATTGTTGATGATAGCCAGGTGCCCACCCTCGGCCATGCAAGTCATGTAGGCCTTTCTCCAGGTGATACCGACGTGATGGAACTTGTAGCAGCTGCCCGTACGGACGTCTAACTCGTATTCTAAAAAAAGTCAATTGAAAAGTTAGAAATAAGAGGCAAAAAATGCAGTCGGAGGCATGCATAAAGTGACATTATTAATTATTCGAGACGCGATGAAACTTGTATAACAGCTGTTTATAACCCTTCCTGATCACGCTGCTTAAAAAGCAAAAAGACTATGAGGGCAAAATGACCAAAACGCAGAATGACTATAATGTAGAATGACTAAAACGCAAAAAACTCGTATTCTAAAATAGGCATGCATTAAAGTGAAGTGACATTATCTTTTTTCATCATTATGAATAATTTTATTCTATGCCTCCGCCTGCATTTCGTTTGCTTTTAATATTCACTTCTGAAGCTTGTTGCTTGTGTTGCTTTTAATATTTGATCTTGTTTCCATCTTTTTAGTTGATGGGTTTTTTATTTATGTGTTTTAAGTTATTATATTACGGTCATGATATACCTTTATGAAAATGATAAGTCCTTTAATGTCCGTGAAGTATGTTTTAAGATACTATGGGTGTCATAGTATCTATAAAACATACTTCACTTCAAATAAATACGTTGCACCCTACAACCACTATGTAGGTTTTTTAACGTCAGTCCTTTTTGTTGATCTGAAAGTCTAACTTACAGAATGTCTTTCACTGAATTACGAATTCATGGACAATTATGGGTAGGTATTTATTGTATCTTTTTGTTTATACTAACTCATCACACAAATATTGGCTTCCGCGGGATTCAAACACGTAACTCTCTGTTCGGAGTCACAGTCAGACCTGTTACCGAAGCAAACGGATCGTCATAGACGTTCTGCAAGTTAGGATGTATGCATTTTAGTCATTATGCATTGTAGACGTATTGCTTTAAGGTTAGACATTTTGCAAGTTAGACTGTCTGCATTTGAGTTATCAAGCATTCCAGACGTATTGCTTTAAAGACGTTTTGCAAGTTAGGCTTTCTGATCAGAAAGGAAGAATTTTTGCCTAAGCTGAAGCAGAGACGCTTTGCGCTCGTTCATCAACGCCCGAGCGGTCTCCGGCGATCGGACACAATAGAAAATCTATTGTGTCTCGTTTTCCGGGCGTTGACGAGTTAATCCAATAATATTTGGTAGAATCAACCATATTTGGTTACTCAACCAAATTTGATGCAAAAACATAAAACATGAGAAATGGTTTTTGTTTTTGGATCGAATCATAACGTAATAGGTGAAAAGTATACTGACTCGTATCGACAGTGCCGCATGGTGTTATAACATGGCTATTTGTCTTCTTCCTGTAGCAAATATATGGGTAAGTGTAGTTGCACTGGACGTCAGCCAGGACTCCATTCTGGAGCATAACGGTGCAGTCTTCGCTGTTATTGTAGTTGTTCGGCTCACTTGGAGCCCAATTCACTGGTATCTTAGCAATGGGAACTCCTGCAATGTTAAATAAGAAGAGTCATTAAAGATGTCAGAGTAAAAAAGTAAGATATATGTTATAGGTATCATCATCATATCAGCCGCACGACAACCACTGTTGGGTATAGGTTAGAATCCCCCTAGAATCTCCACAATGATCGGCCCTGCGCTGCCCGCATCTAGCGGCATCCCGCGACCCTCACCAGATCATCGATCCATCTTGTCAAAGGCCTACCCACGGAGCGTCGTCCGGTGCGCGGTCGCCAATCCAGAACCTTTCCGCCCCAACGGCCATCGGTTATTTTTGCTATGTGTCCCGCCCACTGCCACTTCAGCTGAGCAATTCTTCGAGCGATGTCGGTCAAAAAAAATCACAAAACCATACCTTCGACGGAGGCGTAATCTCCTTTGGAGACGGTGGCATGTATTCCCGTGAAGATCCCATAATGGCCACCGTATGCTTCATGCAGCGTCACCATGGCTTTCCACAAGGCTTCATTCAATGGGGATGCCAGGACTGCACCTAAAGAAATAAAAAAAATACGCCGTTGTCTTAATACGCTAAGTGGTTGGGTAGTAAAAATAGATGAGGTCAAAACAGGATTTTTTATTAAACAATAACTACTCATTCGATTCAGGTTTTTATTATTATTTTGGGATAGAAAATATTCTGAGAAGTTGCTGAGAAGATGATAAATTAAGAGTTAACTATCAGTGCAATCCCATTTCGTGTAACCAAAATTTCCTACTTGAAGCAGTCGTATTATTACCGTAAATGGTTGAACGACTGGAGAAGTAAAAAAAGTAATAATTATAACCCTTCGTAGGTAATTTTTCGATAAAAATACTTCCTGAGAGCTCATAAAAATTTATCAAATAAAGTCATTATACTTCAGATACGTCCTTCGATATTAGTATATTGACTACTTGTAGTATCGCTCGTATACTATCACCACTTAGCACGTTATTTTAGAGTAATAACCTAAAAAACCTAAAAAGAGGTTTTTACTTCAAATTGACAGATTTGACATTTCCTGTACGAGTTCTCCCCGTCACTACTTGGCGCCAACACTTCATTTTCGCTTTTTGTTCGCCACGAACGCACGTACAGTCTCAAAGTTATTTAAGTAACTTTAGATAAGTATTCTTTAGGATATAATATATTCAGTGAAAATTAAATTAAAGTTAAGTAAAAATGCTTAGTGAAGAAAAGAAGAAAGGCTGATAAAAGTAATGTTACTAACCAAAGATCTATTGCAATCGAAATAGTCAAACGGACTATTTCACCGCATAGGTCGGTTTAGTATTCGGCGGCATCAGTGATTTCGCGGCATGAACCAATAATATCTATTGCACTCGAGATAGTCATTGGATTATTTCACCGCATGGATAGGTTCTATTATTTCTACAATGAAAAAGAAGATTATTTTGTCGCATGAACCAAAAATCTATTGCAATCGAGATAATCATTGGATTATTTCACCGCATAGATCGGTTCAACAACACAACTGTAACAAGCACAGCAAAGCAACCCAAAGCGCCGCTGACGACAGTGACGACGCAACAGTGTAAAAGTCAATCTGCTCAACACCTCTCGGGTGACTCCGCCGTTCGCCGAATCCGTCGCCATCCGCCTCCCAGGCAGGCGAGGCGACTGCTGTGCTAGAGCTGCTGCTGCAGCAGCAGTTCGACAACAGCGTTGCTCATCAGGTATGCATTTTGATATCTTAAATATCTTTGGGTACCATTGGTTCTCAGATTGACATAATATTATAATGTATGATTAATTCATTGTTAAAAACAATGTGAATGTGAACCAATGAAGAACTGCCAGTATAGGTAAAACCTATCAACTTCATGGAACCACATAATGAGTTATGTAACTAGTTGATACCTGATGCCTCACACCTATAATGTGATAGCTTTTATAATCTAGGTAAGCCTCAAACATGAGCCTGCTGATAGAAATTTCAATATGAAATGGAATAACAAACTCCTTAGTTTATCATCCATAAATTCAGTTAGTGTTTTTTGGTACAATTAAGTTTACATTAAGGTAAAAAAAAAATGTACCTGAACTAGAAGATGCTTGAACTAGCATGTTAAAAAACTAGTTAATCAAATCACTAACTATGTATGTCTATTTCTAAACTGTGCGCCCTTTGTACAGTTGCCCGTAGTACAGCTGGGATTGTCCATACAAATTACCTGTCTATTTCTTTTCAAATTAAATATTCATTGATTTTAATGATAACGATTAGCGAAAAAGTATTAATAAAACTTATATAACACCTTTTATCTACACTCACATCGTAATGTTCCAAATATGAATTCAAAAAAGGTAATATAAATACGTACTTTATTTTCGTGGACACGAAAAATTAAAAAAAAAACTCATTACGATGCAGTCAACTGAATCATAAAATAACTTTTTTTCTCATTACGATACAGGGCAAATCCAAGAAGTAGGCAGTGCCGTGATATAAAAAAACAACGATATTTTTCCCATTTTTCCACACATTTTCCATGATTAAAATGCACTCTATGGTGATCGATGACATTAGTGCGATTAGTTTGCAGGGTTGCGTTTAGAGGCTTAGAGTGCGGTTGTTTGGTTTTGGCTCTAAGGTTCGGAACGACCAAGAACTTTTAATGACATTAATAGTACAAATTCTTCGTTTTCCATTTGGAATGCGAATAATTTAAACTTTCCTTTATTCTAAATGAAATAAAATCTGTTTCTGAGGAGCTACCATGAATATTTTAAAAAATTAGACACAAAAACATCCAAATACAAAATAATGTCAAAAAGCATTGACATTTTTACTATAGACAAACGTCAGCGTTTTTCAACCACCGATTTTGATGGTTAAAAAGTTGCAACTCTCTGACGATTGAAACGGGAAAGCTGTTACAACCGGAAGTCACGCTCTAATGTTTGGAACGCCGTTAGAGCGTTCGGTTGCACTTGGAGCGTAGGTTCTGAACGCAACCCAGTGCACTCATCTCATTTTTTTTTCTAATGTTATGCGCGCCATTTTTAGAGCTTTACAAAAATGTTTTGATTTCAATTTTAACATTTTGTTGTAATGAATTTCGTAGGTTTTTTTAATTTTTGATTTAAAATGTGAAGAAAATTTGACTCTGCTCGATATTTTAGATGCAGCTAAGGAAATGACTTATTACAAGGTAATACCTAGATATATACAAACAATGTCTCACTCTCTTTTCTAACGTTGATCTTTTATTTAGTAGGTTCAATCCTAAATGTATGAGTGTAGATAAAGTAGTGTATGAAACTGCACATAACTAGGTATTAAAACACTCGTGTGATATTATTAAAAACCTCGCCTACGGCTCGGTTTTTAAACACACACTCATGTTTTAATACCCCTCATTATGTGGCAGTATCATAAACTACTATTAATTATCAGTTTAAGACAGTAAGTGTATATTTTTTTTTTACATTACGCGGGCAGACTGCTTTTGGTTATAGCCTGTAGACGGTCAAATTTGGTGCATCTGATTCAATTCACACATACCGTCACCGACAGTTCAGTCGAATACGGTTGATGCATTCGCCATGGGCCTAAAGTGAATGCACCATTAGTCAATATCTTGAACAAAGTAAAAACTGCAAGTAAATCGGGCGCAGAACTTAAATGAAACATTTTTAAATTTATTTATTTAGTTATTTATTAGTAGGTACATTGTTTTTTAAAAATAATCAAACTGGAAAACAACGAATGAAACACGCAGCCACGTAAGCAGCATGATCCAGCTCCGACGACATATGAACAGCAGGACGCCGGCGAGGAACGCACACGAGTGATTTGTTTCGTTGACCGCAGCAGACCTACAGGCGATAGGCGGCGCTTCATATATATAATACAATTATTCGCCAATGATCGATTCGTCTACATTCGCCTTCATCGTACGCAGGGTAAGGCCACTCGTACGGGTAAGTACTTGTAAGGGTGCGCGCTGGTGCGGCATTTATGAGTGGGTCTCCAGCTTCCTCATAGGCTATAGAGAAATTCTAAGCATGCCATATTTTAAAGCATAATAGCAGCAATCAAACTTCCAGACATAATAATAGCAGCCACCATAAGCTCGTTACCATGAGTTGTTTTATGTGTGCGAGCTGGCGACACGTGTCTACAGCTTACACATGCCGTTAAGGCAAACCAGTGAGGTTAGGGTTTTAGACTATAGTCAGAAATTTAGAGCCTAATTGCAGCAAAAAGATCCAAAAAAACCAACCATCACACTCAAATACTCTTGAAACTACGAGCATAAAACTGTGTGCGAGCTGGGGACCCGTGTCACTGGCTTGCACAGCTGTATTTTCGTAATTATTTAAGCTACGATTATGTACTATACCTCAAAATTTTCAGCCGAATTGCAGCATTAGGCTCCAAATTTTTCAAAACTTTAACTCGAAAGGTTTTTGAGCTACGAGCCGATATCTATGTGTAAGCTGGGGACCCGTGTCACCGGCTGACACATGGTGAATTGCTGTAACTGTATATGTTAGTGTTTCGTTTTAAAGATCAAATGATATGTTATAATTGCAGCACACACGAGGCAAAATTTCAAATCTCTGAGCCTCTTAGTTTCGAAATTATAAGCCAAAAACCGTTTTCCCGCCAAAAAATTCAAAAAAATGGCTCGGAAGCGGCTAATCGTACCGTTGCCGTTCCGTGCGCTACACTATTGCAATCGAATTTGAACCTAAGAGCTAGTATTATTTTGAGTCATTTTAATTTGCGCTCTCGATCGTTTTAATTTATGTACTGAGAATTTTAGTCTAAGAGGTAGGAGCTGATATAACTGGTTACCTAATTTAATATAAAAGCAAAGTATATTTATATAGAAATGTTTATATCGCTAAGGTATAGGTACTTTATTTTATTTTATTAACACGTTTTTATTAGGTTATAAATTTTGATCACTCGATCAGTTCAAATAGGGATGTAGCGATTATACAAAAACATCGTTACCATTAAAAAAAAGACCATAAACCACAGGATTTTTTATTAATTAACTGGATAAAAAGAGATTAAAAAAGAACAAATAAACTTTTCACGCAGATGAAGTCGCGGGCGGTCACTAGTCGACTATAATAGGTATACCTAGGCACATTTGGAGCAAATAATCAACATAACTAAAACTTTTTAACCGACTTCAAAAAGAGGAGGAGTTATGTATGTTATTCGATTACTCGAAGACTGCTGGACCGATTTGAAAAATTGATTTTTTGTTTGAAAGTATATACTTCCAAGTTGGTCCCATTATCATGAAGTCAGGATCTAATGATGGGTTCCTGGACAAATCAAGGGAACTCTTCAAATATTATAGGCACACCTATAGCGATTTTGGTATTTTCTTAAGTAACCTATGCATTTGCTTTCGGAAAGTACCATTTTGGTGAAATGGAACTGATGATGAAGACCATACATGATAATCGGAATTATTCAATACTAAGTTTCATTGGTGCGAAATTATTACTTTTACATGGTTGCATTAATTATTTTAAGCTCCTTAAAATAAAGTACCTATACCTTAGCGATATAAACATTCCTATATAAATAGACTTTGCTTTTATATTAAATTAGGTAAGCAGTTATATCAGCTCCTACCTCTTAGACTAAAATTCTCAGTACATAAATTAAAACGATCGAGAGCGCAAATAAAAATGACTCAAAACAATACTAGCTCTTAGGTTCCAATTCGATTGCAATAGTGTAGCGCACGGAACGGCAACGGCGCGATTAGCCGCTTCCGAGCCATTTTTTTGAATTTTTTGGCGGGAAAACGGTTTTTGGCTTATAATTTCGAAACTAAGAGGCCCAGAGATTTGAAATTTTGCCTCGTGTGTGCTGCAATTATAACATATCATTTGATCTTTAAAACGAAACTCTTACATATACAGTTACAGCAATTCACCATGTGTCAGCCGGTGACACGGGTCCCCAGCTTACACATAGATATCGGCTCGTAGCTCAAAAACCTTTCGAGTTAAAGTTTTGAAAAATTTGGAGCCTAATGCTGCAATTCGGCTGAAAATTTTGAGGTATAGTACATAATCGTAGCTTAAATAATTACGAAAATACAGCTGTGCAAGCCAGTGACACGGGTCCCCAGCTCGCACACAGTTTTATGCTCATAGTTTCAAGAGTATTTGAGTGTGATGGTTGGTTTTTTTGGATCTTATTGCTGCAATTAGGCTCTAAATTTCTGACTATAGTCTAAAACCCTAACCTCACTGGTTTGCCTTAACGGCATGTGTAAGCTGTAGACACGTGTCGCCAGCTCGCACACATAAAACAACTCATGGTAACGAGCTTATGGTGGCTGCTATTATTATGTCTGGAAGTTTGATTGCTGCTATTATGCTTTAAAATATGGCATGCTTAGAATTTCTCTATAGCCTATGAGGAAGCTGGAGACCCACTCATGCGGCATTTGTCTGTTTTTCGGTAAAAACAGGCAGTGGTCGCCAACCACAGGTGCACATGCGTCCACACAATCGTTTGCGCCGGTATTCATCTATATATCCGTCATATGTGTGGAAGTACCATTTATATTTTTTTATAATGAAGTATATTTTTTTGGTGAAAAATCTATACGAGAGTGTGTAATTAAAGATTCACTTTTGTATCACACCCAGAGATATTATAGTCTCTTACTAATAGTATGATCAAAATTCAGGCATAATGTTACATTCACAGAATAGATCGTAGTACTTAACAGTGACGCCAAGCCAGTTAGACAGTTAGCCAACTACACATTTTGTTGAACATTCAACAGAATGTATGTATACTGTATATGTATAACATAATAGTTAACTATAATAGATTTTTTTATGTTGTCGTTGTCGTATATCTAGCTATTATACAATTAATAGTAATAATAATTAATAAAATAATAATAATTACAAAATATAAATGCTTATTGTTTGTAAAAATATATCTAAGAGATCTTATCTCCTTTAAGGTTTTAATACGGATATGAAATATTGAATGGAAAGATGGGATTTTCTTTCCATAATGGAAAGATAAAGAAAGTCTTATCATTGGCTCCTATGTTACAAAACTATTAGCTAGTATAGTATAATATTATCTGTGCTATGAGACAGTGTTTAGACATCATGATTTCCTTGTACATGATATTTAAGTACATAGGTACTATAATAGTGGGTCTATAGAATATTTTTTGCTTTGCAGGTCACGGTATTTTTTTTTAAACCTTCCTTCATAACTTGCCATTCTATTACGAATGTAATGGTATAATCATTTAACCCAGAGTGGCCTCATGGGGCCGCACAACAATAGAGTATCCGTTGTGTCACATTTTTTTGGGCTTGAAAAGTTATGTTTTTTCTCAAGACAAAACTTATACAAATTTGCAAAATTACGCAAATTACGACCATTTTATGAAGTCAATGTACCGGTAGATATCGGTATATTATCGATATTTTATCGACATTATAATATTGTACATGGTAATTGAATGTGATCAATACTTACACCAAATATATTGTATGGTTATGTATATACAACATATTATTGTAGATAGATTTTGTCTGATGCCTCTCAACAAAGGGGTAGACTGGGACACTTATGTGTGTGTGGTCAGTCATGATTGCATGATATTTATATGAATTATAATTATATATTAAATAAAACATATTTTTTCGCATTACTGGGTAGAGTTTTCTAGTTCTAGACGAAATCACTCTGATACTGAGTAATAATAATAAAAATAAAAAAATCTAACCACTAAATAAAAAATAAAAAAAATATTACCAATTTCAGTTTTCTTAGATAAAATTGAGTAAATTCGAATACAAGTCGTATAAGTTGAAATATTAATGATTTCGTTTCCTAGCTTGGATGCCAAAAACGACTATGTTACTATTAGTCGGGCAAACTTTTATTTTTTATTATTTTCCATCAGTTTCTTATACTAGAGGTGTAACGATCGTGCCATCATGACCGTCACAACCTTGAACATCTTATAATTCCCAATTTCAGGGATGGAATATTCATCGCACAAATAAACTCATATCATTCATCAAATAAACTTACATATATGTCATTATTTTTTATATTATGCTATTAGCTTTCCTGCCTGTTGATACTATCAGACAGAACAGAGTTTGATCACCAAATGGGTTTGACAATTTAACAACAAAATATATAGTAAATACATTATATATTTTGTGATATATATATATATATATATATAGAGAAGAAAAAAAAAACACATTTTTCTTATAGATGTGTAGAACAAATTTACCAGCATTACTTACATAATATTGGGTTTATTAATGAATGTACAAAATTGAGCTAACCTTTAGTAAGTGTAGTAAAAAAAAAACTGTTTTTTGCGCAGATTTCCATTGCTCAAACACAACATTTTATAGTTTAGATTACCCGATATGGTTCATTTAATTTATTACAACTTTGATACAATTAACAAAAAAAAAACCCTTGACCGCGTATTTTTAGAAAAAAAAAAAAAAAAAACAATGTGAACAATACTTACAATTAATTATAAACAATTCATTGTTCAGTTCAATTATAAAACATAATCTACTTAATTTGACGCAAATCATCTTACAATTACTTTTTTTTTCTCTCAAGAAGAACCGCTTTTATACACAGCGTATAAAATATAAACATTTTGTAATTGATCTCAAGTATTAGAATTTCAAGACAATTATATTACCTACACCATTTGTGTAATAAATATTACAGATTTTATTCAATTGCAGATAATTTTAAATAATAAAAATAAAATAAAACCTAATATCTAATATTATTAGAAAGCTGACATCTAATGATAGTGGAAAAGATTCGTATCCATTGTCACGTCACCAAATTGTAGCAATCGACGTGCGCCGATACCCATTACCTACTTATAGCTATAACATAAATGTTATTAGAGACATTCCACGTAATACGGGATGGTCGATGACACTCCACTATCTCTCCAAGATATTTAAACAAATACATTATCTTCGATTAATGATAATTATAAGTACTGAGTTTTCCAACGGTATGTACATAGGTATAACAAAATATTCAAATATTCAGAATTATATTAAATATGAAGGGTATTCTTTTAAATTTAAAAGACACAAAAGATGATATTTCCTTTTTTCTTATACTCGTATAAAACTCTCAACATCTACAAGTAGTCAATATACTAATATCGAAGGACGAATCTGAAGTATAATTGATGATTAAACGAACTTACCTTACGTGAAGTTCAATCTCCCTACTGATAAATTGTAATTACAATATTCACCCACTGAGGAAATATCATACGATTTGGACTCTGAACTAAATGAAGTGTTGGCGCCAAGTAGTGACGGGGAGAACTCGTACAGGAAATGTCAAATCTGTCAATTTGAAGTCAAAACCTCTTTTTAGGTTTTTTAGGTTATTACTCTAAAATAACGTGCTAAGTGGTGATAGTATACGAGCGATTCTACAAGTAGTCAATATAATAATATCTTCGGACGAATCCTTCGTATAATTATGATTGAACTTCACGTAAGGTAAGTTCGTTTAATCATCAATTATGCTACAGTCGTTATTGAATTTATGAAGTTTAAATACATTTGTATCTTGCTACTTTTTCCTTGTGATCTTAAAGAAACTGTCATTTTCATAAAGAAAGTTATCAAATGTGCAAAAACTTTTAAAACATTGTAATTGTATCTAATCTAGCTTTTAAATACGGCTAATTGATTAATTTAAAAATCTATCGCAATCGCTTTCATTTGACAGTTGGATTCCGACACATTGCTGCATTTCTGTGGTAAGTTTTTATTTGTGATAAAAAGAAGCATCAATGTGTTTCATCCTGAAAGCAATTGCGATAGATTTTAAAATTAGACAATAGAAAGGCTGGTTACAATGCAATAATGCATCGATTGATTAAGAATAGTAGAACCTAACCATTTGTTCTAAGCAGAATCAACCATCATGTTAAGGTATTATGTCTTTCTACTAGACGAACCTTCGGCATGGCACCTCATGAAGGCTGAGATGAAGGTGTCGGGTACCCGGTGGAACTTCAGCCATCCGTCTGCTTCCCGGCTGTACGTGTAGTCGGACCGGAAACACGTTTTTAAAACAGACTGAATTTTTACAAAAATTCGGACTAAAAACAATAAAACGGACTTGTAAAAACAGACTAAAAAGTAAAAAATAAATTCTTTTGTAAATATTTATAACCCTATACCAACAGAAATTTTAAACCTAAAAACGTGGGGCGCATTTTGTAAAATTTATCATCCATATTGTCTTTGGCATGCGCCCCACGTTTTTAGGTTTAAAATTTATGTAGGTATAGGTAGGGTTATAAATATTTACAGAAAAAAAAAAAAAATACTTTTTAGTCTGATTTTACTAATCCGTTTTAATGTTTTTAGTCCGATTTTTTTGTAATAATTTAGTCTGTTTTAAAAACTTGTTTCTAAAAAAGATTATTTTTCAATAAATTATTATTTTCTGCTTTTTAGTTAACGAGCTAAGACTAAAAATATACCATCTATCGGAGCACTCGTCAAAACGATTCAATCGAGCCCAAACTCGATGGGGTTGCATGGTATTATTATAGAGTTTCTATGAATAGAATAGAATAGAACCGTTTATTAACAACACACAAAATAAAAGAAAACAGTATACAGTTAAACATGAAACAAACAAGAAGAGATAAATAAAAACATTTATTAATTCTACGTTATAAAAACAGAAAGTGTGGTGCTAATGGGCCCTGCCTCGGCAAAATTAACTTCTGGGTCATTCATTGATGTACAGAATGACCAGAAGCACTGATATTCTGACACGGCCAAAGGAGCGATTGGAACAAATAATTAATTATACAATAATTACTTATTTTAGACACATTTTTGAGATTACAACTAAAATCAACGATATCATGCAAGTACAAGTAAAAAAAAAATTAAAATAAAAAAATATCTGTGGTTTGACATTACGAAATGAAATGAAATTAGTCTGTGAGAGTGACATTGACGTTGACGGACTTTGTTATGACATGTATTTTAATAGTTTAGTTATCGAGAATTACAAAACAAAAAGGAAATAAAATTAAATGGCCTTCCTCCGGCTCCATCATCAGACCCTCGGACACTATTTTCCATTAAAGTACTCGTCAAGATGATTTAAACGAGCCCAAACTCGATGGGGTTGCATGGTTTTATTACCGAGTTCCAGTGGCCTTCTTCCGGCTCCATCATCAGATCCTGGACACTATTTCCCAACAAAGTACTCGTCAAGACGATTCAAACAAGCCCAATCTCGATGGGGTTGCGTGGTTTTATTAAAGAGTTCCTGTGTCCTTCTTCCGGCTTCATCATCAGACTCTGAAAACTATTTCCCAACAAAGAACTCGTCAAGACGATTTAAACGAGCCGAAATTTGATGGGGTTGGACGGTTTCATCATAGAGTTTTTGTGGCCTTCTTCCGGATCCATCATCAGATCAACTCAGATACCATAATATTGCATTGCTTTCAAGTCCTGACCTATGTTTAAAGTTTCAAGTCTTTATCGGGAAGCTAGTATAAAATCGTTTGCAAACTTTGCGGACAAACAAACAAACAAACTTGTGGCCTCCAGAGGCCGCGCGTCGGAATGCCGCGCCTCTACGTTCGATCCTTCAGGCCGGGCCTGCACATGTGGGTGGAGGCATAAGAATGAATCAGTTTTATTTATTCTTATGGTGGAGGGTCCATTATAGACAATATCGGACCAAACCAGGGGCTCAATCGCGCTAATTTTGAACGATAAAACCAAAACGGATATATTTACATTAAAATCTTTGGTATTTAGAAACAGTCCTTAGTCACGAAATCTTGTTTGATTCACTTTGTTAACGGGATATCTCTATTAAAGGGAGTTGGGAGTCATTTCGCAGATGAAGGCCACTGGCAGGTCGCAAGAGACGTCGTTCAGAAGGGCTGGTTTTTCGTTGGGGTAGATGCTGCCGCAGTTCTCGTCGCCGACACCAACGTTCTGAAGGTTGTTTGGCTCACCAGGAGCCCAATGGTCGTAGCCGGCCTCTTCCAGAGTCTGACCTGTAAAGAATATTAGAGTATACCTCTTACTTTAAGAAAAAAAAAACGTATTTTCATAAGAAACACGCTTTAACAGACTTAAAATTTTAAAAAATTCTTCCGTAAAGATTTATAAAACTCTACACGACGTTTTTAACGTAAAAACATGGGGCGCATACAAAGGACAATTGTTCATAAATCATACAAAATGCGCCCCACTTTTTAGGTTAAATATTTCTGTATGAGATTTTAAGTCTTTACGGGAGAAATGATTTTACACTTTTTAGTCCTTTGTAAAAACGTGTTTTTTTTAAAAAAGATTTTTAGTCAGGGAGCTAAAACTAAATTAAAAAGACACCATCATATCAGAGTATTGTCAATACGAATGCACCACAGAATAGATAATAGCACAGTGACCACACCTTATTTGACTTTAACTTTATGACAGTCATGTTTCAAATGGTAGTTTACACAAAAATCCCTTAATGATAGAATAATAAAGAGTGATTTAATAGATTTTCTTTATTAAATATCTCAGCCCCGATACCCATACGACATAAGTGTCCATTTATTTTTATTTATGTCTTCTCTATCTAGCACAAAATTTTTATCACTGGACGCGGACATTTAAAGTTATACCACTTTTACCCAAACCCTTTGGCAAGTTTACCGTCTTATACTAGAAAGTCGGAAAACTATAACATTTGTAATTAAATCATAAAAAATATAGTCTTTATAAAAGTACTTACCTATTTTGCCGCAATTTTATTGTCTTATATTTTTTTTTATTTAGTTACTGTAAACTCGCCACCTATGTAAACTCGTCCCGTTTTGAAAAGTTTCATACATCGTAGTAATTTTGACCACGCCAAGATGGATGGATGCATCTACTGAGAGAGGTGTGGAGTACGGGGAGCAGTAAATTTTTTTCGTCTTTTGACTCCCATGGGTGGGATCCTCAGATTTATGTGATTGTTAGCGACGTATAAATAAGGTCGAAAATTGAACGGTACGACGAGCGGCCGCTGCAATGAAAGATAAGGAAAGGAAGCGTAAAAAGAGCGAGACAGCACGAGTGTCCGCCGCTGCCCGCCGCAGTCGGCCCGCGCCGCGAGTCGTCGGGAATGTTCGAGCGTGACGTTGCTGGATTATTCGCGAACATCGAGCGAGATTGTTCCCGCGCTCCCGTCGAGTGGTATAAAAGCCGCGCGGTTTCAACGCGTAAGCAGTTACGTTGTGAATAATAGTGAAGAACAACAAATAGTGAAGAGTTCGAAAAGTAATTGAAGTGTCTAAGTGCTGGAAGTGTTTAATTATAATAAGTGCCGTATTTAATTGTTGTTAAAGTACTAATTAATTGTTGAATTATTGACTTTGCATATTAAACTGTTTTAGTGTTGGGACAATTTAAGTTATAATTGATTTAGAGTCAAGACTATTATTAAGTGATATTTAAAGAGTATTTTGAAGAGCTGAACAATAAATTATAGAATTGCTTCGTAAGCGTGCTATTTTATTTAGACCTCGAAAATAGGCATCCTCATCAATCCAGCCAGCGGCAATTAAGTGTTTTGTTGCGAGTAAGCGCTAAGTCCGCAACATATTTTTGGTCCTTCGAGCCGGATCCTGGAAAACGAAGAAGATGCCAACTACGAGGTCAGCGAAGAAGAAGATCTCTGCGAAGCCGTCGACGTCAACGGATTGGAGCATGAAGACGCCAGCGGAAACCGCTACTGAATATACTGTGACGTCAAGCCGGTCCACGCTTATAAGAAGAACATCGCCACATTGCGCCACTACTGGAGGTGTGTCACCTTCACGTCCTGAGGAAGACCACGCCACACCAACCGCTCGTGCCCTAGGAGGAGTGTCACCCGCGCACTATCCAGGAGACTACGCCACTACGCCGACGGAAAGAAGAGAAACTACGCGCACCAGTGGAAATATTCAAAAAGCTTGCATAAAAGAAGATGCACATCTTACGTCGCCCGCTCCTGTCGACAAGCAAGCACCGCATACACTGATGGAAGTGATTAGAAGATCAGACGCGCACTCCGTACGGTCATCAAGGAGTCGCGCCGAAGCTGAAGCGAACATGGAAGTTGCCAGAAGGGTACTGGAAGTTGCCGAAGTGAAGATGCAAGTTGCCAGGAGGGAATACGAAGTAGCCAAAGCGAAGTTGAAAGTGGCCCAGGCGGAGCTAGAGTCGCTGCAGGTTGACTCTGACATTGAAGATGAAAATGATGAAGAGGTGTATCTGCAGCAACATGAGGATAGCTGTCTCCACCAAACGAACCTGCCGCCACTGCTGCATCAGGAAAGGAAAAAGACGGACATAGAAGCACTGGCTCAAGCAATCACAAGCATCTGCCAAAAGATGTCAGAGACTGCATCATCAAGACAGATCATCGAGCTACCTTACTTCAATGGTGCAAGCGAAGAATGGTTGGCATTCTGGCGGTCATATGAAGACACCGCCCACGCTTTCACGCCAACCCAAAACCTGGCTCGCCTGAGAAAAACGCTTCACGGAAGGGCAAGAAATGCAGTGAAAAGTTTATTGTTCACCGCAGTGGATCCCGCCGAAGTAATGAAAGGGCTGGAAGCAAGATTCGAAAGACCAGGTGCGCTGGCACTTTCAGAGTTAGAAAAGTTGAAGAGCCTGCCACGCATCACCGAAAACCCCAACGAAGTGTGCGCCTTCGCCAGCCAAGTGAGAAACTCTGTCGCCACCATTAAGGCGCTGGGGAAGACACGATATTTGAGTTCTCCGGAAACAACGAAGTCATTGATCGAGAAGATGCCCGCCTCGATGAAGTACAGGTGGTACGTCTTCTTCCGAAGTAAGCAAGAAGAACAGTCGCCAGAATTGACGCTCATCAGTAATTTCCTGGAGGATGAAGCAGCTATGTGTGCAGACTTCGCCCCAATTGAAGAGTACCTGGAAGTTAGGTCCTCACGGCCGCAAAGAGCTCCATACGAAGTGTTTCGAGAGCGTCATAAAGGAAAAGAGGAAAAGTGGACACGCCCGCATTTGGCTCCACGTGAAGTGTCTCCGGAGCAGAAGGGCAGCGAGTCGCATAGGATGTACCATGTTCACGTCTGTCACAAAGGGTCTCAAAAGGACGTGAACACGTGCCCCGAGTGTCAAGGAAACCATTTCTTATACGAGTGCCAAAAATTTAAAAATGCAAACATAAGTGTAAAATGGAATATGGCAAAATAGAGTCATCTATGTTTTAAGTGCTTGAAGTTTAGGCACTCACGCATCAACTGCCGAGCTGATACTTGCAAGAAGTGTGGAAGGTGGCATCATACTGCACAGCACTCCGACATACCACCAGCCATGGTCGAAAGAACGGAAAGGACAAAGCTAAAAGAAGATCTCCGAAGTGCCCCTACGCTGCATCCGTTGCGTGCATACGCTGGACGTCGCATCCAGGAAGATAGGTGCTATGCACCGCGGGGGAGTATGTTAGCGACGTATAAATAAGGCCGAAAATTGAATGGTACGACGAGCGGCCGCTGCAATGAAAGATAAGGAAAGGAAGCGTAAAAAGAGCGAGACTGCACGAGTGTCCGCCGCTGCGCGCCGCAGTCGGCCCGCGCCGCGAGTCGTCGGGAATGTTCGAGCTTGACGTTGCTGGATTATTCGCGAACATCGAGCGAGATTGTTCCCGCGCTCCCGTCGAGTGGTATAAAAGCCGCGCGGTTTCGACGCGTAAGCAGTTACGTTGTGAATAATAGTGAAGAACAACAAATAGTGAAGAGTTCGAAAAGTAATTGAAGTGTCTAAGTTAAGTGTTTAATTATAATAAGTGCCGTATTTAATTGTTGTTAAAGTACTAATTAATTGTTGAATTATTGACTTTGCATATTAAACTGTTTTAGTGTTGGGACAATTTAAGTTATAATTGATTTAGAGTCAAGACTATTATTAAGTGATATTTAAAGAGTATTTTGAAGAGCTGAACAATAAATTATAGAATTGCTTCGTAAGCGTGCTATTTTATTTAGACCTCGAAAATAGGCATCCTCATCAATCCAGCCAGCGGCAATTAAGTGTTTTGTTGCGAGTAAGCGCTAAGTCCGCAACAGTGATTCTGGTACTTTAAATTTAAAATAATTATTTTTCATACTTCAGGATATTAAAAAAATACAGAAGTTACTCTAGTTATTCTATTTATAAAAATCGGTGTGACCCCGGTAAGTACTTTAAGTTTAAAATTATTATTTTCATACTTTTTACATCAGTATTCCCTAGATTTATGTAATACTGTTACTTTGTTATAATAATTGTTTATCAATGCTTTAGTTATTTATCCTATTCATAAAAATCAATGGTGGTTGAATCAGGTGGACTGGACCATGGGCAATATATTTTCTACAAAAGTTGCTGTTGATTTTTCTGCAGTCCATACGAAAACACCTTGGTGGCGAGTTTACAATAGAGTATTTTTATAATGCGAGCGGTGGCGAGTTTACACTCAGTCTGTCTGTCTGTCACAGCTGGATATCTCGAGAACTACTAATGGTATCAACTTGAAATTTGGAATAGATTAAGATGACGTTTGTTCAACTATTTTGCAAATAAGAAAGTTTTTTTTTGTACAACAGGGACCGAAAACGGGTCTTAAAATTTTTAAGTGAAGCGACTAGGGCATGTGGGGTATCATATGAAAGAGCGCTGTTTGCACATTTTAAATCATTTTTTTCTTACACAATACTAAATACTAAATTGTGAATGCAAAAATCTTAAATTTAAAAATAATCATTTTTTTCTTTTTTTTAGGCCGAATAGTTTTCGACTTATGATGAAAAATGTAAAAAAATACCTGTCCCCCTCCTTATCTCCGAAGTTTGCAAAGAGAAAAATCTGAAATAATTCTATGTGATAGGAGTTTTTGTAATGATTATAGGAAAAATAAAACGATGTCTCAATATAACACACTTTTTTAGAAATTCAAAAAACAAACAAAAACTTCATATGTTCCTCTACCAGTCAACAGTGGCCCTGACCTAAGTAGAATTAATTTAGTTCCACTCTCGGTCAAGAGATCATCATCATCATATCAGCCGCACGACACCCACTGCTGGTTATAGGCCTCCCCTAAGGATCTCCACGACGATCGGTCCTGCGCTGCCCGCATCCAGCGGCTTCCCGCGACCTTCACCAGATCGTCAGTCCACCTTGTCGGGGGCCTACCCACGGAGCGCCGTCCGGTGCGTGGTCGCCATTCCAGAACCTTTCCGCCCCAACGGCCATCGGTTCTTCTCGCTATGTGTCCCGCCCATTGCCACTTCAGCTGAGCAATCCTTCGAGCGATGTCGGTTACTTTAGTTCTCTTGCGGATCTCTTCGTTTCTGATTCGATCACGCAGGGAAACGCCGAGCATGGCCCTCTCCATTGCACGCTGGGTGACCTTGAGCCTCCTTATGAGACCCATAGTTAGCGACCACGTTTCACTGCCGTAAGTCATCACTGGCAACACACACTGTTCATAGACTTTCGTCTTGAGACACTGAGGTAAGTCGGACGCGAAGATTTTTCGAAGCTTCCCGAATGCTGCACACCCGAGTTGGATTCGACGAGAGATCTCTTTCTCGAAGTTGGACTTACCTAACTGGATTGCCTGTCCTAGGTATACGTAATGGTTAACAACTTCAAGTGTAGTGTTCCCAACATGAACTGGAGAGGGTACAACATGGGCATTTGACATAATTTTCGTCTTATCCATGTTCATCCTGAGACCCACTCTTTGGGAAGCACTACGGAGATCTTCGAGCATTGTGTTCAGGTCTTCCATGGTCTCAGCCATAAGGAATATATCATCGGCAAAACGAAGGTGTGTTAGGTACTGGCCATTAATGTTGATGCCGAGTCCTTTCCAGTCTAAGAGCTTAAAGATGTCCTCCAACGCAGCTGTGAACAGTTTCGGAGAAATAACGTCTCCCTGTCTCATACCACGCTGCAGCTGGATAGGATTTGTGCTCTGGTTCTGTACTCGGATCGACATGGTGGCATTTTTGTATAAGTACCTCAACACCTCGATATACCTATAGTCCACTTGGCACCTTTGGAGAGACTGCAGCACCGCCCAGGTTTCGATCGAATCAAAGGCTTTCTCATAGTCCACGAACGCCAAGCAAAGTGGCAGATTATACTCCTCGGTCTTCTGTATAACCTGCCGCAGCGTATGGATGTGGTCTATGGTGCTAAAGCCTTTTCGAAACCTGGCCTGTTCGGGTGGTTGGAAGTCGTCGAACCTGCGAGCGAGACGATTCGTAAGGACTCTCGAAAACAACTTATAGACATGGCTCAGAAGTGAGATGCGTCTGTAGTTCTTTAAGAGGGACTTGTCACCCTTTTTAAAGAACAGAATCACCTCACTTATGTTCCATGCCTTCGGCGTTCTGCCCTCGACGATGACGGAATTGAAAAGCTTCTGGAGGACTTTGAGTATCGGCTTACCGCCCGCTCTCAGAAGTTCTGTAGTGATTCCGTCGTCGCCCGCCGCCTTGTTGTTTTTCAGCTGTTTGAGAGCCATACTAATCTCGTACAGGCTGACGTCCGGGATATCTTGGGTATAGTGTCGGGTAAGCTTGGCTCTGGGGTCTTTAGCCTTGCTTTCAACAGGTGTCTGCGTGGAATATAACTGCCCATAGAAACGCTCGATCTCCCCCAGGATTTCAGGCTTCGATGAGATGATGCGTCCGTCGTCAGTTTTCAGCTTCGTCATCTGGCTTTGCGCGATAGACAGATCTCTCGCGAACAAGAGAGAGATGGCGCTGGCCTAAGAAAAAAAAAGTTCCACTATCGGCCAAGAGATGGTGCTGACCTAATACTGCAATAATAATTTTATTATTCTACAGCTCTGCAGTGTATTTCTTATGAAGGTACGGAAACCCTCGGTGCGCGAGTCCGACTCGCTCTTGACCGGTTTTTTTCTGATGACAAATAACTGTGGTGGCGAGTTTACAATAACCCTTTTTATTTATTTAATCAAAGACTCACCGTGAATTGTAAACCATAATCTATCTCCAATGTCATAAAATCCAATGGAGGCGACGTTTTTAAATTTGGAGACGATTGAATCGGGTGGGCTTTTGGTGTAGAGGTTCTTGAGGACCTGAGCTTCAGCGGCATTGTTGATGATGGCCAGGTATCCCCCCTCGGCCATGCAAGTCATGTAGGCCTTTCTCCAGGTGATACCGACGCGATGGAATTTGTAACAACTGCCGGTGCTGACATCAAACTTGTATCCTAAAACAGGCGAGGGTTATTTTAAATCACGGATATTTTTACCGACTTCAAAAGGAAGGAGGTACTCAATTCGACCCGTTTTTTTTGGTTTTTTGTATGTACACCGATTACTCGAAGACGGCTGAACCGATTGAAATGATTCAAACGTTATAACATCAGGTATGTTTTCAAGCTGGTCCCATTTTTTTAAATTTTGAAATTGGATGATGGGATCCTGGAGAAATCAAGGGAACTCTTCAAATATTATAGACACACCTATAGCGATTTTGCTATTTTCTTAAGTAACACGTGCATTTGCTTTCGAAAAGTACCATTTTGGTGAAGTGGAACTGATGATGATCACCGGAACTATTCAATAGGTACTAAACTAAGTATCTCACTGGTGCGATACGATTACTTTAATATGGTTGCTAGGCTATTTATGTTGAAAGCAAATGGACTGTATTTAATGAAAGATTGAGTGTGAATAAATGTTATATTACAATATTATAATGAACTAAAACTACACGTCTTCACCGTTATAATGAACCTGTCAACCACCCCTACTCTCTCCGTCCCGTTTGCCCATAGGGCCCATAACGTTCATTTACATTCCATCATATTGCATATGGTGAAGTGGAGCTGATAGTGAAGTACCAGGAGAACTCCTCAAGAATTAACGCTTCTGCGTCGGGAAAACCAGTATTTTGTAAAAGGTGATGAGCCATTGACGTACGACTATCGTAACTTAGATAATATCATACCATACTTACCACAAAAAATTAAATTTAAAAACTCTTAAGATGTCTTCGTCTCAGGGTCTACCCATGTTTTATCTACCTAAATAAACTAAATATAAAAAACTAATGTAATTATCTACCAAATACAGAAGGTACATACTTACACTAAAAATAAAAAAATTCAAAATGTTTTAAAAACAAAAAAACCGACTTCAAAAAACCTGAAAATGAAAACAAAACAGCTTCAAAATTAAATACCTCTAAAAAGCAAGAAATAATATTCAAATCACTAGATACGCATATCATTGTAATAAAACACATCTAATGAAGTCGAGTGGGGCTTTTAGAATAAATAAAGAAGTTGAACTTCAGCCCCACCCGACTTCAATAGATGTGTTTTATTACAATGATATGCGTATCTAGTGATTTGAATATTATTTCTTGCTTTTTAGAGGTTTTTAATTTTAAAGCTGTTTTGTTTTCATTTCATCTACTAATGTGTCTGCGACAGTAAATGTATGTGCAAAAGTTTAAATGGAGTTGCTAAATGGAAACGAATCATATTTTTTTTTATTTATATTTTTTATTTATTCAATGCGTCTCTAAGCTTAGTTTTGCTACATCACTCCTCTTTCTACCCTGCTCTCCTAGGTACTTTATTATAAAGTATCTTTTCTAGTTTAATCTTTCCTTAGTCCAGGTGCTTGCTACCATTATAAATGCCAGCTACACGCTCTGTCTTGTCTTTCTTGCAAGCTTCTAAGCCCAAATCAGTATGCAGTTTAGCGTTGAAAGTGGACGAGAAGATGGTATTTCGTACAAATCCAAAATATTATTTGCACGGTATTTCTTGAGCGTGTAGCCGGAGAATTAGGTTCGCTGCGTGTCGGATAATTTATAAAAAAATGAAATTTAATTATATTTGGTGGAATCAACCTTGATGGTTACCTACTTTAGGAAATGTCCTACCTATCCAATGATCCAATGGGTTGCAAAAACAAATTATACAAATAGCTTTTGTGTTTGCATTGATATAACTAACCCTTATCGACAGTTCCACATGGTGCCATGACACGAGCATTAGTCTTCTCCCTGTAGCAAATATATGGGTAAGTGTCGTTACACTGGACGTCAGCCAGGGATCCGCTCTGGAGCATGACGGTGCAATCTTCGCTGTTCTTGTAGTTGTCCGGCTCACTTGGAGCCCAGGTCAGTGGTATCCTTGCTATGGGAACTCCTGCAATATCATATGAGAATAGATATTAAAGATGCTAGTAAGAGTAAAAAATAGTTATTTGTTAATAGTGACCAAAGTCAATTTGTGCTACGAGTGCCGACTTTAAATCACAAACTAGCGAAGTAGTCTAGGATTCTGTTATTCGGTGAGGTAATTGCTTCTGGGGCGGGGCGGAGAGTGTCCTTTCTGTGCGGTAGTACTAATATCTAAGTATTCTGTGCCTTGCTGAAAAATTGTATTAATAGAGTAAAGTAGATTTTGTTTTACATTACGTTGTGTTTTTTCTTTTATTTATTAATATCCCATTCTCACCTTATTTATTTATTTACAATCATAAAACACTAATTTGTTAATAAATTTCACAAATAATTCCTAATTTATATTGATTTCCAGATATAGTTCAACCATTTTCATGTGGTCTTAAATCAGTGTATGGCTACTTTCCACAGTCTTACTTTTATCTGTGGCAATCGATTAAAGCTGTAGAACACGACAATTGCTAAACCATGTGGTAACCTCGAAAAATAAATAAAATATCACTTTTGGAGATCATATAAAATAGGTTTCGGCGGGTTGCGATATGTAAAACTTGGGTTTTAGTATCTAAAAAGGCGTAATAAATAACTATATCACAAAAGCAAACGGTAACTTTTTTCGTGATGTAAATGTACAACGGGCGACTGTACTAATACTCTTTAGTTCAAATTACCAACATTCTTTTTTAACAATCCCTATACAAATATAGAAGTCCTTGGTTACCTATCCGTGTAGTTTATTTCTAGTATAAATAAGTTTATGTTTTAATCCATGTATGACATGACAATATAAGCATTATATCTATTCTTTTCTTACATATCAATTTTAAAAGTCTCATCCTCGTCACTCTATACATTTTTTCATTATTATTTCAAAAGGTGGTGTTAGAAATTAAAAAAGAACTTTGCGTCACGAGTTTTTACACGTCAAAGCGCCCTTTTCGTGCTGAACAGGTGAAATAGTTATTTATTGGTTTATCTTTATTTATTTAGAATGGATCGAATTAACATTAAAAATACCATAGAACTTTAAATATCGATTGTTATAAGCCAAGTCTATTTCACATAATTCACCAACCAGTTTCTAACTATTACTGTATCTGGTTTGTTAGTACCTATGTTCGGAAGCAGTCAAGAGCCATAAACATCATACCTTCGACGGAGGCGTAATCTCCTTTGGAGAAGGTGGAATATATTCCCGTGAAGATCCCACAGTCGTCACCGCTTGCCTTGTGCAGCGTCATCATGGCTTTCCGCAAGGCTTCATTCAATGGGGATGCCAGGACAGCACCTAAGGAAGTCGAGAAATTAGGCCGTTGTCTTAATAGAGATTCATTAGGTACCTACCCATTTTAGTGAGTGCAACAGCGGCGCTAGGAAGACTCCTGCCGAACTTAGGGGGTCCAAACCAGAGCTGCCGCCGTCTGTTCGCGGGAGTCATCCGCAGCATGGCCCTTTATGGGGCGCCAGTGTTGGCAGATGATTTGAACGAGGCAAATAAGGCTGCTCTTAGTCGGCCGCAGAGGGTCATAGCCTCAAGAATAATTCGGGGCTATAGAACGGTCTCTGGGACGGCCGCATGCATCCTTGCTGGTACACCTCCCTGGGAGCTTGAGGCCCAGGTGCTCTCAGAGGTGTACAAGCAAAGAAGGGAAGGACGAGAAAGGGGCGAAACCCTTGCCCCGGAGGAAAGGGCGAGCCTCCGTCGAAACGCGGAGGAGCGGATGCAGCGGGAATGGGAGACTCAATTGGAGACTCCCGTTGCTGGTCACAGGACAGTGGCAGCCATTTGCCCAATACTGAGAGAGTGGCGGAACAGAGGGCACGGCACCCTAACTTTTAGATTGACGCAGTTGCTTACCGGGCACGGTTGCTTCGGTAAGTAACTGCATCGAATCCAGAGAGAAGCTGCTCCGGTGTGCCACGATTGCTGCGCACCGGAGGACACCGCTCGGCACCTAATGAACTGCCCCGCGTGGTCGACCCAGCGACAGACGCTGATGGCACAGGTGGGAGGGGACCTCTCGTTACCCAGTGTGGCAATTGCCATGCTGGGAAGTGAGAGGGCATGGGAGGCGGTGGTCTCCTTCTGTGAAGATGTTTTCTCACAGAAGGAGGCCTTGGACGCCAACGCGGACCAGCTCCGGCGACGACGGCTAGGGAGGAGAAGGACGCACACCTCATTCCCCCCTAGTCCTCACGAGGGGGATGGCCGTTTGCCTAGTTCTTCCCAAGTGCCGGGCCAGATGAGGCAGCAACACCAGGACCACATGGTGCGTGCCACCACGGTCTCGTAGGTCCTGAGTGTTAGTGCGGGCTGTAGTAGGGGGTTTAGTGGGTAGTGCTCCGGCGAGTCCCAAATACCTCGGATGCATAAACGCATTCCCCCTACTATAAAAAAGGTACCTTCCCGTTAAGGGTCCCCCTTATTTTTTTGTAAGTATAGAGATTTTATTTTTCTGCATTATATTCATTTAGTTAGTAGATCACAGTAAAATACATTTGAATTAGGTATAATACCTTAGTGAAAACAATCACGCGTTGCGTCGCGAAGTGGTTATAACGATAATACCGAACTACAAAAGCTGCTTAGTTTGGGCATAGTATTATTTAAACTGTGGTTTGGGACTGATCGATGTGAGTTGCCCAATTTTTACATCTCAATTTTCACAAGATGCCTTAGTTTTATTGTTATATCTTGTACCGCCTACGCCTACCTTCGGCATGGCATCTCATGAAGGCTGAGGTGAAGGTGTCGGGTGCCTGGTGGAACTTCAGCCATCCTTCTGCTTCCTGGCTGTACGTGTAGTCAAACCGGAAGTGACTGCCCTCTGTCAAGAAACAACCAATAAACTTACTCTACTGATTGAAACTAAGATACAAGAATAATGTATGTTGCATATTAAATTCCCGCGGGTAATTAAAATATTGTTTATGGAACGCACGCTCTGCGTGCGGGTTTTATACTTATGATGGAATAAGTTTTTGCTAACAGAGCTTTTAAATTGTCAATAATTTCCGGAAGAATGGAGCGCATTACACCCTTTTCACATAGTTACATAGGTCATTTAAAAGCAACTTAACTTACTTAGGTATTTAAATTATAATGTACCACAGGCATACGCGTCATAATCATGTTTACTTAGGTATTTTGAAACTCGAAAAGAAAAAAAAATAGTTAGTTTTGAATAAGAAAAATAAACAGATAGATAAGAAGTTTTCGACCAATGACAACAGAGAGATTACACTAATTATCATAATAAAATTGTATAATAATTTTAACCTTCTGGGGCACAGGCCTTCCTTATGGGTGGATAAGGAGCAGAGGCGGCTCGTTCTAAATAGCTTCTTCTATAATAGGATTATAATATAAATATTTTTCAGAAGAATTTATTATAATATGCTTTTAGTCTGTTTTTACTAGTCCGTTTTAATCCGATTTTCATACCTTTTAGTCCGTTTTAAAAACGTGTTTAAAAATTAACAGATTTTACAGTCCCCGCAAGAATCGGAGCATTGAAAATGAACCCAAAAATTTACGAAAAACTAAAATCAAATCAAATGCAAAATCCTATTATATTTTTAAAGTTACCTACCTAAGTACCTATTTATTTTTACGATTGTGACACTTTGCTTCGCCTCGTGTCACAAAAGCGCACGCGAACTGCCTCGACGCGGCATCGCACTTCTCGTTTGCTTCTGCATCTTTTAACACTGTTACCATGACGATCGGTCAATAATCATAGAGCTACATCACTTTTTATGTATGGAAACACCCGTTTTTTTGCCATTTTGTAGCCAAACTAATACCCTAGGACCCATTTTTTTATATTTTTTTGTCAGTTTTTTTTTCGAAATATTTACAATTTAGTAAACAAACACCCCCCAAAAAACCCGAATTTAACCGAATTTTGCAAAATTCCAATAAAAGTTACTAGTAGATTTTGAAAATTCAAACGTTCACACGTGTCTCGATAAGTTCCTCAACTTTTGGTACTATTCCCATCTCGATCCTCCCAAAATCTTCGGAGATATGGCCAAAAATACGTCTCAGGTGATTTGCATCTGATAACCATTTTCAATGGTAAAAAGTTTTTGATTTAACTTCATGAATGAGTTCGGTTTCAAAAAACATAACATTCTATATTATTCAAATATTTGTGAGTTGCCAGATACGCAAAACTTTCAGAGTGCCCTGTATATTTTGCCTCTTTTTTGTTATTTACCTATGCCTATGTACCTACATAACACGCACACGCCTAGATAATTTGAAACTCGCAAAGAAATAAAAATGGAATAAGGAAAAAAAATTGATAGATAAGTACTTACCGACTAATGTAAGCAGAAAGATTACATGAATGAACAAAACATTGTATATTTGAAATTTCATCATTTCGCACGTCAAATAATATCTAGATTATAAAATATTAATCTTCTTTACTCGTTTAAAAACTAAAGAAGTCAACACGCATCTGTGCCAAAAACTGATCCGTCTACATTACAATATAACTCACGCGCCTTTATCTCTCACAGCCAGCGAACTAAAATCTATGGAACAAGCATTGCAATAAAAAAAAATTGAGAAATGACACCACACGAAAAGTACAACCAAGTGGATGGAGCTATAAATGCTGTCATTTAATTATGCAGCACAAAGCGTCTGAGCACTGGTTGTTTATTAGCGACAATAATTTGTATACTCATAGACATTTTCTATATTAATTATTATCTAAAATAATGATACCTACGTTATTTCTGCATATTTTTACTGCCCTCTTTGCGTCTTTTACACCATTTGACTACACAGGACGTCATTTCTAATAAATATTCTCTTTATCTCTTTTCTCTACAATACAAACTGCAATTATTGTAAAGAACGCTCACGTCAGTCACCGGGTGCGTGGCTGGCCCGACCAAAGCTGAGCAGGTTGTACTTTTTCGGCCCCGTGGTGCCATTTTTAAGCAATATTTGTTTGCAATTTACACTTCCATAAATTTTAGTTCGCTGATCACAGCCACGATACTGTGGTGCAAAAAATAACCACTAGGTTTTGGGGTTGGTTCCGTACCAATATGGTAAAAAAATTGTTTAAAAAACAAAAAAACCGACTTAAAAAACCTGCCTCTAAAAAGCAAGAAATAATATACAAATCATTAGATACGCACTATCATTGTTATAATAAAACACATCTATTAAAGTCGGGTGGGGCTGGAGTACATCTTCCTTTTTTTTATTCTAAAAGCCCCACCCGACTTCAATAGACGTGTTTTATTATAACAGTGATGGTGCGTATCTAATGATTTGTATATTATTTCTTGCTTTTTAGAGGCAGGTTTTTTGAAGTCGGTTTTTTTGTTTTTTAAACAATTTTTTATTTTTTTATTTTTAGTGTAAGTAGGTACCTTCTGTATTAGGTAGTGTAGGTATATTATTTAGGTAGAAAAATCGGCTCAGCCAAACGTGAGATAATCGCGGAGAAACATACATACATACAAACTGAATACCTCCTTTTTTGAAGTCGGTTAAAAAGACTACACAAAGGTATCCCTTTCCCAACAAATAAATCATCTAATTCGGTTCATAAATAACAAAATTGTCAAGTTAGTTGATTTAATATCATAGTATTTTCAGGATTACTTGTAAACTACTGAACCGATTTGAAAAAAAATTAATCTCGCAAGAAAACTCAATCGAACAAAAAAAGAATCATTAAAATCGGTCCATAAATGTCGAAGATAAGCGCGAACAACGCTTAAAAAAAACATACAATCGAATTGAGAACCTCCTCCTTTTGGTGAAGTCGGTTAAAAAGGAATTCTTATGGTGCGACTCAGTCTGTCGTCCGTTTGACACATCTGTGGATATCTCATGAACTACTAAATACATCAACTTGAAATTTGGAATAGTTTTAGAATTTTAATAAGAATGAATAAAATATATTAAATATACTAAAATCTCAGTTGTTGCGTAATAAATTAATATAATGAGTACAGTAGGTAGGTACTGTGGTATGTGCAAGCCTTGTATTACAAGGTTTTTTTTTTATTTTTTTATATTTAATGGGTTTGCTCTTGACCCCAGTCTTGCCCAAAAGCAAAGACAGGGTCTACGATGGAGCGAGCTTGCCCAGAAGGTGCTTATTCACTATGGCCTTGAATAGAGTCAGGTTGTATGCGCTCGGAAATACAGACGCCGGCAGGGAATTCCATTCCATAGCTGTGCGCATTATGAACGATGATGAGTAGCGTTTGGTACGCAGAAAAGGTATATCAACTTAGAACGGGTGGTAACCTGCAGTGCGTCTGGATTTATTTGTAAATAAGAAATTGAAGCAGATCTATTCCACTCTTTGCCCGATAGCTCAAGTCTACCTACGTAAGTTCATTTGTAATAAAAATATTATGTTAAAACACAATGACGGGTCTTAGTTATATGAAATTTTGCTCCCTAGGAGATCGAATCGTGGAACGGAGTAGAGTTCCTTAGTGGTTGAGGACTCCGTCCGAGTGTAGTGCGTTTCCACCTTCGGCCCTATAGTAACGTAGCATCAGGAAAGATGAAGGCCAAACACTGACCAATTGTAAATAAAAAAGTACCTTCCAATAATTAGTACCTAATAAACTTTTGCCCATGCGCTAAACCCCCTTGAGTCAAAATATCCCACCTTCGCTAGGCACTCCTACACTTTATTTACTTTTTTTCTCTTTATTTGTTTTGGAGATTTTGTCCTTTATTTACTTTTACGGTCGCATAGAGTGGAGAGTGTGACAGTGGCATTAGAATTTGTTGTTGGTCTATGCACTAGGACAAAGACGGTTAGCAACTTGTTTGTCCAAGTTTTAGGACCATAACTGTCTAGCTAGTCTAACATGTAAGGAACTAAACTTAACATTTTAGTCGTACATTTTTATTTATTTTGAGTTGTACTGTAGAAGGAGATACCTCTTACAGCTGGAAAGAAGTGTATTTAGAGCTTTTTGATGCATTTATGAGAAAATAGAGAATAATTAATAAATATAATAGAGATTATATACTGCTAAAAGTCTAGTAAATCAACAACTATTTATTTTATAAAACGTACATATTTCTAAAATTTGTTGGGAAACACGCTGGCGATAAAGGGTCAACTGTAGATAACTTGCAAGATTAAAGTAATTTTAATTAAAGTAATGATGTCAGATCTTTCTGTGCTTTCTCATTATTTAGGAGCCATCCATAAATTACGTCACACGAATTTCATTTTGACCCCCTCCCCCGTCCTTGTCACAGCTTGTCACATTTGTGAGACCCCCCCCTCCCTCGTGTCTATTATGTATTCTGTGCTAGTGTGACGTCACATATTTTACAATTTTACATCTAGAAATTATTATGAAATTAAAACAGCAGTTAAAAAATTGTTTTATTTCAATTTAAGTGACTTTGAAATACTACGTCATATCAGTCTTATCATTTACATCTCCGAACCACCACATTGCACTAACCAGTGAGCAAAAGCTCATTAGTTGAATCGAGAGTTGTTAAGTGGACCATGAGTAATAATTATATTCTACTAAACATGATGTTGATATTTCTGCAGTCCATTTGAATGACTAAACCATAGTATTATAGAGTTTTTTTGGTTCATGGTATTATTTGGATTTATGCTAATCAGTATACACAGATATGTATATTAGACAGTAGTTTTAAATAGATGTATAAATTTAATTCAGTTACCAGAAATGTGATTTAAAAATAAATAAATAATGATTTTATTATGTTAAGTGTTTGATTTTTCTGCAGTCCATACGAAAACTCCTTACGAAATCACCAGTGACGAGTTTACAATAGATTAAAATAAATAAAAGCAAAATTATTTTTTAAACGCTACCCGTGACGAGTTTACACATATTTATTTATCGATTTTCTGATGACGAATTAACTGCCGTTACGAGTTTACAATAACCCCACGAAAGGGTTGTAGTACGCCTCCCACCCCCTTGTCACACAATGTCACATTTCGTCGACCCCCTCCCTCCCCCTTAACGTGTGACGTATTTTATCACACGTAGTTTGAAGGTAAGGAATAACCTTTAGCAGAGCGCGTTGTGCTCCTTCAACCATAATCATGGTAGTTTTGTTTGCACCTACCTTAACGTGTGACGTATTTTATCACACGTAGTTTGAAGGTCATAGTCACCTTTAGCAGAGCGCGTTGTGCTCTTTCAACCATAATCATGGTAGTTTTGTTTGCACCACCCCATGCCAGCAGACAGTATTACAGTATCGATTGCGCCAAGACAAAAGAGATATAGTTTTGATAACATTTGAATCTGCCACATGCCAAAGATATTTAAATATGAAATTAACTCGACATGACATGTGTTCCATGTTAGAGTTTTTCATTTTATACAATTATTGTATAAAAGTAGTGAATGCAAAAATCTCAAATTTAAAAATTATATAGTTACCTATTTCATCTTTATCATATTTTCAAAATATCTGGAAAGATATTTCAATTGAATGTCGAGGTAATTCCTCACATTGGTGAAACAACGCTGGCTTACAGCGTAAGAGTTGGATATACTAGAAGAAATTCGACGATGTCACTAGTGACTCCGTAGCTCAGTGGTCAGAGCATTGGACCGAATATGCAAAGGTCGCGGGTTCGATTCCCGTCCGAGAATTGATCTGGTGCGAGTCGTACTTTTTCTAGTATATCATTTAGTATTGTTTAAAAATAGCATTGTGAATTGCTAACCAATTTAAAATGATAATAACAATTTATTAAAAGTGGTTTATTGTAATTAAGTATATATTATAATAAATATATCGATATATACAAGGTGTAACAGAAAGGGGGTATTACCTTCCAACAGAAAAAAAAATTCGATAAAAAAAAATTGGACTCCAACATTTTGTATGGAGAGTTCAATATATTTTTTATTTGAATTTTTTTCTGTTGGTAAGTGTTCAGTTTCACGAGACATTTTCATTGACCTCCTTTCTGGTTGTTACCCCATTTCTGTTACACTGTGTATATTTAGATGGAAGATGCTAAATTACTTTGCATACCTAACTAAAAAAAAATCTTATTCACAGTATGTAATATTCATATTCATTCCTCAAACATTTTCTGTGTTTATCAATTTCTGTGATAATAAACTGTCCGGTTTCTTTTCACATATGAATGGCAAAAGGGCACCACTGCACCAGAGGTCATCCAGTCGACCAGACCTGAACACCCCACCGCAGAAGGATCCGTTGTCATAATCCTTGTTGTTGTTTGGCTCACCGTCGGCGAAGCTCGAGTAGGTGTCCAACAGAGATTCACCTGAAACCAAAAACATTATCATAGCAGTTTAATATTATAGTCTTGGTCATTCAGCGTGCAATGGAGAGAGCCATGCTCGGCGATTCCCTACGTGACTGAATCAGAAATGAGGAGATCCGCAGGAGAACTAAAGTAACCGACGTCTTCACTTCTCAAGCAAGTCCCCCGTGACCACGGCAGCTGCAAAGGTGCCGAAACGTCGGGAAAACCAAAATCAAACCAAATACCAACTAATTACCAAAGTACTTTCAATAAAACCACGCTAGTATCCATTAAAAGTGTTTTATTTCATAACCGACGTCGCTCGAAGGATTGCTCAGCTGAAGTGGTAGTGGTGGCGGGCCACATAGCGAGAAGAACCGATAGCCGTGGTGGCGGAAAGGCTCTGGAATGCATGACGCTCAGTGGGTAGGCCCCCGACAAGGTGGACCGACGATCTGGTGAAGGTCGCGGGAAGCCACTGGATGCGGTCAGCGCAGGACTGATCGTTCTGGAGATCCTTGGGGGAGGGAGGCCTATATGTTGATGATGATGATTATAGTCCAGTGCAGTGCAGGGTGTGGCAGGACGTAGTACCTTTGCCATGGAAGGCTATTATGGCAACATTTCTGAATTTTTGTACCTATGAAAACTTTCTTTTTATGTTCATTCAGGGTTGCTCTCTTAAAATAAGATACACAAATCAACAAAATGAGGTTTTTACGTTTTATGTAAAAATGGGCTTCATTGCGGGTTTTCATGTTTACTGAAAGATATGGATAATAAAGTCGATTAGACAGGTTATAACACTTATAACATAGAACTGAAATCCACAAGTTTTTAACAAATCTTAATAACATTTTCCGGCACATCTTCTTTGCCTTTTTAACACGATTTTATTAGGTTGGTTGCTTTCTCGTTTGTTTGTTTGTCCACAAATTTTGCAAACGATTGAAACTTTGAACAAAGGTTAGAACTAAAAGGCAATGCAAATTTATGGTGTCATTGAGCTGATCTGACGATGGACTCTATAATAACACAACCCTATTGAGTTTTGGCTCGTTTGATTCGTCTTGATAAGTCTGATCCAAGTAACAAGTACTCCAATAGGAGAGGTGTGTATTTTTAGTTTTAGCTTGTTGACGAAGAAGCAGAAAATAATAATTTACTAAAAAAACTTTTTTCATAAAAAAACTCGCGCAAAGATTTAAAACCAACGTGGGGGCGCAAATGCACAATTGATGATAAATCTTACAAAATGTGCCTCAAGTTTTTAGGTTTAAAACTTTTGTATTATGTAGCGTTGTTTTTTTGGTGTATTAAACTAAATGAATGATAGTTTAGTTGATTTCCCTTGAAAGGGTAGTTTTTCAAAGTATAAAGGTACTTTTTCCTATTAATGATAAAATTTTATTGTTTGGCAGTAAGCCTCATGTCCTTTTCCTTATTTCCGTAAAAAGTTCATTTTAAATTTTCGCGTCATCGACTCGAAAAAAAAAAAGAATTAGAATCGTATTTCCCATATAATCGACTCCCCCAGGCCGCCCACTAATCGGGGCGCGTGCAGTTATGACTTCCGATGTCCAAGTCTTGATGTTGAGATCCTTTTCTGTAGTCCTCAAAAGTTGGTTAGTTCCGCGAAGTTGTTTGACCGTAGTTCCGTTGTGTTCGCTGGCGTCCGTCGCTTCCTGGCGGGCTGCGCAGCGGGGTTTGAGTGGCGGCGGCGGTAAAGTAGGTCGGCGGTCAAGCCATACCCATCGCTGAGCTCTCGTTGGACCTGCCGGAAGGCGTCCGAAATCTTGGAATGCATCAGAAAAAAAGTCGAGTCGTTGAACTTTAAAATATCAGCTGGTGTGATTCAGACATTACCTATTTAATTCTTCCTTCGAAAATAATTCATTTTGATATATTTTATTCAGACCAGTGTCTGATTACGCTAAAAGTATTCGGCCTTTTGTAGCCTATTTATTCAGACCATCGAATTTGACCAGGTTTGTGGATTTTATACTACAGATTTTCGTTTCCTGGAATCTTGGAAAATTGTTTTATCACGTTACCTATTCGTTGTTTACAGGGATTTCTTGGCTTTTTTCGCTACTAAGAGAAGCTGCTGAGTGCTTGTACCGATTTGGTGGATTTAAAACCATATTTATCGTTTCACGGGGAGCCGGAGGTAATCTGAGACAATCTATACTTTATTGTTATTCCCTATTAGGTACCTAGTTTTAAATGCCTGGAATTGGTCTAATTACTACTCTCAATTTCAGATCTTTTAGAGTGTAAGAGATCCTTGCAAATTGAGAGAATTATTAATCTAACTTAAAATGGACCGTTGCCTCGGCCATCAGCCAAAATATTTTGACCTCTCATCTCTTTTTTTTAGTCAAGTGAAACCTAATTTTGGCTGCAGGTAGAATCGTTAAACAGAAAATGCTTTCATGGATAATATTTATTGTCAAAACCAACACTTTAAACAGCAGGAATAGTTAGCTTTCTTGTAATAATTATGTTCTTTAAAATTATGAGCTATTAGTAAAATCTATGGGTTGATCTGGGTCGCCGTTGTTAACCACAGTACTGTTCCCCGAATACAGGTGAAGAAGCTTATACGGGGCCACGTTCCCAGCCCACTGCTCCGTTCGTCCCAGTAGTCTGAAGGCTAGACGGCGAGAGAAAGAAGTCGAGTTATATCCTGACACTCGTCACTCGCTAACGGCTCCTAGGAATCAATAATCAGCAGCCGTCGAATCTGTTCAAATAGGTACTATTTAACTGTAAAATCTACCTAACATTTAAACTAACCGAAGCGGCAAGTAATCCTCGGCAACAAATAGTCTCCGGACTCTAATATTTAGGCATTCTAGTTAAGTCTCGAGCTAGATTTCTACAAGAAACTATTCTTCCTGATATCCTTCGGGCAGGCATTCCTTACCCACATTATCTTTGAGTTAGTTTTAAGAGTTAACCACTTTTCTTATATAACCACTGGGGAAGCAGGCGATATTTTTATTGTTTTATTTACATTTGTACCTCAGTGAAAATCCAGCGGTTAACAGTCAATGATTGCAAAGATATTTATCATTTATTATTATATAGAATCAAAAGGAAGTTTCAATAAAACTGTATTTTGGTATTTACTTTACATGTAGTTGTGTTCTTTATTTTCCCTGAATATGTCATTATGGTAAGTACCGCATGATTTGTATTTACTTACTTTTCCTTGAATAGAGGGCAAGAGAAATATGACATTACAATTACAAGGTTATAAATTTTTGCGAGATTAATTATTTCATACTTTTTAGTTCGTTTTAAAAACAAGTTTTTTATGAAAAGAGTTTCGCAATTATTTTTGATATACTCACCGTGAACTGTAAACCATGTTCGTTCTCCCATGTCATAAAATCCAATGGAGGCGACGTCTTTGAATTTGCCGATGATTGTATTGCCTGGGTTTTTGGCGAAGATGTCCTTAATGACCTGAGCTTCAGTGTCATTGTTGATGATAGCCAGGTGTCCACCCTCTGCCATGCAAGTCATGTAGGCCTTTCTCCAGGTGATACCGACGTGATGGAACTTGTAGCAGCTGCCCGTACGGACGTCTAACTCGTATTCTAAAAAAAGTCAATTGAAAAGATGGGAACAAGAGGCAAAAAATGCAGTCGGAGGCATGCATAAAGTGACATTATATGAAACTTGTAACAGCTGTTGTTATAACTCGTTTTCTAAAAAAGACAAGTCAACTAAAAAGATGGAAACAAGAGGCAAACAAAATGCAGTCGGAGTGAAGTGACATTATCTTTGATCATCATTATTAATTATTTTATTCTATGCCTCCGCCTGCATTACGTTTGCTTTTAATATTCACTTCTCAAGCTTGTTGCTTGTGTTGCTTTTAACATTTGATCTTGTTTCCATCTTTTTAGTTGATGGGTTTTTTATTTATGTGTTTTAAGTTATTATATTACGGTCATGATATACCTTTATGAAAATGATAAGTCCTTAAATTTGATACCCATAGTATCTAAAAAACATACTTCACTTCAAATAAATAGCACCCTACAACCACTATGTAGGTTTTTTTAACTTCAGTCCTTTTTCATCTGAAAGTCTAACTTGCAGAATGTCTTTAAATGAATAACGAATTCATGGACAATTATGGGTAGGTATTTATTGTATCTATTTGTTTAAACTGACTCATCATACAAATATTGGCTCCGGCAGGATTCAAACCCGTAACTCTCTGTTCAGGAGTCACAGTCAGACCTGTTACCGAAGCAAACGGATCGTCATAGACGTTCTGCAAGTTAGGATGTATGCATTTTAGTCATTATGCATTGTAGACGTATTGCTTTAAGGTTAGACATTTTGCAAGTTAGACTGTCTGCATTTTAGTTATCAAGCATTCTAGACGTATTGCTTTAAAGACGTTTTGCAAGTTAGGCTTTCTGATCAGAAAGGAAGAATTTTTGCTTAAGCTGAAGCAGAGACGCTTTGCGCTCGTTCATCAACGCCCGAGCGGTCTCCGGCGATCGGACACAATAGAAAATCTATTGTGTCTCGTTTTCCGGGCGTTGACGAGTTAATCCAATAGTTTGGATTTGGTACAAGACGATTCAACCAAATCTAAATGGAATCCCTTGGTTTGACGATGCCAACATGAGTAGGGAAGATATTGTTACAGCGCTCAGGCTGCGTTCCGGTCACATTCCATTAAATAGCTTTGCATACCTTATGAAAAAAACAGATTCTCCTAATTGTAGCGAGTGTGGAATCATCGAAGATGCTTATCATATTATGATGGAATGTGAGCGAAACGTCGCGGAGAGATTGCAACTCTTTATCTATACCCAGTTTAAGGGGGAGACAGGTTTTTGTAATAGCATTTTGGCTACACCGTTATCAAAAACGGCCAAGATGTTATATTATATTGTGCAGTGTGGTCTAAAGCGTAGAGAAACGTGATAATGTACCTACCTTGTCTTACCTATGAGGGTGGCATTTCCTAAGGAAAAACCCTCGTAAAAATTTAAGATTAAAAAAAAAAATCCAATAATATTTGGTAGAATCAACCATATTTGGTTACTCAACCAAATGCAAAAACATAAAACATGACAAATGGTTTTTGTTTTTGAATCGAATCGTAGCGTCATAGGTAAAAAGTATACTGACTCGTATCGACAGTGCCACATGGTGTTATAACATGGCTATTTGTCTTCTTCCTGTAGCAAATATATGGGTAAGTGTAGTTGCACTGGACGTCAGCCAGGACTCCATTCTGGAGCATAACGGTGCAGTCTTCGCTGTTATTGTAGTTGTTCGGCTCACTTGGAGCCCAATTCACTGGTATCTTAGCTATGGGAACTCCTGCAATGTTAAATAAGAAGATGTCAGAGTTAAAAAAGGAAGAAATATGTTATTGGTATCATCATCATATCAGCCGCACGACAACCACTGTTGGGTATAGGTTTCCCCCTAGAATCTCCACAATGATCGGTCCTGCGCTGCCCGCATCCAGCGGCTTCCCGCGACCCTCACCAGATCGTCGATCCATCTTGTCGAAGGCCTACCAACGGAGCGTCGTCCGGTGCGCGGTCGCCAATCCAGAACCTTTCCGCCCCAACGGCCATCGGTTCTTTTAGCTATGAGTCCCGCCCACTGCCAATCCGATTGTTGAGCAATCCTTCGAGCGATGTCGGTCAAAAAAAATTCACAAAACCATACCTTCGACGGAGGCGTAATCTCCTTTGGAGAAGGTGGCATGTATTCCCGTGAAGATCCCATAATGGCCACCGTATGCTTCATGCAGCGTCACCATTGCTTTCCACAAGGCTTCATTCAATGGGGATGCCAGGACTGAACCTAAAGAAATAAAAAAACGCCGTTGTCCTAATACACTAAGGGGTAGGGGTAGTAAAAAATTGATGAGGTCAAAACAGGTTTTTTATATAACTTTTACTCGAAAAGTTAATTGAAAAAAGTTATTTTATCACCAAAAGTACATTTTCAGACACAAAAAATAAAATTAAAAAAATAGTTTAAAAAAACAAAAAACCAACTTCAATAAACCTACCTCTAAAAAGCAAGAAATAATATTCGTAATGATAAAAATACGTCTATTGAAGTCGGGTGGGGCTGGAGTACAGCAGGCTTACGCAACAGCACCATCGTGATCGTTTCGTGATCGTCAATTTGACATTACAACGTTAACGACGACCACGGCTTTACAATACATGAGTGTCGTTATTTCTTTATTTCTATCGTTATTTCACATGCTAGTGCCCGTGTGCGTGGTTCATCATAGTTTCGTTTATGGTTCATGTAGGGTAACCACGTAAGTGGCACTCAGAGTACCTATATTTATTAGTCTTTGAAAATAGGTCCTCGGCTATATTTCTTTCGAATAATTTGCATAAAGATCAAAAATGTTCTCCTCTTTGCGTTCAAATATTTATTTCTCACTAAGTATATCGCAATACCTATAAAGTGTTTTTGAGCTAACAAATTACGAAATACTCTATATAATCTGAAAAAATAAGTGTTATAGGTATATAAGTCGTTTTACACATTTTAATTAAAATGTGTAGGAAAACTTTCCATTCGATACTTCTTATAAAAAATTTATACTCGCTTAAAGTATCGTATTTTTCATAGTCACCCTATATTTTTGACTTACAAGATTACTCCAACTCTATGGTAATGACATAGCTAAGACAAAACACACCATTCACGCAACGACATAAAGAGCTACAACCAAATGGATTGTCGTAAACTTTAATCTTTAAGCCGAAACAATGCAAATATTGTTTTAAATCAAAGGAACCATATTACATTAAATATAGAGACATTCATAAGATTCTGAAAAATGTCGTAGCGTGTATGTCTACTTAAATCTTCGTGGCCGCCTCCGTCATAGACAACATGTGGGAGTGGTCAGTCGCAAGTGCTTACGCAAATGCACAATTTTGACAACGATTTCGTAAAAGATCACGAATTCCACAGATAATAAATACCACTATCCAAAACCTTGTAGTTATCGTCAAAATGTTACCCTTATTGCATATTTTTCCCTCAATGTTTGGTATTCATTCATGACTTGGGGGTTTTTATTAATTAATTAGGGAATTTTGTAGTTCATTTCGTACTTTTCCCTTAAGGTGGCTACCCCACCGAAAATGGCGCCCTCAGAAGTTTTTATTTATTAAGTTATAAGTAGAAAAAGATTTAAATAATGTTTAACGTGGAAGCTTTAGGGCCCATGTTCTAGTATTTTTAGAAGGTATCACTACATTCCCTCATAGTCATCCGCAGAAGTAGATAGTAGATATGTAAAAAACGGCTACTTTTAGCAGTTTAAGCAGTTAATTATACCCTCTAAAATTACTAGACTGTGGGCCCTAAAAATTCCACGTAAAACATTATTAAAATCGTGTATTAGAATTATAATATGAAATAAAATTCACCACGGCGGCGCCACTTTCGCTCAGGGTGCCACCTTAATGTATGGTATTCATTAATAACTTGGGGGTTTTTATACAATAGGGAATTTTGAATTTTGACAAACAGGAATATCGACATTATAGGTACCTACATAATAGATACCTACCTAGAGAACTTTATTACCTCTATAAATAGCACAGATAATATTATAATACTATTATAATAATAATAGGCATATTTTGTCACCGTTCGCCCTTTTACCAATGATATCAATTATTTTAACAATTTAGTGTTCAGCATATCTCAAGCTCTCCTGTAAAATATGTCTGGAATAAGATACAAGTATCTAAGATAATTTGGTTTAGGGCAGCCGAGCAGCATACCTTTTTTATTTTTTATTTTGAGATTTAGGATTCTCAATGTTTTTATACAATACTAAATAACATACCTAAGTACTATCCCAGCAAATAATACCACACAGATTTGTAATGAAACGTTTTATTCATGTAATACAAAATTTACTTGATATAAACTACTTTCTTTCAAAAAAATTCACAATGTACCTCTTCAATACCTTGTATTGTACTTATACAAGAGCTTTGGTATACATTTTTCAAGAGTTTCTTCTTCGGCGCTATTAAACTCACTTTTTCGTAGGATTATGCGATTTAATTGATAAATTATACGTAGGTATGCCGCTTTGGGGCATAAATCTTTTGTATCTATATTAATTGATACTTTTTTTATTAATAAATTGTTTTTTCCTGTCTCTGCATTTGTAAGCGCTTTGATCACAAATCATTCTCATAAATTTTCGAGCTGAAACAACAAACATAATATAATTAAAACTTTACTTAAATAATAATTTTCAAAACTTGTTTGAAGCTGACATTTGCACCTGATTGACACCAAATTGTCACTTTTGCGATGCAAAGACAAAAAGTCTATGTGGTCGTTCATCGTTATCTTTACTTTGCGAATGTGCCTTTGCGTACCAATTTGACAGGCGGTGTCAGTTATTCATAGTGAAATAAAAATTCGCGGTATAAGATCTTAGTTGCTAGATAGAGCAACGAAAAACGCCGATAGAGAGCTTGACTCGCTGACTATATCTTACACTGTTTTACGATCACGATCACGACGGTCGTCAAATTGTGCTGTTGCGTAAGCCTGCAGCTTCCTTTTTTTTATTCTAAAAGCCCCACTCGACTTCAATAGACGTAATTTAATAATTACGAATAATATTTCTTGCTTTTTAGAGGTAGGTTTTTTGAAGTCGGTTTTTTGTTTTTTTAAACTATTTTTAATTTTTATATTTTTAGTGTAGGTACCTTGTAGGTAAGGTATATTATAATATGTAGAAAAATCGGCTCAGCCAAACGTAAGATAATCGAGGAGAAACATACTTAAATACGGGTCAAACTGAGAACCTCCTTTTTTAAGTCGGTTAAAAAACCTACACAAACTCTTCCTACAAAAAAATAATTATCTTATACAGTTCATAAACAAAGAAGTAATACGACCATTATCATCGAGGTAATTCACACAAAATCATACTATTTTCGTGCCTTTTTCAAGATTACTTGAAAAGTACTAAACTGATTTCCAAATTAAAAAAAATGGGACTAACTTGGGAGTTTACCTAATGTAATAACGTTTAAATCATTTCAATCGGTCTAGCCGTCTTCGAGTAATCGGTAGACATACACAAAAAAAAACAAATATACAGACGAACATAGAACCTCCTCCTTTTTTGGAAGTCGGTTAAAAATAACTACACATTCGATTCAGGTTATTATTATTATTTTAGGATAGAAAATATTCCGAGACGTTGCTGAGAAGATGATAAATTTAGAGTTAACTATCAGCAATCCCATTTCGTGTAACCAAAATTTCCTACTTGCAAGCAAGCAGTCTTATTATTACCGTAAATGGTTGAACGACTGGAGAAGTAAAAAAGTGATAATTATAATCCTTCGTAGGTAATTTTTAGATAAAAATACTTCCTGAGAGCTCATAAAAATGAATCAAATAGTCATTATGCTACAGGCGTTATTGAATTTATGAAGTTTAAATACATTGTTAGCTAGCTACTTTTTCCTTGTGAAGAAAGTTATCAAATGTGCAAAAACTTTTAAGACATGTCATTGTAATTGTATCTAGCTTTCAAATCAGTAATGCTTTGATTGATTTGGAATAGTAGAACCTGACCATTTGTTCTAAGCAGAATCAACCATCATGTAAATCATGTTAAGGTATTATGTCTTTCTACTAGACGAACCTTCGGCGTGGCACCTCATGAAGGCTGAGATGAAGGTGTCGGGTACCCGGTGGAACTTCAGCCATCCTTCTGCTTCCTGGCTGTACGTGTAGTCGGACCGGAAGTGGCTGCCCTCTGTTGAGACAGTGAAAAAAATTCATGATTGATCGAAACTGAACCATCTGATAAAGCTAAGATACGTTTTTTTTGCGCCCATTTTTTTATGTGACATCGAATGTCGGCTTATAGATCAAAAATATCCTAGATAAAACGCTTCACGAACTAAAACAGTACGCAAAAATGGCACCTCAAATAGCGTCCCACTTACAAACTTGGCGCTTATTTTGTACATATAGTCATAGTCACCTCTTTTTTTTATTTTTATTTGCACAAGCTTAACACTATTATTACAGGTCTAGACCTAATGCAATAGTGAAGCTATATTAATTAAATCAGTACATTATTAATTAATTTTACATACTTATATAAAATACCTATATTATTATTAAACATTATTAATTTTGTACAAACTCACATTTTATATCACTTAATTTGTACAAAATATGTACAAAACCACATCTTTTATCACTTATTTTGTGCAAAATAAGCGCGCAGTTTGTAAGTGGGACGCTATTTGAGGTGCCATTTTGGAGACTCTGACCTGACATCTAGGAATTCTTGATCGAACAGCGTCGCGATAATCGACAACGGTGTGTCGACTGTACGCTATGTCTACGGTACGCCACATCGACAAGTACGTCAAATCGAAACTTGCAAGTTGCAGCATCGAGGGACACGGCATTCAGTGCCATCATATTAATAATTTGGGGCTTAATATTACAAAAATTCATATTAATCTCATATAAATAAAACTAAAACTAAGATAAAGGGCTCGTCCCTTTATAATTTTATAAATCCTATAATTAAATAAATAAATACTCAAATCACTGCGTGATTGTAGGGAAATGGTACGGAACGCACAAAAGAATAACTAGGTACCCAATTGTTTTGTATAAGTTTCATAAATGTTTACCGAACAACAAAATGTATAGGTTTTATTTATATGAGATTAATATGAGTTTTTGATATATTAACCCCCAAATTATTGATACGATGACACTGAATGCCGTGTCCCACGATGCTGCAAATTTCGATATGTCGTAGGTACTTGTCGATGTGGCGTACCGTAGACATAGTGTAAAGTCGATGCACCGTTGTCGATATCGCGACATTCGATAAGAGTACGTACCTATAAAGAATGTTGAATAAAATAGAAATCCTAAATCGTAAAAAATGTACCGGTATTGGCTCCGTACACGCTTTTAGCGCCACCTAGCGTTCGCAACTTTGTTGGCTCTGACCTGTACCATTAGCACGAACAGCTATCGAGAAAAATAACGTGCGTAAAATCATTCGATAGTGCAATTCAGTATGGAAAATTAGTACAACGCCATCTACCGCCGAACAGCGAAATTAAAATTACCATAGATATTTCTCTATCGAGTAATTTTACGTGTGTTTTTTTTCTCGATGGCTGTTCGTGCTAAGGGTACTGACCGTTTTGATATGAAATGGCGGCATTGTTAAAAATACTATACATATTGTGTTATTAATGTAAATTTCAAAATTACTGTGATTTGGGTGGACAAAGTGTTGTGAAATCATTTTTGGTCATTTAAATTAAATAAGGCAAGTAAGATCTATTTAAAAAGAGTGTTTTATTTTGGTTGTATCAGGGTTTGTTTACTTCTTTTGTAAACTTGTTGTATATTTGTATATTTTGTAAAACAAGAGGATAAAGCTATTTAAATAATTTTATTAAGTGATAATAAACATATATATAATTGAAATAAAACACTTTTAACGGATACTAGCGCGGTTTTATTGAGAATACCTTGGTAATTAGTTGGTATTTGGTTTGATTTTTGATTTTCCCGACGTTTCGGCACCTTTGCAGCTGCCGTGGTCACGGTAGGGTAGGCTCACAAGTAGCTTCAGTCCCCCGTGACCACGGCAGCTGCAAAGGTGCCGAAACGTCGGGAAAATCAAAAATCAAACCAAATACCAACTAATTACCAAGGTATTCTCAATAAAACCGCGCTAGTATCCGTTAAAAGTGTTTTATTTCATGTCTAGTGAGCGCGTAAGCTTGAGAAGTGAATATATATATAATTGTTCCTGTATCGCTAGTAATAAATTAAATATCGTTTTCAAACAGATTACAGAGCCGACATTATTTCTACTTTTTGCCACCATGAGCGCTGCGATCGATTATTATACCTTTGCACCTAGAGAATACCTATATCACAAATGTTCAGGCATAGTTTTTCATTCTTACGGGCTAGCCGCCCGCCTCACATTGCTCTCTGGGCGGGGCGTGAGGTATGAGGTGTTCAGATTATCGGTATTCAGTTTGCAATACTGGATTTTTCTCAATTATCATAAGTTTTATGGTGTTAATCTTATTTAAGTATATCGTCTGATATATTATATGAGGATCAGTAACAGGTTTGAATCCTATAGTTTTATTGATATAATATTAAATCATATTAATAGCTATGAAACTTAAGTGAAAGATTTTTTGAAATATTCACTTCTCAAGCTTACGCGCTCACTAGACATGAAATAAAACACTTTTAACGGATACTAGCGCGGTTTTATTGAAAGTACTTTGGTAATTAGTTGGTATTTGGTTAGATTTTTGGTTTTCCCGACGTTTCGGCACCTTTGCAGCTGCCGTGGTCACGGGGGACTGAAGCTACTTGTGAGCCTACCCTCAAGCGATGAATTTTTTTAAACGTTCAGAAATTAAGATTTAACAAATTTTTTATTGGTTTAAGTTTTGGTTTGGTTTTAATTTAATTTTATATGCTAAAAAGAGAGAATCTACTGAAACTACTACCATTTCATAAAATTGGGAGGCCCCTCCAAGAAAGAAATGGCGAAAGAAAACTTGGAGAGGAAGGCCGACCTCCGTCTTTTATATTAATTAATTTATTTGCAAAAGGAACTAACCGTATCATTAGATCTTACAGTGTGTGTTTGGGGCTTTAGCTTGTGAATGATGGGGTCCCAAGCTGGTGGAATTTTCCAACCATCATCTCTATTGAAATTAGGATATTTATTTATTTCGATAGCCTCGCGGAGCATTCTAGGAATGAATCTACGTTCCCTAGCAAGGATTTGGGGTTTGTCAAATCTAATATAATGGTTGGGCCCCTCAAAGGCGTGTTCACTCACTGCAGACTTGTTATCGCGCCTATGTTTCATGTCAGCTACATGTTCTTTAACGCGGGTCCCTATGCTTCTCTTTGTTTGCCCGATGTAGGAGAGCCCACAGTCACAATCTAGTTTGTAGACGCCTGCGGCTTGAAGGGGGATATTACACTTGACAGGTCGTAAGAATTGGTTGATCTTCTTCGGCCAAACCAAAACTTAAACCAATAAAAAATTTGTTAAATCTTAATTTCTGAACGTTTTAAAAAATTCATCGCTTGAGGGTAGGCTCACAAGTAGCTTCAGTCCCCCGTGACCACGGCAGCTGCAAAGGTGCCGAAACGTCGGGAAAACCAAAAATCAAACCAAATACCAACTAATTACCAAAGTACTTTCAATAAAACCGCGCTAGTATCCGTTAAAAGTGTTTTATTTCAGATTTTTTGAAATCCGTTTAGAAATAGTCGGGTTATTAAGGGTTTGAAGGAAATGCCAAACTCAATGCAATATGTGCTTCGTCACGTACGGCATAAGGTTCGCGTACGTTGCGATGACGTCATAAGGACCGCCCAAAATAACAGTGTTTTAGCATGTTTTAGCTCGTATATCTTCTCAGTTTTAAGAGATATCGCAAAAATTTCTTCACATTTAATCATGTGGTGGCATAAGCTTTCTGGTAAGCCACTAAACAAAAATCTTTACTGATCTCTATTGGAGTCCGTGAAATTGGTGTATAGCGGACGTTGGGAAGCAGAGCACGTGGTGGCATTCGGTTCCTGTATCAGCCCAAGCTGTCGGTGTCAAAGATGAGTGGTTTGCTCTTTAATGAGGAATACTATTTATGAAGGTGGTTTGGTCACTTAGAGAGGATGAATGAAAGGCGAATCACGAAAGAGATAGTGCGAATGTGGAAGGAACGATTGCGCAAGGGCGTCCCAGAAAAACCTACGCAGACCAATTAGAGGATATTATAAAAAAGGCTGGTGTACGCAGTGACAAAAACCGCAGGGCATGTATGAAAAGATTGATGGATGTGAAAGAAGCGAAAGAAGTGTGTAAGGATCGTAGCAGGTGGCGATCCATAGTCTCTGCCTACCCCCATGGGAAACAGGCGTGAGTGTATGTATGTATGTACTATTTATAAGCTACACCTTTAAAAATAATAATAATATAATCAATGACCTTAGGAATTTGCTCGCGCGGCTTCTCGCGAACAAACATAAAAAAATGTTTACGAAATTCACGTAACGAGTTCGATTTGCACTTATCCGGGTTTTATATGCATACTTATGATCAAATATTGTTTTGCTAACAGAGCTTCTAAATCCTCGAATAGATTTTCCTTGTTTATGTTACGGCTAATATCCGAAGTGCGGCTACAACTAATTTTAGAAGGCTAAAACTAGGTGTAGTCCGTAGCTGTTGGTTTAACATAAGTTTAGCCGATTTGCTCGCGGTTAATACTAGGTGTAGCCGGCTAAAACTATAAATAAGGTCTAGCATTTTTGTGCTTCTACTAAGGGGGAGTAATTAATGGGGTATTGAGAAAATTCTCTGCTCTCGTCTTTTACACACTAATTAAGTAACTTTGTTGCAATCAACTCTGACAGAATTCGCAGTTACATTGCTGCTTTAGTTAAGAACAAATGTGACAACTATCTTACTTAAAGCAGCAATGTAACTGCTCTTTCAATCGATTTCAATCGAGAATTGTTAGCAACAGACTTACGTAATCAACAGGCTGGTATTGTATACAATGCCTAGGCAAAGTATAAAATTAATATCTAAACGTTTTTAGGGTTCCGTACCAAAATGGTAAAAAAGGAACCCTTATGGTGTGACTAAGTCAGTCTGTCTGTCCGTCTGTCTGTCACAGCTGGATATCTCGAGAACCACCAATGGTATCAACTAGAAATTTGGAATAGATAAGATGACCTTTGTCCAACTATTTTGCAAATAAGAAATAAAAAAATAAATAGTTTTTTTACAACAGGGACTGAAAAGGGGTCTTAAAAATTTTAAGTGGGGCGACTAGGGCATGTGGGGTATCATATAAAAGAGCGCCGTTTGCACATTTTAAAACATTTTTTCTTTTTTTTTAGACCTCATAGTTTTCGACTTATGATGAAAAATGTAAAAAAAAATACCGTCCCCTTTATCTCCGAAGTTTGCAAAGAGAAAAATCTGAAATAATTCTATGTTATAGTAGTTTATGTAAAGATTACAGGAAAAATAAAACGATGTTTAATGTGATAAAACACACTTTTTTAGAAATTCAAAAAACAAACAAAAAATTATTTAGTTTCTCTACCAGTCAACAGATGGCCCTGACCTAAGAAAAATTTATTTAGTTCTACTATTGGTCAAGAGATGGCGCTGGCCTAAGAAAAAAATAGTTCCACTATCGGCCGAGAGATGGTGCTGACCTCATACTGCAATAATAATTTTATTATTCTACAGCTCTGCAGTGTATTTATTATGATGGTATGGAAACCCTCGGTGCGCGAGTTCGACTCGCGCACCGAGTTCATCATCTGCGGTTCTTTGGGAACATTACTACACTATTTCTTTATTTCAATACTTTTTGTAACATTTTCCTTAGGTATTTTTATTTTGTACTAACTTATGATTTTCTTACTTCTACACTAGTATAGTATTATATTATCTGTGCTTCTACTTATAGTATACTGTGCTTCTACTTCGTTTTATAAAGTTTCAGGTAATTGTATACAATACCGGATTATACACATTACCGTGCTACAACGCTTTAGGACGCTAGGGTAGGTACCTATTAGGATGACCTACCTAGGTCAACTTTAAATAGCCAGATTTGATTTAAAGATTTATAAGCGTGTTTTTGTTTTTGTGAGTCATTGGTTCATTGCCCAACATAGTATTTTTATCATCGATGTTATCTCGATTAGGTTAATAGTCGCCATTTTTTAATTAAAATTATGCTAATTTTATAAATATAAATTTGGTCGCTTAAGAATTATAGTACTGCACGTTCTGTATAACCTGTTACTTAATTAATATTTTTAAGTCGCCTTCAGTTCTTCGCCCACTTAGAATTTCAGTACGCTATATTCAGTTTTTTTCACGCCCAATATGGGACTTTATTATCACCCGTACTCATACTATCTATGACCCGGTTAAATACCTACTAGTTACTACCTACCCAAGAAAAAATAATATTTGAATAAGGAAAACAAACCGATAGGCAAATACTCACCGACCAACGACATAAATATTACACTAATTAACATAACATTGTAAAAATGTAATTTCATCATTTCGCACGTCGAATAATACTGAATTGGCTAGATTATAAATATAAAATAATCTTCTTTACTTTAAAAAAAAATAAAGAAGTCAACACGCATCTGTGGCAAAACTGAACTGTTTATATGAATGACTCACGCGCCTTTATAAGGATCGCTATTACGGACACGATACTGTGGTGCAAAAAAATAAACCACTAGTGGTTTTTCAAATAACCAGTTTAACTATTTATTTATCGTGGGAATCATATAAAAAAATATTAATGCCTATGTTTTGCTATAAATTATCAACTGTGTTTGTGGCACTATTTGACCACGATTCTAAAGCCGGGTACTGGTCGTCTGATGTTCGATTTTAGTCAGTTTCTTTAGTTTGCATCCCCCCCCTAGCATGACCGTGACCGCCGAAACGCGATATGATATAGCATTTAATCACGTTTAACTGTCAAAAGAAAATGGATTTTGACAGTTGAATGTCGATAAAATGCTACCTATATCACGCGATATTATCGTAATCCGGTGATTATGCTTGAAGGGCTGGTCGTGGTCGAATAGGTGGCCGTGTAGTGTGCTAAGGTCCTATAGATTTAGTGGAGAGTTGGAACTTTCTCGTGTAGGTATGATTCATTCGGTTAATACAGATAAGCTAGGTGATTGCGTAAAGTCAATCGTATTCATTTGACAGTTCTTAATGTATCATAAGATATGTCATCCCATACAAATTGCAGCCGATGGAATACGATATGAACTGTCAAATGAATACGATTTCCTTTCGCAATCACACCCAAGATCTAAAAGATCAGACCGACTGACGTTCAATTAAGATTAAAGGTATTAATATCGCCGATTTTTATGGTTGGTTTTAACATAAACGAATGTTCTGTTTCCGAGAAATTTTGCAAATAAGACCAGAAAGAGGGTCCAGTGGCATTTTTATAAATGCTTTCAATTAAATCTATTGTGTATTATTTCAAGTAAAATATATTTTTTCCATGATAGCTTTACGCGCGTAATCTTTAAATAATTTGAATTGAATATACCTATTGGGATTTGACCCACCTTAAGGCCTTAACAAAGGTTGTCGCACTAAAGATCACGTTTAATAAAAGCCTAGTCATATATCAGTTACCAAGGCTCTAAGAATATTTTATATTTACGTTGATTTTTATTTTGTACTAGAAATGTTATTGATCGATGACGTTTTTTGATGATCATGTACTTTTGTATGTTGATTTTTAATTTGGAGGAACTAGATATTGTTTTTGCACTATGATGATGTGTGCTGACCGTGAGTTAATTTTTTTTGTTGATTTTTATTTTATAATAGGAAAGATTTTTAATTTGATCTTTGACATTGTCTACTTATCGTGAGTTCTTGTTTGTTGATTTTTAGGGTTCCGTACCAAAATGGTTACCCTTATGGTGTGACTCAGTCAGTCTGTCTGTCTGTCTGTCACAGCTGGATATCTCGAGAACTACTAATGGTGTCAATTTGAAATTTGGAATAGTTAAAGATGACGTTTGTCCAACTATTTTGCAAATAAGAAAGAAATAAAAAAATATTTTTTTTTTTACAACAGGGACTGAAAAGGGGTCTTAAAAATTTTAAGTGGGGCGACTAGGGCATGTAGGGTATCATATGAAAGAGCGCTGTTTGCACATTTTAAAACATTTTTTTCTTTTTTTAGGCCGCATAGTTTTCGACTTATGATGAAAAATGTAAAAAAAATACCGTTCCCCCACCCCTTATCTCCGAAGTTTGCAAAGAGAAAAATCTGAAATAATTCTATGTGATAGTAGGTTATACAGGAAAAATAAAACGATGTCTCAATATAACACACTTTTTTAGAAATTCAATAGACAAATAAAAAATGTATTAGTTCCTCTACCAGTCAACAGATGGCCCTGACCCAAGAAAAAATAATTTAGTTCCACTAACGGTCAAGAGATGGCGCTGGACTAAGAAAAAAAATAGTTCCACTATCGGCCAAGATATGGTGCTGACCTAATACTGCAATAATAATTTTATTATTCTGTAGCAGGCTCTGCAGTGTATTTATTATGATGGTACGGAAACCCTCGGTGCGCGAGTCCGACTCGCTCTTGCTTGACCTTTTTTTATTCTGTAACTAGCTTCCGCCCGTGACTTCATCCGCGTGGATATTTAAGAAAATCCTAAGAGGACCATTAACCAGGATAAAATTGTAGTACCTACTCTATATTTTAATTTCATAGAAATTCGATTAACTGTTTTTACGTGATAAGACGGGTCCCCACCAAGCGCGCTGCCTCGTGAGACAGAACGAGGCGAGGCCCGCCGCACGCGGCAAACGATTGATGAAATTAAAACATAGAATACAATTTTATCGTGGTTACAATACAACCCGTCCCGTCTCCCAATCCCTGACCCCAACCCAACCCCTTTACCCCGCCCCGTCCCCGTTCTCCTCCCCGTCACATTTGCCCGCCCCACTGGTTGGGAACCCATGGTACAGTACGAGGCATTTATTTTGAAATCGGGTGGGGATTGCGCGGAACGCGTATTTTGAGCATACGTTGCGGTGAGGGGCGCGGGCGGCGGGAGGAGTGAGTCCCATCCACCCCGGTGGCTCTGCCCCGGTGCCGGGACCGATGGGAAAAAAGTTCCATCCGCCCCGGTGAATCGTATCTCGATGTTTAACGGGGTGGATGGCACTCGCAAAGTGTCAGCCATCCCGGGGTGTATGATATAAGATCTATGGCGTTAAATAAAATACCGGGATTAAAAAACCGGGATGGCTGACACTTTGCGAGTGCCATCCACCCCGTTAAACATCGAGATACGATTCACCGGGGCGGATGGAACTTTTTTTCCCATCGGTCCCGGCACCGGGGCAGAGCCACCGGGGTGGATGGGACTCACTCGGGGCGGCGGAGAAGGGCGCGCGCTATTGGTCGCTCACAAGAGCACATGCGCGAACTTATCCCTACTCCGTCGAAATACATGATAAAAAAACTATTTTTAGTAAATTACCTAACTATTATTTATCAAAAGAAATATTTCAAGATACATGCCTCGTACTGTATAGAGAGTTTTTATGGTTCTGCATCAGGGGTTCCATTTTCCAAAATCAATTAAACCTTAAGCTATGCCCAAGCTTTAAGCTATATATCAAAAAAAAGTTTTGTTCAAATCTGTGCAGTAGTTTAAAAGTTATGCGCGTACATACAAACAAACAAACAAACAGACAAAAATTCCAAAAACTATTGTATTGGGTTCAGTATCATGTACTTAACAATGTAGCAATTACTTTTTTGAAAAAATATTGAATGTACAGAATTGTTTTAAAATTTGAGATTTTTGCATTCACAATGCTATTTTTACACAATACTAAATAATATACTAGAAAAAATTATATAGCTATTTCATCTTAATCAATTGCCAAATATCTGGAAAGATATTTCAATTGAATGTTGAGGTAATTCCCCACATTGGTCATATAACGCTGGCTTGCAGCGTATATAAGAGTAGGATATACTGGAAGAAATTCGGCGATGTCACTATAGTGACTCGGTATCTCAGCGGTCAGAGCATTGGACCGGATATCCAAAGGTCGCGGGTTCGATTCCCATCTGAGTATTGATCTGGTGCGAGTCGTATTTTTTCTAGTATATTATTTAGTATTGTACAGAATTTTATTAATAATTATATTATATTATATTAGTTACATGGGCGAACCAACCAAACAAAACAAATTGCCTGAAAAATTTATAAATGAAGAAAATAACAAATTGTTTAACAGAAGTCTAAAAGATATGTTATTAAATGAATGCTACTATAGTGTAAAAGAGTATTTGAATGATAAAATAAATGCCTAATAAGATATAGGTACTTACATACTTAATATAAACGTAAAATAATAGAAAAATATTATACTAATACACTTAAACAATATCTACTTATATTATATTGTGACTTATATGTGATACACAGTTCAAAACTATGTATTTTTTGATATAGTAATAATTGTAATTTGTTTTTAATAAGGCGTCCTCTCCTACTTCAATTGCTATACCCTACCAGGGTCCATAATGTTCTCTTTCTATAAACTACCACCTATGTATTCACTTTATGGTATGCAATAAAATATTGAATTGAATTGAATTGAAACATACCCAATAGAATTTTATAATAGCCAAATGCCCTCTTTATACGTACCTCAAGAAGACCTTTTGTACTTTTTCGACCATTACCTTATATTTCGCTTCGTGTGGATTCCACACACAATGAACTCGTTTCTAGTTTGATTCTTATCAATGTCATTTAACGAAGTTTCATGACATGAGGATTTTAAAGTCATGCATATTACGAAGTGCGATACCTATCCAAACGACGGAAACAATCTTTTGTGATCTCGATGATTGTGTTGGTTAAAGTCCTATGATATACTTACCTACTTAATTTAGTAATTATTGCATCAAAGGTTTACTTTCCTACTTAACTAGTAATTTTTGCATAAAATTATATTAAAACATAATTTAATTAAGTAGGTAGGTAGTTAAATAAAATTGTTTAAAAAAAACAAAAAACCGACTTCAAAAAACCTACCTCTAAAAAGCAAGAAATAATATTCGTAATAATAAAAATACGTCTATTGAAGTCGGGTGGGGCTTTTAGAATAAAAAAAAGGAATTTGTTCTCCAGCCCCACCCGAATTCAATAGACGTATTTTTATTATTACGAATATTATTTCTTGCTTTTTAGAGGTAGGTTTTTTGAAGTCGGTTTTTTGTTTTTTTTAATCAATTTTTATTTTTTTATTTTTAGGGTATATATTATATATGTTATGTAGAAAAATCGGCTCAGCCAAACGTAAGATAATCGCGGAGAAACATACTTAAATACGGGTCAAACTGAGAACCTCCTTTTTTAAGTCGGTTAAAAAACTACACTTAAGATGCTCTTCCAACAAAAAAATAATTATCTTATTCAGTTCATAAACAAAGAAGTAATACGACTAATCATCGAGGTAATTCACACAAAATCATACTATTTTCGTGCTTTTCTCGTATTTATTTTATTTTTTCTCTTATTACTTAAAAAGTACTGAACCGATTTCCAAATTTTAAAAAATGGGAACAACTTGGGAGTGCACCTAATAACGTTTGAATCATTTCAATCGGTCCAGCCGTCTTCGAGTAATCGGTGGACATACACAAAAAAAAAAACAAATATACAGACGAACATAGAACCTCCTCCTTTTTTGGAAGTCGGTTAAAAAATAAGAAAGGAGGATGGGAATTTGGTACCTACACTAATAATACACCAATCATTAAATTGATTTTGTTAATAGATTTTTGTATTAGGAAAAATATTACTATGGGGACTTGGAAAAATATTCACTAACCCAAATCCTTGTCCGGAAACTGCGGGAAGCTCCCAAAGTGCTAGTTTTAGTTGATATAAAAATTGCAAATACAACTCTGCTATGTCTGCTGCTTATAATAATTACTCTGTCATATCATTATAGAAATAAACGAATTAAAATAAAAAACAATAATTATATTAAAAGAAATGATAATAGGATTTAAAATTTTAATAATTTATTTTCTATAATCGAACTAAGCACACCTTAATTTCGTTGGCAATCCTGAAATGATACAATCTAGATTCTTTATTGGTGGGGCATCGCTTCCTTCCTCCGTGTAGGGCTGGAGATAAATATCTAATTTATTTTTATGTACGTAAAAAGTAGGTAGGTTGTCGACTAACGTGAACAAAACGCAGCATCCTTGCAACAAAAAGATTTACAGGGAAGCAAAAAAATAAAGAGGTACGGAAGAGCCAGTTGTGGGTCAAAACACGACATTACGTACGGACAATCTCTACAAACCAACTGCGCAACAAAACACAGTGGTATTTTCAAATTTAACTAACGGGGCGCTTCTGTCTAGATCTAGATTATGAAAAAACTAATATATGCCTACTGTGGTTATATTTTGTGGTACAGTACAGTCGTCGGTCTCAGAAATAGCTGAACGCACTTCGTACAATTATTTAAATAAGTCCTACAATAACGTATAACTTACGAACATTTTTTTGACATTAACTGAACTTCATATCAAGACATTGTCACCGCTGGAAATTATGACACCTTTACCACACCAATTTAGAAGTCTGTTTCGGTTAGTTGCAACAAGTTGCAACCCTACTATAAAAGCAACAGTAACGTAATGATTGGCGCGACATGGTACTAAAATGATTAGCTACTTCTGACCGACGTTAATTATTAAGAAACAGTCCTAAGTTACGAAATGTTGTTTGAATCTTGTCACTTTGTTCACGGTGTTTCTCCGCTAAGAGAGTTGGGAGTCATTTCGCAGATAAAGGCCAGCGGTAGGTTGCAAGGGACGTCGTTCAGGAGGCCTGGTTTTCCGTAGCGAAGGATGCTGCCGCAGTTCTCGCCGCCGACAGCGTCGTACTGAACGTTGTTGGGCTCATCAGGAGCCCAATGGGTGTAGCCAGCTTCTTCCAGAGTCTGACCTGTAAACAATATTGGAGTATACCTCTTGCTTTAAGAAACAAAGGCACACAGGCAAACAGTTCACGTTATTGCTTATCGAACTCCGGTTAGCTAGTTTTTATACATTTTAATATTGATACAGTACTTTATTTAGTGACATCACAAAAATATCCATTTAAGTTAAAAAAATAAATTCTGCTTATAGGAAATATGAAGAACTAGGTACTTTAGTTGCGGATTTCTATATTGATACATCCGCTCCATTTTGTAGAAAACTACAGCCTCTTGAATATCCCAGCCTAGTCTATAAAATTCTCAAGCAAATAGATATTTGCTCGCAAATCTCGCAATAGACTCAAATTACTTACAAGCACATCGTAGTGTCTTTATATGCTCGAATATTTTTATAAGCTTCTGAGAGTTACTGTACTCGGTTCCTGGTGACTCATCACAATTGCAGAAGTCTTTGAAAAAAAGTGGTGCAAAAGTTATTACCATGGATAGTCAACCACAGGCTGTGATCGGACCAGTCTCTGAAGCCGATGGAAGTTGAGAGCGTGTTTGTGGTAGAGAGGCTCTCAGGGGGGTTGCTGTCCACCAGCTGCTTGAGGATTTGAGCTTCGTCTTCACTGTTGATGATGGCCAAGTAGCCTCCTTCAGCTGCGCAAATCCCGAATGCATGGGTCCAGTGGACCGCATCTTTGTGGAATTTGTAGCAGCTACCTGTTCTTGGGTTCAGCTTGTAACCTGAAATGTTTAACTGTTAGTTATGATTGAAGCAAAAATTTTTTTTCGTTCTTTTTCTCTGCTCGATTTAAAGGACCTCAATAGTGCAACGGCTAAGCTTAATTGGCATCCGACGCCGGCAGTTAAGGAATATTGGAAAGCTCATCTATGCTCCGTTAAGTCGTTGGTCCCGGCTGCATTTGCAGTCGCGTGTGGAGTATGGCCAATCCTCTATATATATGGCCACGCGCAGACACCTGCTGGATGATATATAGACACGACACAGGTCCACGCCGTGAAATAAAACGACTAAAAGCCGCTAGAAAGGCATTGGAAGTTAGGTCCGAGACCAACTCAATATGAATAGCATTGGTCACTTGGCACACGAACAAGCAAATATCAGGTGTAACAAGACCCTCAACGAAGCCGAGGTCTACGCATTCTGCCCATCATCAGGACCATTTCTGTTCAAAATTATTGCTGGGAAACAATTTTCATTTTTGGTGTTAAAAAATAACGCCTTCTGCGCATGTTGTCCTCTTCGACGAGCAATTTTGCGTTCTGTTGTACTGAGTGATGGCGCGTTCTTATTTCTGCGCGGCCCTATAAAGTAACAAACATAACAAAGAACTCGGAACTCAGACAGAACGCAGAACTCGGAACGGCTGAACTTTATCTGCCTATAAAAGGCCTGTGCCCTCGCAGTAGTGAGGACATTAAAACCGCTTCTGAATCCCGATGTCATTTCTTTTTCCTTTGAGATCTCCGATATATAAGCTTAAGCAGCACTTACCATTGTCAATAGTTCCACATTCATTAAGGACGATTTCCCCTGTCTTCTTCTTGTAGCAGACGTATGAGTAGGTCTCGGTGCAGGGCACGTCAGCCATGGTGCTATTCCTCAGCATCACCAGGCAGTTCTCTTTATCGTTGTTATTGTCTGGCTCGTCTGGCGCCCACACGGTGCGTATCCTTGACAGAGGGACACCTGAGGGATAAGACTTAAAATGTACAAAGATATAGTATATATATATATATATACAAGGGCTATTTATTTTATTATTTGCTTTTTAATTCATTAACGCCGGAGCGGTCGCTGGCGACCGAGACACAATAGATTTTCTATTGTGTCTCATTTTCTGGGCGTTGAAGAGTTAAAGGTTAATTGTAGTTTTTTCTCGAAGAAAAACAAAACGACGACCGTTTTTAGCTTTTTTAATCACCAAAACTGCAAACAATAAATATCACTAAGTTTGTGTGTTTATAAACAGCAATTGATATTTTGGGTTGTTTACAATTTTACAACCTTAAATTGTGTATTTACATGGTTTTTTTTGCGGGAGTGGGGATAGTGTTGTATAAAGTCGCCTTAGATACTTATTTTTGATTGAATTCTAAATTTAAATATCAATCCAAAACGGTACTCACCTTCGATAGAAGTAAATGAGCCTTTTGATATGGAGGCGTGTATCCCCGTCATGAGCGCGCAGGAGTCGCTTTTGGAGCCGAGGTGTAATTGGTTCATCGCTTCCCGAAGGTGGTCGTTCAAAGGCGATGCCAACAATGCACCTGTAATTTAATATTTTTAAACTGTTTCAATAGGGTCTAGAGTCATATCGGTTTCCATATAAACCGTATCTGTGGTCTAGTGGTTCGCCCACCCGTGTAAGATGCAATGGTCCTGGGTTCGATTTCCAGGGGGGGTACAATATGTAATTGGTTTGTTTAGTGGTAGGGCTTATTTCAAGTCCGCCTAGCTAGCTACCACCATCTTACCAAGTCTGACGCCATAACAACAATTTAAAAAAAAGTTGTGTTCCAATAGTTAGTGCGCCTGGCCCAGCAATTGTAGAGGTTAAGCAACTTTCACAAGGGTCGGTCATGAGATGGGTGACCAAAAATTTATTATCTCGAGCTCCTCCGTGCTTCGGAAGGCACGTTAACCGTTGGTCCTGGCTGCATTTGCAGTCGTTAACCCCCACCAATCCGCATTGGGCCCGCGTGGTGGGTTATGGCCCGCGTGGTGGGTTATGGGCCCGTCCTCCTTATCCACCCAGAAGAAATGCCTGTGCCCCAGCAGTGGGGACATTAATAATGGCTGATGGACATTTTGTTACTCACCTTCTGCTTTGCAAATTCGGAAGGCATTTTGAAAGTTTGCTGGTAGCTCATGCAACTTCAGCCAGCCCCCTGCCTTCTCATCGAACGTGTAATCGAACCTGTATTGACTGCTCACTGCAAGATCAAAGAAGATCACATAATAAAGATAAAATAAAATAAAAATAAAATAAATCTTTATTTGTTCTCTCACACAGATCTATAAATACACCACTGAGACTTAAAGTAAGTTGTACAAAATAATGGTTTAATAATATAATCTATGTGAGAGACTGGTTTCCATGCTAGGAAAAAACCTGTATGACGGATAACCAGCCCCTCCAACTGTGCGGGTGCTCCAACAACGGTGCTCCAACCCTGCTCCAACAACGGGTGCGTTAAGTACCTCTTACTGACAAATTAAGACAAACAGTGAATCACTATAATGGCAAACTTTATGTTTCAATCGCTTTGCAGAGTTTAGCGATGGGTCAAATTTTGTCAGGGAATGTTGTTTAAGAATAGTGTTTAAAACAAAAAGTTGCCTAATGGTCAGAACATCGGACAAACAATAAAGTTCCTTTGATGGAAAACGAAACGGTAAGAAGTTGCTAACTTTGAGGACAGCTCTTTGGGCTAAGTTTAGTTTTAGTCGTACCACCCCACACTGTAATGAAATACATACATACATACATACATACATATACTCACGCCTGTTTTCCATGGGGGTAGGCAGAGACTATGGTAATGCAATAACTTATATATATAAAAATATAACCAGTATACAGGGTTATTTATAAACACCAACAACCTCGCAGGAGTAGATTACTAACATCATAAGCAACAACATTTGTTCTAAGACTTTTCCGAAAGCAGACAAAAAAATCCGGTTTTTCATACAAAACTCGATCAGCTGTTCGGACATTTGTATGGTTAATTCATTTTTTAAGTTTTAATATAATTTAATTCTAATTCAGCTTTGTTTGTGTTAGATAATACTCCAGTTTGAAGTGAGGCGTTATTTTGTGTGCCGATGTTTACAACTATTTAATTAAGATAAATAAGTAATAAGGAATGACCATTTTACATTGAATAAAATAAAGCAAGCAAGGTAAGTTAGTTGCTTAAATCCTGAACAAGTTGTAAATGTTTGCTGAAGGGAAAAACAATTATGATTATTACACCAATTAAAATCGAACAACCAAAGAATACCAAATTAAGGTAGCACCCATCTAAAAGTGGCGCCGCGGTGAACTAATACACAATTATTTTTACGTGGGATTTTTAGTGCCCATAGTCTAGTATTTTTAAACGGTATCATTACATGCTCCTAGTAGTGACTGCAAGAAGTAGATCTAAAGCAAAACTGCTAAAAGTGGCCGTTTTTGACACATTTGCTATCCACTTCTACGAATGACTACGAGGGAATGTAGTGGTACCTTTTAAAAATACTAAACCTAAAAATTCAACCTAAAGTTTTATTAAAATCATTGAATATAACAACTCATTAAATAAAAACCGAGGACGCAACTTTCGACAACTGAAACCGAACAACCATAAGCTACTTAAATCCTAAGAAATATTGAAGTTGATATTTTTCTATCAGGTTTTAAAATTTCTTTTGCAGTACTATTCATAGTAGGTACGGAAACTGGTCATTATTTAATTACGATGAAAAAACAATACTTTACAATTTTACATAAACAATTTGAAATAGACCTCTTTAACACCTCTTCAAGTAAGCTTAAGCGAATGTTACGTACCTAATAATAGTAACTTTTCTAAGAAGTAATTTGAAAGATTATTATATGTATTTTAATTATTGGATATAATATTTAACCTGCAACATTGAGAATAACCCATAATATATCTATTTTGTGCCATAATTATTATTTATTTACACAGAATAAACCAGATTGACAAAGACCGGTTCACAAGATGTTCATCTCGCTCACATCTTCCCACAACTGCTTAAAAACAAGATAATTTTAAAAATAGGTAAAATCTTATAATTTATAACAAAAGAAACTCACCGGCTAAATTAAATATGACCAATAAACAACTTATAACCGATGAGTCAGCCATTTTTTTCTTGTTTGATATAATAACACTAGTGTAGTAATCACAAATTACTTGCGCATAAGGAAACACGTCGTCGTTACTACGACGTGGTCACCAGACTAACATAAATATTTTGTTCCCCGTTTTAAGCAGTAGTTCTCGTTTATGTCTTTCTATAAGTACAAAATGAAATAATTATTTCTATATAATAACGAAACTATTTCTGCCCGTCTTTAAAGAAACTATATAGGTAAATATGTTATTTTGTTTGCTACGAACGAGATAGGGTCAAGGGTGACGATCGCATATCTATTCCTAAGTACTTCTATCTATGTTCTAATTAAATGAATCAATATATTTTTTTGTTATTATGTTATATTTTTTGTTTACGCTGATATACTCGACTTCTTAGAATACCGTTTGAAATGTCTAATGGCGTATTTTCCTTGTAGCCAAGTACTACTTTGCGGGGTTTTTACAGGGCGCTGGTTTCTGTAACTTGTCTGACCTACGCAAAAGTTACTTAATCCATAAATTGGAGGATTATGCAAGGACGATATGTTTCGTAACAAAATAATAGTACATTATGAGACAAGTTAGCTTAGGTTGCTCATTGCTGTGGGTTGCAGCCCGAGCCGCAGGTGAGGGCGTAACTCAGTGTGCAATAAGCAAGAGCTCACGAGTTTCATACGACATTTTTCAACACATTTGCGAGGTAAAAACAATGTAATTTACCACACAGCAACAAATACGACAAAAACAAAATATATGATAATTATGGGAAAAGGCGCGCAAGTTTTTTTTGTTTTTTTCACACGCCCAACGCAAGAATATTTTGCGAACAAAGGGGTGAGTGAGCATACAGCCTACATCAAAATTATAATTTTAAGTGATAAAATTCAAATATTTTAATATTTTATAACAAAATATTGTGAATTATGAATAATTTGATAATAATAAATAATATTTGTTTGACTTAATTAAGGACTTACACATTTATTTATTCCAAAAATGTATAATGCATTTTTAGCAGCAAAACCTCTTTGTTGTTACAACAAAATAACTGTAGGTACCTCCCTATTACCCGGCTAAATTGGTAATGCTCTAGAACTTGCACTAAGGTACTAATTTTACTTTGTAGGGTTAATTCTATCGTACTAGTGTGTTTTATATATAATTGCAAGCGTTTGTTATAGCTCGGTTTATGGTATAAAAGCGATGTATTAGGGCTCACTTTACGAGCAAGTGTATTGAAAATAAAGTTAAAGAACTGGCATTAATACTTGAGAAACTCTTTACCAAACAAGGACAGGTATCCGACATTTAAGTTTCTTGATGAGTTGATTAACTGAAACTTCTAATTTTGTTTTCAAACAGAACCGTGATTGTTAAAAATAAGCTTCATAAGCTTTCGATGTCACGAACGTTCGAATTTTAAGATCGGTCTCATGAACTTTTGTTGCGATGAACGATCAATGTAACAAACCTTAAGGCGAGGCCAGTTCACGATTCGATGAAAAGATCGATTTTTGAACTTCCAATGTGAAGAACGGATGTAGAATTCTACTTCACAAAAATTACTGTAGACTAAACATTATGTCATGAAACACAATAACCGAACAGAATATTGAAAAATGGCATGGTTACTCTGTAAAAAAATCCTGAATAACACCATAAAATTAAACTTCAAATCGTCAGATTTCGTTATTTTCAACGACAGTGATATGATCTTTTATGCAAAAAGGATAGCTTTTTTATCAATCTAACACAATAACCGAGTACATTTTAAATAAATGATCAAGTATTTCAGAAATCAATAAAAATGTACTAAATTTCGTCAAATTTCTGGCGAAGCGTCAATTAAAGCTACGCAATATTCAACCTTATTCTAAAGACCTAGTGAAAGAGTAAATTTCGGGAACTGCCTCGCCTTAAGCTATCGATGTAAAAAAATAATTAGTAACGAATGTAATGCTGTTCACCGAACCGTATTTATGAATCATATTTTTCCTGTATGTACATAGTAAATTGTTTTAAGTACAATATTTTGTTGGTTTTCATTAGAAATGTTTGTAAATATAATCACTAATTGAATAAATAATCCTTTTGAATGACAGATGTAAAGTAAGTATTTTAATATATTTTTATTTATAAGATTGCGATCAACGTGTGAGTGAGACAGTCGCAAGGGATACTTGGTTGAGGACGATCGTTCGACAAGTTAAACCAGTTATGTGCAGACCAGTATTTTTAGCGGAAAACATAATATTGTATCGTTGAAATTTATACATATTTGGCGGAGTTTTAGTTGGTTCAGTGAGAGTTACTAGGAAATTAAAGATCTGTGGTAGAACAAGATGGGTACAGTTATTGCCCTTTTCGGGTATTTTTTTGCAGTTATAATAACAGGTATGTAAGATATTACTTGATTATTTACTTAATCCTTTTTTTATTGATTAGGCTGTTTTGTTTTTTAAGTAAGACAAGAGATGGCGCTATCAATGAAGGAATATAAACAAGAAAAATATTTAGTAATTAAATGAATCATTATAATATCAAAGGTGGTAATATCCACTCATTGTAAAAAATAAACTAAATATGGTGTTTCATTAATCTATGGACGTAGTTTTTTAAAACACATTAAAAATTAGATGTGACTATACATACTGTGTTATTAATGTAAATTTCAAAATTCCTGTGATTTGTGTGGACAAAGTGTTGTGAAATCATTTTTGGTCATTTAAATTAAATATGGCAAGTAAAATCTATTCAAAAAGAGTGTTTTATTTTGGTTATAATATCAGGGTTTATTTACTTTTTTAGTTGTAGATTTTGTAAAACAAGAGGATAAAGCTACTTTAATAATTTTATTAAGTGATAATAAACATATATAATTGTTCCTGTATCGCTAGTAATAAATTAAATATCGCTTTCGAACAGATTACAGAGCCTACACTATTTCTACTTTTTGCCACCATGAGCGCTGCGATCGATTTTTGCCACCTTCGCACCCAGCGAATAAGTACTTACAAAATACTGTTTACCAAATACAGTTCGTAACAATTTCGGCATTCTCCTAAACAAATTAATTAAAAAAAATACAAAATGTCATTATGTAGATATTGCCGCCTTTGATATTAAAGTACTAACTTATATCGATTCAAATATTTGCCTGTTTTAATAAGTTCATCGTGTACTTTATGATATCACTAAAAGGTAAATATTTAAGCTTTATTGCTTAAAAGACTATGAGATGTACGGTCAGCAACGAAAGTTGTTTAACACTTTAGTACTTTGTCATAGTAACTTTTTAGACTAATGTTTTAAATCGTGAGACACCTGTTAAAAAAGTTGCTATGACAAAGTAATAAAGCGTTAAACATCTTTCATTGCTGACTGTACCTAAGTCTTACCTAAGTAAATGAGCTGAATAAGCATTTTTGTACACCACGCGTAATTATTAACTATCAAATAATTTATAAGCTGTGTTTTTCACTAGTTAGTAACTACTATACTATCTTTGTGTTAGTAATAACTTCCTGTTTTGATATGAGTAGTACTCATCCTAAAATTATGGATTGTGTAATTCATAAACTTATATTATTATGTTAAGTTTATGTGGTAATTATACAGTAAAATACAAATAATTTATTAATTATCCTCCTATTATTATTAGAAGTAAGTTCTTAAAATTGTTTGTTACCCTATTTACTTACATTAAGTAATTTTTATCTTCGTTTATAAATATTTAATCGCCTTTTTGTTTTTTAAAAGCTTCAATTAGCTGACTGGATTTAATAAATTATCATCTGAAATCGTCTTTTATAAGGCATTTAAACATTACCAGCCCCCATAGCATGACCGACAAAACATAATATCGCGTGATATAGTGTTTATCGACACTCGACTGTCAAAATCCATTTTCTTTTGACAGTTAAACGTGATAAATCGCTATTGGTATCATATCATGTTACGGTGGCCATGCTAGGGGGCTGGGTCAACAATTAACGGTTTCGCTAAAATACAGTTTATGGTGACTGGTTTGGTAGGTACTGGTTAATGACCCTGTTGGCACAGAACATATATTAGGGTTGCCACAAACAGGGACCAATAACGGACGTCTAAAAGAGTATATACTTACTATAATATACGCACTCAGTTCGGGCCCGCATTTTGTCGAAACTATCGAATTGGGACAAATACGGGACGTAATTGTCAAAATTTGACAATTGAGTTAATAAGGTTACAGTCCCGTATACGAGGGCGGTTTGATGAGTCCATGACTTTGAAAAGAAGAAATACTTTTTTTCATAATTTATTTTTGTATCTTAAAAAGAAACTCCTTAAAGAATCTTTTTTTGAAATTCTGCAAAATATGATTACTTTTGGAAACAAAAAGCTCAAGCGACTTCTAAGTCGGCCCTCTCGGCGGCACTCATGAAATGGGCCCTCATTTGAGTTACCAGTTTTAAGGCGATGAAAGAAAAAATAATGGGTTAAAGAGGTATATAGGAACTTCGTTGCACTGAATACGCAGAGCTACAATAAGATTATGTAGAGAAATAAAACAAAATGATCCGAAAAAAGTGTTTCTTCATTACAAAGTCATGGACTTATCAATCCACCCTCGTATACGGGATGTTAGGGAAGCCTAATAATTATATTTAGAACTACGTTGAATTTTTAGATTTTAGCATTCACAATGCTATTTTTATATTGTCATGAGTTCGGGACAGGGTCTTGAAGTCGGCGTGCCTACTTCTCTTATCCTTTACTATATGACTATGACTTTGACTAAAATGCGCGGAATCATGACACCATGCGACCAATGGTACTACATAAAGTATTTTTTTTTCCAGTTAGCTGTCAGTTCAGGAACGACTACACATACAATACGAAGTCTGGTGGATGGCTGAAGCTGCACCTGGTGCCCGCAAGCTTCCAAGATGCTTTCAAAAGGTGTAATGCTGAAGGTAGTGAGCACTATATCTTTATTATGCTTTTTTTTTTTTTTTTTTTTTTTATCTTTATCTTTATGCTTCTGCGCAAATTTCGTTACTTTGAAGCCTTTATATAAATAAAAACGATCTGTAAAAGTCAGCCCCTAGCATGACTATCGAAACAAGAAATGCATTATATCGCATGATAGAGCGTTTCATCGACACTCAACTGTCAAAAACAGTAGTCTTTTGACAGTTGTCCATCAGCCATTTTTGATGTCCCCACTGCTGGGGCACAGGTCTTCCTTATGGGTGGTAAGGAGGATGGGCCATACATAACCCACCACGCGGGCCCAATGGGGATTGGTGGGTGTTAACGACTGCAAATGCAGCCGGGACCACCGGCTTAACGTGCCTTCCGAAGCACGGAGGAGCTCGATATAATAAATTTTTAGTTTTTCACAAGAACCTAAATTATGTTTGGTTAATGTAAAAGTGAAGTTATTTTTGTCACAGGACCCAAGCAAGGTTTTTTCGACTAATACAATAGGCATGATGACTATTTTTTTTATTTTATGTTACATAAATTACCTCTCAAAAAAGAAACATTGGTAAAAGAATTAATTCGCTAGCATGAAAACTGCCCGAGATATCACAGTGTGAAATGCACACAAATGGACTCGCCCAAAAACGCTCCATACTAATGGCTTCCTAGTTAAGACGTCACGAATAAGTAGTTTGTATGCAACGCGTAGAAAATTTGTTTGGCAGCTATATTAAATATTGTGTTTATCAAAATATTTTCTATTTTCTATTTTCTTAGACAAATTTGCTATACATTTAACGGACTAATTAAAGGTATCATTTTTTTTAATAAATTTTATACTTTTTAAATGGACTTGTCCACCCAACTTTGAAGGGTCATAAAATAAATAATATGCAATATATAAAACCAAGAGGTATACAAGCTACTCTAAAAGTTTAATATGTTTACGATTTTTATTAGTATTTCGTTATTTTATTCATTAGTCATCATCCCTATTCTTTTTTTGTCTCCAGGTGCAGTTTTGGCGTCACCATTAAACATTTACCTTAAGGCCGCAATGTCACAATTACATAAGAAGACGAACAGCGAATCGTGCGCATTGTACACAGGAATACATGCGACTATCTCGAAAGGAGCTTACACGTCCATAGAGGGTATGGTAAACTTTCAACCTATGTCAAAATAGTATAACTCACATGCTTTAGCACTTTGCAGAAAATGAGAGTGCGTGACTTCGCGTATCGCCCTTGCATGAATTAAACGTATGCGGCGTGCGTGCAAGTGATTTTTGGTAAAGTTTCGACAACACTTCCGTTGTCGATAGTACATGTACAATAATGGGGTTGGTAAACTTTTCCAAAACTGTTGTGAATTATATATCTTCTGGTAGTTTTTGGCTTTGGAGTCAGGAATAACCAATTGCGGAATTTTTATAATGCTTCATTTTAATTTTAATAAAAAATTAAATTTTTAATTTACAGCATAGTACAATAAATCACTATTACGGCTGTATGCGTAGGTTATGCCTATGCTCCAAAGACTTTCTATGCTGTTGCTCAAAACAAAAAAAAAACAAAGGTAAGATTACTCTTTGTCACTGTCTCTCAAATCTGTCAATCAGTTTTTTAAATCAGTAAATGCGAAGGATCTTCGTGTTCAGCCGTATGTTTGATATTTTATCGCGATAATAATATAAAAAAAAATATTTAGTTAACAAGGTAAAACAAAAAAAACATAATATTATTTTCTTTATTCTTCAAACTTGTGCTATCAAAAAAAATTATAAAACAATTCTCTTCGAAAAAGTTTACCAACTCCATTTTATGGCCTTTAGTTCCCAGACATACACAATACCAAAAATAAGTATTTGACATCAGCTATTTTTAATGTTCTCACTGCTGGAGCACAGGCCTTCCTTATGGGTGGATAAGGAGGACGAACCATAATCCAACGGGCAGGCCCAATGCTGACTGGTGGGTGTTGACGACTGCAATTGCAGCCGAGACCAACGGTTTAACGTACCTTCCGAAGCACGGATGCGCTCAAGATAATGCAGTTTTGGTCACTCATCCCATGACCGACCCTTGCGAAAGTTGCTTTCCACTGCGCCACCGAACTCTTCAAGCAAGCAACACATATAGAATTCCTATATTACAAAATATTTTTTTACAGGAATACCACTATCAAAGATCCCTACGACTTGGGCGCCAAATGAGCCCGATAACTTCAATGACACTGAGGACTGCATCGTGATGCTACAGAACGGCACCATGGCGGACGTGCGCTGCACCGAGACATTCCCCTACGTCTGCTACAAGAAGAAAACCAAGACCTTGGTTATTAACGACTGCGGCACTGTGGACAATGGTATGCAAATTTAGCGATTATGGTACGCGTCAGAAATGCGAGTATATAACATGGATAATACGCAACACTGATACAAGTATGGGTCCAAAATGTACTATCTTGTAGCCGTTTAGTCACGCGATATTAAGGAAATCTGAAACAACGGCTACGAACCACTGTAAATTTAACATAACCTTTTATTTGTGATACCAGATAGTAAGGATCTGATTCTGCAGACAAACTGTCCAGAACAGGTTTTGTGGGGAATTGTTGTAAACCTACTCAGGACTATAAAAACAAACTTTAAAAATAAAGTGCACGAGTCATAGATAGTTGCAAAACGTACTCCAATCTCATATTCAACCTTTTTCTATTTCAGAATACATTATGGACCATAGAACTGGCCATTGTTACAAATTCCACAAAATTGGCAAGAGCTGGAAGAACGCTTATATGACGTGCATCGCTGAAGGTGGTTATTTGGCGGTCATCAACAATCCTGCAGAGGTGGATGTCATCAAAGATGTATTCGCCAGGGTTCCTGCCAAAGACATCTTCTCTAAGTACAAAGATATTGCCTCAATCGGCTACTATGATTGGGGAGAGTTTGGAGTCTTCTATACTATACATGGTGAGTCGATATTGGTCAGTGGACAAGAATTGAGAGAACAATTTTGATGCTCTTCGGGAGGTCTAACCACAAACTATATTATTCCAGTTGTACAAGTACACACTAACGCCTTTATCCTATCAATTATCTCCGGCGATTAGTGTCCTCGCAGTGGCACCCTCATATTATTAAATTTATTGCTATGTAAATGAATCGAAAATTCACACGTGTCGATTGAAATTGAAGCTAAGGTTCTATAGATTTATTTACAAATAATAACCTCTGTTAAATATAGTCCGTTGTAGTAATAGAAGGCAAATGTGCCAACCATACCTATTTTATACTTACACTAGCGACCCGCCATCGTTTCGCTTAGGTTCCTTCCTTTTTTTTGCCAATTTCGACCTTCCAAAAACACCTCAAAAGAAAACAAATACTTTCAAGTCGTCACCTACATTGACTTCAAAGATCTCATCGGTGTGAGAAACGCGCTGATGGTTAAAATTTACTCTGTGGTATTCGATTTTATTTAGGCGATAGGTCTGCTGGGATGTACTGGTTGTACTATTTGACCTTCTGTCAAGCGGCATGACAATACCGCCATTATGCGGAAATTAGAGCCAAATTTATTTCCTTTTTAATTATTTTAAGAAGTAATTAACTACAACAATATTTAAAAGAATAAATAATAAATATTGATATTTTAAAAATAATTATTGGCGCGATTATCACATAGTAGTATTTCTGAACTGTGAACTACAGATTATATACAAAGAAAATATCAAAGCTTAAACAGTATTATTTACCACCTAAAAACAAAAATTATGTAGAATCAGCGACTCGCCGTCACCCAGATAAACCCTGTGAGGTTTTCGTGGTGCGGCAATATAATATGTAAAAAATGTGTATGTAAAATGTATTGAATAAACGAATAATAATAATAATAATATTCTGATTAGCACCATGGCAGATTTAAAGAACTTCAGACAATATTATGGACTCATGACCAAAATAACTTCAAATTATAATACCTAACTCGTTTGGTAAATTAAATAATAATGAGTTCATTATGGAAAATAATTAAAGTGATTTATACAGTAACCTAACAATTTGTTTTGTTATATCTCAAAGGGATAACACAGCGTTCTCAATGAAAGCTCCCAGGTAAGGCGGCTTGAATTATTCCGACACTACCAACAAATATCGTTATATTTCTACCAATTTACAGAAAACCTCAACTTATTATACACCTATAACCTTCCTCAGGAATCACTCTATCATTTAGTGAAAACCGCATGAAAATCCGTTCAGTAGTTTTTAAGTTTATCACGAACAGACAGACAGACAGACAGACAGACAGACAAACAGACAGACGCGGCGAGGGACTTTGTTTTATAATATGTAAGGATTATGTATTTACTTAGCGAGCAATAAAAATAAGATGAGGGCGCCACTGTGAGGGTACTAATCGCCTTAAATTAAAATAATATGATGTGTCTTGTCTACGTCTACGGTATTGGGCGGCATTTAATTGCAATAAAAAAAATGTGCACGGGTGGTTAATTTATTTAAATGAAATATAATTCATGTAATAACAACTACAAATAATCATCCTACTAAGTAATATATTATAAATGTGAAAGTTAGTGGGTTTGGATGTTTGTATGTTTGTTCCTCAATCACGTAAAAACTACTGCACGGATTTTGTTGAAATTTGGCACACGGATAGTAGATAGACTAGATTAAAACATAGGATACTTTTTTTCCCGATATTCCCACGGGAACGGGAACCACGCGGGTGAAACCGCGGGCGGATGCTAGTAGGTTATAAATGTAAACTGAAAGTAATTAGATGTAGGCAAGTGAGTACCTATAATAATCAAATTCGTGTCAAAATATTTTATTAAGTTAATGTTTACTGCAGCAGGGATTTCTGTTAATTATGGTGTAAGGAAAACTATTTATTTAATTAACAATAACAATAAGAGGTTGTTTTATTGTAATTGTATACTATGTAATTAGTTAATATTTTTGCTATTTAATTAACCACATTGATAATTGTGTTGTGTTGATCAATGTAGCAAAACAGGAAGTATAATTTAGTCATAGTCATAGTCATATTGTTTATTGCAACATGTTGGTTACAGAGATCTTACAAAGTAAATGGTACCATAAACATGACCCTGTAAGGGTATTGTAGTGGCTCAAATCCTAATTTGTATATGTGATCGTCTAGTTATAATGGTTTTCTATGTATTTGGTGGTCTTGGTGAAAGTCGATGTTACTGGCATCTAAGTGATCTGCGAATCGTGTTTATGTTTGTACTATTTAGTAGCAGCGTGTGAATGGAACGGAGGCTCATCGAGATAAATCCATCATTCCGCAGGCCTATGGTTTTAAATAATATTGCGAAGCTTGTTAATATTAAAATGCAAATTGTTTTAATCTGATCGCGACTTTCGCCTCTCCTCTATTCTAATTACCTAAGCTATAACCAAAAGATGTCTGCTCATGATGTGGATTACACTCTGGTCGTTTAATAGCGCCTACAAAACCTTCTAGGAAAAACCCTTCTGGGGTTTATTATTTGGGGAACGTCAGCCATCTTCGTTACGCTGCGAAGCGTTTGTCAGACATCTCCAGGATGTGGACATTTATTTACTTTACTTTATAAGGTGTTCGCTAGACACCTTTCCCCATAATACCATGGTAAACTTTATTTATTCGTACTTGTATTAATTAACCCGGCGTCATTGAGGCAGGGTCAATATGACCCTGCATGTTTTGCATACGGAAAACTGCTTAGAAATAATTGCCACCCACAACTGTCTGTCTCAGTAGCTGCAGCTAAAGATCACCCCTCCCCTTCGCGTATCTCACTTCATTCGTCCATCACCCGCGCAAGGAGCAACACGTGTGTGAACCTGCGACAGGGTAATTATGACCCAGCTCAACGGCGACGTTGCTGTTTTGTGCCATATACTTTTTATATATATTTTATATGAAGATCATGTTAGTGTTCGTCGTTCGTTCTTATCTTCCAATGATAGAGAGGGAAGGTAGTATAGATTTTATTTAAGTACTTATTTGTTAGAAACGATATTGTTTTTTGTTGATATAAGAAAATTAAGAAAAGAGTTACAGTTTTGTTGTATAATTAATAGTCTATAAGAAAAACGAAAAATAAAGATTATATCACTCATTACCAATGTGTTTTATTGCTGCTACTGATTACAAATACAGTATTTATAATTAATATAAAATTTGAAAAATTTAAAATTATTTTATACTAGGCAAAATTTTAACAATTGTAACCAGGGTCATGATGACCCACCTCAACGTTAGTGTAACTTTTTTCCGCCACAATGACGCCGGGTTAAGAAAGTTCGATTTGGCCAAATCGGGCGATGGCTGAACGCTATGAAAGTGCAAATGTGACGACGACCCAGAAATGCTTCTACCCGTTCACTGGATCCACACGCAGATAGCCTTTAGGCTCAATAAGGCTGAGCTCGCGAGTACCGGCCATAGCATCCCGTTCAGTCAAGTCTAAGAGAATAATCTCTTATAGTCAAGAGCCCTCATTCGATTAAAGTCAGTGGGTGGAATGCCTAGCTCGCAGCCTCAAGCGGTCAAACACCCCAGGATCTAAACATCCTGTACAAGTTCAATTTCATCACAGATCACCTAGTATACCTATCCCTATTTCCTATCCTAAATACAAGTCTATAAGTGCACCTAACAATGTCTATGTCCTGTGTAGAGGCAAAATGTACTTACACATTATACCTATTCAACACTAATACATTATACTTCCTTCTGCTCAGCTCCTGTTGTGTCTCTCGTCCAAATTCAGCAGCTAGGCTCCTTTACTAACACGTTTAAATAAACTACCTATACACAAGTAACCTCAACGGTTTGAATGTAGTCTCTTCCTTAGTCTTTAATCACTCCCTACTATCCCATGTTTATTTAATTAGGTATATGTATAGAAATCTACCTAGACCTAGACTGAAATCTAACGAATTTAGCTCATAGAAATCGTAATTCAACTGAAAGGTATATGTGTGAGAACGCAAAGTGTTAAACGAAGCCAAACAAACTAGCTCAAAGGTTCTTCTAAGTATTTCTTAGTATTTAACACGAGTTTGACTATGCCTCACACTGTGCCTCCTCTTAGGAATCTTATCTCTAAGCAGTAAAACATATAATTATGGAAAAAAAATATTATTTATTTAAATTAAATGTGTTTAGTTTAACTTCGAAATAGCAAAAGAAACTGGTTTGATTATTTAAGCTGTCACCTATAGGTTGCTATATAATGACAGCTAGATTTTCAGCTCCTATCTTAAGACCACACTAAATAGAGAGAAAGCGAAAATCCAAAGAAAAAACTCTCTAAGGTCATCTAGATTCACACTTAATTTTAATTAAACACACACTAAAGTTTCAATAGTTATTTTACAAATTAAGTCTAAAGTGAGATACGAACACATTTATAGAACTAACCTGATACATTGATTGAAAAATGGAAAGAAAAAACTATTTCACATATTAGTCTAATCTAGACTTGATTATTAACATTCATAATAGATATTAGTGTTTCGTATTCCACCAGGCTACATAAAGTTACAGTCTCTAGAGCTTTAATTAATACTTTCACGTTAACCATCCTTATCTCCGAGATTAACTATGCATTAAGAAAACGCAATCCAATTCAATCTAACCCGGCTCTTTGCATTTCTATCTCATTTGGTAGACCATCTTGCAAATACCCCCGTCTATTTAATATTCGACGATTGCAATAACTGAATATCTTATATCCACAACACCCTAATACAACTATTGCGCATATTAAAGTCAACACAAAAATGAGGTGTTCTACCGAGTTCCATTCGGTTATTAAAGAGAAACCCCTAGAATGGAGTTGTTCTTCGTATTGATACATTTCTACGTTGTATACGATATTCTGCTCGTTAATCTAGAGATTGTACCTTTATTGACACATGAAATAAATCACAATGTATACAATTACATACCCCACTCGACGTTGTTTGGATTCACTTTGTAAAATAGTTACACTTGTTTTAATATTCAAATCTACAATTTACTTAACAAAGTTAGTATTTATTTAATAGTTAACTCTTTAGTCTTTATTGCTCACACAGTTAGTTACAATGGAGTCACGAAACTCCCAATCTAACACTCCTAAAATATTAAAAGCGTCTGCGTCCTACTGTCTGTCTTAGCGTCTGTCCCGAATGCTAGTTGCATCGTCGTTTTATCTCTTCCATTCCTACTGAAGTTTTTCTCCGCCCGCTCTACGCCCATTTAGACCCCTCATTGGTCAGCTTGATGCTTGCAATCTTCACGGCGACGCCTACGCACCATTTCTCACGATCCGCCCTACCAATTCTGAGAACTCAAGTTTTTTTTTTCCTTCCTTCGACTACTTCACCCATCTGTAACACATTTAAATCTACCAAACTCTTAGAAATCTGTGCATTTCAACTAAAATTGTCCATCATTCACCAGTTTGAATAGTTTGTATGACAGTTGAGCGTAATTTACGGCCTACCCAAGACTCCATTTGTCTTAGTCCCCGCTGTGCGCTAATAAAACTTGTCGCTCTTAATCTATTAGAAGAAATATTCGAAACAAAATTTTTTATTCCTAGTTTTGTTTTACGAGCCCGGCCCTCACATCTGCTAATAATACGAATGCCATCACACATTCCCCTAAATAGAATCTTAAACACCTACATCCGAATGTACGGTCGTTTTAAATTATATTTCCTATCTGTCCACATTTCCAAACTTTCCCACGGTATTCGTTCAGTTCTCACGTTCCCTTTCTATAGCTCTTATCTGTCCATTGTATACCCAAGTAGGCAATAAACCCCGATACTCCGCCTCCTTTGTTACATAAGTATGGCGCCTCACAAACCATTGTCCCTATTTTTTTTCCTTTTATTTTTTTTTTTTATTATTTTTACCTATTCACATAATAGCGAAACAGGTGTATCGCATTGTAATTCCCTTTTATCTTGTTTGTTTGTTTATCTATTAGAGTGTACACGTTGCTACTGGGAATAGCACCAATGACGTATGGTCCTTCAAACAAACGTGCAAACTTCTTAGTCACTTTTTTAGATGCATCCGATTTCGCAAACTTTTTCAACTTCACTAGATCACCTATGTCAAAACACACTAGTTTATGATTTTTGTTATAATGAAATTCTCTACTCTCGGCTGACTTCAATATGTTCTGTCTCGCTCGTTCCCGAACTAATTCTAATGGCTCTTGTTGTAGGCCTAACCCTACTCCAATAATTTTGTCGTTATCCGTAGATAAGCGAGTTCCTGTACCCCATACTATTTCGTTAGGTGTGTAACCCGTCGTGGTGTGTATAACTTGATTGTAACAATCCTCTATTTTCGGCAATACGTCAACCCAAGAACAATGTGATTTTTCACAATACGTCCTAAACATTCTTCCTAGCTCTCTATTGACCCTCTCCGTAGAATTAGGTCGGGGGTTTCTGATTGAGGTGTGCGTTAGCACGATACCTAACTGTCTAACACCTGACTCAAAAATCCTTGATGTGAAATTTGCACCTCTATCCGAACATAAAACCTTTATTTTGACCTGTTCGTGAAATTTTCTAACACAAGTTAACGAGGCCCTGCCACTCGCCTGTCGTAATGAGTATAATCTAATTAATTTGCTGAAGGCGTCCTGCATAACAAACACGTACTTATGACCAAAGCGTCCTGCCGGTATTGGTCCATAAATGTCACAAAATACTCGTTCCCCTATCTCCCTAGCTATCACCGTCTTAATTGGTCCTGAGTGTGCCTCCAACGCATGTTTCGATTTTTGACACACGTCGCAAGCCCTAACTACCTGTCCTATTTTGCGTGCCATATCAGTGAAGTAGTAACGTCGCTTCATTAACGCAAGCACCTTGTATCGCCCAAAATGTCCTACTTCCTCGTGTATACTAGTAATCAATTCCGTTTGTAAGTTCTCGGGAACATATAATCGCGACCTACCCGAACCTATCTCTATCCTATAGAGAATCCCGTCTATTAGTCTGTAATGTCTAGCCTCAGACTCGCTCTCAGCTTTTATACGCTTAGTTATTTCGCTAACAACACGATCACGCCCCTGATGTTCTCTTATCTCTTCCCACTTATTCTTTATGAGTCGTCCAGTTGGTATTTCAAACAAATTCATTTCCGGTCCCACAGTTTTATTAGTCAAGGTATCGGTGGCTCCACTTATATGTCGTGACAACACGTCAGCTACAGTGTTCAGACTACCCTTGACATGTTCAATCGTATAATTGAACTGTCCTATATAACTTACCCACCGTATCATGCGAGCGCTTAGTAATTTACACGATTGTAGAAACGTCAAACTTTTATGATCGGTCCTAATTACTAACTGAGCACCCCTTAAATACGTTTCAAACTTTGATAGACTATAAATTATGGCCCACAGCTCTTGTTCAGTGACTGTCCATCTGCGTTCCGTTTCTGATAATGATTTACTACAAAACCCTATAACTCTCTCTTCCCCCTCACTCGTTAGTTGGTAGATGTATCCTGCGACACCTATATTCGAGCTGTCCGTTTGTAAATAATATATATCCTTCGGGTTTGGATGTGCAAGAAGCACGGTATCTACAAATAAAGTTTTCACCCTTTTAAAACAATCGTCTACTTCCTGTGTCCATGACCATCTTTTGTTTTGTTTCAATAGGTCACACAGAGGCCTAACCTCCTCACTATACTTTGATATAAATCTACGAAAATAGTTTATTAATCCCAGAAATCCTCTTAATTGTTTTATGGTTCGAGGTGCGGGGAAATCCAATATCGTCCTTACCCTATCCGGATCCATTTGTACCCCTTTGGTATTTACAATGTGTCCTAATAACTTTACCTCCACACATAAGAATTTACATTTTTCCTTCCTACTCGTTAGTCTAGCCGCCTCTAACCTGCTCAGTACTTGATCTAGGTGTTCTAGGTGTAACTTTAGGTCCCCCTTAGTGAACACTACTATGTCATCTATATAATTTATACAAAACTCGCGCACCCCTTCTAGTATCGAATCCATAGCCCTCGAGAAACCTGCCACCGATGTCTTAAGTCCTTGAGGTAAAACACAATACGTATAGGTTTTCCCCATAAAAGTGAACCCTGTATACTTTCTAGAATCGGGATGTAATGGTATCTGAAAATATGCATTATTGAGGTCAATAAGACTGATGTAATTAACCCCATAAAAGGATTGTATGATTTCTGATGTAAGTGGTGGCGCTCCCGCGTCCCCCACCATCTTCTTATTGAGTTCGCGCGCGTCTAATAAGAGTCTAATTGTTCCGTCTCGCTTTTTTGTAAAGGTAAGCGGACTACAACACGGTGTCGCCTCCTGACGGATAACTCCTAAACTCTCTAACCCATCTAGTTCTCTTTTTATCTCCTCCCTATATGCTAAAGGTATTGGATAACTTCGCTTTATAAAAGGCGTGTCGTCGATTAATTCAATAACATGCTCGTATCTGTCCGTCAATCCTAATTCGTCGGTAAACACTCTACTATATCTGTTTAAAACGGGTAACAATAGTTTCTTTTGTTCGTCATTTAAACCCATCTCGTCCAAGTAGGTAGCCACCTTTCCGCTATTGTTTATTTTCTCGCTCGCCTCACTATACACCGCCGGTTGGGCGTCCGTCTCTAACATCGTATTTATCATGTTTGCATTGTCTCTCCCGCCTAACCGTTTTAATTCGCAACTCGAATTTATTTTGACACTAGTCCTGACTCCTAAGTGCTCAATTGATAACGTCCTTTCTCTGCCACACTCCACTATCCCCTTGACACGTTCCAACCAGTCGTATCCTAATATCATTGACCTAGGAAGCCTATGCAGAATTAACATTGACGCTTCAATGATTGTGCCACCCAAACTTAGCTCTATTAGTACCATACGATTCGCACTTTCACTCCGTGATCCAAATGCTCCCTGCACCTGTATAGCCGGGATAGCGATCTCGGGCAAATCACCTCTCTCTTTCCGAATAGAATCGTGTAGTTCCCTAGTTATAGCGCTTATTTGGCTCCCTGTGTCTATCAATGCACTTATACGCATCCCGTACACATCCACTCCTATCTCGGGTAATCTAGGCAACGAATAATCAACACCTAAGTAATCTGACTCGTCTAGCTCATGTGATATCGACAAAACCTCTCTACCCCTGCTTGTACAAAGATCACACGCAAGCCCTTCTTCGTCACATTCTATCACATGATTGAATTGATTTTCCAATAAGACACCTATGCTACACGCTATTGCTCGCAAACTGTTGCTACTCACTGACACTCCCCCGGTCAATGGCCTCTTCAATCCCTTTCCGTCTGCTCCTAAACCCTGACCTGGCTCCCATCCATTTTTAACTAAAATCTTATACGCTATATCGTCTTTCCTATTTTCTGAAGTCCATTCATTCCCCTTCCTACACTTTGATAACCGATCGGACTCCGCTTGTGTAGGGGGTCTTAGTTTTTTTGTTTTATCCTCCCTCACAGACGTTGATAATGTTGACCCCTCACCTTCCTTCATGAATGTTATAGCTGGCCTAGTATTTATTTCACCCAACACGTTCGACCGTGATGTATTCCTATTAGAATATGATCCGTAACCTATCCTGCCTCGTCGGTGAGCCCTTCCCCGAGTCGAACCGCCTCTGCCTCGCCATCTTTCCGCTAAAATCGTTGCCGCAACTGGATAATCTGTCTGTGTCCTACTGTAACGACCTCTCTGATTATTTCCTCTCTCTCTAGCATATCTACCTATCTCTCTCTGTCCCACAACTACATTTTGTTCGATACTCCTAAGAAAGTTCGCGCCTTTCATAATAGTGGGTTCCTCTGCTCTCGTAAACCACAACCGTTGAACATCCAAAGGATAATGACGCATTATCGAATTTACTAAATCCCTTTCACTAAAAGATATGGTCAAGGACTGCATCGACTCAACATATTCAGCAAAATGTTCGGACATCGAAATTGCTGATTCACTTGTGTACACCGTGTTAATCAACCTATACCTAACGGATTCTTGTATTTGTTCAGTCCAATAAGTCCGTCTAAAGTCGTCCTCAAAATCACTAAAAGTATTCCATCTCCTTGAGTACATCTCCATCAATTTTCGTGCATGTCCCGTGATGCAACCTAGCGCTATATCAATTTCGCGGTCCTGTCCGTTCACTTCTCTAATATATTTTTTTAATCGTTTCAAAAACGCAATAGGGTTCGTGAATGGTTTTCCGTCAAAACTCGGCTTCGCAACTGAAGGCTGTATGACGTATAAGTTTCTAGTTTCCGAATTCGCGACACTACCACTAGCTATTGTGCTAATCGACTCTTGTCTAATCGTCTGATGACTATTTTGCACATTCCCGCTCGACTCTATCCTCTCGTTTAATCGCTCCGCGCTCAACTGCCGTAATGTATTTTGAAATTCATCCATTCTTTGTGACATCTGTTGTAAAGTTATGTTATCTATATTTCCCGTTTGTTCCCCTATGCTTCCGTTACTCTCGCGACTTTCCCCTGTCCTATCTTGACCTCTAACCCGTCTCTTACTGCGCCTAGGCATTATAACGTCACTTAACTCAACTGCCGACAAACTAGTTTCGATTTAAACTTTCCCCTACTCCTAAATGCACAGATCGTTCTTTATGAGAAAGGTAGATAGTTCCACATGTGATTAAAATACTCATGATAACAGACTTACATTGAAATGTAACAATATCTTGAGAATCTGCTCCCGCCTTTGTCTCCACCTAAATCACACATCTTTATTATGCTAACCTTTTTACGTACAGTCAAAATCGTCAAACGCGCTGCTATGCTTTTGAATAATATTGGAAAGTATTTTTATTTTACTCTTTTATTGTTTATTTTGTTGGGTAAGATTTCTCCACGTCCTTCCCTTTTGTCTTTAATGTACAACCGTCAAATTTTACTTCAATGGACAACAGCAGTTAAGTTGCAAACCAATAAAACATTACCCTAAGGTTTCCTTTGTCTCGCTTCCCATTCACAAGCTTGTCAGACAGGCTTTTGTCTTCCGTGAACAAATAACTTGGCTATACAGTTGTCTAAAAATAAATTCTTTTAATTTTATAATTTACGAAATAGGTATGTATATATTTTTTTCTTTCGATCTCGTTGATAACATTATGACGAATTCTGACTGTAACTGTGTCTTTCCCCTACATTCAAAAGACATGTAAACAGTTTAACACAATAAAATAATCACACCATGCACATAATTAAAATAATTATTCCATGCACAATTTATCTCGCCTCCTTGTTTCGCATCACGATGTCTCGTAACATCCCTGTAAAAGTATTCCTTTCAACTGACCACGATTTCTACGTTGTGTTTATTTTATTTATTTTTGTTTTATTTATTTATTATAATTATTTGGTCCTTTTGATCCAATCGTATCGTTATTTCGAATACGTATTTGGAATCCTGGTCGACACGGCATCATTTTCTGTAGTGGCTCAAATCCTAATTTGTATATGTGATCGTCTAGTTATAATGGTTTTCTATGTATTTGGTGGTCTTGGTGAAAGTCGATGTTACTGGCATCTAAGTGATCTGCGAATCGTGTTTATGTTTGTACTATTTAGTAGCAGCGTGTGAATGGAACGGAGGCTCATCGAGATAAATCCATCATTCCGCAGGCCTATGGTTTTAAATAATATTGCGAAGCTTGTTAATATTAAAATGCAAATTGTTTTAATCTGATCGCGACTTTCGCCTCTCCTCTATTCTAATTACCTAAGCTATAACCAAAAGATGTCTGCTCATGATGTGGATTACACTCTGGTCGTTTAATAGCGCCTACAAAACCTTCTAGGAAAAACCCTTCTGGGGTTTATTATTTGGGGAACGTCAGCCATCTTCGTTACGCTGCGAAGCGTTTGTCAGACATCTCCAGGATGTGGACATTTATTTACTTTACTTTATAAGGTGTTCGCTAGACACCTTTCCCCATAATACCATGGTAAACTTTATTTATTCGTACTTGTATTAATTAACCCGGCGTCATTGTGGCGGAAAAAAGTTACACTAACGTTGAGGTGGGTCATCATGACCCTGGTTACAATTGTTAAAATTTTGCCTAGTATAAAATAATTTTAAATTTTTCAAATTTTATATTAATTATAAATACTGTATTTATAATCAGTAGCAGCAATAAAACACATTGGTAATGAGTGAAATAATCTTTATTTTTCGTTTTTCTTATAGACTATTAATTATACAACAAAACTGTAACTCTTTTCTTAATTTTCTTATATCAACAAAAAACAATATCGTTTCTAACAAATACTTACTTAAATAAAATCTATACTACCTTACCTCTCTATCATTGGAAGATAAGAACGAACGACGAACACTAACATGATCTTCATATAAAATATATATAAAAAGTATATGGCACAAAACAGCAACGTCGCCGTTGAGCTGGGTCATAATTACCCTGTCGCAGGTTCACACACGTGTTGCTCGTTGCGCTGGTGATGGACGAATGAAGTGAGATACGCGAAGGGGAGGGGTGATCTTTAGCTGCAGCTACTGAGACAGACAGTTGTGGGTGGCAATTATTTCTAAGCAGTTTTCCGTATGCAAAACATGCAGGGTCATATTGACCCTGCCTCAATGACGCCGGGTTAAGAAAGTTCGATTTGGCCAAATCGGGCGATGGCTGAACGCTATGAAAGTGCAAATGTGACGACGACCCAGAAATGCTTCTACCCGTTCACTGGATCCACACGCAGATAGCCTTTAGGCTCAATAAGGCTGAGCTCGCGAGTACCGGCCATAGCATCCCGTTCAGTCAAGTCTAAGAGAATAATCTCTTATAGTCAAGAGCCCTCATTCGATTAAAGTCAGTGGGTGGAATGCCTAGCTCGCAGCCTCAAGCGGTCAAACACCCCAGGATCTAAACATCCTGTACAAGTTCAATTTCATCACAGATCACCTAGTATACCTATCCCTATTTCCTATCCTAAATACAAGTCTATAAGTGCACCTAACAATGTCTATGTCCTGTGTAGAGGCAAAATGTACTTACACATTATACCTATTCAACACTAATACATTATACTTCCTTCTGCTCAGCTCCTGTTGTGTCTCTCGTCCAAATTCAGCAGCTAGGCTCCTTTACTAACACGTTTAAATAAACTACCTATACACAAGTAACCTCAACGGTTTGAATGTAGTCTCTTCCTTAGTCTTTAATCACTCCCTACTATCCCATGTTTATTTAATTAGGTATATGTATAGAAATCTACCTAGACCTAGACTGAAATCTAACGAATTTAGCTCATAGAAATCGTAATTCAACTGAAAGGTATATGTGTGAGAACGCAAAGTGTTAAACGAAGCCAAACAAACTAGCTCAAAGGTTCTTCTAAGTATTTCTTAGTATTTAACACGAGTTTGACTATGCCTCACACTGTGCCTCCTCTTAGGAATCTTATCTCTAAGCAGTAAAACATATAATTATGGAAAAAAAATATTATTTATTTAAATTAAATGTGTTTAGTTTAACTTCGAAATAGCAAAAGAAACTGGTTTGATTATTTAAGCTGTCACCTATAGGTTGCTATATAATGACAGCTAGATTTTCAGCTCCTATCTTAAGACCACACTAAATAGAGAGAAAGCGAAAATCCAAAGAAAAAACTCTCTAAGGTCATCTAGATTCACACTTAATTTTAATTAAACACACACTAAAGTTTCAATAGTTATTTTACAAATTAAGTCTAAAGTGAGATACGAACACATTTATAGAACTAACCTGATACATTGATTGAAAAATGGAAAGAAAAAACTATTTCACATATTAGTCTAATCTAGACTTGATTATTAACATTCATAATAGATATTAGTGTTTCGTATTCCACCAGGCTACATAAAGTTACAGTCTCTAGAGCTTTAATTAATACTTTCACGTTAACCATCCTTATCTCCGAGATTAACTATGCATTAAGAAAACGCAATCCAATTCAATCTAACCCGGCTCTTTGCATTTCTATCTCATTTGGTAGACCATCTTGCAAATACCCCCGTCTATTTAATATTCGACGATTGCAATAACTGAATATCTTATATCCACAACACCCTAATACAACTATTGCGCATATTAAAGTCAACACAAAAATGAGGTGTTCTACCGAGTTCCATTCGGTTATTAAAGAGAAACCCCTAGAATGGAGTTGTTCTTCGTATTGATACATTTCTACGTTGTATACGATATTCTGCTCGTTAATCTAGAGATTGTACCTTTATTGACACATGAAATAAATCACAATGTATACAATTACATACCCCACTCGACGTTGTTTGGATTCACTTTGTAAAATAGTTACACTTGTTTTAATATTCAAATCTACAATTTACTTAACAAAGTTAGTATTTATTTAATAGTTAACTCTTTAGTCTTTATTGCTCACACAGTTAGTTACAATGGAGTCACGAAACTCCCAATCTAACACTCCTAAAATATTAAAAGCGTCTGCGTCCTACTGTCTGTCTTAGCGTCTGTCCCGAATGCTAGTTGCATCGTCGTTTTATCTCTTCCATTCCTACTGAAGTTTTTCTCCGCCCGCTCTACGCCCATTTAGACCCCTCATTGGTCAGCTTGATGCTTGCAATCTTCACGGCGACGCCTACGCACCATTTCTCACGATCCGCCCTACCAATTCTGAGAACTCAAGTTTTTTTTTTCCTTCCTTCGACTACTTCACCCATCTGTAACACATTTAAATCTACCAAACTCTTAGAAATCTGTGCATTTCAACTAAAATTGTCCATCATTCACCAGTTTGAATAGTTTGTATGACAGTTGAGCGTAATTTACGGCCTACCCAAGACTCCATTTGTCTTAGTCCCCGCTGTGCGCTAATAAAACTTGTCGCTCTTAATCTATTAGAAGAAATATTCGAAACAAAATTTTTTATTCCTAGTTTTGTTTTACGAGCCCGGCCCTCACATCTGCTAATAATACGAATGCCATCACAGTATTGCAACTTAAGATAAGATTAAATAAAAAATATTAAAATTACTTACACATTACAATAATGTTTCTTTTAAATAACAAAACAAAAAAAAAAAAAACTGGAATAGTTAAACAACATTATACCTAGATGAGATCAAAGAGGGGCTACTTAGACTAATTAAAAAATTCTGTTAATGTATAAAAACATTTTTCTATTAAAAAATCTTTTAGTTTATTATAAAAGTGAGTTTCTTTTTGAATATCTTGGATTTCTTTTGGTATTCTATTATATATCTTTATTGACATGTGGTAAGTTCCTGAAGTTACTAAATGTAACTTAGTGAAAGGTGCTGCAAGTCTGTTTTTATGCCTTAAATTACGTGATTGTTGATAAAAATCTTTTGCTTGTGGATACATATGTTTGTTTTTCCTAACTAATTTACATATTTCAAGTATATATAAGGACGCAAGTGTAAGCATCTTTAGTTTAACAAAATGAGGTCGACAACTTTCCATATCATCTATATTTACAAGTATTCTGATACACCTTTTTTGCATCACAAACAATTGGTTTACATGAGTGCTATTACCCCAAAGGATAATTCCGTAGGTCAACCATGCATTAGCGTAAGCATAATAGGCACACATGGCAGTTTTTAAGTCGGTACATTTTTTTAGTTCATATAAGGCGTAAGTAAATTTAGAAAGTTTAGTAGCAATTTTTTCAATATGAGATTTCCAATTGACATTTGTATCTATTTCTATGCCTAACAGGGTGCATGAGGTTTCAAATTCTATTTTATTATTATTAAATGAGATTGTTGTTTCTATTGATTGTTTTTGTATGGGTTTGAATTGCATCAATTTCGTTTTAGATATATTAATTTCTAAATTGTGGTCTTGTAACCATTCTGTTATCTGGTGTAATGTGTTATGAAACTCTTGTTGAAGATCTTGACTGCGTACGCATGGGAAAACAATAGAGATATCATCTGCATATATTATACATTTTTTATTTATACAGTCTACCACATTATTTATATATATTAAGAAAAGAACACATCCTAATATACTCCCTTGAGGAATAGAACGTTCTATATCTAGTTTATTTGATCTAACAACATTTAAAATATTGTTTTTGGCATCATAATGTTCAAACTGCACGAATTGTTGGCGATTATTTAAATATGATTCAAACCATATGTGAGCTCGTCCTCGTATACCTATTTCATATAATTTTTGGAGTAAAATTTTATGAGAAACTCGAAGGTTTATAATGATTTCATTACCAACGTTCTATTTCATCGGGTTTTATGATCTAAGTTTTTATTTTTGATCTTATTCTGACAAATTGATCTCAGTTGTTATTGTTAAGTTGATAAAATCGCTTAAGGTGGTACCCTGAGCGAAAGTGGCGCCGCGGTGAATTATATTTAATATTATAATTCTAATACACAATTTTAAAAATGTTTATCGTGGAGATTTTAGGGCCCACAGTCAAGTATTTTAGACGGTATCGTTACATTCCCTTGTAGTCACTGCTAGAAGTAGATAGCAAAACTGCTAAAAGTGGCCGTTTTTGACACATTTGCTATCTACTTCTACGAATGACTACGAGGACATGTAGTGATACCTTCTAAAAATACTAAACTATGGGCCCTAAAATCTCCACGATAAACATTATTAAAATCATTTTCTATTTATAACTTATTAAACAAAAACCTCTGTCTGAGGGCGCCACTTTCGGTCATACAACCGCCTTAAATTAAAACAAGATATTTAAACAATATTTGATCTGGGGGCGTATTATTTTTCTTTTACGGTGGTTTAGAACGCGATTTTTCTTTTTAGAATGAATTTTGTATGGACCGATGTAGTTCGTTGAACAAATTCGCACTAGACCCCTTATTGATAACATTTATTTTTTTAGATTTTCTGTCTTTGTTCTTTACTGATACTCCAGCCAAGCAAGCAACGTACGTATCATGCTTAAGTTTCTTCTTCCTACTACTTCATCTTCTTCTACTTCCGCGCGTATTTTATTTCTAATGCTTAAGTCGTCATTTCTTCTTTCCAGGTGAGACACTTCGGGAGACTGGTTATTACAAATTCGGGGAGGGGAATCCTGACAACTCTTACAAGACGGACGGCGACTATATCTGCGGGGCGATCGCCAGGGATGGCTTGTACTACGACATCTGGTGCAACATCGACATTGCCCCCTTCATATGCGAGAAGTCCCCGGACAGCTTGCTTGTTGATGAGGAATTCTGATGTGACAATTTAATTTTGTACAGTTATATAATTATAATTATCGTATCTTTATGATTTAGTATTATTTTTAAGATCAAACACTTTTAGGATGGCCAACTCCTATCTCTATTCCGATTTATAGTTAAGTTATGCTTGTATAGTGAAGTTTTTAAATTATACAACATAGATATTTTTTCTTAATTAAGAACACTAATGTCTTTTTTGAGTAAATTGGTTATTATAGTATCTCTTTCCCAACAGCTGCTCACCACTGTATAAAGCACGTGGTTATTAGAGGGTGTAGGTACTGTAGGTAGGTCCTCTGAAGCATAGAGTAAGATAAATAAAACTCTATCCGCAGGTTAGTGAGCTCTATGCTCCACAAATGACCTCCATTAGTCATAGATATAGTATATTAAAAGGGGCCATTAGTAGATAGAGGTGGTCTCTGTGAGGTCTCTGAGGAGGAAGTGATTAGGTCAAGGACTTATATTATTATATTTATTATAATATCATATTAGGTATGCTCTTTGACACATCTTGTCAAAAATAAAAACTTACCTAAAAGAGAGTATGCAAAATATATTTTATGTCACAGTCAAATCTAGTCTTTGCGCCGTAGGGGATTTTTTTTGTTTGTGTCATGTCACCGTGAAGATGAGCTCATGTTCTCTATCAGCCCCTACGATCTACACCCTCTGGTGCACCGGTTTGTGACCTTGTGGCGGTATGCACAGCTGGTCTCCGACTGTTTGGCCTTCTTTATGTCCATGCTCTGCTGCCAGTGTGGAACCATGATGCCTTTGTCACCGTCCTCGTCAGTGGATGGCGAACATGAAGATTATCAGGTGATCAAAGATAATGCTACAATTTTATGGCTTAATGAAAAGCATTTGCCTGACCTGTGCCACAGTTTTCATCCGATACCTTCTTCGGCGCCAGTCAGTTTTAGATTTTAAGTTTTGGGTTAAGGTACTTAAATAATCATACTTTTTCCTCTTATTTTTTAAACTTTGTCTTTTTTAATTCTGATGCTACGGCTCCACCTGCGTCTTAACGCATAGCTTAAAGCGTTAATCTAGACTTTAACGTGCTAATTTACAATCGACAGTACTAAATTTACATAACTCCTTGACTAAAGCGTAGTTGGACATTACCACTAACGTTAACATTAACGCAATTGGAGCGGTAGCATGAGAGTCCTCTTAAAATTGCTGTGTCCAAAGTTAGCTTAGGTTGCTCATTGCACACAAGGCTGTGGGTTGCAGCCCGAGCCGCAGGCGAGGGCGTAACTCAGCCGAGTGTGCAATAAACAAGAGCTCACGAGTTTCATACGACGTTTTTCAACACATTTGCGAGGAAAAAACAAAGTAATTTATAACACAGCAACAAATATGGCAAAAACAAAATATGATAATTATGGGAAAAGGCGCGCATGTTTTTTTTTGTTTTTTTTTCACACGCCCAACGCAAGAATATTTTGCGAACAAAGGGGTGAGGAGCATACAACCTACTACTAATACTTCAAAATTATAATTTTAAGTGACAAAATGCAAATATTTTAATATTTTATAACAAAGTATTGTGAATTATGAATAGTTTGATAATAATATATATTTTCTCACTTATGCTCTGAAATCTTATCATTCCATTTGAAAAAGGAATGCGGGGCGTTCCACATTTCCGAGGGGGTCTGGTTCATCACATTCTAAATTTAAAATTCAGGCCAGGAATGAATTTCAATACTTACTTCCCGCACCAGCACCGGGTGCGGGAAGTAGGTACAGTGCGAAGATGATCTGGGTGGTCTGCGGCAACTTCTTTTTTTTGTTTTAGCTGTTCACAAAAACAAAAAAAGCAAAGGCACATTTGCACCATACAGCCATAACTTTAGTTCCTTTTTTCTGGCACGCAAGCCAACGACAAGACAGTTAATATTATAAAGGTAAAATTATTTAATAGGTACTATAATAACGATACAATAAAAAAAATTGTGCGCACAGAGTATATTACTATAAGAATAAATAAATATTACATTGTATTGTACCAGATTTATCACAGACAAATCCTCTAAGTAATCTTGAATTATGTACAGCGCCATCTACCGCCGAGAAGCGAAATGAGATGGGTTTTTTCTTCTCGGCGGTAGATGGCGCTGCACGTAATTCAAGATAACTCAGAGGATTTGTCTATGATAAATCTCATTTTGCTTTTCGGCGCTTCAGCGATTAAACTGCTGGAATGCACCCAAAAAAAAACTGGCGGGAATTAAATTTAATTAAGTTTCAATTGAAAAGTTTTTTATTTCCTCGCATTTCTTGAGAAAAGCACTATACAAGCCTTGTTCTGGAAGCTACTTGCATTGCCTCGAATGATTAAAGCCCTCGCCTGCGGCTCGGGCTTCAAACCATCCTCGACAATGCAATCGCTAGCTTCCCGTTCACGGCTGTAATGTACTATTATTTGACTTAATTAAGGACTTACACATTTATTTATTTCAAGAATGTATATGAATTTCAGCAGCATAAAACCTCTTTGTTGACAAAAAAAAAATAACTGTATTACCCGGCTAAATTGGGAATGCTCTGTTTACTCGCATAAAACTTGCAGTAGGTACTAATTTAACTTTGTAGGGTTAATTCTATTACGAACTAGTGTTTTATATATTATTGCACGCGTTTGTTATAGCTCGGTTTATGGCCCTAAAAGCGATGTATTAGGGCTCACTTTACGAGCAAGTGTGTTGAAAAAACATATTACTTACTTTGAAAATTATCACTTTTTTTTTTGTTTTATGAGTACCATATAGACATTATTAGTCCCTTCAGAAATCCAAAAATCTAATGTAACTTGAGTTCCTAGATTATAACTAGGCCGGTGATAGACGCTGGGCGCGCGAGTGGCGAGCCGTTCCGGCCCCAGCACCTGGTGGTAGACTTCACCCCGCAGGCGGGAGACTGCGAGGAGGTCACCCGCAAGTGCCAGCAGTTCTGGGAGGTGGTCAACAACCACCCAGGGCTGGAGGGGATGATGGTTGTTCCGGTGAGTTCCACGAGAACGACAGAACTAGTTTTTTTAAAATTAGGTACACCTACCAAATTTCTGCCTAGAACCACTTTTGAGCCATCTTTTTGATTTTTTTTAATCCCTGACGCAAAAAGAGAGGGGTGTTATAAGTTTAACGTGTCTGTGTATCTGTGTATCTGTCTGTGTATCGTAGCTCGTAAACGGATGAACCGATTTTTGTTTAGTTTTTTTTTGTGTCATAGATAACTTTATCCCGAGTGTTCTTAGCTATGTTTCATGAAAATCTGTTGTGTCTGTCATCAGCTCTTTTCTAGTTGATGAGGGAATCTGACTCAATGATATAGGAAGTATATGGTAGGGTAACCATGACCTAATCAGCCGTTTGAAGATCATCAGCTCTTTAACAGTTGATGAAGGGATCTGACTACCTTCTATAATGTCCTATCGATTAAAAAAATTGGCACAGTGTTACTTCAATGAGCTTGGAAGTATGTATGATAAAGTAACCATGACCTGATCAGCCGTTTGTCGGGGGGTTTAAATCTTTAACTGTCGCTCGGAAAATCAAGCAGTGGGGGCATTTACACACGTTGATTTTGCGACTTGCTAGGCGACTTTAGTCGAATAGGGATTTTTATCGATAATCGCTTGTAAAATCGAATTGCCACATCTTTAGGTTGTTATGCAATAGGTTTTTTTTACAAAAAGAATGCGTATTTTCCTTGGTCACGGCATCACGATCATGCCATACGTGAGCAGTTGACGGATTTCGCGAATTATTTTTTTGCTCTGTTTGTTATTGTCAGGAAAAGGTTCTTATTAATGAAAAAAAATAGAAAGTTGTGCGGAAAAATTATGAAATTTTAACGACCATAATAATATTAACTTTTCTAATGTAACCTTAGCAACATAACATTTAAGTTGAGACAGGGCAACGTCTGTCGGGTCAGCTAATTTTGTATAATCTGAGGGCCTATTACAGAACAGAATCACGATAGTCGGACGCAATTCGTCGTACAATTTACTTGATATTGAACCTTATTTGTGACTCAATAGTGCCACGGTGTGCGACGAATGTCGTACGCTTATCGCGATGCTTTTTTGTAATAGGCCCTCTGACTACCTACCGACTTGACTCTTAGCGTAAGACTATTATTATACCTCTATTATGGTTATGACAAAATGTAGACAATATGAATTGCAGGACAATAGTTTTTAATCCATGAATTACATTAATGTAGGAGGCGGATGGTACACGAAGAGCGTCTCTGGATGAAAGTTCAGGATCGATACCAGCAGTACACATGCCTTCCCCTCCACCTGGTCATGTATCCGACTACCCAGCTATCCACATCATAAGAACATTAGATCGGAGAGGTATGTAATTAAGGAACTACATACAACTTTTTGGAGCTCGGTGGCGCAGTGGTTTAGCGCCTGGCCCAGCGATTGCGGAAGTTAAGCAACGTTCGCAAGGGTCGGTCATGGGATGGGTGACCAAAAATTTATTATCTCGAGCTCCTCCGTGCTTCGGAAGGCACGTTAAGCCGTTGGTCCCGGCTGTATTTGCAGTCGTTAACACCCACCAATCCGCATTGGGCCCGCGTGGTGGGTTATGGCCCATCCTCCTTACCACCCATAAGGAAGGCCTGTGCCCCAGCAGTGGGGACATCAAAAATGGCTGATGGACATACAACTTTTACAAAAAATAGAAAAATATTTTTGCCTGAGGAAGCCACTGAATAGCAATTTCCTTTTTAAATTAAGTAATACCTATATATTTTGATTGTCCATCTCAAACATTTCAATCTGACATAAAAAAGATTAGGGGTACCACAGCCATATAATTTTTCCCATGGTACACCTTAGTCCCTCTTGGGTGTTCCACAGTATTTTTTAGAAGGTATAATGGACATAAGATAGATATATGCCATCGCGGACTTTTTTGTAGATCTATAAAAGAGGAACAATTCCATCATACATTATTTTTATATAGCTCAAAGCGCTCGTGGCGGAACGTGACAGACTGATCGTACTCGATCACGTTTGTCAAGCAACAGTCGGTCCGGCCAGGTGTCGGATGGGTGACCGTAAAGTGGCATTACAACTGAGCGCTTCTGTGCTTCGGTGGGCACGTTAAACCGTCGGTCCCGGCTGTTGTCAATTGATAACAGTCGTTAAGCCAAGTTAGAGGCCTTACATGATGCGGCTTGATAAACTCTAACACCAGAGGTGGCCACTAATCCTCATTCGATAAGAAGAAGAATATAGCTTAAAAGGTTTAGGTATGCAGCGTTTTCGATGCAAGCTCCCAGTCGGCTTAATTTTTGCCGAGATCTTCAACAGTTAGCGTCATTTTTCTGCCAATTTACATAAAACCTTAACATAATTATACACCTAAACGTTCCTCAGGAATCACTCTATCATTGGATGAAAACCGCATGAAAATCCGTTCAGTAGTTTTTGAGTTTATCGCGAACAGACAGACAGACAGACGCGGCGAGGGACTCTGTTTTATATACGTAGTGATATAAGATCTCTCTTCCACATTGCTATGCCTGTCAAGGTGCATGCGATAATTAGTTACTTTAAGATCTAGTAGTTAAGTCGCATGTAGTGCAAATGTATAAATAAAGAAATAAAGATAATTAATAAAAAACAATGTTTCAGGTACTATTGACACAGCATTGGCAACGTCAACTAAGCCAACAGGCTAACTAATAATTTTCATAGATATTTATACAAGGTTTTTGTTAATTCTGATGAGTATCATAAAGATTTTCTATTATTGTATTGTCGTAGCTGTGTTTTAATATCATTATTTTAACTTTCGATAAGGTTTTTTTATTATTAATGTTTTGATTAAATTTAATTTCAGAAGTATTTTGTTATTTTTGTAGTGAAAGAAGTTTGATCTAATTATTATGTATTGTTTAAAACTATGTTTGTAAATTGGTTTTAATAAAAATTTTGATTTTTATTGGCCTTAACTATTTATTAAGGAGTTTTATCATCCCATACAGCTTATTTATTGCGATGAGATCTCCTAACTGGACTAAAGTCTAATATTATAGTTTTTATTTAGTAGGTATATTAATATTAAAATAGCACTGTGAATGCCAAAAATCTTAAAAGTCTATTTATTTTTGTGATGTCCTATTTATTGTCTTAATCTTTTAGAAATTCTTTCTATTATTGATATTTTGATGATGATATTGATTGATGATTGATTAATGATTGATTGATGATTGATGATGATATTGATAGTCTTTTATTAAATATTTTTAGTACCACTACGCCAGTACTATTATTTATTCTGTGGTACGAACCTTTTCGTACCGTTATTTCCGTTCCGACAGATTTTCGTTTCGTCAGACTTAGCCACAGGTAACAATTTTATCTCCTCTTGAATCCCCCGATGGAGCAAATTTTTTCTCCTCTTGAATTCACCGGTGTCGGTGGTGTAGCAAAAGCTAATTTTCTCCTCGAAAGGAGGAACCAGACTTTTTTATTTTGTCCTCTAGGTATTTTACTGTGAAAAGTGATAATAAGCACACCAGATTCGTGGTTCCATCGCACCGCCATATCCTACCCAATGGGTCGATTAATAGTACCACGGGAAAAAATACGCGTAGCTACTAGTAGTACCTACCAACAGTAGTACAACGGGTAAGTTCTGGTTCACTCACTCAGCAGACACAATAAGTATAGGGGGTCATTTCACGTGAGCTTATCTGATAAAAAAACTAGGTATCCGTATAAGGATTCGTGTTAAAGCTATGAAGATTCGAAAATAAAAACAATAAAAAAACTATGATGAAACGCTTTACTTCGAAAAACTTTATTTGAGTAACCAAAGTCAATTGTAACTAGTTAGGCTAATTTGTAACAAAAAAACATCTGTTTTAAAAACGTCAGTAATTGTTGATTGATTGATATCGTATCAATATTACAGCTGGGATATTCAATAGTCATCAAAGTGGTTCCTGAAATTGGATAGAACTTATTTTACATTAGAGCAGAGAAAATAAGTATAAACTATACTTTAGATTTAGAAGCAGTGACGCAATCATATTAATAGACTTCTTAAAAATTGGCATTTATAAAATAATTGATGATGTTAGCTGGTTTAACCCTTTGACTGCAAGAAAATTGATACAATAGATATTTAATTGATGTCCGGCTGCCAGGTAGCCATCCCATGCGGATACTTGAATTAATACACAAAGACATGAATCCATGTTATTTTCCTCTAAGTATTTAGTTTTATTTAACAACTGTTGATAACATCCAATCTGGCTTTAGGTATAATGAATGTAGGAGGGTTATCGGAGGTGAATATTCCATCATATATTGATATTTTCATTTCATAAAAATGAGGCAGTCGTGAGCATAGTTTGGTTGAGGATGATCGTACACGAGTTTATAAACCAGTTTAGTTCGAACCAGTCTTTTTTGCGGAAAATATTGTACGAGTATCTTAATATTGTTGATATTAGGTTTGAGTGCATTGGGAATTTTAGCTGGTATATTGTGTGTTCTTAGAAATTATATTGACATTTCGTGTTTGTTTTAAAAATGGCTACAGTGTTTGCCTATTTTGGGTATATGTTTGCAGTTATCGTTGCAGGTATGGATGAAGTCATTACTTATTAACTATGGAATATTCTTGCTTAGTTGTAGGATAAACTGCCGTTACAGAGGGGAGAGTATTGACTACAGATATTGAGCGTTGATTCATAGATGAAGAGCCGTTTGGAATAAAATATCACGGCTCTGTGCAAGCACGCTCCACTTAAGCGTTTCGTAAAAGAAAACTCAAGTGCCCAATCACGATAATTTTCAACTATAAAATCAAAACTAAATCGTTACTGTTTCCGTTCCGTTCACAGAAAAATACTGGCTTTAGTTTTGTTAAAGAAAACTAAGTAAACAAATAGTGTGTGTTATTTCTATACTGTACGTATTAAAATTAATAACAAATGAAATAAAATAAAACTAATGTATCATAAATAACTCGAATTAGTCTTTATGTTACGCTGAAACTATACTCTACCTTAGTTAAGTATTAAGAGAAACCTGTAAATTAATGTTATAAGATTTATAAAAATGCCGTTTGGTATCTCAAAAAATATACCACAGAATAAAAATTCACTAACGTCTTATGAATACAAAGAATTATAGATAAAGAAATTGCTATTTTATTTTTCCAGTGGGCTGTCAGTTCAGGTTCGACTATACGTACAATGTGAAAGCTGGTGGCTGGATGAAGCTCCACGTAATGCCTGCAGGATTCCTCGAAGCATTCAGACGGTGTAAAGCTGAAGGTAACCATGTCTACTCATAAACCCACACCCCCCATTCCCTCATGACCCTTGGACTTACCGGCATTACCCTGGGTCCATGGCTTATTGTGTTTACCGGTCGACCCACGACGGGCTGTGTACTAATAAGTATACCTAATTCACCCAGGTGATTTGGCTCAGGTGAATTTAGTCTACGACGGGACTGCACTAGAGTTGGAAACGAAATTTCTTTATGTCGTACGTAATAAGAGCTGTTTTCGTAGTTCAACTGTTTAGCTTAGCGTGCTGTCGTGCGTACGAGTACGTGCGGTCCATAAGAATAGATAAGAAGGATAGGCAAGGATAGGCTCGAAACTAACGTCACAGTCACAGTACACATAATATAATAACTTAAGCAGTATTCCAACTAATCCCTTTTCTCTGTGTGCGTTGATTCACAAGTTCATATCTTTTTGCGTTAAAGCTTTAAGTAAACCAACGATTGAATAAATGCATCAAAATATTATATTTATGACTGTACGCTAACGCACAAACAAAAGCGCAAATTTCTGCTAAAGATTGAAAGTGAAAGTGAAAGTGAAATAAGCTTTATTCAAATAAACTTAATTATTAAGTACTTTTGAATCGTCTATATTTTCCTACCACCCGTTCCAGACTTTTTTATAGATTGCGAAAGGGATTGATTTATTTTTGTAATTTTGTCCATTACAGGTGCAGTTTTGGCATCACCATTGGATATCTATCTTAAGAATGCTATGACACAGTTACACAAGAAGATGGATAGCGACTCCTGCCCACTGTACACAGGGATCCATGCGATAATCTCGAAAGGATCTTACACTTCCATAGAGGGTAAGTTATATTAATCATCATCATCATTATCATATCAGCCGCACGACACCCACTGCTGGGTATAGGGCCTCCCCTAAGGATCTCCACGACGATCGGTCTTGCGCTGCCCGCATCCAGCGGCTTCCCGCGACTTTCACCAGATCGTCGGTCCACCTTGTCGGGGGCCTACCCACGGAGCGTCGTCCGGTGCGCGGTCGCCATTCCAGAACCTTTCCGCCCCAACGGCCATCGGTTCTTCTCGCTATGTGTCCCGCCCATTGCCACTTCAGCTGAGCAATCCTTCGAGCGATGTCGGTTACTTTAGCTCTCCGTAACTACGTTACTTAGAACGTTAGTTACTACTCTGTACTATGTAAGTTATATTATAAGCTTCTAATTCCAACTTCGCAAAAAGGAGGAGGAAATACATTCGGGGTGCGGCGCAGATGGTTGATGTATGGTTAAAGGCATATAATTTAAATGAAAAAACTATCACTTTACAGGAGTACCTATGTCAAGGATTGCTATGACCTGGGCACCAAATGAGCCCGACAACTTCAATGGTACGGAGGACTGCATCGCGATGTTCCAGGACGGCACCATGGCGGACGTGCGCTGCACCGAGACCTTCCCCTACGTCTGCTACAAGAAGAAGACCAAGACCTTGGTTATTAACGACTGCGGCACTGTGGACAACGGTAAGAAATTGACAAACAAACTTTATTAAGTAGCATCCAAAACTGCAAAATCTCTCCAATCACTGAATGTTACTTATATCAAAAAACTTTTAGCTTTCATCATGTCAGCCGCATGCACGGCACGCACTAAACATTCATCATCATTAATTTAATATCATCGAAATGTGTCACAAAAAAGGCAGTAAGATTTTGTGATGAAAGATGCAATCTTGAAGAAGGATGGAAAAGATGCTAAACGTCACTCTGGGTCAGGAAACAATAATAATGCATTCTCGCTAATAACAATAAACGAATACGATTTGGTAAGATTGGTCAAGCTACAGCGAGTACAAGTACATACACAGTACACACACGCACACACACTCCCGGCGACTGTCTTCTTCAACAGTGTCGTTTAGAACATCAGGTTGTTGTATTTAATTTTTTCTTTTAGCTGGTTTTCCACCACGTGGCTTGCATAGGTACCTGTCGCTAGGTGGACAGACTGGTTTATGGGTTGGTAATAAACGACGAAAACAAGCTGAAATTTCACTGGTGCATTGATATGTAAACTATCCAATATATACCTACGTAACACACGATTTCTGTTGCATGACAGATCACTCCACAGCTTACATTTTTGGGAAAGTTACGTTCTTTGCACACAACGCAGTTCAATGACCATAGTTAATTAGTCACTCACATAATGTCCACTGCTGGGCATAGGCCTAGAATTTCGAAAATCTTATGAAAAAAATATTATAATAAAATATAATAGACTAGAAAAAATCCGACTCGCAGTCGTATTGTGCAAAAATCTTAAATCTAATAACAAAAATATTACTTGATTCTAGACTACATTATGGACCGCAGAACTGGCCATTGCTACAAATACCACAAAATTGGCAAAAACTGGAAGAACGCTTATATGACGTGTATCGCTGAAGGTGGCTACTTGGCGGTCATCGACAACATTACAGAAGTGGACGTCATCAAAGACGTCTTTTCCCGAGTCCCTCATCAAGATACCTTTGCTTGGAACAAAGTGGTTGCTTTTGTGGGATACTACGATTGGGGAGAACATGGAACGTTCTATACTATACATGGTAAGTCTATTAAAATTAAGTAGACACTAATATGGCTAATAAATAAAAAAATAAAATTGCTCCAAAGTAAGTAGCTAAAGACTTGTGTTATGGAAATCAGAGACAACGATGCAAGTACAATCAGAACAACCAAACCCAGACCTGAGCCAATATAGAAGAGATAGTTTTTTTTTAAATTGATCCAGCCGGGGTTCGAACCCGAGACCTCAGAGATGGCGACACCTTGAAAACCGATGTACAGACCACTTAACCACGGAGGTCGTCTAAATGGTTGAATGCAGATCTGCATTTGTGGACAAGGCTTCTTCTTTCCTTGATTCTAGTACAGTCCATCAGCCATTTTTCACCTTGAAATCGGGTGGGGATTGCGCGGAACGCGTATTTTGGGCATGCGTTGCGGTGAGGGGCGCGGGCGGCGGGAGAGGGGCGCGCGCTATTGGTCGCTCACAAGTCATCCTCACTCCGTCAAAAAAAATCCAAGATATATGCCTCGTACTGTAGTACCTATAGTATCATTTTTACCTTCCAGGCGATCCGCTGAGTGAGACGGGCTATTACAAATTCGCGGCTGGGAATCCTGACAACGTAAAGAACCACGATGGTGAATTCGTTTGCGGGGCCATCGGGAGAGACGGCTTATACTACGACGTATATTGTAACGTTGACATTGCCACTTTCATATGCGAGAAGGACCCAAGCAGCTTGCTTGTCGATGACGAATACTGATGTGTGAACTTGTATCGTTTTGTAATTAAAATTATTGTACTTTTTGATTCAGTATTAATCCTATATTCTCATCGAGTCACACTGAAACGTGTCACACTGTGACTGGTTGAGAAAAAAATTCGCAACAAGTAACAGGGGTGACATGTTGCGAATTTTTATTCTCATCCAGTAACACTGGTTTGTGTATGGTGTGACACGTTCAGAAAAAAATCGCATCGGGTAACAGTGTGATTACTGTGTGATTCGATGTGAATTTTTATTCCCATCCAGTAACACTGATACCTACGTGTATAGTGTGACACGTTCGGATGAAAAATGTGCATCGGGTAACAGTGTGACTCGATGCGAATTTTTATTATCATCGAGTAACCCTATATTCTCATCGAGTGGCAACTGAATCGTGTCACATTGTGACTTGGTGCGAACTTTTTTCCGAACGTGTCACACTATACACGTACTAGTGTTACTGGATGAGAATAAAAATTCGCATCGAGTCTCACCTGTTACCCGATGCGATTTTTTTTCCGAACGAGTCACTCTATAAATGATCCAATGTTACTAGATGAGAATAAAAAATCGAATCGAGTCACACTGTTACTTACTCGTTGCGATTTTTTTTCTTAACCAGTCACAGTGTGACTCGATGAGAATATAGGGTATTTACCTATGAAACTCAAGGATTGAAAAACATAAAGTACATTAACAATAATTTCTCTCGATTAACTGATCTTATTTATGCTTAGGACTTTGACTAACTAGATAGTAGGTATAATAGGAAATTCCATAGATAAGTACAATGTGTTTATTAAGATCAAGTAAATAAAAGGAGGATTGATTGTATGTTGTGTAGAGTAATTCTTCTAAGGCTTATCGTACATGATGCGCATCTCCATGTAATCTTGCTTCACCCGCGCATCAAAGTCGCGCATGTCACTGCGCCTGCACATGGTCCGCTCCGCATCACGTGGCACGTAGTCGTTCTTGTCACACGGGCAGCATGTACCGCATGGGCAGAAAGCACAGCATGCTTTTACTGCACCCCACGCACCTGTACAGAAGATAACCTGATGACTTTATGCTCGCAAGGGAACCTAGACTTTTATGAAAACGTTATGGAACTCATAATTTAACACCGTCAGGGCCCCAAGATATTTTGTTTTAAGCGCACCTAACTTCACACTCATTATATGGGCCTGAAACTAAACGAAAATATTGTCTAAATTATCTATGTTTTTGCCAGTAGTAAGAGGTAGCCAATTTCATGACTTAGGATACCGGGTGAAAAAGGCTACAAATTCATTCAGTCTTCATCCCACAGCAAAACTTTGCCAACACTTTTCTTGCGTTAGCGCTATGCTATCATTGTTGTTGTGACATTACGGGACGAGTATCGCTCAACAAAAGAACATGCACCGGGAGCCAGCAGGTGTGAAACAGGCTATCTATCTTACCGAGTCTTTTGGCAATATCTGCGTAGCGCAAGTATGGCGTATCGACTTTATCGTCGATGGGTGCCTGGCAGATCCTGACGACATTCGGCTTGTGTATCTGGTTGCGGGGCTTGATGGTAACACGGCGGGTGCGGCCGAACAGCGGACACGGCCCGTTGGGGTACACTTTCTAGAACACGGTCATCATCATCTTATCAGTTGAACGACACCTTTACTTTCCTCTTGACGACACTTATTAAGAATTATCTTGTGTACGTGTGCGAATCTAGTTCGCTAGACACAAGCACACACTATGGCCAAAGTGCAAAAAAAATTGCTATGGCGCACTGTTCCAGGGGCTAAATTGGCTAATTTCAAAATCTATCGCAATCGCTTTCACAAATGGATGTAACACATTGCTACATTTCTTTGGTAAGTTATCAATATTAAGGGATATCTACAAGGGGCCCTATTTTAGAATCCTTCGGCTGAGCGTTGAGCGCTCTTTACTAGGTACTAATTTTCATTCTCAGTCAGAGTCAGTTTCTTTGGTCAGCTGTTGTGGTATTAACTACTAACTTAAAGTCACACGAACGTCAAACAATTTCAAAAGAAGGGGTTCTTTTTTACTGCTAAATATGAATTGACTTCGTCCGCGTGGAAAATTAAATCATAGAATACTGCTTATCCTGCCTGCCTAGCATGACTGATTTATATCGCGTGATATAGCATTTTATCGACACTCAACTGTCAAACTCCTTTGTCTTTTTGACAGCTAAACGTGATAAAACGCTATATCACGCGATATAAATCGGTCATGCTAGGGGGGCTGGTTTAAGCTTCTCTGAGAATTTTATCGAATATCCACGCGGACGAAGTCGCGGGCGGAAGCTAGTTGCATCTAAATCCGTTCAGCCGTTTTTGCGTGATTGAGGAACAAACATCCAAACCCACAAAATTTCACATTTATAATATTAGTAGGAAGTAGGATAGCAAGGCAACATATAGTATTAACATTAAGCGGTTTTAAAAAGTAGCTTGTAAATCTAGTGTAGCCTACGTAACTGTGCAAACTTGTAATAGGTACTGACAATGTACCTAAATGTGAGTGCACGAAAACATCAATTAGTTCCGACCGGCTCACTGTTCATCATTTTGTTTCTTGAGGATATGATTATGAAAGTTGGTAATACCATTAAAAGTTAGTAATTTACCTTAGGCCATCTCCTAAAGCATTCTGGCAGCGGTTTACGCTCAATCAATAGTTCAGCAGAGGTGTTCTGTATTTCACCTTTCCACTCCCGTCTGCGACTTTTGCAGATTGGTCGACACCTAAATAATTAGAAGGGGCAAAGAGGCTATTAATAAACGTTTTTTATACAGGGTGAGTCGATTTTTTCTAGTATTTTTCAATTATATTAAGTAATTTAATATACAGGGTTATTTTGTATATCACCAACAAACTGGCAGGAGTAGATTATTAACATCATAAACAACAATGTTAGTTCTACGACTTTCCAAAAAGACAAAAGAAATCGAGTTTTCATATAAAACTCAATCAGCTGTACGGATAGTCATTTGTATGGAAAGTCTATATTTTTTCCTTTTTTTTATTTCACTGCTCAACTAGACTGCTCCACTAACTGGTCAACAGTAACAGGTTATATTCCCCACTGCCCAACTACAAACTGCTCTAAGTACTAGAGAAGTTTCATGATTTCTTTTTTCGGAAAAGCCATAGAAAAATAGTATAAAAAAAAAAAAACCCGACTTCAAAAAACCTACCTCTAAAAAGCAAGAAATAATATTCGTAATAATAAAAATAAGTCTATTAAAGTAGGGTAGGGCTTTTAGAATAAAAAAAAGGAATATGTACTGCTGGAGTATATGTAGTGGAGTTATTTTTTTATTTTTAGTGTAGGTACCTTGTAGGTAAGGTATACTATAAAAATCGGCTCAGCCAAACGTAAGATAATCGCGGAGAAACATACATACGGGTCAAACTGAAAACCTCCTTTTTAAGTCGGTTAAAGAACCTACACTTAAGATATCCCTCTTCCTAAAAAAAAATATTATCTTATTCAGTTCATAAAAAAAGAAGTAATTCGACCATTTTCATCGAGGTAATTCACACAAAATCATACTATTTTCGTGCTTTTTTCAAGATTACTTGAAAAGTACTGAATTGATTTCCAAATTTTAAAAAATGGGACCAACTTGGGAGTTTACCTAAAATAACGTTTGAATCATTTCAATCGGTCCAGCCGTCTTCGAGTAATCGGTGGACATACACAAAAAAACAAATATACAGACGAACATAGAACCTCCTCCTTTTTTGGAAGTCGGTTAACAAACGTTGTTGTCTTAGATGTTAGTAATCTGCTCTTGCAAGGTTGTTGCTGTTTTACAAATAACCCTGTTCAAGAGGAGTTTGATGGCGCACTGCTTTAGCGCATCGCTATGCGTTTGCGGTATTTAAGCAACTTTCTCGAGGGTCGGTCATAGGATGGGTGACCGAAAATATATGATCTCGAGCTCCTCCATGTTTTAGAAGGCACGTTGAGCAGTAGGTCCCGGCTGTATATCCGCATTGAGCCCACGTAATGGGATTAGTAATTAATTATTATCAATGGAAGGTGTGTGCTTCAGCATTAAGTTTAAATATTTCTATAATTATCAAACAAATAGGCCATCAATTCTTGGGAGTACCTATTATCAATTTAGCCGCTTTTAGCAAAGAATTAAATCTTTGGCTTTTGATATGAATTTACTGAAGCTAGAAGAAAAAGATTCATCAGAAATCATACTTGCAAAGATCTGCAGACTCTTTTGGGTCTTTCCTTAAATCCGGTAATTGAATCATGATTTCTTATTTATTATACATACAGATGTTATAATAAACATTTTAAAGTTATCATGTTTGAGACATCACATTGTTGTTTTGATTTGTATTTTTTTAAATTGAAATCAAAGAGAATGTAATATCACTATGCTTGAAATTGAACACCAGAGAGCATGATTATGTAATCCAAAGAGTAAATTTCATAATATAATCACCAAAATGTAAGTAGAATATATACTATGTATTAAGCATAAAGAATATAATTTTTGTTTAATCTAATCTCTTTAACGTCACGAAATCTTGACATTAATGTTGTCAACTTTATTAATCTTACGTTCCCGTATAGTATATTACTCTTTGATCTTACGTAGGTTAGTAGTTATTGCTCTCTCTGTATAAACCTTAGACAACACCTTGCTAAACTGACTAAACTCAACTACTATTCAACTATTCTTGCTGTTGTTACTTAAGTGTAGTAGTGATCTATTCTCCACACATCCGGATGATGTATGTAGACAATTTATTATATACAGCCCGCCCAGAAGCGATCGATACTCTTAATAAACAATTGATCAAAATGCCAAATCCAAGAAAGATCTCATCGATCCCAGAATCAGGTTCGGAAAACAACAAAAACATAAATAACTTTCTCGATAATGTCAGTAAAGGTAAACCCGATAGAAATGCTGAAAAGAAAAAAGCAAAAGCTGTTAATGATAGCAAAACAACATTGCATCTCCTCGATGACGTGGCATCAGAATTTAGTAACTTTATTCCCACAAGTGAATTTTCTGCCGGAGAGTGTGGAGAACCAATGTTTACTCAGATGTTAAGAATTGATTTCACACCAGTGGCGGGTGTCGATGATGATGCTGATTTGGAAAGGAAATGCTCAGATTTCTGGAGCAGCTTCAAATAAAAAACTTAGAGGTTCAACCGGTAAGTTTACTCTAAAGTTTTGAATATTCAAGTCATGGAGCTCAAACATTGGTCAAAGTTAAAGTTGCACCATCTAACTTTAACCATAACACGCTTGTTAAAGTACCGGTTAAGCACAAGTTAGCCAAAAAAAGAGGTTGCCAGCCAGTATGATGTCCTTTGACAAGTTAGACGTGACAAATAGGTAGCATTATCATTTGACGATAACATTGACAGCGTTTTGGTGCAACTCACACTAAGACCACATGTAGCGGCATCTACCTAACGCCGCACATTACCAACCAACACACGGTTGCAACAAGATTCATCACCGTGTGACGTCGGGGTCACCAGTGTAGGAATGAAGTATGGTATTATGGAGAGAGTAGCCACTGATAGGAAGGCCAAATGGAAGATCTTCCTCCGGGCTGGGTGGTATTAGCCCGGGGACCGCGGTCCAACCGATGATGGTTGGCAGCTGCGTCGCTAATTAAACTTCGATAGCGAGATGTAGGTTTCTCCATATATTCTCCATACTACGAGTTGTTATTCTTTACTAATCTTTGTGTTTATTCGACACTAGCGCCATCTAGTCACATGGTGATGAATCATGTTGCAACCGTGTCCATCAGCCATTTTTGATGTCCCCACTACTGGGGCACAGGCCTTCCTTATGGGTGGTAAGGAGGATGGGCCATAACCCACCACGCGGGCCCAATGCGGATTGGTGGGTGTTAACGACTGCAAATGCAGCCGGGACCAACGGCTTAACGTGCCATCCGAAGCACGGAGGAGCTCGAGATAATACATTTGTGGTCACCCATCCCATGACCGACCCTTGCGAACGTTGCTTAACTTCCGCAATCGCTGGGCCAGGCGCTAAACCACTGCGCCACCGAGCTCCACGAGCAACCGTGTGTTGGTTGGTAATGTGCGGCGTTAGGTAGATGCCGCTACACTAAAAGTTATTTTTTTGTGTTCTTAACAAATCCTGAATTTTTTACATTCATATTTTATATTTTCGTCTGTAGTCTTACCCACAATCGATTTGGTGGGTTTTGTTTCTTCCTAAGATACCTAGGTCAAAGAGGGTCGAAGTTAAAGTTAAAATGATTCAAACATATATCAGACAGAAGTAATTATATTCACAACACTATTTCAGATGAAAGAGAATGCAGTTGCTGAAAGCATTAGCGTTTCTGAAGAGTCTTCTGATAAACCTACGCCGATTCCACAGGCAGTCTGTTGGTTGCACCAAGAAGGTAGCCTTTTTACCGAACTTATTTAGACTTATACAGTGTGTTTTTTATCGTCAACTTTTGTCTATGGGACCACAACTTAATCAGATCAAAAACAATTTTTTGATGTTCCATGGAAAACATCAATATCTACTCATAAAGTTAATATATTAGGTATATTAACTTTATGTATCTACTCGACCAAAATGTATGGAACAGCTGATTATTTTTTTGCTCTGATTAAGTTGGTCCCATAGACAAAGATGTTCAGTTTGATGGTCTAAGCGACACCACAGAGTTTGATCACTGTTCAAAAAAACACACTGTATTATCTGGAAATCACTACACAGTCACGGTAGACGTGGTAACAAAATCAATCTACAAGCTCAGTTTGCAATAATAAATAGCGAATATAACATTAGTATTACTGCTCACTTTGGTAAAACCAATAAACACGACGAGCGATAGGCTTGTACGTCTTGAGTTACATACTACGTACGGAAGTAATAAATCCATAAATGTTGAAAACGACATAAAACTTATAAATATCATCCGAAATTCATCATTTACTTTGTTAATTATTAAAACTATAAGTATAATTAATTAGTCGGACAACCAGCTGCGTTTGTTGGGAAGCCGCAGAAGAAGTACTGTGACCTCAATGGCATTGAGGAGACCGACACTATACAGCACAGTGACAGAGGGATAAAGCAACACAGACATCAAGGTAAAAATTCTTTCAATCCGGCTGTTTAATGTTTTTGAATCTTGGATCACTAGTGCCAGTCAAGCTCACTTACAACTGCTAAGAAATGCGTAACTTCATCAATTTTCTATACTACTGTGTGAGTTTGGAGGGTAATCCCTTAAGATGAGTGAAGTATTGAAGTAATCGGTAGCTCAGCGGTCAGAGCATTGGACCGGATGTCCAAAGGTCGCGGGTTCGATTCCCGTCTGAGTATTAATCTGGTGCGAGTCGTATTTTTTCTAGTATATTATTTAGTATTATGAGTGAAGAAATTTAGCTTTTCACGCATTTTGAAATAAAACAACAGGGGCCAAATCGCGCTAATTTTTCAACAATAAAACTAAAACTAAATCGTTACCTTCAATTTCGTTTACAGAAACGGGTTATAGGGTGTAACCCGGTGGTGTGGGTGTGTGTGGGTTGGTGTGACCATGGGTCAAGTCGGGATAAATTACCCTCAGTCACACCGGTGTGACTACGTGTAAAAAAATCCCCGTAGTCACACTGGTGTGGTAAGTTGGTGTGACCACGGGTTGGTCGGGAAAAATACTTGCATTAGTTTTATTCAGGCCCGGGGAAAGCATCTGGATACCATACCAGCCATTAAACTAAAAGGATGTCCTCTGAAAAGAGTTGATACGTTTAAATACCTTGGGCATATACTAACCCCGGACCTGAAAGACGATTCAGACATAGAGAGGGAGCGTAGGGCGCTGTCTGTTCGTGCGAATATGATAGCCCGCAGATTTGCTCGTTGTTCAAGTGGCGTCAAAATCGCTCTTTTTAGGGCATTTTGTACATCCTTTTACGCGAGCAGTCTGTGGGTGAGTTATACGCAAAAACAGTATAGCGCACTACGTGTCCAATATAATAATGCGTTCAGGGTGCTTTTGGGGCTGCCCCGCTTCTGTAGCGCGTCGGGGATGTTCGCCGAGGCTCGGGTGGACTGCTTTTATGCGACCATTCGCAAGCGGTGTACATCCCTGGTGCGCCGGGTGCGGGCCAGCCGCAATGGCATCCTGAGCGCATTTGCAGAAAGATTTGACTGCCTGTACTTGAATCACTGCAGTATGGTTCATGCACCTACTAATGTTGAGATATTGTTCTAAAATGTAAAATTCAATTCAATTTAATTTAATTAATTCTAATTTAATAATTGTATTAATTTTGTATGACCCTGTGTTGGTTGAATAAATAAACATTATTATTATTATTATTAAAATTAGGCATAGGTTTCAACAATTTTAATTGAAACTGATGCTTAGGGAGCCTAAGATGCCTATCTAAGACAATTTAAATGAGAATTCTAAAGGAAAACCAAAGATTTTAAGGTAAATATAATATAACCGAAATGACAACGTAACGGTTTTGGTTTTATCGTTCAGAATTAGCACGATTGGGCTCCAGATGTTATTAAGTGATTGAGTTGATTCCAAAATTGTTCTTGTAACTTGCATAATTTTCAAACACTATTATTTTGTGCAAAGTATCTAGTACTAAGTAGACATTTTGTAAGGGAACAATATAGCAGCGACGGAAACAGGAAGAGTGCAAATGGCGATGCCTGCACTCAGGCCCATTTGAGTCAGAAAGAAATAAGAACGTTGTCTACTTTGTAATGTTGTCGATAGATTGTGCTTTGGTATACTTGACAAATGATAAATCGTAAGTTGTTGTATTCATGGATGACGCGACCATTGCATTTTGATGTGTCAGAATGATTCGACTTTACTAAAATGGAGAGGCCGGCGAAAAGTGAACTTCCTATACAAACTTACCAAAATTATTGGCAATTTGGTAAGTATTACGTTTGTATACGAAGTTCACTGTCTGGCTAAATTGATGTTTTTGTGATAGCCGGGTATTTTATATCCAAATGCAGCACTAATTTCGTCAACTCGCCATATCGAATCTGGCCCAGCGGCGACTTGACGAATTCCAATTTGTGAATGCGTCAACCACCAACCACAGAGGCATATGACGGAAACCAAAAATTGCTACTTGCTGGCGTCGCTAGTAAGTCTCATTTTGGCAAGACGAAGAAAAAAGGGTAATTGGTGAATAATTCGATGAGGTGAATTGCAGTATCAATAGACAAAGCCAGAATGCACACAAAATATTCTATTGAGGCCAATTGAGACTATGTGACAAGCAATAAATGAATTATGAATTATGAGATAAATATTAAATTATCAAACTTGGAGCTGGGACCCAGTTTGTAAAGAAAAAGGCGAAGTTTCAAAACTTCCAAAACCTACCTCTGGTGATGGTTGCCAACTTTTTTTGTAAAACGAACATCACGCAAATCCTTACTTACATGTTTTTGGCAACTGTGTCTGTCTGTTGGCACTTAGACAAACAATCAGCTAATTTGTTCAATAACAAAAGTTTGAAGTATTTTTAAGTACTTACCAATAGTTACAGAACCACTTAGCATAAACATTTCCTAATTTGCTGGAAACACGTTATCTTCAATTTGTGGAACATTATAACCTTTTTCGTTAGGTAACGTATACATTTGTAACGCTGTCCTGGTAAGAATAGGGTGGAAACTCCTTTGGAGCTTCGTTGATACGTGTTATTCTGAAAGTAGCGGCTGGGCTCGGGTTAATGTAGTCTGAAATATGCAGGTCTCATCTTGTAGCAAACTGTCACTGCAGTTTAGAAGTTAAAAATAAATGGATGTGCAACGAAACACCTATCTCAGACGGATCTCTAAGCTTCATGCGAGATTGCAGATTTTAAAGTTATAGGTACGTAAAGTTGCAGATTAAGATGTTGACGACCCAGCTGGTTAGCTCTCAAATATTTTTATGCACACAAAAAGGTTACAAAGATCTGTATTCAAAATAATGATGCAGTTGTTAATATCCGCTAATTAACATTGGGCCCGCGTTGCAGATTATGGTCTGCCTTCCTTAACCTCTACATAGCTCAGGATTGGCCCATGCCCCAGCAGTGGGGACATCAAAATTTATTTAAAAAAAACAAAAAACCGACTTCAAAATACCTACCTCTAAAAAGCAAGAAATAATATTCGTAATAATAAAAATACGTCTATTGAAGTCGGGTGGGGCTGGAGTTTAAATTCCTTTTTTTTATTCTAAAAGAGGTAGGTTTTTTGAAGTCGGTTTTTTTTTTTTTAAACAATTTTTTTTTATTTTTTTATTCTTAGTGTAGGTACCTTGTAGGTAAGGTATATTATTATCTATGTAGAAAAATCGGCTCAGCCAAACGTAAGATAATCGCGGAGAAACATACTTAAATACGGATCAAACTGAGAACCTCCTTTTTTAAGTCGGTTAGAGAACTACACTTAAGATATCCCTCTTCCAACAAAAAAATAATTATCTTATTCAGTTCATAAACAAAGAAGTAATACGACATTATCATCGAGGTAATTCACACAAAATCATACTATTTTCGTGCTTTTTTCAAGATTACTTGCAAAGTTCTGAACCGAATTCCAAATTTTAAAAAATGGGACCAACTTGGGAGTTTACTTAATCATTTCAATCGGCCCAGCCATCTTTGAGTAATCGGTGGACATACACAAAAAAATGCAAATATACAGACGAACATAGAACCTCCTCCTTTTTTGGAAGTCGGTTAAAAATGCTTCTTGACGATTATGCGCATCCACAAAATGTGACTACATTTCATGTGTCGGTGCAGTCAATGCATTCAGCTCGGCTCGTAGGCTGCATTCATTCCACGGATTGAATCTGACTTGTATACCTTATATAGAGGCGTGCAGTGTGCGATACTCCAATTAGGCGAAGCTCTACCTGATGCACAGTACAGTACAATCAGTGGTAGAACATAATTTTATCGTTGATAAAGTTTTTTTTAATAAAACGTCTACATTTTTTTACATAACTCCGATAAATCCGATCAAAGTAATACAATTGTGGTTAAACTAAGAAACATCAGAGAAACTCCATACATGCTTGATGAGCAAATTTTATTCCACCCGGGGGCTAATTGTCTAATTTCAAAATCTATCGCAATCACTTTCAGGATGTAATATATTATGTAAGATATTGATGCTTCTTTTTGGCACAAGTAAAAACTTACCAAAGAAATGCAGCAATGTGTTACATCCATCTGTCAGATCAGATGAAAGCGATTATGATAGATTTTGAAAATTAGACAATAAGTAGGCTGGTTTGCTCAGCACTATGGGGCACTGTTGCAAGTTCGTGGGTACCCAGCTCTGCAATTAATATGCTTGGTTTTGCAAAAGTTTAGCATAACTGGCCGATCCAAATACGTTCGAAATAGGTTTTCTGAACCGTAAGAACATTTCTCGATGTTCTTACGGTTCAATCGACCTTCCATTCTTTGAGGTTATTCTATGGAAAGAAACGACGTTATGACAACAAAAATATCATGAATTTTAAGGTAAACACTAGTCAAATTATGTTGTTCATCCTGCCCATCCTAAAAGATTATAACACTGAATAAAATAATAAAAAATTTCTTTATTATTGTTTTAAATAGCTAACTAATTATTTCAATTAACTCTATTACTTGGACTTTGACTTGACTCTCCCGGAATTTCCTTTCAGAATATCAAATAAATCTTTCAGAATCCTTTCAAAACCTTTCAGAATATCATATCAAATAAATCATCATTTGCTTTTTGTTTGGACTGTACCTTTCGTTTCCACGTCACATCGTGTGACAATTGAATTTTGTACACATCATACCTAGTACATTCATAGTTTATTTTTATTCCACGTGACTTTATAGATCTTTTTAATAAAAAAAAAAATCAGTTTATTTCTAACCTTTCAATGTTAGGGAGATATTAGTAGCTACTTCTTCTAGGTACTTTTCCGGACGCCACACGGTCAACATGAACACAACACAATATTGTATTCACCATCCAAATTTTGAGGATGTGTTCAGTCCATGAAACTGAACAACTTTCTCTAAGGAACACAATGGCCAAATATGTAAAAAAAAACGACTATCCATACAAATCAAAGAGATCACGTGATCAATTTAGAATTTATGATAACCAAAATTTAGTGGCGATCGACACATGTTTCTTAGAGAAAGTTGTTTAGTTTCATGGACTGGACACATCCTTGTGGATGGTAAGTTCAGAATGATCCGATATATAATAAATTTATTGAACAGGTTATTTGATTAAAGAAGCAATTAGAAGGAATAAAAGACCATCACACCTAGGAGCAGTGGATTTGTGTGAACAGCTCGATGAATGGGATAGACGTCATCCAAGGTAAACAATGTCATGTAAAATCCAAAGTACCTATGCGCCCATTTACCCGCTTCGAGGTAACCGATTGCAGTAAAACAGGATCAACAGTAAAGCCTGAGCTTTACCCGATCCTGATACAGGATGGGATGGGTGCATTTTTAATTCTATAATTAAAAATGCACCCATGATCAAGTCACGATCAACTTAGGAGGCAACTCGTACGATTAAAACTCGTCCGCATTTTTTTTAAGTCACAGGCTAAATCAAAATTATTGATTATTTTTAATTCCTTGCTGATAATGAATAGGTATAAAAGGTGAACTGTGACTGTTAAAACAAAAGCCATTTTACGAAGTTCAGGGAACATGCATCAATTTTTTATGTATCCAAATCAAAAGTATAATGCGTGAGAAAATCAACTGTAATATTGAAACTCTTCTCTTGCGTTTTATAGTTACTTAAAGTTAGCACGCATCAACACCCGCTGAAAACGCTCTATACAAAACGGTCATGATTAAATAGGTATATTTAAGTAGGTATATTGTGTCGTACAAAATATTATTTCTTATTCGATATTCTATCCGACTGTTAAGTGCATTATATCTGAAAATGAAAAAAAAAATATTTTCCTCTGTGTGATAAAAATAAAATAATATTTTTCATTTTATTTTTCTGTTCCATCATGTTTTTGTCCGCAGCGATCAAGCTCAAATTTATCAAAATCGGTGACATTATACATGTTTCCGCCATTGTCAAAAAAACGCCTATTGTACTAACGGTGTAGTTTTCTGTCTTAAATTCTAAAATAAATTAGGTACAATTTTTTTTCAAATAAAAAACGAATAATAATTAAATTGATGAGTGTCCCAAGCTCATTAAAGTGAATGTTTCAGATCCTTGGATCCTCCTGGTCGAGTGCCAACTCTTTTACATGCGGTGTTGGAGAGAAATAGAGATTAAATAAGTTTTTATAATATATTAGTTTGAAAATATAAAAGGAACAAGGTATTTATTTGGCTAGGTATTTTGGCGTACATCACATAGTTAAAAATTCACATAATACTTAATGGACGAAGATTTTAAAGTTTATTTTGGTATCTCAAATAAATCTTACCTTTAAACGGATAAAAAGTTTGCAATAATTATGCAATGTATTATATTCCATTTTGACTTCGAGCAAAAGCGATGTAATACGAAATAACTAAATAAATATTAGTAGGTAGAGGTGACTAAAGGTAAGGAGGACTAGAGGTAGGCGGGAATCCCGCCAGTTATAAAAATAATAAAGAAGAATATTAGAAAGAAGTAGAATGGGGCATGTCAGCGCGAGAAGAATAAAAACCGGCCAAGTGCGTGTCGGTCTCGCGCACCAAGGGTTTCAAAATCACGTTTGTTGTAATAGGAAAGAGCCCCACTCAAATATTTATTTTATTCTGCTTTTAGTATTGTTATGTCCATCAGCCATTTTTGATGTCCCCACTGTTGGGGCACAGGCCTTCCTTATGGGTGGTAAGGAGGATAGGCCATAACTCACCACGCGGGCCCAATGCGGATTGGTGGGTGTTAACGACTGCAAATTTTAATGCAGCCGGGACCAACGGCTTAACGTGCCTTCCGTTATTGTTATAGTGGCAACAGAAATACATCATCAATCTGTGAAAATTTCAACTGTCTAGCTATCACGGTTCATGAAATACAGCCTGGTGACAGACAGACAGACGGACAGTGGAGTGTTAGTAATAGGGTCCCGTTTTTACCCTTTGGGTTCGGAACCTTAGATATTGAGAGAACTAGAATTAAAGAGTAGAGCAGAAAAATAAAGGGACCTGCCCCCCTAGCATGACCAGCATAACACGATTTATATCGCGTGATATAGCGTTTTATCACGTTTAACTGTCAAAAAGACAAAGGAGTTTGACAGTTGAGTGTCGATAAAATGCTATATCACGCGATATAAATTGGTCATGCTAGGCAGGCTGGTATAAAGAGCAGTGGCAAAACACACGGAATTACTATTCTAGGTTTATTTCAGTTTCATTATTAACGGACTTGAGTGTAAACTCTGTTGAATTAGTTTAGATTACATTTGTTTGAAAGTAATAAATGAGTTCTGATATGTAGTTCGTATTGTTGTTGTTTTATGGATTTTATTGATACCTTCATGTCCGTTTTATTAGTATGTGTTCTAATCTATAATAATGCTTAATGTTATTATGAGAAGTAAGTTATTTTATGAATGTTAAAAAATCAAAAATAACTGCTTAGCTTAAGTCGCACACGAGCCAGTTCGAATTGAACAAGCAACGTCTATGATTTTTAAATGAAATGTTAATTATGTTAATGGCATTATTCGAGGTTGGTTTATTATTTGTAATTTAAATGAAGACCCTTAATTTAATGTTAATTACAATTCCATTAAAACGGAATGAGGCAACCACTCTGTACTTTTATGTTGATGCTTTAAATGAGTGGTTTTTCGTGCCTTGTATTTTTCTTAGTCCTTTTTTGAATAAGTCATAATATTTTTGTAATTAAAAGGTACAATGTTTGTTTTGCTTGGGTACCGTTCTTTAAAAAGAAAATCAGGACCTTATATAATTGGAAACATTAATAATGTCCTAAGATTTAAGAAAAAACTTTTAGTTTTATTTAAAACTTCACCTATGTACCTACTACATCTATAATGCTATTAGTTACATATAACTTAAATACATACTTTTACAAACAAATATTAAATTAATGAGCAAACCTCTACCCACACAAACTCTATGAATCCACTAAATTTTTAGCTGTGTTTACTACCCCACTATAGTGGTATTCCATTGCACATTTTAAGACCTTTTTTTTTTGTATGCCGTAGAAAAACGCATTTATGCGCTTCCCTTCCCGCTGGTGATCGGGAAGGGGGTATGTGGGACTCGCCAGGAGGGGGCCGGCCCCCTCCACGACTGCCTCCCGTGATCCCACCCAACCAGATGGTTCGATGGGATCTCGGGAGGAGGGAATACCCACAAAAAAACTACGGCACTTGCCCACTCGCCACCGGTTGGTCATACGGGGGGCCATGGGTGGTAATCGCCCACTTGACCCGGTGGCTCGCCCGGCTACCCGGGCCTCCTCGCGGTCGGGAGATGGCCGGGCAAGTTTGGCCATCTCCCCAAACGGCCGGGGACCGTGCAATGCAGGCGATGGGTCACCCCCCATCGCCCGCGTGGTCCCCGTCAGATCGCTATGAGGTGCGCGTAGCGCCTCCTCCTAACGCCCAGCCGCCTGCGTCGGAGCCGGCTCGCATGAGCCTCCTCTGCACATTTTAAGACCTGGGGGCTAATTGTCTAATTTAAAAATCTATCGCAATCTCGGAGGAGCTCGGTGGCGCAGTGGTTTAGCGCCTGGCCCAGCGATTGCGGAAGTTAAGCAATGTTCGCAAGGGTCGGTCATGGGATGGGTGACCATAAATGTATTATCTCGAGCTACTCCGTGCTTCGGAAGGCACGTTAAGCCGTTGGTCCCGGCTGTATTTGCAGTCGTTAACACCCACCAATCCGCATTGGGCCCGCGTGGTGGGTTATGGCCCGTCCTCCTTACCACCCATAAGGAAGGCCTGTGCCCCAGCAGTGGGGACATAAAAAAAAAAAAAATGGCTGATGGACATCGCAATCGCTTTCGTTTGACAGATGGATGTGACACATTTCTGTATTTCTTTGGTAAGTTTTTTTTTGTGCCAAAAAGAAGCTTCAATGTATTACATCCTGAAAGCGATTGCGATAGATTTTGAAATTGTGTAACCTTAGCCTTACAGGGAACTCGAGTGGCAGTGCTCTAAGCAATAACTGTAATGCCGGTTTGTAATTAAATTGTGGTCCTTTTAGCTAACGAGTTGATCCAGTTCGTTGTATGTTTGAGTAGGAAACGCGAATGGAAGTCCTGTCACGTATAGTTACCTATTACGGAAAAAAAATTGATTTATTTTTATTTATGATTTATTCAGAAAACCAACAGCTATATTAGGTACAGATTGAGTTATTACATATAAGTCTTAAATAAGCCAATTATAGGTTTCCATAGCTATAACAAATTCATATCATTATTACAAAATGGACGTTACAGATATCGTTACAAATACCAGAACATTATATTCTTGTAAGATTCAATTAATTGCATTGATATTGTGTTGCATTGATATTCACCTCAGAATACCGACGAAATCATCTAGACATGATCGTCCCTTCTCTATTCCATTCTGCGGTACCAAAGTCTCATTCCACAACCCCATATTCAGAATGTGTCGCGAACATAACACTCTGCTTAACCAGTTGGACGATGTGCCTGATATCTACGCTTCCTCGCTCAATAAGTTCAGAACTTCACTACGCAGGCTGGTATGATGGACTATATTCAATTTGTATTTTGTTCCTGTCTATATTAATTAGTTAATGGAATTTAATTGTATTCAATCTAATTATTTTTAATCTAATCTAATTTATTTAATTTTGTAATGTAATTTAATCTTAATCATTTCAATTTAATTATTATTCAACTTAATTTATTTTATGTAATTTAATTTAATTGCTGACTTGTCCGATTAATCATGTTGTTCACACATGTTGTTGGAGTTGCAGCCTACCTGCTTACTTTTTATAATGTTGTGATCTATATTTATGTATTTGCTGTAAATCTGTTTTGTGTGACAAATAAATAAATAAATAAATAAATAATGATTTGCTAAGCAACAATAAATGTTTTAATGTTATTTCAACTTCATAATTATGTTATTTTAATGTTATTTAAACTTTAACATTGTTATGAATTCATATACCTATACGTTAAGCCATGTATGTTCTTCGCTATTAAAGTTAGTTCCACTCATTTTGTGCTCATTATTTTTTGTTGGATATTAGATTAAAATTATAAACTAAAAAAAAATTGATGTAACAAGTCAATATTTTTTTCGCGCTACAAATAAAAACGCATTGTGTGTACTAAAAAGAACTTTAAATCCTTTTTAGGTTTATATGACAAGATACGTATAATAAAAGTGTCTTTTTAGGTGTAAAATATATTCGATTTTATAGCATCATTCACGATCCGTTTATGTGATGAAAGATCTTCAGCTAGGATTCGTATTCCATTCCATAAACATTTACTTCACTCCTGTGAACAGTTTTATTGCCTGACAAGACCGTAAATTTCAGGTGCCTTTTACTGTCTTACTTTAAAGTCTATAGTTTGTTGGATATCTAATCTCTGTATGTTAGGTATCATGTCAAAATATAAAAAATAGCTTAAAAAATAAAAAAACCGACTTCAAAAAACCTACCTCTAAAATGCATAAAATAATATTCGTAATATTTCTAAGTCTAGTCTAAGCCATGGTTAGTTTGTAACTAAATTATTGTAATTTGTTCAGTACTTTTCAAAGTAATCTTGAAAAAAGCACGAAAATAGTATGATATTGTATGAATTACCTCGATAAAAATAAGTCTATTGAAGTCGGGGGGGGGGGGGCTTTTAGAATAAAAAAAGGAATCTGTACTCCAGCCCCACCCGACTTCAATAGACGTATTTTTATCGAGGTAATTCACACAATATCATACAATTTTCGTGCTTTTTTCAAGATTACTTTGAAAAGTACTGAACAAATTACAATAATTTAGTTACAAACTAACCATGGCTTAGACTAGACTTAGAAAAAAGTACATACATAAACAAAAATATATAGGTACATATAAACATCCGACTCAAAAAAAATACTTATGCTCATAACTTTAGCCAGATTGAATGGAAGACTATTACGAGTGTGGAGTTAAAGGAAATAAATCATTTCCATCTTCGAATAATAACACCTTATTCTAAGTTCCATACAAGAATACTTTAGCTATAGAGATTGGATCAATGCTGGTAATTTTAATTAAGGCGATTCCCAAACCGACAGTGGCGCCCTCGGAGGTTTTTATTTAAAAAGTTGTTAATAGACAAGGATTTGAAACTTTTCTACAGTTTTGCTATTTACTTCTATCAGTGACTACGAGGGGATGTAATGATACTGTCTAAAATACCTACTAGTCTATGACCCCTAAAAATTCCACGAGAAGTTTTATTAAAATTGTGTAGGTATTAGAATTACAATATTAAATAAAATTCACCGCGGCGCCACTTTCGGCCAGGAAAGCGCCTTAATTGGTATTCATTTAAAAAGTTTAAAGTCCTTACCCGCTTCAACCTATGAATTGTGATCCAGAGCAGTTCAAAAGGCTGTACTGCAGCCGCCATCCGTCAGGCTTACGGAGTCAGTATGCCCGACGGATTTCCGACAGTGTCGGCTTAAACGTAGCTTGAACTTTGGAAACTTGCTAACTGAACGTGGTACTTAGGCCAATGTTTCACAGCACTATTTTGTAATCCGTTGCCAAGTTTTACTTGTCTGAATAATTTTCCTTTACATTTTGTTCTACTGACCAAAGTTATGTTGGCATCAAAGATTGAATTTTGCTTTTTTTATAGACGACTGACTAGCGACCGCCCCCGACTTCGTCTGCGTAGAAAGCTATCACTCGGGAACAATACTTTTCATCTAGATGAAAGGAACCCTTTGTCCTTCTCTGTACCCTTTGTCCTTCTCTGTAGGTACCCCTGAGAACGTGAATTGTGTATGCAACATTTCATGATGATCGGTTCAGTAGGTAGTTAAGACGTGAAGGCGTCACAAACAAATAAACAAACGGACTTTCGCATTATTAGTAAGGATATGATTTGATCTGTCTTCACCGAGTCGCTTCATCTTTCGACTCAACTTGCGTAAGACGCATGCAATTTCCCTTTCAACTTTCTGCCATATAAATTATTTAACGTAAAGAACGAATATAATGTCGCTTACATTATTTGTATGTAATTAACAGCGAACTAAAATCTATGGAATAAGCATTCTGCTCAAAAAATGGCACCACACGACAAGTACAACTAAGTGGATAGAGCTAAAAATGCTGGCATTTAATTATGCAGCACAAAGCGTCTGAACACTGGTTGCTTATTAGCGACCATAATCTGTATACTCATAAATGAATAAACTAATAGATTGTATACTATATTTGTATACTAATAGATACTTAAACGAAAAAATAAAATAAGTTTTTCTGCATCTTTTTACTGCCTCCTTTGCATCTATTACACCATTTTGACTATAAAGGACGTCATTTCCAATAAACTCTCTCTTTCTATTTTTTCTCTACAATACAAACTGCAATTTATTGAAAAGAACACTAACGTTAGTCACCGGGTGGCCCGACTAAAGCTGTCTTTTTTGTACTTTTTCGGCCCCGTGGTGCCATTTTTAACCGACTTCCAAAAAAGGAGGAGGTTCTATGTTCGTCTGTATATTTGTTTTTTTTTTTTTTTTTTTTTTGTGTATGTCCACCGATTACTCCAAAACGGTTGGACCGATTGAAATGATTCAAACGTTATTACATTAGGTACACTCCCAAGTTGGTCCCATTTTTTAAAATTTGGAAATCGGTTCAGTACTTTTCAAGTAATTTTGAAAAAAAGCACGAAAATAGTATGATTTTGTGTGAATTACCTCGATGATTGGTCGTATTACTTCTTTGTTTATGAACTGAATAAGATAATTTTTTTTTTGTTGGAAGAGGGATATCTTAAGTGTAGTTTTTTAACCGACTTAAAAAAGGAGGTTCTCAGTTTGACCCGTATTTAAGTATGTTTCTCCGCGATTATCTTACGTTTGGCTGAGCCGATTTTTCTACATATATAATATACCTTACCTACAAGGTACTTACACTAAAAATAAAAAATTGTTTAAAAAAAACAAAAAACCGACTTCAAAACCCTACCCCTAAAAAGCAAGAAATAATATTCGTAATAATAAAAATACATCTATTGAAGTCGGGTGGGGCTTTTAGAATAAAAGAAAAGGAATTTGTACTCCAGCCCCACCCGACTTCAATAGACGTATTTTTATTATTACGAATATTATTTCTTGCTTTTTAGAAGTAGGTTTTTGAAGTCGGTTTTTTGTTTTTTTTTAAACAATTTTTTATTTAAGCAATATTTGTTTGCAATTTACACTTCCATAGATTTTAGTTCGCTGGTAATTAACAAGCCTACGACACACAAAGTTTTAAAGTATTTTATTTTTATAACAGGATATTACAAAAAAACTCGCAATGCCGATTATGATAGGGACCATCAAACTGAACAACTTTTTACTGTGGGACCAACTCTGATATCGCGAAAAAAAACAACTGTCCCGCGATTTCAGAGTTGGTCCCACAGTTAAAAGTTGGTCAGTTTGATGGTTCCTATCTACCATATTCGGCATGCGGATTGTTTTCCAGCGAGTGCGTAGAAAATTGGCCATTTAAGGCGCGGTGGTAGATAGATAGATAAGTAGTTTATTTGCCAAAACACACACATTCATACAAATAAAAATGCATACATTAAGTTGAAGACTAAAAATAAAAAAAGACAAACAAAATTGACATTTAGGTACACATAACATAACAAAAGAGAATCAGAAGAAGGCATGCGTGTGTGTGCAGCAGCAAGAAGGGTCTTGGCTCGGTGTCAGTAAAACACCGATTTTCAGCCGTCACCCGGATGAAACGCGGGTACCAGCAACTGAGCTAAGTCGGGAACAAGTGTGTGCGTGGTAGTGAAACTAGCGCCGCCACTACATTTATTTTTATCACTCTTAAAGCAAGTCAATATTTAAAAAAAGCTAAATTGTCTCTAATATTTTTTTCTCACAATCTTTAATTTTAAGTTTTGCCTGCAATTGTAATTATTGTATTGAAAAAAACTTTAAAAAATAAACAGTTTAAATTTTTAATTTTTTTTTTATATTTTTTGAATAAATGTAAGTTTTAAAATCCATAATTGCCAAAAGTGGCCACTTTGAGCTAAAATGGATTTTAAAACTTACAGCAAGAATGATAACTGTTGATGAGTTATTCAAAAAATATTAGAGACAATATAAGAAATTATTACATGAGCTTTTTTTTAATAATGACTTGGTTTACGAGTAATTATAGTACATTATGAGACAAGGTAGCTTAGGTTGCTCATTGCACACAAGGCTGTGGGTTGCAGCCCGAGCCGCAGGCGAAGGCGTAACTCAGCCGAGTGTGCAATAAGCAAGAGCTCACAAGTTTCATACGACGTTTTTCAACACATTTGCGAGGAAAAAACAAAGTAATATATCACAAAGCAACAAATATGGCAAAAACAAAATATGATAATTATGGGAAAAGGCGCGTGTTTTTTTTGTATTTTTTTCACAGGCTAACGCAAGAATTTTTTGCGAACAAAGGGGTGAGGGGCATACAACCTACTACTAATACCTCAAAATTATAATTTTAAGTGACAAAATGCAAATATTTTAATATTTTATAATAAAATATTGTGAATTATGAATAATTATATATTTATTTGACTTAATTAAGGACCCACACATTTATTTATTCCAAAAATGTATATGAATTTTCAGCAGCATAAAACCTCTTTGTTGTCAAAAAAAATAACTGTATTACCCGGCTAAATTGGGAATGCCCTGTTTACTCGCATAGAACTTGCAGTAAGGTACTTATTTAACTTTATAGGGTTAATTCTATTACGAACTAGTGTTTTATATATTATTGCACGCGTTTGTTATAGCTCGGTTTATGGCCCTAAAAGCGGTGTATTAGGGCTCACTTTACGAGCAAGTGTGTTAAAAAAATAAATGTAGTGGCGGCGCTAGTTTCACTACCTACAGTGCCTTAAATCGATAAAATCTAATGCTTGGTAGATTAGGTACCAAAATATCGATGTTGATAAAATCTCCAATGTAGAGGCTTCAAATGGGAGTCGAGCGGCTGGCATGATGTATGATAACATTGATAACCATTCTGCAAAAAACAAAACAACTACAAAATAAATGTCATTATCTTTATTGAATTTTTAGAGTTTAGGCAATCACAATGCTATTTTTATATTAAGATAAGTAATATCGACACCCGATTAGAATGACATTGTAACTCATTTTTGTCAAGTTTACAGGGCGGCCATTTTAAATATTTTTCAACACATTTTTGAAGATTTACCCTAGATAGTGCCAATCAAAGATATTAGAATTTTTAATTCTAATATCATTGGTGCCAATACAAATTGTCTAATTGTGTGTTGATTTTTACTAAAGGCGGTATGCTTTTTTTCATGATATATTATGTTAAATTACAGTAAGTACAATAGTTTTTCAGACATTTCAGTCACATACAATGCATATTTTTTTACTTTGGGATATAAAACAATTGTATCTTTCGACTGTGGCGGCATCTTTAGCTGATTTTGCGCATCTGTGGAACCGATTCCCGGTATAACCACAGACAAAGCGATAACCGAATGCCGGTATGGTCACAGACAGGGGTCATAACTTTCTTATTCGATTATTTCTTAATCATTAGAATTTTGCTCAATTTCTATTATAATAATACTATTCTTTATGTATTCTTTCCTTATCTTAATATTTTTGCAGAATTAGTATATTGAAACGCAAATAAAACACATTTAAAATGGGGTTGTCGTAACTATTTTATCTGATTTAAAGAAACAAAACAATAGTTCAATCGCATATTTTGTTTTATTTACACCTTAATATATTTGTGATCACATACAATTCAAATACAACCATGGGGGTTATTCACGATTGTCGGAAACCAACTTTCCGAATCGAATCGGAAAGTCTATAGTCTTCGATCTTATTTTCTACCTTATGCTACCAAACTTTGTAAATGCATTGCGCTTTCGTGTCGGAAAGTGAATCGAATGTCAGTCAAATGTATTTGTGAATAGCTATATTTTTGTAATATCTGAGGATACGAATTCGAATCGAATGCTTTCGGGTAGATTTCCGACAATCGTGAATAACCCTACTGGTGTCCATTATATTTTTTTGCATAAAACAAGTTTTGCAAACGTTAGGTGACAGTTGAAGTTTTTCACAGACCTCTAACTTCGTTCTTTCATAATGAACCCGTTGAAGCCAATGCATCACTAGTTATTTCGTTTCTTCCCGAACATTTTACAATACGTTAGAAAAGGATAAAACGTCTATGGTGCTTGCATTTACAACAAAAACGAGCGCCCTTATCTTGCCCGATTCCCAGTATAGGCCACAGATACGATTGTTTTACGTCATACCGGGATCAGCTAGGCGATTGCGTAAAGTCAATCGTATTCATTTGACAGTTCATATTGTATCATATTAAATGTCATCCCATACAAATTGCAGCCGATGGAATACGATATGAACTGTCAAATGAATACGATTACCTTACGCAATTCCACCCCAGGTGCTGCCCTGCCACATACGAGAGGATAAACAAGTTACAATGTAATAAGTTACAATTCAAGATATTAATATTGATGTAACATCGAAGTTTCGCTTGACTCGCTTGCAATGCATTTCTATAATAGAATTTGCACATTTTTAATGAATATCGTGGAAAACTGCAGTTAAAAAATAATAATTAAAGAGATTTTTCTGATTTTAAGCCATAATAATAATTTAAAAATAAACAATAACAAATATTTCATTTTTTAAAGAAGAACATTCTAAGTCAATTTGCAATGCTATTTTCACTATTAAATATCAAAGTCAGATTCACAATCCATTTTAATTAAAAATACTATAATTTTATGCCTGAATCTTCTAAATTTTCGCACTTACAAAGCAATTTAAAAAAAGCACTTATAATTGTCGTAGAAATAAGTTTCCTGGACCAAAAAAAAATTTTTTTTTTTACTGGTACCAAATATGGAATAGTTGGATATCATTGTAACTATAAGTTACAATGTTATTCTAATCGGGTGTCGATATTAGAACAAATAATAGAAAAAATCGACTCACCCGTAGCACCTCAGACGGGACTCGAACCCGCACCCTTGGGATTCTTATAAAATTAGCGAAAAAAAGGAATTTTCTCTCCGTTCCGTCAGTTCTATTAGCACGGAATAAATAAAGTAGTAGAACTTTATAGGTGGGGGAATAATTTTACTTATAAAAAGCTGTACCTACCTATATTTTTTTTTCTTAATTAATAACCTTCTAAATATTACATTAAAAAATATTTCACCGCACAACGTCAAGTACCTAAACAGCAACGATTTCACACAGTAGGTGATTTATTGATTTATTGGTCCCAAACAATATTGGTAGATAGTAGATTATAGTAGGTACAGTTAAGGTGGTACTCTGAGCAAAAGTGGCGCCGCGGTGAATTATATTTAATATTATAATTCTAATACACAATTTTAAAAATGTTTATCGTGGAGATTTTAGGGCCCATGGTTTAGTATTTTTAGAAGGTATCACTACATGCCCTCGTAGTCATCAGTAGAAGTAGATAGCAAATGTGTCAATAACGGCCACTTTTAGCAGTTTTGCTATCTACTTCTAGCAGTGACTACGAAGGAATGAACTAAAATCTCCACAATAAACATTATTAAAATAATTTTCTATTAATAACTTATTATTTAAACAAAACAAAGAGTATGATGCATACAGAGGTAGAAAAGGGGAGGATTTATGTATTCCACAACAAAGGCTTAGAGTGTTTTCAAGGAATGCCTACTGTATGGCCATTCGGGTATACAATAAAATACCTAATGAAATTAAAATATTGACTTTAACTAAATTCAGGACACAATTGTTTAAATTTTTAATTAACAAATTATATTATTCTATCAATGACTTCTTAAACGATAAAATGGTGTCGAATAAATTTTAATGGAGACTGACATTTTGATAACATAATTATTTGTAAATTGTATATTTTTTTTATAATGATGATTGAATAATTTATTATACTTAATGCTTTTAAAATAATTAATCTGTTTAAATCTAAACAAGTAATATTTTTTTCTGACAGTTAGGTAATTACTAATAATTTTTTTTTGTAAACATTTGCACGTTGACATTAACAACAAAATATGCTGGTGACTTATATATGTAACAACTAATGTAACCATATTTTTGCAAATAAATTGATTGATTGATTGATTGATTGATTGATTGATTGATTAAATAAAAACCTCTGAGGGCGCCACTTTCGGTCATACAACCGCCTTAAGTGATTGACAGGAACATGATAACTAAAACTTTTCTCGATAGAAAAAAAACGTGAAGTGACTCAATTTTGTAGCTTTTCAATATCGTTAGAGTATATTATTCTGTGATACTGTACCAAGTCACAGAATATATACTCTAAACCAAGTGCCAACCATAAATAAATGTCTATTATCTTGAAACTATAATAAAAAAGCCTTAGCTAGCTCTCTATAGATCAAATAAATACGATATTTTTCACCGAGCAAGCGCGAAACGTCTCTGTTTCAGCTTGAGCAAAAATGCTTAAGGGGCCATAATAGGAAAACATGGTTTGCGCGGGCCATATTTTTATATAGAAAACGTAAAGTTGTAGCCACAAAAAAAACATACGACAAGCTAAAGAGATTATCTAGTACCTACAATTATTAAATTGCGTATAAACCTCACAGATGATTGTAAAAAAAATCAGAATATCATCAAAAGCGCTTGTCGCGGGCCATATTTTTGGCGTAAATAATAGCGGAAACTTATTGAATTCTACATCAAAATACACTTTAACGTACTGAGCAGTTGCTCCAATAACTTTTTTTTAAGAAAGATAATTGTGCTAAATATTATGATGAAAAAACAACGAAAAACATCGAAAAAGTGAAGAAGTGAGGTTATTTTCCATACTCTTTACACATAAAGAAAAAGACAGAGACAAGTGATTTCGCGTAACGAAGCCTTAACGCTTTCATATTTTGTGAACAGAGGGCCTAGCCAAAGTAACATTGGCAAATCTTCGTTATCGCTTCGCTTTCGAAACATGTATGGGATTGACATAAGGTTTCGTTAACAATCGAATTTTAAAACGTCAAATCCATACAAGTTTCGAAGCGAAGCGATAACGAAAATTTGCAAATGTTACTTTGGCTAGGGGGGCAGGTTCGATTTTTGACAACATTTCAAAATGTTTGTCCAGTGTTTTTATTTGTTATCTAGAAATTACTGATGAAAACAAGATACACGTATTTTTTCTTTTCCAAAATTATTATTTTAAGTCATCATAATATTCATTTGAAAACTTATTCATTCTAAAAGTGCGTAAGTGCCGTATAAAAGATTTCTCGCGGACAATCCTTAAAAAAATACACTTTGACGTCAACCTGTCAACCTAATCTATGGACGCTAATGACGTTTGTTTGTTTATCTTTTGCTCGAGGTTGTTTTTCTTTTATTGTCTTATTTTTAACAATAATATTCGTAAATTAGATTCCATAATCTCATGTGTTTTTTTTAATGATTTTCGATTTAAGTTACCTTGTAAAAAATGAAAACATGTCAATTATATTATAGGGTTTTTTGTCAATTCAGTTTTTGAAATTTTTCAACGGAGATTATGTTGAAGCGAGATCTCAGCCACTGAGCCATTGAGCCACAGAGTCACTAGTCAATAATTTCGATAATTTCGACTAGCAAAATGTTTTTCAGCGTTGTACGTCCCCTTAATGGCCAAATGAGTTTCTCAATTTGGTTCTAACGTCCAACTTTTTAATTGCTCTTCAAAAACTGAAAGTGGTTCCTCTAATTCTAATTAGAAACTGGGGTAAAATAAAATAAATTTTTCATCAAAACCTTGAAATTATGAAACAATTACGGTAAATAATAAATGACGGTAAATTTAATTTTACTTAATCTTGTTGGTTGAGATATCCTACCAATATTTTATATACAACCTCACAAACAAACTTTCATATTTATATATGAAATATTTATATTGACCGAAACGTTATTTCACCGATTTTTTATAACACCTTGCGCTGTTTTATCCCTTACAAAGTGCTTATACTATGATCTCAGCCTAAACAAGGGTAAACAGCTTATTCTGCAAAAAAAGAATGACATTATCAATCAGCAGTTAAACTGAAGTTTCCGAAAAAGGTTTTACGACCGATAAAACTGGATTGTGGCTCTTCAAATTACACGCCGCTTGACTTTATATGCTAAACGACGTCTTATCTTTAGCTGTTCGGTGAAGAACGTAAAATCGAACTGAAATCATAAAGAATTTCAGATGAAATCAATCCTAAACGATTGGCATTGGAATTGTAAAGTTTAGTGTCTAGACACACACACACATACTTGTGTCTACACACACACACATACACACGCACACACAGTAGGCTCCGGCTTAGGTAGTGGATAACTATTACATTATGTGGATAACCAGGTGCTCAGTTTCAATCTCCCTGGGTCCAGAAGGAAAGGCAGGCAAACAGAAGATGGCTGTCCGTTTGTATAAATGTCCGTTTGTCCAGCCATAATTGTTATGATTATAATCATAATTATTACGACTCGACTCGACTCGACTAACATCTCTCAGGACGACACTTTATTCGAAAGTCAGACCACACCATCATGTCACTCTCTCTTGCACAATTATTAGTACCAACTAATAATTGCGCAATAGAGAGAGGTCTAGGCGCACTATGAAGAAGTTAGGCAGCCAATGATCGGCGGAAACGTTTTTTACTATAACAAGAAATAGGTAATTTTCTGCAGATGTGTTGCACAGATCATTTAACAGAATACTAAAGTATGTAGTTGCCAGCGTTGCCAGCAATGCAGGCCTAGGCTGAACGTCAGTCACGTATCTTCGGCATAGTGGTGTCTCATAGTGACACATACGTCATAATGGGCAAATATTGTGAACTATAAATTTATTGCGATTGGAGTTGATAATATCGTCCCAACCATATTAAAGGCACTCACGATTTCAAGAGTATGGTTTTTGACAACATTTAAATTAAACTTGGATTGATATTTGCGTTGGATTGGAATGAGTCCTTTTCAAAATAAAACTAAAAACAAATACCTATTATAAACTAAAACCTAGATATTTAAAGCTGAAACGAAACAAAACTACTACTTAAATCTAAATCAAACTAAAAACAGGATATTATAAACTAAAACTAAGACTATCTATCTACAACAACAAAAATAAATCTATATTTAACAATAATATAAAGCAAATGATGGTGGTATAAATGGTATGCAATTTGCGTTTGATATTAAGTGTATTTATTAACTAGATTAGCAACATCTTAAACACTAACTTACCCTAAATTGTTTCCTTTTTAACGTTACCAGTGTAATTTATCTTAAAAATTCTAATCAATTAGTGCAAATGGAAGGTTGCTGGTACTTATGACACTGGTTTTCCCAGTATAACGTACCAGCTGTAATATTTTCTGTAATTAGAATAAGTAGGATAAATAAAACTGTACTACAATTTTTGTAAAAAGGTGAAATAAAGATTATTATTATTATTATTAAAAAAAAATACAAAAAGCTGTAAGCTCGATAGATGGCGTTGATAAAAATGTATGTCTTAATTGTATTTTAAAAAAATGTATTTCATTGGTCATCTTGCATTGTCTTGAACTCGAGCACAACCAATCACAGGCCGCATCGTCATTCACCCATCTTTCTCTCTCCACTGACTGTTCACAACCTTCTTAGAATTATTAAAAATGTTACTAAGAATGTCCAGTAAATCATAGAGTTACTGAAGCTAGTTTTATAGTATTATTATTATTTATTATTATTAAAACACAAATTACTACAATGTTTTCTTACATTTAATAACAGTGCCATATAATTAGGTTTTACTAACCAAGTAAGATTGTTATTCCAAATAAAAATATTATTTAAGATGACGTTCAAACACAATAATCCGGAATTTCATAATTTTCCTAGTAAGATTATAAAATAACCGATTTGTACAATGTTTCTGCGACACATCCTTAAAAAGCATCTTTCTCCCTTATGGCGTTCTTTCATCGCCCAAAGCTATAAAAGAGCTTTAAAACAGCTGACCGAGCAATAATCGAGCTGTTAAGGTGCCCTGGGATACAACAACGCTGCAATTTACAAGACGACGACACTTTAAACAAGGTTCGCATTTTAATATAAGTCTCTGCTAATCTCGTTTAAAAGACTCCATAAACTTTCTTACTTTTAAACATACACAATCTATATTTAAAAATAATGAATCCCTATTTCCCTTGGTCAAGCGGCTTGTTAATATACCTTTAGGTATATTAACTTTATGAAATAAACTAAGATAGGACAACGTCTGTCGGGTCAGCTAGTAATATATAAAAAACGTACATGTCTGGATCGCAATATCTGATTTAAAATTTATTAGATCTTTAATTCCAAAACTCTCGATTTCTCACTGACAGTGATTTGAGAATATCAAATTTTAAACATTGGGTTGTTTGTTTCCTGTAATGGATAAGCTTGACATAATTACTTTTATCGCCGACCAAATAAATATAATTCAGCGAAGTTATCATTATCAGTCGGCCAGGCGTATATAATATTTTATATTATCTTCTATTTCGGAATCACCAGACACCGCCTAATATTCTTTGCACCAAACTTGAAATACTCTAAATTAAGGCCTTAACATGCGTCAATCCGAGCGGGTCGATACGTGATGGAGTGAAATCGAACGTAACTCTACTCACTTTGGGTTCAAATCAGTGCGCGTTCCATCGCGGCGGTTGCGTTGAGAACTAGCACCGAATTCTCAATTTTTACATGTTTTTATTACTTTTCCTCGCTTTCAAGTTAGTTTTAAAAAAATCAGTTCAATTAAGATTGAAGGTATTAACATCGCCGATTTTCTGTTCCCGAGAAATTTTGCAAATAAGACCAGAAACAGGGTCCACGGAATATTTTTTTACATCATTTTTATAAATGCTTTCAAATAAATCTATTGTGTATTATTTCAAGTATATCTATTATTGTATTATTTCAAAATATAATGATGATTATTGTAATCTTGACATGGTTGATTCAGAAGTGGATATTTTCAGTAACTCTTTACCTTAAACGATTAATATGTGCAAACCTTAATACACAAAACGACTAATGTGTACCTACTACTGAAGTGTAAATTAGTAACTTAGTACTGTTTTGTTTTTCGTTAAGTATTATAACTTGTCCGAATAATCATCCTTATCGGCACTATAGGTCTGTTATAGCTAGTAATCTAGATATAAGTGCTTTTGTTTGAATGACTGTTTGTTGCCAAAAAAAGAATAAAGAATTATATATTTTTTCCATGATAGCTTCACGCGCGTAATCTTTCAATAATTTGAATTGAATATTGGGATTTGACACACCTTAAGGCCTTAACTCTAACATCTCACTCCGAGCATGATTCGACAAACCCAAATTCTCGTTTAGCGAGGATTTTCCTCACGACAAATGGTTCGTTGACCGACCGAGTTCGAATGCGTCGCCCGTCGCGTTTGAGAAAATCGCGTTTTACTCTCGAATATACAGACCCTTTCACACTCGCTCGACTCACAGGTGCACGACCGACTAATTTGGACACAACACCTCCATTTACAGGAGAGAAGTCTCACATTTGAAATTTTGTCGTAGTTTCGTTATATTATTTTAAGGCGGTTGTATGACCGAAAGTGGCGCCCTCGAGGTTTTTATTTAATAAGTTATTAATAGAAAAAGATTTTAATAATGTTTATCGTGGAGATTTTAGGGCCCATGGTCTAATATTTTTAGAAGGTATCACTTCATGCCCTCGTAGTCATTCGTAGAAGTAGATAGCAAATGTGTCAAAAACGGCCACTTTTAGCAGTTTTGCTATCTACTTCTAGCAGTGACTACGAGGGAATGTAACGATACCGTCTAAAAATACTAGACTGTGGGCCTTAAAATCTCCACGATAAACATTTTTAAAATTGTGTATTAGAATTATAATATTAAATATAATTCACCGCGGCGCCACTTTCGCTCAGGGTACCACCTTAAGAGAAATATTTTTTTTTTCTTTATTTATTTTGGGGCCTTTACCCATATGTATGGAATTACTGTTGACATTTTTTAATTAAACCACTTAATTTTTATTGCTGCATCTGATATTCAAATGTAATTCGTTGAACAGTAATTCCCTTTCTGCCCGGTTCTTGGCACAATCCAACAGTATGTGCTGTACGTCTTCTACCTTATTACATTCACTTCAGTTAGGAGAATCGGCCTTTTTCATTGAGTAGGCAAACTTTTTGAACTGGATAGTTGATTATTTTAAGGAAAATAAATTTTTATTTTATTATTATTGAAGAGGATGATAATCGAAGAGACTTTTTCACTTTTAAGGAGATAAACTTCCAGGAGTTAATTTTATCGCCAAGCGGAGAAAACAGAACAGTAAAAACACAATTCATTATTATTTCGCAGAACTGATTAAAAATCTTTCCGAGTAAAAGTTGTTGTTTTCGATTGTGCAATGTTTTACAGGTTAAAATAATAAATTTAACTCTGGTAGATAGTTTATCTATTACTTTAATAAATACGTAAATTTTTGGTTCCCTTTATTCATAGAATCTCAAGCACATGATTAGGCACGTACTTAGGATTTTCCTAATTGTGTGAACTTTGGTCGTTAAAAATATAACTGTTTTTTCTGTCAATGTAATGATTATTTAATATTGGTTCCATGACTTAGATCCGTTTATGATTGTACCAACTTATCTCTGACGTGGATACCTTGACCCTAAAAATATTAAAGAATAATATTTACAATAATTGGGACTTAATTGATAACACGCAAGTTTCTTATTGTTGTAGGAATGTAGTATGGATGTAATAGAGGCAAATGAAAATTAAAGGCATTTTTTTTATATAACGCATGGAGACTAAAATAATGTTTTATCAGACGGTGACGTCTGCGTTGATCTTTAAGGTCAACGGGGAATATAATATTACCGTTGGTACTACACTTAAGAGTCAGTTTCAACGTAAAATTTTACTCAGACAACATGTCTAGTAAACTAACTTTGTGTATCGTCGTGGTGCTTGTAGTTTCGCAAATATCTGAAAGCTCGTTAGAAGAATTCTTCAAAGAGCAGACGTTGAAAGTCAATACGTTCTTCAAAGATCAATTCAGTCAAGTTGAAAAAACAGTCAATTCCAGTTATATAGAAGCAGTTCAGATTCAAAATAAAGTCAGTGATTACATAGAAGAACAAAAAAAGAAGATATCGAATGACGTCGACGATTATGTTGAAAGAGTAAAAGAAAATAGTCAGAATTTTGTGGACACGCACTCTTTCATGCCAACAGAAGATCCAGCTTCAATATTGGAAAAGCATGATATGATATTGTCCGTTCCTGCACTCATAAAGCGTAATGGTTATGACTGTGAAACACACACGGTATTATCTGATGGTTTCTTATTGAATATTCATAGAATACCTCGCCCTAAAAACGGTGGTCAGATTTCAAAAGAAACAATTCTTCTTCAACATGGCTTGTTTGCCAGTTCTGCTGATTGGATTCTAAACGGACCTCAAAAGTCTCTTGCCTATGTTCTGGCTGATGCTGGTTACGATGTTTGGATGACGAATATAAGAGGCAATAAATATTCTCGAGAACATTCCCGTTATAAAGAAAAAACAAAAGAGTACTGGAATTTCTCGTGGCATGAAGTAGCTGCGCACGACGTTCCAGCAGTGATTGACTATATACATAAAGTAAAAGGGGAGAATACTCAAATTGCATACATAGGACATTCTATGGGTACTACAATACTTTTCACGATGTTGTCCATTCGGCCGGAGTATAATAACAAGCTTGTCGGAGGTATAGCTTTGGCTCCTGAGGTCTTCATTTCCAACATGCAATCACCACTAAAATCGTTGGCCAGTATAGCAAGCAGCGTTGCTCACACACATATGCTCACCGGTACATACGAATTCGTGCCAAAAGATTCATTTTTCGGTCGAATGCACCAAATGTGTGAGGTGGAACATACGAATCCAGGTATGTGCAACAACATAATATTTTACCTCTGCGGAGAGGATCAGGATCAATTGAACATAACTCTTCAAAACACATTTCTATCCAACTTGGGAACTGGGACGTCTTGGAAGACCTTAGTCCACATGTCACAGATGATATTGTCCGGAAAATTCCAGCAATTTGACTACGGTTACGAATTTCGCAATCTAAAGGTATACGGTACTCTTTCACCTCCAGAATATGATTTAAGTAAAGCCACTCTAAATGTGACTTTATTTTGGGCGCAAAATGACTTGTTATCCAATGAGAAGGACGTGAGGAAGCTGCATGATGTGTTGCCACAGACAACTCAAATGCATTTGGTGCCACACCCGAAGTTCAACCATGTTGATTACCTGTGGGCTAAAGACGCTCCTCGATTGATCAATAATAAAGTGCTACAAGTACTTCAAGAAACTTTCCCGACTAAATTAAGACTAAACACTTACACATTAAACACTAGATTAAGTTTTAAGATAGGTAGTTATTAAGGGTTATTATCTTTGTTATTGAAAGTATTACCTTCCTATCTATATTTCTTTCCTTTTGATTTAGAATGCTCGTTATCGAACTCAGGAGTGTAATTATGCTTAAGTATCAAAATTATGATAAGATGTTTTATTAGCATCTTAATCGGCGTTTTCGGAATGATCTTACCTTAATTATTTTTATGATATGATAAAAAAATAATATACTTAGATAAATTAACTTATCTGATGCGTGTTTCAATAGATAAAATTGTACCTACTGCTTACACAATAACAAAATCTAGAAAACAACATAATTCGTATCGCCCACCCGTGTAACACGCAGGGGTCCCGGGTCTGATTCCCAGGGGGGCACAATTTTTACTTGGTTTGGTTGATGGTAGGGCTTATTTGCTAGCTAGCCTGGATAGCCTGGCTAGCTACCACCATCTTACCTAAGTCTGACGCCATATCAACAATTTAAAAATTGTTGTGTTCCGGCAGTTAGAGGTAAGATAGCCAGTTCCTCAGTGATGAGGATTCCGGGTGTAGTGCGCTTCCACCTTCGGCCTTATCGCCACTTAACATCAAGTTGTGGATAAAAAAATAGTACCTATAAGCTTAATTTTAATTCAATCCGTCCAAGTATTGTTATGTAATAGCAAATAAAAATAATGACCTTTTATTATATTTTACTTTGTTTTTCTTTCACTGAACAGTTTAATATTCCCGGGAACAATGAAGATTAGTATTCCCACAATGGTAAGAAAAATAATTGACCTACGCAAACAAAACAGAAAGAGAAAAGAACAGAGATAAGCAAAACGAGAGCTTGTGGTTAAAAATAAGAACAAACAAAGGAAAATCTGAGTTCGTTGTCGGAGAAAAACGTATAGATATTTTCTGAAATATTTCTTGGTTTAAAAGGGTTATGATTATGTTTATGTGAAGAAATATAGGCGCAATATGAGACTATGCATGCGGTCTCTTTTAAGCACCTTGGTTATGCTGGGGTGATTGCTGAACCATATATTGTGTAAATATAGGTATTGATTGACTAAGGAAAATTATTGATTGACTAAGGAAAATAACGTGGTACTTAACAGCGTTAAGTCTAGTTTGTCCTCAGTATTACAGAGTAAATTAGACCACGTAAAACTACTGTAAAACCACAATATAATAATTGTACTAAAAATAAACTATTAGGCTCCCTTGGGAAGGCATATGTGCAGAGTCATGGACGTCGAGTAGCTGATAAGTACAATTATGATAATAATCAGTTATTAAGTAAGTATCTATAGTATTAAGGTGCTGGCACATTTGTCTGATATTACGCGTTAACACGGCCGTCAGATGACTTAGGCGGCGACTTACCATGTCAAATTCTCATCAAAAGGTGAGTTTCCACCTTTAAAAAAATTTGGTGGTTAATTCAGCCATTGGCTAGAAAAGCCTGGGTGAGAGTACTACTCCAGAATATAGAGGTGGTTAGCTCAACCAGTTTATATGGAAATGTTATCTTACCTATTATGACGATATAAAAAAATAAGATTTTGAAGTTTTTTTACAATCATTTTGGTTTACGAAAAAGTTGCAATGATTTTTAATTAAAAAGCAACAGCAATAAATCTGTGAAAATTTCAACATCTAGCTATCACGGTTCATGAGATACATCTGACAGACAGACAGGCAGACAGACAGACGGACAGCGGAGTCTTAGTTATAAAGAGGGTAAATTTAAGGAAAATTAATGGAAAAAGCAAGCAGAGTTTTTTTTAACGACAAAAAAGCCTATGCCATTTACTTTTATTAAAATTAAACAATTTGTTTTCTTTCCAATGAAGGTACCTATAAAACAAACATTAGTTACAGACAATCTCTTTCTGTTTAATCGTCCATTATAAAATTGATCCAGACATAACAGATGACAATAATTATTGCATTCATGGATTATCAAGAAATATTGTGTTTGACGTATTGTTTACTTGTAAGACATGTTAATGTACCCATTCAAGGACATTGTCTGTCACAAAAGATCCGGGTAAATTAATATAACCAACTGATATTAAAAATCATAATAATAAAAAAATATAAGTTAAACCCATACTGAAAGATCTTCTCACAAGTTTGTTTGTCTTGACCCATAAACCGCTGTCACGGAAGTTTTGTCATTCATCAATCAATAATACAACACTATTATTAAAATCGACCACACATCGATGAGCGAGCGTGAGCGAAGCGTCTCCGCTTCAGCTTGGGCAAAAATTATTTCGGTCTATCCGCCGGATGTCTGTCTGTTTGTTCTCCTCTACAGTACCCTTAGCACGAACAGCTATCGAAAAAAATAACGCGCGTAAAATCATTCGATAGATAAATTTTGTGTGTGAAATTTGTACAGCGCCATCTATCGCCGATAAGCGAAATTAAATTTTCCATAGAGAATTGTCTATCGAGTAATTTTACGCGCGTTTTTTTTCTCGATAGCTGTTCGTGCTAAGGGTACAGGTCACATTTCTCAACCGATTTCTCGTTTTTCAGCAGGTTCGATAATTATACTTTTATTATAAATTTTAATCGAACCAGTTTTTTGAATTTTAAAAAATGGCGGAGATATATAAAAAAAAATATTACAGCCATTTCGAAAAATAATCAAAAATGTAACAAAACTTTTTCATTAGAGCGGTGCAAAGCAATTTTTTTATTTTTAGAAGACTCAAAAGTTCATATACTTACCCTTACTTTAGTTCATATACTTACTTACTTACTTAGTTCAAAATCTATTAAAAAATTTCTGGCCAATATTCGAAATTGAAAACAGCGTATATAGGCCAGTAAAATCTTACAAACAAATGTCCTAAAAACGCAAAACGCGATGTAAAGCTGCATTTTTGGTATGTTAATTTGACCCCTTAGAATAAGAATATTTATTTCGCTAGAATGTGGTACATTGAAGCTGACATGTCATTAGGTATAGAGTGCGATACACATTCACCCAGGCAGGGCATGCAAAAATCAATCATAGAGGTGGGTTAAACTATGTTTTGCAAGCAAAAAAAAGTTGTGCGTGATACGTGAAAATCTGCAAAACTTTTCAGTTTTTCCAGTTTATTAAAAAAACTATGGGCTTATGACATTAGTTGCCATTATTATTTTGAAAGTATATTAAATTTGAAAGAATTTGAGCCTACCTACAGCTTCGTATGTCTATTAGTTTTTGAGATATGATGCTTGAAAAATTTACACTTACCGGCATATCTAACCGCCCACACAGTTATTTTCATACAAACATGCTCACTCCACAGGCTCATAAATAAAAAATGTTGTGCATTTCTGCAATGATTTGTATATGTTAATAGATTAGTCAGGTGCTCATTTTTCGAATTAGAATGTCAAATAAGTATTGACACCTCTCAATTTCGCTAAAACAACGCATCACAACTTTTTTTTGCTTGCAAAACATAGTTTTTCACACCTCTTAAGGGGTCCAAATAACATACCAAAAATGCAGCATTACATCGCTTTTTGCGTTTTTAATGTAGAATTTTACTGGCCTAATATTATTTAATTTCAAACAATATACAATTACAGATCACGGTATCACCTAGTGATAATAATAATAACAACAATACTTATCTACATTCGATATTTAAACCTGATGTCTGATAAAGCCAAATAATAAGTCAGCCCCCCTAGTATAATTTCGGTGGTCATGCTAGGGGGGCAGCATGAGGTCCACGATTACACTACCACGTGATAAATAATTTCTTAGGGTGCTTCTACAGGGTGCTTGTAGCTTGCGCTCGAGGAGGCGCGGGTTACTTGCGCGGGGGTACAATGCTATGGAGCTGCTGGACCTAACTAACCTACCTAACCCGCGACTTGCGCGGACTACTTGCACCGTGTAGAATGTAGAAGCACCCTTATAACCTATAATGAGAGGTTTTCAAATTGACATTAAAAAAAAAGAAAAGTAACTATTTGCCTCACTAGATGGCGTTGATGGTAAGAGGTGAGTCAAAATAAGCTTTTAAAAATAAACGGCCTACCAAAGAGTACTCTGAAGCGTAGTAAAAATACTTTGAATCCCCTATTTTTTTCAACGCCATCTATCAAGCCTACAGCTTTTTGTCATTTTGAAAAGCCCTCATTAGAAGAAGAATTATCATTTATTCAGGCAAATTACACCCATTTACAACAGTACAACAATAAAATAAAATTGTATTAATTTAAAATGTTAAAATAAAAAAAAATAAAAAAACACTCATTCAAAACCACAGCACAGTTAGCCTTGGGGTAAAATTAAACGAAAGTAATTTTCACATTTTGATATTATTATTATGATATATTATATATATATATATATTATTATTATTCCCAGTCATTAAGGTCATTAAGGTCTCCCGCTCAGGGTTTGCGAACCGATGGCGTAGCTTCTTTGACATTCACAAGTGCTTGTAACAGCCTAGACTGAATAAATGATTTTTTGATTTTGATTTTGATTCGCCGAGTAGGTATGTAATTTATGAAAAATCCAATTTATTTTAAATTATCATTGAAGTGATCTTAATACGTAGGTACTTACTATTTGCTAATGCCTATCGGGGAGTAGAGGAAAAGCCAAACTTTTTGTTCCAAAACTTATCTAAAATATCTTAATTACTTATGATTACGACTTATCTATATTATAATTTATCAGCAAACTAAATCTACTGGCACATATTATCAGCATACCTAATTGTAGAACTGTAATACCTATCAACCACGCCGGATGTTAAAACGTCATAGAAGACGGATAAATAACTTTTTATATGATTCAGCGTTTTATAACAATAACTTATGATGTCTACGATTGCCACTTACCAGCTTACTCAGGAAAAAATGATTCAAAAAAAAAACAATTTTCAGGGTTTAGGCATTTATTCTTATGGTTAAGGTATAATAATTTTCCGGGTTAGTATAAACATTGGTTAGTATGCATTGCATGGTATCCTATCTACTATAGGTATATTTCGCTTCAGGGTTTTTTTTGTAAAACGTTGTACCTATACTTTACCGCTTGGTTCGTCCGTCGTCGGCGTCGTGGGTAAAAATAGAAAATCAATACAACATTAGCAAATAAGTAGGTACTTAAAGTTATTAGTTAAAACACTTATCGTCAACACATTAACGAGGTATATCAACAGTCACTTGTCAAAAACAACACAAAAATACACTCTGTTTACACTTTTAATAATTCCTCTTGGTGGCCGTCCCGAACAAAAGAGAGCCTGTTCCTCAGTGGTGAGGATTCGGCTTTCGGCTTTATCGTCACTTAACATCAGGTGAGGTGAAGGGCAAGCAATATCCCGATGTGGGTAAAAGAGTAGAGGAAATGCTGACATCTCTAAATTTCTGCTAGCTTTCTGATTTTTGTTTCAGTTATAAAGGTCAATCAAAAAACATGATTTTAGCTACAATAACTTTGGAAGTATTTTAAACGTAAAAGAATGAAATCAAAATCACAATTCCGTATGTTAAATAGTTTTTGAAATACCTATGATGCTAAAAAAAATCACTGATTGGCACATCTACCCACCCAGATTTATCTTAATCGATCTATTCCCCACTCATCCGGATGAGTTTTGATAATTATTGAAATACCTACAGCAATTTCCCTTTTCATCCGAAGACCCGAAGGTATGCCCCACTCATCCGATTATTTTGTAAACGTAATATACTTAAAAATAAATAGGGTCAGCAAATAAAATTTAAATTTTTATTAGTTGTTGTTGATTAAAATTAAATATGTAGTAGCACGAAAGAGTGAAATATAAAATTTACAATAAAGTAAGTACCTTACGAAGAGATCCGCAAGAGAACTAAAGTAACCGACATCGCTCGAAGGATTGCTCAGCTGAAGTGGCAATGGGCGGGACACATAGCGAGAAGAACCGACGGCCGTTGGGGCGGAAAGGTTCTGGAATGGCGACCACGCACCGGACGGCGCTCCGTGGGTAGGCCCCCGACAAGGTAGACCGACGATCTGGTGAAGGTCGCGGGAAGCCGCTGGATGCGGGCAGCGCAGGACCGATCGTCGTGGAGATCCTTAGGGGAGGCCTATACCCAGCAGTGGGTGTCGTGCGGCTGATATGATGAAGTACCTTACACATTTACACAATAATATTACCAACCGAGATATGAACATATTTTTTTTTGTATCGATATTAATTTAGCATTGATGTTTAGAAAATTTAATGTAGATTAACTTCATATTTAATCATTTGCTCCTATCTGTAATAGTTTTCCTGTAAAATGAAAAAAACTACGGCGAATGACACTTCGGAAGGGAGAAAGGGGGAAGAGGCGAAGGAGAGCTGTTAGCATCTGGCATTTTTGGATTCAGCGGGGTCGAATTAATAAGAAAACATCGGTTACCAAAAAAATATACGATTTGCTTCTAGAACTTCACTTTTTCAAATTCTGGTCTAGTCTATTTACATCATAATTTAGTTTTATTGTACTTTTGAAATAAAGTATGATTATAGTTTTAATGACCCAGATAAATGCGCTGCTTTGTCAAGCTGACAAACAAAAGATTTTATTTTTATTTTTTATTTTTTTTAGATTTTGAAGACATACCACGAAACACCTATGTAATTTAGTTTTTTTATGAATCTGTTGAAAATAAAATGTAATTATAGTTTTAATGATTCCGAAAAAGATTATTACTACCATTTATGAAAAGTGGAGATCATGCTGGAAGCCAAAATACGTTAAAACATTTTTTTTTAAGATTTGTCTATATTAAATGTAAATTTTCAAAAAAGATACAGAACAATTTTTCTGCAGTCTGTATCTTTTTCTTGTTCCAAGACAAATTACATGTCGGATGAATGGGGAATCTTTTTTCGGATGAATGGGTAACAATTTATTTATATTTAATTTTCGGATGAGTGGGACATATTAACTCGGATCAGTGGGGAATGAAAATAATTCGGATGAATTTTGCGGATGAATGTAATAGATCGATTAATGATTAATCAACAGAGAATTTTTTGAAAATCATGTTATTTAATTCTATTTCCTAGTCTTCCTACTAATACGAGTACTTTTCTAAATATGAAAGATTGGATGTTAAGGTGTTTCGATGTTTATTACTCAATCATGGAAAAACGGCTAAATGGATTTGGATGAAATTTGGCACACTTATAGTGTTAAGCCTAGATTAACACATAAGATACTTTTTGTTCCGGTCAAAGATTCCCTTGGGATTTTTTCAATGTCCACGTTGACGAAGTCGCGGGCGGAAACAAGTGATAACATAATCAAAATATAGTAGCTTAATAACAAATAACATTTGATATGAAAGCAATGTCTTTTGCTAAACATACCGATATAATTGTGTAATTAATAAATAATTATCAAACCAAAAAACTTTTGAGATAACTAGCTTTATCGATGAATCATAAACATTACCTATATATAAAAGAAATTTTCTAACCACGAAGCCACTTCTCAAAATGGCGGCTCACAGTTACCTCGTGCTTTTCTTCTGTGTCTCCGCTACAGTGTCCGTTACAGTGAATCATAACGATAGAAGGGATGTTCTAGATAGATACATAGACGGTAACCTGCCTTTTATCAACGAGAGGTACCGGCTTCACTACCATCTTATCCCACCCGTGGGCTGGATGAATGACCCCAATGGGTTTTCATTCTTCAAAAACGAGTATCATCTTTTCTATCAATTTTATCCATTCGATAGTGCATGGGGTCCCATGCACTGGGCTCATAGCACCAGCCCTGACTTAGTGAACTGGCAGAGAGTGCCAACAGCACTGCTTCCTGATGAAGAACAGTGTTTCTCAGGTAGTGCAATAGAAAATGATGAAGGGGAACTTGTACTTTTTTATACAGCCCATATACCATTAGAAGGTGGTTTTAATCAAACGCAGTATTTGGCGCACAGTACAGATGGAATCAATTATGAAAAATACTCTGGGAATCCTGTCTTGCCGACGGCGCCCAATTTCATAGATGATTTTCGCGACCCAAAAGTATGGAAACATGGAAGCCACTGGTATACCGTCATTGGAAGTAAAAATATAATTACACCTGAAGAACACAGGGGAACAGTAGTTCTCTACCGATCATCAGATTGGAAGCAATGGGATTACCTATCTACAATGCAGGATACATCACTATCTCACAGCAACTTGGGATATATGTGGGAATGCCCAGATTTCTTCGAATTGGGTGGTAAGTACATTCTGCTCATATCCCCACAAGGTATGTCACCTGTAGGCGACAGATATATGAACACATTCCAAACGGGTTATATAATTGGCAATTTCAGTTACGATACATTTGAATTTGTGCAAGAGGGTGAATTCACTGAATTCCACGAACTTGATTATGGTCATGACTTTTATGCCGCACAAACTATGGAACAAAATGGCAAAAGGTACTTGGTCTCATGGTTTGGAATGTGGGAGGTGCCGATTCCAGAACGCGTAGATGGTTGGGCTGGAGCTATGACAATTGTCAGGGAGCTGATACTTGAAGGAGATAGAGTTTTGATGAAACCAGTTGAAGCTATGACTACATTGAGAGACAGTACTGTTTTAGTTGGCAATTTCGCTTTGAATCAAGTTCTTGAGTTTGACGACACAGCTGAGATCATACTGACTGGTAACTTGGACCAGAAAATAGAATTACTACTTGATGGTAAGAATGGTGGTGGCAAGGCATGGATACGTTGGGACCCTGAAGTCGGTAAAGTTGTGGTAGACCGGGAGGGACCTGATAACATACGTCAGGTGGAATGGGTTCCTATCAGGTCTAAGTCTTGGAGACTCTTTTTGGATGTCAGTTCTTTAGAACTTTTCTGTGGTGAAGGTGAAGTTGTCTTCAGCAGCAGAGTATACCCTAATGGTCCTTGGAAAGTAACCAACCTCAGTCCACAAACTTTGCAGGTTGAAGCTTATCACCTGAAGAGAAGCATATCAACCACATTGATATCTTCATCTACAAGGAATTCCCAAATTATGGCCATGACATTAATTATACCGTTCATAACATTTTTCAAATGCCTGTTTGTATAAAATAAATAATTATTATAAAAGTTTGTTATTTCCATGAAGTTTGTTTATTAAATATACTTTTGTTTTAAGAACCCCTGTAAAAATAGCTGTATTGTGTTCAAAATAAAAAAAAATAAAAATAATTATATTAAGCAAAAAAGTATTGTAATGTTATTTGTGAAGCGTTATCTACGGTAATCTTGATAGAAGGTACTTGTCCATCAGCCATATATTGCTTATTCTGCTGGGGCACAGGCCTTTCTTATGGGTTGTAAGGAGGATGGGCCATAACCCACCACGCGGGCCCAATGCGGATTGGTGGTTGTTAACGACTGCAAATGCAGCCGGGACCAACGGCTTAACGTGCCTTCTGAAGCACGGAGGAGCTCGAGATAATAATATTTTGGTCACCCATCCCACGACCGACCCTTGCGAACGTTGCTTAACCTCCACAATCGCTGGGCCAGGCGCTAAACCACTGCGTCACTGAGCTTCTTAAAAAAGGTACTTATATTTGGCATTAATGGTACTTATTTGGTAACAATTTGATGACACTACCCGTTTCTGAAAATACTATCTTGACAGACAAAGCAGTTGCTACTCGTATGTTTCTTTCGTAAGGCGGAAAAATATTAGCAATTTTAAAATAGCAAAATGAGGCAATATTATAATATCAAAATGAGGCAATTTTATAATAGCAAAATGAGGCAATTTTATAATAGCAAAATGAGGCAATATTATAATATCAAAATGAGGCAATTTTATAATAGCAAAATGAGGCAATTTTATAATAGCAAAATGAGGCAATTTTATAATAGCAAAATGAGGCAATTTTATAATATCAAAATGAGGCAATTTTATAACAGCAAAATGAGGCAATTTTATAATAGCAAAATGAGGCAATTTTATAATAGCAAATTGGCAATCCTGTTATGTTATTTTGAGTTCTATAACTCCTATAATTTTGTTTTAGGGTTCAAAAACAAAAAAAAGAAAAGTTTGAATGTTGTTTAGTCTTGATTCGGAGAAAAGCCTTCAACAAGAGGATGCTTAGATCGACTCCACGTTGAAAGACCACTTTGAAAAGGCTGAAATATAATCCTCTTAGTGTGATAACATCCAAATAGCTTTCCATTTTGTTTCGATCGAAGTTAATCGGCTTTTGCCTAAACTGAAATACGTAGTTCTGGGAACATACTGAAACGTGGGAGGCATCAAATAGTTTTGTTCTCACCAGGGACTTGTGAGAGAAATGAGAGATGCGAGGATGCGTAGCGAAGCTGGCGAAATGGTCTGAATTTTTGCACTGAAGATGTACTTAGAGGTATAATGCTGCGTGTCCACCAAAGATGTACGAGGATGAGAAGCTAAGCTGTGAAACATAGTGGCTCCTTCTACCTGAGATGTGCGAAGTAGCTGAGTGGTGTGGAGATGCGTAGCGAAGCTCTGAAACTGGTAGTCCAGTATCGCCATCTCTCCTCTGACACATTCATTCATCACGACGTCGGTGCCAATCGAAGATGTGTGCGGTAAAATCACAAACGCTGATTTTGCACGGGGAAAAACCTCGCACTGCAAGTCCTCTTTACCAAAAATGAGCTGAGCGAGACGAGGAATATGAACTACGTACTCTGGAAGTAATGTTTAAGCAATGTTTCCAGCGGATAACATTGACAAAAATATTTATATTTGAGTTTGTTTTTCCCGAAGGAATTGATAACATTTTTCCATTTATTCCCCAACAATATCTATGCCTCTTTAATATTATGTTGTGGATTGTTTGTTTTTGTAGTTGTTATGAAGAGCATATATTATTTATTGAAAGTTTAACCGAATAAAATATAAAATTACCGGTAGTTTTCCTTTTAGTCCTGAAAAATAATTGTTTATTATGCATGTAAGCGATAAAACACCGTGAGTGAAACCATATATTTAACAATTCGAATCATTGGGTACCTTACAAGATCTTACAAGATCAATGAGTAATATTTATAAGTTAACAGAGGAAAGAGGCGTACAAACAATAGTTCTGCTGAAATGTTACACAACGGAATTAGTTTTTAGTGTGTACAATCTGTGATGAGATGGTCCGGCGTTCGTTTCCGTTAAGATTCTGGCTAGAAATATATTATCTGTTTATTATGCATGTGTATTCATTTGCGGGCGGGCAATGCATACAGGGTAATTTTGCGACCCCTTCACAAAATCAAATAATGTATTAGTTATTCTGTGATAAAAGTTCAAGGAAGTAATAAAAAAATAGGTGAGATAATTATGAATGATTTCTTTTCAGCCACTTTTTATATCCTAAAAATCTAGGCGCGCACGCTCTCTCACCCACGCACGGAACGCGAGCGGGGTAACTACAAATTCAATTTGTGTAGTTAAAAGTTTGGGGAAAAAGTAAAAAAATAAATCTATTTTACTTCATAAATTGATTGTACTGCTGTTATAGATTGACCTGACATTTGAAAAGGGGTCCAAAAATTACCCTGAATAATTATTAATACTGTGGTTTTACGATCTATTTTGTGGAAGTTATTGTTAAATATCGAAGTTTTTTTGCATTATTGTTATTCTACTATAATGCCTGAATATCTATTTTATTGATTTATTTAACCTCAAGTACAAAAATACAGACAATGGTGGACTTAAAGCTGTAAGCAAAGTATTATATTAAATTTATACTGTGCTATTAGTTAGAGATTATCATTATCACAGGTAATGTAATACTGTATTATCTTGTTCATGATTACGTTTGATTCCGACAGTCACGTTTTTATAATATCTACGAGTTTAATAATATCTCTGCAGGGGAATAATATTGTGATAGCATTCTTGATTTATCACAGCTAGGTAAATACTTCAAAATATGTATATCGCCACTCAAAACCTTACGGCACTCGATACCGCTATCGCCATTGAGATTATTCAGGATTGTCGTCAAAGATAAGATTATAATATTGGTGGCAAAGCAATGGTGAAAAATTCTTAGCGCCAGCGCACACGAGCAACTGTTGAAAAGTTGCTTCCTCGTTTGTTTATTTGTATGTTTGTTTGTTTGTTTCTCCACAAAGTTTGCGAACGATTTTAAACTAGCTTCCCGATGAGCTAGAGACTTGAAACTTTGAACATAGGTCAGAACTGGAAGGCGATGCAATATTATGGTGTCATTGAGCTGATCTGATGATGGAGCTGGAAGAAGGCCACAGGAACTCTATGATAAAACCATACGGCCCCATCGTGTTTGGGCTCGTTAGAATCGTCTTAAAGAGTACTCTAATGGAAGACGAGGTCCAGGGTCTGATGATGAAGCTGGAAGGCCATGCCATAGTAACTCAATATTGAAACCGTGCCACCCCATCGAGTTTGGACTCGTTTGAATCGTCTTGACGAGTACTTTGTTGGGAAATAGTGTCCAGGGTCTGCTATTATGAAGCTCATCATCAGCCATTTTTGATGTCCCCACTGCTGGGGCACAGGCCTTCCTTATGGGTGGTAAGGAGGATGGGCCATAACCCACCACGCGGGCCCAATGCGGGTTGGTGGGTGTTAACGACTGCAAATGCAGCCGGGACCAACGGCTTAACGTGCCTTCCGAAGCACGGAGGAGCTCGAGATAATACATTTTTGGTCACCCATCCCATGACCGACCCATGCGAACGTTGCATAACTTCCGCAATCGCTGGGCCAGGCGCTAAACCACTGCGCCACCGAGCTCCTCGAAGCTCATCGGAAACGACAATCTTTTCTGTAATAAGCTCAAAAGCCTCGATCATAGACGCAAGGTTGTAAGCTTATCGATTTTTTACCGGATACATTTCGGTGAGTGTCAGCGGTATTGCGCAATCTAATAATGCCTAATAATGCCTAATCCGCCATTACCCTTCTTCCATCGGACAACCAGACGTACGAATTTGCACCACCGTTTTTTATAGATATTCTAACGACTCGCACTATCGTATCAGTACCGCTAAAGCACTTTTTGCCTCAGCGGGCCCTTTAAGGTTGCGGCTGAAAATCAGTGATTTGCTCTAAAAAAGCAAATACAACGCTGAGCTGTGACCTTTTCGCACTGCACTGTACACATACTTACACTGTACACATACTTAATATTAGTGTGATAATTTTAGACATAAAATTTCAGGTCAATGATTTTAGGCATTGACCTCTATATTATTACACTGGACTGGCTGCTGTCAAACTGCTTTTGTGCCTATTTGATTTCCACCATTTTGGCGCTGTAGGACGTAGCGTGCGTACTGGGTACTAAATTTAATGATGTGCTTATGTCTTAGAGCAATGCTCTAAGGCTTATGTCGACGCAAATAGCGATAGCCCTTTATACAACTTAAAACTTCCATTCAAACTTGTCAGAAATGACAAAATTAGTTCTTTAGACGCACGCTAGTGGCGTTTCAAATAGGCACAAAAACTTTACAAGTTAAATAGAAAAAAAAAATCAGGTCAATGATTTTAGGTCATTTAGTTTTTATGTGTGTGTCTGTTGTTGTCAAATAAAGATGTTATCTATCTATCTACCTAAAGAGTGGAACTCCTTGCCTGAGTCTGTGTTTCCCGATAGGTGAACACAGACTCAGCAAGCAAGCTTTCAAGTCGCGAGTGAATAGGTTAGGTATAAGCAAGCGTGTTTCTTCGTAGATCGCATCATATCATCATAGCGGTCAAGCGCTTCCCTATCTAAGATTAAAAAAAATATTTATATTATTTCTATGCATACTAGTATAAAATATACTTACATCTAGTTTTGGAATGTGTTCATCCAGGACTTTCATTGGGTATCAACCTATATTGTAATAATTTACAAAATGGCGTCATGCAGCCGTCATATTTTTTTTTTCTATAGCCTGTGTCACTCGGGATAATGTAGGATTCTAACGATACTCCCTCCACACATCAAAAGCTGGGTATTTGGAAGTAGAAACCCACAAAAATATTACATGAACTTTGAACACAAAACACTCCTTTTTGGGGAAACGTGTAATCAAATAAAGTGTGAATTATATGTACATGTATATACCACGCATTCCGCCCATCATCAGGATCATTTTTGTCTTTTAGACTATACCTGGGAAACCAATAGTTACGAAGTTATTGAAGATCAAAGTAAAAATAAAAAAAATATGAAATCTTATTTTATTTCCTAATTTTGGTCTAGAAACATTATCAAAATTGTAAGTATTTCGTAACAAACAATGGGTTCAAAACGTCATCTTTCAATGTATCTCACGAGCACGCACATAAATGCTTCCTTTCAACTCTTGTAGCATACACTCGCAGGCGCGATCTATTGCACGCGTGACATTGCGTAAGCAATGCATTTTAACACCAAAAATGAAAATCGTTTCCCAGCTATAATTTTGAACAGAAATGGTCCTGATGATGGGCAGAATACGTAAACCAAAATAATTATCTAAAGCTGTATTAAGAAAATCATTGTGTATACAATCGTTTACAGTTTTTCTTCAATTTCAGCTTCTAGTCCAATTCCATGCGAAGGGAGTTTAGTTTGGTGAAAAATCGGATGGGTGACCGTTCTTGTTTATTTTATAGTGTTGTAGCAGATTAGAAGGAATTTCATGAAAGACAATATTATTAAGGTAGGACACTACTCACATCTAAGTTTGTTGACTATCAAATATTTGTCCAGCTGCGAATATAGGGCTTCTCTAGGGATGTGCAACTAGTCGGATCCTTCTTTCGATCTTTTTTCACTTGTAGATATTTTTCATTGTTGGGTAATGACAGGCATTCAGACAAATTAAATCAAGAAATCAAAAATCTAAATTACTTTTAGTTGAGCCCTTTCTCTAAAGTATTTGGATTTTTTTATGTGTTACCTATAATCTACGATGGGGCTGACGTGTAACTTTATTACAAAAGCTCCTTTAAAAATAAAGAGAAAAAAACCTATGATCTTTATCTGTACAGTAACTATAGTACACTAGGGGTAGGTATGTATTTGTAAATCGTTCTTCCGATATTCATAATATAATTCTAAAAACATTGTGAACGCACACGGACTACTTTTTGTAGCAATTTTGCCATACTTTTGTAAGCGATTTTGCGAAAGGCTTTTTGTAGCTCGTTGGCGTTTAAGTATCGAACTTTGAATGTTCTATACTCGGCGACAAAAAATCACTCGGCGATTAATCGCTCGTAGGCGGGAAGCCTAAAGTTTCAACTTTATCCGTCTCGTCTCGTCACATTTCATTAACTAATCAACGAATTAAATTAATTGAATTTAAACTCATGGATCGTTGAGTAACAGAACATCCCTTTAACCGCAGTTCTGTGGGGTTTCAAGCCCGATCAATCAAATGGACTAGCACAAACAAACTAACGGTGCTTCATGATCATGATACAGCTGAGATTTAGACGAAATTCGCTCGGATTTAAAGCAAATAGAGTAGATATTAGGTATAAGTTAATGTTATTGTTGTTTTTGATTATATACACCGTACGGAATCGCGAAAAAAAAATCAGCTGTTCCATACATTATAGTCGAGTCGATGTACTTTTCTATGGAACAGATGTTTTTTTTTCGAGATTCCGTGGTTGCCCCATAGTGAAAGTTGTTCATTCACGTGGTCTGAAATCCCCATTTCATTTTTAGATATACTTAAAAATTAACGGTGTATTGTTGTATGGCGAGTCTCAGAGCACTACTATCATACTTATCTTGACTTAACATAGGAACTTCGATCAAGAATACCCTAGATGTCCGGTGGGTCTCAAAAATGGCACCTCAAACAGCGTCCCACTTACAAACTGGGCGCTTATTTTGCACAAAGTAAGTGATAAAAGATGTGTTTTTTCACAAAATAAGAGGTGATTATGTACAAAATAAGCGCCAAGTTTGTAAGTGGGACGCTATATTTTGAGGTGCTATTTTTGCGTACTGTTTTAGTTCGTGAAGCGTTATCTAGGATATTCTTGATCGAAGTATTTGTTATGTCATTTGTTCAGTTAGTGGGTTTCAAACTGGTTTGAAAGTACGAGTAGGTTGTATTGTGGTATTTGTGGTGATATTTTCACTGAGACCAACGCGGCTTCCGTCCGGTACGGAAACCGCGTTGCTCTGAGTATTTTCATGGTTTCTTTACTTAGAAGTTAATGACACGACGACAGTGTATCTAATCCCGGAAGGTCCATATGAAAAAAATCTTGCTTACTAAAACACAAAATTGTTATAAATTTTTGATAAAGGTATGACAGAGGCATTTTTTGATAAAATTATACAAGCTGAAATTTTTGTCATTTGGTTCTCTCAAGGAGATGGTTCCATTCATGATTACAAGCAACTTTTACTAGGAGGCCAGCTCTGAAATCGCGAAAAAAATTCAGCTGTTACATACAAAAGCACAATACCTACTCAACCTAAATGCATGGAACAGCTTTTTTTTGTGTCTGTTTGTATGATTGTGATGGTCGTAAAATATTTATAGAACAAAAAAAACTTACTGTTTAAACTTTAACTTGTGGCCAGATTTTTTAACAAAACATTTGATGAATTTGTAATTAAGTTGGAATATCTTAAATTTCAGTTCAATTGTATTGAAGGTCTTAAAATCATGTTACCTAATGATACCATCAAAACATAGTAGCTTTATAGCAGTTATAACAACTGATATGAAAGCACTTGTTGCTTAACATATCGATGTAAAATGAATCAACAAATTTCAAACCAAACAAAACTCTTGAGATAACCGTTTATCGACGCATAATTTAAATCATTACCTCTATATAAGAGTAGGTAATTAGCTAAAGATGAACCCACTTGTCAAAATGGCGGCGTATCATTTCCTCGTGCTTTTGTTCTGTGTTTCCGTTATAGTGTCTGGTCTGTTACTGTGGAACAGGAAAGTGATAAAGATACTCTAGAAAAATACATAGATGATACTCTACCAAAAATCAACCAGAGGTACCGAATTCACTACCATCTTGCCCCACCCGTGGGCTGGATGAATGACCCCAATGGGTTCTCATTCTTCAACAACGAATATCATCTCTTCTATCAATTCTATCCTTACAAAAGTGAGTGGGGTCCCATGCACTGGGGTCACAGCTCTAGCCCAGACTTAGTAAATTGGCAGAGACTGCCTACAGCATTGCTTCCCGAAAAAGAACAGTGCTTCTCAGGTAGTGCAGTGGAAGATGCAGGGCAACTTGTACTTATGTACACAGCTCATGAAAATTTACTCAAGGACTTTAACGAAACGCAGTATTTAGCGTACAGTACAGATGGCATCAATTTTGAAAAATACTCTGGGAATCCTGTCTTGCCGACGGCGCCCAATTTAATAGCCGATTTTCGCGACCCAAAAGTATGGAGACACAGAAACAACTGGTATGTTGTCATTGGAAGTAAAACTGTAATTACACCTGAGGAACATAGGGGAACAGTACTTCTCTACCGATCATCAGATTGGAAGGAATGGGAATACCTATCTAGTATGATAGATACATCAACATCTCACAGCAACTTGGGATATATGTGGGAATGCCCCGATTTCTTCGAATTAGATGGTAAGTTCATTCTACTCATATCCCCACAAGGTATGGCACCTGTCGGGGACAGATATAAAAACACATTCCAAACGAGTTATATAATTGGCAATTTCAATTACGAAACCTTTGAATTTGTGCCTGAAGGTGAATTCCAAGAAATTGATTATGGTCATGATTTTTATGCCACACAAACTATGGAACGAAATGGAACCAGGTATATGGTCGCATGATTTGGAATGTGGGAAGTGAATCATCCAGAAGCCGAAGATGGTTGGGCTGGAGCGATGACAATCATCAGAGAGCTGAAACTTGAGGGGAATAGAGTTTTGATGAAACCAATAGAATCTATGACAACATTAAGAGACAATACCGTTTTAGTTGGCAATTTTTATTCAGGTGAATTTCTTGAGTTCAACGATACAGCTGAGATCATACTACATTCAGATGACTTGGCCCAGAAAATAGAGTTATAACTTGATGGTAAGAATGGTGGTGGTAAGGCATGGATACGTTGGGACCCTGAAGACGGTAAAGTTGTGGTAGACCGGGAGGGACCTGATAACATACGTCAGGTGGAATGGGTTCCTATCGGGTCTCATTCTTGGAGACTCTTTTTGGATACCAGTTCCTTAGAACTCTTCTGTGGTGAAGGTGAAGTTGTCTTCAGCAGCAGAGTATACCCTGATGGCCCTTGGAAAGTTACCAACCTCAGTCCTCAAACTTTGCAGGTTGAAGCTTATCACCTGAAGAAAAGCATCTCATTCTCATCTACTTCAACTGTGAGGAATTCCCAAATACTGGTCATGGCATTCATTATGCCGATCATAACATTTTTGAAAGGCCTGTTTGTTTAAAATGTTTGATATTTCCAAATGTATATTTATTAAACATGCAATATAAATGTTGTGATTTAATTTTGATATTTTTAAAACTAGTTATTCGTCAAGACAGTTTAAACTTGATAATGGGTTTTAACATTCGTCCAAGGTTTTAACTTTTTTAACCCGGGTATGATATTGTCATCAATATCCCCAGGGTTATCCCTGGGGTCATCAATATCATACCCGGGTTAAAAAGAGTTAAAAAAGAGAAGACCACATCAGAAACAGGGGCGTCTGCTGCTGCTGAGATATTTCAAAATAATACTAGAAAAAACCGTCTCGCATTTCTCATATTACTGTACTTGGTTCTATATTATTATTTCACTTGTAGTTTTAAATAAAAAGTATAATGTATGAAACAAAATTTCAGTCGTCTCACCACAGTTGTAAACAAGATAACTGAGATAAAATCACTACAACATGAGTGGTAAAATTCTGCCTGAGCAGAGGCAAAAATATTGTATAACACGGCAAAACTTATCTACATCAATACAAACATGAATATACTCGTAAATTCTGCAGTAATAATGGAAACATCGGTTTGTTTTTGTCTGTCTTCCATAATTAGAGAAAAAAAATTTTTTTTTTTTTTTTAATTTATGTAAGTAAAGTTGTGATAATTGTGCACCATAAAATTAGGTTACTTTAACATTACGGGGTTATATTGATAACAACAGTTTCCAATAAAAAAAATCCCATATTTCTTGGTTTTTGAACGTATGCGAACGGTTTTTTTATGAGATTGGGCAGCACTGATAGTGCGAAAAGCAAAAGTTGCCCATACGGTTCACTGTCTGCAGGTGTTTTTGTAAAAAAATAAATTAAGAGCACTGATGACAAGTTATTTTCAAGTTAAAAAAATCTTATTACACTTAGAAAACTATCATGTTTTTGTTGATTTTGTACCTATTTTAAAGGTTTAAAACAATCAGGGGTGTCCCTGATCAGAAGACGGGTTTACTGTGATCAATGATCAATGTCACCCCGTTGTTGTTGTAATGTTGATTATGATAATTTTAATGATGAAAACAGAAGACTAAATAAAGACTGATTTGTTATAATTATTACTGATTAAGCCTTTTTTCGCTAAATGGCAGATTCTGGAAACATTTTATATAATAGAGTTTGAGTAGGTAAAGGTATTAATATAATTTTGTATTCCTTGTTTGCTAAATGTCGTAAGTAAATGACTTATAATCACTTAGCGTGGTAGATTTATAATTGTATCTAAAGGCATTAGGTATTCTGTGTAGTATAGCTACAATTTTAAAGAAAAACATAACATCGAAGATGTAACAAATAAAAGATTTAGATATGAGCAAGATAACTTACCGAGACGAGATATTTTGAGAAACGATATAGGTGTCAAGTGAATAATCTTATCAAAAAAGATTTAACAGTATAAAAGACCCCTCTGGGTGTAACATTGAGACTTTATCGAAGATGGCGTTACGTTATATTAGTTTAGCTCTCTTTTTTATTGTAGCTGTATCAGCTAAGTTTGTTAGACAACAAGACAGCATAGCAGTCTTAGAAGAATACATACAGAATAAGAAGCCTGAAATAAACCAAAGGTTTAAATTGCACTACCATGTTACTCCACCGGTCGGATGGCTGAACGATCCAAATGGATTTTCTTTCTATAAAGGCGAATATCACCTCTTTTACCAATACTATCCATATAAAAGCCAATGGGGACCAATGCACTGGGGGCATGTTTCAAGTCCTGATTTAGTTGAGTGGAAGCAACTACCAACGGCTCTTGTTCCCGAAGAAGAAATGTGCTTTTCTGGAAGTGCTGTAGTTGTTGATGATCAGTTGGTGCTGATGTATACCGGACGTGTAAACTTAGAGGGAGATCAATTCTATGAAGGTCAGTATCTTGCATTCAGTAATGACGGTGTTGTTTTCGAGAAGTATAAAGGAAATCCAGTCATAGCATCTGCTCCGAATAATTCACCAGATTTTCGTGATCCCAAAGTATGGAAATATGAGGATCATTGGTACGTTATCATTGGCAGCAAAACTGAGGATGAAAGAGGCAGAGTGCTGTTATATAGATCAGTCGACTTGATGAGTTGGGACTTTTTGTCAGTAATCGGAGAATCCAATGGTGACATAGGTTATATGTGGGAGTGTCCAGATTTCTTTGAGTTGAATGGAAAATTTATTCTTTTAATGTCTCCCCAGGGGATGCAACCTCAAGGAGATAGATATAAGAATACTCACCAGACAGGTTACATCATTGGTAGTTTTAGCTATGAAACATTTGAATTCGTACCAGAAGTTGATTTCAAAGAAATTGATTTTGGACATGATTTCTATGCTTCTCAAACGATGGAAAAAGACGGTAAAAGGTACCTTATTGCTTGGTTCAATTCATGGGATACGCCGTATCCAGAAGGTGTTGATGGATGGACGGGAGCGATGACAATAGTTAGGGAGCTGGAACTGGTTGGTAACGTTGTTATACAAAAACCGTTAGATGAAATGTTGAAACTGCGAGAGAAAAATATTTTGACAGGGGAGTTTAAACCAGAGGAATCTGTAGCTTTCGAGAAAACTGGTGAAGTTATAATAAATGGTGATCTGACACAGAAAATTGAACTCTTACTTGAAGGAACTGAAGGTGGTGAGGTAGCTTGGCTCAGGTGGGACCCAGAGGTTGGGAAAGTAGTGGTTGATAGAGGAGATGCAGAGGATGTGCGTCAAGTTGAATGGGTCCCGATTGGCTCTCACTCTTGGAGACTGTTCTTGGATGCAAGTTCACTTGAACTGTTCTGTGGGGAAGGCGAAGTGGTTTTCAGCAGCAGGGTGCATCCAGACGGTAATTGGAGACTCACTAATTTAAGCCCTCAAACCTTGAACGTTGAAGCGTATCACTTAAGGAGAAGCACACCATTGTAGATATCTTCAGAATTTCCAATACAATAAAACCAGGTTTCTAATTTGTAATAGCTTATTTTTAAATTATGAAATAAATGAAAAGTTTATTGATATTATGTGAATTATTTTTAATATCGTATCCTCTGATTATTAGAACAAACACACACACACACACAGACATACTTTAGCATTTATAATAATTATAAGTAGGTTTGTAAGATAGCGCATGGGTTTTCTGTTCTTTAGTACCTCAACAGTTTTATGGCGAATGCAAAATAAGATAGAGCCCGAAATCCTTATTTATTGCTGGATTTCAGGTCGTGGGAATGAGGCAAGTTGAGCTTCTTACCACAAAATTTATTTGTGTTACGAGGAAATAGGGGAATTATGTTGGAAACTATAAAAGGAGGTAAGTATTTCTTACTTATAAACGTTGATTATTTATTGACCGATCGAGCGCGAAGCGTTTCCGTTTTAGCTTGGGTAGATTTGGCAAATTTTTCAAAATGGCGGCTAATATAGTAAATAATTTAGTAGCAAGTAAAACGTTTATTGGCCACGCAGTTATATATGAAAACAAAGGAGGAAGAAACGTTAAAAACATATTTTAGGAATTTAAAAAAAATATCATTAATTGTCACAAAAGCAGGGACTAAGTACAGGCCACAGATTCTAGAACTGTTAAAATCTGCAAATTGAGTTGAAAATATATTTTTTATTGTTTTATTTCACCGTCTCCTGTTAAATATTTCTTCAACAAAACATGGTAGAAGAAAAAAGTGCTAACTCATTTGATCAAAAAACTGTCTAAGAGTGTACGTTAAATATTTCTATAAAGTTCCTTATTTTCCCTTTCACAGCATTCTCGCTGTCACGGCTGGTAGAGTCAGCAATAAAAATGCAAATGTCTCCCTGACGTGCCATCGGTACCAGCTGTCTTCTATTCATATATCACTGTGCATTACTAACAGGAATGAAATATGTAGGTACAGAAATTCTTATATTGTCGGTTTTGTGAAAAACTTATTCTAAACTTACTATTTTGTTAAGTTATCATAGTGTACCTTTAACAAACAAGGCGTTCCAGGGATTGATAACGTTATTTTTAAATGTAACGTTATTTCTTACTTTTTCACCGTTACTTATAATATTAACGTTATTTCAATAAATAACGTTACATTGAAATTAACGTCATTTCAGTAAATTACGTTAAATTTAACGTTATTTCTTACTTTTTATTACCGTTACTTTAAAATTAACGTTATTCCAATTAATAACGTTACTTTTGTTACCGATAACTTTACCGGTACTATATTGTACCGGTAAAGTTTAACGCTATATTTAACGGTAATTTTACCGGTTTAATAATTTTAACATTATTTTTACCGGTAAATTTACCGATAAAATGTTTTAACGGTATTTTTAACGTTATTTTTTGTATCGTTATTTTTTTGTACTTATCGTAATTTTTTGGTATTGTTATTTTTTTGTATCGTTATTTTTTTAACGGTATTTCAATCCCTGCCATAAACATAGTTTTTGAGTAGGTAGATAGGTAGTGGGTAAGTAGGTAGTTAGCTAGATAGCTATCTTGCTTTGTTAATTTTGCCGAACCATTGTTCATAATAAATGTACTTAATTAATTATGTCTTAGAATAAACACGTCTTATAAAAAAATGTATTAACAATTTTAAAGCTAAACAAAATACTTTCGTAATAAAATACTTAATTTGTTTTGATACGTCTTATAAACAAATTCATAAGTTAGTATATAAGTTATATAAACAAAATAAATAGAGCGTAAGTAGGTACCTATAAACGCAAAAGTTACTAATAACTGGATGTGGCACAGGTCTTCCCAATAAGGGAGGATAGGCCAAGGAGGCTCATTGCGGAATCACTGCAAATACCATCAGAGGCACGGAAGAACTCGAAATAATATTAGGGATTCGTACCACACAAGAAAAACGGAACCCTTATACACACATCAACACTGTCTAGGGATATTCTGATTTTTTCAATTTACTCAAAATTTATTGTATTTAACATACAACATGTATATATTTTTATAAAGCCTATTTATCAGACTATTGTTTAGAACAAATCAATATATTTTTTTTGCGTAAATTTTTTTTATTGAAATTAAGACAAAAAGTGAAATAATGGTTAACCTAAAGATGAAAGTATTTTTAAGAAAAAAATAAAAATAAAGCGAAATTATCAGGTTTTTTCAGTTACGTGAAAAATTAGAAGTCGGTAAAACCACCCACGACGTTAATCACGGTCCTGCAACGGTTTTTCATGCTTTGAATCAAGTTATCAAAGTCTTGCTGCGGGATATTGTCCCAGGTCCTGCTAAGATGAAAAAAAGTTGCTCTTCAGTCTCAATGTTTGAAGGAAAATTCCTCAAAGCCCTTCTTTGGAGCATGTCCCACGCGTGCTCTATGGGGTTTAGGTCTGGTGATTGCGCGGGCCAGTCTAAGACCGACACGTCGTGCTCCTGTAGCCAGCTCGTTACTACTCGCGCAGTGTGCGGACGGGCGTTGTCGTGCATGAGCGTAAAATCTTGACCCATTTGCAGTCGATGGGGATAGATTATTGGTGCTAGCACCTGATTACGATATTTTTCTGCAGTCATGGTGTTTCTGATCCAAACGAGGTCTGTTCTTCCATCAATAAGAATTCCCGCTCAAACCATAATTGTTCCGCCGTGGTATGGATGGACTTCCTGAGGGTGTTGCAGACGGTTCTCACGACCAGGAGCTCTCCATTCACGTACTCTTCGTGAACCAGGATGAAAACCGAATCGTGACTCATCGGTAAACAGCACTACAGACCACTGGTTATCTTCCCAGGGCAAATGTTCTCGAGCCCACTGTAATCTTCGTCCACGATTTCCTCTGCGTAGTGCTGGAGTACGAAGCGGCCTGCGAGCATGAAGGTTAGTCTCGTGCAGTCTTCTCCTCACAGTTTGGTCACTGACCAGCAACTGGTGCTCTGACTGGAGCTTTTGGACCAACTGCATGGCCGTAGAATTTGTTTGTGTTCTTGCGGCCACTTGCAAAAATCGGTCCTGTCTTTGAGTGGTAATGCGCTTCCCGCCTGGGTGCCTTTCGGCCAATTCACCAGTGGCACGATAGCGTGACCACAACCTTGATATCACGTTTTGTCTTGTTCCTATTTCCTCGGCAATACTCTTTTGAGTAGTCCCAACTTGGAGCATGCCTACTGCCCTTAACATTTCATCTCTTGTTAAATGGCGCTGCTGCATGATGCATACAGTTGCATAAATTCAAAATTAACAAATATTTTTTATTAAAACTTTAATTTGATACAAAAAAATACCAAAAACTGGATGAGGTAAATTGAAATCTTCGAACTTAGCTAAAATTATGCCGCGCAAATCTTTTGTTTTAAATATATTTTTTCAAATTCAAATTTGGAATCATCCAAGAAAGCCTACAAAATAAGTTTTCATTAAAAGATTTTTAAACCGGCCAGTATTTTATGAGTTAAAGAACTTTGTACAAAATATCCTTAGACGGTGTTGATGTGTGTAGTATCACTTTATTGTCCGTCTTCTGTCAATACCCGTTATATGGGGAACAAGTGGAGATATCGAGTTGAAACAAAAAAATTAAACTTCTGAGTTAACGTTAAAAAGATACGGCCTAAAAGGCCACAAAAAACGCATATTTGGACACTCAAGGGAATCAAAATTTATAGGGTTCTCCCGTTGTCTAGAACTATGAAACTTGGCAAGTAATATCGTCTTATACTACAAGTACAAGGAAAAGTCTGAAAACTGTACATTTACTAAACTGAATACATTTGTAATTTAATCATAAAAATATATTCTTTATTTAAGTACCTACCTACAATTTTGTACGGGACCCTCGGTTGGTGAGTCGACTCCCACTTGTCCGGTTTTTTTGGTGACTCCACCGATGACTGACCCTATTGTATTGGTCCGATGATCGACCCTATAGCTTCGATCAAGAATATCCTAGATAACGCTTCACGAACTAAAACAGTACGCAAAAATGGCACCTCAAATAGCGTCCCACTTACAAACTTGGCGCTTATTTTGTGCATAATCACCTCTTATTTTGTACAAACTCCATTTTATATCACTTATTTTGTACAAAATAAACTTATTTTGTACAAAAATACACTTTAAAAATAAAATTATCACTTACTTAATTACTTTTTTGCAAAATAAGGGCCCAGTCTGTAAGTGGGACGCTATTTGAGGTGCCATTTTTGAGACTGACCGGACATCTAGGGTAGTCTTGATCGAAGCCCAATCACAGAATATAGCCCTATAGCGCTAGGTGGCAATAGTTGAAATGCGTTAAGCCATATTGGCATCTTGTTCTTTCTCCATATCACAGACCTCCATATTTCAAAGTCGTTATAAATATTGTAGCAGCGAAACAAGCCTTTCTTGGCATTAATTGCAGGCCGATTATTTATTCCGCGTTAGAGGCGAGCCAGATGGCATGATTTATTGCTACGATATTAGGCGTACGCTCCCTCCAGCTCTGATTCTACTCCAATATTATTCATGGACCTCGGTAATAAAAGATTGTATTGAAATACGGAACAGAAATAATACAAGTCATTTTATTAAAAGCAACGTAGAGAGAGCCCTTTTTTGGGTTCCGTAGCCAAAATGGCAAAAACTGTCTGTCTGTCCGTATGTCACAGCCATTTTATTCCGAAAGTATTAGGATTACACAGTTGAAACTTAGTAAGTAGATGTATTCTGTTAACCGCTTGACGATTTTAACACAAAAATAAAAAAAATAACGATTAAGGGGGGGCTCTCCATACATGGAGCTGAAACTGAAAAAAAAATTTTTCTTCATACCAATACGTGCGGGGTGTCTATAGATACGTATGGTATAAGGTAACTACGGAACCCTACGGCGCGTGGCCCGACACGCACTTAGCCGGTTTTTTGTTAGTAACATATTAAGCTGTAACTAAACGTTAGCACTAAATAAGTTTCTCATCGGTGATTAGCGTTTTTGCGATTGCATTGATGCTGCATAGCGTTTTAGTGACAATCTACTAACATCGCTATACCTACTTCCTACTTATAATAAATATCGCTATAGAATATACCCTTCACGTTGGTTTTCGGGATGATCAGTACCCTTAGCACGAACAGCTATCGAGAAAACAAACGCGCGTAGAATTACTCGATAGACAACTCTCTATGGAAAATTTCATTTCGCTTATCGGCGATAGATGGCGCTGTAAAAATTCCCAATACAAAATTTATCTATCGAATGATTTTACGCGCGTTATTTTTTTCGACAGCTGTTCGTGCTAAGGGTACAGAAATCAAAAATTTAATTAAAGTGTATTTTGACGATTTTTTTTTGATTTGCGTCAGTTTGTAAGACATGATTTAAAAAAAAAACTACTTACTACACAAAGTTCTTTACTTAAAGTACACTAAGTAATTGCCATGAATAATGTAATTGTTGACTCAAAGGATGGACGTTTGAAAATTAAAAAAACAACACGTTCGACAGAAACTGGAGTTTTCCCAGCGCATAAGATTCCCCCTTGAGGCTGCGAGATGTATGGAACGAGGTCAGGCTTCCCCTCCATTGAATACACTTCAAAGGTCGAAAGAGAAACAGTTTTGAGGCTAAACTTTGACGTTGCATTTATTATTTTATCAACTAGGTAGGATTACTTTTGAATTTCTACTTTGTATTGACCCTAAGACATTAAAACTTTGTCAGCCTTCGAAAGACAACTTTAATGCTTTTTGCGCCCTTTCTTCTTGTCAGCTAAAAAAGTCTCGAACGGTATTTATTTTATTTATTTATTTATTATTATTAAGATACAAATTACAACAATGTTTTCTTACATTTAACAGTGCTATATAAACCTATTTAGGTTTTACCAAGCACTGGGATTCATCCTCTTATCAACAAATTAAGGTCTAAATATAAATTAGTTGGGTATTAGGTCTAAACTGTTTAAGAATCTTTGATGAGGCACTATACTACTTCTGGTTTAATTTAACAATGGAACAGTGTTTATATAAAATTACTACGAGTACTTATATTGATTCCAACTGATCGATCTTTAATCTTATATAATTTTTTTTAATGAGGGCTTTTCACAATGACAAAAACTGTAGGCTCGATAGATGGCGTTGATAAAAATAGGTGACAATGTGATTTTTTTACTAAACTTCGAAGGGTATCAACACCATCAGTGAGGCAAATAGTTTCTATTTTTAGGCTTCGAAGAGTATCAACACTATCCAGTGAAGCAAATAGTTTCTATTTTTAGGCTTCGAAGAGTATCAACACTATCCAGTGAAGCAAATAGTTACTATTTTTATTTTTTAAATGTCACTTTGAAACCCCTTATTAGAAAAAAATAATTTCCATTTTCAATAGCCGCTGGTTCATCGGTTAGTCATTTCTAGTATAGCAATTATTCGGTATTCTTTCGTTTATCATAATTTTATTTGTAATAATTTCATTTGCCATAATGATCCTCGGTCATAATATTCATTTGTAATAATAGTTTTTATACTAACAACGTATGACATAACAATCCGTTAGCCATACTTTTCATTTGCCATAAAATTAGGTGCCATAATAACAAGTGTCATAATGATTAGTTCCTATAAATATTATTTGACATAATCAATAATTGACATAATATACATAACTTATAACGTATCTCTTCACCTAAACGTACCTAGGGGTTATAAATAAAAACTTTTAATGCGACCACCACTACTGGTAGGTTAGGTTAGGTTAGAGTTTTGTCTGACCACTCGCAGTGGAGCTCCATAATGCTTGCATGCATGTTGCATGCTGAATGCCTGCTTGCATGCCTGCCTGCATGCTGCATGCTTGCATGCATGCTGCATGCTGCATGCCTGCTAGCATTCTGCACGCTTGCTTGCATGCTGAATGCCTGCTTGCACTGCATGTAATTGCAATTGCATGCTTACCTACTCATTATATTAAAAAATTAAATATTTAAAAAAAATCCTAAATCGTATAATCATAAAGCTAATTATAATTTTATAAATCAAATATATAAATAAATATATTTTATAAATAAATATATCCACCCATAAGGAAGGCCTGTGCCCCAGCAGTGGGGACATTAAATATGGCTGATGGACAAATCAAATATGAGTAAACAATTTTATTTTAGTTCCACAATTTTGTCGTTTTAAATTGAGATTCAATGCCAAAGCTCTCAAAAATATTCTATTAGTATAATAAATAAATTATCTTGATTGGTCAAAAACTTATTACTTAATTCTTTGATAAATATGAATTATGCTGGCTTCTTTCATTATTTCTTTGCTGAAATAAAAGAAAACAAGGTTTGTTTTGCCAAATATTGTAATAAGTAAGTATTATGGAAAATCATTCTTATGGATAATAACATTATTTTAAATGAAGAGTATGGCAAATAAAATTATGTAATAAGAACAATATGTCATTTGATTGTTTATGACCAATGAAATTAGTGAAAATAAATTTATGTCATTTGTTAGTTTTGGCAAATAAATCATTATGTTTAATGAATTTATGGCATATGTAATTATGGCAAATGAAATTATTGCATTTAAAATTAGGGAAAACATTAGTAAAACCAATTATTCTGTGCTAGTACTGCTAGTAGCTAGTTTTACTCGCTAAGTAGAATGGAAACGCTTTTACACTACTCATATTGACAGAAGACTGTAAAGTGGAAATACATCAATTTTCCTATAGGTTTACATAGCCAGCTACTATTGTCTAATTTAAAAAAAAAAAAAAAAAAAAACAATAAACCGACTTCAAAAAACCTACAAAGCGAGCAATAATATTCGTAATAATAAAAATACGTCTATTGAAGTCGGGTGGGGCTTTTAGAATTAAAAAAAAGGAATCTGTACTCCAGTCCAGCCAGGTAGGTTTTTTGAAGTCGGTTTTTTGTTTTTTAATAAACTATTTTATATTTTCTTATTTTTAGTGAAGGTACCTTGTAGGTAAGGTATATTATAATATGTAGAAAAATCGGCTCAGCCAAACGTAAGAAACATCAGCATATTCTCGGAGAAACATACATACGGGTCAAACTGAGAACCTCCTTTTTTAAGTCGGTTAAAGAACCTACACTTAAGATATCCCTCTTCCTACAAAAAAATAAATATCTTATTCAGTTTATAAACAAAGACACAGATGAATGTGACACATTGCTGCATTTCTTTGGCAAGTTTTTATTTGTGCCAAAAATAAGCATCAATGTATCACATCCTGAAAGCGATTGCGATAGATTTTGAAATTAGACAATTAGCCCCCTGTATTCTGTGACATAGTCTTTCAAATTGCATCGTTCTTTACTGAGCGATTTCCACATTTAAACTTGCGTCGATTCTCAAAGTGGCACATCGTTCCACTTGAAATGCCTCAACTCCAATCTCATTTACATTGAAACGTTTATTTGGTTAGGATCGGGCCAGTTTTCCCCGCTATCGGTCCAAATCTCCCGTTCGTCGGGACCCATCGCCGTATCGTATCACTGTTTATACGGCGAAATTTAATTACATTCATTTGGGGCGAAGTAGGGGCGAGGAGCTCGGTGGCGCAGAGGAGCTCGGTGGCGCAGTGGTTAAGTTAAGCAACGTTCGCAAGGGTCGGTCATGGGATGGGTGACCAAAATGTTATTATCTCGAGCTCCTCCGTGCTTTGGAAGGCACGTGAAGCCGTCGGTCCCGCCTGCATTTGCAGTCGTTAACACCCACCAATCCGCATTGGGCCCGCGTGGTGGGTTATGGCCCATCCTCCTTACCACCCATAATTAAGGCCTGTGCCCCAGCAGTGGGGACATCAAAAATGGCTGATGGACATGGGGCGAAGTCTATCATTTTTAACCGAATTCCAAAAAAGGAGGAGGTTCTATGTTCGTCTGTATATTTTTTTTTTTTTGTTTCGATGATCGGATGTTTCTGTAATTAAAAGGTTGAAGATAAATAATTAAACGAGAGTTGATTCTGTAGTAGACATGTGATGAGTTTTGTTATATGTTTGTTATTTGTGAAATTTCACACAGACTTTAATTTCTTGCCTTTGGAATTGGATCAACTAAGCAGGGCGAACAATAAGCTTGCAACTGCATATACGAGATGAACTGCATATTGCAGCCGGCACTGTGGAAACTATTCCAATTTAGCACATTTAATTTGCCAGCTGGACTGACACTTGCTACACCTGGGACAGAGAATGATACGGATTTCTAGGGCTGCCACCGCCAAGTGGAATTAAACGGTGTGTAGGTATTTTGCACAAATAATATAGGACACAATAACATTACTCTTTGACTACGCAATGCTCTCCTGACTGATTTGAACAGTATAACCTATGGTATAACCCAATAGTCAATACACAACAAAAAACTGTAGGTTCGATAGATGGCGTTGATAAAAATGAGTCAATGTGGTTTTTTTACTAAGCTTCGAAGAGTACTCAGGTAGGCAGGCAGATGTAACCCGAAATGTTTCTCTTTGGACCGATGTAAGCCAGCGAGCGCTTACTTGCCTCTTTGGTACAGACCGTTTATTTTTAAAAGCCAGTTTTGACACTTCTCTTTCCATCATCGCCATCTAGTGAGGCAAATAGTTACTATTTTTATTTTTTAAAAAGCCCTCATTATATAGTGTGTTATCTATGGTCACTATACTAAGTACCTACTTACATTTTCTGTGCAGTAACCTTTTAAAAGTACTGTTTTTGGGTGACGTAAGTGAATTAAGTTATTTAACTATCTCATTACTATTTAATGTATGTAGATTGATTACATCTTCCATTCCATCCTATTCTGGGTCAGTCGTCGCCGTCGTAACTACGTTCAATGCGAAAATGTCAGCGGTCGGATATGAACGAATATGAAAAATTCCAACCAATGTACGATCGGCTGATATCGGTACTATATCCCAATGTCCCCATCGATAGTGGGACATTGGGAACGCTTTTCCAATATCCACAGTGATATATCATTGCTCAATGATCAGTGTGACTGTGGATAAACATTTCGTAATAAACATATTTCCCCTAAGCTGATTACTATAAACAAATATAATATTTAAAAAAGAATATAAGGCAACTAAGCCGTATAAAACTTTTATGACTAGCTAACTAACCCAGTAAAATTATACATCGGACCTTGCGTTAAATCCGGTAGTTCTGATTTTTTGCAGACTTGTTTATGATGTTAACCCAATGAATAATCCAAGTTTGTGACCTCAAGCGCCGAACGCAACTAAGTATTGAAAAAACCGCGTAAATTTCGGCTTTTTGGCGATTTTAACCATGAAGAACCTTCTCAACACGTTTTTAAAGTAGACTAAATAAATGACTAAATAATCAATGGATCTAATAATTTTGTCTGTTTTCACTGAGTCGCTTCAACTTTCGAGTCAACTTGCGTATAGTATGCAATATTGATGGCCTCTAAACCGTGTGCTATCTACAATTCTACATGCAACTTTCTTTCTGCCATACAAATTTGATGTGCCCTGAGGCTTGATTTGTTGAAAGTGCAAGAGGAAAAAGGCATACCTGAAAAGGAATGCCTCACTCAATAGTATATGAAGGACGGAAAGCGATAGTATGACGCCACACCTTAATAGACTTTTTCCACCTGTTGGCAACCTTACACATCTGATAAAATAGCTAAGTCTGATAAAGTAGCCCTACCTACCTTTAGATTGACTAAGAAAGCCGTGTTGTTGTTCTTAAACGGACATCTGTATTCAGACTTACGGAGAAAGTATTGTAAAATAAAATAATGCAATGAACTTTATTACATTTTACACAAACTTAGGGTAATTAACTGCCATTATACTGTGATTATGGTGATACTACCACTTTTTTCTCCGTTAAGGCGAGGCCAGTTCACGAAATTTACTCTTTCACTATGTCTTTAGAATAAGGTTGAATATCGCATAACTTTAATTGACGCTTCGCCAGAAATTTGACGAATTTTAGTACATTTTTATTGATTTCTGAAATACTGGATCATTTATTAAAAATGTACTCGGTTATTGTGTTAGATCGATAAAAAAGCTATCCTTTTTGCATAAAAAATCATATCACTGTCGTTGAAAATTGCGAAATCTGACGATTTGAAATTTATTTTTATAAGTTTTTATGGTGTTATTCAGGATTTTTTTACAGAGTTACCATGCCATTTTTCAATATTCTGTTCGGTTACTATGCTTCTTTGTTTCTTTTTCAGTCTACAGTAATTTTTGTGAAGTAGAATTTTACATCAGTTCTTCACATTGGAAGTTCAAAAATCAGACTTTTCATCAGATCGTGAACTGGCCTCGCCTTAAGTTCTACTAGTAGAACTGAACGATATCTATCCGGATACAATGTTATTGTTAGTAAGTTAGTAAGTTATTTATTTGCAAGAATACAGTTTATTATTTGAAACATATTCTATCGTTATGCATTCGATTCTTTGAAAATTGTAGACTGGTTATGTAATATTAATTCCATTCCATCCTTACTTGAGTTTAAATTAACCAGCTAAGTCCATTTAAAGTACTCTTGCTGCTTTTGAAACTGTGCCAAGGTGAAAAGCGAAAACTAATAGTCCTTTTGAATAATTTTGTCCAAAAACATACAAAGCCTTTCACACTGCGAAATCGAATTTTATTCGAGGTAAAAACGTCTTAAAGCAAAACGCTCAAAGGTGTTTTTACTGTGAACAGAGAAGGTGGTTAGGACTGTTAAATGCGAACGCTTTTAAATTTGACAAAGATCCAGCTTGGCAAAGGGATAATGGCGCTAAATACTGTTTAAACGGTTTTTTAATTCGGTGTCGTTTTGTGTTCTGATGCGTGAAGGAGGGCTGCCAACGATTTAATGTCGTTGTAATTGAGAAATATAGCGGCAGATTGTTCTCGGGGGCAGTGGCGAGTGACATTTCTAATTTGTAGCTTGTTAATTCCAGGGACAGGTTGGGTTTTTGAACTAAATAAAACCTGTAAATAGTGTTAAGGAAAGCGATGAATTTATTATTTATTCTGTGATGCCACCGTAGTCGACAACCTATAACTTTGAAGTTATGTTTAAAAAATAAGGAACAATATAACTGAAAACTGTAGTCATAACGAAGTTTTTACATCAGTCAAGTCCTCGACAATATTCCATTCGGTAAGTAGGTACTAAAAATATCTTGTCATTGTTCATTCAAAATGTTAATTCGAAATAAATATGACAGTGAAAATGTTATGCTGAACTTTAAATAAGTACCTATTACTAAGGTAGTCCTTTTTTGTAATATGGCTGAAAAAATACTGCTAGCTAAAGCGCTCGGGTAACGATCATTTGCGATTGTCAATTTTTACGACACTCATTGATTGACAAAAAGATTGAGAATCGCAATTGATCGTTTCCGGCGGGCTTAACGTAATTCTTTAAATAATATGTTTTTTCTGATTCAACTGACTGACTGTAACTTTGATGTACTTATTCATACATCAAAGTGTACATTGTTACGTAGTTAAAATAACTTGAATTGACAACCTTTTGTAGGAGGGCCACACAATGCAAACGGGTTATCGGCTGTGGTTCGGTCGAATGATCACGCCATCGATTTGTCAAAAGTCCAAAGGAAAAATTAAACCTTCGGCATGGATGGCCACTGAAAAAGGGCGCATGTCCTGGAAAGATATTGAAGTAGGGACGCATGATTAATCAAACAGGGAAATCGTAGAAACAAAATACCATTACGGATTGACAGAGAGTTCGTTTTTGTCACGAGCGTATTTGTGGTTTGGATTAGAGTTTTTTTTGTGGTATGTTGACTCTTGTAGGCTGATGGTTATAGGAAATACTTAATTTTATTTCTCTCCTTACTATGAGATGTGGAGCAAACTAGGCTTAATTTAAAACTTCTGTGATGCTGTCCACTTTTGTTTAAAGAAAAATGGAGACATTATTGGATTTTGGCCGTCTCGACGGTCTGGTTGCAACTTGGCCGAAACGTTTTCGAAGTTCTACCAAATCGTTGTACCTAACGCGTTGAATACCTACCTATTTTAATTTTACCTACCGATTTTAATTTAATAAAATGCAACACGGAAAAATTTCAAAAATTTCAGGAATCTGTACTCCAGCCCCACCCGATTTCAATAGACGTGTTTTTATTATTACGAATATTATTTCTTGCTTTTTAGAGGTAGGTTTTTTGAAGTCGGTTTTTTTTTATAGGAATAATAAGGTATTTCTAATATTTTGCGGTTTTATGTATCCATATAATATCTATTTAATAAGAATTTTCAAAGTTCACCTTCATAACCGTTATCAAAAATTCATACTTATATTAGATTTTAGGCATTCACAATGCTATTTTTATATTAAGATAAGCAAAATACTAGTAAATATGTGTAATTTAAAAAATGGAACATGATCGGAGTTATACAACTCATCAGTTCATTTTCCAATTTCAATTTGACTGACAATATGGACGAGGTAGACCTCGAATTATCCCCACAACCCACAACGGATAAAAGTTAAAACTTTAGAAGGAAATCTTCTTATCTTCGTAAATGACGTCAGTGCCATGGCGCGAGTGTCGTGTCACATTTTATCGAAGGAAGGCGCATCTTGAAAGCCGATTTATTAAATTTCTATCTCGCAAAAAAATCTTGTGAAAATATCATAAATGGAGGAACATTTCAGAAACTGAAGTTTAATAAAAAATAATAACTAAATAAAAATATAATTAAGTACTATAAAAGTTTAATTAACTGCGAAAACAACATAATATCTGCTCAAATGTAATGAATTCAAATTAAACAAAACATTGCATTGAACTAACTGAAACAGAGTGCGGAAACAGTCGAACAAAAGCTGTAGCAACAAAAGTTGGGATATTGTTTAAGTTTAAGCACTTTAGGAATGTTAAATCTGTGGTTTAGGAAGCTTGTCTTGTCAACAGTCAAATGCAGTTTTAGTAGATGAACTTAAATTAAATAACTAGGTTGGGGTAGGAATAAAATTACTAAGTGAAAATGTATAATTATGTAGGTAGATGTTATTCAATTATTTGAAAGTTTTTTAAGATTACGATTAAGATTAGGTACCTACCTACTTACTTTTAATTAAGAAATAAAAAAACCTTGTTCCTGGAATTCAATTAAAGAATTCTTCACGTAAAAATGTAGGAACGACAAGGAACAAGGATAATGAAGCCATTGTGTGAGTGTGAGTGTCGTGTGGGGCGGGTCGTTACGTTCCCTCAAATATGGTTGAGCGAAGCGATGGCTGGTCCATGCGTCATGCTCGTGAACGGGTGCTGCCAGTGGGAATGGGTCTGCTTCTGTCTGCTTGTACTAAGGGCGTCGTATATTTATATTTTTTTTTTTCTCTGTTTGATGTTATCAATATGTATGGCACTTCTTACTCAAAACATAAAACTAATAGGCAAGTAAACCTTGTTTTGATTTCTCTTTTTTTTTTTTTTTATTGCAATCATTTTGCTTTCTATAGTCAGTAGTTTTTGTAAGTAAAGGCCTATGAAAAGCTTTTGGATATTAGTTTTCAATTCAGTGCCTTAGGATGGGTAGCCTAAGTATGTCATGCTCTCTTTAATCATTTCTGCGGTGGTGTCGTGTGGGGCGGGTCGTTACGTTCCCTCAAATATGGTTGAGCGAAGCGATGGCTGGTCCACGCGTCATGCTCGTGAACGGGTGCTGCCAGTGGGAATGGGTCTGCTTCTGAGTACCTATCTTAACGCATATTGAATTGTAAGAATTGCGTTTTTTATTGTTATTTTTTTATGTCTTGTCTCAAGTATTTTTTGGTAAATTTTGCCTACTTAGGTGCACTTTCGAGTAGCAGACATAGTGATTACTGATTTCTCAACTAGTTGAAAGTTATTTACTCTCACAATTACCTATCCGATATGTAGTAGGTATTTAATTTCAACCTACCTACCCATTGTGTACAAACTTTTGTTAATTATTGTGATGGAAAATGACCTCACTTTAAATGTGGAGCTCATTTTTCAATGTTGACGACTCTGTATGAAATATACAGGGAGAAAAAAGCAGCCCTTGACGAGTTTCTTGCCGGTTCTTCTCGTTACAAGGTCTCCCGCTCAGGGTTTGCGAACCGATGGCGTAGCTTCTTTGACATTCACAAGTGCTTGTAACAGCCTAGACTGAATAAATGATTTTTTGATTTGATTTTTTTTTTTGATTGAAGTTAAATGAGAAAAATTAAGGTAGTACTAAGGAAATGAATGACCTTAAGGATATCTACGCCCCACATCCTGCCTCAATCTACATTACTTCGTTTTGACATCCAGTTAAATGTTTTGACATGAATTAAATAGACCTCAATCGAATTGTCGTTGAGTTGATCTCGGATAAACTTAGGGGAGCGATGGCGCAGTGGTTTAGCGCATGGCCCAGCAATTGCGGAGGTTAAGCAACTTTCCCAAGGGTCGGTCATGCTCATGGGATGAGTGACTTTATTATCTCGAGCTCCTCCGTGCTTCGGAAGGCTTAACACCCACCAATCCGCATTGGGCCCGCGTAGTGGGTTATGCCCCATCCTTCTTATCCACCCGTAAGGAAGGCCAGAGCTCCAGCTCCAGAAGTTAGAAAAAAGTTAAGTAAATATAGCTTGAAGTGCTTAATTTGATTTAGTTTTAAGTGACTATGCACTGGGTTGTTTGCCAGGCTCTCGCAAACAAGGCGACGGATCAAATCATCCAACAGTCTTAGTGGAGCGGGCGTCATTTGTAACGCGGTGTGTCTCCGGCCTTATCTCAAGGCGGCAGGTATATTTCAGGGATTTGAGAGTTGTCGAGCCTTCACAAACATTGGGGTTGCACTCGCGGTACGGACAGACAGTTCCATACTTTTACTTATTAAAAAGTCTGGAAAGGTTAGTAGGAAAATATAGACGATTCGAGCGCGAAACGCGAGCGAAGCGTATCTGTTTCAGCTTAAGCAAAAAAAAAATCGTATGTCTGTCTGTTTGTTGTCCTCTACAGGTCGCATTTCTAAACAGATTCTCGTGAAATTTTGTGAGCAATTTTTATAATACATTTTTTTTTCAGTCGATCCAGTTTTACGAAAATTTTCGAAATGGCAGAGATATATTAAAAAACATATTTTAGCCGTTTCGATTTTTTTTTTAATGTAACAAATCTTTTTTGTTAGCGGTGCACAGCATGTTTTTGGGGTTCTTTACCTCAAAATAATAAAAACGGAACCCTTATAGGATCACTTTGTTGGCCGTCTGTCGGTCCTTCAGGCCAATATTCGAAATTAAAAAATTGCGTATATTATATGTTATACAAATATTAATTTGTTTTTAAACAACATACAATTTGAGCTTACTTTTTACAGCTCACGGAGCCACTAGTTTTTAAGTTCATTTGAACTTTGACTTTGATTCCGTGCGTCTACACATTTTTTATTTGACTAAAATCGATAGGGTAAAGGTAACTAATGTCTTACCTCCTTCTCCTAAAAACATTATTACAATATCTAGGTTTAATCATCACAATAGTTTATCTTTTGTGGTTTTTGAATCCGCGACCATAGATTTCGTGTTTTTTTTATGATTAATGTAAGTTTTCCGTTATCTAATAGACTGTTTGGTAATTAGCCTTATAAAACTGAATATGGCAGATAGGGTATGAATAGGGTAGAATATTATTATAAACCCTGAAAACCGCCACTTGGCCACAGAATATATAATAGTACTAACGTACAGAAGTCCGACCCCGCGAGGACCATCAAATAATAAGCTACTCTCGCTGCACGGCAATAAAGTACAATTTCAAACTGCACAACGCTGCGTGGATAAAATTATATGCACCTACGAAGAAGAAAGAGAGGCGTCTCTTTCTGTCGCATAGCTCTGTCTCATCCGACACATTTCGGGGTTGCTACTCGCTAGTTACTGATATCATAGAAAACATTCGTTATGCCCATGAATAAACAATGAAATTACTATAATAGGTACCTACTTATAAAATAAAATAAATCTACCTAATAGGTGAGCTGAGCATATTTAAAGAGCATAAATAATAAGTATTTCTAAGTAGTTAGAGAAGCTCGATGGCGCAGTGGTATAGCGCCTGGCCCAACGATTGCGGAGGTTAAGCAACTTTTGCAAGGGTCAGTTATGGGATGGGTGAAAAAAAATAGTATTTTTTAGCTTTTTTCTTTACTGGTGCCATATTTCGAACTTCGATACAACTAAGTATGTAAATATGTATACAAAAAATACAATAAACTTTGGTAGGTAGGTAGGTACGTTAGTAATTAAGTATCAAAAACGAAGTGCATGCAGTTTCGCATTCGGCGCTTGACTGACTCGCTTCGTTGGTGACGTTCACGCGCTGCGCTCTCGTCGCTTGCACAGACCGCGCGTTTCGGTCGGCGCGGTGATATCCCTCGACAATGGCCCTCTTGGAGTGGGCCGCGAGCAGTAGGCTAATATAAAAGTTTAAGCGCGGAGTTATACCCCCCTGACTTGGCCGAGAAATTTTGAAATTGTTTTTTTTTTGTATGGAAAAATGCAAAATGACAACTCTTTGTTTCTGTAACCCAAAATCGAGACACAATGTGTTTCCGTTTGCTTTAAGAAACACAATGTGTTTCGGCTTTGGGTTTAAGAAACAAAAACCGTGTCAAAAAGCATTACTATTCAAACACCATTCAAATGACCCCTGGTTTTTTTTTCAAAAAGTGGTAGTTTGCAGGGTTAAAGAGTAAGTAGTAAGTAATTTCCGGAGTTGTACGCATTTTATTACGCTTGGTACCCTATCTACCATATTCGACTTTAAGACCCTGTATACCTAACGCTTCTACATTAACCCGAGTACAGGTGAGCGGGTGTGGCGAGATTATGCTTTAAACAATAATGGTTGGTATCCATCTTGAACACTGTGCCTTAGTAAAATTTCGTGATGTAATTCAAAAGCTTTTACAATATTTATAAGATTCAAATGTTTCTAATCGCTATACAAGTGTCGGTGTATCGGCTGCATATCATCATCCCCCTACCCTTATCCCAATTTATTTGGGGTCGGTGCAGTGCGTCCTTCTCTTCCATTCCTTCCTGTCACTCGTCATCTCCTCATTCACTCCCTTCACATTCACATCATTCCGCACACAGTCTATCCATCTTTTCTGCGGTCTTCCTCTTACTTTCCAGCCCTCAACATCCATATCCATTATTACTCTTCTAGTAACATTGCCTTTCATCTCTTCTCATAACATGCCCAAACCAAGCCAGACGATTCCCTTTCAACTTCTCTGTTACTGGTGCTACTTTCAGACTTCCTCTGACATAGGTACTCATTCCTAATTTTATACATTCGCGTCACACCACACTTCTGCTTCGGCTGCATATGCAGTTGTTAAAACCCACCAATCCGCATTGGGTCCGTGTGATGCCCCAGCAGTGGGGACAAAATAGTAAAAATGGCTGATGACGATAGAATTAATAAAATGTTATCATTTGGGGAATGTCTGAAAAAACCAATGCGGCTGAATAATCTGAATATTTTTTTAAAGGTAGGAATAATTAATATTTCAGAATTTTCGGTTGCGTAAAAAAATAAAAAGAAATTAAAGTCACTTCGACTTCACAAATACAAAACGTATTAAAAAAAAGTTTTGACATTTTGTATCGTTTTTTTTTTTACCATGTTGTGGTTGTGGCAGGTCCTGGTGGTGGCAGGTCCTGGTGGTGGCAGGTCCTGGTGGTGGCAGGTCCTGGTGGTGGCTAATATAATCGCCATTCTGCTGTTACTTATGTACATTTTGTGAAGTAGAAGTGCCTTTTTTAATTTTTCACGCTTCGATCAAGAATATCCTAGATAATGCTTCACGAACTAAAACAGTACGCAAAAATGGCACCTCAAATAGCGTCCCATCTTACAAACTTGGCGCTTATTTTGTACATAATCACCTCTTATTTTGTACAAACTCACATTTTATATCACTTAGTTTGTGCAAAATAAGCGCCCAATTTGTAAGTGGGACGCTATTTGAGGTGCCATTTTTGAGACTCTGACCGGACATCTAGGGTATTATTGATCGAAGTTTTCACGCAACCGAAATTTCTGAATCTTTTTTCTAATACTAAGGGAGCTTATTCCTACATTATAAAAAAAAATTCAGCCAACTTGTTTTTTTTCAGACATTCCCAATTTTATAAAAAAAAATTCAAATATTTTTGTTTGTCGAAAGTCCTCTGTCGTTCCCGCCTATAAATCATGCGTTTAAGGGACCGGGCCCAAAGAAGCCTTTTCAGCAAAATGAACCGTTAATAATCTGTAGATGTGGTGACATACTGATAGCTATTGCGACAAGCTTTCTAAATAATTAATACCTATTTATAATACTAGTCAGCTAAAACATAGTACTAACTAGTATAGGAAAGTATTTTTTTTTTGTTGTTCAACCAATGATTATTACCATGGAAACTTAATTTGTTTTAATTGTACTACTTTCCATGGTTAAAATGTACTCTATGGCGGTCGGTGACTCAGCGATTAGACTGCTGGAATGCATCCAATAGACTTGTACTATTATGTATTCTGTGCCAATACGACGTCGTTTACTATCACGCGCTGCATTGCTATGCACTGTGCTGGATCCGGTTTGATCTTGGCCTAAAGCTAAATACAACGATTTTAGACAAATTTGTGAAACGAGCATAAGTCTTGTTGTGTCATGAATCATCATCATCATCATCATCATCATCATCCGTCAGACAGCCAGTGATCCCAATGATCCCAATGTTATTTCTATTTGTAATCATAAATCTAACCACAAATAATATTTTGCTGCTACACAGGATCAAAATACCTAACCGTATGTTTTACCCGGATCACAGTATGGTGAGGCAAACATTATTGATGATGAGGCTCGGCTGAGGCTCGATCAACACGCCTTAACAAATTGATTTAAATAGCATAATAGCTTTCATGTTCGGAGTCTATGATTGAAATGATTCTTGGATGAACGGGTTTAGATGAAATTTGGCTAATTTGTAACCTGGATTAAAACATAAAATACTTTTTCATTTCTCATATTCGGAAAGTGATGTATATTTGAACTGAGCAGCGGGTCCAAAACTCTTCGTTCCACCCTAGGGTGGAAAAGTAATTTAAAAATAGAACTGAATTTGGCAACGAAAAAGTTTACAATAGTTAAAAACAAATGGTTTAAAAAAAGTTGCAGCCTTGTAGGGCGCATTCACGAACAACAACAAAACATGGTATAAACAGCCAGTGCAAAATTAAAAACATTGGGCGGAGCGGCCGGCGACGCGACGTGTTCCAAATTTAAAATAAGAAAACCTATAAAATATTGGAGGGAGACTTACCTAACTCTGTGACTTTGAGCCTGTGTGTGCCGTATTAAAGTTTTGTGTTGATTTTGTATTTACTAAAAATGAGTTTAAAACTAATACAAAAAGTTCAAATAAAATAAAAGAAACAATAAAACTACGCTGTAATTCGCCTACAGGAAACAACTACTTCAGGAGAGTCTCTGCCATGGACTTACCGTCTTATCAAAGACCAAAGAATATCTCCAACTTTTACAGGCATCCAACAAAGTCAAATCTGTCATCATAATAATTTATATCAAATTGATATCAAACTGTAAATATTCCAAGCAAAATTTAACTTTAAATTTCACAAATTGTTCTAATTTTTCTAGATTTTTAAAGGTAAGTTGGTGTAGGTAATAATTATAAGGTCTACTAATGTAGTTACTAAGTAGGTAGGTACATGTTTTTATTAATAAACATTTTGGAATAACTAAGACTTTTTTACTTTCCTGAAATTCGAAATGAAAAGTAGAGTGTTTAACACGGGTAAAAGTCATCAATTCCATTCTCGAACTATAGCCGCCCTCGCTATGCTCGGGCGTCTAAATATCTCGAATGGGAATTGCTTCCTTTTGACCCTAGTATAACAATCTACTATTTATCCTGGTCAAAGGTTCCCTAGGGATTTTTCGCATTTCCATTCCATTCGCATAGTATGAAAAATTGTTTAAAAAAAACAAAAAACCGACTTCAAAAAACCTACCTCTAAAAGCAAGAAATAATATTCGTAATAATAAAAATACGTCTATTGAAGTCGGGTGGGGCTGGAGTACAGATTCCTTTTTTTATTCTAAAAGCCCCACCCGACTTCAATAGACGTATTTTTATTATTACGAATATTATTTCTTGCTTTTTAGAGGTAGGTTTTTTGAAGTCGGTTTTTTGTTTTTTTTTTAAACAATTTTTTATTTTTTAATTTTTAGTGTGGGTTCTTTGTAGGTAAGGTAGGTATATTATATTGTAGAAAAATCGGCTCAGCCAAAACGTAAGATAATCGCGGAGAAACATACTTAAATACGGGTCAAACTGAGAACCTCCTTTTTTAAGTCGGTTAAAAAACTACACTTAAGATATCCCTCTTCCAACAAAAAAATAATTATCTTATTCAGTTCATAAACAAAGAAGTAATACGACCAATCATCGAGGTAATTCACACAAAATCATAGTATTTTCGTGCTTTTTTTCAAAATTACTTGAAGAGTACTGAACCGATTTCCAAATAAAAAATGGGACCAACTTGGGAGTGTACCTAATGTAATAACGTTTAAATCATTTTAATCGGTCCAGCCGTCTTCGAGTAATCGGTGGACATACACAAAAAAAAATACAGACGAACATAGAACCTCCTCCTTTTTTGGAAGTCGGTTAAAAAATAAGCGTAGCCAATGCAAGCATCTGAATTTATTAGGTGTTTTTATCATTTTTACAAAAAAGAAGAGAATAAAAATGAAAAGTTCAAGATAAGAAATATGTATTAAAGTGGGGGAAAACATACTTGAAAGCATTAAAAAAAACTGAAACAGTGTTTAATAAAATTGAAAATCATAAGCAGAATAATGTAAATGCAGTTTCAGTTAAATACATTTTAAAATAGACCTTAGTCGTAACTACAAGTTGGATAAGTTATAACTAAATAATCTAAACAATATGCCTACTATAATAAATTATCGGATTGTACCCTCCTAATGATAATGACCGAAATTAATAGCAGAGATACTGTTTGATACTGTTTAATGGGTAATATATTATTATGTATTACTTGGTAAAACCCTGTAGAGCTACTCTAATCTTTCTAGACTAACTTGTCATCATAATGACAGGGTTATTTGTAAAACCACAGAATACATAATATGGTAAAACACCAACAACATCACATGAGTAGATTACCAACATCATGATCAACAACGTTTGTTCTACAACTTTTATCATAACTCAATTTACCAAAAATGATTTTTCAAGTTTTTATTGTACTGTTCGACACTTTTTACGTACTTATGGATGGCGGCGGGGCGGGTGGGTCGTAGAGTTATGAACATACGAACGGTAAATTAGAATGATATTTTTTTTGTATGAAAGTAAAATCTATCGAATTATCAAAAGACGTAGAACAAATGTTGTGTTTATGATGTTGGTAATCTACTCCTGCGAGGTTGTTGGTGTTTTACAAATGACCCTGTATAAATAACGGGTGTAACAAGACCTTCAACGAAGCCAAAGTCCACGTATTCCGTCCATCATCAGGATCATTTTTGTCTTTTAGACTATACCTGGGAAATTAATAGTTACGAAGTTATTGAAGGTCAAAGTCAAAATTTTTTTTTCAAAATTTTTGTGAAATCTTATTTTTTTCGTTATTTCCTACTTTTTGACTAAAGAAACATTATCAAAATTTTAAGTATTTCGTAACAAACAATGGCTTCAAAACGTCGTCACTTGAGGTATCTCATGAGCACGCACATAAACGCTGCCTTTCAACTCGGCCGCACGCAGCTGTGTAGCATACACTCGCAGGCGCGGCCTGTTGTACGCGTTACATTGCGTGGTAATGCATGCAATGCTTATTTAACACCAAAAATCAAAATGGTTTCCCAGTAATAATCTTGAACAGAAATGGTCCTGATGATGGGCAGAATACGTAGACCTCGGCTTCGTTGAAGGTCTTGTTACACCCTGTATATTCTAAATATTTATTTATGTGTATGATATATTATTTTGCCATAGGTCTTTTCTTCGTGGGTTATGATGCGAAGATGGGCGCCATTTGTGGTCATCTTTCGTGATACGAACCAATAAAATTAAATGACTACTTGTACTTGTATTCTTTCGATTATCTAATCGAAGTTGTATTCACAAAAATGGGCTACTTGTACATTAGACTGGACTAACTTTACGAACAACAAAATAAAATCTATACAATCTTGTTCTGTTGGCTTAGATTCAATTTAATAGATTTAACTTAAATATTTGAAAACAATTTTGCTAAATAATACTCATCATTCAGTAAAATTAGCTTCAGAACGGGCTGAATACTTAGAAGTAGACCAGAAACTCGTGTAACGGGAGTAAAATCAGTTTCTTTATCATTAGTGATATTTTATAAACAACACTAACTACTTTGCAACAACCACGTGTTTTTAATAAAAGTAATTTTGCTTGCGTTTCATGAGTTTCTGGACCTTTAAACACTTTGTCAAAGCAGTTGCGCTATACTTTATAGCATAGAATCTTCGATCAAGAATATCCTAGATAACGCTTCACGAACTAAAACAGAACGCAAAAACGGCACCTCAAATAGCGTCCCACTACAAACTTGGCGCTTATTATGTACATAATCACCCCTTATTTTGTGCAAACTCACATTTTATACCACTTATTTTGTATAAAATAAGCTTATTTTGTACAAAAACACATCTTTTATCACTTACTTTGTGCAAAATAAGCGGCCAGTTTGTAAGTGAGACGCTATTTGAGGTGGCATTTTTGAGACTCTGACCGGACATCTAAGGAATTCTTGATCGAAGCATAGAATAAACAAAAATCTTGTGGTTTTTTTCTCAGGAAGATTCAATCCTGCCATATGAACGTAACATCATTGGAGTGACATGATAATTTAAACGTTTAGTTATTTAATGGCGACAAACGAGCAATTTGAATAATTTGAGGCGGCTCGGAGCATCGCGCGAGACGATTCTTGTGTTCTGCGTATCGTCTCGCGTGATGCTCCGAGCCTCGAACTATTCAAACCAAACCCAGCCACGCCAAGGCATTTGAATTTACCCGCCAGCCGTGGGCCGGCTGATTAGCGCGCTGCCTGTGGCACCGTTATCACCGGAATAAAATGGTAAACCTAAAAGTTGTATCCCGGCGCCGCCACGGTCTTAGAAATGTTGCTCACCTAGAAAATCTATTGGCCAGCCCTGATTTAGATGTTAGTGGGTGGGAGAGGTGAGTCGTGGGGCACAGCCACCATCTCGCATCGGCTAACTTTACAATCGCCAATCGCACTTATTCATACTTATACCCTAGTTAACATATATTTGCAGGTAGGTGGTACATCATCGAACACCACTCCAAATCTCTTGGCCAGGTCTTCAAAAGAGAGTTCCACTACCGTCTTCCAGCCATCGCTTTCTCCAGCTCTTTGAGTACCAATTGCTGTCATCCACGCGGCTGTCATTGGTATATTCTCTAACTTGCATATGGACCGTCTGAAATGAGAGTTTAAAGTTCATCATTAAAGGTCTTATCAAGGTCTAACCACAGAATATATTTATAACAGCAAACAGCATGGTCTAACCATTAATAAAATAAGAACAACATCAAAGCACTAACTAAACTGTAACACCACATGTCCTTTGCGGACAAGAGAAAAAAGAAAGATTTTTGTTTTCAAACAAGAGTATAATAAATTTCTACAATGGTTTAGGTCACAAGGCAGAATATAAGAATGTAAGCAAGAGAAAGTTAGTGTATTTTTACCATTTTTTGAAAATTATTCGTTGAAAGTGAAAGTTCTATACAAAAATTGACGTTTAAAAGAAGGGATTGCGAGAGAGGCACACGGCGTCCACAGATCATTGAATGGAGTGAAATTGGCAGCTCAGCAGACTCATCGCTTGACCATCGCGTCGCGGCGTAGACACCACATAACATGATTTTTATCCACTGAGTGGGTTAGAGGTGTAAGAATGTGTAAAGCTGAGCCAAGATAGCTTAGTTTTCAGATTTATTATCTTTCACGTTACCTAATCGTACCTATAAGAACGAAAAAGTTACAATTTCCCTACCTTTTTGGGATTACCTAGTTACTATTTTGTTGGATTTTAGTTACGATTACGTATGAAGGATATAAATCTGAAAACTGAGCCATTTTGGATCCGTTTTTTTTCCTCGCTTTACTAAGGACTCGACTTTAAGTGTTATTATTCTAAGATCAGAATAAACAGAATAAAGATGCAGGATACAGGCACTATCAGTTGCAACAACTGCTCGCCTGTTTAATAATAATAATAATAATAATAATAAGATGATTTACCTACCTAGCTTTAACAAATTCCTTAGCTATCCCCAGTTGTCTAAAGTCTGGATGGACGACAATCCCAAGGTCTTCGTAGTACTTTTCCACATTATGCTCCTTCACCACGTCGTATAAGTATAAAGCGTTGATACCCATCTCGAACAACTTTTTACATTCTTTGGTCTCAACCTGTAAACAACAAGGAAAAAATAATCAATTTTAGTCTTTACGTTTAAAGGGTTTAAGGGCTGAAGGGTGAAGCGCTCATGGCGGAACGCTCAGTCCGGCTAGGTGTCGGATGGGTGACCGTTAAGTGGCATTACAACTGAGAGCTTCCATGCTTCGGAGGGTACGTTACACCGTCGGTCCCGGCTGTTGTCATGTGATAATAGTCGTTAAGCCAAGTTAGAGGCCTTACAAGCGGCTTGAAAACTCTAACACCAGAGGTGGCCACTATTCCTCATTCAAAACGTAGTGATTATTTCCTCTGTGCCTCATTCGATAAGAAGAAGAATAGTTTAAAATCAAAGAAAGGAAAACATTCAAAATTTAGTAACGAAATATCCACCTAAAATCACAATAATCGATCAAAACAACATCTGTGCCAATTAATAAGTTATAACGAGCAATTAAACTGAGAGTTGCTAAAGCGAAGTCCATGAGGTGTATATTTTGGTTGAAGCTCTAAGTATAGGTGAATAGACGTTATTATAACGAATATAATAATTGCATCGATATAAGAAGTAGCTATTTTAAGATTCAAGTAGATTTATAATATTTTATCCTATATCCCATGGATTTACATAAAGCCAATTACAATTATTGTAATTAAATAATAAGTAGGTACAACTTTGAAAGATAGGATGTTTGCCATTGTCTTTGTCTGCCCTTATGTTAGAGACAACAAAGCATCACAAAACTGACAAACAGAGACTATTGCGAAATCTTTGAGCATAAAAAAAAATTAACCACGAGAACAAATCCTATTTCTTCCATAGATTTATGGTCAGTATGGTTAAAGATAATTACTACCATAATAAAAATAGTAAATGGTTTGTTTAACAGCCTTTTTATATTGATACTCTGTTGGAGCACAGGCTTTCCTCATAGATGAATATGGAGGATGGGCCAAACCCCCCCACGTGAGTCCAATATGGGTTGGTAGGTATTGATGACTGCAAATGTAGCCAGGGGGCTAATTATCTAATTAAAAATCTATCGCAATCGCTTTCATTTGACAGATGGATGCGAGACATTGCTGCATTTCTTTGGTAAGTTTTTATATGTGCAAAAAAGAAGCATCGACGTGTTACATTACATCCTGAAAGCGATTGCGATAGATTTTGATATTAGACAATAGAAAGGCAGGACCAACGGCTTAACGTCCCTTCCCAAGAAGGGAAGAGTCAAAGAAAGTTAATTATTTTTGCTATCCGATGATCGACTCTAGAGGCCGAATGTTGAACGCTTCTGCCATCGAGCTCCTCATGACCATCTTAATATTGGATCATAACTAATTACCTGGAATTTGCTGAAGTCCAAAATCCCATTGGCTAAGTACATCATTGAAGCTCCCACTACCTGTCCCACGACATCAGGGTCATCATCCACACAACATATGTCTATATGTGGCTGCAGAACTTGGGTGACTTGCAGGAAAATCTGCATTATTTCAGCCCTGGACTCCTCATTGTAGTACACACCTGTAATGTAACAATTAAGACCTGTTGCTTCTAGTATTCAAATCAATGTTCTTGTTCTTATAACCTTAGTTTAGTTATTCAAGGCATCGATGCATAAATGTAGAAAATATATGGTATTGAACAAATCTTTGATTACATAGATTATATCACTTCCAACCGTTTAATAGACCAGCATCTTTTGGAGGCCTAGACATACGAGTACCCACGGAGTTTTTGACTGTTGGGTAGGTACACATAGTTATTTTAAATTGTATTGTGTCACAGATAATAATTATAATACATTGTATTGTCTGTAAGCTTACTTCGTCTTCATTCTCTTTGGCTATTTTTTTTCTATTTATCATTCATTAGGTAATGGTTACTAAAAGTCGTCACTATAGTAATTTGATTGGAAGTCATTATCATCCATCCTACTAATATTATAAATGGGAAAGTTTGTGGGTTTGGATGTTTGTTCCTCAATCACGCAAAAACTACTGAACGGATTTGGTTGGAATTTGGCAAACAGACAGTAGATAGCCTAAAAACATAGGATAATTTCTAACCCGATATTCCCACAGGAACGGGAACCACGCGGGGAAACCGCGGGAGGCCTCTAGATCCTTAACAAAATTATGAATTGATTAAGTACCTGATGCTTTGTACACCATTTCTTCTTTTGTATACACATTAGTAAACAAGTCGATAACTGCTTCTTGAGATTCTGCTGGCATGTCTTGGATCCTCAGTTTCACTGTACTCCCGTCACTTTTTGTTGCAGTGAACCTTGAGTATACTCGGCATTTGGATGCATCCATCGTTCTCTTGAGGTTATGCTTGGTTACTGGAAGATTAAGCTTCATTAGTATCGAATAGAGTAGGAAGCGTTTATAACTAAAAGATCTCAGCTCAGTGGCCCTACCATGAGTTGATGCAAACTATTTACGTTACCGTAACCCATCGTTTTGTCTCTTTTACTCGCACTGACTGCGAGCAGTATATCCGATAGTTTACGGTAACGTAAATAGTTTGCATCAACTCATGGTAGGGCCACAGAGGTTTGAAGCTGATTTACAGCGGATACCTCAACTTCAAAATTCAGTGACGAAGATAGTGTAATGTAGCGTGCTGCTTGTCGCTCCTAAATTCTTAGTTTTTAAGCTAGTTCTAATTAGTTTAAGTTCCCTAGAGAATAAGTGTTTTTGGTCATAATCTAGGCGGATTGGAAGCACTATGTAAAATATATACTACCTACATCATTCGTAGAAGATCTTAGACATAAAAGAAATGGCGAACATTTATGGTTACGGCCTTGGACAAATTAACCACGTCCATGGCCTTTTTATCTCCCCTTTATCTTCGGTTATTCCGATCTGTTACCCCAAAGAATGCACCTTGAGGTGAATTCTGGGAAACCATGTAGGTACAAGAAATCTCCCTATGCTAGCTCTTTCCCTAGCTTAGGGTAAATTCTCGGATATACTCAGGGTGGATTCTTTAGGGGAAACAAATCCGTTTATTTTCGTACAGAGTCTAAGGACAGCTTGTATGCTGTTTATGTCTGTTAACTCCTATGAAAGAGTTTTAACAGTTTAAATAAATAGGAACACACGACGGCACATCAGACAATACATGTTGGTTGACCTTGAGACCGTCTTTATGTCTTACGTAATAAAAGTTATTTTCGCAGTTTAACTGACGTGCTGTCGTGTGTAAGTACTACCAACGTTTGCCGAAAAAGTTACCAAATGCGATAAGGCATCGCCAAAAAACTATTATTAAAAAAACGATAAAGTATGCGAATGATAAACAAATATTCCTAAAATCTAGTTGTACTAAGTTTATTTTTACAACCAAGGCCAACAAAAATTCCATACATTCCATAATAAAACAATCGTTTACTCAAAACACTTAAGAACTTCGAATAAATGAAATAAAAACAAGAAATACATACTGATTATCGTAAAGAAAGCTAAGGTATTTTCTTACTTCACAAATTCCCTCACAAACACTAATATAATTGGTTAAATTTAAGTCAAAAGGCCACTCCCTCACACGCCTATGGCACGACTGGTAGATCATACAAAGTTAAGCCGGTTCGGTCAAATTATTGTAAATGAACATAATTTTGTTATTGCGCTCGCGCACCGCATCTTGCGTCCACACATTCACCTAAAACACGATTGTGTTGTTTGTGTATTCATCTGTATAAGACGACTATGATAAGTTATTTTGTGCCATAATCATAACGTTAAGTATGTATCAATATCCATGGCGTCCCTACACACGTTACTTAATTATAGTTTCGTTTGATGTTCTTTATTTTATTAATTAAAAAAAACCAAAGGTAAATGGCAGCGTGTATAGGCCAGACTGAATTGATAGGTATAATATGATGTTAAGTAAAAGGTACGTACATAGTATTATCTGTGAACGTACTTAGAAACCCTTTATAGGTACTTCCTACTGAGAAAAAAAACGAAAAATTCGGAATCCTTTAACTGTGTAATTATAACTAAAGTTGTATAAATTATAAATTAGCTCTCATTTTAGTGTCGGTAAATATATAATTTGTTTAACCAGTTACTAATCGGCATAGCGATATTAACGATAGAATAGATAAATTATCTCGTTTATCGTATTTGGTAACAGTGCTTAAGGTCCATTTATCTGATTGGCTTTGATCCGTTTGTGACAAAGGAAACGGACTATTTAAATACAAGTGGCCGTCCGTGACTTCGTCTGTGTACGGACAATTATTTTTCTATCCCTCAAGAACAGTACTTACTTACTTTTTTTAAATGAAAATACCATGTCTCGTAACTTTTTTATAGATAGATCCGGTATGGCATATGAAAATAATATCTTGTTATTCATTCAGGGATTTAAATTATTATTACGTTGTGTTTTTTGTACAGTACTTTAATAGATTGTGTCCATGTGTTCACTCACTCACACACAAGTGCCGCTACTAGGTTGCTATAAATTTTATAGTAGGCGTTTCGCATTTACATTTAGGACTGATTTAAAAATTATTGTGTTCCGGCAGTTACGAGGTAAGATAGCCAGTTCCTCAGTAGAGTTGCCAAAAACTTTGAAGCTTTTTTTGTTGTTTTCCATTTATGGGGTCAAAAAAACAGTATAAATATAAAAAATGTAGTATCATTTTATGAAGGAGAAACTTTTTTTTACATCCTTTATTATTCAACCTACGACACCTTTAAGTCGAAGGGGTTTTTTATTTTGATGTTTCCGAACGCGGTAAACCGAAATGGTATGGAAATTATTGAAATAATAACATGACTGACAGTGTTACCGCTGTATTATTATTATTATTATTATTTTATTTTATTTCGGACATAAAATCCATACAAGGTGTTAGTTACAGCGAAAAGTGTTAGTTGCATTGCATTATATATAGTAGATTTGGCTACTATACAGCGTGAAATTTTAATCATTTGGTTCCCGCCGTGGGGTGGTTCCACTCATGATTACAATCAACTTTTACTATGGGGCCAATTCTCCTCCTCGCAAAAAAAATCTGCTGTTCCATACAAAAGTGCAGTACTTACCTACTCGACCTTAATGTATGGAACAGCCGATTTTTTTTGCAAAGAGGAGAGTTGGCCTCATAGTAAAAGTTGCTCGTAATCATGAGTGGAACCACCCCACGAAAGGAACCAAATGATTAAAATTTCAGCGTGTTTTTTTTTCAACAGTATAGGTAGGCATGGCCCAAAATATAGTAGGCTACGCTACTATTCATATCTGGTAATTTTGAACTAAGCATCCAAATTTTAAGGATGTGTCCAGTCCATAAAACTAAACAACTTTCTTTAAGAAACATGTGTCAAATTTTGCCACAAAATTTTGGTCATCCCATACTAAATTGATGACGTGATCTCTTTGATTTGTATGGAATGTCGATTTTTATTTTACATAATATTTGAACATGTGTTCCTTAGAGAAAGTTGTTCAGTTTCATGGACTGAACACATCCTCAAAATTTGGATGGTGGATACAAAATGACCTTGAATAGTAGTTTTGGCGACCCTATTCCTCAGTGATAAGGATTTCAGGTGTAGTGGGCTTCCACCTTCTGCCTTCATCATCAGCCTATTATCGTCCACTGCTGAACATAGGCCTCTCCGAGAACACGCCACTGAGCACAATCCGCGGCTATACTCATCCAGTTTTTGCCAGCCACCTTGTGAAGATGATCGCTCCACCTAGTCTGAGGGCGTCCTACACTACGTTTGCCGATACGCGGTCTCCACTCAAGAACTCGTCTGCCCCAGCGGCCATCGGTTCTACGGCTAATATGGCCGGCCCACTGCCACTTCAGCTTGCTAATCCGGTGGGCTATGTCGATGACTTTAGTTCTCTGTCGGATCACCTCGTTCCGGACCCGATCTCTCAGAGAAACTCCGAGCATAGCCCTTTCCATAGCTCGCTGCGCGACTTTAAATTTGTGAACCAGCCCTACAGTGAGTGTCCACATTTCGGCTCCGTATGTCATGACAGGCAGGACGCACTGGTTGAAGACTTTCGTCTTTAGACTCTGTGGAACCTTCTGCCTTATCGTCACTTAAAATTAGGTGAGGTGAAGGCCAAGCACTATCCCGTTGTGCATAAAAAAGGACTAACACTGTGTGCTATTATCGTCTAATTTCTCTGCCTTTTTCAGCCATACTCAAATTGAATCTCAATGACCGGTCCCTTACGTCTAGGGAAGCAATTTCACCGAATTTAGGAAGGTACCTACATTTTTTAGGGTCTGGATAAACCTGGGTTTTTATGCCGAAAAATTGCGTCCAATTAGAAGCACCTGCAACAAAACTGTTGACATAAACTCGGCGGAATGCCTCCGATGTAAAGCCTAGTTCACATTAGGGCACAGAATACATAATAGTACAAAGGGCGAGTAATTTAGTCGAGTTGAAGGTACATTCGGTACGTGGTAGGTATGTTTGATGTTATTCTAAAATCAACTAAAATCAACACACATGCCCAATCAAAATTCGACCTAAATCATTATTGAAAGAAAACCTTATAACATTCTCCCAATTTTTAGGGTTCCGTAGCCAAAATGGCAAAAAACGGAACCCTTATAGATTCGTCATGTCTGTCTGTCTGTCTGTCTGTCTGTCCGTCCGTATGTCACAGTCATTTTATTAACCGACTTCCAAAAAAGAAGGAGGTTCTATGTTCGTCTGTATATATATTTTTTTTTTTGTGTATGTCCACCGATTATCAAACGTTATTACATTAGGTACACTCCCAAGTTGGTTCCATTTATTTAAAATTTGGAAATCGGTTCAGTACTTTTCAAGTAATTTTGAAAAAAGCACGAAAATAGTATGATTTTGTGTGAATTACCTCGATGATTGGTCGTATTACTTCTTTGTTTATGAACTGAATAAGATAATATATTTTGTTTTGTTGGAAGAGGGATATCCTAAGTGTAGTTTTTTAACCGAGTTAAAAAAGGAGCTTCTCAGTTTGACCCGTATTTAAGTATGTTTCTCCGCGATTATCTTACGTTTAGCTGAGCCGATTTTTCTACATATATAATATACCTTATACAAGGTACCTGTCTACACTAAAAATAAAAAAATAAAAAATTGTTTAAAAAGGAATTTGTTCACCTTTTTCTTAACATTTTTCCACCCGACTTCAATAGACGTATTTTTATTATTACGAATATTATTTCTTGCTTTTTAGAGGTAGGTTTTTTGAAGTCGGTTTTTTGTTTTTTTTTAAACAATTTTTTTTCGAAAAGTATTAGGATTACACAGTTGAAACTTAGTAGGTAGATGTATTCTGTTAACCGCTTCACGATTTTAACACAAAAATAAAAAAAAATCAAGATTAAGGGGGGGTCCCCATACATGGAACTGAAACTGAAAAAAAAATTTTTCCTCATACCAATACGTGCGGGGTGTCTATAAATAGGTCTTCAAAAATGACACTGAGGTTCCTAAGACAATTTTTTCTCAAAGTCAACCGTTTAAAAGATTTACACTGACAAAGTGGTAAAATGTGTGTCCCTCTAACTTTTGAAAAAGGTTAGTGAAACATCAAAAAAAAATATATGCTATGCTTATAGATCTTAATAAAAACTTTCACTGAAAATTGGTTTGAACGAGATATAGTAATTAGTTTTCGAGATACGAGTATATCATATTTTCCAAAACCGCAAATATAACTTTGTCATTCATACCAACACTGTGAAAAACAAAGTTATTTTTACAAAATAAAATAAAATAAGGTAACTACAGAACTCTACGGCGCGTGGCCCGTCACGTACTTGGCGGGTTTTTTTTCACAACACTCTCGTCAATAGTCATTTTACAAAGAGATAATCAGTATACGCCATATAGTAAGTACTACCGTAGGTAGGTACTACGTGTATAAATTTACACATCCATGACTTGGAAACGAAATCACTGTAAAACGCGGTCTTCTCCGAAGACTTTTGTATAGGTACCTAAACAAAAATCTGCGGTGATGACAGCTTTTTGTTTCTTAATACAATAATTTATCAAAAATATCCTCTGGTTTATGACAGTATCTCTTAGACTCTAGAACAGGGGCCTCCAAACTGCGGCCCGCGGGCCAGCACCAACATTCCGGCCCGCGAAAGCAGGCGATCGTACCAACAAATACTGTAATTTACAGTAGGTACTTATTGGTACGATGAGCTAGCTAGATCCTGGCTCATGGGACTTCGTGGAGGAGTTATATTGCCCTTATGAGAGAGACCCATGCTCTAGAACAAGGGTCTTCAACCCGCGGCCCGCGGGCCGCATGCGGCCCGTGGTTGCGTTCTTGGCGGCCCGTCATTGTATTGATTGACAAAATTAATTCACATATATTATTGTCTACAATACGAAGAAACGAAGAGATCCGCAGGAGAACTAAAGTAACCGACATCGCTCGAAGGATTGCTCAGCTGAAGTGGCAATGGGCGGGACAAATAGCGAGAAGAACCGATGGCCGTTGGGGCGGAAAGGTTCTGGAATGGCGACCGCGCACCGGACGGCGCTCCGTGGGTAGGCCCCCGACAAGGTGGACCGACGATCTGGTGAAGGTCGCGGGAAGCCGCTGGATGCGGGCAGCGCAGGACCGATCGTCGTGGAGATCCTTAGGGGAGGCCTATACCCAGCAGTGGGTGTCGTGCGGCTGATATGATGATGATGATGATGATGATTGTCTACAAATTATACTATTTACCTACCTATTTAGTTAGAATTTAATGTTTTTCTTGTGTTGCGGCCCACCGAACCAATATCAGAGTATACTAGGCCCTTGACTTAAAAAAGGTTGAAGACCCTTGCTCTAGAAGATACTATCATAGACCTAGAGAGAGGAGGAGGATAATAATCTTCATTGTGTACATAATACTCCCTCCCCTAAAATTCTCTTTAACAATCCAGTGGCATCAGACAAAGGCATACCTTTTAATATTCAAGCCGGGCATATCAATAAAAAATGTTTGTGATGACAAACAGATGTCACATGAACGCTTATCGAATACGCCTTCCCCCGCCTGATTTCCTAGTGATGTGCAACGTCACAAAGTAAAGTGGGACGTCCCGAATATTAGCTTCCATACGAGTAGTTATGTTCTATATTTGGTTGGAATTTACGCAGCTTGGAAGCTAGCTTTTTCTGCCTATAACCCTAAGGCTTAGGCTCCGTTACGCGAAATCATTTGTCTCTGTCTTTTTCTTTACGTGTAAAGAGAATGGAAAATCCTCCTCACTCACCTCACTTCTGCACTTTTTCGATGTTTTTCGTTGTTTTTTCATCATTATCTTTAGCACAATTATCTTTCTTAAAAAAGTTATTGGAGCAACTGCACAGTACGTTAAAGTGTATTTAGATGTAGAATTCAATACGTTCCTGCTATTATTTACGCCAAAGATATGGCCCGCGACAAGCGCTTTTGATGATATTCTATTTTTTTTACAATCATCTGTGAGCTTTATACGCAATTTAATACTTGGAGCTACTAGATAATCTCTTTAGCCTGTCGTGTGCTTTTTTTGTGGCTACAACTTTACGTTTTCTATCTAAAAATATGGCCCGCGCAAACCATGTTGTTCTATTATGGCCCCTTAAAGCGGAAAAAAAGAAAAGAAAATTAGGAATGTAAAAAGTGGGAAGCAACTGAAGAAAAACCTAATAACACTGATTGTTATTATAATTCTAGTTTATCTCAACATCATACAGGTGGGACAAGTAGTGACATCACTAGATAGATAGATAGATAGATAGATAAAAAGTTTATTTGCTAAAACACACACATTCATACAAATAACAATACATAGGTAGGTACATTAAGTGAATAACTCATAAAAAGAGGACAAACAAAATGGACATATAAAAGAGATAATCAGAAGAAGGCATGCATGTGTGTGCAGCAGCAAGAAGGGTCCAGTCTCGGTGTGTGAATTTTGCCTTTCGGCAAAACACCGATTTTCAGCCATCACCCAGATGAAACGCGGGTACCAGCAGCTGCGCTCGGTCGGGAACAAAGTGTGTGTGTGCTTGTGTGTGTGTGTGTGTGTGCGTGCGTGTGTGTGTGTGCGTGTGTGTGCGCTAGTGTGTATGAGTGCACTGTGTGTGTAAAAATATAAATATAAGACTGGCATTGCAATAATTATTAACAATAACAAATATAAAATATATATATAATCAAATAATAATGGAACTACTAGCACTAGCACTCTTTAATACTGTACCTGCGTATGAAGATCGAAGGGCAGGACGTCCTTATTTCAGCATAATGTTGGCTTCCAGCCAAACAGTCACCACACAGGCATTTTGTCCCTTACCACGAGTTTAGTATCGTTATTCAAGAAAAATACTCAAACGACCCTTGCCTAAACGAACAAATGGTGCATTAAAGCTCTGTGATTGGTTCGAGTGTTTTACGTATTTATTTATTTATTCATATGACATACACAACAGATGACAGTCAACAATAGCACACTATAACATCTAGACATGTTTTGAACCAAACTGACATCCAAACACGTGCTCACACAAAAACACATGCGATGCGAAAACATTTAAATTATTACAATTATTATAAATTGTAAAAATTGCGTTAATTAATATTGATTAGTTTACATAATTATTATGGGAAAATATTGAATTAATTATTGAAATTATTAGTGATCAGAGTTAACTAATTTGACATAAATAATTGAATTATTATAAAGTTAATGATTGCATTATAAATATCAATGATTTCTCAGGTCTTGCAAAGGTATTCTTTGATTCTTTTCGACATAGTCCATTGTAGCTCGATTACATTGGTTTTCTAAGTTCAATTTAGTTTCTATCTTCACGATAGTACCAAAGAAATAATATTAATCAAGGAAAATAGCTACCTAATTTATGCCGTATTAATTAATAGTAGATTATACAACAAGTGAAAAAAGAGGGAATTTAGTTCGAGGGACTAAGTTGGATCCCGAGAGCAGCGAAGGATTCTAGAGTTGAATCCCGAGCATAGCGAGGGATTCAAAAGAAGAATCCTGAGCGAAGCGAGGGATACAAAGGACCAAGATGAATTTTTTTTTTCACGAGTTGTGTACTCTACTTTTTACCATTGACTGCGAGAAAACAAATAGCAGTAGGTACTTATACCTACATATTTATATATATAATTAAATAGTTATCACATTTTTATTATTTAGGTAGGTAATCAGTAATAAGTATTTAAACATAAGAAAATAGTGAAACAAGAAGTTTTCCAATGACATACAACAACCACGCTAAGAGGGAAATTACATGATCAGTTTGGCATCAGTCCATTACATCAGTTTGTATAGACTTTGAATTTTTACAGACTGAAGATCGTACCAGACTGATGCAAGACTCCAAAGATGAGACACTAAAAAGGACCTAATTAATTTGGCGGGATATTTTTTAGAAAAGAACCCAAAGATAAGACACTAAAAAGAATTGGTGGGATATTTTTTTTATTTATTTGTATTTTAACTATGGCTTTATCTATGGAATAGCTCCATACTTTCAGCACGTTTTATTTTTTTTTCTACATAATTCATACGATGCGCGCTTGTTCTAAATTCAAAATATTTTTATTCACTCGGTGAATAAAACAGCGTTTTATTCACTCTTATCGTTGAATTAAACGCACTTTTTCGAGTGGCGATGGTAAAAAAAAATATATCTAAACTAACCATGACCTATCATAAAATCAATCATATCACCATAGATTAATATAATACTGGTAATGTGAGTCCCGTGGTAACGGTAAGAGCAACGTCTTTTATTTATAGCATTTGATTGATCGAGAAACAATTAGGTATACGGTTTTAAATAGTCACATTGAAACTAATCGATTGCATTGCTCATTTTCTATTTGTGTGACACTTGCTAACTAGATGATAATAATTCATACTAACAATATGTTAAAAAATACAAAATTAAAATTTGGCATGTTGTTTTCTACGCTATTTACACTTCAAAGCTGAACCAATTTTCATTATTTTATATTGGTATGACAAAATGAATTTTTCATTAGAGAGAAAATATTTAAAAAAAATTATTAGAATTAATAGTAACAATTAAAAGGCAGTGACACTGGTTGGCCAGGCATGTGCACTGTTTAGTGTTTAGATAGAACGTTCCATTTTCAAATCACTTTACAATTCAATATGAATGCTTTAATTGTAAAGTCTACTTTGCCATTCAAGTATGCAAAACTCCTTAGTGAACCAATTTCTTTTCTTATTAAAATGACGAAACTTTTTACTGAAAAAAAAAACAATGCACTGTGTTGCACATGCCAACTTACACAGCCTCTTACCATACTAGTAAATCCTAGTTTCCGAGCAGTATGATGTAAATCTTATTTATATAGTCTTTCTAATCTCTATCTAACTACTTAAGCCACTATTGTGGAGTATAAGTACTAAGCTAAGGCTGTAAAAGGATAAATTACATTTTAATAAAGGTAGATTGTGGATCGGCTCCCCTGAATGTTTCGCCCATGCAAATCCTGAATTTGAATTCGGGACACGTAAAGGCCGGCCTAAGTTGAATTCGTAGAGGTTACAATCAAATGGCCTTTTTATTTAGGTTACAGACAAATTACAATTAAATGGGCGGGTGATATTACTGGATATTACGAGATGGGTTTTTAAGTATTACCTACTAGTGTCTCAAGGGCAGATTATTTGATAATCTAGTTGTTTTTTTTTGCCACTTACACAATATTTATACCTACCAGTGGCGAAGGGTCCCATACAAGCGTACAAGCTGATTCCCATCGGCTTACTTTTTTAAAAATCCCACCCCACCGATCCACTATTACCACATTTTTGAAGAACAGCTTACCTTCACCATAAATTACACCCCTCGCCACTAATACCTACTAGTAAAATTTATTTCAGGCACCATAGAAAGTTTCAATAACATAATACGAGTAAGTAGGTACTATTGGAAAAGACAACAATGGTATACAGGGTTATTATGTAAACACCAACAACCTCGCAGAAGTAGATTACTATCATTATAAACAACAACATTTTGTTCTACGAATTTTCCGAAAACAAACAAAAAAACGACTTTCAATAATTCATAATTCATTTAATGCTTGTCACATAGTTATAAGATGATACAATATGTATGTAGTTTCACAGTTTCTGCGAGGGCGTTTCAATGCGAGGGAGAAACTAATATTGTAATTAAAAATTCACTAAATAAATTAAGATCAATTAAGCTAAAATACAGTAAAACATTGTAAACTAAATCCATTAAATAAAATCAAATCATTAAATTATGAACAATTGCATTTTTTTTTGCTTGTTTTCGGGAAAGTTGTAGAACAAAATATTGTTGTTTATTATGTTACCCCCCTTACTAATAAAGATTGTATAGCAGATGTAGGTATAGTTACACAATTTGAAAAGAAAGTGACAAAACACTGTGTAACTATACATCTCAAGCAAATAAAATATCTTTATCTTTATCTGCTATACAATCTTTATTAGTAAGGGGGTTAGTATAATAACCTTGTATATTAGAGTAAAATCTGAAATAAAATAAAGTAGAGTAACTGAGTTATCTTCACTGAGGTAAGTACCTCAGTGAAGATAACTCAGTTACTGTGCACTGTTACTGTGTACTGAAATAGCGGATACATAGGTAAGTACCTATGTATCCGCTATTTCAGTGGTGCGGCGAGGAATGAAAATTACTGTTCGTGCCACCAGTGGCACAAGTTGGTGGCACGGCGAGGAATAAGGGTTATCCCGGTGGTAGGTGGTACACAAATCAATCCTATTTTTTCAAAGCTGGGTCCCCAATTTAAGTTACCTCTATACTCCGCGAAAGTGCACTAAAAAGTTGTTTCCCTATTATGTGCTGCAACAGCGCGCCATAGTGTTATTGCTATGGAGCTAATACCTAATCTAATACAAGAAAGTATGTACATGTAAGTTCTGTTGGTGTACCTTAAATAAATCAAATCAAATGGAGCATTGTTCCTGGTTCACGAACCTAAGTGGGTACTCAGCTTAACACTAAAACTCGTCAATTGCTAAGTATTACTAAAAAAGGTCCTCCAGTAAAAACTGTCAGTCCCATTCTCCCCTATATTTATTCAAATGTTTTATTTTTTATAATAACTAAATTAGAAAATACTAGAAAAAAGTTTACTTACCCGTAGTATCTCAGAAACCCGAGGTCAGTTAAGGGTCCATGATAGGAAAACATGGTTTGCGCGGGCCATATTTTTATATAGAAAACGTAAAGTTGTAGCCACAAAAAAAACATACGACAAGCTAAAGAGATTATCTAGTAGCTACAAGTATTAAATTGCATATAGGTACGTCACATGTTTGTAAAAAAAACGGAGTATCATCAAAAGCGCTTGTCGCGGGTCATGTTTTTGACTTAAATAATAGCGGAAACGTATTGAATTCTACATCAAAATACACTTTATTGTACAGTGGAGTTCATTAATATATTGGCTTTTTTGACAGGCAGCTGTTGACCTTTATCAAAAAGCCATAGAGGTTGATAAGGTGACAAAAGTGCCAACATAAAGATAATGATGAAAAAACAACGAAAAACATCGAAAAAGTGCAGAAGTGAGGTTATTTTCAATACTCTTTACACGTAAAGAAAAAGATAGGGACAAATGTTTCCGCATAACCGAGACTTAAGCATCTACTTCTAAGGTAAGTAGGTACTAAGAGGGCAGGAAATTGTTAGAGGTCAATATGAGGCTCTCTTCCAGCCCCTAATTTGATTACGCATGTCTTTCTTACCGCATTAAATTCTGAAATGAAATTCCGAGGCACGCACAGCATTCTTGAGGTAAATTAAGGCAGTATGAAATTAGTTTGGTGTAATCAAGTTCACCGAGGAATACACCTACTTACTTCCAAAACTTTCTGCGGCATAATAAGTTGAATTCCTCTGTCTAATGAGATACGAAGATAGCTTACTTCCTCTTGATCAAATAATGTGGCTTAAAAAGTAAGTAGGCATATTAGTTACAAGTAATTGTGTATTTTTTTAACATTATGCCGTTGTGATGGATAAAACAATGATATAAATAAAATAGCTATTTTGGGCAGCTAAAAAAACACACGAGCAGAAGCTGCACACCACTGAAATGGGTATGCTGAGACTGATGGGCAGGTGGAGTGACATTTAAGGATAGAATACGCAACGAACACATTAGAGGAAGCTTTAAGGTTGCGCCCATAAGTGACAAAATATGTGAATCTAGGCTCAGGTGGTACGGTCACGTGATGAGAAGACCTGATGACTATGTCGTGAAAAAGTGCCTTTCTATGGCTACAAAAAAAGGGGAAGGGGAAGACCCCAAACTACCTGGTTGACGAATGTCCAGAGAGACATGAAGAGCCTCGGACTTAAAGAAGAAGATAGATACCAGCAAGCGGACCATATTTAAACTGGATTAAGAGTCACAGGCCGCTTACTGGGCTAGCTTATCTTTTGCCCAGTATCCGGCCGTCATGTTCTTTGAAAGGCGGCCGGTATACTGGGCAAAGGGGGGCCGGAAATAGGAACAGGGGGGCCGGAAACTGGGCAAATCGTACTTTTTGGAAAATAATTTCTAATGACAAAACCGACTAATGGAAAATTTAAAAAAAAATACAGGTAATTCTCAAGGATATATCCAACAACATAAAAAATAGTTGGGATCATTACTATTTGTTAAATTTAAGTTACAACTGTTCAAATTCAACAACTGCCTTAAACGGCCGGAAACTAGGCACTTTACCCTATGTCTGTCCTTTGTAATGTTGTCTTTTGTGCCTTTTTTTAATTAATTAGAAAAACTTAGTATTAATGATTTTAATACAAATTGTATAGACTGGATTTTGACCTTGCGGCAGATGTTGGGCGGATCTCATTCCATTTCTATTTGGTGCATTTAAGTTGTTAACTGTTGTTGACTAAAATCTGCACGTATCGGTAATAGTTAAATCATTTCTGTGTTGTGCCTATAAATTGTAACTTAGTTTAATTTTAACTCAACTGTATCATTAGCTATACACCTTATTTCTATCAGTGGAGACTTATAAATGACTCTTTGTTGCTATTTTTTTTAAGTATTTAAAATGTATTAGTCGATAGTATTCCTAAAATTAATAAATAAAATAAAATAAAATAAATATGGCTTCGCATGATAAAGAAAGCCGACCCCGTGTAACGGGAAAAGGCGAGGACAAAGAAGAAGAAGATAAATAAAATTGCTATTTCAGCCCCCTAGCATGACCACCGAAACACGCTATATATATCGCGTGATATAATAGCGTTTATCGACACCCAACTGTCATAATCCATTGTCTTTTGACAGTTAAACGTGATAAATCGCTATATCATATCGTGGCTCGGTGGTCATGATCAGCCTGCCTAGCATGACCGATTTATATCGCGTGTTATAGCGTTTTATCACGTTTAACTGTCAAAAAGACAAAGGAGTTTGACAGTTGAGTGTCGATAAAATGCTATATCATTCACTTGGGACGTAGGTAAAATTGCATAATGAAAATTGCATTTATATAAACATTTTGATAGATAGAACAGCTATGAACATTTAACTCAGTACATTAATGGAAGCAGTTAATGAACTATCAATTGTGACGTGAAACTTGATAGTAGTAGAGCAAACAGGGGTCGTAGTTAAAAACTAATTAGAGACGACTAAATGTTGGTACATCGAACCGGAGTGGAAACTTAGTTAACTAAACTTAGTTTAGTTGATTACTAGTTTTGCAGACCACAATGACAACGACAACAAACAAAAGTGAACAACTTAACTATAATGCAATTTATATTCAAAACTTTGAATTAAATTCTTGAGCACTTCTATTAAGTACATAATTAAGAGGGGCATCTATCTAACAAACAACAAGGATAAAAATATACTTACATACTTAAGAGTCCGTACACATTTTGACCGCCGCTCTCTCGCTCGCACATTTCATGTTTTCTCAAGATTTCTTAAATCTGAGTGCGTAATTGAAAAATGTGTCTCGGCCACTTTTCGCAATATAAGATTACGGACAATTCAACATAATATTTCAGTTTCGAGTTGCTGTAGTACAAACAGTTATCGTTTTTGCCAGTTCAAATAACTGTTGCCTGTTTATCCTTACTCTCATTTGGTTAACAATCCTCATCAACTTTTAAAATACAACAAATTCTTTTCCATACTTATATATACAAGGTGTATTTGTAACCACTCTCCAAATTTTAAGGATGTGTTCAGTCCATGAAACTGAACAAATTGCTCCATGTAACATAGGGTCAAATATGTAAAAAAATGACTTTTCATACAAATTAAAGAGATCACGTGATCAGTTTAGTATGGGATGACCAAAATTATTTGGCGTATTTCGACACATGTTTCATCGAGAAAGTTGTTCAGTTTCATGGACTGAACACATCCTTAAAATTTGGAGAGTGGTTACAAATACACCCTGTATAACGCAGGGAATTAATACTGACTAATTTATTACTGACAATTTGATTTAATAGGACAATATCAAAATATGTATGTATGCCTTAAAAAGTTGTTTACCAAATAGAATTAAGGATAAACAGATTTATAAACCTAGCCAATTTACAAAAATCTGTATCCATTTAGGCAGTACTTTTGAAAATATGAAGGAGACGGGAAAAAAGTTTCTATATTAAGTTAGTAGTTCTGTCTCTCTAATAATACATAGCACAGGTACGTGAAAAGGTAAAATATATTACAGTCTACTACATACTTAAAATAATTAATGTAGCTGTAGAAAGATAATAATTAATGACAGCCAAAAGCGCGGGACGTTTGACAGCGACAGCACAGGGTGCGTTCCAGATATACGATGCGTTTGAAAACGTCCTTTAATTCCTTTCCAAACGCGTTAATTTATTAATTCTTTTAACTATGTGGCGTCAGTGAGTACGAGAAACGGTACTAAATATATACGAGTAGTCATACATTTTATATTCAAAGTATAAGATATAACAATTGTAGCATGATCAGTGTCATACAAAGTAAATCAAGTCTTTTCAATTATCTCGAAACTAAAGCTAGGGTTTCCTAGGATGACGGTGCCGTCATATTACGGCCGTAATTTAGCGGCGTAGAACGTTGTCTATGTAAACAATACGGTGCGCCATATTTTTACATAGACAACCTTCTACGCCGCTAAATTACGGCCGTAATATGACGGCACCGTCATCCTAGGAAACCCAAGCTTAACCATTTTACAATCAACTTTTTTAGCAAAAGCTTAAGAATCGTTTAAACACGTCTAACGCCGTTTTTAAAACAATTACCTACCTATAATTAATTTACAACCGTTGCATAATTAGTTACTGTACTCTGTCAATCAATTTAGTGACAAAATACTGTATTACCCGCTGCCCAACCATAAGTTAAGGCAAAGGATCCTATTAAAGCATCATTAACATTCTAAAAGGATAATTAAGTAACTTGAAGTACTCTTAGAGAATAATTTAATGTCCTTAATGCACCATTTTAAAGTTTCGGACGAGTTAATATATTTCTGGGCTTCGGTCGGTCGCGCCTTAACTTCGAAGACAATTACTGTCGTACATTTTAAGCAGAATTAAATTGCAATGTTGGTAATAGAACCATCTGATAATGTCGGTTGAATAAAAAAATGTTAAAAAAACAAAAACCGACTTCAAAAATCTACCTCTAAAAAGCAAGAAATAATATTCGTAATAATAAAAATACGTCTATTGAAGTCGGGTGGGGCTGGAGTACAGATTCCGTTTTTTTTATTCTAAAAGCCCCACCCGACTTCAATAGACGTATTTTTTTTACAAAAAAACGTTTTTTTAAACATTTTTTATTTTTTTATTTTTAGTGTAGGTAAGGTATATTATAATTATGTAGAAAAATCGGCTCAGCCAAACGTAAGATAATCGCGGAGAAACATACATACATACGGGTCAAACTGAGAACCTCCTTTTTAAGTCGGTTAAAGAACCTACACTTAAGATATCCCTCTTCCTACAAAAAATAATTATCTTATTCAGTTCAGAAACAAGGAAGTAATACGACCATTATCATCGAGGTAATTCACACAAAATCATACTATTTTCGTGTTTTTTTCAAGATTACTTGAAAAATACTGAACCGATTTCCAAATTTAAAAAAATGGGACCAACTTGGGACATACACAAAAAAAAAAATATACAGACGAACAGAGAACCTCCTCCTTTTTTGGAAGTCGGTTAAAAAGACCAAAAATTCAGTCGTTGCAAAGTGTATTACCTACCTAATATTGCGTTATACTTAGGTATGTATTTTTGAGTTTATTTGTTCGTTTTTTAGTCATTTCACAATAATAACACGTAAAAAACACAAAGCGCACAGTCAAAAGCGAAGCAACTAAAACTGAGCCACAATAATTCAGATTTTTATTCTTCATAGCTTATACCTAAACGAATCAGTTTAAATTTACATACCTTTAGGCGATTAATTACTATTTTATCGGATTTTAGTTACAATTACGTAACGTGTGAATTGATATATAAATCTGAAAACTGAACCATTTTGGCTCAGTTTTAATCGTCTCACTTTACATACAAGAACTCGGCTTCTAGGTGTTATTACCTACCTATTTTAAGTACGCAACCAATTCTACGTAAACAAGCAATATCTTTAAAAAAACATAACGCATGGCAAATAAATTACTTATATATAAACTAAGTACCTACTAAGTACCTATGAACTTATAATTATAGCCACTGCTCGAACATTCGGCTTTCGAAGATTCGAACCAAACAGCCTTATCAAGAAAAATAAAAAGACAGTCTTTGGATCGACAAACGCATTCATGCGCAGTGACAGCAAGCGGTCATGAGACCTATTTGTCATTAATGACGTTGTCACTCTCATCGTTTGACAGGTGACACGCCTAGTTGAATCGAGGTGCCAATTCAACAAGGCATTTAATACTGAGTTTATTTTCAGTTTATTGTTTTATAAATACTTATTTATGGCAATTGTGGGCGGGACTCGTGCCTTTAACACGTTCGCGCGTTCGTACCCTTGCCCCCCCTTCGTGATTTAAGGCAGGAATTCTTCATATATAAAGCAAACATTCGTTTCCGTCACAATAGATAATTTTGGTATGTCACAAAGCGCAACGTCTTATCATGTCGACGTTCATAGACGTTCCGCCACAGAAGGGTCAAAATCTTGACCGTTTGGGCCCTTAGGCGTTGGATAGAGTGGGGGGGGGGGAGTTTTATTGCTAAAAGTGGCCACTTTAAGTTACAGTTAACAGAGATGGGTTATTCGCAAAGGTCCACGACTCTATTGTTCCTCTTTTCCCACCGGGTCCATTGATGTAACTTTCTGACAAACTTAAGTAACTGTTATAAATATAGCTTAAGTAACGGCTCCCGCCCAAGAGCGACTTTTTGTAGCTGCAATAATCACGGCGTTAAAATCGCGGTGATAATCGCCCGCAAAATGGCACGACAAAGGTTTTACTTAGCCATACCATAACTCCATGTGTTTTATTCTCGGCAACAAAAATCGCTCAGCGATTAATCGCTCGTGGGCATTAAGCCTAACTGTAACTATCGTAAGACTAAACAACTAAGCTAAACGTTTAATTGGTGAAACAACAATGCTTAAATCGCGTCATTATGGTGAATCAATAAAGAGTGCATAAAAGATTCAATAAAACTATTTGCGAGAGTCGTTTTATTGGCATATGGGTCGTTATCTGTCAGATATCTCCCTCGAGTAGGTGTAGGAAGTTTCAATGTGCGCAGTAAAACGTAATGCGCTTGGGACTTGGGAATCGCAATTATGTCATGACACAGTAGAACTTTGATGTTTAACCTAATTCTCTTACAGGAAGAATCTGTTCAGATCATGACTGTGCTTTTGTGAATGTTTTAAAAGTTTATTGGTTGGGGAATCATAATTATACAAGGCAAAGTGAGTGTAATTGACTTGCTGAACATCTTCAACTTCAAATCACGTTTTGTGCTTTTGATGAAGTTTTATGGAAAAATGGAACCATTTTATTACCGCGTTTTTATTAGGTCGCTTTGTTGTTTCTTTGTTTGTCCACAAATGCAAACGACTTTATACTACCTACCCGATGAGCTAGAGACTTGAACTTTGAAAATAGGTCAGAACTGGAAGACAATTCAATATTATGGTGTCATTGAGCTGATCTGATGGTGGAGCCAGAAAAAGGCTACAGGAACACTGTAATAAAACCATGCAACCCCTTCGAGTTTGGGCTCGTTTGATTAATCTTGACTAGTATTGTCTAGGAGATAGTGTCCAGAGTCTGATTATGGAGCCGGAAGAAGACCATTGAAACTCTATAATTATCATCATCATCATCATATCAGCCGCACGACACCCACTGCCAGCAGTGGGTGTCAGTATACCCAGGTATAGGCCACCCCTAAGGATCTCCACGACGATTGGTCCTGCGCTGCCCGCATCCAGCGGCTTCCCGCGACCTTCACCCTCACGTCGATCCAACTTGTTGGGGGGCTACCCACGGAGCGTCGTCCGGTGCGCGGTCGCCATTCCAGAACCATTCCGCCCCAACGGCCAAAGGCAATCGACCATAAAATCCCGTCGAGTTTGTGCTCGTTTATGTTTTGTAATGTTCTTCGTCATACACTTGTTTTATAATAATAACTTGTCCTATAAAGATATTTATATTTCAAGTCAATAAATTTTGCTTACCTGTCCGATTGAAACATTAAACGCGCGTTTGGAACGCACGAACGCGGATGCTGCGCGCTTTGATGTGCGCGCTTCGTTGACGTTTGGTATTCCATACTTTTTGGTCGGTACTAATTGTATGCAAACTATTGTATGTTGTTGTTTTTTTACCTTATTTTTTATTTATTACATAATGTTAATTATACAATATTGTTTGGTGATATACAATCCAAAATCAAATATATTTAATGTGACTGATAAACACGAGCTTCATGTAGCTATGCCATTGGTTCGTCAATAGCTACGACGGGCGATCTCGATAAGAAGAACCGACAAGAAATAGTAAAGAATAACAATTTTTTGCTTGTTTGCTCTCAAATTGGTTAGCCAATCAAATTTGTATTTGTATCAGAAAAAGGCGATATTTTCGATATTGATTTGATATAATAACTGATGAAAAACAAAAGGAATACAATGAGTTATGTTTTCTGGTTTCTCGAAAATAATGTAAGAACACTAGAGCTATATCATTTAGAGATTTTTTTTAGTGAATTATTATTTATTCACTTCTCAAGCTTAAGCGCTCACTAGACATGAAATAAAACACTGTTTAACGGATACTAGCGCGGTTTTGTTGAAAATACTTTGCAAAGGTGCCGAAACGTCGGGAAAATAAAAAAATAAACTAAAGTATTTAAATCCGCGCTAGTACCCGTTGACGAAAGTTTCTATGACAGTTCATGTATAAAATATAAAACCGCAAATAAAATTTCATAATCTTTAATTTGTATAAGATGCTGTGTTATTCAAGTAAAAAATAATAATGAGTAGGCAACCCTTTCAATCGGTACCGTAAAAATAAACGATTGTTTTTTTTCACAGGCAATTTTTCAAAAGTCTTTGAATGCAGTTCCATTTATTTTTAAAATCAAAATTAAGTCTTCTTCATTCAGTAAAATTTCCTACCTTTTCCCTTCGTGTGGCATAGTTATGGGACACCCTGTATATTTTTGTGGACAAGGTTACGTAAACAAGGTATTTACGTTAAAAACAATTTAAATTAACACCGGGCCTAATCACGCTAATTTTCAACGATAAAACCAAAGCTAAATCGTTACCGTTTCAGTTTCGTTTACGGAAAAATACTCGCTTTAGTTTTGTTCAAATCGTTGAATACTCTGCCTAAGGAGTCCAGGATTACAATCTGGAACAATTTAAGTGAAAATTATGAAGCTAAACCAAAGATTTTAAGGTAAATATAACCTAAATGACAACGTAACGTTTTTGGTTTTATCGTTCAGAATTACCGCGATTGGGCTCCTGAACACCGAAACAATTCGAGCACAAACTTCTCGACGCACTTTAATCGGTCCGTTCTCAAAAGGGCTGGTTATGAGTTAACCCTTACGTCCAAACTGTGTCCATTAAAACTTTATTGCGTATTTATTAACCCGCGACTGTACATGGAAACTCTCGTCAATAGTTTTATGGAAACTGTAAAGTTTTACGTCATGCCCAGAAGGATATTAAAACGGTCTCAATTTCAAAATTTCAATGTAACTAATTAATGTAATAATTAATGTATATATTCATTACCTCATTACATAATATTATTGTAAAACAAAGTCCTCCGCCGCCGAGTCTGTCTGTATGTTCGCGGTGAACTCAAAAACTACTGTACGGATTTTAATAAAGGTAATATCTATTGCTGTAACACATGTCTGCTGTTCCACCTTATGAGGTAAGGTTTTATGCAGTGGGAGCTCGGTCTACATGGAGAGGCTCGAGATAATGAATTTTGGTCACCCATCCCATGACCGACGACCCTTGCGAAAGTGTCGGTCATGGGATGGGTGACCAAAGTGCTTAACCTCCGCAATCGCTGGGCCAGGCGCTAAACCACTGCGCCATCGAGCTCCTCATATATTAATCATACTTTGTTTAACATAAAGTGTGTCCCACAAGTACCTACTTGTTGTATGGTCTGTGGTGTGTCCAGGGATTGAAATACCGTTAAAAAAAATAACTATACACAAAAATAACGTTAAAAATACCGATGAATCATTTTATCGGTAAATTTACCAGTAAAAATAACGTTAAAATTATTGTACCGGTAAAATTACCGTTAAATATAGCGTTAAACATTACCGGTACATTAGTACCGGTTAAATTATCGGTAAAAAAGTAACGTTATTAATTGGAACAACGTTAATTTTAAAGTAACGGTAACAAAAAGTAAGAAATAACGTTAAAAAACGGTATTTACTGAAATAACGTTAATTTCAATGTAACGTCATCTAAAGTAACGTTTTTTATTGACATAACGTTAATGTTAAAAGTAACGGTAAAAAAAAGTAAGAAAAACGTTACATTTAAAAATAACGTTATCAATCCCTGTGTGTCCTAATATAAAAAAATATATTTCTGCCATATTGGACTATCACACACAACACAAGCAAACCAAATCCCACAAATGACATTAATCAATTTATCCATTCATGATTTCATTGGCACAAGAAACGTTGTTTAAGATCATAATAGATCGTGAATAGGCAATCAAAGTCATTGATGAATTTATTCATCAAAGTGACAAGTACACTTGTTAAGAACTGCCTTAAGTAAGTATTTTTTATTCATTTCTTAAGTTATTAGCGTACGGTCGGTACTTTGTCATACTAACTTTTTGATTAATGTTTCACACAGTGAGACAGCTGTGAAAAAAGTTGCTAAAGACAAAGAACCAAAGCGTTAAGCGACTTTCATTGCTGACTGTACTATCACAGTATAATATATAATTTCAAAACTTATTATAATTATACTGTGGTACTATTAGCGATTTTATTTTAGGTAAGTATTCGGAAGTCCAAAGTTTAGTACGAATTTGTTTTGTTATCTTTTTTGGTTCACTACGGCACAGAATAGATATAATTCCGCCAATCGACTAACTTATATAATACATTCAATAAAAAACTAGTAATCTATCCTATGTATGAATGGGAATGCAAATCTTCAATTAAAGAGCTGTTACGAACAATGACCTATGTAGAAACTGAGGCTTTGTTTGATTCTTAAATTTCCTAAGTTACCAAAATAATATCACTTATGCCTAATGAAACATAGAACATAGGCATACACACACACGCACACACACACACTAACACACACACGAATACACACACATACACTTTTTTTTTTAAATATTCATTCTTTAATTTTCATTTTCTTTCTACTTTTGTCATGTTTTTATTTAGTACTTACCCTGGAGAACTAACTGTGTACCATAATTATTAGTTTTGGAGGAGCGGGATTCCTAACACAAGTGCTATGCACTTAACTGGCAATCCCATTATTAATTTTCTATTATATATTATTATTTTATTAATTTTTCTAGTATATTATTTAGTATTGTATAAAAATAGCATTGTGAATGCAAAAATCTCAAATTTAAAAATTATATAGCTATTTCATCTTAATCGATTGCCAAATATCTGGAAAGATATTTCAATTGAATGTCGAGGTAATTCCTCACATTGGTGAAATAACGCTGGCTTGCAGCGTAAGAGTAGGATATACTAGAAGAAATTCAGCTCAGCGGTCAGAGCATTGGACCGGATATCCAAAGGTCGCGGGTTCGATTCCCGTCTGAGTATTGATCTGGTGCGAGTCGTATTTTTTCTAGTATATTATTTAGTATTAATTTTAAGTTTGTAATCTCCTGTTACTGAATAAATAATTTTGTATTTTTCTATTTATTGTATTTGTAATTACTACCGTACAGAAAGGACACTCTCCGTCCCGCCCAAGAATTAATTACCTCACCCCACCCCGCGAGTTCGTGTGCCGAATCGTATGCTCGTTTAGTCGTGTTTGTCAACGTCAACTTATTTTGATATTCAAAGCAATGCGTCGTTATTTACCAAAAAGTTCGAATTAGGAATTGAACGCCGCTCATACAATACAACCATACACGGTAGCCCTAGACTTCCACACACACAGTTACGCGTGTACAAAAAGTCATCTGACGTCATCTGTTTATAATGGCGCGGTTGTATGGAGTGTCCGGGGTGTGATAACGGGGTAGTGCTTGGCCTTCACCTCACCAGAATAATGTTAAGTGATGATGAGGCCGAAAGTGTAAGCGCCCCAAAATCTTCACCACTGAGAAACTGGCTATGTTGCCAATAACTGCCGAAACATAACAATTTTTAAATTGTTGTTATGGCGTCAGACTTACGTAAATGGTGCTAGCTAGCCAGGCGAACTTGAAATAATTCCTACCACTAACCAAACAAATTGTCCTGGGAATCGAACTTGGGACTTCTGCGTCTTACATGTGTGGGCGAACATTTAGACCACAGAGGCGGTTAACATGTTGTTTTCTTAACTAATATGGTCACATTAGAAAATTTGAATAAAACTAAAATCATACAATTAATCACAATCATCTGAGCACGGAAATAAAAGTGTTTTATTTTAATGTAATTCAAGTTTCACTTCTCTGAGGTCAAAATATCAAGGCTTCTAAAAAAAATGTTTAACCTAACTTTCAATTTATCATCACGTTAACCGAAATTGGAACTTTGGCCCACTTGGGGGACCCAGAGGGACCATCAAGCTAAGATTCGATATAGATAGTTCCAGTAAAGTTCGATCGGTTTCACCGACTTAGTGGAAAAGTATATAAAAATATTATGATAAGGCTTTTGATTGAGTTTTTTTCCTTGTTTAATGTTATTATAGTTATTTATGCAACTACGAGGCGAAGCCGAGTGTGATAATAGTATCACATAAGTGTTTTAAGAGCTAATTTTGTACAGTTGCATACAATACTTTATCTACACTCATTTTTTAATTATTTGGGAAATAAACAATATTTTAATACATTTGGATTAAAAACACCCATGATATTTATCTACACCCATTGATTTTGACTTTCCTCCTCCTCGTCATTTGATCATCCAAACGAGTGTTATAATGTTTTACTGAATTTCATAACGTAACTCGTCGCGCGTGAGCGCGCGGAGGAGAGTGATATCACCTCGCTCGGATATTGTAATGTTGGCAGTAAGCTAACCGTTTCAGCACCTTTTATAAAGGATTTAAAGCATGGGTGTAGATAAAGATACTTAATACGCTGCTAATTGATTAGTCAAATAATAAGCTAAACTTAATTATTAAGTACTTTTGAATCGCAAAACAGTAACATAACTTTAATACAACATGTTTGTAGTTTTTTTTATATATTTTTTACGTTCAGAAGAAAATCTTTGTTTGTGATTGTACAACGCCCCCGAGAGGAAATGCTTGAAATGAACGTGAAGCATACCAATGTTAATCATACATAAAAGTAGACATCATAGTTTTTACATTATGTTGACTACGCGGTGTATTGGGACATAGGAATTTACAATACTGAAACACATACGTACTTCTATTAAGTACTAGCTTCTGCGCGCTACTTCGTCTGCGTCATCTAACCTTGGGAATTTTCGGCTTTTCTTTGGCCGTGTTCGAAAACAGTCGTTTATTTTGTTGTGCTAACTGATCTGACTATAGCGCAGTTTAATTGACTTGAGATTGGCTGTCTGTAATGAATGTGCCTGTCTTTGGCTGATTGGGAGGAAAATCACAATTAAGTCCAAACAACATTTCCGCTAGAGATTTCTTTATTTGTCAAGGTGGTGTACAAGTTACAGGGCCAAAATGAAACATCTCTATTTATCAGTAATTAAAAACCAAAATCGCACTGCGTATTTTTTCTTTATCTCAGCCAAAAGAATGGCCTACTCAATCTATAAATGCGTCTCTTCTATCGTCGCCTCCATTCAGCCGTTGGATCTCGCATGCATGCGTGACCAGAGGGCCTATTACAAAAAATGGATTGCGAAAATCGATTCCGTGCTAATATTATATGGGCTGATTTTTCAATGTCTAGATGCGCTCGTGGCGGAACTTGACAGACTGATCGTACTCGATCACGTTTGTCAAGCAACACTCGGGTGACCGTAAAGTGGCATTACAACTGAGCGCTTCCGTGCTTCGGAGGGCACGTTAAACCGTCGGTCCTGGTTAGAGGCCTTACAGGCGGCTTGATAAACTCTAACACCAGAGGTGGCCACTAATCCTCATTCGATAAGAAGAAGAATGTCTAGATGGGGCTCTATTTTTTTGATTGCGTATTAAACACCGCCAAATTGAAAATGTTTGTCGTACATTTGTCTGTCATAGTTATTGAATGACTTATTTTATTTGGTTACTAATTAAACTGACAGATATCTGGTATCTGAAGATTGAAAAATCAGTCTTATGGCGATTATCTAGACCGAGCGATATATGTACTAAAATATTATTAAAGCAATTCATAAACCTGGCAAATTGTAAGAGATTGATACCCCCCTGATTGCTGTCGCGTTGTACAGAACGACCGCAACTTATCTGTGAAATGGTGTTAAAATGGAACTATGATTTGTACGCCACTTTTATAAGTTGTTATCATTTTGATGTGATTTTGATGTTCACCACTAGCGACAAAGCCATTTCAGAGAAAAGTTGGTAGATCTGTATAAGCTATATCGAACAACGAACATCTTCCGAATCGAATATCGAGTATTTTAATAGTCCCTCAGTACATGACGCTTGCGCTTGCGCATGGCTAGTGCCCGCTGCCAACAATCCCATGCTATTTATTAGTCATTGTTATAAACTGATTTGTTATTCCTAATTGCAGGTACTGAATACTTTATGTGTTACGTGTAGTATGACTCTGAGGTGACAGTAAGATGCGATAATACTAAATAATATAGGAGGAAAAATTCTTCTCGTCACCGGATCCGCGACCTTTGGAAGTCCGGTACTGAGCTACCGAGTCACAGTTGGAAGAGCATTGGACTGGACTTTCAAAGGTCGCGGGTTCGATTACCGCCTGAGAAAATGATCTGGGGCCCTACCTAGGCGGTACTCAAAGCTTTAGCCAGAGCGATAATAATATAGCAATGCTCTGTCCGTCCTTGTCATATCATAACACGATGACAAGGATGGACAGTGCACTGACGTCATAAACCAAAGCCAGAGTCAAAGCGATAGAGTTAGGCGGTAGACCCGCTGGTGACGAGTCGATGTTTTTCTAGTATATTATTTTTTGGTATTTTATAAAAATAATCTTGTTAAAAAATGCGAAATGATAGTCTAGTTTCCGTTTTAGAGCAATATGCTAATGATTGTTGTTTCGAGATTGAAAACAAGGGGTTTTATCTATGTGTTACCCCGAGTTTCGAATCCACAATAACCAAAAGAAGACAAAAAAATAAATCATAATTTTGTAAAAAAAGCTATGATTATAATAACTGCATATTCTTGTCCATCAGCCATTTTCAATGTCCCCACTGCTGGGGCACAGGGCTAACGCACTACGCGGACCCAATGCGGATTGGTGGGTGTTAACGACTGCAAATGCAGCCGGGACCAACGGTTTAACGTGCCTTCCGAAGCACGGAGGAGCTCGAGATAATAAATTGTTTGTCACCCATCCCATGACCGACCCTTGCGAACGTTGCCTAACTTCCGCAATCGCTGGGCCAGGCGCTAAACCACTGCGCCACCGAGCTCCTCATATTCTTAAATGCATATTCGCATATTCTTAAACTATATTAAATTGTGCTAGCTTTTTCTTCACATGATTAATCACGTCATTTTTCTACATATAAAGTCATAGTACAAGATATTTTCTGTGATGGCCGCCTTTTTTTTCAAAATAATAAAATTTAGTAGTACTTAGGTATTTTACTTTGAATTCTAGTTCTGAATGGGCCCATTTACAAACTAACAACAGGCCTTGCAGATTTCGTATGAAAGCAAAATCAATTTTAATTTTCCTCTTTTCTTTAGTGAAATTGGCTAGCAGATTCCATTTGGCTCAAACCAAATTTACTTACGGAATCTATAATGAAGTTCACCGACGAAGGACGTTTGGTGGTTCCTAAAGTTTACTTATTTAGATTCCTTTAACCACATTGATTCGAGGAAATATGAATTCACCTAAAATGTGATTATGAATTCATAACTTAAATTACCTAATAATATGGCTCGGGAAATGAATGTAAAGTACTTTAGATTTATATTTGGTTTAAAATACAACCTTTTACATTATAAATATTATTATTTAGTAGGATATGTAGGATAAAATAATAGCTAATGTAAAAAGGTTTCAAAAGCTTTTAACCCAAACTGAATTGTTTTAGGCTGTGTTTTAGTTATGTGTGGCAGGTACCTATAATTTGTACAAGAGAATGATCAGGTCATGGTTACCTCACCATCTACTTCCAATCTCATTGAAGTAACACGGTACCAAATTTCGAATCGATAGGACCTAAGGAAGATAGTCAGATCCCCTCATCAACTATTAAAGAGAGTTGATGATCTTCAAACGGCTGATCAGGTCGTGGTTACCTTACTATATACTTCCAATCTCATTGAAGTAACACGGTACCAAATTTCGAATAGATAGGACTTATTATTATGGAAGGTAGTTAGATCTCCTCATCAACTATTAAAGAGCTGATGATCTTCAAACGGCTGATTAGGTCATGGTTACCCTACCATATACTTCCAATATTATTGAGTCAGATCCCCTCATCAACTAGAAAAGATCTGATGATCTTCAAACGGCTGAACAGATTTTCATGAAACATGGCTAAGAACACTCGGGATAAAATTATCTATGACACAAATAAAACAAAACTAAAATCGGTTCATCCGTTTAGGAGCTACGATACCACAGACAGATACACAGATACACAAACACGTTAAACTTATAACACTCCCCTCTTTTTGCGTCGGGGGATAAAAAGAGAAATCACTTTGAGCAAATTTCACCGATTGAACTACGAAAAATTGTAGCGTAGGAAGTCCTAGGCTACAATTTTTCGTAGTAGTTCAAGTTTGAGCAAAGTGTGAATTTTAATACTACGGAATGCATATAGCATTTTTCGTAGCATTTCTCGTAGCATTTGAATATTGCGCAGATTTTTAAATTACGTCCAAATATTATGATGTTCAACTAGCTTCAAAGTGCAACCTGTTTACATTCTCTCAATAAAATCTTAGCTTTATTTTGTTGAAATGAAAGAGCACGTACATTTATTTATTTTGTATTTTGTATTTTGTATTTGACTACAGTGTTTATTGGGTTTTTTATGCCTTTCAATAAATCATTATTATTATTATTATATTATTTCCAACGTACACTACTATACTAAAATACTCTCTAAAACTATTTTAAAAATCTAATTTTTTTTTGTAGGTAGGCTGTATATCTAACTATTCCACAAGTAATACCATTACAATGATAGTGTTATTTGACTATTGTCAATTGGGGTCATATTACAAGTTCTCTATATACATAGATATAGTATATAACAAGTCAGTGTGCTGTGCATTTGTTTGACAGTGAAGGAAAGTCATCGAAAATATTTTTCTCAAACAAAAAACAAAAATAGGTAATAAAAAATTAAAAATATCTTGGCGCGTGAATTTGATATTGTTTGTAATTTTGTCAAAAATGTTAACTTCGATTTAAATAATAATGAGTTTAAGCGATGAAAGTGATATTTTGACCTGAAATTCAATAAGCAGCAAGAATTTTAATAGAAAACTCAACCCAACGATATTGAATAACTGCAATGCTCAAAAGAATTTATCAGGGGTTATATTAGAAGTCTCAAGTTTTCACTTCATGCAAATGTCTCTATCACAAGACGCGCGTGCGTGCGTACTTAGATCTTAAAGTAAGTCTTCGTATTGATAAGTACTTATTATCATCATCATAATATCAGCCGTTAACTTACACGTTCTTTATTTTTATTGCAAGTTATTTCGATTTTGGCATTTTCGGATGCATGACGATGTAAAAACTATGCAGTTTTTCTATAAAATGGTGTGATTTTGTACTTTCAATACTGTAAATTTAAATAAAAATAAAATGTTAAAAAAGTTACTCCTTGGTTTGAATTTCCGTGCATTATTTCAGAAAAGTAATTTACAAGCCTTGGCTGCAACTAGGCATTGATGGACTTACGTATGTGTGCCTCATTCTCGCCGCGTTCCACATTTTCAAGTTCGTCCTTCAATGCCTGTGTTGCATGCCGCTGCAGTAATATACTATTAATGGTCCAGGTGTTTATTTGCAAAAAAACAAGTCTTCAAATAATTCTATGCTATGACTATAAACTATTTACCTCTATTAACGGTTGGTTAATAGTTGTGACTCTGACTTAAGGCTCAAAACACACTGAGCGTCTTTATGCACCAAAATTAACTACCTATTCTACGTTTGTTGCTTTATTTTTAGTATCATCATCAGCATAGTCAGCAGCATGACGCCCACTGCTGGGAATATAGACACGATCACGCTAGGCTTAGCAGCCTAGGCAAAGCAGCTTGCTTCTTGGAGCCAGGCCGTCTTCGGACTGATAAGTCCAGTTCAGGTCCAGCCCAGGTCTTGCTCCGGACCGGCTCTAAGGCCTATTATAAAATAGCATTGCGATAAGTGTACGATGTTTGTCCCACTCCGTGACTTATTAATTATACTTCAAATTCGTCCTTCGATATTAGTATATTGACTACTTGTAGTATCGCTCGTATACTATCACCACTTAGCACGTTATTTTAGAGTAATAACCTAAAAAACCTATAAAGACAAGGTTTTTACTTCAAATTGACAGATTTGACATTTCCTGTACGAGTTCTCCCCGTCACTACTCGGCGCCAACACTTCATTCGCTTTTTGTGCTTCGCCACGAACGCACGTACAGTCTCAAAGTGAGAATTCTTTAGGATATAATATATTCAGTGAAAATTAAATTAAAGTTAAGTAAAAATGCTTAGTGAAGAAAAGAAGAAAGACTGATAAAAGTAATGTTACTAACCAAAGATCTATTGCAATCGAAATAGTCAAACGGACTATTTCACCGCATAGGTCGGTTTAGTATTCGGCGGCATCAGTGACTTTGCGGCATGAACCAATAATATCTATTGCACTCGAGATAGTCATTGGATTATTTCACCGCATGGATAGGTTCTATTATTTCTACAATGAAAAAGAAGATTATTTTGTCGCATGAACCAAAAATCTATTGCAATCGAGATAGTCATTGGATTATTTCACCGCATGGATAGGTTCTATTATTTCTACAATGAAAAAGAAGATTATTTTGTCGCATGAACCAAAAATCTATTGCAATCGAGATAGTCATTGGATTATTTCACCGCATAGATCGGTTCAACAACGCAACTGTAACAAGCACAGCAAAGCAACCCAAAGCGCCGATGACGACAGTGACGACGCGACAATGTAAAAATCAATCTGCTTAACACCTCTCGGGTGACTCCGCCGTCCGCCGAATCCGTCGCCATCCGCCTCCCAGGCCGGCGAGGCGGCTACTGTGCTAGAGCTGCTGCCGCAGCAGCAGTTCGACAACAGCGTTGCTCATCAGGTATGCATTTTGATATCTTAAACATCCTTGGGTACCATTGGTTCTCAGATTGACATAATATTATTATGTATGATTAATTCATTGTACTCATTGTTAAAAACAATGTGAATGTGAACCAATGCAGAACTGCCAGTATAGGTAAAACCTATCAACTTCATTGAACCACATAATGAGTTATGTAACTAGTTGATACCTGATGCCTCACATCACACCTATAATGTGATAGCTTTTATAATCTAGGTAAGCTTCAAACATGAGCCTGCTGATAGAAATTTCAATATGAAATGGAATAACAAACTCCTTAGTTTATCATCCATAAATTCAGTTAGTGTTTTTTGGCACAATTAAGATGTACCTGAACTAGAAGATGCTGTGTTTCATGCGAGTAGAACTAGCATTTTAAAAAACTAGTTAATCAAATCACTGACTATGTATGTCTATTTCTAAACTGTGCGCCCTTTGTACCCTTCATGCCCGTAGTACAGCTGGGATTGCCCATTCAAATTACCTGTCTATTTCTTTTCAAATTAAATATTAATTGATTTTAATGATAATGATTAGCGAAAAAGTATTAATAAAACTTATATAACACCTTTTTAATATCAGTTTAAGACAGTAAGTGTATATATTTTTTTTACATTACGCGGGCAGACAGTTTTTTGGTTATAGCCTGTATGTGTGTATACGGTCAAATTTGGTGCATCTGATGCAATTCACACATACCGTTACCGACAGTTCAGTCGAATACGGTTGATGCATTCGCCATGGGCCTAAAGTGAATGCACCATTAGTCAATATCTTGAACAACGTAAAGACTGCAAGTAAATCGGGCGCAGAACTCAAATGAAACATTTTTAAATTTATTTATTTAGTTATTTATTAGTAGGTACATTGTTTTTAAAAATAAGCAAACTGGAAAACAACGAATGAAACACGCAGCCACGTATGCAGCATGCTCCAGCTCCGTCGACATATCAACAGTAGGACGCCGGCGAGGAACGCACACGAGCGATTTGTTTCGTTGACCGCAGCAGACCTTCAGGCGATAGGCGGCGTTTCATATATATAATACAATTATTCGCCAATGATCGATTCGTCTACATTCGCCTTCATCGTACGCAGGGTAAGGCCACTCGTACGGGTAAGTACTTGTAAGGGTGCGCGCTGGTGCGGCATTTGTCTGTTTTTCGGTAAATACAGGCAGTGGTCGCCAACCACAGGTCCGTGCGTCCACACAATCGTTTGCGCCGGTACTCATCTATATGTATATCCGTCATATGTGTGGAAGTACCATTTATATTTTTTTTTTATAATGAAGTATATTTTTTTGGTGGAAAATCTATACGAGAGTGTGTAATTAAAGATTCACTTTTGTATCACACCCAGAGATATTATAGTCTTTTACTAATAGTATGATCAAAATTCAGGCATAATGTTACATTCACAGAATAGATCGTAGTACTTAACAGTGACGCCTTTAACCATTAGCCAACTACACATTTTGTTAAACATTCAACAGAATGTATGTATACTGTATATGTATAACATAATAGTTAACTATAATATCTAGCTATTATACAATTAATAGTAATAATAATTAATAAAATAATAATAATTACAAAATATAAATGCTTATTGTTTGTAAAAACATATCTAAGAGATCTTATCTCCTTTAAGGTTTTAATACGGATATGAAATATTGAATGGAAAGATGGGACTTTCTTTCCATAATGGAAAGATAAAGAAAGTCTTATCATTGGCTCCTATTTTATAGTATAATATTATCTGTGCTATGAGACAGTGTTTAGACATCATGATTTCTTTGTACATGATATTTAAGTACATAGGTACTATAATAGTGGGTCTATAGAATATTTTTTGCTTTGTAGGTCACGGTAATTTTTTTTTTTTTACACCTACCTTCATAACTTTCTATTCTATTACGAATGTAATGGTATATTCATTTAACCCCGAGTGGCCTCATGGGGCCGCACAACAATAGAGTATCCGTTGTGTCACATTTTTTCGGGCTTGAAAAGTTACGTTTTTTCTCAAGACAAAACTTATACAAATTTGCAAATTACGCAAATTACGACCATTTTATGAGATCATTGTACCGGTAGATATTGGTATATTATCGATATTTTATCGATATCATAATATTGTACATGGTAATTGAATGTGATCAATACTTATATTGTATGGTTATGTATGTACAACATATTATTGTAGATAGATTTTGTCTGATGCCTCTCAACAAAGGGGTAGACTGGGACACTTATGTGTGTGTGGTCAGTCATGATTGCGTAATATTTATATATGAATTATAATTGTATATTAAATAAAACATGTTTTTTCGCATTACTGGGTAGAGTTTTCTAGTTCTAGACGGAATTATTCTAATACTGAGTAATAATAATAAAAAAAAAAATAAAAAAAAAAATCTAATCACTAAAAAAAAAAAAAAAAAAATATATAACCAGTTTCAGTTTTCTTAGATAAAATTGAGTAAATTCGAATACAAGTTGAATAAGTTGAAATATTAATGATTTCGTTTCCTAGTTTGGATGCCAAAAACGACTATGTTACTATTAGTCGGGCAAACTTTTATTTTTTATTATTTTCCATCAGTTTCTTATACTAGAGGTGTAACGATCGTGCCATCATGACCGTCACAACCTTGAACCTTGGTACCACTGGTTCACATGTAATAATTAGTGTCTTATGTAAAGTAATAGGATTTAAACCTTGAACATCTTATAATACCCAATTTCAGGGATGAAATATTCATCGCACAAATAAACTCATATCATTCATCAAATAAACTTACATATATGTCATTATTTTTTATATTATGCTATTAGATTTCCTGCCTGTTAATACTATCAGACAGAACAGAGTTTGATCACCAAAATGGTTTGATAATTTAACAACAAAATATATAGTAAATACAATATATATTTTGTGATATATATATATGTATATATATATATAGACAAAAAAAAAAACACATTTTTAGAACAAATTTACCAACATTATTAATGAATTTACAAAATTGAGCTAACCTTTAGTAAGTGTGGTAAAAAAAAAAAAAAAACCTTTTTTTTTGCGCAGATTTCCATTGCTCAAACACAACATTTTGTAGTTTAAATGACCTGATATGGTTCATTTAATTTATTACAACTTTGATACAATTAACAAAAAAAAAAAAAAAAAAAACCATGTGAACAATACTTACAATTAATTATAAACAATTCATTGTTCAGTTCAATTATAAAACATAATCTACTTAATTTGACGCAAATCATCGTACAATTATTATTTTTTCTCAAGAAGAACCGCTTTTATACTCAGCGTATAATATAAACATTTTGTAATTGATCTCAAGTATTTGAATTTCAAGAGAATTATATTACCTACACCATTTGAGTAATAAATATTACAGATTTTATTCAATTTTGCAGACAATTTTAAATAATCAAAATAAAGTAAAACCTAATTCCTAATATCTAATATTATTAGAAAGCTGACATCTATTGATAGTGGAAAAGATTCATGTCCATTGTCACGTCACCAAATTGTAGCAATCGACGTGCGCCGATACCCATTACCTACTTATAGCTATAACATAAATGTTATTAGAGACATTCCACGTAATACGGGATGGTCGATGACACTCCACTTTCTCTCCAAGATATTTAAACAAACACATTATCTTCGATTAATGATAATTATAAGTACTGAGTTTTCCAACCGTATGTACATAGTATAGGTATAACAAAATATTCAGGATTATATTAAATATGAACGGTATTCTTTTAAATTTAAAAGACACAAAAGATGATATTTCCTTTTTTCTTATACTTGTATAAAACTCTCAACATCTACAAGTAGTCAATATACTAATATCGAAGGACGAATTTGAAGTATAATTGATGATTAAACGAACTTACCTTACGTGAAGTTCAATCATAATTATACGAAGAATTCGTCCGAAGATATTAGTATAGAGTCCCACCCTCCCTACTGATAAATTGTAATTACAATATTCACCCACTGAGGAAATATCATACGATTTGGACTCTGAACTAAATGAAGTGTTGGCGCCAAGTAGTGACGGGGAGAACTCGTACAGGAAATGTCAAATCTGTCAATTTGAAGTAAAAACCTTCTCTTTATAGGTTTTTTAGGTTATTACTCTAAAATAACGTGCTAAGTGGTGATAGTATACGAGCGATACTACAAGTAGTCAATATACTAATATCTTCGGACGAATTCTTCGTATAATTATGATTGAACTTCACGTAAGGTAAGTTCGTTTAATCATCAATTAAACTCATGTAGGTTCAAATTAAAGTAAATCGATCAACGAAAATCGTTCGACTATTCTGTTTCTTTATTGTAATAGGCCCTTCTGGTTTTGTTTGAACCCTTGACCGCCTTAACTGTACATCGAAAACCTAACCTTATAATTATAGCAAATTATTACCAAATTTTGGTTAAGGATTGCACTTGCCATGAGAATAACAATACGCTATAGTTTTGTTGATAAAAATATTCCACTTTTGTTTTGTATGGACTGTGGAATACATTATTTTCATGATCCTTTCTAAGAATGTCTTTTTATTCTGTATAATGGTATTCGATAGCATTCTTGAACGTCTTGGAAAATATTTCCCAAACTATAAGAATATCGGATTGAGCTATATGTATAATGAATGAGTTATTAATATAGTTTTTTTGCGTTCGGACCGGATACTTTGTAATAATTTTTCTTTATAAATTATTATTATAAATATAAATTATAATTTCAGTCCCAACCTGAGCAGGGCCTTAGTCCGAAAACATAAATCCTCTAAAAAATTGTTTAAAAAAAAACAAAAAACCGACTTCAAAAACCTACCTCTAAAAAGCAAGAAATAATATTCGTTATAATAAAAATACGTCTATTGAAGTCGGGTGGGGCTGGAGTACAAATTCCTTTTTTTTTATTCTTAAAGCCCCACCCGACTTCAATAGACGTATTTTTATTATTACGAATATTATTTCTTGCTTTTTAGAGGTAGGTTTTTGAAGTCGGTTTTTTGTTTTTTTTTTAAACAATTTTTTATTTTTTTATTTTTAGTGTAGGTTACCTTGTAGGTAAGTTATATTATATATGTAGAAAAATCGGCTCAGCCAAACGTAAGATAATCGCGGAGAAACATACTTAAATACGGGTCAAACTGAGAACCTCCTTTTTTAAGTTGGGTAAAGAACTACATTTAAGATATCCCTCTTCCAACAAAAAAATAATTATCTTATTCAGTTCATAAACAAAGAATTAATACGACCAATCATCGAGGTAATTTACACAAAATCATACTATTTTCGTGCTTTTTTCAAAATTACTTGAAAAGTACTGAACCGATTTCCAAATTTTAAAAAATGGGACCAACTTGGGAGTTTACCTAATGTAATAACGTTTGAATCATTTCAATCGGTCCAGCCGTCTTCGAGTAATCGGTGGACATACACAAAAAAAATCGGTTAAAAAGCACAATAAAGATACATTCGTTTAGCTTCAATTCCAAAATTGAGCTAATCGAAAGACGAACATTGCACATTCTTTTGCGCATGCTTGGCCATGACGAGCCATGGTGGTTACTCAATCATGGAAAAATGGTTGAATGGCTCAGACGTTTGGATGTTGTGCACACCTCTTGACCAAGTTGTCATAGTAAAGGCAGCGACCACGGCATTGCCGCGCGCGTGCTCTGCGTCTTGCGTTTCGGCAACCACTGAGCGGGCGCGATGATATGCTGAGTGGCCGACCAACATCGAGGTAGCGCGCAGAAGTTGCTGAGAAGCAAGACGGCGCACTTTCTCGATGGTGGCCTCTCAGCTCGTCGTCACGACTACACAGTGATTACCGAATCCACTTGCCGCACCGCCCGTCGCGGCTGGTCGTGGCCGGGCCAAGAGGCAGAAGGGTAGAGCGAAGAAAACGCGCGTCTGAAACGCCACGTCCAACCCAGGCCTACACCGCACAAGTATTTGCTTAGGCAATAAGCACGTGCCCAATCGATGCCAAGCGCCACCCACGCCGCCCTAAATCGATATTAGATCGATCAGTCCACCAATACACTCCAAATAGAGATATCGAGTGCTGGGTTAAGTGCAGTGTTTTAAGTTGAAGGTGAGTACCAAGGTTTGGGTCAGGGCGTTGGAGGTTAAGGTCGAGTGAGTTCTGGTGGTAGTCACTGTAGCTATAAAGGTAGTTTTCTTTTTAAACAATTGGTGGCTGTTTAACCACCAACCTGGCTAGCGGAATATAGCATAATTACATGCAAAGCCAGAAATACATGATTTTTAACTTCAAGTTAATTTTATATTTTCCGAGTGCTGGTTTTTTTTATAATTTAATATTTCATAATTCAAAAACTTTTATCACTAAAATATTTAATAAGTAATACGATATAATATCAATATGCTGTAATTTAATTAAGTACTTAAATCATAATTTTGAGACTGCATCCAATTTTGAGTACCTGCCTATCAAAAATGAATCTTATTTATACGGAAAATAATGGGAATAATATTATATTTAATAATGTTGAATTATATTAATCAAGGCAATAAATATTTTTTTACGTCCTCATTCGTAGACTAGTTTGTTCGTAAACAACAAAGATGGTCTAATCTTATTTGTTAGGTACGTCCTTTCAGAGAGTTCATGAAGACCTAATATTTCGTTAAGTAGGGGTGCCAAACGGCGGAATTATACGAGGCCAGACTGACCTAAGTGACAATTTAAAATTAAACACAGTTGTTTATATGAAAATATACACTTAGACCAGTCTGGTTTGCTATTTCTGTCATCGTTTTTTTAAGAAAAATTAAAGCAATCGTTTTTATTAAAAAAAAACAAAATCAAGCAGAGGTAATGAGTTAAGTCTATTGAAAAATAACTATGAATTGGTTTGAATCCGTTCGTTTAACAACATGAGGTTTTTCAAAGAATTGTTTCCTTTTTTAACCGACTCCCAAAAAGGAGGAGGTTCTCTGTTCGTCTGTATATTTGTTTTTTTTGTGTATGTCCACCGATTACTCAAAGACGGCTGGACCGATTGAAATGATTCAAACGTTATTACATTAGGTACACTCCCAAATTGGTTCCATTTTTTAAAATTTGGAAATCGGTTCAGTACTTTTCAAGTAATTTTGAAAAAAGCACGAAAGTAGTATGATTTTGTGTGAATTCCCTCGATGATTGGTCGTATTAGTTCTTTGTTTATGAACTGAATAAGATAATCATTTTTTTGCTGGAAGAGGGACATCTTAAGTGTAGTTTATTAACCGATTTAAAAAAGGAGGCTCTCAGTTTGACCCGTATTTAAGTTTCTCCGCGATTATCTTACGTTTGGCTGAGCCGATTTTTCAACATATATAATATACCTTACCTACAAGGAAGGCCTGTGCCCCAGCAGTGGGGACATCAAAAATAACTGATGGACAAGGCAAAAAAGACTATAGCACATAGGTAGGTATAACTTGATATCACTTGATTCTTAATGTGCCATATTCGAATTGTGGGCAAATGTTTTTGTGATGAGACTGATGAGCATTAAAAAATTGCTATTTATTCTTGTTATATTATATAAATAAAAAATATATTAAATAAAAATTTAATTATGTTATTTTATTCTTCTATACCGTGTTATAAAGAATATTAGTTTTGTTTTATTATTATTTATTTAGCGTGGATGCCATTGATTCGCCATCCCTGTCTTAATATTTTGTTACAGATACATTACTGCGGTGACAGGCTGAGAGAGAGAGGTCAGTGAGGGATCGCTTTTTTTATAAACTGGACATGATGTATATAAGGCTCGAAATAGAGCCATGAAAAGAGAAGTCTTTCAAAAACTACTGAGCGTGAAATTATTACATAAATAATATATTCAATATTACATTTTGAAATAAGGAAACGATAAACCAATGAAACATTTCCATGACTTCCGAAGCCTGCTAACTGACCTATTAGGATAACCGAACCACGATATTCGTTTCACTTTATGACACTATTATTATTCAGGCATAAGGCCCAAAATTGAACAAATCTAACGACAAACGTCGTTTCATTTACAAGATTTTCTGTACGTTAAAAGCCCTCTGCTTTAATTAATTTAAAAAATTACCCATTTATATTTTATAACAGATCATATTTTATTTTTATTTATTTATTGTTAAGAAACAAACGGTCTCACAAAAACATTTTAATCTTAGTTTAGGTTTACATTCTAGACCAATAGTTTCATAATATACTATATAATATATCTTGATAAAAGTAGGTATCTATCTTCTGATACTGACTGCGTGGCCACAATAATATTAATTCAATATTTACGTCTTTGAACAACAATACCAAGGAGTAAAATAAGATACAAGAACGTCTGTTTCTTTTTTAACCGACTTCCAAAAAAGGAGGAGGTTCTATGTTCGTCTGTAACCGATTACTCGAAGACGGCTGGACCGATTGAAATGATTCAAACGTTATTACATTAGGTACACTCCCAAGTTGGTCCCATTTTTTTAAATTTGGAAATCGGTTCAGTACTTTTTAAGTAATTTTGAAAAAAGCACGAAAATAGTATGACTTTGTGTGAATTACCTCGATGATTGGTCGTATTACTTCTTTGTTTATGAACTGAATAAGATAATTATTTTTTTGTTGGAAGAGGAATATCTTAAGTGTAGTTTTTGAACCGACTTAAAAAGGAGGTTCTCAGTTTGACCCGTATTTAAGTATGTTTCTCCGCGATTATCTTACGTTTGGCTGAGACGATTTTTCTACAATATAATATACCTTACCTACAAGGTACCTACACTAAAAATAAAAAAATAAAAAATTGTTTAAAAAAAACAAAAAACCGACTTCAAAAAACCTACCTCTAAAAAGCAAGAAATAATATTCGTAATAATAAAAATACGTCTATTGAAGTCGGGTGGGGCTTTTAGAATAAAAAAAAACGAATTTGTACTCCAGCCCCACCCGACTTCAATAGACGTATTTTTATTATTACGAATATTATTTCTTGCTTTTTAGAGGTAGGTTTTTTGAAGTCGGTTTTTTTTCGTAACACCAAAACTAAATTACATAATAATTACTTAAAGTTTGGTTACAGGAAAAGTGTTCTGGGATTGTCATAAGTTTATATAGAAAACGTAAACGGCCCCACCTGTGTCTTAACGCGTAGCCTAACACTTTAATCTAGGCGTTACGCAGATGTGGCCAAGTTTTTAACGTGTTAATTTACAAACTACAGTACATTACTATTAACGTAACGCAGGTGGAGCATAGCATCGAAAAAAGAAATGTCGGTAGCTAAATAATTTGACTAGTCGCTAATAAAATCGAATTGAAAATAAACCTTTTTTACATTCATCTACAAATTAACGTAAAACAATGTGAAAACGTGCAAAGAGCACTGTCGTATTGCCATAACCAAAACGTAATGATTACTTGCTCAGTGGTCATAACTTTGGCGTAAATAAGAACAACACATATTGAATTTATAATATAGTACAGTTAATAGATTATAGACAACAAAGACCAATAATATGCCAATTACTTACCTGTTTTCTATAAAAATCTTTGTTAGCGATAACAATAGTCTGTCGCGTCAGAAAATCGCATAGTTGCTGTTTTTTTGCGATTTTTATAAAAAAAAACAGAAGAAAAACATAAACATTTAGTAGGTTCTTTGTTTTTTGTTTTCCAAGCGTTGACGGGTAATTTATTCTTGTTCAAAAAATCCAAAACTCATGTAAAAACGGCTGTACTTTTTTCACGTTTTTATCTTTTTTTTACACTTATCTGCTCAATTAAATTTTCGTAGGGCAAACTGTTTATTTAGTCGATAGGTCAGATGCTCTTTTATGGCGACTCCCAGATGTCGTTTTCCTTGGTACCAGCCTTTAATAACATTAATAATAGCTTTTTAATACAACAAAATGAAGCTAACATAATTATTTTCTCCTCGCCGACAAGATGGCCTCACATTTAGTCCCTTTTTGTACAAAACACAGGTCAATCTACCGAGTGAGTGGGTGGAAAAAATCAACGAAAACACCTAAATCTAAGGCTGTTTCGCAGAAATCTAGCCTTGTGTTGTTATAGTTGATTATTATAGCATTGACATATTAGCAATTTTCGAGTAAATAGAAACGATTTTGTTATTTTAACGTTTATATTCTATTAATATTTTTTCCTATGTATTATATTATTACTCTACAATATCTTTCATGGCGTTAAAACTGGAGGAAGTAAGGAATTTTCCTTCATTCTATGAGGTGGAAAAAAATTCCTACCGTAAAGTGAACAATCTAATAAGCTCTTAATTAATTTCTATGAAAGGAAATATAATGTTTAAAAGCTTTTATCAGGTTTTAGAAGAAGCTTCCACACAGGAATACACACACTTAAAGCGTCTTACATAAAACGACAATTATTTAATTCATCCGGTGTAATTATACACCTACGTATTTACGATCAACTTATTCAGTGCCAATTTGTAATAAATGAAACTATATAATATTTAATAATGATTTATAATTTAAGGTATATAATGCTAAACAAGATAATGGTAAAGAATCTCGTCTATACCCGACTCCCGATAGGAAAGGAGAGTAATGTTTCTCATAATTTCCAATCTTATACATAGGTACTTATCCATTACAAGTTTTTTGGAAAAAAACACTGACGCCAAGATGCAAAAATCAATCATGAAAATAAACTCAAAACATTTGTCAAATACTTACCTTTCGGTCGTTTTCAAAACCAAGCTTCGAATTCATTTTCGAAATTAGAATTAAAATTCTGATTTGGCAACCAGTTTCTAAAAAATAATTTTTATTCCTTTCTAAACTGGTTGCTAAAATATTTCTGATTTCGAAATTTCTTTGATATAAAAACTCAGTGTAACACAGGCGTAATATCCCATAAGCGTTTTCACTATTCAATAATGATCTCAATATAAAACGTAGGTACCAAATATACCTAAACTAAAATATGATCTCAATATAATATTATGTAAAATGTAGGTACCAATTATTATACCTAAACCAAAACAGAGAAATGAATTGTATGACGACATTTTAATTATTTTTCAAACAATGCTATCGAGATTTTGTCATTTATTTCATAAAATATTCATACGCTCCCAAAATTCAGGAGATAAGTATTTCAATATTACAAGGAACACGTTTTCTTTGCACAAAGAAACAATGTGACGACGAAAATTGAAAATGGAGATTAAAATTTGGGAGTGATTCGCAGAATCAGCGTCAGTCGAACATCAATTTGCTTCGGAAAAGCAATATTGAAATGAACCGAGGTTGGGCTTTGTTCTAAATTATCGAATTAGGAACAATTTCATGAATTTCGAACTATATAAATATGATTTTTTCTGCACAAACCGATCAAGAGGGCCTTATTATGCGTCTTATTTGTTGCCATAAAGATATTCGGACCTAGTCTAAGTCCTAGGTATCCTATGGAGGTAATCTTTGAAAGTCCTGAAAACGAATAAACAAAACATTTAATGTTGCTGACCAGCAACGCTACAGCCTTTCTGGTTTTCTCTTTGGTATATTTATTTTTTTTTTCTTTTTTTTTTAATTTATTTCCCTCTAAATACTAAATTCCAGTGTCATTTTTAGGTACCAAAATGGTGAAAAGAAACCTATATGGTGCACACAGCTGAATATCTCAAGAAATACTAATGCTATCCTAGAAATTTGGAATAGTTTTTAGATGACGTTTGCTCAACTATTTTGCAAATAAGATTGTTTTTTTTTGCAACAGCAACTGAAAGGGGGTCTTAAAAAATTTATGTCGGGCTACTAGGGCATGTGGGGTATCATAATTATAAAAGAACGACGTTTGCACATTGTCATTTTTTTAAGCTGCATAGTTTTCGACTTTTGATAAAAAATGTAAAAAAATACCGTTCCTCCTTCCCTCCGAAGTTTGCATAGAGAAAAATCTGAAATTCTTTATGTGATAGATGTTTACGTAAAGATTACAGGGAAAATAAAACGAGGTCTCTAAATAACAAACAGACTTTTCAGAAATCATCAACAAAAATACATTAGTTCCACTATCGGTCAAGAAAATGCGCTGACCTAAAACTGCAATATTCTACACCGTAGTATATTAATTAATGGAAGGAATGGAAGAGAAGGACGCACTGCACCGACCCCAAATAAATTGGGATAAGGGTAGGGGGATGATGAGTGTATTAATTAATATATGGTACGGAACCCTTGTTGCGTGAGTCAAACTCGCTCTTGACAGGTTTTTAATATTGGTACCATGGTACATTACTAAACGTTTTCATGATTATATTCATATTACTTACTTTGGAATCGGAGTATTGTTATGTATGTGATGGTATACAATATGTATTTATTTATTATCTTCTTCTACAGGGTAATGCCACCAGACATGGCGGTGTCGATGCGGCATACGAAGCTGAAGGCCGAAGAAGCAGCACTGCTGGCCGGCGAGCTGAAGAAGCCGAACTGGGAGTCCAGGAACGAGGGCATTCACGAGAGAGTCAGCTTTGAAGATACCATCTGGGGGTTCGACTTAGCTGGTGGATCTTACTACAAGACCCCTTTGAGAGTCACCTATGTGAGTACCTTATCATTAGTATCCTTAGACTCTTCTACCAATGAAGCTTCAAAGAGACATTACTGCTGGCCGGCGATACGACGAACCAGAACTAGGAGACAAAGAACAAGGACATCAACAAGCGAGTCAGCTTCGAGGAAACCATCTGGGTTTTCTACTTAGCTGGTGGACCTTACTACACAAGACTCCTTTGAAAGTCATCTATGTGAGAGCCTATATTATTAGCATCCTACATTCTTCTATCAATGAAGCTACAAAAAGACAGTGCTGGCGGCTGGCGATCCGAAGAACCCAAACTGGGAGTCCAGTAATGACGGCATCCATGAGAGAGTCAGGTTCGAGAACACCATCTTGGGGTTCGACTTAGGGTGGATTTTATTACACAAGACTCCTTTGAGACCTATGTGAGTGCCTCTATTATTAGCATCCTATATTCTTCTACCAATGAAGCTACAAAAAGACAGTGCTGTTGGCCGGCGATTTTTATTGGTTTTTATTCTTATACTTCCAGCATAAGGTAGGCGTCTTTTTTGCGAGCTTCTCTTTCATGCTAGCACTTTTATTCCTCATACAGTTCTTTCTTTCGTACATAATTTTTTTGCTTAATATCCTACAATGTGTCTGGTGATAGATTAAATCAAAAACGTTAAAAACTAAAATTCTTTAAGAATTAAATCTACTTATTCATATTATTTAGGTTCTCGTAGTAATTAATAGTCTGCTTGTGTGATATAATAATCTCCCCTTCTTTTGTTTATTCCATTCACGTCGTAGCTATTACAAGGAAAATAGGAAAGAGATTCGGTATTTGTTATTGCTTGGGTAAGTAAAATATTGATGGTTTCTTATTAAATTAGATTAGGTAATAATATTTCGACTATCTATTTCTTCAGTTTATACAGATTACTGACTAAACAAAATTAGATTTGGTTACCTACAAGTATATTTGAAGTACCATTTAAATCAAGCCTTAATAATAACACAGGTTGATTGAAAGGTGAATAATAGAGTTCGTTAGATTTAAGAGATTTAAGAGTTAAGTTTAATTGGTGGAGTTAAAAATAAATTTACAGGCTGAATAAATAAAGATTTCGGATTTTTTATAAGGCAGGTGGAACTGGTGGAAGTACACCGAGGAACTGAACAATTTTTAAATCGTTCCTACGGCGTCAGACTTAGGTAAGATGGTGGTAGCGGCCAGGCGGACTTGAAATTAGCCTTACCACCAACTAAACCGAGTACACATTGTACCCCCCGGGAATCGAACCAGAGCCCCTGCGTCTTACACGGGTAGGCGAGCCACTAGACCATAGAGGCGCTTGAAAAGATCGATAGAAAATTCACTTTGAGAGTATGTTTTTTTTAAACACACCCCATTTCTATAATCTATGCATAGCAATCTTAACCCTTAACCACTTACCACAGGTCTCTCAGACACCGTTGAAGTTATTTTTGTTAATATTTCGGCGTGAACGCATCGTTCATTCTCGCGCGTTCATGTACCTTCCCCACGCGCTCGTCAGTACCGCGTGAGCCACCGGCGACGTCACAGGTGCCCACGTTTATCCACGGTAAGTATTCAAACATCGGCAGGGGTCTGTGTGACCTGAGGTAAGTGGTTACGTGATTATTTTCTTTTTTAAAGAAAAGACGCAGTACCTGTGTTTCAATTGTAAAGCCCCAATATGTCTCGAATGCTCAAATAAGCTGTGCGTTCACTGCCGCGAGAATCGCTATATAACTACTTTGCAATTTTGTAAAAAAAAAAACAATAGTGGCACCAAAATTTTTTTTTTATGTTAGTTCATTGGTAAACTTTAGATAATAAGAAGAAAATGTATAATTCAGAGGTTCCATTATTTTTGATCTCATTTCCAAATAAGTCGTTACTTTTTGTTTTAATTTAGAGGTCTAACTAGAAATTTTGTTATGTTTCCAAATTGATTGATTTTATTTCGTATTTTTTCTTTTAATAAATACTAGTATACATTGTAAATGACTGTTTTATTTGAATTAATCTGAAATCTTCAAATTTTAATCTTAATTGAGGCATTCAATGCGCGGTGTCTCCTAGACGTGTGGTAAGTGGTTACGGAAGCAAAACTAGTGGTAAGTGGCTGAGGGTTAATTTGCATTGGGTCTGCACAGTGGTTTATGCCTCATTCTCTTGCTCTATTCATAAGGAAGGCCAATTAATAGCCAGGGCTGTACACCAGCAGTAAGGACATCACCCGTATTTAAGGACAAAGCGTGTCTTGCTTGACCTAGTCGCTTTTTCGTTCCTCTTGCGATCTCAACAGAAGCATGCCCTGCCCCATTGTATTCAATAGCGCATGTTCTATCTTCTCAAAAAAGAGATAGCAATATTGGATTGTCGGGACATGCTAAAATACCTATATTGTGTAAAAACAAATAAACTGGGAAACCACGTTATTTTTAAATCAGTGACATCAATTGGCCGGTTTAGTCGACAAATGCCAACATTTAGTTGTAATATTTTCAATCACTTTTTGATATATATTTTTGCGTTTATACCTAGTGTTATTTTTTTTGTTTTTTTTTGTTTTCACAAGAAGGCCGGAATTACGAATAAGACGGCTGTATTGTATACTGGGAAAAAACACTTTTTTGTAAAATAATGTTTAATGACAAAACTGACTAATCTAAAATAAAAATAAAAATCAAGGCAATCCCCAAGGATATTTCATCCAACCACATAAAATTATTTGAGGTCATTACTATTTATTAAGTTATAAAGTGTTTAAAATCGTCTACTTCTTTAAAAGGCCGGATACTGGGCAAGTCACCCTCCGGAATAGGATTCGTAGGTACTATAGTTACCCGACCGAAACGAACGGACTATCATGGCTCCAACACTTTAACGTGTTAAGGCGCCCTACTATTAATGAATGAATTGAAAAAGTCAAAGTATGGCAGAAAGTTGAAAGGGTAAGCGCACGGTTTGACAATATTGCCAATTGCCATGGAGGCAATGTTGCATGCGTCTGGCGCAAGTTAAATTGAAAGTTGAAGCGACTTGGTGAAGACAGACAATTACGACCCTTACCTATGCGAATGCATTGCGTTGAAATAGAGCTGTGATTGGTTCGTTTGTTCTTTGTACGACGTTTGATGTGATTGGTAGTTAAGACCACAGAACAAAGAAAAAAAAATCATTTTAGTTGAGACTTCATAGTAATGTTTGTGAATACATACATACATATACTCACGCCTGTTTCCCATGGGGGTAGGCAGAGACTATGGATCGCCACCTGCTACGGCCCTTGCACACTTCTTTCGCTTCATTAACATCCATCAATGTTTTCATACATGTCCTGCGGTTTTTGTCACTACGTACACCAGCCTTTTTTATTAAAACCTCTACTATGTGAATACTATTTTGTATACCCAGCGCAATGATATTCATAATATCATTGACCTAGCGGTTTGAAGATAAACAGGGTTTCATTCTTTTATACGCCCCACTTAAGTAAATTGACAATTATTATTATTTATTGTCATCGGTGTTTAATTATTCATCTATACAACCATTATGAAGGGCAGTAGACTATTCTATTAATTTCGTAGCCATAGTGGCCGATGCCCATGCTAACAGTTGACCTTTCTAATCTGATAGCGCAATGTCTTATTGTTGTAATTTCAAAAAATATTATGAAAAGCAAATAAATCCCAAACATTGCAACGGATCACACGAATACAAGGTAACATTCTATTTTGTTCATACATGTAATGGCATACGTATATGGCATGAAGCGTCCAATACTGCATTTGACGCCATTTACTTTTAGACATCATCACAAGAAATGGACACCCGAGACGAGACGACCGTGTTGGAATCTCCAATATCTCGTACAAAGACGTAACGTTTCTCTCATTTCTAGAAAATGTTAAATTAAAGTCGTTTGACCGAAAAGAAATCGAAAGGGATTTTAGAATAATTTGGAATTGTGCAGCTTTTTCGATTCAATTCTGAAACACGAACAAAGTTTTTAGATTTATTTTTGTTTTTAAATTAGTTAAGATCGAAAAATAACGTTCTTCATTTGGTTAGAATGAAAGGTTTTATAAATACCAATCAATCTTAGTCAAAATCTAAACAAGCGTACCTCTTTATTACAATCATGATTTTTGTTTCATTCCAGGTGAAAAAAGACAGTCGCGCAGAAAAGGCAGGTATCAGACCTGGCGACAGATTGAAGCGCATCAACGACATCGAAACCTCCACGCTCACCATACAGGAGGCACACGACATCATCGTCGAGTCTGGCATCCACCTCAAATTGGCTGTCACCGCGTAAGTCATCCAGCTTACTTATGTCCTATACTAACACATGAACATCTAAATCTCCACGCTCACCATACAAGAGGCACAAGGCATCATCGTCGAGTCTGGCATCCACCTCAAATTGGCTGTCACCGCGTAAGTCATCCAGCTTACTTATGTCCTATACTAACACATGAACATCTAAATCTCCACGCTCACCATACAAGAGGCACACGACATCATCGTCGAGTCTGGCATCCACCTCGAATTGGCTGTCACCGCGTAAGTCATCCAGCTCACTTATGTCTTATAGCAACGCATTAACATCGACACCTCCACGCTCACCATACAGGAGGCACACGACATCATCGTCGAGTCTGGCATCCACCTCAAATTGGCTGTCACCGCGTAAGTCATCCAGCTTACTTATGTCCTATACTAACACATGAACATCTAAATCTCCACGCTCACCATACAAGAGGCACACGACATCATCGTCGAGTCTGGCATCTACCTCAAATTGGCTGTCACCGCGTAAGTCATCCAGCTTACTTATGTCTTATAGCAACGCATTAACATCGACACCTCCACGCTTACATACTGGAGGCAAACGTCATAGTCGAGTCTGGCATCCACCTTAAATTAGCTGTCACCGCGTAAGTCATCCAGCTTATTTCTGGCTTATACTAACGCATCAATATCGACGATCGATAGACTCGGCTCGGTACGTCCTTTTTTGGACCTGACACAGCGTAGCATGCGTTTTTTCAGCGAGTTATTTTCAGTTCAGCTTAGCATGAGTTGTACCATTAAATCTCCACGCTCACCATACAAGAGGCACACGGCATCATCGTCGAGTCTGGCATGCACCTCAAATTGGCTGTCACCGCGTAAGTCATCCAGCTTACTTATGTCCTATACTAACACATGAACATCTAAATCTCCACGCTCACCATACAAGAGGCACACGGCATCATCGTCGAGTCTGGCATCCACCTCAAATTGGCTGTCACCGCGTAAGTCATCCAGCTTACTTATGTCCTATACTAACACATGAACATCTAAATCTCCACGCTCACCATACAAGAGGCACACGACATCATCGTCGAGTCTGGCATCCACCTCAAATTGGCTGTCACCGCGTAAGTCATCCAGCTTACTTATGTCCTATACTAACACATGAACATCTAAATCTCCACGCTCACCATACAAGAGGCACACGACATCATCGTCGAGTTGTCACGTTACGGAAGGTAACAGATTAAAATTTGAATAAAAAGATAAAACTGAAAGCCAGGAATTTAATGCAATATGTCACGTCCTAGAGTTACAGATTATACAGACATACGGACTATTATGCTAAGTAATTACAACTAACGAAGGATTAAATTAGGGCGGAGCAGGTTATGTAGTGGCGGTCTTACTGGAACGTCGAAGTGGGCGGCGCTCGAGGAGGTTACAGAGCCCCGGCGGATCAGATGAGGGACGTGCAGATGGATCAGGTAGCGCAGGTGGTGGCGCAGAGCACGGAATGTTGCAGAGCCGGCTAACGTAGCGGCGAGGGTAGAGCGTGCTTACGGCCAGAAGATCCGACGTCTGTAGGGCAGACGGGAAGATGCACGACGTCTAAGTGGTCACCGCCGGTGTCCGAGGACCGTGCCTCGTTAGTCCCAACCGCTGTTCAGAGTTTTCACGTACTTATACAGTTTTTAAATAGTTTGATTATAGACGTAGAATACGGCGGCGGCGGTTTAGGGACAGTAGTGTAGTAAGACAAATTCGTGGTAAGACTGCCTCATTGAGCAGCCCGCTTCTCTATTTATACGCTCGCCATCGAATTCTACTCTACATTTAAAATTATGAATACAGAACAATAATGTACGAAGGTTTTATCCATAGCTAGGCTGAAAATCTAGAGTTTTGACATTGAATTAAAAAGTTAGCGCGTTGCTATGGCGATTATAATGACAGACATTTGTTGATAGATAATAACTTTTCAAATCATGAAATTAAAATAATGAAAAATAAGGATAAAAACAACATAAAAGCAAATAATACATTATGAAATTATCATGGACTAAATTTCACGGCAGTAGCATCTGCCGCTCGTAAGTTACAGGCACTTTAAGGTACATGTTCATCCTCATACAGTTACATACATTTATACAGCTTTTCCCTATAATTTACATTGGTTTCCATTATTGGGAACGTTAGAAAGAACCTCATAAAGGTAATAACATTACAGAGTCTGGCATCCACCTCAAATTGGCTGTCACCGCGTAAGTCATCCAGCTTACTTATGTCCTATACTAACACATGAACATCTAAATCTCCACGCTCACCATACAAGAGGCACACGGCATCATCGTCGAGTCTGGCATCCACCTCAAATTGGCTGTCACCGCGTAAGTCATCCAGCTTACTTATGTCATATACTAACACATGAACATCTAAATCTCCACGCTCACCATACAAGAGGCACACGGCATCATCGTCGAGTCTGGCATCCACCTCAAATTGGCTGTCACCGCGTAAGTCATCCAGCTTACTTATGTCATATACTAACACATGAACATCTAAATCTCCACGCTCACCATACAAGAGGCACACGGCATCATCGTCGAGTCTGGCATCCACCTCAAATTGGCTGTCACCGCGTAAGTCATCCAGCTTACTTATGTCCTATACTAACACATGAACATCTAAATCTCCACGCTCACCATACAAGAGGCACACGACATCATCGTCGAGTCTGGAATCCACCCCAAATTGGCTGTCACCGCGTAAGTCATCCAGCTTATTTGTGGCTTATACTAACGCATCAATATCGACGATCGATAGACTGCGCTCAGTACGTCCTTTTTGGACCTGACACAGCGTAGCATGCGTTTTTTCAGCATGTTTTTTCAGTTCAGCTTAGCATGAGTTGTACCATTTCATTGTATTCGAGATTAAGGCAGTTTCCTGATCGAAAGTGGCGCCGCCGCGGTGAATTTTATTTAATATTGTAATTCTTATACACAATTTTAATAAAACTTCTCTTGGAATTTTCAGGGCCCATAGTCTAGTATTTTTAGACGGTATCATTACATTCCCTCGTAGTCACTGCTAGAAGTATATAGCAAAACTGCTAAAAGTGGTAGTTTTTGACACATTTGCTATATACTTCTACGAATGACTACGAGGGAATGTAGTGATCTTCTAAAAATACTAGAGTATGAGCACTAAAATTTCCATGAAAAGTTTTATTAAAATCTTTTCTATTCCTCTGAGGGCGCCACTTTCGGTGGGGTACTTACCTTAATTCCAAATGACTCCTCGCTTTAGACTTTCTGTAGTTAAGATCGATGGACCTTTTGATAGCTGAGCTTTTTAAGCTCCCGACCCTGAAATTTATAGGGTAAGGTTTATGACAGTAGTATACTTTACTACTGAATTTACTTCTCAATGGCATATTGTCTTTTGTTGAAAATAAATATCCTAAACTGTACATTCATTATTTAAACTGGCTGAAATTATAGATTTGGGCTGTTTTTAATCCTCAGTTAGCGGATATCAGTCAGTTTGATTATAACCAAATAAAATAAAAATCATTTAAAAATGTGACAAACAAATTTATGAAAACACATTTATAATTTGGCGGTGTAATACGCTATCAAACGAATAAAATCTAGCCATTGAAAACCTTTACTTATGTAATCAAGTTCATTACAATAAAAAGGGAATAAAAGGTGGACAGACAATGTTAAATAGGATTCTCTGCCGAAAACTTTTGTTATATTTGTTTCATTCGGAGAACTCGCAGATGAGTTAGTCAGAATAGTCAAATTGTTAATTTCGCTTTTAAAACCTTTTAATTTAAGCAAATGTCAGTCAAACTAGTTAGGTAACCAATCGTTTAAATTTATAATTAATATTTGAGGTGAACTAGTTAGACGATTGTTACTAGGTAAATTCATTGTCAAAACAGAGATTAGGGTATCCTAATAAATATGTCTATAAAGCTGATTTTCTATAATGCTTATGAGTTATTTCTGCTGTCAAATGACGACCTGAGTGGTGCAGTGGTCAACATGCCGGTCTATTACGCAAAGGTCCCGGGTTCGGTTCCCGGCCGGGCAGAAATTGAAACAATGAATTTTAATTTCTGTGACGGGTCTGGCTGGGTGTTACTATGTATAAAGTATATAGGGTCCTTCTTAATAATAATAATAATAATGAAGTTTATTTCAAGGCCAAAATAACCCATATTAAAAATTACAAATTAAATGAATTGTGATTAAAATAATAAAATAAAATAAAACAAATCTTGCCGAAGCTAATACACCGTCACTGCTTTACTACAGTGCAAGCTTACCCAGTGTATCAGCATCGGTCCGTCCCATCGATCGGCTATCCTATCATGCATAGGATGCTGTTGTGTGCTTAAATAGTGCACGAAATTTTAAGGGGTCAATGTACTCATGCATACAAACAACTTTTACTATGGGACCAACATTGAAATCTAGAAAAAAAACAGCTGTTCCATTCCATTCCATTTTGATCTATTCGATTTTAAATTTTCTATGGAACAGCTGATTTTTTTCCCGAATTCATTGTTGGTCCCATAGTAAAAGTTGTTTGTATGCATGAGTACATTGACCCCTTAAAATTTTGTGCACTATTTAAGAAGGACCTTATTATATTCAAAAAGTACATAAAGTGCTTAGTTAGGGGCTAGATGGCGCTGTGAGAAAAAAAATGCTTACTAATGTGTGTGTACCTACTAGCAAACATGCTACTAGCTTGCATTTACTCTATCTCCATTTAAAACATTTTTTCTTCGATTGTTCAAAAATGATTACCACCTGTCACATCACTAAAAGGCAAGTTTGATACATGTCCCCAATTTGGGTAACTACCAAATGCTGGAGGTCGATCTTTAGCTGGCGGGCATCTCGTAACTTTTAACGATATTCTGCCATAGTTACCAAACAATTAAGCTACAGAAACTTTATATCTGTTAAGGCCCTTAGTTATTGGTAGGGTTGCCAGTTTTTGATAGATTTAATACAAAAAAATATTCAGATTTGGCGATTAGTTTATGTGATTTTCAAGATTTTTTTTATTGATTTTTGTTGTCGTTGCTTTCAATTAATATTTTTTTGGTATTAATAAGCGACATTCTGATATAGGCAGTTAAAAATTTTATTCGAACAATATCAAATTCAAATAAAATCAGACTTAATTTATTAGAAAAATATCATACAGAACTTAGCTCTTTTGTATGGAAAATCATTAGGTATAAGGCCCCTATTTTGTTTTGAGCAGTAGGTAAAAAACGCTTGTTTACTTAGTTTTTTAATAAATAATCATTTTGAAGGCTTACGATTTCTTTGTGACAACCCTAGTGTCACAAGGTAATTTCATTAAATTCGCCCATAATTTTCATAAAATATGTGGGTGGTCCTTGGGTAACTTTCATCAAGGAAATGTCGGCTTCTATTTGTGATTAAATAAATGACGTAGACGAAGTTGCTGGCGAAAAAAATTCGATTGTGATTTGGTAAAGCTTCGTTTGAACAAACTGAAACTAAATAAATATGTAGATTTTAGATTTTATATTTAACTAAAGAGAGAGCTTCACAACAAAATACTTAGTTTTTGTAGCATGTGAAGTTTATAAAACTTTACCAATAAAAACTATGTGGGTAATGATTTTGCTGAGGAGGAATCCAAAATACAAATACACAAATTCATTATTCTCTTACTTAAACATTGGTTAAAGTTTAAGGTTACTTTTTAATCTGAGGCCATTTTTATGTTGATAACACTGTAAAAAAAGAGTTGCGATTGACGAGTTTCTTGCCTGTTCTTCTCGTTACAAGGTCTTTCAGTTACACTGAAAAAAAATTGCTTTAGCAAAGTACCAATTTAGCTCTGTTAAAAAATATTCGGCTGCATTCAATCAAGACATATTTAAAATGGGCAATAAAGCTTAGCTAGTATTAAACAAGCAAGTATTGCTAAATATGGTTGGCTATCATTAACAAAGCACTTATTTATTTCTAAATTACCGCCTCGTTAAATTTAACCCTTACCGAAATAGTCAAGCTAACGTTATTATTTCATAACAAGTAAGATATTTAATTTTAGACATAATCATAGTTGGCTAAAATTTACACCGAGTTCGGTTAAAAATAGACAAAGTTAAATTGCTATTTCATGATAAGTAAGTTATTTAATTTTAGATACAACCATAGTTGGCTAATATTTACATGAAGTTCGGTTAAAAATAGACAAGCTTACATTACTATTTAATGTTAAGTAAGTCATTTAATTTTAGACAATCGTGGTTGGCTAAAATTTACACCAAGTTCGGTTAAAATAGACAAGGTTACATTGCTATTTTATGATAAGTAAGTTATTTAATTTTAGATACAACTATAGTTGGCTAATATTTACATAGAGTTCGGTTAAAAATAGACAAGCTTACATTACTTTTTAATGATAAGTAAGTCATTTAATTTTAGACAATCATAGTTGGCTAAAATTTACACCGAGTTTGGTTAAAAATAGACAAGGTTACATTGCTATTTCATGATAAGTAAGTTATTTAATTTTAAATACAACTATAGTTGGCTAATATTGACATAGGGTTCGGTTCAAAATAGACAAGCTTACATTACTATTTAATGATAATTAAGTCATTTAATTTTAAACATAATCATAGTTGGCTAGAATTAAATAACTGCCTATGATGCATATAACCATTCTACGTACTTGAAACACACTAGTTGATTATCTATTGGTAAATAAGCACAGCTCGGCAATTATCAATGGACTGACCAAACACTATTTTTAACCGAGTAACTAGATAATAATAAACAAGGAATTGGCTGCATAGCCTGCGAATTTGGCCATTTCTCTGTGTGACTTGACGCGTGACGAACGTCTGTTGAAGCGCTGCCTCACACCTACAAGGCAGGTTAAAGTTTTACATAAAAACAACAACTTTTAACCATTATTTTGAATTTTGCCGGGTTTATTTTAGAACGCGCAATAGTTTTGCGAGGATCCTTAAATGGAGACCATGGGCAAACAAAAAACCACGAGGCTGCCCTCCAAAACGATGGGTTGACGACATCAGAGGACAAGCGGGACACAACTGGATGACGGAGGCGCAAAACCGGACCCAATGGAAGAATTTTGGAGAGGCCTATTTCCAGAAATGGACCCAAAGAGGCTAATGATGATGATGATGATGATTTTATAACAGGGAGAGGTACAGTGAAGTGACAAAAATAAACAATAATTACTTTTGTAGTGCGATATTTTACCGTGCGAGTGTTTAGTGACAAATATTATTTGCTGTTAATAACGCAAGGATTTTATAACTACTGTGTACTATAAGGACTGTAAGAGTAGTATTTTTTTTTTTTTTTTTCTCTTTATTTGGGTCAACTAACAACCACATATTAATAAACTATAACAATAAAATATTTCTTATGAAATTTAAACAAATATGCAGTCAAAGCCGTTAACCACATGTTACTACAGAAGAGTTAACAAGACAGTGGGATGCTAAGCAACAACAAAGATAAACATTATTCTTAAACAACAAAATAACCAAGACTTATAAAGCACTACAAGATAACTACTAACACTAGGCTATGCAGTAAACAAATTTTTACTTACAATTAAATCAATTAATTCATTTTAGTACACTTCGGATGGAACGCTTGAATTGCACATCAGAGAGTGTAAATATGTCAGCGTTCAGAAAGAATGAATTATAATTTTCAGTTATGCGTCGCAGAGGCGAACGTTTACCTGCATTAGTACGACAACCACCAATAGCGAACAACTTACGGATACGAACTTCTCTAATGTGAATGGTTCTAGGAACAACATAACACAGTCTGTTTGTCAGCTCAGTACAGTCGAACTTGTTGTGGATAATACCATGAAGCACCATACATTCTAGAAGCTTCCGTCTAGATTGCAAGGTAAGTAGATCATACCTATCTAAAAGTTGGTCAGACGGTAGATATGAGCCATAACATCTGTAATGCATGGATCTCAAGTATTTGCGTTGCACACCCTCTATCATATCGTTATACTTATTATATAAGGGATTCCATACCGGTACGGCATATTCTAACTGGGAACGTACTAAAGTTTTATAAAGATACAAATATGTATAAGATTTCTTAAAGTCTTTAGACGATCTCATAATAAATCCGTACATTCTATAAGCCTTTTTTATTATATTTTCGACATGAATGTCTAAATGCAATTTATTATCCAATGTGACACCAAGGTCACGTATAGAAGAAACTTTACTTAGAGCTACGTTACAAAGGGAGTAGTTAAAATTAATATTTTGTTTCTTCTTTGAAAAACTTATATGGCTACATTTGGGTAGACTTAACTGCAACTTATTTCTAATACAATAATCAGACAATCTATTTAAATCCTCTTGAATAAGAACACAATCCGAGATGTTCTTGATGGGTTTGAAAATTTTGAGGTCATCTGCATAGAGCAAGAAGTTGCAATTATGGAAACACCGTCCAATATCATTGATAAACAATACAAAAAGGAGCGGACCAAGTATGGACCCCTGAGGAACACCAGATGTTACACGAACACTCTGAGACTGAAATCCATTAATAACAACCTTTTGAGTTCTATTAGTTATGTATGAAAAGAACCAGCGCAGTAAATTGCCGCGTATGCCATTAAAGGATAATTTCTTCAAAAGGAGTTCATGATCAACCCTGTCGAAGGCCTTTCGAAAGTCTGTATATATAGCATCTGTTTGAGTATTATTATCCATGCTTTCAAATAGTGACGAAACATAAATAATTAGGTTGGTAGTAGTAGACCTTCTTTTTACAAATCCATGTTGTTCCTTGATAAAAGTACTATGTAAAACAGGGTAAACTTCATTATGAACAAGTCTTTCGAAAAGCTTCGCCAGGGCACACAAAATAGAAATGGGTCTGTAATTTTCTACCTCATGCTTAGAGCCATTTTTATGTACAGGTACTATATTTGCTCGTTTCCAAATCTCAGGGAAAACTCCCTCTGAGATACATTTATTATAAATAATACTCAAGGGCTTAGAAAGGCCCTCAGCAGCATGAATCAGAAAATATGATGGGAGTCCATCAGGACCTGATCCTTTTGAAGGATCTAAAGCATTCAGTTCGGTGAGAATTTTATTCTCGCTAAAATGTAAATTGTGCAAAATTACATCACCAGCATCAGAGTCGGTAGAGGAATCAGACCACGTATCAGAAGACAAGGTGGAAGGCTCATAAACTGAGTGGAAAAACTTAGAAAACATATTACAAATTTCATCAGGATTATTAGACATTGCGTTGTTAGAGACCATATACGAAGGAATATTAGATGAAGCTTTCTTATTGGCTATAAAAGACCAAAAATGCTTAATGTTACTTTTAATGCCGTCTTCTACTGAACTAACATAATTTGCATAACATTTGCTAGATTCCGATTTGAAACGATGCCTATGCCTTGAAAAACTCTCGTAGTCAGATTCATTTTTATATGTCTTCCATCTGACCCACGCCTTTTCTTTATTTTTCTCAATGTGAATTAAGGAGGAAGTGTACCAAACGGGGTATCGCGAGGATCTAGATGATACCGTAGGTGTGTGTTTCTTAATAATGTCGAAGAGCGTGTTATAAAAGAGTTTAGTATGTTACCTGAAATGACTGTATCGTGTACCGAATAAAGCTAATTTTATTAATGTACATAATTTTCTTTCAGTTTCTTTTAAGCTTGGTCTGTCAGCAAAATATCTGTTGTTTTACTGCATGAACGTTTCATTAGTTTTTTCCCGTCATGCCAAATTTGTCCCCACTGCACTGCAAGTAACAATGGTACAAACGACAATATATCAAACTACACATTTATAGTATGAGCTGAGCATTGTAATATATAGGCTTTACGTACAGTCACAGGAGCTAAAATATTTTGTTGCAGGTACCAATTTAAACGACGCATATTAAGCTACTTATATATTTTCAGTATAAGCTGACCTGTGACTCACAGTTCAGCTTGTACTGAAAATATATAAGTAGCTTCATATATGTCATTTAAATTGGTACCTGCAATATAGTATTTTAGCTATGGTTACCCAATAAACCCGCCTAAAAATACAAAGTAACTTGGCTAAATATACTAATCTTAATTGTATAAAAAGAACAGAGTATATTATTTGTAGTTACCCAATGAACACGATTGACAGTACACAGTAACTTGGCTACATATACCAAATTGAATTGAGTAGAAGTAACAAAGTAGATTGGCTGTCCCTACCCAATATACATAATTAACATTATTCAAGCTACTTAGCTAGTTATACGAAGCAAAATATTTGAGCCCACTGAATTACTTTGCTAAACACAACAAAGCACGTTGGCTGTAGTGACAGTTGTGTTTATTTCTATAACCAAGTTAGTTGTTGCAGTTACCGATTGAATTGATTTGTAATACTAAGAAGCTTGGGTATTGTTAACAGAGTAACTCGATTCACTATAGTAAATAGGTTTGCTAAGTTTACTGAGTGAATAGGTTAGAAGCAACCAACCTTGGATACCTATTTTTTGACCAACTTACTGGGTTTATATTACCAACATACGTTAACAAAGTTGACTTGTATAATTTTAGCAACAAACATTGCAGGCTCCCTCCGAAGCGAGTTACTCGGTTGTAAATAGCAGTAACTTGTTTAATTATAGCCGTTACGTTTTTTCAGTGTAGGGCTTGCGAACCGATGGCGTAGCTTCTTTTTATAACATTCACAAGGGCTTTGTCCGCCTAGCTTGACTAATTAAATCACGATAAAGAGGATTGTGAACTACGTAGTCTCCATACAAACTTTAAGGCTTTAACGTTTCCCACCCTCCAATTAAACCTTCACCTAGAGTAATGATTTTAAGTACTTAAAAACCATTAACTCCAGCCCCCCTAGCCAAAGTAACATTTGCAAATTTTCGTTATCGTTTCGTTTCGAAACATGTATGGATTTGACGTTTTAAAATTCGATTGTTAACGAAACCTTATATTATTATGTCAATCCCCAAACATGTTTCGAAAGCGAAGCGATAACGAAGATTTGCCAATGTTACTTTGTCTAGGCCCTCAGGTTAATTTTAAAGAAGCTACGCTATCGGTTCGTAAGCCCTAGACCTTGTAACGTCAAGAACCGGCAAGAAACTCGTCAATTGCTACTTCTTTTCTCGCTTTCTTTTTACAGAGTTGTCAACATAAAAATGGCCTCAGCTTAAAAAGTAGGGTTACTTATTAACCTATGTTGCTGTGATGCCTAAAAACTATATAGGTCTATTGGTTTTGATTTTTCTAAAATTTATTATTGAAATATTTGCACCTTTGATTTCATACAAAACAAAAAAGTGACAATATTTTCAAATCTACAATGAATTTAAAAGAGTGCCTATCATCTTTCATCATCATCATCATATCAGCCGCACCGCACGACACCCACTGCTGGGTATAGGCTTCCCCCAAGGATCTCCACGACGATCGGTCCTGCTTGGCCCGCATCCAGCGGCTTCCCGCGACCTTCACCAGAACGTCGGTCCACCTTGTCGGGGGCCTACCCACGGCCTACCCTTTCATCCTTATGTCGATATTCCACCCGCAACAGCTAAGATGTGGAATGACCTCCCTGCCTCTGTATTCCCCGAACAATATAACTTGGGCGTCTTAAGGCCAGAGTAAAGGCATATTTTACTGACTGCGCTAAGCTCCATCTTCGTCCTCCTCTATAAGGTGCAAGTGAGATCAAACGCGCAGACACCAAGATAGGCCATACATAAAAAAAAACCGCACGTACAAACCCTAGTTCTTAGGCATTATACTAAAAATTCATTACTCTAGCTAGAGTCCAGGTGAAGGTTTAGTTAGAGGCTAGAAAACGTTGTCGCGAAGGCCGTTTGTATGGAGAGCACGTGGTTCGAAACCCTCTTAATTTTTCAAATACCTACCCACTCTCTCGCCCACAATATTATTTTGTTAAAAGTCTTAATTTTCTCAAAGAGATTTGGATAACGAAATGCGTACCTTTCATCTACGAGGAAAACCTGTACAAAGTATTTATATTTTTGGCGGGAAATTATTACTCGTGTTCAACTTTATTTGGAGATACTTATAAATACAGTCCTACAAATTTGTTCAACTGTTATAAGTCGGATTATCACCCTTCATATAATATTCAGTCATCTGTAATGAGGGTAACTAGAGATGGACGTTGTCGATAATCGATATCGATATTTATCGATAAAACGGTGGTAAAGACAAACACCTGAGTCAATATAGAAAAAATAGTTTTCAAATTGACCCATCCGGGAGTTGAACCTGGGACTTCAGAGATGGCGACACCTTGAAAACCAGTGTCCAAGCCACTCGACCATAGGTCTTCGGTCGTATTAAATGAAAAATATTTATTGTATTTTTTTCGTCTAAAAATTATCATATTTTTATGATAACAGTTGTTACCTTATTAAAGTAGAGTAAACTTCTTACCTTATTAATTTATACCGTATTTGTACTCGTTTTAACGAGAGAATAAAAAAAAACCAAAATTGTTACAATTCGTGCTTATCTTTAAATTCATTTTTATTTATTATTATTTTTAGCTACATAGCTACCTCAGGATTCACTTGCTCACATAAAATACACAAAATCTCTCGTTGACACGTTTACGAGTGTAGTTTTTGTTTAAATAACTTATTATTATTGCCCCCCTATATGTTTTCATACTCAATCCGCGCACAACGGGGTTGGCTACATTTATAGTAATGTGTGTTACTTTTAAAACTTTACCTACATACAATCTGTAACTGTTTGTTGTGCCAAATAAAAAAAAAAAACAGTTCGAATTGACAGGACAATCTATAAGTTGCTTCACTGGCGCAATCTTAGTGCCATCTAGCGCCTCATGTGAAAACTATTTTCTGAAACCTATAAGATTCTCTAAGGAGCTCGGTGGGGCAGTGGTTTAGCGCCTGGCCCAGCGATTGCGGAAGGTTTGGTAAGGGTCGGTCATGGGATGGGTGACCAAAAAATTTATTATCTCGAGCTCTCCCGTGCTTCGGAAGGCACGTTAAGCCGTTGGTCCCGGCTGCATTTGCAGTCGTTAACACCCACCAATCCGCATTGTGCCCGCGTGGTGGGTTATGACCCATCCTCCTTACCACCCATAAGAAAGGCATGTACCCCAGCAGTGGGGACATCAAAAATGGCTGATGGACATAAGATTCACTTTTGATTTTTTTACAGAAAAGGTTTTCAGTTGAACTTTTAATTCCATGCAACGCGGATTCCGTCCGGCGCAATGCTCTAAGCAAACCTAGGTCTTTTGAGATTTTAGCATTCACAATGCTATTTTTATTCTCTGACGCAGCGCAAAGAGGAGTGTTATAAGTTTGAGATAATATCATCAAGTCATAAAATAGATCTGTGAAAAAATAGACGTCACTTTGGACACAAAGTGACGTCTATTTTTTCACAGATCTATCACAAAAAAACCCGACAGGGTTTTTTTATATAATAATAACTGAGTGAGTCACCATTGGACTTAACTTCCAAAGCTCGAGGGCGGGTTCGAGTCTTGGGGTCAAGTCTGCTCATGTTAACATCAAAATCGTGGTTTAATGGTTAATGTTAATGCTTTTTGACACAGTTATTGTTTTTTAAACCCAAAATCGAGACACTTTATGTTACGTTTTGAGTGTAAGAAACATATTTTTTTTACAATTTCACACAGCGCCAGCTAGCCCCAATCTAAGCAAAGCTTGTAATATGGGTGCTAGACAACTGATATTATACTTATATACTTTTTAAATATACTTATTATATATAGTAACACCCAGACCCGTCACAGAAATTAAAGTTTATCATTTCAATTTCTGCCCGGCTGGGAATCGAACCCGGGACCTCTTGCGTGGTAGGCGGCATGTTGACCACTGCACGTCGTCAAATGTGTCTTGGAGTCGGTTTTTTTCTAGTATAAGTATTAAATACTATTCCATAGGTCATTTTAATTGACTGACAACATTTCTTTACAGGCCTGAAGATGAAGAAGACGCATATTACTGTTATGAGGATCCCATTGTAAGTAGTTTTTTCGTTACTTGCTCGTGGTCTCCCAGTCTAAGTTCCTCTTAAGGTACCACATACAAATATTTTAGCCCGTGAAACACCCAAGGGGGACAAAGGGGCACCATGGATAAAACATATGGCCCGTGTTACCCCTAATATTTTTTATGGCAAATTGAAATGGCACCACGGCCCCTGGAAAGGTGACGAAACGTCGAGAAAACGAAAACCAATAATCCAAACTAAAGAATTCTAAAAAAACATCTGAATTAATGAATATACGCGCTGTAATCCGAAAAAGTGTTTTATTTGTGCCCGAAGGATGCGGGCAGCGCAGGACCGATCGTCGTGGAGATCCTTAGGGGAGGCCAATACCCAGCAGTGGGTGTCGTGCGGCTGATATGATGATGATGATGATGACCACGGACAATAAAAAAATATTTAATAATGAGATTGTTATGCAGCGGACAAAAATATTTGCAAGGGGAACTTAGACTGGGGGACAACGGGCAAGTAACGCATTTTTTAACATAATGCTTGGTGCTAATTAAATTGTGTGCTATAATAGCCCAAAGAATAATATATTGTAGGGGTGCTGTAGGCGACGCATACACACATTCTCTCATTCACTCACACACGCATACTGTGTACGGCTATAAGCTATAAGTTATAATAAATTAAAATACAAACTTTATAAATGTAAAAGAAAATACCTAAACCTAATGTTAAAATAAGTAAATAAGCTTAAAATAATACATATATGTCATAAATACTTTGATATATAGCGTAATAACGTGATTTTGTAAAAATGCATTTAAATTCAAATAAAGAATGGTTGCGCGCCGTTTGCGATCTGCACGTCCGCCATCATAATTGCAGTAGTCGTGAGAACCCCGCGACCGCAACCGGCAGCTATCCAAAAAGAGTGTCCCGAAATTGTGGTGTTCTCATTTCCATCCCTTATAGGTGCTATTATTCTAAGTATGTAGGTACCAATAAAGGAAAACAAAAATATATCAATACATTATAGGTGTATAATATTGAATACACATAGTGTTGTGTATTCAATATTATACACCTATATAGTTGTGCGGAACACAACTTAAAACACATAATATACGTAGGTTTTTTCGTAGGCAACGTAAATTAGTAAAGTCCGAGCGCACTTAGTTCTTAATTAAATAATCGTTTCAAAACCGTCGCTAACTTTGTTAGTTAGTTCAGTAACTCACACACCTAAGAAACACTTTAAGCAAACACTTAGAACTTTAAAGTTGCGATGTTGCCAGTCATCCTTCTTCATTTAATTCTACAGTTTCTGAAAAGGGTCACGATTAGGGTTGCCGTCCTGTTCAGAAAATATTAATTATGTATCGTTTGATTGTGTAATGCTCTGTGGTTCAACGTAGGTTTTTTAACTTTTTAAATTTATTACTTTAATTCATAAAACGCGAGGCGGCCGCATGAGGCCTGACACTAATGGAAAATCTAATGTGTCTCACTTTATCTGTCTTCGAATCACCGGTGGATCGAAGGATATTTTTTTAATTAAATTTCAAATTTATTTTCTAATATTTTCTTTTTATTACGTTCGTTTTTAAGTTAGGAGCAAAACTAATAATAAAGAGGTAACTTTCTAATATCGCTAAATTACATGCACTAGCATTTGCACAAAATAATTGTACAATAGCAAAAAAACTTTTCTAGAGTTTAGGTGCGTGATTACTCTATTTTTATTTAGGAGCAAAACTAATAAAAAAGAGGTAGGTAACTTTCTCATATCGCCAAATTACATGCATTAGCATTTGCACAAAATATGCACAATAGCAAAGAAACTATTCTAGATCTTAGGTGCGTGATAACCCTATTTTTAGTTAGGAGCAAATCTAATAATAAAGAGGTAAAACTAATAAGAACTGTCTCATATTGCCAAATAACATGCATTAGCATTTTCACAAAATAATATGTACAATAGCAAAAAAACTATTCTAGAGTTTAGTTGCGTGATCACCCTAGTAATAATAACCTATCTCCCCGAGAGCTCCGGTTCGAATTGACGGGCTCAGTTAAATACCAAAAGGACTTCCGACAAAGGCCTGTATTGTATTTATAGTAATGCTGGCCTATTATTTTAGGCTACACCTCTATTTTATTGTTGGAGAGAACTGTTTGTAATGAAACACCTATTATATATTTATGTTATAAGTGTGGTAACACTTTATACACTTTTAAACTTTCTTTTTTTGCATTGTACTTAATTAAAATAACAAACAGGAAATAAACGCGTACGAAATTAATGATAAGTATTTTCACACCTACCTTTTTTCCCGACGTTTAAATTGTATCGACTTAAGGGATAGGTGATCTCGTAATAGTGTTTTATTTAGTTCCATTTTTTTCTTATCATCAAATCAAATCAAATCATAAATCAAATCATAATTTTATTTGCCAGAACAGTTTGCAATTAACAGGTGGTATGTTATTAGTTTTAAGTACAAATGTTCGCCTTATACACAAAAGCATGCAAAAATTATTAATAATTATTATTCATAAATCAATTTTAAAATGTCAATTTAGTTACAGAATATTAAAATGTCAGTTTAGTTACAGATAATGTCTCATATTATTAATTATTCGATACTCAATAAACAAATGAGCAGAATTATAGAAGTGTCAGCAGGTTCATCAAGCCTCTTCGAATTCTCGCAAAGAATAAAAACATTTATCCATAAGCCATCTGCGCAGCTCCGATTTAAAACGATTAAATGGCATCTCTCTTATACCTTGGGGTATCTTGTTAAAGACTTTTACTGAACTAATGAGGCAGTTTTTTTTATTCATATAGCCTCTGCATAGTTGTGTTTTTAATCTAGTAGGGTCTCTTTGGGTATATTTACTATCTTCGCTAGTCTTTTTGAATAAGTGTGGGTGCTTTTTTACAAAAGTTCCAACCTCCAAAATATATGTTGATGTGACCGTTAGTACCTGCAGTTTTTTAAAAAGTGGTCTACAGGATTGCATTTGGCCTACCCTACAAAAGGCTTTATATATTAACAAGAGTTGAGTTGCCCTATAGTAGGACTCCATATCTGAGAATGGAGCCTACATAGCCATGGTAAGCAATAAGGGCCGCGTTTTCGCTGACTGTGCTACTTAATTTTTTTAGGGCATACACAAATTTATTTATTTTACTACATGTCATGCCAATATGTTGTTTCCAGTTACAGTTTTTGTCAAGAGTTAAACCTAAAAATTTAGATGAGTCATTGTTGTCGATCTTAAGTCCGCGGATACCTCAGTATGACTTGGCAAAAAACAGACTTCAAAAACCTGCCGCTAAAAAGCAAGAAATAATATACAAACCATTAGATACGCACTATCATTGTTATAATAAAACACGTACAAGCTGGAGTACAACTTCCTTTTTTAATTCTAAAAGCTCCACCAGACTTCAATAGACGTGTTTTATTATAACAATGATAGTGCGTATCTGATGATTTGTATATTATTTCTTGCTTTTTAGAGGCAGGTTTTTTGAAGTCGGTTAAAAAGACTACACAAAGGTATCCCTTTCCCAAAAAAAACATCTAATTCGGTTCATAAATAACAAAGTCGTCAAGGTAGTTGATCTAAAGTCATAGTATTTGCAGGATTACTTGAAAACTACTGAACTGATTTGAAAAAAAAACAAACGGGACCATCTCGCAAGAAAACTCAATCGAACAAAAAAAGAATCATCAAAATCGGTCCATAAATGTCGAAAATACGCGCGAACAACGATATAAAAAAAAGTATACAATCGAATTGAGAACCTCCTCCTTTTGATGAAGTCGTTTAAAAACAAGCAACACTTTCTTGCACACAAAAGTAGTCAAGTGTTGCTATCATTAATGACAAATAAAGTGGCTTCCCCATTATTCTCTCGCAATGGCTAAAGCAAATAGCCAGAAACGATGTGGTTTCAAATCGACCCGATAAACAATAGAGAATTAGTTGTTAGAAATTTTATTCATTAAACAACACACGCTTCTCGTAATTAATTTGGTTTCAAAGTTGGAGGTTGCATTGTATTGAAATTGCTTTCAGTAAGAGGAAATTGGTTAAAATTGGATCGGCAGCGTTAAATTGAATCCACATTATATCGGTTTGAAATGCGACTCCACACAAAAACACGATTATATTCATGAGATTTACGATTTAAACCCCAAAATAAGGAAATTGCGGTTATATTGATCGTTAAATTGATTTACTAAGGGCTGATTTTTCAATCCTCAGATAAATCAGTCAGTTTAAATATTAACCAAATCTAATAAAAGTCATTCAAAGATGTGACAGACAAATGAATGACAAGCATTTTCAATTTAGCAGTATAATACGCTATCAAACGAATAAAGCTCTAACTAGGCATTGAAAAATCAGCCCTAAGTTAGATAATAAGAGTCAAAAATTCACATAAAGTCATCATTACACATTATTGAGTACTAGCGACCCGGCCTCGCTTCACTTCGGTTCCTTCCTTTTTTGCCAATTTCGCCCTTCCAACAACTCCCAAAAAGAAAACAAGTACCTTTCTGTGGTCGCTCTGTTTCCGTCCCTTTCGAGTCCCGTCATCGGTGTGAGAATATTGTTAAAAATTTACTCTGTAGTGAACGATTACTTAGCGGTTGGTATGCTGGAATGCACTCTGAATGTACTCTTTGACTCCTATCTATTGGAAAAAAACCGCATAATACCGCGGTTGTTTTCAAGTTTATTCACAGAATACATAATAGTACCTACAACTGTTTATCGTGAACAGACAGACAGACGCGGTGGAGGACTTTGTTTTATAATAATTTTATTATGTAGTGATAAAACAAAATAACTAAGCAATTTCATGAAATTTCTATCGATTACTGAGTTCCAAATTAAGCACAGCTTGTACTGTGCAAGCGGTAATATCTGGGAATTAAAAAAGACAAAAAATAAGAGAAAGTTTGCCACTTGAATAGACTCAGGCGAAAAATCATCCGAAAAATATTACATCTGCGGGCGAAATGTCTCCTTTTTGGAACGAAGTAGGGGGACAGTATACCTGTTTTTTTAACAGAGGAGTACTAACTACCTTAAGTCGTGTGTTCTGTTAACAGGATGACGGATACGACAGCGAAGAGGAGAGGCGGCGGGAAGAAGAGAGGGTCAGGAAGCGACAAGTGCACGCAAAAGTGGTAGGCTTGAAGTTAATATTAATTATTATTAAAAAAAATCTACCAATAGTAAAACAGTGGCACTAAAAGGTTATCTAGAAAATTAAATACTTTTATAGAGTGAAATTGGTAAGTAGTCACTGTATTTATCCATGAGCAATTTCATTAAACAGCAAACCAAATAACTCTCTAATAGTCCGTACGTAAATAATTATAACCTTAAAATTTTGACCGGAAGTGAAGGATTTTCTCAAGCTTCCGGCCATTTTTATTTGCGATATTCTTCTGATCCTCGCTCTGCACAGCATTTCCGACAGTGTGCCATGCATTTCATCGTGATGTCATATGACATAGGCAATATTGTCGCGGGCTTACGGGCTATAATAATATCTAAGAAAACGCACTGTAGTGCCTGTAGTCCGCAAAAAATCATTTGACATCAGTCATAATTATTATTTATGATTAAATCTGTTAAGTACCGGATTATAAATAATAAGGTATTGTGACGTATGTAAGTATAAGTACAGTAAGTTATTTTGTAGCTAAAGAGGGACTGCTATTATTGAGTAATAGGAATCGATAGATAGATAGATCTTTATTTGAATACGATACGATCAATCCTTTGTGATGACGACCTATGTGGTGCAGTGGTCAACATACCGCCTACCACGCAAGAGGTCCCGGGTTCGATTCCCGGCCGGGCAGAAATTGAAATGATGAATTTTAATTTCTGTGACGGGTCTGAGTGTTACTATGTATAATAAGTATATATTTAAAAAGTATATAAGTATTATATCAGTTGTCTAGCACCTATATTACAAGCTTTGCTTAGTTTGGGGCTAGATGGCGCTGTGTGAAATTGTCCAAGCATTTATTTATTTCGTTAACCTAATGTTTGTACCGTATTAGATTTAAATTGTATAAAATCAATTGTTGCCTAGTAATTACAAGGGTTTATTTTAAAATAATTTGCTATCAGCTTCTGTTAAAGTTAAAAACTTGCTCGCAAAGTCTATTCGAATAAATTTATATTATACCTAGGTACTTCAAAAAGTTTTGTTTGCATTTGCGAAAAAGTTCTCCACAAACTATTTAGAGTTACTCGGTAACAATAAAAGTTGGGCGGCCTTCGATTCGGGTTGAGCTGTCGATAACAAATCTTCGAAAGTTCAACCAAACTGAGTTTTTGATTTCGTTCAACTTGACTTCAAAGTTTTGACAATTTGTTATTAATGTTAATTGAATGCGTTTTATTTTCACAAGTCAAGAAGTGATCAAAGACAAATTTGGAACTGCTGAAGCGGGAAATGGTTGAATCAGGTTGTGCAATTCACCACTTGCACTCTAGCAGTGTGCAGTAGATTTGCTAGTGCTAGTTATATTGATTTTGATTGCCGCTCTACATTTGATATTAAAAAAAATTAATTGAATAGATAGTCTACAGATTCCTACAAAAATAAAAAATAAACTATACCTATCTACTCGTAGGATCGATTTAGTGACATTTAAATGAACAATCTTTTCAAGCAATAAATAAGTGTTTCAATTCAGTATAATGATGTTAAATTTGTTTTTCGACTTTACAGAGTAGCTACTGGAGCTTGCAATGGCCTTGGGTGAGCAAAAGAAGAGTCATCTACAGAGAGTCCAACTGCTTCATGGTTCCCAGCAAATTCGAAGAAAAAAACAGGTTCGATGCATTCAATTCCATTAAGCATGATGATGGTGCATTCAAATACATACTCTGTTTTTACAGATAGGTATAATTAACATGCTTTCTCATTTCATCTTCTCATAACTTCTATCATTATCAGCGATTAATGCTGAATGCTGATCATCTGTAATGGAGCAGCGGGTTGGTAAGATAAAATAGCCTTAACATCAGCTGGTGCTAATTAATTTAATGATATTAACTTTTAATGCCCCAATTTTTTAGAGTATCTTTGGAATTAATAATACTTACCTATTTAATAAAATATTAATTATATTTTCCAAGTATGATTTGTCCCTTGCATTGTGTCTTTGCGTTGTCCCGATTTATTTATAGAAACGTTTGCTGCTTAAATTTAATTAAACTTTATTGCATCTTACTTAATGTTTACAAAATGTTAATATAGTACAGAGCATTATGGACCCCTTTAACCTAATAATGACCTAATATTTTTACCTTGATGATAGCCTTTTGCACTTAAAGCCCAGATCAAATTGGATCAGCAGAGCGCGTAGCGTTGCGTCCTTGTTTTTTTTTATTTAATGGAGTTCAACAGCTAGAGTTACAGAATAGTTAAAAATAATAGCCACAGAAAGCCAATTACAGAACTCCACAAATAGCAAACATAGTGGTTATTTAAAGTTATGTAGCGACAATTCGTAATGTACTCATTCATTATGAATTTATGGTATGCATGAGTAGTTAGGTACCTAATATAATAAAATATTTAACCTAAATTTTCAACAGTATTTATACAAATTAGATACAGAACAAAAGCTAATAGTCATCAAAAAACTGATTGGCTACTGTGTTCCTCGCCAAAACCAAACTGGTGTTAAACAAATCGAAATTATAATTTTTACATAGTTTGTTGAATAAGTCACTGGCTTGCTACATGTATTCATTTTGCCTATAGTTAGTACTCGCTGAAGGAAGATTATGACAATATTTATGTTATGTCACACTGAATGCCACGCGGCTGCTGCGCGTCAGTCGCGCGTTTGGTACGACATATTACCCCCTTTTAATATACTATATCTATGCATATTACTTATACCATAGCATTTTCGTCACGCTACGCAACGCACATGTACTCTTCGCACAGGCATCTTTTTGCTTGAAAAGAGGCTGAAGCCTCAATCAACAAATATTGTACTTAACTTATATGAAAGTGAATAAAAAATTGGTTTGACCCAGGCTTTAATCCTTTTTTACCCTGAAGTTACTGTTTGAGTAATACAATATAACAATAATTATTTATTTTTTACAGAGACAAGTTTCCAAATCTGCCCTTTCATAAAATTGCCGAAGATCTTGCCCTAGACAATCTAAGTAACTTAAAACTAAAACCTGAAAATGACGGAAAAACTGAATTTCAGAAAATGCAAGAACGTCTTATTCCTTCGCCAGTAAATTTGAATAATGGGCTAATAGAAAATATGAATGGAAATAGTGATAATGCAGTTGTTAATGGGCAAGTTGATGAAGAAGAAGCACCGAAAGAAATAAACGGTCATTCTGGTGGAATAATTGAAGAGAAAGAAATGGTTCCAGATGAAATTCAGAAAGAGAAAGAAGGTAATCCAGATGTATCTATTGATAACGTAGTGGAAAGTAACAGTGTTCCTATAGTTGATTTGCCTCATGAAGAGGTCCTAGTTAATGTTGATGCAAAGCCACATAATGATGCTGACTTGATTCAAAAATTACTTAACGGTCACGATGAGAGTGAGAGTCTATTAGAGGATGAAGAGAAAGTTATCGATAGTATTTTAAGCGAAGATGATAGTCAAACAAATGATGTGGCAAACGGTGGATAATTAACAAAACACAGGAACTAAGAATGTGATATAGACATAGTAAATTTATATTTGCTCAATATTCAAATAACTATTTACTATAGTTTTATATTATTTAGAATACGAATTAATAATTGGTAGTGTTGTCTAAATACAACAAAATAAAAGCTTTTAATTAAGTTGATGAAGCTTTCATGATTCCTTCATTTTATTTTATTTTGTTTTCCAATGTGAAAGCTTCAAGTCTTTTTTTTATTTAAGGTTAGTGATGTTTTAGTTATTGATATTCATCTTTAAAGAGAATCATTGAAAAATCACTTTTATTTTCATATTGAAACTGTGACCATCGAATTTAGCTTTAAGAGATAAAAATAAATATTTTCGTTATGAAAGATTTTTTTTTTGGGGAAATAAATAAAAGCTTTGCTTAGTTTGGCCTGGGGCTAGATGGCGCTATGTGAAATTATCCAAGTTATTGATTGATTCATTAGTTTGATATATTCTCAAGTGAATACATTGACTTTATTCAAAGCTAGCTCGTTTTAGAAACTTTAGAAATACAAATACAAATACAAATAACTTTATTTGCTGTAAATAGGGTGATTACAATTCAGATGTTGGAAATAAAAATAGTACCTTAACCTATTTAGCCATTTTACATAGCATGCAAATTTATAACTTTTATAACACAATTAATTGAAATAATAAAATAAGGATTACACAGTTTTACCACTCATAATGTCATAAAAATATATTCGAAATGTCAACAGCTTAAACAAACGAAATGAGTACCTACCTACGTCAAAAAAATAATTAAAAAATGTCAATAATGAATTTATGTCAACTTTAAAAAATTAAAACAATGTCAATGAATACAATGAAAAAAAAAATTAAAAAAATGTGATCTAATATTGACATATATATACATATTTAATGCTCCAGAAATTCCTTAATCGAATAAAAAGCCTTTTCCAACAACCATTTCCGAAGAAGAAATTTAAAGCGACTAATCGGAATATCTTTAAAATGGTCAGGAATTTTATTGAATATTTTAATACACATAGCATAACTATTCTTTCTAAAACGTGCTGTCTTCAGGACAGTTTCTAATACTAGTCTATTTGGTATACGCGTATTTCTTGGATACAATTGGCAAGCCTGTGTAAACAACCTTTTATTTTGTTTAACAAAGATTCCTACTTCAAGTACATAAAGGCAAGGCAGAGTTAATATATTGAGGGAGATGAAGTAGGGCTTGCATGATATGTCAGATCTCAGATTGCAAATGGATCTGATACATCTTTTTTGCGCTATAAACAACCTGTTTATGTCGAGACCATTTCCCCAAATCAATAAACCGTATCTTAGGACTGACTCGACATATGCAAAGTAGGCTGTAACTGCTGTCTGCAGACTGGCGACTCTGGCTAGTTTGTATAAAGCATAAGAAAAACTGTTTAATTTGTTGCATACTTTATCTATCTGGTCTTTCCAACTCAATTTGGGGTCAACTATTAAGCCTAAGAATTTTACATTTGTAGCACTACGCAGAACTTGTCCGTTATAATCAATGTCAAATGATTGATTTTTAAAATTATTAAAATTGATCAAATTTGTTTTTGATAGATTAATTTTGAGATTATTGGCTTGGAGCCATCTTATTATCAGGGTCAGTGTAGAAGTTATGTCACGTTTATGATGTTCCAACGAAGATGTCTTATTACTAGTAATTATCAATGAAATATCGTCAGCAAATAATACAGTGTTGTGTTCTGTTATGTCTGGCAAGTCATTAATATGCAGGAGAAATAATAAAGGACCGAGAACACTTCCTTGCGGAACACCAAAAGCATTATGTTTGAAGTCTGAATGATACGTCTCCACGGTTTTGCTTGTGTTAAGTTGGGTTATTTCTACGCATTGACTTCTGTAATTTATAATTTATAATACGGAATGCTGGGTGCTCACGATCGGTTAAAATTGCTCACGATGTTGTACCTTCAAGATTGTGCGGCCAGCTAAATCGCATGCCATGCCGTATTAAGGTATTCGATAAATGCATATTACATTCCAAACTCTGTCTACGTTAGATTTAAGTGTTCTATACATAGTTGTCCAAGAATGTAGACAGATAGGTATGCTGATGATTGCTGTTTGATATCTTGATTGATTATTTGGGTACTTACTTGATTGTTCGCCGTCTGATCGATTGTTGTGATAGATTTGAGCTTATTAAGACGAGATGGTAGTAAAACTAGCGCCGCCACTACATTTATTTTTATTACTCGTAAACCAAGTAAATATTTAAAAAAAAGCTCATGTAATAATCTCTTAAGTTGTCTCTTATATTTTTTGAATCACTATTCAACAGTTATCATTCATTCTGTAAGTTTTAAAATCCATTATTGACAAAAGTGGCCACTTTGAACTAAAATGGATTTTAAAACTTACAGAAAGAATGAAAATTGATGAAGAGTTATTCAAAAAATATTAGAGAGAATTTAAGAGATTATTACATGAGCTTTTTTTAAATATTAACTTGGTTTACGAGTTATAAAAATAAATGTAGTGGCGGCGCTAGTTTTACTACCATCGTGACTTATACATAATATACTAAACTGGCTCCCACTCAGCATTATGCCACACAGCACCCTATATAGAGAAGCACCATGCCGCTGATTTTCAGTGGTCACCAATTCCGGAGAAGGCGGCATAAATATGAAATAAAAATTAAAACTGGTTTCCCTTTAAATTATTGTAAAAGAAATAAATTATATACTAAAACACAGGGGTTATTATTTATATTCTCAGGCTCAAAGGCTTCTTAGCTAAAATTTTAAGTTAAAGTCTCCTTAACTTTAAGGATGCTGTCAGTTTCATAGAATTTCTGTCAAATCTGACAACTTTTTTGTATTTAAGGTGGCCTTAACTTTAAGATTCGATTGAGTATTTGATTTGGCCATTAGACTGGTCGTAAACAACATCTTGGTGATAAAAAAGTCCGTAGGAAGGAGCAATAAGATTCTACTTTTTATTTAAGATAAAAAAAACTTATTTCATTTCGTACGCGACCTCAGCGCAGCCAGCGGTCGGTCGTACTGAAAGTTTTTAAATGAACAAACTTAACGGTTGACGGCATGACCATAAAAAATGGATAGTAAAAATATAGGTAACTAAGCGCAGGATTCAAAACGCTCGCGAGTTTTTGGCGCAAATTCGTGGAGTTCAGTTCGGCGGCTATTTTATTTGTTTTCTAATTGGTCCACAGTTTTGTGTATAAGCAACTGAAAAACTTCATCATCATCATATCAGCCGCACGACACCCACTGCTGGGTATAGGCCTCCCCCAATCCCAAGGATCTCCACGACGATCGGTCCTGCGCTGCCTGCATCCAGCGGCCTTCACCAGATCGTCGGTCTACCTTGTCGGGGGCCTACCCACGGAGGCCTACCCACGTCCGGTGCGCGGTCGCCATTCCAGAACCGCCCTGTCCCAACAGCCATCGCTTCTTCTCGCTATGTGTCCAGCCCACTGCCACTTGTCGATAGTGTCGGTGATGATGTCGGTTACCTTAGTTCTTCTGCGGATCTCCTGATTTCTGATTCGATCACGCAGGGAACGCCGAGCATGGCTCTCTCCACCGCACGCTGGGTGACCTTGAGCCTCCTTATGAGAACCATAGTTAGCGACCACGTTTCACTGCCGTAGGTCACGTAGGTAGGATGTGAAGTGGTACGGTATACCTTCCTCGGTCTCCTATTTACGCCGTGTTCGGTCGGCCGCATAAAGCGTCAGCGTCACAATGCTTACAGCTCGCGCAATATAACTTGACCCTATTTTTAGTACAACGTGACCTGCACACTACAATTTTTGTACTGAAAATTGCTACTGCGCAAGCATCATTGTCTATGGTTTGTTTCAAGTTATATTGCGCGAGATGTACTAAAGTAATGTACCTATTATAGTCTCAAACGCTGCCGTCGCTCGGCGTAAGAAAATTTTCTGACGCCGACGTCAGACGTCGCGTACCTATAGGATAAAATAGGAGACCAAGGTTAGGCTGATCCAGTAGGTATGTAAATTAAATGCCTATTAATAGTAACACGTTTAGACTATGGCTTTAGTTTACATAAATACATCGGGGATGTCTACAAATTCTAACTAATATTATAAATGCGAAAGTAAGTTTGTTTGTTTGTTTGTTACGTTTTAATTAGGTACTGTAGCGCCCGTGAGCGCTACATAAATAAAACAACCCTTTGGATCGAATAAACTATGATTTTATTTAATTTATCTTTTTAATTAATTTCGAATACATAATGTAGAATGCTAGGATGCGCTTCCATCACAGAGGAAATAATCACTACGTGCTTCCACGGCCGCGCACCGAGTCCTATAATAATGTACTCTATGCCGAGTCCTCTGTAATCAATCGAATCTTAACTTTTTAAATGTGAATTAAAAACCATGTCAACGCGCCACCGCAGTAACGGCCAGTACGCGAGCATAGACACCACAGAACCTACTTTTGCATACACATTGTCAGAGGTACAGAAAAAGACATAGGTTACCTTTAATCCAGAAAAAAAGGACGGTACCCGAGAGAAAAAGAGCTATCCACGAAGACGTCGTGGGCGGCCGCAAGTAAATCTATAAGTACCTAATTTATTTAATATCGTCTCGCAAATCTGTCTTTCACTTCACAGACAACCATAATTAAAAGGTACCAAATGCGACGTGCTCATGGCCCATGGACATAGGTGGTAATTGTGTGACGTCAGCAGTGATGGGCCGAAGTAAATAGAGACTGGGACAAATAGAACGTGTCATTGCTTAATTTCGACCGTATCGTTTGTTTGTCCGCGACACACACTGGGAGTTTGCACTTACGCTATTATTGATTATGGACGATAAAAATAGAGAGAGGTGATGAAAAATACATAGGTATATAATAGTGGTGCCTACTGCCTAATTAACGCCAGACGATTTTCATAAAAACGAGGTAACTTTGAAGCCTTGGTTCTCCGCCAAGGATTAACCGAGCTGTGATCTGATGAAGGCAACCCAGGTAAGGCTACACAGTTACCTCGTTTGTGTGAAAATCGAACAGCGTCCTTAATTATGTAGTCTATTAATAAACTTGAAAGATTTGTATAAAGCTGACTAAAGATGGCGCCGCAAGTAACTCATCAGCTCTTTATCGACTGTTGACCCACTTTATGCGCAATTTGTTAACATTTGTCTAGATCAGAGGTTCCGGAATTCTTTTGGCTACGGAACCCTTTTTGGTTCACCGTTTTTGGGCAGAACCATAATATAGCTCAAGTATGAAGTAAACTAACTGTAACATTGTTTTCTTTTTGCGTGAAATCACCATACTTCATGGGCGTAGCCACGGTGGGGGCAGGGTGGGGCACTTGCCCCACACTGCCCCACCGTGTAGTGCCCCACCCAAGTAAGAAAATATAAAAATGATGCGGAATTAATGAAATAGGCCCGAAGCAATACAAAATATGCATGGAAAATGCATAGAAAAAAAAATACCAGGTAAGACCGCGGGTATAGTTTGCTAGTTACATATTATTTTTCACTCCTCTTGCTCAAAAAGTGCGTCATTGTAACGTACAAGAGTCGAGATAAAATAGCATAATAACCCCTAGGGGATAAAGTTTTTTCTTTTTTAATGTTTGTCTATTACCAATGAGCCTACTAAAACGAAAAAGTCTTTATTCATAATCACGAATAAAAACTCGCTTGACTTAATACTGGGGGTCTATTACGAAAAGTTTAATATGATACACGCAGCTGCGTCCGTGCTTCGTTCTGATTGATTCCTATTACAAAAAACTTGCGTATGCGATATTGCAAAGTGATTGCGTAAATTTGACAGTTTCTCTCTAGTGGATCCGTCATTATTTGTTCAATAGACTGTGGACTACGATAGCTACATTGAAAATATTTGTAATAACTACAACCGATGAACTGCGGACGACTATCGTGACCAAGTTTCGTAATAGGCCCCCAGTTTCTTATTCTTATTTTTGAAAATGGAACTAAAAGCATCTCTTCGGTGAAATCATAGACTTATTTATACTCTGTGTACAGAGTGAATCGATCGTAGAATGCGTGTTTGTGTTGCTTAGCTGCTACAGCCGAAATTAAAAAAGGTACCATGGCGCGAAATCTTTAGAATTTTTCTATAATTACAAACTGATTGAATTGTGTGACTGTAATAGGAAAGAAATAATTTTAATCTTTTGCCGCCAAGCACAAATCATTTATTTAAATATTGTACAAAAAGTTTATGAAGTGGAGGATAGAAAAACGAGTGTACCTATTCGTTTACGGAAGTAGGTATAAACTATTTAATATTGTATTTTATTTTCTCACAATCGTAGTGAAAAGTATAGTGTAACACACGACGCTAAAACCCATTGTAACTCGGTTTCTATTTATTCCCTCGCTAAAGCTCGGGAATAAAACTACCTCGTATGCAATGGGTAATTTTAGCGTCTTGTATAACAATCTACTATTAGACTGCTGCCCCACCCTGAGCCCATGGCTGGCTACGCTCATGAACATACTCATGCTTTTTAACTTGGTGTACATCTTGTAAGTATAGTTTGACTTTAAAAGAAGGACTTTTAAAGATAACATATTTATTTAGCCAGTTATGGGAACCGCTGGTCTATATACTCTGTTGTAAATGTTAACAACAAATCGCGTAGGTATAAAGTTTATAAAAATCATACCGGAAATCAATAGTTTCATGTTTCATATTTCAAAAAGTCATTTTAATAAGTTGGTTATAGTGTCTGTCGTATATACTCGATTTACCGCCTTCCTTTTACGAATTTTTTTTATTCAAGGGCAGTTCCAGACTTTGTCCTCATAAAGGTTGTTCAAAATTCTTAGAATTAGTTAGCTATTCGTTTTATGTAGCAACAGTGCTTATATTTTTTTACCAGTTTTATACGTCCCTATATTTTCAATATTATGTTCAGGGAGTACAATAAAATACACATGATACGAACAAAATGAAATAAGCAATCCTTATATTGAATCGCGAAAAATCGGAGACTAGTAAAAAAATAAGAAACTTCTCGATCCCCTCCAACTGGAAGTAAATGGATATTGTTTCAACTTTGCAAAACACTGGAGTGAAAAAGGCTTCTATCCGACCTTAACCCCCTACCACAGACCATACAACAAGTACTACTCTCGACGGGATCGAGTTCATGAATATCAGGATGTTCGCAAAATTTACTCTTTCGCTATGTCTTTAATAGAATAAGGTTGAATAATGCATAGCTTTAATTGACGCTTCGCCAGAAATTTGAAGAAATTTAGTACTTAAATTTTTATTGATTTCTGAAATATTAGATAATTTATCAAAAATGTACTCGGTTATTGTGTTAGATCGATAAAGAAGCTATCCTTTTTGCAAAAAAAAACATATCACTGTCGTTGAAAATTACGAAATCTGACGATTGGAAATTTATTTTTATAAGTTTTTATGTTATTATTCAGGATTTTTTTACAGAGTTACCATGCAATTTTTAGTGTTCCGTAGCCAAAATGGCAAAAAACGGAACCCTTATAGATTCGTCATGTCTGTCTGTCTGTCCGTCCGTATGTCACAGCCATTTTCTTCCGAAAGTATTAGGATTACACATTGAAACTAAGTAGGTAGATGTATTCTGTTAACCGCTTAACGATTTTAACACAAAAATAAAAAAAATAAAGATTAAGGGGGGGCTCCCCATACATGGAACTGAAACCGATTTTTTTTTCCTTCATACTAATACATACGGGGTATCTATTGTAAACAAATAATTATATAAGTACTTTAGAAAGCATTATTTTGATTTATAATTAATTTAATTATTCGTAATGTAATACGATATTGTATGCTCTTTAATCGATTCTAATAGTGAATTTAATCTGTGGTTCGGGTAGTCAGTAAAACTGTCAAGTGAAAAAGGTCGTGCTTGCTTTTGGCGCCTTTAGTGGTTCTCTGTTCAGTTTTCATTAAATTATGATAATAAAAAGTGTATTGCTGTAATTAATTATAGTTCAAAAGTATATGGTGTTTGTTTTACTTCCTGAGCTGCGTTTAGCTCACAATCAGAAGTGGTACGTGTTCACACGCTGCAATTTCGACAAAGGATTTTAAAGGTCAGTGATACGTTTTCCCAGAGAGATTCTGCGTTTCCCTACGCATATTTGTACGAATTTCGGAGTGAATAAATCGCGTGGATTGTATAATATCCTAACAATTAAGTACATCGAGTGACTGCAATCCACAATCACTATTCTTCAACAAAGAGTGAATACATAACTATAAACAGCACCGTGAAAGTGACGTGATAATATCGTCGTTTATATTGCGTTGATTATGTCTGTTTTATACAAAGGACGCTGATATTTTACACAATTTAAAGCGTATAGTCTTGAACGTTAAGTTTATTTCTTATATTCTGTTAATACTTATGTATGATTTTGTGTATAGATATTGCAATGAACTAACGCTGTAACTGCCGTATTGTTATTTTGATATTGATTGTTTTTGTGAATAGGTAAACATAAATAATCTACTTTACTTACCTTTCTTATATCTTAGATGATTAAAAATTAGTCTTGAGCGTTAAGTTTATTTTCTTTGAATTATTTTAGTAAGTATGATTGTGTATGTAAATATTGCAATGCAATGAACTAATACTGAAACTGCCGTATTGATATATTTTGATATTGATTGTTTTTGTAAACAATACTAAATTACTCTTATAATTTTATTTACTTAGCTTTTTTTTCTATAAAATTTGTTTATACCTATTTCTAAATCGGTATCGTTAATCATGGGGTCTGATAGACGTTCTCGATCTCGTAACAGACGTTCTTCTAGAAAACGAAGACAACGTCGTTATTCGTCATCCATATCTTCTGGTACATCAGATAATTCATCTAACTCCAATTACAACCGCAAACATCATCGAAATAAAAAGTATAAGAGTAAATCAAAGTCAAAAGGTCAAGATAAAAAATCTCGTCGTACAGTCACACCACCAATAAGAAAACAAACGGCGCTTCCGACTTGTTCTACTTCTCAACCATCTACTGTGGCTCCTCAAGTATTACCTAATGATCAAATAAATAGTTCTGTTGATTTTAGTTGTCAGACAACTGTTTTAAATAGTAATCAGCTGTGTGTCAATAATTCGCTAGGTCCTGGAAATCCAAGCGTCTCTGCTGTACATCCCAACTTACCCATACATTCATTTATGTCACAAATAAATGTTATACCTGAATTCGATCCGAATGATGGCTCTCAGAATATTGAATTGTGGATACACAAGGTCAACGAATGTGCAAAAATTTATTCTTGGAATGACACGCAGGTGTGTCATTATGCTTTAGCAAAATTATCTGGTTTGGCAAAACGGTGGTATCAGGGACTTCCTTCGGTCTTATTTACATGGGAGCAGTGGATGGAAAAATTGAAAGCTGCGTTCCCTTCTACAGAGAATTACGGTGATCTTTTACAAAAAATGCTACAATTACGTTGTAAAATTGGCCAAGCATTAGATGTGTACTATTACGATAAGATGAATCTCATAAACAGATGTGACATAACCGGACGAAAGGCTGTAGGGTGCCTAGTGCACGGCATAGACGATAAATTTATAAGAATGAGTGCAAACTCGTGTCGTTTCGAGGAACCGGAACAATTGTTTTCTTATTTAAAAACTATTTCACAAAGTGATAATCATTTCAATAATCAAAAACGGAAGGTCCCCTATAATAGGGAGTTTAGAAATATACCGACACATACTAGTTCCGATTCCCCGAAAACTGAGAAAGTTTGTTTCAACTGTGGAGAGGTAGGGCATATTCGGCCGCTTTGTACTAAACCGATGAAAAGATGCAACAATTGTCGACGAGTTGGGCACACAAGTAGTGAATGTCGTATTCCTCCATCTCAAAACGCGACGATTGTTCACGACAATAATAAAAATTACCCATTAGCTATATCCAATTCAAGTAGCGATAAGACGGTTATGCACATCCAAGCTCATGATGATGTTGTTCAGATCCAGTCTAAGGAGAGTGAAGTTGAAAAATATTACAAAGACATATATATTGACGGTGTATTAAAACATGCATTTATCGACCTAGGCAGTAATTGCTGTATTGTTAAGGAAACTGTAGCTAAAGATATTTATGGCCAGTGGGAAAATAAATCCCAATTACCAAATCTTAAGGGTTTTGGTAATTCTAGTGTCAGACCACTTGGTACAGTACATAGTTTGATAAAAGTCGATGAAGTAGAAGCCAAAATTGATTTGGTAATAGTAGCCGATCATTATATGTCAGTTGACATTCTCATAGGACAAACATTTACCGAAATTCCCAATTTGCTTATGATAAAGACTTCGAAGAATCTTTTGTTTTATTCTGCTCCAAGTGAAGAGTGTGTTCCTGTTGATAATAAAATTAGACTTCTAACACGGACTGGGTGTACTATTGAACCTCATTCAGCGTCACCCATTGAGGTTTGCACGCAAAGCCATTTTACTGGATCGCTGTTCGTCCCCCCAGGATTTTGCTCTTTTAAAAGCTACATTGTTTTACCTGGATTATATAGTTTTAATGATGGTATCGGTTTTATAATGATAGCGAACACTGCTGCATTTGGGCTTAGTTTTTCTGAATGTCATCCTTTAGCTCGAGGTTCTGGATATGACGAAGTAAAGGAACCTAGTATTAATTTAACCACAATTTCTAATGAACAGAATATTTGTTCACTCCCTACCGAAGACATAGTAGTTGGAGCTCAACTTTCAGATACTGAAACAAACAAAATACGTGATCTTTTACATAGATATCGGGATTGTTTTGCATTGAATCTTTCAGAACTCGGTAAGACGGACTTAGCAGAGATGACAATTAAATTGAATGATGAAAGACCTATAGCCTATAACCCATATCGTATGTCACATAAAGAAAAAGAGCAGTTATCGGTTATAATTGATGATTTGCTTAAAAACGGTATAATTCGTGAAAGTAAATCATCATATTCTAGTCCAGTGTTGTTAGTTAGTAAAAAAAATGGCCAAAAACGTCTATGTATAGATTACCGAGCCCTAAATAGGAAGACACTAAAGGACAAGTACCCTCTCCCACGTATAGAGGACAAACTTGATTGCTTGGGGGGCAATCGGTATTTCACAAGTTTGGACCTCGCTTCTGGATACTACCAGGTTCCGGTAGCAGAGGAGAGTAGGCATCTAACGGCATTTGTCACTCCGAACGGATTATATGAATTCAATCGAATGCCGTTTGGATTGGCGAATGCCCCAAGTGTTTTTCAAAGAACCATAAACACGATGCTTAACGGGGTAGGGGAAAAGTTGGTTCTTGCCTATATGGATGATTTGTTGGTGGCTTCAAAGACCATTCAGGAAGGTTTAGAGAAGCTTGCGAGAGTATTTGACCTCTTAAGACGAGCTAAACTTACGTTAAACTTGAAAAAATGTGTGTTTTTTCAGGAACAAATAGAATACCTGGGTTATGAAATAACCAAAGATGGTATAAGACCAGGTACTCATAAAATTAATGCCGTGAGACTTTTTCCAACACCAAAGAACGTCCATGAAGTTCGCCAGTTTGTTGGTCTCTCGAGTTACTTTAGAAAATTCGTCCCAAAATTTTCTGATATTGCGAGACCACTCACTATGCTGACGAAAAAAAATGAGCCATGGCGTTTTGAGTCGGAACAAATGGCTGCGTTCCAATCTTTAAAAGACATCTTATCTAGTCGGCCTGTTCTTGCTTTGTATGATCCTTCTGCTCGATTGGAGGTTCATACGGACGCAAGCAAACTAGGCCTAGCCGCAACACTCATGCAAGACGCTGGGAAGGGTCTCCAACCTATAGCATATTACAGTCGACAGACCTCTCCCGAAGAGCAAAAATTTCATGCTTATGAGCTGGAGACCCTTGCCGTCGTTACCGCTCTAAATAGATTTCGTGTGTATCTGATTGGCGCAACTTTCACAATCGTGACTGATTGTATTGCAATAAGATACACAATGACTAAAAAGGATTTAGTTCCTCGGATCGCCAGGTGGTGGATCGCTATGCAAGAGTACGATTTCAATATAGAATATCGTCCCGGCTCTAAAATGCTCCACGTTGACGCATTAAGTAGAAACCCGATTAATGCGGAGGGTGCCAAATTTAGTGATGATGATGTCAACGTATTCCGAATTGACGTTGATGAAGTAAATGCCGGAACAGATGAACGTTGGCTGCAGACAGTCCAACAATCTGATCCAGAGCTAAAAAGAATAGTCGAAATTCTTAAGGACCCTACCAATGATAATATAATTGAAATAAAAAACAATTTCACCATAAAAAATAATAAACTTTATCGGTTGGTAAAGGATGGTGACACAGTCAATTTACTTTGGGTGGTACCGAAATCTGTTAGATGGCAGATACTGAGAAGTAATCACGACAGTGTTGGCCATTTTGGGTATGACAAGACTTACGATAGGATACGTAAAGTATACTGGTTCAAAAAAATGCGTAGGTTCGTTCAAAAGTACTGCAAGTCATGTTTGCATTGCGCTCTCAACAAAGTTCCTGGCGGCCCTAAGGAGGGCATGTTACACCCTATTCCCAAACCTGACAAACCGTTTGATACTTTGCATGCGGATCACTGTGGACCATTTCCTGTGAGTAAAAGGCAAAATGTATACATATTGGCAATAATTGATTCGTATACAAAATTCATCTTTGTTAAACCTGTCAAAAATTGCAAAACAAAAACCACCATTGCAGTGTTCGAGGAATACTTTTCGCTATTTGGAACACCTAGGCGCCTCATTACGGACAGAGGTACAAGTTTTACCAGTCACGCTTTTGCTGAATTTGTTAAAGAGAAGGGAATATCTCACGTGCTAAATGCCGTTGCAACTCCAAGGGCCAACGGCCAAATAGAGCGCTATAATCGCACTATTTTAGATGCTCTAACTGCCACTAATCATGGAAGGCCAGACAATGAATGGGATATCGCTATACCTAAAGTACAATGGGGCCTCAATAATACCATAAACAAGGCCACTGGTAAGACACCGGCGGAGCTACTTTTTGGTGTAGCTCCAACGGGTGCTTCAGATGGTGCCATGAATGCCATAGTATCAGAGGCCCACAATAGTCTAGATCGTGATGAAATAAGAGAAGAAGCAATAAGTAAAATGAGAAGCGAACAATTAAAACAAAAATCCCGTTTCGATGACAGCAGGAAAGAGGCGACAAAGTACAGTATTGGTGATTTAGTGCGCGTTGAAAGAGAGTTAGGTAATCCTGTACCGGGACAGAGTAGAAAATTAGTGCCTAAATGTAGTGGACCTTATAGAATCGTTAAAGTCCTCGACAACGATAGGTATGAAGTCGAAGATACGCCAATCACACGTCGTGATGGTAGACAATCATACAAGTCGGTATTTGCGGTGGATAAAATTCATCCCTGGCTTGTATTTTCCAATGACCCCATGGAAAGCGATACTGATGTTGAGGAATGTTAGATTGAATATTTTTGATAAATTTACGTATTTCTAATTTTTTTTATGAATTAATAATGCCTTATTGTCTATTTTTTGAAACTTTATTAGGAATAACTAATATTAGCTCAGATTGGCGTTGTTTAACACTAGCCTTAATGGCGCTTAGCCCAGAGTGGCGTTGTTTATATCTAGCCTTAATTGAGTTTAGCCCAAAGTGGCGCTGTAATTAGCCTTAATGGCGCTTAGCCCAGTGTGGCGTTGTATATAACATCAATGGTGTTTAGCCCAGAGTGGCGTTGTAAGTAACTAGCCTTAATGGCGTTTAGCCCAGAGTGGCGTTGTGTGTAACTAGCCTTAATGGCGTTTAGCCCAGAGTGGCGTTGTATATAATATCAATGGTGTTTAGCCCAGAGTGGCGTTGTAAGAGACTAGCCTAAATGGCGTTGTAAGTGACTAGCCTAAATGGCGTTTAGTCCAGAGTGGCGTTGTGTGTAATAAGCCTAAATGGCGTTTAGCCCAGAGTGGCGTTGTGTGTAACTAGCCTTAATGGCGTTTAGCCCTGAGTGACGTTGTATGTAACTAGGTAACTAGCCTTAATGAGATTTAGCCCAAAGTGGCGTTGTATATAACTAACTTTAATGGCGTTTTGTTTAGCCCAGAGTGGCGTTGTGTGTGATAAGCCCTTAGTAGTTGGTATGGTATTGTATTATGATGAACCTTATTAGCAATGCAGTGAGCCCATCGTGGCGATATATTACTTTAATGATAAAAAAATATCATTTGATTAACAGAAGTATTTAAACTAAAATAATAACAAATATAAAAATAAAAACAAAAAATAAAAATTAATTAAATTAATTATAATTAAGGTAAAATTATAATAAAGTGTGAGAACTATCTATTAGTTATTTACACATGTTGTTATAAATTATAATGTATACTTAGACATAATATTTTTTTTTCTCTTTTCTGTTTTAATAATAACAAGATCTCGTAGGTACGCAGGGACGCGTACCTTGTCAGAATTGGCCGAATGTAAACAAATAATTATATAAGTACTTTAGAAAGCATTATTTTGATTTATAATTAATTTAATTATTCGTAATGTAATACGATATTGTATGCTCTTTAATCGATTCTAATAGTGAATTTAATCTGTGGTTCGGGTAGTCAGTAAAACTGTCAAGTGAAAAAGGTCGTGCTTGCTTTTGGCGCCTTTAGTGGTTCTCTGTTCAGTTTTCATTAAATTATGATAATAAAAAGTGTATTGCTGTAATTAATTATAGTTCAAAAGTATATGGTGTTTGTTTTACTTCCTGAGCTGCGTTTAGCTCACACTATAGATAGGTCTTTAAAAATTACATTGAAGTTCCTAAGACAATTTTTTCTCAAAGTCAACCGTTTGAAAGATAAACATGGCCAAAGTGATAAAATGTGTCCGTCCCCCCCCCCCCCCCCCTCTAACTTTTGAAATAAGAGAGTGAAAATAAAATAAAAAAATGCTTTAGATCTAAATAAAAATTTTCAACGAAAATTGGTTTGGACGAGATAAAGTAATTAGTTTTCGAGATATATCATATTTTCCAAAACCGCAAATATAACTTTGTCATTCATACCAACACTGTGAAAAACAAAGTTATTTTTACAGACAAAAAATGATAGTGGTATTAAATATAGTAGTATAAGGTAACTACGGATACGGAACCCTACGGCACGTAGCCGGACACGCACTTGGCCAGTTTTTTCAATATTCTGTTCGGTTATTGTGGTTCTTTGTTTCTTTTTCAGTCTACAGTAATTTTTGTGAAGTAGAAATTCTACACCAGTTCTTCACATTGGAAGTTCAAAAATCAATCTTTTCATCAGATCGTGAACTGGCCTCGCCAGGGTCTATGTAAAAAATAAAGAGTAAAGCGAGATTGCAATGAGATAGCGTCGCGCGTCAGACAGAGCGAGGCCGAAATTGTAGATTCGGCGAAAAAATCATGATGATTTGGTGATTTTTTTGGCCGATTCGTATAAAGTAAATAACGATAGCGATGATACACATTATAGACTTGAATACCTAACGTTGTTTCTAAGTAATTTCAAACTGAAGAATTTTTAAGAAGTATTTTTAAAATTCATATCGAGCTAAAATCACTGAATCGTGTTTATGGTTCAATACGTGTCAGCCTGCCTAGCATGACCGATTTATATCGCGTGATATAGCGTTTTATCACGTTCAACTGTCAAAAAGACAAAAGAATTTGACAGTTGAGTGTCGATAAAATGCTATATCACGCGATATAAATAGGTCATGCTAGGCAGGCTGGTCTGGAGAAAGATATAAAGAAATATATATTTAAATAGGCATTTTAAATTCTATATTTTAGATCTGTAGGATCTTTCAGCGACATGGAATTACATCAAAAAGTGTAAGTATTTTTTTTACGTACCTATCCTCTCAACGTCAAAAATCGGTTATTTTGGAACTTTGGAAACGGTTGTTATGGTTTCTATTGTAGTGATTTTACGTTTATTCGATTCGAACTTGAACTCGATCTCGTCGGTTGTACTCAGTTCGGTTTTGTATAGGATTCTTTACCTTAACTTTATAAAGATGAGACGACTATGCTAAGCACAAGCCTATTACGAAAATAACATACGCAATTGCGTAACGCTGTCACTTGGTCACGATAGTCGTCCGCAGTTCGTCAGCTGTGGCTATTATACACATTTTCAATTTGGCTATAGTAGCCCAAAGACTATTGAACGAATGATGGCGGATACGCTAGAAAAAAACTGTCAAACTTATGCAATCACTTTGCGATATCGCATACGCAAGTGCTTTGTAATAGGAAACAATCATAACGAAGCACGGACGCAGCTGCGTGTATCGCGTGAAACTTTTCGTAATAGACCCCTGATCCTTTGTGTAAGGTAGCTATAAAAAATAGGTTTTTGAAAAATTCAAATCCTATTAAAATGTTTGAACTTATACTTAGATAACCATGAAAAATGTTGATAAGAAAGGATATGAGAAATACTAACAATAAATAGGTATATTGTGTCCTCAGTATGTTCTTTAAAATTCGTGCTTATTACCTTTTAAACTAAGCTTTTAAATTTATCTTTGCACACATGACTATACGTCAGATGTAACAGTTGTACTACAAAAACAGCTTTTATTGCATAAGGCATAAACGTGTTCTCAAGGTCAACATGTGATGTGCCGTCGTTTGTACTTGCCTTTATTGTCAGATCATTTTCAATAAAAATAAATCTAAACAAAAACCAAGTTAAGTATACTTAGAAATCTCAGTATCAAAACGACAACAACCGGTCAAACGAGAAGCTATTTAAAATGGCGGACGAGAGCCGGAAATGAAGGACCCAGGTCCGGGTGACTTCCGTCCGCCATGTTGGATCATTTCACTCGCAGTTCCATTCTCAAATTTTTGTGATAGATTTTTTTACAGTCGAACGTATTCATAACATATTTCGAGTAGGCAAGTGATGATAGATTTTGAGTCATGCGTGTTAAATAAATAATAATCAATCTCTTTTTTTATTATTTCAATCAGCCTGCCTAGCATGACCGATTTATATCACGTGATATAGCATTTTATCGACACTCAACTGTCAAACTCCTTTGTCTTTTTGACAGTTAAACGTGATAAAACGCTTTATCACGCGATATAAATCGGTCATGCTAGGCAGGCAGTAACTTCTACACGATGTCATTTTATTACACTGCACTACTGCACTGCACCGCGTGCAATCACTGGCGATAAAAAACACGTCATAAACACTTTCACGTCGCGTCATTTTCTTGGGCGGTTGCAGTGAAAGAGGCACTCTGAATAAATCGCGTTACACATACACAAAGACATTTTGTAGCTGTACTGGCAATCTCAGGCTACATCAAGCTACGAGTATATTAATTACTTAATTGTCTGTATTTATAATTGAATATGTACCCGCCATACCTTCGTTAGACTGTTAGTTCTCCGGCGCAGGAGTGGTGACGCGCTCGTGGATAGTGTGCTGGGGTTAGTGAAGAAATTAAAACACTGTTTTACTATTTCCTTCTTTAATTTTCATCCACTTTCTTTTTCCATTATTAGGATCGGATTGCACTGAACTGAACTGGCGCTCACTTCAATCTTCCTGTTTTTATTATAATCGATTAAAATACTAGAATAATCCGAGCCAATCTTATCGCCCAAATTTCACTCGATACATTGTCCATCAGTCATTATTGATGTCCCCTGCTGGTGCACAGGCCTTCCTTATGGGTGGTAAGGAGGATGGCCCATAACCCACCACGCGGGCCCAATGCGGATTGGTGGGTCTCGATGCATTACATAGCCAATATTAAACACTTATAAAATTATACTATTACACGAAACTCGTTCAAGCGGCCGCCCGAACTGAAGAAAATTAACGAATTCTTATTTATCAGAGATTTAATTTCGGATTAGTATTTTTTTTAAATTTGGTAACATACATACACAAGCAAAATGTTGATAACACTATTTTCATGTTACTCATTTATCAGTGATAACGTCTGTCAGCTGTCTTGAGTTAATTATTGGGTAATGACAGCTTGAAGTATGTTTTGTACTTATCAGATCAGCAGTGTTTACTCATGGGTATGGGTATTATTAGTATGTAGTACCTACTTTATTAGTATGTAAAACACACCCATTATTAGGTACCTTTTCAGCCTTTTTTCTTCTCGCGAATTCTTTTTTTTTCGATTTCAACCGCGACAAAGAAAATGCAGCCAAACTTAGCAAAACGCTGCCAATTCGTTATTAGTGTAATTCCAATTACATAATGCTTAGAACATAATCATTATTTTGACGACCTCCGTGGTCGAGTGGTTTGCACGCCGGTTTTCAAGGTCGCCATCTCTGAGGTCCCGGGTACGATCCCCGGCTGGGTCAATGTAGAAAATGAACTTTTCTATATTGACTCAGGTCTGGGTGTTTGTGATACCACCGTTGTCTTTGATTTCCATAACACAAGTGCTACTTACTTTGGAATCGGTGCAATGTATGTGATGTTTTGAAATATTTTATATCACATACATTGCCTATGTCGCCTATGTTAGCTACGTTTGCTATGTGAATACACAAATTCACATAGCAAACGTAGCTTCAGTAATAATTCTTCATTTTATTCCTAGAATCTCGAAAATCTCCGCGATACGACATTTCACGGCAACAAACGATAAATTTCGAGATAAGAAGAACAAACGACAATATCCATTGTTTTCCGAAACATTTAACTCGAATTCTCTTTAGTAATTTATTATTCATTCAATATTCATTCGACGATGTTCCTGGGACGCAAGATAAAGCAAAGCTTCTATTTTCTTATAGTTAACTAGTCAATTTATATCTGTCTATCAGTCGATCGTTGAAGTTATTTAAATGATGATAAAAACTATCTGTATTTTTTTACTTTATAATAGTGTCATTTATTTTGAATGTCGATTATTGCTGGAACAGTATTTGACATTTAGGTAGGTATGTATATTTTTATTTTTTACCTTTTATTACTAACTACTAAAATAATGAAACAGCTATGTAAACTATATAAAAATAAAAAATATTAAAAACACGACTGTCCTGCCAAAAACGAACTAAAAAGTTAAAATAACAAGTGACATTGCAGTCGGGGGACCTCTTTGATTAAAAATTCTACCGCAAAACGTTTTTGGCAGGGGAGTCGTGTTTTTAAAATTTTTTTTTTCAATTATTTCTAGTGAGGACAGCTGCTAATTCAGCCAAAAATCTTTTTGGAAAATGAGTTAGAAACAGTACAATAAGTAAAATGGCGTAACACTATTCAGTGAAACGGTTCGAAAAAAGTTTATGAGAACTGAATCGGTCATTTTAGGGTTTACAAAATCTATTATTTTTATGCATACTTTCTTGAGTACAGTTAAGTCATGAAAATTCGTAATAGTACATTACAGCCGTGAACGGGAAGCTAGCGATTGCATTGTCGAGGATGGTTTGAAGCCTGAGCCGCAGGCGAGGGCTTTAATCATTCGAGGCAATGCAAGTAGCTTCCAGAACAAGGCTTGTATAGTGCTTTTCTCAAGAAATGCGAGGAAATAAAAAACTTTTCAATTGAAACTTAATTAAATTTAATTAATATTAAAATTTATATTATTCATGTTCGGGCAATTATTAAATGTAAATGTTATTATTCTTATAGTAATATACTCTGTGCGCACCATTTTTTTATTGTATCGTTATTATAGTACCTATTAAATAATTTTACCTGTATAATAAGAAGTTGCCGCAGACCACCCAGATCATCTTCGCACTGTACCTACTTCCCGCACTGGTGCTGGTGCGGGAAGTAAGTATTGAAATTCATTCCTGGCCTGAATTTTAAATTTAGAATGTGATGAACCAGACCCCCTCGGAAATGTGGAACGCCCCGCATTCCTTTTTCAAATGGAATGATAAGATTTCAGAGCATAAGTGAGAAAAATAATATTTTACTTAGATTGTTGTACCTAAATCATTTTTCTACACGCTATAAGGTTTCAAAAATAATGTTTTTGCCTTGTACGAATATATTATGACGAACTAACTCTGCCATCTTTTCATAATGTAATATTATTACTTAAACATAATAAACGATACTCTTATTTTTGTCCATCAGCCATTATTGATGTCCCCACTGCTGGGGCACAGGCCTTCCCTATGGGTGGTAAGGAGGATGGGCCATTTCCCACCACGCGGACCCAATGCGGATTGGTGGGTGTTAACGACTGCAAGTGCAGCCGGGACCAACGGCTTAACGTGCCTTCCGAAGCACGGAGGAGCTCGAGATAATACATTTTTGGTCACCCATCCCAGGACCGACCCTTGCGAACGTTGCTTAGCTTCCGCAATCGCTGGGCCAGGCGCTAAACCACTGCGCCACCGAGCTCCTCTTATTTTTATTAATTATGAATTAAAATATGGCAATGTTTCATTCGTCAAATAAAAAAATCTCTTATATAAGCTGATTTCTTATCTTCATGAAAAACACTGGAGGCTATGCTAATATATTGCTTTGAAGCAAAACCCTCAACAACAAATTAAATCGAGCGTATGTTACCTGCTAAATATTCAATAAGTAAGTAGGTATTTACAATATTCTTCGTTCTTTTCTATAAAGGGTCAGAGATTCTCACGTTATTTGATTTCGACATAAAAATATGGCTATGCTCACAGGCTTTCGGTCAATTATTTTAATCAGACAATTTTATCTGAATTTTTCATTTTTAAATTAAATCAGAAGTGAACTTAACCTGAAAAACTGGCTCTAAAACAGTTACGAAAGTACAATAATATTGTACTTTTACAATATTAATATCTCGACTGATAAAGCATAACCATAACAATCAAATACAGTGACTTTATTCGGTACATTAAGTAAGACGACCTACTTTAGCCGTCAGGTTAATGTAACTAATTTACAAAGCGTGATTTTAGTGAAAGTCAGGAATATAGGTTGGATTTTGCTGCTTTTACTGTGGGGGAGAACGGAGACGGCTTAAAATAACGGAGTGGAGGCTCAAGGGAAGTAAGTAATACTCAAATAGGGGATTTAAAAGTTTCATTCAAATATTGAACTCAAATCCTATCATATTAGAACGATGTTTCTGTGTGACGGACAGAGTTGAAAAACAACCTAAGAATCTAACTAGATAAGAAAAATAGCCTTATAAGTATTTTTAGTAGTAGGAGGAAGTAATGAGGAGCTCAATGACGCAGTGGTGATTGCGAAGGTTAAACAACTTTCGCAAGGGTCGATCATAGGATGGATGACCAAAAATTTATTATCTCGAGCTTCTCAGTGCTTCGGAAGGCACGTTAAGCCGTTGGTCAGGGGTGCATTTGCAGTCGTTAACACCCACCAATCCGCATTGGGCACGCGTGTTGGGATATGGCCCATCCTCCTTATCCATCTCTATAAGGAAGGCCTGTGCCCCAGCAGTGGGGACATTAAAAATGGCTGATCGTCAAGTATTTTTGGTGCTTGCTAAATAAAAAACCCAAATTCAAAATGAATCTCAACCGCATAAAACTACAAGATAGTATATTTCCGCTAATTTGAATTTCCGCTAAATTAACGCTAGTGTAAAACGTTCATTAAAGGCAACAAAGCCTGAAATTCGAGAGATATAATGCAACCTCAGTGCAAATTATCGAAGTTCAATCGCACGGAAAACGAGGAAGTAATTTTCAGCGTTTGTTTTTTTTTCACGGAGCAACTGGGCGAGAGAATTGGATGCCTTTAGTTACAGTTTTATTTCTTCATCTGAGCTTTTGATATTTTTTTACTAAATTAGTGACTGGCGCATTCGGCTCACGATTGCGACATTTAAACATCTGTCTAGGGTTGGTTGGTTGGAAAACCTCCGTGGTCGAGTGGTTTGCACGCCGGTTTTCAAGGCGTCACCATCTCTTGAGGTCCCGGGTTCGATACCCGGCTGGGTCAATGTAGAAAATTAACTTTTCAATATTGTCTCAGGTCTGCACTGAGAAAAATGGATTGAAGTCGACGTAGTAAAATATCATGCAAACATTTTAAAATACTCTGCATTCCGCTAATAAAACAGTGCGCAACACTTTATATAGTGACACGAATGTATATCTATTCTGCGGGGCATTAAACTTCATTATGCAAGAAACCTCGCTAAAACTTATTGTACAAATGTATAATCTTTTATCGTGCAAGAACTAATGCATAGTAAAATTGTGGATTATGCATCATATTGTACAGTGATCGAAGCACAATAAATTAGTGAAATCTTAAATGCACGTTAAAATATCCATTTTTTGCATAGAAAGTTATGGTTCAAAGAGTTGCACCATAACATTTGATGCAATGCATGTTTAAATTTCAAATTATGCAGCAATTTTGATAGTGCCGTTCTCCATTTTTGCACAATAAGTACGTCAATCCCGAGGAACATTAAAATTCAGTGCGAATTATAATTATTGCACGTTAAATAATCGTGCCAGGTTGAAAAAATTATAACTCAACACAAAAAGTTTAAAAATAAATTAAAAAATATGGTGCGTATGCATATAAAGATTACATGCATGCAGTGAATGCGGGGTTTCCAGGGCGGAGGTCCGGGGACAGGAAGGTAGAAGAATTCGCCCGAGATGCAAATTCATCATTCATTTCATTGTGACCTCGGATCTTGACTGACGTCGTGAAGTGCTGTTCTTCAACTAAATAAAATGGATCCCATGGGGGAACTGCTTAGAAAATGGGGCTTCGGTAAAGAAATTATCGAACACTTTGCCAGTAAGTACCTAGTTACTAATACTATACCTACCTATTTTTCGTTTCATCAGATGCGTTCGTGGTCAGTGTTGAAAAATTCACAGATTTTTTTGTGCGGTCTCCGCAAGAATCGGAGCATTGAAAATGATTATAAAATTTTGCGAAAAACAAATGAAATAAAGGTAGAGGTATCTGTTTATTTTTCCGATTGTTTACAAAAGCGCCCGCTGACTGCCTCGACGCGGCCGAAAAATTTATTTACAGATTTTCAAATTCCAACAAATGCACTTCTCGTCTGCTTCCGCATCTTTTAACACCATTACCATGACGATAGATCAATAGTTATAGAAGCTATATCACTTTTTATATACGGAAATACTCAATCTAAAGGGACCACCTACGTGTCGTAATTAATTATAAGTTCATTATTAACCGATTTTTTTTTGCCATTTTGTAACTAAACTAATACCTACTTTAGGACCCTTTTTTAAGGTTCCGTAGCCTAATGGCAAAAAACGGAACCCTTATAAATTCGTCATGTCTGTTGTCTGTCCGTCTGTATGTTACAGCCACTTTATTCCGAAACTATTAAGATTACACAGTTGAAACTTGGTAGGTAGATGTATTTTGTGAACCGCTTTACGATTTTTACATAAAAATATAATAAATAAAAGATTAAGGGGGCTCCCCCATACATGGAACTAAAACTGAAAAATTGAATTGCTTAGTCTCTGAATTTAAATCTTTATTTATGAAGCTCACGGGGTCACTACTAAAGCCTAAATTTCACTTTCTTACTCATTACCCTGCCATGTTACGTAAATTCGGCCCTATACGAACCATTTGGGCAATGCGTTTTGAAGCAAAGCATAGAACTTCAAAAATAGTGGCGCGATCAACGTCCACACGTGTTAATATTACTAAAACAGTAGCAATCAGATATCAACTTTCATTAAACAACTTACTTTTTAATCAGGTTGTCCCTGATGCCGTTCAGTTTGGTAATAAAGTTCGGCTGAGCATCTCTCTTGATCGTTTTAATCTGGAGAGACCTATAACTTTTGTTGCAGGTGTGCAGTGGAAACCCTACAGCATTGTATTTGTGGATTTCGATGAACCAAATCATGAGTTGCCCATTTTTGCAGCCATTAAAGCAATAGTTGTAACTGCCTCAAACTCACTCACTCACTTTTACTGCTGATTATTTGATACTATTGAATTCAATGATGTCAAACAAACTAATAACTTCAACTGTATAAAAGCCAGCAATGCTTTAGCACCCTTCCCTCATAATTTAAGCAAACTATATAATTATATGAACTACATAACTAGCAGATGGTATATAAAACAGTAAATGCCTACAGAAAAGGAGCACAAAATTAGCATGTGAAACTCATAAATTATATTAGGCAGGTTTTGGAAATATTTTGATTAATATATTAATTATTTTTTACTGAAGCGTAACGACAACCTGCCGAGTAGTTTATGAGTTTGAAGTACTAATGTTGTAGTCTTTTTATATAAATGTGTACCACTAACTTAGTGCAGTTGTTTATAACAGCTTCATAGGTTTCTTCAACTCGGCATTTGTATAAATTTAAACATTTACTTTTGTGTGTTTGGTGCATTGAGGATCAGTAATGATCTTTGTTTAGTGGCTTATAAGAAAGCTTATGCCACCACATGATTAACTGTGAAGAAATTTTCACGCTATATCCTAAACCTGAAAATTATACGAGCTGAACAGATATTTTGGGGGGTCCTCACGACGTCATCCGCGACGTACGGGAACCTTACGTCGTACGCGATAAAGCACATATTGCATTGAGCTTGGCATTTCTTTTATTCCTTTCTATTTAACTCAACCACTTCTAAACGGATTTCAAAAAATCTTCCCTGGATCCACTAAGATCCATTGTAAAAATCTATTGATGTATCTTTTGCACTTTTACGTCCACTTTAATCCTTGATCCACAAAAACACCCCCTTGATTCAGAATTTTTGCAAAGTGGTTTTGTTAGAACTAAAAGTGTGTCTGAGAATTGGGTGTTCATAGCTATGAACATGAACATGTGTTTATATTATATCAATAAAACTTTAGGATTCAAACCTGTTACTGATCCTCATTCGCCTTTAGTATAAGACTGTTTCTGTTTAAGTATAAGCTGGTCCTTACCTATGAAATTTGTGTTTTTTCTCAAACACAGAGAATCTCATAACATCTGTGATTTAAAATATATTTCAGTTGCTGTATATTACATCAAATTTTGACCATAGCCGTCAAATACCAGCATCACTAAAGTCTATTTATTTTGTTTTCGTAGCATTAAAAAAATAACTTAAAAGTGATTCCTTTTTTTGTTTGTGAAAATTACCCCTTTTTTTTCTTTAAGTTATGTTGCCTTAGTCAGCTTATTGTTCAAACATTTGTACATAAAAGTTTTGTTAGAATAGCGTTCACGGTTGGTAAGTACATTATGAAAACGCTAGTATGGAAAATGCAATTTGTTAATAATTCTCCATACAAAACACTGTGTAACTATACACTTACAGAATGTTTTGTCCCTTTCTTTTTAATGTCCAACTTAAATAGTTTGCCAGAAAGTAACCATTGTGTAACTATACAATCTGCTATACAATCTTTATTATTATTAGTAAGGGGGCTGTGTTTCTCAAGTGCATTTAATTTTTTATTAAGTACTAACTGTTAATTCGATAAGTTATATTTTTTGTAGAAAATAAAAGTTTGTATAATTTCAAAGTTTTTTTATTAATTTATACCCTAGGCTTTGTGTGTGATTATTACACACAAAGTCACACTAGGTTAACTTCACATATGCTAAGTACTCGTAAGTACAGTGAATATTTACAAAGATGAGTCGCATTATAACAGGCAGTAATAATATTAATTTCCAATCGTAAAAATCTCAATGATAAAAATCTGTAACATCAGACCGATGACAGAACTATCTTTTCTTATTAAGTTTATATTAAGATGAATAAAATATTAGAAAATCTCTGTGCATACGCCACATAATGTATGTATTGTGATGTATGTGGATATCTTTCAGGATAGCACTAAATCTATACATGGTGTTTCCGGACGATGAATATTATACTTCAGATTCGTCCTTGATATTAGTATATTAACACATGTAGTACCGCTTTTGCATGTATCACCACTTAGCACGTTATTTTAAAGTAATAACCTAAAAAACCTGAACAGAGAAGGTTTTTGACTTAAAATTGACAGATATTTTGACATTTCCGGTCAGAGTTCTCCTCGTCATCACTAGCCGCCAACCACTTCATTCGTTTTTCGTGCTTCGCCACGGACGCACGTATACAGTCTCAATGTGAGACTTCTTTAGAATTATATTTTTACAGTAAAAATTAAATTTTATTTAAAATGCTTCGTGAAGAAAGGAAAAAGTTTTCAAGGCTGAAGAGGACAAGAAGAAAAAGAAGTCAAGATGGAGGAACACTATTCAATGCCGTTTACTTGGTTAAACCTGCTTACCTTTATGAATGCGTAACTGCCACACTGGGCTTTTACCATTATTTTAATTATTTGTCTGATGCGAACTTACCATACCGGGTATTTTCTGTCAATTTATTTATTTATCTGATGCGAACTTACCATACTGGGTACTTTCTGTCAGTTTATTTATTTGTCTGATGCGAATTTACCATACTGGGTACATTCTGTCAAAGCATTGTGTCTAATAAGACATCAACTAAATATCTATTGCACTCGAGATAGTCATACTGGACTATTTCACCGCATAGATAGGTTAGACAACGCTACTGCAACAACTACACCAACTCAAAGTGCCGTTGACGACGCGGCATTGTAAAAAGCAGACTACCCTCAAAGGTTGCCACGTTGGGACCGATGCCGAGCACCAATCGGGTGACTCCGTCGTCCGCTGAATCCACTGCCACCCACCTTCCAGGCAGGCGGCCGCTGCACTGTAGCTGCAACAGCAGCCCTGACAAGAGCGTTGTTCATCAGGTATGAGTTTTGATATCATCATATCATGATATTCTTGGTGTTGAGTTGAGTTAGTCTCAACGGTATAATACGAGTACCATCGGTACTAAGATAAATTTATAGTTTACAAAACTGACAGAGCTAGCTATAAATGCTAAAACTTAAGAACATAATGGGTCCAGATATTGAGTTGTACAGCAACTAGTTCATACCTGATACTTCACACCTTTTATGTAAAATAGCTTAGCTGCTGAAATAGCTAGCTGCTGGCATGCTGATAGAAATTTCAATGAAATAAAAATGGGTTAACAGAATCCTTACATTTTACTATCTATAAATGCATAAATCATAATTGCAGTTAATGTTTGTTGGTATACAGTAACATTTGCCTAAACTAGGACACCTTGTATTTCAGGCGGGTAGACCTAACATGTTGAAAAACCTGTTAATCACTACCTAACTATTTAGTATGTTTTTTCCTTAGCTTTGCCCTTGCGCAAATTATCTCTATTACTTTTCAAATTTGATTTTTGTGAGTGTGTACAAAATGATGTTTCTGAAGTAAATTTTTTTTTTTTAGCTACAAGTATCACTTATGTTTAAGGCGTAGTATTATGTAATCTGTGGTTAAGACAGCTTTCCAATACAAAACTAATACATCTTTTTTGTGACAGTATTTCGCATTTTATACATTATTACATTATGGCATACCGACGTTCGGTTATACCGTACACGGTCAACTCTAGTGTAGCTGAGGCTTTTTGCTTAAACGGCCACCGACAGTTCAGTCGAATATGAATGATGCATTGGCCACAGGCCTGATGTGAACGATATGGATCAACGAAAAAACTGTAAGTAAATCGGGCGCAGTACTCAATAAAACATTTTTAAAACTGATTTATATATTTATTTCACTTAAAAGCGACAAACGAAAGACGTAGGCAGGTATGCAACATGCTTCATCTCCGACGGCAAATGAACAGCGAGACGCGGCGGCGGCGAGGAAGCTCCATCAGCGATTTGTTTCGTCAGTCATATCACAGCAGACTCGCAGACGGGCGTTACGGCCCATCCAAACAGTTGCCGATGATGCATTCAAATTAGGATATTGTATTCGTGAGGGTGCGTGTTGGTGTAGCATTTGTCTGTATTCAGCGAATACAGGCAGTGGTCGCCAACTACAGGCGCAAAGGTCGACTCAATCGCTGGGGCCGGTATTCGTCTATGTGTTGTCTTACCATTTAGCCGCGCTACGCAGGGCACCTAGATTACAATTATATTTTTTCTTATAATTTTTATGAGTGTATCTATTTAATGATTCACTTTTATACCATCTCCAGAGATATATTATAGTCTACCATTAATATGACTAAAATTCGGGCAGTTATACTACATATAAATAATAGTTTTGTTCCATTTTGTTGAAGGTTCAACAGAATGTGATCTATGTTCAAATAAAATAAAATTAATAAAAAATAAGAAACAGGTTGTCATATCAGCCCCCCTACTATGATTGTCAAAAGTAATATCTAAGCGATGTTGTGATTGAGATGGCGCTATACGCGATGTATAGCTCTGTCCCTGTAACAACATTACTTTCTGGTTGTTATAAAAGCTCAGAGTATGGCCCCAGGTTAAGTTAAGAACTGTTTAAAAGTTAACTTCGCTTTTAGAAAAATTTACGTACTATAAGTACGTAAAAATAATAATATCACAATTAAAAAATGCTTATTGTTTTTAAAAAACACAGTCTAGAGATCCCATCACCTATAAGGTTTTAATATTGATAAGGAAAGTAATAGAAATACACGAATTAAAAAATCTTAACTTTTGGGCATTGTAGTGCCCATATTTTTATTACAAAACTACCGCCACCAGCTATGACGTTTTTTAAACAGCATGAATCCCCTGTTATTGGACAATATTTACTATAATGGACTCAGAATTGAAGTTCATCTTTTTATATACAATGTTTTTCTTTTTTAATATACAGCTACCGTCACAACTTTCCATTAAATTACAAATGTAATGGCAATGGTCTTCACAAGACAAACGTTCACAAAACTACAAAAATCACTTATTTATGACCTTTTTTATGAATTGATTAAACTGGTAGATACCGGTATGTCATCGTATTATTTTACTTAGTATAATGTCATCGATACTTACACCGAATCAGAGACTACATAATTGTAGACATATTTTCTTTTGTGCCTTTTAACAACGGGGTGGACTGGGGGTCACTAGTGGTCACACCAGGAATAAAATTGCAAAATAATTGCATATCAATTATCTATAACATGCAGCTCATGATATTTTCATTGCAATTTTTCTTATGGTATTCAGTGCGGGGTGTTAAGTATTCTAGATTTATTTTGATGCTAAATAAAAATTATTCAATTCATTAAATTAAAAAACTTATCACCAGTTTTGTCTTTTTTTTTCCAGATTGAGATTGAGTAAATTCGAATGAAAGTCGAATTAGGCAGTAGAAATAAAATGTAGTAGATTATATTTTTATTTTTTCTATTTCTAGCATTTGGATCCCAAAAACATTTATTTTATAATTTGAGAGTTTAGCATTCAAAATGCTATTTTGGTTAAGTATTGTACAAAGTCTATTCTGACACTAAGCTACCTATTATTTTAATTATTTTCCACCAGTTTCTTAGGCTAGAGGTGTAACGATTGTGCCATCATGATCGTCACAATCTTGACTTGAGCCTTGGTTTGGTACCTCTTATTCACATAATGGTACTCCTTTGTATCTCTTATTCTAATATAAAATATTAACATCCTATAACTTTCAATTTCAGAGACTGAAATTAATCGCACAAATAAATTGGTTTTAACAACATTATCAAGGTGGTATTATTTTACAGGTTACACATATTATTTATGTTATTATTGAAGCTGCTGTCTTCTAATGCTATCAGGAAGTACAGAGATTGGTAACAGAAACGGTTCGATTATTTAACAATAATATTAACAGAATAAACTCATTGTTTTTACAGAAGTGTATAACACAAATTATCAGTATTACATAATATTGCGTTCATTATTAAATAGACAAAATTGAGCTAATTTCAAGGTTTGGTCTTTACCAACTACGCCTTTAACTAACTACGCCTTTGCGTAGACTTCATTGTTCAAATACAATGTATATCTTAGAATACTTAATTATTTTTATTAAATATTTTCCAATTCTCTTCTTTTTTTTTCAACTTTTTTATCTTAAAAGTTTAACTTTGATTACCTTGCCTATTGCACAAAGAATGCAAACAATACAAAAAAAAAAATACAAGAATGTATTATATGAAGTACTTATAATAAACAGTTCATAATCATTTCTTATTTAGAAAGAAATTAAATTCATATATTATTATGACATGTAATGTAATTAATAGATTGTTGTAATAAAACATTTAATGATAGTGGAGTAGACTCGTGTCCAACCAATTTTAGCACTCGACGTCGCCGGCCTATACCTTTATAGCCACCATCATAATCCTTTAAACCACCATCTCCATAAATGGGGCATAAAAGACTCACCAGCCTGTGAATGCGGGGCCCCAGACCAGACCTTACAACACGTCGCTGAGGACTGCCCGCTGTACTGCTTTTCCGGTGGTGGTTTAGGGGAGCTTCACCAACTGACGCCCGCGGCCAAAGAGTGGCTAAGAGACTTACAACTGGAGGTGTAGGATGCTGACGCAGTCGGCCATACGATATGATGATGACCTTTATAGCCCTAACGAAAAATGATATTATAGATGTTCTTGGTAATACGGCGGGATGGTCAATGACTCCACTATATTCGGAAAAAAATATTAAAACATATTATCATCGATAATAATAAAATTGAGTTTTCCAAACCAACCTTGCATATTTTTTTTTGTACCAACCATCTGTAGGTACTGTTTTTAATAACAATCATGTAAAACGTTCAGAATTATGTTAAATGGTATTCTTTTCTTTTTTTTTTTTTTAAAAGACTAATACGCAAGAAATGATATTTCCATTTTCTTATTATAATGCTTTCAACATCTACATGTGTTAATATACTAATATCAAGGACGAATCTGAAGTATAATTAATGATTAAACGAACTTACCTGTAAGTGAAGTTCTATCATTATTATACGAAGGATTCGTCCGAAGATATTAGTATAGAATCCCACCCTCCCAGTCATCATTGTAAATTACAATAACTATCTACCCACTGAAGAAAATGAGGAAATATCATAGAATTTGGACTTTAAACTAAATGAAGTGGTTGGCGGCTAGTGATGACGAGGAGAACTCTGACCGGAAATGTCAAAATATCTGTCAATTTTAAGTCAAAAACCTTCTCTGTTCAGGTTTTTTAGGTTATTACTTTAAAATAACGTGCTAAGTGGTGATACATGCAAAAGCGGTACTACATGTGTTAATATACTAATATCTTCGGACGAATCCTTCGTATAATAATGATAGAACTTCACTTACAGGTAAGTTCGTTTAATCATTAAATATAATCAGATTAGTGTTCGGAGAGGTATCCTGAGTCAGTTAGGATTGATAAGTCAAACAATCATTTGACCTATCAATCCTGCCTGACTGAGGATACCTCATTATTCATCATTATTCATCGTCCGGAAACACCATGTATAGATTTAGTGCTATCCTGAAAAATATCCATGCCATCACGATATTATATAGTGCGGAAAAAAGTGCTCGGGCACGTAAAAGGATCATGCCGTGATAAAAAAGCACTATAACAGTTAGTGCACTTGCATATAAATACATGCTTCCAGTAATCAAATAATATCGTGGGCAGGCACGAAATATTATAGTGCACAAACTGGTAGGCACCAATAAGTATAATGCAAACGCACATAATAGTATAATGATACGGAACTATGAGTAATCGCAATGCATTATAATATTAAATGCCGTCAATTAGGTATTTTGAAGCAGTGCACTACATGTTTTCATTCTTTGGGGCTATATGTTATGATTTCTTGACCTTTATTTTATAGTGCGAGCTGCAAATAAGCTTGTGACGTCACTAAATTACGGTGGAACCATAATTTTATGTGCACCGCCGGCAGCGTAACTTAACGTGCTTGCACAATTGGTCAAAAAGGTGTGCATTCACGATAGTTTATAGTGCCCCATTTTTCTCAGTGTGGGTGTTTGTGATACCACCGTTGTCTCTGATTTCCATAACACAAGTGCTTTAGCTACTTACTTTGGAATCGGAGCAATGTATGTGATGTTGTCAAATATTTATTATTTATTTATTACTATTATTATCTGAAAGGTGTTCTGAGTCTCTAGCGTTTTCGTTCTCTAGCTTCTGCAGGCTAGTTAAGAGCCCGTAGCTACTTCTTGCTCGCATATTTCATGTTTTCTCAAGTTTTCCTAAATCTGAGTGCGTAATTGAAAAATGTGACTCGGCCACTTTTCGCAATATAAGATTACAGTCATTTTAAAATATATTTCATTGTTTTTTTTGCTAAAGTACAAAAGTTTCTTACAATTATTTGAACTGGCAAAAAAACTGCCTCTGTGGTTTAGTGGTTCGCCTACCCGTTTAAAACTTAGGGGTTCCGGGTTCGATTCTCGGGGGGTTATAATTTGTAGGATCAGTTTGGTTGGTGGTAGGGCTTATTTCAAGTCCGCCTGGCTAGCTACCACCATGTCACCTAAGTCTGACGCCACAATTAAAAAATTGTTGTGTTCCGGCAGGTAGTGAGATAGCTTTCCTCAGTGATGAGGATTCTGGGTGTAGTGCGCTACCACCTGGCCTTATCGTCACTTAGTCTTAACATCAAGTCTTTTTTGAAGCGTTCGTGGCGGAACTTGACAGACTGATCGTACTCGATCACGTTTGTCAAGCAACACTCGGTCCGGCCAGGTGTCGGATGGGTGACCGTAAAGTGGCATTACAACTGAGCGCTTCCGTGCTTCGGAGGGCACGTCAAACCGTCGGTCCCGGCTGTTGTCAATTGATAACAGTCGCTAAGCCAAGTTAGAGGCCTTACAGGCGGCTTGATGAACTCTACACCAGAGGTGGACACTAATCCTCATTCGATAAGAAGAAGAAGAACATCAAGTGAGGTGAGCTGAGGGCCAAGCATTGTGCATAAAAAAATCTTACCCAATTGGAACCCTTTTTTAAGAACCCGCCAAGAAAGAAAATCTGGTTTTAAGTTCTGTCATAAAAGGCAGTTAAAAATAATTTTCTTCGCCTAATTGAGAGTGAATTTATAAAGGCCGTAATATTTTACTGAGATAGCTCATCATAAAAATCTGTTAGAGTCCGTTAGCAGCTTTTAGGCCTGCATTAAATTTCTGAAACAATATAGATCTTTTTATGGGCACTTTACTTTAAAACATTTTTAAAATTAATTTATCGCTCTAATTAATTTAATTAATTAATCTTCCATATAATTGAAGGTTTTTGTGTTTCGGCAGTAAAAGTTTTTTATAACGCGCTCACTAGATATGAAATAAAACACTTTTTTAATAAATATAAAAGACGGAGGACGGCAATCCTCTCCAAGTTTTTATCGCCATTTCTTTCTTGGAGGTGCCTCCCAATTTTCTGAAATGGTAGTAGTTTCAGTAGATTCTCTCTTTTTAGCATTAATTAATTGATTCACAAAATAAATTAAATACCTATACATAAACAATGCAGTCGCGTGTACCTTACACAGATTGTGCGATTGTGTTGTGTGTGTGATTTACACAGGTTGATTTTTCGGTCAATTTCGTCGTCTAAAATCGACCAGGCGCCGTACCGGCTAACGCTCCGAAACTCGGCAAGTCTGCAGGAAATTAAAACAGATAAATCGAGCCCCAATCAGGCCATAATGGCGAACCCCAATTCATGATGTCACTCGAACATCGATATCTTCCGCATAACTTTGCTGGAAAATAGTACAATACGAAATTCTTTACTCGATTTATCTGTTTTAAGTTGAAGCGTGATAGGGCCGCCGAAGATCGAAAAGATAGCCGGACTAGGGACCCAGACCAGAAAAAAACATTTGCAAACAAAATATTCGTTATCACTTCGCTTTCGAAGAATGTATAGAATAGTTAAACGTTTTAAAAATCGAATCGATATCGATAAATAGATCGAAAACTAGGTCAATGCAATGCATCGTTCGAAAGCGAAGCGATAATAACGAAGATTTGAAAATGTTACCTTCATCTTGGGCCCAGACTCTAGCTACGAAGTCAAGGGGCGGGCGCTAGTGTCAAATATTTTATTTTTATTTCCACGATATTTAATTGAACTTAGTTGGCAGCCCTAATCGCGGTCGTGTTTGTATTTTCCAGGGATCCGGATGTTTTGTTTGGACAAATACGACCCATCCTTACATTATTATGTTTGGAACTCATCCTAAGTGAATGCGATCTTCATGATTATAAATTATGAGATAGGTGTTTGTTACCCGAAAATTGTTAATCGCAGGCTATGAAGGCAGGCTATTAATATTTTTAAATTTTAAGTTCTTTAGGAGTCGCAATAACAATATCAAAGAAACATTTATATATTCTTTATTGCACAAAACAGTCAGTTAAACAAACAAGTTATAAATAATGTGAGCAAGGTGGCCTCATCTCTAAAAGAGATCTCTTCCAGCCAACCCAGAACTTGTTTGAGAATTTATTAGTTAGCAGGTGACACAAAGTGCAAAATTGAGAGAAATATTGACATCTCCTAGGTAAAGAAATAGTAAAGAGTTTCAGTATCTAGAGTAGCAATCAGTTGATCGGCATTCGATCAAACCACGTTATTCATGAGACGGGAATCAAAAGCGAGGATCGATGTGAAACTTATTGGATGGCGTCTACGCTTAGTATTGGTTTGAAATCGTTACATGTGGATTGTTGGTGTGATATGAATGGTTAGTTTCGCAGTAACACAATAATAAAAACCAGACAATAGTTAAAAATCACGATCTGAAAAGTACGAAACAAGAAAATATTCGAGTTCGAAATTCTAAAAGAATAACCGTAGTCGCATGCGACCTTGCTTGGACAAGAGTAAAGGTTAAATAATAAGAGGTTGTTAGTTAAGAGATGTCAACTCATTTCTCTAATCAGCTAGGTGATTGCGTAAAGTCAATCGTATTCATTTGACAGTTCATATTGTATCATAATATATGTCATCCCATACAAATTGCAGCCGATGGAATTCGATATGAACCGTCAAATGAATAAGATTACCATACGCAATTCCACCCCAGTACTGAAATAATTTAATATTTGAAGACAATCAAATTAATACAAAGCTTATGTCCCTTAAGCAGGAGCTTAATTAGATATTTATGTCATCCACAGAATTGAGACGCCTCATGTAAGCCTATTACAATATGCTTGTATGATTAATTTTAACGTTCAATTTATCTACAAGTAGGTACGAGTCCTTGTGTGTGTAATCCTCCTTACCTTATTGAGTAGCTCTGTAGACATGTTATGTATTTGTCTATCTTTGTATGGAGGATATAGGCTTATTTGAAACTGTTGGTTTGGTTGTATCTATTAGCTCTATATTATAAAAGTTGAAGTTTTTGCAATACCAGCGCTGTTGCGGTGTGACGAACTCATACCGTAACAGCATTATGCTGAGGCAGGGTCCTGATTGGCCCGTCACACAATTTTTAATATTTTATTTTTATTTTTTACTGGTTTTGTTTTTATTTTTCACTTTTTATTTTCTTTGTTTGTTTGTTTTTTTCTGTTTCTTGTTATGTAAGTGTGATGTGTGTCAATAAAATTTTATTCATTCATTCATTCAATAACACCAAAAATTTATTTTTTGTAAATCTTAATGCACTAAATGATTTGCTGATTCTGGGGGTAAGGTTAGGTTAGGGCCCTTTTATAGTGAGAAAAGAGAAATTGTTCTCGGTAGCTCTCCCATTTAGATCTTTCTTCAATCATCATGGGACGGTTTGGTTATTTTTTATATTTTTTGTAGCCTTCCGACTCGCCACATCGAGATTATTCTTCGATCTGACGGGTGGTGGTTAGTGAGTTCTGTCGTAGCTCTCGATAGCGCGCCAATCCGAAGAGCAGTATCGATGAAGTCGTAATGGCGCACGATGGCATATTAGTTAAAAACCTCCATTCGCCCACACTAAAACATACAGGACTTACGGGAATCGTACCGACATCTTTCACTTTACTCACTGTGTAAACCAGTTATTCTTAGTTTTTACTTGGGGAGTGCTGGGCCCTAATGATATGTCAATAGTGATGTTGCCCTCATTTCGTGTAATGACGTCATGAGGCTACCTACCACGGTCGTTGTAGCAATATTTTTCCTACGATATTGCGGCTGGTTTGTTCAAATGTACTTGTGAGATTATTGGAATGGTTTTCAACAGCATTATGTCCTTATGAAATACGTAATTATTATAGGTCAGTAAGTCATAAAATAACTACAAAGTAAGAAAAAATTAAATACATATAAAAATGGTGAATTCTCGATAAACAACCGCCTCTGTGGTCTAGTGGTTCGCTCACCCGTAAGATTCGATTCCAGGGCTCATTTCAAGTCCGCCTGGGGCTAGCACCATCTTACCTAATTCTGACGCCATAAGAACAATTTGAAAATTGTTGTGTTTTGACAGTTAGACGGAAGATCGCCAGTACCTCAGTGATGAGGATTCCGGGTGTAGGGCGCGTCCACCTTCGGCTTTATCGTCACTTAACATCAGGTGGGGTAAAGGCTTTTTACAAACAGAACGCGTTATAGCTCCGCGCTAGAGCGCTAGCTTGATGGCGCTAAAACTTGTTCTGTTTGGCAAAGCCTTAAAGGCTAAGCACTATCCCGTTGTGCATAAAAAAACAAAATAAAACAAAAATAGTGTTGTTTTGAAATGTAGGTATGTCCCCTGTTTTCACACTCGTCCATTACTGAAAATGAAAAGCTGAGCAAATGAAATGAAATGAAGTGTTTTTTTGAAAAAGTAATGATTATTGTGAAGGTTATTGTGCAAGGAAATGGTATTTCAAAATATATTTCTTCTGTTATTTTGCATCCAGATTGTTTGTGATTGTATTGTATAAATCGAATTGTATTTTTAAAGCGAACTCTTCAACTGTGCTCTATCGAGATTGAACTCGATCAAATGTAAACACGAATGAAAATACTGCCAAACCGTATTTATAATGAAATTTGGACGGCCAGTACTCCTTCCGCTCGCTCTGCATAACATAGGTACGACATTTCCGGCGTCGTTTGCCTTTTATCGGAACAATAGGCTTACGCAACAGCACAATTTGACGTAAGCCTGCAGGATGCACTCATATATGGAATTGTTAAACAAATGACTGCAAATCTTAATCTCAGTTGTATTGCATAACATTAGTTATTTTACACATTAACCCCCTTATTAATAATGATTGTATAGCAGATGTATAGTTACACAGTGTTTTGTCACTTTCTTTTCAATGTCAAACTCAAATAGTTTGACAGAGAGTAACCATTGTGTAACTATACATCTGCTATACAATCTTTATTAGTAAAGGGGTTACAGTTTGTATGTCTAAAATTACTAACATATGGTTGCAATGATTCAACAAACACCTGTAGTGTAGAATTGTCATACTGCCAAACCGTATTTATGATGAAATTTGGCCGTTCAGTACTCCTTCCGCTCGCTCTACATACGATATTCCGGCGTCGATTTGCCTTTGAAATCGGAACAGGATGCACTCAGATTAAATTTAAAATTCAAGGTTCCACAGTAGCCTGTTAGCCCTGTGGAAGTTTATTCTATTCAATAGCGAATATTATCATATTTTATAGTTTTAACAGTTTTATGAAGAGGCATTTACATAAAAAAAGTATTTTCCTTTTTTAAGTTAAGTACATTAGCTTTAGAATACAAATATAATTCGAATACTTTTTAGATAAATTCGAATGCTTTTAATAAATCTTTGAATCGTTCTCGTAGATTTTCATCCATTACTACTTTGATTTATGTCTCAGTCAACACTGTTTACTATAGACCCAATTACTTACATGGCAGACTTTTATTTCGGAAACGTTATTTACTTACAGTCATAAAATTGGCAGTAATTTGTTAAAAGCACATAAAAGGAAACATTAAGCAAAATACGTAAGCAGGTTGTATTTACTTTCCTTATATATTTTTGTGATTCTGTCGAGGTCGGATTGTATAAAAAGTAGATAGAGTAGATTTTTCACTATATTGTAGAGTCGATACACCCTTTTGACACTTCCATTTTCCTCATAGATCGGATGGGAATGAGTGCCGACCCTTTTTAGGGCTTTGTCCGATAGTAAAACCACATCCTTGGTAGCGTATTCCAGCCACAAGACAATTTCCTGATCATCGGTGTCACCATTGTTATTTAAGGTCACAGATTATCTATCATGTAACAACCCTTTGAGGCTTTATATTTTTACTTTGTGCAAAAATATAGCTTCGTTTGAATAATCTTTTGATGTTTTTGAGATTTGTGACTGTATTGTGTTTACTAGTACTTGCAGTTGACTCTTGTAAAAGTTTTTTTTTGTATCATTTACAATCATTTATGAATTTTGCGAGTGATGTAATAGTAAATTGATTATATCTTAAAAAGATGGATCAATATCCATGTTGATATTATATTCTTCTCTTCTTATAAGAAGAGGAAAATTTTTTTTCCTAAAACCTGGTATAGGTACTTTGCCTTATTGTTAAAAGGTTAAATGGTCCGGAACTCTTCGTGACTTAATGGCGTGAACAGTGTTTTTAAATTCAAAACAACAGCGTCACAAACTGGGGTGGCAATCTGGAATTGAATTATTTTCTGCGTATAAACGCGTTTCGGTCGTTTAATGGTGCGGTTGCGGTAATTGATGGTTGTTCAGCGATTAGTTCGCAATAGTTTGAGTTATTGGATAAGTATGTTGAAAACTCTTTGGAAGATTGTTATCGATTTGAATTTATTATCAAAGTATTTTTTGCAATAGTAGTTAAGTTGTCTTTGTTAGTTTATATGCATGTGTTGATTTGAATACTGTTTAGGTACTTAAGGAAATTAATTTTATAAGTAAGAGGCGATAGTTGTTTGCTGTGCCTTAGCAGGGCGTCACTTGTACCTTCCAATCTTGTAACACCCATTTCAACTCGTGACTTGCAATAAATGAATATTGAATATTCAATTCCAACATGTCGATTCTCTAAAACGTAATCGCTCTCTTGATTTTCTTTTTTATCTAGTTTTTTGAGTTATCTTATAGAATGTCAAAATCTGACTAAATTATACATATGCTAGGTATAACATATTCTGTACTAACTATTAGGTACCTCTAAATATTCTTGCGTTGGGCGTGTGAAAAAAAAAACCAAAAAAAAACATGCGCGCCTTTTCCCATAATTATCATATTTTGTTTTGCCATATTTGTTGCTGTGTGATAAATTACTTTGTTTTTTCCTCGCAAATGTGTTGAAAAACGTCGTATGGAACTCGTGAGCTCTTGCTTATTGCACACTCGGCTGAGTTACGCCCTCGCCTGCGGCTCGGGCTCCAACCCACAGCCTTGTGTGCAATGACCAACCTAAGCTAACTTGTCTCATAATGTACTATATGTTACCCTGGTAACGATATATTCAAGTTTGTAAATATCGTTACTTATGGCTGTTACAGCCGATAAGTTTCTTGCGCCCGTTCTTCTTGTCAGCTAAAAAAGTCTGGAACGGGTGGTAGAAAAATATAGACGATTCAAAAGTACTTAATAATTAAATTTATTTGAATAAAGCTTATTTCACTTTCACTTTCACCTCGTTTGATTCACATTGTTGCCCCGCTCGCAAATGGCGTAAGTGGCGTATTATCAATCGAATTTATAGTTTGGTCAGTAGCGCTCATGACGGAACTTGACAGACTGATCGTACTCGATCACGTTTGTTAAGCAACGCTCGGTCCGGCCAGGTGTCGGATGGGTGACCGTTAAGTGGCATCACAACTGAGCGCTTTGTGCTTCGGAGGGCAGGTTAAACCGTCGGTCCCGGCTGTTGTCATCTGATAACAATTGTAAAGCCAGTTAGAGGCCTTAGAGGCGGCTTGATAAACTCAAACACCAGATGTGGCCACTATAATCCTCATTCGGTAAGAAGAAGAAGATAGTTTGGTAACTTTTAGGAACTTATTTGAATCAGAGGGCAGCACATTAAAAAAAGAATCACGATAGTTGGACGATGTTCGTTGATCCATTTACATGACAACGTAAGCTTATCGTGATGCTTTTTTGTAATAGGCCCTCAGTTTTCAAAAACGTCTTTACAGGGTCTAAAATTCGCGGACAGTATTAAAATGTTTAATCTTGATAATATTTTTTATTAAAGCATTTTCAAGGCCTTAAACAAGCGTTCAGTATTAAAATTCTCGATTTTTTTAATATTTTTCCTAAAGCAAAACACAAGAGCTTAATGTTCATTGGAAACTTGATAATTTATATACTTAATAATGACAGGCTAAAAGCACAGTACATATATAAGTTTTTCAAAAAACTTATATATTATGTACTGTGCTAAAAGGCAGCAAAATAATTCAATAAAAAAAACGTAAACTGGATGGATAAAAGAAAAAAAGAAAAAATTGTCGGGTGGGGGTGGAGGACAACTTTTTTTTAATCTAAAAGCCCCACCCGACTTTAATAGACGTGTTTTGTTACAAATTTTTAGCTCCGTCCGTGGTACCATTTTGTTTGCAATTACACTTCTATATATTTTATTTCGCTGCATATAACACACAAATAAATTCACAAAATTATGTTATAACACTTGATTGATTCGCATAAAGTAAGATTTTTGTTATTTACTTAAGGCGATTGTCAACCACGTGGTCATACGAACGGCGATAACGTTTCCCACCCTCTAAACCTTAACCTACAGCAATGAATTTTTGGTATGTTTTTGAAATGCCTAAAAACTAGGGCTGTACGTTTTGATTTTTAAAATATTCATTGTAGATTTGAAAATATTGGCACTTCTGTGTTTTGTATGAAATCACTAAAATGCAAATATTTCGAAATCTATTATAGATATTTAAAAAATCAAAACGTACAGCCTTAGTATTTAGGCATTTCAAAAAAATACCAAAAATTAATTACTGTAGGTTAAGGTTAAGAGGGTGGGAAACGTTATCGCCGTTTGTATGGAGACCACGTGGTTGACAATCCTCTTAAGCTCGTTGTCATATTTCTTATAAGTATATTGTCAACTCAAATAAAGAATAACTTCACTAGGATTAATGAATTTTGACCATTATTTTAATATTATCATTATGCTAATTTGTAATAATTTATTTTTTAAAGAATTGGCACTGGTTTTAATAAATAGTAATTTCTTTTTAATGCACATTTCTTCAGACTTATTTCGTATGTTAAAGGCTACATTTATACTTACATAACATAGTAAATAGGTACCTACCTAAGACACTTCAACATTCGACATAAATATTTGCCTATTTTGTTTACAATCAATGATTCATCAATTTTTATGGCACTACATGCAAAACGAATTTGATCCATTTATATATAAGCTAGTTATAATAATTTATATAATTATTATGGCATAGATAGTACTCTTGGACGAATAACTGATCCTTATACTTAGAGCCAGTACAAAATAACTCTTATTTCCATGATTATAAAGTTTAAAAATCGTTGGCGTTCGTTCTTCTCATTGGAGTGGTCTCTTTGTTTTCGCAGGAGGTGATTTCTGGGTGCTTCCGGTGATAGCAGACGAGGAAGACCACACAAATGACGCAGATCAGGATCAGGAACCCCAACATAAACAGTAGATATAACTGAAAAAGACAAACACAATATAAAGGTCTGTCCCTACATGTCAGGGCCCTGGTCGGGCCGGGACGTGTCAGGGCCTAAGTTACGTTGGTCGTGCTAACTGCGCACGAGCTGCGACAAGCTTCAATCCTTCCACCGATAGATGGCGGTGTTTCTGATGTAAAACAAATATACCGTATATGTGGGGATATACCTTAATGAAAAAAACAGGTCAAGCAAGAGCGAGTCGGACTCGCGCACCGAGGGTTTCCGTACCATCATAATAAATACACTGCAGAGCCTGCTGTAGAATAATAAAATTATTATTGCAGTATTAGGGCAGCACCATCTCTTGGCCGATACTGAAACTATTTTTTTCTTAGTCCAGCGCCATCTCTTGACCGTTAGTGGAACTAAATTATTTTTTTGGGTCAGGGCCATCTGTTGACTGGTAGAGGAACAAATAAATTTTTTGTTTGTTTTTGAATTTCTAAAAAAAGTGTGTTTTATTGAGACATCGTTTATTTTTCCTGTAATTTTTACATAAACTACTATCACATAGAATTATTTCAGATTTTTCTCTTTGCAAACTTCGGAGATAAGGGGGGGGGGAACGGTATGTTTTTTACATTTTTCATCATAAGTCGAAAACTATGAGGCCTAAAAAAAAAAGTTTTAAAATGTGCAAACAGCACTCTTTTATATGATACCCTACATGCCCTAGTCGCCCCACTTAAATTTTTAAGACCCCTTTTCAGTTCCTGTTGTAAAAAAAAAAAAATCTTTCTTATTTGCAAAATAGTTGGACAAACGTCATCTTTAACTATTCCAAATTTCAAGTTGATACCATTCGTAGTTCTCGAGATATCCAGCTGCGACAGACAGACAGACAGACTGAGTCACACCTTAAGGGTGACCTTAAGGAATCAACAAAAATGTGTAGCTACAAGTGTATCTAATTACATAAAATCATGGGTCGAGCGATAAGTCTATCGAGCACATAGATGAACCTGATTCCAAAGAACACGTACAAATGATATATATTAAGCAATCTCGCCCATAGCACTCATGAAAAATTACTGGCAACACTGTCTCGCCCCCTAATTGGCCACATCCATTCTGCCCCCCACTTAATCTATGGCGGAAGTAAATTAGTATTCAGCTGGAACCGAATAATTCAGTATGGCGGCACTCACAAATTGAAAAAGTGTTTCTTATTAATAATCAATAAAAATAAATGAAATATTCACTTCTCAAGCTTACGCGCTCACTAGACATGAAATAAAACACTTTTAACGGATACTAGCGCGGTTTTATTGAAAGTACTTTGGTAATTAGTTGGTATTTGGTTTGATTTTTGATTTTCCCGACGTTTCGGCACCTTTGCAGCTGCCGTGGTCACGGGGGACTGAAGCTACTTGTGAGCCTACCCTCAAGCGATGAATTTTTTGTTAAATTTTAATTTCTGAACGTCTTAAAACATTCATCGCTGAGGGTAGGCTCACAAGTAGCTTCAGTCCCCCGTGACCACGGCAGCTGCAAAGGTGCCGAAACGTCGGGAAAATCAAAAATCAAACCAAATACCAACTAATTACCAAAGTACTTTCAATAAAACCGCGCTAGTATCCGTTAAAAGTGTTTTATTTCATAAATGAAATATGTTTATTCAACGTAACTAGACCATTTTAGGTACTTACTGTCGATACTTATTGACGTCACAATTACATGAAAAAATATAAAAATAACAATTATTCTTGTAATATTTAGACTAAATTGAAAGCCCCTTACGGGGTTCAAATAATGTTTTATATAAAAGCTTTTGTTAATCAGAAAATGCGATAAACCATTGAGTAGGTATTAAATATTTAGCTACTATTGTGTTATTCAATGCATAAAATAATAACAATAAAATTTATTGTAAATCATGACATTTACATACCCAAAAAAATCAATTTAGCGTGTGACAGTTATTAGAATCCACCTCAAATTAAACAGGCATCACCAATTTTAAAATTCTAATATCTTTGGGCATCACGATAAAATAACAAAAATGAAATAATAAACCAAAAACAAAATTAAATTACAATGTAATAAAAACATAGTAAACAAACATAACAGAACTCTTTACACGTGAAATGAAACCAATTTGTGCAGCACGTGCAATTCGTTGTAAACATGAAAGCACTCTTTGTATTTGTATTTGTAACTGTATGAACTGACCCACTTTATTCGACAGCGTAACTATGACATCAGGCAGCGCTGAAAAAACAACTACAGCGCATGCGTCTAACAGAATCAAATATGGAACTTGAAACACATGGCACACAGAACGGCTCCATAGATAAACATTTTAAAAAGCGAATGCTATAAAAACTTTTTCATGGAAACTTCACTATTTAAATATAGAAAAAGGATCACTCACTCCAAAATACGCGAATAGTTTATTGTATTGGGATGATTGGGATGTAGACATGGTGTTTATGTTGGCACCGATGGGAAACTGACGGGGTGGCAAAGGAATCGAGGCAGTTTGCCAACTTGAATTTATTACGCACGTATAGATTCGTCTGGGGCTGATATTTGAGAAATCCGTGACGTCACTACTGGAAAAACAATGTTTCTTGACACTTGTTAATTTTCTTCGAAAGTATTTTTATAGAACAGTTGCTATATTAGTGCATACAGGGTGCTTAAGAATACCCGTATGATCTTAAATATGCTGCTACTAAGGGGCTATAATTAGATGAGGTCAAAAGTTTTTAAGAAAAAGTTATATAACAAAAAATGTGTGTGTAACAAACAAGTTGTATGAATGACAGGTATTGCCAAACACCCTCTAGGAGATAATAAGTCAAGTAAATAGCCAAAATTGCCAGATAGGTTTATACTGGTAATATCCAGAATAAAGTACCAAATGCCGCCTGAACGTGGTACGTGATGTGAACACGCGAGAGGGTTGCACGTGAGCCCCCGAGGGGATGGAGGATCAATTTTGCTGATAGTTACAGTACTCTCCAATCTTTGAAGGTTGTTCGCAATATTGCAACTAATAGTCGGGCCTTTAACACAGTGTATTATTATTATAAACTAACAGGATGTCCCAAAACTTTGCCACACTGAGGGAAATTACCTTAAATATTGAAGATAGGAACTTCATTTCGATTTTAAAAATTATTGAAACTGCATTCAAAGATGTTTGCAAAATTGCCTGCTTTAACCAGGAATCGATCCCACCAAATATGAATAAAACGATCTTTTATTTTACGATATCGATCGAAAGAGTTACTCGTTAGGCTTATTTTTTCTTAAATAACACAACATCTTAAAAACAAAAGGAAGACCATGAAATTTAATATTAAAATTTTAATTAGGTATTACGTAGGTATTGTATGTATCGTACGCATTTTAAAAAAAATCTTTGAAATCAGTTCCAATTATTTTTAAAAACAAAATTAAGCCTCATTTCAGTAAAATTTCCTTTCTTCAATATTTAAGGTACTTTCCCTCCATGTAGCAAAGTTTTGGGACACCCTGCAATATATGTACATGTACATTATACTATGCCTTTATGAACATTGTTTGTGATTTAGTGGAAAAGTGTGTCTTCGAGTTAGGAACGTGAGAGTTTATTCTTCTTCTTGTTATCTTTGGATTTTTGTATTTGATATTGGCAAATGTATACAAACGTATGAGCCAGAAAAAATCTCAGAATCAGGCAAGTCCAAAAAGGTCTCATTCACAATCAAAAAATAAGTTTTGAGTAGCTTACTTGACAGATTATTTAACATTATTTTTCATATCACAACTGTCAAATCTTCTGTTAAGTAAGCAAGGAAATTATAAGTACTTCAAGTACTTATAATTTCCTTGTAAGTAAGCTACTAATTTGTTAAACAGGTACATAAACCTTACTTAAATGTACTAAATTCATGGCAAGAACAGATTAAGGCTGAATTGCACCATCTAACTTTAACGATAACAAGCTTGTTAAAGTACCGGTTAAGCACAAGTTAGCCAAAAAAAGAGGTTGCCAGCCAGCATGATGTCCTTTGACAAGTTTGACGTGATAAATAGGTAGCTTAACATTTGACGACTTAGAGTAACGTGATAAATAGGTAGCTAAACATTTGACGATTTAGAGTAAGACGGGCTTCGTACGAAGCCGCTATGCTCGAAGTTTGACGATAACTATTACTTTGACAGCGGTTTGGTGCAACTCACACTAAGTATGTTTAAATATGACGATAATTGTTGAAGATGTCGCCAAAAATTAAGCCGACTGGGAGCTTGCATCGAAAACGCTGCCTAAACCTTTTGAGCAACAGCAAAATAATCTATAAAGGAATAGTTCCTCTTTTATAGGTCTACAAAAAAGTCCGCGATGGCATATTATCAATTTTTTAAGGTGGCACCCTGAGCGAAAGTGGCGCCGGGCGCCGCGGTGAATTCGCTACGTTCCCTTGTAGTCACTGCTAGAAGTAGATACTTCGATCATCATACCTGAGGATGTAGCACGTCATACAATAACAAGACTGAAATGTGGCACATGCCGTTTGACAAATCACGCGACACTAAATGTCAAGTTGTATGACAAGTCGTGGGGGACTTTCATGGTGGGCTGCGTTTTGGGGGAGTTTGAGGTGTCCCACAAATGCTATTGTTGGATTTCGAATTATTTGTAATATTATTTTAAGTAGAAAACGAATGATTGCAAAGCGCTTATCCCGTCAATCTCCCATCCCTTTCCTACATACGCATTTTGAACTATTGCCGTCCATTTCACCGTTGCAAGTGTGTGAATATGTGCATCGGATTTTTTATAAGTAATTTATCTATCGAGAACATTCTTTCGCATTCGCTCAACTGCGAGCGCCTGAGACGCAAGGACATTTTTATTGTGTAGAATTTTTATAATAATTGAACCGCATTTTTGAAGTTAAGTGGTAAAGTGCTTGTGTACGGTGCTGCGAGTATACCGCCGCTCCCTGCTATCGGCCGGCCCTCGAACCTGCAACCATCAGGACATCTTGGCGAAGGACTTTCTCCAAAAGGTGCGTACTCCTATCCAAAAGTTCCTTTGATACCAACGCCAATTTTCTTCGTCCTAATATTTACAAGGGTTTTGCAACTTCATACGCGAACTTTATATTTAACTCCGCATAATTTTAAATCCTCAATACAGTCCACACTTTTTTTATATATCAAGAACCAGTCCCCTTGTGCCTAGGGAAATTCGCTATTTTTTTTACTTTATACATTTTCCGCTCAAATTGTGGTGTAGGCACCTCCATTATTTTTTGGTCCATTCGATCCGAATTTTGGTACTATGAACCGAATATTTCTTTGGTAACTTTGCTAGAATATTTTGGTATCATCAACCGCTTAATTTTGGTCATTTTTATTGTTCGCGTTAATTCATTTAGCTTAAAACACGTATCTGATAACCGCAAACCGCATGTTCAGTTATAACTAAACGGTCACTGTACTACGTAATTAAATAATTGTCGTTTATTTTTATATTTTCCCGCACCGACAATTATTTATTTTTTATTTCCGCTCCGCATTGCATAGTACAACACAACGTAAAGTTATTTCTTTACAAATCCATTCCATTTTTCTAATCCGCCATTTTATTTCACATCGTGTTTTACAATAGTTAAATTCTTGTTCGTTGTTCGGATCGGCTCGCTCCGACAACATTTTGCGTCTAGGCGTTCGCTACCCGCCTTTTTTAATATTTCTCACCCGCAATAATTTATTGTTATTTCCGCTACTAAAATCAATTGATTTTACAATTATAATCGCTAATACTTTGTTACACTTTTTCATATTCGTTTTAATTACATATATCGCCAAGTAAAAACTTTTGCTAATTTAACTTACCGCGTAATTTATATTACGAAAACCGCTTTAATTTTATTTTACTTACGAGTCCCGCTATAATATTTAAGTTTTCACAATGGTTAAACCTAAAAGTAGAAAAGGTAGTGATGCAGACCTTTTTTTCGACACATTAAGTACAAATAAAAATCAATTATCTTTATACATTGTCAAACGTGATGTCATTTACAAACGCGTCGAAAATATTTTCGAACTTGCACGAAAGGCAAATAATGATCGACAATCTTATCATTCATTTTGCACTAGTGCTTCGAACATTGATACATTACGTAACGACTTTCAAGAAGTTTTAGATTCATATAACATGTTAAATTTGCAATTGCACCCCGATACCGAGGTCGATTATGACTCTTGGTCATCATTTGAAGAAATGTATTGTTTTATAAAACAGGTTTTACTCGATAATAAAACCGAGTGTCCTGAACCGCAAACTTCGTTATTAAAATCAAAACCTCGTCTTCCGCCCATTGATTTAATGTCATTTGACGGTGATGTCAAAAAATGGCCGTTGTTTTATCAACAATTTAAGAGTATGATTCACGATAATGCATCGCTAACTCCTAGCGAAAAAGTATTTTACTTGGTGAATAAATTAACTGGGCAGGCGTCGTGCGTATGCGCAGGGTTGGCGCCGACCGCAGAAAATTATGTTGTTATTTGGGAGGCCCTCGTGCAAAAGTATGACGACCCTCGCTCACTCGCATCCGCTTATTTAAAACAATTGTTACAGTTTAAGCCGCTATCCATGACTAGTTCTACTGGGCTAGATTCATTTATAAATAATTTTGATTCAGCTGTAAAAGCGCTTAAGCAATTAAAACTTGATGATTTAACAGATTTTATTTTTTTGCATTTAGCTCCGCAAAAGTTAGACGCAGACACTATTAAATTATTCGAAATTACCTATCGTAAGGATAAAATACCTTCTTATCATAATTTAATTGAATTTATTAATGAACAAAGTAAAGTTTTGTCTCGTTCTATGAACCTTAGTAATCCGATAGATAATAATAATTCTCAGTCTAAACAGCAAAGCAGACACATCCCTAAACCTTTGAAGTCCTTTATGAATAAAGACTTAGGGTGTGGTCCAAGCGTAAGCGATAAATGCGCTTTGTGTAATAACATGCAACATGAACATTTATATTCTTGTTCATCGTTTATGAAATTGACCCCGCGAGAAAGATTTAATTTTATTAAACTTAATAATTTCTGTAACAATTGTTTAAGCGTAAAACACAAGACTTTTCTTGTACTTCAAAACATACTTGTTCTCATTGTTCAATGCGACACCACTCATTATTGCATTTCAATCCAACTCAATATGTTAAATCAAATTGTAACGTTGGCTCAGTGGTGCCAAACCCCGCTAATATTGTTTCCGCTACCGCTCCTGACGCGCCGCGCCCTTTGCCGGCCGGCCGCCACGAGTCGTCTGATATGACTCATCTTCCCGCCGCCGCCGATTCTACTGCGGCGAATAATAGTGCATCGATATGTACAGTTTCGTGCGATCGAGTGGCTCGTAATCAAACGTTAACTACGTTGTTAGGGACCGCTAAAATTAAAGTTGTTGATTCTTTTAACCGCACTCACTTTTTGAGATGTCTAGTGGATCCTGGCTCTCAAAGTGATTATATTTCCGCATCTTGTTGTAAGCGACTATCGCTTCCTGTTTATAACCAAACCCGCTATTCGAAAGTTCAAGGCATTGGAGGAGCTTCACAACGAATTCTCGGTGTTACATCACTTAAATTCACGTCTCGCTTTGATAATAACTGCGAATATTCCATAAAGCCGATGGTAGTAGAACAGATTACGTCACAGTTACCGGACACTTGCGTGGATACCGCGTCCATTGAATTTATTCGTAACTTACCGCTCGCAGATGACGATTTTTCGCAACCGGGACCCATAGATGTGCTTTTAGGTGTTAAATTTTATTGTGAAATTTTGCTTTCCGATAAAATAAAAGGCCCGCACAGTGGTATGCCCTCCGCCCTTGAAACGACCTTAGGTTACCTAATTTTAGGTGACGCTCCGGTTATTTTTCCGCAACCCGCTACTCGCACATTGTGTGCTTTCACTTCGGAACCGCTAAACCAGATTGTCGAAAGATTTTGGGCAGTCGAAGAGTTACCCTCGCGGACGTTTTTAAGTCCCGACGATATACAGTGTGAAAATATTTATACTTCAACAACTGTTCGTAACTCTGACGGCAGTTACTCAGTCGACCTTCCTTTTAAAGAAGACCCAAATAATCTAGGCAATTCTTATACTACCGCCAAAAAACGCTTTTTTCTTTTAGAAAATAAATTTTCTAAGGATCCCAATTTAAAATTAAAATATGACGAAGTTTTTCGTGATTACCTAAATAAAGGTATTTTGTCCCGCACCGCACCTGAGGCGTCCTCCGCCCCAGGCTTTTATTTACCGCACCACCCCGTAGTTCGCAACGACAAGGCGACAACCAAAGTCCGTCCCGTATTGGATGGCAGTGCCAAGACCGATACAGGGTTGTCACTTAATGATATCCTGTATACGGGTTGCAATCTACAGGCTGATATTTTTCATATACTTTTAAATGTTCGTGTTTTCAGCATTGCCTTTTGTGCAGATGTGAAACAAATGTATTTATGCATTTATACGAATGATCCGCACCGCAAATATCAACGAATCTTGTATAGATTCTCAGTTACCGACCCGCTCGAGGTTTTTGAGTTCACTCGAGTGACATTCGGACTTCGGTCCTCGCCATTCTTGGCGCTCCGCACGCTACGTCAACTCGCTAGCGATGAACGGCATAACTGGCCAACTGCGGCAGCCGTGCTAGAGAGGGACATCTATATGGATGACGTAGGTTCGTCTGCTTCTTCTCTTGAGGAAGCAGTCACGACAGCTAACGATCTGATCCAACTCCTTAAAACCGGTGGGTTTGATTTGGTTAAATGGACTTCCAACTCGCTTGAATTGCTCGAGCACATACCCGAGTCGCACCGTCAATCTGAAAGCATTTCCTTTGATGATGGAAATACATTTAAGATTTTAGGTTTGCGTTGGTTACCCGCTCAGGATACATTTATTTTTGAAATTTCTAGTCCCCCACCTGTTTGTACTAAACGCGCCATTTTATCCGCGACCGCTCGGTTATACGACGTTTTAGGACTCGTCGGCCCTATTATTCTCTTCGCTAAATTAATAATTAAAGAACTCTGGCTTTTAAATCTCGATTGGGACGATGTACCCCCTTCTCGCATTGTTAAAATATGGCAACAATATTTATTAGAATTACCTCAAATATCTGATTTATCATTTCCGCGCCACTTAGGTATTGAAACCGGTTCTATGGTTTTAAATTTATATCATGTCGCTGGCTTACAGAACCCTGCAGACTGTGTGTCTCGAGGGCTCACGCCTTCACAGCTCATTCAACATGAAATGTGTTTTAAAGGACCGTCTTGGCTATCTTTGCCTAAACAAGACTGGCCTATACAACGATTTTTACCCAACCGATCTGTATTACCGGAAGAGAAAACAGTTTCGCATGTGACTAAAGTCACTGATAATGAAAACCCGCTTTTAAAATTAGCTTCAGAGTGTTCCACTTGGGAAAAGCTGCTGGAAGCTACTGTTTTTTCACTTCGATTTATTAAAAAATTGCCGCAAATTTATATAATCACCGCTGAAGATTTAAATACGGCTGAATTGGAAATTATTCGTGCCGTTCAGTCTAAGTATTTCTCTGATGAAATAAAGAATATTTCTAAAAGTCAATCATGTTCCACTAAGTTACGGAAATTGTTTCCATTTTTATGTAACGAACTTTTACGTGTCAGAGGTCGCTTATCGAACTCGACATTAGAGTGTTTACCCGCGGCTGACCTATCCGAAGAACGAACAAGTCTTTTGTCTCGTTTCTCCTTGATGGATTCGATAGTGCAATCATATTGGAAACGATTTAAGTCGGAATATTTACATAATTTGCAACAACGCGAAAAATGGAATACTCCTTCTAAACCAGTCACAGTCGGTACCGTGGTGTTGTTAAAAGTAGATAACGCTCCACCCTTACAGTGGCCATTAGGAATTGTTACCAATGTATACCCTGGTAAGGATGGTGTTATCCGCGTTGCGGAAGTAAGAACTAAATCGGGAACGTATAAACGACCAGTTGTGCGGTTATGCCCGCTTCCGACTCAATAGTCAATTCTTAATATTTCCTTCGGTCATACATATTAGTAATATTAATTTAGTTTATTTTAGTTAATTCATTATTATTTAACCGCTCTAGTTATTAGTTACCCCGCTACTTGAAATTGCTAAATATGGCGATTTTCTTTCCCTTCTATTTTTTGAAGGGTTTCTTCAAGGCTGGGGGGATGTTGGATTTCGAATTATTTGTAATATTATTTTAAGTAGAAAACGAATGATTGCAAAGCGCTTATCCCGTCAATCTCCCATCCCTTTCCTACATACGCATTTTGAACTATTGCCGTCCATTTCACCGTTGCAAGTGTGTGAATATGTGCATCGGATTTTTTATAAGTAATTTATCTATCGAGAACATTCTTTCGCATTCGCTCAACTGCGAGCGCCTGAGACGCAAGGACGTTTTTATTGTGTAGAATTTTTATAATAATTGAACCGCATTTTTGAAGTTAAGTGGTAAAGTGCTTGTGTACGGTGCTGCGAGTATACCGCCGCTCCCTGCTATCGGCCGGCCCTCGAACCTGCAACCATCAGGACATCTTGGCGAAGGACTTTCTCCAAAAGGTGCGTACTCCTATCCAAAAGTTCCTTTGATACCAACGCCAATTTTCTTCGTCCTAATATTTACAAGGGTTTTGCAACTTCATACGCGAACTTTATATTTAACTCCGCATAATTTTAAATCCTCAATACAGTCCACACTTTTTTTATATATCAAGAACCAGTCCCCTTGTGCCTAGGGAAATTCGCTATTTTTTTTACTTTATACATTTTCCGCTCAAATTGTGGTGTAGGCACCTCCAGCTATTGTCATGCAATATCTACAGGTATAGATGATCGAAGATTAGATAGCAAAACTGCTAGAAGTGTCCGTTTTTGACATATTTGCTATCTAGTTCTACGAATGACTATGAGGGCATGTAGTGACCTTCTAAAAATATTAGACCATGGCACCTAAAAACTCCACGTAGAACATTATTAAAATCTTTTTTTATTAATAACTTATTAAATAAAAACCTCTGAGGGCGCCATTTTCGGTCATACAACCGCCTTAAGAATAGCTTACTATACCCACTACATATTCTAAAAAATTGGTCACATACAATGCGGTAATTAAGAAAGCTATTTAGAAGGATACAGTTAATCCTTACCAATTTAAATACGTTAGTTACCTTAAGCATTTTATGCACATTATTTTAACCTTTAACACGAGTAGGTATATAGTAATATAAGTACAATATATTATATATACTTACAGCGATATTTAAAACCACCATTACCATACCATTTAAACGAATACCTTAGGAGTTATCGCCTTCGATCAAGAATATCCTAGATAACGCTTCACGACCTAAAACAGTACGCAAAAATGGCACCTCGAATAGCGTCCCACTTACAAACTTGGCGCTTATTTTGTACAAACTCACATTTTATATATTTTGTTCAAAATAAGCTTATTTCATACAAAAACACATTATCGCTTACTTTGTGCAAAATAAGTGCCCAGTTTGTAAGTGGGACGCTATTTGAGGTGCCATTTTTGAGACTGTAACCGGACATCTAGGATGTTCTTGATCGAAGGTTATCGCAAAAAATTAACGCGTGCGAAAATAAATTCAAGCGCGTTTCTTACACCCTATGCGATGACGAACTCGAACGTCTCGGATAGAGACTTTTGGAGATTAGAGGTGACGACTGTAGGGTATTTGTTTTCTTTTTGGGTGTTGTTGGAAGGTCGCATTTGGCAACAAAAGGAAGGAACCGAAGCGAAGCGCGGGTATCAACCCATGATAGTAAATAATAATAATGTAGATCATTCGCGCTTAGAAATAAGTACGAAATCTCTACCAAAGGATCATTTTTACTCCACTGATAAATTGTGGGTTTATTTGTTGAATAAATATTGAAATACGTACAAACAAAACGAATATTATTAGGCTCAGATTTTTAGTATAAAGAAACACATTTTTTTTTCATGCAAACGATCCGTTTCAGTATGTTATTTATTTTTGGCAAATATAGTAACTAACTGAGTTCCTTTGAGTTAAATAATAAAACAGTATTCCATAACTTATTTACGACCAATTTAACTTATATAACGACCTTACATTTTTGTACTGATGAGTTACAAGCACTTTTTTACAAAAAAAAAACAGGGAAATACCTATGCAAAACCCTATAATAGCAAAATAGGTAGGTAACCGTATTTTACGTTATATTGGAAAAAATGTGTGCCACTTGTTGAGAGGTTATCGCATTTTTATGAAACATGATTTGCGTACTGTGCTTTATCGAGGGTATTAAAAATTCTCTATTTATAGCTGAAGCGTAGCTTGAATGTTAATGTAAGTAGGGTCTAAGTTCTAAATCAGGTTTTAGTCTCAATATCTTTAGGTTTTCCGTGAGATTTATGTTAAGGCTTAAGCTCTGTTGAATAATTTTATTAGGCCGCGCTCTTTATATTATAGCTCAGTGGTCGAGTGACTCACAACTTTGTGATGATTTGATTTGTTTCAACGTTGAGGTCTTTTTTATTATTTTATTTAAAGGGCCACAAACATAAGTAACAGTAATAAAAAATATATAAAAAAACAGAACACTTAAAGTTATAAGTAACCACAGCATGCGTTATTGTAGTTAAAAAAATAAAAAAATGTCATCTTTACAAATACAATTAAAATAAAAAATAAAATAAGATAGATAGATAGATAAATGAACACTTTATTGCACACACACATTATAAAAGAACAATCACAAACGAAAACTTAAATCTATGGTGGGCAAAGGCGGCCTTATCGCTGGAAGCGATCTCTTCCAGACAACCTTTGGTTTAGGATAGGTAGCTGAGAAGAGATAAGAAGATGAACTTAAAAAAAAATATAATCTTACACCTATTTAAAAAACCTAAATGTCAGTCTTAAAATGGATGTCCAGATTGGTAACTTATTGGACATATCTTTGGTTCGATTCGCAGCCGTGTCAATATAAAAACAACGTCTTGGGTGTTTGGGCCACCGTCGTCGTTGATTCCGTGCTTTAGCTACTTTGAAGTGCTTTATGATTATAAAGATCAAAGAAAACTTTTTAAGAACATTAACTAATGTATTATTGCTCTAGATTAGATCAAAACCATAAATCGTATAGTCAAACCAAGCACATCAAATCTTTTCTAGGAAATCGAATTCCGAACACCTGGGTCCAACAACCGGTGGTCAAATCACTAGTTAGAATGGACTTAACTTGAAAAAAATTTGGAATAAGTATATTCCTCATTCTCTGAACAAAAGCTCCAAAACCGTTTATTTTCCGAAATGTCATCATCGATTTAGCAGTGACAACAAAAAGCGAGTTTTATCCGAATATCTTCCACGTCGAAGCATCCCGACTCAAAACAAACAATAAACAGATTTCGTTGAGCAGTTTCGACATAATCATGTCGAGAAAAGTTCGTGCGTTACGTATAAGGGCCGAAGAACACGTGCGATTTTCAATAGGGATGTTGACTATTTTTTTATTTTATGTTACATAAATTACCTCTCAAAAAAGAAACATTGGTAAAAGAATTAATTCGCTAGCATGAAAACTGCCCGAGATATCACAGTGTGAAATGCACACAAATGGACTCGATCAAAAACGCTCCATACTAATGGCTTGCACGTTATGACGTCACGCCGTGCTAGTTTGTATGCAACGCAAAGGAAATTTGTTCAGCAGCTATATTAAATATTGTGTTTATCAAAATGGTTTCTGCGACAAATTTGCTATACATTTTACGGACTAATTAAAGGTATCATTTATTTTAATAAATTGTATACTTTTTAAATGGACTTGTCCACCCAACTTTGAAGGGTCATAAAACAAATAATATGCAATATATAAAACCAAGAGGTATAAAAGCTACTCTAAAAGTTTAATATGTTTACGATTTTTATTAGTATTTCGTTATTTTATTCATTAGTCAACATCCCTATTAAAGTGAAAAAACATGACTTCAAACGGAGGTCGTCAAAGTTCGACTTTAAATTACCTAAAGTGGAGAGGGGTAGGGAAAAAATCCGAGTCTATGGTCACAAATGCACAATTGGAAAATATAGAATTGGTAGGTCAATTCAAAAGCACTTAATTCATTAACGCCCGAGCGGTCGCTGGCGACCGAGACACAATAGAAAATCTATTGTGTCTCATTTTCCGGGCGTTGACGAGTTAATTTCTAAGTTGGTTTAATAAAGATTTTTTACTTTGACCATGATAGTAAATTAATTTTATCAGATACAATCTCGCTGCACACAAAAATTGATCAAGCAATCAATGTGATAATGTCTACCCAAATTATATTCATAGCGCGTAATAAAACACATTTACTCTTCTAGTAAAATGCCTTTCATTTCATCAATTTCGACATATTAAACGTTCGACCTTAATTACTACCGACGACTTGTGCACTCGACCAATCAATGTCGACCTTTTGGCATTCAGCCTTTTGGCTTTCGGCGACATGTACGAAACTCCGTCTGTCTCTAGCCACCCTAACCTGACATCTCTCGAGATCGCGCCTGCCATAAGCATGATACGAGGTAAATTCCTTAACTGGATCGTTACAGAAAATTGAACGGCGATGTTTGATGGAAAAACAAGACACGTACAGTCAGCAGCAAGTATTATAGGTAACTGTCAAAAATCTGCAATAATTTTGAACCTTAAGTTGTCGCATTTAGGTATAAATACCGGCCAAGTGCGTGTCGCGCCACGCGCAATAGGGTTCCGTAGTTACCATATACATATACCATACCTTATTTAATACCACTATCATTTTTCATCTGAAAAAATAACGTTTTTCATAGTGTTTGTATGAATGACAAAGTTACACTCGTATTTGCGGTTTTGGAAAATGTGCTATATCTCTAAAACCGTTTGATATAATATTATCTCGTTCAAACCAATTCTTTGAAAGTGTTTATTAAGATCTACAGTATATAACTTTTTTAGAATTTTTACTCTTTTATTTTAACAGTTAGAGGGGGGGAACACACATTAATAAATTGACCACTTTGGAAGTATATTATTATCTTTCAAACGGTTGACTTCTAGAAAAAATAGTTTTAGGAACCTCAATGTTATTTTTAAAGACCTATCTATAGACACTCCGCACGTACATGGTACGTACGTTATAGGTTTGATGAAAAAAACTTTTTTTTCAGTTTCAGTTTCATGTATGGGGAGACCCCCTTTATCTTTTTTTTGTATAAAAATCGTAAAGCGGTTCACAGAATACATCTACCAAGTTTCAACTGTGTAATACGAATGTAGTTTCGGAATAAAGTGGTCGTGACATACGGACGGACAGACAGACAGAGAGACATCACGAATCTATAAGGGTTCTGTTTTTGCCATTAGGATACGGAACCCTAAAAATGGGTTGAATATTATTACTCTGTCGTGGTGGCCCATCGTGCCATAGACTGTACTGTTGCTGTTAATAAAAACTGACTTAATTAAGCAGAGAAAATATTTATTCAGAGGCAGCTACATAACACCCACTACTGATCGTTTGCCTCTTCTAGAATCTACACGAACGATCGGTACTGTGTCGCCGCAACGTTTGTTTACTTTGTCTCTATTCACTTTAGGTACTCTAATATTAGATATTTCACTAGGTATCGCTTTCAGTCTTTCTTGTGATACATTAATGGAGTAAGTACCTAATGTCAGTGGTAATTTATCATATCTATTGACACCCATGGACATTAAGACATGTCCATCAGCCATTTTTGATGTCCCCACTGCTGGGGCACAGGCCTTCCTTATGGGTGGTAAGGAGGTCGGGCCATAACCCACCACGCGGGCCCAATGCGGATTGGTGGGTGTTAACGACTGCAAATGCAGCCGGGACCAACGGCTTAACGTGCCTTCCGAAGCACGGAGGAGCTCGAGATAATAAATTTTTGGTCACCCATCCCATGACCGACCCTCGCGAACGTTGCTTAACTTCCGCAATCGCTGAGCCAGGCGCTAAACCACTGCGCCACCGAGCTCCACATAAGACATAAATAAAATAAATAAAATAAAAATAAAATATTGTTTATTTACTATAATATTAATAAAAATAAAATATTGTTTATTATAAATGACAAAAATAGAAGATAACAAAAACTGAAATGGAGATGGGTGGGTCACAGGCACAGGAAAAATAAAAGTAATGGACAAGGGACGTCACGCAGTAGACCCCAAGATTTACGATATACTTTTGACAAATATAGAATATGAATATAAGATTCTTGCAAATAACACTATAAACTGACATAAGTCAAATGTCAGATGGCCCTACTTTAATAGATTGGAAAATAGTGGAGGAAGCCTTTGTGTCTCAATGCACGCCGACACTCACTATGATTGATTGGTTTTTGCATGGTTTTTCTATAAAATAAGTTGGAAATAAAGGCGAATACATAAATAAATTATTGGCGCCAATTCCTTACGTACTGTCGAGTTTGCTGAACTGTCAAAAAGTGGACACGTATTTTAACAAACTCTCGGCACTTATCGACACTATCGGCATCTGTCGAAATGAGGGCTTTTCAAAGTGACATTTTAAAAATAAAAATAGTAACTATTTGGCTCACTAGATGGCGTTGATGGAAAGAGATGAGTCAAAATTGGCTTTTAAAACTAAACGGCCTGTACCAAAGAGGCGTAATCGCTCGCTTTCTGACATCCGTCACATCGCCCAAAGAGAAACATTTTAGGGTTACATATTATCAACGCCATCCATCGAGCCTACAGTTTTTTGTCATTTTGAAAAGCCTTCATTGAGTGCTTGCGGTTATCGCCCACAATTGGTCAAATATTTTTTCCACCATCCTCAGCACCACGTCACGCCAAAAGATAAACTATAATACAGTAGCCACTTTTTTTGGCATTGTACTAAAATGTTCAGTCGCTTTCGAAGCCGACCGTACCGGCTGATGTATGGATCACTGTGTTATAGAACTCTCACAGAAAAATTGGAGGGACGGAGGGACGAAGGATTTAGGCTATTCAGACTTCTTGTTGCGTGAAGACCTGGATTGAGGCGTAATGTAAAATGTTTTGTATTGTCCGTCTAAGGATATTTTATATCAGTAATAAATCTTGTGGGAAAACGGATTGGTGTGAATAATCATAGTAGAATTTTCGAAAAAGCTTTTCGAAGAACAAAATTAAACTGAGCATTATCTATCTTACTTACTCATAAATTTACTGTTAATTTAATACATACATGAACCCGAAAACATAACAGTCCTTTAATTTGGCAGTCCTGTATGTAATGTTGCGGCCTCTTTTAAAATAAGTATTTATCATTACTTATGCCAAAAGAGTAAAAGAGACAAAACATTGTATAAGCTTGTTTACATTAATTAGGTGGTCAGGAGCTCGGTGGCGCAGTGGTTTGGCGCCTCGTCCAGCGATTGCGGAGGTTAAGCTACGCTCGCAAGGGTCGGTCATGGGATGGGTGACCAAAAATTTATTATCTCGAGCTCCTCCATGCTTCGGAAGGCACGTTAAGCCGTTGGTCCCGGCTGCATTTGCAGTCGTTAATTGCACCTACCAATCCGCATTGGGCCCGCGTGGTGGGTTATGGCCCATCCTCCTTACCACCCATAAGGAAGACCTGTGCCCCAGCAGTGGGGACATTGAAAATGGCTGATGGACAAGGGTGCGCCGAGCCTCCCCTAGCGCCACTAACATTATAATAAAATAATTATGTTTAATGAAATTCTGAACTAGTACTTATACAAACTATTTTAGTATGCATTTTTCCTGGTTTAAATGTGTTTGTGTAGTTACAATCAAGATTAACGCCCTAGGTAGTTTTTTCTTGATTAGTGAACGTTAGAGAACGCTCGGTGCACTCTTAATTTCACACACTAGGTACTATTTACGTTAAAAGGATTCATAAAAATTGCTACGACCAATGAAACACAGACATTGTATTATTCCTCATAAAGGTTACATCGTGATGAAAGTCACGATTTTGTTGTCACGTACGAACGACCACGGCACAAGGCAAGCGGTTTTATTAAAAATTCTTATTAAAATTCACGTCGCACTTCTTCTGAGCTTTTATTGTACTAAAAAGTTTCAGTTGGTGATGAGAGCGGGTGGATGGTATTTCGAATCATTTGTTATTTAAATTATCATTTTGTAAAAAGGTAACGATGTAATGATAATTATTATTTTCGTTAGCAGAATTTTGGAGTTAACTCAGAACAACAGGACGATCAGATTGCAATGGGTTCCATCGCATGTAGGCCTAAGTGGTAACGAGGAGACTGATTCTTTAGCGAAGCTCGGTGTAGCTGGAGGGCAACCACTTCAAGTTGCACCGAGCTTCACTGAATATAATCGGATCTTTAAACAAGATTGCCATAAAGAGTGGAAGACATACAGGCATCTGGTATAAGACCATGCAATCCGAACCACCTCATGTACCGTAGTTTAACGACATACACTTAAGTAGGAAACTGGTAGTCATTGCTCACAGACTACGGTCTGGACACATTCCGCTAAACAAGTTTGGTTTCCTAATGCAAAAAGTAAACTCACCTAACTGTACTGTGTGTGGAAAAGTAGATAAGATGTACTACATTTGTTGGCGGAATGTGTCAAGAATCGGGTTGAGAGAAATAGGCTAGCTGCAGTTTTGAGAATTAATAATGCGGATGTGGGCAAATTTCAGAGCTTTCTATCAAAACCCTAATCGAAGGAAGCCTTGTTGATTTATAAATTTGTGGCGGCAAGCTTAACGTCCAATTGTTAAATTAATTAAGACAACAGTCACGATGGGACTGACATGTCAATAAATTTACAAAAGTCCCTAAAATAAATTAAAAAAAAAAAAATTGTCACAAGCCACTTCTTCAATTTAATATTAATCATAAGCATTTCGACACAGAAAGACCGTCAGTTTATTTGCTTTCAAATAATGTTTGGCTTTATTAGGGATGCGCTATTTTATCTGCAAATATTATTAAAAGGCATCACAACACAAAACATGCGAACAACTATTGAGTAATTTTGGAAGTTGATAACTTTATGGTACTACACATAAATTATATATAAGTATAGATTTAAGCTAGGGTTTCCTAAGAAAACGGTGCCATCACATAGCAGCCGTAATTTTACAGACGTAAAAAGACGGCCGTCTTTACGGTAGAATCATGTGGAAAGTAACAACACCGTACAACACCGTTACGGCCGTCTTTTTTCCAGAAAAGTACCTATCTGAGATGAAAATAGATCTTGATTTAGCTTTAATAATATACTTGGAGCATGATCAATCATCAGGAGAGTAAAATAACTGTATTTCAGGGTCGTCGCGGCACTGCTATCCTGAAAAATCGGTGGCGAACTGTTCTACACCGTCATGACGGCCGTCACGAAATTAGCGGCATCATTTGGCAAAAAACGGAACCCTTATAGATTCGTCATGTCTGTCTGTCTGTCCGTCCGTATGGCACAGCCATTTTATTCCGAATTTATTAGGATGACACAATTGAAACTTAGTAGGTAGATGTATTCTGTTAACCGCTTAACGATTTTAACACAAAAATAAAAAAAAAGATATTGGGGGGCTCCCCATACCTGGAACTGAAATTGAAAAAAAAATTGTCTTCATACCAATACGTGCGGGGTGTCAATAGATAGGTCTTTAAAAATGACAAGGACAAATTGAGGTTCCTAAGACAATTTTTTCTTAAAGTCAACCGTTTGAAAGACAAACACTGCCATAGTGGTAAAATGTGTGAAACATCCTTAAACCTCAACAACCTCTAACTTTTGAAATAAGAGAGTGAAAAATTTAAAAAAAAAATATGCTATAGATCTAAAAACTTTCAACGAAAATTGGTTTGAAGGAGATATAGTTATTAGTTTTTGAGATATATCATATTTTCCAAAACCGCAAATATAACTTTGTCATTCATACCAACACTGAAAAACAAAGTTATTTTTACAGACGAAAAATGATAGTGGTATTAAATATAGTATGGTATAAGGTAACTACGGAACCCTACGGCGCGTGGCCCGACACGCACTTGGTCGGTTTTTTGACGTTACGGTATCCAACACCGCTCTCTAGGAAACAGCGCCATATTGTTTACATAGACAACGTTCTACCCCGGAATATTACGGCCGTAATATGACGGCACCGTCATCCTAGGAATCCTAGCTTTAGGCTATTTTCTGCCATACCACATATACACACAATATACAGACAAGTGCAGCTACAGGCTCAACGTTTTTCACTCTGATTTTTAGACATATTATTTATGAATTTCATATTGTACTGGGTTTTTTTTTATTTAAAAATGCTTGATGAGTAGATTAATATCATAATCTAAATAAAAATTAAGATATTCATGGGTATACCACCAGATTATTACTATTTACGGAATACAAAGCTGCTCTTGAATTTCAATTTTTTATGATGTTACATAAAAAGTGAGTGCGGATGTAATCCTATTGTCTGTCAGCTATAAATAAAGTCATTTCTATGGAGCGTTATTCAAATAAAGGCCTTTATAGCTTTTTACATATTAATTTAAATTTTGTGTAGAATGCGGCCAGTTTGCCTGCATCAGACGCCAATAGTACGCACAACTCAATGCTACCAACGTGGTGCCTGTACCGGTGCCTTGGCCCAATTGATTAACAGCTTAATTAAAATGTTAGAGAATTCCTTAAAGTATGAAACTGTTTGATAATAAATCTTAGAAAACGAAGAAAATGTTATAATAATAATTAATTATTTATTTATTTATTCGAGAAACAGAGACTCATAAATACTCATAATAGTTGGTAAATGGTAACAATGTGGTTTAAAGCTAGATTAGTACATATTGTAATTCATTCATTATTAACTACATGTAGGTAATAAACAAAGCAAAGCTTCGTTAATAATTACTTAATAAATTCCATGGGAAATTCATAAATTGAACTGCAAATATAAATATTATTTTTGAATTTGAGATTTATGCATTCACAATGCTATTCCTATACAATACTAAATAATATACTAGAAAAAATACGACTCGCACCAGATCAATACTCATACGGGAATCGAACCCGCGACCTTTGGATATCCGGTTATTTCACCAATGTGAGGAATTACCTGGAACGCTGGCTTGCAGCGTAAGAGTAGGATATACTAGAAGAAATTCGACGATGTCACTAGTGACTCGGTAGCTCAGACAATTATTTTTAAATTACGATTCAAAACTAAAACACGTATGATAACTGACAAAAGCTGTAACTAGTAAAACAGGAACAAGTAACTATAATATAAACAGACTATAACATTTATTGTCATAGCCATTACGCACTCAACTTCACTCATAAACTCTACACGAATCTGTGTGAGCTCAGGCACGGTTCAAAAATGGTGAACATATACCTAATTCTGGCTAAACCGTGATTTATCGCGACGATCTATCCAAAATTAATTCCACGGCAATGATAAAGTGCGCCCATTAATGTTAATTGTACGAGTGTGTTTTGAACGTTTTGAGATTAATTGAAAATGCCTTTTGATCGCTGAACGTTGATTTAAACGCGTCGGGAGTCAATTTATTCGAGCATTCATAATTTGTATTTTTAACCGAAGGAGCTTCTCTGTTAGTCTGTATTTTTTTTTTGTTTTTTTTTGTGTATGTCCACCGATTACTCGAAGACGGCTGAACCGATTGAAATAATTCAAACGTTATTACATTTGGTAAACTCCCAAGTTGGTCCCATTTTTTAAAATTTGGAAATCGGTTCAGTACTTTTCAAGTAATCTTGAAAAATGCACGAAAATAGTATGATTTTGTGTGAATTACCTCGATGATAATGGTCGTATTGCTTCTATGTTTATGAACTGAATAAGTTAATTATTTTTTTGTAGGAAGAGGGATATCTTAAGTGTAGGTTCTTTAACCGACTTAAAAAAGGAGGTTCTCAGTTTGACCCGTATGTATGTTTCTCCGCGATTATCTTACGTTTGGCTGAGCCGATTTTTCTACATATTATAATATTAATATAAAGGTATATTAATATTATAATATGTAGAAAAATCGGCTCAGACCTACCTCATAGGTAAGGACCTACGAGGTACCCTAAACCTTACCTACTAGGTACACTAAAAATAAAAAAATAAAAAATAGTTTAAAAACAACAAAAAACCGACTTCAAAAAACTTAACCTCTAAAAAGCAAGAAATAATATTCGTAATAATAAAAATACGTCTATTGAAGTCGGGTGGGGCTTTTAGAATAAAAAAAAGGAATCTGTACTCCAGCCTCACCCGACTTCAATAGACGTATTTTTATTATTGCGAATATTATTTCTTGCTTTTTAGAGGTTAGGTTTGACTGAATATTTTATAGGTAGGAATAATCGGAATTATTGTTGGTTGCGTGAAAAATAAAAAAAATACTTCGTCTTCGCAAAAGTATGGGATTAACAGCACAATAAAGATCTTATTTCCCTTTTAATAAGGGAGCTTAATGATACCCATAAAAAATTAAGACATTCCCCATTGAGCGCGTAGCAGTGTTACTTTCGTAGCATGTAGCACTCTACATGCTACGAAAGTAACACTGCCGTAGTTGTCCTCTTGCCATAATAACATTTACGAATCTTCAAATAAACGATTTTTAATATGTTATACTCTAACATAATATATTTTGGTTTAAGCAATAAAAATATTGAGTATCGATTAAAGTCATTCATCAAATAGAAACATTTAATATTAATTTATATTATTACTAGCTTTTGCCCGTGACTTCGTTCGCGTGATTAAGATAGTTTTTTTATGTTTTTTTTGCTTTGCTGCCTGCTACATGGATCTTATTTAATTTAAGTATTTTAAAAATAATTTAAGCCCTCTCTATTGCTGCGCCCTTCCAGGGTGTCACACATGATCTGTATAATATCTACATGTAACATCTTTATAAACTTGTGACATGCAATAATAAATGAAATATGAAATATAGTTGTGCATTTATTTTGAAAGTCACGGATTACCAATATACCTAGTTATCAGTAGACCTCATTTCACACATTTAAATTTTCCCAAAAAAAAAAATATGTACAAACTGGAACACTGTAGCACCCTGTACAACGGGAATTTTCCAAAACCTTTTCTTAGTGTTCACCTACACCATGAAAGGAAATCTACCCTCCAAAAATAGTTTCTCTACCAGCAAAATGGTTCAGTCCTATACAAACTGGAACACCCTGTATAACGGGAATTTTCTAAAACCCTTTCTCAGTGCTCACCTACACCATGAAAGGTATCTACCCTCCAAAAATGGTGTCTCTACTTCAACCTATACAAATTCTCATACAAACTTGAACAACCTGTAGCACCCTGTATAACGGGAATTTTCTATTAGATCCTTTCTTAGTGCTCATCTACATCATGAAAGGTACCTACCCTCCAAAAATGGTGTCTCTACCTTCAGCCGTTAGGGCTCCACGTCTATCCCAACAATGAATCAGTGAATCAGTCAATCAATTTAGAGTTTTATATGTAGGAGATTATCACATACTTTCGAACTGTAATTGATTTCAACAGCAGATGCAGTGTCGTGTCTCTAAACTAAACGAGCCAAGGTTTTAAGCATAATATTATTGTCTATTGTTTATTAATGAGGTCAAATAGTGACTACTGAGGTGTTATTGTAAATGAATACCGAAGGTGTGGGAGTATAATAATATTCGTATTTAGAATACCAATAAACAACTTTTACTAGGTCTAGAGGTAAACAATGTAGGCGTGCATTAAGAAAGGATTATTGAAAACAAAGGGTGAAATCCTTCGATCTTATCCTGGGCTCAATCCGTCGGGGCCGAATCGTGGGAGGCTGGTAATTCATCATATCAGCCGCACGGAATCCACTATTGGGCATAGCCCTCCCCCAAGGATCTCCACGACGATCGGTCCTGCGCTGCCCGCATCCAGCGGCCAACAGCGACCTTCATCCTCACGTCGGTCCACCTTGTCGGGGGCCTACCCACGGAGCGTCGGTCGTCCGGTGCGCGGTCGCCATTCCAGGGGGTCTATTACGAAAAGTTTAATGCGATACATGCAGCTGCGTCCGTGCTTCGTGTTGATAGTTTCCTATTACAAAGCACTTGCGTATGCGATATCGCAAAGTGATTGCGTAAGCTTGACAGTTTTTTTCTAGCGTATTCCGACATCATTCGTTCAATAGTCTTTGGGCTACGATAGTCAAATTTAAAATGTGTTAAATAGCCACAATCGACGAACTGCGGACGACTATCGTGACCAAGTGACTGCGTTACGCAATGAGAATCAACGAGGTTTTTAGTTAAATATGTAGAGTTTCAGTCACATCAAAATAAATTATTTCAGTGAAAGAATTATTGAAATTGGACCAAAAATGACGAAGATAGAGCGATTTTCGTGTCGCATTCTCAAAAACGCTCCCTAATTCACGATTGGCTGTGACGTCGTCGCCCAAACATACACCTGACGGCGCGGCAGGTGTTTGTTCGGGCGATCGTGGCACGTGACGTCATCGCATGATCCGCAAGGGCAGGCCGTGTTTTTAAACTCACTTTTTAAATCTTTAATAATTTTGTCATTTCTTGATGGATTTGAGAAATTTAAACAGAGATTTACTCAGATATTGATATTGTATTTGATGTGATATACAAAATTGATATATTCAATTGTCGTGTTGATGCTCATTGCGTACGTTATTTTCATAATAGGCCCCTGAGACAATATAGAAAAGATCGTTTTATAAATTGACCCAGCCGGGGTTCGAAACCGGGACCTCAGAGATGGACACCATAATACAAGCCTCTCGACCACGGAGGTCGTTTTTGAACGGAACTATACAAATAAAATATTATTTCCTTAAAAAACGTCTCCCTATATCGGATTTACAACCAGCGACCCGACTCACCCGACCCTTATAAGCATTAGTAAGTACATTTAGTAATTTATGTTGCTAATAAGAAATGTTCTTTGCGTCACGAACTGTTCTAATTGCGATTTGGATGTATTTTCCTCGAAAAAATCTTGTCGAAATGGGATTAGTCTGATAGCGAGAAACTTTATCTTGAATCCTTATACAATATTATCATGTTGCTAACACTTGATATTATTTGTTACATATTATCAGGTCACATTTGGGAAAATAAGGAAGTTTGGAAGAGATAAATAACGGGTGTAACAAGACTATCGACGAAGCCGAAGTCCACGCATTCCGCCCATCGTCAGAATCATTTTTGTCTTCAAGACTATACCTGGGAAACCAATAGCTACGAAGTTATTGAAGGTCAAAGTCAAATTTTTTTTTTTTTTTTTTTATGAAATCTTATTTTATTCGCTATTTCGAAATGTTTGTCCAAAGAAACATTATCATTTTTTTTAGTATTTCGTAACAAACAATGACTTTAAAACGTCATCACTCAATGTATCATATGAGCACGCACATAAACGCTGCCTTTTAACTCGGCCGCACGCAGCTGTGTAGCATACACTCGCAGGATCTTTTGTACACGTTACATTGCGTGGTAAAGTACGCAATGCTTTTTTGACACCAAAAAATTGTTTTCCAGCAATAATTTTGAACAGAAATGGTCCTGATGAGGGGCAGAATACGTAGACCTCAGCTTCGTCGGGGGTCTTGTTACACCCGGTATACGTATCGGCACTACGAGCATTTTATGTAACGCTCGCGCTGGACCACACAAAATTCGCATTACATTTTTTTATGCACAACGGGATATAGTGTTTAACCTCACTGTTAGTGACGATAAGACCGAAGGTGGAAGCGCACTACTCCCGGAATTCTCATCACTGAGTAACTGGCTATCTTACCCTGCCGGAACACAAAAAAAATTGGATCGTTGTTATGGCGTCAGACTTAGGTAAGATGGTGGTAGCAGCCAGGTGGACTTGAAATAAGCCCTATCACCAACCAGTCGCCTTCTCCTTCTACCCGGCCTTCTTCGCCGGAGTGGGTCCGCCCGCGCATCCACTTCTCGGACCCTTTCCGCGGCCTCCTCCTGTGACATCACGTCCTGTCGACACGACCTGTCGCTCCTCAGCATGGCGACTGTCACGCTGGGAAGCAAGAGGTCCCTTCCGATGACCGCGAACCCGGGACCCCTGCGTCTCACACGAGTGGGCGAACCACTAGACCACAGAGGCAGTTAATTTACATCATACATTACTTACACGTTACGCACGCGGGCACGGCACAATTTTCCAACGCTAACACAGATAAGGGTGTAAAGATGACATCGTTTTTATTACAAGCACTTTGGGTCGGCAATAAATAACCAATGGAGTCAGATTCGTGCGTAACGTGTCATATTAATGGCTTTTTTCAGGCTTTCTTTCTTTTATCACTTTAAAACATCTTAAATCACGTTAACCAAAAGAACGAAATCCCAAATCATGCTTTACCAATAACATTTTAAATCAAATCATACATACATACATACATAATATACTCACGCCTGTTTCCCATGGGGGTAGGCAGAGACTATGGATCGCCACCTGCTACGATCCTTGCACACTTCTTTCGCTTCATTAACATCCATCAATCTTTTCATACATGCCCTGCGGTTACAAATCACGTTAAGCAAAAAAAGATCGTATGCAAGATTTATACCCAAATTACCAAAAAATAAACAATCTAAAAATAAACATCAGCATCTTGAAAAATACGTAACAAAATTGTTAAAAAAAAAAACAAAAAACGTCTATTGAAGTCGGGTGGGGCTGGAGTACAAATTCCTTTTTTTTATTCTTAAAGCCCCACCCGACTTTAATAGACGTTTTTTATTATTACGAATATTAATTCTTGCTTTTAGAGGTAGGTTTTTTTAAGTCGGTTTTTTGTTTTTTTTTAAACAATTTTTTATTTTTTTATTTTTAGTGTAGGTACCTTGTAGGTAAGGTACATATTATATATGTAGAAAAATCGGCTCAGCCAATCGTAAGATAATTGCGGAGAAACATATTTAAATACGGGTCAAACTCAGAACCTCACTACACTACACTACACTTAAGATATCCCTCTTCCAACAAAAAAATAATTATCTTATTCAGTTCATAAACAAAGAAGTAATACGACCAATCATCGAGGTAATTCACACAAAGTCATACTATTTTCGTGCTTTTTTCAAAATTACTTGAAAAGTACTGAACCGATTTTCAAATTTTAAAAAATAGAACCAACTTGGGAGTGTACCTAATGTAATAACGTTTGAATCATTTCAATCGGTCCAGCCGTCTTCGAGTAATCGGTGACCATACACAAAAAAAAAAAATATACAGACGAACATAGAACCTCCTCCTTTTTTGGAAGTCGGTTAAAAATCATCATCATCATTATTGCTGTACATACATAGGCCTTCCCCAAAATTGTAGTAGTGCAATTAGCTGGGCAAAGTAGGGCTCATGGTTATTGGTGATTTGTGTTATGTCTTACGATATTATTTTGAATGTTTTTAATAAAACAAGCGAGCAAAGCGTCTCCGTTTTAGCTTAGGCAAAAATGCATTCTGTATGTCTGTCTGTTCAGCTCTAAAAGTCACATTTCTCAAGTGATTCTAGTGAAATTTTGTGAGTAGGTTTTATCGATTCAGTTTTCCATATTAAAAAAAAACATGTTTTAGCCCTTTAAAAAATGATCTTAAATGTCACAAGCGCGAGGTTTTTTTAGTATGTGAGTCTGTAAGGTCCAGTGTATAGACACTGGACCTTACAGACTTAGATAAAAAGCGTTTAAGTTTTGTTTTGTTAGGAACTTCGAACAAAATTTTATTTAACGTAAGTGTTTCGCTAAAAACAATGATAAATTTTGTCTAGTCAGACTCAGTATTTAATCTCATATTATATTAGATACCTAAAACGCAACTTTTAAAACAATTTGTAAATAAAGTCGTTAAACTATATAACTTTGTTATAAACGTATGGGTAATGGACACCCTCCATTTTTTAATTTATACTCAACGAACGAAAAAGAAGAAAATTAATAGTCAACTAAGAAACAAAATCAATTCTGTAATAAGTTATTAATATCTCCGTAAATAATTTCTTAGACAGAATCAATAAGAACATAATACCCACAAAGTACGTGTGTGGTTAATACCAAGTTGATAACAATAAAGATAACGTGAAATTATTACAATAGAATCTGGCAGAATTCCAATAGCTCGCAGGCACCTCATTAATATATTATTTGTCTTACAATATCCAGATATTTGGAACTGCTCGTGGAGAAACCGCAAGATGAATTACCATAGTGATAAACACTTTTAGTGAACTGAACTTATAATAATGGAGTTATAAAGTCTGTTTATCCAGGGACAGTCCTAATCATAAAGTTAATATACCTGACGGCATAGAGGAACAAACATGAGCTGTCAAACGAAACCGAAATTGAATTATATTAGTGTGTAAAAATGATTATTTATCATAGATATTAATTTATACGTGTTAGTGCCTATATCTTGTCACTTGTCACACGTATATAGTGCAGACGAATTGTCAAACAGTTGCGAAAAAAGTTCTGTTACGTCAAATCAAGCATTTCTTTTTATCATACGTTGTTGCTGATTAGTGACATCTCGCTTACTCAGCCCTTTGTTTCTCTATTCCGCTAGGTCTGTCGACCTTCATGAAAGAAGATTTTTGGCCGAAGGGTGTTTTGTTCCGACGTTTTCGCGGTCGGTTACCGGACACTGCGTCGCGCAACACGTCGCCGCCGTCAACGCGTGGAAAATAGTTTTATTAAATCTAATTTAAATATATGTATGTTAGTCTGTAAGGTATTTATTGTATGGGCCTAGTTGCCTGATTTAAATATATAAATAAAAATAAATAAAAAATAAAAATATATATAACTTTATGGTCCTAATAGAACGCGACTACGCAATCATCGCATTTGTTCGCGCGAATTTTAGTCGTGTGAATCTGCGATCAAACATACTGCTGTCGAATAGTTGTTCTAAGTGGCAATCGCGCGATGCGGTCGCGTGACTAAAATTTTGAAGTCTATCGCGCCACACTTGTTGTATGGTCTGTGATTCGCACGAACTAAGTTCGTACGAATTCTCGATCAACCATAAGAATGTAAAATAGGCATCAAATTAAAGTGACTATAGCGCAAAATAGTAAAGCAACAGCAAAATAGTTACAAGATATCCTACAACTTTGCCACACCTTAAACATTGAAAATACAGAAAGAAGACTTCAATTTGACTTAAAAAATAATAATAATAATAATAAAAACGCTTTATTGCACACTAGACAAAGACATTACATAGGAGCAAACAATAAACATGGACAAGTACACAAAAGGCGGCCTTACTGCTACGTAGCAGTCTCTTCCAGGCAACCTTGAGTAGAAAAATATTAAGGGGAAGAGGAAAGAGGGGAGTGGGTGCAAAAGTACTAGAAGGACAATAGATATAGATATACATAAATAAAGAGAAGAGAAAGTGTATGTATATAAAATGAAAGTTGAAAGGGAGATATCAGAAAAAAAAGTAGTATTAGGTGGGAGAAAGAAAATGCGTTCTAACTTGATCTTTGAAAGATCTCAGGGTACGAGCTTTACGGATGCCCTCTGGAAGTAAAAAAAATAATTTTAATGCAATCAAAGATTTAAAAAAATCACCTGCCTAACCCGGGAATCGAACCAGCCAACCGGTTCGCTCATATGTTACGCCCCGCGCGCGGAACAGGCTGCAGTTCTCGAGCCATTTGGAAACAGGCTTTTTTCCGGCGCATTTGCCAAATCTGCATAAACAGAATCGTGATAATCCAACGTGATTCTTTATTAAACCTTATTCGTAATTTTTTATGGCGCTAGTTTCACTACCACCGCGCCTACATCTATTTTTATTACTCGTAAACCAAGTCAATATTTAAAAAAAGCTCATGTAATAACTTACAGAAAGAATGAAAACTGTTGAAGAGTTCTTTAAAAATATTAGAGACAATTTAAGAGATTACATGAGCTTTTTTAAATATTGACTTGGTTTACGAGTAATAAAAATAAATGTAGTGGCGGCGCTAGTTTCACTACCTACAGCGCCTTAACAGTATCACGGAGTGGTACGAATCGAACACCGTCTGCGATTGTTTTTATGTAAGAGGCTTGGACGAAAAGAGGCCTGCTGGCTAACCCTAAGCGCTATCGCACACGGGCAACTTAGTCGCCCAGCAACTGTTTTGTCTCTCACATCAAGTCCACGGGTTTAAATGGAAGCGCACACACGAAGCGACGCGGTCGTCGGCAACTTGTCATACAAATCATGTGAGAGACAAAATAGTTGCCGAGACAAAAGTTGCCCGTGTGCGATAGCTCTAAGGTGTTCACTTCCCCAGTAGTTGGCTCTTGCTACATTTTGTCGAGTTTCATTCACATTTCGTTTTACATTAATTTGCTCCAAATCAGGTATGCAAACTATAAATGCTAAATATGTTAAAAAGGATTTATTTATTTAACAGCTGTTCTATTAAAGGAATCCAATCCCAGAGAATGTTTAGACTCTCCATTTATGTGCACTGAAAAAAATACTTGTTAACATACATCAAAAAAATTATAACGGCTATCACATAACTTGTTTATATACAAAGTCTTGTGATTCCGGAAATCAAGTCTTCTTCTTCGTTGAGAAACGAAACAAGTAGACATAGTATATCCAAATAAATAATGGTAGTCTTAATCAAGTCTGGTCATTATTGTTATCAACAGCCCTTTGTGCATGTTACTAACACTTGATAATCTTAATGAAGTTGTTGATGCCTATAATATTGTCATTAGTTTACATAAATAAAGTAATGCAATACTCTAAACAAGTAACTTGATTGATCTTATTGCATTTGTAACTAGAATCAAATAATTAATTGTTGGCTTAATCAAGTCTGTTCATTATTGTTATCAACTGCCCTTTGTGCATGTTACTAACACTTGATAATCCTAATGAAGTTGTGTGATGACTGTAATATTGTTACTTATTTACTGATATAAAGTTTTATGTAACTTGATTTATCTAAGCAAGTAACTTGATTGATCCTATCGGGTTTGTTATTAGAATCAAACGTAAAACCTATTTAAACCTTATAGATGCTTAATAGATCTAAAATTATACATTTGTATTGATCTAACAAGTATATTATTGTGTTAAGTATGTATAAGTTTGTTTTTATTGTTCCATAATATTTAAAATAAACGTATTCTGAGTCAGTGTAATCAAGTGTTCTTATTTGTATTGAATATGGAAATGTTATCTTCTAGTATTGTACTTATTTGTTGGGTGTAGGTATAAAGAGTGACCCAGATATACCACATCGAGTGACAGGATATGATCAGTCAGTCAAACTGAACCACTTTTGTACTACGACTGTTAGAAATTATTAATAATTAATTATTATGTGGTGGGGGAGATTTGTATTTATTCCAAAAAAAAGCCAATTTCTAACAGTCGGAGTACAACAGTGGTTAAGTTTGACTGACTGATCATATCCTGTCACTCGAGATGTGGTATATCTGGGACACCCTTTATACCTGCATCCAACAAATTAGTACAATACTAGAATATAACATGACCTTAGTATTCAAATTAGAACAATTAATTACACTGACACAGATTACATATATTTTAAATATTATGGAACAATAAAAACAAACTATACATAATAAACATACTCAACACAATATAATATACTTGTAAGATCAATACAAATGTATAATTTTAGATCGATTAAACATCTAAAAGGTTTAATTAGGTTTTACAGTCAGAATTAAAAATTGAAAACTAAGTAGGTATTCTAAATAAAACACATTAATTTAACATTTATACATATTGTTTATTTATTACAAATTTATAACTAATATTAAAAGTCTTAAAGACGCAGTGTAAACAATAATTTTAAATGCCTATTAGGTAAAGTTTTTTACAGCTAAGCTACTAACTAAATTCAGTAAAGGCAGGTAAACCTTTGATTAGTGGGAATGACAAGTAGAGGTACTTACATTGCTTGGTTATCAAAGATCACATAAAAATAGTCAAAACCCTCCCTGCAATGTACCCAAAGGTCACATTCTTTTTCATATTTTTATCACATTCATCAACAGTCTTTTTAAAAGTTAGTGCTCGTTCATATCACACGGGATTCGTCATTGATGATTTGTAGAACGATTCGAAGAAATAGCGCTTGGGTCCCCAATTGCGGGATTTTCTTTAATATCATCAGTACTCAGCACCGCTAGCGCTTGTACGTTTATTTCGTTTTTTCTGTAATATAACCAGGAAGTTCATTAATAAAAAGAATAAATATGAAAAACGTGTGTTTAGGAACCAGGAACAGAAAAGAGTACTTAAGTAGGTAGGTACTTACTGGCGAAAAGAGAGCCCAGCTCCGGGAGCCCCAGGCTGGGAGCAAATCCATCACTTTCTCCATACCGATAGGTAATTATTTACCTAACTACTAGTAAGTAAAATTATTTTTAATCACACACTTCACTTTTAAAAGCAGACACGGATTTCTCAAAAAAATACGTGCGTACGCCAAGCGGACCGAGACCAAACTAAACACGTTTGGACTTGAATTGATACACAACCCGAACATTGTCATGAAGTAATTGTTTGAACTGACAAATTACACCTTTCAAACAATAAAGCGTGCGTTCGTTACTATATAGTTTAGTGGTCGAATGAATTAAGAATTTATTCTATCAATAATCCTATAATTATTTAAATAAACAGAGCATTATTTATATTAATAAAATTCTTTTTTGATGGAATGATTGTGATATGTAGTACTGATAAAGCCACTTGATAGACCTGAATAAGTTGATGATAGAATGAATTAAGAACTTTATTCTATCAATAATCCTATAATTATTTAAATGAACAGGCTATATTATTTATATTCATAAAATTCTTTTTAGATGGAATGATTGTGATGTGTAGTACTGATAAAGTAACTTGAGAGACCTAAACAAGTTGATGATAGAATTGACCAGTAATAAAGTAAACTTATTAAACTCAACACATTCGCCTTGATAGACGTTCAATTATTTTAGCTTTATTATGACAAAAAACAGTCAATTGTTGTTTTTGATGTTTTCTTGAATGAATCAGTCATATTTTTTTCAATCAAGCGAGATTGTAACTTGATTAGCCATTATTTTTTTCAGAGTGGGTCACGTTAGTTATTTAATTTTAACGCGGTCACATTAATATAATTATAGGTGATTAAAAAAAAACTAGCGCTCGCAAATTCTGTGTAATCCCAACGGTGGTAATAAAATAAAATATTGAACCCATTTTAGCTTTAAAGTTTTTGTCTTGTTCTTCCAAACTCAATTTTTAATTCAACACAAACACAACTTAAATAGGTTTATAAAACATTTTAGCTTATTACGAAACGGTTAGTTTTCGCGGAAAAGTACCCATCGCTTTCTGTTTGCGAAAGAATTTACAGAATCGCCTTATAAATTTAGAGATTAAGATTAATTATGAAAGCCAATTTAATATTAATTATAAAATAATTTTGGTTTAATTTACTATGAAATTAAAATGTTCTATCACTATGATTATTTTTTTCTAAAATGGCATGTTCAGTTCATATCATCAGGGGGTCAAGTCTGCTTATGTTAACGTCAAAATCGTGGTTCAATGGTGTTTGAATGATAATGCTTTTTGACACAGTTCTTGTTTTTTAAACCCAAAACCGAAACACATTATGTTTCTTAAACCCATAACGGAAACACATTGTGTCTCGATTTTGAGTTTAAGAAACAAGAACTGTGTCAAAAAGCAATACCATTGAAACACCATTGAACCACGATTTTGACGATAACATTAGCAGACTTGACCCCCAGGTATCTACATACTCGTAATAAGGCAACTTACATTTACAGTTCATATTAGTAATAATGTATAATATGTATATAATGTATACTGTTATATATATAATATGTATATAATAGTAGTTATTAATGAAAAATAAAAAAAAATACAGATTTTACAGTCCCCGCAAGAATCGGAGCATTGAAAATGAGCCCAAATGCAAAATCCTATTAAATTTTTAAAGTTATCTAGGTATAGTACCGATTTAGCGGTAGCATTCCATAATAGTGAACAGCTACACATAATTGACATCAATAAATTATTTAATAGTTTTTACTTGACAAAAGATAAGTTCTATCTGCCTAGTTCTTTTAGGAGACAAATAGCATTATCGCTATCTTCTAATTTTAAACATTTAGCCAATAATCTGGCTAGTAAAACAACTGCTTCTATTGAGCAGTCAACTATTGACATCAGTCATTCAACTTTGGAATCTGTTCCAAATAAAAATAATTGTAACATTTTACTTAGTCCAAGTAATAATATTTTTTCTCATTTAAATTACCATCTAAGACAATAGAGGCGTCCTCTAGCCCTAAATTAACAATAGAAAAGCCAAAGTCTTTAAGAATTGTACATCAGAATATACAAGGCTTTTCTTGCAAAGATTTAGAAATAAGCTTATTCATAAACTCTGAAAATATTGATGTGTTATGTGTTACTGAGCATTGGTTGAAAAAGCACGAATTACTTTTAAGTTTAGATAATTATAAAGTTGCTAGCTCGTTTAGTAGGAAATCTGCTATAAGGGGGGGTTCACTTATTATTCTACACAATAGTTTACAATGTAAAGAGCGCAAAGATGTAGTATCCCTCTCAATTGAACGAACTATTGAGTTGTCTTGTGTGGAACTTGATCAAATAATTATTGTATGCGTATATAGACCCCCCACCGCGAATTACTCTGAGTTTGAGTCCACTATGGAGGAAGTCTTGAAAATAACTTGTAGGAAGAATAAAAAAGTCGCGATTTGTGGAGATTTTAACGTCGACATCTTAGACCCTAAATTAGCCAAACTGTCGAGTAGGTTCATAAACCTATTTAAATCATTTAATTTAATACATATTTTTAATGAACCAACGCGTATCACACCCACATCGGCAACCTGCTTAGATAATATTTTCTGTAACTGTAATGTCATTGAAAAATCAATTTTGAATTGTATTAAATCCAACCATAGTGGACAATTAGCCTCCATTGAGCACCATCATGTTCCGCCTAAACGGGAAATAATGTGTAGGCCAATAAAGAAACACTGTATTGAAAAATTCAGAACCAATGTCACAAGTAAAATTGAAACATTACCAGAACCAAATTTTGAAGCCAATAACTTATATAATCATTTATTTAGCATAGTTAAAACTGAATTTAGTGAAACTTTCAAACAAAAAGTCATCAAATGTAATGATAGTACGAAATTTAGTGACTGGGCCACACCCGGCATATATAAAAGCAGAAGGAAATTATACGAACTTTATGCAGAGAAAGCTACTTCTTGTGATCCTAACTTCATTGAATTTGTCAAGAAGTATTCACAAACATTCAGAGAAGTTTGTATCCTAGCAAAGTCCAAGTACTTTGCAAATAAAATAAAATTAGCTGATAACAAAATTAAAGCTACCTGGATATTATTAACAAAGAAACGGGCAAATCAAAATCCAATATAAATTCCTTCTGTTTAAAAACTGGTGATCAAACTTTTGAATCTGACAATGAGGTTGCTAAAGTTTTTGAAGATTTCTTTGCTAGAATACCTGTAGAAACTACCAGTACTCTTAGTGCTAGTCCCAACATCGCTGTCTCCCTTCTGGAGTCTAGTGTTGATAAGTGCAATGAAAGTTTTTCTTTTAAATATATAAATAGTGCAGATATCATTAAAGCTTTTAAAACAATTAATGTTAAAAAAACAGAAGATCTTTGGGGCATGTCAACAAGCATTATTAAATCAATAATTGATATACTAGCCCCCTACTTGGCTTTTATTTTTAACAAATGTATTGACGAGGGGGTCTTTCCTGACTTAATGAAAAATAGTAAATTGATTCCTCTGTTTAAATCTGGGGATAAAAGTGACCCAGCTAACTTTAGGCCAATATCTATACTACCAGCACTTAGTAAAATATTTGAAAAAAATATATATTCCCAATTATTAGATTACTTTACATACAATAATATACTTCATAAAAACCAGTTTGGATTTTCCAAGGGTAAAAGTACTACTGATGCTGAAATTGCACTTCTCAAACATATTCTTGACGCTTGGGAAGAAAAGCAGGATGTAATTGGCATTTTCTGTGACCTTTCTAAGGCATTCGATTGCGTTGATCACCAAACACTATTAAAGAAGCTAGAACATTATGGTGTCTCTGATAAGTCGGTTAGTCTTATGAAATCGTATTTGTACAATAGAACTCAGAAAGTAGTAATTAATAGAACTGAATCTACTGGAGCCCCCATCAATATGGGTGTGCCACAGGGATCAATATTGGGCCCATTGCTGTTTCTAATTTATATAAATGACCTTCCCAACTACGCGAGTAATTTATGTGAGACTGTACTATTTGCGGATGATACTTCTTTAGTTTTCAAAGTAAACAGAGGTAATAACTGTTCGGACGAAGTAAATAGTGCCCTCTCTAAAGTTTCACACTGGTTTAATAGTAATAATTTAGCACTTAACCCCAAAAAAACTAAATGTGTAAAATTTTCTTTACCTAATGTTGAGCAGACAAAATTAAATATTAAATTGAATGACGATAAAGTAGACTTTACTGAGAGTACAAAATTTCTAGGTATTACACTAGATTCTCGATTGCAATGGGATCCACATATTGAAGCCTTGTCAAGTAGACTTAGTTCAGCGGCATTCGCTGTTAAGAAAATAAGGCTTTTAACTGATATTGAAACGGCAAGGTTAGTATACTTTAGTTATTTTCATAGTGTAATGTCTTATGGACTGCTATTGTGGGGCTCAGCTGCCAGTTTTGAAAATATTTTTGTACTCCAAAAAAGAGCTGTTCGCGCCATATACAATCTACGGCGGAGAGATACCTTGAGAGAATTGTTCAAAGAAATAAATATTTTAACTTTGGCAGGCCAATATATTTATGAAAATTTAGTTTATGTAAGGAAACACTATGATTCATTTGATAAGAACAGCAACATTCACCAGTTTAATACAAGAAATAAAGATAAACTTGCCGTTCCAAGATTTAGGCTTGCAAAAACGAGAGGTTCATTTATGGGGAAAGGCATAGCCTTTATTAATAAAGTTCCACAACAAGTGATTGATCTTCCTTTGCATGAATTTAAAAACCATGTTAAAAAAACGCTCATGGGTAAAGGTTATTATAAAGTTGACGATTATCTTAAAGATCAAAATGCGTGGAAATGATGTAACACATAACTTGCTAATATAAGAACTTTGTTGAAGTAATATAATAAGTCTATGTTGTTGCCAATAATCCTGTCACCCTGTTGTAATTATCTGGTAACGATATATTCAAGTTTGTAAATATCGTTACTTATGGCTGTTACAGCTGATAAGTTTCTTGCGCCCGTTCTTCTTGTCAGCTAAAAAAGTCTGGAACGGGTGGTAGAAAAATATAGACGATTCAAAAGTACTTAATAATTAAGTTTATTTGAATAAAGCTTATTTCACTTTCACTTTCACTTTCACTTTATTTTTACGATTGTGATACTCGGCTTCGCCTCGTGTCATTGCACCTGCTGACTGCCTCGACGCGGCCGAATTAACCGATTTTCAGCATAATTCCAATGAATGCACTCTCGTTTGCTTCTGCATCTTTTAACACTATTACCATGATGATCGGTCAATAATCATAGAAACTACATCACTTTTTATGGCTTGAACCAGCAAAAAATATAAGAGTTTCATATATTATTAAACATTGACACCACTTGAGAACTTATGCTGAAAAAATTAAAAGTGGTAAAAATTGTTAATAAATAAGAATATTTGTGACACAAATGGCTCATATTTATTTTAGTTACAGGAACTGGTGTATCATATACACATTAAACACCGCAGGTACGTGGTGTGCCAAATGTCCCAGTAATCCTAGAAAGATCATATAATATGTATACAGTTTCGAACTTTGTTACTTTGCTGTCGTTGTCATTTATTATAGATTTCTGTTCAAAAAAGTAATCGCTTTTATAGTTACAAAGTTCTTAACTATACATACATGATAGACGTGACTGTAAGTACAAGTTTGTAAAAAAAACCGACTTCAAAAAACCTGCCTCTAAAAAGCAAGAAATAATATACAAATCATTAGATACCTACGCATTAAGATTGTTATAATAAAAACACGTCTATTAAAGTCTGGTGGGGCTGGAGTACAACTTGCTTGCTTTTTAGAGGCAGGTTTTTTGAAGTCGGTTTTTTGTTTTTTAAAACAATTTTTTTATTTTTAGTGTAAGTACCTTCTGTATTAGGTAGTGTAGGTATATTATTTAGGTAGAAAAATCGGCTCAGCCAATCGTGAGATAATCGCGGAGAAACATACATACATACAAACTGAATACCTCCTTTTTTTGAAGTCGGTTAAAAAGATTACACAAACGTATCCCTTTCCCAACAAAAAAAACATCTAATTCGGTTCATAAATGACAAAGTCGTCAAGGTAGTTAATGTAAAATCATAGTATTTTCAGGATTACTCGAAAACTACTAAACCGATTTGAAAAAAAAATTAATGGGACCATCTCGCAAGAAAACTCAATCGAATAGTAGTTTCAGTAGATTCTCTCTTTTTAGCATATAAAATTAAATTAAAACCAAATCAAAACTTAAATTAAAATTTGTTAAATTTTAATTTCTGAACGTCTTAAAAAAATCATCGCTTGAGGGTAGGCTCACAAGTAGCTTCAGTCCCCCGTGACCACGGCAGCTGCAAAGGTGCCGAAACGTCGGGAAAACCAAAAATCAAACCAAATACCAACTAATTACCAAAGTACTTTCAATAAAACCGCGCTAGTATCCGTTAATAGTAGTTTATGATACAAGGTTGGTAGTGTGCCATACTACGTTTTTCAATACATTTGCGAGAAAACATTATAGGTACTGCTGAAATTGTAATCTATACATTTAATAAAACTGTAAATTCTAAATATTAGTGCGCGAATTACGCAAAAACCGCTTAACGAATTTAGATAGATTTTTCACAATTTAGTAGATTGAGGTCCAACTTAAAATCTAAGCTATGTTTCATCAAATTCAGGTGGGTGGAACCAGGGAAACAGCTTGAACTCTCCGTAGTACTAGCTTTCATACACTAAAGGGGTCATTTTAAACTGGTTGCAATATTTTTCTAATGTCCACGCCGATGAAGTCGCGGGCGGAAGCTAGTAGAAATAAAAAAAAACGTTCGTAAACAAAAACGCACGGCGCCGGCGTGCGGTAAAATCAACTTTCCGCACGCTGTACTACTCCGTAAACAAAAACGCACGGCGTGCGGTAAAATCAACTTTCCGCACGCTCGACTGTCATCGTAAACTTACATTTTCGAGCTACTGTATTGAAATAGTAGTTTATGATACAAGGTTGGTAAGGAGGTTTTTAAAACGAGTTGACGTTTTATAAGCCCGAGCCGTAGGCGAGGGTTTATAATCGTCACGAGTTTTAAAAAACCTTAACAACCGTGTGCCATACTACGTTTTTCAATACATTTGCGAGAAAACATTATAGGTACTGCTGAAATTGTAATCTATACATATAATAAAGCTGTAAATTCTAAATATTTGTGCGCGAATTACGCAAAAACCGCTAAACGAATTTTGATGGATTTTTCACAATTTAGTAGGTTGAGGTCCAACTTAAAATCTAAGCTATGTTTCATCAAATTCAGGTGGGTGGTACCAGGGAAACAGCTTGAACTCTCCGTAGTACTAGCTTTCATACACTAAAGGGGTCATTTTAAACTGGTTGCAATATTTTTCTACTGTCCACGCGGAAAAAGTCGCGGGCGGAAGCTAGTAGATATTAAAAAAAACGTTCGTAAACAAAAACGCACGGCGCCAGCGTGCGGTAAAATCAACTTTCCGCACGCTGTACTACTCCGTAAACAAAAACGCACGGCGTGCGGTAAAATCAACTTTCCGCACGCTCGACTGTCATCGTAAACTTACATTTTCGAGCAACTGTATTGAAAAAGTGTTTTATTTCAATCGAATAGAATAAGAATCATCCAAATCGGACCATAAATGTCGAAGATACGCGCGAAAAACGATAAAAAAAAATATACATTCGAATTGAGAACCTCCTCTTTTTGTTGAAGTCGGTTAAAAAGTAAAAGCAAATATAGGGTACTAAATAATCGTTCTTCAAACAGAGTTATTTCCAAATAAATTTGCCCTGGTTATCACGAGTGCTTTTTCTCAATCGAGAATGTTCTATATTTCTTTCATTTCTGTAGGACTTGCGTTATTTTTTATCCTGAAAATTACGAGAGGCACTCTGTTTCAGAGTAACATAATGTTTTTTTTACCAAGTGGTTTTGTATTGTTCTTTTATGAAGGATTTTTTTTTTAAATTTCCTCTTCACTACGAAATACATAGTGCCTTTGGTCTTGTACTAGCGATCATACAAAGGCATGAAATACAAATAATTTTATACACAAAAACAACCAATGTTGGGGTTCATCCCCTCTCCTGTTGGAATAATTTTTATTTTAGATTTGGCTTTTCATTTTAGATAGCCCTGACGAAAAATATATTTTTTTCCGGATCTAGAAGTCCACAAAACCAACACCAAAGCTATTAACTTATACCACCTATTAAGTAAAAAAAATTGTACTACTACTCCTATAATGGCCTGTGCCCACTACACCGTACCATACCATGACCAAATAATTTTTATCCTATACCATGACCGTGCTAGGAACGTGTCAGGTAAAAAAAAAACTTTGTATTGAAAAGTATGACAAGTGCATGGCCGGTGACGGAACGGTCTAGTGGTAATAGTGTCATACTTTTCAATACAAAAAATATTTTTTTGCCTGATACGTTCCTAGCACGGTCATGGCATGGTACGGTGTAGTGGGCAGAGACCTTAATACGTCATAAAAATTACTAAAGTAAATTTTAATCAGTGTGTGTTTTTTATTAGACAGGGTGTTTGGAAGATAGGGTATATTATAGTATATTGTAGACAGGATACCATGCACACAACCATAATTACGAAACAATTTCCAATTTATTGTTTCAAAGATTTGATCAAATTCTAAATTCGGGATCATTATTGCGTAATCAATGCACAGTAATGTCTGAAATCTGAAATGACAACCACAGAAGTACCTACGTAACAGATTCGCCTCCATTCAATTAGTTACGACAGAAAATATTCGGCATGCATTGACGTCATTCCAACAATATAATTATGGAGGCAGCGGGCTTTCTATAGCTTAATTAAATTCCTCACCAAGTTTGTTTCGAGTAAATAGTGAGTTTCAGTCATTTGTTGGAATTCAATCAGGTTATTCGGAGCGAAAAGTTTACAATACCTATATAGCCAGTGTCACTCAGGATGTAAGAATTCTAACGATACCCCATGCATCTTATTCCGTTATGGCATTTAGAAGTTATGGTGGAATAAAGACACACACATGCATAAACATACATGGACCCTGAACATATTACACTCTCTTTTCGTAGTCTGTCATTTAAAAAACATGCATGATACATAATGACTCAATAGCTTAGTATATACAATACAGTACACTGTTATTTTTTAAGTATATCTTAAAATGAAAAGGGGATTTCAGACCATGTGAATGAACAACTTAAATCAGCTGTTCCATACATTATAGTCGAGTCGATGTTGTACTTTTCTATGGAACAGCTGATTTTTTTCGCGACTTCGTGGTTGGCCCCATAGTAAAAGTGGTTCATTCACATGGTCTGAACTACCCTTTTCATTCTTAGATATAGTTTAAAAATAACGGTGTATAATACACGCGCGACGAAATAGGATAGAACCTTGTCAAACTGAGATGTGCACGATACGCCCGTTGGCCAGCCACAGGTCGACCTGAGTGGTGCAGTGGTCAACATGCCGCCTACCACGCAAGAGGTCCCGGGTTCGATTCCCGGCCAGGCAGAAATTGAAATGATGAATTTTAATTTCTGTGACGGGTCTGGGTGTTACTATGTATAATAAGTATATATTTAAAAAGTATATAAGTAGTATATCAGTTGTCTAGCACCCATATTACAAGCTTTGCTTAGTTTGGGGCTAGATGGCGCTGTGTGAAATTGTCCAAGCATTTATTATTATTATTATTATTATATCCAAAAATACGGTGTCACGCAAGCGAGATATGAGGGAACATTTTCTGCAGCAATTTCAAGTAAGATAACAAGTAAACATAAGTTGAATTAGTAAATTAAAATATTTTTTGTTTTTTTTGTTAATGTTTCCTCCCATTTTCATCGCACGCGGATTGTACTTATTTTTAATGTGTTCAAACGGATAGAAGAATCAGTTTGGACTTTATACCATAGTGACTAAATACATCTTAGGTTTTTCTTGCAAATCTAAGAATTTACTGATAGTTCGAGCTTTTATGCCTTTTAAGAGGGTTACTGCGCTACACTAGCGCCGCCAATGGAAAAAAACGTAGCGCTTAAATAAAGACGAAATTGTAATTAATTGTTTTCTTCTATTGTACTCCGACAATTCACAATTTCATCTTTATTTAAGCACTACGATTTTTTTTCCATTGGCAGCGCTAGTATAGCGCATAAAGCCTCTTAATACAAAGAGGCGCGGCTGGAAAATGAGCTGGCCAGGGCGTGGGCGGGCTCCAGCCGCGCCCTTAATTCGAGATTTAATGCTACACACGTGAGATTTGGCTGAATGGATTTGGCCTTCAGTCTAGACCTCTGCGTGTATAATCGGCATTACAGTATACCTTGAAAAGATACACCAGTGAAGGGTAATTTATTCTTTATTTACGGATTTTCGGGCAGTTTAATTACAGTGTTGTCGGGACAGCATTACTGGTGGTAATAAACCTAATAAAATACTCGTGAATAACGTTTGAAACATGTATATCGGTCAGCCGGGTTAGATTTTTTTAAGTCAGTTAAAAATACATCGTTGGTAAATCGCCGTAAACAGGCGCAAGTTGCCCGTAAATTCCCCCGTCTGTTGCAGAAAGTGACAAATTGTTGGAAACCGTGCAGGTGATAAGTGCCAACTTCTTATGTTCCAAACGAATCGTTAAAATAGGTGGTAAACTGTTCACCGTAGAGTCGCGAAACATAAAGTCAATCCGTGTTATTACAAAAGATTTTTAAACACTGTTTAACTAAGACACCTGCTTTAGATGTGATGCTGTCACTTTTTTGACAAAAACGGTAATCAAGCACAAAGCCCACGATGGTTCTTTCCGAACAGACTCTACATAATATTATATTAGCACTTGATTTGTACTTATTTATTTATTTATTCATATGGCATACACAACAGACAACAATAGCACACAATAACAGCTAGACAAATCTTGAACCAAACTGACATCCAAACACGTGCACCCTCCCACAGAAATACATGCGATGCGAAAATATTTAAATTATTACAATTATTATAAATTGGTACTATAAAAGTTGCATTCATTCATATTGTTTAGTCCTTTAGTCGTACAAAACGAATGATGGTCGTTTAATAGAAAAATATTGCTTTAGTGTTAATTTTATTAACAATAACAACTATTACTAGGTAATAGATAACTTGGTTAAATAGTGGAAGCCGGCAAAACCCATATTTACACTATACATGCGAAAATTTATTGCCGTGCTTGTCTACTAAAAGAGATATAGTGCCGTAAGTTGCAACTAAATTTAGTGTGACACTATTAAACGAATATTTTAAGCGAACGCCTTTATATATTTTTATAGTAAACATTAAAACATTAGAAAAAGTCTGATTTTCAATTACAATTAAACATCTTAATAAGATCATTGCCGAAAATTTAAGATCCAACATAAAAATCGACTATTTAGTAATGAATTAATATTTATCTTTCAGTTCCCCGTAAATTTTCATTCGCATAAATTCACATCCTTAATGTCCACTGAAACTCGCCAATCGTAAATCACAATTTTGTCAGAGCATCAACAAATTTCACAGAGCTCGTGGACGGTAAACAATATTTCATTAGCGGCCACTTCCTCCAATATTTGTCACGACAACGCTATGATTTCCAAATCCCTGGACGGACCAATTTTCTAAGCATCCATCACGTTCCAGAGCGGCAGTCGTTCGGGAAAACTCGTTTGGTACGCTCGCACGCTGGTCCGTACCGCACTGAACTGACATAACTTTCGCGCTGTTTCATTTAAATAGTTCCATTGCTGTTCGAAATTCAAATTCTGTTATAAACAAAGAAAAAAGTATACAACCTTTTTTGGATTCTTGTTTTTAAGTGCAGCATAAAGTTTTGTGATTTGTTCCAAGTTTGAAAAAATACAAGTTTTTCTGGAATTCGTGATTTTTTATTATAACTTTTTGGTGACACCGAGCAGAATGTAACGTGCACGTGAGTGTTTGAACATCTATTTTTCTTTCCCGCATTTTTCCGACGTTTGGTTGTTTGGTGTTAATAGCCTACTTGTTAGATTGTATCTCGGAAATTGTGTAGACCTTTCATGGTAGTAACGAGATTTTATTTGATTTATAGTTCACTCGAGAAGAGTAGGTAGGTATATTTAAATCTGATTTATTTAAGTTCTTACAGCTTTTGTATTTGTAAGATCATTAATTGTAAGTAAAATCAGTTACTACTAGTGGCTCTGTAACTGTAGACCTCGTGATAAATTTGAAAAAAAAATCGAAATGCTGATTACTGTTTTTATTTTCGAAAAAAAATCGAAAATCTTTATTGTCATAAAATATTGTTATAGAACCTGCTCACAAAATTTCACGAGAATCAATTGAGAAATACGACCTGTAGATGAGAACAAACCGACAGCCGGACAAACATACGAAGGCATTTTTGCTCAAGCTTATAAATAGAGAAGCTTCGCTCGATTTTCCTGGACGGGTTAAAATTATAAAAACAGAGAAAATAAGACTTTTTCAGTTTGGTATTAAAATAATTTATATTATGATCTCGTAATTAATAAGTGCGATTTATCGCTACTATAATAAGTATGTTATTACCATTTAAAATTGGTGGGGTAACGCACCATCCCTGTTGCTTATTACGTGGAAAAAAGCCTTGCCTGGTGAAGGTTAACTTCTTTGCTACAGGTGACGTGATGCGGGTGAGGTTTTTTTTAACTGGGCAGGCATTCGACCACAATCTTACCTGGTAAACAGAATGTGGTAGGTGTAGCATGCTTTTCCAGGAATTGTCTATTCACTCTTGCCCAAACTTTCAATTGACTTTTTTAATCGTCTATTAAAAAAGTCAATTGAAAGTTTGCAGCAACGAATCAAAAGAATCATCTGAATCCCAAAAAAAGAACTTATAATTATTAATAATAATAAGTAATAAAATCCGGACAATTCACACCAATAAATAAGACCTAAACAAAGCGATCATTTTGACTATAAACTCTGAATAGGGAACATGCATAAGTCACCGATTTTGATAAAACTTGAGCTTAATCGCTGCGGACACGTATAACAACATGATGGAACAGAAAAATAAAATAAAGAATGTATTATTTTAGTTTTATCACACAGGGGAAAATAACTAATTTTTTCATTGTTGGATATAATGCACTGCACAGTCGGATAGAATATCGAATAAGAAATAATATTTTGTATGACACATAATGTACTTAAACGCAATATACTTATAGGGAGATATTTGAAAATTCTTGGCTAACTCATTATCAGTTAATGCGCCTAAAACGATTATTAGTTAATGCGCTGCGTTACTCCAGTATCGTCTACGAATGCCACCGAGTGTTGGATCGCCTAGCATCCAACAACGAAGTAATCCTACAATGGATTAAAGGGCATAGCGGATCACACGGGAACGACGCCGCCGATGAGCTGGCTAGAAGGGGATCCTCCACAATAGTGGCAGGACCTATACCCATTCTGCCACTCCCGTTCAGCCAACTGCGCTCATGGGTAAGACAACGTACTCGTGCTGCACATAATACTCGTTGGGTAGATCTAACAAGCTGTAGACAGTCCAAGCTGGCGATGACTGCAGTCTCGCCGCGGTTGACCTGTAGACTGCTCAGCCTTAATCGTCCAGACCTCCGAATAGTTGTAGGTACACTTACAGGTCACCTAGCATTGAATCGACAACTATTCATTATGAATGCGACAGACAGTCCCCTGTGTAGAGGATGCCTGGACGCAGAGGAAACAGCCGCCCACGTGATCCTGGAGTGCGTGGGTTTGGCCGCACACCGGGCAGAAATCCTCAAAGACGTGAGGTCGCTCCTAGAAGCCTGTGAACGCCCCAGGAGGCTTCTGCGCTTCTGGAAGGAGCTGGGATGGCTTGACTAGCCATACCAATGCCATGTTCACGCATAACGGACCAAATGAGAGTCTAAATGCGGAGAAAAGAGCCCATCACCAATACCAATACCAATAGTTAATGCGCCTAAAGCGTGACATTAAGTGACGTTTTGTATAGAGCGTTTTCGGCGGGTGCTGCTGCGCGCTAACTTCAAGTGACTATATCACAAGAAAAAACGCAAGAGAAAAGTTTTAATATTACAGTTTGTTTTCTTACGCATTATACTTTTGATTTTGATACAAAAAAGAGTTTACGCATGTTCCCTATTAAAATGCCATGACATTCGTTACAAAACAAATATGATGATGACGATGACTCAGAAACAGATCCTTAGCTATGCTCGTCACACAAATTCAAGCCCCTACAAGGATTCATCTTTGGCCAGTACCGTACCCGTACCGTACAGTACAGCTAGTACAAGGTTCATGTTTTATTATTAATCTATTTTTATTTATAGGCTTTTTTTCTATTTTAGGCACGTCAGCCTCATCATACCCTTATCTAAATAACAGATAACTAACTAAACAATCATAAAAATAAGAAAATACTTGGGTCATCGAAACAAAAACATATTAATAAGTTCAGAAAACACCGCAGATTGCAGGTCTGTTAGTTTTGTTAGAAATTACGTCAAATATAATCTATTTTATGATTCTGTATCAATGACTCCCTCGCCTCACTGTATTTGACACATTCGAGCATGTGCTGAATGTCGTCAACGGTACCACCACAATTTGGAGAATCTATTTTTCCCATGAGATGCCTCGATCAGATACCAATGATCGAAGTTGTGATGACCAAAATTTTTGGATGGAATAATGACCCGAACGAATACGAAGTGCTGTTATTAGGAATTGTCTAGTACAAGGTTAACCTCGCAGGAATAGATTAACATTTAGACAACAAGGTTTGTTCTAAGACTTTCCGAAAAACACAAAAAAAAACATTGACTTTTCATACAAAGCTCGATGAGAACAAACATTGTTGATTTGATGTTAGTAATCGACTCTTGCGAGGTAGTTGGTGTTTTATAAATATCCCTGTATTAACAGTACAGTACAGTACCAAAGTACCAGGACTGCTCAGCTGAAGTGGCAATGGGCGGGACACATAGCGAGAAGAACCGATGGCCGTTGGGGCGGAAAGGTTCTGGAATGGCGACCGCGCACCGGACGACCGACACTCCGTAGGTAGGCCCCCGACAAGGTGGACCGACGATCTGGTGCCTTCACCTGGCACCAGACCTGACCTTTCGCGGGAATCCACTGGATGCGGGCAGCGCAGGACCGATCGTCGTAGAGATCCTTAGGGGAGGCCTATACCCAGCAGTGGGTGTCGTGCGGCTGATATGATGATGATCATGATGATGACATTACCAAGCGGCCGTCATTAAAAATATAAAACAGTAATAATTAATTAGAAAAGAAAAATACAAAACATTATAATATTGTCCAAAAGCTCCTTTGAGTAAATACCAAACAAATAGACGACCGACGTAGTCTTAAAATGAAAATGGATTCATAATTCCTTTAACTAGTTAAATATCACGAATAATTAAATTTTGCGCATCGTTTGCTCGACGTCGTAATTTCGAGAACGTTTAAGCAGCAAATAATGTTATTGACAACAATCATCATTTATTTCAATAGCATTTTGATCTTGTCTGAAGATAGACAGATGTTTAACTGTTGTTGTATACTTATAGCTTTTAACCTTTGCAGTTCAAGATGATTGGTATTTTGATTAAAAAGGTTATCTTTACCAAAACACTTGTATTAATTAAATCAAAAACAACGACGACGACGGTACCAACAATTATAATCGTTTCTTTTCATAATTATTAAATTTTTAGATTTTAAGCATTCACAATGCTATTACATATTAAAATAATTAAAATATTAGAAAAAATAAAGAAAAAAAAACGATTTTTTTTCTGATATATTAATTATATTATTAGATATCACATTAATATGGCTAAAGCTACAGTACTGTGCTAAAGTCGTGCTAAAATTTTCAAGTTATTAAATTAAGGGTCTATTTCACAATATCCGAATAGCACTTATGTATCTTAGTGTATGTAATTCAAGGATCAAGTAAGTTAACTAGAACTTGACCAAACTTGTGAAAAAATATTAATACTTTTTAGTTATTCATAATCGGTATTCATCTATGAAAAACTTCCATAATATATTCCAAGTATTTCTTAGACAATACTGAATGTACTCTTTTATAAATAAGAAATACTCAGTATATTTTTTTACTATGTTCCCTTTCTGAAACGAATCGTTTTATGGCTACATTCAATTTCGTCCTCCGCATAAGATGTAGATGTGTTTCATTCTCATTTGCGGTTAGAAGTCTTCATATAGTTATTTCGCATATAAACAGCAAATGAGAATGTGATAGATCGAAGCAGTGAATTTCTATTGAATACCGTATTCGATTATAGGAAAATTGGAATGACAAATTCAAATCGATTCCCGAATTTTAATCAAGTTATATTATAACTTATAAGTTTTCATTTGTTGATGATTATTTTCTATGTGTGAGTGAAAAAGTGATTTATCTATCTTTTTAGGTTGAAAAACACGTTAAGATTTATATCCTATTAAAAGGACAATATAAATTTTTGTAAACACTGAATTTTTATAGTGATATCAGCCTGCCTAGCATGACCGATTTATATCGCGTGATATAGCATTTTATCGACACTCAACTGTCAAACTCCTTTGTCTTTTTGACAGTTAAACGTGATAAAACGCTATATCACGCGATATAAATCGGTCATGCTAGGGGGGCTGGTTAAAATGGAACAGAGTTTTTTAGGATTTTATCTATCAGTTTAGTTCGTTGGAATTTTTCGAAACTTGTGAACTGACCCTTAAGATATCATTATCATCTACACGAATACGTTGACTGCATAGGCCAAAAGCCATCGACTCTTTTTAATTTAAGATAAGGTACGTTTACTTCGCGATAAACTTGGATTGTTCAATTCAGTCTTCTCAAATTAAACCATGGAACAATTTCATGTTATTTCATCAAATAGCATGTTTACTTAGATAAATAAAACGTAAACAGATTTTATGGTATATTCTTAGAACTAACTTACTATTTTAAATACTTAAAATAAACAAATAAAATAAAATTAAGATTGTGAAGAAAAGTGGGTGTTCTAATTAAGAAGAATTTGCTATAAACAATGAGCTTCTAGTGAATTGTGGGTGGACAAGACAAAACATAAAGCTTTTGACATTCAACAAATGTTATAGCCCGCTAATATTTTACTAGCGGGCTATAACAGTTGGTTTTCTATGCCTCGGGAACAATAAGTACTTTTTTCTAGATGAAAGTTACCCTATGTCCTTTTCTGTACCTCTGACAATGTGTATGTAAAATTTCATGAGGATTGGTTGAGTATTTAAAACGTGAAAGCGCAAACTAATAAAAATATATCTTTTATTAGTTTTTTTTTAATGTTAAAGTAAGTAAGTATAGATATTTCCAGGGTACCTAGATCCCAAAAGCAGAACTTGTACGATGTCTATTAAATATCTATTAAAAAAAACCGGCCAAGTGCGTGTCGGGCCACGCGCCGTAGGGTTCCGTAGTTACCTTATAGCATACCATATTTAATACCACTATCATTTTTCGTCTGTAACTTTGTATTAAAATAACTTTGTTTTTCACAGTGTTGGTATGAATGACAAAGTTATATTTGCGGTTTTGGAAAATATGATATATCTCGAAAACTAATTACTATATCTCGTTAAAACCAATTTTCGTTTAAAGTTTTTATTAAGATCTGTAGCATATATTTTTTTACATTTTTCACTCACCTATTTCAAAAGTTAGAGGGGGAGGGACATACATTTTACCACTTTGGCAGTGTTTATCTTTCAAACCTTTCAAACGGTTGACTTTGACAAAAAATTGTCTTAGGAACCTTAATGTCATTTTTGAAGACCTATCTGACATGACTATGACATCCCGCACGTTTTGGTTAAGAAATTTTTTTTTTTACTTTCAGTTCCACGTATGGGGAGCGCCCCTTTTTTGTGTTAAAATCGTTAAGCAGTTAACAGAATACAATATACCTACGAAGTTTCAATTGTTTAATCCTAATACTTTCGGAATAAAATGGCTGTGACAGACAGACAAAAGTCAAGCTTTTCGATTATTCTAATAGAATAGAAGTGACATTATGTGTATAAAATTGACATTTAAGAACCAATTGTCTATGGTTAGCGAAATCTTACGTCAATTACATACTAATTTCTATTCCATTCAAACTGTAGAAAGCCACTTCGCTATTAGGACCTACAATAAATACAAGAAAAGGTAAATAAATGTAGCTAAATAAAGACAAATTCAGTACGATAATGCATTTCTGCTAGGTGATTGCGTAAAGTCAATCGTATTCTTTTGACAGTTCATATTGTATCATACATAATGTCATCCCATACAAATTGCAGCCGATGGAATACGATATGAACTGTCAAATGAATACGATTACCTTACGCAATCGCACCCCAGATCCTTACTCCATTAAGTGCATATAATATACAGATAATCAAATAAACCATCGTGAATATCAAACATCAGAAATTTTATTACGTTAACACAATACCGCATTATTGTGTTGTGCCGTGTTTCTGATAAAAAAATTACAGACGAAAAATGATAGTGGTATTAAATATGGTATGGTATAAGGTACTACGGAACCCTACGGCGCGTGGCCCGACACGCACTTGGCCGGTTTTTTTGTTAAATCTACGCCTAAGCAACGTACCTACTTATGCGAAAATTTAATAAAATATCTAATGAAAGAAAAGAATGAACGCTTGGTCTCGAAACATTCATAACAAAAAAAACATCTGTTGAACGTTGAGAATTTATTCAGAGTAGGTATTTGCTTTAAATTAAATTTGTTCTTTGTTATTACGATAAACATTGCTTGGAATATAATTAAATGTGTGTTTTATTTGATAAATAGAAACCGTCATATACATAAAACGTCACGTTAATAGCTTTGTTACTTTGTTATAACGGAATGTCTCCAAAAATATTATACAAACGCTTCATAAACTTTCCTTAAAGTTATTAGGAGGGTGCGGCTTACTATAATATCTTTATAGTACAATGTTATAAATGTTTGTTTGTTGGTTACGCCCTCATGTCGTAACTACTCACTCAACCGCGATCATCGTGAAAAGATCATGCCAAAATTTCTATGGGAGTTCGACCAAAACTGCGCTTTAACTGCACTTTAATGAAATCAGTGGCAATGTATAGTATTTTGCCTTTAAATTATTTTGGTATAATATATGAATTATTTTCGAGCATTTTGAGTACAGAGTTGACAGCTCTGTTTGTCAACAGATGGTTATGACGCATCTTGGGCAGTTTTTGGCATTCTCTTTGTGCATTTAGGTACACGTTGTCATCATCATCTTTATCATCCATCATTATCATCATAATATCAGCCGCACGACACCCACTGCTGGGTATAGGCCTCCCTCGAGAAAACGTTGTCAGGGAGGGGTACAGAAAAGGGCATAGGGTACCTTTCATCCTGTTTTTATTTAAGGGTTGCCGAGATATCTTTTGTGCTTTACCGTCTCTATGAATACCCTTATTTATTTTTTTTGAAAAAAGAACACCGGTGTTGGTTTACGCACGATCTAACTCCTGAGGATGCTCCGGGTTGGGGCGAAACACGTGTAGAGTAGCCTAATTGGTGAAGGTGCAAGGTGTGTTGCTGTCTTGCTAAATGCAGGTATTGTGCACTTATATTTTGTGGTGTTGTGATGGCATTCGTATTATTAGCAGATGTGCGGGCCGGGCTCGTAAAACAAAACTAGGAATAAAAAATTTTTGTTTCGAATATTTCTTCTAATAGATTAAGAGCGACAAGTTTTATTAGCGCACAGCGGGGACTAAGACAAATGGAGTCTTGGGTAGGCCGTAAATCACGCTCAACTGTCATACAAACTATTCAAACTGGTGAATGATGGACAATTTTAGTTGAAATGCACAGATTTCTAAGAGTTTGGTAGATTTAAATGTGTTACAGATGGGTGAAGTAGTCGAAGGAAGGAAAAAAACTTGAGTTCTCAGAATTGGTAGGGCGGATCGTGAGAAATGGTGCGTAGGCGTCGCCGTGAAGATTGCAAGCATCAAGCTGACCAATGAGGGGTCTAAATGGGCGTAGAGCGGGCGGAGAAAAACTTCAGTAGGAATGAAAGAGATAAAACGAGGAGGCAACTAGCATTCGAGACAGACGCTAAGACAGACAGTAGGACGCAGACGCTTTTAATATTTTAGGAGTGTTAGATTGGGAGTTTCGTGACTCCATTGTAACTAACTGTGTGAGCAATAAAGACTAAAGAGTTAACTATTAAATAAATACTAACTTTGTTAAGTAAATTGTAGATTTGAATATTAAAACAAGTGTAACTATTTTACAAAGTGAATCCAAACAACGCCGAGTGGGGTATGTAATTGTATACATTGTGATTTATTTCATGTGTCAATAAAGGTACAATCTCTAGATTAACGAGCAGAATATCGTATACAACGTAGAAATGTATCAATACGAAGAACAACTCCATTCTAGGGGTTTCTCTTTAATAACCGAATGGAACTCGGTAGAACACCTCATTTTTGTGTTGACTTTAATATGCGCAATAGTTGTATTAGGGTGTTGTGGATATAAGATATTCAGTTATTGCAATCGTCGAATATTAAATAGACGGGGGTATTTGCAAGATGGTCTACCAAATGAGATAGAAATGCAAAGAGCCGGGTTAGATTGAATTGGATTGCGTTTTCTTAATGCATAGTTAATCTCGGAGATAAGGATGGTTAACGTGAAAGTATTAATTAAAGCTCTAGAGACTGTAACTTTATGTAGCCTGGTGGAATACGAAACACTAATATCTATTATGAATGTTAATAATCAAGTCTAGATTAGACTAATATGTGAAATAGTTTTTTCTTTCCATTTTTCAATCAATGTATCAGGTTAGTTCTATAAATGTGTTCGTATCTCACTTTAGACTTAATTTGTAAAATAACTATTGAAACTTTAGTGTGTGTTTAATTAAAATTAAGTGTGAATCTAGATGACCTTAGAGAGTTTTTTCTTTGGATTTTCGCTTTCTCTCTATTTAGTGTGGTCTTAAGATAGGAGCTGAAAATCTAGCTGTCATTATATAGCAACCTATAGGTGACAGCTTAAATAATCAAACCAGTTTCTTTTGCTATTTCGAAGTTAAACTAAACACATTTAATTTAAATAAATAATATTTTTTTTCCATAATTATATGTTTTACTGCTTAGAGATAAGATTCCTAAGAGGAGGCACAGTGTGAGGCATAGTCAAACTCGTGTTAAATACTAAGAAATACTTAGAAGAACCTTTGAGCTAGTTTGTTTGGCTTCGTTTAACACTTTGCGTTCTCACACATATACCTTTCAGTTGAATCACGATTTCTATGAGCTAAATTCGTTAGATTTCAGTCTAGGTCTAGGTAGATTTCTATACATATACCTAATTAAATAAACATGGGATAGTAGGGAGTGATTAAAGACTAAGGAAGAGACTACATTCAAACCGTTGAGGTTACTTGTGTATAGGTAGTTTATTTAAACGTGTTAGTAAAGGAGTCTAGCTGCTGAATTTGGACGAGAGACACAACAGGAGCTGAGCAGAAGGAAGTATAATGTATTAGTGTTGAATAGGTATAATGTGTAAGTACATTTTGCCTCTACACAGGACATAGACATTGTTAGGTGCACTTATAGACTTGTATTTAGGATAGGAAATAGGGATAGGTATACTAGGTGATCTGTGATGAAATTGAACTTGTACAGGATGTTTAGATCCTGGGGTGTTTGACCGCTTGAGGCTGCGAGCTAGGCATTCCACCCACTGACTTTAATCGAATGAGGGCTCTTGACTATAAGAGATTATTCTCTTAGACTTGACTGAACGGGATGCTATGGCCGGTACTCGCGAGCTCAGCCTTATTGAGCCTAAAGGCTATCTGCGTGTGGATCCAGTGAACGGGTAGAAGCATTTCTGGGTCGTCGTCACATTTGCACTTTCATAGCGTTCAGCCATCGCCCGATTTGGCCAAATCGAACTTTCTCAATTAATACAAATATGAATAAATAAAGTTTACCATGGTTTTATGGGGAAAGGTGTCTAGCGAACACCTTATAAAGTAAAGTAAATAAATGTCCACATCCTGGAGATGTCTGACAAACGCTCCGCAGCGTAACAAAGATGGCTGACGTTCCCCAAATAATAAACCTCAGAAGGGTTTTTCCTAGAAGGTTTTGTAGGCGCTATTAAACGACCAGAGTGTAATCCACATCGTGAGCAGACATCTTTTGGTTATAGCTTAGGTAATTAGAGTAGAGGAGAGGCGAAAGTCGCGATCAGATTAAAACAATTTGCATTTTAATATTAACAAGCTTCGCAATGTTATTTAAAACCATAGGCCTGCGGAATGATGGATTTATCTCGATGAGCCTCCGTTCCATTCACACGCAGCTACTAAATAGTACAAACATAAACACGATTCGCAGATCACTTAGATGCCAGTAACATCGACTTTCACCAAGACCACCAAATACATAGAAAAACATTATAACTAGACGATCACATATACAAATTAGGATTTAAGCCACTACAGAAAATGATGCCGTGTCGACCAGGATTCCAAATACGTATTCGAAATAACGATACGATTGGATCAAAAGGACCAAATAATTATAATAAATAAATAAAACAAAAATAAATAAAATAAACACAACGTAGAAATCGTGGTCAGTTGAAAGGAATACTTTTACAGGGATGTTACGAGACATCGTGATGCGAAACAAGGAGGCGAGATAAATTGTGCATGGAATAATTATTTTAATTATGTGCATGGTGTGATTATTTTATTGTGTTAAACTGTTTACATGTCTTTTGAATGTAGGGGAAAGACACAGTTACAGTCAGAATTCGTCATAATGTTATCAACGAGATCGAAAGAAAAAAAATATATACATACCTATTTCGTAAATTATAAAATTAAAAGAATTTATTTTTAGACAACTGTATAGCCAAGTTATTTGTTCACGGAAGACAAAAGCCTGTCCGACAAGCTTGTGAATGGGAAGCGAGACAAAAGAAACCTTAGGGTAATGTTTTATTGGTTTGCAACTTAACTGCTGTTGTCCATTGAAGTAAAATTTGACGGTTGTACATTAAAGACAAAAGGGAAGGACGTGGAGAATTCTTACCCAACAAAATAAACAATAAAAGAGTAAAATAAAAATACTTTCCAATATTATTCAAAGCATAGCAGCGCGTTTGACGATTTTGACTGTACGTAAAAAGGTTAGCATAATAAAGATGTGTGATTTAGGTGGAGACAAAGGCGGGAGCAGATTCTCAAGATATTGTTACATTTCAATGTAAGTCTGTTATCATGAGTATTTTAATCACATGTGGAACTATCTACCTTTCTCATAAAGAACGATCTGTGCATTTAGGAGTAGGGGAAAGTTTAAATCGAAACTAGTTTGTCGGCAGTTGAGTTAAGTGACGTTATAATGCCTAGGCGCAGTAAGAGACGGGTTAGAGGTCAAGATAGGACAGGGGAAAATCGCGAGAGTAACGGAAGCATAGGGGAACAAACGGGAAATATAGATAACATAACTTTACAACAGATGTCACAAAGAATGGATGAATTTCAAAATACATTACGGCAGTTGAGCGCGGAGCGATTAAACGAGAGGATAGAGTCGAGCGGGAATGTGCAAAATAGTCATCAGACGATTAGACAAGAGTCGATTAGCACAATAGCTAGTGGTAGTGTCGCGAATTCGGAAACTAGAAACTTATACGTCATACAGCCTTCAGTTGCGAAGCCGAGTTTTGACGGAAAACCATTCACGAACCCTATTGCGTTTTTGAAACGATTAAAAAAATATATTAGAGAAGTGAACGGACAGGACCGCGAAATTGATATAGCGCTAGGTTGCATCACGGGACATGCACGAAAATTGATGGAGATGTACTCAAGGAGATGGAATACTTTTAGTGATTTTGAGGACGACTTTAGACGGACTTATTGGACTGAACAAATACAAGAATCCGTTAGGTATAGGTTGATTAACACGGTGTACACAAGTGAATCAGCAATTTCGATGTCCGAACATTTTGCTGAATATGTTGAGTCGATGCAGTCCTTGACCATATCTTTTAGTGAAAGGGATTTAGTAAATTCGATAATGCGTCATTATCCTTTGGATGTTCAACGGTTGTGGTTTACGAGAGCAGAGGAACCCACTATTATGAAAGGCGCGAACTTTCTTAGGAGTATCGAACAAAATGTAGTTGTGGGACAGAGAGAGATAGGTAGATATGCTAGAGAGAGAGGAAATAATCAGAGAGGTCGTTACAGTAGGACACAGACAGATTATCCAGTTGCGGCAACGATTTTAGCGGAAAGATGGCGAGGCAGAGGCGGTTCGACTCGGGGAAGGGCTCACCGACGAGGCAGGATAGGTTACGGATCATATTCTAATAGGAATACATCACGGTCGAACGTGTTGGGTGAAATAAATACTAGGCCAGCTATAACATTCACGAAGGAAGGTGAGGGGTCAACATTATCAACGTCTGTGAGGGAGGATAAAACAAAAAACTAATACCCCCTACACAAGCGGAGTCCGATCGGTTATCAAAGTGTAGGAAGGGGAATGAATGGACTTCAGAAAATAGGAAAGACGATATAGCGTATAAGATTTTAGTTAAAAATGGATGGGAGCCAGGTCAGGGTTTAGGAGCAGACGGAAAGGGATTGAAGAGGCCATTGACCGGGGGAGTGTCAGTGAGTAGCAACAGTTTGCGAGCAATAGCGTGTAGCATAGGTGTCTTATTGGAAAATCAATTCAATCATGTGATAGAATGTGACGAAGAAGGGCTTGCGTGTGATCTTTGTACAAGCAGGGGTAGAGAGGTTTTGTCGATATCACATGAGCTAGACGAGTCAGATTACTTAGGTGTTGATTATTCGTTGCCTAGATTACCCGAGATAGGAGTGGATGTGTACGGGATGCGTATAAGTGCATTGATAGACACAGGGAGCCAAATAAGCGCTATAACTAGGGAACTACACGATTCTATTCGGAAAGAGAGAGGTGATTTGCCCGAGATCGCTATCCCGGCTATACAGGTGCAGGGAGCATTTGGATCACGGAGTGAAAGTGCGAATCGTATGGTACTAATAGAGCTAAGTTTGGGTGGCACAATCATTGAAGCGTCAATGTTAATTCTGCATAGGCTTCCTAGGTCAATGATATTAGGATACGACTGGTTGGAACGTGTCAAGGGGATAGTGGAGTGTGGCAGAGAAAGGACGTTATCAATTGAGCATTTAGGAGTCAGGACTAGTGTCAAAATAAATTCGAGTTGCGAATTAAAACGGTTAGGCGGGAGAGACAATGCAAACATGATAAATACGATGTTAGAGACGGACGCCCAACCGGCGGTGTATAGTGAGGCGAGCGAGAAAATAAACAATAGCGGAAAGGTGGCTACCTACTTGGACGAGATGGGTTTAAATGACGAACAAAAGAAACTATTGTTACCCGTTTTAAACAGATATAGTAGAGTGTTTACCGACGAATTAGGATTGACGGACAGATACGAGCATGTTATTGAATTAATCGACGACACGCCTTTTATAAAGCGAAGTTATCCAATACCTTTAGCATATAGGGAGGAGATAAAAAGAGAACTAGATGGGTTAGAGAGTTTAGGAGTTATCCGTCAGGAGGCGACACCGTGTTGTAGTCCGCTTACCTTTACAAAAAAGCGAGACGGAACAATTAGACTCTTATTAGACGCGCGCGAACTCAATAAGAAGATGGTGGGGGACGCGGGAGCGCCACCACTTACATCAGAAATCATACAATCCTTTTATGGGGTTAATTACATCAGTCTTATTGACCTCAATAATGCATATTTTCAGATACCATTACATCCCGATTCTAGAAAGTATACAGGGTTCACTTTTATGGGGAAAACCTATACGTATTGTGTTTTACCTCAAGGACTTAAGACATCGGTGGCAGGTTTCTCGAGGGCTATGGATTCGGTACTAGAAGGGGTGCGCGAGTTTTGTATAAATTATATAGATGACATAGTAGTGTTCACTAAGGGGGACCTAAAGTTACACCTAGAACACCTAGATCAAGTACTGAGCAGGTTAGAGGCGGCTAGACTAACGAGTAGGAAGGAAAAATGTAAATTCTTATGTGTGGAGGTAAAGTTATTAGGACACATTGTAAATACCAAAGGGGTACAAATGGATTCGGATAGGGTAAGGGCGATATTGGATTTCCCCGCACCTCGAACCATAAAACAATTAAGAGGATTTCTGGGATTAATAAACTATTTTCGTAGATTTATATCAAAGTATAGTGAGGAGGTTAGGCCTCTGTGTGACCTATTGAAACAAAACAAAAGATGGTCATGGACACAGGAAGTAGACGATTGTTTTAAAAGGGTGAAAACTTTATTTGTAGATACCGTGCTTCTTGCACATCCAAACCCGAAGGATATATATTATTTACAAACGGACAGCTCGAATATAGGTGTCGCAGGATACATCTACCAACTAACGAGTGAGGGGGAAGTTGAAAAAGTTTGCGAAATCGGATGCATCTAAAAAAGTGACTAAGAAGTTTGCACGTTTGTTTGAAGGACCATACGTCATTGGTGCTATTCCCAGTAGCAACGTGTACACTCTAATAGATAAACAAACAAACAAGATAAAAGGGAATTACAATGCGATACACCTGTTTCGCTATTATGTGAATAGGTAAAAATAATAAAAAAATAAAATAAAAGGGAAAAAATAGGGACAATGGTTTGTGAGGCGCCATACTTATGTAACAAAGGAGGCGGAGTATCGGGGTTTATTGCCTACTTGGGTATACAATGGACAGATAAGAGCTATAGAAAGGGAACGTGAGAACTGAACGAATACCGTGGGAAAGTTTGGAAATGTGGACAGATAGGAAATATAATTTAAAACGACCGTACATTCGGATGTAGGTGTTTAAGATTCTATTTAGGGGAATGTGTGATGGCATTCGTATTATTAGCAGATGTGCGGGCCGGGCTCGTAAAACAAAACTAGGAATAAAAAATTTTTGTTTCGAATATTTCTTCTAATAGATTAAGAGCGACAAGTTTTATTAGCGCACAGCGGGGACTAAGACAAATGGAGTCTTGGGTAGGCCGTAAATCACGCTCAACTGTCATACAAACTATTCAAACTGGTGAATGATGGACAATTTTAGTTGAAATGCACAGATTTCTAAGAGTTTGGTAGATTTAAATGTGTTACAGATGGGTGAAGTAGTCGAAGGAAGGAAAAAAACTTGAGTTCTCAGAATTGGTAGGGCGGATCGTGAGAAATGGTGCGTAGGCGTCGCCGTGAAGATTGCAAGCATCAAGCTGACCAATGAGGGGTCTAAATGGGCGTAGAGCGGGCGGAGAAAAACTTCAGTAGGAATGAAAGAGATAAAACGAGGAGGCAACTAGCATTCGAGACAGACGCTAAGACAGACAGTAGGACGCAGACGCTTTTAATATTTTAGGAGTGTTAGATTGGGAGTTTCGTGACTCCATTGTAACTAACTGTGTGAGCAATAAAGACTAAAGAGTTAACTATTAAATAAATACTAACTTTGTTAAGTAAATTGTAGATTTGAATATTAAAACAAGTGTAACTATTTTACAAAGTGAATCCAAACAACGCCGAGTGGGGTATGTAATTGTATACATTGTGATTTATTTCATGTGTCAATAAAGGTACAATCTCTAGATTAACGAGCAGAATATCGTATACAACGTAGAAATGTATCAATACGAAGAACAACTCCATTCTAGGGGTTTCTCTTTAATAACCGAATGGAACTCGGTAGAACACCTCATTTTTGTGTTGACTTTAATATGCGCAATAGTTGTATTAGGGTGTTGTGGATATAAGATATTCAGTTATTGCAATCGTCGAATATTAAATAGACGGGGGTATTTGCAAGATGGTCTACCAAATGAGATAGAAATGCAAAGAGCCGGGTTAGATTGAATTGGATTGCGTTTTCTTAATGCATAGTTAATCTCGGAGATAAGGATGGTTAACGTGAAAGTATTAATTAAAGCTCTAGAGACTGTAACTTTATGTAGCCTGGTGGAATACGAAACACTAATATCTATTATGAATGTTAATAATCAAGTCTAGATTAGACTAATATGTGAAATAGTTTTTTCTTTCCATTTTTCAATCAATGTATCAGGTTAGTTCTATAAATGTGTTCGTATCTCACTTTAGACTTAATTTGTAAAATAACTATTGAAACTTTAGTGTGTGTTTAATTAAAATTAAGTGTGAATCTAGATGACCTTAGAGAGTTTTTTCTTTGGATTTTCGCTTTCTCTCTATTTAGTGTGGTCTTAAGATAGGAGCTGAAAATCTAGCTGTCATTATATAGCAACCTATAGGTGACAGCTTAAATAATCAAACCAGTTTCTTTTGCTATTTCGAAGTTAAACTAAACACATTTAATTTAAATAAATAATATTTTTTTTCCATAATTATATGTTTTACTGCTTAGAGATAAGATTCCTAAGAGGAGGCACAGTGTGAGGCATAGTCAAACTCGTGTTAAATACTAAGAAATACTTAGAAGAACCTTTGAGCTAGTTTGTTTGGCTTCGTTTAACACTTTGCGTTCTCACACATATACCTTTCAGTTGAATCACGATTTCTATGAGCTAAATTCGTTAGATTTCAGTCTAGGTCTAGGTAGATTTCTATACATATACCTAATTAAATAAACATGGGATAGTAGGGAGTGATTAAAGACTAAGGAAGAGACTACATTCAAACCGTTGAGGTTACTTGTGTATAGGTAGTTTATTTAAACGTGTTAGTAAAGGAGTCTAGCTGCTGAATTTGGACGAGAGACACAACAGGAGCTGAGCAGAAGGAAGTATAATGTATTAGTGTTGAATAGGTATAATGTGTAAGTACATTTTGCCTCTACACAGGACATAGACATTGTTAGGTGCACTTATAGACTTGTATTTAGGATAGGAAATAGGGATAGGTATACTAGGTGATCTGTGATGAAATTGAACTTGTACAGGATGTTTAGATCCTGGGGTGTTTGACCGCTTGAGGCTGCGAGCTAGGCATTCCACCCACTGACTTTAATCGAATGAGGGCTCTTGACTATAAGAGATTATTCTCTTAGACTTGACTGAACGGGATGCTATGGCCGGTACTCGCGAGCTCAGCCTTATTGAGCCTAAAGGCTATCTGCGTGTGGATCCAGTGAACGGGTAGAAGCATTTCTGGGTCGTCGTCACATTTGCACTTTCATAGCGTTCAGCCATCGCCCGATTTGGCCAAATCGAACTTTCTCAATTAATACAAATATGAATAAATAAAGTTTACCATGGTTTTATGGGGAAAGGTGTCTAGCGAACACCTTATAAAGTAAAGTAAATAAATGTCCACATCCTGGAGATGTCTGACAAACGCTCCGCAGCGTAACAAAGATGGCTGACGTTCCCCAAATAATAAACCTCAGAAGGGTTTTTCCTAGAAGGTTTTGTAGGCGCTATTAAACGACCAGAGTGTAATCCACATCGTGAGCAGACATCTTTTGGTTATAGCTTAGGTAATTAGAGTAGAGGAGAGGCGAAAGTCGCGATCAGATTAAAACAATTTGCATTTTAATATTAACAAGCTTCGCAATGTTATTTAAAACCATAGGCCTGCGGAATGATGGATTTATCTCGATGAGCCTCCGTTCCATTCACACGCAGCTACTAAATAGTACAAACATAAACACGATTCGCAGATCACTTAGATGCCAGTAACATCGACTTTCACCAAGACCACCAAATACATAGAAAAACATTATAACTAGACGATCACATATACAAATTAGGATTTGAGCCACTACAGTGTGCTGCATATTTTTGCGGGCGGGCGGGCGGTGCATCTTGCATATTTTGTTTGCGGAAGTAAGCTACATATATTTCTTTTTTCAAAATGGTTTGGGACTTCCGCCAAGTGACGCCTGATTCAATCAAATACCCTTATTTACTTTACTCAATAAGGCTTCTTAGCTAAAATCTTAGTGAAGGCCTCCTTAAGTTTAAGGAAGCTGTCAGTTTCTTTCTGTCAAATCTGACAACTTTTTTGAATTTAAGGTTGCCTTAACTTTGAATCGTTTGGCCTTAAGTAAGTTAACTAGAAGTCAGAAAGAAGTTTAACACTTAAAACTGTTGCATGGCTGCTAATGCTAGCCGAGGAAACTGTATTGGAAATTCCTTGTCAGTTAAATTACATTTTGTAAAAAGTAGCTGTTTCAATGAACATCTGTATTAATAACGCAAAATGTAGCCGACTTCACAACAGCTGATTCAGGTAAAAGATTTAAGGTATTTCTTTATTTTTTGTGAAACTTAAAATCAGCCAGCCCGAATCACGATATACATTATATCGCGTGATATAGCGTTTTATCGACACCCAACTGTCAAAATGCATTGTCTTTTGACAGTTAAACGTGATAAATCACTACATCATTATCGTTTCTCGGTGGTCATGCTAGGCAGGCTGTGCTTGTCTGTTTTGTTTATGGATTAATCAGAATGATAATAACCATGGGCGCCAGTGGGGTGCCAGGTGGTGCATTTGCACCCCTTGGGAATCTTGGGGTCAACATTACCTAGAGCTGGGGCATAATCGCGCTAATTTTCAACGATAAAACCAAAGCTAAATCGTTACCGTTTCAGTTTCGTTTACAGAAATATACTCGCTTTAGTTTTGTTAAAATTGTTGAATACTCTGCCTAAGGAGTCTAGGACTATAATCTGGGACAATTTAAGTGAAAATTATGAAGCTAAACCAAAGGTTTTTAGGTAAATATAACCTAAATGACAACGTAACGTTTTTGGTTTTGTCGTTCAGAATTATCGCGATTGGGCTCCTGTTTAAAAGAAAACCCTGTAAATCACATATGAAAAACTAAAAGCAGCCCCCATTGAGAATTATTTCTGCCTTCACAATAACAATGCTTACGTAACCCAATACGTTTTTTTTATTACGCCTCCCTTATGGGGGGATAAGAAGGATTGGTCATACCCCGAGGGCCCAATGAAGAGTCGTGGGTGAAGGACAGTTAAAATCCTATAAATAGAAAGGATTGATATACCGTCCCCAGTTATAGACATTTAGTGATGGATAGCTTAACCCATGTCTTACTCTGTTTGATCGAAATGCCTAAATGTTTCTGTTAGATCTGTATTTGAAACAGTCTTTAACTTTATCACAATAATATTATTAGATTTTATTACATCAATTCCAGGAGCCATTTTTTCGGACGGTATTCTATTCATTCACATTGGAATGTTATTGATAACAATAATATGTGAAAAAATGCCAACCCAATTTGCTAGTTTTTGAAACATTTGAATAAAGCTGAAAGCGTAGGATAACGAATTAAATAATACACACTGGAAAAAAAAGTAAAGAAAAAATTAGTGAGCCAATTTCTTACTTTATGAGGGCTTTTCAAAATGACAAAAAGCTGTAGGCTCGATAGTTGGCGCTGATAAAAATGTGTATCTTAATGTATTTTTTTTAATAATCATCGAAGAGTACTCAGGTAGACAGGCAGATGTAACCCTAAAATGTTTCTTTTTGGGCAGATGTCAGAAAGCGAGCGCTTACTTGCCTCTTTGGCACAGGCCGTTTATTTTTAAAGCCAATTTTGACTCAACTCTTTCCATCAACGCCATCTAGTGAGGCAAATAGTTACTGATTTTATTATTTAAATGTCACTTTGAAAAGCCCTCATTGTCTTGTGTTATATGGCAACACTCGACTACTTTTTTTTTAGTTTATTGGGATTTAACTTTATTAATTATATTAACTTTATGGATTTACCAAACAGTTTCACAATGTGTGTAATAAACATAGAAAAAATAGTAAATGTTAACCAACATCGTTAACCACTGATTACACATAAAATACGGAGATTTTTTTAACTTTTAATTTTTAATTTGTATGCTAAAATAATAACGGAAAGAAAATATATAAATAAATATTAAAGCCATTCTTTATTTGGGGCGCTAAGCAACAAACATTCACACTAGAATTTGCCCTACCAGGGAGGCTACTCTGGAAGGGATCGAGTTCCGTACCCCTAGGACAAACATCTAAGTATCGAAAAAAAAACGCGCGTAAAGTCTTCGATCATCTAAGTAAATAAAGTACTCGATAGAGTAATTGTCTATGGGAAATTTAATTTCGCTTTTCGGTGGTAGATGGCGTTGTAAAAATTTCCCTTACAAAATTTCTGACTTTTTTACACGCATTTCTTTTTTCGATGATGTTCGTGCTACGGGCACTAAACCTAGTCAAGAACAACCCCTAGGACTTGAACCCGGGACCTAGGAAATCGTATGCTCATTTTTGACTTGATTCGATATAGAATAGCACAGATTACATAAGTATTATAGTCACGATCCATTGTAGGCAATCTGATTCTAGTCAATTATCGTTTTAGGTATTATTGTAGTAGTGGCATCTTTCATTTTAGGCAATCTGCTTCTTAGTCAATTTACGTGTTAGGTATTATTGCAGCGGTGGCATGTTGCATTTTAGACGGCGCGCTCATAAAAGGTACCAACTTGATAAAATAATATGCCTGAGGGCCTATTCCAAAAAAACATCGCGATAAGCGTACTGTTAAGCCGGAAAACTTAGGAGTCTTTTTAAAAAAAGGAAATAATTATAAACTGTGAAAAGAAAGTCCTTCAAAATAGTGAATTTTTAATTAGGTTTTCGGAAACAACCACACTAGTCGCGGGCTATGGGTAGACTGACTCGAAGAGGCAGTCGCCGATCGCGGCGAGTCGCCATCAGCATAAAACTGTAGCTATTCAGCAATTTGGGATACAATTTTTGGATATAACAGTACGATGTTCGTCCACTCCTTGGCACTATTGACTCATGAATAAGGTTCAATATCTAGTCAACTGAACGACGAATTGCGTCCGACTATCGTGATATTTTTTTGTGTTAGCCCCTTTTAATGTAAATTGCTGTCCTTGACAAGTTGGTATTATACGGTATTATAGCAAACGAACCAAAGAAATCGTCACATAAGCTTTATTACATAGAGTGTTTGGTAATAACCGTATGATTCCGGCATACAACTCGGGAAATGGCTGAGATTTTTTTTTTATTTGTATGGAAATCTGTATGGAAAACTTTATTGACTGTGACTTACTCATATTTGAATGCTGTACACGCCTGTTATTGGCCTACACATCAGAAGTGAAGTTTGATTATTGTTTCAAAGTGTATGTTTCATTGTGTATGCCGATGGTGTGTCTTAAATAAATAAATAAACAGCAAAGTGATAACCCTAGACGCAGATGAACTTGTGTTTTCTTTTGTTAATCAATCTCATTAATGGTCAAAATCAATCATCAATCTTGGTCTAGGGCTGCGGTACTATGTAGTTTTTCATCAAAAGAAAAAACAAATTGTCAAGCGATGGTGTCCTATCAACAATATTCGGGATTATACCGTATTATCCAAAACACCATGTATACAGGGTTATTTGAAAAACATCAACAACCTCGCAGGAGTAGATTACCAACATCATAAACAACAATATTAATTGTTATACGACTTTTGATAATTCGTTGGATTTTTACCATTCGTACGTTTCACAACTCTACGCGCGGCGCGCGGAGCGCCTGGTGCGCGCGACCCGCCCGCCCAGCCGCCGCCGCCCGCCCCGCCGCCATCCATAGACGTAATAATTGTTGAACAGTACAATAAAAACTTGAAAATACATTTTTGGTGAATGTATTGTGTTATGATAAAAGTCGTAGAACAAATGTTGTTGTTTGTGATATTGGTAATATACTCCTGTGAGGTTGTTGGTGTTTTACAAATAACCCTGTATTGACATGGAATAATAGTTTGTCCTAATGGTCCAAGATATAGAGATAATTAGAAATAAATCTCACTTTATTGACGAAACAAAATTTAAGATGGAATAAAACAGAAAAATCAATAACATTGAAAATGAGCAAAAAAAACTTTCCAAACAATATACCGATTCGACTAAGATCGACTTTTAAGGATCCGAGGAGAAAGCGACACAAAATTAATTATTGTCTCTGAGTATTGTTTTAATTTTACACAGCAATTTCGTTCGTCTTTTAGTCATTAAGATTCTAGGACGAGCTGAAATTAAAGTGTATATTGTGAAACAATGCTTTTGTTTGAAACGACTCGTTGTTTAGAGACCGATTAGTCTACGTAATTTTTTTAGGTAATTGGTAATTATCACTCATTAAGTATACCTATTAGTAATATTAACTTTCGAGTTTAAAAAGGTATAATATTAGTTATACACTAGCATCTAAGATAAGAGTTATCTTTCCACATAGAGACAATAGGGAACATGAATAAGTCACCGATTTTGATAAATTTGAGCTTGATCGCTGCGGACACGTAAAAATCATGATGGAACAGAAAAATCAATAAAAAAATGTATTATTTTAGTTTTATCACACAGGGGAAAATAGCGATATTTTTTTTTCATTTTCGGATATAATGCACTTAACAGTCGGATCGAATATCAAATTAGAAATAATATTTTGTGGAAAAGCAATATTTAGGGAGATATTTGAAAATTCTTGGCTAACTCCATAATAATGCGCCTGAAACGTGGCATAAGTGACGTCACAAATGTTGACCGTTTTGTATAGAGGGTTTTCGGCGTGTGCTGCTGCGTGCCAACTTCAAGTGACTAATCACGAGAAAAAAACGCAAAAGAAAAGTTTTAATATTACAGTTGATTATCTCACGCATTATACTTTTGATTTTGATACAAAAAAAAATAATGCATGTTTCCTATTTAATTTTCGTTTCAAATATTTTTAATTTGTACTTTTAGAAAATACTTATATATGTAAATATATGTATTTGACTCACGTCGCCAAAATAGCAATTTGGTTTCAGTGTGTTTGATGTACCAAAATCATGTATATCTTTCAAGCCCTTTGCGCTTGAAGAGAAATCTTTATTTATCTTACTATTATATTACTCCAGAAAAACATTCAGTTGCTACGAGTATAATATGCACAGTTTTGCCAGCCGCACATAAAGAACCTTCGATGTAAGTACCTAGTTATTAATAATTCAGTGGAAGATTTAACCGGCTTTCCAGCGAATCTTTTAAAGGGTTAATAAGGTTTGTTTTATAACTAATGTACCTATTGTATTTTGCAAAGCGATCACAAGGGTGGGTACACACTGAGATTCGCGAACCTCGTGCTCCGCGAACCTATGTTGCAGATTCGTGGAGCTCAATGTTTTTTTTTTATCCACAACGGGATAGTGCTTGGCCTTCACCTCACCTGATGTTAAGTGACGATAAGGCCGAAGGTGGCGCACTACTCCTGGAGTACTGGCCATCTTACCTCTAACTGCCGGAACACAACAATTTTTAAGTTGTTTTTATGGCGTCAGACTTAGGTAAGATGGTGGTAGCTAGCTAAGCGGGCTTAAAATAAGCCCTACCATCCACCAACCCGAGTACAAATTGTACCCCCCTGGGAATCGAACCTGGGACCCCAGCGTCTTATACGGGTTGGCGAACCACTAGACCATAGAGGCGGTTCAATGTTGACGCTATTGCGATCTTCTACTTGCTCCCCATTTGTGTTCGTTCCCATCGGATGGCGAAATACAGAGCGCGCACCGAGGTTCGCACGCGTACACACTATGGGGCACTGTTCAAGGTTCGCAGAGTACGTAAGTTCGCGAACTTGCACCAAAAATTGTTTATCCTCTGCTGCAACATTGCGCCAGTGTTTACCTGAGCGAACATCGTACACACTGTAGCCAAAGTGAAAATAGAATTTTTGCTATAGCGCACTGTTCGTGGAGCGCGGAGGTTCGCAAACCTAAGTGGTTACCCACCTTTATAGCGACTGCACATCGAACGAAACCCCATGGGTAGGGCTACCCGAGGTCCGCCGGTGAAGGTCGCGGGAAGCCGCTGGATGTGGGCAGCGCAGGACCGATTTCGAGCAGATCCTTTAGGCTTATGCTAATTACCACAAAATAAATAAATATTGATAGAGCATTCACGCAAATATATACATACAAACGTCTAACAAAGAACTCACTCACACAGACAAAAGTAGCTACGAAAGATGAATAAGTGATAAAAAAAATAAAGATAAAAAGAAAAATAAATGATAAATAGTAAAGCAATGGGGACCTTTTGATACAATCTATAATGCTTTATAATACTGTGCTATAATAGAGTAATATTATGTACTTGTACCCAGCAGTGAGCATCGTACGCTTGACATACACCCCACGCTAGGGCTTTACCCGTGAGATTTCTTTTGTTTGTTTGTTATTCTGACTGGGCTGGATTATTTTCCCAACATCACATTATTACTAAAATAATAAGTTATTTTGATAATAAGCTGAAGTTTGGAAAATAACTGAATATAAAGTTGTTAATGACCAAAATAAATACCTACCATCGATACATACCAGGGACACCGATGGTGTTCATTTTATACAACGTGCTACAAAAACCTGTAATGCCGACTTTGGTAAATAGGGACCATCAAACTGAACTACTTTTACAATGGGACCAACTCTGAAATCGCGAATAATAAATGGTATAAAAAATAATAAATCAGCTATTTTATACATTTAAAATATTTACGTTATTATTTTTTGTATGAAACGTCAACACGTTGTATATCTTGAAATAAAAAATTGTTAAGTTTGTTTTAAAAATCTGTGAATATTAAAAAGGCAGGATATCTCTTGTAGGTGATTGTAGAGAGGAAGGGACCATAAAAGCCTTTCCTGTCGCCGCCATTGTGAATTGTTTTTTGAAGATAAGGCTTTTCATAACAACGAATGTTATAACTCTAATCTGCAGTAAAAAAACAGGAATATTTCTTTTTTATGAAAACGAATGCAGATATTATTAGCGTGAAAATAATTTCGCTTTGTTTAATATCTCAAGTTTGAAATTTAAATATGATAGTCAAACTGACAAGCTATGAATCAATTTTATTGCATTTAATTTCTTTGCTAAATAAAGGTTAGGTAGGTACGCTACCAAATTGCAATCATATAAGGTCATTTTATCCACGTTTTTTTTAACTTGTTCATCAGCCGTTTTTGATGTCCCCACTGCTGGGGCACAGGCCTTCCTTATGGGTGGCAAGAAGGATGGGCCATAACCCACCACGCGGGCCTAATGCGGATTGGTGGGTGTTAACGACTGCAAATGCAGCCGGGACCAACGTTTTAACGTGCCTTCCGAAGCACGGAGGAGCTCGAGATAATAAATTTTTGGTCACCCATCCCATGACCGACCCTAGCGAATGTTGCTTAACTTCCGCAATCGCTGGGCCAGGCGCTAAACCACTGCGCCACCGAGCTGACGTTTTTAACTTAATATGTATAAAACAAGATCTAACCTTTGATTAAAAAAACGCAGATTTACCTATGTTAATCTAAGACCTAACGCGCACCATAATTATTATTTTCTTTCACTAGATCAAGGGTTGCTCAGTCCTCACTTTCAAAGTATTTAAATATCTCTCAGTCTCCGAGTCATTTCTTGAAACAACTTGTTTTCAAGTTTCATTCAACACTTAATGTTTCAGTCTCTTGATTAAAATGTCAAGTTGGAATCAACCCTACTTTCCGCAGTGAGTGTAATTCTACTTGTACGGTATCATTAGTGAAATGGCTCCTTGAGGAGCTCGATGGGGCAGCGGTTTAGTGCCTGGCCCAGCGATTGCGGAGGTTAAGCAACTTTCGTAAAGGTCAGTCATGGGATGGGTGACCAAAAATTTAATTACTTTAGCTCCTCCATGCTTCGGAAGGCATGTTAAGTCGTAGTCTCAGCTACAGTTGCGTTGTTTAACATCCACCAATCCGCATTGTGCCTGCGTAGTGGGTTATGGCCTATCCTCCTTGTCCACCCATAAGGAAGGCCTGCATGTACCCCAGTGGGGACATTAAAAATACTCGACGACTCCTTTACAGAAAAAAGCTAGGCCCACAAATCGTCTTTAGGGCGAGAGAACAAAACAGCCTACAAGTTTTCCATCCTTATGAAAATCTAATGAATTGAAGCAGTTATCTTTGTAAAAAGTAAAGTTTAATTAAATTTCGTTTTCTTAGCAGCAAAGTTTTTGATAAAGATATTTTGTTATGAATAATCGTTTACCCTGTACTTCGGCTAATTTATTTTTATATTTTTAATTAAATTTTGGGGAAAAGTAAGGCTTGACTCTTTGGGCCAATTTGCCTTAATTTTATTTGTCAAGATGTTTATAATTGAAATATATTTTTCTTCCAACTATGCTTTAATTTCATCACAATCACACTAAAAACTCAGTACAAAGCGGGAACTTTGTTAATTTTGCTTGATTTTTTTTTAATTAAACTTCTATTTTAACTGTTTGATATGAGCTTCTTTTGTCTACTATTCCTATAGGTAATAGTTGAAAGAAAAGCAGATTATGCACCTCGCCTTAATTAATTTATATTGCCAGTTCAATAGTACATTACTTTGTGCTCGATGCAATAATCTACTATTATTTGCCGTGACCTGAAAATGTCGAATTTTATTCACCCGGCAGATTCACTGACACTTACCTGATTTGTAAAGTGGCACTTTACATCTCGCATGCGAACCTCTCAATTATGAATTTTAAAACTGAAAAATTTAAAAATAGGTAACTTCACTTTTTCAGGGATGAGGCTTAAAAGTTGATTACCTGATAATAATGATTATGATGTAATTTACAGATAGCTTGGCAATCTTTTTCTTATTCAATTTATTCTGCAATTTATATTGCAGAATTTATTATCGCTATGATTAGCTTTGTAAGAAATAAAAGCAAATACTTTTACACAGAATTTACTCAATTAAATTACATGATGAAAGTGCGATGTATTTTAAAAAAGAAAAGAAAGAAAAGAAAAGAAAATATTTATTAGACATACAGACGTGAGATGAGAGTTACATGCTGCGTCGGTTTGTACATTAATGATAAAAAAACAGTTTTTTTTTTCTTTATATAAACCAAAAACAAAAGAAAAATAGAAAAAAAAACTCACGGCTGCGTCAAGTTAGGAAGCCAATTCAGCATGTGTCGGTTTTCTGACAGCTGAGAATTTTAGTTTATTTTTATGTTGATACATCTATCAACATAAAAATAAACTAAAATTCTCAGCTGTCAGAAAAAAAACCTGTTTAAAAAAACCTACCTAGTTGAATAGCGCCATCGCGCTATTTAACTAGGTAGGATTTTTTTTAATTTTTCCTAGCAGCTGAGTATACCACTGAACTATTTAACACTTGACACTGGCAAAAATTACTCCCTGAAGAGGAGTAGATTGCCATAACAAAAAGAAGAAGAAGAAGAATTAACTGTCAATTGACAAAATCCTTTGCTTTTTACTTAAAAAGTTATGTACTTAGTTGAACAACGACATCTAGCCGTCTTTTAGGTACTACTTTTATTTTATAAACTGCCTTTTGAAAACCGCTCATTGGCACCTTTTTGTTTTTAGACAGTCTTTTACGAAATTAAATTTTATAAAATGTGATTACGAAAGCAAACACTATCTGTGTGTGTGGACACGTTTTACTTTTATCCTCCAATTGTAATAAAACGGTATCTATGTTGTTAATCCGTTACACTACGAGTGTGTTACAACGGCCATGACGGTCACTGTAATATAACTTTATTTAACTAGTTATACATTGATAAGAGTTAGCTTATTATGTTGTATTGTTTATCAAAGCTTTTACAACAATACTACACGACTCATCTACGTGAACACCCTTATTTCATTCCCGTTTTCATATTTTAGTTTCACAACAGAAGGTCTTTTGTTCTTACTTATTCTACCGTTGAACTAATGATATTTTCTCATTATTCCTACAATAAAGTACCTACTATATCGTAGCACTAATGAGAAAAAAGTCCTATTAGTTCTACCGTAGAACTTTAAATTAGTTATATCCTTTCACATGGTCCAATCTATTTATAATTCATCAAAACTGGTTTCAGTGGTTCAGTCATAAAAAATAATAGAGTTTCATTCACAATTGTAATATTAGAGTATGGATTTAGTACTTTAGTCAAAAAAAATACTTTGATTAACTTAGGTAAACCGATCGCGCTAATTCTGGAACTACCAAACCAGAATTAAAGAATGAAATAATTAAACAGTTCTAAAAAGCATGAAATAATACTCAAATCATATATGCATGCATCTATTCATAGTGATACGTCAACCAGACAATTCAAAAGGCAAACATTTCTCCTATAGATTAATTTATAACGGACTGGATTGTGCTATAATAGTCGCAAAGCGTCGTTCGATGGTTGTATAAAACATTTAACGCATGAGCAGAGAGTGTCATTGGAGATTAAGGATGAATTCACGCCAACCACTTGAAAGGTTGACGCGCGGTTTAATAAACAGCGGTTGTGGCGGTTAGAGATGAGGCAATTTATTAATGACAGGCGGTCGTGACGCCCGTGACGTGACTACGTCCGCGTGGATATGCTAGGTTCTCATACAAACTTTCATCCCCTATTTCACTATTTTCAATTCTAAGGTTTACCAATTAGATGTGTCTTGACACACTTTCCCTGTTCATGTTGCGCTTTCAACAAAGGTATAACGCACACAACAATGATACATTGTTGTTATGGCATCAGAGTTAGGTGAGATAATAGCCTGGCGCAATTGAAACAAGCTCCACCACCAAACCGAGTGTAAATGTACCCCTGGAAATCTAACCCGGAACCCCAGCGTCTTACACTGGTGGGTGAATCACTAGACTTCAGAGGCGGTTATACGTGCTTGACTTGTCTATGCTAATGTTACGTCACTATTTGCAGTAGTATATAGCCCGTTTTATCGGTATTCATGACGCGCCACTCTCTCTATGACTTTGTCGTAAAATTCACGATCTGTCGTATCTTTGTAAATATAACGGGCAATGCTAAAAGGGAAGCGCCATTTTTCTTTTTTTCTCTTAAAAAGGCTTTCATGAAAAAAGTTATGATATTGAGCTCTACGCAATTTATGATATTCACAAGGTAATACAGAGATAAAGATTGCTTCTCTGAGATCAAGATCTGTCAATTGTTTTGAACTAACAGCCGTACTGAGACGTCAATTATCGAGTAAACTTGTATTATTTTATAGTGTCCTCTTATACTTTACTCTAAAAAAGAAAAGGATAGCATCAACTTTAATGATGCGATAAAGCTAATTGACGTCTCTAGTGCGGCTATAAGTCCTATTAAAATGAAACATACAAATAAATTTAAGCTTACCAAGTTTGGTAGGGTGGCGTTTCCCACTTGATCTACTGGTCAGTTCTACCGTAGGACTATTGAGACTTTTTTCTCATTACAATTCTGTAAGTTCTTTGTGGTTACATTAATATGATATTTTGTTCCACGGTAGAACTGCCCAGTAGAACAAATGGGTTCAAAACACCGCTACTGCGCAGGTAAGCCTTACTAACGATTTATATTTCTATTTTGAAAAAAGAAATATATGTAGCTTACTTCCGCAAACAAAATATGCAAGATGCACCGCCCGCCCGCCCGCAAAAATATGCAGCACACCACAAAATATAAGTGCACAATACCTGCATTTAGCAAGACAGCAACACACCTTGCACCTTCACCAATTAGGCTACTCTACACGTGTTTCGCCCCAACCCGGAGCATCCTCAGGAGTTAGATCGTTTTGTTTGCGGAAGTAAGCTACATATATTTCTTTTTTCAAAATGGTTTGGGACTTCCGCCAAGTGACGCCTGATTCAATCAAATACTTATATTTCTATCTTTTGATGAGGCTGATACTATTATGTTTCTTGCGCCCATTCTTCTTGTCAGCAAAAAGTCGTCCCGAATGGTAGGAAAAAAACTGGACATGGAAATAGTTTCTATTTCTATTTCTAACTTTTCCCAATTGAAAGTGCATACATCGCAGAGACAAAAATAAGTTACCTCACCTCAGAAAAAGATTAGTTACACTATTACTCTTCCGCTGTTTCGAAACCACAGCCTTTCGGAAGTAACGAGGAGCGATATAATTAATTTGTCCCACTAATGAAAACGGTAAACAAGGGAATTATGAGTTAGGTGTTATGTTAATGGGTCTCTGTAAAGCGTGGTAAAGCTACTGAGCGGGTGAGCCTTTATCAAAGTAATGTCGTTTACGCACTTTCGCAACTCGGATTGTGTTACTCAAATTACGCATGTTGTTATTATTATGTTTACACTGTTGTTGTTGCTTCTAGACCAGTGTTTCCCAATTAGTCGTACGAGTAGGTACCCCCAAGGGTACGTAAGGTTGCTTCAAGGGTACAAGCAGTAATCTCATCTACATTATTTTATAAATCTGGTTTCATTTTTTATTTATCATTCCTGCAATTAGGAGTTTGAACGGTACGTAGAAAAAAATAATTAGGAACCACTGTCCTAGACGATTTCGTTATTGCCATTCTTTTTTTATTTATTTTTTATTTTATTGGGGTCAACAAACAGTTTCACAATAAATAATGTTAAGCTAATCTTATATTATAGAATTAATAATTGTGAGACCAACACCGTCAACCACGGCTTAAATTATTGTATATGTTGAGCGAGGGTGTACCCACAGGAAAATAACATATATATATATATATATTCTATATAACATACATATAGAAGAAAAAAAGAGGAAGAAGGAAACATATTAATACACGGAGTAATATCACTTCACTCATTCTTGCCGTTCGTAAGACTATATTCATTACACGATTGCGCCAAAAAAAGAAGAGTGTAATGTGTTCAGGGTTCATGTATATATAATGTGAGTTACTCTATTCCACCATAACGTATCGTAAGGTATCATTAGAATTCTTACATCACTCCGAGTGACACTGGGCCAACGAAGTTACAATTTGGCTATAGATTTTTTGAAGATCATATTCACGACCGACACACCCTTGACCAAATTTGCTTCTTTAACCATCAATTGAGCGATCTGAAGCTCCTCCGATCTCTCCCTTGACATCCACCATCAGTTGATAGATCGATCAATCCCTAGTAGAACCAAAGCTTCCAAGTAACATCGTTTGTATAAAAATAGCCTAGTGTATACATTATCTGGCCACCAGTTTTACCAAATTGTCTTCATATACTAAAGACTTCGCAATTATCGAATGATTCGCGTAATTTGATTTAATAATAATAAATAATAAAAACACTTTATTGCACACTAAGACAGGACATATTACAAAGAAAAACAATAAACAGAGAAAGCACACAAAAGGCGGCCTTATTGCTAAATAGCAATTTCTTCCAGGCAACCTTGAGTAATAGAGTGAGAGAAGAAGAGGATAGTGGGAAGTGGGTGCAAATATGGGAAGGAGAACAGATATAGTAGATATACAAGAATAAATAGAAAGAAAAGAAGTTTTTCTAGATTACTAGAAGTGATAATAAGGAGAGGAAATAAGTTAGATAGTAGAAAGGAAATGTCCTCTGACTTGATCGCGAAAGGAATTCAGAGAACGAGCCATCCTGATACCCTCCGGGAGTAAATTCCACAGACGTACTGCATGCACAGAGAAAGAATATGAGAGGAAATCAGTTGAGTGGCGGGGAATTTCTAGAGTGAGATTGGAAGAAGAGCGCAACGTGCACTGTGTGGATGAGGAGCGGAAGGAGAAACATTCTTTGAGATAGGCTGGGGACGCTGGATGGAAAAGAATGGAGTAAAGAAGCGTAAGAGTATGTAAGTCCCTGCGCCGGCGAATAGGGAGCCAATTGAGCTTAGAACGCAGGTGGGATACGTGGTCATATTTACGTATATTGAAAATAAATCTGAAGCACATGTTCTGCAGGCGCTCTAACTTATTAAGCATTACCTCCGTCAGATCCGTATAACAGACGTCAGCGTAGTCCAAAACAGTTAGCAGAAGAGACTGGGCGAGAGTGACTTTAGTACTTGTTGGTAAAAAGTTTCTTAACCGGTTAAGTGAGCAGTACGCAGCAAATACTTTTTTTCTAAGTGCTTCAACCTGAGGTATCCAAGAGAAGCATTGATCAAAAATTACGCCGAGGTTTTTAACGGTTTTGGAAAAAGGAATCACAGTGCCATCAAACGTTACAGGAGAAAGCTGCTCAAGGTCGATCCTCGAAATGAAACGAGGACTACCAATAATGATGGTCTGGGTCTTGGCTGGGTTGACAGTAAGTCCAAATGATTTACTCCAGTCGCTAATAAGCGCAAGGTCAGAATTGGTAGCCGCTATTGCATTTGAAAGTTCTGATAGTGGCGCCTGAGTATAGATCTGCAGATCATCAGCATAGAGGTGATGGGAACTTGAAAGTGATTTAGTAAAATGACGAAACCTAACGATTTTCTTGTCATAATTATAGTTTTATCACTAAACGGAAGAAGGCCTCTTCGACATTTTTGATCAATTCGAACTAATAATTGCATTCGATAGCATTTGAACGGGTCTTTCAAATGACACATAAAAGGGGCACATTTCTCGTTAAATCGTCTTAGTAAAAATAAAGTAGGTAAGTAAGTAATAAAATCTTTAATGAGCAATTTTCTTACATTCTTCAATTTAAACTAACAATTGCATTCGATGGCATTGACATAGGTAGGTACTCAAAACAAAATAGGGTTCATTACATACTTAAAACAAACTAAAAGAGGCCCATTTCTCGTTAAATTGCCTTATAGTAAAAATAAAACATTCAACTTTAAACAGCCATTTTCTCAAATTTTGCTAATTGTTGTTGAGCCCCTTTTTCCCGTGTGCCCTTCTTATCTTAAGAGTGCGGGTGAATTTAACGAGTTTCAACCTTATTACGTTATGTTTACTTATGTCAGGGCTTGAATCAATTAAAGGACTACTTTAAGATGATTGTGTATTTATGTAGAACTTAACAAAAGGTCTCTCGCTCTGGAAATGAAGCTCTTATTGTCTTAAGACTAGGTTTGTAGTGCCTCTGTGTTCAAAGAAGGAAATTACTTAGTGGTTAATTAATAGCTTTACTCTAGCAGTGTTTCCTTATCAGATTAGCTCATAGTTATATTAGGTTGTGCTTGTACATAATCGAAATTGCATGTTAATTACTACATTTAGGTAACCATCTACGATAAGACACTAACTTCTCGTTTAGTTTAAAAACGATTCTGAGTTTATACGAAATTTTCTGTTAAGTAAATTAATTTGAACTAAATAAATAATAAATAAATATTTGACAACATCACGTGAAATAGGCCCTAATGGTTTATTTACTAGCGGCCTGCGACTGCGTGCGCGTGGACCGTGGGAACCTTTGACAATATAGATCAAAACACTTACATTATTATCACAAAAAAGTTGAAAATAAAAAAGGTTGAAAAAAATTAAAATCTCATTCAAAAACTTATAATTGATATGCATGCGTATCTAATGATTTGAATGTTATTTCTTGCTTCTAAGAGCTCTTTAATTTTGTTTTTTTTTATTTTCAAGGTTTTGAAAGAGGTTTTTCTTTTTCCATTGCAAAGTTTACTTTCACAATATTGTATGTAGGTACTTTTGTTTTCCGAACCGAGAGCATAACCAAATTACGACGCAGCGACACCGAGAGATTCTCCCATACACGGAAGTCGCCTCAATATTTGCTATTTTTTCCCTCCGTCACATAATATTGTGTTTGAAAGCTTTTTTGCCAACAATTCGATATGCCGCATATCCAATTACAGCAAACATTTCTTTGTCTGTTCTCTCAGCGTTTTGTTTGACTTAATTAAATAGTAAACGTAATACCAAAGTGTGCTCAAGCCATTAAGGACCATTGTTTGAATTGCACAAAAGGAAGGGATTATGGTGTATTTTATATGCTAATCTGAACCCTTCACCTTAATAGTTGTTTGTAGGGCTTTTGTAGAATTGGTTACGAAGAAACTTTGTGTCCATAAAAAAAACCGGCCAAGTGCGTGTCGGACCACGTGCCGTAGGGTTCGGTAGTTACCTTATACCATACCATATTTAGTACCACTATCATTTTTGTTTGTAATATAACTTTGTTTTTCACAGTGTTGGTATGAATGACAAAGTTATATTTGCGGTTTTGGAAAATATGATATATCTCAAAAACTAATTACTATATCTCGTTCAAACCAATTTTCGTTGAAAGTTTTTATTAAGATCTATACTTAGCATATAATTTTTTTGATTTTTCACTCTCTTATTTCAAAAGTTAGAGGGGGGGACACACATTATATAAATAGTGCAGATATCATTAAAGCTTTTAAAACAATTAATGTTAAAAAAACAGAAGATCTTTGGGGCATGTCAACAAGCATTATTAAATCAATAATTGATATACTAGCCCCCTACTTGGCTTTTATTTTTAACAAATGTATTGACGAGGGGGTCTTTCCTGACTTAATGAAAAATAGTAAATTGATTCCTCTTTTTAAATCTGGGGATAAAAGTGACCCAGCTAACTTTAGGCCAATATCTATACTACCAGCACTTAGTAAAATATTTGAAAAAATTATATATTCCCAATTATTAGATTACTTTACATACAATAATATACTTCATAAAAACCAGTTTGGATTTTCCAAGGGTAAAAGTACTACTGATGCTGGAATTGCACTTCTCAAACATATTCTTGACGCTTGGGAAGAAAAGCAGGATGTAATTGGCATTTTCTGTGACCTTTCTAAGGCATTCGATTGCGTTGATCACCAAACACTATTAAAGAAGCTAGAACATTATGGTGTCTCTGATAAGTCGGTTAGGCTTATGAAATCGTATTTGTACAATAGAACTCAGAAAGTAGTAATTAATAGAACTGAATCTACTGGAGCCCCCATCAATATGGGTGTGCCACAGGGATCAATATTGGGCCCATTGCTGTTTCTAATTTATATAAATGACCTTCCCAACTACGCGAGTAATTTATGTGAGACTGTACTATTTGCGGATGATACTTCTTTAGTTTTCAAAGTAAACAGAGGTAATAACTGTTCCGACGAAGTAAATAGTGCCCTCTCTAAAGTTTCACACTGGTTTAATAGTAATAATTTAGCACTTAACCCCAAAAAAACTAAATGTGTAAAATTTTCTTTACCTAATGTTGAGAAGACAAAATTAAATATTAAATTGAATGACGATAAAGTAGACTTTACTGAGAGTACAAAATTTCTAGGTATTACACTAGATTCTCGATTGCAATGGGATCCACATATTGAAGCCTTGTCAAGTAGACTTAGTTCAGCGGCATTCGCTGTTAAGAAAATAAGGCTTTTAACTGATATTGAAACGGCAAGGTTAGTATACTTTAGTTATTTTCATAGTGTAATGTCTTATGGACTGCTATTGTGGGGCTCAGCTGCCAGTTTTGAAAATATTTTTGTACTCCAAAAAAGAGCTGTTCGCGCCATATACAATCTACGGCGGAGAGATACCTTGAGAGAATTGTTCAAAGAAATAAATATTTTAACTTTGGCAGGCCAATATATTTATGAAAATTTAGTTTATGTAAGGAAACACTATGATTCATTTGATAAGAACAGCAACATTCACCAGTTTAATACAAGAAATAAAGATAAACTTGCCGTTCCAAGTTTTAGGCTTGCAAAAACGAGAGGTTCATTTATGGGGAAAGGCATAGCCTTTATTAATAAAGTTCCACAACAAGTGATTGATCTTCCTTTGCATGAATTTAAAAACCATGTTAAAAAAACGCTCATGGGTAAAGGTTATTATAAAGTTGACGATTATCTTAAAGATCAAAATGCGTGGAAATGATGTAACACATAACTTGCTAATATAAGAACTTTGTTGAAGTAATATAATAAGTCTATGTTGTTGCCAATAATCCTGTCACCCTGTTGTAATTATCTGGTAACGATATATTCAAGTTTGTAAATATCGTTACTTATGGCTGTTACAGCTGATAAGTTTCTTGCGCCCGTTCTTCTTGTCAGCTAAAAAAGTCTGGAACGGGTGGTAGAAAAATATAGACGATTCAAAAGTACTTAATAATTAAGTTTATTTGAATAAAGCTTATTTCACTTTCACTTTCACTTTCATTTTACCACTTTGGCAGTGTTTATCTTTCAAATGGTTCTTTGAGAAAAAATTGTCTTAGGAACCTCAATATCATTTTTAAAGACCTATCTATAGACACCCCGCACGTATTGGTATAAAGAACATTTTTTTTTTTAGTTTCAGTTCCATGTATGGGGAGCCTCCCTTAATCTTATTTTTTTATTATTGTGTTAAAATCGTTAAGCAGTTAACAGAATACATCTACGTACTAAGTTTCAACTGTCTAATCCTAATACTTTCGGAATAAAATGGCTGTGACATACGGACGGACAGACAGACAAACAGACATGACGAATCTATAAGGGTTCCGTGTTTTGCCATTTTGGCTACGGAACCCCAAAAAGAACTAATTACGTCCCGTAATGAAGACTTAAGACGAGACGTAATAATTTTGGTACGACATAGGATACACCATATACATGCCACTATCTCACACTGAGGTGCAATAAAATCGGTCCATTAACTGCTGTCGGACAAATTAGGTTTATGTGTACATTTACGACTACGCATTTCAGGGGTCTGAAAAAACCTTAATCCTTCCACAAGATGCTTCTGTTCACTTAGGAAGGGAAGGAAGGGAAATGCTACTAACATTAAAGGTAGGCACGAGTCGTGAGCGATGAGAGAATTGGAGGGGATTACTGCGTATTTGCATTGGCCCCGCACCACGTCTTCCGCTAATGAGACCTATAATAGTACATTATGAGACAAGTTTGCTCAGGTTGCTCATTGCACACAAGGCTGTGGGTTGCAGCCCGAGCCGCAGGCGAGGGCGTAACTCAGCCGAGTGTGCAATAAGCAAGAGCTTACGAGTTTCATACGACGTTTTTCAACACATTTGCGAGGAAAAAACCACACGAGCAACAAATACGGCAAAAACACAATATGATAATTATGGGAAATGGCGCGCAGGTTTTTTATTTGTTTTTTTTTTCACACGCCCAACGCAAGAATACTTTGCGAACAAAGGGGTAAGTGAACATACAGCCTACTTTAAAATTATAATTTAAAATGATAAAATGCAAATATTTCAATATTTTATAACAAAAAATTGTGAATTATGAATAATTTGATAATAATAAATATTTACACTTACACATTTATTTATTCCAAAAATGTATATGAATTTTAACGGCATAAAACCTCTTTGTTGTTACTAAAAAAAATAACTGTATTACCCGGCTAAATTGGGAATGCTCTGTTTACTTACTCGCATAGAACTTGCAGTAAGGTACTAATTTAACTTTGTAGGGTTAATTCTATTACGTAATAGTGTTTTATATATGATTGCACGCGTTTGTTATAGCTCGGTTTATGGCCCTAAAAGCGATGTGTTAGGGCTCACTTTACGAGTAAGTGTGTTGAAAATTACTTTTGGACACTGCTCAAGATCCGTGCCGAGCAGTGTTTCTTTCAGACTAAATTCTCTGGGGGGGGGGGGCAATTAAGAGGTTCGGGGGAGCTCGTTCGTCGATCACTACACTAGTATGCCCTTCTTACCTTCACACAACACTTTTTTCTCCGGGGGGGCACTAAGGCTGCTCCGGGGGGGCACTGCCCCCCGGAGTAGTACCTGATAGAAACACTGGTGCCGAGGTCCGTGCGAAAGTTTATGTGTGTGTTGACTATTTATCGAAAATGTTTTCAATTAACTAAACCAAATTATTCTGCTTATGTGTATGATGTTTCATTAAAATCGGGTCATACATTTCGAAAAATAAGGACTTGATAGTTTGTATGAAATGCCGTATATCGTCAACGCTCTCAACTTCAATCAAGTTACCTTAAAAATATCGATAATTCAACAAAATAATAAAAAGAATGTTGTAAGAATAATACAATACCAGATAATTTTTTCCATGTATTGTTATTATTTTTATTAACGTGTTTTGTTTTTTTTTAATATTACAGTATAGCTATGTTTTAACCATTGTATTGGTCAATAAACAGATTCTCTCTTTCTCTCTCTCTCTCTCAGATAAAGTAATTTCCAACACGATTTTCTATTACTGATTTATTTATTGTAATAAAGTCCATAATTTTACTGTTCTTTTCTGCAACGTTCATTGACCCATAAATTAATATCGTGATTTTTATGGTTTATCGTTAAAATATTACCATTAGCACCTCCCGTCGTAGAATAACAACATAAATTAGCGACTTGACTCATAAACTAAGTCATAATTTTATCTTTGAAAACCGACATGTTTTCGATAAAGTTTATTAAATATTACTTTTTTGTTTTTCAGGACTCATAAAAAGAAGAGGATTGCAGTACTTTGTAAGTATTTAATATTTGTTTACTAGATATACTATTCTTACAAATTAACTTTAAACAGAAGAAGAGTAAGAAACAAAGAAAGGAAAGTTTACTAGATAAATTACTATTCTTTCCAAATTCAACTTTACATAGTACTTTGTACAAAATAAGCGCCCAGATTGAAAGTGGGGTGTTATTTCGAGATGCCGTTTTTGAGATTCTGACCGGACATCTAGCGTATTTTTTGTCGAAGTTTTTACGTCTGAAAAAACACCTATTTCTACGTGTTATTTACACGGGGCGACTTGTTGGTCGATTTCAGTCAATTTAGCGGTTTTATCGACAATCGCCTGTAAAAAACCTCATTTCAATGAGGTGGCGAATCGATTTTTCAAGCGATTGTCGCCTGCCAAGTCGACTCGTGTAAATTCTACATTATGAAGAATGATATCGAGCGGTTATTTCGTAGTGACATTAAGCGATTCGGAATGTAGATAAGGACAACGCTAATAGTATCCGCGATAACTACAAATTGCCAAATAAATGTATTTTACAAGATCTATATCTGCTGATCTACATTTATCATGTAATAAAATGCAAATTACTGTTATTAGTAAAAGTTCATGAAATATTATGTAATAAACATAAAGTAATTCGTATTTTCTGTTGCCTCCTTAAATAAGTAAGTTGTTACATAAAGTAAGCTGTAAGTTATTTACTTATTATGTATTTAGAACTTGCTATTTTTTCTCTCTAAAAAGGAAACGACTAAAGGCCTGCTCAAACCGGAGCGGTATCCGCTACCGCCGTGGGTAGCGGTCATACCCGAGCGATATCCCGCGCGGTAATTTGTATGGAATTTTCGCCGTTGTCGCGAAACCGGTACCGCATGGGTACGCGGTACGTACTGCGTGTTCGGCGAAACTTTTACTCCCCCAAGCGGACGCACCCCACGCCACCCTCCCGCAGCGCTTGCGTCGCGCGCCAGTACCGCTACCGCCTCCGGTAGCGGTAGAGGATACCGGTCAGATTTGAGTGAATTTTTAATTTCATAAAGCTAAGATATAAGTTGGTATTTAAAACTAATTTTATTTTTGAATTTGCCGTCTTTTCTGAAACTATATTCCTACATTTAAAAGGTCTGTTATCAGGTTGTCTTGATTTGATTTGATTCCAGTGTTGCCTATGGTACGATAATTGCTGTATTGTACAGTAATCGGGGTAAAAAATTAACCTTGGTACGGCACTTATGCCAGAAGTCTTCATACATGTACGGTAATTTCATATGTTCTTATTCTTTTATGAGTGCAGTAATAGGGATGTTGACTATTTTTTTTATTTTATGTTACATAAATTACCTCTCAAAAAAAGAAACATTGGTAAAAGAATTAATTCGCTAGCATGAAAACTGCCCGAGATATCACAGTGTGAAATGCACACAAATGGACTCTATCAAAAACGCTCCATACTAATGGCTTGCACGTTATGACGTCACGCCTTGCAAGTTTGTATGCAACGCATAGGAAATTTGTTCAGCAGCTATATTAAATATTGTGTTTATCAAAATGGTTTCTTCGACAAATTTGCTATACATTTTACGGACTAATTAAAGGTATCATTTATTTTAATAAATTGTATACTTTTTAAATGGACTTGTCCACCCAACTTTGAAGGGTCATAAAACAAATAATATGCAATATATAAAACCAAGAGGTATACAAGCTACTCTAAAAGTTTAATATGTTTACGATTTTTATTAGTATTTCGTTATTTTATTCATTAGTCAACATCCCTATTGTATCGAAATACGGCAATTTTTGTGATTTTCCGCATATATACCTACGGTAATTTTACTGTCAAAACACGGCAACCATCAAATTTACAATAGCAACACTGTTTGATTCCCCTTTCTTCTCAGTCAGTACAAAAAAGCCTTTTCTTATTAAAGTAATAAGTAAGTGTTAGGGAAAAACAAGTTTAACATACATATTTTAAGGATGATCCTTATCATAATATAACTGGAAATGTGACAATGTAATTTCACAAAAACAGATAAGTGAATAATGTGCTCATTGTATCTGGCAATTCACTTAGGTTAATGAACAAATTCGGTTTTCCTCATTTTTATACATAGTGAAAAGCTAGCGTCCTACCGCGACTTCGTCCGCGAGGTCAGTTATTTTTATATCCTTTTGGAACAGTACTTTTTTCTTAATGAAAAATACCCAATGTTTTTTCTGTACCCCTGACAACTTGAAGGCAAAATTTCATTATGATCTGCCTCTCAATTCTCTAAAAACATCCGCAGCGTCGAGCTCATCTCGACGCTGCGGAAACGTCATTTTTGTATTGAAAAATAGTTCCGACCATCGGCGAGCTCGTCGTCCGAGCGCTGGCGTCTATGTGACAGCGGTACCGCATCGTAGAGATAATTTTAGAAAATTGACACACAGATGAGTAGTTAAGATATGAAAGTAAAGTATTTACATGGAGCGACTTGGCAGGCGACTTTAGTCAATCGGCGCTTTTATCGGCAATCGCTTGTAAAATCTAATCGAAAAACCTAATTTCAATGAGGTGGCGATTCAATTTTATAAGCGATTGTCGATAATAAGCGTTAATTGACTAAAGTCGCCTGCCAAGTCGCTCCGTGTAAATACCGACACAATAACAGACAAACAAACTGACATGTCAGTTAACAGTAAAAAACGTTAATTTAAAATAAAGAAGTACAAAATATAACGAAGATAAGTATTTTATTAACCAAACCTTGACCCTACAAAACTGGTGTCGATGTGAGATCTGCGTTCGCAGATTACTCGAATGCGATCGGATGAAAAAGCTGATCGAAAAGAAGGCACGCCATTTTGATGTCGTTGACGTAACACGAAAGAAGTCGAAAATCTCTGAAAGAAGTATGAAAAAAAGGTGTAAAGATGTAAAGGTGAAAGACGAGAAGACGGAGTATCAGGTTGCAAGAATGAGATTTCATCAGTGTCATCAGTGAACGTCGTAGAGAATGAGACACTGTCCGTGATTGTCATAAATAAAAAGTGATTTAGCCGAGCATCAGATGGAAAACACGCTTTCTGCCCTAGGGCAGAATAAATAACTTACTGAAAAAACTTTTTAATAGGTACCTAAGTTTTTTTTTTTCAATAAGTATGCTTGTTTTTGACACATTTTATCTCATATCCGGTGAAATGTATGAAACAGCTAAACCTTTTTTGCAATTTCAGAGTTTGTTTCCATACAAAAAGTTGTTCTTATTTATCAACTCTACAAAAAGTTTAAGTTTTTGTTTTAAAAAAAAAGGTTGTAAGTAAGTAAGTATATTTTGGATGGTCTAATTTTTGAAACTAAACAATCATGACCAAAATCTTATAACAAAAAAAAATACAATAAGATAAAATATGCAAGATTATCATTAAAATACAACGTGCTTGAAGTAACTTCCGAATATAATTAAAATACTGAATTTCAGCTGCGGGTCCAACATATATCATACATAAACCAACAAAACACAACATTCTGGAGTCCAGTAAAAACAGTTTTGTATAATGCACTGTTTACCTTACAAATTGTTACACCCGACGGTGTTTTACGGTCCACCCAGACGGGTCCTAGTAAAACATGTAAAGGCATTGTTATGCGGGTTTATAGTAAAACTGGAGAAATGTGAGGATGTCATCAGCCAATTTTAATGTCCCCACTGCTGGGGTACAGGCCTTCCTTATGGATGGTAAGGAGGATGGGCCATAACCCACCACTCGGGCCCAATGCGGATTGGTGGGTGTTAACGACTGAAAATGCTGCCGGGACCAACGGCTTAACGTGCCTTCCGAAGCACGGAGGAGCTCGAGATAATTCATTTTTGGTCACCCATCCCATGACCGGCCCCTGCGAACGTTGCTTAACTTCCGCAATCGCTGGGCCAGGCGCTAAACCACTGCGCCACCGAGCTCCATGGGATATTGTAAATTAATAATATTCAAAAAATTACAAATACCTAGACTTGACTTCATGATAAATTATGCTATTTCAAATGTAATTAAGTATATTTTAAATGTCAAATAGATCAAAATTATTTCAAGTTTCTTCGAGTCCAAGAGACATTGAAACGATGAAATTTTAATAATAAAATTATAAATAAATCTCTACATCAGGCATAGTTTGAAAACAAGATTCAAAGTTTATATAAGAAAATAAAAGCCAAATAAAACAACACAGAACAAGACTGCAAAAGCAGCAAAAACTAAATGATGGGGTAAACTTAATGCCAGTGTAATGATGGCATAGATCAAACCTCAATGCATTTTTTCTTCTCGATTAGATGTTACCTTACCAAGAAAACCTTCATTAACGTTGAGTGAGAGAAAAAGATGAACACGTTGCCTTTATTCAACGTAATACTTTCAATGCCAAAGAGCTTCTCTCAATGGTATAGGTGCAGAGCTTATATAGAAGAAAAAAACTAAGAAGCTTTATAATTATTGATGAAAGTGCTTCATCATATCAGCCGCACGACACCCACTGCTGGGTATAGGCCTCCCCTAAGGATCTCCACGACGATCCGTCCTGCGCTGCCCGCATCCAGCGGCTTCCCGCGACCTTCACCAGATCGTCGGTCCACCTTGTTGGGGGCCTACCCACGGAGCGCCGTCCGGTGCGCGGTCGCCATTCCAGAACCTTTCCGCCCCAACGGCCATCGGTTCTTCTGGCTATGTGTCCCGCACATTGCCACTTCAGCTGAGCAATCCTTCGAGCGATGTCGGTTACTTTAGTTCTCTTGCGGATCTCTTCGTTTCTAATTCGATCACGCAGGGAAACGCCGAGCATGGCTCTCTCCATTGCACGCTGGGTGACCTTGAGCCTCCTTATGAGACGCATAGTTAGCGACCACGTTTCACTGCCGTAAGTCATCACTGGCAACACACACTGTTCATAGACTTTCATCTTGAGACACTGGGGTAAGTCGGACGCGAAGATTTTTCGAAGATGAAAGTGCTTAGTAGAAGGTAAATCTAGTCAGAAAAAGGAATAGAGGCGCATTAACTTAAACACTAAGCCAGGATTTCGGCTTATTCGTGAAAAAAAGTCCTAATAGAAAAATGTGAGTCAGGAATTTCCGAGTTCATTACATTGTGGCATAGTTGATAGTTTAGGTTGATTTTAGACGGGCCAAGTTTGGCGTGAAAATAAATTGAGGCCAATTAAAGCCCAAGTTCATATCCATTGAAGCCTCGCATTCACTAGGGAACAAGTTTCTCGCGACACGTGTCACTTACACAGGGTGTCCCAAAATATTGCCACACGAAGCGAAAGTAAGTACCTTAAATATTGAAGGTAGGAAATTTTACTGAAAGAAGACTTCATTTTGATTTTAAAAATAATTGGAACTGCATTAAAAGATAAAAAAATCGCCTGCCTTAACCAGGAATCGAACCCTCAATATGATTTTTTTTTATTTTTACGATACCAATCAAAAGGGTAACTCACAAGGATTATTTTTTTTAAGTAACACAGCATCTTAAACAAAGGAATATTAAAAAAAAAATGTTACGCATTGTATCAATTTGTATCGAATCGTATGTGTTTTTTTAATCTTTGAATGCAGTTCCATTTCTTTTTAAATACAAAATAAAGCCTTCTTTCAGTAAAATTTTCTACCTTTAGTATTTAAGGTATTCCCTCAGTGTGGCAAAGTTTTGAGACACCCTGTATATCCAGAGGTGTTGACCACATTCTGACAGATGTCACACGACCTTTATTCCTGTTTTACACATTAATTTAGTTAATTTAATGTCGCTCGAAGAGACAGTGTTGTAAGCGGCGGCTTTTCATCATTATCATCCATTTTTAATGAGCTCACCTACTATTTGAACATGGGACATATCCTTATAAATAAATAAGGAGGTTGCTCATGGCAGAACTTGACAGACTGATCGTACTCGATCACGTTTGTTAAGCAACGCTCGGTCCGGCCAGGTGTCGGATGGGTGACCGTTAAGTGGCATTACAACTGAGCACTTCCGTGCTTCAGAAGGTAAAATATGCAAATTCTGAGAGGTAAATTCCGTCGGTCCCGGCTGTTGTCATCTGATAACAGTCGTTAACCAAGTTAGAGGCCTTACAGGCGGCTTGATAAACTCTAACACCAGGGCCACTTTCCTCATTCGATAAGAAGAAGAAGAATAAGGAGGTGGGCCAGAATTAACCTGCCACGCGAGCTCAATGCGGATTGGTGGTAATAACGACTGCAACCGGAACTGATGGCTTAACATGCCTTCCGAAGCACGGTGGAGCTCGAGATAATAAATGTCACCCATCCCATGATTGATGATCCTTGTGAATGTTACATAATTGTCGTAATATTTTATATATTTTTTATATTCACGGAAAACAAACAGCATATAAAAGTATCAACAGTAAAATCAAAACTTTAGTATGAAAATGCCACTTATAGACATAATCTTAGGGCAAATGGGAGTGTATTACTCATCAATTTTGTCTAGGGATACAGGTGTGATTTTGTATGTAATGGTACATACAATGGTTTTGTACGTTGGTCCTTTATGTAGAACATAGAGACGCCCTACATAGCTTGGGCCCCAGATAAGGCACGGCCGGGCACGCCCAGGACATGTGGGGATAGACCGTCGATCAAGAATATCCTAGATAACGCTTCACGAACTTAAACAGTACTCAAAAATGCCACCTCAAATAGCGTCCCACTTACAAACTTGGCGCTTATTTTGTACATAATCACCTCTTATTTTACCTCTCAAAAACAAATCTTTTATGGGACGCTATTTGAGGTGCCATTTTTGAGACTCTGACCGGACATCTAGGGTATTCTTGGTCGAAGGGATAGACCTTTAGTCACCTTTTACGACACCCACAGGATGAGAGGAGGTAGTGCTGTTTTAGGCCGGCACATACACGTGCAGCGCAGGACTGATCGTTGAACAGGGGCCTAATCGCGCTAATTTTCAACGATAAAACCAAAGCTAAATCGTTACCGTTTCAGTTTCGTTTACAGAAAAATACTCGCTTTAGTTTTGTTAAAATTGTTGAATACTCTGCCTAAGGAGTCTAGGATTACAATCTGGGACAATTCAAGTGAAAATTATGAAGCTAAACCAGAGTTTTAGGCAAATATACCATAAATGACAACGTAACATTTTTAGTTTTATCGTTCAGAATTACCGCGATTGGGCTCCTGATCCTTGTGGGAGGCCTATATCCAGCAGTGGGTGTCGTGTGGCTAATATTATAATGATGGTCATCGATTTATGATTTTAGACCATTCGAAAGGCTATCGAAACGATCGAAAGAAATCGATTTTCATAGGCAACACTACAACGCTATAGGCAATATTACGAAATATATTGCGGCTTGATTGGAAATTGATGCGAGAATTATGAGTGGTGTCCATTGATAAAAATATTACGAAGCCCAGTTATTGTTTTTTATCAGCTTCACGTGATTTTCTGGAATTACTTCTATCAAAACATATGGTATTACAATATGATAAGAACTGAAATATTAGCCAACTATATTCAATATACAAATGAGTTTTTTTCCGAGATAGCGAGTTTCGTAATACATTATGATAATAATTATTAAGTTTTGCCAATTATTGTAGGTAATGTATCTTTGCGCTAAGTGATACACACAAATGAAATTACAGGCAAAGAATTATATTCAAGTTAAAATGAGTTTTTTCCGAGATAGCGAGTTTCGTAATACATAATAATAATAAATTAGTTTTGCAAATTATTGTAGGTAATGTATCTTTGCGCTAAGTGACAAACACAAACGAAATTCCAGGCAAGAAATTATATTCAAGTTTGATAAATCCTTTCCTATATTAGATTGACGTAGATTAATTTGTATGTGTTTAAATTCAGATCCATCCTTGTCGCAAATGTTCGGTACCAGTATTAACGTAATTAATACCTACAGTTTAATATTATACCTACTGTAGAATTAATTGTATGTACTTCCTCATTGGAAGTGTGACGTCACATAATGGCAGAATTTGACATTTTGGGTAAAATATCTGTAGCAGGCAAGTTTCTCTTCTATATACATGGAATTACACCCAGGAGCAAAACAATAATAAAAAATGCCAACGTTCTCGACTTTGTTTTTACCAAAAGAAAAAATACATTTTAATACCTACCAAAAGAGATTGTATACAGGTGCGGCGATAACAATAATGGGACTTCTGGAGCCAAAATATTGGAGTCACTTGCCCCATAATGGGCGTAAGTTTAGAATTGAACAGCAAAAGTAACTCAAACACTTCAGATAATGGGAAGTTTAAACTGTTCTCCAGTTTGGGCCTAAGATATCCCCAAGGGTGAAGGTAATCCGCCTCTTTAGTATAGAATATTTTACTTTGATATAAAAGGTTATCTATTTGATTGAAGTGTGTTTCGTCTGAGCTGACTCTTAAGGTGGTACTCTGAGCGAAAGTGGTGCCGCGGTGAATTATATTTAATATTATAATTCTAATACTTTAAAAATGTTTATGGTGTAGATTTAAGGGCCCACAGTCTAGTATTTTTAGACGGTATCGTTACATTCCCTCGTAGTCACTGCTAGAAGTAGATAGCAAAACTGCTAAAAGTGGCCGTTTTTGACACATTTGCTATCTACTTCTACGAATGACTACGAGGGCATGTAGTGAAACCTTCTAAAAATACTAGATCATGGGCATTAAAATCTCCACGGTTATTAAAATCTTTTTCTATTAATAACTTATTAAATAAAAACCTCTTTGACGGCCACTTTCGGCCATACAACCGCCTTAAAACTAAAACGAATGGTCCGTCCATGTTGATAAAGAAAAAAGTTTTATTAGATATTCTATGAATAATTCATTTACTAAGAATATTAAAAGATGGTCCCTACTTAGGTACCCTGGATATTTTTTTCTACAATCTCTATATTCAACAACGTCTATGTAAGCAGAGGATTCCACACAAAACAACATGAATAAATTTCAACTAATTAAAACGAAGATTATATGAGTAATTATTCATGATGCTTAAGATTTCACTTCAACTAAAATTTGAACACTTTTAGCACAAAAGTTTTACTTCGAATACCCAAAGATTTAAATTGTCAGAATTCACGTTAACTTAACGATATAAAGGTAATCTTTTTGAAAACGACTAAATACATGATCAAACGCTATAATGTGTTTCTTGATACATAAATAATAATTTACGTTATAATCTTTTTTAAGACTAAATATACCATGACATGCAATATTGTGTTTCTTGATACATAATATTAATAATAATGTTTAATAATATGAGAAAAAAATATACTTAAGTAATTGTTTAAGTATATTTTTCGATAGGAGCTATAGGAGGTCGGTGGCGCAGTGCGGTTTAGCGCCTGGCCCAGCGATTGCGGAAGTTAAGCAACGTTCGCAAGGGTCGGTCATGGGATGGGTGGCCAAAAATTTATTATCTCGAGCTCCTCCGTGCTTCGGAAGGCACGTTAAGCCGTTGGTCCCGGCTGCATTTGTAGTCGTTAACACCCACCAATCCGTATTGGGCCCGCGTGGTGGGTTATGGCCCATCCTTCTTACCACCCATAAGGAAGGCCTGTGCCCCAGCAGTGGGGACATCAAAAATGGCTGATGGACAAGCAACTTTTTGTCGGATAAAACAATGTTATAGAGTAAACTGATTTCAATATAATGTTAAACACTGATTTTATTCTTCAAAAACTTCTTTATGAATATTTCTACATTACATTTTCAGAACGAACAATTATTATAAAAAAAACTGTTTTTTTCGCAAACTCATTCATCTGGCTTATCTTTTTTTCGGTTTCATAACTGGTATTGATTTCATTTGGTAGACTGATTTAGTAAACTTTCTGATTGTAAATTTTATTGGCAGTCTGGAATCTGGAATACGAATGACTATGCTAACGAGGTAAAATTGAGAGGGATAGCGTTTCGCTAAAATTAAGAGGACGATATAACGCACAAGTACATAATATTATTAAGTATTTGATACCGAAACTGAGTTTTTTAGTCCGTGACTTTATTAGAGAAAGATTTGTGTGAGATCATGGAATACAGCTACTAAACAATTTCATTGGGTGTCCATCATCCATTTTAGATGTCCCCACTGCTGGGGCACAGGCCTTCCTTATGGGTGGTAAGGAGGACGGGCCATAACCCACCACGCGGGCCCAATGCGGATTGGTGGGTGTTAACGACTGCAAATGCAGCCGGGACCAACGGCTTAACGTGCCTTCCGAAGCACGAAGGAGCTCGAGATAATACATTTTTGGTCGCCCATCCCATGACCGACCCTTGCGAACGTTGCTTAACTTCCGCAATCGCTGGGCCAGGCGCTAAACCACTGCGTCACCGGGCTCCTTTCATTGGGTAATGCAAATATATCCTACTTATAAAGAAATAAGTTGTTTTTAAATAATTACAAATGCATTTACATTAGTGTTGAATGTGGAATTTCATATTAATGTGGAGTTGTACTGGTAAAGGTACACAAGTAAATACTATTAACCATTCCCAGTGGTAAATAATTGTAAATAATTCTAGTTGAAAATTTTTACATTATTAGGATAGTACTTGTATTATTAATTTTCGTATCGTGGGTCGATTTAGATACACCGGTATCTTTTAACTCAATACATTTTTTCATCCTTAATAATAGACGTTTTAGCTACCAAGAGTTAAAACGTAACCCTATACTGTTTAATATTCCAACAAGTATTTCTAATGTTCTACTTAGAAAGTGGAAGTTTCCAGTGATCTCAAATTAACACTGAAAGTTACCAAAAGCTACGTTTAGGAAGCGAAAATGAAAAAGTTTCCTTTACCGTATTTTACTCTGATTAAATGCTTTAAAGTTTGTAATTTCTTTGGGAAATCATAATTCAGTTAGTCGTTAATCGAATTACTTTGATAGAATTCCCCTTGACCACAAAATATTTATAACAAGCGACCCGCTCTCGCTTCGCTTCGGTTTCGTTTCTTTTTTTGCCAATCCAACAATACCTAAAAAAAACAAATATTTTACGTCACCTTCATTCGCTCCAAAAGTCTGTTTCCGTCCCTTTTGAGTCCCGCCCATCTCGTCATCGGTGTAAGAAAATCGCTTGAACTTATTTCGCGCGCGTAAATTTTTTGCGATACCGCTTAAGGTGGTAAGGTTAAGGTGGGTCAAATCCCAATATTCAATTCAAATTATTGAGAAATTACGCGCGTGAAGCTATCATGGAAAAAAAAATAATGTACTTGAAAAAATACACAATAGATTTAATTGAAAGCATTTATAATAATAATAATAATAAAAAATTTATTTCGGAAATCATCCATATATGTTAGTAACAAGATAGCTTATATCTAGTGTTAGTGATTAAACCTAAGACATACTTAACTATATGGTACTCTAGTAACTCGCCACTGGCGCGTGTAGGCGTACCCAGCGCATCAGCAGTGGCGAGTCCCAGCGCTCAGCTAACGCGCACAGGATACTGTTCGGGCTGGCGCGCACGCGCGATAGCAGCGACCAACTGCGCTTACGCATTATTGCATAAAAGCAATCTGTGCGCGCCTCGGCAAACATTGTTGATGCACTACAGTATGGCGCCAGCCCAAACAATATCCTAAACGCGTTATTGTATTGGACGCGCAGAGCGCCATATGCACGCTGCGTAAAGTTAACCCACAGACTGCACGTATAGAAAGTCTGACAGTATGCTTTAAAAAGTGTCAGTTTTACTTGCTTACTACACCGTGCAAATCTGCGAGCCAACATGTTACAACGCACACTTAACGCTCTGCGTTCCCTTTCAATATCAGTGTTGTCTGACAGATTATCATTTAACCAGTGGCCCAATTTATAAAAATGTTACCACCTTTGGTGTAAAAAAATATTCCGTGGACCCTGTTTCTGGTCTTATTTGCAAAATTTCAACAGAATATTCGATTGTGTTAAAGCCAACCATAAAAATCGGCGATGATGATCAATACCTGCAATTTTAATTAAACAGATTTTTTTAACTAACTTGAAAGCGAAGAAAAGTAATAAAAACAGTAAAAATAGAGAATTCGGTGCAAGTTCTCAACGCAACCGCCGCGTTGGACAGCGCACTGATTTGAACCCAAAGTGAGTAGAGTTACGTTCGATTTCACTCCATCACGGATCGACCCGCTCAGATTGGCCCACCTTAAGGCCTTAAGATATTAATTTAAATAGTATGGTGTAAAAGTTTAAAATGATAAAATGTGCATAAAATGCTTAAGGCAACTAACGTATTTAAGTTGATAAGGTAATCCTTAAAGCTAGCTTGGAAAGCTATTTAGAAGGATTAATATACTGTATCCCGGTTGCAGCACGGTAACAGTTGAACTACGAAAACAGCTCTTATTACGTACTTACGGTAATAGTACGCTATTCTTAAAGATAGATATATGCCATCGTGGACTTTATTGTGACGTCTCCATTCATTTATAGGGTTCCGTAGCCAAAATGGCAAAAAACGGAACCCTTATAGATTCGTCATGTCTGTCTGTCTGTCTGTACGTATGTCACAGCCATTTTATTTCGAAAGTATTAGGATTACACAGTTGAAACTTAGAAAATTGTTATTTATAAAGACCTATCTACTGACACCTCGCACGTATTGGACGTGCGAGGTGTCAGTAGATAGGTCTTTAAAAATGACATTTAGGTTCCTAATACATTTTTTTCTCAAAGTCAACCGTTTGAAAGATAAACACTGCCAAAGTGGTAAAATGTTTGCCCCCCCCCCCCCCTCCCTCTAACTTTTGAAATAAGAAAGTGAAAAATCTAAAAAAATATATGCTATAGATCTAAATAAAAACTTTCAAAGAAAATTGGTTTGAACGAGATATAGTAATTAGTTTTCGAGATATATCATATTTTCCAAAACCGCAAATATAACTTTGTCATTTATACCAACATTGTGAAAAACAAAGTTATTTTTACAGACGAAAAATGATAGTGGTATTAAATATGGTATGGTATAAGGTAACTACGGAACCCTACGGCGCGTGGCCCGACACGCACTTGGAAGGTTTTTTATTAACTGCCACAGGGACCCGCTAATTTATACTGATAATCGTTCGGTTTCGACGAACGTGACAGACAATCAAATGCAATCGTTACATGTACCGTTAATTAATTAATAGAATGCGAGAGACTGTCAACATTTGTAAATAGATTTGGGTCCATTAGGATATTAACCCGCGGACGAAGTCGCGGAAGGGAGCTAGTAATGGATAAAATATTATAAAGTACAAATCTTAGCTGTTTATAAGTTTAAAATATATAATTTTAAAAAATAATAATACTAAATAATTTTCTAGAAAAAATACGACTCGCACCAGATCAATACTCAGACGGGAATCGAACCCGCGACTTTTGGATATCCGGTCCAATGCTCTGACCGCTGAGCTTGCATTGTGAATGCAAAAATCTTAAAATTAAAAAACTGATTAATATTTTTTCTATCCTTTTAAAATCAGGAACTCTATCACGCTATGTCTTTCAGCAACTATTCAATTCTTTTTTTTTATTTACGGGAAAAAACTGCTGGATCACTTAAACGAAACAGCCACAAGATACAAAATCCTACGCAACCGTATGCATTTATGTCTCAAATTCGAGTACAGTCGCCCATACATAAAAGTAAATACACCGTCTAAAACCTACTCTGACGTACCATGCAACTTAAGTTACAAGTTAAACTTTCATACAGCAAACTAAAAGTGACGCTACGTCGGAAGGCAGCAAGTGAAAACTTACAACCCACAAAGTTATGGTTAAGCAAACTTAATTTGAATATCACACTTTAATTTTAACGGAAAAGTTAGTTGGAAATTTTCGCTGGAATATTCTACGCAGTATTATGTGTTGTGGAAGTAAATTGAGCTGTAGAAGTTAAACTGTTAAAGTTTTCTTTATTGTGATCCATGTTTGTAATTTCTCTCACGAGCGGCGCTAGAGTCTCTGTAGAAAGTCTACAGGAAATAAAAACGTCCATTTTGACAAAAAGCAGCCTTAACCATTTTAGCACCTTGGTCATTGTAGCACCTTGTATTTATCAGCACTATGGACATTTCAGCACCTTAGGCATTTTAGCATCTTGGGCATTTTAGCACTTTGGTCATTCAGCAACTTGGTCATTTCAGCAACTTGGTCATTTTAGCATCTTGATCCTAACGATCCGGAGGGAATGAAAGCCTTTTCAATCTTTTTTCACAAATTGAAAAGGCTATCTACATTTATTGATTAATCAATGTCTTATAGTAGATTGTTACACAAGACGCTAAAATTACCCATTGCATACGAGGTATTTTTATTCCCGAGCTTTAGCGAGGGAATAAATAGAAACCGAGTTACAATGGATTTTAGCGTCGTGTGTTACACTATACTTTTCACTACGATTGCGAGAAAATAAAATACAATATTAAATAGTTTTTACCTACTTACTTCCGTAAACGAATCCACTCGTTTTTCTATCCTCCACTTCATAAACTTTTTGTACAATATTTAAATAAAAGATTTGTGCTTGACGGCAGAAGATTAAAATTATTTCTTTCCTATTACAGTCACACAATTCAATCAGTTTGTAATTATAAAAAAAATCTAAAGATTTCGCGCCATGTACCTTTTTTTAATTTCTGCTGTAGCAGCTAAACAACACAAACACGCATTCTACGATTCACTCTGTACACAGAGTATAAATAAAAGTCTATGATTTCACCGAAGAGATGCTTTTATTAGTTCCATTTTCAAAAATAAGAATGAGAAACTGGGGGCCTATTACGAAACTTGGTCACGATAGTCGTCCGCAGTTCGTCGGTTATAGTTATTACAAATATTTTCAATGTAGCTATCGTAGTCCATAGTCTATTGAAAGAATAATGACGGATCCACTAGAGAGAAACTGTCAAATTTACGTAATCACTTTGCAATCTCGCATACGCAAGTGCTTTGAAATAGGAATCAATCAGAACGAAGCACGGACGCAGCCGCGTGTATCGCATTAAACTTTTCGTAATAGACCCCCAGTATTAAGTCGAGCGAGTTTTTATTCGTGATTATGAATAAAGACTTTATCGTTTTAGTACGCTCATTGGTAATAGACAAACATTAAAAAAGAAAAAACTTTATCCCCTAGGGCTTAATATGCTATTTTATCTCGACTTTTGTACGTTACAATGACGCAGTTTTTGAGCAAGTTTGAGCAAGTTTTTGAGCGAGTAAATAGGAACTACAGAGGAAGATATCCTAATACACTTGTGCAACCGCAAATTATGAGCTCATTATGGAGGCACAGCTGTTACCCAATGGCAGTGTATATTTATAACAAGTTGCCGGATGACATAAAAAAACTTCCCTTGAAAGCTTTTAAATATAAATTAAGAAATCTTCTTATTGATAAATGTTATTATACAGTGCATGAATATCTTTCTGACAAAACACTAAAGTAAATGTTTTTCTATTTTAAACCTGACATGCATGATTTGATTTTAAACTGACATTATTATTATTTATATTTTAATTGTTGACATTTTTATTTGTAATTGACTGAAATTAAGTAAAAATAATAAATAAAAATGAATTTTTAATGAATTGGAATGAAATTTAATGTAATGTATGAAAATGAGACTGAAGTAACGTAATTAAATGAAATGTAATGTATTGTAATAAAATGAAATGTAATCGATGTTTATTTTCTATATTTGTATGTCTGCAAAGACTAATTGTGAGATACCTATATAATATATTTTAACCTTTGTACCACTTTTAAAACAAATAAATGAATCTGAATCTGAATCTGAATCAAGAGGAGTGAAAAATTAATTATACTAACGCTTTAGCGTAAGTGTAAACTGACTTTTGAAAATGTACAATTACTTACTAAATGTTTGGAATGAAAGATTTTGAGTAAAATCGATTTATTGGACTAACTTACAGAGAATGTAAGCAGTTTTGTTTACATTATTTCAAAGTTGTTCCACAAACAGTACAAACACGTTAGGTTTCAGTGAATTTACGCTATAATGTCTTAAGCTGCGGTTATACTTAATGCCGATCTCCAAGAGCGATCTTAGTAAATACGTTCTCAAGAATGTGAGTAGCGTCGGAGCAATGCGGCTTGCGTCTGGCGGCACACGCGGCTGTACTTTGTATGAGAACTTTTCAAAATGACAAAAACTGTAAGCTCGATAGATGGCGTTGATAAAAATGTATGTGTCAATGTGTTTTTTTTTACTAAACTTCGAAGAGTACTTAGGTAGGCAGGCAGATGTAACCCTAAAATGTTTCTCTTTATTTATTTATTTATATACTCTTTATTGTATACACACAGAACAAACAAGTAACATTACAAACATAAAGGAGACATACAAATGGCAGATGTCAGCCAGTGAGCGCTTACTTGCCTCTACCAGGCCGTTTATTATTAAAAGTCAATTTTGACACTTTTCTTTCGGTCAACGCCATCTAGCGAGGCAAATAGTTACTATTTTTATTTTTTAAATGTCACTTTGAAAAACCCTCAAACGTTTGACACAAGACGAATTGAAAGTTATAGACGCAAGATTTGCTCAAGATTTTTTGGGTCAACAGAAGTGCCAAAAGACAAATAGATTCCGCATAAAGAACACTGATGTCCATTTGCATTTACCATCCCTTTCTTCAAACGGGCAGGGTCACTGAAAATTGGCCCGAGTTTTTATGTGACACTTTAATTTATTGCTTCGGGTTAGAATAATGGATGTCAGAATATTACGCCGTTCAACGGATTTTGTCAGATTGTATAAATTGTCCCTTAGAAAGACAGAACGGTTGATGATTTATCGGTGGACTGTGTGGCTTATTTAAAAAAACCGGACAAGGGCGAGTCGGGCTCGCCTACCGAGGGTTCCGTACAAATTTGTAGATACTTTAAGGACTATATTCTTATGATTATTTATTACAATAACATAGTTTCACATTTCTCCCTGTACTTGTAGTATAAGACAATATTACTTGCCAGATTCAATTTGGTTGAGTGTACCATCTTAACAATCAAGGGTAAGACGTTTATTCTGGATACTAAAAAAAATATTATTTAACCGCCTCTGTGGTCCATAGTTTTGGGTCGACCAGAAGTCGAATATTTGATTGAATCAGGCGTCACTTGGCGGAAGTCCCAAACCTAAATACCTTGTACGGTGACGTACATTTCGCAATCGAATTTATATTTAATTTTGTTAACTTAGCATTTCTACCTACTAAGCATTTTCATAAGCAGCCAGCAATCGATCAGTGCATTACACGCATTCGTATCAAACGGTCGTTTCAATTATCATTTAATATCATATATCAATTATCATATTTTATCATCTTTATAATATCATTTCTATCCATATCAACAAATGTGGGATAGCACCCCACATTTTGGTCCTTCGAGCAATTGATCTAGCGCGCGGGGAGGTTCAAAAGCGGGACCTCGCGTCATTTGTATCAAATTTCGTCGAAATTCGTTAGTTCCGTTTTCCATTCCGTTCGAGAACAGTTCAGTGAACTAAGTAGCTACCTGTGACTAAATTTTTCTTGTGTTATCATATCATTAACTGCAAACGTGAATTTTTATATTTTTACTGTGGATTATAAAAGACTGGAAGGTGCAGTGACAGACATTTATATCATTAAAAATTTTAACTTTACTAAACAGTGGATAATAACTGTGTGTGTGTGTAGTGAAGTGACTTTTATCAAGCATTATCATCAAAGTTATAAATCAAGACAAGGATTATGGTGAACACTAAAGGCAGCGCAGAGCAGCGTGGAGAGTAGCACAGGTTGATCAGGGAGCTGCCGCTCTCACCTATCATCGAGTTTCAAGTAAGATCTTTCCATTTTCTTACTTACCTGTTTTTCTCATCAACTCATCATGGATAAATTGCTTGTACGTCAAAGTGAGCTTATCACTGATATTGAGCGCATCGGCGTGAATTTAAGCAAAGATAGTTCTACTCGTAAGACGCGGGACTATCTTGAAAGGAGGGTGCAAGCATTAGATGACCTGTGGAGAGAATTTGAAGCAAATGATAAATCTCTCGCAGATTACGAAGATAAGCAGCATGAATACTTCACCAAGAACATCTTTATTCGTATCAAGGAGTACTATGAGACTACGAGGCGATTAATATCCACGTACCCCCCAGCAGCTCCTACCCCGAAGGTTCTTACTCCGAATCCTCTCATCCCTGGAACGAGTGATGAGCCCAAAATATCATTTGAAATTCCGAACGTATCAATGATTGATAAAGCAACCGTACCCTGCGGAGAAGTAGATGAGTTATTATCACAGCAAAAAACAAACATTCGAGCACTTTATAGGCTATCAGATCGCATAGATGAGCTAGATTTAACAGAAAAATGGGAGATCGAAGACGAACTGAAAAATCTTGACCGTCGCTGGTTAGTTATTGACGAATTACATTTACGCATCGATAATATCTTGCGAGGAGAAAATGAGCAATACAACATTGAATTTAATAAGGTGGAAAGAATATATCATTACGTCAAACGACAGTTAAACAACAAATTGAGCTCAACTGTACATTTGAATCATTCAACCCCCAAGATAGAGATACCTTCTTTTTCGGGGAAATATAATCAATGGCCTACTTTCTTCGATTTGTTTACAGAAACAATTCACAACAACGTACTTATCAGCAAGGCCCAAAAAATGCAACATTTAAAGACTAAATTGAGAGGGGAAGCAGAGCGTCTTGTTCAACACCTTCATATCTCTGCTGAGAACTATGATACTGCGTGGGAATTATTAACACATCGTTACAACAACCCCCAAGTTCTCTTTACCAACCAAGTTGAAACATTTTTAAATCAGCCATCAATATCTAAGCAGTCATCATTCGAGTTAAAACGCCTCCATGATACTACTATGGAATGCATCCACGCCATCCACAACTTGGGCGTGGACACATCAACTTGGGACCCTCTCCTGGTGCATTTAATATCAAAGAAGCTAGACGCGACAACGTACAGCGATTATAAGGAATCACGAAAATCACCACGCGATTTGCCATCATTGGACGAGCTCATGAATTTCCTTGAGAGTAAATTTACAGCTCTCGAGCCTATAAGTAGGAGAGAGAAGGAACCGTCAGCTCCTAAACCCACCCCTACATCTCAATACAACTCCTCAAAATATGCGCCAAACAAGTATAATCATTATCAGCCTAAGTATCAGAACAGGAATTATCAAGCATTCGCTACTAATAATCATAAGTGTCCAATATGTACTTATAATTCCGATCATCATTTGTTCCAATGCAAAAGGTTCACGAACCTTCCAGCGGACGCAAAATTGAGGACAATTGCGAAACACAATATTTGCCAAAACTGTTTGTTCAAGCATTACGGCAACAAATGCATTTCCACGAAAAGATGCAAGGAGTGCAATTCAGAACACAATACTTTAATTCATGATGCAATTGTCGGTCAATCACCTAATGCACGACCCGTGAACTCGACTTCGCATGTGACGACATCTACAGCATCCATGAGTAATAAGATTTCAGCAACGCCTTTTATCAATAATAAACAACATAATGTTAATCATGTGGCTAATGAAGATGAAGAAATATTACTCACAACTCTATCATTGAAAGTTAAGGCCGACGATGGTACTTTCGTCGTTCTTAGAGCACTCCTAGATCAAGGATCTCAAATTACTCTCATATCAGAGAACGCAGCACAAAAGCTGGGATTACGACGTACTAAGTATCCAGCATCAGTATCAGGCATTGGTTCCGCATCAAAACAAAGTAAAGGCATGGTTACATTAGATTGCATGTCGATTTATGATGATTATCAATTTACTACGCAAGCACTAGTTATGTCGCGAGTCATCAATAATTTACCTAATTCATCATTTAGCAAGCAAGTATGGCCTCATCTGCAACATATCAACTTGGCCGATCCCGAATACAACATATCGAAGCCTATAGATTTATTATTAGATGCCAGTGTTTATTCCGATATAATTATGAGCGGTTTAATTAAGGGCCCAGCGCAGGTTCCGATTGCGCAACAAACTAAGCTAGGATGGGTTCTATCAGGCAATGTGAAGACGTTTCACTGCCACGTCATCATAAATAATAGCGAAGACATCTCCAAGTTCTGGGAGGTAGAAGATATCAAAGAATCATCGATTTCGGCACTGACAGCTGAAGAACAATATTGTGAAGACTTTTATCAAGCAACTACGAAACGTTTGGAAGATGGTAGGTACGAGGTTGCCCTACCTATGAAACCAGACTTTGAAAAACATCTTGGCACATCAAAGCCTAAAGCAACAGCGCAGTTTCTACAACAAGAGAGGAAAATGTTAAAAAACACGCAATTATTAGAAAAATATAGGCAGTTTATGCAAGAGTACCGAGATCTAGGACACATGCGTAAAGCGGAAGATACATACGATTTTAAGACGCCTAGATGCTATGTTCCACATCACGGAGTGTTAAAACTAGATTCGACCACTACAGCGTTAAGGGTCGTGTTTAACGCATCCTCAAAAACATCCACCGGGTACAGCCTCAACGATTTGATGGAGTGTGGCCCTAATTTACAAAAAGACCTCCTAACCCTTATCATTCAGTGGAGAAAGCATAAATACGTCGTAACCGCGGACATTGAAAAAATGTTCCGCCAAATACTTATCAGAAGTTCAGATCAGCCACTTCAATCTATTATCTGGAGAGATTCACCTAAACAGCCGCTAGAAAAATATAATTTGACCACTGTGACCTACGGGACCAAGGCTGCTCCGTTCTTGGCTATGAGAACACTGAGAAAAATAGCAGCAGATAACGCCGATCACTACAACCTCGCAGCATCCTCATTGACATCAGAAATGTATATGGATGACTTGATGAGTGGGAGCAATTATCAAAATCATTTAAAGGCATTAATACGTCAGCTCATTGAAGTTCTGCATGGAGCTGGAATAAACATCAGAAAATGGTCCAGCAACGATCCCGAGCTCATAAAAGATCTACCAGCACACAAACTCAATACACCACTCGAGTTTAAAGATTCAGAATCACGTAAAACACTTGGTCTACAGTGGAATCCGTCATCTGATACCTTTACATTTCAAAACAAATTAGAATATCAAGAAAATCACAACTACAATTCAAAGAGACAACTATTATCAGACATATCAAAAATATACGACCCACTTGGCTGGTTGGGTCCTATCACAATAAAAGCCAAGCTATTATTTCAAAAAACATGGCTCACCAACTTATCATGGGACGACGAATTACCGAGTGACATTTGGAATGAGTGGCTCCAACTTCGAGAAGATCTGAAAAACATAAATAATTTTATCATACCACGACACATAGGAAATACAGAAGATATAATCAATTTACATGGGTTTTGCGATGCATCGGAGAAGGCCTATGCTTGCTCAATTTACGCTGTAACACGAAACAATAAGGGCGAATACACATCAAGATTGATAACAGCCAAAACAAAGGTAGCGCCACACAAGAATAAAATATCATTACCTAGAATGGAATTGTTAGGTGCCCAAATATTAACATTATTAATGAAAAAAACTGTCGACTCATTAGCTATCGAGAATATCAAAATTTACGCATGGACGGACTCTATGGTCGTCTTGGGATGGCTCCAGGGAGATGTATCAAAATGGAAGGCTTTTGTGGCTAATAGAGTCGTACAGATTTTGAATATCATACCATCATCATTGTGGCGCCATGTAAAATCAGAGGAAAACGCCGTTGACTGTGCCTCTAGAGGTATGACCACGACGCAATTATCAAATCATTCTTTGTGGTGGCAAGGGCCAGAATGGCTCCTGAAATTCAACTGTGAAGAAATCACACCTATCACTTACCCAATCCCGTCAATTGAAGAAAAAAGGAAGCCCAGTGTGTCCGCAGCCTTACAATCAAATACACCTCCATTCATAATGCAATTATTAAATGACAACAGCTCAATCACTAAGGTAAATAAAACAATGGGCTGGGTGTCGCGTTTCATAACACGCGCACGAGCCGCTAAGCAACATGATCCGGCACAGGTGCCATACAAGAGCGTCTTATCACCGAATGAAATACAACACGCTCTTGATTTAATTATTAAACAAGTGCAACTAATTGACTTTGAAGATGATTTAAATAATTTAAAGAAACATGGTCACGTTAGAAACAGTAGCAAATTATCAAGCTTATCACCGATATTAGACAATAATGGAATTATGAGGGTTGGCGGCCGCCTTGAGCATGCAAACTTGAGTTACGGCTCGAAACATCCTATTATATTATCATCAGACAGCCGATTTACGGAACTTATCATTGACCAAGCACACAAAACGACATTACACGGCGGACCCAAGCTGACACTATCATATCTTAGAGAAAAATATTGGATTTTAAGTGGGGTTCGCACCGTCAAAAAGCATATCAGGCGCTGTGTGAAATGCTGCAAGTTAAATCAAGAAAGACATCAACAGATCATGGCCAGCCTGCCACAACCGAGGGTCACACCGGCACGGGTTTTCGCTAGAACAGGATGTGATTTTACGGGTTTCATACATGTCAAATCAGCAAAAGGCAGAGGGGTTCGAACTAGCAAAGGTTATGTAGCCGTTTTTGTTTGTTTAACCACAAAGGCGGTGCATCTAGAGTTGGTCTCTGATTTAAGCTCGACCTCCTTTCTTGCCGCATTCCGAAGATTATGTGCCCGCCGAGGGACCCCCAAGGACATGTTTAGTGATAATGGAACTAACTTCGTGGGCGCTTCCCGATGGCTAAAAGAGGAATATCAGCAAATCATATCATGCATCGACACCGACTTCATCAAGGACTTAAGTGAGCTAGGCGTCACATGGCATTTTAATGCTCCTGCGTGGCCTAATGCGTCAGGTCTTATGGAAGCAGGCGTGAAAAGCCTTAAATATCTTTGAAGCGCACCCTAGGTGAGCAAAAGCTCACGTATGAAGAGCTCACAACATTATTACATCAAATAGAGGCTTGTATGAATTCTAGACCACTTTGTGCGCTCACCGAAAACCCCGACGATCTCTATTTGACGCCAGGGCATTTTCTAGTCGGAGACACACTTATATCAAGACCGCAAACTGACCCCGATATAGTCAACTTATCAACACGATGGTACAGGGTATCAATAAACAATTTTGGAAGAAATGGTCAACGGACTATCTTCAACAACTTCAAGGCCGGTCAAAATGGAGAACAGTATGCAAAAATATCAAAATTGATGACGTGGTAGTTATTAAAGAGGATAACTTGCCACCCGGAAAATGGGCTGTTGCCCGTGTAATAGACACCCATCCTGGTAGTGACGGTTTAGTCAGAGTTGTGTCACTCAAAACACAAAATAATATCATTAAACGCCCGATAAATAAACTATCATTATTACCAATCAACGATGACGATGACTGCGCATCGCGACTATCAACTAAAGATAATTCCAACTCAAGAGTACCACGCCGCACGAAGAAACCGATTTTTAGTTCTTTACTTACAACATTGCTTTTATTTTTATTCATGTTATCACCGAGCATGCAGTTATCAATGCCTTATTCATACAATATAACAAAACTAGACCATCAAAGCTTGTATTTTGACAAAATATCAGAGATGAATGGAAATTAATTGTTTATTATAATTTGTCAACATACTGGCAAAGTATATCAAATATCGATCATTATATAACGCATTTAAAGGAAGTCAGTAGTACGTTGGAAACACAATACAAGAGTATCACATCGCAATTGGAACACGAGTTAAACGAAATTGAACATTATAATGAGTTACTTAAGAGTCAGAATAGTCGAAAGAAAAGAGGAATTATAAATGGAGTTGGATATGCAATGAACTCGTTATTTGGGGTGTTGGATGAAAGGTTCGCAAAGCAATACGAAATCGACATTCAGAAGATAGCTAGCAATGAGAATCATCTACAAAATCTTATAAAAAATCAGACGCTAATAATTGAATCACAAAACAACATTTTAAGGCGCAACGAAGATATAATGAATAAGCAGTTTACTTCTATTAAGGATCACATGAATAATTTAACACTTCAAATCAATGAAGTACGACTGGCTAAAAATCAAGAGATCTATTTAACATCGTCAGCGTTAGCCGCTAGCATTATCATATCAAATTTGAGACGAATGCAACAAGCCTTGCTAGACTCCCTCGTGGACTTCCGACACGGCCGCATCGATACACATTTATTGCCGCCAGAGCAATTAGAACAACAGATAAGCATTATCACTAATCAGCTACGAAACGGTCTCACATTACCTATGGACAGTTCTAATACTAGAGATGTATATAAACTTCTACGAGTTTTCTCCCGAATTCACAATAATTATTTTATCATTGAGATCCGCATACCTTTAGTAAGCAGTGAATTGTATGAGCTCGACAAAATCATATCAATTCCTAGAAAAAAGGACGAGATATTTTACGAATTAAAGCCAGTTTTCCCATTCATTGCCTTTAATCTGAAAAAGGACATTGCAATCATGTTATCAGAGTTTGACTTACAATCTTGTTTGCACATACAGACTAGCAATAAGCTTCTATGCTCCTTAGATAAACCTGTCTATGATTTAACAGTTAAAAAATCAATATGCGATATAAAACTACTAAACGAAGCTTTATCATGCTCCGACACTGTGTCAAAATTAAAAAATGACCGGTGGATCAAATTACATAGAGATAATACATGGATATTTGCATGTCAAGAAACATGCAGGGTACGCATTTTCTGTGAATCCGAGATGGAAATAGTGGATTTAAGTGGAAACGGTCTAATAAGCCTACAACAAGGATGTTTACTTAAAGGGGATACATTTACTATCTATGCACATAGTCATTATTTCAAAAATATTCAGGAACAATTTGATAACGTGGATATACCGCAATCTGCACTAAATAACCTTATCAATACCAGTATCACTGACTTAGATCACTATCAAGCTGAAGATCACGAGCAATTATATTCTAAAATAAGAGATCAGATAAATGATATCAAAGAACAGGAGAACAAAGATCTAAGTATCCATGACGTACATCATTACTCAGCTATTTACGTATTGGCTATTGGATGGTTACTAGTAGTTGCTGTCCTTGTCTATTTGTGGTGGCGGAGGAGGAGCCCCCTAAATAGGAGCTCTGAGGAAGCTGGAGAGCAGGTGCCGCAGACGTCGGCGCCACGACCGACGGATCAAGCTAGTGTCAGTGTTCCTAGTGCTACAAGTGTAGATCAAGCTACCTCACCTATAACATCGCGATCAGTAAAGTTTGAGGTACCTAGTGCAGTGAAAATAGAGTGAAGTGAAAGTGAGTCTCTGGGACACTGAACATTGACTTTAATAGTTTAATAGCTTACTTATCATAAGTCACCTTTGTTAAAATTGAATATCTAAGTATTTTAGAAATATATTTTGTCATTATTATAGAGCATATTGTTGAAATACATAAGTAACTAACTATTGTTGAAATGAAATATTTAAGAACTTTAGTTTCCTAACCTTAAGCATGATTTTAATATCTAAGTACTTATCATACTTAATCTATTCTGTATCATCACCTCATCCTGTCCCTTTGTTGAGAGGCGCAAGATGTACGGTGACGTACATTTCGCAATCGAATTTATATTTAATTTTGTTAACTTAGCATTTCTACTTACTAAGCATTTTCATAAGCAGCCAGCAATCGATCAGTGCATTACACGCATTCGTATCAAACGGTCGTTTCAATTATCATTTAATATCATATATCAATTATCATATTTTATCATCTTTATAATATCATTTCTATCCATATCAACAAATGTGGGATAGCACCCCACATACCTAATACCTAAATACCTAATACCTAAATACCTAATACATAAATACCTAATACCTAAATACCTAATACCTAAATACCTAACACCTAAACTACAAACATTTCTGCGGTGGTGTCGTGTGGGGCGGGTCGTTACGTTCCCTCAAATATGGTTGAGCGAAGCGATGGCTGGTCCATGCGTCATGCTCGTGAACGGGTGCTGCCAGTGGGAATGGGTCTGCTTCTGTCTGCTTGTACTAAGGGCGTCGTATATTTATATTTTTTTTTTCTCTGTTTGATGTTATCAATATGTATGGCACTTCTTACTCAAAACATAAAACTAATAGGCAAGTAAACCTTGTTTTGATTTCTCTTTTTTTTTTTTTTTTATTGCAATCTTTTTGCTTTCTATATTCAGTAGTTTTTGTAAGTAAAGGCCTATGAAAAGCTTTTGGATATTAGTTTTCAATTCAGTGCCTTAGGATGGGTAGCCTAAGTATGTCATGCTCTCTTTAATCATTTCTGCGGTGGTGTCGTGTGGGGCGGGTCGTTACGTTCCCTCAAATATGGTTGAGCGAAGCGATGGCTGGTCCATGCGTCATGCTCGTGAACGGGTGCTGCCAGTGGGAATGGGTCTGCTTCTGAGTACCTATCTTAACGCATATTGAATTGTAAGAATTGCGTTTTTTATTGTTATTTTTTATGTCTTGTCTCAAGTATTTTTTGGTAAATTTTGCCTACTTAGGTGCACTTTCGAGTAGCAGACATAGTGATTACTGATTTCTCAACTAGTTGAAAGTTATTTACTCTCACAATTACCTATCCGATATGTAGTAGGTATTTAATTTCAACCTACCTACCCATTGTGTACAAACTTTTGTTAATTATTGTGATGGAAAATGACCTCACTTTAAATGTCGAGCTCATTTTTCAATGTTGACGACTCTGTATGAAATATACAGGGAGAAAAAAGCAGCCCTTGACGAGTTTCTTGCCGGTTCTTCTCGTTACAAGGTCTCCCGCTCATGGTTTGCGAACCGATGGCGTAGCTTCTTTGACATTCACAAGTGCTTGTAACAGCCTAGACTGAATAAATGATTTTTTGATTTTGATTTGATTTGATTTAAATACCTAATACCTAAATACCTAAATACCCTATGAATTTTGATTCCTTTGAGAGTGTTGATTTATGCGATTTATGCGGCATAAAGGCTTATCTTTTTTTTCGTAAACATAGAAATTTGTTTTTTTCACAGCTTCAAGGGACCGTAGATTTGAGTATAATATGGTTTTAATTTCAATTCGATACCTCCACTCCACGCGTTCTTGAGTTAAAGGGTCTTGACAGACAGACAAGCGGACAACAAAGTGATCCTATTAGGGTTCCATTTTTTTCCTTCTGAGGTACGGAACCCTAAAAAAGGCAATTATCTCTGCTCATGTGTATTGGATAAAATAACAATGTCTCTCCAATAATTGTTCTCTTTTTTATTGTTCTTTGTATTTACTACGGTGTACAATCCCACTTGACTATCCTACTAATATTATAGTAATTAGAAATTTGAAAGTAATGCCAAAGGCAGGTATTGCGAACCAATGGCACCAAACCGCACGCGGTTTCACTCGCATGGTTCCCGTTCCCGTGGGAATATTTGGATAAAAAGTATCCTATGTTTTAATCTAGGCTATCTACTACCTGTGTGCCAAATTTCAACCAAATCCTTTCAGTAGTTTTTACGTGATTGAGGAACAAACATCTAAACATCCAAACCCACAAACTTTCACATTTATAATATTATATAGTAAGAAGTAAGATAAGAAGTAAGATAAGATAAGATTAGTAAGAAGTAAGATTATTATTGATCCCAATAATCACAAAGTCAAAATATTTTTTGATGGCGGAACTCATTAAAGATTTCTTTAGAAAAATGGCACGTTGGTACAAAAAGGTAAAAAAAGTACAAAAATCCAAATCGCTGGCGGAAGCTGTATCTTAATTGAATTGAAAGTGCTGAAAATCCATAAATCATTTTAAAAGCAAAACATTAAAAGTGCTTCGTGAAGTCCTTTAAAACTTCTAAAAAAATATTGTTTTCTCTATGTTTTTTTTAAATTATGGATAATATTATCAGTCATTAAACTTTATTTGAGTTGTGTAGAGAGTTGAGAGTTGCTATGTCTGTACAACCTAAGTATTTACCTATAGAATTTATATGGCAATCAGAAAATTATGCAACGGTAAAATCAATATGTTCAAGTTTGAAATATTGCTAACCTTTATGATTACTTTTCTCTATTTCTGTATTTCAGATTTTTATTTTAGTAAACAATTATAAATTAAAATTCAATTTAATGAGCTACTACCCAACTAACAACTTTACAATTACCACTGGTCGCAAAAGATAGGTCACACTAACGTCATAATAACGTTTGCTCAACGCGAAAAGGGCCCCATTTATACGACCTAGGGCCCAAGTCTGCTAATGTTAAGGCGAGGCCAGTTCACGATCTGATGAAAAGTCTGATTTTTGAACTTCCAATGTGAAGAACTGATGTAAAATTCTATTTCACAAAAATTACTGTAGACTGAAAAAGAAACAAAGAAGCAAATTAACCGAACAGAATATTGAAAAATGGCATGGTAACTCTGTAAAAAAATCCTGAATAACACCATAAAAACTTATAAAACTAAATTTCAAATCGTCAGATTTCGTAATTTTCTACGACAGTGATATGATTTTTTATGCAAAAAGGATAGCTTTTTTATCGATCTAACACAATAACCGAGTACATTTTTAATAAATGATCCAGTATTTCAGAAATTAATAAAAATGTACTAAAATTCGTCAAATTTCTGACGAAGCGTCAATTAAAGTTATGCAATATTCAACCTTATTCTAAAGACATAGTGAAAGAGTAAATTTCGTGAACTGGCCTCGCCTTAACGTCATAATCGTGTTTCAATTGTGTTTCGGTTTTGGGTTTAAGAAACAAGAACCGTGTCAAAAAGCATTATACAACTCAAACACGATCGAAACACGATTATGACGTTAACTATAGCAGACTTGGACCTGCATTGTCGTTTAATGGTCATACAGAAGTCACAAGATTACCACTTTCATCGTACAGTAGTCGCATCAAAAATTTACAACGACTCTTTCGTTATATTGTGGTCGTACAGATGTTTTTGAATGACGAAAACGTTTTATTTGAGTCAAGCAACAACAACTGTACGACTGATTTTTGATGTTCGTTAGTGACTCGTGTTTGTGGTTATGTTTCAAGATCTGAGTGCAAAAATCAATTACAAGGAAATAAAAGGTGAGTATTATATAACTTTTATAACTTGCTAACTGGTGTCTGTCTCTCATACCGTTTATTTCGACTGGGAATCAAAGTTTTATGATAATATACCCATATAAATACTATTCATATTTTCACGCCCCTTCGTAATTTTGCGTTTGAAACATAAAAAAAATATTAATAAAATTATGTTTAATTCTAAAAATGTCAGCCATGTTAATTTTGTCTCACACTTATCTCTATACGACGTTTTAAAGACAAAAAGTATACCATTTAAGGTTATTTGTAGCCGTCATTTTATTATACGTCGTTTAACAGTCAAAACTTGACTTAAATGCGACTAAAAAGTCATACAGACGTTTATTATGACATATTCGTCGCACGACTAAAAAGTTATATTTAAGACGTCTATAGGACCTAGCAGTCATCTCATAATGTTAAGAACTCCTTTTCAAAATAGGTTTTTTACACTATGTAAAAATATTGACAACCGGACATTAAAAAAAAAGAAATAAAAAGCTATCGAAGGAATATTGATAATTTTAATATTTAATGTTGATTATTTACATTACTATTATAATACTGCTATCCAACTTAAAGTCGTACAAGTCAGAACTTATATGACGTTTTTGCTTGTTGGGTACCTACTTCTATATACTTACGCGATTGGTCAGAAATGGGCTTTTTCTTTATCAATCTCTTGTTAGCGAAGCACAGTACATATTAACTTAGCGTAATTAGCTAAAGTGGGGGTATTTCGGCAGTGTTGACTAGGTAACTTAAGACAATAATGAAGGTTAATTTTCAGTTGATGTCTGAAGAACAAATGAAATTGAACCTTAAGGTCTCGTGCTAAGGATAGTTTTGTCAAATGTTTTGGTATCTTTGAACGCTCAAATCATTTCAACGCTGACTGTACTAGTCGTCATTTGTATGCATTCATTGCCGAGACAAAAGAGTTATCTCACTATAACAAAAGATATTACATTTTATGATAATAATATGCCAACATTGCCAGCATTTGAACACGGATTCCACGTGATATGCCGCTCGTTTTGCGCATGCAACTTAAACTTTTCCAATATCACTTTTGAGCGACGGACGAGAAAATCTCGTTTGTTAGAATTGAGAAATGCTTTGTACCGACTACTAGAGATGTTCTTACACCACAATTCATCACAAATATCGATAAGCTCACTAACAACAAATATATATTCTCTTTGTAACTCAACTTCTCAGAGAACTCACAAAAAGGTGTGAAGATTTTTAATATTTCGATTTGAGTGTTAATGTAAACGTGGTATATATATAAGGCATAATTAATAATACAGTACACTGGTTGAATATTTATTAATGACTGTAAAACCATTAGCAATAAGAAAAATTGCACCGCGTTTATACATAATGTAACAAACTTTTCTAATTGAGCTATTATATAATTACTGAAATCATACGATAATAATAACAATAATAGTATTAACAACTAGCTTCCGCCCGCGTTTTCATCCACACCATTCGGAAAATCCCTAAAGAACCGTTGACCGGGATAAAAAGCATTTAATGTTTTAATCCAGGCTATAAACTATCAGCGTGCCAAATTTCATCCAAATCCAAGCCATTTTGCGTTATTAAGTAAGTAACAAACATCCAAACTTTCAAATAATTTTTGTTTTGGAAGATTGAAACTTTGTAATGTTTTCATTAAAAAGTGTGAATTATAAAAAAACATTACCAATGCCATCACAACAGTCGATATTTATCGACAACAAAACTGTCGCAATTTCTGAGGGCCTACCCAAATGGCCATTCTACTAACATTAACGCTAGTAGAATAGAATGATAATGTATGGGATTGACATAAGCTAACGAAATGTCACGTGATCAAGCGTCACGAATTCTTAATTGGTACCCAACTGTCCAATGTTTCTATTCCATCAAACAAAACTCTGACGTTCCACGGGAAAACATACCTTATTGCCAGGCCATAAGGTAACTTTTCTCGTAGAACGTCACCTATGGTTTGACGATAGCCGCCATACCAAAATGCTATTCAAGTGACAAAATTTGTACTGTGCAACAAACATAACATTGAATTAATAATATTTTAAACCCTAGCTTATTTATTATTGCCCAAAATAATCTTTAGAATCGAAAAACAAGTCAAATCAAATGACAAACGTTTCATTCTTTCTACAAAATTGTACGCTTTGTCGTTATCGATACTATTTTGGTACCCAAATGGCCGAAATCTTCGGGAACGCTAGTTCTATTCGATTGCTTCGATCGAACGCAGATTGTCTATGGTTTCGTCTCAAAACGTCAGTCGTCGCGCGTTGGGTGCAATCCAACAGACTAATCGCTGAGTCACTGATCGCCATAGTACTCCGGTACGGCTCTTTGTTGGTTTTTAGGTTTCAAAAATACCAAGCCGCGATATCCTGTGTCCGACATAGGAATCCAATTTAGAGTTGCCACCCGTAAAATAAGTTCAATTTTTACAGTGAATTTACACAAATAACGGAAAAGTAAACATTGTTTAAGAATTTTAATTTTGATTCTCAACTCCAATCATAAACAATTTTATCTTTCCGTTATTAGTTTAAATTCACTGTGAAAAGCAAACTTATTAAACAATATTTTATTGTCATGTACGGGTGGCAACCTGGGGGCTTACCATCAGCAAATAAGAAACCGTTCAGTTCAAAAGCAGGCCTTAAACAGGCCTGCTTAAGGCCTGCTTTCATACTAACCGTTGAAGTCTTAGTACGAAAAAGTAAGGCAGTTCAATATAAGCCCTGCTATAAGAGCTTATAGTAAGGCCCCTGATATTGGTTACTATCGGACGCTAAATCGGCTTATGTAATCGGCGCTTTGTTATTTATTTCATAGTTTCTGCACTATTTACTTAGCCTAAAGAGCCGTTTACACTGGTCAAGTTAAGTAAATTAGTTAAAATTAAGTTGTCGGTCAACTAAATTTTCGCGTGTAAACAGCCAATTAAGTAGTAAGTTACCCGTTAAGTGGAAAAGTGATTAGATGGAATCTAGTCTATTTTTTGGGCAAGTAACCGCGCAATATCACAATTTATCCAGAAATCTTGAAGTCTGCGATATTGGCTTCATAATATTTAAATGTAAGCACTTCGCGATATTTTTTTCTGTCAGAACCTACCTATTTTCTTGCAGTCATGGAGGAACGACGAGTAAACTGAGCCAGCCTAGACTGAATAAATTATTTTGAAAACATCCTTAATCAAAATCATTATTTTATTATGTGTTGTTTTGCCTGCTGAGGTATTAAATTTATGTAATAATAATTGTACTTTAAATCTATTAATAAAAAATAAAGAAAACAATATAATTAAAGACTCATGAAAGTAAAAAATATTATTTTTATATTAAAATGTACACATCTACTACATCTACACTAGCGCCAAGTTAGTGCTAGTTCGCCGATTGGTGAATCAGCGAAATTATCCTGCCATTACTTTCCATGGTTCAAATAAATACTTTATGATGATCAATGACTCAGCGATTAGTCTGTTGGAATGCACCTAATGTCAATGCAAAATTTTAGGTAATTTATGTTAGTTTATACTAATAATAATAAACTGGTAAAATACATTTTGTCTTGTCTTAAACCAATTTTCTTTATAATAAACTCTTGCTCAGCATTCATATGCCATAGATATAATAATTAATAAGTGTTAGGTACCTATATATTTACTACGTAAGTAACTAAGAACTTTATATTACATCAAAATACCGCACTAAGACTTCGTGGCGCCGAAAGGATTTTAAGGACCTATCAATAATTACTTACATTTATTTCAGTTCAGATTCAATACATAAGTAATAAATAAGTACCTAATGGCATTGCGGAATATGATTGGCAAGAAAACTTGACTCTCTTCTCTGACCAAAGGATGAACAAACAAAAAAGTGATCAAGTAGGTAAGTAAATAATACTTCATACTTAGTGGTAAAACATTAAGGTTTCTATTAAGTACATAAATTATATGTTACGGCTAATACCCGAAGTGCGGCTTAACCAATTAATTAGTTACCTATAGGTACCTAGTTTAGTAATTTTTTTAACAGATAATAGAAATAACTTTCTTCATACCCCATGCTGGACCTAGTAATGGCTGGCTATACCTACCTAGTGTTAGCTGCGAGCAAATCGACTACCTACACATAGGTTTAATCAACAGCTAGTGGCTACACCTAGTTTTAGCAGGCTATTCGGGTACTTTGGGTATTAGCTGTTACATAAATAAATATACTAACAACTTATTAGATAAAATTATTGCAATGGTTTTAATAAGTCTTTTATTTGCCTAAATTGTCATTAACCCAATCTTATTGAATTTCAGATACATACCATTCAATAGTATAAGAGATTGCAGAATATAATAAACAAGTACCTTTTAAATTGGCTAGAAAACATGCCGGAAAAGCTATTAACTCATCTGGGCCTGCCGTATACCCCTCTACAAAAAATTTGCACCAGAGAAGAAAAAAGAAGAAAACGTAAACAAATTGCCAGCCTCATGCAACCGCCTCGGCATCAAAGAATTAATGAAGAAAATTATAGTAATGTATATTTTGCTCCAAGCGACCAGCAAGACTATAAAACTTTAGGTACTGTAATAATATAAAGGAGCATAGTGGAAAAGTGTACTGTACTGTACTTTTTGCTTTAAAATCATATACCTAATTGTATTGGTTTAGATCTAATTATAAAATAAAATATTGACTACCCATTATGTTAATCTTTCATTTTGTGTATTATCATATCTACCAAACAAAACAAAAAATTTCAACAACAAGTTGTTTTTTTGCATTATCAAATAATAGGATAGGGTAGTTATCGGGTGTTTGAACAAAACAACTTTATAAATCAAAGGGAACATTTACTTTTTAAACATGAAAAAATAAATTATAACAAAGCACATGAATGAGAAAGTCTGTTTGTTACACCTTCACGTCATGTTGTCGTTCATGTTGTCAGCTTGCCTAGCATGACCGATTTATATAGCGTGATATAGCATTTTATCGACACTCAACTGTCAAACTCCTTTGTCTTTTTGACAGTTAAACGTGATAAAACGCTATATCACGCGATATAAATCGGTCATGCTAGGGGGGCAGGGGTACATAGAAGGACATAGGGTCCTTTCATACCGATAAAAGTTCCTGTGGGATAGCAAAAAAACTTTTCACACAGACAAAGTACTGAAGCCCGTGACTTAGATACCATCTTGTATCTGTCGTTGAATCAGTCTTGCTTGGCTTATTGTAACTAGTATATCTTACAAGCAGGCCTTCTTCTAAATGTCACCTGTAAAAAAGTAGGTATTTATTTAAGTTAACATTATATTAAAACAATTATCATAATTTTTTTATTCTTTTTTTATTTCTTAACTCATTTAAAGAGGTAATTAATATTAATTACTAAGAAATTTATTAACCCCCGCCGGGATGCAATGTAAACATAAAGATTGGGTGTTATAAGTTTAAAGCCTATGTCTTGTTTGTCCGTATGTCTCATTGCAGCTTAAAAAATATGAATTAAAACTAGGTAGGTAAAGGGTTACCATTTCAAAATTTGGAAAGTCCTGACAAAAGGCCGGACATTTCAATAAAAGTCTGGACATTTTCACAGACAGATCCATACATTTTGGGACTTCTCTTTCGAACACTATTGATATGTATGTATTATTGAATGTTTTGTTAGTTAAATTGTAAGTACTTACTCCTGTCTATTTATAGCCCTTTTTAGTCGTGTTTGAGGAAATTTTATCCATTTGCTCATTATGTCTGGAACTCTGGACTGTTCAGGAACTCTACTACTTCTCTGATAACGCGGCTCCTAGTCTGCTGCGGCAAATTGCGCGTGATCCCTACTATTCTTTGCTATGATCCAGTAGCCATGAAGCCATGAACCTGGAAAAATATCCATAATTGTTAGTAAAAGTAACCACAGATCTATGTATTTAGGTAGCCTTAGCCTTATTGACTATTACATTAGGTACTTACTTTTATTTCCAAGGAAATGTTCTTGGTTCCTTTGAGTGAGGTCAAGTGACGAAGGTAGACACAAAGCGCTTGGAAAGCCCACAATAATCAAAGGGTATGCATTTTATAATTTGAAAAAATTCGCACTTGTTTGCTAAATAACACACCACTTTATCAACGGCACTCGATGGCGAAGAGAAGAGAATGTAATAAATAATGTTACCACGTCTCGCTCGAGTCGAGCGTATTCTACAGGGTGTTAGTGATCGCTCGACGACTGTCGAATAGATAAGCTTTTTTGACGTCTAAGTGGCCACTTGGGTAGCATTTGTTGTGTCGGCGAGCGTCTATCGTAAACCACAGATCACACACATTTATTGTTGTAAGTAAACGTAAGAAGACCATAGAGTTTGAATCTACAAATTAGTACCTACCTAATCTGTGGTTTGCATGCATACGATCGATCGATCGATTATAAGGCTCGTATTATAGAATTAAACTCGACTCCAAATCAAATCGAAGCGCTCATGGCGGAACATCTTGACAGACTGATCTTACTCGATCACGTTTGTTAAGCAACGCTCAGTCCGGTCAGGTGTCGGATGGGTGACTGCTAAGTGGCGTGGCATTACATCTGAGAGCGCTTCCGTGCTCCGGAGGCACAGAATACATAATAGTACAAGTACCGGAGTGCACGTTAAACTGTCGGTCCCGACTGTTGTCATCTGATAATAGCCGTTAAGCCAAGTTAGAAGCCTTACAGGCGGCTTGATAAACTCTAATACCAGAGGTGGTCACTATTCCTCATTCGATAAGAAGAATTCAAAATCAAATCTCTGCTTGAAAGGCTTGATTACAGTTAGAAAGGGATGGTGCTATTCATCACATAGCACCATCTCTTTCTAACTGTACTCGAGCAGAGATTAACTTAAGTTTGAGTTTGATTCTATATTACGAGCCTAAGTATGCATTATACACTGTATTCTGTGGTGCAGTATAAAGCGCGCTACTCAAAGCCCTGCATGCAGGACGTAGTATAGTTCTCTTCTAGTATAGTATAGGGCGTGACGGAACGGGATGGCGACGGGACGCTGCCTGCGGGTCTACCGGCTAAAAATAATGAAGTTGTTAACTGTAATTTGACAGATGGATATGATACATTGCGTCTTTTCTTTGGTAAGTTTTTATTTGTGCCAAAACGATGTAGCAATGTATCGCATACATCTGTCATTTTACAGTTAACATTAACTTCATTGTTTTTAACCGGTAGACCCGCTGGTGCGACTGCAGCAGTCACACTGCGGGCGTGATCACGCAACGCACGTGTCATCCCGCCGCGCCCCGTCACGCCTAGCGTGCCACGACGCGATGCATAGATCATTAATTGAAAAGATGTTGAGCGATTAAGACGTGGAAACGCTCTCGCTCTTATTTGCGCTAGCTAAGTTCAATGAAACCTAGCCAAACCGTACCTATTTATTTTTGGTGCTTTTTGTTTTGATTTATTCTTTTTTCATCAATATTTTGTTATAAATAATAAATATTACAAAAAAAGTTAAAATATCTTGTTACTTTCTTGTAATAATTCTTTACAAGAAACAAAAAAATATCATTTTCAGCTATTATAATTCCATGTCAGTAGTTCCGCATCGATTTCCAGAGGCGCTAGTGGACTTGTGCTCTTTCAACCTTTATTACTTTACTCTTTGAAATCGAGAGAACGAGAGTAGCGTCTATCGAGCGTTCATCAATAACGCCAGAGCGTTGAAAGTTGTAGAAAGAGAAATGCTTATAAACGTTTGCCATTTGGGTAGGCCCTCCGTCTAGTCTGTCGTAGTACCTACGAGATGACTGCAAATGGCGCATAATATTGTACATAAAGTTCGTATAATATCATGCTTACATAGCATAGTAGAAGATGGTATTTTAATATTAAGAAGTATAATATGCTTTAAGTATATTTGCTTGGTATATTTTGATAAATATATGGGTATCTATTTTAGTGCACACATCTTAATTTTTATGTAGGCAAAAGTGCATTACTCTTTGCTACAACGCCTTCTCTACTACTACAACGAACTATGTATATTTCACTGAGGAAATTTTTTGTAAAAACTATAAAACCTTAGCTTAAATCTGTACATGTGAATTTTCGATAAATATATCGAAAATTCACATAATGATGTATTGTAGGTACATACTTAGCTAGCAACAAATTTAATTAAGGCCTTAAGGTGTGTCAATCCGAGCGGGTCGATCCGTGATGGAGGGAAATCGAACGTAACTCTACTCACTTTGGGTTCAAATCTGCGCGTTCCAACGCGGCGGTTGCGTTGAGAACTTGCACCGAATTTTTAATTTTTACATGTTTTTATTACTTTTCTTCGCTTTCAAGTTCGTTAAAAAAATCTGTTCAATTAAGATTGAAGGTATTAACATCGCCGATTTTTATGGTTGGTTTTAACATAAACGAATGTTCTGTTTCCGAGAAACTTTGCAAATAAGACCAGAAACAAGGTCCACGGAATATTTTTTTACATCAAAGGTGGTAACATTTTTATAAATGCTTTCAATTAAATCTGTTGTGTATTATTTCAAGTACATTATATGCGAAGCGCTCATGGCGGAACTTGACAGACTGATTGTACGATCACGTTTGTTAAGCAACGCTCGGTCCGGCCAGGTGTCCGGATGGGTGACCGTTAAGTGGCATTACAACGCAACTGAGCGCTTCCGTGCTTCGGAGGGCACGTTAATTAAACCGTCCGTCGGTCCCGGCTGTTGTCATCTGATTATAGTCGTTAAGCCAAGTTCGAGGCCTTACAGGCGGCTTGATAAACTCTAGCACCAGAGGTGGCCACTATTCCTCATTCGATAAGAAGAAGAAGTACATTAGGTATATATTTTTCCATGATAGCTTCACACGCGTAATCTTTCAATAATTTGAATTGAATGTTGGGATTTGACCCACCTTAAGGCCTTAAGATGGGGGCTATAGCACCGGATATTGAGACCTTATTCTATCTATTTCGTCTTACAGGCATAGCATAGTTTAAGTATTAAAAAAAAATAGTACTTAATAAACTCTTTTTCGCTATACTTTTCTTCTAAACCAATCTTTTTTCCAATTGCGAAATTCTTAAAAGGCATAAGTAAAGTGAAATACAGTGTTGCCATAATAATAATAATATAATAATGTATACAGCCAGCACGGTAGGTATTTCACAAAGTCACGTTTTTAATTTCGTCGCTTCGGACTATGTTATTCAAAGGATTCGATCGGATTCTCCAGTAATAGGTATGAATGACTTGCATAATAATATTTCCGGCATTTGTTAACGCTCACAAGAGTTTCTTAGTTCGTGATGAAATAAAATGTTTTAAGTTGTTAAAACAATAAATTAGTAACAAAAATGTTGATAAACAAATGTTCAGATGGCCTGACTAATCAATAATTAATACCATTTCCGCAGGTATAATATAGTAGATACCTATGTTATGTTGTAGGTACCTATTTTAAATTTGGTCTTTAAATAATATTCTGAAATGCGTGCGCAGAAATATAGCTTCTTTGAATTTTAATAAAATAATCATCTTTTAAAAAAATAGAATAAGGGTTTTTTGATATTGATTTCCTTAAAGCTCGAAATGAAATAATATAAAAGGTGCGATTACAAAGGAACGTGCAAAAATATCCTTTTCGTTACTGACAAATATATTTTATTGTTATCTCAATTATTTTCAGATTTTCTCCGTTTTCCGTTAAGAAGGTAACAGAATTTATTATTTTCTTTGTGTGGAGTTTGTCGTGTAATCTGTGGAGTTATGGCGCCGAGGAAATTCCCACCTTCACAGGTTGGCGGCTATATTTATTGTTCTCACGGGGATTGCTAATATCACCATCGGCATCAGGATCTGCGGATAGTCACCATTTAGTACTTTTAAAATCCACATTTAATAATAATAATAATAAAACACTTTATTGCACACAAATACAGAACACATATAAAACACAATTAACAGAAGAATAGCACACAAAAGGCGGCCTTATTGCTAAATAGCAATCTCTTCCAGGCAACCTTGAGTATTAAGACAATAAGAGGAAGGAGCTGAGAAGGGGGGAGTGGGTATAAACAAATAAGAAAGGATAGAAGATATAGATACATAGACTGAAAGGACAGATAATGTAAAAAAATTGAAAAGAAAAATGGGAGAGGAAATAAGAACTAAGAAGGATGCTAGACAGGTGAAAGGAAATGTCTTCTGACTTGGTCGCCGAAAAATTTCAATGTACGAGCCCTCCTGATACTCTCCGGAAGAAGGATTAGGAAAGGAAATCAGTTAAATGGCGTGGGATTTCGAGAGTAAGAACGAAGAGTGCACTGTGTAGATGAGGAGCGGCAGCAGAAATATTCCCAAAGGTAGGGTGGAGAAGTTGGAAGGAAAAGAATAGAATCAAGAAGCGAACATTTGTGATAAATTAATGTTGATATATATTCATGCCGTGACGAGTTCGTCGTGGGCGGGTATTCTGCTTCAAGTAATGCTCTATCTAATTTAGATGTTACAAAAGCTAACTATAATGGCGTATTATAAGCGTAATTGCTATCACTAAATATTTTATAAGCAGGGGGCACACTGCTTATCACCTAATTCACCGAGAGAACGCGAGGCGTCTCCGTTTCAGCTTATGCAATTTTTTTTTCGTAATGTCTGTCTGTCTGGCTGTCCGGCTATCTGATTGTTTTCCTCTACAGGTCGCATTTCTCAACTGCTCCTCGTGAAATTTTGTGAGCACGTTCGACAAATATATAGATTTTTTGTCGATGAAGTTTTTCGAATTTTTTCGATTTCGAAAAATCATTCAACCATTATCAAAAAAGTCACAAACGTGGGGTCTACAGCATATAGAACCCCAAATAAGTGTTTGCTTAGTTTTAGATACATTTAACTGTAAACCTATCCATATTTTTACAAAAGCCAGAAAAAAAGGTACACAATATTATATAACCTTGGTACAAAAATATTTTATAGCCTTCCGGAATTCTCCTGAAATACGTGAACGTAAACCTGAGCGCACAATGATCGATTTGTAAACAATTCTCGATTCAGAACATAAAGCTTTTGAATTGGACGTCAACGTTATGCACAGTACAAACAAAGTTTCATAAAGCAGGAATTGAGTATTTAATTCGAACTTCTCTTATATTGCAAAGATTTGTTGGTCGGTTTTTTTAAAGACCTTATGTTATTATATTATACAGGTGTTTTTTACCGTACCTAAAGGTAAAATGTCACCGTAAAATTTTATATTTACTTTCAATATATTAATCAGTACCCTTAGCACGAACAGCTATCGAAAAAAATAACGCGCGTAAAATCATTCGATAGTGCAATTTTGTATTGGAAATTTGAACAACGCCATCAAGCTAGAATGCTATATTCTGTTGTGCATATAGGAAAAAGAAATCGCAATTCTTAAATTATAAAATAATTAGTAAGCATTTAGTTTCTAAGCAATGTACTTAATTAAAATTATTGTTATGTTTTCCTACAAGGGTGACATGTTCGCTAACGAACAAACCCCTTTAATAAATAGAAAAAAAAAACAACGCCATCTACCGCCGAATAGCGAAATTAAAATTTCCATAGATAATTCTCTAACGAGTAATTTTACGCGCGTTTTTTTTCTCGATAGCTGTTCGTGCTAAGGGTACAGATTCATTTTACTTCGACAATAATTTTATATAACTAGTTAAAACTTGAAGCTTTAAAAAGATTTTTGTTATTTTCAACACGAAATCAACTGAAAATCACCAAACCACTGTCCGTGTTTAAATGTGATGTTGTCACTTTTTTGACAATATTATTTGACAGAGACAGCATCACATTTAAACAGGTGTTTAGTTAAACAATGTTTAAAAATCTTTTGTAGTAACACGGTGTTTGTTTACATTCGACAACCAAAGAATAGACAACAATTGGCGGTGCGCGGGGTATGTACATGACACAACCAATTAGCGCACGACATAGATATAGTATATTAAAAGGGGTAGATGCGCTACCGAGCGACCGGGTGTAAGGGATAGATATATTATGACGTCAAAATATGGGGTTGCCATGATCAGAAGAAGTACCCTTAACGGGGTAGCATCCGTTAATGTGCAGATTACTAGTTAAAGCACGGAAATCGTCTACTTTAAGAAAAATTTCGGTACTATTATGTATTCTGTGCTTTAAGCGGATTGTCAACCATGTGGTCTCCATACAAACGGCGATAACGTTTCCCACCCTCTAAACCTTAACCTACAGCAATGAATTTTTGGTATGTTTTTGAAATGCCTAAAAACTAGGGCTGTACGTTTTGATTTTTAAAATATTCATTGTAGATTTGAAAATATTGGCACTTCTGTGTTTTGTATGAAATCACTAAAATGCAAATATTTCGAAATCTATTATAAATATTTAAAAAATCAAAACGTACAGCCCTAGTATTTAGGCATTTCAAAAAAATACCAAAAATTAATTACTGTAGGTTAAGGTTTAGAGGGTGGGAAACGTTATCGCCGTTTGTATGGAGACCACGTGGTTGACAATCCTCTTTAACTGACTCGACCAGTTAATCTGCAGATTAACGGATTCCGTACTTTAACAGTAACATACGTATACATAGAATAGAAATGCCCTGCTAAAAAAAGAGAGATATAGTAAACTAGCTGGGGTTCGCTCAGGTAGTTGATATTAAGATTGTGTGGTTAATGGAATAAAAAGATAAACTTTAAATTAAAACAGGTAAAGTCTTTATTAAACGTTGGAATACAGAACTTTTTTTATTAACGTTTTTCTGTTTTTCGGAAACAATTTTTTTCAAAATGTTTTGAACAAATTCGTGTGTGGCACCCAATTCTTTTTTCCATTTGCTTCTATCCATTTTTCACGAGTTTTATCTTCCGTCGGAAATCTGGAAAAATGAAATCGCTAGAAATTCCCTGAAATATGGGGTAATTTTTGGGGAAAATTTTCTTTATAGTAGGCATCCGGAAATCGAATTATAAACCTACTGATTTTAGTGGACGTCAAAGCTAAGCTGACTTCTACTATTACGTAGATGTACGCAATTTTACCGGTTTGCATGTCAAATGTTTACGAGGTTATTTTTAGAAATAATTTTTAGATTTTTCCTATTTATCAGGTATTTCATGATATAACTAATGATTTAGCTCAGAAATTTGGTTCCTGTGAGATTTGAGAAAGAAATACGTGATCAAAATATTGAAAACAGTGTACTTACGCATGAAATGTAACACCCGCTTATTTTCTTTGATTGTTGCTTTTGCAGCCAAATATCGAACACCCCACCATTTTGTATTCTAGACACAAACACAACACATACGATTTATAATAAATCTTGGGTATCAATTAGGTAGTAATCCACAAAACCTTTAATTTCTTTGGCACTCTTGATAATAACCCCACTTGTTTGTTTTGCTTAGTTGAACTCTGCCTATAACCCAACCATGAAAAAAAGTCCGGTCGGTGATAGAGAGAAAACATGACACTCTTCTCTATTTCCTCCTATACGAATCTCAATAAGACGATCTCGCTCTATCAAAGCATGTCAGACCCTTGGCGCACGAGGTGCATAATTTGACAGTTTGACTTCGATAGATTAATAATAATCTATTTAAAAAAAATGCGTCAAATAAATTTTTTAACAGTTTATAATCTCACTAAATAGATTATTGAAAAATAATTTATAATTTATTTCCACCAAAGTTACATTCATTATTATCTAAGTATATAAATCAAAATTCTAGGTAATAATAAAACAATTGATGGACTGGAGCCTAAACTAGGACAATCCTGTATTTCGGGACTCCAGCCTCTCACCCGTGGTGAAAGACAGCGTTTGGATGTGGTACTACACGGTACGGTAAGTGGGCGTGAGGGTATGTATGCTGTGGAAGTAGCTTAATTTGGAGAAAAATAAAAAGATATAAAAATAATAAAGAATTCGAGTATGTGTATGTTTATTTGTGTGTGTGTGTATGTGTGTGTATGTGTGTGTGTGTATGTGAGTGTGTGTGTGTGTGTCTAACATAATAATCTAGTCTAACATTATAATCTAACGGTAGGTATTTACAATTTTACTGTGACATTCATACATTAAAATATGATACAACACATTAATCTACCTAATACTAATTAAATAAATATTATATACATTGACCAAACAGAGAAACAAATTTTAATATTTTAAGTAAGTACCTTTTCGCATTTCAAGCGATGTCAGCTTTTAGGCTTCAAAAGGTTTCTTTTGACGTAGACAGAGCTTTTGTCAAGTCACCTGTCACTTCCCTTTGAAATGCTATGGAGAGGCCAATTCTATAGAATGCTCTTTTTAATTAATTGGCCCTTTTAAGTATCAAGAACTAAACTTCTTTGATAACAACTCGACTGGCAAAATTGACTTTGAAACAACTTATGGGACCCACCCACTAATTGTCTATTTTTTTTTTTTTTTTGGCAGCAAACAGTCATGTATAATAATAATGTTATTAACAAACAATTATAAAGAATAGACCTACACTGCCCAATAGCGATTTTTTACAAAACTGTGACTAAACGTGTACATTTTTTTTAGCACGCTATCGCTTTCATTTGACAGAACATTGAAACTTCTTTATGGCACAAATAAAAACGTACCAAAAAAATGCAGTAATGTGTGACATCCATCTGTCGAATAAAAGCGATTGCGATAGATTTTGAAATCAGACAATTCTGTTCGGTTAGTTTGTTTCTTTTTCAGTCTACAGTAATTTTTGTGAAGTAGAATTCTACATCAGTTCTTCACATTGGAAGTTCAAAAATCAGTCTTTTCATCAGATCGTGAACTGGCCTCGCCTTAACTATGTTTTTTGGTTATGGTAAAACATACATGAAAGTTATAAAATACCGTCGACTTGAGAACCTCCTCTTTTTTTGAAGTCGGTTTTTAACGTCGTCGGTCGGTCGGTCATGTTATGGCCGGCTTACATTATATTAGCTGTTAGTAGAAGAACGAACAAAAATGAATATTCCTCATATTATAACGTTGTTTGTTAATTTTCTACACCATTGTTTACAAACTAATATAAATAAAAACCGGCCAAGAGCGAGTCGGACTCGCGCACGATAAGTCCCTTTTCAAAAATCGTCAAAAACACGTTTGTTGAATGGGATTTATTTTATTCTGTTTTTAGTATTTGTTGTTATAGCGGCGACAAAAATACATCATCTGTGAAAATTTCAATTGTTTAGCTATCACGGTTCATGATATACAGCCTGGTGACAGACAGACGGACAGTGGAGTCTTAGTAATAAGGTTCCGTTTTTACCCTTTAGTACGGAACCGTAATAAGGAACAGACTTAACAAACCAAAAAGTATTAGGTTTATAATATATTATTATTAACATTATTCTCCCAGCAAAATGTACAAAAATACGAAAATAGACCAAACAAAAAATATCGACTTTATTTCATTCCAAAATTAATTTTAACTCAGTCAGTATGACGACAGCCACAAAGCTCACGTAAATAATCTTTTCCTCGAATCAATATGTACTAACGAGGGGCTTTAGGCCGTAGGAGTGCTTCGTAATACGAAAGTGATTCGATCATCATACGTCAAAAGAACGAACGGCTCACTGAACGATGCCTAAAGAACGAATGAATTGAATGGTAACGGAATGCAAGTGTGTGGCATGCCTTAATTGTGAGACTATTGATTCCTGTAATGACGTGATACATTGTTTTTATAAAGTGTATTTCTATTCTTTTTTGCTGAAAAGCGATCTATTTCTTTTCTCTAGCTACTCAGATAGGAGTTACAGTAGAGACGCGTTGCTTTTTTTTAGTATGAAGTTGTTTAAAGAAATAGCATTATGAATGCAAAATAAAATCTATGGCTAGATATCTTTCCAGCAAAAGTGTCGAAGCTTTCATGGTGGAACTTGACAGACTGATCGTACTCCATCACGTTTGTTAAGCAACGCTCAATCCGGCCAGGTGTTGGATGGGTGACGGTTAAGTGGCATTACAACTGAGAGCTTCCGTGCTTCGGAGGGCACGTTAAACCGTCGGTCCCGGCTGTTGTCATCTGATAATAGTCGTTACGCCAAGTTCGAGGCCTTACAGGCGGCTTGATAAACTCTAATACCAGAGGTGGCCACTATTCCTCATTCGATAAGAAGAAGAAGCAAAAATGTCTATCTCTATAAGGAAACTGACCATAGTTTGAGAAACTGGCTAGTTAGGGAAACTGACGAGTGATAACCCGACCCCAATAAGCGGCTACGTTAGTGAACTGAATAATTCTGTTGGTGAAAAATAAGCTGGCACAGCAATTACTGAATAGGTACTTACTACTAAGACGAACTAAACGAAAATAAACTTGTATATTGCTAAACTATTTACCTATATACTTTTACTGCAAATAAATAATTTCAATTGCAATAAATACAAAGGTGATCCAAAAGGATTGATAGTCGGTTATTTCCAGCACGTTTAAAAATACAAAAAAACTTTTTTTCATATACGAGTACTTATACCGTTGAGGAGTTTTGGGAGAGTCAAGACATTTTTTTTTTCTAAGGAAATCTTAGGTTTTGAAAAAAGTCGTACTTAAGGCTCCGTTACGCGAAATCACTTGTCTCTTTTTCTTTACGTGTAAAGAGTATGGAAAATAACCTCACTTCTGCACTTTTTCGTTGTTTTTTCATCATAATCTTTAGCACAATCATCTTTCTTAAAAAAAAGTTATTGGAGCAACTGCACAGTACGTTAAAGTGTATTTTGATGTAGAATTCAATACGTTTCCGCCATTATTTACGCCAAAAATATGGCCCGCGACAAGCGCTTTTGATGATATTCTGATTTTTTTTTACAATCATCTGTGAGGTTCATACACAATTTAATACTTGTAGGTACTAGATAATTAATCTCTTTAGCTTGTCGTATGTTTTTTTTTGTGGCTACAACTTTAAGTTTACTATATAAAAATATGGCCCGCGCAAACCATGTTTTCCTATTATGGCCCCTTAATTTATTGAGTTGTTAGGAGACTACGTAGATTTTTTTTTTTTTTTTTTAACTATAATCATCATATTTTATTCTCATTATCATACTTTTGGATCACCCCTCGTAAGTATACTACTAAAACTTATCTTGATACGGGGATCTCCGTAGTCGAGTGGCTGGAAAACCTATTTCGGTGTCGCCATTTCCGTACCAACGTCAATTTACGGACGTGACACGTCCTACGAAAACGAAAAACCCAATAAAACGAACTTTTCGTCCGCGTTATGGCAGGCTTGATTGTGGTATCGTTATTGATTGACCGAGCGAATGAAGCGAGCGAAGCAAAGCGACTCCATTTCAGCTTGGGCAAAAATACTTTCGCATGTCTGCCCGGGTCCGTCCGTTCTCTTATGATCGTAAATGAAACTTCAACATATATTTTTATTTTTAAATTTGAGATTTTTGCATTCACAATGCTATTTTTACACAATACTAAATAATATACTAGAAAAAATACGACTCGCACTAGATCAATACTCAGATGGGAATCGAACCCGCGACCTTTGGATATCCGGTCCAATGCTCTGACCGCTGAGCTACCGAGTCACTAGTGACATCGCCGAATTTCTTCTAGTATATCCTACTTACTCTTACGCTGCAAGCCAGCGTTATTTCACCAATGTGAGGAATTACCTCGACATTCAATTGAAATATCTTTCCAGATATTTGGCAATCGATTAAGATGAAATAGCTATATAATTTTTAAATTTGAGATTTTTGCATTCACAATGCTATTTTTACACAATACTAAATAATATACTAGAAAAAATACGACTCGCACCAGATCAATACTCAGACGGGAATCGAACCCGCGACCTTTGGATATCCGGTACAATGCTCTGACCGCTGAATTTCACATTGGTGAAATAACGCTGGCTTGCAGCGTAAGAGTAGGATATACTAGAAGAAATTCGGCGATGTCACTAGTGACTCGGTAGCTCAGCGGTCAGAGCATTGGACCGGATATCCAAAGGTCGCGGGTTCGATTTCCGTCTGAGTATTGATCTGGTGCGAGTCGTATTTTTTCTAGTATATTATTTAGTATTAAAAAAAGAATATTTAATTGTTTATCGTTGAATCAAACATAGACCAAATTCGATAATTTGGAATATACTGGCCTTAAATACAAATCACATACAATCACAAAAAAGTCACAATAATAAATTCAAATTCTAAAAAGGCCAGATGTTAAAATGTCAAAATTGTAATTAATTGTAAAAATACATAAAGAAAAAAAAATACAAATTCATAGTAAGTAGGAGTAGTAAGTAGTTTATGAATTGCTATAGTTACATCTCTTTCTCGCTGTATAGCAAATAAATGAGACGCATTGATAGCCATTCAGAAAACTGGCAAGTTTTAAGAGGTTGTCATACGGGGGCTGTGCGCATTTCTTAACCGGTTCTTGTCAAATTTTGTGAGCAGGGCCTATTACGAAAATAACGTATGCAACTGCGTAACGCAGTCACTTGGTCACGATAGTCGTCAGCAGTTCGTCGGTTGTAGTTATTACAAACATTTTCAATGTAGCTATCGTAGTCCATAGACTATTGAACAAATAATGACGGATCTGCTAGAGAGATACTGCCAAACTTACGCAATCACTTCGCGATATCGCATACGCAAGTGCTTTGTAATAGGAAACAATCAGAACGAAGCACAGACGCAGCTGCGTGTATCGCATTAAACTATTCGTAATAGACCCCCAGGTTCGATAATTTCGTCCTCTTTCTAGGGTCTACATTGTTCTTTGTTATTTTTTACCCAACCTAGCATCTTATTACTTGTCGATTAAAAAATAAAAAAATAATTGAAAATTGAAACCCGCCATAGACAGAAACGTAACAATTGGCCGTCAATCAATATTATAATTAAAATAAATGGCCAAACTTCGACGAGAGAAACTTCTGTGATTGATAGAATAACCGCCTAACTCATTCCCGACAGAGTTTCATTGTTGGAAAAATATCCAAGGAATACCTATCTACATTGTTTCAGCATTGTAATCAAGTGAGTTACCAACTAATAAGTGCGGTTGCAGCCTGGAACTTAGTTAGACACTAACTTAGATATTAACTTAGTTATTAACTATCGGGTGCACGAAGGCAGCGTTGATTGAAATTACGAAGCTGAGAATACAATTTTTGATTTATTTTTCTTTTGTTATTCATAAAATAGAAATATATTTTAACCCAAACCTGCTCGGAAAGTACCTTGATACTTTATCAAATTTACGGTAGAAAGTTCGTCATTGCATATCGAACAAATATGCGGGGAGAAAACGCATCTGAGCGGGAGAGAAAAGTGTATGAAAATCCATTTCTTACGTGGTTTTTCTTTTTTAATTTTGGGTAAGACTATGCGCCGGTAACCTAAATATCAAAAGCCAAAAAGTTTTTACAGTGAGTTTTTATTTCCAAGTTTCTAGTGTCTCTCCAGTGTCAGTTTATCGCAAAATGACACTGGCCACTGCTGCTGTGTCGGATGGTGTCGGGCATGGGAAAATTTAGAAGAAAAATAGTCTTTAGTGTTCGTTTAAAATTGTTATAAAAATTACTATTTTTATAATTTTCAGTTGCTTTCAGTAACAACAACATTAATTGTTCTACGACTTTTCCTAACCCTTCACTAACTGCAACAATTTCAATATAAATTTCAGTTAATAAAGATTTAGTTTTTTATTTTCCTCGTAGGTGTAGTATAAAGCACTATGTATCACTCGAGAGAAAGTGCGATTCCCGATCTCTTTCTCCTCTCGGTGAACAATGTACTATTACTCTCTTTTCACACTGTTGTCATATTATGGTTGTTTTTAGGTAAATGGAGCTTGTAATAACTTAGATATTTTAACCGTAAACGCAATTGCAGTCTCAATGTCACATATTCGCATTTTACGAATCCATTGCCACCTAAATCATTGCTACTGCTGCATCGGAATTGAACGATCCAAATTATAAAGGATAAATTTTGCCCCAGAACGGTATGCAGTGCAGAGTTGTAATAATATCTAGATATCATAATATATTATTTTATTATGAAGCTAATAAATCAGAAATAGCAAAAATGACTGTCATTTATTTATCTTCTTCGCTAGCTGTAATTGCATATCTAAAGCTGAGGTAACGTAAATTACCCGATTTTTGGGATTAGCCGAATGCACCTTACCTAAGTGTTTATACAATCTTTTTTGAATTCATATTTGGATCATTACGTTGTGTTGTGAGTGTTTACGCATTTGCAGTCGAAATGTCACAGTTCGCATTTTAAAAAACCCAATACACGATAGCATTGCCACGTAAATTATTGCTACTGCCGCATCGGAATTGAACGAAGCGCTTGAAGCGCTAATTGACTAAAGCCTGCCAAGTCACCTGCCAAGTCGCTCCATGTAAATACCCCACTATGTAGAATAGCAATAAAATAAAATAAAAAAATATTAGAAAAGAGTGTGCAATGTGCATGCTAGATTTTCCTAGGTATTGTTTGAATGATAGCGCACTTCGTTCGAGGTTTCCAATAAATATTCTGCCACTATTTCTAATATCAAAGCAGCTTTGTTTAATTTTGACCAAACAATACCGACATAAAATTAGCATTTTACGCCAGCAAAGCTGCAAGCAAAAAACCAGTGGAAAATAACAATTTGTCAGTCATATTGTATTTTAGATTCGCAATCGCTCTTCTGTTGTTTACTCAAATTAATTGAAGTATCCTCATTTTACGGGGTTTATTACAACAAGAGATATTTTACATTTATTTTAGACGAATTTCAAGCGAAACATGACTGATTTCGTAACCTTTAGAACTAAATTTGAAATGAAATATTGTTAACTTGCTGTTGAATTTCGACTTAGTTGAATTTCAGCGAGATTTAATTTGTTCATTTAGTTTCAGTTAAAAAATATACACTTACCTTACTTTTAATAACTGAAAAAATATTAGAAAAAATCGACTCACCCGTAGCAGCTCAGACGGGACACGAACCCGCACCCTTAGGATTCCGGCCCAATGCACTAACCAATTATGCTACCGAGTCGCTAGTGGGAGTGGCGAAATCTTCTAATACTTTTTACGTTTTTGCTGTAAGCCAGCGTTATTCCATCAATGTGAAGAATTACCTTTAACATTCGAATGCAACATCTTTACAGATGCCAGACAATCGATTAAGATGAAACAGCTATATATTGAATTTGTAGATTTTAGCATTCACAGTGCTATTTTTATATATTAAGTTACTTTATATAACTGAAAAAACTGTCCCGTCTGAGCTGCTACGGGTGAGTTGATTTTTTCTAATATTTTTTCAGTTATATAAAGTAACTTAATATATAAAAATAGCATTGCAAATGCTAAAACCGACAAATTCAAATATACTACCTTTTCTTAATTTTCCTTAGTACCCTTTACAAATAATGATGATGGTGGCAAGCAATCCATGTTTAACCTTAGAATAATAACAGTCCTAGAACGGTAATTCCCTACATGTGTGTCTTCATACGTTTGCTATCCCGTTCTCTTTCACTTTCATCTGACGCCTCAATATATTCAGTCGCGCACGCTGACCGTGCGCGACAGCGCATGCCCTTCAAAAAAACGTCAAATTTGTATGGCAGAAAGTTGAACGTGAAAGCGCATGATTTGGAGGCATGCAATATTGTATGCGTTTGTCGTAAGTTGATTTGAAAGTTGAAGCGACTCGGTGAAGACAGCAAACAAAAGTGAGACTGTCAAAGGTGAGACAACAAACTGAGCTATAATGGCTCAGATTTTTATCCTTCATATGTTACTTAATTGTACCTATAAGTACGAAACAGTTTCAATTTCCCTACATTTAGGGAATTAGTAACGATTTTATTGGATTTTAGTTACGATTAGTTGTATTCCGCTCGAAGGTTAAAATAAAAAAACCGGCCAAGTGCGTGTCGGGCCACGCGCCGTAGGGTTCCGTAGTTACCTTATACATACCATACCATATTTTATACCACTATCATTTTTCGTCTGTAAAAATAACTTTGTTGGTATAAATGACAAAGTTATATTTGCGGTTTTGGAAAATATGATATATCTCAAAAACTAATTACTACATCTTGTTCAAACTAATTTTCAGTGAAAGTTTTTATTAAGATCAATAGCATATATTTTTTTTTTGATTTTTCACTCACATATTTTAAAAGTTAGAGAAGGGGGACACACATTTTATTATACTCTTTATTGCACTCATAAAAACAGTTACACAAAAATTAATGGAGATATGTACACAAAGGACTTTACCACTTTGGCAGTGTTTATCTTTCAAACGGTTGACTTTGAGAAAAGATTGTCTTAGGAACCTCAATGTCATTTTTGAAGAACTATCTATAAAAAAAGCAAAAAATTTTTTTCAGTTTCAGTTCCATATATGGGGAGCCCCCCCCCCTTAATCTTTATTTTTTTTATTTTTGTGTTAAAATCGTTAAGCGGTTAACAGAATACATCTACCTACTAAGTTTCCACTGTTGTGATATACGGACGGACAAACAGACATGACGAATCCATAATGTATATGGATATATTATAGATTCGTCTATATAATTATATGGGTTCCGTTTTTGGCCATTTTGGCTACGGAACCCTAAAAAGGTTTTATGTCTATGGACCACTAAGATATAAATAAGAATGGACACAAAATGTCTTGGTGATGAAAATTAACGATTGTTTACTTCAGATCGTAGGCCTCCGTTTGTGTAGTAAGGTCACCCTTGGGGCCCAATATCAGCCATCGTGCTTTATAAATGATGTCCTTCGATGGACTGCTGAGATTTATCGTTTGTACTAGTGGAAAGGAAGTAATCTTGTTAACTGTGATATGTTGCAAAATTTTAAATTAGTACGTGTTTGTAGTATATTTGTACTTTAGGTCTATAATACACGTACAGTCATGAGCAATGTGATAAGAGCAATACATACATACAATAATAATGTCAAAATTCATTAAATTCATTCTTTAAATTCAGTGTGATATCTCATAGAAGGCAATCAATATAACGGGTATAACAAGACCCTCAAGTGCCCTCAACGAAGCTGAAGTCCACGCATTCCGCCCATCATCAGGATCATTTTTGTTTTTAGACTATACCTACCTGTGAAACCAACAGCTACAAAGTTATTGAATGTCAAAGTAAACATTTTTTTGTTTTAATAAAAATTAGGTTTGTTTTTGTTCTAATAAATTATGTGTTCATAAAAATGAAATCATAATTTGTTCGTTATTTCCAATTTTTTAATCCAAAAAAACATTATCAAGATTTTAAGTATTTCTTCGGTCGCACGCAGCTGTGTAGCATACACTCGCAGGCGCGGTCGCTGTGTTGTACGCGTTGCTTGGTAATGTATGCAATACTTTTTAACACCGAAAATTAAAATCGATTCCCAGAAATTTTTATTAAGATCTATAGCATATTTTTTTTTAGAATTTTTACTCTTATTTCAAATGTTAGAGGGGGACACACATTTTACCACTTTGGCAGTGTTTATCTTTCAAACGGTTGACTTTGAGAAAAAACCTCAATGTCATTTTAAAGACCTTATCAATCACCTATTAACTTAGAGTAAGACGGGCTGGACGAAGCCGTCGTTGCTGGAAGCCTATTATGAAGAAAAACTTTTATTTCAGTTTCAGTTCTATGTATGGGGAGCCCCCCTCAATCTTTTTATTTTTTTATTTTTGTGTTAAAATCGTTAAGCGGTTAACAGAATACATCTACCTACTAAGTTTCAACTGTGTAATCCTAATACTTTCGGAATAAAATGGCTGTGACATACGGACGGACAGACAGACAGACACGACGAATCTATAAGGGTTCCGATTTTTGCCATTTTGGCTACGGAACCCTAAAAACAGAATAAAATAAGTATTTTAGTGGGGCTCCCATACAACAAACGTGTTTTTTCTGTCGTTTTTTGGTACGGTACCCTTCATGCGCGAGTCTGACTCGCACTCGGCCGGTTTTTTTTCTTTACTATTCAGATCTAGTCTGATCTAGGTCCACTTCCGGTTTTCGGGATTCCTTACTCGGTTTTACAGACAGACAGACAGACGGACATGTCATAAAAATGTTTCTCTCTCATTTTTTACGGCTTCTTTATATTAAAGCAGCCGAAATAAAAAAATAACTTTCAGTTTTTCCACAAATTATCATAAAAAAGCAACTTCCGATAACTAAGCGTAACAATATTGTAACTTTTAAAACTCTTTGTTGTGTTCAATGGACGGATGTTTATCAAGGAAAAAGTTTATATTTACACCCGAAGGCAAATATAACATTGAAAGCGCTTAAATTTATCAAGTTCTTAGAAATATCGAAGAAATGTTTTTCGATTGCGGTGTTGTAGTCCGACAATATAAAATGAAGAAGTTTTGAATCTACTTCATTGTTTATTGATTAAACATTGATCAGTTAACAAAACGCGGCCACCTTGCTAACCTCTAAAAAGCAAGAAATTATATTCGTAATAATAAAAACACGTCTATTGAAGTCGGGTGGGGCTGGAGTACAAATTCCTTTTTTTTATTTTAAAAGTCCCACCCGACTTCAATAGAAGTGTTTTTATTACTACGAATATCTTGCTTTTTAGAGGTAGGTTTTTTGAAGTCGGTTTTTAGATGTAAGTATTCAAACAAAAATCACAAAATCAATCAACACTACTTCGAATCGCCAATTTTTTAAACTCTAAAAAATGCTGATTACTCAGACCTCTGTTTTTGTGACATTCCTTGTTCTGTTGCTATAAAATCCACAGTAAAATTTTTATTGATAAAAAAACTCGACATTGGTTTTCTTCCATCTGGAAACACTTCAAATGCACACAAAAACTGGCATAAATGTTAATTTTATTCCTTCTGTGTAACATGGGAAGGTCCGTTTTATGTAAATTTATTCGATTGCATCAGGAATCGACGTGGGTCCCTTTCAGTTTTTTCTAACTTTAGGTAAAGGCCTGGAGCGAGCGAAATGGGTTCTGGTTTAAATTCAATGAATGAAATAAGGTTTCGTCGTTTTTTGTCAACAGATGGCATATTGCACGTTATTGAATCACACGGTTAGGTATTGTAATTTTTATTATCTTACATTCACCATTAGAATAATAACACCTAGAAGCAGTATCCTCGTATGCAAAGTGAGGCAACTAATACTAAGCCAAAATGGCTTAGTTTTTATTGATATCCTTCATACGTTACCTAATCGTAACTAAAATCCAATAATATAGTAACTAATCTCCTAAATGTAGGAAAATTGAAACTGTTTTGTGTTTATTTGATATGATTAGGTAATAATAGAGAATTACAATCTGAAAACGGAGATTTTTGGCTGTTTTAGTTGTCTCACTTTTGACAGTGCGCTTTGTAGAGAACTATCGTTCTAGGTGTTATTATTCTAAGCATTCACCTATCTATTTGTTTACCTTGTAATCCTTAACAGTCAGTTCGAGTAGGTATTTTTTTACAGGCCTTGAACATTACCGTGTGGAAGTGCAAAAACAATATTTAGCAATAAATTGTACATTCCACACAATATTGTTTTTGTATCAACTATTCCTGTATTTTTGCTTTTCTTGTTTCTACAACATTTGTTCCTTATGAAGGGTGAATTGTTTATAAGAAGCCGGTTCAGTGCCCGGAATTAGTTTTGGCAGTAGGGGAAGGTAATAATCATAAATAATAATAAACAAATGTTTATTTACTTTTTCGTTTCGAGTTGGTTGGGTTGGGATGGAAGCGAAATATAACATGTAAGCATAATGTTCTGGAAGAGTTTTGCTGTGATTTGTTCCTGTCACGGTTTTAACACTCAATAGGGATGTTGACTAATGAATAAAATAACGAAATACTAATAAAAATCGTAAACATATTAAACTTTTAGAGTAGCTTGTATACCTCTTGGTTTTATATATTGCATATTATTTGTTTTATGTCATAAAGTTTTCAAAGTTGGGTGGACAAGTCCATTTAAAAAGTATAAAATTTATGAAAATAAATGATACCTTTAATTAGTCCGTAATATGTATAGCAAATTTGTCGAAGAAACCATTTTGATAAACACAATATTTAATATAGCTGCTGAACAAATTTCCTATGCGTTGCATACAAACTAGCACGGCGTGACGTCATAACGTGCAAGCCATTAGTATGGAGCGTTTTTGATCGAGTCCATTTGTGTGCATTTCACACTGTGATATCTCGGGCAGTTTTCATGCTAGCGAATTAATTCTTTTACCAATGCTTCTTTTTTTGAGAGGTAATTTATGTAACATAAAATAAAAAAAATAGTCAACATCCCTATTAAATTCATTCTATTTAATACGGTTTCAACGTATTCAGATTAAAAATCATTTGTTCACTTTATTCTGATACAAACACTTGTGAAAGACCAAAAAAACTCGTAGGTATAATGTTTTCCAGACAATTTTTAATTTTTTTCTTCTTTGTAATCTTCGATTAGGGTATCCTTGGTCGAAGTTTCTAATAGCATAAAATATAAAGGTTGTGCAATGTGCATGTGCAGTCAATAGAGCTCTGTCCGTATCCCGAAAAAACATTACCGTCATTACGACCTGAGTGGTGCAGTGGTCAACATGCCGCCTACCACGCTAGAGGTCCCGGGTTCGATTCCCGGTCGGGCAGAAATTGAAATGATAAAGTTTTAATTTCTGTGACGGGTCTGGGTGTTACTATGTATAATAAGTATATATTTAAAAATTATATAAGTAGTATATCAGTTGTCTAGCACCCATATTACAAGCTTTGCTTAGTTTGGGGCTAGATGGCGCTGTGTGAAATTGTCGTAAGCATTTATTTATTTGTTTTATTGTGCTAGGAATGGCAGGATAATTTGGCTGATTCACAAATCGTCCACTAGTCGACGCAGTAGCGCCGTATATAATAGGTCAAAATGACCAATAAGTTCCTCAAAAAACAGGAAAGGAGGGGACTTTTGGTATGTTCACTCTCTATTCTGAAGGAATCGTTTAACAACCCCTTATTTACTGAACTATACAGAATGTTTTTTTATTCACCCTCCAAATTTTAAGGATGTGTTCAGTCAATGAAACTGGACAACTTTCTCTAAAAAACAAAGGGTAAAATATGTAAAAAACACTTTCCATACAAATCAAAGAGATCACGTGGTTAGTTTAGTATGGCGTATTTCGACAAATGTTTCATGGAGAAATTGCTTTAGTTTCATGGACTGAACACATCCTAAAATTTGGAGAGTGAATAAAAAAAACACCTGTACCTGTAGATTGTGCAATCAGCACACGCACAGCTCGCGTACGTTCTGGTATAAAAGCATATATCGACTCCAGTAATAAAACAACATTTATTCCATTCAATTGGACCCGCCCGCCTTTAGCTCAATAGAGTGCTGATATCTGGCTCAACGGGGCCGATAGCAAACTTAGTTTCCCGTAGGTCGAAGTTATTCAATAAACTGAACTCACTACACTATCGTGCCTCTACCACGATCCGTTCGCGATTCAAAGCGTAGCAGGAATAATAGAATGTAAAGGCCCAGAAAAAAGTTTTTATATTTATTTATTTATAAGTAACAGGTGTAACAAGACACTCAACGAAGCCGAAGTCCACGCATTCCGCCCATCGTCTGAAGCATTTTTGTCTTTTAAACTATACCTGGGAAACCAATACCTACGAAGTTATTGAAGGTCAAAATCCAAATTTGTCTACAGAAACATTATCAAAATTTTATGTATTTTGTAACAAACAATGGCTTCCAAACGTCATCAGTCAATTTATTTCATGAGCACGCACAAACGTTGCCTTTCAACTCGGCCGCACGCAGCTGTGTATAGCATTCACTCGCATGCGCGGTCTTATGTCCGCGTTACATTGCGTGGTAATGTATGCAATGCTTTTTTAACACCAAAAATTAAAATCGTTTCCCAGTAATAATTTTGAACAGAAAGGGTCCTGATGAGGGGCAGAATATGTAGACCTCGGCTTCGTTGAGGGTCTTGTTACACCCGGTATAAACTTTATTGCAAACCAAGCAAATAGCGGACTTGAGCCTTAAGCCATTGTCTTCCAGTAAGCCATTGTCTTCCAGTCAACCGGTAAAGGTGTTAACTAACATAAATAACATGTTTAACCTTAATGAAAGAAGATTTTTGACCGAAGGGTGTTTTCTTCCGTCGGTTTCGAGGTCGGATACCGGACACTGCGTTGCGCAACACGTCTCGGACGCCACCGTCAATGTGCAAAATAATAGTTTACTTAAATATTATGTATGTTAGTCTGTTAGGTATATTAATTGCCTGAACTAAATAAAAATAAAATAATAAGTTTACTTCATTAATCGTTTATTACACATTTTTTACGTAGTCGAGTTCAAAGTGATCAATAGGCAATATGCATAAGTCACCGATTTTAATTAATTTAAGCTTGATCGCTGCGGACACGTATAAAAACATGATGGAACAGAAAAAAAAATGGTTTTATCGCACAATGAAATCAGGAGAAAATGTCATTTTTTAATTTTCGGATATAATGCACTTAACAGTCAGATAGAATATCGAATAAGAAATAAAGGGATATATTTAAAAATTCTTGGCTAACTCCATAATAAACGCGCCTGAAACGTGACAAGTGACGTCACAAATCATGACCGTTTTGTATATAACGAGCGTTTTCGGCGGGTGCTGATGCGTGCTAACTTCAAGTCACGAGAAAAAAACGCAAGAGAAAAGTTTTAATTCTACAGTTGATTTTCTCAAGATTTTCTTCGCAATAAACTTTTGATTTTGATACAAAAAAAAGATGAATATTCCATAATCAGTTAAAGTGACGTCACTTTCTCACATATAGTAGGAATAAAAATAGTTTTCATTTTGAATATACCTAAACATAATCAATTTTGTATGTAATTATTTTCTCAATAGCGTGTCGCTTGGTTTGTCAACCAATAGGCTAGGTATACAACAGCCGCCGTCGAATTTGAATAAAGATTTTCACTTTTCATGTCGAAATTGTGTACAAACATCGAAGTTGGTACATTTGCATAATGCCATGTACATAATAATCGGATTTCGATCACACAATGCGGTGACAATATTGAATTTCGCTATTAGAAATATATAAGTAGGTACCTAAGTTCTTTACGAAGTAAATAAAATGGGTAAGTATACTTAATATGCTTTGTTCTGTTTTTGTGTAGGTATGTGTTGTGTTGCCAAGTAAATGTTTATTCAATTCTAAACAAAGAAACACAGAAACAACAAGTTATTAGTGTTTTTCTTTACCTATGTTTGCATGTTTTTTTGGTAATTTTATCTGTAAGGGGGCAAAATGGGAGGGGAACTTTGTAAAGTCTTTGTTCTTTTTGGTTAGAAACATGAAAATTTGAATTACAGCTACTGAGCATAAACAATGGCACATTTCAGGTTTTTTTGTACGGTCAACAACAAAAGTAGCTTAGCACTTTTAGTATTTTGTCATATGTACTTTTTTGACAGATGTAAAGTAAAGTAAGCATTTATTCGGCGTTTTCATTACAATACAGATCTTTAATAATAAAATTGTAAGTAGGTACAATATTAAACGACCGAAAGGGCTGACCAGGCTCAGGAGCCCAATCGCGATAATTCTGGACGACACAACCAAAAACGTTACTTTGTCATTTAGGTTATATTTACCTCAAAATCTTTGGTTTAGCTTCATAATTTTCACTTAAATTGTCCCAGATTGTAATCCTAGACCCCTTAGACCGAGTATTCAACAATTTTAACAAAACTAAAGCGAGTATTTTTTTGTAAACGAAACTGAAACGGTAACGATTTAGCTATAGCTTTATCGTTGAAAATTAGCGCGATTAGGCTCCAGCTTGTGTTGTGGAGTCTATTCCACAACGCTGATTATGAATCCGTAATAACCCCTTTTTATTTTGGACTCGATAACTCGCAGGATGTGGACGATAAGTTGAATGCGTCTTACTCAAAGTTAATATTCTAAACGCTTGACTCAAAATGAATCCCACCAAAAATATTTTCATGTAAAATATTACCAAAACTTCCATATGGAATGAATGAATGAATGAAATTTTTATTCAGCTGCAAGACATGAAATGTAAGCTACTACAAAAACAAACTACACAATAAACTAAGAATAAAATACAATAATTTATAAACATTGACTAAGTGAACCACTATACTACGTCTCACGGCTGCAACCAAATAGGTATTTAGATCGAACCTCGCGACCGGAAAGGCCAATTCAGCATTATGCCAAACCCAACAGCTGAGCTTGACGCTGTTTTTCAAATGACTCCTTACTTTTTATTTATTTTTTATGGCTTGCTCGCACTGTCAAAAAAATATCAGATCTCGCGTAGAGCCAAGCCAAACTCTACGCGCCCTAACTTACAAGCCCTAACTTCAAAAACTCTACACCTTAGTCAAAATTGATGCAAAATGAATTGAAAGTTGAAGACTCAAGACGACTTCCGGCCGATTTGAATAATCTATCTTCAGTAAGAGATAGGCCTTCTATGGATCTGTTTCTAGGCAACTGTTGTTATATCCCGTCATTTAACAAAATATCTAGACAACTAATCTTTGAAAGCCTCTCTTACTGAGGATAGGTTATTGAAATCGGCCGTTAGAAGTACGCTGGTATTGACGTAGAAAATTACCTCTACGAGTTTATGGGATCTTGCGTCAGACGAGCTTCGGCTCCCGAGTTCCCGACACAGTAACGTGTGTCAAGAAGTTCTGTTGGTCTCGACTATATAGGGTTTCTCTACTTTAACCTGTGTACTGTAACCATGTTACGTTACGTTGTTGGGATCCAACTTATACAGGATGTACCAAAACATTTAAAAAAAAAAAGTCTGTAACGGGTGGTAGGAAAATAAAGACGATTCAAAAGTACTTAATAATTGAGTTTATTTAAATAAAGCTTATTTGACTTTTGACTTTGCTACTCGAAGGGAAAGTACGTTAAATATTTGAAGTTAGTTAATTTAACTGATCTGGTGCGAGTCGAATTTTTTCTAGTAAGTATATTATTTAGTATTGTATAAAAATAGCATTCTGAATGCAAAAATCTCAAATCTAAAAGTAATTTTACTGAAATAAGACTACATTGTGATTTCAAAACTAATTGGAACTGCATTCAATGACCTGCCTTATCCAGGAATCGAAACCACCAAATATATTAAAAAAATATTTTATTTTTGTGATACTTACCTATCGAAAGGGTATTCATTAGGATTATTTTTCTTGAGTAACACAGCATCTTTAATAAAAGAAAGACCAAAAAACATTTTAAATATAATTAATACGTATTGTATCAATAAAATTAGTATAGATCGAATGCGATTTAAAAAAAATCTTTGAATGTAGTTCCTATTATTTTTGAAAATAAGATGAGTTTTTTTCAGCAAAATTTCCGATATTCAATATTTAAGGTACTTTCCCTTCGTGTGGCAAAGTTATGTGACACCCTGTATACCACCCAGTAGTTAGTGTTAAATTATACTAAAATGTTAAGTTATTTCTAAAACCGACCGTACCATGAACAAAAACGATGGTTAAATTAGGTTGTTTTAGTACTAAATACTTGTTGCTTTAACCCTTAACCCGTGTTCATCATCGTTAACCTTAACCCTTTGCGGTACTACATCCGACATGTCGACATTTTCTGAAATTACATTTTGATATAAACGCAGTTACAACTACGCAGGTATAATGTTATGTGGTTGGAAATTTAGTTATGTTTGCCCTCTAAGGTTTGAGGAGCTATTTCTGTATAGGTAATAATGGTTATTATTAGAAAATAGAAGAAGAAATAGAAATAATTTTATTTGCATGTGATTGGGGTACACAATTTTTAGGTCTTAATTAGTTACATTTCCTCCCATTCAGCCAACAAAATTAGCATGCAAATTAATAGGTTATAATTATTAAAATGATTTTATATATTATTGGGTGCAATAATCCATTTTAAATTACAATAAGTCATAAAAAAAGTAACCAAATAAATACAAAACAATAAAGGCAATCATAAATACAAAGGCTTTATGACTTTATTTCTTTCGCCATAAAAAAGTGTTTAAAAATGTCAAATGATAGATGTCAATGTCAATAGTTATCTGTAAAGTGGCGTGGCGTCCATTTTGGAAAACTAATGAAAAGTTTTAAAAAGAAAAGTTTGTTAACATGTAAATTCTAAATTATTAATTTATACATTATGTCAAGTGAGATACAATAAAATAAAGAAACAAAAAGAGATATATACACCCAGGCTATTTGCAATTTGCGCAGCGCAGTAAGTACGTACTTAATTTTCTAATACAAAATAACCTGCTACAAGAAAAATTTCACCTTATAAAATATTCTTAACATGATTCGCAATGATTGTGGTTCAAATAATCCTTCACCGAATAAAAACATGTGCGATAAGTCATTTAAATAAACTACTTAAGAACTGTTTAACGTTAAGTTCCTTAATTCTTTCAGGCAGATGATTGAAAATTACTATGCACATCCAGAAGCAATTCTTTTTCAAGCGACTACTTCTTGGAAAAAAGTGCTTCCATTTCTAGTGTTACGTGGATACACATCTTTTGCCTGTTTGAAGTAGTGGCTGTTTTTTTTGACGAATTTTGAGATTTCAAAGATATACATACACGGAAGAGGTAAGACATTCAATGACTTAAAGAGTGGTGCACATGGTTCATCTGGTGCAGTACCACAGATGGCCCTTATACATTTTTTTGTGCAATGAATGCTTTATTCACATCAGTACTGTTTCCCCAAATGATAAGGCCGTATCGTAGGATGGACTCGACATAGGCAAAGTATGCTGTGAGGGCTGCACTTTTTGAAGCTACTTTGGTCAATTTATACAATGCATAAGCAAACCTATTTATCCTATTACATATTTTTTCAATTTGCTGTTTCCAGTCCAACCTATGATCAACCTCTATACCTAAAAACTTTGTATCATTTGCACCGTTGAGTCTCATTCCCTGATAGTTTATGTTTAATGTTTGGTTTAGAATGTTGTTGAAATTAATAAAATAAGTCTTTTCAATATTAATTACTAAGTTATTGGATTGTAGCCATTTTATTATTAAATTCATAGTGTTATTGATATCATTAATATGTCCATTCAATGTAATTTTTTTGTCAGTCGTCACAATAGGCCAGAGTATGTACTGATTAAAATACTAAAATAAAAAGAGGCTGCCTAACTCACCGTGTTACCCATTAAATATTAAAACACTTAAACCTATTTTAGTTCAAACGTGTTTTGTCTTTTTTTTGTTTATGACTTGAGTTTTAAAAAAAAAGTTAAAAACACACTTTATAATTAAAATAAGTTTATAAAGCATTTACGATTTTATGGATGATAAGATTTTAGTGACAAACCAACAAAAGCACTCTAAACAAAAATATATTCGAGCTATGAACGAATAAGTAGTTGATAAATAAATGTATGATTGCAATGTCATAACCCAACGCCTTCTTTAATATCTTAATACGATTTTCAGCTTCACCGCGCCAAAGGCGTCTTGGAAAATGACCGTATTCGACGATACTCTGTAATTTTCTGTATTTCCGCTTGCATAGCATCTTTTAGCGAGGAAAAGCTTTAAAAACTCCGCTACGGCGAGCAAGAGGCTTCTTCACTGGCTGGTGACAGCCAAGCCTTTTATGCTTCTGAGAAACCACTCGCATTCTATAAGCATTCCTTTCATTCTGAAACGTAATCTTTAACTTTCATTTTTTGGTCGGCCCCATATTGTATTAAAATTTCTGTCAGAATAATTCTGACGTTTGCCGAATTATGTCGGCCGGTCAAAACAAATGAATGAGTGCGTAGTCGGCGATGTCGGTTGTAGTGTATGCGCTCTCGATCTTTTACATACTTTTGATTCATAAAGTTAATATACCTTTCCGTAGGTATATTAACTTTATGGTTTGATTCGATAGGCCGAGCTTGGACGATGACGTACGAGCAAAATTCGGACGATATCGGATTTAGTGTATTTGAACCGTTAGACAATGTATGCACCTAGTGCCTTCCGGCGACCGGCAGAATTTTCCTGAGAGAAATTTTATTACAATATGCGGCCGCCAATTACGAGGTAATTTTTATCCTTGCTAATATTAATAATGCTAAAGTTCAATCATCATGAAATTTTATCCAGAAAAAAAATCTGTCCACGCAGTTGAAGTCGCGGGCGATCGCTAGTTTACTATAATACTTATAATACTCTTTATTGCACTAGAAACACGGTTACAAAGATGATTAGTATTACAATATTGTGAGCAAAGGTGAGCTTATCTCTAAAAGAAATAAGCTCACCTTTGCTTTAAAAGATATATGGCCGTTTCTGTCAAATCTGACAACTTTTTTTAATTTAAGGTGGCCTTAACTTTAAGATTCGTTTGAGTATTTGGCCGATAAAGATCAACAATATCAACAATATTTTACCTGCTCTGAATCTTTTCAGTATTTGATTGAATCAGGCGTCACTTGGCGGAAGTCCCAAACCATTTTGAAAAAAAGAAATATATGTAGCTTACTTCCGCAAACTGTTTGCGGAAGTAAGCTACATATATTTCTTTTTTCAAAACTGAATCTTTTCAGCATCTTAATTTTCGGGACAGCTCAAAAGCTAAAAAACGTCTGACGAAATTATATCATTGAAATTTCTGAGACGTCACCAATATTGCGTTAAAAAAGCTCTGAAAAGGGTTGACGCCTCTTGCTCTCCAAATAGCAACAACGAAGACTCACTATTCGTGGAATTTCAATCTAAAGGTTTACCTTTTCCAAGGTAAAATACCGATGACGTGAAGAATAATAAACGGACGGTTAAAACACAAGATTGTTAGGTAAACATAAATAATTTATATTGTATTTTTTTCTTTATTTCTAATGTACAGGCTGTTTGGTAATGCGACCTGGAGCTCAATCACGATAACTCTGAACGATAAAACCAAAAACGTTACGTTGTCATTTAGGTTATATTTACCAAAAAATCTTTGGTTTAGCTTCATAATTCTTACTAAAATTGTCCCAGATTGTAATCCTTGACTCCTTAGGCAGAGTATTCAACAATTTTAACAAAACTAGAGCGAGTATTTTTCTGTAAACGAAACTGAAACGGTAACGATTTAGCTTTGGTTTTATCGTTGAAAATTAGCGCGATTAGGCCCCTGTAGAGGAAAACAAACGGACAGACAGCGGGACAGCCGGACAAAAGAAAGGACGTACGAAAGCATTTTTGTCCAAAATGAAACGGAAACACTTCGCTCGCGCTTGCTCGGTCAATAAACTTCTATATAAACTTTTATTTCTACTTCAACCAAAACATGGACATTAAATACACAAAAGCATAATGTAATGATGACAGCAGAAAACGTCCCCGTCTCAGCATAATAATAGGGATGTTGACTAATGAATAAAATAACGAAATACTAATAAAAATCGTAAACATATTAAACTTTTAGAGTAGCTTGTATACCTCTTGGTTTTATATATTGCATATTATTAGTTTTATGACCCTTCAAAGTTGGGTGGACAAGTCCATTTAAAAAGTATAAAATTTATTAAAATAAATGATACCTTTAATTAGTCCGTAAAATGTATAACAAATTTGTCGAAGAAACCATTTTGATAAACACAATATTTAATATAGCTGCTGAACAAATTTCCTATGCGTTGCATACAAACTTGCAAGGCGTGACGTCATAACGTGCAAGCCATTAGTATGGAGCGTTTTTGATCGAGTCCATTTGTGTGCGTTTCACACTGTGATATCTCGGGCAGTTTTCATGCTAGCGAATTAATTCTTTTACCAATGTTTTTTTTTTTGAGAGGTAATTTATGTAAAATAAAATAAAAAAAATAGTCAACATCCCTATTATGTCACAGTCAGGCCACGACCGACGCTGATTTACGGCGGATTTCAATAACCTGCTATCCTCAGTAACAGATAGGCTTACTAAAGATTAGTTGCCTAGATATCTCTGTTAAATGCCGGGAAATAACAACAGTTGCTTAGTAACAGATCCTTTTCTTATGCTAGGGTTTCCTAGGATGACGGTGCCGTCATATTACGACCGTAATTAAGCGGCGTAGAACGTTGTATATGAAAACAATATGGCGTGCTGTATTTTTTACACAGAAAACGTTCTATGACGGCACCATCATCCTAGGAAACCCTAGCTTAACGCTCGTGGCGGAACTTGACAGACTGATCGTACTCGATCACGTTTGTCAAGCAACACTCGGTCCGGCCAGGTGTCGGATGGGTGACCGTAAAGTGGCATTACAACTGAGCGCTTCCGTGCTTCGGTGGGCACGTTAAACCGTCGGTCCCGGCTGTTGTCCATTGATAACAGTCGTTAAGCCAAGTTAGAGGCCTTACATGCGGCTTGATAAACTCTAACACCAGAGGTGGCCACTAATCCTCATTCGATAAGAAGAAGACCCTAGCTTAAGTAGACCTATTTCTTACTGAAGATAGATTATTGAAAAGACTACGGTAGTAGGTAATGAATGGTTAAGAATCTGTATGTTTTTTCATAACATGTTTACTTAGCAAAGGTTATCAAAGGTGACAATAATGTAAACAAATACTAAGACCTGATCAATTTATGTAGATATCAAAATAACTTTCCGAGAAATATTAAAGTTGAAGGTCTCTCGTTCTTTATGAACTGTCAGAAAAATATATAATGTCAAATAAAACAAATAAGTAGGATACATTTGCAAAAACTTTTTGGTCATAACTTATTTTAACAGCCAGTAATCTGACGGGTTCACAGCAAACGGCCGCCCGTCATTCATTATTCCCTCATCTATCTCTGTACCAAAATTCATTCAAATTGGTTCAGTTCGGTATGGAAAGTAAAAGGTCAATAACTGGAATAGTTTGAGGGCTTATAAGAAAAAGACATAAATAACAGTAGGTACCAGCATAAATTAAGATTTTAAATATCATTTTAAAGTCAATAAGTATCATAGTCTTTATGCAATTCTTTACTGGAACTAATCAAACATTGCTATGTCTTTTTTATTCATTTTCAAAAATTCTATTTTCTAATTTACTCTTCTCAATGCACCTTTCGTAATACTTATTAATAATGAAAATTTCCAATCAATTTAAAAACAGCTTTGCCTCTGTGATAAAAGATTTCAAAAGAATATGAAACTTTTTAAATTCCAAAGACTGCAAGCTTTGAGTTTGAAACAATGACATCTTCAAAAGAAACCGATATTTTAATAATTAATTTCAAAATTTATTGTTATCCGATATTCATTGAAAAAAAATTGGTAGATTTTTTTATTATTCTAGGTACCTAACTAATAATAATGTTATCAAAGAAAGCGATCATTTCAATAATGAATTGTAAGTTTATCAGATTTCTATTGGAGAGTTTGATTGTAGTTATCAGATAGATTTTTGGATTATATTTAAATTAAGTTAAGATTATTACAATTAAGATTATTACGTAGTACTTATAAATAACTATAACTGCTCCCCAAAGAAGTTTGGTACTGTTCGGTGATGAGTGGTGTGAATCAAGGAAATATGGTACTTGAATATAAAGTCACTTTAATCACTTTACAGGTATTGAGAACTATCAAAATTGTTTATACTAAAATGTTAATGTTCAACTATAGAAAAATGTTAATGTTTGAATGAGATGATATAATGTTTATAAGTACATCCGATCGATATCGTGATAAAATATGCAATAAAATAAGTAGCGACGGTTGACCTAGAAACGGGTCATGCGCCGCGCTACGTCATCCAGTTTAGGTATATCCACAAACCATTTTACTTACAAAAGTGTTCGGTAATAATCTGAACAGGTACCTAAGGCCCTATTTATAAACCGCTCTCAACGTCGAGAGCCATCTTAAGATCATAGTTGAGAAGCTGTCTTTTATAAGAACAGCATCTCAAATTATGATCTCAAGTAACGTATGTTATGACGGGCGGCGCGGGGTGCGGTGATGTTACCTACCTAGTTGGAAAAGGTTTATAATGATGATGATGATGATTTTTGTGTTGTACCATCAGGTACCTATTACGTGCTAATACCATTCCCTAACCTTACTTATATAAATAAATCTAATTTTGTTTCCGGACACCCCCTGTGTGCAGGCTGAAGATGAACATTGACACTAGGGAATGCAAACCGGTTTCACCGAAACCGAAAAAAAAACGGTTTTTCGGTCGATTTCACAAGCAAAATAAAACCGGTTTTTTAAACGTCAAAACCGGTTTTTTCGGTTTTTTGTATGATTAAAGTTTCATGCTCTGCAATACATATAAAACGAAAATGTACCGCCTCATTTTGATTAAAAGCTTTACGTAGTTCAGTTTAGTAACCTACTTTTGTGCAGCTGAATGGGTCGAAGGTTTTTATAGCGAGTAAGTAAGTAAAATATGAATATTTATTATTAATACAGCAAAAAAAGTTTTTTTTAATATTTAAAGAAAGATATTTGGTAAATATACAATTTTATAATAATACGTAAAAAACACATTTATTTACAGATTTAAATAAGTAAATAATAACAATAATATTTCAGATAGGAAAAGTCTGTCAAGAAACTCATGAATTTAATGGGGGGGAGCCATTTTATTCTTCATTTCGCGTTTTTTATAAGATATAGGTATATTTTGGGATTTTTAGTAATATTCATATAAAAGGAATATTTGTCGAGTTACTTACTTAATTAAAAAAAGATTTATTTTACAGCTAGCCCTAGAATATACTGAAAGTTAAGCATTTTCAAAATGAATCAGGTGTATGGTGATTCGAATGTTAAATTACTTAAAAAAATAAAAACAAATAAAATACGCGCTTGATTAAAGAAAAAAGTCCATTAAATACACAAAATGGAATATTTGTAAAAGAAAAATACCTCGTAGAATCTCTATTATCCTTTTATTTTTAAAATAATAATAAAAGAAATATAATTGTTTGGCTAATAAAAAATAACTTCGTTACCGTTGCAAAGGAAGTTATTTTTTATCAAATATAAAAATTTTCAAAATCCAATCAAAACTTGTTTGTGTAGCAAATTAAGTTAGCTTTTTAAAAGTATATAGTAGAGATATAATAAAAAAATATTTCCATAGGTGTAAAAGAAATTGACGACGCGATAATTATTATTTTTTGGCTATTTATTGATGACAAAGAAATTTGTACGTTATATTTTTTCAAAACTTCATTTTATGAGCTTTGTTAACAATTTTTTGTTTGCAAATAAGAACATCAGTATAATATTTACGGTGACTTAAATTAAAAAAATGTAATTGAAAATATTGGTTATTGTGTCATTTTTTAAGAAACTTCTTAATAACTTGCATTTATTATACAAGAAATGAATTCTACGTCATTGATTTATCAGTGATTAACCTCGGACTTCATTAAGGCAGAATTCCCCCTTCCCCCACCTGTTTGAAGAATTAAGGTGGCTCCACTTCGTAAACCCATCTTAGGAACACAAAGGATCAATCCTACTGAAGGAAATCTTTCGTTTAGCGATAGCCGTATTCTTCGTTTTTTTTGCCTTTTACAGATGGGACAACATACCATAGAAGTTTTTGATAATTATTAGAAGCAAGATCGATTGGGGTAAAAAAAAATGTAAAATAGGCATCTTCTTGCTCACTGTACATTATTTTTATAAACTGTGAATGGGGATTCTCTTAAAATTGAAAACATGTTAACCAAATCAATAAAAATGTATGATTGCACATGTTCCAATAGTTTTCTTGAAAACCGGTTAAAAACCGGGTTTAACCGGTATTGGATTCAAAACCAAAAAAAACCGGTTTTCAATTCACTTCGGTTTTGCATTCCCTAATTGACACACGCAGTCCACATTATCACAGAATACATAATAGTACAAGTACATTATTGCCAAAATTTACTACCATCCATATTGATATACTTCAAAATACTTACCACAAAGGATCGGTATAAAATTTGCTTGCGTGGAACTTGCCGATAGAGGCTTGTTCTAAATTACCATATCGCAAACGACATAAAGTTGAGCTAATATTACCAAGCACGATTATGAACCTTCTTACTTTTGACAGAAGATACATTTTCGTCGGAAAACTCGTTTTATGTAAGATGGCAATAGAAAATTTATACAGCTGAACATCGAAATTTGTATTCCCTGAACATTAAATGGTACCTAGTTAAGGTGGTACCCTGAGCGAAAGTGGCGCCGCGGTGAATTATATTTAACATTATAATTCTAATACACAATTTTAAAAATGTTTATCGTGGTGATTTTAGGGCCCTTAGTCTAGTATTTTTAGAAGGTATCACTGCATGCCCTCGTAGTCATTCGTAGAAGTAGATAGCAAATGTGTCAAAAACGGCCACTTTTAGCAGTTTTGCTATCTACTTCTAGCAGTGACTACGAGGAAATGTAACGATACCGTCTAAAAATACTAGACTAAGGGCCCTAAAATCACCACGATAAACATTTTTAAAATTGTGTATTAGAATTATAATGTTAAATATAATTCACCGCGGCGCCACTTTCGCTCAGGGTATCTATTTTTTAAAAGTAACTTATTACATAAAAACCTCTGAGGGCGCTACTTTCGGTCAAACAACCGCCTTAACGTTTAGATCGTATTGGCTCAATGTGGTGAGTCATTATTTCACTAATTTTAACTTATAATCAATGACTTATCAAGACCCCCAAAAATGAATAACGGAAATGCAATAAATGTATTGACTAACTGGCCATTCTGCTCTTAAATCATTAAACTGTTTCATTATTAATTATTTAAAGTTTTCAACTGGTCCCAATTTAGCCGTAGGCTACGGCTAAATAGGGACATAAACAAACAGCTCTTAAATTTACTGTCAATTTATTAGAGTAACAAAATGAAAAATTTCTTTATACAGTTTATAAATTGTAGGTAGAAAAATAAAAATAAGGGATTAAACATCATTAAACAATTATTTTTAATACACATTATATTGGAGCTCGCTGGCGCAGTCGTTTAGCGCCTGGCCCAGCGATTGCGGAAGTTAAGCAACGTTCGCAAGGGTCGGTAATGGGATGGGTCACCAAAAAAATATTATCTCGAGCTCCTCCGTGCTTCGGAAGGCACGTTAATCCGTTTGTCCCGGCTGCATTTGCAGTCGTTAACACCCACCAATCCGCATTGGGCCCGCGTGGTGGGTTATGGCCCATCCTCCTAACCACCCATAAGGAAGGCCTGTGCCCAGCAGTGGGGACATCAAAAATGGCTGATGGACACATTTTATGTCATAAATTATTGTAATGACTAAGATTGTGTTCTCTCCTTGATTATTCCGATCCAATCCCGCTAAGCCCGTTCGTGTCGCGTGAAACGTCGCGTCGGGCGGCGATCCCCGCTCAGACGTATTACGGTTGAAGCACAAAATAACAAGTCTGTGTGTTTAGATTAGACAGTAGACAGTAACAGGCCTACTGGAGCCTTATTGGGTGACTGGAAATAATTACAGGCGACTGTTAGAGGGATACTTAAATACTAAACCTGGCAGCGGTGTTTTTTTTGGGTGACTAAATAACTAATCGGGCGACAAACTGTGGATTACAAAAAATACGTAATTTAAGTTAGCAGTGAAAATTATACCAAGTGGGTAACTATATTTTTGTCATCTCGTTTAGGATAATAGTCACCTTTTTAAAATAAAATATATGCAAAATTTCAAATATATTGTGTGCCCAAAGGTTGTCGCCCAAATAGTAATTTTGTCGCCCGTTCTGAATAACTATTGTTACTCAATTTGTATTTTAAATTCACCTATTTTCAACATTTGTAGTCGCCCTCAGTCTGTCGCCCACATAGTATTTCAGTACGCTATATTTAGTATTTTGGTACCCAAAATGGGAATTTATTGTTACCCGATTAAATACTACCCTTTTTTAAATCCTTCGGCTGGCGTCAATCAAACGCTCTTTACTACTCATTTTCATTCGACATAGCCAAAATCCGTATTATTGAATAGCTCGTTGGCTACTTTGTGCGTGTAGAATACATTTCGAGTCTCAATGAGGGCTTTTCAATAGCATATTTGCCTCACTAGATGGCGCTGATGGAAAGAGACGTGTCAAAATTTGCTTTTAAAAATAAACGGCAGTACCAAAGAGGCAAGTAGGCGCTCGCTGGCTACATCTGCCCAAAGAGAAACATTTTAGGGTTACATCTGCCTGCCTATAACTGAGTACTTTTCGAAGCTTAGTAAAAAATAGATGGACGCATACATTTTTATCAACGCCATCTATCGAGCCTACAGTTTTTTGTCATTTTGAAAAGCCCTCATTGTGATAGTACGTCGCAAGGGCCCTGAAACTCAACTGCCTTTTGTTTTGCTGCAGGAACTTTTTGGGAACTGCCACAGTCGCTACAGTATCGAATAATAGTCTGAGTTGGCCTGAAATGGCCGTACGAAATGTGTATGTGTGATTTAGCAGCAATTTGTTCCAAGTGGCTCTTCTGTCTACTCTATGTCTAGTGGTTGTGGTTTTATCGAGATTACATTACTTGTTGTTTGTTGCAGGGTTCAGACTCGTGTCGCAAGTTCTTTAAATGGTGTCGTGATCGCATACTTGCAGTGTAAAGTAAGTTTTTTTTTTTTTAATTCATCATAACAGATGTAGACCTCTCCCATTGGAGGATGTTTCCATAATGGGGTTTTACGGGGAGAAATAAGTTAGCAGTGGATATAATATTCTGTTCCGGTATATTCTTCTTCTTCTTTTTCTTCTTTAGTTTAAAATAAGGCGCCACCAGCGCCACCGCTAACTAAGTACTTTCTGTAGGAAGTAAGTAATTAATACTCTATAAATCAAGCATAACAACAACAGCAGCAGTCTACCCTCATTGAAAGCCAATGAAAGTTCTTAGGGCTTTTGCCCACGGAACCGGGTTTAGAACCGATAAAATCACCGGGCCTGTAAGAACGACGTTCGTGTAATAGTTAGATTGTACCTATACAGGGTGTTTGGTAATAGCCTTATACATCCGAATATGGTAGATAGGGACCATCAAACTGAACAACTTTTACTATGGGACCAACTTTGAAATCGCGAAAAAAAAATCAGCTGTTTCATTCAAAAATTAATAACGGAAATATCAAACTGTATGGAACAGCTGATATTTTTTTCGCGATTTCAGAGTTGGTCCCATAGTAAAAGTTGTTCAGTTTGATGGTCCTTATCTACCATATTCGGCATTATAAGGCTTTTACCAAACACCTTGTATGTAGCTTTGTCCACACGCAGGATCTAGATCCGTTAATCTGACAAGTCTGACAACTATTCGTACGTGGATCCGACGACACGTGTGGACAAAGCTACACTACATAGGTACAATCTTTTACACACACGACCATCGTCGTTCTTATGTTGGGCCCGGTGATTTCGCCGGATCTTATCCCGGCTTCGTGTACAAGAGCCCTTATTCTAAAGTGGAATTCAAAAGGAATTCAATATCGCCCACAAATGGTATATTGAGTGGCAATGATGTAACTAACTAGTGGTATCCGCTCTCAGATGGCTCTACGATTGATATTTATTAGGAAAACGATGAGATGAACAGCATTCAACAATCTATTTTATCACACAATCAGATATTCCTTTTACAATTTGACTACTTACCTATCTATTTATTCAGTTGCTATGCTACAGTTACTATGTTAAGTTGTAATCTTTTTTGTAGGCAGATTCAAAATATCTACATTAATTTCAATTTAGGAAGTTTTGGTTTTCTCTGGTAAAATCTTGAATTACTATTTCGAAATCGGTCCTGGCTGCATTTTCAGTGGTTAACCCACCAATCCACATTAGGCCCGCGTGGTGGTTTACGGCCCGTTCAGCCTGTGTCGTGGGGACATGTGCAATGATTAATAAACAAGCATACCTACTCGATTGTGGTAAGTCCTATCAAAAGAATTTATTTTCGACAGAGATTTGACAACATTTCGGCAATAACCGTAAAATGGTATGATAATTTTATATGGGCACCTTCATCTTTTATGCATGGACGGCAGCGAGTAATGGTGTGCCTGTCATTCTACAGCTGTTCTCTGTTTTTCGCATTTCGCTTCTTGAATTATTGAGAGGTTTGCAAGTAAGTATCTCTCTTATTTCTCCTAAAAGTGCTTTCAATATGATAGCGTGTTTGACAAATAATTTGGCGAATCAAATTACATTGAATCTTGAATACTAGCGAATTCATTTGCATGGGCTTTGTATCAAGTCCGAATCTCCTTACGAATTTCCATCCCCTATCCTTTCATATAATCTCTAGTATACTAAAATTCACCAAATTTTTTTCAGTGGTTCCGGAGTGAAACGGCAGATATACAGAGATTACTTTCATAATTATAATATTAAGTACCTACTTTTATCATATCGACGAAAAAGCAATTTCTGCTCTACTTTATAAAATTCTTTATTAGTATACCTGAGCTAATTCTGGACAATTATTCAAGAACATTTTGTGACGAAGTAATAGTGCGTGAACCATTTAAGGTGGTACCCTGAGCGAAAGTGGCGCCGCGGTGAATTATATTTAATATTATAAATCTAATACACAATTTTAAAAATGTTTATCGTGGAGATTTTAAGGCCCACAATCTAGTATTTTTAGACGGTATCGTTACATTCCCTCGTAGTCACTGCTAGAAGTAGATAACAAAACTGCTAAAAGTGGCCGTTTTTGACACATTTGCTATCTACTTCTACGAATGACTACGAGGGCATGTAGTGATATCTACTAAAAACACGACCATGGGCCCTAAAATCTCCACGATAAACATTATTAAAATCTTTTTCTATTAATAACTTATTAAATAAAAACCTTCGAGGGCGCCACTTTCGGTCATACAACCGCCTTAAGGGGATTGTCAACCACGTGGTCTCCATACAAACGGCGATAACGTTTCCCACCCTCTAAACCTTAACCTACAGTAATTAATTTTTGGTATTTTTTTGAAATGCCTAAATACTAGGGCTGTACGTTTTGATTTTTTAAATATCTATAACAGATTTCGAAATATTTGCATTTTAGTGATTTCATACAAAACACAGAAGTGCCAATATTTTCAAATCTACAATGAATATTTTAAAAATCAAAACGTACAGCCCTAGTTTTTAGGCATTTCAAAAACATACCAAAAATTCATTGCTGTAGGTTAAGGTTTAGAGGGTGGGAAACGTTATCGCCGTTTGTATGGAGACCACGTGGTTGACAATCCTCTTAATGAACACACATACTTACCTCTTCCCGATGTTCAAACGATCAAGCCTCATTAAATTGAATGTTGATGCTTGGAATGCAATGATGTTCTTTATTTTACGGGAGTAGATGTATTTGTGTGTTAGTACATGGTACACACACTACAGAAGCAGGTGACAATCAAATTCTAGTCAGACATAAAATCCCTTCAAAAAGAACAAAACGAAAGAAGATTGCAGACACTCCACCGGCCCTCAAAGTTTGCCGAGCAAATATTCCCGCCCTGTTTGTCAGCCCTCAGCCACAAAACGACTTTATTGCTCTGCTCAAATATTTGTAACCCACCTTGTTCCAATGATACTCTTGACTCGTCCAATTTCAAACGAAATTCATTCAATTTCATATTTCGACATATTCCGCCACTTTAAGGTCCTTGACGTTGTTACAAATATTGTTTTGGCTGAGCAAAAGTACCTATATCGTATTGTTGTTCCTTTTCCCTCAAAATACAGAATAACTTTTCTTACAAATAAATATAAGACACATTTTAAGTACCTACTTACTACTCATTTCATTACAATCGCATGCAAATGACATTAATGATAAATCCTCGAAAATGCGCCCCACGTTTTTAGGTTTAAAACTTCTGTGTGTTATAATTATAACTTTTTCAAAATCTGTCAAAATGTTTACATATTGACAAGGTACCGTGGTGCGTTTACACTGCATTGACTTGTTAACGGCCAAATACTCAAAGGAATCTTAAAGTTAAGGCCACCTTAAATTCAATAAAGTTGTCAGATTTGACAGAAACTTTATGAAACTGACAGCTTCCTTAAAGTTAAGGAGACCTAAACTTAAGATTTAAGCTAAGAAGCCTTTGAGTAGAGTTTTGAGTATAGGGATGTTGACTATTTTTTTTATTTTATGTTACATAAATTACCTCTCAAAAAAAGAAACATTGGTAAAAGAATTAATTCGCTAGCATGAAAACTGCCCAAGATATCACAGTGTGAAATGCACACAAATGGACTCGATCAAAAACGCTCCATACTAATGGCTTGCACGTTATGACGTCACGCCTTGCTAGTTTGTATGCAACGCATAGGAAATTCGTTCAGCAGCTATATTAAATATTGTGTTTATCAAAATGGTTTCTTCGACAAATTAGCTATACATTTTACGGACTAATTAAAGGTATTATTTATTTTAATAAATTTTATACTTTTTAAATGGACTTGTCCACCCAACTTTGAAGGGTTTGTCAGCTATAAACATTTTTGACAGAGTTGTGTTCTCATTTCAAAACGTTTGCTTAAAACATTGTTAGGTTCTTGACTAATGGAAACGCACGATTAGGACTTAATTCCTTTCACACGGTAAAAACAGATTTCTTAAAAAAAGACAAATTGCTTTGGCTTAAGACATATTTATTGAATCTAAGAAAATGATCCTCTCCCTATAGACGCTAGACAATAATTTCTTCGTAATAGTAAAAAATACTCTTAAAAATATTTAGTTGTTACAAGAATAATACATTTATTCCAAGACACGTGTTGTTTCATTCAAGACAACGTTATTTTGTACAGTCAAGTAAATGTATTCTTGATACGAAAATCTTCTATATCTCTTGTAGACTAACCATACTTAGAGTAAATTATTATTTTACTCATAAGTAAATGTTTAGTTGGCCTAAGTAATTACTGATTTTTGATGAAAAAAATTAAATGGAAAATTGAGATTTTGTCTATTGAATGAAGATGTATATTTTGTTGTTGTTGTATATTAAGTGGAGATAATTGGAGAACACCGATGACTTCGATCCTTTAAAAGTACAGATTTAACTTTTCTGTCCAAAAATAACAACGTGGGCGCGGTCTACAAAAAGTCAAGGTAAATAAAAGTGCTCGAAAGAGGAGTGGAGCTGGAGTCCGGGAAGCCGTTCCAAGTAGGACGCGACACCCAGAGGCAACCAACAAACAAACCCGATTGAGCTTGACAAAACAAAATTAAGTCCGACTACTTAAAGAACTAGATAAAAATCTTAACACCGCGGGTCAGACCATGATGTATGGATAAATTTCTCAAAGTAAAAATGTTATCGTGTTTATCGAAAACTATGATTCCGTTGTTTCGAAATTTTTGTATTTCTCTGTTTAAAACAAAATTTATATAAGCCGAACAAAATCATTTATTAGAACAAGAAATAATACTTCATAAACAATAAACTTTCTCTTAATAGAAGAACATGATTTTTTGAAAAAGGTTTATCTAAATTCAAGTAACTTGTAGTTGATTTCAGATAATTTTAATTTGATGCAAGAAGATGGACATTTCTTGATTTAAATTAAGTCAATTTAATTGATATAAGTTTAAATAAGCCTTGAAACAAAAATATTTCTCTTAATCATTAAGAAAAATATTGTCTGAGTAAAAGATGAGCACTATTTTTGTTTTAAAAATATTGCATTGGCTTAAGTAAATATATTTTTAGAATAACCAAATATTTCAAGAAATTGGTCTTTCTTATTTAAAGAAATCCTTTTTTACCGTGGCACTAAATAAATTAGGTAAACTTTCAAAAGTATTATTGTAAGATTAATTTAATAATAGTTTTCCTTATCATTTATGGTAAAATTCTATATTCCCTAATAACGTCGATCGAAATTCCATTCATGAATATAAATACGTTTGAATGAGGAAGATCTGTTAGCCGTTTTATAACAAATTGCTCTCAACACCCTATTTCACGCAAGTAAAGGGAAAATATCGAAAAAAATATACCGGAACCTTCGTGGTATTGACATGTCTTTCACAAATGAATGAGGAAATGAGTGAGATGTGTTTTTTCGGCGTCGTTGCCATGGCGACACTTGAGGCATTGTCAGATGAAAATTTTAGGAGTCCCAGGATATATCATAAAAATGTTTGTTGCGGGTGATCAATGGATTGCGAACAACATCCATTTTTGACGGGAGGAAGCAAACAGTCGTTATCTTATACAATAACTTTCAGATCAAAGTACCTTTGATCATAACACTGTCATCATAATACCATCACCATAACTTTATTATATTTTTATGTACCTATTTTATCTACTTATTTGAAACCCCATGCATTGTACATTATTTGTTTACTAGCAACACCATAGCAAAAAGAGTCCCCTTTGCCACAATAGATTTATGGACAAACGGGTTTGTAGAAATAAATCTGTCAAAAGTGACACCCATGGGTTAACATATCAACCATTTCATGCAAATGGTAGCCAGAATTTGAGTTATGAGCACAAGCATTTGTTTCAAAGTCTAATTATAAATATTGATTTATTTATTCTTATTTTTTCTATTTGTTATTTATTTTGGTACATAAAGGTACATAAATATTTCGATTAAAAAATGACTAGAATCTTCAAATATGTACGCACGACAGCACGTTATGTTAAACAGTTGAACTACGAAAACAGCTCTTATTACGTACGGCATAAAGGCGGTCTCAAGGTCAACATGTATAGTCTGACGTGCTGCCGACTGTACCTGTAAAAAACATGTTAAAGTGTACCGATTTGAGCATTTTTTTAAATAATATGTTATTCTCTGTAATTAAAATCTTTTTCATTTCTCATATTCGGAAAGTGATGTATATTTGAACTGAGCAGCGGGTCCAAAACTCTTCGTTCCACCTAGGGTGGAAAAGTAATTTAAAAATAGAACTGAATTTGGCAATGAAAAAGTTTACAATAGTTAAAAACAAATGGTTTAAAAAAGTTGCAGCCTTACGAACAACAAGTTGCGGCCTCACGAACAACAACAAAACATGGTATAAACAGTCAGTGCAAAATTAAAAACATTGGGCGGAGCGGCTGGCGACGCGACGTGTTCCAAATTTAAAATAAGAAAAACTATAAAATATTGGAGGGAGACTTACCTAACTCTGTGACTTTGAGCTGTGTGTGCCGTATTAAAGTTTTGTGTTGATTTTGTATTTAATAAAAATGAGTTTAAAACTAAAACAAAAAGTTCAAATAAAATTAAAGAAACAATAAAACTACGCTGTAATTCGCCTACAGGAAACAACTACTTCAGGAGAGTCTCTGCCATGGACTTACCGTCTTATCAAAGACCAAAGAATATCTCCAACTTTTACAGGCATCCAACAAAGCCAAATCTGCCATCATAATAATTTATATATGAATTTAACTTTAAATTTCACAAATTGTTCTAATTTTTCTAGGTTTTTATAGGGTAATAAGTTGGTATAGGTAATAATTATAAGGTCTACCAATGTAGGTAGTTACTAAGTAGGTACATGTTTTTATTAATAAACATTTTGAACAACTAAGACTTTTTTACTTTCCTGAAATTCGAAATGAAAAGTATAGAGTGTTTAACACGGGTAAAAGTCATCAATTCCATTCTCGAACTATAGCCGTCCTCGCTATGCTCGGGCGTCTAAATATCTCGAATGGGAATTGCTTCCTTTTGACCCTCGTATAACAATCTACTATTTTTTCCCTCTATAGTGCACTCCTTGACATTAAACAATAAGTGAAAAAAAATAATATGTATCATTATTCTTATTTGTTACAGCTGAAACTTTTATGAATAATATTATCTGAACTGGGAATACACAGCTGTAACTTGAACCCGCAACATACAGACGGCAATTTTTATTCGGAAACGGAATCATGAATAACGCAGCTAATTAATACAAATCTATGGACCTAGAATACAACATACCTATAATGCGGGGAATTTTCCGTTCGGAATTTTCATACATTATCAATATTCCGTTTCCGCATTCCGAATTAGATTCCATCTGTAGGTTTTTGGCGGGCCTTAAGAGGATTGTCAACCACGTGGTCTCCATACAAACGGCGATAACGTTTCCCACCCTCTGAACCTTAACCTACAGCCATGAATTTTTGGTATGTTTTTGAAATGCCTAAAAACTGGGGCTGTACGTTTTGATTTTTAAAATATTCATTGTAGATTTGAAAATATTGGCACTTCTGTGTTTTGTATGAAATCACTAAAATGCAAATATTTAGAAATCTATTATAGATATATAAAAAATCAAAACGTACAGCCCTAGTATTTAGGCATTTCAAAAAAATACCAAAAATTAATTACTGTAGGTTAAGGTTTAGAGGGTGGGAAACGTTATCGCCGTTTGTATGGAGACCACGTGGTTGACAATCCTCTTAATAATAAGACGCCCAAAGACGAGCCGAGCGGTATTAGTCAAAATTATTTTGGCTAATAAATGAGATAGTCAAGTCATATAATAATGTCAAAGTGAAATAAGCTTTATTCAAATAAACTTAATTATTAAGTACTTTTGAATCGTCTATATTTTCCTACCACCCGTTCCAAACTTATTAGCTGTAACAGCTATAGTAACGATATTTAAGTTTTTGCAAGCCTAAATCTTGGAACGGCAAGTTTATATGTATTTCTTGCATTAAACTGGTGAATAATGCTGTTCTTAGCAAATGAATTATAGTGTTTGCTTACACAAACTAAATTTTCATAAATGTATTGGCCTGCCAAAGTTAATATATTTATTTCTTTGAACAATTCTCTCAAGCTATATCTCCGCCGTAGATTGTATTATGGCGCGAACAGCTCTTTTTTGGAGTACAAAACACAATAGCAGTCCATAAGACATTACACTATGAAAATAACTAAAGTATAGATACTAACCTTGCCGTTTCAATATCAGTTAAAAGCCTTATTTTCTTAACACGAATGCCGCTGAACTAAGTCTACTTGACAAGGCTTTTGTGGATCCCATTGCAATCGAGAATCTAGTGTATTTTATTTTATTTTACTTTATTAGGGACAGTACACAGCTCACTTAAATTCTAAGTTACAATTTTAAAACGTATTCTTAAGGCCAATTACGACTATCCAACAAATTACTCAATCAATTCTAAACAAATGGACGAATGTTTTTTTTGTTTTTTTTTTTGTTTTTTTTTGTTTACCTTACCAATGGTTCTCAAGGGATAATGCATTTCAATTAAATAAATATATTAAGAACTATTTTAGTGAAATATGAACATAAGGACAAACAACAACGTTTGCTCGTTTATGTTGTAATTTATAACTATTATTATGAATTAGTTTTTGTAATATAAGTATTAGTGTACCCAACCCACAACAATAATTATGCATTTGGTTAGTCAAGCAAAGTATTCATTATGTAAGATTCTGTTTGATACTGTTAATAAATCGTAATACCTAGAAATTTATGTTACCACAGAACAATTAAGAATGATTCTTCCCTCTTATGTTCGTGGATGTTAGATTAACTTTCAACTTCAGATCTTTATAAAAAAAGGCTGTCGCAATTCATTAATGAGCCGAAGCATCTAAAGCTTTTTCCGTCCTTTCTGTAAGTTTCTTGTTAAAAGAAACCTCCAGTTTTATGTGTAGTTAATCTTGCAACTGACCAATAAGTCTGTATTTCACGCGTGTGACAAAAAATCTTTACAAATTCCCACATAAAGAAGCTAAGGGTGTCAACAATGGAATTGGGGTTCTTTCCAACGAATCTATAAAGCCCACATATCTTTTAGGCATAAATAGGCCAACGAGAAAGTTTTTTTACACAAAGGTCGGTGTTATGAACTACAGGTGACTTAATGAAACCCCTTGCTTTTTGCGTGCTGGAAAAAAATCGTAATATTGTGGCGTTTTCATTTTCTTTCGGAACATTGTTATTGAGCTTACGTAACCTCCCGTTATTATAGTTCGTATCTATTCTACCTAATGACATTTTATTTGTATTAGTTATCGATATTATCAATAAAACACGTCTGTCCATTTAGCCATGAAATTGGCTCAGAATTAAGTGTAATCAATTTAGCTTATGGAGAGAAAAAGAAGCTTATACGTGTACAAATAATGAAGTTACATTTGACTATAATTATTATATTAATCTATACTTCTATAGCAATTATTGAATTTTTATATTTTAGGCATTCACAATGTTTTTTTATATTAAGATAATTAATTTAATAGAAAAAATACTTGAAAAAATTGACTCGCCCGTAGCCCGTGTCCCGTCTGAGCGAGTGAGTCGATGTTTTCTAGTATTTTTTCCATTAAATTAATTATCTTTCTATAGCAACATTTGCAAAAATTATGCGACCTAGTTGCGTACTATCGACAACACTTCAGCTTTACCACTGTTAAGGTAAAAAATACATTACACTTTAATTTTCTCAAAGTGGTAAATCACGTGATTTGCCGATCGTACTTACGTCCGCAAAAAACGGTGAAAAGTTTGCGATCAATGAATGCCACTTCAATTAGCTGTCATTTGTTTTGCCCAACAATATTTTGCTTTTAGCCAGCAACTTTGGCGTCATCGTCAATCCTCCGATATTTTACCCTAATGGCATCTTTGATTTTTCCCGTCAACATCGTCATTGTTTGCTATTCGCGGCCAAATTAAGCCATCAATCAATTGAACTCAATTAACGAACCCACGGCTATTCAAGCCACTGCGAGCGAAAACAAGTTTTATGTCAAACCCGTAAGTTACAAATTTCGATACTATAAAGATTGCTTTTGTTAATTTCTGCACAGTGTGCATTTTTCTGCCTATCTAATTTGGTTGGTTGTGCATCGTTTTAAAAATTCAGTCAGGATGTGATGTGGCTTGACAATGTTTGAGAATAATCTTAAAAAATATACTATTGATTATTTGGTACATTATTAGACACCATCACATAATTATTGTTACTCTGATCCCAAAACAAGTAGTTAAAGCTCTATCGAAAGCAATGACGGTACAGTCAGAAACGAAAGCAGCCTTTAGTCACCTATAATAGCCTTAACACCCTAGATGTCCGGTCAGAGTCTCAAAAATGGCACCTCAAATAGCGTCTCACTTACAAACTAGGCGCTTATTTTGCACAAAGTAAGTGATAAAAGATGTGTATTTGTACAAAATAAGCTTATTTTGTACAAAATAAGAGTTGATTATGTATGTCCACTGTATTGAAACATCCACAGTATCATTATATCCACAGTACCATTATGTCTCTTCTTCATAACGTCCACTTTAGCATAACACAAAGTGTTAAGCGACTTTCGTGGGTGTATTAAAGCTGTACCACAGAATATATAATAGGCTGTACGTGTAGTGTACCCACGCTTTTCATTTCTTAAGCTTTTACTCTGTTGCTTATTATTCCTGTGCCCTCGTCATCGTGGAAAAACTTCAGAAAGATAAAATTGAATAGGTATTGATCAACTCTTTCATCTTAAATGGTGTGAAAGGTTCAATCTTTTGTGTTGGTTGAAACACATTCAAAGACACTCTACGTAAGCCTTTCCAGAGGAATTTACGTGTGCCTGAACGTGCTTACGATTTTATTAATCAATTCCAGTAAATAAAAATGCAATGGCTGTTCTTGCTCGCTTTGATCAAACCAGATTGATAGGCTACTCGGATTGGTGATCGTGTCTTTAATCTTACGAAGCTATATCTAGCTGAAAAGTTTGGGTAACTTTCTCTGATACTTTCTTATCTCTTTCACTGTGTACAAATACAACTTATTTGGAATTCATTTACATCGTGACTTTTGTGTTAAGATAAATACCTAGATAAAGATAAACTATTCGCCGAAGTTTGGAATGGGTAAAGCTGTAGTGCCATACTATCATTTTCTCAGAACCACTCAAAGCACTTTCGACGTATAACTTCGTTGTGGATAAAGCTAAAAGCCTGAATTTTCAGGAATAAGAGTATGTCTCAAATTACCTATAGGTACCGTATAACTACCTGTAGTTTACGAGCTACCAGTCAAGTAACTTTTCGATAGAATATATCATTACTACAGTGTAATAAAATAATTATTATCACATCCTATTATTACGCTATGGACTCAATAACTTGACAACTTTTTGATTTGTGTTTATTTAATTTACATCAATAAAGCTGATGAATTTATTTGATTTTGACTCACTGAATTGATTCTGCTAGGGAACTTTTATATTACTGAAATCGGTTGAAAAAACACTTCTTCAGGTTCAAGCGGTTAGGATTACGCTCGTCGTACCGCCAGTCGCACCGCCAGTCGCCTTTTCATGTGGCCGCACCACAAAATGAGAATTCTGGAATTGTGTACGAACATGTCAGACGTGGAATGCAGGTTTGAATGAAATGAGCAGTATTCTCCATTTCTTGCGTCATAACAATGCACTGAAATATTAGTTGTTGAATGCGAATGCGAGTTCGCAAATTGTTTCGAGAGAATGAATGTTTAAACAACTATGACATGAAAGTTAAAATAATATTCACTGTTTCTTCTGAAAACAACAAAAAATGAAAATGGATTCTTTTGTTCAGTACCTATAGTCTTGAACTACTTTTACATGAATTTTGAATATCTTTGCCTAGACACATCAAGTATTTTGGTAATTTTAGTTCTCTTTACGGAGGAAGGTTCAAATTGAACTGTAGTCTGTTCAAATTATTTTTCCAAACTATTTGAAGTGCCCAATAAATTCGATTCGCAGTACGTTTTTCATATGACAAGATTCTTATATAAGTAACTGTAGATTTTATTCAGTATCTGGTGATTCGTAAGCGAAGTTGCCCATTCTACTGAGAAGTTCGAATGTTTTGTCACTCCAAGTAAGAGGCTTTTCAGAAGAGCTTAAGAAAATGTTACTTACCTAAAGTAACATTTTCTTAAGTACTTTAAACACTTTGAACACAACATTATGAACACTATAATATGGCGTGACATTATGACGTGTTCGGCCCAATCACACTAATTCTGAACGATAAAACCAAAAGCGTTACATTATCATCTAGGTTATATTAACCTAAAATATTTGGTTTTGCTTATTATAATACTACTAGGTAACTTGTAGCTTTTAACAATTTCAACAAAACTTATTCGAGTATTTTTCTGTAAACGAAATTGAAACGGTAACAATTTAGTGCTTTTATCACGTTTGGGCCCCAGTTAAGGTTGCCAGATGCCCTGTATTTTACGGGTTACCCTGTTTTTCAGGTTCAGATAATACAGAAACCCGTAATTGCGAATGAAATACGGGGTAAAAGAATCTGTGGTCTAAATTATCTTAAAAAAACAGCTATTTTAATTTGTCTTCCGTAAAAAATCTAAATAAAACCAGTATTTTTTATGCTGGTAACCCCTTAAGGGTGGATTCGTCCAAACTTCAATATAAACTGGAATAACTATACCAAGAATACATCTATTCCACGATTTTTTTCTCGAGTAAAGAAATGATCATTTTTCCATGCAATCCAAAGATAAGTTACTCTTGGGATTCTTATTCCTTCATTAGTGAGTGAATATGTGAATGAACGTATTATCCGGCCAATTGTCATTGTTCTATAAACGAACTATTTAAAAGGCTCTTGTCAACTTTATTTTGTCGCCTTGTACGTATCTGTAGCGGTCATAGATATAGTATATTAAAAGGGGGTAGCGGTCAAAATCAAATGTCAAACAAATGTCACTGACATACGGCACGCGGACGCCATTAAAATACTCGCGGATTAACTCTGTTATTCCCCGCGAAATGGTGGTATAGTGATGTGCGTGTGGTGTGAGTGTTCCTATCCTAGAAATTGATTTGACCATACGAAGATTTTAAGAAATAATTGTGCAAACTTGATGGTGAAATCGAAAAATTTGTGAAACCTATATAGACTAAGTTACGGTCGATTATATAGAACACTCACACCGCCAGTCTCGCGAAAACGCCATACTTGATATCATAAAATATACTAGACGTATGTTAATAAAAGATATATGGAAAATTTGTGCTGAATTTGTGACAACTATTCACAAAATAATTAATTCATTATCATGGTTAATTTGGATTTTATAAGGGTTTTTTAGGAACACGCACACCACACGGTGTGAGGTGTGAGTGTTCCTGAAATTACTAACTTTAACTGAATAATATTGAAATTTTATTATTGTATATGATAATTAGTATACAGAGCAAATTTGTGACACATAAATCTTGTCACAAAACGTGATAGATCAAGAGCAATTAAACATTTTGTTTCTTTTTCAATGCTCGTGTGAGTGTTCCATATTTTGGCATTTATTTGATTAACCAGACCTCGTATACGAGTGGAGGCTGCATCCAAAATTGTGAAAAGTTTGTTCTTAAAATTTAAAACATCTTCTATTTCCGTAAGCGTTATACTTTAATAGTTATAATTTTTTTTACATTTTCAAAGGAATATTTATGTACGGTGGGTATGCTTTTTTATTTTGTCGGACACAATTTTCGTCTACCCTCGTATTGGCTAACCTTTACTCGTAGTTTGGCGTTGTAATAATTCTATTTTTATTGCAGTCTGTTGTTAAATTCTCCAGTGTTTCTGTTTACTAATAACAAGTAATCATGTAAGTTATTATATTTTTCTATAGGTACTTTTTATTTATTTTATCTAATACTAGCTTTTGCCCGCGACTTCGTCCGCGTGGATATTTGGAAAATTCATAGGGAACTTTTGACCGGGAGGTAATTATGTAACTCTGTTGCAATAAAATTTAGCAGAATCTGTGTGCCATTCCAAATCCGTTCAGCCATTTTTTGCCCCCCCGACGCAAAAAGAGAGGGGTGTTATAAGTTTAACGTGTCTGTGTGTATGTCTGTGGTATCGTAGCTCCTAAACGGATGAACCGATTGGTAGGGTAACCATGACCTGATCAGCCGTTTGAAGATCATCAGCTCTTTAATAGTTGATGAGGGGATCTTACTAACTTCCATAATATATCCTATCGATTTGAAATTTGGTACAGTATTACTTCAATGAGCTTTTGATGAGAGGATCTGACTACCATTCATGTGTCTTATCGATTCGAAATTTGGTATCGTGTTATTTCAATGAGATTGGAAGTATATATGGTAAGGTAACCATGACCTGATCAGCCGTGTGTCGGGGGTTTTTAAAATTTTTAATTTTTGTTATTACGTGATTGAGTAACAAACATCTAAACATCCAAAACATTAAACTTTCACATTTTTAATATTAGTAATTTCCGTTCTCGTTCTCATTCCTATTCCCGTTCCCGTATTTTACTTAGGGGAAAATGTTTACAATAGTAAAGAAGATCCTGTTATTTTACATTCTCTGTCATACGGACTTTTAGACTTAAATAAAAAAGTGACTGTGACATACAGACGGACAGACAGACAGACATGACGAATCTATAAGGATTCCGTTTTTTGCCATTTAGGCTACGGAACCCTAAAAAGATGTTATCGAGCCCAATAAAATGTAATACCTAGGTACTATAGCGTAAGTAACAAAATAACCGTTACATAAAGATGCTGGTAACAATAAACGCAACCCTTAATTGCATGTTATCAACCATAAATATTTTTTTTTACATTTCTTGTTGTATCTATTTTTTTGTAATAAAATGCTTAAACAAAGGTTTTTTCCCGCTTTTTGTTCATATGCATGGTCACCCTACATAAGACTTTCCTTTGAAGATGTAAAAAAAATGATAACTATTAAAGTATAACACTTACGGAAATAGACGATGTTTTAAATTTTAAGAACAAACTTTTCACAATTTTGGATGCAGCCTCCACTTGTATAAGAGGTCTGGTTTATCAAATAAATGCCAAAATATGGAACACTCACACGAGCATTGAAAAAGAAACAAAATGTTTAATTGCTCTTGATCTATCACGTTTTGTGTCAAGATTTATGTGTCACAAATTTGCTCTGAATACTAATTATCATATACAATAATAAAATTTCAATATTATTCAGTTAAAGTTAGTAATTTCAGGAACACTCACACCACACACCGTGTGGTGTGAGTGTTCCTAAAAAACCCTTATAAAATAAAAATTAACCATGATAATGAATTGATTATTTTGTGAATAGTTGTCACAAATTCAGCACAAATTTTCCATATATCTTTTATTAACATACGTCTAGTATATTTTATGATATCAAGTATGGCGTTTTCGCGAGACTGGCGGTGTGAGTGTTCTATATAATCGACCATAACTTAGTCTACATAGGTTTCACAAATTTTTCGATTTCACCATCAAGTTTGCACAATTATTTCTTAAAATCTTCGTATGGTCAAATCAATTTCTAGGATAGGAACACTCACACCACACGCACATGTATAGTGACTATTCATGAATAAGCAAAATACTCTGAGAATATTATGTGGTAAAACGTAATTTCGGTTTACTCTCGAATAACTGGTCATTTTATCTAAGAATAACAGTTATTATCACTTGGTCGTATCCGCCCTAAATCAAGTAGGGAAGATTGACCGCACGTACGGACCGAATGAACAGAACTATTTCTGAATAAGTTCGTTAATCTCATTCTCAATCATCACTAGTCCATTTTCAGTTGTTGATACCGATCGAACCATCGCATCGGTCCGTCGATCGATCGATCGTTCTGAATAAACATCAAAGTGCCTTTACATCGTCTGTACCTCAACTAGACTAAACAAATTAGTTTATCAAACAATAATTGCACAGATCTGTAATTAGAATATCCGTATATAGTTAAACTGGCTTCCGCCCACGAGTTTGGGTTGTCCATAAGTCATAATAAAATAACTATCTGTATGCCTAATTTCATCCCGATTCTATGTAGTGGTTTCGGCTGTTCGAATCTGAATAGTACAGTGATCAGATCAGTCAGGCAGAACATGTTATTTTATAATTGACGACCTGACGACCTGAGTAGTGCAGTGGTCAACATGCCGCCTACCACGCAAGAGGTCCCGGGTTCGATCCCCGGCCGGGCAGAAATTGAAATGATGAATTTTAATTTCTGTGACGGGTCTGGGTGTTACTATGTATAATAAGTATACTTATATTTAAAAAGTATATAAGTAGTATATCAGTTACTAGCACCCATATTACAAGCTTTGCTTAGTTTGGGGCTAGATGGAGCTGTGTGAAATTGTCCAAACATTTATTTATTATTTATTTATTTATAATTACAATTAATGTATGAATGAATAGACAGTCACTTAAAACTTGTCGAATATGGTAAGTAAGGGACATTTATTTAAAAGCTATACCTATATTTAAGTACCCCTAATAAATAAAAAGATTTTATTTATTTATTTAAACTTTATTGCATAAGAAAAATACAATTGGCGGACTTAATGCCTTAAGGCATTCTCTAACAGTCGACCGGAAAGGGTGTTAAAGAAAGAAATCGTGGAGGCAAAAAAAATTGACAACTAAGTTAAAAAAAATACGTTGATCATAAATGAAGATCTAGCTTCAATAACTATTGAAGCTAGATCTTCATTTATGATCAACGTATTTTTTTTTAACTTAGTTATCAATTTTTTAGTTGTCAACGGCTAAATGCTATTATTTTGTAATAATTAATTAGTATACAATCATTCGACAAAACTAACCTTGATTTTGTTATTTTTTTGTTGTATCTACTAATGCTTCGACTGCCTAAATATGCATTGTTATTATTTTAGATACCTAGTTATTTGAAGAAAAAAAAAATAAGTGATAGGTATGTACCAAAGTACTACCTATTATTAATATTACTTACCAGTATTTTTATTAGTAGTACTGCTCTACAATACTTTGCAAAGTTACTGAAAACACAACTGGCAATATAACAGCTGTTTAACAGTGATCACTAAAGTAACAACTCTCGAACTAACTCAGCTAAAACTAGTAACTACCTCCATTAATCCTTCATTCAAGTAACAGTTACAGTTCATTTGTGGAGAAGCGAGAGTCGAACGTGAACACTAGGGTTCCGTCAAAGAATTTTATCCAAGTTTGTAAATATTGTTACTTATGGCTATTACAGCTGATAAGTTTCTTGCGCCCGTTTTTCTTGTCAGCTAAAAAAATCTGAAACGGGCGGGTTTATAGGAAAATATAGACGATTCAAAAGTACTTAATAATAAAGTTTATTTCAATAAAGCTTATTTGATTTTTGACTTTTTGACTTTTGAATGATATTGATATTATTAAGGCGGTTGTATGACCGAAAGTGGCGCCTCAGAGGTTGTTAATAGAATAGGATTTTAATAAAACTTCTCGTGAAATTTTTAGGGCTCATAGCCTAGTATTTTTAGAAGGTATTACATTCCCTCGCAGTCATTCGTAGAAGTAGATAGCAAATGTGTCTAAAACGGCCACTTTGAGCAGTTTTGCTATCCACTTCTAGCAGTGACAACGAGGGAATGATACCTTCTAAAAATACTAGACTATAGTTTTAAAAATCCACGCGAGGTTTTATTAAATAGTGTATTAGAATTACAGTACTAAATAAAATTCACCGCGGCGCCACTTTCGGTCAGTAAAGCGCCTTAAATGTGAAAGTTCGGATGTTTACTTGTTTGAATGTTTGTTTCAAAACACGAAAACAACTGAACGGATTTCGACGTTTGGTAAACAGATAGTTTATGAAACATGGATTGGACGGAATATAAAGTATTCTTAAAAAAGCCTCCCTAGGGAGAAGTCGTCGACACGGACAAAATCGTATTATGGTACAAAATTAAAAAGGTTATTTTTTTTTACAAAATTAAAGGCAAATGGTAAAACAATAAGTTTTAAAGAAAAAATGAGACGACTTATACCGAACTAAAACAAAGATACATAACATAAAACCACAATACAATTTTCAACACACTTGCTCGTAAAGTGAGCCCTTATACATTGCTTTTAGGGCCATAAACCGAGCTATAACAAACGCGTGCAATAATATATAAAACACTAGTTCGTAATATAATTAACCCTACAAAGTTAAATTAGTACCTTACTACAAGTTCTATGCGAGTAAACAGAGCATTCCTAATTTAACCGGGTTATACAGATATTTTTTTTAGTAACAACAAACTTCAACAAAGAGGTTTTAAGCAGCTGAAAATTCATAAATATTTTTGGAATAAATAAATGTGTAAGTCCTTAATTAAGTCAAACAAATATTTATTAATATCAAATTATTCATAATTCACAATATTTTGTTATAAAATATTTGCATTTTTACTTAAAATTATAATTTTGAAGTAGGCTGTATGCTTCTCACCCCTTTGTTCGTAAAATATTCTTGCATTGAACGTGTGAAAAAACAATACCAAAAACCTGCGCGCCTTTTCCCATAATTATCATATTTTTTTTTTCAATACAGTTGCTCGAAAATATAAGTTTGCGATGAAAGTCGAGCGTGCGGAAAGTTGATTTTACCGCACGCCGTGCGTTTTCGTTTACGGAGTAGTACAACGTGCGGAAAGTTGATTTTACCGCACGCCGGCGCAGTGCGTTTTTGTTTACGAACGTTTTTTTTTATTTCTACTAGCTTCCGCCCGCGACTTCATCCGCGTGGACAGTAGAAAAATATTGCAACCAGTTTATAATGACCCCTTTAGTGTATGAAAGCTAGTACTACGGAGAGTTCAAGCTGTTTCCTTGTTCCACCCACCTGAATTTGATGAAACATAGCTTAGATTTTAAGTTGGACCTCAATCTACTAAATTGTGAAAAATCCATCAAAATTCGTTTAGCGGTTTTTGCGTAATTCGGGCATAAATATTTAGAATTTACAGTTTTATTATATGTATAGATTGCAATTTCAGCAGTACCTATAATGTTTTCTCGCAAATGTATTGAAAAACGTAGTATGGCACACGGTTGTTAAGGTTTTTTAAAACCTCCTTACCAACCTTGTATCATAAACTACTATTGTCGTATTTGTTGCTGTGTGGTAAATTACTTTGTTTTTTCCTCGCAAATGTGTTGAAAAACGTCGTATGAAACTTGTGAGCTCTTGCTTATTGCACACTCGGCTGAGTTACGCTCTCGCCTGCGGCTCGGGCTGCAACCCACAGCCTTGTGTGCAATGAGCAACCTAAGCTAACTTGTCTTATAATGTACTATTATGTACACCTAAGTAATAAACGTTAACGTAAAGGATCCCTAAAAACTTTGTTAACTAATACACTTAGGTTACACTAACTTAGCAGAATTTGCCAAGTACTTAGATAAGCTCGATCAAGTACTTTTTATTAAGGCGGTTGTATGACCGAAAGTGGTGCCCTCAGAGGTTTTTATTTAATAAGTTATTAATAGAAAAATATATTAATAATGTTTATCGTGGAGATTTTAGGGCCCATGGTCTAGTATTTTTATGTTGTGATTAAATAAATGAATATTAATGAATATGAAGGTATCACTACATGCCCTCGTAGTCATTCGTAGAAGTAGATAGCAAATGTGTCAAAAACGGCCACTTTTAGCAGTTTTGCTATCTACTTCTAGCAGTGACTACGAGGGAATGTAACGATACCGTCTAAAAATACTAGACTGTGGGCCCTAAAATCTCCACGATAAACATTTTTAAAATTGTGTATTATAATTATAATATTAAATATAATTTACCGTTGCGCCACTTTCGCTCAGAGTACCACCTTAAGAAAACTGAATCATTATGAAAATGGAGATGTTATGTTATGATATTATGATACTTACTTTTTTTTACTGTGATTCTCGAAGTTTTAATAAGTTGAAAGTTACCTCTAAGTATTGTCTCTTTAAGATTTTAAGTAAAATTTATTATTTAGATTATTAATATAATTGAAAGTCTGAGCTGCTACGGGTGAGTTGGTTTTTCTAATATTTTTCAATTACATTAATAATCTTATTATAAAAATAGCATTGTGAATGCATAAAATCTAAAAGTTTAAAATATAATTTATTATTTAAAATTATTTATTGACAAAATCAATATGGGACAACACATCTTTTGTAGTAACTAATGAAAATCTGCAATACTTAAGATTAAGAAATTGTTAAATAATGTCAAAAACGTGGCCGAAGGGACACCGGTGCCAAAAAAAATGTTTATTGTCCCTATATTGCCAAAGATAGTTTTCTCTTGTTTAATCATACCAAATACATTGGAAACAGCCCCTGTGCACAGAATATATAATAGTACTACCCTGGGTCCCTAACTTTTGGTCACGTTTGTAAAAATTACCTAATCTCAACTAGTTTATCATCATTCTTATGGGGCTCATCTATCTAGATTGTCCTAGTTTATAATTGGGTTATAATGATTGGGTGTTATTTTTATCTTATTGAATGAAAAAAGGTAGATTAGGTAATTGATGAGATTTGTATCCAAAGGCCGCCATGTTTAAAATATCTCCGAGTGGCTTATTTTGTTGTTGTACTGAATTTTATTGTATTCTTACCCCAAGGAGTTAAATAAGGAAACGTCGTGGGTGGAAGGTAGTTTTATAAAAAGTTGTGTTTTTCCTTGTAACCTGCAAATTTGAAGTAATGAAAGGGCCTTTTGTCAACCTGAGAGTGGGCGATGTACATTGTACTGAATTCTCCTAATTTCGAGAGTTTTCCTAACTTTTGGGTAACGCTTTGATCCTGATTATTTATAGGTATTTTGACCATCGCTGAATTAGGTCAAACTGAGTGGAGTTGTGTTTAATAACATGCTAGTGAACTCAGTGGAATTAGTACAGATTTATTCTAAAATTGCATGTGTGATGTGAGTGTGAGTATTGTATTCTATTAAATATTTCTAGGATTATTAAATCATCAACACCCGTGCGGTTCCAACAACCGGTACCATTAGCACGAACAGCTATCGAGAAAAAAAACGTGCGTAAAATTACTCGACAGAGAATTATCTATGGAAATTTTAGTTTCGCTATTCGGCGGTAGATGGCGTTGTACAAATTTTCCATACTAAATTGCACTATTGAATGATTTTACGCGCGTTATTTTTTTCGATAACTGTTCGTGCTAAGGGTACGGATATCAATTAGGAAATCTATGGAGTCTCGTTTTCCGGGCGTTAATAAAATACTTAAATAATATTCACAATCATTTATTTATTTATTTTATGTGATTAAGTAGGGATTCGTCGTGGGATCATAGTATCCGCTGTGAAAGCGGCGACCATATTTACGCGATATACTTAGAAAGGCTGAGTTGCACCATCTTGACTTAACCATAACTTTGACAGATACAAACTTATATGACTCGATGACAGTGTCGCTGTCGTCTATGGCGTAATCTAGGTAACAATATATGTAATAACACCTGAGTTCCACTTATGACCACTGGCTCAGATATATTTGCATCTGTTAAAGTTATGGTTAAGTTAAGATGGTGCAACTCAGCCTTAGTGTGAGTTGCACCAAAACGCTGTCAAAGTTAATAGTTATCGTCAAATGATATGCTACCTATTTGTCACGTCAAACTTGTCAAAGGACATCATGCTGGCTGGCAACCTCTTTTTTTGGCTAACTTGTGCTTAACCGGTAGGTACTTTAACAAGCTTGTTATCGTTAAAGTTAGATGGTGCAACTGAGCCTTAGTCTTCAACAATAAAATTGATCTAAATAAATTTTCAAAGTCCAAAATAAACGATTTAACTCTTTATAGCAAATAGTTAATCTGATTTTCTTTTTGAATTATTAATAAAAAAAATGCTAACACTTCAAACATATTGTTTGGTCACTCAACTCAACTGTAAGTTTTTGTCAAAAGAAAAGAAACAATTGCTTTACTTAAATCGAGTTTTTTTAAGAATAACATGTTTATTTAATTTTGTTTCGGTAGATAAGTACGTTTTTTTTTATTAATGCAAGTTAAATAAACAAAAGTGTATTAAGTAAAGTAATTGTTTCTTTTCTTTTGACTGTACCTAATAATTACTAAAACTTAGAGTTGGGTTGAGCGACCAAACAATATGTTAAATTTTAGACTACTAAACTGTTGATGTAGTGAATCGTTGATATAATAATCTGTTGATCTTATGATCCACTGATCTCCGAATTTGTAGATGTAGTAAACTGTTGATCTAATGAACTGTTGATCTAGTGGTGTTGATGTAGTCAATTTTGACCTAATGAATATTGATCTTAGGTATCAAACCCCTTTAACTAGGCCACCCTTATATAAAAAAATGTGTGGGCTTACACGAGCGAGATATTATCTCAGAATAATATTATACTACATACAAAATTCCGGAGAAAAAATCTCCCGCCTGGAAAATAAACTTGAATATTTTATGTAAGAAATAAAGTAAGTAGATATTTATATTTTTATATACCTACTTAGTTAAGTTACCGAAATATTATAATATAACACTAAGCAAACACTTTGTTACTTTACTTATTACTTTGATCAACTCAGTCAGAGTAGTTAGTTTTAGAATAAAATTATGTTCTATAAAAAGTTGCATATAATTGAAATTGAAATTGAAATAATCTTTATTTAAATAATCTCACATAATAAGCGTTTTTAAATCATCAATTCTTTTACCCTACTAATACCCATTATGACGTTTTTTAACTGACAAGAAAAATGGGCGCAAAAAACTTGCCAGCTTTATCAGATGGAACGATATTTACAAATATATATCGTTTCTAGACATTATGTTAACATAGATTAACAAAAAAAATAACATCATTTAATTAACACATTTCATTATGAATCAATTTACAGGGTTCAAGCTAAGTTCAATTTTTTTTTAAGTAATTATACAGTCTAGGCTCTTAGAAAAAAAACTATTCATACAATTCAATAGTCAGAAGCAGACCCATTCCCACTGGCAGCACATAAGGAAAATGTTTGATTACAGTTAGTTTTAATCAACGTACCTATAACTAACACAAAAAAAACCGGTCAAAAGCGAGTCGGACTCGCGTACCGAGGGTTTCCGTACCATCATAATAAATATACACTGCAGAGCTGTAGAATAATAAAATTATTATTTCAGTATATAAAGTAAAAAAAAAAAAAAAAAAAAAAAATGTTTATGTGTTCATGTAAGATCCTTAGTATTAGGACAGCACCATCTGTTGGCCGATAGTGGAACTATTTTTTTTCTTCGGCCAGTGCCATCTCTTGACCGATAGTGGAACTAATTATTCTTAGGTCAGGGCCATCTGTTGACTAGTAGAGGAACATAATGAATTTTTGTTTGTTTTGAATTTCTAAAAAAGTGTGTAATATTGAGACATCGTTTTATTTTTCCTGTAATCTTTACATAAACTACTATCACATAGAATTATATCAGAGTTTTCTCTTAGCCAACTTTGGAGATAAAGGGGGGGGGAACGGTATTTTTTTATATTTTTCATCATAAGTCAAAAACTATGCGGCCTAAAAAAATAACAAAATGTTTTAAAATATGCAAACAGCGTTCTTTCATATGATACCTCACATGTCCTAGTCGCCCCACTTAAAATTTTTAAGACCCCTTTTCAGTCCCTGTTGTAAAAAAAAAAAATTTTATTTCTTTCTTATTTGCAAAATAGTTGGGCAAACGTCCTCTTTATCTATTCCAAATTTCAAGTTGATACCATTATTAGTTCTCGAGATATACTAGCTGTGACAGACAGACAGACAGACTGAGCCACACCATAAGGGTTCCTTTTTTTACCATTTTGGTACGGAACCAAAAAGCTAATATTGGGTCCTTTCCTTACCTATGAAATTTGTGTTTTTTTACTCACACACAGATAGCCTTATAACTTCTGTAATATTTATCAAATTATGACCATAGCCGTCAACTAACAGCATAAATTAAAGTCTTATTTTGTTTTCTTAGCATTGAAAAATACTTTGACTCCTTAATTTCTTTGTTAGCGAAAATTCAAACTTAATGTTCAAACATTTAAAGTGGTTTTACAATAGCTGTCACGATTGTTAAATAAATTATGAAAACGCTTGTATGGAAAATGTATTTTTTTTTTAATTCTCTATACAAACATCAATTTCACAGGTAACTCAGGTAAAGACTTAGCACTACACTATCACTTACACAACAAGTGTATCTTCTTTTTTATACCACAAAACCTAATACTTTCTTGTGGGATTTCTGTTCTACGCTCATGGTACTTAAAGTTCTTCTATCTCACTCTTCTTCATTTACTCATGTGCTCGTACGCACACTAAAATAATGTACCTAGCCTTAAAGTTATAAAAAACGAATGATAAGTTCTACCGTTTTGAATTAGGCACTTGTGCGGGAAGTAAGTAAGTATTGAAATTCATTTCCGCAAACAAAAGAACGTCAGTCTAACACGTAAATGTGGACCTCCCGCATTCTATTTTCAATTGTAGTGATAATGATTTAGAGTTTATATTGTGAGAAAAGGCGTATTTCTAATGAACGCCCGCCGTCCTCCTTTCCAACCATAGACTTAAGAGGATTGTCAAGCAAACGGTCTCCATACAAACGGCGATAACGTTTTCCACCCTCTAAACCTTAACCTACAGTAGTTAATTTTTGGTATTTTTTGAAATGCCTAAATACTAGGGCTGTACGTTTTGATTTTTTAAATATCTATAATAGATTTCGAAATATTTGCATTTTAGTGATTTCATACAAAACACAGAAGTGTCAATATTTTCAAACCTACAATGAATATTTAAAAAATCAAAACGTACAGCCCTAGTATTTAGGCACAAAAAATACCATAAATTAATTACTGTAGGTTAAGGTTTAGAGGGTGGGAAACGTTATCGCCGTTTGTATGGAGGCCGTTTGCTTGACAATCCTCTTAAACGTAAAACACTTACCCCATTTCGAAATAATGAGCATAATATTAACCTAAAATAATATTCTTTCGGGCGTAATCAATTTTCGTTGTAAATCTTCAATGTAACGTTATTGAATGATTACGAGATCTCGTAAATCGTGATCGAAAGGCGAGATTAACGGGTATTGAGAATTTTTATCGTTTGTTTTTCTTAGCAACATAAATTTGTTATGTCTATCTGATACTGAGATGCTTGGAAATTGTTAACTCCGAGAGCTTTATGATTGATGAATGGATGCATTTGCTGTTGTGTAAAATTTGGGTACTTACTGAAACTAATGCCAGTGTTACACGCGTCCATTTTTTAGGAAAAATAAACTAGAAAGGTATAAGATTTTAGTTAAAGCTCACAGAGAGATCTTTTACACTTGCGCAATCAGAACAAAGACTATCGGCCGATACTGAATCAAAATAAATGTTTATTTTTTAAATTTGAGATTTTTGCATTCACAATGCTATTTTTATACATACTAAATGATATACAAGAAAAAATACGACTCGCACCAGATCAATCGCGCTGTAAGCCAGCGCTATTTCACCAATGTAAGGAATGACCCTTACAGCGTAAGAGTTGGATATACTAGAATAAATTCGACGATGTCACTAGTGACTCGGTAGCTCAGTGGTCAGAGCATTGGACCGGATATCCAAAGGTCGCGGGTTCGATTCCCGTCCGAGAATTGATCTGGTGCGAGTCGTATTTTTTCTTCAATATAATTTAGTATCGAAATAAATGTGAAATTATTTTCATAAACTATCTACGAACGAAGTTAAAAGCACGTAAAAGCACAGAAATAATAAAAACACGCAATGATCAGGTACACTACTATATGCAAAGCCTTTATGCACATACGGGACGGTGGGTGCAAAGGGTGCAAAGCTGTCATGATGGGGCTTGAGTTTTAAATTTCGAACAACGCAATATGAAGCTTTTCTCTGTACTTCACAGAAGATTTTTTACTCTGTGGTAAAAGTAAGTGATCCACGGGGGCTCTAATTCAAGCCAATAAACATTTAATTTGCGGAGTTTACTGACGAATTTTCTTTATTTACTCTTAATCGGTGTGTCAGTTAGAATTGAAAAATGTTCGCGTATTTTTTATGACACTCCAATTCTGTCCAATAATGAAAATAGTTTACGGCTTAAATAAGAACAAATTCCTTACAATGAGCGGTTTTCAAAAAGCAGTTTAAAAAAAACCAGTAACCTAAAAGATGTCGTTGTTCAACTAAGTAGGTACGTAACTTTTTAAGAAAAAGCAAAGGATGAAAGGAGTCAATGCCAATTTTTAACGTTGTTATGGCAACCTACTCCTCTTCAGGGAGTTATTTTTGCCAGTGTCAAGTGTTTAATAATTAAGTGGTATACTCAGCTGCTAGGAATAATAAAAAAAAACTACCTAGTTGAATAGCGCCATCTATACAAGAGGGTATTCGGCTATTACCCATTTCTGTATCCCACAAAATTTCTATTGGGTATGCTCGGTATGTGTTCGTTGGAGGTGAGGCGTCACAAGGACCTAATCCTGGCAGCAGTGAGGATCTTGCACGGCAGAGTCCAGTGCCCTGAGCTGCAGGAGCAACTTCTGCGCCTGTATGTACCAGACCACTAGGTTCGGCGCCGCACTTGTCGGCAGCGCCGCCTGTTCGCGCCCCCCTCGGGCCGGACTGTCGCGTATAACCACTCGCCTGTCTGTCAGATGCAGGCGGGGCTCAATGCACTCCTGTGTCAGCAACCTGACTGCGACGTATTCGCAGATAGTTGGGGAACTATTATGACTAAATGTTTGTCATTCTGTGAAAGTGGTTGTCCTTTTTAATTGTTTACTATAACCTAAATTTTGTAGATTGTGTAGTCTTTCATACATATCTCATTATAATATGTATATTGTTAGTATTTGTTTGCATAATTATGTAAGTTAACTATGTTAGTTATGTAATTGGGCACCGCCCGTGTAACTAATAACAATAAAACAATAAACTTAAAAATAAACTAAAATTCTCAGCTGTCAGAAAACCGCTCATTTTAGTTTACAACAAAAATTGCAACAGAGGCAAAAGGTAGTGCTGGCTTATGCTTTACAGGCACGATTAAGCACTGCTCCAATGGGGATCTCCACGCAGAGCTTAAGCTAGATGGCGCTAGCGGCGAAGCAACCGCTATCAATGGATTTGATTGGTTAAAATACGTCAGAAATGACGCTTGATATTTGAAACAGCCAATCAAACGATTTTAGGACAAACACTTGTGGCGCCATTAGTTCCTCAGTATGCACAAAGTACATATATATATATATACATATGTATTGTGGTATGCATTCCCATTCAAGGAAAACAAATCTAAGTTCGCAAGTACGACCATCATCAATGATCGAATCAACGTCGACGACCTCCGTAATTAGAAAACGAACTTTTCTATGATGCCTTAGGTCTGGATGTTTGTAGTTCCACCGTTGTCTCTTATTTCCATAACACAAGTGCTTTAGCTACTTACCGAAAACTAATTACTATATCTCGTTCAAACCAATTTTTGTTGGAAGTTTTTATTAAGATCTATAGCATATTTTTTTTTTAGATTTTTCACTCTCTTATTTCAAAAGTTAGAAGGGGGGGAGACACATTTTACCACTTTGGCAGTGTTTATCTTTCAAACGGTTGACTTTGAGAAAAAAATGTCTTAGGAACCTCAATGTCATTTTTAAAGACCTATCTATAGACACCACGCACGTATTGGTATGAAGAAAAAATTTTTTTCAGTTTCACCTATTGAGCTCCACGGGTTCCCCCAGGCACCCGCGAGAAATTTATACCGTCAAGCATCGCGGGTGCCTCCAGGCACCCAGAGATCAAATATTTTGCCAGGCAATATTTTGCCTTATTGTAAATTAAATAAATCTTGGATTTAAATTTAATGTTCTGTGACATTGGGCCTTGACCTATATTATTTTCAATGACGTATAATCCGCCTCGCGGGTGGAGGCACCCGTCGGGCTCAATAGGTTCAGTTCCATGTATGGGGAGCCCCCCCTTAATCTTTTTTATTTTTGTGTTAAAATCGTTAAGCGGTTAACAGAATACTAAGTTTCAACCGTGTAATCCTAATACTTGACGAAACTATAAGGGTTTCGTTTTTTGCCATTTTGGCAACGGAACCCTAAAAATGTATCATGTCTCTTGGCCTAAGTTACCGAATGATTCGTCTCGTCTAGCGGCTGATTTCAATAATCTATATCCAGTAAGAGATAGGTAGGCCTACTATGGATCTGTTGCTAAGCAACTGTTGCTTTTTCCCGTCATCTAACAGAAATATCTAGGCTACAAATCTTTTGTAAGCCTACTCTTACTGAGGATAAATTATTGAAATCGGCGGTAGATCAATATCTTTTGAAAAATCCCTTTATTTCTGTTTCCACTGCTTTTCGTTTCGTCAGATTTTTTTTTCAAATAAAATCAAATTTAATTTATTTAAAAAAAAACTTTCAGAAATTAGCTCGTTTGTATGGAAAACCATTTCTTGGCCCATTTTTTAGGGTTCCGTAGCCAAAATTGCAAAAACGGAACCCTTATAGATTCGTCATGCCTGTCAGTCTGTCTGTCTGTCTGTCCGTCTGTCCGTCCGTATGTCACATTTTATTCCGAAAGTATTAGAATTACCTAGATAAAACTTAGTAGGTAGATGTATTCTGTTTACCGCTTAACGATTTTAACACAAAAATAAAAAAAATAAAGATTAAGGGGGGCTCCCCATACATGGAACTAAAACTGTTTTTTTTTATCTTCATACCATTACGTGCCATACGTGCCATTACGTGTCTATAGATAGATCTTTAAAAATCACATTGAGGTTCCTAAGACAATTTTTTTCTCAAAGTTTGAAAGATAAACACTGCTAAAGTGGTAAAATGTGTGTCCCCTCTAACTTTTGAAATAAGAGAGAGAAAAATCTAAAAAAATATGTGCTATAGATCTTAATAAAAACGTTTAACGAAAATTGGTTTAAACGATATATAGTAATTAGTTTTCGAGATATATCATAAAATCAAAATCAAAATCAAAATCAAAAAATCATTTATTCAGTCTAGGCTGTTACAAGCACTTGTGAATGTCAAAGAAGCTACGCCATCGGTTCGCAAACCCTGAGCGGGAGACCTTGTAACGAGAAGAACCGGCAAGAAACTCGTCAAGGGCTGCTTTTTTCTCCCTGTATATTTCATACAGAGTCGTCAACATTGAAAAATGAGCTCCACATTTAAAGTGAGGTCATTTTCCATCACAATAATTAACAAAAGTTTGTACACAATGGGTAGGTAGGTTGAAATTAAATACCTACTACATATCGGATAGGTAATTGTGAGAGTAAATAACTTTCAACTAGTTGAGAAATCAGTAATCACTATGTCTGCTACTCGAAAGTGCACCTAAGTAGGCAAAATTTACCAAAAAATACTTGAGACAAGACATAAAAAATAACAATAAAAAACGCAATTCTTACAATTCAATATGCGTTAAGATAGGTACTCAGAAGCAGACCCATTCCCACTGGCAGCACCCGTTCACGAGCATGACGCGTGGACCAGCCATCGCTTCGCTCAACCATATTTGAGGGAACGTAACGACCCGCCCCATATTTTCCAAAACCGTAAAAATAACTTTGTCATTCATACCAACACTGTGAAAAACAAAGTTATTTTTACAGACGAAAAATGATAGTGGTATTAAATATGGTATGGTATAAGGTAACTACGGAACCCTACGGCGCGTCGCCCGACACGCACTTGGCTGGTTTTTTCTTTTGAACGTTATTCTTCACTAGATCCAGACTTAAAACTAATTATACCAATTCTCAGTATACTTACGTACTTACTTACCTAAACGCAAACTTTGAGGACACGACCAGCTAATGACTGAAGCCATCTGAAAGTCATTACGGCATCCCCATGGATAGATACGGTTTCATTGTTTGCGTATTTAGCATAATTGTGGTTGCTTAATTATAATTCAAATCATTTCTAAGTTATTCGCTCTCGGTAATAATAATACGTATGATGTTTAGCTACCGCACCAGAGTGTAAATTTATATTGATATATGGTAATAGTATGGTTTGAATTTACAGCTGAATCGAATATGGCAACAAGACGGTATTAATAATTTATTCATATTATAAGTATGTCGCTGAGATAATACCATCAAAACCCACTGAAGGTTTTTGTGTTAGTTCATTCTGAAAAACAAAAGCCTGACTTCTATCCTAAATCGTGAATTTGCTAAATTTAAAACGGCAAAAGGTTCTCCTACCTTTTTATTAATGCATAAATATAAAGCTTTACAACGTGTAACAAAAAGGAGGTATCGACCCGAAAGGAGGTCAATGTACTCATGAAACTAACAGAAAAACAGAAAAAATCTGGAACAGAAACGCGTCTTACTCTAAGAGAAAAAAAAACAAATAAAAAAAAATGAACTCTCCATACAAAATGTTGGCGGCAAATTCAAATTTTCTATGGAGAGTATATTTTTTACGTTGTATTATGGCATAAGGGGTTATTTTGTAACACGCTGAATAATTATTCGTCTTGCGTCAAGTACTATATTCGGATATAACGGCCGAATACTCAAACGCTGCTTAACTAAAATCTTAGCTGAGGCCACCTTAAGTTTAAGAAGCCATTAGATTTAAGTGAAATACTCAAACGCTTTTTACCTGTGTTGGTGATGTCTGCTTAGCTAAGGACGCATTAACCATTTGCAATCTGGTAACATTACTGAGATTTACAAACCGTTTCTTTGCATGCAATCCATCGATATCACACCTGGCACTACGTAATCAAAGTTACCTCAAAAATAATAGCGTGCAACGGAACAATCTCTCTCTATGCCATAGAAGCTCAATGTCGACACGACAATTATGTCAACTGTCAATAAATACTGACTGTCATAATAAATAACACATTTAAACCGCCCAATTTATTTTACTTTAAAATAATCAAACAGAAAAACGTGACTATGGAGAATAAAAAGAAATTATAACGAAGGACATTTTTAAAATATTTTTTCAAAATAATAACCTCACAACGCAAAACAATCACCTTGACGTGTGATACTTGAGATACGTCCGAGCTTCCTTAAATTAAGAGCGACCTTAATCATCTTAAGGCGGCCTCAAATACCTGTCAGATCTTAATTAACGTTTGAGTATTCCATTTTCGATAGTTTTTGCAGATAAGCGGTCCTTAACTTAAGGCCGTCTTAGAAATTGAGAGGCTCTCAAATTTTGAATTGAGTATGAGTTAAGGCGGTCTCAACTGTGTGAGGAGCTCTCAACTATTTAAACAGCGTTTGAGTATTCGGCCGTAAGACTGCTATAATTTATTTAAAGTAGTACATCCGGGTTGTACATCTTGGGCTCTGGTGATCCTGGAACACAGGCTTTTGCTTATCCTAGGCATCAGACTCCACAAGTACTATGTTACATACAGATGTACCTGCTAATCATAAATACCTATCTTAAGTCCTACTTGTGGAAAACGCAAATAAAATGATTTTTATTTTATCTATTTTATTATAAACGTGAATGTGCACTGGTGTGAACGAAGCAAAAGCTCCACCTTTTATGAAAAGTGCCTCGTATAATTAAAGTTCTTGTAACCTTTCCAGCCTGATAAGGTTCGATTCGTGTCATGATTAAGTCACTGAGTTTGCGTGTTTGAAAATTACATACGCTTTTGTTAATCTTTGACTAATCTTGGTTGACCTACAGTTCCATAGAATAAGCATCATTTTGAGGGTTCTACTTTTGTAAGTATACAATTATTATTCGAAGAAAGCGGTTTGAGCGGAAATAACAAAGTGATTTTGTCGTAATTGCGCTTATGAAATTTGTAGGTATGAAGGTTTATTCCGAGTACCTAGATAATAATCAGTTTTGTGCAAATTTTTTTTTATGAATTCTTTCTAGTCCGGGATCATCAACGTGTCCTGGCCCAGTTGTAATACCATTTTTTAGGGTTCCGTACCGTTCCTAGAAGGGTTCCGTTTTTTTTTTCAAAGGAAAAAAAAGGAACCCTTAGGGGATCACTTTGTTGTCCTTCTGTCTGTCTGTCTGTCCATTTGTCAAGATCCTTTATCTCAGACCTCTGAATTTGGTGTGGTATAATAGCAAGCCAATCATGTATCTAAATCGAATATAACATTGCCAGGCATTTTGGCTGGTGGGAAAGTAGTGCCAGGCGGCATCAAAGGTGCGCGAAAAGTGGTAAAGTTTGATGTCGCCTGGCACTACTTTCCCACCAGCCAAAATGCCTGGCAATGTTATATTCGATTTAGATACATGATTGGCTTGCTATTATACCCCACCAAATCCAGAGGTCTGTAAATTGTATAGGTACCTTTAATCAGTTTTTCAGCCCCCTTGTTGCCCCACCACTCCCACCCCCACTACTGAAAATCAGCGAGATGCCCGGATCTGTTAATAATGATAGTATGGCACACTAATAAGAGGGGTTTCGTCGCTTTGTAAATTGTATATCTTTTTCCGGGGCTAGCTCTTAATCCAACATGTCTGGGCTCCAATATAAATTATTCTTAAAATTCTTTATCGTAGGTATAAGTTTTAATTAATTTTAAAGTCTCCTGAGAATGCAGTTGTTAGGGACCTATAATTAAGTTCCCACTAACACCTTTGAATGGGATTAAAAGTATCCATGTTTTAATCCAGTCTACAAACTAATCTATGAGTCAAATTTCGTCCAAATCCGTTCAGCCGTTTTTGCGTGATTGATTAACAAGCATCCAAACTTTTACATTATAATATCATAGTAGGATTATGGAGGAGAGACACTTAACGATCTCCAGAAATCGAGTTATTCTGTAGACGCCTTAAGCCAACATTTCGAATAGCTATTAATTACCCTGCATAACTAGTTGGCATTGCCAACATAGGCTGTTAGGCGCATAGAGGTACCTAAATTAGTATTGCCAGTCAATTGCAATGCAATTGAATTTGATGAATCAAACGCACGTTTCCTAAGGATTTAGAGATTGTATTCAAATTAGACACCAATCAATAAACAATGAGTTGACTCAATTGATTTGATACCTATTGACTTTTTACTAGTATTGAAAAACGTAGGTACTTCTACTCCTACTTCTTGAAAAAAAAATACTTTAAGAAAAATTTATAATTTGATTTATAAAACCTCTCAAAGTACCTTTGACATATTTGACGACTTCACGAAATGGCAATAAAATTAACGTCGTATACCTATTCCATCAAACGCTAAACATGATAATATTTTTAAAGAAATTTCATAAACAGCTTACATCAAAGTACAAATTCTAAGAGTCAGCAACACCCTTAAATTGTAAGGCGTCTCAAAATCCTTATTTCGGGGCAAATTCTTGTTTATCTCGAAACTCGCGGCTTAGCAACTCCATAACAAAATTATCTTAACGTTTACGCAAAAAATGTTCACCGAGACGCTTCAAAAACAAGGAATTTGTTACGCAAATTATCTCTGAGTATATTATGCAGCGGTGCCGACACAATTCGCTTATCGGCAGGTTCGACATGAGCAATCTGATTATACTAACAACCTTATGAGAGCAACGAATTTGCAGTTTCCTAAACCTCTACGTTGTAAACAAAATTATGAATTCAAGTGGTACCTAGTCAGGGTTATAGGTTTCTCGAACTATGAACTTTTAAAACCCAGTCATGAATCTAATACGTCAGAAAAATGATAATGATAAAATTACAAAAATCCCCCGACGTAGCACAATGAGGGATGTTATAAGTTTGAAGCCTATGTCTGTCTGTTTGTCTGTCTGTAGGTACGTATCATCGTAGTGCCTAAACGGATCAAGCCATTTCAAAGCGGTTTTTTTATTGAAAGCTAAATTAATCAAGATGGTTCTAGGCACGTTTGATATCCAGCTATTTATGGAGATGGTCAAGTGCCTGCCAAAACGGTAAAAGATAGGTACAGGTAGTGCTTTGACTAAAATAATGTACACCCTGGCTAAATCTAGGTGTAATAAAAAATGGCGGCAAAAAAGCTTCAAATTAAACTTATAAAAAAACCCAGACATAAAAAAAGCTAACTCTTAAAAAACCCCGACAAAAAGTTAAAAGGCGAAAGATGAATGTAGCGCCCTAGGATATCAGTAACGATTACCTAAGGAAGTTATTTAGAATAGAAAAGAAACTCTATTTGACGATAAAAAAAATCTTTAAAAACACATTTAATGCTAATTGTAATATCAGTATAATTCATAGAGTTATTGCTTACGACTGTCATGAAATAGAAAATAAATATTAATTTTTAAGAGCAAAATAATGAGGATCACCTCAACAATATTATTTTGTTCTTTAAAGCAAAAGTCCTTCATAAAAGCTCGCAGTGAATCACAAATGGGATAATTTTGGATTTCTATTTACGTTATTTCTTTTATTTATTTATAGAAATGGAAATCGCCAATCAGCACAGAATGTTTACACTATTATACTTGAGTGGTGTCGGATTAAAAATAAATTTGTTTAATCCAAACTGATGTATGGAACTGCTTGTTTGTACGTTTTGAGGATTCCACTCAGATGTTTGGTGTGAACTGATAGACTGTATGAGAATATTTTAGTGTTAGTAGTTACTGGGAATGCATGACTGTAGTCGAACAAATGTTCGTTTCTTCAGGATAAATATTATGAAGCATAACATTGTACGAGCTTGTATAACTATGTACCTCTTTATACCAGAAAGCTGATACGTTGAAACATCAAAAATAAAAAAACTATTTAGTATTCATAAGGTACAAATTGATACTTATATCATACTTATTTCCATCCACACGATTTCCTCTAAGTAGATTATATAGATGGGAAAATGGTAAAACATACGTTTTTTTCACTTTTAGATTATCCCTCAGCCAATCTCGCTGATTTACATATAAAAACTTTACATATTGGTATCATCGCGGATCGTGTCCCAACATCTACCAACGGCAAATCCGCGATTAGATTTTGGAAAATTGTATTTTTATCAGTTTCCCCTCTTTTTTCGTACACATTAATCCTTTATTTTACTGACTGCGATCACATCATCACAAAGTTTGGCACGTATTACATTTTTTTAATGAGTAAAAAAGTGAGCTTTTAAAAAATGCGTAGAATAAATTTAACCCAAATTTAAAGATTAAATTTGAATTAAGTTAATTGAATTCCCCAATTTTAAATGTTTGTCACATATTTTGTCAAACACGATTTTTAAAAAACCTTTCAGAGGTCTTAACACAATGAAAACGAACCATTGAATCTTCACCAAATGAGATTTTAGCATTCGTATTATTAAAGGAAACCAAATTTCTAATGAAAATATTTTCTTTGTTACAGGAACTCGACGAAAATATGACCCAGTAACAAGAAGAACCAACAAAATGGATCCGACACAAGATGAATTCCTTAGCATATGCTTAAACATCACTAATGAAGAAGCTTACTATAACAACTGTAACGACAGCTCTGATTTCGAAAATGGGGAATTCTTGGAGAAAATCGTGTCCAGGGTTGTGCCAATCTTCTTCGGATTCATCGGGATCGTAGGACTAGTTGGCAATGCGTTAGTGGTGCTAGTAGTCGCTGCGAACCCTGGCATGAGATCAACAACCAACCTCTTGATAATAAATTTAGCTGTTGCCGATCTACTCTTCGTTATCTTCTGCGTCCCGTTCACAGCCACAGACTATGTAATGCCAAAATGGCCTTTCGGGGATTGGTGGTGCAAAGTCGTACAATATTTCATAGTCGTGACAGCTCACGCGTCTGTGTATACACTGGTCCTGATGTCCTTAGACAGATTCATGGCTGTTGTCCACCCTATAGCTTCAATGTCTATCAGAACAGAAAGAAACGCATTATTAGCAATAGCATTTACCTGGGTAGTGATATTGACCACTGCTATACCAGTAGGCATTTGCCATGGAGAAAGAGAGTACGCCTATTTCAACAGAAATCATTCCTCTTGCGTATTCTTGGAAGAACAGGGGTATAGCAAGCTAGGTTTCCAGGTGTCATTCTTCTTGTCTTCTTATGTGATCCCTTTGGCGCTGATCAGCGTCCTGTACATGTGTATGCTGACCAGGCTATGGAGGAGCGCCCCTGGAGGGAGAGTGTCAGCTGAAAGTAGAAGGGGGAGGAAGAAGGTGACGAGGATGGTGGTTGTGGTCGTCGTTGTCTTCGCTGTATGCTGGTGTCCAATACAGGTTAGTTACTTTGCTATTCATTGGATGAAAAACAATTAGTGCAGACCCATGATTAATGTAGGCGGTAAATTAAGCACCAGCAGTATCTGTACTGATTCTCCCACCCCTAAAAGTTTCTGACTTAGATTTTGAATCAATGACTGTGTTAGGATATATAAAATAATTCATCCTTAGAAAAAAAAATTGAGGATGTATTATTTTTTAAGCTTGTCACAATAACATCAAGACACTTGTTTAAAAAGTGAGAAATGTGTAGAATATATAAAGAACACCAGTTTTTAGTCGTTATAGTTATGAGAATATATTCTATAAACTAAAAAATGCGATCCATAATTCGTATTCTCTACAGTATTACCGTAGGGAAATCCTTGCCTATATGAAATTAGTCTTGAGATTAGTGAAATGAGCTCATAACAAACCCATTATACAATCAAAATGTACCAGGATCTGTATTTCATCAGATATTCAAAAGGCATCGCAAATATTCCGGTTGGAATTTATAAAGCCGAATGCCTACAAAGTAACTACTTACAAAAGCTTTACGGTGTACAAACTTTGTTCATCAAACAGTGAAAATTTCAAAGGGATTACATAAGTGAGACCAACTTGGATCTCGGTATTACAATATTTGCGAAAACTCAGATATTTTTATCATCAGCTAATGTAGCTGGGCTTTGAATGACTTTTCTCGCTTTAGAGATCAGATATAAGACTCTTATAACCAATGGATATAACGTAAATATCTAGGTTGTAGTTTTTTGTTTATAGTTAAGATGAAGTTTATGAGGTGTCTGATCCACCTTGGATCAAGTTTGAAATCCTACCCAGGTTTATTATTGCATTGTAGAGGACAAGAATAGAGTAACGCCCCCTTATATTTAAAAAAAAACTCGCCATATAAGCTGGGATCCCACTTAGGTTCGCAAACCTCCGCGATCCGCGGACTTGCGAAGTGTGTACTGTACGTACCTCGGTGCACTCTCCACACTAAAATGATCACAAAGGGTAGCAAGTCGAAGTTAGCAAAGCGTCCACATTGAGCATTTTGCAATGCTTGCTTTGAGCTAGTTAAGTGTAATTTACGAGAGTCTACAGAAATAACTAGTATATCGATGCGTTGCGTTGCCTTAATATTAATTAAGCTGGGTATTGGATTAATATCAATACTCAAATCCGAAAACACCGGTTGAGGTAAAGGTGCAGATATTTAGAAAATATTAATTATCTAGAATATTACTTTTAGCAAATGTGCTAAAAGTGGCCACTACGTACTCGCTATTGCAAGGATATTAAAACGATTTTTATTTCAATAGGTCGAAGGTTCAATAGGTAGAATCTGTTCTAGATTGAGATGTATCACAGAATGAAAGAATCCTTGAAGATACAGATTAATATTTGAATGTAATTCTCTTTTAACTCGATATTGCTAGAATTTGTTTTAATTAATTACATGCCATTACAATACAGATAACAATTCCTTTAATCTCTCGAACAAATTCAGAAGCATTAAAAATTCTTCTTCCAATTTGCCTTAATTGAAGTATTTGAGTTGCCCTTTTGAAAGGAAAATTTTGTTCTGAATTTATGTGAGGGATTTGGTTATGTTTTATTGGATAAGAGATTTAACAGTAGAAAGCTCAATTCATTTTGTGAGTAACCTTTTAATAATTACGAACCTAAATCCGAGAAATATCTGTAGCGATTTACGTAAGTTCGGCTACTTTCATGTCATTAGGCAGGCGACTTATATATGCATACTAAGTACAAACTATAAAGAGGATAACCAAGGTTTATCTTGATCACATTTGGGCAAGATAAACCTTGGATAACAGTACCAACATTGCGAAAAAACAGCTGTTCCATACATTCTGCTAGAGTAGATTATGACTTTGTATAAAAACAGCTAATTATTTTCGCTATTTGACATGGGTCCCTTTAGTAAAAGTTGTTCGTATTGATGGGTACTGCTACCCCACTTTGACTTTACTAGTCACTTGGACATAATGTTGAAATTCTCAAATCTCCATGTCTACTTCCAGATCATCCTGCTGGTGAAGGCCCTGGACGCTTACAGCATCAACTACTTCACTGTCACTGCTCAGATCGTGTCGCACGTCCTCGCCTACATGAACAGTTGCGTCAACCCTGTGCTGTACGCCTTCCTCTCTGAAAACTTCAGGGTTGCTTTTAGGAAGGTGAGTGGGAATAACTCCAAAACTACACACATAAAAGGATGATATTCGGTTCCACCACAAACGACGTCACCTGGACGGGATGGCGGCGCCGAAATAGTGGTTCGGTTAATACTTCGGCGCCGTTATCCCGTGACGGTGTTAGTGGACAAACGGAGTTAACCTTGTGTGAATATGTTCAAATTATTTATTTATTGCCCCCGACAAGGTGGACCGACGATCTGGTGAAGGTCGCGGGAAGCCGCTGGATGCGGGCAGCGCAGGACCGATCGTCGTGGAGATCCTTAGGGGAGGCCTATACCCAGCAGTGGGTGTCGTGCGGCTGATATGATGATGATGATGATGATTTATTTATTTATTAAGTAAATATAGTGACGAACATCGTTCGAATATCCCGATTCTTCTTCGTAGTTGGCCTTTTTTTAGTAGTTCTCAGTCATACATTTTATTGTAAAAATAAATCAAATAGGCAAGTGCCGCATTGGATTTTTGTGATCCTGTTGCTGTAGGTACTAACTCATTTTGAGTAGTCAACATGCCGCCTACCACGCAAGAGGTTTCGGGTTCGATTCCCGGCCGGGCAGAAATTGAAATGATGAAGTTTAATTTCTATGACGGGTCTGGGTATAATAATTATATATTTAAAAAGTATACGTAGTAATATCAGTTGTCTAGCACCAATATTACAATCTTTGTTTAGTTTGGGGCTAGATGGCGCTGTGTGAAATTGTCCAAGCATTTATTTATTTATTATTATTTATTTTATCCCTAATTTAATTTGATTCTATATTTTCTTGCTTTAATAACATGTAGAACCTATTTATTTTGTGAGCTAACACGCTTCATAAACTTGCTTTTAAGTATCAGAAAAGTTGTTTTCTTTTAAACAAAAATAATAAATGTTTGTAGAAAATTAATAAATCAAAGCTTTATGGAAGAGATAATTTGTAGAAAATTGTAAGAGAATGTCTCAAAATTATCCAAAACTTCGGTAATGGATTAGATTAAGAACCCCTAAATTCCGTGATTGGCAAACTGTTAACGAAATTAAAACCTACAACTTTGATCAATTGTGTCAACCCAAACTTGTCTCCGAATTACAATCCGTTTACTCCAAAGTAATTTTAAATAAACATGTTTGTATCGGAGAACAACGTTTCTCTTTTAGGTACTTAAAGAATCTCTGGTAAATTGCAAACAAACAAAATTCCCTGGATCTCGTCGACTGGAATAGATACTTTGATGTTCGTGAAAAGTTTGAGAACTCGTAAATTATGATTGATATATGCGTAGGCAGATTTCCTTGTTCAAATTTTTTGACTTTGATATACGTGTGTAGAATATTTCCGATAATTGTGTTGTATAGTATAGCAAGTTATATTCCACGTTAACATTTGGTTAAAATTATGTCTCCTTCTTTTGATTAGTAACCACTCAGAACGGAACGATATTATAGTTCTAAATGAAAGTATTTCAATAACACTGTTAATATTGTTTTATATTAATTAAAGCTGCTTTTAGTTAATTTTTCAACTCAATGTTTAACTCAACGAAAGCAGTTTTTGGTAAAATAAATTGCAATGAATTTACTTCAGATTTTGTTGTGCATTAGCAATTATTGTGAAAAGCACGCTACATTAGACTTACTAATTAGCAGGTGTGTTGACGACATAAACAGCCATTACTAATATAAATATAAAGAGAACTTCCTAAAGTACTTATTACGTTCGCGTTACACGATAATTTTGAGCTCAATAATTTCATTCTTTTACAGGTAATGTACTGTCCTCCCCCTTACAACCACGGGATGTCAGGACGACCGCAGCCAACGAAAACGACGCGAACAGGAAACGGAAATTCCTGTCACGACATAGTTTGAGAATCGGCCCGTAGTCGCACACGCCGAAGCTCCGTCGACCAAGCGACCATAGTCTAAAAGTCTAAACGAACTGAACGTGTGAACTGAAAAGAAACTCTTTACTTTGTGATGTAAATAACATGCTAGTGAATAAAAAAGTTGTGATGCTTGTAAATATTTAGTAAGGTACGAATCTTCCTCGCATGCAACCGTATTTCGAGCCCAAATATGGTTGTGAGTGACGAAACTTCGTAGGTATATACGAGTACTTTATAATGTGTAAATGCTGGAATGTCAAACAATGTTTTTATGCTTTACTAGTTTTAAGTAGATACATCGAAACTAGCTAAATATGACAAATTGTAATTGTAAAAGTTTCAAGTTTGTATCAAAGAGACAAGCTATTACAAATAGGTAGTAAATTTACAATACGAAACGTGGTAGATAATGTTTGTAAGATAGGTAATTAAAATTGTAATGAAGATGAAATCAAATTGTCTGTTTACATTGTATGTTATCCAATGTGATTAAATGTAAATTGCTTTAATCATATAATAGTGAATGTTTTGATAATTATCTCGTTTTATTTATTGCCTTTATCCTAATGGGTATCCTAGCAGAAAACTATTAGAAACTGTAAAAACAAACAAACACAATTTTCAGAGCTTCACATTATGAGAAAACTGTGAGTGTTTCTTCCAACTTTATTACGTAAGTTCTGTGAAAGAAACTGGCTTTGATATTTTTTTCCTCGTACGACACTCAAGGGGATGGAGTCTTTCAATCAATATGGTTTTCCTTTTAATGTATTACAAAGACAAGGTTATCGATCAAGGAAGTACTATACCATACTAATGTATTTGATAAATTGCCTACACTGAAGTGCTCATGGCGGAGCTTGACAGACTAATCGTACTTGAGCTACGCTCGGTCCGGCCAGGTGTCAGATGGGTGACCGTAAAGTGGCATTACAACTGAGCGCTTCCGTGCTTCGGAGGGCACGTTAAACCGTCGGTCCCGGCTGTTGTCAACTGATAACAGTCGTTAAGCTAAGTCAGAGGCCTTACAGGCGGCTTGATATAAACTCTAACACCAGAGGTACCCACTAATCCTCTTACGATAAGAAGCACTTAATCAACCAAAAATCTGTTTTGCAAATTTGGGATTTATATTCTCGTTGCAATTTCTGGTTTTGATACTTGATTAAACTTTATAATTTAACTTTTAATTACACACGCTTTCATTCACGTCAATTTCAGTTCTCTATATTATATTCCGTAATTGCAATTATTCATTATTATATCGAGTTTTTCATTAATTTTCTACATTACTTCATTACTTTAGTCAATTATTGGATGAAAATTCTGATTAACAGAATGGATTGGTGTAATTACAGTGAGTAATTTGTTCTGGAATACATCGAATGACATCAAATTATATATTATAATATTGGAACACTTCACATAGGTACAATCACTCCTATTCCAAAATCAATAGCTAAATAGGTACTAGTGTTGCGAAAATCGAGACAACGGTGGTTCCACAATCATAAAATCGAAAAATTACTGCCGAATTACTTAAAGACTTCTTAGATAAAATCAAACTTTTAAGGAAGTAGAGTTTTTGATTTTATTTAAGGTGGCCTTAACTTTAAAATTCGTTTGAGTTTTTGGCCGTAAGATCCAGCTGAAAATCAATCAATCGCTAGTATACTCTTATAAAGCCGAATATGTTAAATAGGGTACCATGCATACAACCCTGTAAAATTATCATAGAACCTGAAATCCACCGCTTATAAAAAAAACTTTTTATGATAGGTAAACTGTAAAGTGGCAACCCTGAACCAAACTGTGTTCTGCTTTGGCCCATTACTGGGATTGATTATCGAAAACAATAGTCTGTTTGCATCTAGGGTTGTCACTTTTCCATACAAATAAAAAACAAAATTTTTCAGAATTGTGATGGTTCTCAAGTTTTATAATAATTTTCTAGGGTTGTATGCATACCTACCCTATCTTTATACCTATATACCAAATTCGGCAATTACCAGACAGCATGGAGAATATAAATGAATTTCATTTCAGGTATTATACACCCGGTTATATTGTTTTTACATAATAGTAAACTAGCTTATACAAGCCCTTTTCCTTTATTTGCATTGAGTTTTAGAACAATAAGGTTTAAACGAGATAGCGGCAGTAGTTAATTAAGAGGGAGAAGATAAACAATGTCTCTTGAAATTTGAATAGCTGTCATATGCAATTACTTACGTTATGTAGTACGAACCGACGCGTGTATCGGAACGGGGCGTAAAATGCTGGAAGAAATTAAGAATTATTGACTGACAACATTATCATTTAAGGCGGTTGTATGACCGAAAGTGGCGCCCTCAGAGGTTTTTATTTAATAAGTTTTTAATAGAAAAAGATTTTAATAATGTTTATCGTGAAGATTTTAGGGTCCATGGTCTAGTATTTTTAGAAGGTATCACTACATGCCCTCGTACTCATTCATAGAATTAGATAGCAAATGTGTCAAAACGGCCACTTTTAACAGTTTTGCTATCTACTTCTAGCAGAGACTACGAGGGAATGTAACGATACCTGTGGTCCTAAAATCTCCACGGTATAAACATTTTTAAAATTGTGTATTAGAATTATAGGCGCAATTTTGCAAATCGGTTAATAATATTTCGGCCTCGTCGAGGCAGTCAGACTTCGTGTCACAGTCGTAAAAATAAATAGGTACCACCTAGGTAATGAATTTTTAAAATAAAACTTATAAACTATTTCTTATTTTGGAAAACTGTATATTACAAAACTAGAGAGCTAGGTTAGGTTTTTTATAGTTTCAAGTTTATAGATTTATTATTGGTTGGTAGGGTTCCGTAGTTACCTTATACCACTATAATTTTTCGTCTGCAAAAATATTTTTTTTTCACAGTGACTGACAGACAAAAGACAGACAGACGGACAGTGGAGTCTTAGTAATAGGGTACCGTTTTTATCCTTCAGGTACGGACGGAACCCTAAAAAAGAGTTACAGCGTTAACAATTTGATTGTCTGAGTCAAATACAATTAGAATAAAAGTGACTGTCTAGTTTATTTATTCTAGCTCTCTTCAGTAGGTACTTAAATGACGTCATTCCTTTTATGAAGAAGATAGCCGAGGAGCTCGATGGCACATTGGTTTAGCGCCTGGCCCAGCGATTGAGGAGGTAATGCAACTTTCGTTAGGGTCAGTCATGGGATTGGTGATCAAAATTTTATATATCGAGTTCCTCCGTGCTTCAAAAGACACGTTAAGTAGTTGTCCCGGCTGCATTTGCAGTCGATAACACCCACCAATCCACATTGGGCCCGTTTGTGACGGGTTATGATGGCCCATCCTCCTTATCTACCCACAAGGAAGACTTTACCAGCATTGGGGACATTAAAAATGGCTGATGGTTATAAAGAAGAAAAAATTGACAAGGAGCCAATTTCACCTTTCTAATAAATCCGCTTAGCATTAAACGTCGAGTTTGATGCCTTTGGACGCATAGTGCCAGAAACGCAAATTACCGTACACGCTAACGACCATGTTTTCAACAGCAAACTACCAGATATGCAAACGACCATGTCTTGTTATTTCAAATCGATTTCACCAGCTCATTAGTAAAATTTGGTATTCTTTATCACATAAATTGAAGTTTTTGTACTAAGTTTTTCATTTTCAGACAGAGCCATAAGCTTGGTTAGTGACTAATCGCGTGTGAAATTGGCTCTAAGTAAGACAAATATTCTTCGAAAGCACTAAAGATTGATTGATTGACTCTACAAATTGTTTTTTTTTATTATAATGATGTATGAAACCAAGAAGGCTAATACAAAATAGACGAGCACTTTCATGTCAAATAGTAATGTATGTAGGGCTTTTCCAAGTGACACTAAAAAAAATTAAATAGTAACTATTTGCTTCACTAGATGGCGTTTCCGGAAAGAGGAGTGTCTAAAATTCTAAATTGGCTTTTAAAATTAAACGGCCTGTACCAAAGAGGCAAGTAAGCGCTCGCTGGCTGACATCTGCCCAAAGAGAAACATTTTAAGGTTACATCTTCCTGCCTACCCGAGTACTCTTCGAAGCTCAGTAAAAAAAACACTGACACATACATGTTTATCAACGCCATCTATCAAGCCTATAGTTTCTTGTAGTTTGAAAACTTCTCAATGTATTCTGCCATTTTTTTCTTGTTTTTTTTTATTTACTTATCCATAGAGTTGTTATGACATCAACAACTTTTTATCTGTTTCTTACTCTTATTTATCTATAAAAAATATTATGCTTAACTTTCGAGCTGCAGAAGTTTTGTGATCGGTACCAAATCACTCTGTAAGACCTACTTTTTATTAGGTAGGTACTGAAATGATAGCATTGACCTTTATATTATTACACTGGACTGGCTGCTGTCAAACTGTTTTTGTGCCTATTTGATTTCTACCATTTTGGCGCTGTAGGACGTAGCGTGCGTACAGGGTACTAAATCTAATTATGTGCTTATGTCGACGCAAATACCGATAGCCCTTTATACAACTTAAATCTTCCATTCAAACTTGTCAAAAATTACAAATTACATTACAAATTACATAACAAATTACATTGTTCTTTAGACGCACGCTAGTGGCGTTTCAAATAGGCACAAAAACTTTGCTGTCTAACCATACAGACAGCCAGTCCAGTTAAATAGAAAAAAAATCAGGTCAATGAATGATAGGGATTTGAAAACCAAATAAAAATAATATTCTTTCCAGTGACGAAATCTTCCTGCAGGAAAAATAACAAAGCAATCGGAACGCGAAGATTCGATTTAATCAAGCTTGCTGTCAAAGGGAGCCGAAATTAAATTGCTGCTGTTCAGAAAGCCGATTGGTAAAATTTTATCGAAACAGGTTTAACTATCGTTTGTACAGATACTGAACTTATCAAGAAAACAATCAATATCTATCTACAGAGTGACATGGAAATTCGACCTATTCCTTGAAAGTGGTTATACTAGAGGTCATCATTAGCAACAAATTAAGCCCAGTGAACCAGGGGTCAAAAATGGATGGGGACTGAGCTGTAATGGTTCTTCGATTTTTGAGAAATTTTCTGACTTGTTACCTAAAGTGACTGCGTTACGCAATTGCGTAAGTTATTTTCGTAATAGACCCCTGGTTCACTGGGCGTAATTTGTTGCTAATGACCTCTAGTATTATAACCCCTTTCAAGGAATAGGTCGAATTTCTATGTCACCCTGTATACAAACTATTGCTAAAGGAAGATGCTCAAAAGAACACAATACATCTTTTTAAAGGTGAATGCCACAAAACAACCCAGAGTCGATTAAAATAATTTATGTATGGCGAGGTAGACCAGCCCTAGTATGTCCCAAATATGCAATTTGATTTTGCTTAAACAATCCCCAACATTAAAAAAAACGTGTGAGAACGCGGGGTATTACATAGTCAATGTACTTACGTACTATGTCATAGTGCGTTTGTGTATAAGAAAGATGTAAGTAGTTTTGTTACAATGCCGCTCTGACTCAGAAGCGCTCACGGCGGAGCTTGACAGCTGATCGTACTCGATCACTTTTGTTAAGCAACGCTCGGTCCGGCCAGGTGTCGGATGGGTGACCGTTAAGTGGCACTACAACTGAGCGCTTCCGTGTTTCGGAGGGCACGTTAAACATCATGCAATAATAATATTTATGATAATCACCGTTGATATACGCAAAATATTTACGTATGAAATGTATGAGGATTAGTGGTCACCTCTGGTCTCAGAGTTTATCAAGCTGTAAGTAAGGCCTCTAACTTGGCTTAACGACTGTTATCAGATGACAACAGCCATGCCGTGACCGACGGTTTAACGTGCCCTCCGAAGCACGGAAGCGCTCAGCCACTTAACGGTCACCCATCCGACACCTGGCCGGACCGAGCGTTGCTTAACAAAAGTGATCGAGTACGATCAGCTGTCAAGCTCCGCCGTGAGCGCTTCTGAGTCAGAGCGGCACTGTAACAAAACTACTTACATCTTTGCGTTGTATTGGGTGATTAAATATACATAATCTTTAAGATACGGTAGGTAGTTGAAGGTCGTTATCAAGAAAACGTTTTTTTACTTACTAATTTTATTACCGGTATGTAACTATGGTAAAGCATTTTGTACCAAATTAAAAATGAATTGATTGAAATAAAAAAAAACAATTTGGTTACATAATTAGCTTTTCTCCATGGTTCATGATGTTTTAGAATCAACCATGTACCTACCGACCTACCTGTTTATTTTTGAGGCTCAAAATTTGTTGTTGTACACAACAACTAAAATATCAGAGTCTCAAAGATAAACAGGTACATTGTGTAAATCCCGACATAGTTTATTCTATTAAGCTTTTCTTAATTCAAGATTCTTTGATTATGCAATATGCATGCTTTTAATTTATATTTTACACTCTTGTGACCTACGTATTCTAAAAAAGCTTCTGTTCAAAAAATTGTATCAAGGTAAGTATTCATACTCGTAGGTACAGTAAGTAATTGTTATATATCGTACTTATTTCAAACTATGGATTACAATTTATCTTTCAAATATTTATCATCATGAACATCTTCAAATAATTAAGAAATTTGAGAGCTCGTTATAGATTGTTTCAAGAATCTTGTGTTAATGGAAATCATTAGAGCCGAGAATGCTCAGACACGGTTTATTGGAATTATTTGTCAAAGTACGAGATGAACTGATAATATTCGTTGCTGGGCGTAACAACTTATATATACTATGGCGTAATTATTATGAGTGAGGGGTTAGGGCAAAATAGATAAACACTAACCACTATACGATGTTACATCACATTCGTGCCAATGAAATGGAAATGAAAATCTACGTTACGCCACAGCCGAGAGATAATACTTCATACTGCTTAATAAATTGCATTTTTTTAATACCAGAAATGAATTCTACATTATTGATTTATCCGAAAATGATACCACTTTTGACCTATTAGCTAAACCTGGACAGTTATAATTTTTAGAATGAAGCCGGGAAAAGACGCGCCGTATGGAATTGTTTGTAAAAACAGTTTGGCCCAGCTCAATTTTAGTTAGGAACAGCCAACAGAACAGTTTCCATCATGCGGCCAAATTTTATCACGATTTGTAACTCCCAACTTTTTTATAGACGTTCATACCTACTACGAGCAGTAGGCGCATAATACTTATAAAATTTTGGGCGCGGTGTGAGCCCCTCTGATTTAGACAGGATTTTTGGTAAGTAAAGGTTTTCTTTACTATCTTTGTTTATTTAAGGCCTTCCCTCACTGTATAATATGACAGACCCAAAACCCGACCGACGTCATATCGTAGAAAATAATAAAAATATATGAGCATAATTACAAGATATCTTTATTGATATTTAGGCAGAATTTATGATAAGAAAAGGTTTTCTTTACTATCTTTGTTTGTTTAGGACCTTTCCACTGTATAATACGACAGACCCGAGCATACTAAACTATGCAAATTATTATTTGTTGATACTCATAAACATGAATATCCATAGAATAGTAATTACTTTATGTAAAAACATTAATTGTGTTCATACACATTTTATAGTATAACTAGCGGCCGCTTTCTACCGCGTGGTTCCCGTTCCCGTGGGAATATCGGGATAAAAAGTATCCTATGTTTTAATCCAGGCTATCTACTATCTGTGTGCCAAATTTTAACCAAATCCGTTCAGTAGTTTTTGCGTGATTGAGGAACAAACAGCCAAACCCAGAAACTTTCACATTTATAATATTATACTAGAGGCCGCCCCGGCTTCGCACGGGTGCTAGTAATATAATAAGTCTATGTTTGGTGAATTGTTCTGCTTACGACTGAAAAGGTTCCTGTCTAAAAAACGTGACATTGCAACGCATGCCGGGTGCGTTATTATCTGGCTCTCAATCTCAACACTTCTCTATATACCACATTCCTTGTCACGTTATCTGATATTTGAAAGATTTTGCCACGTTTTATTTGACTAATATTTCGTAAAAAATTGAAAATCGGTTAATAATTATGACCTGTAGGTCATTTTGTAGCTAAACTAATACCCTAGGACCTTTTTTTCATTTTTTCATATTTACAACACTCCCCAAAAAACCCGAATTTCCCCGAATTTCGCAAAATTCCAAAAAAAGTTATAGGTACCAGTAGATTTTCAAAATTCAAACGTTCACACGTGTCTCGATAAATTCCTCAACTTTTGGTACTATTCCCATTTCGATCCTCCTAAATTCCTCGGAGATATGGCCAAAAATACGTCACAGGCAATTAATTGCATCTGATAACCATTTTCAATGGTAGAAAGTCTTTTCGAAAAAAACGAAACGTCAGCTCGTGCGGTGACAACTTATTGCTTTCTCTGTGGTGAACCATGGAACATAATTATACTCTCAGGGGAGGTGACAACATGACAACTGACACTTATTTTTTTTAATCACTCAAATGTACTAAGAAGTTTTGATTCCGATATCGAAATCAATCATCCTAAAAATAACTTTCTAACCCTTTTCAACCCTGTTAGGGGATAAATTTCAAAAAAAAACGAAACACGTGTTCAATTAATTTTATGAAAGAATGTCTATGCCAAGTTTCAAGTCTGTCGGGCCAAGAAATCGCGTTCTCCCATACAAACTTTGCCACCCTGTTTCACCCCCTTAGGTATAGAATTTCGCAAAATCCCGTCATAGTGAGCACCTACTCCCTAAAAGGAACCCCCATGCAAAATTTGAGACTCCTAGCACTTGTAGTTTCTGAGATTTCGTGATGAGTGAGTCAGTGATTTACTCTTTTATACAGGGTGACATGGAAATTCGACCTATTCCTTGAAAGGGGTTATACTAGAGGTCATTTGCAACAAACTAAGCCCAGTGAACCAGGGGTCAAAACTGGATGGTTACCAAGCTGTAGCAGTTCTTCGATATTTAAGAAATTTTCCGACTTGTTACCAAAAACCATTAATTATGTATAAACTACTACACTCTAAACATTGAATTGATACTTTCTATAATAATATATATATTATTATAGAAGATAGAAGAAGTACACTGTAGAATGTAGGATCTCTCTCGTCTCGGCATATATCTTTCGGTGATATGTTAGTCGCAAAAGTATTTTTTGGGTCTCATTGGCGGGAGACGTGGTGCGGGGCTACTGCAAACGTGCGCAATAAGTGTGGGGGGGGCTGAAGAACTACAGTTTCCACGTCGATATGGTTTTACTATTCACGACAAAATGTGATCCGTGTGTATAAACTATTGCTGTAACGTCAGTCGTCACCAGCTCCTCAGATGGGACTCGAACCCACAACCTTTAAATGACCGGTCCAATGCATTTCCAATTGAGCTACCGAGTCACTAGTAGTTTCATCGAAATTTTTCTACTACTTTTTACTTTATCGCAGTCATGTTCATACAAATTGGAGCTACGTGTTGCTTTGTATGGTTGTGGTAGTGTGATTCCACCCTTAACTTCCTGAATCGTCTGTATCCCTTTGTCACTCATATCTACCGTCACGTCATAAGGCATACAACACAACGCGACAGAGTATGTTTCTGCCTTCAGGCTCGAAAGGCTGACATGGTGTCATTTCTGCTGCCACAAATTCTTTGAGACACGTAAAGTTACTCGTGGGATGTCAGAAACTTGAAAGTAAAACTTTCAAAGAAAACAAAACCACTGAGCTGCCAATCTGTCACTTAACCGAAGATATTTTCTAAAAGTTTTTTAAATGAAAATGACACGTTGAGCTTCATTTGTTTTTTTCTGGTTTGTGTAATATTGTGTCCAACTATTCAAGAACAATACTCAAACGACCTTTGCCTATGCGAACGCACTGCGTAGAAATAGACTTCTTTTTTGTGTTACCTACGTGTGTTTGGTAGTTGGGACGCTGTGCGTCCGCGGCCACTGCGAGTGATGTTTGTGACCTAAGGGTGTAAATACAGTCACTGACAACATTAAGGTTAGCTGTTTTCCACCACCCACCAATCCACATTGGGCCCGCGTGGTAGTCCTGTGCCCCAGCAGTGGGGACGTTAAATTTGACTAATCTGTATTTTGTCATTCATCGTTTCGTAATATCCCCTCCATAATTTCGCTTTCAAATGTGATTCAGCAATATTCATATCAATCAACCCTTTACTTCCGTTACACTTACGTGACGTGTACGTGACGGTTACATGACGGTACGTATACGTGACGGTAACATGACACTACGTGATAACTCCAATGTTTTACGCACGGACGGTCAAAGATCACGGAAGTATAGCTTATAAAGGATATTACCTAAGGAAAATACTCGAAATATCAGTTATGACGTTTATATTCTGGTAACATTACATTGGCTGTTGCAAAATGGGACTAATAATTAATGGGTTATAGTTAACTCACTATTTAATCAGTAGGTACATTACCTACATAAAAAAACGGTCAAAAGCGAGTCGGACTCGCGCACCGAGGGTTTCTGTCCCATCATAATAAATACACTGCAGAGCTGTAGAATAATAAAATTATTATTGCAGTATTAGGTCAGCACCATCTCTTGGCCGATAGTGGAACTATTTTTTTTCTTAGGCCTGCGCCATCTCTTGACCGATAGTGGAACTAATTTAATTTTACTTAGGTCGGGGCCGTCTGTTGACTGGTAAAGGAACAAAATAAGTTTTGTTTGTTTTTGAATTTCAAAAAAAGTGTGTTATATTGAGACATCTTTTTATTTTTCCTGTAATCTTTACATAAACTCCTATCACATGGAATTATTTCAGATTTTTCTCTTTGCAAACTTCGGAGATAAGGGGGGGAACGGTATTTTTTTTACATTTTTGATCATAAGTCGAAAACTATGCAGCCTAAAAAAAAAGAAAAAAAATATTTAAAATGTGCAAACCGCGCTCTTTCATATATTATCCCACATGTCCTAGTCGCTTCACTTAAAAATTTTAAGACCCCTTTTCGGTCCCTGTTGTAAAAAAAATATTTTTTTTATTGCTTTCTTATTTGCAAAATAGTTGGACAAACGTCATCTTAAACTGTTCCAAATTTCAAGTTGATACCATTAGTAATTCTCGAGATATCCAGCTGTGACAGACAGACAGACAGACAGACTGAGTCACACCATCACCATCTTTTAATTACTTTGTGAGGGCCTTTAATTGGCTGCCTAACTGCAAAACCCATTATTTATTATTGTTTAGTGCTGTTGGCCTTCCTAGAAATAAAATTAAAATAAATAGAAAAAAATCAAATAAAATCGTTTTGTTTATAAATAAAAAAGTATTTGGCCACACACGTGTCTTATTTAGTGATGCTTCAATAATGTGAAATATTGAACACAGAGAAATTGGTAGCAGTAATAATGATAATAAAAGCAGATACTGAAAAAACATTATGTAGGTAAAACCTACATCTTACTTCCTATGACCATCAGCCATTTTTAATGTCCCCACTGCTAGGGCACAGGCTTTCCTGATGGGTGGATAAGGAGGATGGGTCATAACCTACCTCGCGGGCACAATGCGGATTGGTGGGTGTTAACGACTGCAAATGCGCCCGGAATCAACGGCTTAACGTGCCTTCCGAAGCACGGAGGTGCTCGAGATACTAAATATTTGGTCACCCATCCCATGACCGACCCTTGCGAAAGTTGCTTAACATCCGCAATTGCTAGGCCAGGCGCTAAACCACTGCGCCATCGATCTCCTCGTATTCCTACTTCCTATGCATGAAATAAATTACCTATAATATAATAGGGTAACTTCTAATAGGTACTAGCTGGGTGTCCTTAGCATGGCAGTCTTCATATTCTTATTTAAATGTTGGTTTTCTGAATAAATAAAAATAAAAAATAAATAAAAATAAAAAAATTATAAAATAAGCCTCACAAGGCGGCAATGAATATGAAACGTGCTATCAATACCCACTGACTTGCGTAAAATAAATGTAAGATCAGCTACATGGTAATGAAATAGCTATTTAAGGCGGTTGTATGACCGAAAGTGGCGCCCTCAGAGGTTTTATTTAATAAGTTATTAATAGAAAAAGATTTTAACAATGTTTATCGTGGAGATTTTAGGGCCCATGGTCTAGTATTTTTAGAAGGTATCACTACATGCCCTCGTAGTCATTCGTAGAAGTAGATAGCAAATGTGTCAAAAACGGCCACTTCTAGCAGTTTTGCTATCTACTTCTAGCAGTGACTACGAGGGAATGTAACGATACCGTCTAAAAATACTAGACTGTGGGCTCTAAAATCTCCACGATAAACATTTTTAAAATTTTGTATTAGAAATATAATATTAAATATAATTCACCGCGGCGCCACTTTCGCTCAGGGTACCACCTTAATACCGAAACGTTATTTATTTGAATCCGGCTTTTAGTTTTCAGTTCCGGGAATACGATTTAATACTAAATAATATACTAGAAAAAATACGATATCCAAAGGTCGCGGGTTCGATTCCCGTCTGAGTATTGATCTGGTGCGAGTCGTATTTTTTCTAGTATATTATTTAGTATTGTGTAAAAATAGCATTGTGAATGCAAATATCTCAAATTTAAAAATACGATTTAATTTAATGTGAACATAAAATTCGGACCTTTTGTATCACATTTGGGACTGACATAATTACGTTGGACCTCTATTTATTTAAAAACCTACCATTCTGTATAAGAATAATATGGTTGTGAAGGCTTAAGCCCATTGCCATTATTTTATTAATTGCGACTGTTTTATGAAAAGCCTTATGAACTAAATATAGTTAGATTTATAATTAAAACAAAAAATAATAGTTAATTTTATAAATCGTAAATTAAACCGCCTTAACTTTGACTACACTCCTACTCTACTCAATATAGGTGAGAATAGAAATGTCAGATTAACATCTTTCTCCTTACAAATTGGCCATGATATTTTTGACTTTTAAACCATTTATTTTGTGAATAAAGAGATTTTTTTTAAATTACTTGAGAGCTTGAATCGCTCAACTGAAGTGGCAGTGGGCTGGACACATAGCGAGAAGAACCGATGGCCGTTGGGGCGAAAAGGTTCTGGAATGTTGACCGCGCACCGGACGACGACGCTTCTAGCAAAAATGTGATAAATTATAGAGTAGGCCCCCAACAAGGTGGACAGACGTGAGGGTGCACGGTCGCGGTGCGCTGCTGGCAGAGCAGGACCGATCGTCGTGGAGATCCTTGGGGGAGGCCTATACTCAGCAGTGGGTGTCGTGCGGCTGATATGATGATAATGATAGTGCTAGTAAAACAAAAAAAATGCACCTTTACGTCGGAGAATCGAAGGCAATGAAATTCCCAACTTGAGAGCTCGAATGGCGTGTGTGAAATGAACAAGTATCTGTCTTTCAATTAAATCAAAGTCAAAAGTTTTCACTCAATGCCCGTATCGCGAGTGAAACTCAAATGTTTGTGAAGGCTCGACGAAATCCCTGAAATATACCTGCCGCCTCGAGATAAGGCCGGAGACACACCGCGACAAATGACGCCGCTCCACTAAGACGGTTAGGACGATTCGATCCGTCGTCGCCTTGTTTGCGAGAGCCTGGCAAACAACCCAGCCTGCCTAGCATGACCGATTTATATCGCGTGATATAGCATTTTATCGACACTCAACTGTCAAACTCCTTTGTCTTTTTGACAGTTAAACGTGATAAAACGCAATAGCACGCGATATAAATCGGTCATGCTAGGCAGGCAGAGCGGGTGGGTCTCTCTTTACCTACGCATTACCCATTGCACTGGGAATAATGAGAATCGCACGTGTTAAACGATCAGCGAACAGAAATCTATAGAAATGGTATTGCAAACCAATATTGCTTAAGGCCTTAAGGTGGGTCAAATCCCAATATTCAATTCAAATTATTGAAAGATTACGCGCGTGAAGCTTCACAATGTGAGTTTGTACAAAATAAGAGGTGATTATGTACAGAATAAGCGCCAAGTTTGTAAGTGGGACGCTGTTTGAGGTGCCATTTTTGTATACTGTTTAGTTCGTGAAGCGTTATCTAGGATATTCTTGATCGAAGATAAAAACTAATAAAACTCAAATTCGAACTAAACGCGTCACAATATAGAACAATAAACGCTCTACAAATCCTTTGTTTCAAGGAATTCCCTGTTTGATTTTTCATGCGTCCCTACTTCAATACTTCAATATCTTTCCATTATATGCGCCCTTTTTCAGTGGCCATCCATGCCGAACGTTTAATTTTTCCTTTGGACTTTTGTCATATCAATGGCGAGATCATTCGACCGAACCACAGATAACCCGTTTGAAATATCCTCTTACAGGATTAATCGATCGTCTACATAATACAAAAGGTTGTCAATTTAAAGTTATTTTCACTAGGTACGTATGAAAAATGTTATATATGAATGACAAGATATTTTCAGTCTCTACCTTTGATCAAGAATATCCTAGATAACGCTTCACGAACTAAACAGTATGCAAAAATGGCACCTCAAATAGCGTCCCACTTAAAAACATGCCGCTTATTTTGTACATAATAACCTTTTTTTTGTACAAACTCACATTTTTTTCGTACAAAATAAGCTTATTTTGTACAAAAACATCTTTTATCAATCAATCAATCAATAAATTTATTTGCAAAAATATCACTAATACAACAATAATATCACTTACTTTGTGCAAAATAAGCGCCCAGTTTGTAAGTGGGACGCTATTTGAGGTGCCATTTTTGAGACTCTGACCGGACATCTAGGGTATTTTTGATCGAAGGTCTCTACTGAAATATATTCGAGGAAAGTTACTTCGTTATCAGTGAGATCCAACACTTTCCTCTACACGAAAAATATTGTGAGTTATATTTTAATTAGTCCAACAAGATTAACAAGCTTAACAAAATGAAAATGTCAGTCGCCACTGTCCCCGAGACGCGATACAACAATCTGCCGCTGTATTTTACAACGAAATTAAATCGTTGGCAACCCTCCATTATTAGGGTTGCCATAACTTTTGTGGATCGATACGGGACATCAAAGCACGACTCTAAAACTGACCACTGGTCAGACAGTTAGAGAACTGACTGTCAGTGATGGTCAGTGATATTATCCTACCAAAAAACAATAATTAGATTATTAGAAACTGTTTGTCGTGTCATTACATATTGTTTGGTATACTGTAGGTACAGTCAGCAGCACATCAGACTATATATGTTGATTGTTGACCTTGAGACCGCCTTTATGCCGTACGATATAAAAGCTGTTTTCGTAGTTCAACTGATTAACCTAGCGTGCTGTCGTGCGTACATAGACTTAGCCCAAACTTCATACAGCATTTGTTAGCAACAACGTTACGTATACAGCTGCTGCTTAGTATCTATTTATTATACCCACAACATATTTCATTATTGTCCGTCCTTGAGCGATTATTAACGAAAATATTCTATCCACATTTTGCAAATTTCAAAAAACGGGACAAATACGGACAATACGGGACGCGATGGTCAAACACAGTGACAGTCTCGTATATACGGGACGTATGGCAACCCTATCCATTACACATCACAACACAAAACGACACCGAATTGAAAAACCGCTTAAAAGTATTTAACGCGATTATCCTTTTGCCGAGCTGGACCTTTGTCAAAGTTAAAGCGTCCGCTTAGAGACCTAACCACCTCCAATATTCACAGTAATAACACGTTTGACGTTTTTGTTTTTGTTTTAGATAATTCAAATCGGATCGAGTTATTAAAATTTTCGCTTTTCAGAAAAAAAAACAGTTTTTCACTCACAAAAGCAGAGTTAAGAGTTTAAAGTGGTTTACTTTAACTTAAATAATTTATTATGATTGCACCAAACCAACTGTATATGAAGTTCGCCTCTATTTTAATAATACATTAAGTATTTAGTATATAATGAAAGGAGCTCGGTGGCGCAGTGGCTTAGCGCCTGGCCCAGCGATTGCGGAAGTTAAGTAACGTTCGAAAGGGTCGGTCATGGGATGGGTGACCATAAATTTATTATCCCGTGCTTCGGAAGGCACGTTAAGCCGTTGGTCCCGGCTGCATTTGCAGTCGTTAACACCCACCAATCAGCATTGGGCCCGCGTCCTCCTTACCACCCATAAGGAAGGCCTGTGCCCCAGCAGTGGGGACATCAAAAATGGCTGATGGACATATAATGAAAAAAATATTTTAGAATACATTATGGCTTATTGGATATTGTGTCCTTTGGTTTCAAACTGCCAGTACAAAGCGAACTTTAACTCCAATAGTTCAAGGTTCCCCAAATTTTCGAGGAATCATTTCAATCATACGACATGAAAGCCCTGAGCTATATTTAAATAAATTGTTTAGGCGTGTTGATTGTCCCGAGCCTCGTCATCAATCATGTTTGCCTCGCCTTACTGTGATCCGGGTAAAACATACGATTAGGTATTTTGATCCTGTGTTTTGTAGACTGTGGTAGAATACTAATGGCGCTGTAAGCTTTTGACCTCTCGTTAAAAAGTAGCTTAAATTGTATGTTTTACAAATACAAATAAAACAATATAATATTTTTCAACTAATAAGTATTAATACTGTGTAAATAATATACGCAGTGTACGCAGTCCTAGGTTCTGTCACAAAGTCACAACTTTGTTTTCAAATTTCGAATATAGGCCAGAAATGTCTTGTTTAAGGTGGTACCCTGAGCGAAAGTGGCGCCGCGGTGAATTATATTTAATATTATAATTCTAATACACAATTTTAAAAATGTTAATCGTGGAGATTTTAGGGCCCACAGTCTAGTATTTTTAGACGGTATCGTTACATTCCCTCGTAGTCACTGTTAGAAGTAGATAGCAAAACTGCTAAAAGGAGCAATTCACAAGATTTATCCTATTTATCTTAAAAAACTAACAGTCATCATTAATCTGCGATATTTAATTATATAATATATTTCATTTTACATAGTAACATTCTTTGTAAACATAACGCAAACAAACGTAGAGGTTTTTGTGTTTACTTTAAAATTTCAAAGTGTTTTGTTTGAATTGCAAAACAAAAAAATAAAAGTGTAAGTAATGGAAATATCAGTGAGTGATGAAAAATGCTTAGTTTTTTATATTTATGACAGTCACACACAGAGGACTCAAAATAAATACCTATTTTCATCATCATCCTATTAATGTCCCGCGTCAGGGTACGGGTTACTTACCATGTTTGGGGTCTCGAATGTTGTTAAATTTCAAGTTTTTTTTACCTTTATTTTTCACCTGTTATTTTTTTTACATTAATTCTTACCTCCTTATATTGTACGGATCTCTTTCCGATAGAAATATGCTCTCGGATACTAAATCGAATTCAATCGACAAAGTAATGTCAAGAATATTCGATCCGATAATCGTGAATCGCGTGTTTCGGGAGACTTTCCGATTCGATTCGGAAAGTTGCTTTCCGACAATCGTGAATAACCCCGCAGGTCAATGATGCAGGCGGTTTCCGCATACGGCCTCTTAAATATGTATTTAGAAAGATCGTCGCAACAGTCATCAGTATGTTTTCACATCAACAGATTATTAACGATTCATTTTTGTTGAAAAAGCTTCTTTGGGCCCGGGAGACTTAAACGCATGGATTATAATAATAATTATGCGGGAACGACAGGGGGCCTTCGTCTAACCGTATTTAATAATAACCCACTTTCGTCTTAATTTTGTAAGCTATATACGTTTTTGGAAACAGCTGTTAAGTACCAACCCACTTTTTTAAATTTGAGATTTTATCAGTCACAACACTTTTGTTTTGATATAATTAATACTAAATAATATACTAGAATAGATACGACTTCTAAGATGGAATGAACGTTAGTTTTTTTTTACTTATTGGGAATCGAACGTGGCACTTCAATTTTACAGTACCTACTTTTCTACACCGATACATAATATTAGAAATTTGATTTAGATTTTGTATTTCATTTGCAGTCAGAAACGGTAGCCAGTGTAAAGCTTTGGTCAGACCAAATGTGTGTGCATTAACCTTTATGTTTATGAGGTCCTGGTACTTTGGTGAAAGATAGTTATTTATTTACATGTTGTCACGAAAAAATATTGGTAGTGTCGTCAAGGGGAATGCATATGTATGGAACTTTTCACTTACCTGCGGCATTACTGGGCAGGTAGTGAAGAAGGGAAAAAAAATACCCACGACACTACCAGTAGTGCGCATTGGTAGTGTCGTGGGGAAGAAGGGTGCGTTGCACACATAGCTCGTGTTGCGTTGCGTTTGTCATGTCAGTATATGAATGACAGTATATGTCACGCGGCTGCTGCGAATCATCGGTGTGACGTATAACATTGCAATTTCATACATTACAACGTCGCTTGCCGTCACGTTACGCAACTGAATGCGCTGCCTGTGCTGGGGGCCTATTACAAAAATAACGTACGCAATTGCGTAACGCAGTCACTTGGCCACGATTATCGTGCGCAGTTCGTCAGTTGTAGATATAACAAACATTTTGAATTTGGCTATCGTTGCCCATAGACTATTAAACGAATGATGTCGGATACTCTAGAGAAAAACTGCCAAACTTACAAAACACTTCGCGATATCGTATACGCAAGTGCATTGTAATAGGAAACAATCAAAACGAAGCACGGACGCAGCTGCGTGTATCGCATTAAGCTTTTCGTAATAGACCCCCTGATTCGGTTTGACCCGGACATGACTACTTATACCTATTTAATGTTATTTAATAAGTTATTATTAGAAAATGATTTTAATAAAACTGTACGTGGAATTTTTAGGGCCCATGTAGTCTCCCCATGACCAGTCGGCGGCGAGAGGGCAAGTACCGGAGTTTTTAGTGGGTATTCCCCCCTCCCGAGATCCCACCGAGCCACTCGGCTGGGAGAGATCACGGGACGCGGTCGTGGTGGGAGCCGCAACGTTGAATGTTGCGCAGCGGTCCCCTCCTGGCGAGCCCCACATACGAACCCCCTGCTCACCTGCGGGGGGGGGGGAGATTTTTTTTCTATTTTTGATTAGGGGTATCAATTAATGAAAGGCCTTGATGAGCACATTCCAAAATTATATAATTTGTCACTAAAATTTAAGAAAAAAAATATTTTTTATTTTTTGAATATGGGTATCAAATGACAGCCCTTGATGAGCACGTCCCAAAAATATGTAATTTGTCACAAAAATATACTTTTTTTTTTTTTTTTTTTGAATATTGTTAATATGGGTATCACATGAAAGGCCTTGGTGAGCACATTCCAAAATTATATAATTTGTCACTAAAATTTAAGAAAAATTTTATTTTTTTTATTTTTTGAATATGGGTATCAAATGTCAGTTATTGATGAGCACGTCCCAAAAATATGTAATTTGTCACAAAAATTTAAGAAAAAAATTTTTATTTTTTATTTTTGAATATGGGTATCAAATGAAAGGCCTTGGTGAGCACATTCCAAAATTATATAATTTGTCACTTTTTTTTCAATATTGTTGAAAAAAAAAGTTTAATTTCCTATTTCCTCACAATCGAAGTGAAAAGCAGAGTGTATAACTCGTACATAAAACCCATTTTATGCACTTGTTGTACAATCTACTATTTCTCCGGTATAAAAAAGGGCCCATGTAGTCTGGTATTTTAGAAGGTATCACACACGTATCTATAATTCTACATTCCCTCGTATTGGTATAGAAATAGATAGCAAATGTATAAAAAAACACTCACTTTTAGCAGTTTTGCCAGGTAACTTCTTCTAGCAGGTGACTACGAGGGAATGTAATGATACCGTCTAAAGTTTTATTAAAATTGTGTAGTATTAGAATTACAATATTAAATAAAATTCACGGCGGCGCCACTTTCGGTCAGGGTGCCACCTTAAATGAAAATGGCAATTAAGGATATGTCCGTAAGTGAGTTGGCCACATTTTGTGACCATTTAGCGCGGGAAATGGCTCTGGTAATGGCCACTTATGCGGCCAATGTGAAACGTTTTATACAAAATTTAAGTTTCACTTAAAATTTAGTGTTTTACACAACACAAAAGAAAGATTATTTACTTATGTGAAAGTAAGATATTCAATCACCATTTTTGGTTATCAAAGTCATTAAAAATTTAAGCATTCATTTCATTTTGTATTTACACACTGCTCTCAAAGAAAGCTAACGAAAAAGTTCCCGCGTTTTATTCCTCTTAAATTCTTAAATACAATAGAGTCATTTCTTTTTTTATTTCACATTTTTTCTTTCGCCGTATACATAATATATTTTCCTTTTGTGAAACTTAAATAAGTTAGTTATATTGCGATTTAAAATGACGGAGAAGAGAAATTGATTTTTTACGTATTTCCGTACAATTTTTTGAAAATTTTCTTTTACACAAACCTTGTACTGCAACAAAAATAGTAGTGTATGAAACAGATACATAAAGAGAGGTATTAAAACACGTGTGTGTGTTTAAAAACCGAGCACTAACGATAATAGTATCACACGAGTGTTTTAATACCCAGTTATGTGCAGTTTCATACACTACTTTATCTACACTTAGGTATACAATTTGGGAGTGAACCTTCAAAGTTAGAAAAGAGAGAGAGACTTTGCTGATATTACCGTATACTACCTTGATATAACTACGAGTCATTTACGTCGCGCGTCGGTGCAACTAAAATGTCGGGCAGAGTTAAATTTTTGTCACATTCACTGCTCACTATTACCATTACGAACGGTCAATAATCATAGAAGCTACATCACTTTTTATGTACCGAAACACCTGTTAAGTATTCTACAATTCCAAATCTAAAGGGGTGGCCCCTTGTGGTGTCTACACTACAGGTCACAATAAAATAATTAACCGATTATCAAAAATTTTTAGCTATTTTGTAGCCAAACTAATAACCTAGGACCCTTTTCTTTAATTTTTTCTTAAGTTGGGTTTTTTCCGAAATATTTACAATTTAGTAAACAAACACACCCCAAAAACTCCGAATTTACACGAATTTTGCATAATTCCAAAAAAGTTAGCAGTAGATTTTCAAAATTCAAACGTACACACGTGTCTCGATAAATTCCTCAACTTTTGATACTATTCCCATCTCGATCCTCCCAAAATCCTCGGAGATTTGGAAAATTGAAATCATAACTTTTTGTTTTGCGTGCCCCGCACCACAGACAATAGATATTACAATGAGTTGCTGTAAAAATTAAAAAGTTATTTTATGATGCAGTTGACTGGACTGTAATTGTTTTTTTTTTTATTTTGAAAATAAAGTACGTGTTTATACAATCTTTTTTGAGTTCATAAATATTTGGAAAATTAGTTGTGAGTGTAGGTAAAAATCTTTTCAACACACTTGCTCGTAAAGTGAGCCCTAATACATCGCTTTTAGGGCCATAAACCAAGCTATAACAAACGCGTGGAATAATATATAAAACACTAGTACGTAATAGAATTAACCCTACCAAGTTAAATTAGTACCTTTCTGCAAGTTCTATGCGAGTAAACAGAGCATCCCCAATTTAGCCGGGTAATACAGTTATTTTTTTAGTAACAACAAAGAGGTTTTATGCCGCTGTCAATAGGCTAGTTGACAAAATTTCAATAACTGCTTAATATTTTAGCTTATTAGGCATTTTAACGAAAAAAAAGGTTTATTTATTTTTAATCGAGCGTTTACATTATAAATTTCGCGTTTTAAAAAACCAATTTTAATTTGGTTCCAAAACGCACAAGACTGTCATGGCGTCTTGAATGACGTCACGCCGTGCAAAACAAACCAAAGAGCGATCGTGTCTTCGTACGTTATAGCTAGTTTTTATCGTTTAAAAATGAATTTCTCATATTATAAGTACTGTATAGTGCCCCAGTGTGATAGCACGACTATAAAAACGCCAAACCAGTTATTTATATATGTTCCAAACAATGGAGAAATATGGAAAAGTGGCTAAAACTTGCGTTCGGTTGTGGTTTGGTTGCACTCGGAGTGTAGGTTTGGAACGCGCCTCCGGTAGTGATACTCGAAACGTCAAAGACAAGATTGGAGTTTCGCACGGCGTGACGTAACGCTTTCTGATTGGTGTTCACTGTCACGTGACTAAAGGTTTCATTTTACGAAATTTATTTTTTAAAAATATTATTAATCTTTAACGCTTTTAATATTTAAAATTGTTTGTTATTTTCTCCATAATATAATTAATCATTATAAACCCCTATCCATTATATTTATTCTTAATGGAAACAAGCCTATTCATATACATTTTTGGAATAAATAAATGTGTAAGTCCTTAACTAAGTCAAACAAATATTTATTATTATCAAATTATTCATAATTTACAATATTTTGTTAAAAAATATTAAACTATTTGCATTTTATCACTTTTAAAATTATAATTTTGAAGTAGGCTGTATGCACCCACTCCTTTGTTTGCAAAATATTCTTGCGTTGGGCGTGTAAAAAATAAACAAAAAAAAACCTGCGCGCCTTTTTCCATAATTATCATATTTTGTTTTTGTCGTATTTGTTGCTGTGTGGTAAATTACTTTGTTTTTTCCTTGCTTATTGCACACTGAGTTACGCCCTCGCCTGCGGCTCGGGCTGCAACCCACAGCCTTGTGTGCAATGAGCAACCTAAGCTAACTTGTCTCATAATGTACTATTATCTACTAATTTGGTGCAGTCGTTCAAAAGTATGCGCTTTTACTTTTTTCGGCGATCCACTTTTATTTAATAGATTCAGTACGATTTTATGCAAAGGTAAGGTGTAATAAATGATGTGCCAGCAGTGTGATTCTGTAAGACCTCATTCTAAACTTCGAATCTGAATCCGCAGTGAATTTCTTGATTGGCATTCTATTAACTCGGTTGATAATTCGAATTTACACTAGCGCTGCCCTTGAGAGCGTGTCAGTGAGATGAACTAAGTTTATCGAGAGATAAAGTATGAGATGACGTAAGAAGTGGCATTCTGTAAGGTGATTCCCCCGTCACTTCGAAGCTCACTTCGAACTCGAACCCGCTTCAATGTGTCAGATTATAAGCACCTATTTTACGAGTGAAAATAGAAGAAATCCTTTAGAAAATGGTGTTAAAACAATATTTTTATGTCTCAATGTTACAAATTAGTACAATAACTAATACTTTGTAGTTAGAAACTACTTTTGAGGTGTTTGTGCAAAGTTTTACATAAGTGATAACAATGGCAAGAATGTTTTTGTTGAAATCTATATTAGAAGAGGCTCATGCTTTGGATAAACTAGAAAAGCGTCGACAATCAAACCAAATTCGAAGTTTATCTCTATTGACTCGAGATGACGATTATGTAAGCGTATATAGATTGTCAAAGGAATTAATTAACCAACTAGAGTCATGGCCAGGTCAAGTGTTTAAAACTCAGTAATATAGATTTTTCCAGTTCAATTTTCCGGGCCCTATTGAAATCATTCCACGATCATTCGGCTGGCGTTGAGCGCTCTCCCTCATTTTCATTGGACATAGCCATGTTTTCGAATGAAAATGAGGTAGTAACGAGCGCTCGACGCCAGCCGAATGATTTCAGGAGGTCGAAAGAGTTTACAACAGATATTATATAAAATATTATTTATTATACAGGGTTATTTGTAAAAAACCAACAACCTCGCAGGAGTAGATTACCAACATCATAAACAACAATATTTGTTCTACCACTTTTATCATAACTCAATATATTCACTAAAAATAAATTTTCAAGTTTTTATTGTACCTGTTCGACACTTTTTACGTCTATGTATAGCGGCGGCAGGGCGGGCGGGCCGCGCACCAGGCGCTCCGCGCGCCGCGCGTAGAGTTATGAACATACGAACGGTAAATTAAAATTATATTTTTTTTGTATGAAAATCTAACGAATTATCAAAAGTCGTAGAACAAACGTTGTTGCTTATGATGTTGGTAATCTACTCCTGCGAGGTTGTTGGTGTTTTACAAATAACCCTGTATAGATTATATAATAAAAAGAACTACCAATTACTCTGTGAACACTTGGCACATAATTTTATGACACCCTATGTTGTCATGTTTATAAAAATACACTGGGCCCCACGTTATTTTCATACAAATATCAAAAAACATGCTCATTTCACAGTTTTATTGATAAAACAATTTGACCATCATCTGCAATGATTTCAATGTCGATGGATGATTTGGATGTTCATGTCGATTAAGCATGTCAAAGAAATACTGACACCTCTTGATTTCCTCAAAAAGAAATAAACGTAAACCGCACCCAACAACCATAGCCTTCAAAGTTCATTTTCCTGTATCAACATAAATTGTTACTTTACAACTGTAATATTTTTCTTTTGCACTCCGATTCACGGCAGGCGTTAAATCAACGCAACCTTCTCGTAATATAGGACTGGTTATTAGGTATCATGTGGCTGATATATGGCGCCATATTTTCATGGCTGACGTGTGGTATGCATTATTGAACTAATGGGCTTACCATTTCAGATGGAACATAAGTATTATTATGGAAAAGGGTTTATGCATGACCCGGAAACCTTAAAGGTATTTATTGGAATGTGTTTCCATCAATTTTTGTTTTAAGCCATACGAGTTTTTTAATTGTAATTTTTCGTGTAATTTACAAGAGTATAATCCTGCATAGATATTTATTTTTAAACTTAACTCAACTTTGTAAATTTACTTAATGAACATTTTAGTCAAGCATTTCTATTAATCATTCAAAAGTCATTTTGATTGCATTAAACATTAGAAATAACTTAAGTGATAACAAATAGTAGATTGTACAACAAGTGCATAAAACGCATCATTTTACCCGAGACGTTTATATATCCTCCCGAGCCGCAGGCGAGGGTGGATAGTCAAGTCGAGGGTAAAATGGGTTTTATGTACGAGTTATACACTCTGCTTTTCACTTCGATTGTGAGGAAATTAAACAAAAAATATAAAAAAAAACATTTTTTTAAATTTTAATGACAAATTATATAATTTTGGAATTTGCTCATCAAGGCCTTTCATTTGATACCCATATTCAAAAATTTAAAAAAAAAATTTTTTTTTCTTAAATTTTAGTGACAAATTATATAATTTTGGAATGTGCTCATCAAGGCCTTTCTTTTGATACCCATATTTTTTTTTTAATTTTAGTGACAAATTACATAATTTTGGAAAGTGCTCACCAAGGCCTTTCATTTGATACCCATATTCAAAAATTGTCAATTTTTTTTTATTTTAGTGACAAATTACATAATTTTGGAATGTGCTCATCAAAGCCTTTCATTTGATACCCATATTCAAAAAAGATTTTTTTTTATTAAGGCTTTTCAATTGATACCCATTTTCAAAAATTAAATAAAATGTAGGTAGGTATTATATATGGATTATGATTAAAAATGAGGAAAATAACAAGTTTATTAAACGAAGTTTAATTGCATGTGTGGCTGTTTACCTGACAACCTTTGTCTTAGAGCCGAACTTTGACGAAGATTTTACTTTATGCTCTAGAGCATGAAAAGCGATTTTATGCAGCCTATACCCAACATAACGACGAACTTTACGAGCATGAGAAGTGAAAAAATTATTTATCATAATCATAAGTTTCATATCATCAGATTCAAATCATAATAAGGTAGTTCATTACAGGTAAACATAAAGTTTGAAAAACTTTAAACTTAAACTTTAATTTGAATGACACGAACCAAAAATCAAAATCTAAAAGTAACCACAAAACAGAAATCAAGTCGAACTAGGAAACAATTTGGACCAAAACTCAGTTACCGATCCTGAATGGCACCACTTTGTTACACGTGGCCGGGTCGATTCGGACCTCTCTGTTTTATTTTCATCGGGCAATATCCTACACAATTTTCCCACGTGTTTTCCGAACCACTCTCGACGGCCATCTGCTAAATTGCCACTAGAAAAGCGTTGGCTTGCGAAATACATATATCGAGACGGTTCATACACTCTTACTAGCGCCGCCATTCAAAGCCTTAAATAAAGTCGAAATTCTGAATTGTGTTCTTCTATTAACTAGTGAACTCCGAAAAAGTTAAAAAAAAAACAAATACTAGCGACCCGCCCTCGCTTCGCTTCGTTTCTTTCCTTTTTATTTAACCGACTTCCAAAAAAGGAGGACGTTCTATGTTCGTCTGTATATTTGTTTTTTTTTTTTAGCCAAATGTGACCATCCAATAACACCCAAAAAGAAAAAAAAAAGTCTGTTTCCGTCCAGTCCCGTCCCCGTCATCGGCGAGAATAGCGCTTGAATTTATTTTCGCGCGCGTAATTTTTTGCCACAACTTCTAAGATATTGATTTAAATGGTATGGTATGAAAGGTTAAAATAATGTGCATAAAATGCTTAAGGTAACTAACGTATTTAAATTGATAAGGATTAATACTGTATTCTTCTAAATAGCATTCCAAATTACTGCATTCTACGTGACCAATTTACGTAGATATACAATTTATTTATACAAGTGGTTTTTTCTCGACTGTAATTTTCAAAGAGTAGGCATTTTGCTACCTACTATGTCATTACGCGATTTAGTCATAATGAGAAGTATAATACAAGATGTAGACTTTTAATACATAGGTTTTTTACGATGTAGGTATTGACAGCCGGAGAGTTCCCAATCTCGTAAAAGATCCACTATAAAACACAGCGAACTAAAATCTATGGAACGTTTGGCTGAGCCGATTTTTCTACCTAAATAATATACCTACACTACCTAATACAAAAAGTACCTACACTAAAAATAAAAAAATAAGAAATCGTTTAAAAAAAAACAAAAAACCGACATCAAAAAACACGGGTATTTCCGTATATGTAATTGATGTAGTTTCTATGATTATTGACCGATCATCATAATAATGGTATTGAAAGATATGAAAGCAGACGAGAAGTGCATTCGTTGGATTTTTGTAAATCGATTACCGAGTCGAGGCAGTCAGCGGGTGTCACAATCGTAAAAATAAAAAGGTACCTACCTAGATACCTTAGAAAAATAATAGGATTTTGCATTTGGTTTTGATTTTGTTGTTTGTAAATTTTTGTTTTCTTTTTCAATGCTCCGATTCTTGCGGGGACTGCAAAACTGTGATTTTTTTGGTAACTTGCGAAAATATATAAAATAGCTTTAACTTGAATTCTTCAGTTGTTATTCGCCAAGCATGTCTGACATGACGGGCGGTAAGCTCGCTGACAGCGAGCTCTCTACTAATTTATGTTGCCAATGTAAAGTAGAAGAATACTTAAAGCCCATTATTTGGTCTAATGCTCTTAATACTTAAAAAAAAAAAACATTTTCATCCTAAAGAGACAATCTTGAAGTATGTCTCGAAAACCTGAAAATGAATAGATTTCTTATTGATAAAGTATATCTGCTTGTATTTTTTATACGTAAATCCCTGGGGGTATTATCAGAATCATTCTTTATTTTTATGATACGATCGTGCTGTCTAAATGTGCGGTCTTGAACGGTAGTTACAAAAGGGAAAATTTTGATGTGTAGTATATTTATTTATTTATTTATATACTCTTTATTGTACACACACAGAACAAACAAGTACATTACAAAAATAAAGGAGACATACAAATGGCGGCATTATCACTAAAAAGAGATTTCTTCCAGGCAACCTTGCGATTTACAGGAATTCAGATAAATGTGATGGGGTAGTAGGACGTGTGCAGTGCAAATTTAATAAAGTAATAATAAATAATCCTACTAAACTCGAATACGTACATAAAACATAAATATACGATAAAATGAAACTAATATAATTAATAAACCTACAATTATAATACCTACAATGCGAAGAGGAAATTATTAAAGTTAAATCCAGAAAAATATAATTTAAAAAGTAAGATAGTGCTCTTTGACTAGCTTTTTAAAAGTGTGCTGAGATTGAGCAGTCTAAAGCAGAGCAGCATTTCTATTATAGCCAAATATTGATTACTTAGCTTTTTCCAGCGCCTTGCATCGTCCACGCGGACTAAACTAAAAACTGGGTTGAAAACATGTCTACATTTTCAATAAAATCCGTAAAATAATTTTTGCTCGATTAGGTAACTAATATACCACACCACATTTAATGTTAGTTATTAAGTCAGCATGTGATGACTCATCATCATCACTGATCAGTCATGGCCTCAAACATGACTCAAGAAGCAAGAAGGCATTTTAAAGAAAGTGTGTCTTATTAGTACTGGTGTAACTAACTATTCACTATTATTATAGTTTTATGATATTTATAAATAGAATAAAGAACTATTTTCATTCTTATTTCCATGATCTAATAGAGAACAGGGGAATTTTAATAAAATATCATTCTTTACCGGCCATAATATTTTATATCGACTATAAAACTATAATTTTTATTAGTTTTCTATGGCTCTATCAAGTAAAATCGCGTAATAAGAGAGATAACTCATAAACTTTATTGCTATTTGCTTCGACTTAACGTCTGAGACACTCGATAGGTTCCATAAAATACTTAAGGTCCCTTAAGCACTGAGCATAAGTATGTAAAAACACATATTTCATAACACATTCTCTTTGGATAGCGCAACACTCCAATAGCTTATCTTTTCTTATCGAATGAGGAATAGTGGCCACCTCAAGTGTTAGAGTTTAACAAGTCTTTGGTAGAGTGCTTTAGTAGCGTGCGAGTAGATTCAAATGCTTTAGTAGTTTTGGTGCCTTTCCAGTGAGCGTTTACATGCTTCCAGTACAGTGTCATTTGACTAAATCACTACTAAATACGCTACTAAAATGTCGATTTACATGCTTCCAGTGCGAGGAAAGTGTGCGAGGGGGTGAGCGGGCGGCGCGGGCGCGCAGGGGGTTCTACTGGCAAGCAATGATTCCAGTTGAAAGCTAGAACGTTACTCTCTTTAGTCATAAGACGACCGTTTACATGTTTCAACTAAACCACTCTCCTAAAGCGCTCTACTAAAGACTAAGATAATGTAAACCAGTCTTTAGGCCTCTAACTTGTTATCAGATGACAACAGCCGGGACCGACGGCTTAACGTGCCCTCTGAATCACGGAAGCGCTCAGTTGTAATGCCCTTAACGGTCACCCATCAGACACCTGAGCGGACCGAGCGTTGCTTAACAAACGTGATCGAGTTCGATCAGTCTGTCAAGTTCCGTCATGAGCGCTTTACTCCATAGCTATTGTGGGTGGATTCTTCTATAAGAATTTTCCTGTTATTCTTTTGGAGACATGAGACAAAATCGTGCCATTTTGGGCGACGACCGACAATTTGATGATCGCCATCTATAACTACATGACATGTATTTTTTTATAGTTACCAAAAAATACAAAAAAATACAATTTAAAAATCACTCGCCAAATTTTAAAGTTTGATGGCGAGATGCGTTCTTTTTTTAACTATCTTAACCTACCCTCCTCCACAGTTCTTTTACAAGGAATTTGTAACTATTTGTAATTAATGTTAATAGCTAATCTAACTATCGAGAAACACACCCTGCAATCTTGTCTTTAACAAATTTGTACTTAATTTATGGTCAAAAAATTGCAATTGACCAATGTCTGTACAATGACGTCACGTCTTAAAATAATTGTAGGTATACAGTTTAAAACTTTGACACTTTTTGTAGTTGTCTTGTCATTGATTTCTGTTCAAAAAAGTAAAAGCTTTTAGAGTGACAAAGTTTTAAATTGTAAAAATATTTATAGACTTGACTGTAGGTACATAGGAGATATTTAAGAAAAATTTACACAACTGTTTCAATCACGCTTTTTATGGTTCCGTACCCTAAGGGTAAAAACGGGACCCTATTACTAAGACTCCGCTGTCTGTCTGTCGCTCTGTCACCGCAGGCTGTATCTCATGAACCGTGATAGCTAGACAGTTGAAATTATCACAGATTATGTATTTCTGTTGCCGCTATAACAAACAATACTAAAAACAAAAAACAATGGGGGGCTCTCTTACAACAAACATGATTTTTTTACGGAATCCTTCGTGCGCGAGTCCGATTCGCACTTGGCCGGTTTATTATCCAATATTTACAAGTCTCAAACATAAATAGGACAATCAATAAATGGGACGATCATACTTGTTAGATACTGAGGACAATATCTAACAAGTATGATTGTCCCATTCTGAGATGTCAAGTGAAACTTGTAATTGGGGCAATGAAATAAAATTGACATGTTTGTTATAATTATTAATAATTTATTGACATGTTTATTGCAAATTATTATTATTATTCAATTGACATTTGTTATGTTTATTATTAGTTTCATTGACATGTTTATTGTATATTATTATTAAGTTCTCAAATTGTATACTAACATAATTTATAAGTACCAAATTGTTACTAACAAATATGGATCAATGTTATCTTATGAATAAATGAATTTTTATTATTATTATTATAAATTTAGTCAAAACTTCTTAAAAAGTTCTATAACAGTCTTACTTACTTTAATATTTTTTAATTGCTAGGAGAAACGAATGGTTTTATTATTTTATTTTCGGGTTTTTTAGCTAGCGGCCAATTAGGATTCTGGATTTAAATTTCGAGATTCAAAAATAACAGGGTCAATTTATCAGTGAAGTCGCAAGTTTGAGGTGAGTGATTCGAGTGTTGAAAGTTGAGTCAAAAAAAATATTAGATATAGTATATTTTCAGTCGGTAAACAAAATATACGACACACTTACAACATCATGCAATCCCGTAAAGGCATAACTTGATTACGAAAAAAGTTTTACCAACCCAGCATCACAAATTCTCGCCTCCCGAAACTTCCTTACAATATATTATACAGCATCAAGATATGGCCCAGACCAAGGACCCCCAGACCCCCTCAAATGGAGCTAAGGCTCACACCTGAGTTGTTTAAGTAATAAGTGTTTTTCCCCCTCTCGCGGTGAATAACACGTTAGAAGGTCCAAGTTAGAAGAATCCGCGATTTTTCTTTCGGATAGAAAGATTTTTTTTTATTTATTTATTTATTTAGTACACACATAATTTTTACATGAAAAATAATGGACAGAAGAGTAGTACAAGGGCACAGCTTATTTCATATTGAAATTTCTGCCAGCTGGCCCGGGACAGAAAAGAACATTGAGAAGGGCAGTCTGTGTGTATAGTAAAGTATTACATAGATAATATAATATACTTGCACATAGATAAAATATTTAATACATATACTATAAATAAGAAGAAAGTTGCAAAGCAGAAAAGATTTCGACAGTGTTAAGAACAGGGAGATAAATAATACTCCTTCAAAAGTTTTTTGAAGAGAGATATCGTGCGACAATCTCTTATCTCGGCCGGCAATGAATTCCAGAGACGAGCGGCATGCACGGAGAAGGAATAAGAAGCGAAGTCGGAACTATGGGTGGGGAATATTTAAGAAGGGATTTGAGATGCGATCTGCACGGGGTATTAGGCGGGTATAAGAAGGAAAAACGATCGCGGAGGTAGGATGGATAAGAAGAAATAATAAGATAATTTAGATAAGTTTCATAAAATTATAATGTCTAAAGTGGTCTGAACAGTATTGATTGTTTAATATTGTTTATTCGTTTTTGTTTTTAATCCAACAAATATAATATGTAGGTAGGTAATTGGTTTGTTTTTGTTTTTTGGCTAATTTTCGTTTTGTGTTGTCGGGTGTTTCGCCATTTGAAGTTTATATTATTAATATTGTAACGCATACTGTGGCATCTAAAAACAGTGATCTTAACATTTATATTTTGTATTTGATGTTTTTACTTTGTAACTGTTACTGTTTGTCCTTAAAGATAATAAATAAATTAATTCATTAAAAGGTGTACGAGTATGAAAATCAATAAAAGCGTTATCGAAAGTCCCAAAATTCCTAAAAGTTGCAAAAGACTCTTTGCACATTAAATTTGGCATCGATTTCTTTCTTTGATAACGAACCCCGCTGTCTATTATTCACAAAAAAGTCAATTTACTTATTTACGTTTGCAGAGCTAGTTGCATACCTAACAACCTCGGCCATAAATCGCCCAGCTTTCTTTTATACACCTGAAATGATCTTAAATGATTATGATATTAATGTCATTATGAGAAGTGTCTTTCTGTTGGGGGACACAATATTGTTTAGGTTATGGCAGAATACCAGAGGCTGTGGGTTTCCCTCCCGCGGTCACTGAGTCATTAACCTTTTTTTCAAATTGTTGTAGTATTTAATCATTGCATGTATACTATTGTTTTGAGACAAATAAATGATTTTATTATTATTATTATTGTTATTAAATATTATCTTGCTCTCGGTGACCTCGGTGTCCGATTACCAGCTTACCTTTAAAGATACAACGAAGTAAAGCCATCACATCATACATGAGTCTCAAAGGTTTCCAGTATCAAAATTACCAAAAGTCTCGATAACCTCAAAAGTCTCAAAATTTGGAAACTTAGAAATTCTCAAAAACCTTTTTTCCCGCTGTCTCCTGCACCACACACCACAAAGCGACTTAATCATTCATATTTACGTTTGCAGCGGCTACAAGTAAGCTACCTACCTTATTAACCTCGCCGGTAGATCGCCCAATTTCCTTTAACGGGGTATTTACACGAGTCGACTTGACAGGCAACTTGGCCGGCAACTTTAGTCAATTATCGCTTTTTATCGACAATCGCTTTTAAAATCGAATCGCCACCTCATTGAAATTAGGTTTGCGATTAGATTTTACAAGCGATAAAAAGCCCATATTGACTTAAGTTGCATGCCAAGTGAGTTGGTGTGACCATGGGTAAAAAAAATTCCCCGTGGTCACACTGGTTTGGCAAAATGGTGTGACCACGGGTCGGTCGGGGTCGCCTGCCAAGGCGTTCCATGTAAATACCCCATTACACACCTGAAATAATCCGAAACGTCACCATGCTCTTAGCACATGATTATTAGCTTAACTTTGGAGATATAAAGATATCCTAATTGGTTGTTCGATCTATAGGTACGCGTTTGTGTGTGTGCCGCTAGAACGATAGCAATAAAGTAATATTGGTTGCTCGCATGAATATTATGTTACGACTAGATACTGCATAATTATTAGTTACTCTTTAGTAATACGAATTCAGAAAGTGATAAATAAACTTGCTTGGAAATTCGAACATTATTTTGACAACCTTCTTCGTGCTAAATCGGAGTTTCCGGTCAGACCTAAATTGCGCCGGCAATTTTTGTATGAGAATCCATTACTAACGTGTAATAATGGAATTTCATTAGAAACATTGCCGGCGTCTGACCGTAAATGTTAGTATTGAAACTCATTATACATGTGTAATTCAGAAATGGAACAAATTTTCAATGAAACACGACAGCCAATGAGGTCTGTGATCATCATCAATTTTTAAAATTTTATTAGAACTGGCTTTGCAAATGGAAAGTTCCGAATCACGGTAACAGAGTGTCATAAGCGCACTATAACGCCCGCCCATTAATCCGTATCCTAAGTAAGTAAGAAGTTGTCTCCAAAATAAAAAAACATTAAGTAAACCAGATGTAAAGCTAACTGCAATGCTCAAAAGACATTCACAAGGGCTTTCATATAAATGTAGGAAGTCTGCATCAAACGTGCAAATATTCTTGTTAGAAGCATGTGTGTATTTGGATCCTAAAGTAAGTTTTCGTACTTACTTATTGCTAAGTACCTACCTAGGTACTAATTTACCACTTTGTTTTAGTTAAACAGCTAACATCACATCACAACTTTACACGTTCTTAATTTTTGTTGCAGGTTTGATTTTTGCCATTTTCGGTGCATGAAGATGCAACGACATAGTATTTATGTAAAAGACGTAGAAACTCAAAACGGTGCGATTTGTTTCTTTCAATTGTAATTTTAAATAAAAATAAAATGCTAGAAAATTACTAAATAAGTACTTAGTTTGAATTTCCGCGCATTATTTGAGAAAAGTACTATACACAAGCCTTGGCCGCAACTAGGCATTGATGCACTCACGTATGTCTTGTGTGCCTCGGCTTCGCCTCGGCCCACATTTTCACGTTCGTCCTTCAATGCCTGTGTTACCTGCCGCTGCAGTAATGTACTATAACGCAATGATGATTTAAAAAACCTAAACAACCGTGTGCCATACTACGTTTTTCAATAAATTTGCGAGAAAACATTATAGGTACTACTGAAATTGTAATCTATACATACCTATAATAAAACTGTAAATTCTAAATATTTATGCGCGAATTACGCAAAAACCGCTAAACGAATTTTGATGGATTTTTCAGTTTAGTAGATTGAGGTCCGACTTAAAATCTAAGCTATGTTTCATCAAATTCAGGTGGGTGGAACTAGGGGAACAGCTTGAACTCTCCGTAGTACTAGCTTTCATACATTAAAGGGGTCATTTTAAACTGGTTGCGATAATTTTCTACTGTCCACGATGAAGTCGCGGGCGGAAGCTAGTAGAAATTAAAAAAAAACGTTCGTAAACAAAAACGCACGGCGCCGGCGTATGCGGTAAAATCAACTTACCGCACGCTCGACTGTCATCGTAAACTTACATTTTCGAGCAACTGTATTGAAATAGTACATTACTGCAGCGGCACGCAAGACAGGCACACATACGTGAGTCCATCAATGCCTAGTTGCGGCCAAGGCTTGTATAGTACTTTTCTCAAATAATGCGCGGAAATTCAAACCAAGTAGGTATTTTTACTTTTAATTTTTATTTCAAATTAAAGCAAAAAAATGAAAAAAGAAGAAAGGAGCCAGTTTCTTTATTTTTTTGGAATGTGCACATCAAGGCCTTTCATTTGATACCCATGTAAGTAGATAAAAAAAACAGTTTTTTCGTTATATTTTTGGAATGTGCTCATCAAGACCTTTCATTTGATACCCAACCTAGGTATTTAAAAAAAAGGTTTTTTTTTGTTTTTTTTCATAGTTTTGGAATGTGCTCATCAAGGCCTTTCATTTGATACTCATATACCTAGGTATTTAAAAAAAAGTGTCTCAAGGTGTGTCTTGACACAGTGGCTTTCCCGTTCCTCTCGCGCTTTTGACAGAGGCATGCCTCATTGCATTCAATAGCGTATGCCCTATCTTCTAAACGAACGTCAAATTTTCCTTTTAGCTTTTCTTTTCAGCGCACCGTTTGGAGCAATTTTGAAAATGTCTTTGTACGGCAGAAAGTTAAATGAGAAAGCGCACGGTTTGGAGTCATTATTGCTTGCGGCTGTGTAACGATTTCTAAAAACCTACCACTTATAGTTGATACAAAATTCCTTTTTTATTGTCCATAAAATACATCACACTCATCAAAACCACTTGTTATTGTTTTCATAGTACTGACAGATATTGCAAAAATTCTGATTGTCTTCAACAATGTAATTCCTAATACTTTAGCTTCTTGCCTATTGAGACACCGATGATTGAAGTGATACATTAATGTACCTTTTTAAAATTTAAACTAATAATTGAATTCCTAGAAGGTACTAGTAATGCGCTAGATGTTTGAAAATTGAGGTGAAATAGTAAAGGACAAAAGGATTGGAAGCCGGAACAGAAGCCATTGTTTGTTACGAAATGTAGGTAGGTACTCAAAAATTTTAAAATGTTTCTTTAAAAATTAGAGTAACTAACGATTAAATTTCATAAAAATTTAAAAAACAAAATTGACTTTGACCTTCGATAACTTCGTAGCTATTGGTTTCCCAGGTATAGTCTAAAAGACAAAAATGATCCTCATGATGGGCGGAATGCGTGGACTTCGGTGTTGTTGAGGGTCTTTTTACACCCCTTATACTGTGACTCGATCACAGAAGTCAATAAATGTATTTAGAAATACACCTTACAATTGTTATTTCGATTGTAGAGTCGATATACTGAATATACTGAGCTGAGCACAGTTTTGGCAGCAGAACGTTGCATAATGTGTTATTTTACTGTTTTTGAGATTTGTCTCTTTTATGTACTGTCATGTTGTGTATTCGTTGTGTATGTCCAAATAAATATATTTTCTATTTCTACTGTAAGATCCAATTAATTATTTTTAATGTAAACTATAACTAATATTACTATTTAAGATAATTTGAAATTGTTGTGCCCCAACGGGGTTCCATGTTTGTCCTTTTTTTTACCTCGTGTAAACCATGGAAACAATAAAGAATTGAATTGAATTGAAATGAAGAAATGAATTATGCGATGCGAAAACATTTAAATGAAACAGTATGCTTTGTAGTGTAGATATCGAGTTTTCGACCTTATTTTGCAAGTCTTGGTAAACAAAACTTTTTTTGTTATCACAGTTGTCCATGCATGACGTGTTTAATATGCACTTAATGCAATTTATTTTGTTTATATTCACAATTTTAAATTTATTATAGCCCATTAACATCGTTAACCCATCGCTGCGAACGGTGAATTTAGTAAAAAAGAGGGGTTTCAGTGTGACAAGAATCAGGCCCTATTTTGAATCCTTCAGCCGCGCCGGCGGCGTCGAGCGTTCTTTTCTACAGATTTTCATTTGACATAGCAAAATCCGGATTTTCGAATCGCTCGTCACCCTAACAAAAAGGGTCTGTGTAAACTCGCCGCTTATGTAAACTCGTCACGTTTTGAAAAGTTCCATACATTGAAAGTAAATTCGCCACTCATAAAAATATATGTGTAGATATACACGTTATTGTGCCACTACTATCGATTTAAATCAAAATTATGTTCAAGAGCAGCAGTTAGCAATAGCAAGCAAGTTGGCCGCTAAAATTTGTTTGATCGCGATACAGTAATAAGTTTCGAGATATAGTACATTTTCCAAAACTGCAATAATATAACTTTGTCATTCATACAAACACTGTGAAAAACAAAGTTATTCAGACGAAAAATGATAGCGGTATTAAATATGCTATGGTATAATGTAACTACGGAACCCTACTGTGCGTGGCCCGACACGCACTTGACCGATTTTTCTGATTACGAATTAACTGCAGTTACATATCTGGCCAATACATTTTGTTACCGCTCGCCGTTATACGACGGCGTCTATAAATAACAGCGACCGTGATAAGTTTGCTGTTCGAGAGAACTTAAAAAAAATAGGTTTAAATAAAATAATTTAGTATCTGGGACTCAACTGACAGGTTATTTATTTACCCTTTTTTACGGTACCGCAGTTAAATTATAAGAAGTTTTAGCAGCTGTTTCTATGCCAATAAATATAAACTGCAAGTGCAATTAGGACTACATTATTCACCTACGCCATCAACGGTTGGTAGTGTAGTTTTGGTGAGTACTATTATTTTAATGTTTTCTATCTTGTTTTTTTATTGAAAGGACCTGTTTTGAAAATTCGGTTGAGTCTAAATATTGTGGTTATCCCTGGATGGGGGAGGCCTATATACCCAGCAGTGGTTATCGTGCGACTGTTATATGTTTACATTTAGAGTACAAAAGAAATGGGGTCGATCCATCTGTGGTGCAGATAGGTTGGATAGTTGTAAAGGCTGATTTACATTAGATTATTTTTAGTAGAGTGCTTTAGTAGCGTGCGAGTAGATTAGAAGGCGAGTGCTGTAGTAGTTTTGGTGCCTTTCCAGTGAGCGTGTACATGCTTCCAGTACCTACAGTGTAATTTGACTAAAGCACTCTACTAAATACGCTACTAAAATGTCGATTTACATGCTTCCAGTGCGATCAAAGTGTCACTAAAGCGCTCTAAAGACTAAGATAATGTAAACCAGTCTTAAGCCGTGGTTCAAAGCTCTAAACTTACTACCGCTTCCCTGTCTGTTCATACTTGAGATGGCACTAATATAATGGTCTATTCAAAGTTAACAATAGCAATAAATTTTACAGAGGAAGAAAAGGTGAAAATTATTGTATACCAGCTGCTGCTCTTAAAATGTCTACTGTATGGCGATTCGCATATTTAATAAGCTAGGTACCGAATGACATAAAAGTACCTACCGTCAAATTTTAAGTTTAAATCAAAATTTTTAAATTTACTAGAGGACAAAATGTATTATAAAGTTGCTGACTTCATTAATGATATAATTTGTAATTTTTTATTTTTATTATTATTATTTTATTCTCATTTTCGCAAAATAATCCACTCGACGACCAGTGCACGTGAATTGAAGTAGGGAATCATTATTTAATTGTAAATGTTTTTTTCCACTATTAACTTATACTTATCCTAATTAAATCAATATGTCTTTATCTTTATAACTTCTATAATTAAATTTTTGCACGTCGTAACCACAACGATAGAATATGTTGGTAATTAGTAATTTAAGAACACAATATACCATATTCACGCAAATAAACTATTACTTATTAACTTCATTTTTATAAATAAATTTATTATTGGTAATTTGTAAAGCATGCTTAATATTGTGGAAGAATAAAGGCTTTTTTTTATTTACTTACTTGATTAAAGAGATGTCGCGTACTTTTACAGAATTCGAACATGGACGCTGCTGGGGCCGTCGCTTACATACACACCATACAACAGGCATTTCTTGTCCTAAGTACGTTGCAGCTCACCGCGTACCTATTTCTATTTTCAGCTACTGTTAATGGTAAGAGTTTTTTACAAAATCTATACTGTGTCTTTGGTCTTGTACTAGCGATAATTTAAAGGCGTGAAATACACCTAATTTCATCGACAAAAACACCCACATGTCCTGTCCTATTGGAATGAATGGCCGCGATTTTAAATTTGACTTTTTATTTAAGATGACCCTGCTGAAAAATATTAATTTCTCCTGATTTAGGAGTCTTTCAAGTAAAATAAAATATTTGTGTAAACTTTTAGCTTAAATACGTCATAAAAAGTTGACTGTTTTTTTTAGTTTTTCTTACACATCTCAGAAACTAGGACATTAATGTTCACTTTTTAGGGTTCCATAGCCTAATGGCAAAAAACGGAACCCTTATAGATTCGTCATGTCTGTTCCGTCCGTATGTCACAGATACTTTATTCTGAAACTATTCACACAGTTGAAACTTGGTATGTAGATGTATTCTTTGAACCGCTTTACGATTATGACATCGAGGTTCTTAAAACAATTTTTTCTCAAAGACAACCGTTTTAAAGATAATTATACACTTCCAAAGTGAAAAAAAAATATGCCATAGATCTTAATAAATACTTTAAACGAAAATTGGTTTGAACGAGAGTTTTAGAGGTATAGCACTTTTCCAAAACCGTAAATATAACTTTGTTATTTATATAAACACTATGAAAAACAAAGTTATTTTTGCAGATGAAAAATGATAGTCGAATTAAATAAGGTTTGGTATTAACTACGGAACCCTACTGCGCGTGGCCCTTACACGCACTTGGCCGGTTTTTTGCATTACTTATTCTAATACACAGGGATATTAACTACTCGTACATAACAACATCAAAATCATTTCTCTACATCGTTTATTTCGAGATTCATTGTTATTTGATAATATTTATTTATCTCGATGGTTATTTGAATATGATCGTCACTAAAATGTTAATTTTCGAAAATGAAAATAAAAACTGGCTTCTGTTGGTTAATGATATTTGTTTTCAGATAAAATTATAAACCTAATTTTAAAAATGTTTAAAATATTTTTAATTTTGTCCATTTTCGAAAATATTTAAACATTTTTGGTTACTTAAGGGTCATGTTACATGTTCAAACAACAATGAGTATATCGAAATTTGCAACACAGAGATGATTTTGGTCTCGTTTTGTAGGAGTCCCGAAAATAATTTCGAAAGTTATTTATTATTAAGTATTTTTTAGGGTTCCGTACCTCAAAGGAAAAATCGGAACCCTTATAGGATCACTTTGTTGTCCGTCTGTCTGTCAAGACCCTTTATCTCGGAAACGCGTGGAGGTATCGAGTTCTGACGACCTCCGTGGTCGAGTGGTTTGTACGCCGGTTTTCAAGGCGTCACCATCTCTTGAGGTCCCGGGTTCGATCCCCGGCTGGGTCAATGTAGAAAATGAACTTTTCTATATTGTCTCAGGTGTTTGTGATACCATCGTTGTCTATGATTTCCATAACACAAGTGCTTTAGCTACTTACTTTGGGATCGGAGCAATGTATGTGATGTTGTCAAATATTTAAAAAAAAAAGTTGAAATTTAAACCATATACCAAGGTATACGGTCCCTTGAAGCTGTAAAAAAATCTAACTTCTAAGTCAACGAAAAAAAAGAATACTGCCGTTTAGGGCGCAAAAAACGCATTTTTTAACAGACTTCCAAAAAAGGAGGAGGTTGAAATATCTTCCCAGATATTTGGCAATCGATGAAGATGAAATAGCTATATAATTTTTAAATATGAGATTTTTGCATTCACAATGCTATTTTTATACAATATCTACTAAATAATATACTAGAAAAAATACGACTCGCACCAGATCAATACTCAGACGGGAATCGAACTCGGTAGCTCAGCGGTCAGAGCATTGGACCGGATATCCAAAGGTCGCGGGTTCGATTCCCGTCTGAGTATTGGTCCGGTGCGAGTCGTATTTTTTCTAGTATATTATTTAGTATTGTATAAAAATAGCACTGTGAATGCAAAAATCTCATATTTAAAAATTAGACATTTTTAGTTTGGACTATCTGACCGTTTGACATTTTCGTTTTTGGCATTTTGAACTTTCGACATTTTAATCGTTAGACATAATTTTTTTTGACATTTTGAACTTTGCCATTTTAATTTTAGACATTCTACTTTAGACATTCTGATTCGTACCCCTCGACACGTTTTTGGTTATTTTAGTCATTGACCATTTGTGCCAGATGTGGATACACCAGCTGGCCGGTATTTCTAACAGTCTTCTTCTTTCTTCTTTGTCCTCGCCTTTTCCCGTTACACGGGGTCGGCTTTCTTTATCATGCGACGCCATATAGTCCGCCTGCTGGTATCTTCTTCCTTAAGTCCGAGGCTCTTCATGTCTCTCTGGACATTCGTCAACCAGGTAGTTTGGGGTCTTCCCCTTCCCCTTTTTTTTTGTAGCCATAGAAAGGCACTTTTTCACGACATAGTCATCAGGTCTTCTCATCACGTGACCGTACCACCTGAGCCTAGATTCACATATTTTGTCACTTATGGGTGCAACCTTAAAGCTTCCTCTAATGTGTTCGTTGCGTATTCTATCCTTAAGTGTCACTCCACCTGCCCACCTCAGCATACGCATTTCGGTGGTGTGCAGCCTCTGCTCGTGTGTCTTTTTAGCTGCCCAAACTTCGCTGCCGTATAGTAAAGCTGGTCTTACTGCCGTTTTGTACACCTTGCCTTTTGTTCTTATCGGCATTTTTGTATCGCACAGCACCCCTGTGAGCGATCGCCACTTCACCCATCCTGATGATGTTCTCTGAATCAAAAACAGTATAATTCCTAATTAGTTATTACAAGTAATTCAACGTAAACTCTTCTTTAAAAAATAATTTGTGGGTAGGTATAAGTATCTTTTGATTGAGTAAACCGATTGCAATAAAATAAAGACTAAATTCTTTTGCATAATACACAGTATATATTATGTATGTTAATATTATTACGATTAGGTTAGCGTTTTTAATGTTATTAGCGCACAAATATAAAAACAGAAAAAAAAAACTAAAAATGTTTGAAATGGATTCTACTGGTTGTTATTAAACACCCCAACCACTGTTTTTCAAAATGATTCCTTTGTACAGACACAACTTTTCTATAGCTTTATTTTATGTTTAGATGTAGGCATGTACGGAACCCTCGGTGGGCGAGCCCGACTAAATCCGCAAAAAATAATATATTTAAAGTCAAATTAAAATGGCGTCCATTCCAACAGGAGAGGGGTGTTTTGTCGATAAAATTAGGTGTATTTTACGTCTTTAAATTATCGCTAGCGCGAGACCAAAGACTCTGTATAAGGACTACTAGACATCATTAATTCGAATACGTAGTGTGCAATATTTTACAAGAACAACTTTGCGAATTTAATTTATTTAAATAATTTAATGAGTTACTTTACGTGTGGTGTCAGATTGCGCTGTGTATGACTTCATCGTGGTCGGAGGAGGTTCTGCAGGGTGCGTGGTAGCCAGCAGACTGTCTGAAGATTGCGAGAACAGCGTCCTCCTCATCGAGGCTGGAGACGACCCACCCATCGAAGTCATGGTTAATATCACCTAATTATTAATGCTAAGTCTAGAGTAGGTCCATTCCTAAAGTTATAAATAAACATAAACTTTTTATTCAGCTTCCAGGAGGAGTCGCTTACACGAAGAATACTCGATACGATTGGAATTATACTTCAGTAAAAGATCCTTATAATGGACAATATCAAAAAAATCAGGTATATGACTTGACTCGTGGTAAAATGTTAGGAGGAACCAGTGGAATGAATTACATGATTTATGTCAGAGGAAGTCCTCATGATTTCAACACCTGGGCTGACATCGTCGGAGATAGAACCTGGGCGTACGAAAATGTGCTGCCATATTTTAAAAAAAGTGAGAAATTGGACGATTCGGAAATACAAAGATCTCGGAGATACGGCCCATATCATGGCTATTCAGGCTATTTAGGAGTGAAAAGACAATGGGATGAAAAAATTGACAAGTATTTGCAGGCGTTTAATGAAGTTGGGAACAAAATTGTTCTTGATACAAGCACCGGTGATTTGGGTTACACACATCCTTTATACACAATTGGGGAAGGTTTACGACAAATAACAAGTTACGCTTTCTTATCCCCAATCAAGGACCGCAAGAATTTGCATGTTTGGAAAAACACCTTAGTTACTAAAATTATTTTCGACTGTAGAAAAAATGCTGTCGCCATTGAAGCATTGACGAGCGACGACAGAAAAATAACAGTAAAAGCTAAAAAGGAAATCGTTGTATCAGCAGGGACGATCAACTCACCTCAGCTGTTGTTGTTGTCAGGAATCGGTCCTAAGAAACATTTAAAAGAAATGAAAATTCCTGTCATATCAGATCTTCCAGTAGGAAAGAACTTAGCTGATCATCAATCGGTACCAGTTATATTTAAAATGGGAAAATTACCTCCTTCTCAGCCACCACCAAATCCGCACGAAACCACGCCAGCTTTTAATGGATTTGTCGCAAAAAATAAATCTCAATCGTTCCCAGACTACCAGTCTTTTAATCTTCTCGGAGACGCAGACGCTCTTTTAGGAGCTTGCGCATTTACTTACGGCTTAGAAGATAGTATTTGTCAATCTTTGTACGAATCTTGCAAAGGGCATGAAGTTCTATTCACTAATCTGATGTTGTTGCACCCGAAATCCAAAGGTGAGATATTATTGAAGAGTCGAGATCCTAAAGAACACCCGTTGATTTACCCTGGCTATTTGTCTGATCCCGATGACTTGGACAAGTTTGTAGACTCTCTTGAAGACTTTACTCGTGTCCTTGACTCCAGTTATTTTGCAGATGTTAACGCAGAATTAGTGCGCTTTAATTTTCCAAATTGTAACACGATCTGCGATAGAAAAGAGTACTGGAAATGTTATGTTAGAACTTCGGTAATGACTCTGTACCATTACATCAGTACCTGTTCTATGGGAACAGTGGTGGACTCAAACCTAAGAGTGAAGGGGGTGAAGGGTCTACGTGTGGCTGATGCTAGTGTGATGCCCTACATGACGAGTGGAAATACCAACGCACCTACCATTATGATTGGAGAGAAAGCAGCAGATATGATAAAAAACAGCATGAAGCGCTCCAAAAATAATAAATATTAAGCGACAAGTAGGTTTCTTGCACACTTAGTATTATACTGCTTGTAGGTTATATTCTTTGGTGTTTGTAATATTACTTTTGTTTTTTATTTATTTATTCATCTACTACATAAATGTTTATACAATGAGACTTATTCACTATAGCTGACACAAAGGAAATCACTAAGCCCTAAGGTTTGTATATTGTGTTAGGATTCTATAACGAGATTATCAAAATTATTATTATTTCGAACATTATTTAGCACAATGATTCAATAACATCGTTTCATCTTTCAATATAAAATATGAAAAAAGAACATTATCTGTTATCGCCTTTAAGCAAAACCTCAAAAGACATCTTTTTGAACAGCAGAAATCCAACACCTAGGCAGTAATTCTTCTGTGTCGAAAATTTCTGTGTTGAAAATTTCTCTATTGAAAATTTCTATACTTATTTTTTTTTATTACTAAACATAAATAATAAGAATGTGATGAGATCAGCTTTTATTTTACCATAAAGATTACTTCAATTTTGTTTATCTGGATAATACCCACATAATGTAATACTTTGAATTTCTTACTGCTTCTATACAGCAATAATTTAACAGCCGGCATATTATTTATTATATGCCCCTCTCAAACAGGTTCCAATTAACACCATCGTCATGGCATTGATATGCTGTGGCATTTTGCTGAGTGGAGGCCTTTTCGGTTGCATAGCAATAAGATTTAAAATGTATTTTTATAAATGTGTATGTATAATATGCTCCAAATAAACACGTTTTCTTTCTTTCTTTCTATTACATATTACATTCCACCTTAGAGCAATGCGGATTCCGTGCCGGACGGAAGCCGCGTACGGAAGCCTCGTGAGCCGCGTTGCTCTAAGCATTTCACTTTTCAAAAAGTATTGGTTTAATTTAATTTTTTAATATTTTTCGGGTTTAAAGGCCGAAACACACTTCAGTGGCGCGGCGCGGACCGAAGCGGCCAAATATTTTGTAGCAAATCGCATTATAGCGCCGCGCCGTGCCGCTATATGCGGTTTGTAAAATATTTTGCCGCGTCGTCGTCTGTCGGTCCGCGCCTCACACCGCCTCGCGCCGTCTCGTGCCACTAGGTATAAGTTATTCTGTGTTCGTGCCTCTGAACTGTTAAGCAAACTCGAAATGAGCATGCTAATTTTGAGCAACATTCCGACACACATGCTAGTAAGTAGCAACTGCTCAAAATAAGCATGCTTTCATGCTTGAAATGAGCATGTGTATCAGTTTAGCCTGTTATAAGCAATGGCGCCCGTGTATACCGAGTGCTCTTTTTGCATTACGATATCACTATCGCAGTTTTACAATCGATCATCAACATCATCATATTATCAGCCGTACGACACCCACTGCTGGGTATAGGCCTCCCCCAAGGATCTCCACGACAATCGGTCCTGCGCCACCTGCATCCAACGGCTTCCGGCGACCAAAACCAAATCGTCGTCCACCTTGTGGGGGGGGGGGGGGGGGGCTACCCACGGAGCGTCGTCCGGTGCGCGGTCGCCATTCAAGAACCTTTCCGCCCCATCGCCCATCGGTTCTTCTCGCTATGTGTCCAGCCCACTGCCAATTCAGCTGAGCAATCCTTCGAGCGATGTCGGTTACTTTAGTTCGCCTGCGGATCTCCTCATTTGTGATTTGATCACGCAGGGAAACGCCGAGCATGGCTTTTTCCATTGCTGTACGCTGGGTGACCTTGAGCTTCCTTATGAGACCCATAGTTAGCGACTGCCGTTTTCACTGCCGTAAGTCATCACTGGCAGGCAACACACACTAGTCATAGTCTTTCGTCTTGAGACACTGAGATAAATCTAATACGAAGACTTTTCGAAGTGCTGCCCACCCGAGTTGGATTCAACGAGAGATCTCTTTCTCGAAGTTGGACTTACCTAACTGGATTGCCTGTCGTAGGTATACGTAATGGTCAACAACTTCAAGTGTAGTGTTCCCAACATGAACTGGAGAGGGTACAACATGGGCATTTGACATAATTTTCGTTTTATCCATATTCATCCTGAGACCCACTCATTGGGAAGCACAACGGAGATCTTCGAGCATTGTGTTCAGGTCTTCAATTAATTGTCCTCCAACGCAGCTGTGAACAGTTTCGGAGAAATAACATCTTCCTGTCTCACACCTCGCTGCAGTTCGATAGGATTTGTGCTCTGGTTCTGTACTCGGACCGACATGTTGGCATTTTTGTATAAATACCTCAACACCTCGATAGTAGTCCACTACGATAGTGTACCTGTACTGGTACCCAAATACGATATCCATCATTATCTCCACAATAGCCGACTTACTAGACCTTCATAGCTTTCTTATCAAACTTCTTACGCTTCGGACTTTCTTGGTAGGTACATGAACAAAACATTCTGTTCCAAAAACTCTTAAATGTTTAATATAAGCTAATTGGCCATACCATAGCTCATAGGGCGTTTTTCTAGAGATACAGCTGGTCCGGTTCGATTAAGCACGTAAGCACAGAATAACTAATAGTACAAGTACGTAAGGGGCAGTATTGATTGCTTCAGCCCACAATCTCTTATTAAGATCTTTGGAATACAGCATACTCCTTTTTTTACATTAAATGGGCTTACTCTTGGCTACATTCGAAAACCATAAGGCTAAGAAGAGGCCGAAGATGAAGCGAGCTTGCCCAGTAGAAAGCTATTCACTCGGGCTTTAAATATCGCTGGGTTATATGCTTGCGGGAATACAGACGCAGGCAGGGAATTCCACTCCTTGGCTGTGCACATTAAAAAAGAAGATGAAAAACGCTTCGTGCGCCTGCGCATGCATGGAATGTCAATCAAATAGTGGTGAAACCCTGCCGTGCGTCTGGACGACCGATGGTAGAACGAGCACATTCGACGAGAATCCTGTTTTCTCTTTCAGCCCCTCCATTTTGCTGTGGTGTATAGGGCGTCTATAGCGGTGGTCAAGACCTAATGCGATTAACCTCTGAAAATTATCAAATTCCTTTCTTCTCTCAAAGCTGCAATAGAATCTGACATGTTACTTCAAGGCGTTAATTATATCTAGCAATACACGGTATATTTTTAAGTATACTTATCTAAAAATTAAATGGGGATATCAGACCATGTTTCTGAATATGAACGTGCAGTTAAAAGTTAAAAATGACCTCATTTCTAGACCTTTTATGCAACCGTAGTTACAATTGAATACGCTCCAAAGCCTATATATTACAACTAGTGTGTGCTAGTTGGGTACCATCATTCATTCCCTAGTTGGAGGGAATATTCGCACCGATACGTGCCGAATGTGCCGAATGCCGATACTGAAAATGATATCTAATCTCCCGCTCAGGGTTTGCGAACCGATTGCGTAGCTTCTTTGACATTCACAAGTGCTTGTAACAGCCTAGACTGAATATTTTTTTTTAATTTTAATGCCACAGAATAACTAATAGTACAAGTTCGTTTGGTCAAACAACGCTTTCCTGTGGGTCTAACGTAGAAACGTAGTGTAAGTAAGACACCTAACCCAACCCACCTATCTAAGTTTATAAGCCGGTAGGGCCCCATATGCCGACTATCTGCACTGCACCATTGTTATATTTCTTCTCTCAGGGGAGATATGCGTCGACTGCACATAAAAAAAAGCGAATAAAGTTGCGGGCAAAAGCTAGTCTAGATAGATAGCTATAGATATAGCTAAATGACAATAAGATCGAAGCTGAAAACATCTTCTCCCACTCTTAAACTACCGAGTCAAAGAATACTTTATACATGTAACTTGACTTAAGTTCTTTACAAAAAAAACTATATAAGTACCTACTTATGGAACTGGGTCAACGTTTGAACTTTTGCGATTAAGTTCTTTTAAATTTAAAAGAGTCGAAGTTATCTACAAAATGAAGCCATACTAAGCGTTTGAAGTTTTATCTTACGAGTAGGTTACGTAAGTATTTTTCATCAGTACCTATGGGTATTCGGAAAATTGCATTCTATTTTGGAACAATATCCAAGGTATTCGTTACTTATTTATTTTCTTTAGTAGTATCTAATTATGAATTACCAAATGAACTATATTATCTTATTCACTTCTCAAGCTTACGCACTAACTAGACATGAAATAAAACACTTTTAACGGATGCTAGCGCGGTTTTATTGAAAGTAGGTACTTTGGTATTTAGTTGGTATTTGATTTGATTTTTTATTTTCCCGAAAGGTGGAAATTTAGGGTTTCCGAGCGCATACAACCTGACTCTATTCAAGGCCATAGTGAATAAGCACCTTCTGGGCAAGCTGGCTCCGTCGTAGACCCTGTCTTTGCTTTTGGGCAAGACAAGAGCAAACCCATTAAATATAAAAAAAAACTTACCTTTATTGAAATTTGGATATTTATTTATTTCGATAGCCTCGCGGAGCATTCTAGGAATATAAATTAACTGAGACCAATTTTTTTTGTAACATATTGATTTCTGAACGTCTTCAAAAATTGTGCCGAAACGTCGGGAAAATCAAAAATCAAACCAAATACCGACTAACTACCAAAGTACTTTCAATAAAACCGTGCTAGTATATTATTTTACTATATAAAAACATAAAAATATTTTTTATTTGAAAATATGTAATTATGCTAAGATTTTGCTACAATTTGTTTCAACATCAGTTTTTTACTCTGTACTTACCCAAAATGAAGCAAGATACATTTTCTTTTACTTAAAAAATATTGCGTAATTTACAGTCAACAATAAACAATCTGCAAAAACCAACGAAGCGTGTTTTTAACTTTTTAACAAGGCCTTTCTCCTTCCTTAGCAACCGATCAAAATAACAAACCCTTATACAACAAATAATCTGATTTAATCATGATTGATAATTTCAGCTTTGCCTTTTAATACTTTGCAAGAAGGTTCAATTTCACTCAGCAGCTGTAGCGGTTTCGCCATCGAGTTCACGGCGACGATCTTCGTTAGGTTAATTACGTCGTCGTTTATGACGTCATCAATCAAATTCTGCTGCGAGTTTTATAATTGCTATGAATTCGGTCTAATGAGCTCTCCCGAATCGCGTTCCATTTTAGGTTGTCTATGGAGGTGATATTGTTTTGATGCGTCGTTCCATCTAACGAGAGGACAGATCAGAACTGGTACATTTGGGTATTGTTGTTTTGGGTGAGAATCATGATGGATGGAGTTTTGAGTAACACTTAACTTTCTTGAAACAACTTCTAAGGTACACCGACGTAAGATTGCTAAATATAACGTTTTTTATTCGTTCGTCCACCGTAGTCCTAAATGTGGTTAGCTTGAAATAAAATTATTATTGTAGGTAGGTATTATAAGTATTCATATAATGTATGTACATTTTCTCATAAAACTAGGCGGTGTGACATATAGATAGAGACAGTGTGACACTAGTTCGAGCTCATACTAAGCGTCCCGATTCATTCAGTGACGATGACAGAAGCCAGTAACTGACTGTTGTTTTACCTCACGAAGACGGTTTGTCTATGAATGTTGCTAGGCGTGCATGTGCACATTATTTTAGTGTGCGTCACATTCATATCCGAACCCTCTTTGTGAGATAGAACAACTGTCTGAGGACTATCGATCTAATTAGTTATTCTGTGCTAAAGCGCTTGACTTGATCCAGATTAATCCATTTACGTTAAGACTTTGACTGTGATTTGTAATGTGAACAGATCATCATCATATCAGCCGCACGACACCCACTGCTGGGTATAGGCCACCCCCAAGGATCTCCACGACGATCGGTCCTGCGCTGCTCGCATCCAGCGGCTCCCCGCGACCTTCACCAGATCGTCGGTCCACCTTGTCGGGGGCCTACCCACATGTGAACAGATAGGCAGTATTAATGCTGTATTCTGACTAGTCCTTTTACACTTGATAGGTGAAATAAGGATAGAAACGCAAAATATGAACTCAAATGTTCTTTTATCTTTATGACATATTTTTTACAAAACGGTGGTTTTACAATCAACCTTAATTGTTTAATTATGGTATAAATCATGGGTCTCCCAAACTTTTTAGCATAAGGGCCAGACTAACCCCTCCATGAATCCTGAAGGCCAGGATCTAGCTAGCTCGGTACCAACATGCTGTAAAGTACAGTATGTTGGCACGATGCAATCCGCATTCGCGGGCCGGATTGTTGGTGCTCGCGGGCCGGAGATGGCCCGCGGGCCGTAGTTTGGAGACCCCTGGTATAAATAAAAAGTTGACTAGATTATCCATTCGACGTCTGAGCGTTTATTTGCACCAATTATTTTGGCATATAGTTGGTGATAGAAACGTATTTCGAGATTTCGCTTATCAAAGACAAGTCGAGTTTCGAAGCTACGCCCGCCGTTTCACAATCCAATTAAATCAACACTTAACTTAGCGAAGCTGTAATTAAAATTTGATGCCTTTTGTCTTTACTCACTGGACAAAATAAAAGCGGAATATTATCTTATTAAGTTAGATAATAATGTATCTAAATTATGTAATTTAGGTAGGTAGCGCTACCAACGTTGCATAGATAATTTTGATAATTATAATAATTACTAATAAGTAATTAAAATCCATTATTATAAACATTAAACCCCTTACTAATAATGACTGTATAACAGTAGATGTATAGTTACACAGTGTTTTGTCCCTTTATTAAATATTTTGACAGAGAGTAGGTAACCATTGTGTAACTATACACAGTCTGTTCAAAGAAAAAAGGTGACTTTTGATTTTTTTCGAAAACCATTTATTTATTCATCAATTTCTATTTTGTCTCTTTCAAAGTATACCCTCTGATAAAATACACCTTCTTCCAATCCGCGAAGCACTTGAGAAAATCGTTTTTCGGGATCTTGTTCAGCTCCTCCAGCGATGCTGTCTTTATTTCCTCAATCGTGTCAAATTGTCGTCTTTTCATGGCCCTCTTCAGTTTGGGGAATGGGAAGAAGTCGCAGGGGGCCAGGTCCGGCGAATACGGTGGCTGTGGCAGCAATACTGTGTTGTTTTTGGCCAAATAGTTGCGCACAAGCAACGATGTGTGCGCCGGTGCATTGTCGTGATACAAAAGCCACTTCTGATCCATCCACAAGTCTGGTCGATTTTTGCGAATTGCTTCGCGCAAACTGCGCATAACTTCGGGGTTTATCTTTATTAACCGTTCGACCCCGTGGTAGGAAGTCGTATTGCACCACGCCTCTGCAATCAAACAAATTTGACGCATATTCTTTGATCCATTTTTTGGAATAGGCAAAAATCGCCGCAGAGAAAAAACACCGCGCTCTTTTAGCTGTCAAAAACTAATTAAACTTCCAAAATGGCTGACCTTGTCAACATAAGCGAGGGACAGGAGTAGGTACCAACAAAACGCCATAAAAAATTCAAAAAACTTAATTAGGTACGTAATTCGTGACGGCCTTACCACAAAACACTGTTTAACAAGTGTTTAACTAAAACACTGTTTAAATGTGATGCTGTCACTTTTTTGACAATATTGTTTGAAAGAGACGGCATCACATTTAAACAGTGTTTTTACTAAACAGTGTTTTAAAATCTTTTGTGGTAAGGCCGTGAAAGTTTAAGTCACCTTATTTTTTAAACATACATCGTACATCTGCCATACAATCTTTATTCAAAAATCTATCAAAATCAAAAAATCATTTATTCAGTCTAGGCCGTTACAAGCACTTGTGAATGTCAAAAAAGCTACGCCATCGGTTCGCAAACCCTGAGCGGGAGACCTTGTAACGAGAAGAACCGGCAAGAAACTCGTCAAGGGCTGCTTTTTTCTCCCTGTATATTTCATACAGAGTCGTCAACATTGAAAAATGAGCTCCACATTTAAAGTGAGGTCATTTCCATCACAATAATTAACAAAAGTTTGTACACAATGGGTAGGTAGGTTGAAATTAAATACCTACTACATATCGGATAGGTAATTGTGATGTGTATTATCATAGTAAGGGGGTTTAAATGTTATTATTGTGTGTTCGACGTTTGAATGAGATAAATGTAATTAATTCTGTCGTCTCGAAAACATGCTTTGATTACGGGCCAACCTACACAAAACCGAGAGACCAGTTTTTTCTAAAAATAAGTTTTTTTTAATGTAGTAGCTGCGATGCTATCATAGTTAGTGTGGTGTTTTTATTGAAAGCAATATAAAGAACGTTGAACCAACAGTATCGATAACTATTTAATTTTTTTTGAAAGATAATCTATTCTATTTCTTAGTATGGCAACAAGTACCTAGCTAAAACGTCGAAAAAGAATACCTACGAAGGAAAGACGAGCGCACAAACAGGTAAAAAGCAGTTAAGAAAATCGGTGTTAGTTAGTACCTATGTGTATATAATATGTATCTTTTTTCTTTATAAAATTCTTTATTTCTTAATACTGCAACATTAAATAACGGGATGTATTCAATAGTTTTAGCACTTTAAAATAATGATAGATCTATAATTTAATACTATCACTACAAAATAATGGTTGCACTTTAACAATTTTGCCAGCACTTTAAAATAATAATAGATCTAGATATAATTTAATATTATCACTACAAAAATTATGGTTTGCACTATAACTGTGTCCCAACTCCGAAACCATTTAGTTTCTGTCCAACCATGTCAGACTGACCACTGTTAAAATGAGAAGGCAAGATGATGACAACTTGTGGCATAATGCATACACGCCAGCAGGTCGGTTCTGGCGTTGTTGGTCACAATGGAACCTAACCTAAAATTAATGTGTATGATGCAAAGTATTAATTTTAAAGCTTAGCATATTTATAGTGGCAACCATTATTTTTATAGTTCATTTAATAAATTTTGAAGCTAAACATTTTAAAGTGTGTTACATTATTTTTAAAGTGCATTTATAATTATATTCCCCTTTAATAACTTTACAATAATTGCAGAGATATCTAGGTACTTCATTAGACTGTAATGTATGTAGTTTAGGTATATATAGAAGTCTGTGTTTACGCCTTCGTAGCGTAATGGAATTTACTTTAGAATTAGTCTCAAAACTGAATTTAAAGGTTTTTTTCAATACAGTTGCTCGAAAATGTAAGTTTACGATGACAGTCGAGCGTGCGGAAAGTTGATTTTACCGCACGCCGTGCGTTTTTGTTTACGGAGTAGTACAGCGTGCTGAAAGTTGATTTTACCGCACTCCGGCGCCGTGCGTTTTTGTTTACGAACGTTTTTTTTAATTTCTACTAGCTTCCGCCCGCGACTTCATCCGCGTGGACAGTAGAAAAATATTACAACCAGTTTAAAATGACCCCTTTAGTGTATGAAAGCTAGTACTACGGAGAGTTCAAGCTGTTTCTCTGGTTCCACCCACCCGAATTTGATTAAACATAGCTTAGATTTTAAGTTGGACCACAATCTACTAAATTGTGAAAAATCCATCAAAATTCGTTTAGCGGTTTTTGCGTAATTCGCGCACAAATATTTAGAATTTATAGTTTTGTTATATGTATGGATTACATTACAATTTCAGCAGTACCTATAATGTTTTCTCGCAAATGTATTGAAAAACGTAGTATGGCACACGGTTGTTAAGGTTTTTTAAAACTCGTGACGATTATAAACCCTCGCCTACGGCTCGGGCTTATAAAACGTCAACTCGTTTTAAAAACCTCCTTACCAACCTTGTATCATAAACTACTATTTTGCACGTATGAGATGAAATGACTGATGTAATAAACGGAGCAAAAATGAGTTGCATGACGACATTGTTATTGCGAGCGCAGGAGTCACCTATATAATATAGCTATAATAACTTATTATGTAGATACCTAATAAGTCTTATTAGTACTTAATAAGTTATTTAGAACGTAAAACTAGGTAAGTATCTAATTATTTTCTAAATCAACGAATATTAATTCATTTGAAGAACTTTAAGAGTTACCGACTGTAACGCCTTTTATTTATTACCCGACTGCAAAGAAAGGGTTATGTGTTTCACGCGTATCTTGTAAGTATGTTTGTATGTATGTATGTTTGTATGTAATATTCTTTATTACCTCATATCTTTCAAACGGCTGAACGGATTTCTATGATTAAGATATCGTTAGATTTGTCTTGTCAGCCCAAGTGTTCTTAAGAAGGTGGCGTTATAAAAAAAACCAACATGGCGGCTGTACGGTGCTATTATACGTAGTGAAAAAAAAAATATTTTTTAGAATACTGCAATATGGGTGTCATATTAAAGGGCATAATATAAGGATTTCAAAAAGGTATATCATGACCGTAATATATAATAACTAAAAAGAGATAAATAAAAAAATAAATTAAAAAACTTAAAAAACCCGCCTGCATAAAAAGTCAAGTCTACTGAAAAGATGGAAACAAGATTAAATAAATATTAAAGGCAACATGTCATTATAATAACATGCAGTCGGAGGCATGCATAAAGAAAGTGACATTATGAATGATTGAATTATATGCCTCCGACTGCATGTTATTATAATGACATGTTGCCTTTAATATTTATTTAATCTTGTTTCCATCTTTTCAGTAGACTTGACTTTTTATGCAGGCGGGTTTTTTAAGTTTTTTAATTTTTCACTATCTTGTTTACATCAGGTTTCATATAAATACGTAGACCTTTATAATGTAATATTGAAACAATAAGCATTGCATTTATTACGTACTTAAAACAATTCCAAAGCTCTGAATGCCCGTAATTACAGTCGTAATTTTTCAACGTTAAATTGAATTACCTTCAGAAATTTTATATCTCGAAACTTTCAAAGGCAACCTCGAGTAATTTAACTTATGCCATATAAACAGTTAAAATGTTATTGAAATAAGGTGTACCTAATCCTATTGATAAACTTTTAGCACATTATGCGATATTTATAGAGCTGCTAAGTAGGTACTACATTTAGGGCTAGTTTCACAGATTCTGGATAACACCTATTTTCAGGCCTAATTTAAAAATAGAACAAAATTTGTTAGTATAAAATATCTGTCAGATTTGATATCAAGAACATAGCCAGAAACTGTAAACCAGACCTTTATTTAAGCAGCTTGGTTTGAATGTAACCATGTTATCTATCAATAATAACACAAAGAAAAACAAACAAAACAGAAAGGCAGTGTTTATAAACACGCTCACTTATTTACTTACTTTGGTTTTTGACTGCTAATTTGACAGGTTTTTTAAAACCTGTTTTAAATTTAAAAAAATTGGATTCACAATGGACCGGACATCCAAAGGTCGCGGATTCGATCTAGAACCCATTGGACCTCCAAGATTCGACCCAAAAGCGTGCCTATTGGACCTCATTTACTTCTTCTATTAGGTACATAAAGCACCTGTGTCAGAGGGAGCCACTGCGTGTGTATATAATGTATGTGTGTGTGTGAGAGTGTGGGTGTATGTGTGTGTGAACAGATATGGGTGTTTGTTTGTGAGTGTAAGTGTAAGACAGAGGTTGCATGAGATAACTGAGATAACTTAATTAACCAAAATAATTCAGTTATTTATATTAGAATATTTTCGGTTTCGTTAAAGTCTAGACTCTAGTATTTTTAAGTTTTATTTATTTTATTGTGTGACGATAAATGCGAGAACTGATATCGAGCTAACCGAGTGTGCATACAAAGGGGCAACCTTATCTTTACTTCTTCCACTTACTTTATCAGGAAAGTATCCTATAGATTTGTGGGTTTTCAAAACAGTGTGAAATATGTAAATCTTTCTGACAGTTAGTTTGTGATTGAGTATAAACTTTGAGTGGAAAATCTCCTTCTTTTAAAATACATTACTTTTAGTAATGCTCGTTGAGCATGCTCAACCTCTAGGAATTTGGTTTTGAGTGCTCCTCCCACAGACATTAAGTACTTGTTGTATGGTCTGTGGCTCCTCCCCATAATGTATAGTCCATAGTCCATCAGCCATTTTTGATGTCCCCACTGCTGGGGCACAGGCCTTCCTTATGGGTGGTAAGGAGGATGGGCCATAACCCACCACGCGGGCCCAATGCGGATTGGTGGGTGTTAACGACTGCAAATGCAGCCGGGACCAACGGCTTAACATGCCTTCCGAAGCACGGAGGAGCTCGAGACAATAAATTTTTGGTCACCCATCCCATGACCGACCCTTGCGAACGTTGCTTAACTTCCGCAATCGCTGGGCCAGGCGCTGAACCACTGCGCCACCGAGCTCCTCAACGCCACCGAGCTCCTCCATAATGTATGTTATACAATAAATAGTTATTGATTGGCGGAGATCTCTAAGAAAAGCAAAAACACGAAGTTAGCCCATGCCCATTAATTATTTATATTGAAGCACTGTACATAATAGTATGACGGCAGTTAAAACATCTAAATATATGTTCACTTGCACAAAATATTATATCCAAACAGATCTGATGCCACCTGATTACGCAAAATCACAGATAAGATTAACATAAATTTGGGAGTCATAGAAACCTTTGATAGTATAATTATTTTAGTCAACGTGAACCATGGAGCAGCCTAAATGCCGTATCTACTCGAGATTCACCGCCACCAGGGATGACGGCAGTTCTGTCAAATTGAGAATCCAGAGCATGCCTTCAGAGTTATTGGATGCCGCATTGGACTTGTACTCGGAGCATTTTATTAAGGAAGGACCTTTACATAGAGCATCGGGTAAGTTGTTTAAATCTTCAAAGTGAATAATTCTTTTTACGTTTACGCTGTAAGCCAGCGTTATTTTATCAATGTGAAGAATTACCTTCAACATTCGAATGCAACACCTTTACAGATGCCAGACAATCGATTAAGATGAAATAGCTATATAATTTTGAGTTTCTTGATATATTTTTTCTAGTATTTTCTCTATTAAAATATTTATCTTAATATAAAAATAGCATTGTGAATGCCTTAAATAAAAAAAAATCAAGAGAATAATTCTCTTACAACTAGTATCTGATACTAAAATATATTATGTCAGACAGAAAGATCTCTACATAAAGATTAATCACTGCTTTTGGTACTGCGTCTACAGGTGACAGCTGAAAACCAGTATTTTGCCTCATCATCGGGGCAAAGATATACGCTGAGCTTTAACCTAATTGCATCGCTGTGACACACAATTTAACCAGTATTATTTAGTTGCCAATATGCAGTTTTGATTGTTGAAATTATCTTTTTATTTTATTTTGAATTTTTTGTCTATGCGCATGTGTGTTGTGATGCTAATAAATCATTCTATCTATCTATCTACTGTTATCATTTTATTGACATGCACAAACACCTAATTTCTAGGGGTATATAAAAGTGAGCATGCCAAGGAAGAATCAAGGGTTCTAATGAAAGACGCCATTTTGACGCTCCAATCCCACGTAGACATCTGCTGCGTGGACGATGATCCTGACGTGGTGGGGGAACTGGCCGGCGTGTCCGTGATGCACCTCACTGATGATGGAGGGATGAACCTAGCGGGTGTTCAGGTAACCATAGCAACTGTTTAGTTTCACTGACCCTCTAATCCACCATAAGAACAATGGAGGCTGATTTTGAAAAGAATTGTGGGGACTTACGAAAGTGTACGCGGTGGAGGCCATTCTTCCATCCTTCCATTTAAGAAAGAAGAAAGAAATAAATAAATAATATTTATTTGAGACAATACATACAAAATAAAGAAAACCATAGCACATTGTCATTGCGATCAGAGGCAGTCAAACTACTGTTACTTCTAAAATTCTTTGTTATCTATCCAATCAACTTATTCAGTTATTCTCTACTTAATCAATTACATCATCTTAGCCACACGGCGCCCACTGCTAGGTAATCTCTACTTATTCCCAATTAAATTCAGAAAAGAATCAAATTGTGTACGAAGGTCCCCTAGTCAATTATCTATTTGTGCAATTTCAGTGTAAATCACCAGAAATGAAAAAGCTGATAGAAATAAAAACTGCGGTAAATGCATTACAAGATTGTTACGACGTGAAAAAAGAACAAAATGTGGATAAATACTATGACGATTTGTTCATCGTGGTCCATCCGAACTTCAGGAAACAAGGGATAGCCAAGGAATTCCTTAAAACAAGGTACATAATATGTCAGTGACATAACCATAATGCAACTCTTCGCGCGTGGGCGCGCGGCGCAGCACGACCTCTTCTCGCTCGGATACTGTAGGTAATGGTGGCAGTAAGCTAACCGTTTCAGAACCTTTTACAAAGGATTTAAAGCATGGTGTAGATAAAATTAATAACATATTACTACAGGGCGAAATCAAAAACAGTAGACAAATTTTGTGGTGTGGCTATTGGTCTGTCAAACAGACCAACTTTGTCTATTGGGCTAACTTAATCAGAGCAAAAAAGTAATCAGCTGTTCCATAGCAAACGTCAATACTTGACTAAAATGTATGGAACAGCTGATAATTTTTTTGTTCCTATATACAAAGTTCTTTAGTTTGACGGTCTTAGCCAGAACACAAAATTTGTCTAATGTTCAAAAAAATGAACATTAATGCCTTCCTTCTGGGTGGTGAAGGAGTAATGGGTCAGAGCATAGCACTCATACTCACCATGCATGCTCAATTGGTAAAAATGCCTTCCCAAGCACGTAGGAGCTCGAGATAATACATTATTGAATACCCATTCGATGATCATGATCAACCCTAGCGAAATTTGCGGCGATATTAAAAAAGCCTGTTGATTTGGGCACGGTACAGGTCAAAACGCTCTGGCTTCTGGAGTAAATTTTTTATTTCAAAAGCCAGGGCGTTTCGGCCAAGAACCTGGCCCAAATCAACAGGTCATTGGAGTAAATTCTATGAAAAAGTGAGACTACAAAAGCCTGTTGAACTCGGCCAGATACTTGGACGAAATCACGTTCATATTACCTCTTTCCCGGTGGAAATAGGCAAAACTCTTATTATTAAACTTTTCTTGGATTTGTGAAAAACCAAGTTCCTAAGTCAACAATTTCACTAAGGTTGGAGGCAAATCATCCCGAGATTTTGTATGTAACTAGGTACTCTTTATTTCCTTTTTCTTTCTACAGACGCATGGTCTGCCAACTGGAAAATGTGTCAGTGACAGCTTCCTGGATGTCTGCCTGGGGGACCCAGAAGGCTGGTGAGAGAGATGGCTGGCAGACGGTGGCAGAACTTCCCTATGATGTGATGAGCACGAAGTTCGGAGTGGTCTTTGAAAACGCGCCTCCCACTGACAAATTCATGATAGCTAGAATTGCGCAATAAAGTATTTAAATGTTTGTTAAGCCTAGAGAGTAATTTGTATTATGTGCTAGGTTAATTTTACGAATACTCATTGTAATAAAATTACTATACGTCAAACATACAGGATTTTAGCTTTCATAATAATAGTTAAAAAACATTAATTTATTTCAGGCAGAGCCTAAAATGGTGTTAGAACCAATCATAATTAAAACTAGGGTTATTTTTTTTTTTTTTATATTCGCAGGTGAATCAACAGTTATTATGTTAACTATAGTAATCTCAGTATAGGTACAACAGAAAACCATTTATAGTTTCACACAAATAAAAGTAGGGTAATAAAATTATCGATCGCCAAGAGAGCCATACAAAAATATACCTATCCAAATAAATTTTGATGAGTCCAATAACACATTTAATATTATGAATCAAATTCAGAAAACTTAAATAAGAGAACAATATATGAGAATATATAGATTTTATTTTATAAATAATTATATCTCGCCCACTTCACTATTCAGAGAGTAAAAATGAAAGATTACGCCTTACAGCTTCACAACTAGTGTCAAACATATCAATATCAAGTTTGCTACACAACTCATTAAAACATTTGCCCGCACGAAGAAAGAAAGAATGTCGCCTATAATTGGTATTCGAAAATGGTAGGTGAATTGGTTTAAAAAAAATACGTAGATTCCTACTTGGAACATTACTAAAGATAAGATGCATTACAATACAATTCTCATTAAGACTGTAATAAAATCTCATTAAATTTTTTTCAAAAGACGAATTGATGGGAACTTTAATAAAATTTTAGGAAGAAAAATCTTATTGCTTTTCTTTTTTAAACTAAACAGGCACAGAACCCCAAACCTGATACCACCTGACTAGGTACGCAAAATCACAGATAAGATAACATTAATTTGTAAGTCGTATAAACGATTAGTAGTATTTATTTCATTCAACGTGAACCATGGAGCTGCCTAAATGCCGCGTGTACTCGAGGTTTACCGCCACCAGGGGCGATGGCAGAACTGTCAAGTTGAGGATCCAGGACATGCCTCCAGAGTTATTGGATGCTGCAATGGACTTGCACTCTGCACATTTTACTAAGGAGGAACCTATACATAGAGCATCAGGTAGGTAGGTTGTTTATAACTTTTATGCAGTGTGTAAGTAATACAAAAAATTGTGTAGGTATTGAAGTATTTGAAGTCAAGCTGAAAAGCGAATGTCGAATTCATACAGAGTTATGCTTTGTGAGGGCTTCTGTAATACAAAATATTCTCACATCACAGTCATGTTATCATAAGGAATAACAAAACGACAGAAACTTAGTAAGAACACAACCCATTTCTCGACTTTTGTAGGTAAGTACTGGCTTATGTAAATAAACAGGGGTATTATAAGTAAGTACATAGGTTACGACCTAATGTAATTATGCCGCACGAGTTTATACAATTTTAACTTGACACTAGATTGTATAATTCCATGATAAGATAAAATTAGTAATACACTGAAATACATTATCTACGCACGTAATCAGAGGGCCTATTACAAAAAATCATTGCGATAAGCGTACGATGATGTTCGTCATAAGATTCAAAATCAAGCAAATCGATCAACGAACATCATCAGACTATCGTGATTCATTTTTGTAATAGGGTTTATTAAAATGAACCTCATTTTCAGGGGTATATAAGAGTGAGCATGCAAAGGCAGAATCAAGGGAGCTAATGAAAGGAGCCATCTTGGAACTCCAACCTCACGTGGACATCTGCTGCGTGGACGACGATCCTGATGTGGTGGGGGAACTGGCTGGCGTGTCCGTGATGCACCTCACTGATGGAGGGATGGATCTAGCGGGTATTCAGGTAAGCAAAGCAAGTTTCTTACTAACCCTCTCTCTAATCAAGCAAAGGAACAAATGAGACTGATTTAGAATTCTGGGAAGTCTGGTCGTGGGTTATTGGTGGATTAGATTAGAACTTCCAGTCCTAAGTGGATGTAACCAAATCAACTTCTTACTGACCCTCCAATCAGAATTATGTCAAATGCCCATGTTGCGCCCTCTCTCATATTGGGAACACTACACTTGTAGTTGTTGACCATTACGTATACCTAGAACAGGCAATCCAGTTAGGTAAGTCCAACTTCGAGAAAGAGATCTCTCGTCGAATCTAACTCGGGTGGGCAGCATTCGGGAAGCTTCGAAAAATCTTCGCGTCCAACTTACCTCAGTGTCTCAAGACGAAAGTCTATGAACAGTGTGTGTTGCCAGTGATGACTTACGGCAGTGAAAGTAACGTGGTCGCTAACCATGGGTCTCATATGGAGGCTCAAGGTCACCCAGCGTGCAATGGAGAGAGACATGCTCGGCGTTTCCCTGCGTGATCGAATCAGAAACGAAGAGATCCGCAGGAGAACTAAAGTAACCGACATCGCACTAAAGATTGCTCAGCTGAAGTGGCAATGGGCGGGACACATAGCGAGAAGAACCGATGGCCGTTGGGGCGGAAATGTTCTGGAATGGCGACCGCGCACCGGACGACCCTCCGTGGGTATGTGGGTGGTTTGGAAGTTGGTGGCGAAATAAATAAGTTCGACTTACTATCTTGATGGTTTATTTACCAACTCAGCACACACAAACAAAATGTAGAAGGTGTTAACAGGATTAACAAGCACAAGAGCAGTTTATTTACAAAGCATTCAATATCGGAATAAAAATTAAATCAACTAAATAAAATTCTTTGACAAATGTTTTACGTCGTGTTGAAGTCTCGACTGACATGCGTGCATGCGCGCGCAGGCCATGCCCCCCGGTCCAGAGACCAAAGAAACAGCTTTTTAAAATGCGCGCTACCACGGCACAAGGAGTTTTCGACCGTCGCACGAATTGACGTGCGAGTAATAATATTGAGTAAATATTGTAAAGTGTAAAGAAACAATAAACGCTTGATACGTGCCCACATCACTCCCCTCCAGAGTCACTACGGGCGATAGTGATCTAGGAACCTGACGCGCCGGCCCGAACGGGTGGTTTTTTTAGGTACCTCTTCGGGTTTCGGGTCTTTATCCGCATTCGAATGGCCATTACTGCCAGAAAGCAAATCAGGAATAGGTTCGACGAAAGTATATGCCGGTTTAAGGCGATCGATTGATACAGTGACATGTTTCCCTTTAATTAAAATTTTGAAAACTTTGTCCCCCCTTTCAGCAACTTCGTAGGGACCAGAATAAGCGGGACTTAAGGCTGCTCTCAGTGAGTCTTCCCTAAGGAATACGTGACTGGAGGAGTTGAGATCCTTGTAAATGAAAATTTTGTTATTGCTGTGGCGTGAAGCGGGAGATGGTCGTAATTTAGCAGCAAATAGGCGAACACGTGCAGTAAAATCGGTTACATCCGTTGTGGCCTCCACTCCATTTCGGAAAAACTCTCCAGGTAGGCGAAGGGGTTCGCCGTACAGAAGTTCAGCGGAAGAAGCTTGTAAGTCCTTTTTGAACGCTGAACGAATACCGAGCAGGACCAGTGGTAAAGATTCGATCCAGTTGTTGTCGGCGTGACATACGATGGCGGCTTTTAGCTGGCGATGAAACCGCTCAACTAAACCATTACACGCGGGGTGATAGGCCGTGGTTCTTCGATGATTGAACCCTGCTATTTTCGCCAAGAAAGCAAACAGGTTGGATTCAAATTGGGGTCCACGGTCGGTTACTATGTCGGTTGGGCAGCCAAAACGAGAAATCCAACCCGACAATAGTGCGCGTCCTACCGTTTCTGCTGTCATGTCCATGATTGGTATTACCTCTGGCCATCGTGTGAAACGGTCGACAGCAGTGAGACAGTAGCGATACCCTTGGGACTGCGGTAAAGGACCTATAAGGTCGATGTGAACCACAGAGAACCTACTACGGGGTAAATTGAATGTGCCCAATGGTGCAGACACATGGCGGCTCACTTTGGCCCGCTGGCAAGCTAGACAGCATTTCGACCACTCACGACAGTCTCTGCGAATGCCCGGCCATACATATCGCTCGGCTACTAATTGAGCAGTTGCATTTGGGCCCGGGTGACTTAGACTATGCAGACAGTCGAACACCTGCTTTCGCAACGGTTTGGTCACAAACGGTCTTGGTGGTGACCAACTAATGTCACAGTATATCTCGTAACGGCTGCCCTCCAGTACCAATTTTTTGAGTCGTATTGATGTTTCATTTCTGAGAAGATCGGCAAGCTCAGAGTCCAATGATTGAGACTTTGCTAACGATTCGTAGTCAAGGGCTGGTTGGATTTCTTCGATCCGCGATAGTGTATCAGCAACCACATTGTCTCGACCGGATATATGCCGGATGTCAGTCGTGAATTGTGATATGTAATCGAGGTGTCGGTACTGGCGAGGCGAACAGTTGTTTTTGCGGTCACTAAATGCGAAGCTAAGTGGCTTGTGGTCGGTATACACCGTAAAATGGCTAGCCTCTAGCATGTGACGGAAATATTTAATACCTTCATAGATGGCCAGGAGTTCTCGGTCATAAGGTGAATATTTTCGCTGTGCTGGGCTTAATTTTCGTGTGAAGAACGCCAAAGGTTGCCAGATGCCATTCTTCAATTGCTGTAAGACCGCTCCTAATGCCACGTCAGATGCATCCGTGACTAAGGCTAACTGGGCGTTGCAATCAGGATGTGACAGCAGTGCAGCATTGCAGAGATCCTGCTTACACCGCTCGAATGCTTCCAATGCTGGGCCAGTGATATCCACCGGATGCGAGGCTTTTACCGAGCCCGTTAGAAGAGCGTTGAGAGGGGCTTGGCTCTGTGCGGCATTAGGTAGGAATCGCCGATAAAAATTGAGCATCCCTAAAAACCTCCGGAGTTCTCTTACTGTTTTGGGCGCTGGACAGTCTTTGATAGCCTGAACCTTGGACTCTTGGGGCTTAGTGCCTTCCGCCGAGATGTGATACCCTAAGAATGTTACTTCGCTTGCACCGAAAACGCACTTTGAAGTGTTTACCAGAATACCGTACTGTTGCATCCGCTCGAACAGCTGTCGCAGGTGATCCTCATGCTGGGCCTGATCCCGGGAGAAGACCAGAAAATCATCAATGTAGGAGTAACAGAAATCTAACCCCCTGATCATCTCATCCACAAACCTTTGGAAAGTCTGAGCTGCGTTCCTTAGACCAAAAGTCATAAACGGGAACTCGAACAGGCCGAAGGGGGTGGTGATGGCGGTCTTCTGAATATCCTCCTCAAAAACCGGGATTTGGTTATAAGCCTTCACCAGATCTATTGTCGAGAAAACCTTGCAGCCTGCGATACTGTGAGCAAAATCATGTATATGACGGATCGGGTACCTATCGGGTATGGTGCGGGCGTTCAACGCACGGTAATCTCCGCAGGGCCGCCAGCTGTTGTCCTTCTTGGGCACTAAATGCAGTGCTGATGCCCAAGGACTCTCGGAAGGACGCGCAGTGCCGCTGTCTAGCATCAGCTGGAACTCACTACGCGCGATTTTCAACTTGTCTGGCGCTAACCTGCGAGGAGTACAAAATAAGGGAGGCCCTGGAGTGGTACGGATATGATGCACTGTGTTGTGTCGTGTAATGCGTGGCATGCCAGATGGACGAGTTATGTCAGGAAATTCATTTAAAATTAAATGGTACCGCGAATCTCCAGTCAAAACTTTAACAGACAGTACAGATTTTAAATCATTACCTATATTAGCCACAGAACACAATGAGGTAGTATTGTCTATCAAGCGTTGGTTACGTACATCCACAATTAAATTAAAGTATCTAAGAAAATCTACACCAATGATAGCTTTTGTAACGTTAGCCACAACAAAGTTCCAGGCAAAGCTACGTCTTAGGCCTAAATCTAAATTTAATTGGATGAAACCATACGTATCGATGATACTTCCATTGGCCGCCGATAGCTGGTACGTAGTCTTCGTGCGTCGCTCGCGCAGTGCGGATCGTGGAAAAACGCAAAGATCGCTGCCGGTGTCCACTAAAAATTGAGTCTTGGTCTTGCGGTCTGTGACAAATAGGCGACCACTGGAAATAGGGCAATCGTTCGTCGCCATTATCGACTGCCTTGAGCATTTCCCGACTTTGCATAGTCACAGGGTTCCACGCAGTTGGTCGCCCTCGATCCGAACCTGAAGTGATACCAACATAAGGGAAACTTGCGGTAATTCGAACTGGATCGGCTTGACGAACGACTTCGATGGTTGTCTCTTGAGCGTGATCTGGACTCACGTTCGCGGCCACTGAGCTGCAACGTCAGACTCTTCACGGCGTGCTTCAATTCCGCTATCTCCAGTGCCATTGTCTCCATAGTGCTCGAAGATGGTGTAGGTGTGGAGGCGGCTGCAACTTGGCGCATAGGCGATACAATATCCTGCACTCTATCTGCCAGGTCTGCTAATGCTTCCAAGGGTGTAGCTGGTTGCGATGCCAGAAGCGCTTGGATGTTGCTGGGTAAACGACTGCTCCATATGGTGCGAATGAAGTCTTCTGGCACTTCTGAACCAGCCAGGCTCCGCAGGTGCCTAAGGAACTGTGACGGCTTCCTGTCACCCAATTCTTCGTGCAAGAGAAGTTGATGCACTTTCTTTTCTTTCGACGCTGACAGGCGCTTAATGAGCTCAAACTTCAGCTTTTCGTATTTATTTTCGGCAGGTGGGGACACAATGACATCTTTTACTTCCTTCGAATATTGCGGATCCAAGTGCCCGATCACGTAATTAAATTTTGTGACATCCGAAGCGATTCCTGCCAAGGTGAATTGACCTTCTATTTGCGCGAACCAAATCTCCGGCTCTTCAGGCCAAAACGGCGGAACTCGTACACCGACACGGCAAATGTCAGATGGTGGAATGGAAACGCGCTCTTGACTATGATGCTGGGCGGCTTGCGATGCCGCCGATTTCTCCGAGTCATTGCTTTCGCTCATTTTTGCTTGACTTATCTACTATGTTCTTGAGGAGGTCACCAGTTGTGGGTGGTTTGGAAGTTGGTGGCGAAATAAATAAGTTCGACTTACTATCTTGATGGTTTATTTACCAACTCAGCACACACAAACAAAATGTAGAAGGTGTTAACAGGATTAACAAGCACAAGAGCAGTTTATTTACAAAGCATTCAATATCGGAATAAAAATTAAATCAACTAAATAAAATTCTTTGACAAATGTTTTACGTCGTGTTGAAGTCTCGACTGACATGCGTGCATGCGCGCGCAGGCCATGCCCCCCGGTCCAGAGACCAAAGAAACAGCTTTTTAAAATGCGCGCTACCACGGCACAAGGAGTTTTCGACCGTCGCACGAATTGACGTGCGAGTAATAATATTGAGTAAATATTGTAAAGTGTAAAGAAACAATAAACGCTTGATACGTGCCCACAGGTAGGCCCCCGACAAGGTGGACCGACGATCTGGTGAAGGTCGCGGGAAGACGCTGGATGCGGGAAGCGCAGGACCGATCGTCGTGGAGATCCTTAGGGGAGGCCTATACCCAGCAGGGGGTGTCGTGCGGCTGATATGATGATGATGATGAATCTACCATAGGAAAAAATAAGACCGATTTAGAAAGTTCTTTGCCCACTCCCCCTGAAACTCAAGATGAAATCAAATAATATTGACCCTAATCAAACATCTTTTTGTGTTATTTCAGTGTGAATCGCCAGAAATGAAAAAACTATTAGAAATAGCGGTAAATGCACTACAGGATTGTTACGACGTTAAAAAAGAACAAAATGTGGATAAGTATTATGACGATTTGTTTATCGTGGTCCATCCGGACTTCAGGAAACTAGGGATAGCCAAGGAATTCCTTAAAACAAGGTAGGTCGTCATCATTACTAGCCATTTGCTAGGAGATGGATAAGAATTGGGTCATCAATCCAAAACGAGGGCTAAATGCGAATCGGTGCAAATGGGAGGAGCTGCTCGAGATAATACATTTTGGTCACCCATCCGATGACCGACTCGAGCGAAATTTGCGTAACTTCCTTAAGACCTCTAGCTTTCCCGGTAAAGTTAGATAAAACTCCAGTTGTTAAACGTTTCTTGGATTTATGAAAAATCAAGCTCCTAAATATAGTCAACCAAACAAAAAATACCCCATTTATTAGCAGTCGGACGGAGGCAAATCGTTCCATAATTTTGTATTAAGCTACTTTATTCCTTTTTCTTTCTACAGACGCATGGTCTGCCAACTAGAAAATGTGTCAGTGGCAGCTTCCTGGATGTCTGCCTGGGGGACCCAGAAGGCTGGTGAGCGAGATGGCTGGCAGACGGTGGCGGAACTGCCCTATGTTGAGATGAGCACGAAGTTCGGAGTGGTCTTTGAAAACGCGCCTCCCACTAACAAATTCATGATAGCTAGAGTTACGCAATAAAATATTGAAATGTTTGCTAAGTTTTTTTAAGGAGTATTTTGTACTGTGATAGATTTTTACCAGGTAGGTACAATACCTACAATTACTTGCAATTCATCAAACTTACAGGCTTCTATAAAATATATTTATTACAGATAGGGCCTATCATAGTGCAATGATAATTTAAAACTTATTGATTACATTACAGTTGTAATCAGTAAGTTTTAAATTATCATTATTGATTATTTGATTTCATTACAATTTTCCATGAAATTATTTTATTTTTCAGACTGTGTGATCCTACCTGTCATTATGTTTTTTTTTTTATTAAGCACGATTTTGTGAATTGATACAAAGTTTATAAGTACTTACCAGCTCACAGCCTTTGCAACCAAATAAGAGGATAAATCTACCTATACCTACGTAATTTCTTTTAAAATGTTGATTTTTGTTTGAAAGAATTGTGAACAATCCGAGAATGTTTGAAAGGTTCGATTATCTTGTATTTTGTCTGCAGGTTTATTTTAGTAACCGATTATAAAAGTTACCTTAGAAAATCTTTGACATTATTCTTTATTTAGTTTATAAAAGTTTTTTTTTCTGCCAGTTATTATTGTTCTTGCGTTCCTTTTCCACAGACTGTTAAATAATAAAATTCTTAATATTTTGTGTTCGGTACTTCTAGCCAATATCTAAAAGGAATTTTGTGTTCATTGCAACCTAAATTACCAATTCTGCTAGTCTAGGAATTATACAAAATGTTCCAGATTTGAGTAAAATTCATTTATAATGCCTGGCTTCGTTTGTGGATATTTACTTCCTTTTATAAGACGTGTTCTCCATAATATCTTTATGTGTAAGGAAGGTGTCTTTAATTTAATTTATACTTCGATCAAGAATACCCTTGATGTCCGGTCAGTCTCAAAAACGGCACCCACTTACAAACCGGGCGCTTATTTTGTACAAAGTATAAGGTATACTACTTACTATAAAGTTGAATTTGAAGAGAATAGTAATTTGTACCTAGATTTCGAATCGCTTTTTATTTTGTCAGTCGGTGCCATATTTGTGAAGCGTTATCTACTAGCTAGGGTATTGTTGATCGAAGATTGTGAAGCTTTTTTGCAATTTCCTGTTCAGTCTTTTAAGAAACGAATAGAGTTTCTAATTTCTATCAAAATACTTATATTTTTTAAAGATAAACAATGAGCATTTTCGTTCATTTCTCCTGTCATGGAAAATTGAGAATTAAGCACCTGTGGTCCACAAAAAACTTTGACAATAAAAGCTCGCTAATCAACAATGATGTATAGCTTAATTTCTCTTTCAGGTTGCTCATTGGCTTTAAGCAAAATTTCTCACGGGAAATCAACAGCTTTCCCAAAGCTGGCGTTTATAAATTCACTGAAGTAAATTCAAAGCCTCGAGCAACTATCGACGGTCGAAATCTGGGTTCTCTATAAAAATTGCTTACTTGAAAGATACGCTTTGTAACGTTTTGTCGAGTGAAACAGATTGTTCGTTATTGTAAGAAACGGGTTGGGGTAACGTTGGGGTTCGGGATAAGCGTGCGATATTTTAGTCGCTTTTGATTAATGTGTACTTACATTCTGCGGTCGCTATGTCTTTTCAAGCAAAGTGGTATTTGTCTGAGAAAGACGAAAGAACAGATAAAATACCAGTAAAGGCTCGCACTAACTACAACCGTGGCCGGCTCTATCTCACCCCATAACTGCGTCTGAACACAACAAATAAACTGAATAGATATAAAATCGTACCCAATGCGTTGACCGATAATATAGAGAGACGAGACTCCAAAGTTTTGTGATTGCAAGTCGGTGAACGTCAGTGTGCGTTGCTCGAGTGAGTGACAAAGCTTGACTTCAGGCACACCCCGGGCACTCCATACAAGCGCAGCTCCACACAGAAGCTACACAAATGACGTTTTTGCACACGCGCAACTGTGTGCTTACTATTAGTTATTCTTAGGGCTATTGAATGAGCACACGATTCGACACAAGAACTCGCGGGGTGGGGTGAGGTAATTGGTTCTGGGGTGGGGCGGGAGTTTCCTTTCTGTACGGTAGTACTTATATCTATTGTGTTCAGTACCCTTAGCACGAACAGCTATCGAGAAAAAAAACGCACGTAAAATTACTCGATAGACAATATTCTCTATGGAAAATTTAATTTCGCTTATCGGCGATAGATGGCGCTGTCCACATTTCCAATACAAAATTTATCTATCAAATTATTTTACGCGAGTTATTTTTTTCGATAGCTGTTCGTGCTAAGGGTACAGTACCCTTAGCACGAACAGCCATCGAGAAAAAAAACGCACGTAAATTACCCGATAGAGAAATATCTATGGATATTTTAATTTCGCTATTCGGCGGTAGATGGCGTGTACTAATTTTCCATACTAAATCGCACTATCGAATGATTTTACGCACGTTATTTTTCTCGATAGCTGTTCGTGCTAAGGGTACAGGGGTGCTATTCTCTAATATACGACTTCACTGTCAGTGATCGTTTCAAGTTTCTGACAGATGTCATATACCCATTACTGACTCACTAGGCAAAATGCCTAAGATCCTAAGAGTTTAACCAGGAACAGGAATATGACACCTGTCAGACAACGCAGCTGCAGCGACGAACTGGACGCTGCAAACTTTAGAGAATAGTATATTATTTTGTGGCTGACTTGTGGCTCACTGTAGCAATAGTTCATACAAAATATAAAAATATACAAAAGTGACAGGTGGCTTTTCACGAAGTTGTAGATAAAATATTTTATGTAAACCGCCCCCATACAGGCCACGTCTGGCCATTTGCCTGGGATTAAAGCCATGAAAATATCATAACGTGCAACTTGAGGAAAAAGTTTTTTATCAGCCTGCCTCTTGACACAGAAAACGGGGGAATTATACGAATAACTTCTTTGCGTAAATTACACTTGAGAGTAATAGCCGTGTTGTTAAAAAGTGTTTAAAAATAACATCTACTTTCACTTTTATGAAGCGATACTCTTACCTACTTGAAACTCTTTTTTTCACGTCTTGTTATCTTCGATCAAGAATAATACAGACGACGGAGAAGAATAATATAAATCAATTTGAGTACTTATTGAACTAAAAAGGGAAAGTCCCTTATTTAAGATTACTAACTCGTTATGTGTATCATAATATTTTGAACAACACACATATTGGTGGTATCTTATGAAATAGATAGTATTTAGAGTAATATCTTAAAGACTGAACTGGCATTTTTTTTTTTCAAAATAATGTAAGAATCTTAACTTATATACTAGAAAAAATACGACTCGCACCAGATCAATACTCAGACGGGAATCGAACCCGCGACCTTTGGATATCCGGTCCAATGCTCTGACCGCTGAGCTACCGAGTCACTAGTGACATCGCCGAATTTCTTCTAGTATATCCTACTCTTACGCTGCAAGCCAGCGTTATTTCACCAATGTGAGGAATTACCTCGACATTCAATTGAAATATCTTTCCAGATATTTGGCAATCGATTAAGATGAAAATAGCTATATAATTTTTAAATTTGAGATTTTTGCATTCACAATGCTATTTTTACACAATACTAAATAATATACTAGAAAAAATACGACTCGCACCAGATCAATACTCAGACGGGAATCGAACCCGCGACCTTTGGATATCCTAGAAGAAATTCGGCGATGTCACTAGTGACTCGGTAGCTCAGCGGTCAGAGCATTGGACCGGATATCCAAAGGTCGCGGGTTCGATTCCCGTCTGAGTATTGATCTGGTGCGAGTCGTATTTTTTCTAGTATATTATTTAGTATTGTGTAAAAATAGCATTGTGAATGCAAAAATCTCAAATTTAAAAATTATATAGCTATTTTCATCTTAATCGATTGCCAAATATCTGGAAAGATATTTCAATTGAATGTCGAGGTAATTCCTCACATTGGTGAAATAACGCTGGCTTGCAGCGTAAGAGTAGGATATACTAGAAGAAATTCGGCGATGTCACTAGTGACTCGGTAGCTCAGCGGTCAGAGCATTGGACCGGATATCCAAAGGTCGCGGGTTCGATTCCCGTCTGAGTACTGATCTGGTGCGAGTCGTATTTTTTCTAGTATATTATTTAGTATTGTGTAAAAATAGCATTGTGAATGCAAAAATCTCAAATTTAAAAATTATATAGCTATTTTCATCTTAATCGATTGCCAAATATCTGGAAAGATATTTCAATTGAATGTCGAGGTAATTCCTCACATTGGTGAAATAACGCTGGCTTGCAGCGTAAGAGTAGGATATACTAGAAGAAATTCGGCGATGTCACTAGTGACTCGGTAGCTCAGCGGTCAGAGCATTGGACCGGATATCCAAAGGTCGCGGGTTCGATTCCCGTCTGAGTATTGATCTGGTGCGAGTCGTATTTTTTCTAGTATATTATTTAGTATTGTGTAAAAATAGCATTGTGAATGCAAAAATTTAAAAATTATATAGCTATTTTCATCTTAATCGATTGCCAAATATCTGGAAAGATATTTCAATTGAATGTCGAGGTAATTCCTCACATTGGTGAAATAACGCTGGCTTGCAGCGTAAGAGTAGGATATACTAGAAGAAATTCGGCGATGTCACTAGTGACTCGGTAGCTCAGCGGTCAGAGCATTGGACCGGATATCCAAAGGTCGCGGGTTCGATTCCCGTCTGAGTATTGATCTGGTGCGAGTCGTATTTTTTCTAGTATATTATTTAGTATTCTTACAGACTGATAATATCCTCAAAATCGCCTATATTTTCTCTGGAATAGCGACAAAAAACGATAGTTCCACAAATCTCCGCTTGGAGCGCCATTAGTTTTAAATTGGTGGGATTTTGCATCTCTTTTGCGAAACAGTTCAACCTGTACATTATTCATTTCTCAGTATTGCTCGGGCATCGGCGCAGACCACACACCATCTCTTCAAAAGTGTTCAAAAATATATCATGTTTTTACTTTGAAATATTACTATCTTTGAAATCGTATAAGTTTGGAATTGTATAGTTTTCATTATAAAATTACAATTAAGGTGTAACTTTTCGAGTATAACAATATATTTCCGAAATTTTAGACTATTTTAGATACATTTGACTCATCTCTTTCCATCAACGCCATCTAGTGAGGCAAATAGTTACTATGTTTATTTTTTAAGTGTCACTTTGAAAAGCCCTCATTTTTTAATACCTAGTCGTTTAGAGATTATAGACTTTTCATCATGAGGGCTTTTCAAAGTGACATTTAAAAAATAAACATAGTAACTATTTGCCTCACTAGATGGCGTTGACGGAAAGAGATGAGTCAAAATTGGCTTTTAAAAATAAACGGCCTATACCAAAGAGGAAAGTAAGCGCTCGCTGGGTGACATCTGGCCAAAGTGAAACATTTTAGGGTTACATCTTCCTGCCTACCTGTACCTGAGTACTCACTCTTCTAAGATTAGTGAAAAAAAAATACATTGAGACATACATTTTTATTAACGCCATCTATCGAGCCTACAGCTTTTTGTCGTTTTGAAAAGCCCTCAGAAAAAAAATAAAAGAAGCATCTAGGTACGAAAGTTCATTTAGTACCTAACGGCCTTACCATAAAACACTGTTTAACAAGTATTTAGCTAAAACACTGATTAAATGTGATGCTGTCACTTTTGTGACAATATTATTTGAAAGAGACAGCATCATTTTAATTTTAATTTTCTCTTGGATTTATAACTTTTCTCTTTTTGCACGGGTGTTCTGCCTATTTCTCATGTTTTTTATATGTTCAATAAATAAAATGTAAATCCGTTATTGGCATTAATCAAAATTTGTAAGATAATCACTACTGTTTAATTTTTAAGTGCTGTGGATTTTGGGATAATAAATAAAAAAATAACACATTTAAACAGTGTTTTAAGATCTTTTGTGATAAGGCCGTACATGTTTATCTACTGTTGAACTTTGAAAATGCGCTGTCCTGTAAAATATGAAATATTTGAGAAAAAAAAATATAAAGTTACATAAAATAGCGTAAAATTTATCTTATTTTTACGGACTTCAAAAGGAGGGAGGTACTCAATTCGACCTGTTTGTTATTTTTTTACTTTTATTGTTAGTGTTATTGTAACGGCAAAATAAAGTTATTTAACTTAAAACACGTTATTTAACATAATGATTATTTCATAAAAACGTTTGCAATCCCGGCCTTATAACGGGTGTAACAAGACCTTCAACGAAGCCGAAGTCCACGTATTCCGCCCATCATCAGAATCATTTTTGTCTTTTAGACTATACCTGGGAAACCAAAAGTTACGAAGTAATTGAAGGTCAAAGTCAAAAATTTTTTTTCTAAATTTTTATGAAATCTTATTTTATTCGTTATTTCCTACTTTTTGACTAAAGAAACATTATCAAAATTTTAAGTATTTCGTAACAAACAATGGCTTCAAAACGTCGTCACTCTATGTATCTCATGAGCACGCACATAAACGCTGCCTTTCAACTCGGCCGCACGCAGCTGTGTAGCATTCACTCGCAGGCGCGGCCTGTTGTACGCGTCACATTGCGTGGTAATGCATGCAATGCTTTTTTAACACCAAAAATCAAAATGGTTTCCCAGTAATAATTTTGAACAGAAATGGTCCTGATGATGGACAGAATACGTAGACCTCGGCTTCGTTGAAGGTCTTGTTACACCCTGTATGTATATAAACAGTATAATAATAAATAATGTGTTTATTTATTGAAAAGTACTTGTTGAATAGTAATGTTTACGAAATAATTCTAAAAACAATCTCATTAAAACTGATATGATAATAAACATTTCGGTTTTTGGTTTCCGTATCATAACAGTAATATTACAGACGTACTTAGGTACATATAAAATTAATATTAATTTCACAATACTAAGAATTATCTGTTATTTCATTTGTCCCTAATTGGTTTTCAAAACAAATCCTTATTTAGAAATGAATGATTCATTTTGAATCCGTCTGAAACAATAAGAGAACTTAATAATATTTTTTACTGTTGATCAAAAATTAATATTGTGCTAAAAAATGACATACAAATTGTTAGTAATTATATCTTTTTAGTAGAACTTTTTAAAACATTTATTTCCACGGAAACTTCAGAATATTTCGTTTAGTAATAAGAAAATCGCCTGATTTTGAGACAAATAATTTTAGTGTTAAAATGAGATGGCAAGATGATAACAACTTGTGGCATAATGCATACACGCCAGCAGGTTGTTTCTGGCGTTGTTGGCAATGGAACCTAACCTCCTCCTCGGCTCTTCTCTTGCTGCGCCCGCTCGTCGTCGCACCTAGTCGTCTGTTTACCAGTACTAAAGCTATAAAATTTATTTGTATGGTGCAAATGCAAAGTATTATTTTTAAAGCAAAGCAATTAAATTGTATAGTTCAAAGTATTAATTTTAAAGCTTAGCATATTTATAGTGGAAACCATTATTTTTATACTTCATTCAATAAATTATGAAGCTAAACATTTTAAAGTGTGTTACATTATTTTTAAAGAGCATTTATAATATTCCCCAAAACATAACATCTGAGTGTCTCTATTTTGTGCTACGAACCTGTAGCAAATTCATGTAGTAGCCGTTACGACATCGCACGTCGTAGCACAACATAGAAGTCTTTGGTCGTAGCCAATCGTAGCCGTAGCCGAGCGGTCTTGACCACAAAGACGAGCATAATAAGCCGCGTAAATGGCGCCCTGGTCTTAATTAAAATTGCTCGCTAAGTACATTATTATTATTATGTAACGAAAATTCACATGAACAGATTGAAGCTAAAATTCCATTATATTTATTTACAAACAATAACCCCAGTAAAATATAGTTCACTGTAGTAGTCGAAGGTAAAAAGTGCCTAAGGTCGACACTTTTTTATGCTTTTTGTGAGTTATGTCTGCTAAAGCGTTATTATAAAACATCTATATAGATGAGGTCAAAACAAATAAGGCATAAAAAATAAGAATTAAAGTAGCATTTATTTATAAGTATTTTTATTTTTATTTTATTTTATAAGGGATAACAAACAGTTGCACAATATATAACATAAGACGCAGGCTTACAATATATATATATATATTATTGCTAATCATGCAACCAACCACATTATCCACAGATTACTACAAAATAATGAAAAGAATGTACCTAAATAAATAACTATTATAAGAGAGGCATAGTGTGCATTACTAATTTAATAATATAATATAATATATTAAACAAAAAGCTACAAAGACAATTTGGAAGCTCATTGTGACAGCAATTGACAGCTTTGGTTTTAAATGAATTCAACGAGAGTGAAAAAACATCAACGTCGTGGGCACTGATGTGATCGTTAAAACTGGCCATGATTCTGTCTGTTCAAGTAAGATGAATAAAGATTTTTTCTAATATACAATTTTCTTTTAACGTTTAAACATAATTTAGTTGAGACTTTATAATCTTTAGATGTGGGTAAAATTGAAAAAATACACTTCCATACGCGAGTAAACAATTCTAAATAATGTATTCACTATTGAATGAATAATGAACGTTGTTGAAATGTAAACCGCTCCTAGAACTAAGCAAGTAAGTTATAAACGTCGCATATTAATTAGACAAAGCGTATGATGCCGACAGATATTATTTACAACCAAGCTGGAGCATTAATCTTATCTTGCGGAATCCTGAGTTCGCTCCACGTTCCATTACGCTCAAACCGTGTGGACTGAGAGAGGTTTGCCGCAATAGGCCTTGCGCACGTTGCGCGACAAGCAACTAGAAATTTATAATCAAACCTACCCCCGTATAATCTTGTCAGTTTTCTGAATGGCTATCAATGCGTGTCTTTCTCGCTGTGTAGCAAATAAAAGCCATTCAAAAAACTGACACTTGGGCACGCGAAGTGGGGAAAGAAAAAGCGACGATCGAATTCTCTTTATTGTGCTCTTGACTTGCTCATTGCTCACCGCACAATAGGAATATGCGCGAATCGTTTCATTGTTGGAGTGGCCAGTGCCCTGTTTATCAAAACTTACAAGCTACAAGTAAAATTTACATGAAAAATTTTACAAGTTCATGTAAATAATGTCTTTTTCCAAATAATTTATGCTAGACACTTGTAAAAATTATCAGACGGAATGGAGAGTCGCTGGCCACCCTTAGAAATACACAGGAATTTCCATTGAGTTTATTACAAGTAGTAAGTTTTTTTACAAGTTTTGATTTTTTTGATTGACGAAATGACTAATATAAGGGTGTAAACATATTAGTTAAATAAACAAAAACATTTGTAGCGTTTAGTTTAACGTGTTTTGATAAACTGATTTCTGGAATAATTATTTTCATAAGGAAAATCCTTTTTTTGAAAAGTACAAGACTTCACTGAAAAAACGTAACGGCTATAATTAAACAAGTTACTGCTATTTACAACCGAGTAACTCGCTTCGGAGGGAGCCTGCAATGTTTGTTGCTAAAATTATACAAGTCAACTTTGTTAACGTATGTTGGTAATATAAACCCAGTAAGTTGGTCAAAAAATAGGTATCCAAGGTTGGTTGCTTCTAACCTATGCACTCAGTAAACTTAGCAAACCTATTTACTATAGTGAATCGAGTTACTCTGTTAACAATACCCAAGCTTCTTGGTATTACAAATCAATTCAATCGGTAACTGCAACAACTAACTTGGTTATAGAAATAAACACAACTGTCACTACAGCCAACGTGCTTTGTTGTGTTTAGCAAAGTAATTCAGTAGGCTCAAATATTTTGCTTCGTAAAACTAGCTAAGTAGCTTGAATAATGTTAATTATGTATATTGGGTAGGGACAGCCAATCTACTTTGTTACTTCTACTCAATTCAATTTGGTTTGTGTAGCCAAGTTACTGTGTACTGTCAATCGTGTTCATTGGGTAACTACAAATAATATACTCTGTTCTTTTTAGTCAATTAAGATTAGTATATTTAGCCAAGTTACTTTGTATTTTTAGGCGGGTTTATTGGGTAACCATAGCTAAAATACTATATTGCAGGTACCAATTTAAACGTATATTTTCAGTATAAGCTGAACTGTGAGTCACAGGTCAGCTTATACTGAAAATATATAAGTAGCTTAATATGCGTCGTTTAAATTGGTACCTGCAATAAAATATTTTAGCTCCTGTGACTGTACTTAAAGCCTATATATTACAATGCGAGGTCAGCTCATACTTTAAATGTGTAGTTTGATATGTTGTCGTTTGTACCATTGTTACTTGCAGTGCAGTGGGGAAAAATTTGGCATGTCGAGAAAAAACTAATGAAACGTTCATGCAGTAAAACAACAGATATATTGCTGACAGACCAAACTTAAAAGAAACTGAAAGAAAATTATGTACATTAATAAAATTAGCTTTATTCGGTACACGATACAGTAATTTCAGGTAACATACTACTCTTACAGTCCTTATAGTACACAGTAGATATAAAATCCTTGCGTTATTAACAGCAAATAATATTTGTCACTAAACACTCGCACGGTAAAATATCACACTACAAAAGTAATTATTGTTTATTTTTGTCACTTCACTGTACCTCCTACTGTTATAAAATCATAATCATCATCATTAGCCTCTTTGGGTCCATTTCTGGAAATAGGCCTCTCCAAAATTCTTCCACTGGGTCCGGTTTTACGCCTCCGTCATCCAGTTGTGTCCCGCTTGTCCTCTGATGTCGTCAACCAACCGTTTTGGACCATTCACGGATCCTTCTCGCAAAACTATTGCGCGTTTTAAAACAAACCCGGCAAAATTCAAAATAATGGTTAAAAGTTGTTGTTTTTATGTAAAACTTTAACCTGCCTTGTAGGTGTGAGGCAGCGCTTCAACAGACGTTCGTCACGCGTCAAGTCACACAGAGAAATGGCCAAATTCGCAGGCTATGCAGCCAATTCCTTGTTTATTATTATCAAGTTACTCGGTTAAAGATAGTGTTTGCTCATTCCATTGATAATTGCCGAGCTGTGCTTATTTACCAATAGATAATCAAATAGTTTGTTTCAAGTAAGTAGCATGGTTATATGCATCATAGGGAGTTATTTAATACTAGCCAACTATGATTATGTTTAAAATTAAATGACTTAATTATCATTAAATAGTAATGTAAGCTTGTCTATTTTGAACCGAACCCTATGTAAATATTAGCCAACTATGGTTGTATCTATAATTAAATAACTTACTTATCATGAAATAGCAATGTAACCTTGTCTATTTTTAACCAAACTCGGTGTAAATTTTAGCCAACTATGATTGTCTAAAATTAAATGACTTACTTATCATTAAAAAGTAATGTAAGCTTGTCTATTTTAACCGAACTCTATGTAAATATTAGCCAACTATAGTTGTATCTAAAATTAAATAACTTACTTATCATAAAATAGCAATGTAACCTTGTCTATTTTCAACCGAACTTGGTGTAAATTTTAGCCAAGTATGGTTGTATCTAAAATTAAATAACTTACTTATCATAAAATAGCAATGTAACCTTGTCTACTTTTAATCGAACTCGGTTTAAATTTTAGCCAACTATGATTGTCTAAAATTAAATGACTTACTTAACATTAAATAGTAATGTACGCTTGTCTAATTTTAACCGAACTTTATGTAAATATTAGCCAACTATGGTTGTATCTAAAATTAAATAACTTACTTATCATGAAATAGCAATGTAACCTTGTCTATTTTTAACCGAACTCGGCGGTAATTTTAGCCAACTATGATTATGTCTAAAATTAAACATCTTACTTGTTATGAAATAATAACGTAAGCTTGTCTATTTCGGTAAGGGTTAAATTTAACGAGGCGGTAATTTAGAAATAAATAAGTGCTTTGTTAATGATAGCCAACCATATTTAGCAATACTTGCTTGTATAATATTAGCTAAGCTTTATTGCCCATTTTAAATATGTCTTGATTGAATGCAGCCGAATAATTTTTAACAGAGCTAAATTGGTACTTTGCTAAAGCAAATTTTTTTCAGTGTTGTAACTTTTGATAAACAGGGCACAGGTCGTGACGGCGATTTCAAACTAAGGACTGTTTTTATATGCGCAATTACGGCATACGCGTTTCGGTTTACATGAGCGCTACATTTTGCGTTCAAAAAAGCAAAGGCGAATTCACTTCACAGGGTCAGTCAGTAGCATAGCAAGTCTCTCATGCTCGCGATTACACGAGCATATAAGCGAAACAGCTCTCATACAAGTTGTGCGGTGTAGCGAAAAGTGCTCTTATTCAAAAACAGGCTTATCGAAAATACGCTAAACTCAAAAGGTTCTTTGGGCCACGCGACGTGGTAAACGAATAAGTATCTATAAATGCACAGCGCGTGATATCGCGAAATGTGAATTAACGAGATTCACAAAAGTCCCGTAACACCAAAAACTTTGCATCAACATGTGCGGGGAGCCAATTAGCTATTCCAATACATAGGTACTCATTTTAGTAGCAAAATGATTCTTATCGCAATTGAATAAGGTGCTTAGTTGGTTAATTGGTGTTGTATTGGATTAACGTTCCGTTGCGTAGGGCTCACACAATCTATCGTGTGCTCACATCTGCTTCATAATTGCCGGAATAATTTAATTAAAAATACAATGCATGTAATAATTGTAATGTCTTGAACACTTTTTAAATTGATATTTACTTACCTACAAATAAAATAGGCATTCATTTACCAAACTAGCTTTTTTTTAACTGTTTTAACTTGAAAAAAAAACATATACCTACCTACAGTTACATTATAACGAAAATTCAAAGAATAAAAATGTCGCACTAAGATTCAGAATATTGTTTTATTTTTCAGTTTATATTAATAATTAAATAAGTACCTAGCTAGCTAGCTAGCTAGTGAGGCTCGAAAAGGCAAACACACACATTAAAGCTGTTCAATAGTACAATAACATTACCTCCTTATACCTCGATGCCTATTTTAGTCGGTGTGCCTCGTGTAGGTATGTAAGTACTAAAAAAACTGAAAAAACTAATCGTTTGAAACTAGGTATACAATGTTCTGAACCAAACTAGTTTTTGCCAACTAAAGTAAGAAAATACACTGTAGGTACAGATATTCTATACTATTGTCAATGATTTTGTCGCGTCTGACGGTCTGACTGGAGTGGCGCGGTGTTTCCGTGTCACGCGAGACTGAGCCAGACTTGAAAGTCGGGCAATTACCTTACATTACATTCGTCTTGCCATTGTGGAGCGCGGGTACCTAACCTATGTTTACTTATGGTAGATACCTATTTCACAGTAGATATTATCTATTACTTTCCTATTTGCAAGAATATAAAACTTAGTACTAGCCAATACCTAGGTATTTGACATTTTCGTTAAATTCAGTAAAACAATTAAAATGTATTTACTTAAAACTGGCAAATGTAAAAATAATTAATTAATTAATAAAAAGTAAAAAATAAAGTAAATTTTTTTCACTCAGGACAACATAAAATTAAGAGAAATACTTATTCTTATTCTTCTTAATATACTTACCAAGACAATTTGTTCGCCCTCTTAAAATTTCGTATTATTTTACACAAGGACTAATAAACAATTCCGATTTTCGGCGTATAATTTTCCTTGTAACTTGAAGCTATATATTTCGTGACTTATTTTCATATTTTGTCAATAATTGGCAACTCCGCAGCACAAAGTAAAGAAAAAGCTTCTTTGCAGAGCGTACGTAAAACGTAGTGATTATTTTCTCTGGGAGCGTACGTACAAAATAGGCTAGGGAGGTACTCCTACATCTTGCTGATAATGTAAAGTTTATTTTGTATTTTTTTTTAATTAACTCATAGTCCTGAGTTCATGTTAGTTTAGCGGATTGTGAAGTGTTTTCGAGATTTTGGTGAATTTGAGGTTTGACAACTAACTTATCTACTATCTATCTACCTACCTCCACTGAAATAATAGTTCAGTGCCTACCAGTGATAATGTACCTAGTTTTATTTAACACATGCAAGTTTTTTAATACATGTCGGAGTAGACCTATGGGTTTCTCAGGTATTTCTTGCCGTCATATTTTTGATTGTGGGTATATTTTTCTAAAATGAACTCGCAGGCGTTTCCTCTAATCCTATTTTAACACAATTTCACATTTAAAGTTGACTGTTAACTACAGCATGGTCTGGTGGTTCTGATTCACGATTCTCCATGAATGAATCACAAAACAATACCTACTCGCAATATTCAATAATCTCCATTTTTCAATCTTATAACCTCCATCTTTCTACACTGAGCTCACAGAATGGCTATCAGAGGGGGACCACTGACCTTAAGATTTTTTTTCTATGGAGGGAGACCCCCTTTTTAATATACTATATCTATGAGGGAGACGGACCCAACCACAGACCACACTCCAACGTTATGTCAAAACTGACGTAACGCTTGCTTGACATTTCTCCAACCAGCCAGCCAACCATTACCATAATTAAAGGAGTTTAAGGCGAGGCAGTTCCCGAAATTTACTCTTTCACTATGTCTTTAGAATAAGGTTGAATATTGCATTGCTTTAACTGTCGCTTCGCCAGAAATTTGACGAAATTTAGTACATTTTTATTGATTTCTGAAATACTGGATCATTTATTAAAAATGTACTCGGTTATTGTGTTAGATCAATAAAAAAGCTATCCTTTTTGCATAAAAAATCATATCACTGTCGTTGAAAATAACGAAATCTGACGATTTTAAGTTTATTTTTATGGTGTTATTCAGGATTTATTTACAGAGTAACCAAGCCATTTTTCAATATTCTGTTCGTTTATTGTGTTTCTTTGTTTCTTTTTCAGTCGACAGTAATTTTTGTGAAGTAGAATTCTACATCAGTTCTTCACATTGGAAGTTCAAAAATCAATCTTTTCATCAAATCGTGAACTGACCTCGCCTTAACAACATAAGGTTGTCGTATTCAGCATTTACGCACTCGCTCCAACATACATTTTATATTATTATAACTCAAAACTATCCAAAAGGCAAACGCGTTTAAATCTTTCAGAGGTAATTTTTCGAGATAGAGCACCTCAAAAGATGGATTTGTGGCTACAGTAGTGAATGCGGGACCGTTCCAATCAAATGGGTTGTGCTGCTAACTCACCGCAGGGCCATAAAGCAAACCAGTTACGTCACGATCACGAGCACAGAAAGTCCGGGTTGATGAGAATAAAACGGAACACATTATCCAATTTGCGAAGCGCTAGCATGCATGTATTGCGCAGGTAACAATTTATTTTATAGTTATTGGATATATGTCAATCGATTTATGATATGTTTAAAAAAAATGGTTGTTAGAACAATGCTTCTACACACTTGAAGAATATTTTCGTTGTAAATGTTAATAATTAATTTACTAAATTGATGACGTTGACATTAATGATTTTTTATATTTTTTTCAATGTGTAAATAACATAAAGTTAATATGCCTTATATTAACTTTATGGTAAATAATTATATTTTGACATTTTTATTATCTTTTGACATTCTGATTAATGACGTTCTTATTTTTGAACTTAAACGATCTGTGATTTTATAATATTTTATTCAATTATCCATTGTTATTTAAAATGTAATCTCATTAATTTCTATTAAATCCCACATACTAGTTTTAGTGTAATATGTTGTGATCATTTAATATTTAAAACAGCTGTATTTTACCATGTTACAAGGTGGAATAAATGATTTGATTTGATTTTGATTTTATAATACAGTAGCAAGTAACGCCTTAATGTCATAAACTTGCACCATCTTTCGTACAATTAAAAAACTTTTAAAATTTGTAGAGAGCGTGACGATGCGGTTGGGACTTGGGATACTGAGTAACCCAAGTCCCAACCGCATCGTCACGTTGGTTGAGACCAATACCATTAGCTACATTAGTGAAGTGAGTTTGTTTAAGGCCCCCATGCACGGTAAGCACGTACGCTCCCTTAATGGAATGAATAGGAAGAAACAAAAGTATCGAAGAATAAACTAAAGCTAAGAAACTTAGTTACATCTTGCTTCGAAGTAGTTATCTCTTTGATTTGATAAAGTAATATCAAATACGGTCTAGCATCATCATTGTCGGGCATTTTGAATTTCATAATAATTTTAGTTACAGGAATTGATTGATTGATTCATTCATTTTTTATTTTTTTTATTTCAAAATAGGAAATAAAGAGCATTTTTTATTTTATTTTTAATTTCAATTTTACTTATTTTATTTTGATTTGAATATACTTACTAAATGAATTTTAATTTTAGCTTATTTTAATTTGATAATAATTAACCAAATGATTTTATTTTAATTTAAATGCCGTCAATTTTAATTGTTTATGATTTAATTTATTATTGTTCAAATGTTTATATTCAAAACTGATCTATGGGTATTAAGCCTGAAATAAATTATTTTTATTTTATTTTATTTATTTATTATTTTTAATCATTTATTGTGAAACATTATGAGTTTTAATATTATTCCTGAGCTAGTTGCACGCCGCTGTGCGCTAATCCCAGACACCACATCGGAACTCACGACATCGCGACATCGAACAAATCACATTCGTAAGTTCACGAGATCGTTCGATCATGAGTCATGACGTCATGTAAAGCTTAAGTATATGAATCACATCGATCCATCACATCGAAAGTTCACGAAATTGATCGTTCAAGACATGAAAAACTTATGAAATCGCAGCTCTAACAAATCAAAAGACAGTGATTGGGCCGTGAAATCGATTAAGTAAGAAAGTATATAATTTATGATTATTATTACTATTATTTTTTTTTGGCATTCACAATGCTATTTTTATATAAAGATAAATGTTTTAATAGAAAAAATACAAAAAAAAATCGACTCACCCGTAGTAGCTCAGGCGGGACTCGAAAGGGTGCGGCCCTTGGGATTCCGGCCCAATGCACTGACCAATTATGCTACCGGCACTGGGAGCGGCAAAATTTTCTAGAACTTTTTCTTTAGTAATGTTTTATTAATGTTGTATTTTTTTTAGTAATGTTGAAGGTAAACAGCGTAAACGTAAAAAAAGTACTAGAAAATTTCGCCACTCCCACTGGCGACTCGGTAGCATAATTGGTCAGTGCATTGGGCCGGAATCCCAAGGGTGCGGGTTCGAGTCCCGTCTGAACTGCTAGGGGTGAGTCGATTTATTCTAGTATTTTTTCTATTAAAATATTTATCTTAACTATATTTTTGTGATATGTTATTGATATGACTGACGCGCCTTTTAACATATGGATCATCAAAATGCGAAGCTATATTCTACCAGTAGTGCGCCTTGGTAGTGTCGTGGGGAAGAAGGGTATTCATTCGGCAATCTTATTGTGCCACGTAAATTATTTTCACGACGCACCTATCTATGAAATCTGATCCCTCCTTTGATCAGCAATTTAGATACAATTGGTGTATTCATGTAGATCTAGCTAATTAGCATGAAGCGACAGTGTTTGCCTAAAAATCGACCCCTAACAAGCGAGATGGCGACCTCTAACCAGAGGTCGCCATCTCGCCACTAATTGGCGGCTTAAGTTAAGATATATTCATAAGTTAAGATATATTCATAAAAATATTCATTTACTCCATTCAAATATATGTATTATGTTGAATGAACTTAAAAATGTTTCTGTTATTATGTTACCTATCTGCCATAACATGTCTTTTAATGAAACAAAGTTGAATTATAATATTAAGTTATGGACAAAACATTTTTCTGCTTGTAATTACATTGACATTCAACTAAACAACTATTATGACAACACTCATTTAAAACATTTATTATGTGATAAAATAATTAATTGTATTGACTATATCGCTTACAAAAAAAAATATTTATCATACGAATTCATTAGAAATCATATTAAGGAGTCGAAAAAAAGCCTGGACAATACTATTATTTCCATTCCAAAAAAGGGTACTATACCGTTTTATTTTAAGAAGTTAGAAAAAAAATCACAACAAAATAATGTTCTACAGTCAAGTTCATCGGAATTTTTTCGAGAATGATTCAGGAAATGTTTTCACAATATTTCATCAAAATATACATAGCATACTTTCTAAAAAAGAATTATTCGAGTTGACCCTTTCAAGTATCAGAAAGGTTACCAACCCAGATGTAATTTGTCTCACGGAAAGTTTCATTAGGCAGGGTGAAGAAAGAAATGTAAACATTAACAACTACATACTGGCATCTAGCTTCTCAAGGCCAAAAAAGCGCGGTGGATCTTGTATCTTAGTAAAGAAAGGCCTTGAATTTAAAAAATTAACATGCTTTGATGACCTTGGAATGATCTATCACTTTGAATGTTGTGCTATTAACTTGACAACGAACAATATTATAGTTATATGTATTTATAGAAATCCATCAAAAATAAACCGACATATTGATTATTTCCTAGATAAATTTGACATGTTATTGTATAAATGCTATAAGAAATTTCCGAAAAAGAATATAATTATTACTGGTGACTTTAATATTGACATGCTTAAAACAAACAAATCGACCATAAGGTTTCGCGACTTATTAAAAAAATACAACTTAAATTTGAACATAAATAGTCCCACAAGAGGTGAGGCATGTCTGGACTTAATAATAAGCAACGTTGGTAATGCCATTGGCTCTGTTTTGCCGTTATGGCTATCGGATCATGACACCGCTCAAGTGTTGAAGTTTAATATAAAGCAGAAAAAGGAAATCCCTCAATCTGTCTTTGTTTTGAAAAGTTGCTATTCATTAGAAAATATTGAAAAGTTTAAAAAATATCTAGGTAGTCTTTCGTTTTCTAATGTTTACAGCAAAAGCGATTTGAATGCAGCTTTCAATGTATTTCACGACATATTTTCTCTTCTGTATAAGCTGTGTTTTCCGAAAATAAAAATTAAACGAACATTGTCCTCTAAGCCTAGATGGATGTCAAAAGGCATTAAAAAGAGCACTATTTCTAAAAGAGCACTTCGCTACAAGTACTACTCGACAAAAACAAGTGAAAATAAATCTAATTATTTAAAATATAACAAACTATTGAACAAATGTATATTTTTTTCTAAAAGAGTTGCCAACCAAAAATATGTGTCAAGGAGCAACAACATTTGCAAAGCAACTTGGTCTGTTATAACAAACGAAACTTTTGGACAGCTTGCTCAACATAACCATATAAATTGCATTATTAAAAATGACATTGAAATTACTAATCCTATAACTATTGCATCGACATTTAATGATTATTTCACTGATGACATAAATTCAATTCATAATTTTAATCGTAATAATAATAATAATAATTCTAATAATAATAATTGTAATAATAATATTCATTGTAATAATAATAATAATACTTGTAATAATAATAATGATAATTATACATTAAAAACAAATGTGTCGAACAGTATTTTTCTAACACCAGTAGACGAGAATGATATAATTAAAATTATTATGTCAATAAAGAACTCCTTATCTGAGGGACATGATGGTGTATGTACTAAAGTCCTTAAGTCTTGTAAAGATGAAGTAAGTAAAGTTTTGGCTTTTCTTGTAAATCTATCATTGCAGACTGGGCAGTTTCCTGATGTTCTAAAGTTGTCTATTGTGAAACCGTTATTCAAGAAAGGTTCGAAAATGGACTTATGTAATTTCAGACCCATAGCTATTTTATCTGTGTTTTCTAAAATCTTTGATAAAACCTATGCTGGCTCAGCTTACGGCCTTCTTAAATAAATTCAATATAATTAATCAAAATCAATATGGCTTTCAAAAACTAAAATCGACAACATATGCAGCCTTTGAACTTGTAAATAAAGTTTTACAAAGTGTCAACAAAGATAACTTTACGACGGTTTTGTTTCTCGATATGTCGAAAGCTTTCGACTGTGTTCCACATGATGGATTACTCAAAAAACTAGAGTGTCTTGGAATTCGGGGGCCTGCTTTAGATTGGATAAAATCCTATTTATCAAACAGAAGTCAATGCGTAGAAATAACCCAACTTAACACAAGCAAAACCGTGGAGACGTATCATTCAGACTTCAAACATAATGCTTTTGGTGTTCCGCAAGGAAGTGTTCTCGGTCCTTTATTATTTCTCCTGCATATTAATGACTTGCCAGACATAACAGAACACAACACTGTATTATTTGCTGACGATATTTCATTGATAATTACTAGTAATAAGACATCTTCGTTAGAACATCATAAACGTGACATAACTTCTACACTGACCCTGATAATAAGATGGCTCCAAGCCAATAATCTCAAAATTAATCTATCAAAAACAAATTTGATCAATTTTAATAATTTTAAAAATCAATCATTTGACATTGATTATAACGGACAAGTTCTGCGTAGTGCTACAAATGTAAAATTCTTAGGCTTAATAGTTGACCCCAAATTGAGTTGGAAAGACCAGATAGATAAAGTATGCAACAAATTAAACAGTTTTTCTTATGCTTTATACAAACTAGCCAGAGTCGCCAGTCTGCAGACAGCAGTTACAGCCTACTTTGCATATGTCGAGTCAGTCCTAAGATACGGTTTATTGATTTGGGGAAATGGTCTCGACATAAACAGGTTGTTTATAGCGCAAAAAAGATGTATCAGATCCATTTGCAATCTGAGATCTCACATATCATGCAAGCCCTACTTCATCTCCCTCAATATATTAACTCTGCCTTGCCTTTATGTACTTGAAGTAGGAATCTTTGTTAAACAAAATAAAAGGTTGTTTACACAGGCTTGCCAATTGTATCCAAGAAATACGCGTATACCAAATAGACTAGTATTAGAAACTGTCCTGAAGACAGCACGTTTTAGAAAGAATAGTTATGCTATGTGTATTAAAATATTCAATAAAATTCCTGACCATTTTAAAGATATTCCGATTAGTCGCTTTAAATTTCTTCTTCGGAAATGGTTGTTGGAAAAGGCTTTTTATTCGATTAAGGAATTTCTGGAGCATTAAATATGTTTATATATGTCAATATTAGATCACATTTTTTTAATTTTTTTTTTTCATTGTATTCATTGACATTGTTTTAATTTTTTAAAGTTGACATAAATTCATTATTGACATTTTTTAATTATTTTTTTGACGTAGGTAGGTACTTATTTCGTTTGTTTAAGCTGTTGACATTTCGAATATATTTTTATGACATTATGAGTGGTAAAACTGTGTAATCCTTATTTTATTATTTCAATTAATTGTGTAATAAAAGTTATAAATTTGCATGCTATGTAAAATGGCTAAATAGGTTAAGGTACTATTTTTATTTCCAACATCTGAATTGTAATCACCCTATTTACAGCAAATAAAGTTATTTGTATTTGTATTTGTATTTGTAGATTTGAAGCTCATATAACAAAACCACTTTAGTACCTAGTTACCTACTTATTTAGGAAATTATCACTTTGCAATACAAGTTAGGTAGGTAGTTATTAAATTCGAAAACATTTATTTAGCCTTGGCTGTTTCAAATACGTGTGAATGTCAAAAAAAGATACGCCATCGTCAGTGAAAAATCTTAGTTGTAACGAGAAGAACCAGCAAAACTCGTCAAGGGATTCGTTTTTCTCCGTGTCTTATTTCATACGTAGGGTTATACATTTTAGTCTAAGTTTCAAAATAAGGGAATTAACATGTTTTCATTTTACACAAGGTAGGTAGGTACCTACCTAAATCGAAAACCATTTCGGGTTTAAGCACTTTTGTCTATTTTGTCTATTTTTTGTCTATTTTTTCCTACCACCAGTTCTAGACTTTTTTATGCGACAAGAAATCCGTATTATCGAGAGGAAGTTATTCCTTTGCGTAATAGTACATTATGAGACAAGTTAGCTTAGGTTGCTCATTGCACATAAGGCTGTGGGTTGCAGCCCGAGCCGCAGGCGAGAGCGTAACTCAGCCGAGTGTGCAATACACACGGAACAAACATTTTAAAATGTTGTCAATCATTGTGTTAAAATAAAAGGTAAGTCAACAAAATCTTCCAAAGTCTTCCGTTTTAATCGTAACCTTTTTTCAACACACTTGCTCGTAAATAGAGCCCTAATACATCGCTTTTAGGGCCATAAACCGAGCTATAACAAACGCGTGCAATAATATATAAAACACTAGTACGTAATAGAATAAACCCTACAATGTTAAATTAGTATCTTACTGCAAGTTCTACGCGAGTAAACAGAGCATTCCCAATTTAGCCGGGTAATACAGTTATTTTAGAGCTTTTATGCTGCTGAAAATTTATATACATTTTTGGAATAAATAAATGTGTAAGTCCTTTATTAAGTCAAACAAATATTAATTATTATCAAATTATTCATAATTCACAATATTTTGTTATAAAATATTAAAATATTTGCATTTTATCACTTAAAATTATAATTTTGAAGTAGGCTGTATATGCTCACTCACCCCTTTGTTCGCAAAATATTCTTGCGTTAGGCGTGTGAAAAAAAACCTGCGCACCTTTTCCCATAATTATCATATTTTGATTTTGTCGTAGTTGTTGCTGTGTGGTAAATTACTTTGTTTTTTCCTCGCAAATGTGTTGAAAAAAGTCGTATGAAACTCGTGAGCTTTTGCTTATTGCACACTCGGCTGAGTTACGCCCTCGCCTGCTATGCGGCTCGGGCTGCAACCCACAACCTTATGTGCAATGAGCAACCTAAGCTAACTTGTCTCATAATGTACTATTCTCTCATTCTTAACTTTGGACAGTTTCTATTCATACTGTGGTTGAATGCTCTAAAAAACTGCCGTACAAATAAACGAAGAATAAGTTTATATACCTTAACCAAAAATATTACAAGTAGGTCCTACTCAAAAATAACATCAGGTTTCATGATACGTATTTTTATCTATCGTTGTGACGATTTTAGGGTTTAAGGCGCTGTCTCCACTGCTCTGCGCACGCTGTGCACGTGCACGCAGCTCATTTTAGCTCCGTGTGACTGTTTTTTTAGAAAAAGTGGGTACAAAATATAAAGTAGACAGAAGAGTCCGGAACAAATCACCCTTTTCCGTGCACCGTGTCGTCGTTTGTTGCTCTAGGAGACAACTGACTTTAGCATGGTTTGCCTTGAGCATAAAATACAATTGGGTTGGTAAACTTTTCCAAAACTGTTGTGAATTATATATTTTAGCTTTTGGCTTTGGAGTCAGGAATAACCAATTGCGGAATTTTTATAATACTTAATTTTAATTTAAATAATTTTTTTTATTTCTTTACAGCATAGTACAATAATCACTATTACGACTGTATGCGTAGGTTTAGGTAATGCCTTTGCTCCAAAGACTTTCTATGTTGTTGCTCAAAACAAAAAAAGCAAAGGTATGATTACTCTTTGTCACTGTCTGTCAAATCTGTCAATCAGTTGTTTTAATCAGTAAATGCAAAGAAACTTCGTGTTCAGCCGTATGTTTGATAATTTACCGCGATAATAATTTAAAAAAAAATATTTGGGTAACAAGGTAAAATAAAAAAATCTTATTATTATTTTCTTTATTCTTTAAACTTGTGCTATCAAAAAAAAAACAATTCTCTTCGAAAAAGTTTACCAAACCTAGTTCCGGGCGGCTCTTTTGTGCCGTAGTGGGACCCCGCTTTTATCAGAACGAGACAGAACCGGATACACTTTTTCAATTTCCAACACAAACGAGCACCCATTGTGCTAAGCTGATAATCTCCTCCAACTCGAATCGAACTGAAACTAACGCGGATGCCGTTAAATTATTTACCATTACCGGCCCATCACTGTTTAATCTTTCGATAATAAACCCTATCGGAAATCCGTTAAATGCCTAAACGAACCTCTATAAAAGTGATTTTATCGGCGAAGCGTTAATAAAATTGTAGATAACTTCTACAGGGCATACGATATTTTATTCAGTAATATAGATCGGATAAAGAGACAGATTTCGTGTGAGATCACTTTTAACCCTTAATTTGGCAATGTATGTCTTGGCATACATGAACTTCTCAAAAATACTTGTCAAATAAATAACAATTATCTGTGTTATAATTAATTTTAATTTATGGCAACACTAATTATTTTTGGACAAAAAAATAAAACACACCTCTGGCAATACCAATTTTGACATTATTTCAAGAAAATGGCTGCTCGGCGGAACACAGTTCTACTGTCCAAGGTATTTTTATTATTTTCACTAATATTACATATTTTATGATGGGTGTTATGAATGTATTTTATGAATTATAGTGTAATAAAATGAGTCAGAAAGGCAATTGTGAATTCTGACTTTGTAATCTGGATTTATTTTGGTCAATAACCTGATGTATGCGGTGGCACACATTGCCAAATTCGTAATGAAAGACCCTTAGTTTTGTTTGTATGACACTGCATACATTGCCAGTTTAGGGTAGCTTTTTACTTTGTGCTTTAGCATGTTTTTTTTCTTTATCGCCAACAACAGCTTCAAATTCGTGGTGGTAGAATTTTAGTTCTTGTGCCTTCTCAGAATGCAGCCTCTGACCATAGCGAATTTTCGAATGTGGCAGAGGAATTTCGTGTACGCACCCCACTTTCTGTGTCAGCTTCCCAGCACCTCCTGTTGATAGTCCTTTAGAAATCTTAACATTTTAGGCGTTGACGAAGACTCCAGTAGCGAGAATGTTCGACTCACACTAATCTTTCAAATTATCTATTCATGTCCTTCTCTGGAACCAACTTGTAACAAAGTACCAGTACTGAGTAACATACCGTCACTCCCAGCGACTCCTGCTACCCCAGAAAATCCACTAGCTCCTGCACCATCTTTACCAACAAGTCACTCTGCAACCCCTCACTTTGCAGTGCAAGTTACCTCCTCCAGGTTACGTTTGCCTAGAAACACAGGACCACAACGTCGTCCCACTGTTTCTGTGCCTAAATGACCTAGACGAATTACAAAGCTCAGTCTGAAGTTACAAATGGAAGAAAACTCGTTTTCGGCACAGGGCTACTATAGAAGAAGACTCTAATTACACTGATGTTCAAGACCCATCTTCTTTGGGTTACTATGACCACTCAAGGTCGATGTAGGCTGTGCTAAAAGCTAAAGAGTGTGTTATGCATGAAATTGGCATGTCTGTTTGTGTATTGTAACTGGCAAAAGTTCTAGAAATTGTCAACTAGATTATCACGTGCGAGCTTAGTTAAGCAGTTACTGCCAAATCTTTTGATAATTTTTGTTGTTTTTCAATAATATTTAATTTACTTACTATGATAAATACTTTGTACTTTAATTGGCAGTGTATGCCCCCGCATACAACCTTGTTTTTCCGTCCGCTTGGCAATGTATGCTGTGGCATACATGGTTTTTCAGGAGAACTGAAGTACCAATTTTTTTTTCTCCATTTTTCTGTAATGTCTAATAATGCTCAAAATCTAATTTCAGTAAAACATTTTGCTTTATATTGCATTTTTTTCTTTGCCAAATTAAGGGTTAAGGTCTGACTTCACCGAGTCGCTTTAACTTGCGTCAAATTGCCTGCAAACCGTCTGCTTTCTCTTTCAAATTTCAATTCAACTTGCGTCAAACGCATGCAATATTAATTGCCTCCAAACCGTGCGCTTTCATGTTGAACTTTCTGCCATACAAAAATTACGTATTTTGGTTAAATATAGCGTTAAACTTTACCGGTACAATAGTGCCAGTAAAAAACGTTATTATTGGATTAACGTTAATTTTAAAGTAACGGTAACAAAAAGTAAGAAATAACGTTAAAACTAACGTTATTTACTGAAATAAAGTTTTAAAAGTAACGGTAAAAAAATAAGAAATAACGTTACATTTAAAAATAACGTAATCATCCCTGATCGCCATAGAGTAAATTTTTACCATGGGAAGTAATTTGTATGGAATGTTCAATCTTTTACTTTGCATGGTTAACATGTACTCTATGGCGATGGATTACAGTATTTATCATTAAGGCGCTGTAGGTAGTGAAACTAGCGCCGCCACTACATTTATTTTTATTACTCGTAAACCAAGTCAATATTTAAAAAAGCTCATGTAATAATTTCTTAAATTGTCTCTAATAAACTTACAGAAAGAATGAAAACTGTTGAAGAGTTATTCAAAATATATTAGAGACAATTTAAGAAATTATTACATGAGCTTTTTTAAATATTGACTTGGTTTACAAGTAATAAAAATATAATTATGAGTGGCAGCGCTAGTTTCACTACCACAGCGCCTTAACGGCCAGGCCCAATAAATAATCAATGCACAAATAGGGACATTAGGTGGGTAGGTCTAATCCAGATTAGTTGCTATGTAACGGATGATATTAATAAAAAATATCGACATAGTTGCTTAGCAACTAGGTAATCTGTGAATCCATATCTGTGGATTAATTATTGGATCTGGAGGATGAGACAGTAGTTGGATTTAAATAGGGACTTTTTCCATCCCTATTTTCATTTTTGTGTGTTGTCCTCAGTGGTACGACCTGGCTGTTTCCCTGTTTATGAGACCGTCACAAGAAGTTTTGTGCAATGCGGAAAGTTAATAAGTTCTGGCAACTTTGATGGTGCTCCCTTTTTCGTTAAATATTAAATAAAAAGTTAGTCGAGATAAAATGTGGCACTCATGCCAGTGACGTCATTTTATAATTTAAGAGTTTTAAAAGCTCAGCGAAGGTCTACCAAAATTTACTCTAGTAGATTTCACGTTTTATTACGAATTAAGGCGAGGCCCATTCACGAAAAGGACGAAAAGATACATTTCGTGAACTGGCCTCGCCTTAAGTGCTTATGTGGAAACTGTCATACAATTTTTTTGACTCCTACCACCTATTATATGACGTCTTTTAGCTGACAAGAAAAATGGGCGCAAAAAACTTGTCAACGTTATCAGATGGAACGATATTTACAAATATGTATATCGTTTCCAGATTTTATAATAACAAAGATTAACAAATAATAGTATATTATGAGACAAGTAAGCTTAGGTTGCTCATTGCACACAAGGCTGTGGGTTGCAGCCCGAGCCGCAGGCGAGGGCGTAACTCAGCCGAGTGTGCAATAAGCAAGAGCTCACGAGTTTCATACGACGTTTTTCAACACATTTGCGAGGAAAAAACAAAGTAATTTATCACACAGCAACAAATATGCCAAAAACAAAATATGATAATTATGAGAAAAGGCGCGCATGTTTTTTTTGTTTTTTTTTCACACGCCCAACGCAAGAATATTTTGCAAACAAAGGGGTGAGGAGCATACAGCCTACTACTAATACTTCAAAATTATAATTTTAAGTGACAAAATGCAAATATTTTAATATTTTATAACAAAATATTGTGAATTATGAATAATTTGATAATAATTATATATTTATTTGACTTAATTAAGGACTTACACATTTATTTATTCCAAAAATGTATATGAATTTCCAGAAGCATAAAACTTCTTTGTTGTCAAAAAAAAATAACTGTATTACCCGGCTAAATTGGGAATGCTCTGTTTACTCGCATAGAACTTTCAGTAAGGTATTAATTTAACTTTATAGGGTTAATTCTATTACGAACTAGTGTTTTATATATTATTGCACGCGTTTGTTATTGCTCGGTTTATGGCCCTAAAAGCGATGTATTAGGGCTCACTTTACGAGCAAGTGTGTTAAAATACCATTATTTAATTAGCTCATTTCTTAATGCATTTCAAATTACTTAATCAAATTACAGGGTTCAAGATAAGTTCAAAGTTTACAATCAACATACAATTCAATATGCGTTAAGATAGGCAGCCAGAAGCAGACCCATTCCCACTGGCAGCACTCGTTCACGAGCATGACGCATTAACCAGCCATCGCTTCGCACAACCATATTTGAGGGAACGTAACGACCCGCCTCACACGACACCACCGCAAAAATGATTAAAGAGAGCATGACATACTAAGGTTACCCATGTTAAGGCATCGAATTATTGAAAACAAATATCCAAAAGCTTTTCATAGGCCTATTACAAAACTACTGACTATAGAAAGTAAAAAGATTGCAATTAAATAAATCAAAACAAAGTAAGTTATGAATTATGTTTTGAGTAAGTAGTGCCATACATACAGACAATATAAAACAGTTTTTTTTATATTCGACGCCCTTAATACAAGCAGACAGAAGCAGACCCATTCCCACTGGCAGCACCCGTTCACGAGCATGACGCATGAACCAGCCATCGCTTCGCTCCTAGCATATTTGAGGGAACGTAACGACTCACAATTTATACTTAGAAAAGAAAAATCACGATTCGAGTTACTTCGAGTTTTATTAAAGGACTTTTATCTAGACCTATGAAAGAATCACAGACTTTTTCTAATCAATACTGAGGCATTAGAGTGATAATCTATATATATAAAATTCAAAGTCCTGACTGACTGACTGACTGACTGAGTGAGATATCAACGCACAGCCAAACCGCTGAACCTAGAGACTTGAAATTTTGCACATAGGTTCCTTATGAAGTCCAGGGGTGCACTAAGAAAGGATTTTTCAAAACTCAACCCCCAAGGGGGTAAAACGGGGGTCCAAAATTTGTATGAAAGTCCCTCAGTTTTGAAGCTAAGATCTTCAAATTTTGTAATTAGGCTGACCATTGAAAATTAATAAATACGGGTCTCAGCGTTTATCGAAATTCAACCCCCGAAGGGGTCAAAAGAGGGATGAAGTTGTGTATTGAAGAAAATCCTTTATTTTCAAAGTAAAAATCGCTAAATTTATAATTTAGGCTTATGGATGGAAATCTTACGCAATGTATATTGTTATTGTTAGTATTTCAACCCCTATGGGGATAAAATAGGGGTGAAAAGGGGTAAAAAACCCAAAAATAGATATGGATGTCGTTATTGGGGTTTTCTGGGATGACGATTGCAAAAATGACATTTATTTTGAAGTCCAACACGGTGGACATGATTTAACCCGTAAAGGGGTGAAAATGGGGTTCAAATTTTGTATGGAAAAAGAATATAAAATAGACATTACAACTTTCAAATTCGTAGGAGCATGGAGCATGTCTAAAAATAAATAGGCAAACACATATTTTGTTATTTTGAAAATCATCCCTTAAGGTGTAAATGGGGTAAGTAAACATGAAAATCGATGTGGATGTCGTTCTTGAGGTTTCATGAGGTGGTGATTGCGAAAATCACATATATTTTGAAGTCCTGTTGGTCCACCGTGTTCGGTGGACATGATTGGACCATGCACATCCAGGAGACGGGGACAGGGACGGGAACATTCGATAAAATCCTCATGATTTATTTTTATTCTTTATTTCATTTCATTTAATTTCATTAAATTCTGATCAGCCGTTTTTACGTGATTAGGCGAATCCCCACCAAGCGAGCAGCGTCGTGCGAGGCCCGTGCGGCAAACGTTCTGCCTCGCGAGGCAGCGCGCTTGGTGGGATGAGAACCCGCCTAATCATCACGTAAAAACGGCTGATCAGAATTTAATGAAATTAAAACATAAGGATTTTATCGAATGTCCACGCGGACGAAGTCGCGGGCGGAAGCTAGTCTATATATCGATGGCTTAGAGCACACATGTGTTAATTACAAAAAGTTGATTTTTGAGGAGAGCATTTTAAAGTTGAAGCATCATAAAATACAAAAACTGTATATGATATGGAATTCAAATTACGTTTATTCATAAGACTTATTCTTTAGTTCCACAAATAAGTAAATTTCATAACGCAATTACGTCAAATTGATAACAAAATCAGCTGAAAACCTAGCTAACCCCCCTCACTTAGTACATTTGAACCCTCATATTTAGTAATTTGAATGCACGAATGTACTAAGTGGGGCTGGGTTAGTATTCTAATAGAGTAACAGGTACTTATTAATACAAAAATGTTAGATATATTTAAGTATTAAATTATTAATTTAAATTTAAAAAATATAGATAAATTTAATAATAAATTATTAAATTATTTATTAATTTCTATTATTAAATACCGACTCAAGATAGTTTGTGCAGGTTAGAACATAAAATAATAATAATATTAAATAATAATAATAATATTAGAAATAAATAAAACATTCTACAACATTTTAATAATTATTAAAAATAGTAGGTACTCATTAAATCAGTCTTTCTTAAACACTAACAGAAACACTAACAGATTTTTATCATTTGGTTCCCGCAGTGGGGTGGTTCCACTCATGATTACAAGCAACTTTTACTATGGGGCCAACTCTGTGGGTGCGAGAAAAAAATCAGCTGTTCCATACAAAAGCGCAATACCTACTCGACCTAAATGTATGGAACAGCTGTTTTTTTTTCGTATTAACTGCACTTACAACATTTGGATTGTATAATTAATGTAAGATAACATGTCGTAAAAGTACTTAATATTTTTGTGCGTTAAGTAGTACCGCAGGAGGGAATCTTAAAATCACTTATGGAGTTTTCGTAGCAGATTAGTAAAAATAAAGGATTTTAATACTTTTGGACATAACCGAAGCTTACTTAATACAACAGTGACACTGGGTTTTTGATAGAAAGAGATGGAATATCGACACGTGGGTAAGTGCAAACGGTAGAGGACGTCAATTAATACAGTTGTCACTCAAAAAGTAAAAATCGCATTTTTTGTAATTAGTACATGTGTGCTCTAAGCCATCTCGATGGCTTAGAGCACTAATATTAAAATGTTATAGCTATAATTATTAAAATGTTGTAGAATGTTTTATTTATTTCTAATATTATTATTATTATTTAATATTATTATTATTTTATGTTCTAACCTGCACAAACTATCTTGAGTCGGTATTTAATAATAAAAATTAATAAATAATCTAATAATTTATTATTAATAATTTAATACTTAAATAATTTTATACTTATACTTACCTAATGTGACTGTTGATAATTATTTTGATTGAATTATATGTAATGGGTCTTTGTTACTTGAAATAAATGCATTATTATTATTATTATTAAATATATTTAACATTTTTGTATTAATAAGTACCTGTTACTCTATTAGAATACTAACCCAGCCCCACTTAGTACATTCGTGCATTCAAATTACTAAATATGAGGGTTCAAATGTACTAAGTGAGGGGGGTTAGCTAGGTTTTCAGCTGATTTTGTTATCAATTTGACGTAATTGCGTTATGAAATTTACTTATTTGTGGAACTAAAGAATAAGTCTTATGAATAAACGTAATTTGAATTCCATATCATATACAGTTTTTGTATTTTATGATGCTTCAACTTTAAAATGCTCTCCTGAAAAATCAACTTTTTGTAATTAACACATGTGTGCTCTAAGCCATCGAATTATATAAAAGAGAAAATCACTGACTCACTCATCACGAAATCTCAGAAACTACAAGTGCTAGGAGTCTCAAATTTTGCATGGGGGTTCCTTTTAGGGTGTAGGTGCTCACTAAGACGGGATTTTGCGAAATTCAATCCCTAAGGGGGTGAAACAGGGTGGCAAAGTTTGTATGGGAGAACGCGATTCCTTGGCCCGATTGACTTGAGATTTGGCATAGACATTCTTTCACAAAATTAATTTAACACGTGTTTTGTATTTTTTTGAAATGTATCCCCTAACAGGGTTGAAAAGGGGTAAAAAGCTATTTTTAGGGTGATTGATTTCGATATCGGAATCAAAACTTCTTAGTGCATTTGAATGATTAAGAAAAATAAATGTCAGTTGTCATGTTGTCACCTCCCCTGAGAGTATAATTATGTTCCTTGGTTCACCACAGAGAAAGCAATAAGTTGTCACCGGGAGTTTTTTGCGCCATTTCGTCGAATTCAGTTCGGTGGCTATTTTAATTATTTGCAAATTATTATAGTGGATATTGTGTCTTAAAATTGGTGCAGTTTTGTGGTACAAGTGTCTACGCATCTGAACAATATGTGGGATAAGTAATTGAAATAGGTGCGATCTTGGTTGTGTGAAGCTGACTTTTATTGTAGTGGTGGCTACCTCGGCAGAACTTACCGAGTAAACTGTATCGATATATTTGATGCCAAATGCTTCAAGCAGCATTGGAATGCGATGCACCCGCATTTTAATGTAAACTGAAACAATACCACTGAATTATTTAACACTTGACACTGGCAAAAATTACTCCCTGAAGAGGAGTAGATTGCCAATAAGAAGAAGAAGTTGTCACCGCACGAGCTGACGTTTCTAATTTTCAGTAATTTTCCAAAAGACTTTCATGTTGTATAAGGTTTTATTACGATTTTCACTATTTTACGAATAATTTGTCAAATAAAACGTGGCAAAATCTGACAAATATCAGTACCCGTAGCACGAACAGCTATCGAAAAAAATAAGGCGCGTAAAAACATTTGATGGGAAATTTGTACAGCGTCATCTATTGCTGCAAAGCGAAATTAAATTTTCCATAGATAATACTCTATCGAATAGTTTTAAGCGCGTTATTTTTTTCGATAGCTGTTCGTGCTACGGGTACTCATGACATGATAAGGAATGTGTTAGAGAAGTGTTGAGATTGAGAGCCTGATAATAATGCACAACATTAGTTGCACCCGGCGTTGCAATGCCACGTTTTTTTAGCCAAGAGCCTTTTCAGTCGTAAGCAGATCAATTCACCAAAGTTTCATCATTATCGGATGTGGATGAATGGTTTAGACACACACCTACCTAATACAGAATCGTGAACAGGGCGTCGTCCGTTCTGTAACCAAACTCGAACCCCACTTCGAATCTCACTTCACTGCACGGGAATTTTAAATCATAAATAAGATAATGATAAAAGAACATTTTGTATCACAAAAGATTTTAGAAAGCTACCTAACCTACAATTTTTGCAATCGATAAAATAGCTCATTTAGTTAGCTAATTTCTAATAACAAATTCACGCGAAGTGAAGTGAGGTTGAAAGTGAGATGCGAGTTTGGTTACAGAATCGACAGACGTTGCGGGTAAAACCGCGGGGTGCAGCTATTACCTATACACAAAATTGTGTAAATGTGAAAGTTTTGATGTTTGGATGTTGTTCATGATGTACTCAATCACGTCTGAACGGGTGAACGGATTTAGACGAAATTTGGCACAGAGATAGATTATAGTCAGGAATACTTAACACAGGCTTCTTTTCATCCCGATCATTGGTTTCCAAGGGAAGACTTACAACGATTAGCGTTGTACAGCATTTCACCCGTGCGAAGCCGGGGCGGGCCGCTAATTATCTATATAATATAAAATTCAAAGCCCTGAGCTGACTGACTGACTGAGTGAGATATCAACGCACAGCCCAAACCGCTGAACCTAGAGACTTGAAATTTTGCACAAAGGTTGCTTATGAGGTCCAGGGGTGCACTAAGAAAGGATTTTTCAAAACTCACCCCCCAAGGGGGTGAAACGGGGGTCAAAAAATTTGTATGAAAGTCCCTCAGTTTTGAAGCTAGAATCTTCAAATTTTGTGATTAGGCAGGCCATTGAAAATTAATAAATACGGGTCTCAGCGTTTTTCAAAATTCTACCCCCGAAGGGGTCAAAAGGGGGATGAAGTTGTGTTTTGAAGAAAATCCTTTATTTTCAAAGTAAAAATCGCTAAATTTATAATTTAGGCTTATGGATGGAAATCTAACGCAACGTATATTGTTATTGTTAGGGGGTGAAAAGGGGTAAAAAAAACCCAAAAATAGATATGAATGTCGTTATTGGGGTTTTCTGGGATGACGATTGCAAAAATGACATTTGACGAGTTTCAATTTGTCGGAAGCAAGCAATTCAATTTTATTTAGCACTACCATGAGTTTACAAAAACCATTCTCGATATCGACAGCGTAAGCAATTTGTATGGGAAATTGAAGCAGAGCCTCTAGCGGATACGCGAAGAACTAAAATCTATAGTAAGAGTGCTCACCATCCACGAGCTTACTATCCTCTCTAACGTGAACTCGATTGTTGGTGTAGTATTCGTGGCGTTATGTTGGTACAAGCGGTCACCTATTCACGGTCAGCCCATAGCCACAGAATAACTAATAGCGCTTGCTGTGCACGTATATGTTATTTTATAAAATTATCATTTCATAACGAGCAATTCTTTAGATATCGGAAAAATTAAAAAAAAAACATATTTGGTGGGTTCGATTCTTGGTTAATCATTGAATGCAGTTCCATTTCTATTTAAAAATAAAATTGTCTTCTTTTAGAAAAAATATAAAATATAATTCTGTTTTACAAAGTTTTAATGGTGATAATACAAGTGACGTACATAGGTACGTGAGGCAGAATACACACTTATACACATTTACAATACACATTTATGGCGTCGCGCGTCGTAGTATCTCCCAATGGTTAATCAGAATAAAATTTATATCTACATGATCTAGACAGCAACCTAGACATCTAGACAGTATCCTAAACATAAAATATATTTTCACTAGCTTTTGCTAGTGACTTCATTGTCGTGGACATTTTAGAAAATCTTCAGAATTCTTAAAATGCTGAATTAAAATCAGAGATATTTTTATCTCGTTCCCTTTTCCGTTCCACTTCACGTTCCCATTCCCGTGCCCCGCTCCCCTTTTCACTTTTTCTCTTTTTCACTTTTCTTTCACATTTACTATTTCACTTTTATTCTTTTTCACTTTTGACTTTTTGGATTTTTTGTTTTTGTTTTTTTACTTTTTTCGATTCCGCTTTCGTTTACACTTTTTACACCTAAACATTTACTTACCATCACCTTTCCCGTTCCATTTGCCCTTCCCCTTCCCCTTATAATTTTTAATCGTCATCGTCAGCCTACACACAAAATTTGAACATCCTAGCTTTGAAATTAAGAGAATATACAAACTTTCATCCCCTATTTCATCCCCTTAGGGGGTGAATTTTCCAAAATCCTTTCTTAGTACTCACTCACTTACACCATGAAAGGTATCTACCCTCCAAAAATGGTTTCTCTACCTTCAGCCGTTAGGGCTCTAGTCGTATCCCAACAATCAATCAATCAATCAATTTAATACTTATGTATAGATTTCTGTTAGATTTACGTCCATTTTCCTTAGTAGCGTGCCCGTATTTTTATATTTTAATTTCTTTCAAACTAAAATGTAACTAATTTATTTAGTTTTAGTGACATGAATGGCATGCTTTACTCCATACAATACATATTTTTTTCTAAAAAGAGTATACCTAACTCTTTATAAACTTTTTGAATCGAATTACGACGTTTGACAGCTCATGAAAGAGACACGCGTCTATGATCAAGAGAGATAGAGATAGTTGTCAAAGACAACCTTTGCCCATCAAGTTTCGTTAGGTTGGTATACTTGCAAGATAATCCAAATAAGTAAAAAAAGATCACTAGTAGCATAGCTTTCTATATTTTCCAAGCCATGAAGTGAGCAGAACGGCAACATCGCATGTGGTCAAGTACGGAGTATAACATTATTTTATTCTTTATTATTTGTTTTTCCTATATTATCTATCTTTGAACTAGTTGTAAATTGTGATGTAAGATTATTTCAATAAAGATTTTATATTCATTATTATTATTTATTTATTAGTACATGAGGTTTAAGTCAAATTGTTTGACCTTCTCGGGGTCCTTTAGTACTATGAGCATTTTGATCTAGGCCTTCTCTAGCAATGAATCTTACATCATTGGAAAATTTGGAACATTTTATTGTATGACAGCAAACGTCAACTATTAGTACTTTGAGAGTTAAATCGCTCTGAAATCAACTAAATTTTATAACATTAATGACCTAAAACTCCGAAAATACTAACTATTGATAAAAAGTAACTTTACAGCAAATATTTTTCATATAAAAACCTTTCTAATGGTATATCATTTAATGCTAGAGGTGGGATAGATCAACTCTCATAGACAATAAGAAAAATTTAAATTTTAACCAGGACAAAATGACTGTCAAAGATGTCATCTTTTTTGTTGTTTTTTTTCAGCAGGGCGATGATTAACACGCCTTCTTTATTAAAATAAATGGTATATAATTAGAAAGGTCTTTTAAAGACAAATATTTGCTGTTAATATACTTTATATCAATTGTTAATACTTTTGGAGTTAAAGAATATTAAAGTATAAAACTGGTTTATTGTCTATGGGAGTTGATCTACCCCACCCATAGCATTGAATAATATATCATTAGAGAGGTTTTTGTATGAAAAATATTTGCTGTAAACATACTTTTTATCAATAGTTAGTATTTTCGGAGTTTTAGGTCATTAATGTTATAAAATTTGGTTGATTTCAGAGCGATTTAACTCTCAAAGTGCTAATAGTTAACGTTTGCTGTCATACAATAAAATGTTTCAAATTTAAAGACCTTTCCAATGATGTAAGATTCATTGCTAGAGGAGGCCTTGATCAAAATGCTCATCGGACCACCGAAAAGTTCAAACAATTCGACTCAAACCTCATGTCCTAATAAATAAATAATAATAATAAATATAAAATCTTAATTGAAATAATCTTACATCACAATTTACATCTAGTTTAAACGCAGATAATATAGTGAAAAGAAATAATCAATAATAAAAAGAATATTATTAAACTATGTGCTTGACTACATGCAATGTTGCTGTTCTGCTCACTTCATGGCTTGTAATTATAGAAGGCTATGACAGGTACCATAGAGGGTAGTAAAATTGATCTCACGCGTCAAAACGCAAGTGAGAGACTTTACTACTATCGTTACGGTATTTCTCGATGGCATCTGTCAATTAGTAACTCATGGTACCAAATTCGTATGGCAAAGGCCAAAACGTTACTCGATGCTCGCTAGCGACTATAGTTAACTATTGTAGATTACTTTACCAACTCATGGTAGTGCTACAGTAACCTTTTTTAAATAAAATATATGCCAAATTTTTTGAGTCTTTTGTGCACTAAGGTTGTCACCCAAATAGTGATTTGTGTTCTGAATAATTAGTTAAAATGGGAATTTATTCTTACCCGATTAAATACTACCCTTAATGAAACAAATAACAGAAACACTTGATATGGGTAATAATGAACTAGCCATCTGTTTAGACATGAGCAGGGCTTTCGACTTTGTCTTGCACTCATTATTAATAAATAAATTAGAACGGTGTGGGATAAGAGGATTAACTTTGATAAAAGTTATCTCGAAGATCGTCTCCAGAGACACCAGAGAGTCGAAATCACTGGATATTCAAATGCGTCCAATAATAATCTAAGGAAAAGTTTTGCCACAAATTACATTACTAGTTGTTGCAGCGTACCTCAAGGCAGCAAACTTGGCTCATTATTATTCCTCCTTTACATCAATGACTTGCCAAACGTCGTCGATCAGCAGTGTATGCTATTCGCTGATGACACTACTCTTATAATTAAATCTGAAAGTAAAGATGACAATCAAAATATCACTCAATGGCTCAACGCAATTTCAAAGAAGTGATAAAATCTTGAAATAAATAAGTAATCTAAATATTAATAACAATAAAACAAAATTCATAAATTTTAGAACTCATAACTGTATACGTTCTCATAAGTTATAATAAACGGAATTGAAATTTTTAGGTTTAAATATTGACAATAACTGTGACTGGAAATCGCATATTTTGATGATTAGTAAATTGGATCGCTTTGTGTAGGTTTTTATTTATTATACAGAGTGAAGAATGGTGCATCAAAGGAGGCCGCGCTTATAGCCTTGGCCTCCCATGGCTTAGCTATGTGGCCTCGGTCCTGAGATATGGCATTATATTATGGGGTAGGGCAACTCGGTGAAAATGCATGCAATGCATCGGGCTTTCAAATTACAAATAAAAATGTGTTCGTACAATTTGTGGTGCTGACTATTTAGACAGTTGCAAACCTTTATTCAAGGCCTTAATTAGGCTAGAATACGCTGTAAAATGTATTGATAACAAAATTTATGAACGCACGACAGCACTCTAGGTTAAACAGTTGAACTACGCAAACAGCTCTTATTACGTACGGCATAAAGGCAGTCTCAAGGTCAACATGTATAGTCTGATGTGCTGCTGACTGTACGTATCTACCATATTTCACGAATAAATAAATTACGAATAAGTATTATGAATTAACCCATCGCTGCGAACGGTGAATTTTTTGAAAATGTATAAACAACGTGTTACAAAAATACTCCTAATGCCGAATATGGTGGATAGGGAGATAGGGACCATCAAACTGATCAACTTTTACTACGGGAGCAACTCTGAAATCGCGAAAAAAAAATATCATTAATTTTTGTATGAAACAGCAGATTTTTTTCCCGATTTCAGAGTTGATTCCATAGCAAAAGTTGTTCAGTTTGATGGCTCCTCCCTATCTACCATATTCGGCATTAGGGACATTTTTGTAACACGTTGTAGGTATATATAAATATTCTCTATTTATTGTTTTTATAACAGAGGTTCTGTGGGGTTTGTGTTGTTGACTGTTGTTTGTTAGTGTGACAAGAATCGCACTTGAAAAAAATAGTTTCAAATAAAATAATGTTTTTTTTATTATGATCTGGGACCTGGGGGCTAATTTGTCTAATTTAAAAATCTATCGCAATCGCTTTCATTTGACAGTTGGATCCGACACATTGCTTGTACTATTATGTATTCTGTGACATTGCTGCATTTCTTTGGTACCTATGTTTTTATTTGTGCCAAAAAGAAGGTTCAATGTGTTTCATCCTGAAAGCGACTGCGATAGATTTTAAAATTAGACAATAGAAAGGCGGGGACTCAACTGACAGGTTAACTGTTAACCTTGTTTTACGATGCCCCAGATAAATTATAAGAAGTTTTGGCAGCTGTTTCTTCGTTACAATAACGAACTGCCAGTGAAGTTATTACCACAGTATTAACGTACGCCGACGACGGTTAGTAGTGTTAGTTTGGTAAGTGCTATTATTTTAATGTTTTCTATCCTGTTTTTTTATTTTGATTGAAAGGACCTGTCTTCAAAATTTGGTTTAGTCTATTTTTTATTTTATTTTTATTTTATTTGGGAAACAAACAATTTCACAGTACAATTAGTTTTACCAAATATTATAAAACAGTGATCAGCAAAGTTTCCTCTGATAATTAGAACATACAAAATAAACTACAGGTCAATTTGAACTTAATTAAATTCACACAGTAAGTTAACAGTTTTACTACATCTAAAATGGAACTGTTAATTAAAGATATGTTTACAATTACAATTACCTATTCATCAATCAATACATGTATATGATTTTTAAACTGAGTTATACAACAATTGAAAAAATCTATAGACGTGAAACTATTGTCATATTCCTTACAAGCTCTAAACAAAAAAGTCAAAACTAACTTATCAGAGAAATAGTAAATCTAAAGCAGCCAAAATGAGTGTCATGTACGGTAGACGGCACACTGGGCTTCTACAACCTGTCACATTTCTTCAATCAATTTTAAACTGTGAGTTGAGCAGATTAAAGTTCAAAATTCACTGTAGATTTTTGACTGTTTTGTATAGCTTGATATGCTGCTGACTGTGCCTACCTAAACATGCAAGCAGTGCAAGTGGATCATTCAATGTCATTCATTGCTTTAGATGATTGTCAAGCAAACGGTCTCCATATTAGCGGCGATAACGTTTCCCATCCTTCGAAACCTTAACCTATACAGCAATGAATTCTTGGTATGTTTTTGAAATGCCTAAAAACTTTATTTTTAAAATATCCATAATAATATTTTGAAACATTTGCATTTTAGTGATTTCATACATAACAAACAAGTGCCAATATTTTCAAATCAGATATTTGAAAAATCAAAATGTACAGCCTGTCGATTCTGTAACCAAACTCGCATCTCACTTCGAACCTCACTTCACTTAGCGTGAATTTGTTATTAGAAATTAGCTGAATATAAGCTATTTTACCGATTACAAAAGGTTTTAGGTAGCTACCGTAGCTGTCTAAAATCTTTTGTGATTAAAAAAACAGCCTAACATTATCTCATTTATGATTTAAAATTTCCGCGAAGTGAAGTGAGGTTCGAAGTGAGATGCGAGTTTGTAACAGAATCAACAGGCAGCTCTAGTTTTTAGGCATTTCAAAAATATACCATAGATTAATTGGTGTAGGTTAAGGTTTAGAGACTAGGAAACGTTATCGCCGTTTATATGGAGACCGCGCGGCACAGAATAACACTTTAATTATTTCAAGTTTCAGCCTATCCGTCCAGTAGTTTGAGCAGCGCGACGATGAATCAGTCATCATCATCATCATCATATCAGCCGCACGACACCCACTGCTGGGTATAGGCCTCCCCTAAGGATCTCCACGACGATCGGTCCTGCGCTGCCCGCATCCAGCGGCTTCCCGCGACCTTCACCAGATCGTCGGTCCACCTTGTCGGGGGCCTACCCACGATGAATCAGTAAATCCACATATTATTTTATAAGTTTATGGTACCATACTCGGCGATTCAAAAATTAAGAGATCCGTAGGAGAACTAAAGTAACCAACAGCTCGAACGTTTGCTCAGCTGATGTGGCAGGGGCGGGACACATAGCGAGAAGATTCAGAACAGGATGCCTGTTGAGGCGGAAATACTAGAGTGGCGACCGAGTACCAGACGACCGGCGACCCGGGGGCAGGCCCCTGACAAGGATGGACTGATGATCAAAGCCGCTGGTTGCGGGCAGCGCAGGACTCGTTGTGGTGATCTCTGGATGGGGGAGGCCTATATACCCAGCAGTGTCGTGCGGCTATTATATGATGAAGTATATAGAGATGTCGCGTACTTTCACAGACTTCGAACATGGACGCTGTTGGGGCCGTCGCTTACATACGCACCATGCAACAGGCTTTTCTTGTCTTAAGTGCGTTGCAGTTCACCGCGTACCTATTTCCACCCCCAGCTACTGTTAATGGTAAGATTTTTTTACAAAATCCATCTATTCTATACAGTGTATATTATGGTCTTGTACTAGCGATTATTTAAAGGCGTAAAATACACCGAATTTTATCGACAAAAACATCCACATGTTGGGGTCTATTCTCTCTCCTATTGGAATGAATGGCCGCCATTTTAAATTTGACTTTTTATTTTAGATGACCCTGTTGAATAGTTATTTATGCAACTGTACTATAATACCTAATTATGTACAGTTGCATATAAGACTTTATATGTATATGTCACCGGAAAATAACAAGAACCCCAAATTTATAAATTTCCTAGGATATTTATAAACTTTCGTAGGATTCTAAACGAGAGATAATATGTATTATTTTACGTCCACATTTTCGCAAATTGATAAACTTACCGAACTCAAGCGTATAATAATCAGTAAGGAATAACCAAACACAATCTGCGCTCTGATTGGTTGAAAAAGTCACGTGTTCCTTCTCCTTCTTCTCCACCGCCATTGTTTACCACGGAACATAAACAAACCGGTTACTCGTGGGTTTCTGTAAAGTTTTTTATGTTGTAACCGGTTTGGAACTGTGAAAATAGTTTTATTTTGCTAAGGTCACTAAAGTAGACCCATAATGAGCGACCTAGAAGCTGCGGACAGCCAAAATGGTGAAGATAGTGCGGTAAATGCTAAAAAATTTGTGGACGAAGTGAAATTTACCACAGAGCTACGAAAGTTTTATAGTGGCCATGACATAAATAGTAAGAAGTCGGAATGGACAAAGGAAAAAATTAAAAATGTTATTAAAATGATAGAAGATTTTAATAAAGCTAAAGTTTTGGGACGTCGGCCCACAGACAAAGAATACTATCACGCCAAAAAGTATGCTATTATGACTTTTAGTGACGAAAAAGTCTTGATAGTGAAAAGGAAATCTCAGCAAGATCTAGTGGTACAAATAGTCCCAAGCAGTCAATACTATCAACGAATTCTCGATACACATGTTGCTACAGGTCATGGACGGCGTGACAAAATTATTTACACCTTCAAAGACAAGTACATGGTTCCAGTATTTGCCATAAATATTTTTCTCCAATTGTGCAAAACTTGTCTTTCCAAGAAAAGTTTCCCTAAAACTGGGATAAGTCGTAAAACCACTCATTTCAGATGATTTTAATAGAAGAGGACAGGTAGATCTTGTGGATTTTCAATCATCTCCAGATGGTGAGTACAAATGGATGCTTCAGTACCAAGATCATTTGACCAAATTTTGTTTTTTACGACCACTAAAGAGTAAAGAAGCAAAAGAAGTTGCAATAGAGATATTGAATATATTTTTAGAAGTTGGTTGTCCCAATAAGCTTTAACATGTTGCAATAAGTAGATAATCGGGAATCTTGTAGGTAAGTACGAGTACCTACTTACATAAACTTTTATGTTTTATTTTCCTTATTTTTTTATTATGTTTAATTTGTTACATTTTTTAAGCATATTTTTATAAATCTCTTACTTAGCTATCTGTTTGGCAATTCGCCTAAGGCTCACGGATATTTTAATTTAATTTAAAATGTTTGTTTTTTGGCAGAACGCTGGTTTTTATTGTTTTTTATTTTTTAATAAACGTCTTTACTATCGTAGAACATGATTTCTGTTGTTTTATTTTGGTAGAGTGAGGTAGGGCTCATTAGCATATAGCGAAACTGATGAATTTATAGTTTGGTAATTCTGATTGTCACAAGTCTATGGACACAAGCATTACCACTGTCAACATCGACTAATCAGAGAGCAGTGTGTTATTTGCCGTATTTTAAAGAAGCGTAAAATTAAAAGCTCTTCTGTGATTGGTCGAACCGTTAAGAATCTTACGAATGGATATCCGTTAGTTTATACATTTACAACGAGACGTCGCAAATTGATAAATTTGCGAAAATGTGGGCGTAAAATAATACAATTTATCTCTCGTTTAGAATCCTACGAAAGGTTATAAATTTCCTAGGAAATTTATAAACTTGCGGATCTTATTACCTTCCGGTGACATATATATATATATAGGTATATAGATTTTTTTTTTTATTTTAAGGCCGTTTTAAAAGCGTGTTTTTACAATAAATTTTTAGTTTTTCTTACATATCCAAAAAAAACTAGGACATTAATGTTCATTTTTGCATTACTTACTTATTTTAATTTACAGGGATATTACCTACATAACGACATCAAAATCATTGCTCTAGGTACATCGTATATTTCGAGAGTCATTGTTATTTGAATAATAATAATGATTCTTACAAGCACTAAATGTTAATTTTCGAAAATGGTCATCTAAAATAAAAAGTCAAATTTAAAATGGCGTACATTCCAATGGAGAGGGGATAGACCTCAACATGTGGGTTTGTGGGTGTTTTTGTCAATAAAATTAGGTGTATTTCCCGCCTTTAAGTTATCGCTAGCCAGTGGCGTATTTTAAAAATTGGCGCCCCGGGCCAATAAGTTTCACCGCCCCAGAGGTCAAGGAATAAAACGATTTAAATAAAAAAAATCAACATTTTTCATTATTTTTCAATAGCGTTTACATTTTTTTTGCGGTGTACAGATTTATTCATAAAGTCATTAATAATGATTTCGTTACTAAATTGTTTTGTTAAATCGTCTTTAATATTAGGAATCGCTAAACTATTTTAAACGTTCTTCACAAATCCATGAGTGAATTCTTAATTCTTTTCAGGACCGAAAATGATCTTTCTGTATTGCAGTTTGTCACTGCAGTAGGTACTCAAAAAGATGCGTAACGCAATGCTTCTCTCAAGCTAAAAAACGGCCGCGCAGCGCGCTTTTTAGTCAGTTTCATCTACTAATCTTGTATTTTTGCTTGTTTATAGTTAAAGAAACGGCAGCGCAGCGCGATTTTTAGTCAGTTTCATTCGTCGCGTCGTTGCTCGTCACTATAGGCTACATTACGATTGATAGTCGACCGGCGGTCGGGCGTTTTCGGCGCCCCACACACGAGGGCGCTCAGTGCAGTCGCACCGCTTGCACCGCCCTAGGGCCGCCCCTGGATTTTACAATGGCCAAACCTTAAACGGCACAATGTAAGCGAGCGATGAAATTTCGGCGTGATATTGCCAAGTTGTAGTGATTATGTGATGCCACCATAACGATTTTGTCGCTAAAAGGGAATTTACGATAGTAAGTAGGACACACTCGCTCATTGGAGCGAGTGTGTATTAAGGAGGCGCCTGCGGCGCCCATGAGTTTGATAAGAAAAATTAAAAAAGGTGAGAAGTAAATTTGGTTAAATGGCGCCAAAACCGAAAAGAAATTGGCACCCCGGGCCATGGCCCGGATGGCCCTAGGGTAAATAAATACGCCACTGTCGCTAGCACAAGACCAAAGACTCTGTATAAGGCTATCTATTGCGTTAAACTGCTTCAAACATAGTTAATTGCAATGCGTAGTGTGCAATATTTTACAAGAACAACTTCGCGAATTTAATTTATTTAAATAGTTTAATGGGTTTCTTTACGTGTTCAGATTGCGCTGTGTATGACTTCATCGTGGTCGGAGGAGGTTCTGCAGGGTGCGTGGTGGCCAGCAGACTGTCTGAAGATGGCGAGAACAGCGTCCTCCTCATCGAGGCTGGAGACGACCCACCCATCGAAGTCATGGTTAATATCACCTAATTATTAATGCTAAGTCTAGAGTAGGTATCCATTCCAAAAGTCATAAATAAACATAAACTTTTTATTCAGCTTCCAGGAGCAGTCGCTTACTTGAAGAATTCTCGTGTCGACTGGAACTATACTACAGTAAAACATTCTTATATTGGACAATATCAAAAAAATCAGGTATATGAGTTGACTCGTGGTAAAATGTTAGGAGGGACCAGTGGAATGAATTTGATGATTTATGTCAGAGGAAGTCCTCATGATTTCAACACCTGGGCTGACATCGTCGGAGATAGAACCTGGGCGTACGAAAATGTGCTGCCATATTTTACAAAAAGTGAGAAATTAGATGATTGGGAAATACAAAGATCTCTTTATGGTTCATCGCATGGTTATTCCGGCAATTTAGGAGTGAAAAGACAATTGGATGAAGGTATTAAGAAGTATTTGCAGGCGTTTAAAGAAGTTGGGAACAAAATTGTTCTTGATACAAGCAACGGTGATTTGGGTTACACACAACCTTTATACACAATTGGGAATGGTTTACGACAAATAACAAGTTATGCTTTCTTATCCCCAATCAAGGACCGCAAGAATTTGCATGTTTGGAGAAACACCTTAGTTACTAAAATTATTTTCGACAATAGAAAAAACGCTGTCGCCGTTGAAACATTGACGAGCGACGACAGAAAAATAACAGTAAAAGCTAAAAAGGAAATTGTTGTATCAGCAGGGACGATCAACTCGCCTCAGCTGCTGATGTTGTCAGGGATCGGTCCTAAGAAACACTTGCAAGAAATGAAAATTCCTGTCATATCAGATCTTCCAGTAGGAAAGCATTTAGTCGACCATCATTCGGTACTAGTTCCTTTTAAAATGGGGAAATTACCTCCTTCTCAGCCACCACTAAATCCGCACGAATTTCCCACGCCATCCTTTATTGGATTTGTTGCAGAAAATAAATCTCAATCGTTCCCAGACTACCAGTCTTATAGTCTAGTCATTAGAAACTCAAACACTCTTTTAGGACTTTGCACATTTTCTTTAGGCTTAGATGATAGTATTTGTCAATCTTTGTACGAATCTTGCAAAGGGCATGAAGTGCTATTGACAAATCTGCTCTTGTTGCACCCGAAATCGAATGGTGAGATATTATTGAAGAGTCGAGATCCTAAAGAATACCCGTTGATTTACCCTGGCTTTTTGTCTCATCCCCATGACTTGGAAAAGTTGGTCGACTATCTTGAAGACTTTATAAGTATCCTTGACTCCAGTTATTTTGCAGATGTTAATGGTGAATTCATGCCCTTTAATTTTCCTAATTGTGAGACGATCTACGAGAGTAAAGAGTACTGGAAGTGTTATGTTAAATCTTCGGTAAAGTCTCTTTACCATTACATCGGTACCTGTTCTATGGGAACAGTGGTGGACTCAAACTTAAGAGTAAAAGGAGTGAAGGGCCTTCGTGTGGCTGATGCTAGTGTTATGCCCTATATAACAAGTGGAAATATCAACGCACCCACCATTATGATTGGAGAGAAAGCAGCAGATATGATAATAAACAGCATGAAGTGCTCCAAAAAATCTATTCTATACTTATAATAAATCTGTAACTGAGATAACTCTGTACATTCAATATTTTTTGGAAAGATTTATTGTTGGGTATGGGTATTATTCATTTACAACAAATACACTGTTTAATTTAGACGCAATAGTATAACTGGTGGGATGGATATATTGCTGTCCATGATTCAATAAAATTAAATCAAGGATTGCAATTTTTTTACTGCATCCATTCACACGCATTTTAGCGCGACCGTGACGCGACTCTGACACGGCCACTTATCGTAGATCTTCTCCTTTTAGGAAAATACTACTGCACGATAGGTCCAACATAATTGGCTAACCATAACACGGTAACTATTTGACTTGAGGAATCAGTAAAGCCAAAATACTATTATTTGAATAAGGGTGTTTTGGTATGACAAACTATAAACAAAATTTTAATTACAGTTTATTGTATAATATACTGGTATCTCTTTATAAATTATATAAAAAACTGAAGAAATATTTCATAGGGATAGTAACTTTAAGTTTTGGCTTACCACTTGCTCTCAGAAGTTCTATGTAGTGATTCTGTCTCCACCTTGTTGTTTTTCAGCTGTTTGAGACCCATACTAATCTCGTACAGGCTGACGTCCGGGATATCTTCAGTATAGTGTCGGGTAAGCTTGGCTCTGGGGCCTTTAGCCTTGCTTTCAACAGGTGTCTGCGTGGAATTCAACTGCCCCCCTTAGGATCTCCCTTAGGATTTCAGGCTTTGATAAAATGATGTGTTCGTTGTCAGTTTTCAGCTTCGTCATCTGGCTTTGCCCAATAGACAGATCTTTGGATTGGAGCCTTTATTCAGCTCAATATCTTCTTTAATACGATTCATATTAAATTGGCGAAAATCGAAAAATTTGCATTTTTAGCTGCCGATAACGATGGGTATCCTCCACTAAGCTCTGGAGCCTCATTTCACGTCTCTGATCCATGAGTGGTGGGTCCTAAAGAACTTAGAGCCTACCGTACAGACAGTATCCACCACCATGTTGTATAGATTGTCCACATCTATGCTGCTTTCAAGGGCTTCGAAGCGGTTTTGGAGTTAGAGTTGAAAGTTCTCGGGGTATTGATTACGGGCTTGTATTATTAAAATATTTTGAAAACTTTCGTTGTTTTTTTTTAATCCTAGTGAAAATTACATACAAACTAACATACAAACAAACAAACTGACTTACTTACAAGATACGCGCGAAAAACATAACCCTCTTGCAGTCGGGTAAAAACACCTTACATAAGTTATTAATTTTTCACACCACATGCTCGACAATGCCGAATTATATGTCATGTAAACCTTACCGAAAGCAAGACATTATATCTCTTTGGATTTAGCCGGGTTATAATGTTCTATTATAACCCGCTGTTCAATAATGTGATTTTCACTTTCATAATTCTTATTGCTATGTACATAAAGTCTAATTTCACTAAACAGAATGTTTCCTCAGCGGGCGCGGCCAAATCGATTTTCGAAGACCGAGGCCGTGGCCCACTAGATTCGCACTGAGACGAACTTTATTTGTTTGTCAAATCGAGTAGGACACGCCAGCTGAAAGAAGTTGCTATAGCCGTAGCTAGTAGTACTACTAGCTTTAGAAAATTCTAAGCCTGGTTTTTTATTGTCTCGCATAAAGTGAGAAAAGTAGAGTATACACCACCGGGATAAAACTGTTTTAATTCTTGGGCGCTTGAATCCCTCACTGCACTCAGGACTCAATCTTAATTCCCTCGCTTTGCTCGGGAATTAACTTATATCACCCTCGCTGCGCTCGGGAGTTAAATTTGGAGTCCTTCGTTACGTTCAGGATTCAATGTAGCGCCCGTGACATAAAACAGTGCTTTATCCCCTTGGTGTATAATCTACTATTTCGATTGTAGAGTTCACGGCAAACAAAACTTTTCATTGTTATAACAGTTGTCTGTCATGACGCGTTTAATTGTATGTATACCTTTAGTAGGTACTTACTTATTCCATTAATTTGTTTCAATCCACAATTTTGAATATTATAATAATAGCACATTAACGTCATTAACCCATCGCTGCGAACGGTGAATTCAGTCTCAGTGTTACTAGAATCAGGGGCCCTATTTTTTGGATCCTTCGGCCGGCGGCACCGAGCGCTCTTTTCTATTGGTTTTCATTCTACACACATGTTACATAAACAAACTCCACTCTCTTTCACACACGTACGCATACATACATACACTCACACACCCACACTCTCACACACACACACACAGACACACACACGCACACATTATTAGAATATACTGATTATAATTATATATAAGTACCTACTATTATTCAAATTACTCAAATCCTGTGTACTCTGGAGGTGGGCGCTAGTGTCTGCGACACAGTTTATTAACTACTGTGGCCACTAACAATCACTACTGTTTTTGTCATACTGTTTTAGTTGCAAATAAAAATTTCATTTCAAAATTTCATTTCAATTCATTCGACTTAGCAAAATCCGTATTTTCGAATCGCTCGTTACAAATACAATTTTGTTCGACATTTGACTCAAATTTATGGAGATTGAGTCAAATGTCGAAAGAAAATCAGTAGAAAAGAACGCTCGACGCCAGCCGAAGGATTCAAAAATAGGGCCCCTGGCCAATACATATTGTTACCTACCTAGGTTACGCCGTCGTCTATAGACGACAGCAATCGCCGCAAGTTTGTGCTGTAGAAGTACCTGTTATTGTCAATAAGTGCTTTTCAAAGTGACATTTAAAAAAAAATAGAAACTTTCTGCCTCACTAGATGGTGTTGATGAAAAGAGATGAGTCAAAGTTACGGCCTGTACCAAAGAGGCAAGTAAAGCCGCGATTACATACGCCGATTTAGCATTCCAATTTCGGGTTGCCACTCGTAGGTACTTGACAATAAAATGTTGTATAATAAGTTCGATTTTAAAAGTGAATTTACCCTATAACGGAAAGATAAACAATGTATAAGATTAGAGATGAGAATTGAAAATAAAAAAAACACAAACAATGTTGACCTTTGCGTTATTTGTTTAAATTAATTGTTAAAATTTAACTTATTATACGGGTGGCAACTCTAAATTGGTATGCTAGATTGGAATATGTAATCGCGGCTTAAGCGCTTGCTTTCTGACATCTGCCCAAAGAGAAACATTTTAGGGTTACATCTGCCTGTCTACCTGAGTACTCTTCAAAGATTAGTAAAAAATACAATACTAAATAATATACTAGAAAAAATACGACTTGCACCAGTGGCCCTACCATGAGTTGATGCAAACTGTTTACGTTACCGTAAACTATCGTTTTGTCTCTTTCACTCGCACTGACAGTGAGCAGTATATCCGACAGTTTACGGTAACGTAAACAGTTTGCATCAACTCATGGTAGGGCCACAGATCAATACTCAAACGGGAATCGAACCCGCGACCTTTGGATATCCGGTCCATGCAATGCTCTGACCGCTGGGCTAGTTTCTAGTATATTATTTAGTATTGTATAAAAATAGCATTGTGAATGCAAAAATCTTAAATTTAAAAAAAAAATACATTGAGACATACATTTTAATCAACGCCATCTATCAAGCCTACAGCTTTTTGTCATTTTAAAAAGCCCTCATTGTGACATTGCACCATTTGCACCGTGAAAATAGTGCTCGACGCCAGCCGACGATTTTTATTATCTGCGACTCAACTGACAGGTTATTATTTACCTTTCGGTACCGCATTTAAATTATTAAAGATTTTGGCAGCTGTTTCTTTGTAATAAATAAATATACCTAACTACCTATGTAATAAATAAATAACCGACGAACTGCCAGCCAGTGAAGTTATTACCACAGTATTCACCTACCCCGACGACGACGGTTAGCATTATAAGTTTGGTAAGTGCTTTTATTTTATTTATTTATTTTATTTATCCATAATTTTTATTGAAAGGACCTAGGTATCTTCAAAATTCGGTTTATTCTAAATACCCTTATCAAAGAGATAGTAAATCTAAAGCAGCCAAAATGAATGTCATGTACCTACCCACTAAACCTAACACTAAACCTAAACCACAGAATAACTAATAGTACATACAAGCCTAAACATACAAAGAGGAACTCGGTGGCGCAGTGGTTTAGCGCCTGGCGCAGCAAATGCGGGGGTTAAGCAACTTTCTCAGGGGTCGGTCATGGGATGGGTGACCAAAAATTTATTATCTCGAGCTCCTCCGTGCTTCGGAAGGCACGTTAAGCCGTTGGTTCCGACTGCATTTGCAGTCGTTAGCACCCACCAATCCGCATTGGGCCCGCGTGGTGGGTTATGGCCCGTCCTCTTTATGGACCTTAAGGAAGACCTGTGCCCCAACAGTGGGGACATTAAAAATGGCTGATGGAAAAACATACAAGTGGTCCAAGCAGATCTTTCCATGTCATTTATCATAGGTACTTACGTGGCGGTCCTATGATTTAAGACACTTTGAATGTTGATCAGATCATAGTTGGGTGTGTATAGCGAGCTGAACCTCCATCAGCAGATCACAGCTAGGTCAATCCCTGGCGGAGAACCAAAGCTTCAAAGCTACCTTGTTTGTATGAAAATCGACTGGTGACTTTAATTATGTGACCGCCACTGTACCTGCGCCTTTCATCCAAAGTGTTTCAATGTTGTTGAACCATTATTTTCGGTATTACCTACCTACTAACCGGCGAATCAGAAATAAAAAAAAGATCCTTAGGAGAACTAAAGTAACCAACACAGCTCGAAGGATTGCCCAGCTGTTGTGGCAGGGGTGGGACACTGGCGAGAAGAACAGATGGCTGTTGAGGCGGAAAGGTTCTAGAGTGGCGACCGCGTACCAGACGACGATCCGGGGGCAGGCCCCTGACAAGGTGGACTGATGATCAAAGCGACTGGTTGCGGGCAGCGCAGGACTCGTTGTGGTGATCCCTGGATAAGGAGGCCTATAGGTATTACCACCACCCACTGCTGGAGACTGCTGGGTAGCAGTCTCCAGCAGTGGGTGTCTTGCGGCTGTTATTGTATGATGAAGTACAGAGATGTCGCGTACTTTCACAGACTTCGAACATGGACGCTGTTGGGGCCGTCGCGCACATACGCACCATACAACAGGCATTTCTTGTCTTAAGTACATTGCAGCTCACCGCTTACCTATTTCCGCCACCAGCTGCTGTTCATGGTAAGATTTTTTTACAAAATCCATACAACTTATAGGAGAGGACGACAATGCGACAATAAATAAAAACATTGGTCACACTAGTTCATTGCAGTATTTTGAAACTATCAAATAATTCCTAGGTACCTACGAAATAAAATAAAAAAATTCAAACAAACTAAATTGCACGCGAATTAATTGTATTGAAAACAGTTACTGAAAAATATTTAGGTACTGTGACTACACTATTGGATATTTTTAATTGACCGAGCGAGTGCGAAGCGCGAACGAATCGCCTCTGCCACTCTGCTTCAGCTTGAAAATGAAAATGAAAAATAAAATAAATATTTATATTATTGCAACAATCACAATTTACAGTTTCATATAGCCCTTGCTTGAGCAAAAAAATTTTCAAATTTCCTTCCGGCTGTCCGTTGGCTGTCCGTTTGTTCTTCTCCGAACTCCGGTCGCATTTATTTTCTCAGCCGATTCTCGGGAAATTTTGTGAGCAAGTTCGAAAATTATATAGAATTTTTTTGTTGGCCAGTTTTTCGAAATTTTTGAAAAGGCGGAGATATGTAAAAAAACATATTTCAGTCCGGCTTTTCGGCGCTGTTTGTTCTCTTCTAAATTTTGTGAGCAGATTAAAAAAAAACAACTAAACATATCGAAAAATGTTCAAAATTAGAAGTGCCATCTAGCTGCAAATACCTACACCAAATTTAATAATATACCAAACAGTAGTGTTTGCTTTTAAATTCTCTTGCTTTTTTTAAACAACATACAAGCTACTTTTTACCCGACTGCAAAGAAAGGGTTATGTGTTTCGCGCGTATCTTGTAAGTATGTTTGTATGTATGTATGTATGTTTGTATGTAATATTTTTTATTACCTCATATCTTTCAAACGGTTGAACGGATTTCTATGATTAAGATATCGTTAGATTTGTCTTGTCAGCCCAAGTGTTCTTAAGAAGGTGGCGTTATAAAAAAACCAACATGGCGGCTGTACGGTGCTATTATTCATTAGTGAAAAAAAATTTTTTTTTTTAGAATACTGCAATATGGGTGTCATATTAAAGAACATATTATAAGGATTTCAAAAAGGTATATCATGACCGTAATATATAATTACTAAAAAGAGATAAATATAAAAATAAATTAAAAAAATTAAAAAACCCGCCTGCACAAAAAGACAAGTCAACTGAAAAGATGGAAACAAGATTAAATAAATGTTAAAGGCAACATGTCATAATAACATGCAGTCGGAGGCATGCATAAAGAAAGTGACATTATGAATGATTTAAATTATATATGCCTCCGACTGAATGTTATTATGACATGTTGCCTTTAACATTTATTTAATCTTGTTTCCATCTTTTCAGTTGACTTGTCTTTTTGTGCAGGCGGGTTTTTTAATTTTTTTAAGCGAGGTCTGCAGGACACGGAGCGTTATTAGCCATACGACTTTAATATTCGATGGCTTAGAGCACACATGTGTTAATTACAAAAAGTTGATTTTTCAGGAGAGCATTTTAAAGTTGAAGCATCATAAAATACAAAAACTGTATATGATATGGAATTCAAATTACGTTTATTCATAAGACTTATTCTTTAGTTCCACAAATAAGTAAATTTCATAACGCAATTACGTCAAATTGATAACAAAATCAGCTGAAAACCTAGCTAACCCCCCTCACTTAGTACATTTGAACCCTCATATTTAGTAATTTGAATGCACGAATGTACTAAGTGGGGCTGGGTTAGTATTCTAATAGAGTAACAGGTACTTATTAATACAAAAATGTTAGATATATTTAAGTAGGTATTAAATTATTAATTTAAATTTAAAAAATATAGATAAATTTAATAATAAATTATTAAATTATTTATTAATTTTTATTATTAAATACCGACTCAAGATAGTTTGTGCAGGTTAGAACATAAAATAATAATAATATTAAATAATAATAATAATATTAGAAATAAATAAAACATTCTACAACATTTTAATAATTATTAAAAATAGTAGGTACTCATTAAATCAGTCTTTCTTAAACACTAACAGAAACACTAACAGATTTTTATCATTTGGTTCCCGCAGTGGGGTGGTTCCACTCATGATTACAAGCAACTTTTACTATGGGGCCAACTCTGTGGGTGCGAGAAAAAAATCAGCTGTTCCATACAAAAGCGCAATACCTACTCGACCTAAATGTATGGAACAGCTGTTTTTTTTTCGTATTAACTGCACTTACAACATTTGGATTGTATAATTAATGTAAGATGACATGTCGTAAAAGTACTTAATATTTTTGTGCGTTAAGTAGTACCGCAGGAGGGAATCTTAAAATCACTTATGGAGTTTTCGTAGCAGATTAGTAAAAATAAAGGATTTTAATACTTTTGGACATAACCGAAGCTTACTTAATACAACAGTGACACTGGGTTTTTGATAGAAAGAGATGGAATATCGACACGTGGGTAAGTGCAAACGGTAGAGGACGTCAATTAATACAGTTGTCACTCAAAAAGTAAAAATCGCATTTTTTGTAATTAGTACATGTGTGCTCTAAGCCATCGAATATTGTCGCATTGTCGTCTTCAGGTTGTATAAGGCTATCTATTTGATACAGACTTTGATTGGCATACGATGATAAAGAGTACAATATTTTGCAAGAATAACTTCGTGAATTTAATTTATTTAAATAATTTAATGGGTTTCTTTACGTGTGGTGTCAGATTGCGCTGTGTATGACTACATCGTGGTCGGAGGAGGTTCTGCAGGCTGCGTGGTGGCCAGCAGACTGTCTGAAGATGGCGAGAACAGCGTCCTCCTGATCGAAGCTGGAGACGACCCACCCATCGAAGTTATGGTTAATATCACTTAATTATTAAATAAGTCCAGAGTAGACATATAGTCATTATCCATTCAAATAGTAATTTATAAACTTTTTATTCAGCTACCAGGAGAATTTGGTTATTTGAAGAATTCTCATGTCGATTGGAACTATACTACAGTCAAAGATTCTTCTATTGCACAATATCAAAAAAATCAGGTATATAAATTTACTCGTGGTAAAATGTTAGGAGGGTCCAGTGGAATGAATTTCATGATTTATGTCAGAGGAAGCCCTCATGATTTCAACACCTGGGCTGACATCGTCGGAGATAGTACCTGGGCGTACGAAAATGTGCTGCCATATTTTATAAAAAGTGAGAATTTGGATGATTCTGAAATACAAAGATCTGTTTATGGCCCATTTCATGGCTATACAGGCAATTTAGGAGTGAAAAGACAATTGGATGAAGGTATTGAGAAGTATTTGCAGGCGTTTAATGAAGTTGGGAACAAAATTGTTCTTGATACAAGCACCGGTGATTTGGGTTACACACAACCTTTATACACAATTGGGGAAGGTTTACGACAAATAACAAGTTATGCGTTCTTATCCCCAATCAAGGACCGCAAGAATTTGCATGTTTGGAGAAACACCTTAGTTACTAAAATTATTTTCGACAATAGAAAAAACGCTGTCGCCGTTGAAACATTGACGAGCGACGACAGAAAAATAACAGTAAAAGCTAAAAAGGAAATCGTTGTATCAGCAGGGACGATCAACTCGCCTCAGCTGTTGATGTTGTCAGGGATCGGTCCTAAGAAACATTTGCAAGAAATGAAAATTCCTGTCATATCAGATCTTCCAGTAGGAAAGAACTTATTTGATCATCAATCGGTACTAGTTCCATTCAAAATGGGGAAATTACCTCCTTCTCAGCCACCAAATAATCCGCACAAATTTCCCACACCATACTTTATTGGATATGTTGCAGAAAATAAATCTCAATCGTTCCCAGACTACCAGTCTCTGAATCTTGTCGTTAAGGACTCAAACAGTCTTTTAGGACTTTGTGCATTTGATTTTGGCCTAGAATATAGTATTTGTCAATCTCTATACGAATCTTGCGAAGGGCATGAAGTGCTATTGACAAATCTGCTCTTGTTGCACCCGAAATCAAATGGTGAAATATTATTGAAGAGCCGAGATCCTAAAGAATACCCGTTGATATACCCTGGCTTTTTGTCTGATCCTGATGACTTGGAAAAGTTGGTCGACTATCTTGAAGACTTTACTAGTGTCCTTGACTCCAGTTATTTTGCAGATGTTAATGCTGAATTCGTGCCCTTTAATTTTCCAAATTGTGATACGATCTGCGAGAATAGAGAGTACTGGAAGTGTTATGTCAGATCTGCGTTAAGGACTCTTTACCATTACATCGGTACTTGTTCTATGGGAACAGTGGTGGACTCAAACTTAAGAGTGAAAGGAGTGAAGGGCCTTCGTGTGGCTGATGCTAGTGTGATGCCCTACATGACGAGTGGAAATATCAACGCACCCACCATTATGATTGGAGAGAAAGCAGCAGATATGATAATATACAGCATGAAGCGCTCCAAAATTTAATAAATAGTAAGCGACAAGTACTTAACACACTTTGTTTTATACTGCTTGTAAATATGTATTTTTTGTGTAATTATAATATATACTTTTTGTTAGTTTCTTGTTTAGTTTTTCTGTATGTTTGTAATATAAATGTATTATGTTGGTAAAAAAGTTATTTGTATTCCTTTAAACTTGAAAAAATTACAGTAGGTAAGTAGCTTAGCAGGTTAAAAACCGGCCAAGAGCGAGTCGGACTCGCGCACCGAGGGTTCCGTACCATCATAAGTATAAATATTTGAATATATTACTTTAGGTACAGTCTTTCAAAAGTAGGATAGACGGCGGAAAGGCGGAATGGTGGATGGGCGAACAGACAGACAGGTGGAGGATGAATAAGCGGACAGTTAATTTACAAATCTTAACCAAACACACAGACAGTGACTGAAAGACGTTTTAGCCACTCCACATTGCAAACTAAGGTAATAAATATAATAGAAAATTTACTAAAAAAAATCGACTCACCCATAGCAGCTTAGACGGGATTCGAACCCGCACCCTTAGGATTAGGATTCCGGCCCAATGCACTACCAATTATGCTACCGAGTCGCCAGTAGGAGCGGCGAAACTTTCTAGAACTTTTTACGTTTCTGCTGTAAGCCAGTGTTATTAATATCAATGTATGTAGGTACTAGAAAATTTCGCCGCTCCCATTGGCGATTCGGTAGCATAAATTAGTAGTGCATTGGGCCGGAATCCTAAGGGTGCGGATTCGAATCCCGTCTGAGCTGCTATGGGTGAGTCGATTTTTTCTAGTATTTTTTCTATTATATTTATTATCTTAGTATAAAAATAGCATTGTGAATGCCAAAAATCAATAACATTACAAACTATTTATTTAGTAAAAATGTTGTCAATAGTAGTCATGTCAACCGTTGTAGGCTTAATAATTTTAGGAAGAAGGCATTTACTTTGTAAATAGCAAGATACTGGTAATTATTAGGAATTAGGATGCTTATTAAAATCAACATTAAAGTCTCCTACCACAATCAGTGGGGTGGGGCCAGTTCTTACAAAGGCACTTAGTTCAAACTAGTTTTAACTAGAGAAAACGCGTTTTAACTAAAAACGGGTTGTTACTGTAACATATACAAATCTACTATAGTCAATTTGTTATTTAGTTAAGTCTATACTAATTTACGAGCACTTTTAAATTTCCTTCCGGAACATTATACATAGTAACACCCAGACCCGTCACAGAAATTAAAATTCATCATTTCAATTTCTGCCCGGCCGAGAATCGAACCCGGGACCTCTTGCGTGGTAGGCGGCAAGTTGACCACTGCACCACTCAGGTCGTCGATATGTTACAATACTTACAATTAAATAAGTCAATGAGACTGGTTTTTCAACACACTTGCTCGTAAAGTGAGCCTTCTAACATCGCTATTAGATTTAGCTCAGGTGAACTAAGTCTACGCGACGGAGCTTTTAGGGCCATAAACCGAGCTTATTTTAGCTCAATTTTATGAACATGTCATCAATCAACATCATTAATGACGCTCATAATAATATCCAAAAAATAATACTTTGCGTAGACCTTCGGTAGACGCTCCTCTAATGTTCCGGAAGGAAATTTAAAAGTGCTCGTAAATTGGTAAAGACTTAACTAAATAACTAATTGACTAATAGTAGATTTGTATACATTTAGTAGGTATACATTTTTTTGGTGTCATAAACTAATTTGAAAACCCTCCAGTAACGGAATGATCGTGGTGGTCCCGCTGGGGAGTATGCTCTCCAGCGGACCCACACCACATTGAAATAATGTTTACAACGGAACTAAAGATTATATTTTTTTTAATTGAGTATACAAAGATTATTAATGAAGTAGCTAAAGAAGTAGATTTGTTTGGATGTACTCTGGGTGAATTCACAAGGGCTGCATTGTATATTATTTGTTACAAAAATAAATAAATAGTTACCTACATAAGTTATGAAATTGCTGGTATTATCGCCTTGGATTTTTCTTAAATCTGTAATGGTAGTACTAAGTTTTGTTGGATAAAATAGAATAGAAAATTATATACATTTTATATACATTTTTTCTTGCTTATTAAATTCACCTAGCTTAAGGTGGTCCCGCCCCGGAGCATCACACAACTTTGTGCTTGTTCGTTACGAAGTAATAGAACTCGTCTGTTATTGAAGTGATTTTTTTATTTTTTACACTTTTCGATAAACAATAACACTGTTGCAGTTGCACGCACCAATCGTAACCATTTAGAAAAACGGTGAGGTTCCGGTACAGGTAAGTCTTAAGTTTTTATCACATTGATCGTATATATATAGCATGTGTATGTACTTTCTAATACCTCTTCACTAATCTTTGTTTTGATTTCTGGTTCTATAGGGGCCAGCTGCTGCTGTCCTGACCTGGTGAAGAAACGAAGGACCAGTGAACCTTTCATCGTCATTTTTTAACTCATACTCCCTATTTCTTTACGTGTTAAATCTCTGCTATAATGATAATAATAATAAATAAATCTTTCTTTCTTCTCTCACATATACATGATAATTACTTAAACATTCAACTAAGTATAAAGCTTATTCTATGAACCAGGCTATAAGTTGCCTACAGTCGAAACCCGCAGATGAGTCGCCGTGCACGGCGGCAAATTGTGACATCGAGACCTGTGGCGGGCCGCACCACCGGTTGCTGCACTGGCAGCGGCCGCCCACGGCAGCTGCACATTAGAACCTATCACAATAATAATAGACACACCCTTCTTTTTTTGGGGTAAATACATTATACTATAATATGGTGCAACATTTGTTGCGCAGGATTAAAGAAACCCCAGAAAAACCTAATCAAACCATATTATCTTTCGTATTAAATTAATACTTAATAATGGGGTTGGTAAACTTTTTCGAAGAGAATTGTTTTAATTTTTTGTTTGATAGCACATGTTTGAAGAATAATGAAAATAATATTATGTTTTTTTTATTTTACCTTGTTAACTAAATATATATTTTTATATTGTTATCGCGATAAAATATCAAACATACGGCTGAACACGAAGTTCCTTTGCATTTTCTGAATAAAACAACTGATTGACAGATTTGACAGACAGTGAGAAAGAGTAATCATACCTTTGTTTTTTTTGTTTTGAGCAACAACATAGAAAGTCTTTAGAGCAAAGGCATAACCTACGCATACAGCCGTAATAGTGATTTATTGTAGGTACTATGCTGTAAATTAAAAATTTAATATTTTTTTAAAATTAAAATGAAGCATTATAAAATTCCGCAATTTGTTATTCCTGACTCCAAAGCCAAAAGCTACCAGAAAATATATAATTCACAACAGTTTTGGAAAAGTTTACCAACCCCATTATTAAACTTATTTGTAAAATAATTTTATTTTATATTGTTGTGTGGGCGGATTGTATTGGGTTCTGAATCGTGCATAAAAGAATAAAAGATTATTTTATAAAGGAAATCAACAGTATTGGTACTAGGCAAGGGAATTACTTCCCATACAGCCAAGTGTATTATACAACATGCCCCTTTTTAATTAATTTTCAATGTTTACAATTGAAAATTAAGTTCTGGAATATAATACTGAATAATGAAAGTTATAGTTAAGTTACGTTAATTAGTTAAGTTTAGTTAAGATTTACATTTTTTACAAATGTATAATATTATGTTAATTAATTTTTTAATGTAATGTTTACAATTAAGAAATAAAAATCTTTTACAAATCTAACTTGTCTGGTTTCTTTATAAGTCTACCTCTACTACTATATTTTTCTCTGAATCAGTATTTTCAACATTTTGAATAATGACTTGCAGTAGGCTGAAATCAGAAATCAGAATATTAATTTGCACAATATTGTGTACATTACATTGAGATTGGTGACAATGTTTTAAATAAAGTTTCAACAATATTCTGCCTTAAGTCTGTAGGCATGCAAATGTTAGTAAGTGTCAGCTATCTATAGTAAATATTATTACTACTAAGTACCTATTGCTTTTTTAAGACGTCAATAAATTACAAAGTTGTCAACAGAAATCTCATAATTGACATTTAATTTTGAATATGCTGAGTTAATATTGAACTAGGACTGTCTGTTACATTAGAATAATCAAACTGGGGACTTGTAATGTTAATGGCTTGACTTAATTCTGACACATTTTCACATGGATATTCATTATAATCATGAATACTTTCAGGTGATTGAAGATCATATACTGAATAAGTATTTTCTATATTGACAAATTCTGGAGATAGAACAATAGTATTATCTGACTGTTCTGGAGATAAAACAATATTATCTGACTGAACTGACTTGAATGACTCTGAATTAGTTTCACTGACTGAATCATTATTTATATTATTATTTTGACTTGACTTATTAAAAGTATATATTATTACATTATTATCATCTTCCAACTCCTTCTCTTTTACACTTTTTGACTTTGACTTTACATGAAATTTCATTTTCATTTTTTCATTCATGAGACTGGTTTTCTACTTGTGACTGACTAAGTATTATTATAAATATTATTATTTTTTTATATTTTTTTATATAATTTTTTTCTCTGTTTGATGTTATCAATATGTAAGGCACTACTTACTCAAAACATAAAACTAATAGGCAAGTAAACCTTGTTTTGATTTCTCTTTTTCTTTATTGCAATCATTTTGCTTTCTATAGTCAGTAGTTTTTGTAAGTAAAGGCCTATGAAAAGCTTTTGGATATTAGTTTTCAATTCAGTGCCTTAGGATGGGTAGCTTAAGTATGTCATGCTCTCTTTAATCATTTCTGCGGTGGCATCGTGTGGGGCGGGTCGTTACGTTCCCTCAAATATGGTTGAGCGGAGCGATGGCTGGTCCACGCGTCATGCTCGTGAACGGGTGCTGCACTGCTGCCAGTGGGAATGGGTCTGCTTCTGAGTACCTATCTTAACGCATATTGAATTGTAAGAATTGCGTTTTTTTATTGTTATTTTTTATGTCTTGTATCAAGTGTTTTTTGGTAAATTTTGCCTACTTAGGTGCACTTTCGAGTAGCAGACATAGTGATTACTGATTTCTCAACTAGTTGAAAGTTATTTACTCTCACAATTACCTATCCGATATGTAGTAGGTATTTAATTTCAACCTACCTACCCATTGTGTGCAAACTTTTGTTAATTATTGTGATGGAAAATGACCTCACTTTAAATGTGGAGCCCATTTTTCAATGTTGATGACTCTGTATGAAATATACAGGGAGAAAAAAGCAGCCCTTGACGAGTTTCTTGCCGGTTCTTCTCGTTACAAGGTCTCCCGCTCAGGGTTTGCGAACCGATGGCGTAGCTTCTTTGACATTCACAAGTGCTTGTAACAGCCTAGACTGAATAAATGATTTTTTGATTTTGATTTAAGACTTGATTGATTATCATAAAAAGCAATTTTTTTTTCTTTGACATATTTGACTTATCTTTGTTATAATTCTGACGTATATGTTGAGAACTTCTACGATAACTTATGCCTAAATTATCTAAAGATCTAGGGAATTTAGTTTTACATAAAATATACCACATGTCCATACACATATCTTTAGGGTTTTTCTTAACTGTTTTTTTGGGTTGTACGCTGGATTCAACACTGAGCTTTGAAAAACATATAGAGAAATTATGTAAAAAAATGTCTAGTGCTAATTATGCTCTCTTTAAACTAAAACCTTTGATTGACAAAAAAACCCTAATATCTGTATACTATGCATACTGTCATTCATTAATTAATTACGCAATAACAATATGGGGTGGTGCGACGGGAGTAAAGCGTGTTCTTCTTTGCCAAAAGAGATCAATAAGGATAATCGATGGTTTGCAAAGACTTGCATCGGCACGAGCGCACTTTGCAAAGAATCGAATAATGACTGTCATAAATTTATTTATATTTAGATCACTACTAGAGATTCATGCTCAGAATGATAAACTGCTGAGAAAGAGGGATGTTCACCATTATAATACTAGGAGTAAAGATAAACTATGCATGCTTAAAGTGAGACTACAGAAAGTTAAAAACCTTGGTATGAATTTAAAAATTAAGTTATATAATAAGTTACCTGCTATTATAGTCGATTTGCCTCATATAGAATTTAAAAATAAAATTAAGCATTTCCTTGAAAGAAACCCATTTTATAGTATATCAGAATTCATGGCGAGCTCGTTTTTGTGATATTTTAGCTTAGAAAGGGATGAAATTTGAGTTTACTTTAATTGAACTGTTACTTATTTAAATAATTTTTATTTATACATTTTTATTTTTTATTTATTATTAATTATGATTTTAGAATGTGAAATGTTTAATAACTTTAAATTTAATAAGATATAATTTTTGGAATGAATTTAAATAATTTTACTTATGGATACATTTTTAATAGAATATGAATTTTTTATAACCAATTTTCAATGTGAGTATATGTAATATTATTGTAAATGTTGACTTACCTAGGTTGCGTTATGTAACAAAGGGTGAATAAATAAATGAATTGAAAATAAATGAATTGAATTAAAATATATTTTATCATTGACTTCAAACTCTGAGTATTCTTTACAATTCTTATCATAATATTTCTTAGCTTTTTCTAAATTTTTATTCTTATTTTTAAAATTTAATGAAGGCTTTACAATTTTAGGTTGATAGTTTTTAATTTGACACGGCAATTTTGTTCTTAACTTTCTTGACATTAATAGTTCTGAAGGAGAATGTATGTTTCCCTTCGGAGTTGTTCTATACTGTAACAATCCTATGTATGGATCAGTTCCTGAATTTTCACATTTTCTAAATATGTTTTTTATAATTTTCACTGAAACTACTGCTAAACCATTTGATCTTGACATGTAAGGACTAGAAATTATTATGTTCAATATCCCAATCAAATAAGAAATTTTGAGTTCAATGGACCTCCATCACTAATTAATTGTAATGGAATGCCATGTCTAGCAAATATTGGTTTTAAATGAGTTATGACATTTTTTGTTGAGGTATAAAAATCGAAGATCTGGAACAACTGATGCAGAACCATAATGGTCCAGCTAAACTATTCAAAAGATAAAATGACACCTTAGTAAAAGTTGATTAGCATTTTTTGTTGAGGTATAAAATCGAAGATCTGGAATACCTGTTGCAGAACAAATTTTAATTTATTTGCATAAACACGTGTTTACGAAAAATCGAAGATCATCTAATGTGGAAATCCAATGTGCTGATAATGCTGATGTAAAATTTGACTCCGCCGAAATTGTACAATGGAACCAGACTTAATTTGCCACATAATCTTATTATAGAACTAACGTACTTACAATATAGGCAGTGTTTATCTTTTAAACGGTTGACTTTGAGAAAAAATTGTCTTTGGAACCTCAGTGTCATTTTTAAAGACCTATTTATAGCCCCTTTTAATATACTATATCTATGATTTATTGACACCCCACCCCGCACGTAATGGCATGAAGAAAAAAATTTTTTTCAGTTTCAGTTCCATGTATGGGGAGACCCCCTTATTCTTTATTTTTTTTATTTTTGTATAAAAATCGTTAAGCGGTTAACAGAATACATCTACTTACTAAGTTTCAACTGTGTATCCTAATACTTTCGGAATAAAATGGCTGTGACATACGGACGGACAGACAGACAGACTGGCAGACATGACGAATCTATAAGGGTTTCGTTTTTTGCCATTTTGGCTACGGAACCTTAAAAACGGAAACTCTAAAAAGCAAGAAATAATATTCAAATAATGAGATATTACGCATTATGAAGTCGGGTGGGGCTGGAGGACAACTTTTTTTTTTTATTCTAAAAGCCCCACCCGACCCGACATATTTTAGTCGTCAGGGAATCGCCTTAATAGTATAGTGGGAAATGGTAATTACACTTTAGTTTAGTTAGTTCTCGTCAAACCCAAGAATCTTATAAATACAAGGTGTTTGGTAATAGCCTTATAAAGCCGAATATGGTCATCATAAGAAAAAAATCAGCTGTTTCATATAAAAATTAATAACGAAAATATCAAAATGTATGAAACAGCAGATTTTTTTTTCGCGAATTCAGAGTTGGTCCCATAGTAAAAATTGTTCAGTTTAATGGTCCCTATCCACCATATTCGGCTTTATAAGGCTATTACCAAACACCCTGTATTATATGGTCAAACAAACCTCAAAAGTGACATTGCCAGCCACAGAATAATAATAGTACGATAGTCGCTTTTGAGCCCGTAAAAACATAGTTTTAATTTTAAATTACTTATAACCTTAGAATAACTTATTATAACACAATTGGTAGGTACCTATTCATCACGGATACGGCATAATATTAGCATATTAATTACAAGTCGTACTGATAACAAAACAATGATGATTAAATCCAAAACATTTTAGTTAAAAATGCCACTAAAAAAAACACACTAAAAAACTAAAAAAAAAAACACAAGGAAATACATTTTTTTTTGAAGTTTCATACTTATTATAATGATCATTTTATTTTACATCTTTGGATTCTTCTTCCTAATCAGTCTTACCATTTTATTAGTCAATACCCCTTATTCCTTGGAGTTAGCCATGGCCAGATAACTGGCTGAATTGCTCAACAAAACAACTATTCTCACTGGTAACAATGTAGGTAACCAAATTAGATAGCAAGCCTCATTTAATTGCTAACCTTGATACAATTGATATAAATGAGCCTTAATTTTTAAACAATATAATTACTCAACTAACTGTAGTATATAGTGTGACTTACGTAAGTAGGAACTGAAGAACAATAAAAATAAATGAAAACGAATGAGTATGTAAGTTTGTACTAAGTATAAAATAAGTCCATTGAATATTAATAAAACAAATGTCTATGTTAAAAAATTGAACATAATTGTGAAACATAAACGAAAAACTAAATTGATCCACCCGGGGATCGAACCCGGAATTTCAATATGGCGACTCCTTGAAAACCAAACGTACAGTGCAAAGTCACAGAATACATGCAAAGTGCAAGCCACTATTATGAAACCTGTGACTCAACCATACAAGTCGATAGGTAATAGGATTTTGTTAGAAAAAAAGACAAAGTCAACTGAAAAGATGGAAACAAGATTAAATATTAAAGGCAACATGTCATAATAACATGCAGTCGGAGGCATGCGAGGCATGCATAAAGGAAGTGACATTATAAATGATTTGAATTATATGCCTCCTGTTTCCATCTTTTCAGTTGACTTGTCTTTTTATGTAGGCGGGTTATTTAATTTATTTTTTATTTATCTCTTTTTAATTATTCTATATTACGGTCATGTCATGATATACCTTTTTGAAATCCTTATAATAAGCCCTTAAATTTGACACCCATATTGCAGTATTCTAAAAAAAAAATTTTCACTACGTATAACAGTCGCCATGTTGGTTTTTTATAACGCCACCTTCTTAAGTAAGAACACTTGGGCTGACAAGCCAAATCTAACGATATCTTAAGGTGGTTCGATGAGTTCAGTAGCGCCACCAATGGAAATAAATCAATTAAGTACGTTTTATCAAGGGTTTAGATTAAAAGTTTTGATGATTATGCGCAAATAAAAGACTAAAATGCATTTTCTAAATATAGTTTCAAGAACTCAAACTTAAGCAATAAGTCGTGCATGTCACTAGTGCCAAAAGTGGCCACATTTAGCAATATCGACATTCATAACTTATTGTTTATATTTGATGAAAAATATTTAAAAATTGCACTTTACTCTTCTATTTGCGCAAAATATCCAAAACTTTTATTCTAAGCCCTTGATACAACGTAAATGATTTATTTCCATTGGTGGCGCTACTGAGCTCATCGTACCACCTTAATCATAGAAATCCGTTCAGCCGTTTGAAAGATATGAGGTACCTAATAAAGAATATTACATACGTAAACAAACATAAAAACAAACAAACTTACTTACTTACAAGAAGCGCGAAAAACATAACCCTCTTGCAATCGGGTAAAAACACCTTACATAAGTAATTATTATTTCGATTGTGGAATTCACGGCAAACAAAACTTTTCATTGTTATATATATAACAGTTGTCTGTCATGACGCGTTTAATTGTATGTACCTTTAGACTATTAAATGTATTCTGTGCTGTTTAAATCCACAATTTTGAATATTATAATAGCACATTAACGTCATTAACCCATCGCTGCGAACGGTGAATTTAGTGTAAAAGTGGGGTGTCTCAGTGTTACTAGAATCAGGGGCCCTATTTTTTGGATCCTTCGGCCGGCGGCGCCGAGCGCTCGTTTCTATTGGTTTTCATTCGACATAGAAAAATCCGTATTTTCGAATCGCTCGTTACAAATACAAACTTACCTGGGGCCCTATTTTTGAATCGCTCGACTGAAGTCGAGCGCTCTTTTCTACTGATCTCAAATGTATGTAGATTGAGTCAAATGTCTGTTGATCTTATGATCCACTGATCTCGTAATTTGTTGATGTAGTAAACTGTTTATCTAATGAACTGTTGATCTAGTGGTGCTGATGTAGTAAATGTTGACCTAATGAGTGTTGATCTTAGTTATCAAACCCGTAGATCAACAGTTTACTACATCAACAAATCACGAGATCAATGGATCATAAGATCAACAGATTATTATATCAACAATTCACTACATCAACAGTTTAGTAGTCTAAAATTTAACATATAGTTTGGTCGCTCAACCCAACTCTAAATTTTAGTAATTTTTAGGTACAGTCAAAAGAAAAGAAACAATTACTTTACTTAATACACTTTCGTTTAATTAACTTGCATTAATAAAAATAAAAATTCGTACTTATTTACCGAAACAAAATTAAATAAACATGTTATTCTTAAAAAAACTCTATTTAAGTAAAGCAATTGTTTCTTTTCTTTTGACTGTACCTAATAATTACAAAAACTTAAACTACTAAACTGTTGATGTAGTAAACTGTTGATCTAATGAACAGTTGATCTAGTATGGTTTGTAAGTTGATAGATTGGGAAGATGCTCATTTTTCGAATAAGAATATCAAATAAGCAAAGACATCTCTCAATTTCGCCAAAAATGCAGTAAAGCAATGCATAATTTTAATACCATATATCATTCATTGTATGGAACGAGAAAATTGGTTTACCTTTTCCTCTTTTTTGAATAAATTGAGAGCTCTCTATACTATTTGACATTTTTATTAGAAAAATGAAAAATGAGTACCTACCTGACTTATATATCAACATACAAATCATTGCCTCCTCGACGACCTCCGTGGTCGAGTGGTTTGCACGCCGGTTTTCAAGGCGTCACCATCTCTTGAGGTCCCGGGTTCGATCCCCCCGGCTGGGTCAATGTAGAAAATGAACTTTTCTATATTGTCTCAGGTCTGGGTGTTTGTGATACCACCGTTGTCTCTGATTTCCATAACACAAGTGCTTTAGCTACTTACTTTGGGATCGGAGCAATGTATGTGATGTTGTCAAATATTTATTTATATTTATATTTATATTTATTGCAGAGATGCACAATCTTTTTTATTTATGAAAATAACGCTGTAGGCGGTTAGATATGCCGGTGAGTGCAATGAAATTAAATGTCATTGGGTGAGTGTCAATGTTTCAAGCATCATATCTCAAAAACTATTAAACATACGTAGCTGTGGGTTGGCTTTAATTGTTAAAAATTTAATACACTTTTAAAATGATATTGGCAACTAATGTCAAAAACTCATAGTTTTGAATAAAACTGCAAAAATGTTTGCAGTTTTTCACGTATAACGCAAATTACGTACACTGACACTATGAGGATCGCTGACGCCGCCCTTGCAAGTAGGCTATACCTAAATGTTGCAATATGAAGTAAATGCTGATTCTGCGGAACGTGCCCGCTGCTGCCGCGTGACCAGGAGGTCTACAATGAACACACGAAACCCGAACGAACTCCGTAATTTCGGGCTGTTTCTTATCACGAAAATACTACGGGCCCGTTAACGGAACGAGATCAGAGTTTGACGTTTGCTGTTACGGATAGCTTACTATGATCGCTCGAACCCGACACGAAAATTCGATTTTGACATACAGTTTTTCGGGCGTTTAACCTCACTTCTCACGAGAACTCAAGTGCTACCGTAAGAGTTTCGGATCAACATTTTATTACAGAAATAAGTGAGTTATTGACATTTTTATATCAGTTTGGGTTTTGTTTGACTACTAAGAAGGTGTACTTAAGTATAATATAAGTTAACTACATAATATTTGTTGAAGTTATGGCATTCGTGGTGGCTGTCTTGGAAGCCCTAAGAGAAGAGCGCCTTGAGCGAAGACGCCAACATCGCCGCCTGCGTGACAACTATATTGAGCGAGCAGTGATTCCCGATTTTGAGTTTATAGCATCATATAGACTCAGTCGGAAGTTGTTTGAGCAACTGTGCCAAGATATTGTGCCACTGATGCGACCCAGAAGAAACGGATACGGATGAACGTTTCATAGTAGACATCCAGCGCCGAGGCCATGCACCGGAACGTCATCGCCCGCACTTCGTATCCAACATCGATCGGGTCAATTTCGTTTTAATTAGATATAATTTTATAACTGTAATTTCTCTTTAATAAATTGTTTAAATTTAATTTCGGTTTTTCTTAAGTCCTACGGCTGCTGCCTTCGTAATTCGCAACTAGCACAACTTTTTTTTGCTTGCAAAACATAGTTCCACACTCTCCTAAGGCGTCCAAATAACACACCAAAAATGCAGCTATACATCGCATTTTGCGTTTTTAGGAAAAACATTTGTAAGATTTTACTGGCCTAATACATTTTAATCAACGCCATCTATCAAGCCTACAGCTTTTTTCATTTTGAAAAGTTCTCGTTGTGATATTGAAAATAGTGCTCGACGCCAGCCGAAGGATTCAAAAACTAAAAAAAAATGTGTGCAAATAAAATAATGTATTTTAGTATCTGCGACTCAACTGACAGGTTATTTATTTACCTTTTTTTACGGTACCGCAGTTAAATTATTAGATGTTTTGGCAGCTGTTTCTTTGTAACAAATAAATATAACTGACGAACTGCCAGTGAAGTTGTTACCACAGTATTCACCTACCCCGACGACGACGGTTAGCATTGTATGTTTGGTAAGTGCTTTTATTTTATTTATCCTTTTTACCCGACTGCAAGAGGGTATCTTGTATGTTTGTTTGTTTGTATGTTTGTATGTAATATTCTTTATTACCTCATATCTTTCAAACGGCTGAACGGATTTCTATGATTAAGATATCGTTAGATTTGGCTTGTCAGCCCAAGTGTTCTTTAGAAGGTGGCGTTATAAAAAATCAACATGGCGGCTGTACGGTGCTATTACACGTACCTAGTGGAGAAAAAATCTTTAGAATACTGCAATATGGGTGTCAAATTAAAGGGCTTATAAGGATTTCAAAAAGGTATAGGTATCATGAGCGTAATACATAGTAACTAAAAAGATAAAAATAAAACAAATATTAAAAAAATAAAAACCCGCCTACATAAAAAGACAAGTCAACTGAAAAGATGGAAACAAGATTAAATATTAAAGGCAACATAATAACATGCAGTCGGAGGCATATTCAATTCAAATCATTCATTATGTCACTTTCTTTATGCATGCCTCCGACTGCATGCAGCATGTTATTATGTTGCCTTTAATATTTAATCTTGTTTCCATCTTTTCAGTTGACTTGTTTTTTATGAAGCTGGTTTTTTTTTAAAGGTATCTTCAAAATTCGGTTTATTCTAAATAAACTTATCAAAGAGATATTAAATCTAAAGCAGCCAAAATGAATGTCATGTACCTACCTAAACCACAGAATAATAGTACATACAAGCCTAAACATACAAAGTGGAACTTGGTGGCGCAGTGGTTTAGCGCCTGGCGCAGCAAATGCGGAGGTTAAGCAACTTTCGCAGGGGTCGGTCATGGGATGGGTGACCAAAAATTTATTATCTCGAGCTCCTCCGTGCTTCGGAAGGCACGTTAAGCCGTTGGTTCCGACTGCATTTGCAGTCGTTAAGACCCACCAATCCGCATTGGGCCCGCGTGGTGGGTTATGGCCCGTCTTATTGTAACGTTGTGTTTTCTCTATAAAGAAAAAACAACGTCTTATTCTCATATTTATTAATATTCCATCTTATTTATTTATTTACAAGTATAAAACACTATTTAATAAAATATTTCATTAATATTCCTTTGTCTGTATCATAGATAATAGTATATTAAAAGGGGGTCTGTATTTGTTTCATACATGCGACCTCATTTCGTCCATACTCCAAATTCAAATTATCAACCTTCTTGTACAAAACTCTTTTATTTTTTATAACTTTTTAATTCATGTTCGACAACATTTAGAAATATTCAAGTATTCTTGTTCTTTTCTTACACAGCCATTTTACATCGTTCATCCTTTTTACTCTTTTACTTTTTTAGTGTGTTGACCGTTTTCGTCGCGTTTCCCGCGCTTTCTTGGGAAAATTTTCACTTTCCACGGCGCGAAGCCTATTTTTGCTCCGCATTGATATGATTTTAAAACAAATAATAAAATTTTGTTGATTCCTTGTAAGAATCACATAAATTATTGTTGGGCAAGTGTTTATAAAGAGAATAAAATGTTGTTTTTTATAAATTTTACACACAATTGATAAAATCGTTTGTTTTTAGGCTTTTCATACTACTGTTTGTTTTGGAAAGTTTTGTTGGCTAATCAAAGACGCTGAGTGCATTATACCAATTTCATTATAATTGGATTAATAACTATTAACTGTATTAACTGTATTTATATAATTTCATTTTAAACTATTCTTTGTATTTATTTATCTATTTTTATTTTTTCGTTTTACTAACTCCTTTTTTTTCTCTCGATTCCAGGAGGGAAGAGGAGGGATATATAAGATATATAAGTAATAATTTTTATTTGACTGATTCCCTATAATTCATTGATTGTTTTTATGAATTTGATCTGCGACTGTCAACGATCTGCGAAGTTCTGCAGCTCCAGTCCTGATCCTGAAGTTTATCCGAGCTTTTCGTCTGCATCATGTAAGGGCGTTCTAATTTTTATGACTTTTATTTGGCATGAAATACAAATGGCAACTTCGGTGCGACGACGACGGTATTCAATCGTACCCTTTATGACCACGATTCTCTAGTAAATAACTTTAAATTCTTTCCAATTAAATAATCTTCCGTATTTATTTTAAGAGAGCAAAAGATTTGGTACCCACCCCATTCATTTGTTTTGAAATTAATAAGATAAACTAGGTCTACCTTTTTTAGATTTGTTTCACTTACTTTTAATGCTTAGATATACATGTACATTGTTTGTTTTTCTTATTATACTTACTTATGCACTTAAAAACTCCTTCTTTTATTTATAAACATTAAATCTGCTCACTCTATTCCCTGCCTTTAGCCGGGCTAGGGAAAGAGGTTGACACTCTTTATGGACCTTGAGGAAGGCCTGTGCCCCAGCAGTGGGGACATTAAAAATGGCTGATGGACAAACATACAAGTGGTCCAAGCATTTATTGCTTAACAGAATACATACTTACGAGTACGTGGCGGTCACATGATTTAAGACACTTTGAATGTTGATCAGATCATAGTTGGGTGTGTATAGCGATCTGAGCCTCCATCATCAGATCACAGCTAGGTATTGTTCTGGGCAATCCCTGGCGGAGAACCAAGGCTTCAAAGCTCCTTGTTTGTACGAAAATCGACTCGCCTTTCATCCAAAGTGTTTCAATTTTGTTAAACCGTTATTTTCGGTGTTACCTACCTACTAACCGGCGAATCAGAAATAAAAAAAAGATCCTTAGGAGAACTAAAGTAACCAACACAGCTCTAAGGATTGCTCAGCTGATGTGGCAGGGGTGGGACACTGGCGAGAAGAACACTTTTGAGGCGGAAAGATAGATAGATAGATAAGTAGTTTATTTGCTAAAACACACACATTCATACAAATAAAAATGCATAAGTACATTAAGTTGAAGACTAAAAAAAAAAGACAAACAAAATTGACATCTAGGTACACATAACACAACAAAAGATAATCAGAAGATGCATGTGTGGTGTGTGCAGCAGCAAGAAGGGTCTAGGCTCGTTGTCAGCAAAACACAGATTTTCGAGTGGCGACCGCTTACCAGACGACGATCCGGGGGCAGGCCCCTGCCCTGACAAGGTGGACTGATGATCAAAGCCGCTGGTTGCGGGCAGCGCAGGACTCGTTGTGGTGATCCCTGGATGGGGGAGGCCTATATACCCAGCAGTGGGTGTCGTGCGGCTGTTATATGATGAAGTATATAGAGATGTCGCGTACTTTCACAGACTTCGAACATGGACGCTGCTGGGGCCGTCGCTTACACACGCACCATACAACAGGCATTTCTTGTCTTAAGTGCGTTGCAGTTCACCGCGTACCTATTTCCACCTTCAGCTCCTGTTAATGGTAAGAGTTTTTTACAAAATCCATACAACTTATATAGGTGAGGACGACAATAAATGAAAACATTGGTCACACTAATAATTCCTAGGAACGAAACAAAATAAAAAATTTCAAACAAACTAAATCGCACGAGAATTAATTGTATTGAAAATAGTTACTGAAAAATATTTAGGTACTGTGACTATATTATTGGATATTTTTAATTGACCGAGCGAAAAATATGATAATGAAAATTAAAAAATATTTATTGCAACAATCACAATTTACAGATTAATATAGCCCTTGCTTGGGCAAAAATTCTTTCAAATGTCCTTCCGGCTGTCCGTTGGCTGTCCGTTTGTTCTTCTCCGAAACTCCTGGGTCGCACTTCTCAACCGATTCTCGTGAAATTTTGTGAGCAGGGGGTTTCCTGAGTGGCGATTGGCGCAATGAAGTCGACAGGATAATTACTGACGTCTTCTGCCCACAAACGTGTGCGTTCCAACGAATTAGATACACTTCCCTTACGTGACGAACTGGCGTCGATTTCGGCGAGGGTGGCTTTCAACTCCAATTCCTAAACCTCGCGACGCTTCTGCTCGAGTTCGGTATGTCGCTGCAGTTGCCGGCGACGTAGCTCCTCCACCGCAGTCAGTTTCTAAATTATAAAGCATTTTTTTGTTGGCCAGTTTTTCGAAATTTTTGAAAAGGCGGAGATAGGTAGGTACTTATAATGTTAAAAAAACATATTTCAGTCTGGCTTTCCGGCGCTGTTTCACAGAATAACTAACGTAAAATTTTGTGAGCAGATTCGAAAAACAAATACAACCAAACATTTTGAAAAATGTTCAAAATTAGAAGTGCCATCTAGCTGCAAATACCTACACCAAATTTAATAATATACCAAACGGTAGTGTTTGTTTTTAAATCCTCTTGATTTTTTTAAACAACATACAAGCTACTTTTTAAAGGTGAGGTCCTACGGCCTGTGTTGTCACAGATCCGGTCGCGCCAGGCCGCGCCGACGCGCCGTGGGAACCAACGCAACCGTTGATATCTGCCGTGGCGCGTCGTCGTCTGTCGATCCAACGGGAGTCGGTAACTTCAAAGGACCGGACCAGCGCGGCGCGGCGCGCGGCGCGCCGGCGACTGTTGCCTGTCGGGATCTGCCGCGCGTCACAGTAATGATAACTCTCAGTATTGTAATTCAGCTCTGTCCTTGAGATACCTAATTACACTTAGAGCTGCCCGGCTACAGATATTTTAATTTCATTTAAGTACTTTCGTATCTTTCTAGTTTTGTGATTGTACCTACGTAATGTTTTAAAATCCATATTATATGGTCTACCTTCACCGCGAAATCAATTTCTAAGCAATCAAATACCTTTGTTAACAAAAGTGATGATGAAAACAAAAAACTTAAATAATCCCGTCATAGACTTAATTCAATTTTACAGTATTTTTTTTAAAAACGTTGTATCTCTGTAAATATGTTACTTTTGAATTCTCGTATAGGTACTATAGAAAGGAAACGACTCGGGCTATCCCGTGAAATTAGTTTTATAGTTAGGTTATTTAGTATAAGGCGTAAACAAATACAATTTTGTAGCTTTCAAAATTTTATCTTAAGTTAGTAACGTTTTAATTTTTAGTAAAATATAAATTAAAAAATATTTTTGACACATCACGGGAAGGCCCGGATTGCCCTCTATAATATAAATTTAAGACATTCTGTATTTACCCTCGGGATTCCGAGCGCCATCCACCCAAACTTTTATAAAGTTGTAAGGTGAGCGCAAATGTAAGTTGGTAAAACATCGCAACTTGAAAACCGACTTCTACAATTTTGTAAAAATTTTCAATTTTATCGTTCAACAATTCAGACGATCAGATTTAGTGATTTTGACAGCGATAAAAATATTTTTTGCGCTTATAGTTTCCAAATTATTGAAGGGTAAAAATTTGACCGTAGAAAATTTTCTAGTAACGTTAAAATTTTGAAACCACTGCACCCCCAGGCATAAAATTATGGAATTAGATAAAAATCGCTTTGCTCCTCTAGGTAAACATAACAATTTTGAACTAGGGATCAAAAAATCTATTTAATGGAGCACATGTGCACCTGGAACCGCAGTGCATCATCTAATAAAAAATCATTACTATTTAAGTATAACACTTAAAAATATTAATTTTATATAAACAGAAAGCCCTTTTTCTTGTTATTTATATAGTTTTTAATTTGTCTGTTAAAAGTTAATACTTTCCGAGCGCGAGCTCGGCAAAATGATTTTACAAAAAAATCCGACCGCAAAAACAAAGTTGTTTTTGCCAACCACTATAAAGCTAATAACTTGAGTTCTATGGCGCGTACCCGGAAAGTAATTACTGTCCGGGAGTTTTCAGACCAGGGGGCACGTTATGCGGAAAAAAAGCCGGAACCGGAAGTTTTCCAGAATTTTGTAAACCGGAGCTGTAGATGCCGCTGCAAGGATCGCGTCTACAAAATTTTGGATTTTTTGGTCGAATAGTTTCCAAGATATAAGTTTTTCCCATATTTTCGGAAAAAAAAACCCCCCCAAATTCAAAATTCATCAAAAACTATACTTTTGGCACATTTTGTTTCTTGGAACAAAATCAACCCCACTTTTGACCCTACCCATTTCCACAAAAACACCTTTCCATTTTACCCACCAAAGTCCCAAAGGGTTCAATTCCCGAGTGGTTAAAAACAATATTTTAGAATCCATATCATAGGGTCTACCTTCACCGCGAAATAATTTTCTAAGCAATCAAATATCTTGGTTAACAAAACTAATGATGAAAACAAGAAACTTAAAAAATGCGAAATACCTACATATTAAAGGAAGAAACAAATTAGTTTCAACTTTGGTCTTACTCTAGCGATAATTTAAAGGCTTTTAACCTAATTTTATCGAATTTGACTTATAGCATACTGTATTTGACTATTTATTAAACTGTCACTCCGCGCAGACAGCGCGCCGCGGCAGACGCGGACGCGCCGTGGGAACACTCTGCACAGGCCGCGGCGCGCCCTGGCGCGCCCCGCCGGCGCGCATCGCCGAGCCAGACGTCGTGGGGTCCCACGGCCTGTGTGTAGACAGACGGGCTCGGGCGCGGCGTGTCTACAGACAGGCCGTGGGACCGCACCTTAAGCGAGGTCTACAGGTCACGGAGCGTTATTAGCCATACGACTTTAAAATATTGTCGCATTGTCGTCTTCAGGTTGTATAAGGTTATCTATACTGATACAGACGCTGATAGGCTTACGCTGATAAAGAGTACAATATTTTACAAGAATAACTTCGTGAATTTAATTTATTTAAATAATTTAATGGGTTTCTTTACGTGTGGTGTCAGATTGCGCTGTGTATGACTACATCGTGGTCGGAGGAGGTTCTGCAGGCTGCGTGGTGGCCAGCAGACTGTCTGAAGATGGCGAGAACAGCGTCCTCCTCATCGAAGCTGGAGACGACCCACCCATCGAAGTTATGGTTAATATCACTTAATTATTAATGCTAAGTCCAGAGTATCCATATAAGTAGTCATTATCCATTCAAATAGTAATTTATAAACATTTTATTCAGCTTCCAGGAGAAATCGGTTATTTGAAGAATTCTCATGTCGATTGGAACTATACTACAGTCAAAGATTCTTCTATTGCACAATATCAAAAAAATCAGGTATTTAAATTTACTCGTGGTAAAATGTTAGGAGGGTCCAGTGGAATGAATTTCATGATTTATGTCAGAGGAAACCCCCATGATTTCAACACCTGGGCTGACATCGTCGGAGATAGTACCTGGGCGTACGAAAATGTGCTGCCATATTTTAAAAAAAGTGAGAATTTGGATGATTCTGAAATACAAAAATCTCTTTATGGCCCATCTCATGGCTATACAGGCAATTTAGGAGTAAAAAGACAATTGGATGAAGGTATCGAGAAGTATTTGCAGGCGTTTAATGAAGTTGGGAACGAAATTGTTCTTGATACAAGCACCGGTGATTTGGGTTACACCCAACCTTTATACACAATTGGGGAAGGTTTACGACAAATAACAAGTTATGCTTTCTTATCCCCAATCAAGGACCGCAAGAATTTGCATGTTTGGAAAAACACTTTAGCTACTAAAATTATTTTCGACAGTAGAAAAAACGCTGTCGCCGTTGAAGCATTGACATGCGGCGACAAAAAAATAACAGTAAAAGCTAAAAAGGAAATCGTTGTATCAGCAGGGACGATCAACTCGCCTCAGCTGTTGATGTTGTCAGGGATCGGTCCTAAGAAACATTTGCAAGAAATGAAAATTCCTGTCATATCAGATCTTCCAGTAGGAAAGAACTTTGTTGATCATCAATCGGTACTTGTTGCAATTAAAATGGGGAAATCACCTCCTTCTCAGCCACCACAGAATCCGCACAAATTTCCCACACCACACTTTATTGGATACGTTGCAGAAAATAATTCTCAATCGTTCCCAGACTACCAGTCTCTGAATCTTGTCGTTAGAGACTCAAACAGTCTTTTAGGATTTTGTGCAGTTGATTTTGGCTTAGAAGATAGTATTTGTCAATCTCTGTACGAATCTTGCAAAGGCTATGAAGTGCTATTGACAAATCTGGTCTTGTTGCACCCGAAATCGAATGGTGAGATATTATTGAAGAGTCGAGATCCTAAAGAACACCCGTTGATTTACCCTGGCTATTTATCTGATCCCGATGACTTGGAAAAGTTGGTCGACTATCTTGAAGACTTTACTAGTGTCCTTGACTCCAGTTATTTTGCAGATGTTAATGCTGAATTCGTGCCCTTTAATTTTCCAAATTGTGATACGATCTACGAGTATAGAGAGTACTGGAAGTGTTATATTAGATCTTCGTTAATGACTCTTTACCATTACATCGGTACCTGTTCTATGGGAACAGTGGTGGACTCAAACTTAAGAGTGAAGGGAGTTAAGGGCCTTCGTGTGGCTGATGCTAGTGTGATGCCCTACACAACATGTGGAAATATCAACGCACCCACCATTATGATTGGAGAGAAAGCAGCAGATATGATAAAAACAGCATCAAGCGCTCTAAAATATAATAAATAATAAGCGACAAGTACTTAACACACTTTGTTTTAAACAGCTTGTAAGTATGTATTGTACCTATATTTGTTATATAAATGTTTTAAGTTGGTAAAACACGTTATTTTTATTCCTTTAAACTTGAAAAATTACAGTAAGTTAGCTCAGCAATAGGTTATGAGATGAAGAAATAATAAAAAATATAGTTAATACTATTTTTTTTTTTATATTTAATGGTCTTGCCCAAAAGCAAAGACAGGGTCTACGATAATTATTAACTTTGGTTGAATGCTCTAAGATATTAACCTATATCGATCGAAGAGGGGGAAGCCCTCGCCTAGTGAGTGACATGACAACGCAGCCCAGGGGTGGTAACCACAGAAAAGACATTAAATTATCAGCAATCAAAAAAAACTGCTGTTTCATACAAAAATTAATAACGAAAATATGAAAATGTAAGAAACAGCTGTTTTTTGCGATTTCAGAGTTGAAGTTGTTCAGTTTGATGGTCCCTATCTGTCATCTGGTTTAGCCATTAATTCTGTTCACGACCGACCCGTGGTCACACCAACTTACCACACCAGTGTGACTATTGTTACGTTGTATACCTACCTACCTAACTACTTGAATCGTTTGGTCAAACCTCGTAAAGAAAAAAAACGCATTCCTGTGGGTCAAACAGTGAAAGCAAAGCAAGTAAGGCTGGTACCTATCTCGGTAAAACTCAAGGGAGATGAGCGTCGACTGCACAAAAAAAAATTCAATGTTCTATGGTGGACTGCGACTGCATCATTTTTTTTATATTAAATACAGTCATCTTCTGGCGTTTTTTTTATCTTAGTACCGTTAGCGTTAGTGATTAGGTACCTAATCTTTAATCTCCTTAAATCATTTAAAAAATCTAGTAGCCTAGGTACGTAGGTACCTACCAACCTACCTTCTTACTTATGTTATGATATTTATTATTCAACTTTGCACATAAAATTAATAGTACATTACTGCCGCGGTCAATAATGACTGTGTTGCTGGCAGCGATGATGATGGCCGAGAGCGGAGCTTAGCGCAGGTCCAGGCCGTCACAGCGCGGACAGCATTGCAGCCCTTGATGGACAAGCTGGAATAAAGGCCGAGACCGGAGGTCGAGGCCTTATATAGCGCGGATAGCAAGGGCTGCAATGATGACCAAGCTTGAAGGCCGAGAGCGTAGTCACAGAATATATAATAGTACGTAGTTAAGCTTAGCTCGAGACGCGATAACGTGGCCAGCAGTGCAGTCATTGTGGACCAAGGCATGTATAATAATAGTGCTTTACTCAAAAATGACATAAATGACAGAAATGACAAAAAATGACAATAATGACAAAAATGACAAGAAATGACAAAAAAAATACAAAAATGACTAAAAATGACCAAAATTACGAAAAAGGAAAAAAGTCAAAAGTCATAAATATCAAAAATGACAAAAAGGAAAAATAGTAAGAAAGTCAAAAAGTAAAAAAAAAAGTACAAAAACATCATCTACAACAATACAACACCCAAATAAAGAATGGGATTGAAAATGGCGGCTCACCGCGCTTACCACAACGAGTGTGACTGAGAGAGCGATAGGTGTGGCGTTTAATGTGCGAGCGAGAAGTGAATATGAACGACGCCATTTTTAATACCATTTATTTATCTGCGCGGGTTGTACAATGTACTTTTTTCACCTAACTATGTTTAAAACAAAACTCGACAATAATGGATTCTCAAAGGAAATTGCTGGTGGCTAAAACTCGACAATAATGAAATCCCATACAACTTTGTTGCGTCACCATCGGAGGACACCGGCAACCTCGGTGCATCGGAGGACACAAGCATTTTTAACCGACTTCCAAAAATGGAGGAGGTTCTATGTTCGTCTGTATATTTTTTTTGTGTATTTCCACCGATTACTCGAAGACGGCTGGACCGATTGACATGATTCAAACGTTATTAGGTAAACTCCCAAGTTGGTCCCATTTTTTTACCTCGATGATAATGGTCGTAGGTATTACCTACTTCTTTGTTTATGAACTGAATAAGATAATTTTTTTGTAGGAAGAGGGATATCTTAAGTGTAGGTTCTTTAACCGACTTAAAAAAGGAGGTTCTCAGTTTGACCCGTAAGCACAGAATATATAATACTTAGTTAAGTATGTATGTTTCTCCGCGATTATCTTACATTTGGCTGAGCCGATTTTTCTACATATTAAAATATACCTTACCTACAAGGTACCTACACTAAAAATAAATAAATAAAAAATTGTTTGAAAAAAAAACAAAAAACCGACTTCAAAAAACCTAGGTAGGTAGGTACCTCTAAAAAGCAAGAAATAATATTCGTAATAGGTAATAAAAATACGTCTATTGAAGTCGGGTGGGGCTTTTAGAATAAAAAAAGGAATCTGTACCTACTCCAGCCCCACCCGACTTCAATAGACGTATTTTTATTATTAAGAATATTATTTCTTGCTTTTTAGAGGCCTTGGTAGGTTTTTTGAAGTCGGTTTTTTTTTTTAAACAATTTTTTGAGTAAAATAAATAATAGTCTTGTATTAGATCTAGGTAGGTACCTACCATTGCATTTCAAAAACAAAACTTGTCTTATTTCAGGATTTAAATCAACTTTTGTACCTACCCAATAGAACCCTTACAAGGGTGAAAGATTCTATTAATTGGGTACAAAAGTTGATTTAATTCCTGAAATTCGACAAGTTTTGTTTGTGTCTTTTAAAGAATTAACATATCACTGTACTAGTAGTTATTCTGTGATATCACGTCGAAGCCAAATGGAATCAATAGACATCATTCGTCTGAATGTCGCCATTATAAACATTAGTGATAGGGCAAAGGATCCCATCGACCAAGAGATTTAGACCGATAGCGGGGTATTAATGGCCCGATCCTAACCAAATATAGGTACAGTCGGCAGCAAGCAAGCTATACAAAACTGTCAAAAATCTACAATGAATTTTCAACCATAAACTGCTCGGCTTAAAGTTTAAAAATGATTGAAGAGCTTCTACAACCTGACAAAGGTTGTAGAAGCTCAGCGTGTCGTCTACCGTACGTTCCGATTTAGATGGGATTAATGTTGAGATATTTTCAAGTAGGTAGGAGGACGTGTCACTTTGCGAAAATGTAGATGTGGAAATGAGGTAGGTACCTACTTACCAACCCTATTTAGTTAGGTAGGTACCTACTAAGAGGTATTTATTAGTGATGATGCAATTTGTTGGAGCTTGCAAAGATATAACTACGGTCATAAGAATAAATAGGTACCTACGGCTAAGCGTTAAGTTACGGTATTTACAGTTTGATTTAAAATTTTCCTAACTAGTTGTTGTACTCGGATGTAAAGTTCTTAAACGGAGTTATTCTTACTTAGTAGGTAGGTACCAAGTACCTACCACTACCTACCTACCTACCTAGTTGTCAAGTCAGATGATGAATGCCAAAGTTTAGCTTCAAAACTACATTTCCTTTGCTCTTCTTTCAACCTTTGAAGTGTATTCAATGGAGGGGAAGCCTGACCTCGTTCCATACATCTCGCAGCCTCAAGTATGGGAAATCTCGAGCGTAGAGATTCTGTCGAGCGCGCTTTTTTAACGTTTAAACGTCGCATTTGAGTGAATCACTACAGTAACAGTAGGTACCTACCTAATCTTAGTACAAAGATTTTATTTAGTAAAGAGCTTTGAGTTTCTGTAACACTTAAGGTGGTACCCTGAGCGAAAGTGGCGCCGCGGTGAATTATATTAATAATTATTATTCTAATACACAATTTTAAAAATGTTTATCGTGGAGGTTTTAGGGCCCACAGTCTAGTATTTTTAGACAGTATCGTTACATTCCCTCGTAGTCACTGCTAGAAGTAGATAGCAAAACTTCTAAAAGTGGCCGTTTTTGACACATTTGCTATCTACTTCTACGAATGACTACGAGGGCATGTAGTGATACCTTCTAAAAATACTAGACCATGGGCCCTTAAATCTCCACGATAAACATTATTAAAATCTTTTTCTATTAATAACTTATTAAATAAAAACCTCTGAGGGCGCCACTTTCGGTCATACAACCGCCTTAAGAGGAATACCTCGTGGATTTTACCGGTTTTCAATTTTCAAACAATTTTCTCGATAGAAAAAAATCTAAAGTTGATGCCTCTCATTTCATTTTTTCAGCCTAGGCCTACTGTAAGCAAACGGACACATATTTTGAACTGAAATTAGGTATAATATAAGTAATAAACGGTTCAAACTTCTGATAAAACCATTTATTTTTTAATGTTTCTGTGTAGGTAGGTACTCAATATCTGTAACATTTAAAAATATGTGTTTTAGAGTGTGCGTGTGCATTGGGTGAGCACCCTCTAAAAATGAATAAAAATGTATTCACCATTTAGTAAAAGGTCTAAAATAATTGTAAATACAATCTTGCAATTTGTAAATCGATAGAACCAAACGTATTTAATGAAATGTGTGGTCACCCAGTTCTCACAAATGGTAAGCCGTATCTCCGTATGTAATGACTTTACAAATACCAATAGTGTACTAAATTTCTGTAAAAATCTATTTTAACTAGGGTTTCAAATTTCAGTTTCACAAGATCCGTAATAAAAAAATTACAAATAATTTCTTGTGCTCACCTAATCCTCACGTTATTAAAAGGGCCGATATTCTAGCGACCTAGCAATTTAATGACATCCATAATTTGTATTGTTTTAGTTGACTAAAAACATGTTTTTGTAAAATTATATACAACAAACCACTATCACTGTGCGTTCTTGAGTAATATTTTTTTGAAAGTGCTCACCCAAGCCTCTTATTTTCGTAAAGTGAAAAACGTTTATACCTCTTTGTAATTAAACATTGAAGAAAAAGTAAACACGTCAAGTTTAAGGGCCTGCAAAACGTTAGCGTCAATGAAAACATAAAAGTTTTGTCGCATAGTTATAAGAATCCACTCATTTTGAAAGTTAGAAAAAAATATTATTGTATTTGACATATCCTGAATGAGATAGGTACATAGCTATAAATAATTTCAAGGAAAAGCTTAGTCAGTGAAAAAAAAATATTTTCTAAAAAGTTTTTTCGTCGCGAAATACTCGAAATTTTCAGCGGTAACAAGCATATTTTTTTCAAATTACAAATTGGACATAAGATGAATTAAAGAGTTAAGTATCTAAAAAAAAAGAATGTAAATGTTATGGATCACTATTAAAATCAAAATAAACAGGTTTTTTAGCGCCTGAAAAATGTAGAGACATGCATTTCGAAAAATATTTGCTGGCGCGGGCAGGATGAACGCCCGGGGGCTTGCTATTGCTACTCGATTAAGCAGCGCCTTAAGTAAAAAAAATACAAAATGCTCATGTAATATGGTGTATTTTACATAGATATTAATCGCATTGTACGCGCATCAAACAAAACCAACAACTGCACGAAATTGGATGCGTTTTTCACTCACAGTAATTACTTAAGCATGCGAAATCATATTTTGTTTCATCTTGATACCTATGCCACGCCGCCGTTAGAGTACCTATATTATATTCTGTGACGCCGCCGCCGCCCGCCTAGAAGTCAAGTTAGGTACCTACTCAGATACCTACGAAATTACACCAACGTCTCGAGTAGGTAGGGTACCTAGGTACCTATCGTGGTGACATAACGATTGTTGGTTATCTTCTTCTTATCGAATGAGGAATAGTGGCCACCTCTGGTGTTAGAGTTTATCAAGCCGCCAGTAAGGCCTCGAACTTGGCTTAACGACTATAATCAGATGACAACAGCCGGGACCGACGGACGGTTTAATTAACGTGCCCTCCGAAGCACGGAAGCGCTCAGTTGCGTTGTAATGCCACTTAACGGTCACCCATCCGGACACCTGGCCGGACCGAGCGTTGCTTAACAAACGTGATCGAGTACAATCAGTCTGTCAAGTTCCGCCCTGAGCGCTATATATACTAGGTCATCGTTGGTTATGAAAAAAATCCTAACCGTTCAACCGGTGTCAGAGCGGTTTGTTTGTAATTTGTTATTAACCAACGTTGTTATAATGGGTGCGCAATAGGTACCACAAAATAATTTTGTGGCAATACACTATAAGTACCTACCATAATAATTTATGAATTTAAGAAAGATGAAGAAATTCCTTTTATTGACATTTTCATTGAGGATCAGTGCGTCGAAACATGTTTATGTTTAAGTCTTCTTAGTAAGTATGTTTTGATCTAATAAGCCCAAAATATATTGTTTGTTGGCAACAACGGCCATCCATCATTATTTAGCCACGAAGTTGGTTGGGAGCTCCGCAGAGTGTTATTGGCAAGTCAAATCCTCAGCAGGCTATGCGTAAACTGACAAAACTTTACGCATAAAGTGGACTGTACCCTTAGCACGAACAGAGAAAAATAACGCGCGTAAAATTACTCGATAGAGAATTATCTATGGAAATTTTAATTTCGCTATTCGGCGGTAGATGACGTTGTACAAATTTCCAATACAAAATTGCACTATCGAATGATTTTACGCGCGTTATTTTTTTCGATAGCTGTTCGTGCTAAGGGTACTGTGGCCCTACCATGAGTTGATGCAAACTGTTTACGTTACCGTAAACTATCGTTTTGTCTCTTTCCCTCGCACTGACTGTGAGCAGTATATCCGATAGTTTACGGTAACGTAAACAGTTTGCATCAACTCATGGTAGGGCCACAGAACAAAGCCTGAAATTCGGATGTAAGCCCGTAATGTGACTTGCAAAATATAATTGGTCCTATTTTATCATTTTGCGTGGAGTTTAAGTACCTACCTACTCATGAATGTTCCAGTTCTCAAAAATAAATCATAGAATAGGTAAGTAGTAATTTAAGTAGTGATGTTACAAATAATAATCATTAAAAAATTAAAAATTAATGCCTTTCCTAAGTAAAGTGTTGATTTTTATTAATCTTGAGACGGGAATCGGCCGTGACATTTCCTGGGTGATAAAAAGTTACCTAGTAGGTACCTATGTCAAAAGTTTAACTTGTACTAATGTTGTTAAGATACAAAGTCATACATTTATGGCTATAGCATAATTATATTCACAAGATTTACACCCGTATAAAGGAACAATACTCAAACGACCCTAGCCTATGCGAACGCACTGCGTTAAAATAAAGCTCTATGATTGGTTCGTTTTACATGTTACGTGCGATTGGTAGTTGGGTCCACGGCACTGTGAGACCTCATAGTATTTTTACGAATACGGTTGTTTTCAAATTTTGAGCCTTTACTCATTTGTCGGTGTCGGCGAAGCATCAGCACGACATCAGCATGCTCGGTATACGCGGTACCGAAAACATACCGAAAGCTTGCAGGACGCCTATATCGAAAGCTTGCAGGATGCCTATATCGAAAGCTTGCAGGACGCCTATGTTTCAATTTTTAATAGAGCGTTAAGTACTCATTTGTCGGTGTAACATTTAGGAGCCCAAGTCTGCTAATGTTCACGTCAAAATCGTGGTTCAATGGTGTTTCAATGATAATGCTTTTTGACACAGTTCTTGTTTCTAAGATTTTAAAACACTGTTTAAATGTGATGCAGTCTCTTTCAAACAATATTGTCAAAAAAGTGACAGCATCACATTTCAGTGTTTTAGTTAAACACTTGTTGAACAGTGTTTTTAAATCTTTTGAAGTAAGGCCGATAATGTCTAAAGTGAGGTTAAAAAACAGTTTGGCGAGCAGACCATAACCATAGATCTTGGTCTATGCCATAACTAAAATTTAATATTGGGTTAAATAAAAAAAATCTGAAAGACGTGACTATGGTCTATTCTACGCTATGACATAATAGCCAGAAGTGCTAATTTTCAATAAAATGAAGTGCACTTTTATAATTGAATGTACTAAGTATGTAACATTGGTGTCTTGTTTTACTTAATTTATTACAAAAAAATATTAACGTCATTCACGACTTTTCGACGGGCAGTTACAAATTTTCACTTCTCTATAAATTTATGACTTCTTAGCAAGAAAAAAGGAAAGTTGAACTTGCGGCTCAGAATATACAGTGCATTTGGTCTTAAACTAGCGATAATTTAAAGGCGTGAAATACACCTAATTTTATCGACAAAAACACCCACATGTTGGGGTCTATCCCCACATGTTGGGGTCTATCCCCACTCCTGTTGGAATGGCCGCCATTTTAAATTTGACTTTTATATTAGATGACCCTGCGGAAAAATATTAATTTCTCCGGATTTAGAAGTCCTACAGTTATAAGGTTATAACAAAAATACTGTTAGAAAGCTAATAATACCTATCAATTTAATAAAAAAAAGTGTAGGTAAACTTTCAACTTAAATACGTCATAAAAAAAATGTATTGCGATAAAATTATCAACCTAATTTAAAATATGTTCAAAATGCTTGTACGCATCTTGTAAGTATGTTTGTATGTAATATTCTTTATTACCTCATATCTTTCAAACGGCTGAACGGATTTCTATGATTAAGATATCTATCATTAGATTTGTCTTGTCAGCCCAAGTGTTCTTAAGAAGGTGGCGTTATAAAAAAACCAACATGGCGGCTGTACGGTGCTATTATACGTAGTGAAAGTTAGAATACTGCAATATGGGTGTCATATTAAAGGGCATATTATAAGGATTTCAAAAAGGTATCTATATCATGACCGTAATATATGTATAATAACTAAAAAGAGATAATTTGTTTACGTTATCCCCAAAAATATGGACATTAATGTCCTTAGTTTTTGAGATATGTTAGGAAACTAAAAAAAGCACACAAATTTCGTGTAAAATTTTACTTCAGTAATTTTTTATGACGTATTTAAAGTTGAAAGTTTACACATGTTTTTATTAAATTGATAGGTGGTATTATTAGCTTTCGAACAGTATTTTTGTTATAACTGTAGGTCTTCTAAACCAAAACACCTGAACATTAAGCTGCACTTTCATTTGTTCTCAGACAACAAATGAAAGTTCACCTTAATGACTTAAGATAAGGTTGAATTTCAAATGGTCAGGTATTTTTGGTAGGTTCTAATGCTCAGATTTGATGTTGACAGTACAGTCACGTCTAAAAATATGTATATGGTTTACAACTGTGTCACTTTGTTGTATCGTCATTGATTTCTGTTAAAAAAAGGTAACAGTGACAAAGTTCTTTAACTGTATACATACTTATAGGCGTGATGTACATACCTGACTATCGTACCCTTAGAATGTCGACTATTTCTCATATACTTGAGCATTCCACATAAGTCTGCATACCTACATCATAACTGTATCTACGTGGCAAAACAAAGGAACTGTAAAAACAACTAAATTATCTTCCTTCAACCATTACAAAGTTGGTATTATCCACACTACACCATCGAAGTCATTTATGTATTCTAAAAGCGAGCTGTATTTCAAATAAGCTCTTATCTTCATTGAACTAGGAAATTGATACTTAAACCGTTTGCATAAAGGTTAATTTTCGCTATCAATGCGTTGGTCGTGTCCTACATCTTGGCATGGACCACTTTGAAAACCGCAATTCTGACTACATGGAAAATTTCTCCCCAATGGGGAAGATGAGTGTAATTTTTTTATAATATAGAAAAATCAAACGTAAAATCTAAAAAATATTGGTGAAAGAATTTTTTAGATATCTCAAAAACTGAATTTTTTATTAATTTTCAAAGTTGAATGTTTTTAAAATCAGCGCGGTCTTGACCGTTTAAGGCGTGACGTCACATCGCCGGTTACGTCCGCCGAGATGTTATAAAACAAAGTCTTTCCGCCGCATCTGTCTATTTGTTCGCGATAAACTCAAAAACTACTTAACGGATTTTCATGCGGTTTTTACCAAATGATAGAATGATCCTTGAGGAAGATTTAAGTGTATAATAAGTTAAGGTTTTATCTAAATTGGTAGAAATATGACGATAATAGTTAAAGATTTTGCCAAAAATTAAGCCGACTGGGAGCTTGCTGAAAAATTTTGAGCTATAACAAAATAATGTATGATGGAATTGTTTCTCTTTTATAGATCTACAAAAAAGTCCGCGATGGCATATATCTATCTTTTAAGAATAGCTCACTTTACCCATTATAATCTTCTAAAAAATCGGTCACATACAATGCGGTAATTTGGAAAGCTATTTAGAAGGATACAGTATTAATCCTTATCAACTTAAATACGTCTGTTACCTGAAGCATTTCATGCACATTATTTTAATCTTTAACACCATACTATTTAAATGAATATCTTAGGAGTTGTCGCAAAAAATAACGCGAGCGAAAATAAATTCATGCGCGTCTTCTGGAGCAAAGGTAACGACTGTACGATATTTGTTTTATTTTAGGGTGTGCAAAAAAAGAAAGAAGCGAAGCGAGGGCGGGTCGCTAGTACACTTAAAATACTTGTTTAAAACAGTGTATTTTTTCAAGACAATATGAGACTATGATGGAGCCAGAAGGTGGCCATGGGAACTCTGTAATAAAATGAAGAAACCCTATCGAGTTTATGCTCGTTTGATTCGTCTTGACATGGACTCTGGTACTAGATGATATCCAAGTTCTGATGATGGAGCCAGAAGGTGGCTATGGCAAATCTGTAATAAAATGACGAAACACCGTCGAATTTAGGCTCGTTTAGTTTGGCTTGACAAGAACTCTGGTCCTAAAATATATCTAGGGTGATGATGGAGCCAGAAAGTAGCCATGGTATCTCTATAATAAAACGACCCAAACCAGTGAGTTTGGGCTCGTAAAATTTGTCTTGACAAGGACTCTGGTTCTAGATGATATCCAAGGTTTATGATGGAGCCAGAAGGTGGCCGTGGGAACTTTGTAATAAAACCCTGACAAAACGACGAAACACCATTGAGTTTGGATTCGTATGATTGGTCTTGACAAAAACTTTAGACAAAATCCAAGGATGATGGAGCCAGAAAGAGCCCATGGGAACTCTGTTATAAAATGACGCAATACCCTAGAATTTAGGCTGGTTTGTTTGAAACGATCCCAAATTCAATGGTGTTGTGTCGTTTTATTACAGATCTCTCATTACCACTTTCTAGCTCCATCATGAGACCCTGGGAACCATCTAGAAATAGGGTCTAAGGTCTTAGTCAAGACAAATCAAACAAAACCAAACTCGATGAAGTTGTATGGTTTTATTGCTGTGAACTTCTTCTGGCTCCATTTTAAGACCCTGGAGACCATCTCCCATCATACATAGTACTTGTCAAGGCAAATCAAACCATTCTAAACTAGATCATGGTGTTGCATGATTTTATTACAGAGTTCCAGTGACCTTCTTCCGGCTCCATCATCAGAACCTGGAAACCATCTCCCACCATAGTACTTGTCAAGGCGAATCAAACGATTTCAAACTAGAATATGGGGTTGCATGGTTTTATTTCAGAATTCTTGTGGCCTTCTTCTGGCTCCATCATCAGACCCTGAACACTTTTTCCCAACAGTGTACTCGTCAAGACGAATCAAACGAGCTCAAACTTGACGGGGTTGCATGGTTTTATTACAGAGTTCCTGTAGTCTTTTGCAGGTCCATCGTCAGACCCTGGACACTGTTTCCCAACAGATTACTCGTCAAAATGAATCAAACGAGCCCAAAGTCGATAGGGTTTCATGGTTTTGATACAAAGTTCCTGTGGCTTTCTTCCGGCTTCATTATCAGACCCTAGAAACTATTTCTCAATAGAGTACTCGTAAAGACGAATCAAACGAGCCCAAACTGGATGGAGTTGCTTTTTTATTACAGAGTTCCTGTGACCTTATTTCAGCTCCATCATCAGACCCTGGATTCTATTTTCCAACAGAGTACTCGTCAAGACGAATCAAATGAGCCCAAACTCGATGGAGTTGCATGGTTTGAATACAGAGTTCCTGTGGCCTTCTTCCGACTCTATCATCAGGCTCTGGAAACTATCTCCCATAATAGTACTGGTCAAGGCAAATCCAACGATTCCAAATGATATCAGACCCTTGAAACTACGAGTATTTCTCAACAGAGAACTCGTCAAGACGAATTAAATGAGCCTAAACTCGATGGGGTTGCATGGTTTGAACACAGAGTTCCTGTAGCCTTCTTCCGGCTCCATCATCAGACCTTGGACCTCATCTCCCATTCCTATCAGAGTACTTGTCAAGACGAATTAAACGAGCACAAAAGTCGATGTGATTGTATGGTTTTATTATAGAGTTCCTGTGGCCTTCTTCCAGCTCCGTCATCAGATCAGCTGAATGATGATCAGCGTTGTCTTACAGTTCTGACCTATATTCAAAGTTTCAAGTCTAGCTCATTATAAAATCATTCCCAGTAATTAAACAAAGAAACAAATAAACGAGATAACGACCTAAGAAAATAAAAAATACCTCAAAAAATACCTGTTAAAACGTCAACTTGCGAAAGATACGTATCCGAGGAACTCTATGAAACTTTCTGTACCTACCTAATTTTATTGAAAAATACAGTGGTTGTATGAAAAATGTAAAATAACAAAACAAAAGTATCGAAATTAACAAAAGTAAGTTTACAGAGCCTGTCAATCACATAGTGTCGCTAAGCTTCCATACGCCCGCCGCCGCTGTCCATCGTACAACCGGCGACGTGACGTCATAGCCATTACTCGAACGACGCAATCAGATTCCGCGCGTCCCCAAATTGATTTGCTTATAAAAAATTCAATTTTCGTGATATCAACATATTTTTTTCACAGTTAGTCTTATAATTGCTTATACTTTTAATTAGGGCTAAAAAAATTGAATATTTTTTTATTTACATCTTCCCCATTAGTCCGAACTAGTCCCGCTTTTTCGGAATTAATCCCAAAAAGGACTGAAAGATATAAGCGATTTAAATGGTCCATGCTAAAGCAAACCTTCATTTGGACAGGCTATATCTAGTGACCCAACACCTAGCCAGGATCTGATTATTCAAAAAAAAGTACCTTTTTTATGGATCCCGCAATGCCTAGAATAAAAACGAAATGAAGCGCCGTTCAAAAAATATAAAGGAATGATTTGGTCCATGCCAAAATCAACCTACATCTTGGCGAGGACTTTTGAACCAGAGGGCCTAGCCAAAGTAACATTGGGAAATCTTCGTCTGCTTCGCTTTCGAAATATGTATGGGATTGACATAAGGTTTCGTTAACAATCGAATTTTAAAACGTCAAATCCATACACGTTTCGAAGCGAAGCGATAACGAAAATTTGCAAATGTTACTTTGGCTAGGGGGGCAGGTCATCTAGAGAAAATCTGATTATTGGAACGATTCGTGTAAATTAGTCCCAATTAGTCCCAAAGCCACAAAACTAGTCTAAAAGCTGAGCTACCGAGTCGACTCGGTAGCTCAGCGGTCAGAGCATTGGACCGGATATCCAAAGGTCGCGGGTTCGACTCCCGTCTGAGTATTGATCTGGTGCGAGTCGTATTTTTTCTAGTATATTAGTTAGTATTGTATAAAAATAGCATTGTGAATGCAAAAATCTCAAATTTAAAAATAATGAATTATTATTTTCAATAAAATAGGGTATATAATTTGCAATTGGTTTTTCGGTTTTGAGGTTAAAAAATTGGCCTCCAGGTCCTTTACCAATTTGCGGTGATTATACGGTCTGAATGTTTAAATCCCATAATTAATATAATTTAGTCTTACTTCTTGATATTCGTACTTCGGTTGTTGAATGGCATTTGGCAGCGCTGCTGCAGACGAAGACCTTTAGTGCGTGTGCATATGGGTTACTTTCCCTGTTATTTTTTCAATTATGTCTAAAAATGGGTGATAATAATAATTATTATTGTAAAAGTTGGAAAGTAAACGAATTAAAGATCGAATAAAGAAAAAGAAAACCAAGATGTGTTGGAAGAAAAATTGATATTTACGATTCGCTTCCAACATCCAAAAATTGATAGAAAACACATAGCAAACAAGAAAATGACAGTATACATTGAAGTATAATATAACGCAAAGCGACATTATAGGAAGCGACGTTCAGGGAAAGCGACATTATGGGAAGCGACGTTCAGGGAAAGCGACATTATGGGAAGCAACGTTCAGGGAATAATTCATCTACACAAGCGCCAAGCGTCGACTGGTGGACTTGTACTATTATGTATTCTATGCTGGTGGACGATTTGTGAATCAGCTAAATTATCCTGCCATTATGGTGTCACGGGAAGACGCTGCCACTGATAATGTAAATAGGTAAAATCTTGCCTAATTACTTCATACAGTTGTCTGAACAATAAAACAAAAGACCGGAATAACTCCCCGAGCTATATTTCCATAACTTTGAAATACAGGGTCTTTGATAATAGCCTTTATAAAGCTGAATATGGTAAATAGGGTACCGTTTTCATCTTTTATGATAAACTGCATAGTGGCTTGGCAACCTTAGATCGAAATTGTGTTTTGCTTTTGCCCATTAATGGGAATAATTATCGAATACAATAGTGTATTTACGTCAATTTTTTCATACAAATAAAAATCTGGGTTTATAATAATTTGCCAGGGTTGTATGCATGGTATTACTTTATCTACCATATTCTATTACCAAACAGCCTCTAGTCTATATGCATTATTTGTTTCAATATTATTTATAAAGTAGATGATTATCTTAAAGATCAAAATGCGTGGAAATGATGTAACACATAACTTGCTAATATACGTACTTTGTTGAAGTAATTTCATAAGTCCATGTTGTTGCCAATAATCCTGTCACCCTGTTGTAATTATCTGGTAACGATATAAGTATTCAAGTTTGTAAATATCGTTACTTATGGCTGTTACAGCTGATAAGTTTCTTGCGCCCGTTCTTCTCGTCAGCTAAAAAAGTCTGGAACGGGTGGTAGGAAAATATAGACGATTCAAAAGTACTTAATAATTAAGTTTATTTAAATAAAGCTTATTTTGACTTTTGACTTTTGAATAAAATGTAAATCAAGTTTTAGGTTAATTTCATCTTTTTTCAGCTTTTATAATCTTTCTCCTTTTATCGTTACTTTTGAATTACCTAATCTTTTTTTTTCTTTTTCTGTTCATATTATCGAGTCGAAGTCGACACATAACTAACGAGTTTCTATAAACTCTATTTACTTACTCCATAGTCAAATATCGAAATTTTATTTCGAATACTCTTGTCAATTTAAGTAGGCTTCAAAATGTAAGCCTACCGTCAAACAGGCTATTTATATTTCTCTGAGGTCCTAAATTTTTGGTCTACTGTACTATATGTTCATTATTCTGTGGATACACAGCGTAAACAATAACCCCTTACTAATAAAAATTGTATAGCAGATGTATAGTTACACAATGGTTACTCTCTGTCAAACTATTTGAATTTGACTTTGAAAAGTGACAAAACACTGTCGGCCTTACCACAAAACACTGTTTAACACGTGTTTAACTAAAACACTGTTTAAATGTGATGCTGTCACTTTTTTGACAATATTGTTTGAAAGAGACGGCATCACATTTAAACAGTGTTTTTACTAAACAGTGTTTTAAAATCTTTTGTGGTAAGGCCGTGTGTAACTAACTATACATCTGCTATACAATCTTTATTAGTAAGAGGTTACTGTATATCAATAACCCCGCAACATAACAACTAATGAGTTTAGTTATTTAAGTAGTCTAGTCAAATAAGTAACAAAAATCGGTTACATATTTTTATTTTATATTTTAACTAAACTTAAATTACATTAATTCATTGCACTTATAACTTCATCAAATCAAGTCAGCTCCAAAAAAGGTTGAAACCGCCATTTAAAACTTTACATGGCAGTTCCGTCGGAGATTATCAAGTTTTTGTAGCTGACTGTACATAGTCACTGCAGGCGAGCGGTTAAAAAAAATCAATCTGTCAATGTGACGTTTAGACGTCAAACTCATCGGTACAACGCGCACTACCGAGTCCTTAAAGCTCGAGGGAATCTAATGAAAAACATATAAACGAAAAAAAAGATACATCCTACTGCATTACTTAGCGTAAACTTAAAAGGTACCACTCAAAATAACACTTTATTCTTAGCACATTCTAGTCTAATTTCGCATCAATCCGTTCGAAACTTTAACTTTGTCCAACTTTTTTTTTATTCAAGTCCAATTGTTCACCCTTACCAATTATTGCTAAGACAACTACACAATCGCTTACTAACGAACCCTCTGTTTCTGACTTACATACATACAATTTATTGTAAATATTCAATTAAACATTGTTTAAAACTTCTATAATTCTATAAATACTGTTCTATATAAAATTATAACTAAAATATAAAATGTTAAAGTTTGTCTTTCAATGCCGTTGAAATTATATAATACAAATCTATTAAACAATAGAAGAATAATAACGTAACGTTATTTATAAAAATAAATTTATTCACCGCTTAAATATTATAAACAACATAATGATAAAGCTCGCATTTGTATAATCGGTAAAGAAGCGTAACATAGGGGGATTAAAAATCATATTCTGTCAAATTTTATGACTTGCATTTTTATTTCACATTATTCTCTCTCACGAAACTGATTTGGTATTAGTATTAGTACACAATTTTGGTGTAAGCAAATTGAAGAACAGCCTTTATAGCAGTGCACATGTGGCACACAGGCCTGTCTACTCTATACACGTCACTATTACATGTACCCCCTTAAACTAATAAAGATTGTATAGCAGGTGTATAGTTACACAGTGTTTTGTCACTTTCTTTCCAATGTCAAACTCAATAGTTTGACAGAGAGTAACCATTGTGCAACTATACATGCTAAGGGGGATAGACAAAAAAGTTTCGTGGAATTGAACATTCAGAGCGAAACGGGACTCTTTGGTGCGTCAAGACGCAGCGTATCCGAATCGCTATGATAAAAATGGGACCATCTCGCAAGAAAACTCAATCGAACAAAAAAAGAATCATCTAAATCGGTCCATAAATGTCGAAGATACGCGCGAACAACGATAAAAAAAAAATTGAGAACCTCCTTTTGATGAAGTCGGTTAAAAAGTACATAACGCGTAGATCTTTTATTTATTCTTTGTCTTGCTTGCGCACACGCATCAAAGATACCTCGTAGCTTTTATTGTAACAATAAAATTCGCTATATCTGGTGAAATACCAATACTTTCGCCAACAATTAAACAATTTATTATGTCGATCGCATATCATGCAAGAATTACATAGATAATAAGGTCAAAACAAAAAAATCAACATACAACAAATCTACAGAAAGAGAAACGTCAGTTAAACAAGGCAACTGTTAAACTTATTGTATAATTATACAATAAGTTTAACAAAAAAATTATATAAATTAAGCCAACTATATAGGAGACCAATTTCCTACCGAGGGGTAATTGAATTTTGCCGTTATGCACATACATATATAGTTTTTATTTATACAAGCTATATGAAATCGGCTACAGAATTAGCTGAACTCTTTGTCACATTAACTATATCGATTCTATATTCTAACCTTTTCACTTATTCCTAACAGACATCCAAGATGTTTAGCATTCAATCTCTTATTTGTTTATTTTCGTGTCTCTTTGTAAATAATTTATAGTTTTAACATACCACATTGGATTATAATATTAGTAGATATTGTAAAGCATTTACGAGATTTTGGTAAATTTGTTTGACGCGTCGTGGAAATAAGAAAAATAAATAAGGCTACACAGTTTCTGCGTTTCTGTACAGACGACGGCACATCAGTCTGTCAATGTTGTCTTATGAAAAAAAATCTGTTTTCGCTTTTCAACTGTTTTAACTTTATGTGCTGTCGTGTGTACTTAAAGGGGGATTTATACAATAGTCAAGATACGTCGTCACAGAGTATAGTTCAGAAACAGAGGGTGGTGATTAAACGCGGGCGTGGCGCTTTACCTGGCGGCGAGAGTGCGCGGGCGCGGGCGCGTGCGCGGGCGCGGGCGCGGAGGCCGCGAGGGACGTCAATACGAGCGCCGCTCCTCTAGGTCGGACATCTGCAATAGACAATATCAATGAAACATTGTAGTTTGACCGCAAGCGCAGTGCCGCATTTTAGGTGGTTCGGGGCTATTGTGTACTGTCGTCTGTCCCGTACCCAAGCCGTCGCTAGCGCTGGGTTGCGTTCAGAACGTTTGAGCGTCGGTTGTTTGGTTGTTTGTTAACTCGCTCTAAGGTTTGGAACGACCAAGAACTTTAAATGTCAATGTCAATACAAATTCTTCATTTTCCATTTGGAGTACGAATAATTTAAACTTTTCTTTATACTAAATCAAATAAAATCCGTTTTTTGAGGATCTACCATGATTATTTAAAAAATTAGACATAAAAACATTAAAAATACAAAATAATGTCAAATGACATTGACATTTTTTCTATAGACAAACGTCAGAGCGTTTTACAACCATCATTTATGATGGTTGTTTGGTTGCAACGCTCTGACGTTTGGAACGACAAGGTTGTGTCAACCGAACGTCACGCTCAAATGTTTGGAACGCCGTTAGAGCGTTCGGTTGTGGTTAGGTTGCACTCGGAGTGTAGGTTTGGAACGCGCCTCTGGTGTCGTTAAGGGTGCTTCTGCACGGTGCAAGTTACCCGCGCAAGTTGAAGCAGGTAACAAGGTAACATGCTCTGTGGAAAGACGTAAGCGGGTCCAGCTCCATAGCATCGAACCCCCGCGCGCCTTAACGTGCGCAAGCTACATGCACCGTGTACGAGCACCCTAACAAACCTCCATAGTGTCCCAAACCTGACAACTGGACGTAGACACAGAATAACTAATAGTACAAGTACAGAAGCAGCACTCCGCAGTCATTTAAATAAATAGCGACTTTTGCTCCGACACAATAAAGTGCAATTCAGGTCGCGCAGTTCACCTAGTAGTTGCCTCTCTTTCTATCGCGCGATCTTACCTTTGCTGACGACGCAACGTTAGGGTTGTCTTTTTTTAAATGAACTGCGTAGCATATATTATTATAATAATGTGAAAAACGACAATTGTTATTGGTTTTTTGATTTTGACATCCGTACACGGGACAGTAATGTCGATTCGACGTTGTTACTATTAGAAAGAGGCAATATCTACTTGGGCAGTTAGATGCCGCGCTTGTACGGCGGACGGTGGGCGTGTGGCGACCTCTGCTCGCTTGTGCCTTCGAAGGCACGCACAGCGGTAGGTGCTTATCGCGCGACCGACGAGCGAGTGAGGGAGGCCTGACGTAGACACGTTTTATTTCTTTATTTATACATTTGCACTAAATGCGACTTAACTACAAAGTAACTAATTATCGCATGCACCTTGACAGGCATAGCAATGTGGAAGGGAGGGGCAGACATTTAAATATTCCTATCATTAAAATATTCGTTAACAGAATAATAACATTTAGCTAGTAACAGTTGTTTTTAAAACCGTGTCTTGAGCCGCGCAGAATCTTTTTTGTTAAGGCGAGGCCAGTTCACGATCTGATGAAAAGTCTGATTTTTAAACTTCCAATGTGAAGAACTGATGTAAAATTCTACTTCACAAAAATTACTGTAGACTGAAAAAGAAACAAAGAAGCAAAGTAACCGAACAGAATATTGAAAAATGGCATGGTCACTCTGTAAAAAAATCCTGAATAACACCATAAAAACTTATAAAACTAAATTTCAAATCGTCAGATTTCGTAATTTTCAACGACAGTGATATGATTTTTTATGCAAAAAGGATAGCTTTTTTATCGATCTAACACAATAACCGAGTTCATTTTTAATAAATGATCCAGTATTTCAGAAATCAATAAAAATGTACTAAAATTCGTCAAATTTCTGGCGAAGCGTCAATTAAAGTTATGCGATATTCAACCTTATTCTAAAGACATAGTGAAAGAGTAAATTTCGTGAACTGGCCTCGCCTTAAGTTGGGAATTAAGAGCCCGTAGCGATTTTGCCGCCGACTGCCGCTCTCTCGCTCGCACGTTTCATGTTTTCTCAAGATTTCTTAAATCTGCGTGCGTATTTGACAAATGTGTCTCTGGCACTTGTCGCAGTATAACATTACGGACATTCCAACATATATTTCAGTTTCGAGTTGCTGTAGTACATACAGTTATCGTATATTTGCCAGTTCAAATAACTGTTAAGCGCTTATTACACCATCCTGAATGTCGGATCCGGAATTCAGTGTCCGATTTAGGACGAGAAATTCAGGCGCCAACTTTCTCAATTCATTAGATGAAAATCTTAATAATCTTAAAGTAAAACAGAGTATACTCATAGTCGGTGATATAAACATTGATATCCTTGATTCCGAGTCACTGGAGTATCTATGTCTGAATGCTGAGCATGGTCTCACCCCCGCCATAACAAAACCTACTCGCCTTAACGCCTGCCTGGACCACATTTTCTTAAAAACAATGAGCCCTGCTATTGGGGTGGTGGGTGATTTTGATATCACAGATCACAAGGTTGCAATGGTAGGCTTATCAACTAATGAGAAACGCCATAGTGTGAACCGGTCTAAAACCAAAACCACAGTGGACTACGAAGGTGTTTGCAGTGAATTGGCGTCAATGGACTGGAGCACAGTTGCATCCTCTTCTAACGTTGATGATGCTGTGGAGACCTTCATGAGCATCATTAATAGAGCAATTCAGCACCACTCTAAAGTAAGTAAAATTAGCAGATCCAAATGCGTCCTCAGGCCGTGGATGTCGCCTGGTCTGCTTCGGTGCTCTCGTCACAAGGACAGACTACATGCTAAACTAAAGCAAAACCCTAGGGATGAAATATTACAGATCTCATACCGGCGGTATAGAAACTTTTACATTGACTTAATAAGGAAAGTGAGACAGGCCCATGAAAAAGAGGAACTACAAAAAAATTGTAAAGATTCAAAACAACTCTGGAAAACAATTAAAAAAATCTGTAATATGAAAAGCAAACATGATCAACCCTCTGAACTAATATCAGCAGATACTGATGTTAGTCCTAAGGTTGCCTTAAACAATTGTAACTCGTTCTTCACTTCAGTGGGCCAAAAGCTGGCTGATAATATCCTAGACCAATTAAATAAATCAGAAGATGAACTAACTTCTAATGTTAACTCAATTGACAATAATTCTCCCTCCAACTCCTTTTTCATGGAGCCTACTGACCGGGAGGAGGTTCTCAGTATAATAAGCCAACTGAAAGGCGATAGTGCACCAGGACTTGATGGAGTTGGCTCGGCTTTTGTAAAGTATGCAAGAATTTTACTTTGTGAACCACTGGTCCACTTATATAATTTAAGTCTTGCCTCAGGCTGCTTCCCCAGGGCCTGGAAAATTGCTTTGGTAACTCCTGTTTACAAAGACGGACCTAAAGCTGAGCCTGGAAACTACAGACCGATTTCGTTACTCAGTGTTTTTTCCAAAATACTGGAAAAAATTGTGAATAATCGCCTTACTAAGTTTCTAGAGCAAAATGGTATTCTGTATCCTAGGCAATTTGGTTTTAGGCGCAATAAGTCCACAGAGGATGCAGTGACGCTTTTGACTGAGCTTGTGTCTGGATACCTTGATAATGGTTTAAAATGTGTAGGTGTGTTCCTAGATTTGGCCAAGGCCTTTGACACAATTTCATCCAAAATCTTATGTCGCAAATTGGAGCGAGTGGGGGTGCGGGGCTGTGCGCTTGACTGGTTCACGAGTTACCTCTCTCAAAGACAACAACTTACAAAAGTAGACTGTCACAGAAGTGATCAGTTACCGATTAATTTTGGTGTTCCTCAGGGGAGCATCCTCGGACCCACACTCTTCATCGTTTATTTGAATGACATTCATAATTTGCAGTTGGCCAATGCGGACGTTATTTGCTATGCTGACGATACTGCCCTCCTCTTCACAGGCTATAACTGGAGCAGCACCTTTCAAAAAGCAGAAGCTGGCCTGATGTCGGTCAATGGTTGGCTCAAAAACAACCTTCTTACTCTTAATCCCTCGAAGACTCATTTTATTTGTTTTCACAAAACGTCGATCTCTAAACCAACTTCTGAGCAAAACATTAAAATACACTCATGTGATTTAGCTTCTTCTGTTCACTGTGGCTGTGAGTCCATTTCCCGCGTCACTGTGGTGAAGTACCTTGGAATAATGATAGACGAGCATCTGTCATTCAAAACTCATATTCAGTGTCTCTCTAAACGCATTAGGAAAATTATTGGTGTTTTCAGAAAACTAAGAGACTCCGCTAACAAGGATCTGCTCATCATGATTTACAAGGTGCTTTGTCAATCTATAATTGGATACTGCATCTCGGTCTGGGGTAGTGCTGCCAAGACGACATTGCTATTGTCCGAACGTGCTAACAGATCCCTACTAAAAGTCATGTTAAAAAGGCCTTACAGACACCCAACAACTGACTTATATGAGGAGGCTCAGGTTCTGACGGTTCACCAACTATTCCTGCTAAAAACTTGTTTGACAACACATAAGTGTATTATTAATTCGGATAACTATAAGACTCTTCTAAATAAACGTAAATTTAAAATACCAATTCCTAGCATAAATTCACATTTTGCTAGCAGATTTGGCGATTCGATTAGAGCTCGGGTTTACAATGCAATAGCAAAGGTTTGTGATATTAAAAACTGTTCAGTGCCGGAAGCAAAATCTGTGGTAACCAAGTGGTTACTTAGTAAATCATATAATGATACTGAAGCTCTTTTTAGTCGATGTTTTTAAGTCGTTGAACTTCAATAGTTATTTTTATTACAGCAACCAATTAAACTAGTACGAACTTTGTTCTAGGCTAAGTATAAGTTTTAACAGTGATACTAGAACTATTTGTTATTCTTGTTTTTGTAAAAAATGTTTTTATTAATAGGTAGGTTTCACAGTAGCAACTCGGGTCGCTTGACCATGTAAAATTAAATTGGTTTCCCAAGATACAGGCTCTGCCTAGTTTGGGGGCCTCTGTTCACATTTGTAAAATGAATCTTCTGTGCAATAAATATTTATTTCATTTCATTTCATATTTCAATTAGACCGTCCTGAATGTCGGATCCGATATCACAGCTTTACCACAGAATATATAATAGTACTAACGTACAGAAGTCCGACCCCGCGAGGACCATCAAATAATAAGCTACTCTCGCTGCACGGCAATAAAGTACAATTTCAAACTGCACAACGCTGCGTGGATAAAATTATATGCACCTACGAAGAAGAAAGAGAGGCGTCTCTTTCTGTCGCATAGCTCTGTCTCAACCGACACATTTCGGGGTTGCTACTCGCTAGTTACTGATATCATAGAAAACATTCGTTATGCCCATGAATAAACAATGAAATTACTATAATAGGTACCTACTTATAAAATAAAATAAATCTACCTAATAGGTGAGCTGAGCATATTTAAAGAGCATAAATAATAAGTATTTCTTAGTAGTTAGAGAAGCTCGATGGCGCAGTGGTATAGCGCCTGGCCCAACGATTGCGGAGGTTAAGCAACTTTTGCAAGGGTCAGTTATGGGATGGGTGAAAAAAAATAGTATTTTTTAGCTTTTTTCTTTACTGGTGCCATATTTCGAACTTCGATACAACTAAGTATGTAAATATGTATACAAAAAATACAATAAACTTTGGTAGGTAGGTAGGTACGTTAGTAATTAAGTATCAAAAACGAAGTGCATGCAGTTTCGCATTCGGCGCTTGACTGACTCGTTTCGTTGGTGACGTTCACGCGCTGCGCTCTCGTCGCTTGCACACGCCGCGCGTTTCGGTCGGCGCGGTGATATCCCTCGACAATGGCCCTCTTGGAGTGGGCCGCGAGCAGTAGGCTAATATAAAAGTTTAAGCGCGGAGTTATACCCCCCTGGCTTTACGATCATACAGTTGTTAAACGAATGTTCTTGTAGCCGTAAAAATACATAGCTAGGTAAATAGGAGGTATTGTAGGTAGCTAGGTAGGTAGGTACGTGTCATTTTCAACGCTAATCTGAACTAGTTTTTAACCGACTTCATAAAAAGGAGGAGGTTCTCAATTCGATTGTATACTTTTTTTATCGTTATTCGCGCGTATCTTCGACATTTATGGACCGATTTTGATGATTTTTTTTTTGTTCGATTGAGGTTTCTTGCGAGATGGTTCCATTTATTATTTTTTTCAAATCGGTTCAGTAGTTTTCAAGTAATCCCGAAAATACTATGACTTGACATCAACTACCTCGACGACTTTGTTATTTATGAACCGAATTAGATGATTGTTTTTGTTGGGAGAGGGATACCTTTGTGTAGTCTTTTTAACAGACTTCAAAAAAGGAAGTATTCAGTTTGTATATTATTATGTATGTATGTTTCTCCGCGATTATCTCACGTTTGGCTGAGCCGATTTTACTACCTAAATAATATACCTACACTACCTAATACAGAAGGTATAAAAAAAATAAAAAATTGTTTAAAAAACAAAAAACCGACTTCAAAAAACCTGCCTCTAAAAAGCAAGAAATAATATATAAATCATTAGATACGCATTATCATATCATTGTTATAATAAAACACGTCTATTGAAGTCGGGTGGGGCTTTTAGAATAAAAAAAGAAAGTTGTAGGTACTCCAGCCCCACCCGACTTAACAATGATAATGCGTAGCTAATGATTTATATATTATTTCTTGCTTTTCAGAGGCAGGTTTTTTGAAGTCGGTTTTTTTGTTTTTTATATTGATGTAGGTCAAAAAAAAGCAAATCACAGAGTGACAACCCTTATATACTTTTAGTCGTTGCGCCAACTGTCTATCTAGACGAACGGCGCGGCGGATTTTTTTTCGCCAACATAAAAGGCGTTGACTGACTGTACTCTTTATGCTGTGGTACTACTGTGTCGGAGCCGAGCGTCCTGAATTATTCCGCGATTACACTGTCCTAAGTGCTTCCGATTTAGCATCCGTTATGTCGGAGACAATTTCTATCCTAATTAGGATCCTAAATCGGATCCTAGCTTCCTGAATGCAATTACACTGCTCTGAATTTAGGAGCGACTTCATATCGGGTCCGATATTTAGGATGATCTAATTAGCTCTTTAGAAACGACTACTTTTTGTACTTTAGCAATAAAAAAACTGAAATATATTTGAAAATGTCTGTCTGTAAATATTACGAAAAGTGGCAGAGACACATTTTTCAATTACGCACTCAGTTTTAAGAAATCTTGAGAAAACATGAAATATGCGAGCGAGAGAGCTGCAGTCAGCAGCAAAATCGCTACGGGCCCTTAAGGGCCCTATGACATTTTTTTGTCGAAACTTCAATTTTGACGGATTTTAGCGATACAACCCAGAGAAACCTTTGGGTCTACTAAATACATTTGTATGTGTCCGCGACAAAAAGTAATATGATGATTCACTGGAAAGTTATAAGCTTAGATATGAAAATGCATGTTGGTGAACGATTTCTCAAAGTCAACTTTGAACATACACAGAAAGACAAACAAGTAAAAACAACAAATAAAAGTATGAAATTGGATTTTCTTATGAAGTAAAGATTATTCTGGTATAAAATTTACGTAATAATATTAATGTATCTAGGAGAAATTCACAGTTAATTCTGAGCGTTTTTTGTAGTTTTATGGTTTTTGATTGGGATTTTTTTTTCACACATAATATGTATTCCATACATAATTTCAAATTTCCGAGGCCGCTATAAACTATTCGACTATATAAGAGATAACATTCATTTTCTTCTATTTCATTTGTTTAGAACAGTAGTTCAATCTAGGAGCTCAAAAAAGTGCCTTCGCGTATTTTATGAAAATCTTTCTCTGCAATTTTGGGTTTAATTAAAAAGTTAAGCAAAATTTACAAAAAGCGAGGCCACTACGAACTATGCCAGTAGCTATTCTACACTACTCAATAACTCAAAATTGTTAATGTATTTTTGTTTCTGAGATCAAGAACGCCAAAATTGCCCATTTTACGCTAAAATCACAGTCGAGATGTAATATGGCTCTTAAAGACTCACCTCGTGGTGTCGGGGGCGCTTGTGGGGCGGCTCCATGGGCGCGTCCTCGATCACCAGCTCGCCGCACTCCGGCCCGCCGCCGTAACTGCCGCTGCCGATACACAACAATAAATCAGCTGTAGCTAATACCCGTATTTATACAAAACGGAGTGCCGAGCTGACCACTTAGTTCAGCCATATCCATGAGCGTTGGAGAAAGCGCTGTTTATTTTAAGAGGTATGCCGAATTGCGAGCGCACGCACAGCGCCACGGCTCACGATCGAATCTGTCCCCGTATGAGCGCTGAAGTGGCAATGGGCGGGACACATAGCGAGAAGAACCGATGGCCGTTGGGGCGGAAAGGTTCTGGAATGGCGACCGCGCACCGGACGGCGCTCCGTGGGTAGGCCCCCGACAAGGTGGACCGACGTGAGGGTGAAGGTCGCGGGAAGCCGCTGGATGCGGGCAGCGCAGGACCGATCGTCGTGGAGATCCTTAGGGGAGGCCTATACCCAGCAGTGGGTGTCGTACGGCTGATATGATGATGATGAAGCTTCATTGTTTATGGTTTGGTTCAAGTTATGTTGCGCGAGCTGTAGTGGGGCGAGTGCTCGCTGTATAATTCCATCAGGCAACATTAGTCTCTCCGTCTACATACATAAGGGCTACATTGCACTCACGCGTAGTAGGGCGAGTGCTGGTGCAGCACCACGTTGGAAGGCGCCTCCTCCTGTATGGACACCAGGTTGCCGCCCGTGGTCGTGCCCACCACGTACTTTTCTGAAATAAAAAAATAACGTCGTAATCTTTTAGATAAAATGAAAAATTAATAACATTCGTGGCGTCAAACTGCAGATTAAGAGCTATCGCAGACTACAGACTTTCTATCGGCCGATAGGTGGGTCGGACCGTTTTTAACCGACTTCAAAAAAAGGAGGAGGTTCTCAGTTCGGCTGTTTTTTTTTTGTTTGTTTTTGTTACCTCATAACTTTATCAATCACAAACCGATTTTAAAAAATATTTTTTTGTTTGAAAGCATATAGTTACAGATTGTTAATATAAAGAATCGGCCGATACCAAATCGTTGTAACGTACGCACATACTTCTTCATACTGATTAAAGGCCCGACCCAACTATCGGCCGATAGTTTAGTCTGTAGTTTGCGGGGACTCTTACTTTTGAAATCAATCCCAACCAATTGATCAACATTTCGATAGAAACGCTAGTAAAGGTGGCTCTAAACTACTAAAAAAGTTAAGTGTACATCTAACCTGGAGAAAACGAAAAGCAGAAGATACAAATCGCTTACCATCAGGCATGAGAACGGGCAAGCGCTTACTTATCTATCATAAAATAAAAATAATGGTTTGAGCCACCCTGTATAAGTTACCTTCCCGCTCTCCGCCGGCGCCGTTGGTGACGACGGTGATCTGGTGGCCCGCCACCACCAACCCGCCCCCGCCCCCGCCTCCGCTCGAGTACGACAGCCCGGCACCTGCACATTACATTACTTATTTTTATTTCGTTTAAATGGGCACATAATATTATTGTTTTGTAAAATTCTATATTGTTACTAACTATAAGCTAAAACTTATAATAAGCTTATTGTTTCTTACGCTTTTTCTACACCTATTTGTACAGCTGCTGGTTTTCCATGAAATAAAAAAAATATTTGGTGGTGGTACGTACCGGGAGATCCTGGCGCGCTCTGGCTGACGCCGCTGGAGCGCGAGAACGCGTACTGCTGCGCGCCCAGCCGCGCCGCGCCGCCGCCGCCCTGCACCGGAATATGCACCTTAGTGACCTACCAATAACTATCACAATGGCAGAATCATTTTGCTGATTTACAAATCGTCCACCAGTCAGCGTACTACCAATAAGAGTCCCCGCAAACTACAGACTTTCTATCGGCCAATAGTTGGGTCTGGCCTTATTAAAATCAGTATAAAGAAGTATGCAAACGCACATTACAACGATTTGGTATCGGCCGACCCAACTATCGGCCGATAGAAAGTCTGTAGTTCGCGGGGACTCCTTGGCGCTAGTGTAGATGTAGACCTGTCATTTTGTTGTTTTCTACATGTTTGCTATCAATTTTTGAATGTTGGAAGCGAATTTTCGTAAATATATATTTTTTTCCAACACATTTTGGTTTTCTTTAATCTTTAATTCGTTTATTGTCCGACTTCTATAATAATTTATTTATTAGTATCAACTATTTTTAGATATAATTTAAAATAAATGGAAAAATTTAGGTTAAATGCCCGTACAAAGGTGTCCAGCAGCAGTAGCGCCACCAAGCGGGATAAGTTTTGTGCCATCCCGCCATCGTGGATACAATACAACTCGGCCGACCTATGACACCTGCTCCCTAGCATGAGCATGAGGCACGATTTATATACAGTGGCGGTCACATAAAGATACCAGCCCTTTTTCATACAAACAAGGTAACTTTGACGCCTTGGTTCTTAGCCAAGGATTGACCTAGCTGTGATCTGATTATAGCATGACCGCTAAAACGCGATACGATATAGGGATTTATCACGTTTAACTGTCAAAAGACAATGTTTATTGACAGTTGAGTATCAATAAAACGCTGTATCACGCGATATACAAGGTGTTTGGTAAAAGCCTTATAAAGCCGAATATGGTGGATAGGGACCATCAAACTCAACAACTTTTACTATGGGACCAACTCTGAAAGCGCGAAAAAAATCAGCTGTTTCATACATTTTGTTATTTTCGTTATTAATTTTTTTATAAAACAGCAGATTTTTTTTTCGCGATTTCAGTTGGTCCCATAGTAAAAGTTGTTCAGTTTGATGGTCCCTATCCACCATATTCGGCTTTATAAGGCTTTTACCAAACACCTTGTATATCGTGTATCGCCGGTCATACTAGGGGGGGCAGGGAGTGAATGGAAGAGATTCAGATCGCTATACACACCCAACTGATCTGGGTGCCTAGCCAAAGTAACATTGGCAAATCTTCGTTATCGCTTCGCTTTCGAAACAATCGAATTTTCAAATCCATACATGTTTCGAAGCGCAGCGATAACGAAAATTTGCAAATGTTACTTTGGCTAGGGGGGGGGGGGGGGCTGATCAGCATTCTAAAAAATAGAAGGGTCAGAGTTCTGTTTCAGAATTCATACATTTTAATGTACTTTTATCTTTTAGAATGCTGATCACTTCGATCAGATCAGTTAGTTGTATATCGAAATGAATCTCCTCCATTCACTCCCTGGATAGTCATCATCAGATCACAGCACGGTACATTCCTGGCAGGAAACCACAGCTTCAAAGTTACCTCGTTTGTATGAAAAAAATACCTTGATCCCTAGACAAAGTTGACGTGTCTATTTACATTTTTGTAAAGATAGTGAGAAAACTCTATCGCAATAAAAACCGCGTTAAAGGATCATTAGTTTTACCTGATGATCATGTTCTTCGTGCAGTAGCGGCTTCGACTCGGGCGACGCTTCCTAATGATTAATAAATAATAGGATAAGGAATATAGTAAAAGAAAGTTGAAGGAACAGGAAAATTACAAGGGAAAGAAAGGTAAGAAAAAGGAAATAAAAAAATAGGAGCATACATACATACACTCACGCTTGTTCCCCATGGGCGGTAGGCAGAGACTATGGATCGCCACCTGCTACGATCCTTACACACTTCTTTCGCTTCTTTCACATCCATCAATCTTTTCATACATGTAGGGTTGCCAACCGTACTATAATATATAGTATTGTACTATATTTCGGGTCTGCGTACTATATACTGTTGAAGAAATATATAGTACGCTAAAATACTATTTTTAACATCGAACGCTAAGTCTTTCGTGCATTTTGACTGATTCGATAGCGTGTAGTGTGCCTATATCGAATCTGAATTCTGAAAGTATCTGTCTTATTGCATCAATGTCAAATTCAAAAGCTTCAAACGATAGTTTGGTCATTGGTTGGTCTGCTCTATTCTATTTTTGTTTTGAGATTTTGTTGGTAATCATCTGCAAAATATAACATTATTCTTTCTTTGAGAAATATAACTCAAGTCTTAGATAAATTAGTTATGGAAAGTGGTAGCGATGGCGAAAGTGCGTCAAGTTCAATTCAAGTGCGATTAAAAAGCTAAAGATACAAAAAAGACTACAAAATTATCCAAAACTTGTTGAAAATGCAAAAACTGAAAAATATAGTTTTTATAAAAAAAATAAGTAAAAAAAATATTTGCCTATTAAATAGGTAGGTACTATATTTTTTTAAGTGTACTATATTTTTTATAGCTTAATTTGAAAAATACTATATTTCGCCAAAAACATGTTGGCAACCCTACATACATGCCCTGCGGTTTTTGTAACTGCGTACACCAGCCTTTTTTATAATAACCTGTAATTGGTCTGCGTAGGTCTGGGACGCCCTTGCGCAATCGCAAATATTAGCACCATTGAGAAATCCTTTTTCTAATCAGAAAATAATCATCTAAGCCGAATCACAAATAAAGAAGTTATGCTCAAAAGTCCCAACAACACCGTAGTGTTACTTGGAGGAGAGTCGAGCCATAAGCTGCGAGTCGCTAGCGCTCGCTACTTGAGGCCGCGGTTGTCGTTCGCATGCAGGGATTGATAACGTTATTTTTAAATGTAACGTTATTTCTTACTTTTTTTACCGTTAGTTTTAACATTAACGTTATGTCAATAAATAACGTTACTTTAGATAACGTTACATTGAAATAAACTTTATTTCAGTAAATAACGTTAATTTTAACGTTATTTCTTACTTTTTGTTACCGTAATTGGAAAATTAATTAATAATATAATTCAGTTCTCAAGCTTACGCGCTCACTAGACATGAAATAAAACACTTTTAACGGATACTAGCGCGGTTTTATTGAAAGTACTTTGGTAATTAGTTTTATTTCATTAATAATATAATATTAAAAAATAAATATAATTCCAATTAATAACGTTACTTTTTTACCGATAATTTTACCGGTACTATTATACCGGTAAAGTTTAACGCTATATTTAACGGTAATTTTACCGGTACAATAATTTTAACGTTATTTTTACCGGTAAATTTACCGATAAAATGTTTTAACGGTATTTTTAACGTTATTTTTTCTGTATCGTTATTTTTTTAACGGTATTTCAATCCTCGTTCGCATGGCAAGCCGGTTTCTTCCCGGCGGCCACTGAGCCACCAGCGGCTGCGATTGGTGGTTGCGTCTAGTCATTTGACTAAGCCACTGGTGGTAGCGCTTAGTGGCCGTGACTAAACTAGACGCAGCCACCAATCGCAGCCGCCAGTGGCCTAGTGGCCGCGACTAATGGCCCAATTTGCGGCAGCTCTAACTGTCAGACTCTGTTTCGAAACGACGCTTAAGGGTCTGTACACATTTTGCCGCTGACTGCAGCTCTCTCGCTCGCACATTTCATGTTTTTTCAACATTTCTTAAATCCGAGTGCGTAATTGAAAAATGTGTCTCAGCCACTTTTCGCAATATAAGATTACAGACATTTCAACATACAATTTCAGTTTCGAGTTGCTGAAGTACAAGTTGTAGTTTCTAACAGTTATTTGAACTGGCAAATACGATAACTTTTTGTACTTCAGCAACTCGAAACTGAAATATATGCAGAAATGTTCGTAATCTTATATTTCGAAACGTGGCCGAGACACATTTTTCAATTTTATTACGCACTCAGATTTGAGAAAAAATGAGAAAACATGAAATGTGCGAGCGAGAGTGCGGCAGTCAGCAACAAAATCGCTACGGGCCCTTAAGGTAGTGTCGTCACCTGGTGGTCGTGGTCCTCGTGCAGCAGGTCGGGCGTGGGCTCGCGCGAGAGCTCCTCGGGGGTCACCAGCCCCGACACGCCCACCTGCGACGGCGACGTGGGGGCGCTCCTGGGGGCAAACACACAGATAAAATACAACTATACTTGTATTTTTAGGCGATTCTCACACTGGAGCCAGTGGCTCCGCGACGGGATGGCGAACATCAAACATTTCTCTCATGACGGGGCGCGAAACCAATATGTGGTGCCGCGCGAATTTTCTATACAAATCGACATACTTTTATGCAAAGTTAAAATCCGCAGCCCGCAGTGTGTGAACCGTCTGACACTTTAGATCAGGGATTCCCAAAGTGGTCGATATCGACCTTGGGGGTGTACAACCGTGTAGATGGAGATTTACAACCGAATATAAGATGTGTCGGTTGCCAGCCAAGGTCACCTTGGTTAGGACGCGGTTGGCAGCGGTGTAACGAACACATAAGACATAAAAATGACACATGATGATTCTAGCGGCCAAACGCCCGCTCGATGAGCTCCCTCGGTACAGTACTACACTACATACTATACCTGGAGGAGAGGCCGAAGGGCGCGCGGAACTGCACGCCGCGCGGCCGCCGCGGCCGGAACGCTAACTCGATGAGCTTGCCCTCGGACTGCGGGTCGATGCGCCAGAAGCTGCCCTTACCGGGCTCTTCCTGGCTGCGCGGCACTTTGATGAAGTATCTGCAAACATACCCAATATTTGATGTTATCTTTTAAAACGGACACAATTTTTAAGAGTATATTTTTTCATGAAATTAAACAGGTTTCTCTAAAAACAATCAATCACTAACATCTCGACGAGACTGATGAATCACTATCTTAAGCCTTGTCAAGATTAGTTCATGAACTATCTAACAGGAAAATTGAGGACTGTTTCTTGTTGGGACTCTCCACTACTTTCGGTTCGTCGTCAGGTCAGCTTTGAGCTTAGTTTTTAACTCCCTAAGGGGCTGTCTCCACGAGCGAGAGAATCGCCGACGATGTTATCGTCATGCCACTTATTTCTATACACTCTGCGTGTGTCTCCACACGGCGATGTTATCGCGGCGATAGTTGAATGGAAATACGTAACATCATCGTCGCGATTCTATCGCTCGTGGAGACACCCTAAAGTTTAGTTCACAGTTGCAGAATAAACCTGGTTTTACACGACACATTTGAAAATGTAGCTTAAGACGCCGATCAGTGTGAGCTGCTTGTGACAATGAGGATCAGTAACAGGTTTAAATCCTATAGCTTTATTGGTATAATATAAAAACGTATTCATAGCTATGAAACTTAGTGATAGATTTTTATGAAGAAAATGCCAAGCTCAATGCAATATTATGTGCTTTATCACGTACGACATAAGGTTCGCGTACGTCTCGATGACGTCCTAATGACCCCCTTAAATAAGAGTGTTTTAGCTCGTGCTAAATTTTTAAAAATTTTGTTCGTAAAAATTTCTTCACAGTTAATCATGTGGTGGCAAATGCTTTCTGATAAGCCACTAAACAAAAATCGTTACTGATGTGATGACGAATTTTCTGTCTTATTGCCACAATGAGGATCGGTGATTCCCATTGTGGCAATAAGACAGAAAATACAGATAATAATCCCACCTGTTTAAAGACAGATTGTGGCGAATGGAATTCTGCCATCCTTTATCCGCCGTGCGATAATAAGGGTAATGCTTGGTGATGTAACTGTAAATGCCGCTAAGCGTCAGTTGTTTGTCCGGCGCTGAGGCGACCGCTTGCACAATCAGCTGCGCGTAACTGTACGGGGGCTTCGCGTCGTCGCGCGCGTCGCGGTGCTCGCGGGAGTCCCGCACGTCCCGGCTGCTGTAGCCCGACTCTGACGTCGTTGATGACACCTGCAAGTAAGCAGATAATGGGTTCAAATTAATGATAATAAACACAATATAGCCGAACATCTGCAACTTCTTGGCCTGAATCTGTTATCAAATCTGAATTTTGGCGAGTACTTTGACTCCATTGCACAGTGTGATGCTAAGAAACTGGGCGTCCTCTCACGGGCTAAGCGGTACTCTCACCGAACCAGCTGCTTCTGTTATACAAAGCGCAGATTCGTACGGTCATGGAGTACTGTTTTCACTTGTGGGATGGTTCTGCTAAGAATCAGCTTGAACTTCTGGAATCGATTGAAAACCGTGCTAGGAGGCTCAACGAAAACTCAACATTGGCCACGGCCGGCGCGCGGCGGCGGAACTTCAGAGTCTCAGTCACCGTCGCAAAGTTGCATGTTTATCGGCGTTTTATAGAATACTTTGGAGAGTGTGCGAGGGAACTGCACTACATTGTTTCTCCAGCCCCTTTCCACCATTGGGGTACCAGAGCCAGACGCAGGTTAGCATATCACCTTTACATTGTACCTATAGATACTCCAAGAGTTCGTCGTACCAAACGCTTTGCCGATACATTTCTTATGCGAACTGCTAAAGAATGGAATGCTCTGCCTGCTTATGTGTTCCCCGATAGTTATAATCTTGGTCCCTTCAAGGCAAGAGTGAATAGGCATTTCCTGGACAAACCTGCTACACCTCAGATCACATCCTGTTTATAAAGCAAGATGGTGGTCAAATGCCTGCCCAGTTACTAATAAAAAAATAAAAATATTGACCAGTAGAAACATAAACATTTGTCCAAAAAACTAGGGTTTCTTTTGGATATCGGGCAACAAAACAACTGCTGAATTGTGGGTATTTTCTCTGTCAATCACGCTAACAGAAATACCCTCGACCAAATTGCTAATCAGGGCTTAGCTATGGAGTAAAGGCAGGTGTCTCACCCCAGTGCCGTTGGTGGGCCGCTGGTGGTCCGCCAGCGCGGCGTACTGCGCGACCAGGCCGAGGTCGGCGTGCCGCCTGCCCGACGAGCCAGCACCTCTCGGTGACGTCGGACAGCTGTTCGCCGCACTTATGGTACCTGGAAACATTCCGCATTTGTATTAGATTAGTGACAATATTTTTGATGAAAAGTTGTCACTCTTTATTGACCTAACTGGACACAAGCGCTCTCAACGTCGAGAGCTATCTTGAGCTCATATTGAAATGCTTTTCTTATAGGAGCAACATCTCAGGTATGATCTCAAGATAGCTCTCAACGTTGAGAGCGGTTTAAAAATACGGGCATTAGATTTCTTCTGCCAACATTGTTGACATGATATACCTGTACTTATTAGTGTACTTGACCAATGCTGAGGCACCAAAGAGAAAATTTTGCAGATATACTCATTTAGACACTCGTTACTGATTCTCTAGAGCACTCTCTACGCAACAGCATCTAAATTTTACCAGCAAAGCATCAAGAGATTCCTATCTTACCCGTAGGAGAAGACGCAGAGCTGCAAGCGTCACTATCGATGGGGTAAGCGGTACGAAGAGGGCACTCCTCGCCGGGTACAGGAACTAATGAGATTCCTCTTACCCATAGGCGAAAGCTGGCCTACGGGCGTCGTCGGCCGCCGGAGCAGGCGGGTCTTCTTACAACACCATCAGAATGTTGGTAACAAAGTATCAGGCGATTCCTCTCTTACCTGTAGGTGAGGGAGCAAGGCTGCGGGCGTCGCTATCCATGGGGATAGCGATACGAAGAGGCGCGAGAGGCGCGCCGGAGCTATTCCCATCGCCGTTCTCCTTGCAACACCATCAGAATGTTGGTAACAAAGTATCAGGCGATTCCTCTCTTACCTGTAGGTGAGGGAGCAAGGCTGCGGGCCTCGCTATCCCTGGGGATAGCGATACGAAGAGACACGAGAGGCGCGCCGGAGCTATTCCCATCGCCGGTCTCCTTGCAACACCATCAGAATATTGGTAACGAATTAGGCGAGGGCGTAGATCCGCAAGCGTCACTATCGATGGGGTAAGCGATAAGAAGAGGGCACTCCTTGCCGGGTATAACTACTAAATATTGCTAACAAAGCATCATGAGATTCCTCTCTTACCCATAGGAGAGAAAGCTGGCCTACGGGCGTCGTCGGCCGCCGGAGCAGGCGGGTCTTCTTACAACACCATCAGAATGTTGGTAACAAAGTATCAGGCGATTCCTCTCTTACCTGTAGGTGAGGGAGCAGGGCTGCGGGCGTCGCTATCCATGGGGATAGCGATACGAAGAGGCACGAGAGGCGCGCCGGAGCTGTTCCCGCCGCCACTCTCCTCCACGAGCGACTGGAACTCCAGCCGGATATTGGTGGAAGGGAAACGGAGTGTGCATCTGCGAATGAAAACCCGACATTAGTTAGGCCTCTACAATATCACACGAGCAAAGTACTATCGAGGTTTCACGTGCTTAACAATTTTGCAGAGACGTGCTTTACAATTTTTGCAGAAATTTCCACGTCCGCATATCGCCCCGCGGCACTTTTCTACCTGCAAGAAAACTTTTGCGAGAATTATTTTAGACAGTAACTTGTAAACGCTTGACAAACTCTCGCCATACATGCATTAGCTATTAGTTAACACTTGTAAGCTACTCTCTGATAGGCTGTGGGACACTTCTCGCAGAAGTTTTCTTGCATCGATTTTAACCTTAGGAGTGCTTAGGCGCCAGTATCCTAGACAGTACATTGATAGATTGCTAGTTCATTTTTAGGGTATGCTGTTAGACTTTTATGTTCGCGGCTACAAATTAAAGGCACACTTTGCAGCACTTAAAACTTGTATGCTACACCACAGATAGACGATTACAAAACATCAATCATTATTAATAACATGGCTAATGTGTGTAGTATAGTAGTATAATGTAATTAATTCTTTACCGTTTCATTGGCGCCCAACGTGGTGCGGTTTTATAATCGGTCATCGACCATTTCAACCACAAAGCATATCGATTGGATCAACAAATTAAGCCATGTCGAGTCCACGCCATACTACTATGCCGATTCTGAGAATATTTATTGCCGCTCGCCTGCAGTGCGGTAAGTGCATGTCATTAAGCACCCAATCACAAACGATTTATCTATAACTAGCGAACCGCCCTCGCTTCGCTTCGGTGTAGTGTGGAATTTGACTCATTTTTTTTGTAGTGTTGATTTTATACACATAAACCTTCCTCTTGAATCATCTATCTATTAAAAAACCAATCAAAATCCGTTGCGTAGTTTTAAAGATCTAAGCATATATAGGGACAGACAGCGGGAAGCGACTTTGTTTTATACTATGTAGTGATAGTGATACTTTCAGTCCACTCGAACAAAACATATTGTGATATTTACTATAATAATATATATACTACTGTACTTACTCAAAAGAAAATAAGAGTCACTATTATGGTTTTCCATACAAACGAGCTACTTTCTAAAAGGTTTTTTTTATATAAATTCAATCTGTTTTTATTTGAATTTGATATTGTACGAAAGTTCAACTTGCGGACTTTACTGTCGAATTTACTGTACGAAACTTTATTAGGTAACGATCTTTACCGACTTCCAAAAACGGAGGAGGTTCTCTGTTCGTCTGTATATTTGTTTTTTTTGTGTATGTCCACCGATTACTCGAAGACGGCTGGACCGATTGAAATGATTCAAACGTTATTACATTAGGTAAACTTCCAAGTTAGTCCCATTTTTTAAATTTGGAAATCGGTTTAGTACTTTTCAAGTAATCTTGAAAAAAGCACGAAAATAGTATGATTTTGTGTGAACTACCTCGATGATCAGTCGTATAACTTTTTTGTTTATGAACTGAATAAGATAATTATTTTTTTTGGAAAAGAGATATCTTAAGTGTAATTCTTTAACCTACTTAAAAAAGGAGGTTCTCAGTTTGACCCGTATGTATGTTTCTCCGCGATTAACTCACGTTTGGCTGAGCCGATTTTTCTACCTACACTAAAAATAAAAAATTGTTTAAATAAACAATAAACCGACTTCAAAAAACCTACCTCTAAAAAGCAAGAAATAATATTCATAATAATAATAACACGTCTATTGAAGTCGGATGGGGCTGGAGTACAAATTCCTTTTTTTATTCTAAAAGCCCCACCCGACTTCAATAGACGTGTTATTATTATTATGAATATTATTTCTTGCTTTTTAGAGGTAGGTTTTTTGAAGTCTGTTTTTTGTTTTTTTTAAACAATTTTGTCTTATACAATAACAAACAAAAGTTACAAATAATACTGACTTCTGTTCGTGGTTTACAAAGCATGAAACATTATTATAAGTATGCCAGACTTCATGAATATCGAGTTACCCTAAAATGCCGAAGCCTGTATATTTACGTAAATACATAAAACGAAATCGGGTACAGAGCGATAACTTTTATCGTGCCGTGATCGGACTATTGAGTTACTTTTGTTTATCGGATCAATGCCACCAGGAGCGCTCAGCTGTTGTAACTAACATCAACAGTAACTAACGGGTAATTAACCGGGCGACTAAAATTCACTTTTTGGTTAACAAATAAATAATGTTTAAGTTTGGTACATTATGTATTCTGTGGTTTGGTTAGGTTGGCGACGATGCCAATTGCCTACCTATTATTTCTGCTACAGAAAAATAATTTTTAGTCACTCTGTTGAATACATGGCGGAAAAAAATCATACCAGAGCATTCTCCTGTCTGTGATGATGTCGACGATGTCACATTAATTAAAAAACATGACAGGGTAGTTCAATTCAAAGCAAAACATGAAAGCAACAGATCTATACCTACTTTAAACGTTTTCAATTATAAAATGTTGCGTTTGAATATTAAAGAAGCTTTTGCAGAGCAATAAATTTTAGGAAAAACGATGGGCGTCAGCAAACAAAAGTCCACGAGGCCGCCCTCCAAAACGATGGGTTGACGAGCGGGACACAACTGGATGTCGGAGGCGCAAGACCGGACCCAGTGGAAGAATTTGGGAGAGGCCTATGTCCAAAAATGGACCCAAAGAGGCTTATGATGATGATGATGAAATATTTTAGAGTTTGTCGTGCGCTTCCACTGCATTAACATGTAAACTGTTAGGTTAAAAAAATTACAGAGTTGTGTTCTCACTATCTGTCAGATTCTGTTTCAAAGCTATGTTTAAATAGTAGATTATACAATAAGTGAAAAAAGAGGGAATTTAGTTCGAGGGACTAGTTGGATCCCGAGAGCAGAGAAGGATTCTAGAGTTGAATCCCGAGCGTAGCGAGGGATTCAAAAGTAGAATCCTAAGCGAAGCGAGGGATACAAAGGACCGAGATGATTTTTTTTTTTCACGAGTCGTGTACTCTAATTTTTACCATTGACTGCGAGAAAACAAATAGCAGTAGGTACATTATACCTATAATAATAGTAATAATAGTTATCACATTTTGATTATTTAGGTAGGTAATCAGTAATATTTAAACATTAGAAAATAGTGAAACTAGAAGTTTTCCAATGACATAAAACAACCACGCTAAGAGGGAAATTACATGATCAGTTTGGCATCAGTCCATTTCATCAGTTTGTATAGACTTTGAATTTTTACAGACTGAAGATCGTACCAGACTGATGGAATGGACTGATGCAAGACTGAACATCAAATCTCCCTCTAATATATAGTAGAAAAGAATCCAAAGATGAGACACTAAAAAGGACCTAATTAATTTGGCGGGATATTTTTTTAGAAAAGAACCCAAAGATAAGACACTAAAAAGAACCTAAATAATATTGGCGGGATATTTTTTTTTAATTTATTTGTATGACTATGGCTTTATCTATGGAATAGCTCCATACTTTCAGCACGTTTTGTTTTTTTTTCTACATAATTCATACGATGCGCGCTTGTTCCAAATTCAAAATATTTTTATTCACTCGGTGAATTAATCAGCGTTTTATTCACTCTTATCGTTGAATTAAACGCACTTTTTTGAGTGGCGATGGTAAAAACATTGTTAATTGACTAGCTATAATGGAAACCTTCAATGAAAGTGAAAACATCAACATAATCAACACTTCGACTTAAGGGTGTCGTGGATCGAATAATAAAGGTTGTAAAAAATAGAAATAGAAATAGAAATAAAAATAATCTTTATTCATAAAACGCACACTTAAAACAGTTAGCAGCGGCTACCACACTAGCCAAATATTAAAGGCAACAAAATAACATGCAGTCGGAGGCATGCATAAAGTGACATTATGAATGATTTGAATTATATGCCTCCGACTGGGTACGTATCAGAATGTCTAAAGTTAGAATGTCTAAACTTAAAATGGCAAAGTTCAAAATGTCAAAAATTAAAATTCAAATGGTTTAAAATGTCGAAAATCATTATGTATAACTACAAAATAGCAAAATTCAAAGTATCAAACGTTTCAAATACTTAACGAGTTAAAATATCAATGGTCATTAAGTCTAAGTTCACAATGATTTATTTGAATTGGGTTGGATCTTAAAACGAATCGCCTTCTTTGAGGTTAATTCAGTCTGAGGAGGTGTCTTTGGGCTTCGCCTGAAATGCTTAATATCAAACTTAGTTGCCAGAAATGAGTTTAAACTAGTCTACTGGGATTTAGAAACCCAGAGACCGTAGGTCACAAGATAGGTGCGAGGAGCGTAGCGACGAGCATGTTAGGTTGACATGAACCCAGCGCGCGAGCCGAGCGAGCGAAGCGAGCGTGCCGCGGCAGCGGCCGGCGAAGCGCCAGAAAAAATCTATTTCAAACTCAATTGGTGGCTACTGAATCAGTGACTGGCACCGGCTACTAAATCAGCACGCGTAGCATGACCACTCTCGAGAAAAGACTCGACTCACAGAACAATGGCTTGTCTACACCCAAATGTCACTTTTGTCGGGTTGAGATCGAGATACTCATGCTCGCACTTTTACACTAGTAGACTCGTATTGTTCTTTGTCGTGGCCTAATGTCAAAAGTCGACAAACGACCACTTTTCTCTTCAATTGACATTAATTTGACAGATGAACCGGAGAAACTTGTCTACTACCCTTTGGGTAGTCGAGAAGGTCGAGAAAGAGTTTTTTACGTATTTTATTTTATGTAAATCTAACTTTCGCAAAAAAAACAAATAAAAGTTACCCGTGCTTATATTTTATTATGGAAAAATAATAAATAATGTGTTGATTTAATATTTTATTATTTATAAAATTTATAAAAAATAAAAAAATAAAATAAAAAAAATATTAAGTGTAGTACCTAACTAATTATTTTAAAAAAAAAAATTATTTTTTTGTAACTTATATTAATAAAAAAATTAAAACTATAAATAATTCTAAATAATTCATTGCTATTGTTTCCTAATATTACCACCCTTTTTACCCAAATATAGATTTTTTAACTTTAATTTTTTAATATTTAAAAACGTAAATTAACATTTTATTTTCATACGTTGATTTCAATATTTTGTAATTTTCTCGTCGGTTTCCACAGATTACTAAATTAACAAGTGTGTTCAAAACTCTCTTAACCAGTCTAGGCCCGCCGTTGCCCAGAGGCAACGGTCGCGAGGTCCGTACCTTGTCAAGCACCGCCGTTGCCTGGGGGACTCAGAGGTGACTCAGAGATCGCACGCCTTATTGTCTATTCAATTCTAAACCCTATTTCATAGACAATAAGGCGTGCGATCTCTGAGTCACCTCTGAGTCCCCCAGGCAACGGCGGTGCTTGACAAGGTACGGACCTCGCGACCGTTGCCTCTGGGCAACGGCGGGCCTAGACAGGTATAAAAGAAAGGCAAGCGAATCTATATCCATACAGCTAAATTTTACTCAGTTTTAAGTTTTGCGTCGTGAAATGTATAGAAAGGAACAGCACTTTATGAGAAACGATGGCAATTATGGTATATATTTACTATTGGCAACATTATTTCTTCTCGAGCTCGAGAGAGCTTTGTCTACGGAAGTGAACGCTCTCTTAAGTGTCTCTTTATCTTAGAACTTATTTTAAAATAAGAATCATGTTTAAACTAAATTATTTCGGATCATTTTAGATAATTTCGACGTTTATTGATGTTGAAATAAAAATGACACCTTATAAAATGCATATTTGTAATAAAAAGACATTAAAAGATTGTAAAAATCTGAGAGCGAGTCCCACCTGTCTGTCAAACTGTGCTCGCATTTTGAGACGACCCGACAAGCAAGTCTTCGTAGACAAGAGTCCCGTTTGCTCATGCTACGCGTGCAGGGAGCGGCGTGGCTATGGTGATGTGCGGCGGAGGCACAGAGGTTAACACGCAAATATTTTAAACCTAATTAATTAGGTACCTAATTGAAAGAAAGGTATAAGTAAATCCTAAACGTCATTATATGTATTTGGACTATTAGACATTTTAAGTTTTGATAATTCAAACTTAGACATTTTTATTTAGTACTATCTGACCCTTTGACGTTTTCGTTTTTGACATTTTGAACTTTCGACATTTTAATCGTTAGACATTAAAATTTTTGATATTTTGATCTTTGCCATTTTAAGCTTAGACATTCTAACTTTAGACATTCTGATACGTACCCCTCCGACTGCATGTTATTATGTTGCCTTTAATATTTAATCTTGTTTCCATCTTTTCAGTTGACTTGTCTTTTTATGCAGGCGGGTTAATTTATTTTTATTTTTTTTTATTTATTTATTTCTTTTTAGTTATTATATATTACAATCATGATATACATTTTTGAAATCCTTATAATAAATAAGCCCTTTAATTTGACACCTATATTGCAGTATTCTAGAAAAAAAAAATTTCTTCTACATATAATAGCACCGTACAGCCGCCATGTTGGTTTTTTTATAACGCCACCTTCTGGGCTGACAAGACAAATCTAACGATATCTTAATTATTGAAATCCGTTCAGCCGTTTGAAAGATATGAGGTAAAAAAGAATATATTATTACACATACAAACACACTTACAAGATACGCGCGAAAAACATAACCCTCTTGCAGTCGGGTAAAAAACAGTTTCTCATTAATTAATAAAGGATACTATATTTTTTATATGGATACTGTTTTTTTGACCCCATAAATGAAAATCTACTATATTTTGTTGGGAAACCTAACATACAAGATTAGCTAACTAAGATAATTTGCAAACTTCTGCCGCAGTGACCAAGCAAGACAGACATCACCAGTAATCTTTACTACTATAGTTAAGTACTTCCAGTTGTAAACACAACTGCAATAACCGTTTATACTTGGCAGCGCAACCTGGAAACTCGGCCAGCGGTATGTTAGCGACGACGACGTCCGGAGATGGCTGGCGCTGTGGGTTGGGGGGTGAAATACTGAGGCAGGTCTGCGGTTGTACCACAATATAGAGAAAGTATAGTAGTTAGGCTTAGCCCTCGCGCCCACGAGCAACGCACACAAATCTATATCTCTCACCGACACTGTAATAACCGCAATCTCAAAACAGTTCGAGTACGAGACGCAGCGGTGAGAGCTGTCTTTGTCCTTCCGTCGCAGAATGTCCCTTTCGCAAAATGTTCCCTGGTAGCAAAAAGTCCCTTTCGTAGAATGTCCCTTTCGCAAAACGTCCCTTTCGCACAATGTCCCTTTCGCAGAATGACTAACAAGGGACAACCCCCTGGTATCAAAAAATATAACATCAAAAAATTGTCTTTTATGTGATTTTCACAGGGGTACAAGGGGGACATTATGCGAAAGGGACATTCTGCGAAAGGGACATTTTGCGAAAAGGACATTCTGCGATAGGGACATTTTGCGAAAGGGACATTCTGCGAAAGGGACATTTTGCGAAAGGGACATTCTGCGAAAGGGACATTTTGCGGAAGTGACGTTTTGCGAAAGGGGCATTTTGTGAATAGGACGTTCTGGGACCAGGGGACATTTTGCGAAAGGGACATTCTGCGACGGAGCCGCCCGTAGTACTAACCTTAACTTCTGTTAGTCTCTCTATTTTGTGGTTGTACTTTAAACAACAAAGCCATGTTCTTGTAACTAATTCAACGTAAGCACTAGCTTCAGCTTGACCTCAATATTGTTATCTAATTTGAATCAACTAACAAAAAGTGACAGTGATAACATTGGGTGGGTGTCTCAAATGTTTGAAAAAGGCGAAATTAATCTAGGCCCTAGTTTCAAATAATATGCTATAAATCAAAGTATCACATTTCTTAAATTCTATACAATTTATTATTCGGTTGTAACCTCATCCAGAAACCAGAAATAACCTGTACGCTAAATCTGATAACATTGATAAATAAAATATCAAAGCTCTTTCAATATGCAAGTAACAACATTGACATTATTTGATCGAATACGTTCCTCTTATGGCGTTATACCACATACTTATTCTAGCTGTCAATTCAGTGTATTCATTCACGTTAGCAATGCAATGCGTTGAGCAAAAGCCGCAAAAGTGGCATTCGAGCAAGGAGTGTGAACTAGCTAGCTATTTGTATGTATAACGTATATTATATGCCCTGTCTCGGAATGTATGTGGGAAACATAAACATTAAGTTAAACTTGGTAGAGAAAATGTAACAGATGTGGGTGCATTTCTCCACCAAACTATAAGCATTCCGCAGTAGCAATATTTTAATGTCACAGACTAATATCGATCAAAACAGTTAATCTGCATTTATAAACATGAATATAAGTAACAAACAATACATTCGAGTAAAAATACATTATTACGATTTTCCAACCAAACATCAACGAACCTTTTTCTCTGAAAATTCTCGCTCATTACCCTAAAAAAACAAATATCGGTGTTGTCATCGCAATGTGGGCTTTTCAAAGTGACATTTAAAAATAAAAATATTTGCCTCAATAGATAACGTTGTTGGAAAGAGATGAGCCAAAATTGGCTTTTAAAAATAAATGGCCTGAGCCAAAGACGCTCGCTGATGGCTGACATCAGCCCAAAGAGAAACATTTTAGGGTTACATCTGCCTGCCTACCTGAGTACTCTTCGAAGATTAGTAAAAAAAATACATTGAGTCATACCCTTTCGAAACGTTCTGTCCTTTTCCCAAAACACCCGTTCCCAAAACATCCGCTCTAAAATAAACGTGAGCCAAAAGACCCATTTCTCATCGCCTAAGTATCTCAAAACACCCGGTTCTCATAGCATCCGCAAGCCAAAAGATCCGTCTCTCATGACACCCGTATTCCCAAAAGATCCGTTTCCCAAAAGACCCGTTTCTCATCGCATAAGTATGAATTTATTTATTTTATATTATTTATTTTATTTTTTTTTTATTTATTTTAACAACCACCTTGGTCTTTTCAATGCAAGAGTGAGTAGGCATTTCCTGGGCGAGCATGCTACACCTTAGACCACATCCTGTTTACCAAATAAGACCAGCCTATCTCAAAGAATGTTTCTCCTTCCGCTCCTCATCCACACAGTGCACGTTGCGCTCTTCTTCCAATCTCACTCTAGAAATCCCTCGCCACTCAACTGATTTCCTCTCATATTCTTTCTCTGTGCATGCTGTACGTCTGTGGAATTTACTCCCGGAGGGTATCAGGATGGCTCGTTCTCTGAATTCCTTTCGCGATCAAGTCAGAAGACATTTCCTTTCTACTATCTAACTTATTTCCTCTCCTTATTATCACTTCAAGTAATCTAGAAAAACTTCATTTCTCTCTATTTATTCTTGTATATCTACTATATCTGTTCTCCTTCCCATATTTGCACCCACTTCCCACTGTCCTCTTCTTCTCTCACTCTATTACTCAAGGTTGCCTGGAAGAAATTGCTATTTAGCAATAAGGCCGCCTTTTGTGTGCTTTCTCTGTTTATTGTTTTTCTTTGTAATATGTCCTGTCTTAGTGTGCAATAAAGTGTTTTTATTATTATTATTATTATAAGATGGTGGTCAAATGTTTCCCAGTTACCAATAAAAAAAATTAACATCCATTTTGCAACGTAATGATGATATACCTACTCTGATCTACTAATCTCTGAATTGCAATAATAGAATTTAGGAAACAATAGTTACGGGAACGGTCATTTCGGAATTAAGTCTTTTTGGGAAACGGATATCAAGCCAAACCTATCTTTTGGGAAAAGCACATTTTGTGAAAAACTTATATCGGGAAACGGATTATTTGGGAAAAGGTGGTGACGGGAACGTATGTTTTGGGAACGAGTGTTTTGGGAAACGGACAGAACGTTCCGAAAGGAGTCATACATTTTATCAACGCCATCTATCGAGCCTACAGCTTTTTGTCATTTTGAAATCCCTCATTAAAAGTTGTCAATGCAGCCGCACTGCATGAATGCGATGCGAGTCATGCGAGCAATCAGCTGGTTCCCGGAACACCTCTTATTTCCTGGCAGTTTTCTGACTGGTTATCAATCTATCTCTTTTATTTGCTGTACAGCGAGAAAGAGATGTAACTATAGCAATTCATAAACCTGGCAAGTTTTAAGAGGTTGTAATACCACCCCAGGTATCTGTGCCTAGCTAGACAGCCCTAATCGATACCAGCACCATCTAGGCAAAAGTCGACAACACCAGTTAAATTAAATATTCCTTCCTGGAAAAACGTGATGATACCTGATGATGATAAGATGATAAGTAATTAATTAGTTGATTAATAAATAAAACTGGCAACTCGGACCAATTATGTAGGCCCATCATCACTTCAAGGCTGGTAATTAATTGTATGTATGGATACTATAAATGACTGACTGAACAAAAAAGGGAAGATGTGACTTGTATACAAATGCTCATCACATCATCACTCAAACATTATTTCATTATTCCTTGTGTTGTGATCATAGACTTATTGGTTGTGATGTGGCTCAGTGAGCTGTGGACCTCGCGTTTGTTTGTGACGTTTGTTTCGAACTTAATCCACAAAAGAACTATAATAATTATCGAACAAAATCTTACGAGAATCGGATGAGAAATGCGACCTGTAGAGGGAGAACAGACGGACAGACGTACGAAAGCGTTTTTGCCCAAGCTGAAACGGTGACGCTTCGCGCTCGCTCGGTCACAACAACTAGACAACAAAAGCATTGATAAAACAAATGTGCTAATTCCTTTGGTGACAATAATCACATTCACCTTCGATCATGATCGAAGTTATTCACAGTAAATAATAAAGTAAGTTCCATAACTACAGACAATAAAATTGGTATAGAAACAGATCGTTATAGATAGAGGTTGTCCTTTATGAAATCCAGACGGGTGTTCGATGCGGACTAGTTATGCCGGAGTCCGGACGCAGAGACGGACAATAGAGACATATCACAGTTGGAAGCACCTAATGAGGTTTATGGGAGAAGGGCCTTTATGGAGGGCTGTTTCTGTACTTATCTATAGAGAGAAAGACTTTATTATAACACCATATAGAACACAACAATAACGCTCTGCCTCCCTAGAAAATCACATCTTCGCTATCGCTTCGCTTTTGAATGATATAGTTCCGTTATAAAAAAATAAAATCGACGATTAGCGAAAGATAATGTCAGACCCACACATCTAGGGGGTTCAACTGTAATATTGAGTTTTCATGGACATCCCAGGGGTTCAAATGAGGGTATCAAGTAGAAAGAAGGTCTTTCGAAAGCAAAGCAATAGCGTAGATTTGCAAATGTGATTTTCTTCAGAGGGGGCTGATCTAAAACATAACAATGCCTGCCTGCACATCCCATCATCGCGATCAACACGAGAACTTTGACGTAGCTTTAAACCGTTATACAATAAGGAAGTAAGTATTACCTTACTTAAATGGAATTAGAAAAACTTGTTATTTATAAAGATAGTCAACACACGTTTACTAGTTTAATCTTGCCTCTAAGGCAATATTGCCTACAAGTTCAGCCAACAATCTAGGTGTTGAAGAAACAACAAAGTGTTCGCCGAGAAAACTTATTTATTGCGGGAACACACGCGAGCGAAGCTTCTTGAATAAGCTGTTACATGTGCTAGCTACATTATTTTACATAATGTCGTAACTTAAGGAAAGGTAAAGCCCCTTATAACTGGGAAACTAGAAAATGCCACCAATATTACAAGACCCTAACAGTAGTTTATGTTAGTGAGTATCCGCAGCGCAAGACGCGTACCATTTTGGCCATAGCCTCCCAAAAGGATCTGCACCAGTGTTTCTTTCAGACGAAATTCTCCGGGGGGGCAATTAAGAGGTTCGGGTGCGTTCTTCCGTCGATCACTACACTAGTTTGCCCGTCTACCTACACACACACAACACATTATTTTCTGGGGCACTGCCCCCCCGGAGTAGTACCTGAAAGAAACACTGATCTGCACGACGATCAATCCTGCGCTACAAGCTTTCAGTGGCTTCCCGCAACTTTTACCAGATAGTCGATCGATCCACGTTGTAGATAAAACAACATAACAATATCAGATTAGCAGGTCAACCATTGAATAGAAACAACTAAGCAACTCCAACTAACACTGTGAAACTTGGATATAATATAGTTGACTAACACAACATTACAAACTGGGACGTGCCCCGGTGTGCTGGTGCATGTGGCAACTCTATTTCAGATATTAATCGAAATATGCTGCAGCCAATCTGCAATAGCCAGAATAGCCTTAATATTGGCAACATTCGATTACGTTTCAGGCCATCTGATTAGACTGTCTAGTTCTAGATCGAATCATTAGATACGTTTCGGCGTGATTCTTAAAATAATAAGTCAAATTACGAAAGAAGGCAATCCTTGTGTAGGTGTATGGAGTGGAAAATCCAATGGCGAATCGGACGTAAATTTTTTCTAAAGCTCGATTGCTATCCGGCCGATGAAAGTCTCTGAAGGCGTGACCTTATAGATTCGGTAAATGCGATCGAGAGACGAGTACATAGAGCAGGCTGGTTGACTGCTGACCTGGGCCTGATGAATCAATTGGGGGCGAGCGATCATAACAACGCATTTGAATAATACGGACGAATTCATCAACTCTGAAGGCTTGCTAGACTATTGTTGTGGAAGGTCTATTGAATAAAGATGAGGTAGAAGAAAAGGTTATGTAAAGCCTTAGAATAATAACACCTAGAATGATAGTTCTCTACAAAGCGCACTGTCAAAAGTGAGGCAACTAAAACAGTCAAAATGGCTCCGTTTTCAGATTTTTATTCTCCATTATTACCTAATCATACCGAAGAAGTACAAAACAGTTTCAATTTTCCTACACTTAGGAGATTAGTTACTATGAAGGATATAAATCTGAAAACTAAGCCATTTTAGCTTAGTATTTAGTTGCCTCACTTTGCATACGCGGACACGGCTTCTAGGTGTTATTATTCTAAGTGTAAAGCAAATAAAAATAATCAATCATATAGTAGACAGGTACAAAATTTTTGGAATGTCTTCCTCCACCCTACGTGTGAAGTGGAAAAAGAGTACAATGTGAACTGAAGACCATGAGCCAGAGTACCATACTGTAGCTGTCATCTTGCTAGCTTGTAGGTGATAGAGTATCTACTTGATACTATCTATCTTTTAAATATTATCAAAAGTACATTCACTCTGATATACAAAACTGTCAGTAAGGAGTAGACTGTTTAAAAAAACAACTTCTGGTAGAATCCAGCTACCCCGGCAGACAGTTAAAGACTTGAGAAAAAATATTTTTTAGAAATGTAGAAAAAAGTGGATTTGTTTCAAACTCCGAGAAACACAAATGTTCACAACTTCGCCAATATTTCGCTATAAAATGCGATACTTATTTAACAACTTGAGCAACTTAAACATGAATATAACGAAAAAGAATTGTGAAGTAGTTCGAATCAAATCAACGGTTTCTTTTTGTTTAATAAACAACAAGCGCGGGTTGTCGGTACTTTTGCAAATATTTTTTTTTATAAATGCAAAAGAATATAAAGAGAAGCTTTTACTTTACGAAGAATTATTAGAGAAATTAATTTTCGCTCGTTTAGTTCAGTAGGTACTTACAAATTAATTTAAGAAGAATGGGAAATGTCCGAAAAAATCAAATGGGCTGAATATTTGTTTTATAGGAATAAGCTCCCTTAAAAATACAAAAAAAAGTCACAAATATCTTTGTAGAAATGTCATGTTTTTTTTTAAATATGGTTATTGGGGAATGGCAAGGGAATATTTTCAATTCTACTATTACTTCTGTACGTTTTGCGAAATCAGATTAATTTTATTTTTTTGAATTTTCCTATACGCATCCGAAAATTCAGTTCTTTATATTAATAAGGGAGCTTATTCCTACCAATAAAAAAATATTCAGCCAATTCGTTTTCTCTTAGACCTTCCCCATTTTTAGGGAAATATTTTTTTCAGTCATTTAGGTCCAAAATTCAGATTGGAACTAAACGACCGACTTCAATGAAACGCTTGCTTCATTTGTCGCATTACCAATACATATACCTATAAGATATACAGTCATACAACTAATAGAATAGCGGCTGAAAAGCCGGTCTGAAATACAGACACAGTAGGAAAACATTGCGACCAACAGGTCATCAGGCGTCGTACTCCGCGTACAGTATAAGCAACTCTAACGCTTGCACATACAGATTAAATTCGCGTACACATCAAACGTCAAACTTGGAAATTGAACTCTATGGTTTGGGGATAAGGTTGATAATGTGTGATGGGTGGTGAGTATCGATCTTTTCGGTGCGAGCGTCCTTCACCCGATGCCCTTTGTAGGTTCGGGGCTGGTTTGAAGTGAGACGCGCGAACTTAGGCAAGGTACTGATACTGATGGTTCTATTTCAGATGGTTTTGACAGTTTTGGGGAAACCGCTTTTGGTAAAGTTAGGGCCTAACCTTGAAGACGATGAGGAAGATAGAAGGGCGGGAAGTACAAACCTGTGATGTTATGGTAAACAACATAATATGATAACTTAAGCCTATTGAAAAGATTTCAGTGAAGCAAATTTTTGTTTTAATCAAAGTTACCCGTCATATTGATAACTGATACAAAATGATGTATGTAGGTATAACGTATTAGAATTGAGCACTGACACTTCGATTATCAGGTTTAGATGATCCCTAATCTAAATCGCTTTAGGATAGGTGTGCCTAATTTATTTGAAGAGTTCCCTTGATTTCCCCAGGATTCCATCATCAGATCCTGACCTGATGACAATGGGTCTATCTTGAAAGTATACGCTTTCAAACAAAAAAATAATTTTCCAAATCAGTCCTGCCAAATAAAAAAAAGATTACGATGAACTGAGAATTTTATTTAAAAAGCAAGTGCCTCAACAGTGGGGACCATAAATTGGCTGATGATGATGATACTTTTATTAATTACACATGTATTGAGGATAAGGCGATGATGGTCATGGTTCCAAAGGCATAGAGCCAATAAGTGGTAAGGGTACCCCCAGGGATCCGCGCGGCAATCCGTAACTATGATATTAAATCAGTAAAAACTGGTTATTTATCATTCTTGCAAAAAGGGGTACGCGAGATTAAGATCTATTTATCACGTAGAAAAAGTAATTGGGAACCACCACTGATCTAGCTGGTTTTCGCTGGTCTCAGTCAGCACATAATGTCGTCTATACTGATATTGGGCATTCCTCGCTACGAGACTCCTTAGCGTAAAGTAATGTCTATATTCGAAACAGTATCTAACAGTTCCGTTTCAGACTCAGGGTAACCAACTATAGATCACCGAGAATAGAAGAAATGGGTCATAAGGTCGCCGTGCCACGTTAATAGTAAGGCTGGTAACGTAAGGTGGGACGTCCAGTTTGGACGGCCCAGCCGGGGCCTGCCCCTTTCATGAAATATACACTCGGTATTTTAAGACACGACAAATCACTTCAGCTATGGGCACAGAATATATAATCTTTGGGTCTCAAAAGGTACTTGAGACATACATTGGCAAGAACAGTGTTTATTATATGTATAGAAAGTATTGCTATGAAAAGTGCTAGGTCAATATTTTAACAGTTTTATGTTTCAATTCAACTATGTTTGGCCGAATAGGCATATAGGAACGCCTTTAACTCAAGTTTGGAGAATTTTAACACCACTCTGACATCACAACCCTCGTTAATTATATTTTTTAACTTTTATGCGCATGAGATAGTCTTACTCTTAACCCAGGGGGCTAATTGTCTAATTTCAAAATCTATCGCAATCACTTTCATTTGACAGATGGATGTGATACATTGGTGCATTTCTTTGGTAAGTTTTTATTTAAGCCAAAAATAAGCATCAATGTATTACATCTTGAAAGCGATTGCGATAGATTTTGAAATTAGACAATAGAAAGGCTGATCGTACCAACAATACTGTAATTTACAGTATGTTGGTACGAGGAGCTAGCTATATCCTGGCCCTTGGGACTTCGTGGAGGAGTTAGTGTGGCTGGCCCTTATGCTCAAAAGTTTGGTCTAACTCTAACCTAACCGCGGCTCCGATGCTACATGTGGTAGCTTGTCAATAGCTTTGAGTTTTACATATTTGTTGTTAACTGTTTCTTAATAAGCTGTTAGCTATCCAAAAACAATAAATAAAGAAATTCTTCAACAAATAAAAAATCCTCGAAAGTACTTTTAACAGAGTTTGCGATTACTATAAGAACGATATTTTCACCGATCGAGGTCTTCGTTTCGATATTGATGATTATGATGCGAAATTAATGGCTTGATTCGGATAGCACAACACATTGCTTTGAACCGAACTAAGTAGATTAGCAGTAGATTGTGGAACTTGGATGACAGAACAACGACCTAGGTCCTAGACAATATCACTGTAAAACACGTTTAGTACTATTCTGTGGTAAAACTGTGACAATACCGTTCTCACATGTTCGCTACCTGTCCGCAATCCAGAGCCTGTTAGCCTGTAATGCAGAGATCACATTTACAAATTTTCGCTACCGCTTAACATCGAAACATGTATGGATTTGACGTTTAAAATTCGATTGTTAACGAAACCTTATGTCAATCCTATACATACATGTTTCGAAAGCGAAGCGATAACGAAGATTTGCAAATGTTACTTCGATTAGGGGGTCAGGGGGCTTATTGTCTAATTTAAAAATCTATCGCAATTCGCAATCGCTTTCGTTTGACAGACGGATGTGACACATTGCTGCATTTCTTTGGTAAGTTTTTATTTGTGCCAAAAAGAAACTTCGAAAAGAGATTGCGATAGATTTTTAAATTAGACAATAGAAAGGCAGTTTATGTTCTTTATTCAATATTTCATACCATTTTTTTTAAATTGCTTTGCAATCATAATTTGTGGATATTTTAAGGGAGCAGTGTTTGCGAATGCCGTGTTTGGCTTTTTCATCAGCTAATTAATAAGGTGCGGGCTGCGAATTAATAACTAGGATTTTCATAATCTCACTAATAATAATCATGTTTAGGGTCTGAAAAATGGTAGGATGGGAAAACTCACTATTACCAGCGGTACAGGTGAATGTTGTCATAAATTTTCGTCGTGTATTACCTGGAACAAAGTAAATAAATAAGTAATTAGATTTTTCACTTTGTCTTTAATGTTATACTTAATCACATCAATTACTAACACTATCAAACCCGTTTCCCAGTCAATGTAAAGAAAAATCAAACAATTGCAAAATATATCAAGATAAATGTTTTCAAAAATCATCATCATCCCCCTACCCCTATCCCAATTTATTTGGGGTCGGTGCAGTGCGTCCTTCTCTTCCATTCCTTCCTGTCACTCGTCATCTCCTCATCCACTCCCTTCACATTCATATCATTCCGCACACAATCCATCCATCTTTTCTGCGGTCTTCCTCTTACTTTCCAGCCCTCAACATCCATATCCTTACTCTTCTAGTAACATGCCTTTTATCTCTTCTCATAACATGCCCAAACCAAGCCAGACGATTCCCTTTCAACTTCTCAAAATATTTCAAATATATAAACTAGAAACCGTGTCCACCAATCAACTATCTGTGAATAAGTCCGACCGAATACAGATCCCTGAGGCATTGCAATTACATTACTCTAGTATATACTTAAAAGAGCTTTTCGTACAAATATTTAACTCGTCTCTATTGTGGCTCTTAAAGTTATTGATAAGAATATTCTGCTTGAATAGTAAACATTCAAATTGAACCTTACCCCACAGACATAACGCTATTTTTCAAACTCGCACAACGCTAACTTACAAGTTACGATATCGCAAATACAAAAATAAATCCGGACTACGGAATTTGCTTGTACATTTTATACGAAGAAGTTTCACTGAATAGGGAGACTTTGCAATTATTTAAGTTATTTTTATCATGATGCGACTTGCGAAGTCTCTTGTACACTACTTTTACTCTACAGTAAACTTATTAAATATTTACGATTTTATTTAAATTAGAGTTTGTAACAGAGTTTTTCATGAGACTTATGAAACGTGGCACTTTAGTTTTTGCTCAAAGGAGACATTCCCTTTTTTCTAATAAAAGCAAAACTAGGTACATACATAGATTCTTAAATTGAACTAGTCTATGAAATCTATAAATAATTAAAAGAGGGACAAGAAGACTAAAGTGAAAAATATAAAGTGAATTTGGTTATTATTATCATGGGTAATCATTATACCTATGATAATAGTGAGAGTATAGAGGTCTCAAAATGGTAGTAGAAAGGACGTTTCCATCTTTCGGATTTTCCGGATTTTTCACCTATTTATAGAAGATACTAGGAATGTTCCTACATTCCTAGTATCTTCTATAAATAGGTGAAAAATCCGCCTCAAGACCTAGTTTGGTAGAACCAAAAACAGCTTTAAGCCCGTAGTCAGGCTTGATCGACCCACAAGTGGGCCCGGGTGGCAACAAGGGAGGGTTGTCATGTGACGTCACCGGTCGTCGCCCTGCCAAGGTCGCCACCCAAAGGCCCACCCCAATTCTGGTGTACTTATGTAAGTACACGATACTATCAACACAACAGTTGTACGAAATCGTTGTATAAATAGATTGATGCATAATGTTATTATAGGGTAGGATTAGTATGACTTTTTATATTTTTATTCCATCCTATAAAGCAGAAGCACATTCGTCTGATGAACCTGAGGAAATTGTTGGAATATATCAGAATATCATTTACTTATATAACAGCTACTCAAAACGTTTTTAGACAAAATATCTCTCGAACTCGTCATGCTACAAGGGCTGTTAGGCACACTTACTTGTTTTCTTTCGTTTAGTTGTAATTATATAAGCTATAAGTTAACTCAATACAAACTATTACAAACCCAGGAAGTAGGTCAGAAATAATAACTACAAGAACTAAATATAAAAGTATGGTGAAGAACATAAAAGGCTTTTGGATTCATCGTTATTCTTAAGGCATCTAATTCATAATAAGTCACAATAAGTCATAATAAGTCACTTCCTTTTTTATTTCAGTCATGTTCGATTTAATCATGACGTTTTTGCAATTGTTACTAATAACAATAGTAGCTTGAATAACAACAGACAACAGACTAGCAACAAAAACCGCCAAGAGAGTATATTAAGGAATACCGTTTCTGCAATACAAGTCACAATCAAACATGGTGCGCACTGGAAGGCATTCCAAGCTCTGGCATTCCCCCTCCCCCACCCCCCCTTCTGGAATGTTTACAGTCGGGGTGTTTACAGCCGGTTATGTAACGTGTTTGTCCGCTATTTGCATGCTCCTTAAGGACAATTCTATTTTATTCGTGGGACTTATGGCCGTGAGCTACTCCTGGATACATTGATGAAGCTATTAAATAAAACTAAGAAGTAAGTAAATGAGTATAGTAAAAATACTTTGCAACTATGAATAGTAATCCAAGCGGGCGATTGAACTTAGGGTTGCCAACATATCTTTGGCGAAATATAGTATTTTTCAAATTCAGCTATAAAAAATATAGTACACTTAAAAAATATATAGTATTTTAGTATGAAAAATCAAACCAAATACCAACTAATTACCAAAGTACTTTCAATAAAACCGCGCTAGTATCCGTTAAAAGTGTTTTATTTCATATATAGTATTTAATATTAATTTCTTTAATTTTAGATTGAATTGAAGATTAATTTCTTTAATTTTTTTTTTTTTTTTTTTGTAGGAACTTTTGTGAAAATTTTATTTCGTTTTTGTATTAAAATAATTAATTAGAACTACCTAGTTAGCCGCACTTTTTATGAAAACTATATTTGCATGTTGTGCATGGTTGTAATTGAGGTACAAATTTACACTTTTGCTTTGTTTTTGAATTATTTTTATTTGTACTGCTTGGTTTGTATCTTGTAACTGTGCCAAAGAAAAATAAAATAAAATAAAAATAAAATAAAATAATAGGCAAATTTTTTATTTATTTTATTTATTTTTATAAAAACTATATTTTTCAGTTTTTTGCATTTTTCAACAAGTTTTGGATATTTTTGTAGTCTTTTTTGTATCTTTAGCTTTTCAATCGGGGCGTTAGCGGCGCACTTGAATTGAACTTGAAGCACTTTCGTTATCGCTACCACTTTCCATTAACTAATTTATCTAAGACCTATATTTCTCAAAGAAAGAATAATTTTATATGTTGCAGATGTTTACTCAATAAAATCTCAAAGCAAAAATAGAGCACAGCAGACCAACCAATGACCAAACTATCTTTTGAAGCTTTTGAATTTGATATTGACAAGTTCGGAATGCAATAAGACAGATACGTTCTGAATTCAGATACGATATACACTACACTACAGGCTATCGAATCAGTCAAGCAATGAACGATCACAAATCTAAAAAAAAAGATTTGTTTCTTAGTGTTCGATATTGAAAATATAGTATTTTTGCGTACTATATATTTCTTCAACAGTATATAGTACGCAGACCCGAAATATAGTACAATACTATATATTATACACTGAGAAAAATGGATTGAAGTCGACGTAGTAAAATATTATGCAAACATTATATAATGCCCTGCTCACCACTAATAAAACAATGCGCAACACTTTAAATAGTGACACGAAGGTATATTTATTCTGCTGAGCATTAAACTTCAATGTGCAAGAAACCTCACCAAATCTTATAGAACAAATGCCTTATCTTTTATCGTGCAAAAACTAATGCATAGTAAAATTGTGGATTAAACATCATAATGTATAGTGATCAAAGCACAATAAATTAGTGACGTCTTAAATGCACGTTAAAATATCGTTTTTTGCGTTAAAAGTTATGTTTCAAAAAGTTGCACCATGGCATTTGATGCAATGCATGTATATATTTCAAACTATGCAGCAAGTTTGATAATGCCATTTTCGATTATTTGCACAATAAGTACATCAATCCCGAGGAACATTAAAATTCAGTGCGTATAGATATTATTGCACGTTAAAGAATCGTGCCAGGTTGAAAAAATTTGCTCAACACAAAAAAGTATAAAAATAAATTAAAAAATATGGTGCATATTGCACATAAAGATTACGTGCATGCTGCGAACGTTTGGGTTTCCAGGGCGGGGGTCCGGGGACGGGGAGGTAGGCGAGTCGATGCAATGTGACATCTTTCATTCATTCATTGTGACCTCGAACATCGTGACGTGCTTTTAGTGTGTGAAGTAATTTTAGTTAAATAAAATAGATCCCATGTTCTCCTTAGAAAATTGAGCTTTGGTGAAGAAATCAACAGTTGAAGCTTTTGCTTTGTCAGTAAGTGAGATGTGCCACAAGAGGAAAATTTACGCCAAGGAAGAACACATCCGAGTGGCTGGTGAATGCTCGAAATAACCAGAAAAAACCCTGACGAGCCTGGGATTTATGGAGCCACCAGCCAAACGATCTCATTCGTGTTCTATGGACACCGGGTCACCTGTGTCACCTCGAAGCCGGTAAGATGCATTAAATAGTCAGTCTATCAGCCTTCAGTCTTCTTGAAGGTCTCTAGCGTCTTTTGCCAGTAACATTGTCAATTATCTCAGTTTGTTTTGAAACCCAGTGCAATATTTAGGTATTTCGTATTTTTTCCAAAAATTGCCTTGCTTCTCAGTCTTCAGTTACAAGAATATAACCCTGGAACGGGGTCTTCGGAAGTAGTTAATTACTTCTTGGGGTTCAGAATGCAATGGTCGATTGTGGAAAAACATCTTTATTTTTTATTATATTGTATTCATATTATTAATTTTGTTTCAGGTGTAAAGTTGAATTGGTAAAAAGTGCTATAGACCAGCCGAAGCATAGTGGGCATTCCCTAAAACTGTGGTCAGAGACATATATTTAAATATGTACTTTTGTGTGTTTAGTGCAGATGTAAAAACCTTTAATAGCCTTTTAGTATTAAGACTGTTTCTATTTATATACTTATGTATAGCTGTAAGCTTTCCAAGTGTAGGTATATTATATTAATTTATTATAATGACTATGTAAAATATTTATGCACCTTTTTTATCGATTACATAATGGTTTTCTAATAAACTCCAGGTTTTTAACTGTTCTTTGGATAAGATCTGATTTTTATGGAAAATAAATGATTGTAAAATTAAAAAAAGTTTTTTAAAATTTCATACCCTAGAGTCTAGACTTTGTGTGTGATTAGATTTTTACTTCAGGCATCGTGAATATCAGCATATTTTTTCAGTATTACGTTTTTTCTGTATGTATTGTGATGTAAGTGGATATTTTTCAGGATTAGCACTAAATCTATACAGGTTGTTTCCGGACGATGAAATAATATAATCAGTTCGGAGTGTTCGGAGAGGTATCTTCAGTCACGATTGATAGATGAAACAAAAAAAAAAGGGGTTTTTTTCGACTCCCCATACAAATCGTTCACTAGTTCCAACGGGGCACTAATTTGTAAGTGGAGTAAAAAAACGTCCGAATTTTCATTTGATTTATCAATCCTGCCCGACTCAGGATACCTCTCCGAACACTAATTTGTTTATATTATTTTATCGTCCGGAAACACCTTGTATAAATTTAGTGCTAATCTTGAAAAATATATATGCCATCACGATATTAAATAGTGCGGAAAAAGGGCTCGGGCACGTAAAAGTATCATGCTAAGGTAAAAAATCACTATAAAATATAGTGCACTCGCATGTAAAGACATGCTTCCAGCAATCAAATAATATCATGGCAGGCACGAAATATTATAGGGCACAACCTGGAAGTCACCAATAAGTAAAATGCAAACGCACATAATAGTATAACGATACGGAACTACGAGTAATCGCAATGCATTATAATATTAAATGCCGTCAATTAGATATTTTGAAGTGATGCACTATAAAGTTGTCTTTCTTGACCTCTATTTTATAGTGCGAGCAGCAAATAACGTTGTGACGTCGCTAAATTACGGTGGAACCATAATTTAATGTGCACCGCCAGCAGCGTAACTTAACGTGCTTGCACAATTGGTCAAAAAGTTGTGCATTCACAATAGTTTATAGTGCCCCATTTTTCTCAGTGTAGTACGGTTGGCAACCCTAATTGAACTACAGTTTTTCCTAAACATCAATTTGATTAGAATCATCCATTTTTGGGCATAATCTTTCATCGATCGTCCCTATGCTTTTCTCTGTGACGAACTGATGAATCAAGTTTGTGACGTGTGATATACAATAACTGAAGGAACTTTTTAAAAAAGTTCTTCTTTCTAAATAGTTTTTTGTGCTATTTTGATCGAATTGGAACTCTACAACCTATGCGTTGAAATCAATTGGTGATGTCAATTTTGAAAGTCAATCAGCCATTTTTAATGTCTCCACTGCTGGGGCACAGGCCTTCCTTATGGGTGGATGATAAGGAGGAATTTTGGATAAACTTATATTATGTGCTGCTGTGTGTACTCAATGAGTTTGACCATCAGCCATTTTTAATGTCCCCCTTCAGTGGCACAGGCCTTCCTTATGGATGGATAAGGAGGATGGGTCATACATAACATAACCCACCACGCGGGCCCAATGCGGATTGGTGGGTGTTAACGCCTGCAAATGCAGCCAGGACCAACGGCTTAACGTGCCTTCTGAAGCACGGAGGAGCTCGAGATACTAAATGTTTGGTCACCTATCCCAAGACCGACCCTTGCGAAAGTTGCTTATCCTCTGCAATCGCTGGGCCAGGCCCTAAACTACTGCGTCATCGAGCTTCTCAATGAACAATGTTTAGTTTGTAGATATTATATCGCAAAGCAAAATATCAAGCTACTTTACGTAAAGACGTCATTCATTTTCGCGCGTCGCGTCGCGCGTCGTGACATTGACTTGACATAAATGCAATCGACAAAGCATTTAATTCATAAAGTTACTTTTATATACAGAAGCTCTGTTTAACTTGTTATCAAATTTCAAATGTGACCTTATCTGTAAAAAAAACCCCGAAAAATGCGTCATTTATCGTTATTTTTGCTATTTACGAGAAAAGTTTTGGATTTTTTTCGTACCACCTTGTAGCCCTTACTGAGACGCATCTTTTGAGACCTTTAACCATTCACGTAACCCTAAAACTCACGACACCAGCCCCCTAGCATGACCGACGAAACACGAATATATCGCGTGATATAGCGTTTTATCGACACCCAACTGCCAAAATCCATTGTCTTTTGACAGTTAAACGTGATAAATAGTGATTTATCACGTCATCATGTTAGTCATGCTAGGCAGGCAGGGCGATGTCGCACTCTGGGCGAAATTCAGGGTATACAGAAGCGATCGAAAAAACATTTTCAGTGTTGAAAATCCTCCAAATTGTCTGAGCGAGACAAAATCCGAACACTACAGAAGATTCTTGTTTACCCTGTGACCAAATCATGCCGATATCAGCGAGACGCACGCGCCATCGTGACCTGTCTGTGACGTAAACAACGAGCGTTTGTTCCAATAGCAATGTTCATTAATAAATTACAATCGTTTTCTCAGCGTGGACGATATCAGCCACATTCATAACATTCGGGAGTTACGTGCTTGTGTCAACACGCACAATCTATGGAGATAAATACAAGGGGAATTATCATAATAAAGTATTTTGCCAAGAATTAAACTGAGTGGTTAAACTTTGAATGCAGATTCACTTCTTTTTGAAAATATAAGAATGTTTCCTTTCCGTAAGCCATCATCAATATTTTGGGTACTTTCTTTCGAAATACCGTCTTTTTTTCCACCTACGAACGTATACGAACGAATTCACATAAGTCTGACTATTGTATATATCAAATATTCTTTATTTTGAGTAGATAAAAATATATATGTTGAAGTTTCATAAACGATCTTGATTATTTTACGGTTAAAATACGATATTCTTATCTTCACTTGACTATAAAAATATGCAAAGACAAAGAAATGTTTCATTAATTTTATATTTTTTGGATAATACTTGAAGTTTATGAATCCCTTATTCACGAATAATATATAGAAAAATAGGTTATGACGTATAGAAGAATATTCAATTCAATTCATTTATTGGTCCATAAACATGGGTATTACAAGATATTATGTACAGAGAATAGTAAAGCACAGCCATGATTCACCTTATAGGTATGAACATACATAATCTTTTCATGCTAATTCAACGGTTACTTTTTCAAAAAGTGACTTTATGCTCAAAATAACAACAAAAACATTGAAAAAATTAAAAAGTGGGGTTATTTTCATTACTTTATTACGTAAAGAAAAAGACAGAGACAGAGTTTTTGGAATATACTGGCCTTAAATAGTGGCTCAGTGAGCTGTAGATCTCGCTCCAATTGTATTTTAAAAATGAATCTAATGGGTGTCGCCACGAGGTTCACTGCTTTTGAAAAGCAGAAGTTACTATGTGCTGTTTGGTATGGTTAAATGCGACTTCAAGAGAGGAGAACAGACGGACAGCCGGACAGACAAACGAAAGCATTTTTCCCTAAGCTGAAACGGAGAATCTTCGCACTCGCTCGTTCAATAAAACTATGTTTGTCTGCGCATAACGCGAAAACTGCTGAACGGATTTTGATGGTTTGACAGTTTGGTAGCTTGGGGTCCAATTTGAAATCTAATTCGAGTGGGTAAAACCAGTTGAACCACCTAAAGTCTCCGTAGTACTAGGTTTCATGCACAAAGGTCATTTAAACTAAGGGTAGTATTTAATCGGGTAACAATAAATTCCCATTTTGGGTATCAAAAATACTGAAATACTAAGTGGGCGACGCACTGAGAGCGACTACAAAAATTTTGGGTGACTTTAAAATACAAATTGAGTAACTAGTTATTCAGCACGGGCGACCAAATTACTATTCAGGCGACAACCGTAGGGCACACAAAACACGTTTCTATTCTCCACGCGGACGAAGTAGCGAACGGAGGTTAGTTTATAAATAAAATATAAACACTAACATAATTTCTTATGACACATAACATACATAACGCCAATGCGGTGAGACAGCTTTACGCTGATAACCAATTGCAAATTTGATGCAAATTCTGTTAGGCTTGTCTGTTCCAAGCTAAATGCTTGATTACGGATGACGCATGGGAATGCGTATGACGTCACGCTGTGCGTTAAGATTCTCGTAACTACAGGCGGATTAATTATGCATAAACAAGAAATGGGTTTATTAATAGTTATCAGAATGTGTAATTATAATCTAAGTAGGTAAATTTTAACAACCTTATATATATATATTTATCTGCAAATACGGGCTTTAAATTTTCTATAGATGGACGGCAGCCATGCTTGTGTACGATCGGCAACTCACATGCTTTTACCACTTTGCAGAAAAAATCGTGTGCGCGTATCGCCCCTGCACGAACTAAACGTATGTTAGTGACGATGACGCGGCGCGGGCGTGCAAGCAATTTTAACCTTTGGAGTGGTAAAGCGGAAGTGTTGTCGAGAGAGGAGCCGAGGAGGAGGTTAGGTTCCATTGTGACCAACAACGCCAGAACCGACCTGCGTGTATGCATTATGCCACAAGTTATTATCATCATGCCATCTTATTTTAACTGTGGTCAGTCTGACATAGTTGGACAGAGACTAAATGGTTTCAAAGTTGGGACACTATTATAATGCATTTTTGTAGTGATAATATTAAATTATAGATCAATTACCTATTATTTTAAAGTGCTGACAAAAATTTTATAGTGCAAACCATTATTTTTGTAGTGATAGTATTAAATTATAGATCTATCATTATTTTAAAGTGATGATATAGGTACAATTTTATAGCTGGTTTCATCAAATTTAAAGTGCTATTAAATACATCCCCTATTAAATAGATATCGATATTCGTATTCTTTGTTGGCTATCTGACGTTGTTTTAGATATGAAAAGACTTCAACAATGTTTATAATCTCTACGCCCACATTGTGAATCAAGCTGGGTGATGGATGATTTACGTGATTCAAGAAAGAGCCTTATTAAACAAACATCTACGTAAATCTATATTGTGTTACTGAATTGAATACACATTTATTTCTATCTTGTCTACTTGCCTTTTACATCTTTGACTGATAAAAAATAAACGGATTTTCAACATTTTACCACAAAATAACTAAACTTTACAGATAATATAATATAATACTATGTATATTAGTAACTTTACCACAGAATACATAATAGTACAAGTACTTTACATAGTTTAGCTGATTTCAATATCTTGAATTCGTGATACATTTTCGATGTCAAAGGTTCAATCAAGTTAAAGCAATCTTACAAACATTTTACTGATAATAAAATACAATTTAAACTTGGTATAGTGACAGTCACAGTATTAGTTTACTTAACAATGTTTTGTTTACAACAATTAAACAACACAGACTGATTAACTATTCTATACTTATTGGATATTTTGATCACTGTAAGCAGCCGTAAGATTCATAGTCATAACGCAAGACTATACAAAACCTAGGATTTTTCGATTACTTTGCTACATGTCTCTCACTTCAAAAATCATTTATGATTAATTTATCAACGCCCAAACGGCCAGAGGGCCAAGTCTGCTAATGTTAACGTCAAAATCGTAGTTCAATGGTGTTTGAATGGTAATGCTTTTTGACACAGTTCTTGTTTCTTAAACCCAAAATCGAGACACAATATGGTTCCGTTTTGGGTTTAAGAAACACGATGTGTTTCGGTTTTGGGTTTAAGGAACAAGAACTGTGTCAAAAAGCATTACCATTCAAACACCATTGAACCACGATTTCGACGTTAACATTAGCAGAATTGAGCCCCAGATCGGGCCGCACAAGGAATATATCTCTGAAAATGCTGATCAGATTAGTTGGGTGTGTATAGCAATCTGAATCTTCTCAATTCACTCCTTGGATGGCCATTATCAGATCACACTTGGCGGAGAACCAAGGAATTAAAGTTACCTCGCTTGTATGAAAATCGACTGGTCTCTTTAATTTTTCTGGTCTCCGTTTATGACACAAGCCCGAGCCATCAGTCTTTTAACATTTCAACTTAAACGAATAAAAATAAACGAATTCTAAAAGCAATATGCAGCAGCTATCAATTTCGATCGCCGTCAATCCACACTAGTAATAGCAACAGAAAAGCAAAACTTGCCTAGAGTTAAATTTAACCAAGAACAATGTTATCGTCTCAGAAATTGCTAAAAGCACCGAATTGGAAATGTTACAAACGAAATGGCAATAAAAGAGACCACCTCTGCACTTGATGCCGTCGAAGCCAGCGGCTCAGTAGCTCGCCGGAACAGTCGACCCCTCGTGGCATAATTACGCCCGCCCGTGTGAAAGGCCGCTGAGTGGAAAATTCACACCATACCCCCCTCTTGACAGCCCTTAGGTAGGGCTGCCGGCTGACTGACAACTCGATGTTTATAATAATAATAATAATTTAATAATATTTTTTTATTTGACAATCTTTAGTACAAATTCCTATGAAGACTCTGACACCCAAACTAGGCTAAATACCTGTATCTCAGGAGTCAGTGGCTTCTCCCAATTAAAAATACGACAGCTGTCATGTCAATACAAGTAAGCTTATACTCTGAGCAAGTAAGCCTAATGATTTTAAGTAGTTTAAGTATGCACGTATAAAAAGTAACCAAGTATAAATAATATATATAATTATATAAATAATATACCTATAAAATAATATAATTTAATAAATATAAATAATTATCTTATAAAATATGTTAATTTATGTAAGTAATATGTATTGTATAATTATAAAGCTTAAGTTTTTAGCCCATTATTGTAAACAAAATCCTCCGTTTCGTCATAGTTTAATGACAAAAGCCAAGTTTTGACAATAATTTTACATTCGTGAGATGGTTTATTTTTATAGGAGACTTCGAAGATCGTTGTTGCGAAAGTGTGACAGAAACTTACTAAATAGGGGCGCGCTGGCTACATAGCTAGAGCCTACTTAATATTTCACTCTGACGGTCACGTAATTATGTTGTTTTCGAAATATCGTACCTACATAATATATGCATAATGAAGGTAATGTAGTTGCAATCATGTTATTATCTGATGGCGTTGAAGCAATAGGCAACCCTATTAACATTGACAATGTACCTACGTGCGGTACAATATCATTTTTACGCCTTATATTTAGTACTTTCGTGATACTTACCCCTTGTTTATTATTACGCACGAGTAATAAACATTTCTTCATGCTATAAAACTTGGGAAAGGGGAAATAAGGAAATAAGGCATATTTTGGTATTTTCTCCGTCCGTGATATAAGTACCGAATCGACCACGCTAGTTTTCCATGATAACATGGTTAGATTAGCCATGTGCCGTCTCGCAGAGTAGAATAACCAATCCTTTAAAATAAGGTTTACCGTAAAACTCGTAATAAGAAGTACATCTAACACCTCTGAGAACTAGAAAATGGGAAACAGCGTTTTCCAATGAAAAGGTCCAACCAACCAACACTGGGATCTTAGACACACAAATATATGAATAATGCTATCCGTTTTATCTCTGCCTCCGCAAGTTCGACCATATTTCTTCGTACCGGTCACAGCTTAAATGGCTTCCTATCCGTCAGCGCAGAGAGCAAAGGCTACTTTGCACGCTCTATTCTATTCTCAACAATCCCCATACCCCAGAATACCTGAAATGCAAGTTTCAGTATCTTTGCGACTCTCACAATCGTCAACTTCGATCTACTAACTCTCTTTCTCTCTTTACTCCTCTCTTTCATTCCGGTTATATGTCTGATTCTTTCACAATGCAAGCTCTGCGTCTCTGGAATAGTCTCCCTGAATCTATCAGAAGCTCTCCCAGTAAAGTCTCCTTCAAAAAGAAAGTTCATGCCTTACTGTCATGAACTTTCTTTTTGAAGTTCATGACAGCTCATAGGTTATGTGAAATCATCGATATTTGTATCTCCTTCTTATATTATTTTTGTTAAATATGTAGATTATTATTTATATATATTATATATATCCATGTTTTTATATATATTATATGTATTAAATTATATGTTATGTTGTATTTATTAATATTTTACCCTATGTACCGCCTTCATTGATATATATGTTTCCTAAAGGTTGACTGGGAGAGAATGCTTTTAGCATTAAGTTCGCCTTTTGTAACATTTTGTTTGAAATGTACAATAAAGTTTGTTAAATAAATAAAATATATAAGTATATTGTGTCTCCGATCCATCCGCCAATGGAGATTACGCCATGCCATCATCTTTGCATTGGAGAGAAGCATTCGTCCTACTGTGAACTATTATAGGATGTTAATGGTAATTGATGATGATTAGACAGAAACAAATTATATCGTGATTCGTTAGTAAAAAGCACCATATTTTACCCTAGTACCTACTCGTATTTTAGTACCTACACCACATTTCCATAGAAATAGATCACATGTCTGTCATTGTAACTAGGGTTACCAGATTAGCTATTTAGAAATCTTGACACAAAGCCTGATTTCAACTAAAAAGTCCTGACATTTTGAACTACAGATATCTCATAGCAGACGATCGAAGATCGAGAAAAGGCGATCGAACTACAGATATCTCATAGCAGACAGGGGGTCGGATGATGTGATAATTGCCTGAGCAACCGACGCCACACAAATAGCACTATTTTTATACCATGTGCAGCAATCAATTCCCATCAGCTACCTAATATTTCACGGATTTTCCATGTCAGTTTGCACAAGAAACAGAAATCGATCGCAGCATAGTTGTTATATTATTTTTGTAAATTGGTCTACCTACATCAAGACATGAGGCATACATACTATTCTTGGAGGCCATACGGTTGATAAGATGATGACCTTGGCCCCTGATAATATGTCGAAACGTCGGGAAACCCAAAAAACAAACAAATCAAAACTAAATAATTCTAAAATAACATCTTAATTAACCGCACTGTAAACCGTAAAATGTGTTTTATTTTTAAAGATGATAAATAATAAATAAATAAACATTTGACAACATCACATACATTGCTCCGATTCCAAAGTAAGTAGCTGGCACTTGTGTTATCGAAATCAAAGACAACGGTGGTATCACAAACACCCAAACCTGAGTCAATATAGAAAAGTTCATTTTCTACATTGACCCAGCCGGGGATCGATCCCGGGACCTCAGAGATGGCGACACCTTGAAAACCGGCGTGCAAACCATCACGGAGGTCGTCAAATGATGATTAAAAACATCCCTTAAACTAAAATGTTGGGCGTTTTGAACGATAGGTGACGAATACCGCGCCGAATCTGGATGTGTGATATTTTTTTATGTACGCCCCATTTAAATAAGAATCTTTCCACAATTTCCTGTCCCCTATCCAGTCCGATATTTGCACACAATATGGCGAGTTGGCGAGTCTCTGACGTATGAATGAACGGAAGGCCGGCCATAAAAACTACTACAGGAGTGTTCAATCAGCGATGACGTCAAGGCTGACTCACACCGTGTCCTGTCAAAGGACCTTGAGAGCAATAACTCGAATTTGCGCCTAATCATCACAAAACACGTCTGGGCAATGTTACCACTTAACATTAAGTTGTTAGATCCAAGAAACCTCATACGTTAAAAAAAGGTGAAAGAAGATCTTAGGGACATTAAGAGATAAATGACATCGGGTAACAAGAACAACATCAACCAGTCAACTGTTGTCATGCATATTCTAATTTGTCGTCTCCATGTGCCGTACTAGGAACCGTTAAAACATGCCTGTACGTCATAGGAAGTTAATATAGACTGTTGACACAGCTAATGTAATTTTATCTTTCTCTAATAATACCTAGTGTTTATATTTCTTTTTGGCATCATCGTCACCGGTTCGTCGACGCAGTAGTGACGTAGCTAGCACAAGATTGTTCTGGTATGACACCAGTTTTCCAGCAAGGAATCTTATTAGAGCGGTCGTGATATGACCATGCTGACACAATGGTTAGTGGGTGGGGTGGTAAATGGTATGGCATGATAGACGATGAGTATTAAATTCGTAGCCATGTATAATGGAACTGGAAAGGCATCGTGTTTGTAGTTAAGAAAGTATCTGAAGTTTTATCTATATCAAATGGATATTGTAGCCAGCCAAGATGACACAATGCTCTCGGGCGCTCACGATACCGAAAGTAAGACAAAAATGATGATGACCTCATATTACGTTTCCCTTTAAACCCCAGTAATAGCCTTTATATTAAGGGCTATTATATCAGCCACATCATATTCTATGGCCTCAAGCCGTTGGTAGCAGCTGCTGTCATTGATGGACATAGTACGACACGATATAGGTACTCAAAACTTAATAAAGATTCATTAGTCGTTATATATTTTTAGTAAAGAAAGATAGATTCTGATGTAGTAGGAATTGTTAAAAACTGTGTGTTTTAATAATTTGATACGAACACAAATGTTGAAAAATAATGATATTAAAAAACACGTCATAATGCAAAAAAAAAATTGAAAAATAATCCGGTCACCGCCCGCCCGCATGTAGTCCACGCGGGCGAAGTTACGGGCGGAAAGCTAGTCAAAACAAGTAAACGCGTCTCTTGTCCGATTGTAAGCGATTTAATTATAGGTGGTATTAAATTACTTAAATGCATGATGAAAACAGTATTATATGACAAGATAAAACGTAAGTGCACGCAATAAACCTGCTGCCACAGTAAGTATAATGTCGTCAACGTATATTGTGCCAATAAGGACAACAAAACCAGTTAACCAAAAGGTTGAGACTTCCATACAAGCCGAGATTGATAATAGGATCTGTTGCCAACCGGGAAACCTACGTAACAAAACCAACTCTGTGCAATTTGACATAAAGTTTAAAATCCACCAGCAGTTCTAACTTACATGATGAACGGTTTTTCGCTGAGAAAAACGAACGTAATGAGGAAGAATTTTGTTGAACACTTGATCTACTTCGGCAAGACTTGAGATTCGAGCCTAGCAATAGCAACACCTACAATGAAAGATGGGTAATTGAATTTTGCTTGGAAAGACTTTCATTTATTTTTATTCCTTTATTCATTTATAGCCAATCTTAGTAAATCTTCTGGTCGTCAGTTATTATTAGCTAGTTACACAACAACAATAATCAATGGAATGAATAAAGATAGCAGAGAAATATCTTATTATGGAATTCGCATTCGTAATATTAAAGCCAGCAGCGCAGCAGATCCTAACAAACTGGCATTTAATAAAACCATTTTATTTAGCCTCCTGCTTACATGGTTTATTAATTTATATAGTCACCAACCTTTCCAACTTTAGCCAAAGACCAAGCACATAGAGTTCGCAGCAGGCAGCATCTTCGCTGACGTATACAGCCGCAAACGGCAACCCCATAGCGAGGCCCATTACGTAGCGGATGGTGTCACGCACGCCGCCGCCGTCTGGCGAGCACTGACCCTGCGAAGGAGCGGAGAAAGGACGTTGCCAACCGCACCAGACAACCTTCATGGTGGTTTATTAGCCAAAACCAAGCACAAAGAGTTCGCAGCAGCCAGCAGCTTCGCTAACGTACACAGCCGCAGACGGCAACCCCATAGCGAGGCCCATTACGTAGCGGATGGCGTCACGAGGTCTTGCGAGCACTGACCCCGCGAAGGAGCGGAGAAAAAAACGTCCATTCTTCGCTCGGCAACGGCCAATCGCACCAGACAACCTACTTACATAGTGGTTCATATGGTCACTAACCACCAAACTTTAGCCAAAGACTAAGCACAAAGAGTTCGCAGCAGCCAGCATCTTCGCTGACGTACACAGCCGCAGACGGCAACCCCATAGCGAGGCCCATTACGTAGCGGATGGCGTCACGTGGTCTGGCGAGCACTGACCCCGCGAAGGAGCGGAGAAGGGACGTTGCCAACCGCACCAGATAACCTGCTTACATAGTGGTTCATTTATGGTCACTATCACTAACCACCGAACTTTAGCCAAAGACCAAGCACACAGAGGTCGCAGCAGCCAGCAGCTTCGCTGACGTACACAGCCGCAAACGGCAACCCCATAGGGAGGCCCATTACGTAGCGGATGGCGTCACGTCGTCTGGCGAGCACTGACCCCGCGAAGGAGCGGAGAAGGGACGTGGCCAACCGCGCCAGACAAACACGGTTAACAGAGCAATGGTATTGCAAGTTTTTGCGATCAGTGTAAAAAATATATATATCAACATCGCCATAGAAATGTTGTTGTCTAATTGATAAAGTCTCATTAAATGTAATATAAACAAGCAACAATATCATACAATCTATGGATTCTTAATCTAATTGCTGACGACGCAGACGGAACAAAAACCCAACCAGTTTAGGCGAAAAAACTTAATGATACTAGCACAAACAAAGTCACAAACAATGATTAATATATCATATCAAAACATATTTATACCTAAATAATATCTTTATCATTTTTTATCCATTTATTATCGATTTCTCTGTAAAAAGAAATCTGCATAAGCTTATGTCAACAAACTCGCCTCAATGGCACAATATTTCATTCAAAATTGATAAGTCAATTGATGAGCATAATTTTTTACTATCTCTTGTACGTACCTTGATTATTTCCAACAAAAAACAAGACTATTACCCAAAGATATTAAATGAACTATCTTGTTAGCAGATTTGCTAAGAAATCGCAAATACCGTTAGATAAACACAGGGCTATCCACGGAATACTAAAGAGGACATTAGTAATCGCGCAGAGGGTTTTACCCAATAATAATCAGAACAAAAACCAAACTAACCAATCACTAAATACATACTCTGAATATTAATACGTTATCAGAAATCTTAAACTTGTGTTGTGACATCACAAAAAATACCCAAACAAACGAACAAATAATGGACGATGTAATTTTTATGACCGAAGATACAAAGTTACAAACTTTTTGCGTCTAATCATAATTAAGGACACACAAAATTCATGAGGAAATGTTTAGTATAATCAGTGAACAAAAGGCCAACATCTGAAAGACAGTGCAAGTAAACGTGCTTTTGTGCCGATCCCTTTGTAAACAAATTGGACACCGTGCAAACCAGAAATAGGTCGTCGCGTCGCGCGTCCACTTGTGATGGACGGATTGTATTTTTGGCAATACGACACGCCAACGGCAACGGGCGCATCGAAACAAACGAAACATACCAGTAGAAATAGTTCCGCACGCATCGTCAATGGACACTTCTTGCGTCGCTTTGATCACATGTTTAAGACACATATTGGCACATTGGCTTCTAAAGATGCAGGTCGCAGCAACAGATAAAACATTTCAAAGAGATTTCATAACTCGTAAAAGGAATTCCCAAACAGATGATGCAACAATCTCCAATGTCTCATAAAGAGTAAAAAGCAAATCACATAAACGCTTATTTATCGATTATAATATAAAAGTGAAATAAATGGTAGTATAATTGGAAGCTAATAAAATGTCAATCCAATTCTTTTACCAATTTCACGCGAACCAGGGCAATCACCTCGATAAAAACATGATCAGCTGTTACTAACCTGAGAAACGACAGCAGGAAAATCTATTAATCCATTATTATATTCTGTAGCATCATAAGCTAAACAAATATTTAGGTAAGTAAGTACATTTATATGCGGCTTGATTGAAGTGTTATGTATGTAGGTAGACGATGGTGCTCCTTGAATTTATTCATTAGTATTTGACGATGTATCGACGTCTTTTGAACAGTCTGCATCTGTTGCAACGGAAAATTATTCTATCAATCTATATTTCGTACGTAATTTAATGTACCATGTTCGGCCTACCGTTTCATTATTCGAAACAATCTGTTCCATATTTCGGTCACGGTCTGGTCTCCTTACCGATCGCGGATTGCTTCGTATTGATTGCAGAAAGCGCAAACAGAAATCAGAAAAGGGAACGGAACAGAGTTTGGTTGTCAAAACATATTAAAACAAACAATAACGAATTAGAGGTTCCAATCTAACTGCAAAAATTGCAGGCGTTTGGAATTGCGTGTCACGCTGATTATATGACACATCACATAAACACCTTTTCATACCGTGACTCATCAACAATGTCTAAATAGTCCTATTTTAAAAAGCATATTTGGCTATATCAGTATATTGACATCATCATAATATTAACTATATTGATTTCTGTGGTAAAAGCAATTTAGGAATTCAACCTTGCCGCATGTTCATCACTCAAGTGGGTCTTAAGAATTCAGGCTACTTAAATAGCCTCTTAATTTTCACGCCTCGGTTATTAATAGGTCTCGAGTTTATCAGTAGTGTTATTATGATTAGATCACTGTAGATGTAGGTCATGATAAGACCGTAAATGTGGAGTAAAGGTGAATTCTGCACGATGAAAGACTAGTGTGAAAAATTCTGTCTTACAATATTCTGAATATAGAATAGCGATAGCAAAGCAATGCAAGATAACGATGCCTTCTAAAATATCTACGTAAATGATCCATCTCTTTGTCATTTCAGTGGTATCACTGTTGTTGCTAAGAGAAATACTGAATCTTGAATTCTGTTTCACAACAACATTTGCATTAACATTTGGTTCATATTAAAAAATTAGCGCAATGCAATTGAAAAAAATTGGTGTTTTCGATAATTACTGATATTCGATGTCTTGATATTACTTGTGAAAGTTAACTAAGTTGATAAGCGTAGTTTCCCAATCAAATAAGTAAATCTGAAATTCCACAAGGACATGATGGAATTTGTTCCCGCGTTTCAGCTCCGTAGCTCGACCTTGTCTAGTGCAATAACTCAGACGATAATATAGCTGCGCCTACGCATCGCGACGTGAACCAAACGCACATGCTTCGGTTTGTTGTGAAGAAACAGCTGCCGCGTGGTTTTAGATGTTTTAGCACTAATAAAACGCAATGCGTTTCTTGTCTTGAGCATTTTATCTTTTCGATTCTAGCACTTATCCATTTTAAAAATACTTTTTAGATTTAAGGTGCGCGTTTGGGCGATTTGCATCAGGTTTTTTGCATTAAGACCAATCAAATTGATTCTAAGATCATCAATCAATTTGATTCTAAGATCTAAATCTTAGAATCAAATTGATTGGTGGAAAACAGAAAAACAAGTAATTTATTAACAGTAAATGAAAATTCCGTCGTGGCATTTCTGTCCAGTGAAGAATTGTTCGTTTTCTATTCTAAATATACGTATGGTTTGTGAGCCCTCTTGAGCAAACATGCGCCTGCGACGGACGACATTCTTAAAGTTAAGAGGCCGGCGGACAGTGAACTTCCTATACAAACGTATTACCAAAATGGTTTGCAATTTGAGCATAATTAACTCTTCTTGTTATTTCCTTCCCAAGATCCCATCTCCGTAAAAAAATGGAATTTGAAATAAACCCGTAGATGATTTCAGACTCCAGAGACCTCGATAGAATCTAATTGTACAATTGAACTCAAAGCAAAAAGATTTTGTTTCTGAGATTTTATGAATTTAGTAGACTACCTACTACTATGCTACCTACCTAAGCCTGCAGCGTTGACAGCAGTCACGTCTAGACAATATTTGGCCAACGAGCGCCAACTTATCTCGTATCGGGTGTCAGTCAGTGCGTGCGTGCGGCAGCTTATCTGGCCAAATACTCGCGCACCTTGTCTAACGTAGGGGCGCAGATAAGGAGAGGTGTTGTAATTCGCAATGTTATCGCCAAGGCGACGGAGAAGATGAAATAGACCGGGGTACTTTAGGAGTTAGGAGACTATTTTTGTGAAAGCCTCAATACTGGTTAAGGAAATGAAACAGACTCACAAAGTCCCTTTAATCCTCGTCACAAGATAAGTTTTCTTTCATTGTTGGAGGTATGTTACTACTCAAAATCAAAATATATTTCTTTCGTTACAAGGTATGTTAAATTAAACAATGTGCTGTATAAGTCCTTTTAAGTATAAAGATACTTGTGCCAGAATTATCCGCTCCTCCATATCATACTTATTTAATTACTACTATTTGTGAAGAAGAAACTTTATGAATGACGTAAAACTACGAAAACGTGTAAGCCGTTACTGATCAAAGGAGAAAAAGCGTCGTTTTCGGTCCTTCATTTATTCCAGAATAGACTTAAGCTTCATATCAACGTGTACGTTGGCTGGTGTTACTTTCGAGGGTTTCTATTCTAATGTAGAACTCGCGACTTCATCGCACGTGTCTAGAGCAGGGGTCTCCAAACTACGGCCAGCGAGCACCAACAATCTGACCCGCGAAAGCAGGCCGGGTACCGAACAGTACTTGGTTTACAGTATGTTGGTTGGTAAGATGAGCTAGCTAGATCCTGGCCCTTGGGACTTCATGGTGGAGTTAGTCTGGCCCTAATGCTAAAAAGTTTGGAGACCCATGGTCTAGAGGCTAACAAAATTTCGAAGCGGTTTGTCAAAACGTTTCTGCCGACACACCGTACTAGACAAACAAGCCGCTATCACACGCTCAATGGGTCGCCAAACCAGTCAAATTTTATTAATATCATTAGATAACGACGACAGACGAAGTTGATCCTTATGTGCAAGATGGAGAAGGACTAATATGGAACGTTGCGTTGATATAGGACAAATGAATCGTTCAGAGTAAAAACAACGTGGTAGGGTGTACTGGGGCCTAATCGCACAAATTTTCAACGATAAAACCAAATCTAAATCGTTACCGTTTCAGTTTCGTTTACAGAAAAATAGTCGCTTTAGTTTTGTTAAAATTGTTGAATACTCTGCCTAATGAGTCTAGGATTACAATCTGGGACAATTTAAGTGAAAATTATGAAGCTAAACCAAAGATTTTTTAGGTAAATATAACCTAAATGACAACGTAACGTTTTTGGTTTTATTTGATTCTGAAGAATTACCGCGATTGGGCTCCTGGTAGTCCTGGTACCGGTATTTTACAGTTTAGAATAAGAAGAATTATTTTTACTTTGTCTACCTTTTACTAAGCTATATAATTTATTCTTCTATGACAAGATATTAAGATCATAGATGACTTTCTTATCGTTGATCATCGCCCCTGTATGATCGTCTCATCAGCGAATTAGATACCACACCACCAAGAATCATTGATGTCGAATTGGCGGGAATGGTCGCTACTCGCTATCCAAAACCCACTCAACCCAAAAACTTCTTCCTATATAAATAATGTTGTCTCTGTTCGACTATGTAATCTTGTGCTTGTGTTATTGTATAATAAAACATCAGATAACAGCAACACTCCAAATCAACCTTTACCAACTTCATTTTAAGGACTATTATTCTGCAAACCCACGTTCATTCGAGCTAACCTTCGATTTATGCGACAGCGGGCCGTGCCGTCAAAACAAATACAGAATATATTGAATACGAATGGTATGTGAAAGAACATCCAAAACTAGTCCCAAATAAATACACAAATATGATATTCTTTAAGTTTTTTATCCTTAAAAACACAATAAATAACCCATTAATTGCAAAAATAATTTGTTGAAATGCCAGTTCAAAAGGTATTACTGTATAAACCCTGTCAGTTATTGTTTTTCTTATTGTCTGTACTATATGTTATCTGTGTGTAATTTCGTGAAAATTTAAACCAACTTTTTTTTATCTACATCGGGATAGTGCTTGGCCTTCATTCACCTCACTGAATTTGTACCGGAATCTCCACCAGCACCTCTAACTACCGGAACACAACAATTTTTAAATTGTTGTTATGGCGTCAGACTTAGGTAAGGTAGGTAAAGTAGCTAGCCAGGCGGACGCCCTACCAGACCGAGTAAAAAATTTTACCCCCTCCTGGGAATCGAACACGCGTCTTACACGTGTGGGCGAACCACTAGACCACAGAGGATGTTATGAGACTTTCTGCATAAAACTTTTGCTGCTAATCGAATTCAATTCTTGATCACTATCTTATCAGTGCTGCCAAGCAGTGCAACGACAGGGCGACATTGTATTGCTATAATTTCAAGAAATACAACCATTATCGGCGCGAGTACCTACTCCATTTAGGGTTACCAGACGTCAGGATTTGTCCTGACGTGTCAGGATTTTTTTTGGTCCCTCTCAGGATTCCGGTTGGTTGGAAAAGTCAGGATTTTTGGATTATTTACATTAATATCCTTACTTTCTTACTAATATTATAAATGCGAAAGTCAGTTTGTTTGTTGTTTGTTACGCCTTCACGTCTTAACTACTGAACCGATCATTATGAAATTTTGCATACATACACGTTGTCAGGTTTACAGAGATGGATATGTTACAGTCAAAATCCTTAACCAGTCAAAAACCTTATTGACCGGTAAAATTAGTCAATAAGGTTATTGACTAAAGGTATCGGTCAAAACCCTTATTGACTGATTTTATCTGATAAAATCAGTTAATAAGGTTATTGACCGACACCCTCAGTCAATAACCTTATTGACTGATTTAAAGTCCAGACATTTAGTCAATATAGGTTTTGACGGCCTTAATTTAGAAGCCGTATTTTAAAAACTGACACCAGGACTTCTTGGGTCAATTGACCTTACTCTCCGCTCGATATGCAAGTAAACCTTTTTCCAAGTTACTATTTTTTTACAAGATATCAATCGAAGTAAACAGGTACTGAAATAGAACCGATACCGGTATCGTTTCCAGATGTGATGCCAGTTCTGATTCCAATTACTGAACCGGTTATAGTTTAGTACTTTCTTTGATATTGCTAAAATTCCGATTCCGATTTTGGTTTTATTAGGTACTAGTTTTAGTACCGGTTCCGGTACAGGAATTGAAATCAGAACCAGTACCAAACTGCCCCTAAGGTGTTTTCTTCGGGCTTTAACATGGGGTCCTTCAAAAGGCGAGCTAACATGGCTCTCATAAGTCGGAAACATATTGGTGAATCTCTGACATCGCAGGTGCCCGTACCCAAACTCCTCAAAGTACAGTCATACTTCCCTCAAACTCAAACACTGCAATCAACCAAAACTGAAACCACTCCAACTTTTTAAGAGTTTTGACTCAACGTTTGACTTTCTAATCAGTCCATATCAGTTTTGACTGGGTACATTTGTCAAAACCTATATTAACTGAATGTCTGCTCTTTAAATTAGTCAATAAGGTTATTGACTGAGGGTGTCGGTCAAAATCCTTATTGACTGATTTTGTCAGATAAAATAAGTCAATAAGGATTTTGACCGACGCCCTTAGTCAACAACCTTATTGACTAATTTTACCGGTCAATAAGGTTATTGACTGGTTAAGGGTTTTGACTGTAACAGATACATCATATTATATGGTTACCTTTCATCTTGAAAAAAATATTGTTCCCGAGGGATAGCAAAAAAACTTTCTACACAGACGGAAGTCGTGGGCGGCCGCTGTAGTAAAATAAACCTTAGAAAATAAGTTTACTTATTTTTCTTTTCCTTGATAACAATCGACTAGTACATTTGCAGTAAATAATGAACACAACTAAAACTTAGCATAATGTCAGGATTTTTTAGTGGAAATCATACTTTTTGTCAGGATTTTATGGTAGGTAACATAAACCTGGTAACCCTAACCCCACTCCATGTAATCGACGCGCCAAACTGCGCATACCTACCTCTCGCATGACATTTTAATTCAATGAACGTGGAAGTAAACAAACAATGACGAATCCATAGACTTATTATTATATTACTTGGACGAATCGCTTTTGTACTTCTTCCATACTTAGTTAAAATTAACTAGAGCCAATGTTCAATTTTATTAAAATTATTCCTGTTTTTATACCTACGTAGGCAAATCCATCAATATCTAATGCTGTGTTGTACCTATACCAGGGGGGTATAACTCCGCGCTTAAACTTTTATATTAGCCTACTGCTCGCGGCCCACTCCAAGAGGGCCATTGTCGAGGGATATCACCGCGCCGACCGAAACGCGCGGCGTGTGCAAGCGACGAGAGCGCAGCGCGTGAACGTCACCAACGAAACGAGTCAGTCAAGCGCCGAATGCGAAACTGCATGCACTTCGTTTTTGATACTTAATTACTAACGTACCTACCTACCTACCAAAGTTTATTGTATTTTTTGTATACATATTTACATACTTAGTTGTATCGAAGTTCGAAATATGGCACCAGTAAAGAAAAAAGCTAAAAAATACTATTTTTTTTCACCCATCCCATAACTGACCCTTGCAAAAGTTGCTTAACCTCCGCAATCGTTGGGCCAGGCGCTATACCACTGCGCCATCGAGCTTCTCTAACTACTTAGAAATACTTATTATTTATGCTCTTTAAATATGCTCAGCTCACCTATTAGGTAGATTTATTTTATTTTATAAGTAGGTACCTATTATAGTAATTTCATTGTTTATTCATGGGCATAACGAATGTTTTCTATGATATCAGTAACTAGCGAGTAGCAACCCCGAAATGTGTCGGTTGAGACAGAGCTATGCGACAGAAAGAGACGCCTCTCTTTCTTCTTCGTAGGTGCATATAATTTTATCCACGCAGCGTTGTGCAGTTTGAAATTGTACTTTATTGCCGTGCAGCGAGAGTAGCTTATTATTTGATGGTCCTCGCGGGGTCGGACTTCTGTACGTTAGTACTATTATATATTCTGTGCCTATACTATAGCTTGTTTACTAACAGAACAGATCAGACGCATTGCGCAACACGCATCTTTGGCACTAGTCACTACGCAGTCGCCGGTGCAATTAGGGTTGTCACTTTCATTCGCCGACGTTTTCAAGGTTTAAAAATAGATATTACCTAGTTAGATTATGTACCTCGCTCGCGATAATATGAGTAAAACTAATTTCGTGGACACCGAAGCTTATGGATAAAGGCTTTTCATTCAGTTCATCGGTTATAACATTATGAGTAACATAACAAAACAATGCAAAACCTTAAGTTATTGATATTTCACTTATGGCTAAAATGATGATGTATGATGTTAAGAATATGAGGATATTACACGAGTTTTAATAACACTATTTATCATTTAACTTGAACTGTTAGTGTTAGCACGCGTATAAAGACTGGTTTACATTATCTTAGTCTTTAGTAGAGTGCTTTAGGAGAGTGCTTTAGTTGAAACACGTAAACGGTCGTGTTATGACTAAAGAGAGTAACGTTCTAATAGCCTTTCAACTGGAATCATCGCTTTTTAGAACGCCCTGCGCGCCCACGCCGGCGCCGCCCGCTCACCCCCCTCGCGACACTTCCCTCGCACTGGAAGCATGTAAATCGACATTTTAGTAGCGTATTTAGCAGAGTGCTTCAGTCAAATGACACTGTACTGGAAGCATGTAAACGCTCACTGGAAAGGCATAAAAACTATTAAAACACTCGCATTCGAATCTACTCGCACGCTACTAAAGCACTCTACTAAAGACTAAGATAATGTAAACCAGTCTTAAGGGAGTAAATAATAGGCTCGTGTGTCCGTGAGTTGCATAACGGAGACGCAAACAACCGATTCGTCACCGGCCGGGCGGCGGCGTGTAAACACGTGCATATAAATAGTAAAGCCGCCATGCATGCATGACGCTTCTACACTTTAATAGACTAAACTGCATTCTAAACTATTTACTACCATCCGTTATGGCAGGTACAGTCGGCCTCAAAAGTACCTGATCATATCATAAAACAACGCACGCAACACACCACCACCTTCCAAAGCCTTACCAACCGTAAGATCTCTCTTTTTCTACTCATTTTGGGGCATCATGGTGGTTCGTAAATGTAACCAGCCACATCAATAATATATAAGGTGTGTTATGTTCAGTCAGTTCAGTAAGTTGCATGCAAGTAACAACGAAAGTCACTAACCAAGTGCTTTGTCATACTAACTTGTCCTTTTTGATCATTTTTCGAAATGGCTGCAATATTTATATCGAAAAATTTCGAAATACTAAATCGACCAAAAAATTATTCGAACCATCTCACAAAATTTCATTAGAATCGGTTGAGAAATGCGACCTGTGGCCCTACCATGAGTTGATGCAAACTGTTTACGTTACCGTAAACTATCGTTTTGTCTCTTTCGCACTGACTGTGAGCAGTACATCAGATAGTTTACGGTAACGTTAACAGTTTGCATTAACTCATGGTAGGGCCACTGTAGAGGAGAATGGAGAATGGATGGAATGGAGAAGGACCGGACATACAAAAGCATTTTTGCCCAAGCTGAAACGGAGTCAATTTTATTGAGCAATTTTCGTTGCTGAACATACCCTTACTAATTACTACTAATAATGTTTAGCTACTTCTGAGATCGATAGTACACATTATCACGCACAGATATGTGTATGTATTATATGGGTAGGCCTTTAGAGCAACACGGCTTTTGCTCTAAGGGTAAGCCTTTATGGCTGAGACATTAGTGCAAAAGGTTAGTCTAGTTTTTCTAAAACTAGATTAACATGTCGCATAATAGCGGAGATTTCTAAGTAAAACTATATCAAATACTGTAGAAAGTGGTTTGTTTACAAACGCATTTCTGAATCACGAGATGATAATAATAGATATTTTCGCCACCGAATCATTGTGTGAATAACCGAATCGTTACAAGACCGCACAAGGAAAGGAACAAACAGGAAAATCACCGAACACCGAGGGGTGCTGAGTCACACACTTTCACTGCTTCCTAGAACCCCACGAGAACGCGTGAATGGCAGATTGGCAGCCTTAATACGATATCTGATGTGACGCATAATTTCTGTGCAACTACATGGGCTTTTCTATCAATTTTAAAGTGACTTTTCCACGCACATATGCGTTTCTCCGGCCAAAGGGTCGAGAGTGACACTGCGCTGGCGCAAGGCCGCCTCAGCCACGAACCATAGCATGTGTGACACAGATAACACAAATGTACTGAACACGGTACACCTAGATCCATTAGCTCAGAGCCCTTATATAGGCTTTCGCCCGACAAGGGGTTATCCTACTTTATGAGGTAACATAGTGAAAGGCGCAACAGTAAATCTTAGGAATCAACTTGGTATTAAAAAAATAACATCGGCTATGTAGCAGCAGCAGTATGTAATTTATTTAATAAGGTACTTCTTTAATTAATTATATTATAATTATGATGTAAAAAAGTTAAAAGTTATTGCTTAATATAATTTTTGCATTAGAATTCCGCTAGGTCATGCCTGATTTTATATTAAATGATGTGAAAGAAACCTACAACAGCTAAAATTACACTGCTATGCTATTTGAGTTTATCAAAATATGGTCAGCAACGAAAGTAGTTAAATAAGACTTTAGCTATAGTCATCAAAAAAGTTGCTATGACAATGCAGCCCTCGTCCTCGCAACAGGGTTGTACGTACCCCAAGAGGGCCTGTTGGGCTCCCGCCCCTGGCTCGCCTTCTTCGTCGGCCGTGACCGTGAAGGGTGGAGTCGTTAGAGAAATTCCTCCAAGAGTCGAAGTGTAAAATGGCATAACGCCGAGTGCCTGCTGACTAGTGCATGCAGCACCGGGATTTGGCGCCCCAGACCACACCCTCACCTCTCTACTCCCTCAGTTACCCGCGCCGGTGGTGATGCGCCCGGTCGGCAGTTGCTGACCATTTTGGGATGCCCATCTAGCGGGCTTGGTTCAAGTTGTGAGATGTAGGAAAAACGGAAGTCCGTTATCTCACCCCATAGCCCAACCCAATCCATTATCCGTTCAATAGTCTATGTACCTACCTGCCGGGGTCCGCTTCCGTCTGCGCACTATGCGTGTAGTGGGGAGCCGATCCCGGCATGTGCATCACACAATTCACATTATATCAAATCTCATTCAAAAAGCCTCTACATGTTGGAGCCACTCGGTTGTCCCGTCCACTCCCAAATAATAAATATTGTTTATTTACTCTTCACAAAGGTTATTATAATACGTAACTATACTAAGAGCTAAAGCTTACAGATAAAACCTTTGTGAGAGACTGGAGTCCATACTAGGATCCCCGAGTGATCACAATTTTATTGTCCATACTGATCAAAATTTTATTGTGAACATAACAGATTTATAAATGCCATTTATATTGCACATGATCCTTTTCATAAACTATTGTCTATGTAATCAAACAAGCTGAAATTATTGCCAAGATTTCATACTCGTACTATTTTGCTCCATAAAAAAAATTAAACAAAGCTAAATATTATTGTGTGCTTTTACTATGGTGACTTAATTTATAAAGTATACGCTCCTACCTTTGATCAAGTATACCCTAGATGTCCGGTCGGAGTCTCAAAAGTGGCACCTCAAATAGCGTCCCACTTACAAACTGGTCGCTTATTTTTATACAAAGTAAGTGATAAAAGATGTGTTTTTGTACAAAATAAGCTTATTTAGTACAAAATAAGTGATATAAAATTTAAGTTGTACAATTTAAGATGTACAAAATAAGCGCCACGTGTGTAAGTGGGACGCTATTTTAGGTGCCATTTTTGCGTACTGTTTAGTTCGTGAAGCGTTATCTAGGATATTCTTGATCGAAGGCTCCTACCAAATACTTATGCATAAAGCAGCCGACAGCTATTTATTTATTTTAATTTGGCTTAGTTGTCCTTGATGCAATTCTGTCTAAAATAAGTACCTAGTCATAATTCCACTAGTTAATAAAGTATTTATCCTACTATCCTATTATTAATATTATAAATGTAAAAGTTTGTCGGTTTGGATGTTTGTTCCTCAATCACGCAAAAACTACTGAACGGATTTGGTTGAAATTTGGCACACAGCTGATGTACCACAACCATTATTAATTTAATAATATTTCATTTGAGCAACAAATTCTACTTTTAATATGGACCCAGTACTTGACGAACCAAAATCCCAAGGTAGACCAAAGGAACGTTGGCTGGACAATGAGAAAACCAACTTGATGAAGAATTACAGGAGGCTCACAAAACAAGCAATCCATGGCTGAGAATATAATAATCATTTGAAGAAGTAATAGATTGTATTACTTAAGTTTTTGTTGTATAGCACACATAGAGGAATCCAAAGAGAAATGAAGACAGGGATTGTTCATAATAATGAAAATTGAAAGTTTATCAAGATCAACAGAGATATAAGAAGATAATCAGCATGATTGAAGATTTCCAATCATGACTAATCAAAAGTCAGACTGATGTGCAGAAAAATAAATGTTTACTTTTCTTTAGCAGCTAAACAAATAGTTGAATGACCCACATAATTGTTGCTGCAAATAAACAAACACTACCTATTATTAATCTTAATCACTCATATAGTAATTGGTATTTATTATATGAAAGTTCAGTGAGGGCACAGAGTAACATATATTATAGATAGGTAGGTATGTCATGTAGGTATTTATAGCAATTCAACTTTATATTAAGTAATTTAGAATTATCTTTAAAAAAAATACTTTTCATATATCTCGGCCAATGTTGTGTCAGAGTTACATATGTTATAGATAGGTAGGTATGTCATGTAGGTATTTATAGCAATTCAACTTTATATTAAGTAATTTAGAATTATCTTTAAAAAAAATACTTTTCATATATCTCGGCCAATGTTGTGTATACCTATAATTGACAAAATACCTTTGTTTCTTTGAACAAAAATGTTTGTATATTATGCTGTTTTGAACAACAAATCAGCCTTTCTATTGTCTAATTTCAAAATCTATCGCAATCGCTTTCAAGATGTAACACATTGATGCTTCTTTTTGGCATAAATAAAAACTTACCAAAGAAATGCAGCAATGCGTCACATACATCTGTCAAATGAAAGCGATTGCGATAGATTTTGAAATTAGACAATTAAGCCCCCGCTCATAGTCCAGGAGACTGACTGCATGATACAGTTTATATATTAATTTTTTTTTTAAAAAATATGCTGTTGGTGTACCTTATAAATAAATAAATTCAAAGGCTATAAAATTAAGATGCATTCCAATCAAAACCGCATCAGGGGGGTATCACTCCGCGCTTAAACTTTTATATTAGCCTACTGCTCGCGGCCCACTCCAAGAGGGCCATTGTCGAGGGATATCACCGCGCCGACCGAAACGCGCGGTCTGTGCAAGCGACGAGAGCGCAGCGCGTGAACGTCACCAACGAAACGAGTCAGTCAAGCGCCGAATGCGAAACTGCATGCACTTCGTTTTTGATACTGAATTACTAACGTACCTACCTACCTACCAAAGTTTATTGTATTTTTTGTATACATATTCACATACTTAGTTGTATCGAAGTTCGAAATATGGCACCAGTAAAGAAAAAAGCTAAAAAATACTAATTTTTTTTTACCCATCCCATAACCGACCCTTGCAAAAGTTGCTTAACCTCCGCAATCGTTGGGCCAGGCGCTATACCACTGCGCCATCGAGCTTCTCTAACTACTTAGAAATACTTATTATTTATGCTCTTTAAATATGCTCAGCTCACGTATTAGGTAGATTTATTTTATTTTATAAGTAGGTACCTATTAGTAATTTCATTGTTTATTCATGGGCATAATGAATGTTTTCTATGATATCAGTAACTAGCGAGTAGCAACCCCGAAATGTGTCGGTTGAGACAGAGCTATGCGACAGAAAGAGACGCCTCTCTTTCGTCTTCGTAGGTGCATATAATTTTATCCACGCAGCGTTGTGCAGTTTGAAATTGTACTTTATTGCCGTGCAGCGAGAGTAGCTTATTATTTGATGGTCTTCGCGGGGACGGACTTCTGTACGTTAGTACTATTATATATTCTGTGACCGCATACCAAATAGTAAACAAATGTTTTGCTAATTTTTTGCATAATAAGCTACTGTTCTTTGTGTAAAATCAGAATTGCATAATCATACATAGATACACTTTAATTCATTAATGCCCAAGTGGCCGCATGCGGCCGGACAACAATAGAAAATCTATTGTCTCATTTTCCAGGCCTAGATGGGTTAAAATATTAACTTCTAGATGCCAAAGATAAATCTTAAGTATAAACAATCCAGAAAGTTCCTCAACCAACCCACAACAACATCAAACAGAGCACCCCAATGTTATTTATTATTATTTTGAACGAAATTTTTCCATGAAGTGACTCACCACATTCTATTTGTAATCAAATTGGCTATCTTTCTTAAAGTTGCATCACCCAATGTTGTGTGATTTGTTTTGGTCTCTTATCAATTACTAATACAAAAACAAGTTGTAAATAGTACATAATAATAATTAATTTGGGGACTATAAAATCCCAATCATTAACAGCGATATCAATGATAGTTCTTGTTAATTAGGTACCTCAAATAGTATTTCTTCATTTGAATATCTAGTTACCTTACATGCATTACCAATGTTATTATCAGAAATGATGATAATGATAAAATATCAACATAAACAAAAGCATACCAATACAAAAAGAAACAAATATTATAGTTTTGTTCCGACACTAAACATGACAGAATTGTTTATTTAGCAGGTAAATCAATTATTTAATTTTCATAAATTCAAAAACTGTGTAAACCACATGAGTCAACAGAGTGTAATCAGACTTGATGTTTCTTTCATTTAAAGTACAGGTGGGTAGATGATAAACAAAAAGTTTGTTTACAAACATAGCTAATGGGTACATGATGGACGCGCCCGCCCGTTATCTATGACGCTACGTGTTTACGAAGCTAGCACTCACCTTTTGGGGAGCAGCATCGCGGCGGAGCCCTTCCGCTGGAACACGCCATCCACCAGCACGCCGTTTTTGCTGTTGCAAGTCAAGTAGAACTCTGGGTGGTCGTAAAACAGTTCCAAGTGCCGGCGTGATATGAAACTAGAGTGTCCCATGTTGACGTCCACTTGGCCACGGCTCGAGTTCCGGCCTATCACTACACGCTTCTGTCGGATGATGTACTCGAAATCGCGGCCGTCGAGCCGTGCGATCGCGATCGGGGCTGGCTCCTGAGCCCACTGCACCTTCGACGGCGACGACGGCGCCGACTTCAGGGACAGGAGCGCCCATGCGTCGCTCTCGGAGCTCCGCGTGAACTGAGTCTGGGCCATTTCAGGCACGCGCGTACTGTATCACCAACGCTGTCCACTCGCGGGGCGTTTACGACTTGCACGAGGGCACATCACAAACCCGCCGCAAGAACCGCCGTCTTCGCGTCGCGACCCGGATATCCGGAGCCTGCCGAATCCTTGCCTACTCTACAATTTGAGGTTACTGACGGGGCGCACATGCGCAAAGTTTCAGCTTGTGCGGTAAACAAGACAAGAATTATATAAACCACCACACCACCACGTGATAAAACTGTATACATATACCTAGTCCGGAACTACGGATCGATACTATTCTTCACACTGATGCCGTCTATGCACAAAATATTAACCTTACGAATGTTGCACAACAGAATTTTCGCAATTGGATCGAAATTAGACACTAAAGTAAACACGAGGCGAGAACAAAAATAACCAAAAACGTCAGTTCGGCATACGCAGTTTCGCAGTTTACAAGTTCGATGCGCCATCTACACAAAATATTAACAATCAAATCATCCTACGTTCCGTTGTAGGCATTACTTCTTCCGATACTTTTTCTTTGAATCATGATTCAAAATTGATGACCTAAGTGAAAACACAAATTACTGTTACTAAAATGTATATTTGCTTACACGCTCACCCATTAAAGTTTGAAATTATAATATCCCATAAAAATAACATCATTTCACAAAATTATATTTTAAAATTTGTTCGTACGTAGGTAATGCATGTTCGGGAAATGAAACGGAAAATAGTGTTGTGGTTTTTTTAGGATTTGAATTGATCCACTCGATACGAGTGGAATACTTTTCAGTATCGAATATAAACTTTATTCTTTTAGATTGGACGAAAAAATCTAAACTAAAATATTTTTCCACTTCTCTTCGCGCTTTTGGTTTGGCTAAAAAGTAAAAAAATAAAATACACAGATACCTATACCAAAAACTTTAAAACAAGGATAGTTGAAAAAATAAGGTTTATTGTTTGAAGATTGTTTGAAGTAAAGAGTAGGTACAGTCTGTCTAGTTAAATGTGTCTTTAAAGTCATGTTAGTAAAAAGTAGCAACACTGTAGTGTCCTCCCTTTTAAACCAACATGGTTTAAACGAGACGACACTACATTGTTGCTACGTTTTAATGTAATGACTTTATAGACAGACTGTATGGACGAAATTACGAGACGAGATGAGTGCGATTTTACATAAAATTCACGCGTCCACCGGCAGACTAATGCACTGTACTAAACTAATACGCTACTAAAATGTCGATTAACATGCCTCCAGTAGCGAGGAGAGTGTCGCGCGGGCACGCAATGGGTTTCACTGGAATGCGATTCTATTTTGATTCAAGTTGAACTTGAAAGGCAACTAGAATGTTAACTCTCTGTAGTCACTAAAGAGCCGTTTACGCGGGTCAAGCTGTTAAGTAATTTATTTAAAATTAAGTTGTCGGCCAACTCCTCGCACCTCAATTCTCGGACGGGAATCGAACCCGCACCTTTGGATATCCGGTCCAATGCTCTGACCACTGAGCTCGTGACTCGGTAGCAGTGGTCAGAGCATTGGACCGGATATCCATAGGTCGCGGGTTCGATTCCCGTCCGAGAATTGATCTGCACGCGTAGCATGAGCAAAAGGGACTCTTGTCTACGAAGACTTGTCGTCTCGAACACTCTATGGTCTCGAACTTCTCGATATGCGAGCACAGTTTGACAGACAGATGGGGCTCGCTCTCAGATTTTTAAAATCTTTTAATATATTTTTAATACAAATATTATGATTTTTAAAAGGTAATATTTTTATTTCAACATAAATAAACGTCGAAATTATCTAAAATGATCCGAAACAATTTAGTTTAAACATGATTCTTATTTTAAAATAAGTTCTAAGATAAAGAGAGTAAAATATAGCTGTATGGATATAGATTCGCTTGCCTCTCTTTATTAGGAGAATTTTGAACATACTTGTTAATTTAGTAGTTCTCGAGAGTGGTCGTATTTTTTCTTGTATATAATTTAGTAAGTAGTAAGTTGGCCAAAAAGTGGGAAAGTGATTAAGTAAATGAATATATGAGTATGAATAAAGTCTATTTTTTGGACAAGTAACCGCGCCGCCCGCGCCGCATGCCCCCCGCTGGGCGTGGCCACGCGCTGTACTTGCCACTTTTTGCCGATTTGCGGGATTTCTCCCGATTTCGGGAAATATGGACCGTAGTCGGGATTAATTGATTTAATTCGAGAATTTTTACTGTTTTAAGTTTACTAACTTATCTCAGACTGGTGGGTGACTTTGAAGAAATGAAAGGCACAGATTACTAATTATTTGTAGCAAGCTACAGATACGACAGTCAATTTAGCTTAGTTCCACGTCCAGTAGTTATGGCGCTGCGATCGCTTTCCGACCCGAAGAGCACTAGTGCTTCCAATACCAATACATACAAGGCCAAACCGCGACGCTAGCGCCAAAACTCTGGAAATGGAACTAAAGCTGTCAGCCCCCTGATGAAAGGTCTTGGTGCGATCTTCATTTAAGGTGATAGCTGTCAAATTTAAGTTTGTCATCTAAAATGATGATCTCACTAAGATCTTTAATTTCTTCAAAGACACCATCAGTCTAGGATAAGTACTTTTCGAGATATTGCTGTTTTAAGTTTGACAGATGACAGCTGTCATCGTTTTTTAACTAGTGCAGTTATAAAAACAGGTGCAAGTGATATTAGACCTTATTTCTAGCTTGGCATTCGGATATTATGGCCTTTCGTAATCGGATAGTTTTGTGGACCCTCTACTGTCAAAAAATCCATTGTCTTTTGACAGTTAAATGTGTAATCTTCTACTTGTAATCATATCGCGTTTCAGCGGGCATGCTATGATAAGTCATAAGGGGGCAGGTGGCCGCAGCTTACAACACAATGGATAGCGGGACGCGGGATGTCATAAATATCCCACTTGCTTTTCCGTCCCGTTCCGTCATTTCGCACGCGTTAATTTTTAACGATAACTCCTAAGATATTCATTTAAATGGTTGGCAAAAAACTCTTTAACGCCCGGAAAAAATACAACAATAGATTTCTATTGTTGTTTGTGACCGATAGGGCACAGCGGGCGTTGACGAGTTAAAGTGTAAAATAATGTGCATAAAATGCTTAAAGTAACTAACTTATCAATTTAAGATAAGGATTAGTACTGTATCCTTCTAAATAGCTTTTCAAATTACTGCATTGTATGTGACCAATTTTTTAGTCAATAAAATGGGTATAGTAAGCTATTCATTAAAGATAGATAATATAAGCCATCGCGGACATTCGCGGACTTTTTTGTAGACCTATTAAAAAGGAACAATTACATCATACATTATTTTGTTATAGCTCCAAAGGTTTATGCAGCGTTTTCGTTGCAAGCTCCCAGAGTCCCAGTCGGCTTAATTTTTGCCGACATCGTCAACAAATTATCGTCATATTTCTTCCAATTTCCATAAAACCTTATTTATAATTCACCAAAACCTTTCTCAGGAATCGCTTTATCATTTGGTGAAAACCGCATGGAAATCCGTTCAGTAGTTTTTGAGTTTATCGCGAACAGACAGACAGACGCGGCGAGGAACATTGTTTTATAATATGTAGTGATTATTATCTAAAAATGGTTTCTGGGTAATAAATTATTATGGACGTTGGACAGTAAATTAATATAAGATCGAATTAAAAAAAGAGAAAACCAAAATGTCTTTGATGAAAATTTATATTTACGAAAATTCGCCTCCAACAATGACATAACAAACACATTAGAAAATAACACATTGACAGGTCTACATCTACAGCACATCACTACCGTTTGGCTTTGTTGAGTGATGACGTCATTTCATTAGTATATCGTCTGGTTGTGTGGGTTGTGTTGTGTGTGTACCTAACGTAGACAGAGAAAGTTTCTCTGTCTACGGTACCTAATTTGTTCGTTTCGTTTTGGTGACCACAGGGACTCACAGGGTACTTTTTGGTGAAGGTCATTTTTGCGTCTTTTTAACCGACTTCAAAAAAAGGAGGAGGTTCTCAATTCTGAATTTTTTAATTTTATTTTTTTATGTTTGTTACCTCATAACTTTGTCAATCACCAACCGATTTTAAAAATTATTTTTTTGTTTTAAAAGCATATAGTTGCAGATTGGTCCTATTGTCATAAGATCAAGATCTGATGATGGGATCCTGGAGAAATCAAGGGAACTCTTCAAATATTATAGGCACACCTATAGCGATTTTGGTATTTTCTTATGTAACTCGTGCATTTGCTTTCGAAAAGTACCATTTTGGTGAAGTGGAACTGATAATGAAGACCATAGATGATCACCGGAACTATTTACTAAACTAAGTATCTCACTGGTGCGATACGATTACTTTAATATGGTTGCTAGGCTATTTATGTTGTTCGTCATAATGCATATGGTGAAGTGGAGCTGATAGTGAAGTACCAGAAGAACTCCTCAAGAATTAACGCCCCTGCGTCGGGAAAAACAGTATTTTGTAAAAGGTGATGAGCCATTGACATGAGACTATTGTAACTTAGATAATATCGTCGCTAAATATACCGTACTTATAAAATCTTTTATACTTTTTTCTGTGCTCTTTTGGGTCTCCTCCTTGAGATATAGGTACCTACTGCTATAATAATAATTATATTAAATTTATCCATTAATCGCATATATTCATTTATGATATATTTTATTTCATAATCAGTTATTTTGATAATCGAATTTATAATAGTAGACCTTACTTACAGAGTGCATTCTAGCAGACTAAAGGTGCGGGCACATTAATAATTGTCTGACGCCACGCGTTAATAACGCCGTCAGATGACATCGGTTTTCATAGTAAATGTATGCACTAGGATCACACTTATCTGATAATTCGACTATAATTGTAAAATTCGACTTTACAAATGTGTAAAAGTAACAGCAGAATGGAAATTATATCTTTGCCACCACCTGCTACAACCACAATAAGGTATTAAAAAAAAGTTCCAAAAATGTTGTGGCAGGTGGTGGCAAAGGTATAATCTCTATTCTGCTTTTACTTTTACACATTTGTAAAGTCGAAGCGTAGTCGTTAGTATTTTATTTTTATTTTTACGCAACGGAAAATTCTGAAACTTTACATAGTACGCCGATTTAGCAGCCTGCCTAGCATGACCGATTTATATCGCGTGATATAGCATTTTATCGACACTCAACTGTCATATTCTTTTGTCTTTTTGACAGTTAAACGTGATAAAACGCTATATCACGCGATATAAATCGGTCATGCTAGGCAGGCTGTCTCATTTGACAGATGAATGTGATACATTGCTTCTTCTTTTTGGGGTAAAAAAAACATCCCAAAGAAAAGTAGCAATGTATGTCAAATGAAACCGGTCACTAAATAGTTTCTATTTAGATAATCAGCCTGCGGATGCCAATTTTTCCATCGCATTTGATTTTCGATTGATCAACAAGTCTCCTGGGCTGGAATGCACCCAACTTTAGGTATGTAGGTATGTATGATTAGTTCGTTAGTGTCATTTTTAAATCTATTCAGATCTGACTGTCAGCTGTCTGGTCTGTGATTGATTCATTCATTAAATAAAATGTCACACTACGATTTACTATTGTAAATATAATTTTATTGTTATTTTAAATAATGATGGACTTGTTTTTATCATAATAGATATACTTAGGTTGTTGCCAAAAATTACGATCAGAAACTACATTTTTATTTGTATTTTCGTGTTCGCACTACTGCCCGGCCCGCACTCAGGCTCAGCGAGGTGAGTTATTGTACAAAATTTTACAAAGCGCGTTTTAGCGCGAACTTTAATATATTTAATCCAGTTTATATGACACTGACAAAAATTACTACCAAGCTTGTATACTTGTCACATTATCTACGAATTATATGAATCATTCTAATTATAAATGACAACAAAAATGTTTGCATCAAAAAATATCTATTGTGACTAGACTGTTATCACAGAGTTTAATATGTTCTCAATTCTCATCCATCGCATTACTATAAATTACTTAGTTCGATACTAAAAATAAACAAATCATTGCATTCTAATCATCAAGCTGTGTCAAGCTGGCCACCCCACGGTTTATCCAATGTTTTTGGGGTATATCTGATCGCAGAGTGATATACATGACGAAGTTGCTGGAGTGGCCGGTTGTTGCTAGAACTCCCTTCCTCTCGCTAGTTTTGTAGATTGGGCAGAAGTAGCTAGGTGGAGGATTGAAATCTGCAATCATTGCAGGCATGAACCATATTATTGGAATGGTATCGAAAAGAATCTTCGGGTAAGATTCATCCAGCTGCATTATTTCACGATTCCATCTTGCCCCTTGTAGAAATAAGCCCTGAAAAAAAAATTTATTTTATTGCAAATGAAATATTGTTTTTATTCAGAAGCATTATAGTGATATGAGACGGGTGCCCACACATTTTCTTAAGGAGATCGACTTAGCAAACATGTATGACTAAGAGATCGACATTTTAAACATTTCACCCACCAAATATTTATATCAAGTTTATATAAAACACATTGAGTGCAAATTGCCAAATCTGTTAGCCTTGGCGATCGATTTTAAAACCTCTTGTGATGGACTGGTTGATCGTGATCAACCATATAGGCACCTCTGATATAAGATATATACATATAGTAAGTTCATACTATAGATTTAATATTATTGTTGCATTAATTCCACACAGCGACTAAAGATTGAATATTATTTTTATATTGATGTGTCACATGGACTTTGCATACAGATGGCTTGGATAGATGCCAATCAATCAACTTTTACTAAGTAGTCATGGGCTTGTATTGTGAATAAAAACAATGTGAATGCAGTGCAGATTATCTTAAGTACTGTGTATTTGTATAAAAAATTAAGTTTAGACATGCAGTGTGACTTTTAATGTGCAGGTGCCGTTGCTAATACTATATAGACTTTGTATTTTCAATTATTTAGGAAAAAAATATACTGTCACTCCAGCAAACTCATTCCCAACTCACCCAAATGAACACACTGTGTTCCTGGTCCTGCCTATCAATTGGCTGTGTTTGCTGCTTGTAATCAAGATATCAAATAATTTGAAAAATAACAGCTTTTGTTTATATACTACCATGAGCGTCCCGAGGGGGGCAGGGAGGGGCAGCTGCACCCCCTGGATTTTGTTTACCTCCAACTATCAATTATTTTTATCAATAAAAGTTTGAGCCATACAATATATTTGATTTACATAAAATTTTGGGCGCGATACAATAGGTTTGCCCCCCTGGCCCAGATACTGGGTACGCCCATGTATGTATACTACATAATTATTGATGAAAGTACATATCATTAATTGATATTTGTGTATTCCTGATGAAACTCTAATAATTAAATTAGAGCCGTTATATCCACCTGACAAAAGATTACAGTCAGTAACTTTATAGTAGATGACCTCTAACGCTATGTTAGATTGGTACAGTAGTTCTATCTCATACAGACGGTTCGGCTATAAATATCGTTAGGCGTGCACATGCACAGTGTTGTGTGTGTCTGCACGCTCTTGTATTAAGCGCACTAAAACTATGTGCTATTGCTTGCCTAACAACATTCATAGCTGAACCGCATTCGTGAGATAAAACAACTGTATTGCACCTAAGCTTGGTTAAGGCCAGTTTAGGGCATGTCGCCAGGGGTATTATCAGAAGCATATTTGATACCCCTCTGCTGCAATAAGTATTATAACTTAACACAAATTCTTGTACTCATTTTAACATCAGCCCCTTCCTTGGAAGGATGTTGCCTTGCCACAGTCTCTACCATGAAACAGTTGGATAACAGACACTTTTCTCAGATGGGCCATATGCCTGCCTGCTCTTCCCACACATCTTGTACAAAAAAAGGCTGGTGGTTTCAAAATAAGCCCTCACCTTGCAATAAACTCCAAAATGTGGTTGCTCATCACACTCGGCCTCCATGCTAGTGATGCTGAACTCGAACTGCACCTGGTCGATGGGTATTTTGTTGTGGCGCGAGAAGTTCTGCAGCACCCCCGTCAGAAATGACTGGGTGAAGTAGAAGCCCGAGATCCAGAACACTATGGGAGGTCCTTCATCTATCCAATCTTGCAGGAACTTCAATCTATAGGAGAAAGATGTAGCCATTTTGATTTAGGTCACTTTCGTCAGAATAAATTATATGCGGGTTTTTTCTGACGAAAGCGGAATCGTCAATGTATGAAGTAGTTTTACAATACCTATTATCTATACAATACTCATTGGCGTAGAAAGGGGGGGCCTGGTGGGCCGGGAACAGTCTGGTGCCCACCCCAGAAAAATACCTGTCATTTTTTTAAATACTTTAAAACTCCAACGTGGCACGTGGCTTTGGCGCACCCTCTCCCCCCTAGCTTTAGCTCTGAACTGCTAAAGGCCAGGCCAGAAACATTTCTCTAAATACGCCACTGACAATACTTTCAATTACTTCTCCAACTAACAGCATACTTCAACAACAGCATATTTTTCATTTCATCATTAATAAATCTAACCTATTGTTTACAGTTGCGATGACGGAACAAGTTCTGGATAAAGAGACTTGGCCGCAAGAGGCGGAATCCGCCATCAATGACATCCGCAAGCACGTGAAGGCGGCTCACATATCGACGCCGCTCAACAACACTGACCAGCGCATCTACATCAATCTGACGACGCTAGAGAGCGCCGACTACTGCATCGAGATGTCCGCCGCTGGGTTCAGGGTTGTCGGAAGGAAATACGACGACACAACTCTCTCTACCATCGAGAACATGAACTACGAAACGCCCTATGCTCTACTCAACAGCATCAGTCAAAAATACAGGGAGTCGTTCGGTGGCGAACTCATGAACAAACTTCTTGATCTAGCCAAAAACGCAGAAGGTTGAATGTTTTAAATATTCATCTAACACTGGCGGGAACAAGGTTCAGCCTTTTAACGTGTCAAGAAACATGTCAGTATTCAACAGTGCTATATTTTCAGTTCCTTAAATGTTTAAGCCACTCGCCACACTATATACGTCTATAGATGATGTTGTTGGTAGATGCTGTTTGTACGCAGTGTTCTGCTGCACATAACCCGTAGTTTAAAAAAAAGATTTCTGACTGACGTGGCCTATTTGATGCTGGTGAGGTCAATTTATTGGGGGGTCCATTGATGAAGGCAGCGTACACACACGACACTGTAGCTACGTGTGTCAAAGTTGTTGTATGTGTATTTCTTCTTAAGTATTATAACTGAGTAGAATAATCGTTATCTGTTTTTTCTAAACTTTTTATGACTGTCATAGCTACTTAGCATCTGACTCTTTGTTTTTTAGTGCAATATGGTAGCTTATGACAGCATTTTACAGTACAAGAACAGACTGAGTACAAAATGTATTTATTAGTATACCTACTTATACTAATGCTGTATAGTTAATGTGTTGTGATAAAATAAATTTACAAAATTACACTTTACTTTTAATTCCAATGATGCCTTGATATTAGGTGGGTCTACTCCATACTTTTACGCACGTGTACGATTTTATGTTTTGCTTAGTTATATTATGTTCCTAAGTCCGCGGCCGCACTGCATTGGCGATTGCTACGCGACGACCGACGCCGACTGCGACATTTCATGGACATTCCGGAAGCCCGGGCCGTAGAGATTTGGCTGGGAAGCCGCGGGAGGCCGCGCCTCTACGTTCGATCCTGCAGGCCGGGCCTGTCATGTGGAGGGCCTATCATACAACAGACAAAGCAACGACTGTGGTGCGGCTAAGTAGCCGCGTGAAAGTTCACAAAATCGCCGTCAGTCGCGTCGTGCCTATACGAACTCTACGCCAACCGCTTCCATTTCTAATCCAAAGGTATCCTTATCATGTGGACGCGTCTTTATTAGTGCAAATTCAGATGACTGACTGTGTGCCACTGAATCAAATTAAACAACTACCTGCCATCGTCCTTGCTGTGTGCAAAATTTTGCTTATAGCCGCTCTCATGTGAACGTCAAGCAGTCATCTGAACTCGCCCTTAAAGAAACTTGTTTGGTTCGCCAGCATACCTAAGAGTTAAAACTCAAACGCCTGTAGCCTGTAGCACAGCTCCGCCGCGAAACCGTACCAGAGAAACCGCGGCAGTTCCGCCACAGTGCCGCTATATGAATTCTCTTTTATCGTCGAAGATATAATATGAGGTGGCATCTACGTAGCGGTTTCGCGTCATTACCTTCGCGTGTGAAAGGTAATGACGCGGCATTAGAACAGCTCGCATTTGTTTCGCTTGTCGAACTCATAGCGCGGAACCTACTGCGGTGTTCCGCGGTCGAACGTGTGCTATAAGAAATGGTCACAATCACAACAATACAAACCTGCTTAGGAAATCAGCGACATAAGAGCCGAGCGACTTCATAGAGGGGTAAGACTTGGACATCCAGACTCCGGGCACGATGCCCTTGACGAAGGCGTTGTTGCACTGCTCGAGCTCGGCGCTCATGATGGCCAGCCCCTGTGCAGCCATGTACACGCCGTGCAGCGTGCGGCTCACCACTGACAGGAGACGGTTGTAGCGGATCAGCTCCTGTACGATGTTTGTCATCTTGCTTATTGTTTAGGTCAGCGCAGACCGATGGTGTGGCTACATACTTACATCTATCACAAACCTTGCGCAACTACTTACCACATGCGAAATTTCAAGCCCTAGAAAAAAAACTTAGAACACACGAGAGATTCATTCTACGAAGAAATAATACTAAGTTACTTGCTCGTGTTCCCCCAGTGTAAGTTCCCCTTGGGGTACCTAACCTACCACGAGAAAATATTTTTGTTAGTGGAACCCCCTGAACAACAATCTACTTATTATATAATATTTTTATTCATCATCATCATCAGCCTATCATCGTCCACTGCTGAACATAGGCCTCTCCGAGAGCACGCCACTGAGCACGATCCGCGGCTATACTCATCCAGTTTCTGCCAGCCACCTTGCGAAGATCATCGCTCCACCTTGTCTGAGGGCGTCCCACACTACGTTTGCCGATACGCGGTCTCCACTCAAGAACTCGTCTGCCCCAGCGGCCATCGGTTCTACGGCTAATATTTTTATTGTCCGTGGTAAACTAAAGTAACCGACATCGCGCAAGGATCGCTCAGCTGAAGTGGCAGTGGGCTGGACAAATATCGAGAAGAACCGATGTCCGTTGGGGCGGAAAGGTTCTAGAATGGCTCGCACGCACCGGACGACGCTCCGTGGGTAGGCCCCCGACAAGGTGGACCGACGTGAGGGTGAAGGCCGCTGGATGCAGGCAGCGCAGGACCGATTGTCGTGGAGATCCTTAGGGGAGGCCTATACCCAGCAGTGGGTGTCGTGCGGGGCTGATATGATGATGATGTCTGTGGTACGTACCCCATCTCAAACATTTCAATCTGACATAAAAAAGACTAGGGGTAGGTCCCACCCCTTCGTCTCCATTGGGTGCCACCAAATATTTGCTCGTGGTGCTGGTGCCCCAAGGGGAACTTAGACTAGGGGACCACGGGCAAGAAACGCTCAAGATCCATGTTATTCACTCCTACACAAAAAGCTACATACAATACATCACCTGTTTGAGCACAGTGTTCATGCTATTGTAGTACTGGACGGGGTACTTCTGCGAGACCTCGAACACGTCATACTGGCGCGGCAGGCGCGACATCATGTCACGGGTGAGGTCCACCACGCCGCCACCCTCCCCGCCGCCCTCGCCCCCGCCGCCCGCCACTATCGTCGTCTGGGTCAGCAGACAACCGAACAACAGCTGTATGGAGAAATATGGTGATAGTGAAGAGCAGAAACTGATTCTTACCAAAAACACAATTGATGGGGGACAGAATACCTACCTATACAAATTGTAACTCTATTAGGTACCATCATCATCATTGTCATGGGCTGCTCGATGGCGCAGTAGGCTGCACATAAACCCTGCGAATCTGGCAGTTAAGCAACTTTCGCAAGGGTTGTTGTTAATAGCGTTCTTAATGGGTGATCAAACAAAAATTTAGTTTCTCGAGCTCCGTACTTCGGATCGGAAGGCACGTTGAGCCGTTTGGTCCCGGTTGCATTTGCAGTCGTTAACATCCACCAAACTGCATTGAACCCACGGCCACGTGGTGGGTAATTTACGGCTCGTCCTTAAAGCCTGTGCCCCAAGTGGCCCCAACTTCAAATGGCTGATCTTTATAACATTACCCTAAGTTGGAAATGTTAGAATCAAACTGCCATCAAAATGCAACGTTACCGCAGCGGTTTCCTTGTTGTCCTTGGTGATGTCTGCGTTGTCGTGCAGGCCGAACACCTCGGGCTTGGCGATCAGAGGCAGCGCGCGGATGTGCTCTAACACCGAGTTGTAGTCCATGCTCGGCGGCATGCGGTAGTTGCCGCTCGGCGAGAACGAGTAACTGGACAAAATTAGAACCTAATGGGATGCCATGTGTGGGTTACGCTACGCTACGCTGCATATCCAGCACATCACGTGAAAGTACCGATCTGTCTGTCAGTCTGTGCGGCTAAAGTCTGTTCGTGACCTCACATGTACGACACCTGGCCATAAGCCTCACCCATGATAGGCAAGTTGGTTATCGCTTTCAAGTCAAGTTTTTTGTAAAAAGCTGTGCTACTACAGAGGCGGTTAAAGAAAAGGTTAAAGTGTAGTAACTAACTCAGGGTCGGAGGTGACCTCCTCGTTGTAGAAGATGGAGAGCAGCGACGTGATGAGGCGGCGGTCCTTGTCGTCGGTCACGCGGCCGCCGTAGTTGCACTCGCCCGCCAGGTAGTTTAGGGCTTCGAACGGGGTCTCCGCGTATTCCGTTAGAAACATCTATCATAAGAATAAATAAAACTCATTCTTATGCATCTACACCAGATAACATTTCAATTTTATTTTTTTTATTTTTTATTTAGGTGTTAGGAAAAGACTTCTTCGTTGACTTATCAATTCAATTTTATGATGCTGAGTGGTCATTCGGGAAGTCATCAAAAGTTTTAGAAAGCTCAAAGTTTTTATTTTATTTTATCACTAACTAAATCTAACTAATTTGAACCGTATTTAATGTCTTTCTCTTCTTAAAGATAATTTATATAGTTAACACACGCTGTAAGCTGGAACTAAAAGTACCCAGACCTAAGACGTTGAATACTATTTACATTTGCGATCATTGATCGAAGATTTACAAGAGTCGAAAGGAAGCAATGTCCATACAAGATATTTAGACGCCCGAGCTAGAGTATTATATTCTGTGCCCCAGCGGCTATACTTAGTTCGAGTATGGAATTAATGACTTTAACCCGTCGTGTTCATTTCTAGTAGGTAGGTAGGTACCTACTAAGAAAGTAAAAATAGTTAATGAAAAATTTGATTATCAGAGATGACACCATGTCAGCTCGATGTGAAAACGCAGGACCACTACCAGAGGTCGTCAAGCACTGCAGTGTATCGTCGACTTACTTGCAGCTGCATGACGCATATCTTGAGGTCGCTCTCGTTGAACTCGTACTGTATGTTCCAGCCGAGCGGGCCGAACGCGCGTCGCTCCTGCACGATGGCGTGGAAGAAGCACAGCGCGAACAGCAGCCGCCGCCAGTCCTCCGTGCGCGGGCACGATATGTAGAACTCCGGGTCGCAGATCGGGTCCGAGATGTAGGAGCGGTAGATGTTGTTCTTTAGGCCTTTGGGGGCTTCGTTGGTCATTTTGACACCTGGGAGTAGAGTTTTGGTCAATGAAGAAATAAAGAACTAATGTCGCTACAAGGGGTGATTTAGAATGATTGTGCACTAGGCAATCTGCTCCACAATACAAGAGCTAGAATTTTTTTCAAAGTTTTATGTGGCAGAAACGTTCAATTTCAAATTGATATTCTGTTTGAAGTGAGTTCGATGCAAACTAATCGAGAAGCTGATACTATAAGACCATTGCAGTTCCAATGCAAGTAATTCGTGCTCCTGTACCTGTTACCAAATATCATCGACTGTCGTCAGAAGAAATGTGTTGGCAAAGTGTGGGAACGCCTTGGTTGGATAGGCGACGAGCCAGCAGCGGAAGTTGTGGTGCGTGACCTGAGGCACGATGACCTACGCGCATATGCGCTCCAGTTAGCCCTTCTAGGATTCAGACCGACTGGGACCTGCGGCCTTACTATGAGCTCTTATAGCAGGGCTTATATTGAACTGCCTTACTTTTTCGAACTATGACCAATGTATTCTGTGCTATGACCTCAACGGTTAGTATGAAAGCAGGCCAGCAGCAGCAACGATTGACTTTACGCAATCACCTAGCAGGTTGGTGGTAATACAAACCGTTTTGTAGATCAGTGACAGGGAACGCCCTGCTGGGATATGAGGTGAGCCAGCAGCGGAAGTTGTGGTGCGTGACTTATTGGGGTATGATGACCTCCGCACAGTTGCGCTCCAGTTAGCCCATCCGGATTCAGACCAAGTAAGATCAGGTTGGTGGTAATACAAACCATTTTGTAGAACAGTGACAGGGAACGCCCTGCTAGGATACGAGGTGAGCCAGCAGCGGAAGTTGTGGTGCGTGACTTGTGGTATGATGACCTCCGCGCAGATGCGTTCCAGTTCGCCCATCCAGGACTCCATCACGTGGCAATTCTGCAGCACCACCCATCCACCGGTAATGATCGCCTGGCTTATCATATTCGCTGCGATCGGACCCTGCACATACCCAACATATTTTACTAAATAGGTAAGGACCTACTGTCGTTTGTTATGGAAGGGTGAGCAGGTGCTCAATATAAGAATGCTAAAACATGCGTATTATAAATTATATTGTAATTTTTATGAATAAGTAATATGTGAGTTGAAAATTAGGAGTAAGACCTGGCTAAAATTCAGTTAGGTAAGTAAGTACCTATACAATACATACCTATACTTGACGTACCTGACCCTGTCCCAACGAGATGGTCTCAAAGGTGATGACCTTCTTCTCCATGGAGAACTTGACGAGGCCCGACATGGGATCTGATCCCGGGGACAAAATGAATATGAGGGGCGAGCAGCAGTTGCTGTCGTTGTACGACTTCTCCAGGTCGAAAGGCGGCGGCTCTATGTAGGGGCGACCCATCTCCTCGACCACGTACTGCTGCACTAGGGGGATCATTTTGTCCGGGCGAATGCATCTGGTGATATGATATACATAAAAGCATAATCATAATTTCATCATGAGTATTTCTGTCTTTCAGACTCCATAGCCTTTTTTACGGATGGATGGAACACCAGCCCCCCTAGCCAAGGTAACATTTGCAAATTTTCGCTATCGCTTCGCTTCGAAACATGTATGGATTTGACGTTTTAAAATTCGATTGTTAACGAAACCTTATGTCAATCCCATACATGTTTCGAAAGCGAAGCGATAACGAAGATTAGCGAAAGTTACTTTGGCTAGGCCTTGGCTGGTGTTCCATCCATCCTTCTCGGCAATTAATTTCTATAACTTACCTCAAAATAATTAATTTAGGAATTCCGCTAATGTTGTCATAAGGAGCTGGGAACTTGTTCTCATGTGGAGCTGCTAGATCGTAGAAGTCTTTCCACGCCTGCACGTTGCTTTCAAAACTCTCCTTGAATCCTCGTAGACTGGAAAGGTGAAAAATATCAGTGTAGCCGTGGCCTTTTTTTTGTATCAAGAAGGAGAATGCATTTAGGCATAACAAACGGCATGTTGGACTCGGTCACTCTTGGGGCTTGTCCCTCGCCGCACCCGGCCCTCCCGCCAAGCCTAGTAGGCTTCACGTCAGGGCCGGGCGCCGGGCGGTTCTCACCCCTATCCCGCCCCCTAACTATCTCGAAAGATCGAGAGGGGGCCGGACAGAGGGAGGGAGCCTCCTCCCCAGCCCCCATAAGGCTGGGTAGCCTTATCGCTCCATCTGGCCTGCCCACATAAGTGAGACTGAGTACTTATGTGGGCAGGCCAGATGGGGCGAACGAGAGAAGGCACCACTACCAACTAGTGTAGCCGTGGCCTTACTAATAGGTCTACTACCACTATAGGTCAGTGGCGAGGGGTGAAATTATGGCAATGGTAAGCCGTTCTACAATAATTTTGTGATCTGCATTAGTGGGTGGGATTTCTTAAAGGTAAGCCGATGGGAATGGGTTTGTATGGCCTTCGCCACTGCTATAGGTACATCGATTGATGACACCAAGATTGCGATATCGAGTAATTTTTAACCGACTTCCAAAAAAGGAGGAGGTTCTATGTTCGTCTGTATAATTTTTTTTTATTTTTTTTTGTGTATGTCCACCGATTACTCGAAGACGGCTGGACCGATTGAAATGATTCAAACGTTATTACATTAGGTACACTCCCAAGTTGGCCCCATTTTTTAAAATTTGGAAATCGGTTCAGTACTTTTCAAGTAATTTTGAAAAAAGCACGAAAATAGTATGACTTTGTGTGAATTACCTCGATGATTGGTCGTATTACTTCTTTGTTTATGAACTGAATAAGATAATTATTTTTTTGTTGGAAGAGGGATATCTTAAGTGTAGTTTTTTAACCGACTTATAAAAGGAGGTTCTCAGTTTGACCCGTATTTAAGTATGTTTCTCCGCGATTATCTTACGTTTGGCTGAGCCAATTTTTCTACATATATAATATACCTTACCTACAAGGTAACTTACACTAAAAATAAAAAAATAAAAAATTGTTTAAAAAAAAACAAAAAACCGACTTTAAAAAACCTACCTCTAAAAAGCAAGAAATAATATTCGTAATAATAAAAATACGTCTATTGAAGTCGGGTGGGACTTTTAGAATAAAAAAAAAGGAATTTGTACTCCAGCCCCACCCGACTTCAATTAGACGTATTTATAAAAATACGAATATTATTTCTTGCTTTTTAGAAGTAGGTTTTTTGAAGTCGGTTTTTTGTTTTTTTTTAATATTGACTGATTGAGACTATGAATACAAACCCATTGAGATTGCTAGAGCGCACCACCTCCGACCAGGCCTTCTCCGAGAGCCAAGCAGGCGCGGGGTTCTCGTAGGGATTTTCCAGCGCTACGCCGCCCGTCAGCAGGAACGCCACCAGCTCATCATCTATGTCGCCCTAGTAACATACAGTAATGTACCCATCGAAATGTATTAAGTACTAATAATATTTCGATGAATGTACCCCCCTTTTTTGTAGGAGGAAACGCGTTTTTATCGCCTTACGGTCAAGCATTTCTTGTCAAGCACGTACACCACCACCACTACCATTTGGGGGCGTGGCCTACTTTCGATAGGCCACGGTAATCTATTTATTCTGTGGTGCTTGTCAAGCCTCTCTCCTAGACGATCAAAATGTGATCTTGACAAGCTGAAAAATTTACGTGCTTGACCATTTAGGGCTTATATATATAGAGCATTCAGATTTAGGGGGTACATAACGTTCACTTGGAATGTCAATGACAATTTCAGTGTTGGAAATAACCCTAAATAATGTCCGTCAATGAACATCTTCTTTCGGTTTCAGATATACGCTTTAAATTCATAACTAGCTTCCGCCCGCGACTTCGTCTGCGTGTACATTCGGAAAATCTCTTGGGAACCTTTGACCTGGAAAAAGTATCCTATGTTTTAATCCAGGTTCTACACTATCTGTATGCCCAACTAAATCCGTTCAACCGTTTTTATGTGATGGTCATTCAAATTATGAGATCTATTATGTCTTTGATGATTTAGAATTTATGCATAGTGCAGTCGAAATCATTAAACTTCAATGTAAACGCGTGTTCTGCTCATAAAATTGAATATCATACAAATCCAGTTTCGGGTGTTAATAAAATTCAATGTTTGAATAGGTGTATCTACCTTAGCTCTCAATATTCCAAGAGTCAGGACCAATGAGAAAATGAGTTTGTCTTTCTCGAACAGACTTCGGCAGACATTTTCATAGATGCTCTTGGTAAAGAAGGCATTCAGGCCAGTCAGGCGCTCGTCGAGGTCATTGCTTTTGGGCGAGTTCAATATAGCCTGATTGTATAGATTGATGAACCTATACGGGAAAAACAGCAAGCCTAAAGTTTGTAAAAAGTATTATTTTAATTAAGTACATAGGTATTTTGTCTATTTTACATCAGAATTCATTAAATTGCCGTCTCCCTTATGCTATTACCTAGACTAGTGATTGCATGCGAAAACGCCATTTAAAGCTGTCCATCAGCCATTTTTGATGTCCCCACTGCTGGGGCACAGGCCTTCCTTATGGGTGGTAAGGAGGATGGGCCATAACCCACCACGCGGGCCCAATGCAGATTGGTGGGTGTTAACGACTGCAAATGCAGCCGGGACCAGCAGCTTAACGTGCCTTCCGAAGCACGGAGGAGCTCGAGATAATACATTTTTGGTCACCCATCCCATGACCGACCCTTGCGAACGTTGCTTAACTTCGCAATCGCTGGGCCAGGCGCTAAACCACTGCGCCACCGAGCTCCTCATTTAAAGCTGTGGTATAGTTTAATCATAGTTTCGCAACTGTGGTTTAAATATCATCGTCATTATAGCCAATTATTATAGTTCACTGTAGAACGGTCGTTGTCCTATTTCGACCCGAGAGATATATAGCCTTAATTTCTACGCTAGTCAAGCAGATTGGAGATTGCATTGCTGGACACTATTTGTAAAATGCTGCCAGCTATTTTGTAGATGTCCTTTTACTAATTGGTAGCTTTTAAACCCCTTTGTGGTCTAATGGTTTTCACCCGTGGAAAACGCAAGTGTCCCGGGTTCGATTCCCGGGAGAAGGGTACCTACAACTTGTACTCCGTTTGGTTGGTGGTAGGGCTTATATCAAGTCCGCTGGGCTAGCTACCACCATCTTACCTAAGTTTTTTGTTGGTCCTGGCTGTTAGGCAGCCATTACACGCTCATGCAAGCGTCATGCAATTGCATGACAAATAACCTACCGTGTAATGTAGTGACTGATGGTTGCATGAAGTTGATTTGTTCTTTCCATCAGTCGCCAACAGTCAAACGTAATTCATGACTGATGGAATTGCATGACGCTTGCATGAGCGTGTAATGGATGCCTTAGAGATAAGATAGACAGTTCCTCAGTGGTGAGGATTCCGGATGTAGTGCGCTTACACTTTCGACTTTATCGTCACTTAACATCAGGTGAGGTGAAGGCCAAGCACTCGTTAGTCGTCTTTTACGACACCCCTAATAACTGTGAAGGGTCACCATGCGGCTAACAGTTTAGTCGGCTTCAATACTTCAGTCGTTTCGTTAAGAGATTGCTCACCAGTTTAGAGAGTACTGGTACATAGGGTCGATCATGGCGAGGTCCGAGATGCAGAAGAACAGCACGGAGCTGTGCTTGGAGACGGGCACGTACAGCAGCCGCGCCTCGTCGATCTCCTTCTCGGTAATGGCGGCTGCTGCCTGCTTCGCCTCAATCTCTATCGACAGCACTTTAGAAGACGATAGGATCTGGTTCGCTGATTCGTCTTCTAGGATGTTGCCTGCTGACGATAGCACCTGTGTTGGCGGCAAAACACTTAAGTATGACTTTGTTTAATGGAAAATTAAACTGTAAATAAAATTGCTATGAAGGTATTGATTTCAGCTATTTTTATTTTAGTATACGATAAGCAAGCCTTTAACTTCATTTTATAGTTTCTTCAGCAACGCTTCTAGCAACTGAAAAAATAAGCCCTAAAAAAGTTTGCAGCTATCAAATTATTATCTTCATCTTTACACTGCATTCAACACATCACCTCTAGAATCTTATCCTCAATCTCCTTGAGGGTGCGCTTATTGTTGGCTCCCTCCACAATGAGTTGGTTCTTCTTGAGCTCTAGCTCGGGCCGGTCCTGCGCCACCACGATGCCTAGTAGCTGGTCCTGCAGACCTTGCGGCGTGATCATGAAGTTCAACATCGTCACCTGTGATGTGATGGATACCTTTGTAGATTGAGTCAAGTTGGTAGAGCAGAGGTAGGTAGTATATTATGTAAAGTCTTATAACACCATGATATGATACCAGACCCACTAATATGGACCACGATATGGTTTGTGACACTCAACAGAACTGTCAAAATCCAAGTCTTTTGATAGTTTTTGATTGTTTTAATGCTTATTTCTGTGAGTTGTTATAATACATGAAAAGAATCGTTGCTATTTCTACTATACTACTTGGGTGTATAGATCATTGTTTTATAACAGTGGTGTGCATATTATTTTTGAGAAAAAGTTTGTGACAGGTCCAATGACCTCTGTGGTGTGATCGTCGATTTGGACGATTTAATTTAGAGTTTTAGCTTGAATTAATGCATTTGAGCTTAGGTAAGATAGTAGAAATCGTTTTTTATGGTGATTTTTGTGGGCATTTTGATGATCCCATATTTCGGAAATATCAATTTCGCGGCACTCGATTTTTTAAGGGCCATTTTATTATCAAAATCAGCGAATGGACGTCCAAACAGGGTCCAACAGCACCCCCTGGACGTTGCAGTGGTTAATCGATAAATCGCTAGGTATCTCAACGTGGTTCATAGGTAGTAGGGAGTCAGGATTAATAATCTATGAATTTCGCTACCTGTAAAACTTTGACGAACGTTTTTCCCGTTATTAGTTTTATCAATAACATACCTTCACGGCTACTTCCGGAAGATAGTGAGGGTTGCTTAGTCTGGTCGTTATATAGAATCTAAAACTGTGACTGTACTCCAGTATATTGTCACCCAACTTCAAGCAGTCGATACCTCCTGACCTAGAAGCAATGCGTTTTAAAGCACTCTTTTTGTACCATTGATTACTAGCTCCCCTATTCAATTGGTCAACTTTCCATACGTTCGCAAACTTAAACATTAAAAATAAACAATAAATTATTATTTCTAAAGTATAAATTATCTTACTTAGGGCTGATTTTTCAATCCTCAGATAACAGATATCAGTCAGTTCAAATATTAATCAAATCTAATAAAAGTCAAGATGTGACAGACAAATGAATGACAAGCATTTTCAATTTGGCAGTATAGTCCGGTCGACAAGTCGCAAGAAGTGGAGTTGGGTAGAAAAAGGTCGGAATTTAATGAAACTTGGAGATGTTGTTCAGGGATGGTTAATTAACATTTTGTCAAGTTTTGGACCTCGAGGACCCTGTGCAAAAAGAGGAGGGGGGGGGGAGAACTGCAAAAATCTCGACCTTTCGTCAGTTTTTCGTCAATTACCTTTTTTCCTTACATCCTACGACAAAAGCGTTCAGAAACATTTTGTAGTACGTGAAATTATCTACAATTTGAGTACTCACATATGTCTGCATGTCAATTCCTTACTGAGATATGGCGCTTCGCAGAAAATATTTTTTTCCGAAATTCAGTAAAAATACCTCAAAAAAGCAGAAACCAAAGCAGAAACCAACCAACCAACCAAGGCTAAATTGGAACTAGCCCGCCTACCACCGACAAGGGACGCTGCCAATTACCACTCGCTCCGCACTTACCAGCAAGTACAAGCGTGTTTAGGTAATGAACTTCGCCCATCAGTTTGGGGATGGAGCCTAACCACGCGAGGGGTACTACCAATCCCCACAACGAAAAGTGCTGCGCCAGATAACATCCTCCAAATTGTTTCCTGCAAGTGCAGCAAAGGCTGTAGCACCGGAGCTTGCAGCTGCAAGAAAGCAGGTCTTAGATGCTCAGCTATGTGCAAGTACTGCACAGGCCACTCCTGCGAAAACGCCCCTGCAACTGATTTGAGCGAGGAGGACTCGTCAGACATAATCGACGAATACGACGACGGCGAGGACGTCCTTAACAGCCTGATTGTGCAGGAGGACGACGAGCAATTAGAAGCAGAACCAACGGCTAAAAAATCTCGACAGGAACTGTAATGAGTACAAATGCGTACCTACTATGTATGAGAGACCTTTCAACAATATCTCTGTTGCCTTGTAAACTTTGTCAAAACCTTAATTTTGTTAATATCATTAATTTTGTTTACGAAAGGACTACGTCTTTTTTTACATACCCTGGAACAATTATGTAGTGGAGGGAAGGAGAGGGAGAGGGAATATCGGTCTAAAAAGTAACTAATGTCAATACCAATATTACCGACATGATATATGGTTGATATGAAATTACAGTAGAAAATAAGCTTTTGAGAATTGGGGTTAGGTGGGGAAGGGAGGGGGGATTGGGGGGGGGGGGGTTCAAAATTAGTTATTCTAACAAGAGACCATAATAACAACAATTATTATTATTAAAATAAGAAATAAGGTTGGTTTCTGCTTTTTTAAGGTATTTTTAGCGAATTTCGGAAAATAATATTTTCTGCGAAGCGCCATATCTCAGTAAGGAATTGACATACAGACATATGTGAGTACTCAAATTGTAGATAATTTCACGGACTACAAAATGTTTCTGAACGCTTTTGTCGTAGGATGTAAGGAAAAAAGGTAATTGACGAAAAACTGACGAAAGGTCGAGATTTTTGCAGTTCTCCCCCCCCCTCCTCTTTTTGCACAGGGTCCTCGAGGTCCAAAACTTGACAAAATGTTAATTAACCATCCCTGAACAACATCTCCAAGTTTCATTAAATTCCGACCTTTTTCTATCTGAAACCTCCTGTCGTCTGGCCTAGTATAGGTAATACGCTATCAAACGGATAAAGATCTATCTAGGCATTGAAAAATCAGCCGTAAATTATAAAAAAGATTTATTTTCTCATGCTTATTTTTAAGCTTTAAGTTAGCGTGCGAATAGAATAATAGTCATAGGGTAGAGGTTAGGTAGGTACAATAAGCGAGCAAATCTGTCGTTGATTGATTGATGTCTAATAAAATCTCATGACAAGCTGTTCCATGCATGTCTTCTAGTGTTACCTGAAAATGTTTCTCAACAACACCGGCTCTAAGACCGCGTCCAGCTGTTCCCGAATGTTCTCCAGGATTACCGGGAGGCCCATCTGGATAGCGTTCTCCAGCACCCGCACATAGTTGGAGTCCGTTAGCTTTATTACCTTTAGTTGGTTTTCCCGCTCCATATTTTTCACCCATTTATTTGCTTGTTCTGAAAATGCAATTTTTTAAAAGATCGACATTCTTAATCCATAGGTTTAAAGTAATTAATTACTTATTTTTAAATTCTTGACTTACAGCCTTACAGGTGATGGAAATTATCTAAACTCAACAAATTATTAAGCTTGCTAGCAAGCAAACCTTCATCGACTGAATAATAATGAAATATTCATGAAATATGCTTCATATATTCAAATTTTCAGAAATAAACAGCGGTTTACAAGAAAAGAATCTCTGATAACATAAATGTTTACCTTGTGGGTCGATCATAAGCGGCCAACGTCGAGATTTCTCTACAATGATGCCGTTCTCTATAGAAAAAGCATCCACGGGCAAGCCCGCGATGTTCCAAGCTCGGATCACAACTGGTTCGCCCAGCGTTTGCAATAACGAGAATACTTTGGAGCACGGAATTTCTGAACACGGGAAAAAAGAAAAGATTTAAGTAGGTTATTAAAATTTCTTTGAAAAGACTTTGCTTAACTCAATGTCATTATTTTCTTTACATTACAAAGTAGCTGATATTTTGATGAAAATTATTACAAAAATAAAGTTTTGGATTCAGGCTACAGAAACTCGTGAGAATGGGAGATGAATATGAAGATAGATCATATTTCTAGTAATCACCTAGTTCTGAAGTGCGTTCGTTCCAAACAGAAATAATCTCCCTTCTGTAATTTACAGTGTATGGTCCGAGATAAGCTATGAAGCCGGCAGACAGGAGTACATCGCCTGAAACATTTGGTTTTCGATAAACTTTGTTGTTGTTCGATACCTTTTTGCACAATATTAAAGCAAAGCAACAATTTAATAAGATAGACAAGTTTACTCATAAAACCTTACCCTTCAGGATCATGGTTATCAGTTTATGACTTAAGGGCTGGTTTATACGGGGTTAGTGACTGGACCCAGTAACTGCAGTAACTCGAAATTTCACCCGAAAATAGAACGGGTGGCTAGTCAGCTGGACTGAATAGCGAGCGAGAAGTCAGCACTGGACTGGGTTGAAACTAGTGTCTACACGAGTCCAGTAGCAAGTCAGCGCTGGACTATCCAGTCCACGGGGTCAGTAATATGGCAGTAGGTACAGTAATCCTTCTGTACCTACTGCCATATTACTGACCCCGTATAAACAGGCATAAGGCTGTTTGCCCTAACAAGTAGATATTACGTTATGTTCTGACCGATAATATTTCCCAGTAGTTCTTGCAGTTGGTGCGCCAGCTCGGTCCACCGCGCCTTCTCACCGCCAAGGCCGCCGATCAGCTGTTCGGCACGAGACAACTTCGTAGAACATAGATCTATTTCGTCTTCGAGTCCTTTCTTCTTGCGGGTCATTTCGGCGAATTCGTCATTCAAAGTCTATTCGGAAGCATAATTAGATATTAGACCAACAACTTCAAAATGGAATTTGTTTGTTTTCGAATTTATAGATTACTAGCTGATGCCCTCGACTTCGTCCGCACTTAATTTGGTTTTATTACATACCCTTATTTGAGGATAATGGATCAAGTTTGGCCGTTTCGCCACCAACTAACACTTCGGGAGAAGCGCCTCAATTTATAACATATGTAGGTACTCGCTACCGGGTCCTACAGACCCTTTAGTTTAACGGCTTATAGGTATATCCAAGTTACTAAAGTTGGTTTTTAATAAACTATTGGGTTATAAGTTTTGCTAATAACCCACCTGTAGTTTATCCAAGACGCTCTGCAGCTGCGCCCTTTTCGCATTGAGGGTGTTCATTTGCAACTGCAGCTCTCCCTCAGCTTGAGCGAGAGCGGCTTTTTTCGGAGCTACCACCTATTATGTGAACATTGAATGATTTTTATTTAGTAGCAAATTATTGTTCAAACTCTTTTTTAAACATACAGGCTTGGTTGGTACGTAAACTCCCTTTGATGTTAAATCGGTTTGTGTCACGGATTAGCAAAATGAAATTGGGAGTAAATTGATCTTTTGCCGTATAAATAACCGTATTTTCAGGGTTTATATTAGTTATTAAGGACGTTTAAATCTATTAACAACAGATGCTGGTTTCGGTTTTAACTTTATTACTATTTACTGACACAATTTCTTAATTCCTGTTACTTGAGTTGGTAATATAATAATGTGTAAGTACCTTGATAACTCTATCATACACGTCCATAGCTCGCACCCACCGGCACAGACCTTCACAGGCAGATGAGACCTTTGCAATGACCACAGGGTCAAACTCCCGGTCAGGAATGTACCTGTTACCATAAAAAACACGTGATGAATGCTAGACAATTCATAACAATGATAACAAGATGACCTGTTCATATATTGAGTTTGACTAACTTGTCCCTGATTTTTTTCATGGTAGGCACAGGAATGTTGTCTTTATCATAGTTCTTCAAGCTTTCAAGAAACTTCATGTCACCGAGCATTTTCTGCGATGGACCCCAAAAGTCCTCAAACGGTTTACCTACGAAATTACAAAATTGATTGAATCTTTTAGACCATTGAACTGTTCGAAACCTTTGCGTATAATTTATAATTTTATTTTATTCTACACATGAGAATTTTAAAATTTTCGGTTAATTGATTCCATTGGATAAAAACATACCATTAGCATCCATTTTCCTATCACCCTTAATCCCCTTCATGACACATACAGCTTCCATGACCAGCTTCACTCCCGCGGGTGGATTCTTCATAGATTTGACGAGCGTGATGTCAGCTGGTTTGAGCGTGTTGAGTGCTGACAGCGCTGCTTCCAGCGCGGGCACCGCTTCAGCCAAGTCGGACTCACAGTCGTCTTTAATAGCTTGCGCGGCGGCGGCTGCTTCGTTTGCAAGCGCTTCGTCTGCACCGACTATCTGTTGTGTATTAGAAATCAAGCTCAATGCATAGTACAGTATAACATCGAGGACTATTTGCATTTGCAGCATAGCATCTCAATCAACTTCCTGTAATTTGGAAACAACAGTCTCCCTAAGTACACTTGCGGCGTGGCACGTTTTCAATATAAGTAATCAAGTTTTATTAAAACATCATTCTGCTTCTAATCAACTTCAATTCAAACAGCTTTGCGAAAAATAATGATAAACTAAGAAATCAACGATTTTTTGCTGATTACTGAAAATTATCAATCAGCAATTATAATAAGCTAGGTGATTGCGTAAAGTCAATCGTATTCATTTGACAGTTCATATTGTATCATAATATATGTCATCCCATACAATTGCAGCCGATGGAATACGATATGAACTGTCAAATGAATACGATTACCTTACGCAATTTCCACCCCTGGTTAGGAAAGTAAACCGTGAATGTTTAGGAAAGTAATCAGTGCTCGCCGACCTCCTTCTGCTTCTCGACGACGACGGTGTCCTGTTCGATCTTGATCATGAGCTTCTCCGTCTTGTCGGAGGTCTCCACGAGCAGCGGTTGCAGGTCGCGCAGCTGCTGCTGCATCACCGCCACCTGCCCGGCTGCGAAGTCCAGTTGCTCCAGACCTGTTTCATACCTGTTACGGTACACATACATTTTTAGCGACGGAAGAAATCTAATGTTGTGTCCCTGACTGGCCACTTATTTATGTAAGTACCTACTTATAATGAGGCCATAATCCGCATTTGCTTCGGGTGTTGGTAGGTAATTAAAAATGTGTTAAGAGAGCTAAAATTACAAATATGGCTACGCCAGTTAGTGATGTGATGATGCATGACTCTGAAACTATAGTGATAAGATAAGGAATTAGCTTGTATGAAGTATTTAAATACATAAGTACCTAAATTATTCATTACCTAATCCTTGATTTTGTAATTTGATCCACCTTGAGAGCGTACAAACTTTGGAAAGCTTTTATCAACTCTAAGTAACTGGTTGGTGTGACGTATACTTTTCTCTTTTGATCCGAGTAAAATCTGGAATTTCAAGAGATTTTATTGCTTAGAAAACTTGGTTGATATCAGCATTTTTATTAACTTGTCGCACAAAGAGACCTGTCACTGAGCTGGACGACGGTCATGTGGAAGAGCTGGCAGATCTCGACGCAAGAGTTCCGAAGCTCATCATCCACGTTTGGCATTCGTGAGATGAACATGGATGCTACACGCTCCAATGCTTCTGGCGGCCATGCTGTGAACCTGTAAAAAATCTACTTTCAAAACTCTGTAATTTTTTATAGGCAGGTATATCCACAAATCAATCAATATTACCAATTAATACTACGAGAGTATGGAGTTGGCTTTTAAAGAGGATTGTTGGTCACGAGCTACCGCTCCTGCTTTCTCTTGATTTGTAATACCTACTGTTTCAATGGACAGAAACAACATAAGAGTTGAATACTGAATCAAAAGCAAATGATTCTAAGTAAAGATTTGTGATTGCTCACCAATCGATGGTGCAGCAGTTGATGAGTGAGGGAAACATGCGCAGACGATTGCGGAACGAGTCCCCGATGGGAGACATCGCCATAACGATGCGCAAGTTCGACTTAACCCGCTCAACGTAGAAACCGAACATAGCCAGTGGAGTTGTCTCGATTTTTTTACCCTATAAATTGGAAAGAGATAATGCGTGTAGTAAATAACAACTACTTAGTTGATTTCCATATTTTCCATATTAATCAGAACCTAGACTTGTCAGATAGGTAGTTCATGGACGCAAGAGTGAACATAAAATACACTTTAACATTAGATTAAAGTCATCTGACTGATTCCAAAATTATTTGCTGAAGCATGCCACAATAGAAATGGGATACGACTACAAGACTCTGGTAACTGGTAATGACATCACGTTCATTTGATCGAAGCGTTCATGGTCTAAATACAAATAGGTACTTGTATAAGTACAGTTTTCTCTCCCTTGTTCACTTTTACCTTTTTACTTTTTAAGATATTTTTTTAATGCCACGCACCGACTCTCTAACCGCATTCTGCATTTTGTCCAGGATCTCGACCTTCTCGTCCATACCGTACAGATTGGGTATGTCACCAGTGTTCAGCAGCATGTTTATGTCTTCTACCATCCCTTCGTACATTATCTGTAATATAATTCAATGAACGATCGAAAAGGGTTGCAAAATTCAATACAATACTCTGTCCCTTCAAAAGTTTTAAATCAAAGGAATTGATAAAAGTTTAAGGGTAGTTCTTGGGAGTGCAATTTTTAAAAGTCACAGACTCGTATCTCCTATAAAAACAAATAATTATGATTAAAACTATCATTACATCGTTTCTACATTTCATTAAGCATCGTGTCATATAGATTTCACTGGTTAAAAACTACGTAGATCGGAGTAACTCACCCTCAACACCTCAAAAACGGGGTTATTTTGCACGTTTTCACGTGTCACACGGGCGCCGGCTTATGAGAAATCGCGGATATTTTTGAAATCACCCACGTTTTTAATCAGTTTTGTACACACATTTAAAATAGACATATCACGTTATATACTGATCAAATTTTAAATCCTATCGGAGGGAAACTTTTGATTTTATGGACCTAAGTAAGTATGTCACACGCCATTCATTTCTGTCGCCAAACAAGGCAAGTTGGCAACAACACACACACTGTCGTTTTGAGACACTGAAGTAAGTTGGACGCAAACAATTTTCGAAGCTTTGAGTTGGATCTGACGAGAGATCTCTTCCTCGAAATTGGACTCACTTTACTAGGACTGTCTGTCCTAGGTATAATTAATAGTCTGGATAATTTGAGTACACTGTTCCTAAAGCTTCTAGAAAACTCTGAGTATCGGCTTTCCGTCAGCTCTCAGAAGTTCTCTAGTGATTCCATCGTCACCCGCCACCTTGTTGTTTTTAAGCTGTTTGAGGGCCATACTATTCTCAGGCTGGCGTCCTGGATATCTTTGGTAAAGTGTCGGGTGAGCTTGGCTTTCGTCGATCCTGTATTTATTTCTTCGTTACTCAAAAAAGAAAATCAAAAGCAAAGCAAGTGGCTTTGCTTTTGATTGAAATACTCGTACATAGGTGAGTTACACTCCAGTCTCCCGATATGACGATATGTGCTGGTGGTTACTCTACTCTATGGGCGGTATGGCTTCGTATGCAGAACTGCCACACCGGTGTAGGTCGCATTATCACCTGGCTGTGGGCTGCCGTGTTACCGTCGTCCGCCAGTTGCCGAGTTGCTGCTGCAGGGCTTAGTTGCATTTGATTGCAGACCTAGAAAGCTAACTCCAATCTTCATTCATGAGATCTTATCTATTCTGCCGGGCTAGGAGTCTGTGCCCGGGACTTGCAGTCCAACTGATCTGCATTAGAACTTGTATCGTTATACAGAGCAGGTTGGTAAACTTAGTCAGCGTTATTGTTTGAAGACCATACATAATTAGTGAAAACTAGTCTTTAGTAAACGAGTATTGACCTAGGTCGTACAGATTGTTGATACTTTTTACCAAATATTTGTTATTTTTATTATTATGATGCTCATCCATAATATGCAATCAATAATATACTCTAAAAGAAATTTATTAATTAATAACATTATTATTTATTACCTACATTGAGTTCCTTTGTAAGTTTTTTTTTATTAATCTACTATTTTTGTTAAATATAATTATAATACAATGTAGTTCTTAATACTACCCCAACTAACTTTTATTTGAGCTTTAATTTCATATCTGACATGATGTTGAGCAAAATTTTATCTGCTGGGTAATTTCCGTGGTCTTTACTGTAATTTCCATGGATCGCAAATTTTCTATATTTTTTTTTAGCAAAAGTATGCATTCGCTACGTGGCGAATTTTGATATAATGTTTGAATTTGCATAAGCTTTCTATTTTTTTGTGTAATTCACTTTAATTTAGTGATTTCAAAAATGCTGTGGAAATTACACGGAGAACACTTTTCCGAAGAACTACCCTTAACTATTTGAATGCCTGTTTACCTGATTATCAGCAAACAGAAAGACGAGAGGTTTGCCAATGATACCCGCCTTCATAAGCAACTTACGGATATCGTCACGCCATTCATTTTGACCATACACTCTGGATATTTCGATCTGCAGACCAAGAAAATTAATTAAAAAGAATGAAAGAGAAAAAAAACTAGCTCAAAATGTATTCGCATACCTGTATGACGTTCATTTCCAAGATACTCGCCGCGAGTTTAACGGCACTACTTCTGCCACTACCACCGACTCCAACTAGTAGTAAATTACCTGCAATTATTATAATAAGTGCTTTAAACTGTGTCAAAGATATTCACTTCTCAAGCTTACGCGCTCACTAGACCACGGCAGCTGCAAAGGTGCCGAAACGTCGGGAAAATCAAAAATCAAACCAAATACCAACTAATTACCAAAGTACTTTCAATAAAACCGCGCTAGTATCCGTTAAAAGTGTTTTATTTCATGTGTCAAAGATGTGACCAAGTAAAGTAAATTATGGAAATTCATAGTAACAAGTCCTAGGTACCACTGGATTTTGTGATTGTTTTAACTTCTACAACCTCAAGATAAGAGAGACACGTACGTCGAATTATGTGTTTTTTTGCATGTCAAAAGTTTGTGTTGGATATAAGGATCCTAACAAGGCGGACCACGCGAGTGGGAGTAAAAGACGATATTTAAATTAAACTTTTATAATATTGAGAGGCGCGTTTACAAGTTGGGTGCGCGGTGACGACTGCACGGCACCCTGTTACACAATACAAAATTGGTTCGGTAATATAAACCTTAAGGAACATACTGTGTCCCTACACCATTCCCCTCCTAAGAGGAAAAAAAAATATATATTAATTATAAAAATAAAGGTAAAACACAAAAAAATATTAAAATATCTATCCTTAAAATAACTTTTAGAAAGACACGAAAAAATTCACAATAAAACAAAAGTCGCGTCATAGCGAAAAAAATAAAATAAAAAATAACACAAGTCTTAAAGAAATACATTAAAATTTAGGGTAAAGAAATACAATAACATTATCGATTGTAATAGTGTAGCACGTCAGTCATCATTAGAAATGTTGGTTAAGTAGGTAAAATGCATTTGAACTTAAGTGAAAGAACAGAGGCTCCTTGTTAAAATGTTATGGGAACGGAAGCCTAAAGTATAATAAATTTTGTACCAGACCCAACTTGAACTTACTGTAAACATCCTGAGTGGATTCAGTCACAAAAAACAATAGTTCACTTTGGACACAATAAAAATGTTGTTTTGTTACGAGTTATGACACACTTGAAAGGGTCTAGACGAGATTTGAAGTTCACTTATGTTCAAAGTTGTAAAACTTACAATATTATACTGAGTGCTTTTGTTGAATCTGAATTGGGGAAGTGACCAATTAGAAAAAAAAAGGTACAACAGATTATTATTTTAAGAATGCACAATGTGCTGGCAAACAAAGAAAAGAAGTAAGTAGTGTATACTTTCGTTAATAAAAATAACAGCAAAGCAAACATCTACGATTACTTTTGTAAAAATAAATTGATAACATTCTAAATAAGTAATTATAATCAAAGTATATCAATCAAATATAATAAAAACTACAAAGAAAAATAACAAGTTCTCTAATATCTAGATATAAAGTATAAAATGAAAAAGTTATAAAAAGTATAACTATAAGTTTAGATGACTGCAATATTTACTTATCGCAATTATATTGGTTGATTTCTACCAGTCAACATATGACGTATGTTTAATGTTATATTTTTATAAAATTAATTGTTTTTCCGACATTACGTCAGAACAAAAACAAAATTATTTTAGTTGTAACGCAATTACATACAAATGTAAAATTCAAATGATATAAATATGTACAATATGTAATGATATGTAAACTAAATGAAATTACAATGTAAAGTTAACTTACTTACTAATTACATAGTTTCTATAGCGCAAAAATTTCAAAAGCAAAACAAAATCTTCTTACATATAAAAAAAATGACCTAATTAGGTAATAATTAACTATAATAAAGATTTAACTAAAACGTACTGGCGGTCGGGTTATACGACCGTAGCGTGTGATATGGTTCTCACATGAGTTATTGTTCATGGGCATGATTCGTTTGTCCTGTACCTCATTACTATTTGAAATTTCATTTTTCTTAAAAACATCATTATCTTGCTCTATAAGCATGTAGGCTGGCTTCAATCTGTCTATTGAAATGCGAGCCTCGCGGTTAGGTAATTGAATTAAAAATACTTTTGAATTTCGCTCTAATACTTTATATGGACCATCGTATGGCGGTTTTAACGATTTGTGAACCGCATCGTCTCTAACAAGAACATATTGACATGATTTTAAATCTTTATTTACGAAGAATTTCTTCGAATTTCGTGATGACTCATTAGATGGTGTAAAGTTTCGTAAATTTTCTTGAATTTTGTAAATTAAACTAGATGGGTCACTGGAGTCATTTTCCTTAGATCTTTCATAGAACTCTCCGGGTAAACGAAGTGTTCGTCCAAAGGTTAATTCTGCGGCGCTTATTCCGTTATCACTGCGGCATGCGGCGCGCAATCCTAGCAATGCTGTAGGTAATTCATCAACCCATGAATTATTATTTAGGCGAGTCATTAACGCTGCTTTAAGAGATCGGTGCCAGCGTTCGATTGCACCGTTACTTTGGGGATGATATGGTGTTGTGCGTATTTTATTTATCCCTAATAATTTCATGAGATTCAAAAATAGATTGCTCTCAAATTGTCGACCTTGATCGGTAGTGAGCTTTACAGGACAACCGTATCGTGCGATCCATTCGTTAAAAATTGTTTTTGCGACAACTTCAGCTGTAATTTCTTTTAAGGGGAAAGCTTCAGGCCAACGTGTACACCTATCAATGATAGTTAAACAAAATCTATATCCTTGTGATGACGTTTTTAAAGGTCCCACGATATCAACGTGGATTTGATCAAAACGATTGACGGTTGGGAAGCTACCTAATTGCGAAATTGTATGACGGCTTATCTTTGACTTTTGACACTTTATACATGTCTTAGCCCATACGCTTAAGTCTTTATTCATCCCAGGCCAGAAAAATTTTTGGGATATTAATTTACGCGAAGTTCGTATGCCTGGATGACTTAAATTGTGAATTGTATCAAAAGCAATTTTTCTAAATTCTTCTGTTAGATAAGGTCTAATAATATTTTCTGTAACATGACAATATATTGATTTATCACAAGTAGGCAAAGAAATTTGTTTGAAACATGTTTGGTTGCTATCGTTGATCTGCTGTAATAGATATTCATCTTTAGCTTGCGCGTCTGCAAGTTGACTGTAGTCAAGTACGGTTGGACAAAAAATAGTCTCGACGCGTGATAACGCATCGGCTACTATATTAGCGGGACCGTTAATATATCGTATGTCGGTCGTAAACTCACTGATAAAAAGAAGTTGTCTCGCTCGTCTCGGAGTTTCTTTATTATCTTTACTGGACTTAGTGAATGCATGGCATAAGGGCTTATGGTCTGTATAAATTATCAAATGGCGACCTTCAAATAATTTTCGGAAATGAATTATCGCTGAATGTATAGCGAGTAATTCACGATCATAAGTACTATATTTTTGTTGACTCAAAGACAATTTTTTTGAATAATAACCCAGTGGTTGCCATTGTTCGTTACATTTTTGTTGCAAAACAGCTCCAATACAATTATCAGATGCATCTGTCATCAATGCTAGCGTGGAATCGGTGTAAGGATGAGACAGAGTGGCGGCGTTTTGTAATGCCGTTTTACACTGCTCAAATGCATTTTCAGCTTTTTCCGACCACGTAATAACTGTTTTATCGTTTCTTTTAGTATTTGTTAGATATTTATTGAGCTCTGATTGATATGACATTGTATTCGGTAAGTGAGAACGATAAAAGTTGACCATGCCTAAAAATCGGCGTAACTCTTGAATGGTTTTAGGTTTTGGGAAATTGACAATAGCATTAACCTTATCTTGTAAAGGTTTAATACCGTCTGCGCTTACATCGTGACCTAAAAATTGAACTTTACTTTGACCAAAAGAACATTTAGATAGGTTAATCGTAATACCGAATTTTTTGAAACGCTGAAATATAATCTCTAAATGATTTTTATGTTGTTCTTCGTTATCGCTTGCAATGATGACATCATCCAAATAATTGTAATGAAAATCTAATCCTTGTAATACATGGTTCATAAAGCGTTGAAAAGTTTGCGCTGCATTACGTAAACCGAAGGTCATTCTAGGGAATTCAAATAAACCGAATGGAGTAATAATAGCTGTTTTTTCAATATCATCAGGATTTACTTTTATGCAATGATAAGCTCTGTTCACATCTAATTTAGAAAATATTTTCTTTCCTGCCAATATATAAGTGAAATCACGTAAATGGGGAATAGGATATCGATCGGGTTTTGTAATAGAATTTAATTGGCGATAATCTCCACAAGGTCTAATATCTCCGTTTTTCTTCGGGACTATGTGTAGTGGACTTGCCCACGGACTTTTAGAAGGTCTACATATTCCGGCTTCTTGCATGATACGAAATTCTTCTTTGGCTTTTTTATATCTGTCCGGTGGTAGCGGACGTACACGAGCGTGAACAGGAGGACCCGAAGTTTCAATATAATGAAAAATATCGTGCGATTGAGTTTCCTGGAATGACATAGGTTTCGTAATCTCTTTATACTTACTTAGTAAATTGCTATATGGATGTCCATGACTAATCGTATTTATGGAAGGTTCAGCAACACTTACCACAGAAGCGATTACATTTAGGTCGGTCACTTGGTCTCTTAACCTACGTGCACTAAGGTCCACTAATAGTTTATGATAAGTGAGAAAGTCAGCACCTAATATTGGTTGTTTTACGTCAGCAACGATGAAGTCCCACCTATACGGTCTGCGAAGTTTAAAGTTTAGCACCATAGATTTCACACCGTAGGTTTTAATTTCAGTTCCGTTTGCTGCGTATAGTTTATAATCCGAACACTGTGATTGTGAACGACACTTATTACGATTAACGGGCAAAACTGAAACGTTTGCTCCCGTATCTACTAAAAATTTAAGTCCACTATTAATGTCTAAAATACGTAAGCGGGCGCAAGGTGATACGGCACAGATTTCCGCTGACAACTGTGCCTCGCTTCCTAGTTTTCCGGCTGCGCTGGAGTTGTGACTTTATTGTTCCATGCGCAGGGTTGCACGCATTTATGAGCCTTCTCTTTGTACTTCTCATGGTAAAAACAAAGGTTTCCAGGACTTGAACGTTGTGGCCGCTGCGATGAGTTATTTCTGTGCCGGCTAGATGATCTGGAGGAGTACCGGCGATATTGATGGAAATTTCTATATCTAGGACGAGAGCGTTCCGCGTTCAACACGCGAATATTTAGTTTCGCTATTTCTGCTCGCAACAGCGCAATTTCGTTTGTTGTATTAGAGGTGGTCGTTATCGCAGCCACTTGACTTGAGCGAGTCGCCTCAGCTACGTTGTCTGCGACCGAGGCTAGGTTTTCTAAGTCCTTCGTGTCTGTCACGGCTAATACTGCCTTGACTGTGCTTGGCAAATGTCCTTGCCAAAGCACGCGAAGTGTATCATCCGGAATTTTGTCACGGGCCAGATCTCGCATCCTTCGCAGAAGTTGAGAGGGTTTTTGATCCCCAAGCTCCATTTCACTTATTAGTTTTTCTATTTGTCTAGCCTTCGAATCTTCCAGGAGTGAAAGTAGTTTTATTTTAATTGCGTTGAATTTACCGGACGCAGGTGGATTTGACAAAAAATCACTAATTTGAGTAATAATGTCCTTTGGTAACTTTGATACTACCATGTCGAAGCGCGAGTCGTCACTTAATTTTTGAGGCGCTAATATTGCTTCGGTTCTGATAAACCATACGCGTGGTTGATCCGCCCAAAACTCGGGAATTCGCGACGCTAATTGTATTGCCATGATGTCAGTAGTCGGCGTAAACAATGGTGTCGGCGTCGGAGGCTGATACGTTTCCGGTTTCTCAGTGTCCGTCATAATGCACTATTTTAAAATTTTAGTGTCCGAAATTTTATTAAAAACTTAATTAATTATACACTATTTATTTTATTGTCCAAATTATTTACGCGTATTACAAATTAAACTTCGTTCGGGGTCACCAATGTTGGATATAAGGATCCTAACAAGGCGGACCACGCGAGTGGGAGTAAAAGACGATATTTAAATTAAACTTTTATAATATTGAGAGGCGCGTTTACAAGTTGGGTGCGCGGTGACGACTGCACGGCACCCTGTTACACAATACAAAATTGGTTCGGTAATATAAACCTTAAGGAACATACTGTGTCCCTACAGTTTGATTAGGGATTCAGGACTTATGGTAGGAACTCTACAACCATCTAAGTGATTGACTGAGACCGATTGACTCGAGCTAGGGGTTCAGTAAAACCAAAATGAAAAGCCGTATACCGTTATCCTGCAGCAGCACTCTGGTACACCTGGAGATGTGGTCGAGCGCGTACCGGAACATGACCAGCGACATCGGCGATGATGACACCACGTTGTACTCCTCTAGGTAGTACTCCATCTTCACCGCCATGTCGTCCAGGTCCATCACCTGAACTCACCAGAACACAGTGAGTATTGTTCAGTGCACGTTTTATAAGTTTTCAGCACATATTGTCTCGGTTGCCTATTCTACACTTAATAAGAGGGTACCTATATTTATAACAGGCATTGAACTATTTGCACAGAATACATAATAGTTCAAGTATATTTGCACCATTGCATTTTATGGATCAATAAAATGCACACCACAGAACATGAAATTTCTTGTTCCGTGGGTCACACATGACACAGTACGTGTGCGTGGACGCTGGGATAGTTAGAGCTGTGGTGTGACAGTTCACACCACAGCTCTATATAATAAGTTAATTTATGTAACAACACTTTTGGTTTCTGCTAGACATCTGTCTCGCCCGCTACGCCCCAAGAAGACTTCCTCATTTGTTTGTTTATTAAAAAACTGTTTCTGGAAGCATTTACCTTAGTTTTGCCCTTTCTTAAATACAAAAGGCCTATTAATTCCACAGGTTCTCGATAGGACTTACTTCGACTTAATATAAAAATAGAACACGATTTTAATGTATGTCAGTTGATTGAACCGTAACGAAGCAGGCGGTCTTATTGTCTTTTGACTTGAAAGTTCGCACCTGGTCGTATATCTTCGGGTCAGCATCAGGCTCCATGTAGTTCCCGAAGAATATGTTGGCGGCGTGTTTGTTGGCGCACTTCTCGCCCTCGGGCACGTAGCCGAGCTCTGTCAGCACCTGGTCCATGTGGACGCGGTAGTTGCCGTACACCGCCTTGTATACCACTTCGAACAACTTTTGTCTGATAGAACGAAAAGCAATTTATGCTATAACTACACTTTGTTGAAGGAACAGCTAGAAGAAGTCTGAATTAGAGCTCTTGAGATGTGGATGGACGTCAGCTTACTTGACATTGTCTGTCTTGGAACTACACGTTTGGATTCCCGTCTAAGAAAATGATTTGCCCCCCTTACGTAACTCTGTTGCTAACAACTCTCGATTGAAATCGATTGAAACCGCAGTTACATTGCTGCTTAAAGTAAGATAGTTGTCTCTAAAACGTAGTGATTATTTCCTCTGTGGTTGTCTCATTAGTTCTATCTAAAGCAGCAATGTAACTGCGATTTCTGTCAGAGTTGATTGCAACAAAGTTACAAAATCAGCCCCCTGGTGATGAGTTGATTTTTTTTTCTAGTAAGTATATTATTTCGTATTACCTATATAAAAATAACATTGTGAGCGCTTAAATCTTAAAAATTAAAAACGACACATTGTCTATAACAGTATTAAATGCTTGCCTGTCTGTGTCATCAATCAGGCGATCGTAAAACACCCGGTAGATCTCGTGCACCCATAAAATGACCAGCTTGTTGAGTTCCTTCATATGGGTCGAAGGCACCAGTAGGATGCCTTTGATGACGCGCGCGAAGTCCCGCAGGTTGAATAGGTAGTGGCATTTGCTTGGCGTCGGTAGAAATTGGACCGTCACTGCCTTGTACACTTCCATCGTGGATCCTACTATAGCCTGAAAATTGCGAAGTTTTTCTGTTCCACGCGTTTTTCTGAGGTTTTAGTAAGTACTTGAGTATACTAGATAAAATTAAGGGTGATTTCATTTGTGTCAAAATTGATAACTGAGAAAAATTAAATTGCACTTCTTTTTTTCCTTTGATTAAAAGGTACCTACTAAGGAAAGCATTTTGTTGGTTTGTGTGTGCAGAAAAAGAGAGATTTCGTGGAATAGCGTCACAGGTATAGATTAGGCAAAAATATATTTAAGACAAAAGTCATACTATGAAAACATTGTAGTTAAAAAGCATTATCTTCATCTGATACAATAGGTACCTACCTTACTCTGCCTCATCAGAGCTTCAGGGAAACCTTTGGTGAAGTGCCAATCCATGATGGTGCCGAAGATCTTGTTTAGGGTGTTGTCTTCGAAGGAGTCCAGAGTAATGAGGAGCATGTGCCGCGTCAGCCGAGACGAGATCAGGTTAGAGCCTCCGCCGGGAGGCAGCATAGCTGATACGAGGAGCTGCGGGATTTAAGGTGGATTATTGTAAAGAAATTAAATGTTAGCAACTTACAAATCAAATGAAAGCAAATTCACGATGGGTAGTTAAAAACTCTTGACAAACTAAACTGGACTATTGTTCCTAATGTTTAGATCAACTGGACCTTGACTGATCCACGAGTTCCACGACCAAATATAACTTTTGACACATTTCATATCGCGCTAACGTGTTGACAGCTAGTTAAGTTAAGACAAACCTCGTTCGTAACTGGACCTCTGGTGCTTCAAGAAAAAGTTAAAGGATGCTACTTCAGGTAGCAATTGGCCACTATGATTATTAGTATTTTACGGTTAACACTTCTTCCAGTTTAGTGGAACAGTTATTTCTATTAAATTAACTGTTAGTTAAGTTACTTTGCATTTAATTGTAACTTTAATATAAAACTAATTCTTTATTTAAACCATTTTATATGAAGGATTGTAAGTTGTAAGTATAGGTTTAGTTCATGTAGTTATTTTGCTAGAAAGTCCTCTGCCATACATAATTGAACATTGTTGCTGCTGTCTAACGGCTACTGCACGTTGCGTTGGCTCATACTCACCACGTCAACCACTTCTTGCTTTACCATTTCCTTCAGGTCGTACCAGTGGCCGTGGTCGATCCACTGACGTAACAGTTCGAGCGGAGGCTGCGCACCATACACCTCTTTTTGGGGCATGCTTAGATCATCCACGAATAACACGCACTGGAGAAAAGGGACAGGTACCATTAAAAAGATGCTCATTAGAATTCGACGTAGGTAAAAGTTTTTGAAATCACAAAACAGAGCCCTGCTACTCTTTCGACTGTCCTAGTTTAAGTTTTATCCGAATTTTACACTTCATGTAAACTTGAACCATGGGTGCAGGATGGAATTCCTAACTAGGTAGGTACATAAGTTAATGATTTTCTATAATGTTTTGGAAACCTATAAATATTCATTTGCATACCTTTTTACCCATGGAAGGACCAAATACACCTTTACGTCGTCTGTCAACTTTTGACATGATAATGTCTTGAGTCTGTAACAAAGTAAATAAAGACGAAATAATTTAAATAACTTACTTTAAGGTGAATCAGGGGCTTTTTGAACGCCGTCATTCTCCTCGATATAAAACTGTCAAGTTGAAAAAATAATATAGGTAACTTATGCTGCTAAACGCGTCTGGGACCTATTCTCGTCACTGCACACGAGGTTAGAATTTTCTTACTCTAAAATTTTGAAAATATGTCGACAAGAATGACGGCGTTTAAAACGCATGGGCGTTTTGAACGCCGCAGGGATTTACCCTAACACTATATATAAGATATTTCTTCAGATGTTGGTATCGTACCTGATTGGCAGTAGTCCGCGCCGAGAAGTTGACAGTGTTAGTGATGTACTTCTCCTTGGGCAGTGATAGCAGAAAATTGAGCACTAGAGACGATTTCCCAGTACCCGTTGGCCCCACCAAGAGGATCGGGATCTTCGACTTCACCATTTTGGACACGAAGTAACGAAGGCACGCGTTCTCATTCGTCAGGATAATAACCTCGTTCACCTATAATATGAGAAACCTTAAGGCTGCGAACGCACCAACAAGTGCCTATAGATTAGTGCCTAGATATATCTAGGTTACTAGCTAGGATACACGATGACCGCACTGGAAGGTAAGTCGCTAAGATAGTCGCCTTGGTCTCATAGTCTTTGGTTGTAAGCCTTGCACCCACGATACATTCGCGGCAGTCGCCTGGATGTATCGAGGCGCCTAGCGATCAATGCGGCCGGTTGCGAACATTCATGAACGTTCGTTTTACTTGGTTACAAATACATTCTTATTCTAGGCTCTCGGCACCTGATTGTAAGTAGGCGGCCTAAAATTCGTTGACACTTTCATTCTGAGATTCCAATGGTTCCATAAACCTTGAAACAAGTAAAGGATCGATTTGGAGAAGAGGACAACGTTACTGAGTTGATTACATCTTAATAACGCCCACACGTTGGTGCAAATATTATAGTCATCTTTAGGTCCGTAACGGCAATCAGTGACAATCAGGCCAGCCAAATGGAAAAACGGGAATTACACAGCATTATCGGAATATTTTGGTCAAAAATTCCGTCTCCATTACCTTAACATTAGCCGCTAGAGGCACCTCCTTCTCTAAGTCGACCCAGGGTATCCAGGTGCCGTTGTTCCGCTTGTCGTACACGTAGTCGAAGACCGTGTCCTTGTCTTGGAACAGCTGGTTCTTGGTCAGTTTGAACGACTTCGGCTTGGGATACGCCGCGTTGTCGCCGTTCAGCAGCTTCCGGAAGAACGTGTCGAAGGTTTTACGGCTGTTGCCTGAACAAATACAATTAGTACAGTTACCTACATATTTTTTTTTAAAGTGAATATGGTATCTACAATAACAATTGGTTTAGTCGGTAACCTAATTGCCTGGCCACGGCACGACGAGCGATAACTCTTTCTTCATTGCAAAGGTAGAAACGCTTACTGTAAGTACAGCAACAACTGATTTCATGTTTTAGCAATTCACTTGTCGCGTCGCCGCCGGTCGCTCTTATCTGTGGCTAGGCCGAAGAGGAAGAGGGAAAGACAAAGACGACTTTTTCTACGGTACACATACCTAACTCGTAAAGATTGGAAGAAGGACAGCGAACTTAAATCTATGGAACAAGCATTCCGCTCTAAAAATAGCACTACGCAAAATTACAACCAATTGGGCGGTGCTAAAAATGCTGGCATTTAGTTATGCAGCACAAAGTGAGTGAACACTGGTTGCATATAGCGACTAACTCATAGATATTTTTTCTAAATGAGAAATAAAATACTTATCATACGTAATAGCTGCATCTTTCTACTGTCTTCTTTGCATTTAATACATCAGGACGTCATTTCTAATAAACTCTCTCTTTTCTTTATTTAAAATACAATTACCTACTGTAAATAACGCTAACGCGCGTGGCTGGCGTTTATTTGCAACTAAGTGTGCAGAGGTGTTACAATACATTAATGAAGTGCATGACTTAGTGACCATTTAGGTATAGCAAATTTTTGACAGTACTATTAATTAACATTAAAACGAATAGGCACTTAAACCAATAAGATTAAAAATAAAAATATTATATAATTCGAACAGATCCTAATATTTTTAATATATTTTATGTATTTATAAACTCTTTTACAGAGTAGTAACGGCTGACCCGAAAATGCTGTGCGGGTTGTAATTTTTTAATCCCGTGTTGCAATTTTTGTTGTAGGTACCTAGTTTATTTGTTGCAATATTTATTTGCAATTTTATTTCCATAGATTTTAGTTCGCTGAGGTAACGTGTGATATTGGTGAACAATATTTACCAGTGAGCGAGGGGCACAAGCCCCAGAGCAGTGAGAAGACGAAGGTGCACTGCAGCCACATGGTGCTGAACTGGGTCTCCCCCTCCAGCAGACACGTGAAGAGACGCGTGAACGACTGGTGGACAAATTATTATTCGTAATTAGCTTCCGCCCGCGACTTCTTCCGCGTGGACATTCGGAAAATCCTTAGGGAAACTTTGAGTGGGATAAAAAGAATCCTAATGTTTGAATCCAGGCTTTAAACTATATGTGTCTACTGTTAATCATAAAATTGTCGGTAAAGAAAGAAAGAAAGAAAAAACATTTATTTAGGACAAAACAGTTAAAAATTACTATTAAAAATAATAGGATACAAAATTAGTTTTGCCCCAAATCGGCCTCGACTCAGCATAATGTAAGGCTTATTATGACCCAACGCTGATCTTCAGTCTACTATTGTTTATTATTGTTACTATTGTTTGACTAGACTTAAAGTATTCTGTAAGCCTGTAAGTTTATTGTATAAATAAATAATAAATTTCATCCAAATCTGGGCAGCCGTTTTTGCGTTCCAAAAATCTAAACACCTAACATCCAAAAATACATTTAAGTAACTAGCGACCGGCCGCGTCTTCGCCTGCGTGGTCAGTTATTTCTCTAACCCTCGGGAACTAATGTAGGTACCTAAAGGACATAGCCTTTTCTGTATCCCTGACAAGATGTACATGCAAACATGATGATAGGTTGAGTAGATAAGAAGTGAAGGCATAACAAACAAACAAACGGACTTTCATATTAATTATATTAGTAAGAATTAGTAGGATTATTTGTCAACACATTACTTACAACTGGCGACCTCTTCTATAAAATTACTGAAAATCGATGACACTTTTTTCGATAACGGAATAAAAGATTAAAAACTTTCAATTAAATAGATACTAAAAATCAAGATACTAAAACTATCCTTGTGAAGTAATAATTGTCATAAATTATTTCCAGTTTAAAAATAATTTGATTTTTTTTATTTAATTTACTAAACGTAAGTTACGAAAAAAATAACAGATTCACCCACTACGAAAACTATCCTTGTGAAGTAATAATTGTCATAAATTATAATTCCAGTTCAAAAATAATTTGAATTTTTTATTTGATTTACTAAACGTAAGTTACGAAAAAAAATTAACAGATTCACCCACTACGAAGATATTACAACATTATTTTATATATAAAGCCATCAAACGATACCTAAAAAGAGCTAACATTAAAAAAACAGGACTGCCTTGCCAAAAGCGAACTAAAAAGTTAATTATAACAAGTGTCATTGCAGACGGGGGACCGTTTTGTGGAACAATTTTTGATCAAAAAGGTCCCCCGACTGCGATGACACACTATTAAATGTGGAGCTCATTTTTCAATGTTGAAGACTCTGTATGAACTCACTCTGTATGTTACAAGAGTACTCTGCATGTACTCTTGTAACAGCCTAGACCAGGGATGCACAGACTACGGCCCGCGGGCCGCATGCGGCCCGCCGGTCGAATACTGGTGGCCCGCCGACAGCAAAAATAATACTCTCGTACATTCGAAAATATTCCAGAAGCAGCAAAAAAGTTTGAGAAAATTCAACTGAATCGTATGACCATCCAAAGACGAATTATGTCTTTGTCAGATAATATTGCGGAACAATTAAATGAAAAAACTAAGATAATTGATTTTTTTTCATTAGCACTCGACGAATCCACTGATATTAGTTCCACAGCTCAACTTCTTATATTCATACGAGGTGTTACTCAAGATTTTGAAGTCTTCGAAGAGTTATTAGGAATGTGTTCATTGAAAGGTCAAACCAGAGGAGTTGATATACTCAATGTACTTTTGGACGAGTGTTCAAAAACTGATTTGGACTTATCGAAATTATCGGGAGTTTCGACTGACGGTGCTCCTTCGATGATTGGTGTCAATTCTGGGCTAGTTACTTTGTTGAAAAAGCATTTGCAAGAAAAAAACTTAAACGCTGAAGATCTCATGCAGTTTCACTGCATTATACACCAAGAAGCCCTCTGTTCTAAAAAAATTGAATTTGAAAATGTCATGAAAGTGGTAGTTTCGACTGTGAATTTCATAAAATCACGAGGACTCAATCACAGGCAATTCAAACAATTCCTTGATGACATTGAATGCGAACATGGAGATTTACTGTATTATACAGAAGTAAGGTGGCTAAGTCGTGGATTGACACTGGAACGATTTTTAAATTTAATAGAAGAAATTGATATTTTTCTGGCGGAAAAGCAAAGGGACGTCCCGGAACTTAAAAGTCCTGATTGGTTGTGTGATTTGGCTTTTTTAGTTGACATTACAAATCATTTGAATGTCTTGAACACACGGCTTCAAGGCAAAAATCAACTGATATCCCAGCTCTACGCACATGTATCATCCTTTCAATGCAAGCTGACACTTTTCAGATCGCAATTGAATTCTGGAAATTACAATCATTTTCCGAATTATAAGAAAATGGCTGAAAAATTCAAAAAAACTGCTATTAATTTCAGTTATGTAAAAAAGCTAGATATTTTGATTCAATCTTTTCAAGACAGATTTTCGGAGTTTAAAACAGTGAAACCTCTGTTGGACATATTTAGCAATCCTTTCACGATTTCAGTTGAAAATGCGCCAGAGTTAATGCAGTTAGAAATTATCGACATTCAGAACGACCAAGATTTACGCAACAAATTCAACGAAGGAGACTTGCTGAACTTTTACCGCTGCATTGATAAAAATACGTACAAAGAGTTGCGCATAAACGCTCTGAAATGTGCAAGCTTATTTGGTTCTACCTATATATGTGAACAAACCTTTTCAATCCTAAATAATAATAAAACAAAAAATCGAAACCGCCTTGCAAATGAAAGTTTGGAAGCAGTTTTACGTGTTGCTACAAGTAAATTTGAGCCAAATATAAAAAAGATTGTAAGCACTATGCAGTGCCACGCTTCAAATTAATAAATTCTTTTTCAATTTGAATACATTATTATCAATTTTTCATTGTCTTTAATTACCTATACTTCTGGTGGCCCACCATCAGTTCATAATTTGCCCGAGTGGCCCCTAGTCTTAATAAGTCTGTGCATCCATGGCCTAGACTGAATAAATTATTTTGAATTTGAATTGAATTGTTATTTAACTTTTTAGTTCATTTTGTCATTCATTCATTTTGTTCATTTAGTCTTGTTTTTAATATTTTTTTAATTTATTTTACCCACAAACATAGGTACTAACCCTGAACACATTACGCTCTCTGTTTTTTGGGCAGTGTCGAGTAAACAATAATTGTTTGACTATTCAAAAATTTCAAAATAACACCTCTTCTAGCTGCAAACTTACAAAGAACTGGTGTATCTCCCCAACGACGACGAAGTGATGGCATTTCAGCAGCTGGAACTCGAAGATGGGCGGCACCAGCCATTCGATCAGCTCCTGTATCAGCTCGTACTGCTCCGGGATCAGCCGCTTGCTCAGGTGCGTGTTGTACGACGCGAGGAACGCGCGCCACCCTGACACCGCGGATCAATGAAAATAGAACACACACCACCACCTCTGTGGTCTAGTCATATGGGTCTCCAAACTTTTTAGCATAAGGGCCAAACTAACTCCTCCACGAAGTCCCAAGGGCCAGCCCGTCGATTCTGTAACCAAACTCGGATCTCACTTCGAACCTCACTTCACTTTGCTTGAATTTGTTATTAGAAATTAACTGAATATAAGCAATTTTACCGATTAAAAAAACAGCTTATCATTATCTCATTTAAGATTTAAAATTCCCGTGAAGTGAAGTGAGGTTCGAAGCGAGATGCGAGTTTCTTACCTCATCGTACCTACCAACATACTGTAAATTACAGTAGTATTGCTACGATCCGGTCCGCGGGGCTACCGGCTAAAAACAATGAAGTTCATGTTAAATATAATGTGACAGATGAATATGATACATTGATGCTTTTCGTTGGTAAGTTTTTATTTGTGCCAAAACGAAGCAGCATTGTATCAGATACATCTGTCAAATTACAGTTACATTAACTTCATTGTTTTTAGCCGGTAGCCCCGCTGCTTTCGCGGGCCGGATTATTGGTGCTCGCGGGCCGGACGGAGGTGGCCCACGGGGCGTAGTTTAGAGACCCCAGCCCCCCTAGCCAAAGTAACATTTGCAAATTTTCGTTATCGCTTTGCTTCGAAACATATATGGATTTGACGTTTTAAAATTCGATTGTTAACGAAACCTTATGTCAATCCCATACATGTTTCGAAAGCGAAGCGATAACGAAGATTTGCCAATGTTACTTTGGCTAGGGGGGCTGGTCTAGTGGTTCGCCCACCCGTGTAAGACGAGTCTGACTGCAGAGGAGGGACAGCACTTGCCTTGCACTGTCCTTTATTATGAACCCACTCTCCTACTTCTACTTATTTATTTTCTCTCACCCAAGGTTACCTGGAAGAAATTGCTATTTAGCAAAGAGGCCGCCTTTTGTATGTTTTCTTTTCCCATTTTTTTGTTTCTTTCTGTTTTTGTTTTTGTCGTGTGCAATAAAGCTATTATTATTATTATGTTGTTTTCCAAATTCTCAGTTCATAACTGGTCATACAGGATCTGAACGGGCGCACCAAGTGACAATTCCCCTTAATTAGTTAATTGATGTTAATAATTATCTTCTTGCATGAAATTGCGGACTATCCTGCAACTATTTAAAATGGCTGCCTTTTGCATGGTTATATATGAGTTAGGCGGAAGATCTAATAATCTTAAGTTAAAATGTAAATTATTTGGTATAACACCAGTGCTGGAAAGCACCAAAGGCACGAAGGTTACACAGGCCTAACTTTACAGTAGGAGGAAAAAACTGAATAACTTTTTTCTTTATAATTTTACAGTAATCTGATATTCTGAAAGTATTTTTGTAATTAAAGTAATATTTTTTAACTTAATGTTTAATGGATTTGAAGTAAGTGTAAGTTAGCAGGTATTATGTAATTTTTTGTGTTGTGTGAGCCCAATTGCGGTAATTCTGAACGACAAAACCTAAAACGTTACGTTGTCATTTAGGTTATATTTACCTAAAAATCTTTGGTTTAGTTTCATAATTTTCACTTAAATTGTCCCAGATTGTAATCCTAGACTTCTTAGGCAGAGTAACAGAACTAAAGCGAGTATTTTTCTGTAAACGAAACTGAAACGGTAACGATTTAGCTTTGGTTTTATCGTTGGAAATTAGCGCAATTAGGCCCACGATTTTCCAATAGTAAATATTCCTTTGATCCCTATTAGTGGTTTTATTTCTCTTTGATAACATTATTTATAGATAACTTGATCGGGTTCTCTTGCAGTATTGACTACACTACACTATTGACTCACGAATAAGGTTCAATATCAAGTAAATCGGACGACGAGTTGCGTCTGACTATCGTGTTTTTTTTTGTAATAGGCCCTCAGCTTTTCGACAGTAACAAAAAAATCGTAATACAGTTTCAATAAACTGACGCGATAAATTAGAGCGCGTCGATGTCTTTTGTACTGTAACTATAAAACACTTTGTCGTAAAAAAAGCAAAGTGATATTTTGTGTTTTCTTTTTTTTTTTTATTGGTGGTCAGTAAATGAATAAAACTAAACATACCCAGCTGTTCCGGCTCCATGTAGATCATGCCGCAGCGGGAGACGGTCGCCGGGGACGCGAACTCTAAGTCAGCGGGCTCGAAGATCAAATTCATTTTGTTGGTCATCTAGAAATTACGAGTAAGTACCTATATTTTAGTTAAGAAACGTACGTGAAGTTAAGAACTTACTGTATTTGAGATGTGTCGATGTTTAAAAGCTATTTTATTTTATCTGTAAAACAATTTATAACTTTTCAAAAGCGTATTGATTTTATAGGTATAATAATTTTGATCTGTTCACAGTCTGTTTTTCGAAAGAACAAAGTGTATTTAGTGGGGCTGTAAAAATAACTTTTGTACTTGAACCTTAACCCTGAACTAATGACACCAAAGGAAACAACGTTAGAATATAGTATTTTATGTCGTGGTAGACTCTCTGAACTCACTTTATGGTCCATTGAACAACGGTTACCAAACAATCACTTCTCTATTAGAGAACAAAAACATTAACTTAACTGCCAAACATTACGATATCCGAGCGAGAGGCGAGAGGATGTCACGCTCCTCCCCGCGCCATGCGTAAGGAGTTACATTATGAAATTCACAACATTATAAAGATATAATGACGAGAAGGAGATGGAAGGTCAAAGTCAAAACCCTTAATAGATGATACATTATATCATGGGTGTAGATAAAGTCTTGTATGCAACTGTACATAATTTAAATAAAACCCCTCATTAGAGTACAGTTGCATAAATAACTATAGAGTAGGCGCTGTGTAACCTGTATAATCTCGCCGCTCATGAGGCAGAGCTTCTTGTTGTCGTCGAGCACTGTGTTCATGTTCTCGATCCACACCGCGTCCACCGGCCCGTCGAACAGGATCCACTTGCGGTCCCGAGTGATCGACATCGCGTACTCACGGAACGCGATCGCGAGGACACCGTCGGACCTGCATGGCATTAAATTATTAATGACAATTAGCCATATTTAATGTCCTCTGCTGGGGCACAGGCCTTCTTTATCGGTGGATAAGGAGGATGGGCCATAACCCACCACGCGGGCCCAATGCGGATTGGTGGGTGTTAACGATTGCAAATGCAGCCGGAACCTTCCAAAGCACGCAGGAGCTCGAGATATATATTTTTTTGGTCACCCATCCCATGACCGACCCTTGCGAATGTTGCTTAACCTCCGCAATCACTGGGCCAGGCGCTAAACCACTACGCCACCGAGCTCCTTAATAAATAAAAAAGTAATGCTTATTGCTTATGCACCAAAACAAAAATCGGTTCAAAAGGTTCAAGGACCTTGAATCAAGGCAATAGTGTAGGACCAGTACTTGTGCTATATGGACAACTGGACATAATGTTTATGTTTCAAAAGCTAAATAAGGTTGGAAGAAAACAGGAAATCTAATAGAGCCTGCTTTTTTGCTGCTGCTGTCTTGAAAATGGTTCTTGCTTTATAAATTTTATGAGTCATCATTGCATCAGCTTTATGGTGCTCACTGTTAGAGATAAATCTCTCCTAACAATCTCCACGAACGATCAGTGCTGCGCTTCTAGCGGCTTCCCACAATTAACCGCCTTTGTGGTCTAGTGGTTCGCCCACCCGTGTAAGACGCGGGGTTCCGGGTTCAATTCCCAGGAGGTGAATACAATTTGTACTCGGTTTGGTTGGTGGTAGGGCTTATTTCAAGTCCAACTGACTAGCTACCACCATCTTACCTATGTCTGACGCCATACCAACAATTTAAAAATTGTTGCGTTCCGGCCAGTTCCTCAGTGATGAGGATTCCGGGTGTAGTGCGCCACCTTTGGCCTTATCGTCACTTAACATCAGGTGAGGTGAAGGCCAAGCACTATCCCGTTGTGTATAAAAAACACACCACGATATGAATTAATAAACTTACATTACAACAAGAAATTGATAACAGCTTCTCAAACTCACCATTCATGCGAAGCGGGATCAAAACACCCATACAGCTGCCCCATGGTGATCGCTTTCGGATTGAGGATGCGGTATATGGCACCGAACTCCTTGTGTCGCGGCGGCGGCTTCATGAGCTGCAGCGCTCGCAGGGAGTCCGCTAAGGACTGGTACGCCTGCGTCTTGCCGCCCATCGGCGGGCCCACTATCATGAACCCGTGGCGGACGAGCATCATCTCGTATATCTGAATGAGGATCAGTAACGATTTTTGTTTAGTGGCTATCAGAAAGCTTATGCCACCACATGATAAACTGTGAAGAAATTTTTACGATATCTCTTAAACCTATATGAGCTAAAACACTGTGTTTATGGGAGGGAGTAACTATGACGTCATCGAGACATACGCGAACCTTATGTCGGAGGTGATAAAGCACATATTGCATTGAACTTGGCATTTCCTACAAAACCCTTATATTATAACTCAACCATTAATTATAAACTGATTTAAAAAATCTTTTACTAAGTTTTATAGCTATGAATATGTTTTAATATTATACCAATAAAACTATAGGATTCAAACCTGTTACTGATCCTCATTGATAAAATGGCTTATTCCGTATGATGGGGTGGATAGATGAACACGCTTTTTCCGAGTATCTACCTTAGGGTGGCTGTTTCAGGGTGGATAAATGAAATATACCGATAAAATAAGTGCGATGGCTCCTGGAGTCGTGACTTATTCAGGGAATTCACCTGTTATAATATAGAACTACCTACCGGCCTTGTGTCTATAGGATTTTATAGACTGGTACCTACGCTTTGTGAAGAGGAATGACCTAATTTAAGTATTGGATAAGGGATGCTAAATAAATACCTCCGTGCTTCGGAAGGCACGTTAAGCCGTTGGTCCCGGCTGTATTTGCAGTCGTTAACACCCACCAATCCGCATTGGGCCCGCGTGGTGGGTTATGGCCCGTCCTCCTTACCACCCATAAGGAAGGCCTGTGCCCCAGCAGTGGGGACATAAAAGTGGCTGATGGACAAATAAATACACTTGTAAGATAAAAAAAATACCCCGGAAAACGGCAGCTGCAAAAAGGTACCGAAACAGGAAATGAGAAAAAACATCAAAAAAATCTTTAATCAATTGACGTTAGTTTTGTTGAAGTGTTTTACAACCGGTATTACTTCGCATGTAGATACCTGTATAATCTTCTCTAGGTACCACTCCGTGGGCTGCAGGTTCCTCTTCTCCAGATCCTTGTTGATGCACTTGAGGAGTTCAGCTCGGTCGGGCTGCGGGATCTCCACGCCCGGGAACAGATCCGAGTATATGCCGGCGAACAGCGGAACGTCCTAGTGAACGAAAGATAGGTTCATTATCTTTGGAATAGTTTTGGGAGTCCCAGAAGATTTGAACACAACATTTTTATCGCGGTGATAAAGGATAATAGGAGTCTTGGAAACGATCATCTGCTTTTAGCTCTTAACACGTTTTAAAGGCTAACTGACTAAACGTCTATTTTTGATGATGGAAATTGCCTTTCTTCCTGTGAAGTCCCTTTACAATGTTGCGTAAAAATAAAAGATAACTAAAATGGGACTTTGGTCTATTCTTTCAGTACTTACTTACAAATTCTACCACAGTAATTTGATTTACTTACTGCCTGAGCAAGATAGCATATAATATCGAAATTGAAACGATTTCAAAATAGGGTCAGTCAGTATCATTCACTTACTTGAGAAAGGAACTTGGGCATGTTGACGTCGATAATAGCCCGAAGCACTAGTTGCGACTCGTCCTTCTCCGGGTAGTTCTTCTTGAGCGCCCCCGACGCTAGCAGCACAGACTTGACGGCTCTCATGCCGTAGTCATAGTGGTTTTGAGAAGACAGCTGCTCGGAGCACAGCTTGTATGCTTGCACTATCTTACGAGCCAACCTAATGGAGATAATTACGTCATTACCTTTAGGCACTTTAAATATACCTAGCAATGTAGCAATTGTCAACAATCTGTCGCGTCCAGCAGAACATTATATTATAAATTATAAGACGAAGATAAATATTTATTCAGGTTATCGGTAGCAATTTTAATGATGTTTTTGAAAACTTGTTTGCGTTCTAAGTACCTATTTCTATTTTTTTGACTCTCTGCCAGAAGATTTAGAAAAAGAATATCAAATAAAGCAAAACTCTCATTTAAATTACATTATCAGTGCGTACGTACGCGTACGTAGCCGTTCGCATACACGTGTGCGTACCTGGATTTTCATGCGATATATTAGCTGAATACTCACGGCCCCGCGCAGACGAAGCCGTTGGAGTATAACGTGATCTCGCCGATCATGGCGTAGTCAGGCACCATCATGGCCACCGTGCGGAACAGCACCTTCAAGTTATCCGGCAGCTCCGTGCGACCGGCGTAACTGGCGAGATACACTCATTACTAACATACACTACCTACTCCAATAGTGATGAAGTAACCAATGGATGCCCAGGCGTTGATGCGGGGCGTTTATGGCTACACAGCTGAAAGTAGAGTACTAGCCAATTGGCTACAGATATTGTCAAAAAGAAAAATCAGTCAGATGTTAACGTGTAGTGTACTTACATCGTTAGATTCTACTATCAATAGTTATTTGACATGGAAAATAGTCGGATTTGAAGGTTATGCCACATTGATCATGTAACGTAAAAACGTTAAAAAATTACGCAGAAAAATCTAAAGAGTTATTGTAACACTACCAGGGAGTATACCATTTGAAGATTATTAATTTAGAGATTATCGGCCGTTTGCACTTCGTCTTTTCCTAACTACAACTCGACCAAATTAAAACGGTGTCATGAACTTAGCTGTCATGTCATGCAGCTATCATTGGTGGTGGTCATCAATTATCTTGGTCGAATTGTACTTAGGAAAATACTTAAGCGATTCTTAAGTTTAGTATCTCTCAAACGGCTGTATAACTTTTATCTTGTATACCTCAAGTCTTCTCATCGTGAGCCTAAAAACTTACCCAGGGTTCATGGTGATGAAGACAGAACAGGTGGGGTTGAGGCTAATCTCGGTGCCCTCGAAGACGAACCGCTTCTCCCGCCGCAGGATGGCGAGCTGGATGGACAGGATCTGCTGCGCCACCACCGACAGCACTTCCAGGTCGATGCGGTTGAACTCGTCGAAGCAAGCCCACGCGCCGGATTGCGCTAAGCCCTGGATTCGTAAAACCATAGAAGTGATATAAGAGTATATTGGCTGCAGTGCAGAGAGTATTATTTGAATGACAAACATTTTTTCCTACTGTGCAAGGTCCGTCTAGGACTCTGTCTCGTGATATTTTTCGGATTAAAGCGCGTAAATTATTAATTCAGGTGTAGTTTGGATTCATTAATTTTTGATTTCCCGACGATTCGACCATTCCAGGGGCCGTGGTCACGACAGACAACAGACAAGTGTCTAAAGACAGTCTGTATTATGTTAAAGTACCTATTGGATGATTTACAATAGGTACGAGGTAAATATTATAACGTAACGCAACGAATGCAATATTGGGCAATGGCAATGGTAATATGGGAAGTGGTCCTTTTGAGTCAAAAAGAAAAGCAAAGCTAGAAAAAAAAGTCCCATAAACCTTGAAGAATTTCCCTAGGGCTTTGTAGTCGAGGCCGTCGGAGCAGTTGAAGACGACGCACTTCTTGGCGACGGCCTTGGCCAAGTCCTTGGTGGTCTCTGTCTTGCCGGTGCCGGCCGGGCCCTCGGGAGCTCCACCCAGGTTCAACTTCAGTGCGCTCATTAGGGTCCTAACATTATAAATGCAGTGTAGTAAAAATATACTTTGAGCATTATATTTCCGGAGGAAGCCCTTGGTCTTTAGTTAATCTAATCGGAGTGAAATCTGACCCTTGGAACTGCGATTCAACTAAAATGTAAATTAGGTATATGTATATCTCTATAGTTTAAACCAGAGTGAAGGAATAACACATAACTTTCTTTATTTACTTCGTTTAATTTTATTTGTAGTATAAGAGAACCAATAAGGTTCTGCAGGTTCTGCTAAACCAGCTTAGACTTAGTGAATACGTCACATTTTGAGTCTATTCTTTTTAATTGTAGAAAGTACTGAGGAATTTGAACGTGTAGATTGAGGGCAAGTTATTATTTTAAGAAACTGTTATTAATCGAACATTGTTAACGTGTCACATATTAGTATGAAAGTTTCATGAAACCTGGGCTTGTTCCGTTCATCCACCCTAAGCGTGTCCATCTTTCCACCCCAACATAGTTGATAGTGGGAAATTGATGGACACCCGTTTTCCGAGTATCCACCTTAGCATAGTATAAAAATGAGTACTAGCGTACAGTATGGCCGCTCCCTGCCTCCCGCTAAATGCGCCCCCACCTGCGATCACTTACCACACAGTTACCGACTGCCAAAGACTTTCGAAACTGCCAAAGAGATGGCAAGGACGTATGCGTATTCACTACGCACCGCGTCTTTGCCATCCTTCACTGTCAAGACTGAATGTTTACAAACTGCACGCCTGCACGGTAGCCCTAGACTTACACACACAGTTGCGCGTGTACAAAACGTCATGTGTTTATAACGGGGCGGTTGTATGGAGTTAATTTGGAGTGACCGAGGTGAGACCTTAAGGGTGGCTGTTTCAGGGTGGATAAACGGAAGAAGCCAAAACCTGAAGCAGCGGTCAGTGAGCGGCGTGGCGACGAGCCGGCCGGTGTTGCCCAGGTACTCGAACCCGTAATCCACCTCGGTGGTGATCATGGAGCAGGTGGTCTTGTCCCCACGGGCGTAGTAGCGCAGCTGCGAGATCCAGTTGAAGTCCGACACGTCGCTCACCTTGCGTTCCACCATCTCTTCCAGGATCGATCGACCTTAGGAGTTACATGACCCAATGAAGGGAAAACTACTTTAATTTCCCATGTCAGATACTAAAGTATTAAAAGCAACAATATTACTTTTCAGTACATCAAGTCAAGAGCTTAGATTCAACAGTTTATTGAAACTCTTAGAAACCTGACTTAGAGATACCAAAAAACCCAAAACCTGTGATGATGGTCAATGCTATGCTATGGTTAAGTCAGAACAACAAAATCTGCCAGCTTAAACTCAACCATGTTCCAATTCCAATGCAACAAGGTCAACTTACCATGCACATCGAGCACGATGAGCGCCTCTACAGTGATACGGTTGCCAGGGTCGAGCTCGCCCTGCACTAGGTACACCAGCCCTGTGATCTGTTCCGTGCTGCGCTCCACCAGCTCTGGGAGAGTGTTCGTCTGGATAGCTTCAATTGCCTAAACAATAATTTGTATTCATTTTGTCACAAAAATCTTTGCAATACGGAAGTTTACATGCCCTCTGCAGTCATCATGTCAAATCTAACCTCAATAATAAGCTGTGCTTTTTTACTATTATTCTTCTGTTAATTTATTTTCTGTTTAAAATTGTGTGTGTATATAAATAATCAGTATACTGCATGCAGAAGCCGGCCTAGCCTACACGATCTGTCCAGGCATGATTAGCACCCACTCCTCGCGAGCGGTATTGGGATATACGTAATGACCTCCGTGGCCACATCGAGGTTCACGATCATCTGCTACTCTACATGTACAGACCTCTACTCTACATGTTGCAGTACAGACCTCAGCAGTATACTGCACGCAGGAGCCGGCCTGCACGATCTGACCAGGCCAGATAAGCACCCAATCCTCTCGGGCGGTGGTGGGGTACGCGGTGATGGCCTCCGTGGCCACATCGCGCAGGCTGATGATCATCTGTTGCTCCAATTGCTGCAGCCAGCGCTCCACCATACCCTAGCAAAGTAATGTTCCCGATATGGGATTACTTTTTTTAATTTTAATTATTATTTTAATGCTAAATATTGGAGCTATTGGTGGATTAAATCAAACTTCTTTTATTCTTCTTCTTTACGTAAACTAATAGCGTTTTCTTCAATTAATAATTTAAGACCAAATGTGATAAACAGGGTCTTCGTACTACATACGTCTGCATATAATCGTCGCAAAAACCGTTTTACAGAAATAATTAAACCCTGAATTTTTGAATTGAAAAATTTTATGGGATTAATTTACAAATACAATATCTTTAGGAATCTAACTATAAGTGAAGTTAATTATAATTTTAACAAAAAATGCGGATCTATACTAAGTTTTAAATACCTTAGCGTCAGCTGGCTGTATACGCGTAGAGAGCTTCACCACTTCGCCTTCTGCAGATGCCATGCCTATGATCTCCTTCGCTGCGTTGAACTCTAGAGTGTAGATGCCCTCGAAGCACTTCTTCAGGTGAGGTTGCACTTTCATAGGATCTTTCGTTTCGGAAAGAATCTCCAGCAACTCATCGTTAGACAGAAAGAAGAATCTAAAATATTAAGATACAATTTAGGAATTCATAGTAACATTTTTAAGATCACCAACCACTTAACCATTTTGTAAAAACCGGAACAATCAGTATTCTACATCGCCAGCCGTATGTAAAGAGAAGACAAGTAGCAGGAAGCCTTTAGATATTTCATATAATGAGGAAAAGCAATGTTCCTACCTTGGGAAGAACAATCTCTTCTTCTCCAAGTAGTCGTTCAGTCCCCTCTGAATGTCATCCAGTAGCGCATTGTTATGGCGTAGCTTCTTTAACAGCCCCGGGAAGTCAGTGGCAGGCAGCACCAGCGGTTCCTTCTGCGTCGCCGTCATGATGGTGCGCCACTCCTTGTCCACGTCGCGGAAGTTCCGCGCTTCCGTAGGCATTTGACGCATTATGTCTTCAGATGAGAATATGGGTTCTAGGTACATCCATGTGGCTTGGCACTAGAAAGCGGTTTAGGATTGTTATACAGTTTCAATAAAAAAATACTTCATGGCTTATACCTAGTAGCCCAAGTCAAATTTAAGGTTTGTTAATTTCGAATGGGCACGCGGTCACGGACACTCGATCTTCAAAAACTTCATTAACTACAGACTAAGATTTAATAGTTATTCCACCTGGTTTAAACGGGGTCAGTAACATGGCAGTACAGTAATCCAGTCCAGCGCTGACTTGCTACTGTAGACACTAGAATAGACACTAGACGAGTAGACACTAGCTAGTTTCAACCAAGTCATGTGCTGAATTCTCGCTCACGAGTCAGTCCAGCTGACTAGCCACCCGTTCTATTATCGGGCACAGGCACAGTACGACTTACTGCCGATCCTGTCTACATATACTCAGATACTGGGTCCAACATTCCGAGTCACTGGGTCCAGTCACTGACCCCGTATAAACCAGCCCTTAAAGTCGAAATTACGTTTTACTAGCATAAACAAAAAACGCAGCCTGTCCCAAAGAACATTCGTATACCTGGAGCCACTGGTCGAGTATATCCTGCATACTAATAAGCTTCTCCTCCCAGGCCACCATGTCCGCCTCAAACGCCTTCACGTAAGGTGAACCGCGCATCGTCTGCGATTTGAGGATGTGGTCATCGAGCTGCTGCTGTACGTCATCCAAGCCCGTCAGGATGCCTACGCCGGTATCCCTAAATCATAACACAATATATTATTCTAATGGCTTCATCATCATATCAGCTACAAGATGCCTCAATCTAACGTCCATCGGTTCTTCTGTTCGGTTCTTCTCGCAATGTATAATGTTGCGCCAAGCGTAGAACTATTCAAGCAGGTTGGGCGCTCAAGTGCTCAGTTACTTGAGATGTTAATTAACCGCACCAGTGAAGATGAAGTATTGACGAGAACTATCAATATTTTAGTTTGACAGCATGTGCTGTACCGCAACTTGGGTGGTGAAAGTCGTGGCGTATAGACGTTCGTGCGGGAGAGAATAGGTACTTGTTTTTTAGGTTTTAGACTAAGTTATATTACCAAAAACTACATTATTATTACTCATTTAATTTAAGAAACTTATAAATTGACTGTCTCGTTTCACCTGTAAGGCACGACTTCGAACTTGACACCGCACCACTCCTCCTTCATCTTGTTGAGCGCCTTCTCGAGCGAGTACTCTTTGGAGGCGTACTGCTCAATCTCTTCAAGCTGCGCGGCGTACACGTGCACGCCCTGCTCCACCATATCCGCTAGCGAAGAGTTCGGCTCGTGAACTATTTCGGTGCCCACCAGCTCGCTAATCTTCGCCCAGTGACGGTCTCGCATGCCCTGAGGTTTCACGAATGAAAGTACTGATTTCAAAACGATAAGTGAGCAACTTAGCAGAGTATCTGTTTAGACTATTGACTAGGGGGTTAATCAGAGAACGCTACCTACTTCTCTGGTAATCTTAAATCATGTCATTTTTTATACCAATTTAGCGTGGACGCACGTAATTACGGTGCGTCGGTTCGGGTCGCTGTGGAATATTGACCGCTACATTATGTAACGGTGTCGTCATTGTAAAACGCTGCGGCAACACCACGGCAAATTCTTTGACTCTATTGGCCAAAGAGTAGGTATAGTAATTTTTTTTTCTCTTTATTGAGGAACAAACAGTCACACATTTATACATATTGCAAAAAAAAAGAACATGATGTACTTAAAGACCTATAGTTCCCTAGAATTATTATACATATAAAGATATAAAGTTATCGTGAAATTTAACTTAAGTAGATTTATGTATGCCAAAAGATTTAGTTAAGTGTATAAGCTTAAATAACTTTTCAATTTACTAAAGTAGGTAAGTACTTAATTAATAAAGTAGGATGAGAAAGGCACATTTTATGGATCTGTTGATAGAATTTTAAGAGTATCTTTTTTAAATGTTCTTAAATTCAAGCTAAAGATGTCGACTTCATGCAGCTTATCATCATAGATTCCTCATAGATTATTCATCATAGATTTAGATAATTGAGCTAAGCTTCGTGTATGAAGCAATTCCACACTGTTTCGTGGTAACGGCGCGCGGCGTATGACGGCGTTTCACAGTGTACGCGCCGTGGTCATGTCGCCCTTATTTATTCCACAATTTTATTATTTTCTGATAGAACGAAACAAGCATTGGTATTTTCTAACGACAAGCAAACCGGTTCAAGTATCATCATCCACATAATCGTGGTCCTATAAAATGACGTCATATCAAAATATTTTAATAATTTACCTTGTTGCAAATAGCACATAGCACCGGCAGCAAAACTTTGAACTTCTCGACCTTATTCCGAACCATGTCGGCAATACGTTTAGCACCAGGGTATTCAAACAGCTGCTTGCCTAGTTTGTACAGGAGTTTCCACCACGCCTCCACATCTTCAGATATCTGTTCTGCATCCAAACCAAAGAATGGACCATGGTACCTGTAGAAACACATCTGTGTAAGTATTTTCTTAAAAACCATTGATCAGAATCAACGGAGTTTTAGAAATTACATTACCATTTTTCGTAACCATCATAGAAATCGTAAGCTGTGTGCCAGAGTTTGTGGAATGGATCGATGCCTGCCAGCATTGTCTGAAGACTGAAGTACACTGATACTTCTTGATCCAGCAGTTGCTCCTCGTTTATTATTTCTTCTGCTTCATATTTATCATCCTTAAAACAAAACCCACTTCGTTAATACAATAATATGGACTTATGATTCACAGCGACTTGTATTTTGGCCATCTGAAAAAGCAAAGGAAAACTTACGGTTAAGTTTTTAAATATCTCGTCCACTTTTCCAACAACGTCCTTGAGTAAATCAAGGTTCAGCAGCGGCGGGTCGAACCTACGGAACTGATCCAGGTCTTTCTCATGCCGCTTCAGTTTCTCCTCGAAGATGGTCTTGCGAGTGCGCAGCTTGTCTTCGGCCATCGTCTTCTTCGTGGTCAGCGTCTTCAAGGTGAGGTCGATAGTATCCTCCATGTCCAATGGCCATAGGAACACACGAGTGTTTAGATTAATATCTTCAACTAAAACAATATTCGAAAATATTAGTTTTTATGACAATTCCAATTACAAACTCCCAACTTACAAAACATTAAGCTTTTTGTAGGTAAGTTCAGAGTTCGTGTCTTAAATTGAGTAGGTAGTATAGGTAGGTACCTATTAGTTATTTGAAGTATAGATTACCTGCGTATTTTTTTAAACCTACTTAAGAATTATTGATGATCTGATCACAGTCAAGATGAGTTCTACATTATCTCACTTATCTTAAATCTTCTTAACTTTAAATTTATATGAGCTTAAAGTTAAATCTTTAAAGATTTACTGAATTTTCTTTTTTCGATTTGTAGCAATAGAAAAAAGGTGAAATTATTAGTCCTCGTTATTTCTATCAATTTACGGCCCATTTCAATAATTTATCTCCAGTAAGAGATAGGCCTACTATGGATCTGTTACAAGGCAACTGTTTTTGTTTTGCGTCATTTAAAAGATATATCTAGGCAACAAATCTTAAGAAAGCCTATCTCTGACTGAGGATAGGTTATTGAAATCGGCCGTTACTGACTCACAGCTTAAGTGTGCGTGCTGCATGAGGAAAAGGACATATTCGGCGGTGGTGCGCGACTTCTCTTTCAGGTCGAACATGGCGCAGTCGCGGCACTCCTGGATGTAGTTGATCAGCTCCACCAGCTGCGCCGTAGTCTCCGGGCTTTCAGACGCACGTGCTGCCATCTCCTCATAAACGTTGCAAATGCTGCCGAATCATGAATTTTTCTTTTATAGACGAAAGTAGCAGACTAATACTTTAGTTGAACCACTTATGAGGCTAACCGTACCAAGCAACGCACCTACTTCTATTTTTTTACTTTTCCTCCTTTTCCTGTGATGAAATGCGGGTTCAATGTTGACGACCTCCTTGGTCGAGTGGTTTGTACGCTGGTTTTCAAGGCGTCACCATCTCTTGATGTCCCGGGTTCGATCCCCGGTTGGGTCAATGTAGGAAATGACCTTTTCTATATTGTCTCAGGTCTGGGTTTTTGTGATACCACCGTTGTCTCAGATTTCCATAACACAAGTGCTTATTAGCTACCTACTTACTATGGAATCGGAGCAATGTAATGTAAGTGATGTTGTCAAATATTATTATTAATGGGTTTTTTGCCAATAGCAGAATTTAAATCAACGAGTTCCGGAAAAATACGTTATACAGATCTCATCTCATACTCTTTTACCCACTTTTTAATATACGAAGAGTAACTTTACACCTAGTTTAACCAAAAAGTTTGCTAAGGAAAATGACGCTTTGAGACGTAAAACCATGAGTAAACTTACTCTGCCGTTAGAGAAATAAAGTAAAGACAAAAAAGAAATTTGGTTAACTAACGATCTGTTCCACTTCCGGTTGACATTGATGAAATGGTCGACAATGTGCATGCGCAGGCCGTTGATGATGTCCCACATGAAATCGTTGACGGGACCGCAGTCAAGCATCACCATGTTAAGGGGAATGTCACGACGAAGGAACAGGATCTCGTCGCGCAGTTTCTCATACATGTAGATACGGGCTGAGAAATCCTGTGCAGACCGAAAGTTAGAAAGCATCAAATTAAAAATAAAAGTTGTTTTTTACCCGTCAGGTCAGGACAAAATGGGACACAAGGTATTTTATTGTTGTCCGGCCTCATGTGGTCCCGTGGCGTTTAATGAATTTAATGGAAAAATTAAAGGTCTCTCCCAATGTTATTTTGATCTATAGGTTAGTTAGGGAGAATCCTTTTTGATCATAGAAGAATAAATCTCACCTTAAGGTATGGTGGTGGTTCTTGTTTAAAGAAAAAAAGTAAGTCTTGGTTGGCCGTGCCGTCCAATATGTAGTAATACTCCTGATAGTTGTTCAGGAACTTTATTGGTCCCGGTCGGTTAACGCTGAAGTGCTTGATGCAATCGTTGGTTACATCAACCATGTAAGCCTCGTCTGGATAAACCATCGACAGATAGGGTCTTGGACGACGAGCATCTGTCACGAGAATGAGGTATTCTATTGATTTGTACTGACAGCTATGAAGTTGCAGGTTAAAACTGCAATTTGACACAAACTGTAACAAATCACACTTCTGTTAAGTATTTCTATGATATGATGACCGCCTTTAATATGAAAGTGGTTAATACACCCAGCTATCGTGAGACATCGATTTCTGTGCCTGTATTTTATGAGTTTGCACATGCACAGTTACGTTTACTACACTCGAAAGCGACTGTAGTGTAATTTTGTATGCGGTTTGGCACAACGTCTTTGGCGGTAACTACAATAAAAGATTTGATACAAATGTTAACTTCCGAATCACTATCAGGTATAGTAAGCGTAAAGTTTACGCCGTAAATTCATAATATGCCTACTGATCGATGAATGAGATACACGGCATTTAAAGTCCCCACTAATGGGGCACAAGCTTTCCTTGTGGATAAGGAATTAAGAGAAACAAATGAGAAACAGGCGAGAAACACAACACAGTAAAACAGCTACATGTATATTTGTTATATTAAGCTGGGTGTGAAGATAAGTCTAGAAGCAGAGTACCAATCAATGCTTTGTGTTATTGGGATGCAATGGATAGCAATACCAGGGTACATGATGGCGTCGAGGCTGGGCAGGTTGTGGTTGACGTTGATGATGGCGTGGATCCACTTGACGATCTGCACGCGCATCTGTTCGAGCGTGGGCTCGAACGTGATTTTGGTGGTGTCAGGGTGCGCCTCCGCCTTGATGCGGATCAGCGGCCGCTTGATGAACATGTAGTCGCGGTACGGCCCGCTGTAGCTGTTACCCTCCTGGATATAGGCCATACATTCTTGATGATTATTCTTAACGTTTAAAATATCTAATCATCCCAGGAGCCCTATTTTTTAAATCATTCGTTTGAAACCGTTCGCGTGACTTAGGTCACATGCGACGTAATATTACCATTGACACTCAAATTGGAATACGGATTCTGGTTATGTCGTATGAAAATTTGTAGTAAAGAGCTCTCAACGCCAGCCGAAGGATTTAAAAATTGGCCTCCGAAGCAGTATTTTATACTTATGAATCTAAATAAAAGCAACCGTTATTGCAAAGCAAATTGTGCAATCTTAATAGATTTAAAATAACGAAACACATTCAAAACAAAATATTGAAAACAAGAACTGATATAAAATATAGGGCTACTTACCCAATAATATTTGAAATATTCGGCGAAATGATATACGCTTCTCTCAACCAAGTCACGAACTTGTCTTGACATCAGCGAATGTATACTCCTGTGATACAGATAAATTATTATGACGTCATGATTGTGTAATTCGATCAAATCTTTACCCAGTGAGGAATAATCATACCTATGATGACTAAGATGATGAAATAACCATTGTTTTATTAATGGCAAACTATCGGTCGATGTAGGGCACCATGACAAAACGTTCTCTACACTTGACCGAGCTGGACAGACCGTTGCGCTATCTCAAGACGAGTGTAGACATAACTTTGTCGAAGTGTTTATGCTAGCAGGAGAAATAATGGAGGGTCAATTCACCTGAAGAACTGCTCCACCTGAAATGTGGATTCACTCTTCTTCTTGGCGACGTACACGGCCCAGTGACGGCGCATCTTGATCATAGTATCTGCCACGTCTATAAGCCAGTTGTCTGTCAAGTCGGCGCGCATCGCCTCGCATTGCTTGTTTAAGTTCTCGGTGAACTCCGGAACGTATTGGGGGAACTGCGTCTCTTCCTGCATCTTGTTCATGTCGCAGATTAGCATGTTTTGGTATCTGTAAAATTGGAAATATAATCAATGTCACCTAACTACTCGCCTGTTGGAGGCAACAGGTAACCGAAGGTCTGGCAACTATTTTGCTCAGCGCATAAGCCTAGCGATACAAAGGGGCAATGCCGCCAGTCTTTTGGGTACCTTGCCTCGAACAGGTGAGTTAGTGGAAATATTTTATTAGTAATTGTTTGTCATATTGATTTCTGTTGTTGAATAAATAAATAAATACACAAGAATCAATGTCACCGCCTGATAAGAATTAAAACGCAAACAACAAGTAATAATCTTCATTAGTCACACCCAATGATACTCGTTGAAGTACGAAACTATTGGTATTGAGCCACAAAATCATCAAACTTTGAGGATGTAGTTTACTTCAAATTCTTCCTCATATTTGGTTGTATTGTGTATTTAGGTCAGCCCTAAGCTAAGACATTGTAAAATAAATTGCTAATAAAATAATAAATCGAAATCGGATCGGTATACATGGCACAGGAAAATACTAATTACTTATGATGCGGTAGTAAATTTCATACAGATTACTTTTGTCATATTAAAAAAATGTGCCACGTCGCCAGTGTACGCATCACGTGTGCTGGCAGGAACGTGATTCGTAACTAACCTTTCATGCCAGATCCTATTGAGCTCTCGCAGCAGCGGGTTCCCGTAGTAGTAGCAGTAGGCCATGGCCTGTCGGCAGCGCACCGCGGCGGTGTGCCACGGCGCCAGTGTACGCATCACGTGTGCTGGCAGGAACGTGATTCGTAACTAACCTTTCATGCCAGATCCTATTGAGCTCTCGCAGCAGCGGGTTCCCGTAGTAGTAGCAGTAGGCCATGGCCTGTGGGCAGCGCACCGCGGCGGTGTGCCACGGCGCCAGTGTACGCATCACGTGTGCTGGCAGGAACGTGATTCGTAACTAACCTTTCATGCCAGATCCTATTGAGCTCTCGCAGCAGCGGGTTCCCGTGGTAGTAGCGGTAGGCCATGGCCTGTGGGCAGCGCACCGCGGCGGTGTGCCACGGCGCCAGTGTACGCATCACGTGTGCTGGCAGGAACGTGATTCGTAACTAACCTTTCATGCCAGATCCTATTGAGCTCGCGCAGCAGCGGGTTCCCGTGGTAGTAGCGGTAGGCCATGGCCTGTCGGCAGCGCACCGCGGCGGTGTGCCACGGCACCGGCGCACGCACGACGTGCGCCGGCCATAGAGGCGGCAGGAACGCGATGCGCAACCGCGCCCGCTCCGCTGGGTCCTCCAGGACGTACGATAGGATACACCTGGGTAAGGGCCAGTTAGACAGATCCATGAGATATCCGATATAATTATCTGTGCTATGAGATTCCTATGATGCTCTTCTACACAATCTCTAAATTCTTGAGCTAGGTACTCACAAAATTGATCGTTGAAAACTATTCCTAACAAGTTGTTTGTATTCAGATCAGATTTAGAGAGATTCAGAGAAGAGGAGTGAAATTGTTGATATCCTATACGCTTGTGATGGGGCCTACAGCCGCTCACTAGCACCGCCGCCATTTCATTTATTTTTATTATTCATATCATAAACTATCGTTAGATGCATATCAAGGTTGTTGCCTCCCATCATGTTACTGATGATATGATGAAAAGATGCACCTCTTCATAGCCATGACGAAGAACTCCTTGATGTCAGCCTCGCTCTGTCGCACGCAGGCCTGGTACGTGAGGATGAGCAGCCTCCGCTTGATGGAAGCCGTCTGCTTGTCCACCACCGCCTTCGCCCGCTTGTACAGACACTCCGGGAAGTCCGGCAAGTGCTTGTTCACTAAAGACTAATGTTAAAAACCATAGAATGAACAAAAATTTCTAAAAACTGAATCGATAAAAAAGCAATAATAATGAGGATCAACGAGGTTTTTAGTTAAATATGTAGAGTTTCAGTCACATCAAAATAAATTATTTCAGTGAAAGACCAAAAATGACGAAGATAGAGCGATTTTCGTGTCGCATTCTCAAAAACGCTCCCCAATTCACGATTGGCTGATGACGTCACCAGCCACGTGCGCCGCTCAGCGGCGCGGCACGCGGCAGGTGTTTGTTGGGCGATCGTGGCACGTGACGTCATCCCATGATCCGCAAGGGCCGGCCGTGTTTTTTAAACTCACTTTTTTAATTTTTAATAATTTTGACATTTCTTGATGGATTTGAGAAATTTAAACAGAGATTTACTCGGATATTGATATTGTATTTGATGTGATACCTATACAAAATTTATATATTCAATTGTCGTGTTGATCCTCATTATCGAACCTTTTTCACAAAATTTCACGAGAATCTGTTGGGAAATGCAAAATGTAGAGGAGAACAGCCGGACACCGGACATCCAGAGATACAAAAGCATTTTTGCCTAAGCTGAAACACCACCAGTTTTATAAACCGTTGTTGTCTTTGATTTTAATAACACAAACGCTTGCTTTAGCTATTTACTTTGGAATTGGGGCAAAATAGTGAGTTGTAATGTTGTCGAATAGTTATAATATTCGTTTTTCTATATTGTACAGGAAATTTCTGACCGTGGTTAGGTAATACTGTATCCTCTCCAAGTCCTTGGGGTGTATGTATCTGTAGTGCTCTTCTTCCGTTGTTTTAATCATCTCCAACTTCTGGTCTTCCGGGTCGCGCGGCTCCTCAAACTGAAGCTTTTCCAAGAACCTTGAATTCCAATACTAAGCTTATTCAATTTCATATATCGGATCATTCTGAACTTACCATTAAAATTTCAAGAATGTATCCAGTCCATGAAACTAAAAAACTTTCTCTAAAGCACTAAACACTAATCAGAGACTATCCGAACGTGTTTTTTGCTAAACACTAAACACTAAACGAGCCACTCGCAATAAACACTAATCAAAATGTATGTACGTTTTTTTTTACGTATTTGGCCATGTGTTCCTTAGAGAAAGATGTTCAGTTTTATGGACTGAACACATCCTCAAAATTTGGATGGTGAATACAAAATGAAAATGACCCTGTATAATAATCGAAACATCAGAAATGTTGATGATTGTTTATTTGTCAGAACTACCCTTGCCACCAGTACTTTTTATCTCAAAAAAGGTGGCTACCTATTTATAAAGAACTATGTAAGGAATGAAAAAAAAAATGCTAACTGAAATTGTTTTATTTTGAGACGGTATAACAGAAAATTTTGTAGTAATTCGTTACTTTTTTAGGGCTTCCTTCGCGGCTATTTCAGCGGCCGCTTTCTCTTGTCTTCTCTTCTCTATCCTCTTCCGCTTTGCTTCTGCTTCAGCTTTCTTCTTTCTATCGTATGCTCCGGAAACTAAATCTTCTAGTCGGACCAAACCTAAAATTGATTTTCTGTTTTATTTAATACTGTTTTCGTTGTTTTGGATATCTATATGACTAATCTTATCTGATACTACAGGAATTAAATTAGTGAATTGACAATACTCAATTTATCCACAAACATTTACTGCTTAAAGAATTAAGTCTTCCTTTAAATTAGAGAATATTTATAAAATTGTGCATTTAGCGTAGAATTATGTTTTTGTATACTACTCTTACTGCCATTTGCACTAACCTTAAGAATCACCTGTCTTGTACCTACAACTCGACCAAGATAATTACGCGCATGACAGCTGCACTGCATGACACCTTTTATTGGTCAACTTGTAGTTAGGAAAAGACTTGGGCGATTCTGCAAACGGCTCCTAACCTAATGTCTTATTGTAACAATTGCTGGATTTGCTGGTGAACCAAATAAATAAAATAGAGCAACTTAAGCTACTCTATCGTCCGAATAACAAATAATTTAAAAACTTTTTAACTTACCTTTTTGAAGTTTATGCTTCTCCTTCTCCAGCCTTTCAGCTTCCAGCTTCTCCCTCTCCCTCTCTTGCCAGGTCTTAGGGGGAGGGAATTGTAGCTCGCCGTTCGGTCCCAAAGGGCCAAACAACTTGGGTGGATTCCGTCTCTTCGGAGGCATGTTGATCACGCGCATTGGCTTCGTTTCAGATGTGTAGCAATTACCTAAAAATATTTGACAAATTCCAAATCAAGAGTAAATGGAAGTAGGTATAGTCAATGAAACTCCTTGAAATGAAAGAGTTCTTTCAGCAGTAGAAATATCAAAGCGCACTAGTTTTTATAAAATTCCTCTTCAATGCTATTCATCTATAATTCATACTTGATCTGTGGAGGTTTATTTGTAATCCCTGTAAGTAGAACTTTTTTTGGTAATTGTAAAGGGCATTATTTTTTAATGCAAATAATTGACGATCCCTTTTGACGAGATGTCCGACAAGAGGTCGAGTAGCTTTTGTATCAGGTTTTGATGGTGTCGCCATATTTGTATATTTCATAATTTCTTTTCAACATTCTTTGGGATCCTAGGTTCGATCCCCGGCTGTGTACTGCATGTCAGGTCTTTCCGATTTCCATGGCACAACAGTGATTTGGTTCTATCTTTGGAATAGAAGCAATATACTAATGTGATGATTTTGAGGTAATATTGCGCAATATTTATTTATCTACTAACCTATGCTGTCAACTGGTTTAGTGTGGTCATAGCTGTCTCGGTAAGGCACCCCGCGGGTCCAGGATTTAGCCTGCATCAGGGGCGGGAACTCGCTGCATCCGCCGTCACCTTCGCCTGCAATGCCAGAACATTATGCATCATTCTACTTTTTAGTAGTTACATCGGTTATCTAGTTAAGTGATTGCCACTGCAAAACAGAAGATGCAGTCAAAAAACTCTAGTAGAGTTTCTGTCAGTGAGCTAGAAATATAAAAGCTGGCTTTAAGGCTTTTAGGTATATATCTATAGAGCTTTACAGGACTGGTCCTTAGACAAGGGCGGATCCAGGATATAAATTGGGGGGGGGGGGCATCGGAGCGAGCCCCCCGATGCTTCGACCCATATAAGCCGGATAAGGGGAAAAACTTGCTTCTTAAGTTTTACCCATCTGGTAGTAAAGCGTTTCATTTTGGTTCCTGGCAAAATTGGTCAAGGTCAACTTCTGCCATTCCTCTATGTCTCCTCTGCTGAAACCAGACGGATACTGCCAAAGAAAAGGCATTTTTATTTGCCGAATGTTTGCGTTTAGATCCTGGCAATGCTGTACCATCGGGTTCATTAAGTTGGTGACCTCCTCAGTGACCGTCAACATGGGTTTCGCTGAAACCGGTCTGGCAAAAACCGGAACATGATATGATAGCCTTTGATGATGATGATAACCGTTTGACATGATAGCCTTATTGGCAAGCTTTCATCATATGAACTTCCCATCGGTTTGTGTGACTGGATATCGGACTTCCTGAGGGATCAGTCGATTCGATTTGTATTGATGGCTGCTCGTTCGACCAGTTGGCTATCAATGCTGGAGTCCTTCAAGGATCGGTACTCTCTACAACGCTGTTCTTGCTGAATATTAATGACCTGTTAGTACCCAGTATTTTGGGCTACGCAGATGATAGCATTGTAGAGAACTACATTAAGAACAGGTCCAATGTCTTAGGGAGGCGCTGGTCAGACGCATGAACTTATCACTGCAGGCAGTCTCCGAATAACGCGATGCCAATCTGGTCAGGTTCAATTCATCAATAATAATAAAAATCTTTTATTGTTCCAATAACCCCGGCGTGTCTGTTCTCTGCTAAAAGGAGTAATTTCGACTTGACTCCTACTTTCCGAGGTATATCCGTGCCGATTTCTGAACAACTTGAGCTTCTCGGCATATCATTGACTCAAACTCTCAATTTTGACTCTTTCATCGAAAATAAAACACAATTGGCATCTAAAAAAAGCTTGGCGTTCGGGCAAAGGTGAGAAAGTACTTTACTATTACAGGAATCGGTTCAAACAATTTTCACTCGAACAATATTGTAATGGCAGCTTACTCTAAAAGATTTAGTCTGATAGTTGGGTAATAGATCAGTGCGTCATTAATCGTGTAAAATTTTCATTGATGTCTTTCGTTGAATATAAACACAAAGATCTTTACAGAATGTCTAAATCTAAAAGTATCAAGAGCTATGTCTTGAAAAAACCGTCAATAATGTATAAGGGTCTCAGCATAACGAATCTGCGATAAAATGCAATCTATCGTAATAAGCTATTACCATATTGTTCCTTGGGGACGGCGATATATTCTGTGGCGCAGCGCGATTTTTTGTCAGTTTAGCCACTTGTATGTACTCTTGTATAGTAAAAAAAACGGCCGCGCAGCGCGATTTTTTGTCAGTGTCATCCACTAATCTTGAACTCTTGTCTATAAGAAACGGCCGCGCAGCGCGATTTTAAACAGTTTTAGCCACTAATTTTGTAGTGCTGTCTATAGCAGAAAAACTGCCGCGCAGCGCGGTTTTTTGTCAGTTTAGCCATTTGTATGTACTCTTATCTATATTAAAAAAAACGGCCGCGCAGCGCAATTTTTAGTCAGTTTCATCCACTAATCTTGTTGGTACTCTTGGGTACCTCGTGGGGGGGGCCATGGCCCCCATGGCCCCCCCCTGGATCCGCCAATGTCCTTAGAAGCTCCTTCACAGGACTGGTCCTGTAAAGCTCGACTTAACTATGTAAAATGCTCTACCAATTATCATTATTTGCGACTTGTATTGTGTATGGCGTTGTGAATACGATGTAATTTTTGAGAAATAAATCACAAGAAGCAAATTCACATTATATTCATATAGGGTGCGGAGAAACGAGGAACTATTTAGTCAAAGTCAAGTCAAAGTCAAATATTATACGTTTCTCGGCTCCGCCGCCTCGCTCTGCGTCAATGGACAGGCATACTCAAGCTCTTCTAAGAAGCAAAGAGTGATACTCTCGGTCTTCCCTGTCCCACCATGAACAAGCCCGTATCATTGGCGAGTTCAGATCCTTCTGATACCTTCGCGTCGTTACCTTCAGAAAAGTAGCGGAACGCAACGTATTTCGAAACAGAAGATACGAGTGTTGACTAATTATCGTGATGCGTACGTTCCACGCAGAATGATCTTGGTACCTTCAGGGTAGTAGTTCCTGGCAGCCCGCAGCAGCACGCTATCCCGCTCCAGCTCGTTGTCGTAGCCCGCGCGAGTGACGCTGGCCAGCGTAGGCTGCGAGCGAGCGCCCCCCGTGAACCGCGGCGGGCACCTCTTGGCACCGCTGGCGATGGCATCGTTCGCGGCGCTCGACCCGCCACGTGGACGCTTCCGCGCGCCACCACCGCTCGCCATAGCGGTTCACCTAAAAACAAGAGACTGATGAAAAATGTGTGTCGAAAACAAAGAATGGATGCCTTATCGAATGCCTTCAGAATACACAAGTGAGAGGAGGAGGGGGCGAGTGAGAAGGTGGGGGAAGGAGAGAGGAAAAGGGGGGGCAGCGCGCTTGGTGGGGACCCGCCTAATCATGTAAAAACTGCTGATCTGATTTTGATGACAGTAAAACATAGAATAATATTTATCCTGGTCAAAAGTTCTCTAAAGATTTTCTAGAACATCCACGCAGACGAAGCCGCTGGCAGAAGCTAGTTATTATTATTTTCAATTTACATGCGCACAAATAAAGAAGTATGAGAATGTACCTATTGCTTAGAGCATTTAACCAATGCAGACGGCAAAGGTGGGTGACCCCCTCTGCCAAAGTACCTACATTAGCCATATGCATAAGAATAAATTTATTCTTATGCCATATGGCACATGGCTTCTAAAAGTATAGGCACTTCACTTCAGCACGGCCGGCCATAATAGTAAAAGTAAGCATGCTACTCAAAAAAGAGGCACTATCAATTACAACAAGCTACATTATTTAACGTCAAGGAAAGAAAAACAGGAATCGTTTTATTGCTGATCTGATAGTTGACCGTTATGTGATCATATTTCAAAATTATACTTGTTTATAAAGCAAACTGATACATCTTTTAAGTCATTGAAGTTGCGAGTTTCTTTTTGTACAAATATTACTATTGTACAATACAGTTGTACAATTGTATTGTACAATTTCTACAATATTATTACTATTGTAATAATAATATTACAATAGTCGAACGTGTGATAAGTTACTACGAGCTACGGAGCTACGAGGCTACGAGGCTACGAGGAAGGAAACATAAGGTAAAACCTAAAATAGAACTGTATCTTTGTAGTACGTTACAATATTTAGTATAAATAAACATGTTCTTCACTTTATTTATGTTAAAATAACTTGGTAAAGTATTGTCGTGGTATTATCGATAAAAATATTCTAATAAGTTCAGAAATAGGTTTTCACAAAACATAATAGGTACGTACTTAATTTCTTCGCCTACTGTATGCTTCCACGTTTCTTATAATTATTAACTTTATACGGTAATATTAATAATAATTGTTCATTGTGTTTTAATAAAATTAAAATATAGTTATGATACACGCACTTGGATTGCTATTGACAACTGAAACGACGCGTTGCCATGACAACGGGACGCGGTTACTATGGTTTTTTTGTACTTTTTTCTTTTTAATTTATTTTGTATTTTTCTTTGTCTACGGAAATTACCACAGAACAAAGAAGTACATAAAATAGTTTGGTGCACACGATATCATGTCAGGTTAGTTATAATATAAATGAATTTATAACTTATAACATTGTTTTCAACACACTTGCTCGTAAAGTGAGCCCTAATACATCGCTTTTAGGGCCATAAACGTCTCTAAATGCTATTCAATGAGTGTCACACGTAAAGTTAATGTAGTTAACCATGATTATAACTTGCGGGGTCATGTTTTAGCATCAACTAAAAGAGTTAAAGATCTTGGGGTCATAGTAGACTCGAAATTAATATTTGCCGACCATATAGATGATATTGTTAAGCGAGCCTCAAAATCACTTGGCTTCGTCATTAGGTCTTGTTCTGATTTTAGCAACATTAAACCCATTAAAGTTCTGTATTGCTCCTTCGTACGTAGTATCCTTGAATATGCCTCTGAAATATGGAACCCTTTGTATAATGTTTATATCGACAGAATTGAGTCCATTCAGAAAAAGTTTCTCCGATTCTTACAATTTAAATGCAAGCAATTTCTCCCAAACTATGAAGCTAGATGCAAAAAGTATCATTTTCTACCTCTTACAATGCGAAGAAATATTGCTGATCTAGTTTACCTTAATAAAATACTAAATAATGCCATTGACTCTGCTGAACTTTTGAGCGAAATATACATAAACACGCCCTCTCGGCAGTTCCGTAAATATCGTCCCCTATACATACCGACATGTAACACGAAATATAGAAAAAACTCGTTTTTCTGCAGAGCTGTTGCACAATTTAATAAATTTTCTATGGAGCATCCCTCTATTGATGTTTTTGGTATAAGGCCGGCTGCGATACGTCGCATGATCGTCGCCCCATTCTTTGATGAGGAAAATGTCACATAAATTTATTATATTAATAACTTTAAGTAATTCTATAACCTAGATTGCAAATTTTATCTGTTTATTACCCACTTAGGTACCTACTTGTTATTTAGTCCTTAATTTTAATTACCCATAAGTGAAAACTTGTAAATGGCTTATATTTACTTATTTTGTAATTACTCATATTCATATCGTATCTCACAGCTGTAAGTTTTCCTAACGAAATAAAATAAAATAATAAATAAAATAAACCGAGCTATAACAAACGCGTGCAATAATATATAAAACACTAGTTCGTAATAGAATTAACCCTACAAAGTTAAAATAGTACCTTACTGCAAGTTCTATGCGAGTAAAAAGAGCATTCCCCAGTTTAGCCGGGTAATACCGTTATTTTTTTTTTGACAACAAAGAGGTTTTTTGCTGCTGAAAATTACTATACATTTTTTTAACTAATAAATGAGTAAGTCCTTAGTTAAGTAAAATAAATATATATTATTATCAAATTATTCATAATTCACAATATTTTGTTATATAATATTAAAATATTTGCATTTGGTCACTTAAAATTATAATTTTGAAGTAGGCTGTATGCTCTTCACCCCTTTGTTCGCAAAATATTCTTGCGTTGGGCTTGTGAAAAAAAAACAAAAAAAACATGCGCGCCTTTTCCCATAATTATCATATTTTGTTTTTGTCGTATTTGTTGCTGTGTAATAAATTACTTTGTTTTTTCCACGCAAATGTGTTGAAAAACGTCGTATGATACTCGTGAGCTCTTGCTTATTGCACACTCGGCTGAGTTACGCCCTCGCCTACGGCTCGGGCTGCAACCCACAGCCTTGTGTGCAATGAGCAACCTAAGCTAACTTGTCTCATAATGTACTATTTATTCACAAGGGGATAGTGCTTGGCCTTCACCACACCTGATGTTAAGTGACGAAAGGTCGAAGGTGGAAGCGCAATACACCCGGAATCCTCATCACTGAGGAACTGGCTATCTTACCTCTAACTAGTGATTATTTCCTCTGTGCCTCTAACTGCCGGAACACAACCATTTTTAAATTGTTGTTATGGCGTCAGACTTAGGTAAGATAAGCATATAAAAATTTATGCGATTTACAGTTTTGTATGAAAAATATTAATTGGCATTTATTTTGAATTTTGTTAGTAAGACAAATACTGTCTTAATATAATATTGGTATACCTTCGTAATACCACTTTACCGTGGTAATACGTTTGTATAGAGTACCTAATTCGTTTGTATAGATTTGTTCTCTGTTTGCCGGCATTTTAATAATATAGTATGAATATTGATACCTAACAAGACAGGTTTTTGGATCGATGATGAAGCCCATTGAGGAAAAATATTTTAGATGTGTTAGTCAGTTCCTTGTGCTCGTAGCAGTGACAGTTCATGCAATGAACATAAGTAAATAAATAACTGTAGGTAGGTAGCGAACAAGTTTTAGTGAGAAATATTAAAAAGTGTATTTAAAAATGTGCTGTTCCTATACAAAATAGGTAAGATAGGTTTTATAGCAATTTTCACTACATAAATAGGTTACCTACATATTGCGATTCACGTTTGATAATACATTATGCACATATTCGGTGGAGCGACAACACGACAAAACGTAAAACACTGGTGACACTAGGAGTATTTTGAAACTATAGAATATTTTTTTAAAAAAAACGTCATTTTAATACCAAATCATTTAAAACACAGTTTACATCAAAACCGATCTTTTCTTTACGCTTAGAATAATAACACCTAGAAGCCGTGTCCGCGTATGCAAAGTGAGGCACTAGGTCTAGATCTGTAATAATAGTGTTAAGCTTGTGCAAATAAAATAAAATAAAATAAAATAAATACCAAGCCAGAATGGCTTAGTTTTCAAATGTATATCCTTCATACGTTACCTAATCGTAACTAATTCCAATAATAATTATAGTAACTAATCTAATAAATGTAGGAAAATTGAAACTGTTTTGTACTTATTCGGTATGATTAGGTAATAATGGAGAATAAAAATCTGAAAACAGGGCCATTTTGACTGTTTTAGTTGCCTCATTTTTAACTGACTTCCAAAAAAGGAGGATGTTATCTGTTCGTCTGTATATTTGTTTTTTTTTGTGTATGTCCACCGATTACTCAAAGACGGCTGGCCGATTGAAATGATTCAAACGTTATTTATTACGTTAGGTAAACTCCCAAGTTGGTCCCATTTTTTTAAATTTGGAAATCGGTTCAGTACTTTTCAAGTAATCTTGAAAAAAGCACGAAAATAGTATGATTTTGTGTGAACTACCTCGATGATCAGTCGTATAACTTCTTTGTTTATGAAGAGGATAATTATTTTTTTGTTGGAATAGGGATAATATTTTAAGTGTAGTTCTCTAACCAACTTAAAAAAGGAGGTTCTCAGTTTGACCCGTATGTATGTATGTTTCTCCGCGATTATTCTACGTATGGCGGAGCCGATTTTTCTACATAATATAAATACCTAACCTACACTAAAAATAAAAAAATAAAAAATTGTTTAAAAAAACAAAAAACCACTTCAAAAAACCTACCTCTAAAAAGCAAGAAATAATATTCGTAATAATACAAATACGTCTATTGAAGTCGGGTGGGGCTTTTAGAATAAAAAAAAAGGAATCTGTACTCCAGCCCCACCCGACTTAAATAGACGTATTTGTATTATTACGAATATTATTTCTTGCTTTTTGGAGGTAGGTTTATTGAAGTCGGTTTTTGTTTTTTTTTTTAAACAATTTTTTGACAGTGCGCTTTGTAGAGAACTATCGTTCTAGGTGTTATTATTCTAAGACTTTAGGTAAGTATCTTTGTAACTATATAGTAGGTATATGATAATAGGTATAGGTACCTACGTAATAGAGGAAAAATATAACAAAATTACATTTTGAACTTTTAAAATTGATGAAATAAATTCATGTAAGTAGGTACTAATGTGCAAATGTGATAAATAATTAATAATCTGGTGAAATTAATATTTCACCAGATGCTGTCGAAGTTTACTCAAGAATTAACTGTTGGGAAAATAAATCCCATTTATTTTCCGAATTTAAAACGACGGACGCGACGTAAACTTGATGAATTGTAAAAATAAGAAATAATAAACATCACTTTCATATTTTAGGTCAACGGAGTATCCTTGCACATTGCAAAAGGAAGCAGCATGGAAAAGTTATCTACGACAAGTCTTCTGATTGCCTTCTACTTGTGGGCTCAACACTGCCTTATAAGTAAGTTTGCAGTTCAAAACTGCTTAGGTACAACGTGTTACAACATAACCCGAATGCCGAATGATAAATAGGATAGGGACCATCAAACTGTTGTTAAAACAACAAAACAATAGTATAAATACTATGGGACCAACTCTGTAATCGCGAAAAACAAATCAGCTGTTGCCTGTTTCATTCTATTTTGATATTTTTAACCGACTTCATCAAAAGGAGGAGGTTCTCAATTCGATTGTATGTTTTTTTTTTATCGTTGTTCGCGCGTATCTTCGACATTTATGGACCGATTTCGATAATTTTTTTTTTGTTCGATTGAGTTTTCTTGCGAGATGGTCCCATTTAATTTTTTTTCAAATCGGTTCAGCCTGTCGATTCTGTAAGAAACTCGCACCTCACTTCGAACCTCACTTCACTTCAAGGAAATTTTAAATCTTAAATGAGATAATGATAGGCTGTTTTTCTAATCACGAAAGATTTAAGATAGCTATAGTAGCTACCTAAAACCTTTTGCAATCGGTAAAATAGCTTATATTCAGTTAATTTCTAATAACAAATTCAAGCGAAGTGAAGTGAGGTTCGAAGTGAGATGCGAGTTTGGTTACAGAATCGACAGGCAGTAGTTTACAAGTAATCCTGAAAATACTATGATATTAAATCAACTAACTTGACAACTTTGTTATTTATGAACCGAATTAGATGATTTTTTTTGTTGGGGAAGGGATACCGTTGTGTAGTCTTTTTAACCGACTTCAAAAAAAGGAGGTAAGTTTCAGTTTGTATGTATGTATGTTTCTCCGCGATTATCTCACGTTTGGCTGAGCCGATTTTTCTACCTAAATAATATACCTACACTACCTAATACAGAAGGTACTTACACTAAAAATAAAAAAATAAAAAAATTGTTTAAAAAACAAAAAACCGACATCAAAAAACCTGCCTCTAAAAAAAAGGAAGAAATAATATACAAATCATTAGATACGCATTATCATTGTTATAATAAAACACGTCAATTGAAGTCGGGTGGGGCTTTTAGAATAAAAAAAAGGAAGATGTTCTCCAGCCCCACCCGACTTTAATAGACGTGTTTTATTATAACAATGATAATGCGTATCTAATGATTTGTAAATTATTTCTTCCTTTTTTTTAGAGGCAGGTTTTTTGAAGTCAGTTTTTTGTTTTTTAAACAATTTTCGTTATTATTTTTTGTATGAAACAGCTGTTTTTTTTCGCGATTTCAAAGTTGATCCCATAGTAAAAGTTGTTCAGTTTGATGGTCCCTATCTTCGGCATTAGGGGTTATTTTGTAACCGTTTTATATTAATTTAAAGAGAAAAGACTGCAAATTACAAGATCGACTTGGTGCGCCTGCGCACGCACGCACAGCCTGACAATGCAATGCAATGGCAATAAGTGTTATTTTACACGAGCCGCCAACCAATGAACTGTAGGTACTACTTAAAAAAACTATAGTGTATAATAATTATGACTATTTGTTGAAGGAGATTACAAAATGCTGGATACTTCAATCAAGAAATGGCACCTCAAAATAGCGTCCCACTTACAAACTTGGCGCTTATTTTGTACATAATTTTTGTACAAACTTACATTTTATACTTATCACTTATTTTGTACAATATCACATCTTTTATCACTTACATTGTGCAAAATAAGCGCCCATTTTGTAAGTGGGAGTTGGGACGCTATTTGAGGTGCCATTTTGAGACTCTGACTGGACATCTAGGGTGTTCTTGATCGAAGGCTGGATATATTATTTATTTGTAAAGAACATAAATTGTGAAGTCACCTAGCTTACTGAATCAGCCCACAGCCAGTTCCGGGCAGACTACAAGTACTACCCCGAGGCGCGCGCCTGGTTCAAGGTCCACAGGGTGCCCACAGACTGGAATGAAGCCAGGCTCAAGTGCTACTTCGAAGGTTTTTTTTTCTTTTCGTTTAAATATAAATTAAGTACTACTCGTATTACTGAACGTTTCACCATTTATCAGCCGCACGATCGATGCCAACCGCTGTTACGGCACAGAATATATAATAGTACTAATTACGGTCTGTATTTCCCCCAAGGAACTCAACAGTGATTAAAATTTTGTATTAGATTAGAACACAGATAATATAATACGATTAGAAGAAGGTAATTATTGTCAAAGAAATCTCGCGAATAGTGCCTCCATTTTTCACAGTGTGAGTGTGACTCAACACCCCATCCCAAAGCTCTCATCAAGGTTGTTTAAAATTTTTAGGACTCTATCTATTGTGCAATTACCACATACTCCACCAGCACTAAACATCAATTATCACTTTTATTATGACATCCATTTCTCTTGTTTACACTATTGCATATTATCAGTAAAGGATTCCATCAGCCATTTTTTTAATTTCCCCACTGCTGGGGCACAGGGCTTCCTTATGGGTGGATGAGGAGGACGGGTCATAACCGACCACGCGGGCCCAGTGCGGATTGGTGGCTGTTAACTATTGCAGATGCAGCCGGGACCAACGGCTTAACGTGCCTTCCGAAGCACGGAGGAGCTCGAGATAATACATTTTTACCCGACTGCGGGTTATGTTTTTCGCGCGTATCTTGTAAGTATGTTTGCATGTATGTATGTATGTATGTATGTTTGTATGTAATATTCTTTATTACCTCATATCTCTCAAACGGCTGAACGGATTTCTATGATTAAGATATCGTTAGATTGGTATTTTCAGCCCAAGTGTTCTTAAGAAGGTGGCGTTATAAAAAAACCAACATGGCGGCTGTACGGTGCTATTATAAGTATTTTTTTTTTAGAATATTGCAATATGGGTGTCAAATTAAAGGGCTTATTATAAGGATTTCAAAAAGGTATATCATGACCGTAAAATATAATAACTAAAAAGAGATAAATAAAAAATAAATAAAAAAAATAAAAAACCCGCCTGCATAAAAAGAGAAGTCGACTGAAAAGATGGAAACAAGATTAAATAAATATTAAAGGCAACATGTCATAATAACATGCAGTCGGAGGCATATAATTCAATCATTCATAATGTCACTTTCTTTATGCATGCCTCCGACTGCATGTTATTATGACATGTTGCCTTTAATATTTATTTAATCTTGTTTCCATCTTTTCAGTCGACTTGTCTTTTTATGCAGGCGGGTTTTTTATTTTTTTTTATTTTTTTTTTGGTCACCCATCCCATGAACGAACCTTGCGAACGATGCTTAACATCCGCAATCGCTGGGCCAGGCGCTAAACCACTGCGCCACCGAGCTCCTCAAGTAGTAATGGAGTAATGGAAGGACTGATAGCAGCTAGCTAAGATAAACTTTTTGACAAAAAATACCAACTAAATTAAAGTAAGCAATCCCTTGATTGTGCTTAGCACAAGTAGTAAACTTCTTGTGAATGATTATTGTAAAAGAGAAAAATAATCTTAGTTTTTGCGCAGGCGGTAACTTGGCATCACCAAACAACGACAGGCTGTACGCCGTGATGAGAAGCCTCATGCTGGTGCAGTCGGGGCCGGTGTTCACCGGAGTGCACATGATGAACACCGCTGGAGACTACTACTCCATCGAAGGTGTGAAATAGTGAATTCCTTACCAGCGGCGGCGTCTGTATTCCCGCAAGCATACATACAACCCAGAATAGCCTTCTTCTGGGCAAGCTGCTTCGCTGCATCTTCGGCCTCCTCTCATCCTTATGGTTTTAAATGTAGCTTTGAGTAAGTTCATTTACTATAAAAAAGAAAGATAAAGATCCTCCTGTTCCAACTCTGCATGATTCTCCTCAAGTTTTCTCCGCAAGCATACATATAATACAACCCAGTTAATTTCAAGCCCGAGTGAACAGACTTCTGCTGGGCAAGCATACTCGTTTTTATAGTTTGACCACTTGACCACAAATGCTGTACTGTGCCTTGGGTGGTAACAGACGTGGCGGGGGGAGAAAACTCAAACACAGACGTACGTCGCCCCGCCCTCACCGCGCACTTACCCACCCAAGGCATGGCAGTGCTCTTGCGGTCGGACTTACCACTTACTGCAGCCATTTTAGCGTCTGTCTTCGGACATAGACCTCCTCTGCTTCTCCACTCTTAACGGTCTACAGCCACATGCATCCAGTTGATGTCAGCTTGCTGCCGGATTTCATTCGCCCATCCCTTCGGCGTTCCTCTACCGCGGGTGTTTTCTATAGCTTCTTAATTCTGATAAAAAATACCACATCCTACTTCCTATCCTACTTATAATCCTACGATCCTACTAATATTATAAATGTGAAAGTTTGTGGGTGGGTGTGGTTCCTCAATCACGCAAAAAACTACTGAACGGATTTGGTTGAAATTTGGCACACAGATAGTAGATAGCCTAGATTAAAACATAGAATACTTTTTATCCCGATGTTCCCACGGAAACGGAAACCAAGCGGGTGAAACCGCGGGCGGCCGCTAGTAAGAATATAAAAAGATTAAATCTTCACCAAAGAGATTTATGGAAGAGACCCCAAAATGATGAATTGTCATAAAGGTTTGCCCATGACATTTGCAGGAGTGCCGGTGCTGGAGATGCCCCTACAGTGGGCAAAGATGGAGCCGGACAACAAGAATAACAAGGAGCGCAGCCTGGCCATACTGCCGGATGGAACCTTCGCTGATGTGAAGGCTAGTGCCATTCTTCCGTACATATGCTACAGGCTTAAGACCGGCAACGAGTCTATATCCAGCGATTGTGGAACTTCCGCCAAAGGTAAGACTGATAGTTTACGAGTAGGTAGGATTGACTCTAAAATGCAATGCATGACTAAGAATACCTCATAGGCTAATATTAATTTTGTTTAAATAAATTATATATGCCAAAAGTGAGGTTTCGTTGAAAATGAACAATAAAGTAATATTTATCTCTCATAATCTCGTTACAAAATTATGTAACAAGATTACAAGATTAACTGAAGAATGAGCAGTGTGATCTGAAATATATATATTCCGCATTAAAATCATACAGAAGCCATTGCTAGTAATACTCTGTTATTTAATTTTTTCTGACGATTTTTTTACTACCGACTGAGATTTTTCAATTGATTATGAATTTTCTTTTTGATGTAGACGATGTAGTAGTACCTACTTACATCTGGTAAATTCAGAATTTTGGTTGCATGGAGAGAACTTCCTACTTTGCTCTCTCTCAAGTTACCCTGTGCTGGGTACATTCAAGGTTTACTTAGATCTGGTAATATCAGTCTATCGCTGTGGGAACTTTGGTTGCATGGAGATAACTTCCTACGCCTTTAAACGATTGATTGAATCGATTTGGGAGGATCTTAACAAACTATTTCCTCCAGGCTATAAGCTGGATCCTGTGGCGAACAGCTGCTACAAGTACCACGGCGACTGCGTGGTGTGGCACCGCGCCCACATGGTCTGCGCGGCCGAAGGCGCCCACCTTGTCATACTGAACAGCGCCCGCGAGGCGCAGCTCATGATTGACAGGTACTGCACCATGAACATCAGCTACAAGTACCACGGCGACTGCGTGGTGTGGCACCGCGCCCACATGGTCTGCGCGGCCGAAGGCGCCCACCTTGTCATACTGAACAGCGCCCGCGAGGCGCAGCTCATGATTGACAGGTACTGCACCATGAACATCAGCTACAAGTACCACGGCGACTGCGTGGTGTGGCACCGCGCCCACATGGTCTGCGCGGCCGAAGGCGCCCACCTTGTCATACTGAACAGCGCCCGCGAGGCGCAGCTCATGATTGACAGGTACTGCACCATGAACATCAGCTACAAGTACCACGGCGACTGCGTGGTGTGACACCACGCCCACATGGTCTGCGCGGCCGAAGGCGGTCATCTGGTCATACTGAACAGCGCCCGCGAGGCGCAGCTCATGATTGACAGGTACTGCACCATGAACATCAGCTACAAGTACCACGGCGACTGCGTGGTGTGGCACCACGCCCACATGGTCTGCGCGGCCGAAGGCGGTCATCTGGACATACTGAACAGCGCCCGCGAGGCGCAGCTCATGATTGACAGGTACTGCACCATGAACATCAGCTACAAGTACCACGGCGACTGCGTGGTGTGGCACCACGCCCACATGGTCTGCGCGGCCGAAGGCGGTCATCTGGTCATACTGAACAGCGCCCGCGAGGCGCAGCTCATGATTGACAGGTACTGCACCATGAACATCAGCTACAAGTACCACGGCGACTGCGTGGTGTGGCACCACGCCCACATGGTCTGCGCGGCCGAAGGCGGTCATCTGGTCATACTGAACAGCGCCCGCGAGGCGCAGCTCATGATTGACAGGTACTGCACCATGAACATCAGCTACAAGTACCACGGCGACTGCGTGGTGTGGCAACACGCCCACATGGTCTGCGCGGCCGAAGGCGGTCATCTGGTCATACTGAACAGCGCCCGCGAGGCGCAGCTCATGATTGACAGGTACTGCACCATGAACATCAGCTACAAGTACCACGGCGACTGCGTGGTGTGGCACCACGCCCACATGGTCTGCGCGGCCGAAGGCGGTCATCTGGTCATACTGAACAGCGCCCGCGAGGCGCAGCTCATGATTGACAGGTACTGCACCATGAACATCAGCTACAAGTACCACGGCGACTGCGTGGTGTGGCACCACGCCCACATGGTCTGCGCGGCCGAAGGCGCCCACCTTGTCATACTGAACAGCGCCCGCGAGGCGCAGCTCATGATTGACAGGTACTGCACCATGAACATCAGCTACAAGTACCACGGCGACTGCGTGGTGTGGCACCGCGCCCACATGGTCTGCGCGGCCGAAGGCGCCCACCTTGTCATACTGAACAGCGCCCGCGAGGCGCAGCTCATGATTGACAGGTACTGCACCATGAACATCAGCTACAAGTACCACGGCGACTGCGTGGTGTGGCACCACGCCCACATGGTCTGCGCGGCCGAAGGCGGTCATCTGGTCATACTGAACAGCGCCCGCGAGGCGCAGCTCATGATTGACAGGTACTGCACCATGAACATCAGCTACAAGTACCACGGCGACTGCGTGGTGTGGCACCACGCCCACATGGTCTGCGCGGCCGAAGGCGGTCATCTGGACATACTGAACAGCGCCCGCGAGGCGCAGCTCATGATTGACAGGTACTGCACCATGAACATCAGCTACAAGTACCACGGCGACTGCGTGGTGTGGCACCACGCCCACATGGTCTGCGCGGCCGAAGGCGGTCATCTGGTCATACTGAACAGCGCCCGCGAGGCGCAGCTCATGATTGACAGGTACTGCACCATGAACATCAGCTACAAGTACCACGGCGACTGCGTGGTGTGACACCACGCCCACATGGTCTGCGCGGCCGAAGGCGGTCATCTGGTCATACTGAACAGCGCCCGCGAGGCGCAGCTCATGATTGACAGGTACTGCACCATGAACATCAGCTACAAGTACCACGGCGACTGCGTGGTGTGGCACCACGCCCACATGGTCTGCGCGGCCGAAGGCGGTCATCTGGACATACTGAACAGCGCCCGCGAGGCGCAGCTCATGATTGACAGGTACTGCACCATGAACATCAGCTACAAGTACCACGGCGACTGCGTGGTGTGACACCACGCCCACATGGTCTGCGCGGCCGAAGGCGGTCATCTGGTCATACTGAACAGCGCCCGCGAGGCGCAGCTCATGATTGACAGGTACTGCACCATGAACATCAGCTACAAGTACCACGGCGACTGCGTGGTGTGGCACCGCTCTGAATAGGTAATACTTATTGTGAATAAGCAAGAACAGCTGTTAGCAGCGATAATATTTTGGCATTCTGCCATATTCACTTCTCAAGCTTACGCGCTATTCTGCCATATTTTAAAATCGAATATTGTTAAGAGAGAACTTAATGTTTTTTCTATGCTTAGAATCTGTACATGGTTGGACAGGACACTCAAAAGGCAAGCTGTTTAAAAAAAATTGGCAAAGGTTTTTTTGGATGTCGATTAAAAATATATCCACTATGTTTTTCAGGTTTTGCATTTCTTCTGTAATACGTTAGTATATACTTAACGAGGTAAATTTTGGTTTAATTATCAGGTACTTGAACAAGCCAATCAACTGCAACGAGAAGATCAACCCCAACGCGAAGCAAGCGTACCACGCAGGCTTCCATAACATTGACCTAAACCGAGCGTACTGGTTTACACTAGACGGTAAGAGAATAAATGAATATATTTATTAAATTTATTAATTTTCAGAACAACACAAAAGTTACTCAAACGACCACTACTTCAACCATAACTTTGATGATATAGCATCATCCATCGTCACCGTCATATCAGCCACCCACTGCTGGTCTACCCATAAGCATTAAGTACGATTTCAGCATACCGGGTGGTAATTGGACAATCCATAACGACCTTGGGATGCCCCGGGCTAATTCATGCTCTAGGTCTGTAGTATCACGGGCTAATTCATGCTATAGTATTTCTATTGATAAAGAACTTACTTGACTTCTGCTGGTAAGGGGCGAGATATTATATACCCAGCAAATTTGAATTCCAGAACCACTGAGGATCTCGCTGGCATAAAGGCTAATAGCACAACAAAGTTGTTTAAAGCGGTAAACTTTAATAAGTATGAAGGTGCTAAAAGTCAGTATTGTGTATTATATTATTATCTGTGGTATTGAGAAGTAGAGTTACGATACCAGCACCTTTTAACAACAGCCAGTAAAAATCTCATTGCAACACTTCTGTACCCTTAGCACGAACAGCTATCGAGAAAAAAAACGCACGTAAAATTACTCGATAGACAATTCTCTATGGAAAATTTCATTTCGCTTATCGGCGATAGATGGCGTTGTACAAATTTCCAATACAAAATTTCTCTATCGAATGATTTTACGCGAGTTATTTTTTTCGATAGCTGTTCGTGCTAAGGGTGTTTGCAGAAAAAATAATTCATTAAAGGATCTTCAATAAAGTTAGTTATACTTTGTGAGCTTGATGCTTGACTAAATATTATGCTATTTACTTTTCGGTATCTATAGTTCAGCCCTTTTCATTTCAACACTTTACAGGGAATCGTATTGAGGATTCCGGTTATGCCGTGTGGGCTCCGAACGAGCCTAACAACGACAACGAGAAATGTGGCTGTGTGATGTGGAACAGCGGTGGCCTGAACGACGTCTACTGTGGCCAAGACCTGCCCTTCATCTGCGAGATCACTAACCCTAAAACACGATTTAACGCAAACTGAATAAAATAATACGATGAGGATAAATTGTATTTTATTGACCTTTATAATAGGGATGTTGACTAATGAATAAAATAACGAAATACTAATAAAAATCGTTAACATATTAAACTTTTAGAGTAATAGCTTGTATACCTCTTGGTTTTATAAATTGCATATTATTTGTTTTATGACCCTTCAAAGTTGGGTGGACAAGTCCATTTAAAAAGTATAAAATTTATTAAAATAAATGATACCTTTAATTAGTCCGTAAAATGTATAGCAAATTTGTCGAAGAAACCATTTTGATAAACACAATATTTAATATAGCTGCTGAACAAATTTCCTATGCGTTGTAAGTATACAAACTTGCAAGGCGTGACGTCATAACGTGCAAGCCATTAGTATGGAGCGTTTTTGATCGAGTCCATTTGTGTGCATTTCACACTGAGATATCTCGGGCAGTTTTCATGCTAGCGAATTAATTCTTTTACCAATGTTTCTTTTTTTGAGAGGTAATTTATGTAACATAAAATAAAAAAAATAGTCAACATCCCTATTTCCTGGATTCGGAGCCTGCCCCCGATATTACAACCTCTTAAAACCTGCTAGTTTTTTGAATGGCTATCAATGCCTCTCTTTTATCTGCTATACAACGAGAAAGAGACGTAACTATAGCAATTCATAATAAACTTGGCAAGTTTAAAGTGAAAGTGAAATAAGCTTTATTCAAATAAACTTAATTATGAAGTACTTTTGAATCGTCTATATTTTCCTATCACCCGTTCCAGACTTTTTTAGCTGACAAGAAAGACTAAAGAGATTGTAATACCCCCCCTGAACTAATAAAATTAAGCGAAGGCTTTGGTATAACTTGCCACAACAATAATGTGTTTTTTCCTACTTTATGGTACATTTGTTTACAATTAATTGTAATTAATTTAATTTATTTATTCTGCGGAAATCATCGTGAGTATCGTGACCAGTCTTTTGAAGACCTAGACAAGTGATCGCGCAAGTAACCCTAGAACATTCATGTTTGATGATTATGTTTCATATATCGAAAAAATTATCTTCTCCAACCCTAAAGCATTCTGGTCGTATGTTAAACTGAAAAATTAACTTAACAATATCCCTCGACACATTAAAGGTCTAAGACATTTATTCTCATTAAGAATTTACATTAATTCACTTACATGAGAACAACACAATTAAACAAACAAAAAATAGATATTTAGAGATACGTACTAATGGACGGTAGTTTTAAATCATTGTCACAACAAATACACGAGCCTCAGGCATCGGGCGCAATGATAACAAAACATTGACGTATAAATAAACTACGCTCAGCGCAACGCTAAGATTGACCAGTAGTGTTCAAAGTTTCAAGTCTTTAGCTCATCGGGAAGCTAGTAAGTTTGTATTTAAGTATATACAATAATCGTTTGCTAAAATAATGGACAACAAACAAAGAAAAAAAAAAAAAAAGAAAGCTACCTAATAAATAAAAAAAACCGGTCAAGAGCGAGTCGGACTCGCGCACCGAGGGTTTCCGTACCATCATACATAACAGACCATACAACAAGTAACTGTGCATCATAATAAATACACTGCAGAGCTGTAAAATAAAATTATTATTGCAGTATGAGGTCAGCACCATCTCTTAACCGATAGTAGAACTATTTTTTTCTTAGGCCAGCGCCATCTCTTGACCGATAGTAGAACTAAATATTTTTTTCTTAGGTTAGGGCCATCTGTTGACTGGTAGAGGAACTAAATAATTTTTGTTTGTTTTTTGAATTTCTAAAAAAGTGTGTTATACACATAGATTTTTCTCTTTGCAAACTTCGGAGATAAAGGGGGGGGGGGGGACGGTATTTTTTTTTACATTTTTCATCATTAGTCGAAAACTATGCGGCCTAAAAAAAAGAAAAAATGTTTTAAAATGTGCAAACAGCGCTCTTTCATATGATACCTCACATGTCCTAGTCGCCCCACTTAAAATTTTTAAGACCCCTTTTCAGTCCCTGTTGTAAAAAAACTATTTATTTTTTTATTTCTTTCTTATTTGCAAAATAGTTGGACAAAGGTCATCTTTAACTATTTCAAATTTCAAGTTGATACCATTAGTAGTTCTCGAGATACCCAGCTGTGACAGACAGACAGACAGACTTAGTCACACCATAAGGGTTCCTTTTTACCATTTTGGTACGGAACCCTAAAACGAGTTGAAAGATAACTATTAGCTAAGACGTCATGTTCCAGTAGAAGTTATAATTATGTAGTGCAAAATTTTAAAAGATAGTGGAGATTTTCATGTTTAGGTAAAAATTACTTCTCGTAACAAAATTTGTTGGATTATTGTAAGTACATCTGTAATTTGTAACTTCATCACATGCCTAGGCGGGGGAATTGTTCGGGTTACAAAAACCCCGTCCCAGTTGGTAATTAACCGAAAAAACACAAAGTTAAAGTCAGGACACCTTTGACTTCAACCTCGCAGATACGAGATTAATCAGCGCTATAAAAGGATAGTCCAGCTAAAAAGACACAGTAATACTCAAACAGCAAAATGGCAAACATTAACGGTTGTATCTACTTATTTTTAGTTGTGTCCGTTTGGATTGTTTCGGCAAATCATCACTTCTCAGGTAAATTATTGTTTAACTTATTTATTACCAGATTATATATACAATACTAAAAAAATACAATACTAGAAAAAATACGATTCGCACCAGATCAATACTCAGACGGGAATCGAACCCGCGACCTTTGGATATCCGGTCCTATGCTCTGACCGTTGAGCTACCGAGTCACTAGTCTTTTTTAAATTTGATATTTTTGCATTCACAATGCTATTTTTATACAATACTATGTAGTGACTCGGTAGCTCAGCGGTCAGAGCATAGGACCGGATATCCAAAGGTCGCGGGTTCGATTCCCGTCTGAGTATTGATCTGGTGCGAGTCGTATTTTTTCTAGTATATTATTTAGTATTGTATAAAAATAGCATTGTTAATGCAAAAATCTCAAATTTAAAAATTAAAGATTATATATAGGTACTTAGTAAAATATCAAAAAACACATTTTATTGGAAAAATTAGTCAATTTTTAGTAGTCATTATTTAATAGTAGTCAAAATGTGAAATCAAGTGTTCTAGAGTAAAGAGGGAAGAAAAAATAACGTCCTTGTTTACGGCTAATTACTGATATTAGGTGTGTAAGTAGGTATACGCATAATTAATGCACTTGCGAATAAAGAATTAATGTAAGTAACCTATTTGCCAAAATTATTTACCTACTGAAAAAAAACTTAAACAGACGCGATTTTAAAACGAACTAAAAGTATAAAATCTACTAAAAACACTTATACCTATAAAAATGGACTAGAAAAAACGGAGTAAAAAGTACAAAATAATTTCTCCCGTAAATATTTATTATTATAACCCTATTCAAAAGTTTTAAACCTAAAAACGTGGGGCGCATGCAAAAGACAATTGAGTTCGTTTTAGAAACGTGTTTTTAGGGTTCCGTAGCCAAAATGGCAAAAAACGGAACCCTTATAGATTCGTCATGTCTGTCTGTCTGTCTGTCTGTCCGTCCGTCCGTATGTTACAGCCATTTTATTCCGAAAGTATTAGGATTACACCGTTGAAACTTAGTAGGTAGATGTATTCTGTTAACCGCTTAACGATTTTAACACAAAAATAAAAAAAAATAAAGATTAAGGGGGGGCGACCCATACATGGAACTGAAACTGAAAAAAAAAAATTTCTTCATACCAATACTTGCGGGGTGTCTACAGATGTCTTCAAAAATGACATTGAGGTTCCTAAAACATTTTTTTCTCAAGGTCAACCGTTTGAAAGATAAACACTGCCAAAGTGGTAAAATGTGTGTCCCCCCCCTCTAACTTTTGAAATAGGTGAGTGAAAAATCTAAAAAAATATATGCTATAGATCTTAATAAAAACTTTCACTGAAAATGCGTTTAAACGAGATATAGTGATTAGTTTTTGAGATATATCATATTTTCTAAAACCGCAAATATAACTTTGTCATTCATACCAACACTGTAAAAAACAAAGTTATTTTTACAGACGAAAAATGATAAATCAAATCAAATCAAATCATTTATTAGTTCATAAGCATGGGTATTACAAGATGTCACATATAAAAAAAGGTACAACCATGATTCACCTTAAGGTATACGAACTTTGATAAAAATTAAATTTAAATTAATATTATTACTTGGTCATTCTAGTTCATTAAATTCATTAAAATATCATTTTAGTCATTTCTTAAGGAATATATATAAGAGAATAAAGAGGCAAGTAGATGTCAGTATTGAAGTAACAATTTTTAATTATTAATTATATTTTGTCATCAAAAAAAGATCGTATGTCGTAGTAAGCTTTTTCTGCAAGAAATCCATTGAGTGCACTTTTAAACCTGTTATTGTTTTGAATCGATCTGATATTTAACGGAATTTTATTATAGACTTTAGGTGCCATGCAATTTATACTCATTCTTCGGAGAAGGGTCGCACATCCATGAATTACTTTTAGTGTGCCTTCACGACGACTACCAATAGAATTCATCTCAAAATGGGTTGGATTATTTCGGACAAAGTTTGCAATTTCGCATAGGTACATAGATGGAAGAGTGAGAATTTAATATTTGCGGAAGTACGGTTCACATGAATCATCCTGCTTTAGGCCGCACATGGATCTAAGACATTTTTTTGCGCTTTGAAGGCACTTTGTTTGTCAGTCGTGTTAGCCCAAAACATTATTCCATATCGTAGTGCTGATGCAACATATCCATGATAGGCTGTCAAGAGCGTTTTGTTACTGGAAACCTTCCTTTATTTATAAAGGGCATATGAAAATTGGTTTAATTTTTTAATTAAAGCGTCAATATGAGGTTTCCATGTCAGTTTATTATCTATAGTCAAACCTAGAAATTTAGTTGTATCTACTTCTTTAATTGAGTTTCCTAAATAGTTGATGTCAAAATTTAATGGATCGTTATTTCTCTGTTTTATGTATATTTATGTATTTGTCTAATTTATCAAATATGTTTTCGTCAAATTTATTGTCAAATTATTTAATGTCAGCCATTTTATTAAAGATGTCAAAGTATTATTTATGTCTAATTGAATATTTTCAGAATTGTCATAGGTGAATAAAACGGTACTATCGTCAGCAAAAATTGTCATATGATGATTGGTTACGGCAGGAAAGTCATTTATATAGATAATAAAAAGGAGAGGACCTAGCACACTTCCTTGTGGTACACCATAGCATATTGGTCTCTCTTTTGATCTAAAAGTTTTGTTTTCACCTGTTTTCACGTCAATTTTCGTTATCTGTGTAATTTGCCTTCTATTACTTAAGTAACTTTCAATAAGTTTTAGAGCGTTGCCTCTTACACCATACTTCTCTAGTTTATGGAATAATGTTTTATGAATGTTGTCAAATGCTTTAGTCATGTCCATAAAAAGCGCTAGTGTAGGTTTTCGGTTGTCAACGTATTTCACGACCTTTTCCAAAAATTCGTATAAATCCATATTAATTGATTTATTTTTCCGAAAGCCATATTGATGTTTAGAAAATAAGTCATTGGTTTCAAAGTAATTGTTTAATTTTTCATATAAAATGTATTCTATTATTTTTGAAAATATTGAAATCAATGAAATAGGGCGATAGTTTTTCAAAAGCTTTATGTCATCTTTTTTGAATATTGGAATAGTGATTGATAATTTTAATAAATCTGGAAATATTCCTTGTTCTAAACATAAATTTATAATGTGACACAAGAACGGAGCTATTAAATTCCCTACTGCTTTAATAATCTTAGTAGAGACATCATCAGACCCCACACTGTTAGTGTTTTTAAGTGATAAGTTATAGCTTTTGAAACATCTGACGGTATAATGGGTGTCAAAAACATTGAATTAGGTTGACTATGTGTAATATAATTAGCTTTTGGCTTGACATCGTCAACAATTTCTGGGGTGTTTGTAAAAAACTCGTTAAATGCATTTGCTATTTCAACTGGTTCATTAATCTCACTATCGTCATCATTCACAACACTGGTAATCTGTTCCCTAGGTAAGTTACTATTATAGTTATTAATTATTTTCCATGTAGCTTGGGACTTATTTTTTGATTGTGTTATATAAAAGTCATTTTGTGCTTTTTGAGTTAGATTTATTATTTTTTTGTATCGTATACTATAATCGGTAAAAAGTGATTTATTTAATGATGTTGGACATAGGCGATATTTCCACAGGAGATGACAACGTTTTTTACTACAGGATTTTATGCCTTTAGAAATCCATTTCGGTTTGTTTGAGGTAGAGACTTTAACCTTGATTTGTGGGAAACAAAGCTCATAAAAAAGTGTAAAAAGCTCGTGAAATGAATTAAATGCTTTATTTGGACAGTTTGTATTATATACTACGAATATTATGAATCATGTTATCTAGACATGTTTTACTGCGAGGTCTGGTGGGTTCATGAAATTGGCATTTTGTGTTATACTTACATAGTAGCTGTTTGAAATCTCTGGACATTTTTGTGTTTTTGAGTACATCAATATTAAAGTCGCCGCATATTATTAATTTATAATTTTTCTTATGACTAAGGGAACTTAATATGTTTTCGAGTTTATTAAAAAACAGAGCTACTAATTCGGATTTTGACCGAGGTGGTCTGTAAATACAGACTATGAAGTCTTCATATTGTGCTAATTTTATTGCCGAACATTCAACCACACCAGGTATCGATTGGTTGACTACGATAGTGATATTAAATATGGTATGGTGTATAAGGTAACTACGGAACCCTACGGCGCGTGGCCCGACACGCACTTGGCCGGTTTTTTATTTTTTTATTTAGTAAATATTTATCGCCAAATGATGCAGTGTAATTGAAGACGTTCACCATAATTGCTGGTGGAGTGTGCCAAAAAACGAAATATTATAATACTGTCTGTGAAGAGAGTGTGAGACGAGAGGTGATAGCATAATTAAAATTAAATGCAAGAAATGTGATCATGTTTCATGAATTTCTGTCCTCTCCAATCCAACGAGTGATGAAGAATTCTGTATGTTTTCGCTAATAGTGTGGCAAGTAGAGTACTTATACGTTTTAAGAGCCCCCAAACAATAAAATAATATAAAATTATAGTTTATTTTTTGTGTCCATGTGAGCAGCTCCCGATGAGTTCCGGGATGACTACCAGTTCAGCGCCGAAGCCAGGGGCTGGATCAAAATCCACCGAGTGTCTGCAACGTGGGTGGAGGCCAAGCTTAAGTGCTACTATGAAGGTAAACAATTGTTTTGACCGTGTGTTCTCAGTTTATGGGTCAATTTCAACAAGTCATGTTTTTTCATTCATTTCGGTTGAATTTTTTATTATAAAGTTATCTTTAAGTTTAAACGTGGTCTATTGTATTTCTTTATATTCTTAATGCACATATTTAACACCATCAAAATATCTTTACAGACTTATGAGATAAACGTGTTTTAAAATCTGATGTCACTGAAATGAAACAGTCGTTCACCGAAATGAAATAACTAGCAACCGAAATGAAAGAATCTATCCACCGAAATGAAAATCCACCGAAGCACCCCTATGATCCCGAGTATGTTAGATAGAATACCAAACATGCATGCATACGACCACGTAAAATTATTATAAAATCTGAAAACATCACATAGCTGAGATATGGAGCTTTTTATTTGTTGGTATGGAAAACGGTAATGTAACAATCCTAGACGCAGATGGACTATTGTTTATAATAATGTTCCATCTTTGAGAAATCACCAGTTGGCCTGGATTTTCACCGAAATGAAATAATAATAAACCGAAATGATAAAACAATCCACCGACATGAAAAAATTATACACCTAAATTCTTATCACTCACCGAAATGATATTTTTTTTCATTTCGGTTAGTTTTTTATCATTTCGGTTGACAGATTAGTCCACCGAATCAACGGAAATGAAAACACCGAAATGAAAATCAAGGACAAAAATGATCAATAAAAGAAAACTATTCACTATAGAATATAATGAATAATGCATTAATAAACCTTAAACAATTAGCACACTCATGAATATTTTATTAAATTTACTAGCTCATTGAAAGGCAAGTTATACCTATACATGGAAATGAAAAGAAAGTTGTCCCATGACCACCGAACAGCAATACTTACTTTTTTGGCGGGAACCACGGGCAAGCGGCGCACGTCCTTCCACGACAAATACTTAGGCGGCACTGGTCTCCAAAATTTAAGCGTGTGAGGGGGGAGCTAGAGTTGCTCTATGCAAAAATATGCCTTATAAACTTTACGTCACCGAAATGAATAGACTTTCTGGGACACGTGCGTTTGCTCTTACCAGTTATTAAACTGGGTAGATATAATTATAAAATAACTTTATGATAATACCCTCAATATTCAAGATTAAAATAAAAGTAACTACACATCTAAACAATCAATAGTTTTTGTTGTACGAGGGAACTTACACTGAAAAAAGTGTTCTGGACAGCTACCGAAATGAAAAAATCGGGGCTTTACCATTATTTTTTCCTAACTAACTGCAATCCAAATAAAAAAATATGTATTGCCTCTCATAGGCAACTACCTCTTCTACGTAGAAAAAAATATTGAACTGTTAAGCAACGTTCGACACTACCGATTTCATCCGTGCCGCGTAAATTTTTCATCTGGGAAATCCACCCTTATAAATAAGTAAAGATAGCTGTAATGCTCAAATCCTAAAACCCTCTCCGAGTAATTAATTGCAAATCCAATTTTTGAGCTTTTACAAGTAGATAGATAGCGTTACAAATGATAGATTGCTAAATGGCTGATCCAACCAATTTCATTAACTATATTGTGCTTATTTAGCTGTAAGATCTTTTGTTAATCTTGTTTTCCGCGCAACGAAAATTTTTCTGTCTATGGGTTTTCCCTTCTCTCTAGCTTCTTCTTTTTCTTCCCTGGTTCGATTCCCGGCTGGCCAAGGAAATACATAACACAAGTCCTTCAATATATTGTTTTAAATTTCTATGGTTATTGACGTTATTAGAATAAACTATGTCGGGATTTACACCATGTACTATGCGAGAAAAATAAGAATAGGATAACTAAATAATATACCTACTAGAAAAAATTCAACTCGCACCAGATCAATTATTCTCGGACGGGAATCGAACCCGCGACCTTTGGATATCCGGTCCAATGCTCTGACCGCTGAGCTACCGAGTCACTACATATTATTTAGTATTTTATAAAAATAGCATTGTGAATGCAAAAATATCAAATTAAAAAAAAAGAATAGGACTGTCAAAACGGCCATTTTTGTTTTCCAAGTTTTTTTGCATCAAATATAGTATTTTCAAGATTATTACGTGTAAAAATATAGTAGATGGCGAAAAAGTCCAAAAAAATAAAGTAGGTTGTCGTTTTGTATGGAGGATTTTAAAGAAGTTGCATTTTTCATACTAACATTTTCATAATTTATTCAACAATAATAATTATTGTAAACACAAGTGTTTAAATACAAAAATATTATGCAATTACCTACTTATGTGCATATACTTAAGTATTTTTTTCTGCTGCTTTTGTTTAATTTTTTCACTTGAAAATTATAGTAGTTTTGCGTACTATACATATATTTTTTCAAAAATATAGTAGGGCGAGCCCTCAATATAGTAGGATACTAATAGTAGGGTTGGCAACCCTAACTTCAGCCCCTCCTAGCATGACCGACGAAACACGACATATATACCTATCGCGTGATATAGCGTTTTATCGACACCCAACTGTCAAAATCCATTGTCTTTTGACAGTTAAACGTGATAAATCACTATTATATCGTGTTTCGGTGGTCATGCTAGGGGGGCAGGAGTGTAGCATGTGCAAGAAAATGAAAAAAGATCAAGATTGCCGTTTGACAGTACTATTCTTATTTAGCTTCGGATATTTCGGCGCAGTTGCATGCTTCATGGTACCGGAAGAAATTCTGTCCTTCAGTTACTTAATTTGGAATCGGAGCTATTTACGCGTACCTATATGATGTTGTCAAATGTACCTAGTCCAATATGAATTCAATGGTTGTGCGCAGGTGCGGTGCTGATGTCACCGATCAACGACAAGCTGTATGGTGTGATGAGGAGCCTGATGCTGTCGCACAGTCACCCCTCCTTCATAGGGGTGCAGTCGCTCACCGACACTGGGGACTACCTCTCAGTCGAAGGTAGGATTGGAACTCATCAGGAAATCCAATATTAACACATTATGTGCTATTATTTTTTGATATTGAAAGTGAATTTAAAAATCTGAGTGTGCTAGCATTGAGGATCAGCTAGGTTTTGAGTTTTATGTAACTGGGTGAAGTAATCCTATATGCATGGTCTTTGAGGAACTCTAAACCTGGCGCTGTTGTCTTGAAGCTTAAATAGACAACACAGATGGTGTCATCGATCCTATCAACATCGGTTCCGCCAACGGGACAGAGCCACCGAGGGATGGGATTTGCTCGTAAATGCGAATGTAAAGACTTTCATTGCAGGAGTAAATCTATCCAAAATGCCAATCCAATGGGCGGAAGCAGAGCCCGACAACCAGAAGGATAAGGAACGGTGCCTGGCCATCCTGACAGACGGGACCGTGGCCGACGTGGCCTGCGGGAAGCCGCGCACCTATATGTGCTACAAGGAGTGGACCGGCAATGAGACCATCAACGAGTGCGGCACCTTTGACAAGGGTGAGATAACGATTCAATACAGACAGGCTGCTTTAAAGCGCCTGCCCTCCTACTCAAATGGTCTAAACTCTGTGCGTTTGAAAAGTTTTCGAAGAACTAATATTTTTCCAGGCTATGAGCTGGATCCTGTGTCGAACAGCTGCTACAAATACCACAGCGACTGCGTGTTGTGGTACCGCGCCCTCATGGTTTGCGCGGCCGAAGGCGGTCATCTGGTCATACTGAACAGCGCCCACGAGGCGCAACTCATGAATAAATGGTACACATGAACAGCTGCTAGAATAGAATAAGTACATTTATTTGCCACAAACATTAACATTTGATATCTTAGTTTATAAAAGTTTTACATATTTGACGAGACGTCTGCGTGGTGACACTGGCTGACAAAGACTTTTTGAGGCCCGGGGCGATCTTTAATTTTGCAATACCACGGTGGTGTTGCACCGCTGACCACTCTGAATAGGAATTGTAAAAAGAAGCAAGAAAAGCTGTTAGCAGCAATTACCTAAGCACTTTGGCGTTCTGCCATATTCGGACTCGGTCTCGGTACGCAGCCTGTTTGTCTCATGAGAGCTGCATGAGCCTGCGGCCAAAGAGTGGCTAAGAGACTTACAACTGGAGGTGTAGGATGCTGACGCAGTCGGCCATACGATATGATGATGATGAGAGCTGCATTGCGTAGGGTTACGCATCGGTTTACGTGCACGCGTACGTTACGCAAGCGGTGTGCTATGTCTCATAAAGTTTCAGACATTACAATGTCATGTTACGTCTACGCGCACGCTTACGCATACGCTGACGCATCCGGTGTGTATCGCCCTTTATTACTTATAACGAGGTAAATTTTGTTTTTCTATTATGTATCAGGTACTGGAACAGGCCAATGAACTGCAACGTGAAGAAGTATCCCAACGGAAGGATCGCGTACCACGCAGGCTTCCATAACATTGACCTCGAGCGAGCGTACTGGTTTACACTAGACGGTAAATATTGGATTTATTCATTTTCAATAAAAGATGAAGAACAACACAGTCTGTTCTCTTTGCACAAAAAAGTGACTTATTCATAAAAATAATGCCTAAAAACGACCACTACTTAGCTCATAAAAAAATAATCTAAATCTTGTCTGACGATGACCTACCTATACGATCCATAACAACCTTAGGATTGTTAGTTATTTAGTGAGCTTGAATAAATTATGTTATGTACTTCGGTATCTATAGTAAGATTAAGTATAAGTACCTATTATAAGATAGACTCGCCCCCCTTTTCTAAATGCAAACTTTTTTCGTTCGATTAAACACTTTACAGGGAAACGTATTGAAGATTCGGGTTATGCTGTGTGGGCTCCGGACGAGCCAAACAACGACAACGAGAAATGTGGCGGCGTCATGTGGGCTAACGGCGGCCTGAACGACGTCTTCTGTAGCCGAGAAAACTTGCCTTTCATCTGCGAGATCACCAACCCCAAAACACGAATTAACGCTTACTGAATAAAATAATACCCCTCTTACAATGATGATAAATTGAATTTTATTTACCTTTATAATTTCCTGGACTCAGACTCTGGAGGCCTATTACGAAAATAACATACGCAACTGCATAACGCAGTCACTTGGTCACGATAGTCGTCCGCAGTTCGTCGGTTGTGGCTAATATGCACATTTTCAATTTGGCTATCGTAGCTCGTAGCCCAAAGACTATAGAACTAATGATGTCGGATACGCTAGAGATGACTGTCAAGCTTACGCAATCACTTAAAACTTTTAGTAATAGACCCCCTGGATTGATAGGCGAAAGTTTTGGTACATTTGTTTACATTTAATTGTAATTTATTTAATTTATTTATTCTGCGGAAATCATCGTGAGTATCGTGACCAGTCTTTTGAAAACCTAGACAAGTGATCGCGCAAGTAACCCTAGAACATTCATGTTTGATGATTATGTTTCTTATATCGAAAAATTGATCTTCTCCAACCCTAAAGCATTCTGGTCGTATGTTAAACTGAAAAATTAACTTAATAATATCCCTCGACACATTGACCAGTAGTGTTCAAAGTTTCAAGGCTTTAGCTCATCGGGAAGCTAGTAAGTTTGTATTTAAGCACAATAATCGTTTGCTAAAATAATGGACAACAAACAAAGAAAAAAAAAGAAAAAAGAAAGCAACCTAATAAAAACGAGTTGAAAGATAACTATTAGCTAAGACGTCATGTTTCAGTAGAAGTTATAATTATGTAGTGCAAAATTTTAAAAGATAGTGGAGATTTTCATGTTTAGGTAAAAATTACTTCTCGTAATAAAATTTGTTGGATTATTGTAAGTACATCTGTCCCTATAACAACATTACTTTAAGGTTGCTGTAAGAGCTAAGAGTACGGCCTCTGGTCGTATGTTAAACTGAAAAATTAACATAATAATATCCCTCGACACAATGACGTAGAGTTAAAAGTTTCAAGTCTCATCGTGAAGCTAGTATATAATCGTTTGCTAAAATTGTGGACAACAAACATAGAAAAAAGTAACAAATAAGAAAGCAACCTAATAAAAACGACTTGAAAGATAAAAACCGACTTCAAAAAACCTACCTCTAAAAAGCAAGAAATAATATTCGTAATATTATTTCTTGCTTTTTAGAGGTAGGTTTTTTGAAGTCGGTTTTTTGTTTTTTTTTAAACAATTTTTTATTTTTTTTATTTTTAGTGTAGGTACCTTGTAGGTAAGGTATATTATATATGTAGAAAAATCGGCTCAGCCAAACGTAAGATAATCGCGGAGAAACATACTTAAATACGGGTCAAACTGAGAACCTCCTTTTTAAGTCGGTTAAAAAACTACAATTAAGATATCCCTCTTCCAACAAAAATAATTATCTTATTCAGTTCATAAACAAAGAAGTAATACGACCAATCATCGAGGTAATTCACACAAAATCATACTATTTTCGTGCTTTTATCAAAATTACTTGAAAAGTACTGAACCTATTTCCAAATTTTAAAAAATGTAATAACGTTTGAATCATTTCAATCGGTCCAGCCGTCTTCGAGTAATCGATGGACAGACAAAAAAAACAAATATACAGACGAACATAGAACCTCCTCCTTTTTCGGAAGTCGGTTAAAAATTAGCTGTTTGACATGTTTCAGTAGAAGTTATAGTGCAAAATTTCAAAAGATAGACGGATAAGTTTATGAAATCAAAAAAATGATGGATTTCTCATAGGCTTACTTAATAACTAAACTAATATAGTAATACGTTTGTTTACAGAAAGTATTTCAGCCTAAGGAAATATTCTAACATTCTAAACACTCTAGTTTAGGTAAAAATAACTTCTCGTAACAAAATTTGTTGGATTATAGACATTATAGTACATCTGTAATTTGTAACTTCATCACATGCCTAGGCGGGGGACTTTTTCTCCCGTCCTAGTTGATAATTAGCCGTAAAAAGCACACAGTTAATGTCAAGACACCTTTGACTTCAACCTCGCAGATACGAGATAAATCTACCTACTCGACAGCACTATAAAAGAATAGTCCAGCTAAAAAGACACAGTAATACTCAATCAGCAAAATGGCAAACATTTACAGTTGTATCTACTTATTTTTAGTTGTGTCCGTTTGGATTGTTTCGGCAAATCATTACTTCTCAGGTAATTTTTTAACTTATCACGATATAGTTAAATATAACGTCAAAAAACACAAGTGTTGTAGAAAAATGAGGAAAGAAAAAAAATTTAACGTCCTTATTTTCTGGTAATTATTAACTACTGATGTAGGTGGTTGTGTGTAGTGTACCGTGTAAGTATGAACCATAAACTTATTATAAATTTATGGTATGAACGCATTATTAATGCACTCGAGAATAATAAATTAATGTAAGTAAGAATATACCTATTTGCGAAAATTATTTACTTACTGCATGTACTATTTAGTGGTGGAAACTTTTTTGGCGGATGTACTAATATTTTGTTTCACTATTACTATGTAGGTATGATTTAAAGCTGTATGTTTCCATTTTATTTATCTTACTCTATGACTTACTGCCTTACTGAAAAGATGTAATCTTGTTCAATGACATTTTGTTCTCTCCAACGAGTAAAATGAAGAATTCTGTATGTTTTCGCCATAGACTTAGAAAATTTTTCGCAACGCTCAAGTAGACGGACTATGGTGCGAGTGAGAAACTGATAAAACCTAAAAAATGACAGCAGAACCTGGCTTGACTTCATTTATCGTCTTTTATCATCTTGTCAAAAAGCGTCCACTTGATTATTTTGTCATTTTGATCGCGATCGGGTCGATTTGGCTCTTATAACTATATAAATCAATAATGTTATCGTGTTCTGTATTGAATGTTTGTGTTTTATTTATCAGAGCTATACATTATGGCATGGACGAATTATCGTCCATGATTATGGTTATCGACAACCTAAAATGGACTTGAGAGCATCTCTAAAATTCACGCACACGTTTAAAAATTTACAAACACTAGCTCATGTCACATTTGGTGTCGCCGCCAAGCATCATAGATATAGTATAAGCAAACTCTGTCCGTCTATTCGGGTGGAATATTAAGTCTATGGTTTTCGCAGGGGCAAGTACGTAGAGTAATAATAAGCAATGATTTTAAGTCTATGGTAATAGGAAAGGTCATAGAGTAAGATAAAGGGCTGACATGACTTTACGTTTTAAAAGTCCCCCAAACAATAAAATGATATGAAATTATAGTTTATTTTTTGTGTCCATGTGAGCTGCTCCCGTTGAGTTCCGGGATGACTACCACTTCAGCGACGAAGCCAGGGGCTGGTTAAAAATCCACCGAGTGCCTGCAACGTGGGTGGAGGCCAAGCTTAAGTGCTACTATGAAGGTAAACAATTGTTTTGAAAATCTTACGCCCGTGTGTTCTCAGTTTACAAATAATTAAAGATAATGCTCAAATCCTAAAACCCTCTCCGAGTAATTAATTGCAAATCCAATTTTTGAGCTTTTAGTTAGATAGCGTTATACAGATGAAAGATTGCTAAATGGCTGATCCAATCAATTTGTTGTGCTTATTTAGCTGTAAGGTCTGTTATGAATCTGGTTTTCCCTTCTCTCTAGCTTCTTATTCTTCTTCCCTGGTTCGATTCCCGGCTGGCCAAGGAAATCTATAACTCAAGTCTTTCAATATATTGTTTTAAATTTCTATGGTTATTGACGTTATTAGATTAAACTATGTCGGGATTTACACCATGTACCTACTATGCGAGCCAAATAAGAATAGAAATGTCAAAACGGCCATTTTTGTTTGCGTTTCACTTCCACTTCAGCCCCTCCTAGCATGACCGACGAAACACGATGAATATCGCGTGATATAGCGTTTTATCGACACCCAACTGTCAAAATCCATTGTCTTTTGACAGTTAAACGTGATAAATCACTATTATATCGTGTTTCGGTGGTCATGCTAGGGGGGCAGGAGTGTAGCATGTGCAAGAAAAGGAAACAAGATTGCCGTTTGACAGTACTAATACGACTACATGCTCCATGGTCCCGGAAGAAATTCTGTCCTTCAGTTACTTAATTTGGAATCGGAGCTATTTACGTGTACCTATATGATGTTGTCAAATGTACCTAGTCCAATATGATTTCAATGGTTGTGCGCAGGTGCGGTGCTGATGTCACCGATCAACGACAAGCTGTATGGTGTGATGAAGAGCCTGGTGCTGTCAAACAGTCACCCCTCCTTCATAGGGGTGCAGTCGCTCACCGACACTGGAGACTACCTCTCAGTCGAAGGTATAGGATTGGAACTCATCAGGAAATCCAATATTAACACATTATGTTATGATTATTTTTTGATATTGAAAGTTAATTAAAAAATCTGAGTGTGCTAGCATTGAGGATCAGCTAGGTTTTGAGTTTTATGTAACTGAGTGAAGTAATCCTATATGCATGGTCTTTTGAGGACCTCCAACTCTGGCACTGTTGGCTTGAAGCTTAAATAGACCACACAGATGGTGTCATCGATCCCATCACCATCGGTTCCGCCAACGGGACAGAGCCACCGAGGTGGATGGGACTCGCTCGTAAATGCGAATGTAAAGACTTTCATTGCAGGAGTAAATCTATCCAAAATGCCAATCCAATGGGCGGAAGGAGAGCCCGACAACCAGAAAGATAAGGAACGGTGCCTGGCAATCCTGACAGACGGGACCGTGGCCGACGTGGCCTGCGGGAAGCCGCGCACCTATATGTGCTACAAGGAGTGGACCGGCAATGAGACCATCAACGAGTGCGGCACCTTTGACAAGGGTGAGATAACGATTCAATACAGACAGGCTGCTTTAAAGCGCCTGCCCTCCTACTCGAATGGCCTAAACTCTGTGCGTTTGAAAAGTTTTCGAAGAACTAATATTTTTCCAGGCTATGAGCTGGATCCTGTGTCGAACAGCTGCTACAAATACCACAGCGACTGCGTGGAGTGGCACCGCGCCCACATGGTTTGCGCGGCCGAAGGCGGTCATCTGGTCATACTGAACAGCGCCCACGAGACGCAACTCATGATTAAATGGTACACATGAACAGCTGCTTAAATTGAATACCTACATTTATTTGCCACAAACATTAACATTTATGATACCTATCTTAGTTTATAAAAGTTGTACATATTTGACGGGGCGTCTGCGTGGTATTGCACCGCTGACCGCTCTGAATAGGAATTGTAAAGAAGCAGGAAAAGCTGTTAGCAGCAATTAAGTAGTACTTTGGCGTTCTGCCATATTCAGACTCGGTCTCGAATAATGGTTTAGGAAAAATCATGGCAAAAAATTGGCTAAAAGTTTTGTATCTGTATTAGTTGGTTCTGATTTTCGATGTATGTCGATTCCCTTAGAGCATTTTGATTCCATACAAAAAGTTATCAGTAATGATTACCACTACTGTGTTTTACAGGTCGCTCATCCGGTAGAATAACCGCACAACTACACTTTTTTCCAAAATTGAGTTATGAATGCAAAATTATTCCTTAAATGTATATAATATATTTTATTTATCAAATATTTTGTTTCTTTAATTTAAAGATCTGTAGAATACTGATCTGGAGAATCTGTATAAACATCACAGTAGCACCATGAAATGTAACACATTCTAAGGTATAAAACCTTTAAAACCTTCTCCTGTAAAATTTGCAAAAGTGGTAGTTGTGCGGATATTTCACCGGATGAGCGAGGTATTGCGTTACTTTAGTACGTCTATTACTTGTTGTAGGTAGGTACTTAACGAGGTAAATTTTGTTTTTTTATTATTTATCAGGTACTGGAACAGGCCAATGAACTGCAACGTGAAGAAGTATCCCCACGGGAGGCTCGCGTACCACGCAGGCTTCCATAACATTGACCTCGAGCGAGCGTACTGGTTTACACTAGACGGTAAATATTGGATTTATTCATCCCTAATACATATAATAAGTGTAAAAAAAGTGTCTGACATTACGTATATTTCTAAAACAAATATTTGGGGCGATTGAGACATAGTAAAAGAGTAAGAATAAAAAAAAAGTGTGTCTGTTTGTCTGTATGTTTGTTTGTCTGTTTGAACACGCTAATCTCCGGAAATACTGTACGGATTCGAATGAGTTTTTTTTGTTATATAGCTGTTAAGCCTGGGCATAGTTTAGGGTATAATTGATTTTGGAAAATGGAACACCTGATGCAGAACCATAATGATCCACCTAAACTATAAGAAATATAAAAATGACACCTTAGCAAAAGTTGTTCAGCCTGTTGAGCATTTTTTGTTAAGGTATAAAAATCGAAGATCTGGAATACCTGAAAGACCTTATTATATGAATACCCCGGAGTCATAAAGTCCACGCGTACGAAGTCGCGGGCATCAGATAGACTCAGCCCCCCTTTTCTAAACGCAAACTTTTTTCGTTCGATTGAACACTTTACAGGGAAACGCATTGAAGATTCCGGTTATGCTGTGTGGTCTCCGGACGAGCCAAACAACGACAATGAGAAATGTGGCGGCGTCTGGTGGGCTAACGGCGGCCTGATCGACGTCTTCTGTAGCCAGGAAAACTTGCCTTTCATTTGCGAGATCACCAACCCCAAAACACGAATTAACGCTTACTGAATAAAATAATACCCCTCCCATAATGATGATTAATTGAATTTTATTTAGCTTTATAATTTCCTGGATTAAGACCCTGGCCTGATAGGCGAAAGTTTTGGTTTCTAAAAAACCAACAAGGTTTAATTTATACATTAGGTAATATTTAAGTATGTAACATTTTTAGTACTGTGCAACAAGGCGATCTAAATTATTCTCTAGTTAATTAATGACCATCAAAAAGTGTCATCGGCAAGTAATATTTTAAAATTTCGGAGGATACTAACAACATATTTAATGATTTTTAAATAAATTAATAATAGACAACATCACAAACATTGCTCCGATTCCAAAGTATTAAATAACAAATATAACAATGGACCGATATGTGATCCCTGAGGCACGCCTGACGTTAGAAGAAAATAAGTCAAGGTAAAAACTTGCAAAGCAATAACTTGAGTTCTATAACGAAAGTAAGATGTGAGTGATGTGACACATCTCATGAGATCATCATTCACCGTGTTTACCGATGTATGTCTCTTAGTATACTGTGTGAAATATTGTCAAAAGCTTTATAATAATCGTTATAGGTACTTACACGGCATTTGTTTAAATGATCGCCCGGGAACGGGAAGGTCAGTGGCGAGTGGTCCTGGCCCAAATAAGAGGAAAGCTGACCCACGACCTAGGCCGTTGAGCGCGGTTAACAAACAAGTGAACAACGTTTATTTTATTTGTGTGTGAGAAATGTTGTTAAGATGTTGAGACAAAAAAAATCTGCTATAGGATGACGTGAAAAAAATTGTCGAGAAGTCTAAATGTGACATCAGCCATTTTTAAGGGACACGGGCCTTCCTTATGGATGGACAATGAGGATGGGCCTTACATGACACAACCCACTACGCGGGCCCAATGCGGCTTGGTGAGTGTTAACGACTGCAAATGCAGCCGGGACCAACGGCTTAACGTGCCTTCCGAAGCACGGAGGAACTCGAGATAATAAATGTTTGGTCACCCATCCCATGACCGACCCTTGCGAAATTGCAGGGCCAGGCGCTAAACCTGCGCCACCGAGCTCCATGTTTAAAAGTGAACCTATATTAATTTAATTATACCCAGCCATACAGTGAGTGTCCACGTTACGGCTCCGTATGTCATGACAGGCAGGATGCACTGGTTGAAGACTTTCGTCTTTAGACTCTGTGGAATAGGCGACTCAAAGACTCGACGAAGTTTCCCATATGCTGCCCAGCCCAGCTGTATCCTTCTGTTGGCCTCTCTCTCGAAGTTGTTTCTACCCAATTGCAACGTTTGCCCGGAGGTAGACATATTTCGTAACAACTTCGAGACTACTGCAATCGGTCCTGGAATTACATGTTCGTTGAACATAACCTTGGTTTTGTCCAAGTTCATCCGAAGACCGATGCGTAGAGAGGAATCAGCTAGGCTGTTCAGCATGTATTGTAGATCCGTTATCCTCCTATGCATTTGTGAACAATTTGGGGGATATCGCATCCCCTTGTCTCATACCTCGATGCAAGGGGATATGCTTAGTCTGCTGGTTCTGCAGTTGGACGGCCATGGTTGCGGCATTGTAGAGACATCATGAATGTATCGCCAATCGACTTGGCACCGTTGCAGGGATTCTAAACTATTATCTACATGCGAAGGTATATTCGACTTATAGAATTTAAAGTTCCCAAAATCGAAACTTGTTTGGACGCAAAATGCAACGTTTTTGATCAAGGCCACACATACAAAGACATAATAATTATTGATATCAAGACGGGTTTTTTTGATGGATGAATCTCATTGAGGAAAAATGTTTTAGATGTATCAGTCTCCGTACCTTTAACAGCTCAAGGAGCAGTAACAATAAATAATTAAATAATTTTAGCTATAAAGTTACAGTGACATATACAAAAGACAGTAAAGTTGATTTGAAAAATATGTGGAGATCGTATTCAGAATAGGTAAGACGGGTTTCATAGTAATTTTTGCTATATTTGTTATCATCATCATCAGTTCCCAGCCGATTTCAGCCTCGGCGACTCTATTAATTATAGACTTTGCTTAAACAATTTCGGATTAAAGTTCTTCATTTACTGTAAGTACATCAAAACCTGTCTTCATTTCACTTTATTTTATGGAAGTCTTGCTAAATCATACACTTTTTGAAATATTAAACTTTTAAATTAAATAATTTAGTACCTATTGGGTTACCTTTTAATAAAGACTTTTAACGTTTCTCTGAACGCTACGCTACGAGAAAAAGTATGATTTATTCAGAAATTCGCTTTTTAAACCGTAAGTAGGTACTATTTAATTAATTTTCCAACACAACTCATTATATTTAAGCTGTCGGTATTGATTGTTAGTTAGGACAGTCGATTGCGACCACGATAACGTAAGTATTTCTCAATATTTTTAGTTTATTTAAGTAACATAAATTGATAAATTAATTGTATGTAGTAACGAATAAATTGAAAAAAACTCAGTTACATACCTACCTACCACATCATTTCAAAATCATTCTCTGACAAAACTACATTTTCGAGTATTTTATTGAATTTAATATTACCTACCCCTAATAGGTATCGTAAAAGAAGGCGTTTTTATGTTATAAGATCTTCGATCATCTATAAAGTAGATCATTTAATTTTATCATTTTTATATGTGATCGAAGCATTGTGATGCTTAACCTTAATCAATAAGGAATTGTAAACAAACAAACTAAAATAAATAACAAATAATAAACATCAATATAACCATTGAAATAGGTCAACAAAGTACTCTCGCGCAGTTTATTGTATCCAGGACATTGCAGAAGGTCTCATCATGGAAAAGTTATCTACGACATGTTTTCTTATTGCCTTCTACTTGTGGACTCAACACTGTCTTATTATAGGTAAGTTTTTAACCGACTTCTTATTTAAAACTACGGCTTTAAAATTAAGCCTAATTATTGCGAAATGACACGCAGATTACAATTACTATTCCTATACTTGGTACTTTTGAAGCTATACTTACTTAAGCATGCGTACGAGTCTATTATGTAGTGTGTGTGTACCTTACCTATGTGTTATAGACAAACTCCAAAGTTTCGGTGCTCCTAGGATTGACAAAAGGCTTAGTCAAAGTCAAAAACTAATGCGGGTTTCCGACCTTTGACTAACTCATCATTTATGTCCAAATCTAGGAGAGACCAATATGTATAGTGCAACGCCGGAACTCAATACGATCAAATCGGGGTTTGACTTTGTATGTTAATATATTTAAATTACCAACTATCTTCCTGCGAACCAAATATTTCTGTAGTCTGTTAAAAAAATAACAACGAAATTTCTAACCTTTAGGAGCTTTGACTAAATCTTACATCGGAAATGACTGATGTTATTCATACATCTTGTCGTCAAAGCTGCCTTATAATCTTGTAGGTCACGTGATAGGTTAGAAATTTCGTGGTTATTTTTCTTTGGCAGATAACAAAATCCTTGATTCATAGGAAGATTGTTAATTTTGTTAAATGGCCAAACCACTATTTACTTAATCGAATTGAGTTTTGGCGTTTGACTGCCCAAGTTGGTCTCTCCCTAGGTTTGGACATAAATTCGTTAGTCAAAGGCCAAAACACTCTATTAGTTTTGGACTTTAACTAAGCTTTCTTGTCAAAGCTGAGGTTTGACGTGTCAAACCTAAGAGCGCCGGAGCTTCAGCGTTTGACTATAACATATTTGAACATTTTACAAAATGTTGGTTACTATAGTTTGACCGCAAGCGCTAACCGTGTACCGTTGTTCAAGTCGTGGCACTGCTTTTGCGGTCACACTAAGAATAAAATAATATTTACTGTAAAGAACATGTGAAGTCACCAAGCTCACTGGATCAGCCCACAGCCAGTTCCGGGCGGACTATACGTACTACCCCGAGGCGCGCGCCTGGTTCAAGGTCCACAGGGTGCCCACAGACTGGCATGAAGCCATGATGAAGTGCTACTTTGAAGGTAACATGACAAACCAAATGACGAATATTTTTTTCGCGTATAATAATGATGTTGAATGTTTCACCACCATCAGCCTAACGCACGACTCCCACTTTGGGGAAAGACCTCTAAGAACATGCCTTCATCCAAAGTCATTCGTTAATTGAATGTTTAAATAGTAGAAGTAAGTTTTGTCCAAGAAATTTTGAATGCTACATTGTTTCAATGAACTTACGTTTTCACTCTTTGTAATTCATTGAAGTAGACAAGTAAACTTGTTGAAAAAACGTTTTCATTGTTTTCTACATACTTACCTACCTAATTAGCATGATATATTGTCCTCAAAAATAATACCAACCAAGTTAAGCTTTTTGATAATTCAAAATGTCCCATAATCCTCTTTTCTTAGGCAACCCCTCGATTTTTTTGCGCAGGTGGCAACTTGGCGTCTCCCAACAACGACAAGCTGTACTCGGTGATGAGGAGCCTCATGCTGGTGCAGTCGGGGCCAGTGTTCACCGGAGTGCACATGATGAACACCGCTGGAGACTACTACTCCATCGAAGGTGTGGAATTGCCAGCCGGCGTCTGTATTCCTGCAAGCTTAGATTCAACTCGGTTATGTTTAAAGCCCGAGTGAATAGGTTTCTTTTGGGCAAGCTTGCTTATCTTTGGCCTCCTCTCACGAGTAAGCTCATCTATATCTATATATATAAAATTCAAAGTCCTGACTGACTGACTGATTGACTGACTGACTGACTGACTGACTGACTGACTGACTGAGTGAGATATCAACGCACAGCCCAAACCGCTGAACCTAGAGTCATGAAATTTTGCACATAGGTTCCTTATGAGGTCCAGGGGTGCACTAAGAAAGGATTTTTCAAAACTCACCCCCCAAGGGGGTGAAACGGGGGTCCAAAGTTTGTATGAAAGTCCCTCAGTTTTGAAGCTAGGATCTTCAAATTTAGTGATTAGGCTGATCATTGAAAATTAATAAATACGGGTCTCAGCGTTTTTCAAAATTCTACCTCCGAAAGGGTCAAAAGGGGGATGAAGTTGTGTATTGAAGAAAATCCTTTATTTTCAAAGTAAAAATCGCTAAATTTATAATTTAGGCTTATGGATGGAAATCTAACGCAACGTATATTGTTATTGTTAGTATTTCAACCCCTAAAAGGGATGAAATGGGGGTGAAAAGGGGTAAAAAATACCCAAAAATAGATATGGATGTCGTTATTGGGGTTTTCTGGGATGACGATTGCAAGATGACATTTATTTTGAAGTCCAACACGGTGGACATGATTTGACCCCTAAAGGGGTGAAAATGGGGTTAAAATTTTGTATGGAAAAATAATATAAAATAGACATTACAACTTTAAACTTCGTAGGAGCACATCTAAAAATAAATAGGCAAACATATATTTTGTAATTTTGAAAATTAACCACTTAGGGGTAAATGGGTAAGTAAACATAAAAATCGATATGGATGTCGTTCTTAAAGTTTTATGGGATGGTGATTGCGAAAATGAGATTTATTTTGAAGTCCAACACGGTGGACATGATTTAACCCCTAAAGGGGTGAAAATGGGGTTTAAATTTTGTATGATGGATAAAGAATATAAAATAGACATTACAACTTTAAAATTCGTAGGAGCATGTCTAAAAATAAATAGGCAAACACATATTTTGTTATTTTGAAAATCATCCCTTAAGGTGTAAATGGGGTAAGTAAACATGAAAATCGATGTGGATGCCGTTCTTGAGGTTTCATGGGATGGTGGTTGCGAAAATGACATTTATTCTGAAGTCCAACACGGTAGACATGATTGGACCTGGACATGCACATCCAGGGGACGGGGACAGGGACGGGAACGGGAACGGGATACTAATACAATTTTGAATATTATAAACTAGCTTCCGCCCGCGACTTCGTCCGCGTGGACATTCGATAAAATCCTCATGTTTAATTTCATTAAATTCTGATCAGCCGTTTTTACGTGATTAGGCGGGTCTCCACCAAGCGAGCAGCCTCGTGCGAGGCCCGTGCGGCAAACGTCCTGCCTCGCGAGGCAGCGCGCTTGGTGGGAACCCGCCTAATCACGTAAAAACGGCTGATCAGAATTTAATGAAATTAAACATGAGGATTTTATCGAATGTCCACGCGGACGAAGTCGCGGGCGGAAGCTAGTTTACTATATAAAAATAGATAAAGGTCCTTCTATCTATTCCAATCCAACTCTGCATAATTCTCTTTCAAGTTTCACCCAAGTCTGTGGAAATAATTGAGAGTTGTAAATATTGTCAAATCTAAATCTTATAGTCAAATCTAATGCTAACTGCTTACGTAAGTAACATCGTTTTTAGCTACTTATTCTTTATGTATATGAGAAGTTCCAATCTCTACCATAGAGGTGTAAAGAAGAGACTCCAAATAAATCCGGTTAAGGTTAAGAAGATCATTAATATTTGCCCATGACATTTGCAGGAGTGCCGGTGCTGGAGATGCCCCTACAGTGGGCAAAGATGGAGCCGGACAACAAGAATAACAAGGAGCGCAGCCTGGCCATACTGCCGGATGGAACCTTCGCTGATGTGAAGGCTAGTGCCATTCTTCCGTACATATGCTACAGGCTTAAGACCGGCAACGAGTCTATATCCAGCGATTGTGGAACTTCCGCCAAAGGTAAGACTGATAGTTTACGAGTAGGTAGGATTGACTCTAAAATGCAATGCATGACTAAGAATACCTCATAGGCTAATATTAATTTTGTTTAAATAAATTATATATGCCAAAAGTGAGGTTTCGTTGAAAATGAACAATAAAGTAATATTTATCTCTCATAATCTCGTTACAAAATTATGTAACAAGATTACAAGATTAACTGAAGAATGAGCAGTGTGATCTGAAATATATATATTCCGCATTAAAATCATACAGAAGCCATTGCTAGTAATACTCTGTTATTTAATTTTTTCTGACGATTTTTTTACTACCGACTGAGATTTTTCAATTGATTATGAATTTTCTTTTTGATGTAGACGATGTAGTAGTACCTACTTACATCTGGTAAATTCAGAATTTTGGTTGCATGGAGAGAACTTCCTACTTTGCTCTCTCTCAAGTTACCCTGTGCTGGGTACATTCAAGGTTTACTTAGATCTGGTAATATCAGTCTATCGCTGTGGGAACTTTGGTTGCATGGAGATAACTTCCTACGCCTTTAAACGATTGATTGAATCGATTTGGGAGGATCTTAACAAACTATTTCCTCCAGGCTATAAGCTGGATCCTGTGGCGAACAGCTGCTACAAGTACCACGGCGACTGCGTGGTGTGGCACCGCGCCCACATGGTCTGCGCGGCCGAAGGCGCCCACCTTGTCATACTGAACAGCGCCCGCGAGGCGCAGCTCATGATTGACAGGTACTGCACCATGAACATCAGCTACAAGTACCACGGCGACTGCGTGGTGTGGCACCGCGCCCACATGGTCTGCGCGGCCGAAGGCGCCCACCTTGTCATACTGAACAGCGCCCGCGAGGCGCAGCTCATGATTGACAGGTACTGCACCATGAACATCAGCTACAAGTACCACGGCGACTGCGTGGTGTGGCACCGCGCCCACATGGTCTGCGCGGCCGAAGGCGCCCACCTTGTCATACTGAACAGCGCCCGCGAGGCGCAGCTCATGATTGACAGGTACTGCACCATGAACATCAGCTACAAGTACCACGGCGACTGCGTGGTGTGACACCACGCCCACATGGTCTGCGCGGCCGAAGGCGGTCATCTGGTCATACTGAACAGCGCCCGCGAGGCGCAGCTCATGATTGACAGGTACTGCACCATGAACATCAGCTACAAGTACCACGGCGACTGCGTGGTGTGGCACCACGCCCACATGGTCTGCGCGGCCGAAGGCGGTCATCTGGACATACTGAACAGCGCCCGCGAGGCGCAGCTCATGATTGACAGGTACTGCACCATGAACATCAGCTACAAGTACCACGGCGACTGCGTGGTGTGGCACCACGCCCACATGGTCTGCGCGGCCGAAGGCGGTCATCTGGTCATACTGAACAGCGCCCGCGAGGCGCAGCTCATGATTGACAGGTACTGCACCATGAACATCAGCTACAAGTACCACGGCGACTGCGTGGTGTGGCACCACGCCCACATGGTCTGCGCGGCCGAAGGCGGTCATCTGGTCATACTGAACAGCGCCCGCGAGGCGCAGCTCATGATTGACAGGTACTGCACCATGAACATCAGCTACAAGTACCACGGCGACTGCGTGGTGTGGCAACACGCCCACATGGTCTGCGCGGCCGAAGGCGGTCATCTGGTCATACTGAACAGCGCCCGCGAGGCGCAGCTCATGATTGACAGGTACTGCACCATGAACATCAGCTACAAGTACCACGGCGACTGCGTGGTGTGGCACCACGCCCACATGGTCTGCGCGGCCGAAGGCGGTCATCTGGTCATACTGAACAGCGCCCGCGAGGCGCAGCTCATGATTGACAGGTACTGCACCATGAACATCAGCTACAAGTACCACGGCGACTGCGTGGTGTGGCACCACGCCCACATGGTCTGCGCGGCCGAAGGCGCCCACCTTGTCATACTGAACAGCGCCCGCGAGGCGCAGCTCATGATTGACAGGTACTGCACCATGAACATCAGCTACAAGTACCACGGCGACTGCGTGGTGTGGCACCGCGCCCACATGGTCTGCGCGGCCGAAGGCGCCCACCTTGTCATACTGAACAGCGCCCGCGAGGCGCAGCTCATGATTGACAGGTACTGCACCATGAACATCAGCTACAAGTACCACGGCGACTGCGTGGTGTGGCACCACGCCCACATGGTCTGCGCGGCCGAAGGCGGTCATCTGGTCATACTGAACAGCGCCCGCGAGGCGCAGCTCATGATTGACAGGTACTGCACCATGAACATCAGCTACAAGTACCACGGCGACTGCGTGGTGTGGCACCACGCCCACATGGTCTGCGCGGCCGAAGGCGGTCATCTGGACATACTGAACAGCGCCCGCGAGGCGCAGCTCATGATTGACAGGTACTGCACCATGAACATCAGCTACAAGTACCACGGCGACTGCGTGGTGTGGCACCACGCCCACATGGTCTGCGCGGCCGAAGGCGGTCATCTGGTCATACTGAACAGCGCCCGCGAGGCGCAGCTCATGATTGACAGGTACTGCACCATGAACATCAGCTACAAGTACCACGGCGACTGCGTGGTGTGACACCACGCCCACATGGTCTGCGCGGCCGAAGGCGGTCATCTGGTCATACTGAACAGCGCCCGCGAGGCGCAGCTCATGATTGACAGGTACTGCACCATGAACATCAGCTACAAGTACCACGGCGACTGCGTGGTGTGACACCACGCCCACATGGTCTGCGCGGCCGAAGGCGGTCATCTGGTCATACTGAACAGCGCCCGCGAGGCGCAGCTCATGATTGACAGGTACTGCACCATGAACATCAGCTACAAGTACCACGGCGACTGCGTGGTGTGGCACCGCTCTGAATAGGTAATACTTATTGTGAATAAGCAAGAACAGCTGTTAGCAGCGATAATATTTTGGCATTCTGCCATATTCACTTCTCAAGCTTACGCGCTATTCTGCCATATTTTAAAATCGAATATTGTTAAGAGAGAACTTAATGTTTTTTCTATGCTTAGAATCTGTACATGGTTGGACAGGACACTCAAAAGGCAAGCTGTTTAAAAAAAATTGGCAAAGGTTTTTTTGGATGTCGATTAAAAATATATCCACTATGTTTTTCAGGTTTTGCATTTCTTCTGTAATACGTTAGTATATACTTAACGAGGTAAATTTTGGTTTAATTATCAGGTACTTGAACAAGCCAATCAACTGCAACGAGAAGATCAACCCCAACGCGAAGCAAGCGTACCACGCAGGCTTCCATAACATTGACCTAAACCGAGCGTACTGGTTTACACTAGACGGTAAGAGAATAAATGAATATATTTATTAAATTTATTAATTTTCAGAACAACACAAAAGTTACTCAAACGACCACTACTTCAACCATAACTTTGATGATATAGCATCATCCATCGTCACCGTCATATCAGCCACCCACTGCTGGTCTACCCATAAGCATTAAGTACGATTTCAGCATACCGGGTGGTAATTGGACAATCCATAACGACCTTGGGATGCCCCGGGCTAATTCATGCTCTAGGTCTGTAGTATCACGGGCTAATTCATGCTATAGTATTTCTATTGATAAAGAACTTACTTGACTTCTGCTGGTAAGGGGCGAGATATTATATACCCAGCAAATTTGAATTCCAGAACCACTGAGGATCTCGCTGGCATAAAGGCTAATAGCACAACAAAGTTGTTTAAAGCGGTAAACTTTAATAAGTATGAAGGTGCTAAAAGTCAGTATTGTGTATTATATTATTATCTGTGGTATTGAGAAGTAGAGTTACGATACCAGCACCTTTTAACAACAGCCAGTAAAAATCTCATTGCAACACTTCTGTACCCTTAGCACGAACAGCTATCGAGAAAAAAAACGCACGTAAAATTACTCGATAGACAATTCTCTATGGAAAATTTCATTTCGCTTATCGGCGATAGATGGCGTTGTACAAATTTCCAATACAAAATTTCTCTATCGAATGATTTTACGCGAGTTATTTTTTTCGATAGCTGTTCGTGCTAAGGGTGTTTGCAGAAAAAATAATTCATTAAAGGATCTTCAATAAAGTTAGTTATACTTTGTGAGCTTGATGCTTGACTAAATATTATGCTATTTACTTTTCGGTATCTATAGTTCAGCCCTTTTCATTTCAACACTTTACAGGGAATCGTATTGAGGATTCCGGTTATGCCGTGTGGGCTCCGAACGAGCCTAACAACGACAACGAGAAATGTGGCTGTGTGATGTGGAACAGCGGTGGCCTGAACGACGTCTACTGTGGCCAAGACCTGCCCTTCATCTGCGAGATCACTAACCCTAAAACACGATTTAACGCAAACTGAATAAAATAATACGATGAGGATAAATTGTATTTTATTGACCTTTATAATAGGGATGTTGACTAATGAATAAAATAACGAAATACTAATAAAAATCGTTAACATATTAAACTTTTAGAGTAATAGCTTGTATACCTCTTGGTTTTATAAATTGCATATTATTTGTTTTATGACCCTTCAAAGTTGGGTGGACAAGTCCATTTAAAAAGTATAAAATTTATTAAAATAAATGATACCTTTAATTAGTCCGTAAAATGTATAGCAAATTTGTCGAAGAAACCATTTTGATAAACACAATATTTAATATAGCTGCTGAACAAATTTCCTATGCGTTGTAAGTATACAAACTTGCAAGGCGTGACGTCATAACGTGCAAGCCATTAGTATGGAGCGTTTTTGATCGAGTCCATTTGTGTGCATTTCACACTGAGATATCTCGGGCAGTTTTCATGCTAGCGAATTAATTCTTTTACCAATGTTTCTTTTTTTGAGAGGTAATTTATGTAACATAAAATAAAAAAAATAGTCAACATCCCTATTTCCTGGATTCGGAGCCTGCCCCCGATATTACAACCTCTTAAAACCTGCTAGTTTTTTGAATGGCTATCAATGCCTCTCTTTTATCTGCTATACAACGAGAAAGAGACGTAACTATAGCAATTCATAATAAACTTGGCAAGTTTAAAGTGAAAGTGAAATAAGCTTTATTCAAATAAACTTAATTATGAAGTACTTTTGAATCGTCTATATTTTCCTATCACCCGTTCCAGACTTTTTTAGCTGACAAGAAAGACTAAAGAGATTGTAATACCCCCCCTGAACTAATAAAATTAAGCGAAGGCTTTGGTATAACTTGCCACAACAATAATGTGTTTTTTCCTACTTTATGGTACATTTGTTTACAATTAATTGTAATTAATTTAATTTATTTATTCTGCGGAAATCATCGTGAGTATCGTGACCAGTCTTTTGAAGACCTAGACAAGTGATCGCGCAAGTAACCCTAGAACATTCATGTTTGATGATTATGTTTCATATATCGAAAAAATTATCTTCTCCAACCCTAAAGCATTCTGGTCGTATGTTAAACTGAAAAATTAACTTAACAATATCCCTCGACACATTAAAGGTCTAAGACATTTATTCTCATTAAGAATTTACATTAATTCACTTACATGAGAACAACACAATTAAACAAACAAAAAATAGATATTTAGAGATACGTACTAATGGACGGTAGTTTTAAATCATTGTCACAACAAATACACGAGCCTCAGGCATCGGGCGCAATGATAACAAAACATTGACGTATAAATAAACTACGCTCAGCGCAACGCTAAGATTGACCAGTAGTGTTCAAAGTTTCAAGTCTTTAGCTCATCGGGAAGCTAGTAAGTTTGTATTTAAGTATATACAATAATCGTTTGCTAAAATAATGGACAACAAACAAAGAAAAAAAAAAAAAAAGAAAGCTACCTAATAAATAAAAAAAACCGGTCAAGAGCGAGTCGGACTCGCGCACCGAGGGTTTCCGTACCATCATACATAACAGACCATACAACAAGTAACTGTGCATCATAATAAATACACTGCAGAGCTGTAAAATAAAATTATTATTGCAGTATGAGGTCAGCACCATCTCTTAACCGATAGTAGAACTATTTTTTTCTTAGGCCAGCGCCATCTCTTGACCGATAGTAGAACTAAATATTTTTTTCTTAGGTTAGGGCCATCTGTTGACTGGTAGAGGAACTAAATAATTTTTGTTTGTTTTTTGAATTTCTAAAAAAGTGTGTTATACACATAGATTTTTCTCTTTGCAAACTTCGGAGATAAAGGGGGGGGGGGGGACGGTATTTTTTTTTACATTTTTCATCATTAGTCGAAAACTATGCGGCCTAAAAAAAAGAAAAAATGTTTTAAAATGTGCAAACAGCGCTCTTTCATATGATACCTCACATGTCCTAGTCGCCCCACTTAAAATTTTTAAGACCCCTTTTCAGTCCCTGTTGTAAAAAAACTATTTATTTTTTTATTTCTTTCTTATTTGCAAAATAGTTGGACAAAGGTCATCTTTAACTATTTCAAATTTCAAGTTGATACCATTAGTAGTTCTCGAGATACCCAGCTGTGACAGACAGACAGACAGACTTAGTCACACCATAAGGGTTCCTTTTTACCATTTTGGTACGGAACCCTAAAACGAGTTGAAAGATAACTATTAGCTAAGACGTCATGTTCCAGTAGAAGTTATAATTATGTAGTGCAAAATTTTAAAAGATAGTGGAGATTTTCATGTTTAGGTAAAAATTACTTCTCGTAACAAAATTTGTTGGATTATTGTAAGTACATCTGTAATTTGTAACTTCATCACATGCCTAGGCGGGGGAATTGTTCGGGTTACAAAAACCCCGTCCCAGTTGGTAATTAACCGAAAAAACACAAAGTTAAAGTCAGGACACCTTTGACTTCAACCTCGCAGATACGAGATTAATCAGCGCTATAAAAGGATAGTCCAGCTAAAAAGACACAGTAATACTCAAACAGCAAAATGGCAAACATTAACGGTTGTATCTACTTATTTTTAGTTGTGTCCGTTTGGATTGTTTCGGCAAATCATCACTTCTCAGGTAAATTATTGTTTAACTTATTTATTACCAGATTATATATACAATACTAAAAAAATACAATACTAGAAAAAATACGATTCGCACCAGATCAATACTCAGACGGGAATCGAACCCGCGACCTTTGGATATCCGGTCCTATGCTCTGACCGTTGAGCTACCGAGTCACTAGTCTTTTTTAAATTTGATATTTTTGCATTCACAATGCTATTTTTATACAATACTATGTAGTGACTCGGTAGCTCAGCGGTCAGAGCATAGGACCGGATATCCAAAGGTCGCGGGTTCGATTCCCGTCTGAGTATTGATCTGGTGCGAGTCGTATTTTTTCTAGTATATTATTTAGTATTGTATAAAAATAGCATTGTTAATGCAAAAATCTCAAATTTAAAAATTAAAGATTATATATAGGTACTTAGTAAAATATCAAAAAACACATTTTATTGGAAAAATTAGTCAATTTTTAGTAGTCATTATTTAATAGTAGTCAAAATGTGAAATCAAGTGTTCTAGAGTAAAGAGGGAAGAAAAAATAACGTCCTTGTTTACGGCTAATTACTGATATTAGGTGTGTAAGTAGGTATACGCATAATTAATGCACTTGCGAATAAAGAATTAATGTAAGTAACCTATTTGCCAAAATTATTTACCTACTGAAAAAAAACTTAAACAGACGCGATTTTAAAACGAACTAAAAGTATAAAATCTACTAAAAACACTTATACCTATAAAAATGGACTAGAAAAAACGGAGTAAAAAGTACAAAATAATTTCTCCCGTAAATATTTATTATTATAACCCTATTCAAAAGTTTTAAACCTAAAAACGTGGGGCGCATGCAAAAGACAATTGAGTTCGTTTTAGAAACGTGTTTTTAGGGTTCCGTAGCCAAAATGGCAAAAAACGGAACCCTTATAGATTCGTCATGTCTGTCTGTCTGTCTGTCTGTCCGTCCGTCCGTATGTTACAGCCATTTTATTCCGAAAGTATTAGGATTACACCGTTGAAACTTAGTAGGTAGATGTATTCTGTTAACCGCTTAACGATTTTAACACAAAAATAAAAAAAAATAAAGATTAAGGGGGGGCGACCCATACATGGAACTGAAACTGAAAAAAAAAAATTTCTTCATACCAATACTTGCGGGGTGTCTACAGATGTCTTCAAAAATGACATTGAGGTTCCTAAAACATTTTTTTCTCAAGGTCAACCGTTTGAAAGATAAACACTGCCAAAGTGGTAAAATGTGTGTCCCCCCCCCTCTAACTTTTGAAATAGGTGAGTGAAAAATCTAAAAAAATATATGCTATAGATCTTAATAAAAACTTTCACTGAAAATGCGTTTAAACGAGATATAGTGATTAGTTTTTGAGATATATCATATTTTCTAAAACCGCAAATATAACTTTGTCATTCATACCAACACTGTAAAAAACAAAGTTATTTTTACAGACGAAAAATGATAAATCAAATCAAATCAAATCATTTATTAGTTCATAAGCATGGGTATTACAAGATGTCACATATAAAAAAAGGTACAACCATGATTCACCTTAAGGTATACGAACTTTGATAAAAATTAAATTTAAATTAATATTATTACTTGGTCATTCTAGTTCATTAAATTCATTAAAATATCATTTTAGTCATTTCTTAAGGAATATATATAAGAGAATAAAGAGGCAAGTAGATGTCAGTATTGAAGTAACAATTTTTAATTATTAATTATATTTTGTCATCAAAAAAAGATCGTATGTCGTAGTAAGCTTTTTCTGCAAGAAATCCATTGAGTGCACTTTTAAACCTGTTATTGTTTTGAATCGATCTGATATTTAACGGAATTTTATTATAGACTTTAGGTGCCATGCAATTTATACTCATTCTTCGGAGAAGGGTCGCACATCCATGAATTACTTTTAGTGTGCCTTCACGACGACTACCAATAGAATTCATCTCAAAATGGGTTGGATTATTTCGGACAAAGTTTGCAATTTCGCATAGGTACATAGATGGAAGAGTGAGAATTTAATATTTGCGGAAGTACGGTTCACATGAATCATCCTGCTTTAGGCCGCACATGGATCTAAGACATTTTTTTGCGCTTTGAAGGCACTTTGTTTGTCAGTCGTGTTAGCCCAAAACATTATTCCATATCGTAGTGCTGATGCAACATATCCATGATAGGCTGTCAAGAGCGTTTTGTTACTGGAAACCTTCCTTTATTTATAAAGGGCATATGAAAATTGGTTTAATTTTTTAATTAAAGCGTCAATATGAGGTTTCCATGTCAGTTTATTATCTATAGTCAAACCTAGAAATTTAGTTGTATCTACTTCTTTAATTGAGTTTCCTAAATAGTTGATGTCAAAATTTAATGGATCGTTATTTCTCTGTTTTATGTATATTTATGTATTTGTCTAATTTATCAAATATGTTTTCGTCAAATTTATTGTCAAATTATTTAATGTCAGCCATTTTATTAAAGATGTCAAAGTATTATTTATGTCTAATTGAATATTTTCAGAATTGTCATAGGTGAATAAAACGGTACTATCGTCAGCAAAAATTGTCATATGATGATTGGTTACGGCAGGAAAGTCATTTATATAGATAATAAAAAGGAGAGGACCTAGCACACTTCCTTGTGGTACACCATAGCATATTGGTCTCTCTTTTGATCTAAAAGTTTTGTTTTCACCTGTTTTCACGTCAATTTTCGTTATCTGTGTAATTTGCCTTCTATTACTTAAGTAACTTTCAATAAGTTTTAGAGCGTTGCCTCTTACACCATACTTCTCTAGTTTATGGAATAATGTTTTATGAATGTTGTCAAATGCTTTAGTCATGTCCATAAAAAGCGCTAGTGTAGGTTTTCGGTTGTCAACGTATTTCACGACCTTTTCCAAAAATTCGTATAAATCCATATTAATTGATTTATTTTTCCGAAAGCCATATTGATGTTTAGAAAATAAGTCATTGGTTTCAAAGTAATTGTTTAATTTTTCATATAAAATGTATTCTATTATTTTTGAAAATATTGAAATCAATGAAATAGGGCGATAGTTTTTCAAAAGTTTTATGTCATCTTTTTTGAATATTGGAATAGTGATTGATAATTTTAATAAATCTGGAAATATTCCTTGTTCTAAACATAAATTTATAATGTGACACAAGAACGGAGCTATTAAATTCCCTACTGCTTTAATAATCTTAGTAGAGACATCATCAGACCCCACACTGTTAGTGTTTTTAAGTGATAAGTTATAGCTTTTGAAACATCTGACGGTATAATGGGTGTCAAAAACATTGAATTAGGTTGACTATGTGTAATATAATTAGCTTTTGGCTTGACATCGTCAACAATTTCTGGGGTGTTTGTAAAAAACTCGTTAAATGCATTTGCTATTTCAACTGGTTCATTAATCTCACTATCGTCATCATTCACAACACTGGTAATCTGTTCCCTAGGTAAGTTACTATTATAGTTATTAATTATTTTCCATGTAGCTTGGGACTTATTTTTTGATTGTGTTATATAAAAGTCATTTTGTGCTTTTTGAGTTAGATTTATTATTTTTTTGTATCGTATACTATAATCGGTAAAAAGTGATTTATTTAATGATGTTGGACATAGGCGATATTTCCACAGGAGATGACAACGTTTTTTACTACAGGATTTTATGCCTTTAGAAATCCATTTCGGTTTGTTTGAGGTAGAGACTTTAACCTTGATTTGTGGGAAACAAAGCTCATAAAAAAGTGTAAAAAGCTCGTGAAATGAATTAAATGCTTTATTTGGACAGTTTGTATTATATACTACGAATATTATGAATCATGTTATCTAGACATGTTTTACTGCGAGGTCTGGTGGGTTCATGAAATTGGCATTTTGTGTTATACTTACATAGTAGCTGTTTGAAATCTCTGGACATTTTTGTGTTTTTGAGTACATCAATATTAAAGTCGCCGCATATTATTAATTTATAATTTTTCTTATGACTAAGGGAACTTAATATGTTTTCGAGTTTATTAAAAAACAGAGCTACTAATTCGGATTTTGACCGAGGTGGTCTGTAAATACAGACTATGAAGTCTTCATATTGTGCTAATTTTATTGCCGAACATTCAACCACACCAGGTATCGATTGGTTGACTACGATAGTGATATTAAATATGGTATGGTGTATAAGGTAACTACGGAACCCTACGGCGCGTGGCCCGACACGCACTTGGCCGGTTTTTTATTTTTTTATTTAGTAAATATTTATCGCCAAATGATGCAGTGTAATTGAAGACGTTCACCATAATTGCTGGTGGAGTGTGCCAAAAAACGAAATATTATAATACTGTCTGTGAAGAGAGTGTGAGACGAGAGGTGATAGCATAATTAAAATTAAATGCAAGAAATGTGATCATGTTTCATGAATTTCTGTCCTCTCCAATCCAACGAGTGATGAAGAATTCTGTATGTTTTCGCTAATAGTGTGGCAAGTAGAGTACTTATACGTTTTAAGAGCCCCCAAACAATAAAATAATATAAAATTATAGTTTATTTTTTGTGTCCATGTGAGCAGCTCCCGATGAGTTCCGGGATGACTACCAGTTCAGCGCCGAAGCCAGGGGCTGGATCAAAATCCACCGAGTGTCTGCAACGTGGGTGGAGGCCAAGCTTAAGTGCTACTATGAAGGTAAACAATTGTTTTGACCGTGTGTTCTCAGTTTATGGGTCAATTTCAACAAGTCATGTTTTTTCATTCATTTCGGTTGAATTTTTTATTATAAAGTTATCTTTAAGTTTAAACGTGGTCTATTGTATTTCTTTATATTCTTAATGCACATATTTAACACCATCGAAATATCTTTACAGACTTATGAGATAAACGTGTTTTAAAATCTGATGTCACTGAAATGAAACAGTCGTTCACCGAAATGAAATAACTAGCAACCGAAATGAAAGAATCTATCCACCGAAATGAAAATCCACCGAAGCACCCCTATGATCCCGAGTATGTTAGATAGAATACCAAACATGCATGCATACGACCACGTAAAATTATTATAAAATCTGAAAACATCACATAGCTGAGATATGGAGCTTTTTATTTGTTGGTATGGAAAACGGTAATGTAACAATCCTAGACGCAGATGGACTATTGTTTATAATAATGTTCCATCTTTGAGAAATCACCAGTTGGCCTGGATTTTCACCGAAATGAAATAATAATAAACCGAAATGATAAAACAATCCACCGACATGAAAAAATTATACACCTAAATTCTTATCACTCACCGAAATGATATTTTTTTTCATTTCGGTTAGTTTTTTATCATTTCGGTTGACAGATTAGTCCACCGAATCAACGGAAATGAAAACACCGAAATGAAAATCAAGGACAAAAATGATCAATAAAAGAAAACTATTCACTATAGAATATAATGAATAATGCATTAATAAACCTTAAACAATTAGCACACTCATGAATATTTTATTAAATTTACTAGCTCATTGAAAGGCAAGTTATACCTATACATGGAAATGAAAAGAAAGTTGTCCCATGACCACCGAACAGCAATACTTACTTTTTTGGCGGGAACCACGGGCAAGCGGCGCACGTCCTTCCACGACAAATACTTAGGCGGCACTGGTCTCCAAAATTTAAGCGTGTGAGGGGGGAGCTAGAGTTGCTCTATGCAAAAATATGCCTTATAAACTTTACGTCACCGAAATGAATAGACTTTCTGGGACACGTGCGTTTGCTCTTACCAGTTATTAAACTGGGTAGATATAATTATAAAATAACTTTATGATAATACCCTCAATATTCAAGATTAAAATAAAAGTAACTACACATCTAAACAATCAATAGTTTTTGTTGTACGAGGGAACTTACACTGAAAAAAGTGTTCTGGACAGCTACCGAAATGAAAAAATCGGGGCTTTACCATTATTTTTTCCTAACTAACTGCAATCCAAATAAAAAAATATGTATTGCCTCTCATAGGCAACTACCTCTTCTACGTAGAAAAAAATATTGAACTGTTAAGCAACGTTCGACACTACCGATTTCATCCGTGCCGCGTAAATTTTTCATCTGGGAAATCCACCCTTATAAATAAGTAAAGATAGCTGTAATGCTCAAATCCTAAAACCCTCTCCGAGTAATTAATTGCAAATCCAATTTTTGAGCTTTTACAAGTAGATAGATAGCGTTACAAATGATAGATTGCTAAATGGCTGATCCAACCAATTTCATTAACTATATTGTGCTTATTTAGCTGTAAGATCTTTTGTTAATCTTGTTTTCCGCGCAACGAAAATTTTTCTGTCTATGGGTTTTCCCTTCTCTCTAGCTTCTTCTTTTTCTTCCCTGGTTCGATTCCCGGCTGGCCAAGGAAATACATAACACAAGTCCTTCAATATATTGTTTTAAATTTCTATGGTTATTGACGTTATTAGAATAAACTATGTCGGGATTTACACCATGTACTATGCGAGAAAAATAAGAATAGGATAACTAAATAATATACCTACTAGAAAAAATTCAACTCGCACCAGATCAATTATTCTCGGACGGGAATCGAACCCGCGACCTTTGGATATCCGGTCCAATGCTCTGACCGCTGAGCTACCGAGTCACTACATATTATTTAGTATTTTATAAAAATAGCATTGTGAATGCAAAAATATCAAATTAAAAAAAAAGAATAGGACTGTCAAAACGGCCATTTTTGTTTTCCAAGTTTTTTTGCATCAAATATAGTATTTTCAAGATTATTACGTGTAAAAATATAGTAGATGGCGAAAAAGTCCAAAAAAATAAAGTAGGTTGTCGTTTTGTATGGAGGATTTTAAAGAAGTTGCATTTTTCATACTAACATTTTCATAATTTATTCAACAATAATAATTATTGTAAACACAAGTGTTTAAATACAAAAATATTATGCAATTACCTACTTATGTGCATATACTTAAGTATTTTTTTCTGCTGCTTTTGTTTAATTTTTTCACTTGAAAATTATAGTAGTTTTGCGTACTATACATATATTTTTTCAAAAATATAGTAGGGCGAGCCCTCAATATAGTAGGATACTAATAGTAGGGTTGGCAACCCTAACTTCAGCCCCTCCTAGCATGACCGACGAAACACGACATATATACCTATCGCGTGATATAGCGTTTTATCGACACCCAACTGTCAAAATCCATTGTCTTTTGACAGTTAAACGTGATAAATCACTATTATATCGTGTTTCGGTGGTCATGCTAGGGGGGCAGGAGTGTAGCATGTGCAAGAAAATGAAAAAAGATCAAGATTGCCGTTTGACAGTACTATTCTTATTTAGCTTCGGATATTTCGGCGCAGTTGCATGCTTCATGGTACCGGAAGAAATTCTGTCCTTCAGTTACTTAATTTGGAATCGGAGCTATTTACGCGTACCTATATGATGTTGTCAAATGTACCTAGTCCAATATGAATTCAATGGTTGTGCGCAGGTGCGGTGCTGATGTCACCGATCAACGACAAGCTGTATGGTGTGATGAGGAGCCTGATGCTGTCGCACAGTCACCCCTCCTTCATAGGGGTGCAGTCGCTCACCGACACTGGGGACTACCTCTCAGTCGAAGGTAGGATTGGAACTCATCAGGAAATCCAATATTAACACATTATGTGCTATTATTTTTTGATATTGAAAGTGAATTTAAAAATCTGAGTGTGCTAGCATTGAGGATCAGCTAGGTTTTGAGTTTTATGTAACTGGGTGAAGTAATCCTATATGCATGGTCTTTGAGGAACTCTAAACCTGGCGCTGTTGTCTTGAAGCTTAAATAGACAACACAGATGGTGTCATCGATCCTATCAACATCGGTTCCGCCAACGGGACAGAGCCACCGAGGGATGGGATTTGCTCGTAAATGCGAATGTAAAGACTTTCATTGCAGGAGTAAATCTATCCAAAATGCCAATCCAATGGGCGGAAGCAGAGCCCGACAACCAGAAGGATAAGGAACGGTGCCTGGCCATCCTGACAGACGGGACCGTGGCCGACGTGGCCTGCGGGAAGCCGCGCACCTATATGTGCTACAAGGAGTGGACCGGCAATGAGACCATCAACGAGTGCGGCACCTTTGACAAGGGTGAGATAACGATTCAATACAGACAGGCTGCTTTAAAGCGCCTGCCCTCCTACTCAAATGGTCTAAACTCTGTGCGTTTGAAAAGTTTTCGAAGAACTAATATTTTTCCAGGCTATGAGCTGGATCCTGTGTCGAACAGCTGCTACAAATACCACAGCGACTGCGTGTTGTGGTACCGCGCCCTCATGGTTTGCGCGGCCGAAGGCGGTCATCTGGTCATACTGAACAGCGCCCACGAGGCGCAACTCATGAATAAATGGTACACATGAACAGCTGCTAGAATAGAATAAGTACATTTATTTGCCACAAACATTAACATTTGATATCTTAGTTTATAAAAGTTTTACATATTTGACGAGACGTCTGCGTGGTGACACTGGCTGACAAAGACTTTTTGAGGCCCGGGGCGATCTTTAATTTTGCAATACCACGGTGGTGTTGCACCGCTGACCACTCTGAATAGGAATTGTAAAAAGAAGCAAGAAAAGCTGTTAGCAGCAATTACCTAAGCACTTTGGCGTTCTGCCATATTCGGACTCGGTCTCGGTACGCAGCCTGTTTGTCTCATGAGAGCTGCATGAGCCTGCGGCCAAAGAGTGGCTAAGAGACTTACAACTGGAGGTGTAGGATGCTGACGCAGTCGGCCATACGATATGATGATGATGAGAGCTGCATTGCGTAGGGTTACGCATCGGTTTACGTGCACGCGTACGTTACGCAAGCGGTGTGCTATGTCTCATAAAGTTTCAGACATTACAATGTCATGTTACGTCTACGCGCACGCTTACGCATACGCTGACGCATCCGGTGTGTATCGCCCTTTATTACTTATAACGAGGTAAATTTTGTTTTTCTATTATGTATCAGGTACTGGAACAGGCCAATGAACTGCAACGTGAAGAAGTATCCCAACGGAAGGATCGCGTACCACGCAGGCTTCCATAACATTGACCTCGAGCGAGCGTACTGGTTTACACTAGACGGTAAATATTGGATTTATTCATTTTCAATAAAAGATGAAGAACAACACAGTCTGTTCTCTTTGCACAAAAAAGTGACTTATTCATAAAAATAATGCCTAAAAACGACCACTACTTAGCTCATAAAAAAATAATCTAAATCTTGTCTGACGATGACCTACCTATACGATCCATAACAACCTTAGGATTGTTAGTTATTTAGTGAGCTTGAATAAATTATGTTATGTACTTCGGTATCTATAGTAAGATTAAGTATAAGTACCTATTATAAGATAGACTCGCCCCCCTTTTCTAAATGCAAACTTTTTTCGTTCGATTAAACACTTTACAGGGAAACGTATTGAAGATTCGGGTTATGCTGTGTGGGCTCCGGACGAGCCAAACAACGACAACGAGAAATGTGGCGGCGTCATGTGGGCTAACGGCGGCCTGAACGACGTCTTCTGTAGCCGAGAAAACTTGCCTTTCATCTGCGAGATCACCAACCCCAAAACACGAATTAACGCTTACTGAATAAAATAATACCCCTCTTACAATGATGATAAATTGAATTTTATTTACCTTTATAATTTCCTGGACTCAGACTCTGGAGGCCTATTACGAAAATAACATACGCAACTGCATAACGCAGTCACTTGGTCACGATAGTCGTCCGCAGTTCGTCGGTTGTGGCTAATAGGCACATTTTCAATTTGGCTATCGTAGCTCGTAGCCCAAAGACTATAGAACTAATGATGTCGGATACGCTAGAGATGACTGTCAAGCTTACGCAATCACTTAAAACTTTTAGTAATAGACCCCCTGGATTGATAGGCGAAAGTTTTGGTACATTTGTTTACATTTAATTGTAATTTATTTAATTTATTTATTCTGCGGAAATCATCGTGAGTATCGTGACCAGTCTTTTGAAAACCTAGACAAGTGATCGCGCAAGTAACCCTAGAACATTCATGTTTGATGATTATGTTTCTTATATCGAAAAATTGATCTTCTCCAACCCTAAAGCATTCTGGTCGTATGTTAAACTGAAAAATTAACTTAATAATATCCCTCGACACATTGACCAGTAGTGTTCAAAGTTTCAAGGCTTTAGCTCATCGGGAAGCTAGTAAGTTTGTATTTAAGCACAATAATCGTTTGCTAAAATAATGGACAACAAACAAAGAAAAAAAAAGAAAAAAGAAAGCAACCTAATAAAAACGAGTTGAAAGATAACTATTAGCTAAGACGTCATGTTTCAGTAGAAGTTATAATTATGTAGTGCAAAATTTTAAAAGATAGTGGAGATTTTCATGTTTAGGTAAAAATTACTTCTCGTAATAAAATTTGTTGGATTATTGTAAGTACATCTGTCCCTATAACAACATTACTTTAAGGTTGCTGTAAGAGCTAAGAGTACGGCCTCTGGTCGTATGTTAAACTGAAAAATTAACATAATAATATCCCTCGACACAATGACGTAGAGTTAAAAGTTTCAAGTCTCATCGTGAAGCTAGTATATAATCGTTTGCTAAAATTGTGGACAACAAACATAGAAAAAAGTAACAAATAAGAAAGCAACCTAATAAAAACGACTTGAAAGATAAAAACCGACTTCAAAAAACCTACCTCTAAAAAGCAAGAAATAATATTCGTAATATTATTTCTTGCTTTTTAGAGGTAGGTTTTTTGAAGTCGGTTTTTTGTTTTTTTTTAAACAATTTTTTATTTTTTTTATTTTTAGTGTAGGTACCTTGTAGGTAAGGTATATTATATATGTAGAAAAATCGGCTCAGCCAAACGTAAGATAATCGCGGAGAAACATACTTAAATACGGGTCAAACTGAGAACCTCCTTTTTAAGTCGGTTAAAAAACTACAATTAAGATATCCCTCTTCCAACAAAAATAATTATCTTATTCAGTTCATAAACAAAGAAGTAATACGACCAATCATCGAGGTAATTCACACAAAATCATACTATTTTCGTGCTTTTATCAAAATTACTTGAAAAGTACTGAACCTATTTCCAAATTTTAAAAAATGTAATAACGTTTGAATCATTTCAATCGGTCCAGCCGTCTTCGAGTAATCGATGGACAGACAAAAAAAACAAATATACAGACGAACATAGAACCTCCTCCTTTTTCGGAAGTCGGTTAAAAATTAGCTGTTTGACATGTTTCAGTAGAAGTTATAGTGCAAAATTTCAAAAGATAGACGGATAAGTTTATGAAATCAAAAAAATGATGGATTTCTCATAGGCTTACTTAATAACTAAACTAATATAGTAATACGTTTGTTTACAGAAAGTATTTCAGCCTAAGGAAATATTCTAACATTCTAAACACTCTAGTTTAGGTAAAAATAACTTCTCGTAACAAAATTTGTTGGATTATAGACATTATAGTACATCTGTAATTTGTAACTTCATCACATGCCTAGGCGGGGGACTTTTTCTCCCGTCCTAGTTGATAATTAGCCGTAAAAAGCACACAGTTAATGTCAAGACACCTTTGACTTCAACCTCGCAGATACGAGATAAATCTACCTACTCGACAGCACTATAAAAGAATAGTCCAGCTAAAAAGACACAGTAATACTCAATCAGCAAAATGGCAAACATTTACAGTTGTATCTACTTATTTTTAGTTGTGTCCGTTTGGATTGTTTCGGCAAATCATTACTTCTCAGGTAATTTTTTAACTTATCACGATATAGTTAAATATAACGTCAAAAAACACAAGTGTTGTAGAAAAATGAGGAAAGAAAAAAAATTTAACGTCCTTATTTTCTGGTAATTATTAACTACTGATGTAGGTGGTTGTGTGTAGTGTACCGTGTAAGTATGAACCATAAACTTATTATAAATTTATGGTATGAACGCATTATTAATGCACTCGAGAATAATAAATTAATGTAAGTAAGAATATACCTATTTGCGAAAATTATTTACTTACTGCATGTACTATTTAGTGGTGGAAACTTTTTTGGCGGATGTACTAATATTTTGTTTCACTATTACTATGTAGGTATGATTTAAAGCTGTATGTTTCCATTTTATTTATCTTACTCTATGACTTACTGCCTTACTGAAAAGATGTAATCTTGTTCAATGACATTTTGTTCTCTCCAACGAGTAAAATGAAGAATTCTGTATGTTTTCGCCATAGACTTAGAAAATTTTTCGCAACGCTCAAGTAGACGGACTATGGTGCGAGTGAGAAACTGATAAAACCTAAAAAATGACAGCAGAACCTGGCTTGACTTCATTTATCGTCTTTTATCATCTTGTCAAAAAGCGTCCACTTGATTATTTTGTCATTTTGATCGCGATCGGGTCGATTTGGCTCTTATAACTATATAAATCAATAATGTTATCGTGTTCTGTATTGAATGTTTGTGTTTTATTTATCAGAGCTATACATTATGGCATGGACGAATTATCGTCCATGATTATGGTTATCGACAACCTAAAATGGACTTGAGAGCATCTCTAAAATTCACGCACACGTTTAAAAATTTACAAACACTAGCTCATGTCACATTTGGTGTCGCCGCCAAGCATCATAGATATAGTATAAGCAAACTCTGTCCGTCTATTCGGGTGGAATATTAAGTCTATGGTTTTCGCAGGGGCAAGTACGTAGAGTAATAATAAGCAATGATTTTAAGTCTATGGTAATAGGAAAGGTCATAGAGTAAGATAAAGGGCTGACATGACTTTACGTTTTAAAAGTCCCCCAAACAATAAAATGATATGAAATTATAGTTTATTTTTTGTGTCCATGTGAGCTGCTCCCGTTGAGTTCCGGGATGACTACCACTTCAGCGACGAAGCCAGGGGCTGGTTAAAAATCCACCGAGTGCCTGCAACGTGGGTGGAGGCCAAGCTTAAGTGCTACTATGAAGGTAAACAATTGTTTTGAAAATCTTACGCCCGTGTGTTCTCAGTTTACAAATAATTAAAGATAATGCTCAAATCCTAAAACCCTCTCCGAGTAATTAATTGCAAATCCAATTTTTGAGCTTTTAGTTAGATAGCGTTATACAGATGAAAGATTGCTAAATGGCTGATCCAATCAATTTGTTGTGCTTATTTAGCTGTAAGGTCTGTTATGAATCTGGTTTTCCCTTCTCTCTAGCTTCTTATTCTTCTTCCCTGGTTCGATTCCCGGCTGGCCAAGGAAATCTATAACTCAAGTCTTTCAATATATTGTTTTAAATTTCTATGGTTATTGACGTTATTAGATTAAACTATGTCGGGATTTACACCATGTACCTACTATGCGAGCCAAATAAGAATAGAAATGTCAAAACGGCCATTTTTGTTTGCGTTTCACTTCCACTTCAGCCCCTCCTAGCATGACCGACGAAACACGATGAATATCGCGTGATATAGCGTTTTATCGACACCCAACTGTCAAAATCCATTGTCTTTTGACAGTTAAACGTGATAAATCACTATTATATCGTGTTTCGGTGGTCATGCTAGGGGGGCAGGAGTGTAGCATGTGCAAGAAAAGGAAACAAGATTGCCGTTTGACAGTACTAATACGACTACATGCTCCATGGTCCCGGAAGAAATTCTGTCCTTCAGTTACTTAATTTGGAATCGGAGCTATTTACGTGTACCTATATGATGTTGTCAAATGTACCTAGTCCAATATGATTTCAATGGTTGTGCGCAGGTGCGGTGCTGATGTCACCGATCAACGACAAGCTGTATGGTGTGATGAAGAGCCTGGTGCTGTCAAACAGTCACCCCTCCTTCATAGGGGTGCAGTCGCTCACCGACACTGGAGACTACCTCTCAGTCGAAGGTATAGGATTGGAACTCATCAGGAAATCCAATATTAACACATTATGTTATGATTATTTTTTGATATTGAAAGTTAATTAAAAAATCTGAGTGTGCTAGCATTGAGGATCAGCTAGGTTTTGAGTTTTATGTAACTGAGTGAAGTAATCCTATATGCATGGTCTTTTGAGGACCTCCAACTCTGGCACTGTTGGCTTGAAGCTTAAATAGACCACACAGATGGTGTCATCGATCCCATCACCATCGGTTCCGCCAACGGGACAGAGCCACCGAGGTGGATGGGACTCGCTCGTAAATGCGAATGTAAAGACTTTCATTGCAGGAGTAAATCTATCCAAAATGCCAATCCAATGGGCGGAAGGAGAGCCCGACAACCAGAAAGATAAGGAACGGTGCCTGGCAATCCTGACAGACGGGACCGTGGCCGACGTGGCCTGCGGGAAGCCGCGCACCTATATGTGCTACAAGGAGTGGACCGGCAATGAGACCATCAACGAGTGCGGCACCTTTGACAAGGGTGAGATAACGATTCAATACAGACAGGCTGCTTTAAAGCGCCTGCCCTCCTACTCGAATGGCCTAAACTCTGTGCGTTTGAAAAGTTTTCGAAGAACTAATATTTTTCCAGGCTATGAGCTGGATCCTGTGTCGAACAGCTGCTACAAATACCACAGCGACTGCGTGGAGTGGCACCGCGCCCACATGGTTTGCGCGGCCGAAGGCGGTCATCTGGTCATACTGAACAGCGCCCACGAGACGCAACTCATGATTAAATGGTACACATGAACAGCTGCTTAAATTGAATACCTACATTTATTTGCCACAAACATTAACATTTATGATACCTATCTTAGTTTATAAAAGTTGTACATATTTGACGGGGCGTCTGCGTGGTATTGCACCGCTGACCGCTCTGAATAGGAATTGTAAAGAAGCAGGAAAAGCTGTTAGCAGCAATTAAGTAGTACTTTGGCGTTCTGCCATATTCAGACTCGGTCTCGAATAATGGTTTAGGAAAAATCATGGCAAAAAATTGGCTAAAAGTTTTGTATCTGTATTAGTTGGTTCTGATTTTCGATGTATGTCGATTCCCTTAGAGCATTTTGATTCCATACAAAAAGTTATCAGTAATGATTACCACTACTGTGTTTTACAGGTCGCTCATCCGGTAGAATAACCGCACAACTACACTTTTTTCCAAAATTGAGTTATGAATGCAAAATTATTCCTTAAATGTATATAATATATTTTATTTATCAAATATTTTGTTTCTTTAATTTAAAGATCTGTAGAATACTGATCTGGAGAATCTGTATAAACATCACAGTAGCACCATGAAATGTAACACATTCTAAGGTATAAAACCTTTAAAACCTTCTCCTGTAAAATTTGCAAAAGTGGTAGTTGTGCGGATATTTCACCGGATGAGCGAGGTATTGCGTTACTTTAGTACGTCTATTACTTGTTGTAGGTAGGTACTTAACGAGGTAAATTTTGTTTTTTTATTATTTATCAGGTACTGGAACAGGCCAATGAACTGCAACGTGAAGAAGTATCCCCACGGGAGGCTCGCGTACCACGCAGGCTTCCATAACATTGACCTCGAGCGAGCGTACTGGTTTACACTAGACGGTAAATATTGGATTTATTCATCCCTAATACATATAATAAGTGTAAAAAAAGTGTCTGACATTACGTATATTTCTAAAACAAATATTTGGGGCGATTGAGACATAGTAAAAGAGTAAGAATAAAAAAAAAGTGTGTCTGTTTGTCTGTATGTTTGTTTGTCTGTTTGAACACGCTAATCTCCGGAAATACTGTACGGATTCGAATGAGTTTTTTTTGTTATATAGCTGTTAAGCCTGGGCATAGTTTAGGGTATAATTGATTTTGGAAAATGGAACACCTGATGCAGAACCATAATGATCCACCTAAACTATAAGAAATATAAAAATGACACCTTAGCAAAAGTTGTTCAGCCTGTTGAGCATTTTTTGTTAAGGTATAAAAATCGAAGATCTGGAATACCTGAAAGACCTTATTATATGAATACCCCGGAGTCATAAAGTCCACGCGTACGAAGTCGCGGGCATCAGATAGACTCAGCCCCCCTTTTCTAAACGCAAACTTTTTTCGTTCGATTGAACACTTTACAGGGAAACGCATTGAAGATTCCGGTTATGCTGTGTGGTCTCCGGACGAGCCAAACAACGACAATGAGAAATGTGGCGGCGTCTGGTGGGCTAACGGCGGCCTGATCGACGTCTTCTGTAGCCAGGAAAACTTGCCTTTCATTTGCGAGATCACCAACCCCAAAACACGAATTAACGCTTACTGAATAAAATAATACCCCTCCCATAATGATGATTAATTGAATTTTATTTAGCTTTATAATTTCCTGGATTAAGACCCTGGCCTGATAGGCGAAAGTTTTGGTTTCTAAAAAACCAACAAGGTTTAATTTATACATTAGGTAATATTTAAGTATGTAACATTTTTAGTACTGTGCAACAAGGCGATCTAAATTATTCTCTAGTTAATTAATGACCATCAAAAAGTGTCATCGGCAAGTAATATTTTAAAATTTCGGAGGATACTAACAACATATTTAATGATTTTTAAATAAATTAATAATAGACAACATCACAAACATTGCTCCGATTCCAAAGTATTAAATAACAAATATAACAATGGACCGATATGTGATCCCTGAGGCACGCCTGACGTTAGAAGAAAATAAGTCAAGGTAAAAACTTGCAAAGCAATAACTTGAGTTCTATAACGAAAGTAAGATGTGAGTGATGTGACACATCTCATGAGATCATCATTCACCGTGTTTACCGATGTATGTCTCTTAGTATACTGTGTGAAATATTGTCAAAAGCTTTATAATAATCGTTATAGGTACTTACACGGCATTTGTTTAAATGATCGCCCGGGAACGGGAAGGTCAGTGGCGAGTGGTCCTGGCCCAAATAAGAGGAAAGCTGACCCACGACCTAGGCCGTTGAGCGCGGTTAACAAACAAGTGAACAACGTTTATTTTATTTGTGTGTGAGAAATGTTGTTAAGATGTTGAGACAAAAAAAATCTGCTATAGGATGACGTGAAAAAAATTGTCGAGAAGTCTAAATGTGACATCAGCCATTTTTAAGGGACACGGGCCTTCCTTATGGATGGACAATGAGGATGGGCCTTACATGACACAACCCACTACGCGGGCCCAATGCGGCTTGGTGAGTGTTAACGACTGCAAATGCAGCCGGGACCAACGGCTTAACGTGCCTTCCGAAGCACGGAGGAACTCGAGATAATAAATGTTTGGTCACCCATCCCATGACCGACCCTTGCGAAATTGCAGGGCCAGGCGCTAAACCTGCGCCACCGAGCTCCATGTTTAAAAGTGAACCTATATTAATTTAATTATACCCAGCCATACAGTGAGTGTCCACGTTACGGCTCCGTATGTCATGACAGGCAGGATGCACTGGTTGAAGACTTTCGTCTTTAGACTCTGTGGAATAGGCGACTCAAAGACTCGACGAAGTTTCCCATATGCTGCCCAGCCCAGCTGTATCCTTCTGTTGGCCTCTCTCTCGAAGTTGTTTCTACCCAATTGCAACGTTTGCCCGGAGGTAGACATATTTCGTAACAACTTCGAGACTACTGCAATCGGTCCTGGAATTACATGTTCGTTGAACATAACCTTGGTTTTGTCCAAGTTCATCCGAAGACCGATGCGTAGAGAGGAATCAGCTAGGCTGTTCAGCATGTATTGTAGATCCGTTATCCTCCTATGCATTTGTGAACAATTTGGGGGATATCGCATCCCCTTGTCTCATACCTCGATGCAAGGGGATATGCTTAGTCTGCTGGTTCTGCAGTTGGACGGCCATGGTTGCGGCATTGTAGAGACATCATGAATGTATCGCCAATCGACTTGGCACCGTTGCAGGGATTCTAAACTATTATCTACATGCGAAGGTATATTCGACTTATAGAATTTAAAGTTCCCAAAATCGAAACTTGTTTGGACGCAAAATGCAACGTTTTTGATCAAGGCCACACATACAAAGACATAATAATTATTGATATCAAGACGGGTTTTTTTGATGGATGAATCTCATTGAGGAAAAATGTTTTAGATGTATCAGTCTCCGTACCTTTAACAGCTCAAGGAGCAGTAACAATAAATAATTAAATAATTTTAGCTATAAAGTTACAGTGACATATACAAAAGACAGTAAAGTTGATTTGAAAAATATGTGGAGATCGTATTCAGAATAGGTAAGACGGGTTTCATAGTAATTTTTGCTATATTTGTTATCATCATCATCAGTTCCCAGCCGATTTCAGCCTCGGCGACTCTATTAATTATAGACTTTGCTTAAACAATTTCGGATTAAAGTTCTTCATTTACTGTAAGTACATCAAAACCTGTCTTCATTTCACTTTATTTTATGGAAGTCTTGCTAAATCATACACTTTTTGAAATATTAAACTTTTAAATTAAATAATTTAGTACCTATTGGGTTACCTTTTAATAAAGACTTTTAACGTTTCTCTGAACGCTACGCTACGAGAAAAAGTATGATTTATTCAGAAATTCGCTTTTTAAACCGTAAGTAGGTACTATTTAATTAATTTTCCAACACAACTCATTATATTTAAGCTGTCGGTATTGATTGTTAGTTAGGACAGTCGATTGCGACCACGATAACGTAAGTATTTCTCAATATTTTTAGTTTATTTAAGTAACATAAATTGATAAATTAATTGTATGTAGTAACGAATAAATTGAAAAAAACTCAGTTACATACCTACCTACCACATCATTTCAAAATCATTCTCTGACAAAACTACATTTTCGAGTATTTTATTGAATTTAATATTACCTACCCCTAATAGGTATCGTAAAAGAAGGCGTTTTTATGTTATAAGATCTTCGATCATCTATAAAGTAGATCATTTAATTTTATCATTTTTATATGTGATCGAAGCATTGTGATGCTTAACCTTAATCAATAAGGAATTGTAAACAAACAAACTAAAATAAATAACAAATAATAAACATCAATATAACCATTGAAATAGGTCAACAAAGTACTCTCGCGCAGTTTATTGTATCCAGGACATTGCAGAAGGTCTCATCATGGAAAAGTTATCTACGACATGTTTTCTTATTGCCTTCTACTTGTGGACTCAACACTGTCTTATTATAGGTAAGTTTTTAACCGACTTCTTATTTAAAACTACGGCTTTAAAATTAAGCCTAATTATTGCGAAATGACACGCAGATTACAATTACTATTCCTATACTTGGTACTTTTGAAGCTATACTTACTTAAGCATGCGTACGAGTCTATTATGTAGTGTGTGTGTACCTTACCTATGTGTTATAGACAAACTCCAAAGTTTCGGTGCTCCTAGGATTGACAAAAGGCTTAGTCAAAGTCAAAAACTAATGCGGGTTTCCGACCTTTGACTAACTCATCATTTATGTCCAAATCTAGGAGAGACCAATATGTATAGTGCAACGCCGGAACTCAATACGATCAAATCGGGGTTTGACTTTGTATGTTAATATATTTAAATTACCAACTATCTTCCTGCGAACCAAATATTTCTGTAGTCTGTTAAAAAAATAACAACGAAATTTCTAACCTTTAGGAGCTTTGACTAAATCTTACATCGGAAATGACTGATGTTATTCATACATCTTGTCGTCAAAGCTGCCTTATAATCTTGTAGGTCACGTGATAGGTTAGAAATTTCGTGGTTATTTTTCTTTGGCAGATAACAAAATCCTTGATTCATAGGAAGATTGTTAATTTTGTTAAATGGCCAAACCACTATTTACTTAATCGAATTGAGTTTTGGCGTTTGACTGCCCAAGTTGGTCTCTCCCTAGGTTTGGACATAAATTCGTTAGTCAAAGGCCAAAACACTCTATTAGTTTTGGACTTTAACTAAGCTTTCTTGTCAAAGCTGAGGTTTGACGTGTCAAACCTAAGAGCGCCGGAGCTTCAGCGTTTGACTATAACATATTTGAACATTTTACAAAATGTTGGTTACTATAGTTTGACCGCAAGCGCTAACCGTGTACCGTTGTTCAAGTCGTGGCACTGCTTTTGCGGTCACACTAAGAATAAAATAATATTTACTGTAAAGAACATGTGAAGTCACCAAGCTCACTGGATCAGCCCACAGCCAGTTCCGGGCGGACTATACGTACTACCCCGAGGCGCGCGCCTGGTTCAAGGTCCACAGGGTGCCCACAGACTGGCATGAAGCCATGATGAAGTGCTACTTTGAAGGTAACATGACAAACCAAATGACGAATATTTTTTTCGCGTATAATAATGATGTTGAATGTTTCACCACCATCAGCCTAACGCACGACTCCCACTTTGGGGAAAGACCTCTAAGAACATGCCTTCATCCAAAGTCATTCGTTAATTGAATGTTTAAATAGTAGAAGTAAGTTTTGTCCAAGAAATTTTGAATGCTACATTGTTTCAATGAACTTACGTTTTCACTCTTTGTAATTCATTGAAGTAGACAAGTAAACTTGTTGAAAAAACGTTTTCATTGTTTTCTACATACTTACCTACCTAATTAGCATGATATATTGTCCTCAAAAATAATACCAACCAAGTTAAGCTTTTTGATAATTCAAAATGTCCCATAATCCTCTTTTCTTAGGCAACCCCTCGATTTTTTTGCGCAGGTGGCAACTTGGCGTCTCCCAACAACGACAAGCTGTACTCGGTGATGAGGAGCCTCATGCTGGTGCAGTCGGGGCCAGTGTTCACCGGAGTGCACATGATGAACACCGCTGGAGACTACTACTCCATCGAAGGTGTGGAATTGCCAGCCGGCGTCTGTATTCCTGCAAGCTTAGATTCAACTCGGTTATGTTTAAAGCCCGAGTGAATAGGTTTCTTTTGGGCAAGCTTGCTTATCTTTGGCCTCCTCTCACGAGTAAGCTCATCTATATCTATATATATAAAATTCAAAGTCCTGACTGACTGACTGATTGACTGACTGACTGACTGACTGACTGACTGACTGACTGAGTGAGATATCAACGCACAGCCCAAACCGCTGAACCTAGAGTCATGAAATTTTGCACATAGGTTCCTTATGAGGTCCAGGGGTGCACTAAGAAAGGATTTTTCAAAACTCACCCCCCAAGGGGGTGAAACGGGGGTCCAAAGTTTGTATGAAAGTCCCTCAGTTTTGAAGCTAGGATCTTCAAATTTAGTGATTAGGCTGATCATTGAAAATTAATAAATACGGGTCTCAGCGTTTTTCAAAATTCTACCTCCGAAAGGGTCAAAAGGGGGATGAAGTTGTGTATTGAAGAAAATCCTTTATTTTCAAAGTAAAAATCGCTAAATTTATAATTTAGGCTTATGGATGGAAATCTAACGCAACGTATATTGTTATTGTTAGTATTTCAACCCCTAAAAGGGATGAAATGGGGGTGAAAAGGGGTAAAAAATACCCAAAAATAGATATGGATGTCGTTATTGGGGTTTTCTGGGATGACGATTGCAAGATGACATTTATTTTGAAGTCCAACACGGTGGACATGATTTGACCCCTAAAGGGGTGAAAATGGGGTTAAAATTTTGTATGGAAAAATAATATAAAATAGACATTACAACTTTAAACTTCGTAGGAGCACATCTAAAAATAAATAGGCAAACATATATTTTGTAATTTTGAAAATTAACCACTTAGGGGTAAATGGGTAAGTAAACATAAAAATCGATATGGATGTCGTTCTTAAAGTTTTATGGGATGGTGATTGCGAAAATGAGATTTATTTTGAAGTCCAACACGGTGGACATGATTTAACCCCTAAAGGGGTGAAAATGGGGTTTAAATTTTGTATGATGGATAAAGAATATAAAATAGACATTACAACTTTAAAATTCGTAGGAGCATGTCTAAAAATAAATAGGCAAACACATATTTTGTTATTTTGAAAATCATCCCTTAAGGTGTAAATGGGGTAAGTAAACATGAAAATCGATGTGGATGCCGTTCTTGAGGTTTCATGGGATGGTGGTTGCGAAAATGACATTTATTCTGAAGTCCAACACGGTAGACATGATTGGACCTGGACATGCACATCCAGGGGACGGGGACAGGGACGGGAACGGGAACGGGATACTAATACAATTTTGAATATTATAAACTAGCTTCCGCCCGCGACTTCGTCCGCGTGGACATTCGATAAAATCCTCATGTTTAATTTCATTAAATTCTGATCAGCCGTTTTTACGTGATTAGGCGGGTCTCCACCAAGCGAGCAGCCTCGTGCGAGGCCCGTGCGGCAAACGTCCTGCCTCGCGAGGCAGCGCGCTTGGTGGGAACCCGCCTAATCACGTAAAAACGGCTGATCAGAATTTAATGAAATTAAACATGAGGATTTTATCGAATGTCCACGCGGACGAAGTCGCGGGCGGAAGCTAGTTTACTATATAAAAATAGATAAAGGTCCTTCTATCTATTCCAATCCAACTCTGCATAATTCTCTTTCAAGTTTCACCCAAGTCTGTGGAAATAATTGAGAGTTGTAAATATTGTCAAATCTAAATCTTATAGTCAAATCTAATGCTAACTGCTTACGTAAGTAACATCGTTTTTAGCTACTTATTCTTTATGTATATGAGAAGATCCAATCTCTACCATAGAGGTCAAAGATATTAGAATTTTAAATAGAGGTGTAAAGAAGAGACTCTAAATAAATCCGGTTAAGGTTAAGAAGATCATTAATATTTGCCCATGACATTTGCAGGAGTGCCGGTGCTGGAGATGCCCCTACAGTGGGCAAAGATGGAGCCAGACAACAAGAATGGCGAGGAGCGCAGCCTGGCCATACTGCCGGATGGAACCTTCGCTGATGTGAAGGCTAGTGCCATATTTCCGTACATATGCTACAGGCAGAAGACCGGCAACGAGTCTATATCCAGCGATTGTGGAACTTTCGCTGAAGGTAAGACTAAATAGCACTCTCCCACTGCTTTTTATATGGTGAAAAGGTATACGGTACGGTCGTGTCATTTGCGCAAGTCGTTGTAAGATTAATTTGTTCAAAATATTAAGTATCTCCACACAAAACGAACCTTAGCTAGACTTAAGCAGTGTGCAATCTTATCATTACCACAGAATAGATAATAGTACTAGCGTACAGAAGTTGCACTCCGCAAAATCGTTTAAATAAATTGCGACTTTTGCTCCGACACAATAAAGTACAATTCAGGTCGCAGAGCGCACCATTCACATCAAAACATTCACTTAGTAGTCACTTTCTATCGCATAGGTCTTATCTTTTCTGATGCATGAAATTTGTCCTCTCAGAGGACGCCGAGCGCTTCAGACTCGCGTGCGCCGGACGGAGTGACAGAGCCTTGTTATTACACCGTGTGGCTTACTACAGTATTTCAAAATGACACCCTATAGATTAAGGTTTGGCATTTTCAGACTCTCAGGTCGCCAGGTCGTTCGGGAACATTCAAGCCCACACAGGTTTACTTAGATCTGGTAAAATCAGTCTATCGCTGTGGGAACTTTGGTTGCATTGCATGCATGGAGATTTCGAGACGATTGATATTTTTACGATTTTGACGATTGTGATTCTGAGGTTCTCGCAAATCTTGAATAGATTCTCGTAATTTCTTCCAGGCTATGAGCTGGATCCTGTGGCGAACAGCTGCTACAAGTACCACGGCGACTGCGTGGTGTGGCACCGCGCCCACATGGTCTGCGCGTCCGAAGGCGGTCATCTGGTCATACTGAACAGCGCCCGCGAAGCGCAGCTCATGTTTGACAGGTATATAGGGTAAAGTGCCAGTTTCCGGCCGTTTAAGGCAGTTGTTGACTTTGAACAGTTGTAACTTAAATTTAACAAATAGTAATGATCCCAACTATTTTTTATGTTGTTGGATATATCCTTGAGAATTACTTGTATTTTTTTTGAAAATTTCCATCAGTCGGTTTTGTCATTAGAAATTATTTTCCAAAAAAGTACGATTTGCCCAGATTCCGGCCCCCCTGTTCCTATTTCCGGCCCCCCTTTGCCCAGTATACCGGCCGCCTTTCAAAGAACATGACGGCCGGATACTGGGCAAAAGATAAGCTAGCCCAGTAAGCGGCCTGTGACTCTTAATACAGTTTAAATAAGGTCCATTTTTCTTTGATTTTTGTATGAAATTGAATTTCAGATAATATACTTAACAAAGTATTGTCCTATGGCTTTGCTTGTGATGTGAACTATTATTTTTGAGTTAAAAAATCGTTGATTGTACTTTTATTTGACATTTGCTATTAATTGGAACCTTTATATTGATTCTGGAATCTGCCTTGCAGTTTTTCATATAGGAATAGGAAAATTTATAGAAAATCTAAATCTTCGATTAATAATTTTATTACCCTTAAGTAATCAAGAAGACATGTCCAACAGCCATTTTTAAGTAAGGTACGCGAGGTGGGTTATGGCCCATCCTCCGTAAGGAGGATGGGCCATAACCCACCTCGCGGGCCCAATGCGGATTGGTGGGTGTTAACGACTGCAAATGCAGCCGGGACCTACGGCTTAACGTGCCTTCCGAAGGACGGAGGAGCTCGAGATAATAAATTTTTGGTCACCCATCCCATGACCGACCCTTGCGAACGTTGCTTAACTTCCGCAATCGCTGGGCCAGGCGGTGAACAATTGCGCCACCGAGCTCAAGAAGACATAGGTAACAAATAATAATTTAATAATTAACAAAAAAAAGTTTCTAAAGCCGAATGTCAATAGGTCTCTTATAAACAAAAACAATAAATATTATGGGTATTATGATAATGACCGGAAGTACGTATAATCTGTAAAAAATATAATATTAACAATCAATAACATTGATTGGTATTCAATAATAATATAGGTATAATAATATTTTTGTGTATTTTTTTCTAATTATAATATATAGATTAGTATTAAAGTGTAGAGTAGAAATAAAGAAGTCTAGCTAATAGGCAAGTCTGCTTAAAAAACACATCGTTCAATGCAGTAGCGTTCGTTTGAGTAATTCGCTGACATACACTTCGGAAATAACAAGAGACAAATAGGTATTCAGCGAGGGTCAACGACCTGGATGGCGGGCACGTCGCCGTCGCTTGTTCACGAGACGCACAATTAATTTTATTAGTAGATAAATTTCAAAGCTGGCCGGTGTACTGGGAGTATTTTGCAGGATAGCCAGTATACCGGCCTCCTAGTGTATACTAGGCGGCCGGTAAACTGGGCAAGCACCCAGTAGAACCGGCCACCCGTTTCCATACAAAAAGAAAAAATCAACCTCTTATACAAGCACATTTAGGCGGCCGAGTACTGGACACAAAGTACTTTAAAATAAATAAAAAGGGATAGCATTATACATTCTTCTATGGAATCCCTCTTTTAACAAAAAAAAACAAAACAATATATCGAGCTCAGTCCCAGTTAACCGGCCCCCGGCCGGTATACTGGAAACATGTGGTTTCGTTGTCTAGTAAGGCGGCCCCTTGATATTACTAAATATCTGCTTATTAAGCCATATTTAACGTTAAAATAGTAATAAATAACAACATACCTTGAGAACAAACTAAATATTTACCTTTTAACGATGCCCTGAAGGACAATATTGACTATTTGGCAAGAGCTCTCCACTATTTTTTTTTTATCTCCACTTGCGAAATCGACCCAGATGCGGTAGGCTTCAACGTGAAACACAAATTATAAAATATTACGTAACGTTTCGCTAGTGGCGTCCATACCATTCGATAGATCGATAACAGTGCTGCCAGGAAAATATCCAAATTGTTAAGAAATTGCCACGAATTTCTTATTTTATTCGAAAAACTGTTGGGGGGCCGGATAACTGGGGGCGGCCGGTTAACTAGGCATATTACCCTACCTACTGCACATGAAAAAGCTGCTATGAGTACATATCAGTCATATCGATGGCGTGTTGTGGTACCGCACCACTAAACACTGAAAAAAGCTGTTAGCAGCAAACAGTGAATAAGTTACGATAAGAGAAATGACTTAATGTTTGTTTGTTCTAATTATTCTTAGAATGGCTTATTCCGTTTATTAAAACAGCCTCCCTAAGGGGGATCTCGGAAAACACGTGTTCTGTAACCTTAGCACGAAAAAAATAACGCGCGTAAAATCATTCGATAGACAAATTTTGTATTGGAAATTTGTACAGCGCCATCTATCGCCGATAAGTGAAATTAAATTTTCCATAGAGAATTGTCTATCGAGTAATTTTACGCGCGTTTTTTTTCTCGATAGCTGTTCGTGCTAAGGGTACAGTTCATCTATCCACCCCATATCATACTATCAAGTATTAGGGTTGGACTGTTTCAGGGTGGATAAACGGAATAAGCCCTTAGAATCTGTGTGGGTGGACAGGAAAAAGGCAATCTGTTTCAAATAAAATGCCAAAAGTTAATGTGTCCACTTTGATTTTCGTTGTTGGTTCCGTACAAAAAGTTGTCAGTAATAATGAGCCTCTATTTATGTTATCAGATACTCGACCAAGCCCATCAACTGCAACGGGGATGCCAATCCCAACGCGAAGCGGTTCTACCACGTAGGCTGCCATAACATTGACCTAAACCGAGCGTACTGGTTTACCCTGCACGGTAAATATATTGGATCTAACAATTTTCGTTTAAAGATGAAGAAAAACGCATGTATGCCTAATGCTCTATTTGCACAAATAGTGACTTTAAATCCACTTCTTCTTCTTATCGAATGAGGATTAATGGCCCCCTCTAGTGTTAGAGTTTATCAAGTCGCCTGTGAGGCCTCTAACTTGGCTTTAAGACTGTTATCAGATGACAACAGCCGGGACCGACGGTTTAACGTACGTACCCTCCGAAGCACGGAAGCGCTCAGTTATGTAATGCCACTTTAACAGTCACCCATCCGACACCTGACCGAACCAAGCGTTGCTTAACAAACGTGATCGAGTACGATCAGGTTGTCAAGATCCGTCATATGAACGCTTCTTTTATAAATCCACTTAGTTTGGTATATAATTATAGGTACCTGTACCCGTGTGGTGTGTTACAGGGAAGCGTATTGAAGACTCCGGTTATGCGGTGTGGGCTGAGGGCGAGCCTAGCAGCGACGCGGAGCAATGCTGCTCGCTCACCAGGGAGAATGTCGGCCTGAACGACATCCACTGCGGCCACCCTCTTCCCTTTATCTGCGAGATCACCAACCCCAAAACACGATTTAACGCAAACTGAATTAAACTATACAATGAGGTTGTTTATTTTATTTAGCTTTATGAATTCCCGAATTCAGCCTGCCTAGCATGACCGATTTATATCGCGTGATATAGCGTTTTATCACGTTTAACTGTCAAAAAGACAAAGGAGTTTGACAGTTGAGTGTCGATAAAATGCTATATCACGCGATATAAATCGGTCATGCTAGGCAGTCATAGCCTACCCGGGATAAAGCTAGGGTTTCCTCTAGGCTACCCCCTAGCTAGGCAATGTCATCATCATCATCATACATTATCCGTACGACACCCACTGCTGAGTATAGGCCTAACTAAATGACCTAACAACCTACCAAAAAGTTTTGCATCTCTGGTCGAATTAGAATTGTTGTCTTCACTGGAAAATGACTTCTCTCGAAGTTCTTTTTTTTAACAAGTCAAGAGTCCCCATAAACGAAAGACATATTTTCCAATAAAATCTGAGAAGTTTTCCTCGGTTGGTAAGGCATTAATGACAACTCCACATATATATCTAGTGTAGGTTTAAGGTTACTTACCATTCGGATAAGTCCGGACATGTCGGGACTTTTAGACAATTGTCCGGACTATTTCCGGCTACAAAGCCGGAAATTACAAATTTCAAAAAGTGAGTAAAAGCTCTTAATCAAATTACTCACTTACATACTCACTGTTTTTAATACTGAAACAAGTTCCAAGACCTAAAATAAAAAATGTATGTACCTATAGTCGTATCGTATAGGTACCCTACTTTGAAAATTTTGGTTAGGTAAGTATTGTATAATTTTTCAGAAAATTGTTTTTTTTTATATGTATATATCCGAAAATGACTAGCACAAAAGACTAATAATTTTTAGGATGAAGTCGGGAAAAGAGAGCGCTATGGAATGGTTTGTAAGGGCAGTTTGTCCCAGCTCTATATTAGTTAGGAACAAGCCTACATATCAGTTTCTATCATGCGGTCAAACTTTATCACGACTTTAATTCCCATCTTTTTTATAGACGTTATACCTATAGCTGTACTATAAGTAGGTATAGCATAACAATAACATTATATCTCATTCGGGTTTTGGATAACAGGAAAAATTCAGAGGACGTCGTTAGAGGTAAAAATAATACACAAAGCAAACCTGTTCAATAAATTTTAAAAGAAGAAACTCCTTTGCCATCCTTGCCTACTACTTACATTTTACATTACCTAATTCACAGTGAAGTTTTAAAATGATCATAAGTTTTCTTATAAATGTACATGAGGCTTTATGCGCTATATACTAGCGCCGCCAATGGAAAAAAATCGTAGTGCATAAATAAAAACGAAATTGTGAATTGTGTTCTTCTAGTGTACTCCGAAAAAGCTTTGTTGTACTTTCTATCGCTTAAAAATATTTTTTAGTCTGTCGTTTAGTTTTATGGAGTTTTATTGCTAATAAACTAAACGACACGTTATAAAATATTGTTTAAACGATAAAAAGTACAACAAAGCTTTTTCAGAGTAGGTACACTAGAAGAAAACATCGACTTTATTTAAGCACTACGATTTTTTTCCATTGGCTGCGCTAGTGTAGCGTAGTAACCTGTAACCCCTTCATTAAAAGAAATATTTACGGACAGAAGGCGAGCAATCTTCTCCCCTGCCTGTTTCTTGTTGATAAATCAATATCGATTTATTAGTCGAGATCTATTATTCATTTTTTATAAATATTCATGAAAAAAATTTGTTTTGATGGTAACGCAAAAAAAATAAAAGTTCCTTGCTTGGTGGTGGCTGCCATGGCTAGTGGACGTTGGTCCCGTCACAAATCATTCCCAATCTTTTCCCTAATTATTTACCCCGTACCTAGTAGAACTATTTAGAAAGAACTACCTACCTAGCTATTATATAATATGAGATTTAACTTCTTGTTTTGTTATCTTGCTTGACGACCTGAGTGGTGCAGTGGTCAACATGCCGCCTACTACGCAAGAGGTCCCGGGTTCGATTCCCGGCCAGGCAGAAATTGAAATGATGAATTTTAATTTCTGTGACGGGTCTGGGTGTTACTATGTATAATAAGTATATATATATTTATAAAGTATATAAGTAGTATATCAGTTGTCTAGCACCCATATCACAAGCTTTGCTTAGTTTGGGGCTAGATGGCGCTGTGTGAAATTGTCCAAGCATTTATTTATTTATTATCTAATCTTCAGATCTTTAAAAAAAGAACAAAGCACAGAATAGATTAGTACTTAACTACGTTTTTACAAAACAGCATTTCCTATAAATACCCTAATAACTTACTTATATAACCTAGAATTCGGGCATCTTCATAGATCTGCATATTTATTATGCTTTATTATGCCGGGTCAACAACAAAACATCTCAACATTCAACAAAATCCTCATGCATGATTTTTTTTTGAATGTTAAGATGTTTGGTTGATTGTGTAGAGCAAAACACGCGCTATGGACCCGCAAAGGAATACAAATTATAACAACTTGTTTGCCGGCCGTGATTTAAGCAACGATCAGTAAGAAAAGCTGTCATACCAGTAGTGACCATTCAAAATGCAGCTCGTGTTTGCTTGTTGTGTGGTGTTGAGCTGCTATATTATCTCATTTGTGGATTCCTCGCGCCGCCCTCAAGATGATGGTATGTTTATTACAACCTTTTTCAGTTGAAAAAAAGACAAACTTTGTAGTATTGCAGAAGTTTTTTCTAAGGTAGACAAAGAGCCGCTTGGTAAACATTGCCATAGTAGATTCTACTATGACATTGCTGTTTACCGTGCACGCACACAGGTCACAGACATTACGTAGGCACAGGAAATCTGAGGACAAACAGGCTTTTAGCAGTTTATAGCCTAGTCACAGAATGACTAATAGTACAAGCCATAAGAATAAATAAAAGGCATGGCCGCCGGCCTAGTCTAGCGCAACAAAACAAATGACTAAATAGGTATATATCATAGACATAAAAAAATTTTCGCTACGCTCAAGTACCTAGACGGACTATGGTGCGAGTGAGAAACCGATTCTTACGGCTTATGCGATGTGCGAGAAAGAGTTAAAAACAAAATGACAGCAAAACCTGCCTTGACTTCATTTAGCGTCTTTTATCATCTTGTCAAAAAGCGTCCACTTGATTATTTTGTGATTTTGATCGCGATCGGGTCGATTTGGCTCTTATAACTATATAAATCAATAATGGTGTCGTGTTCTGTATTGAATTGTAATGTTACTTACGAGTTTACGACAATAACCCAAATAAACACTCATTTCTCAGGTAAATATGATTGAACAATTACCATTTTCATTTTTCTTATTTTAGTTGAATATATTACCAAACACACTAAGACCTGAGTTCACCAACTACCTTAACAGCCGATTAATTTTTAACCATCTGTTTTTGACATTTTCTCCATACAAAAAAACGTCAAAAACAGACGGTTAGAACTTAATCACTTATTTTAGTGTTGGTGAACTTCAGTCTAAGTGATACCGTAATATCATGCTGTTAACCGCCTATTTCCTAAATAAAGGTATATTTTAAAACATTATGTGTTAGATAAAAAGATATTATGTACGTGAACTTGGGAAAATACGACGTCGAGATTGATCAAAAATTATCGATATCGATACTCATGTCGATGATTACCAATACAACTTTGTTTGTATTTGTGAACACTGATAGTTTTATTTAAAGCTGATTTGAACCGACAGTTTTCAAATAGTAAATTATACCTAGGTACCTACTTAAGTACCAATTTTACAATATTTCCAGGTTTCCTGTAAATCCAGTGATTAAGTTAAACTGGATAATAAATAATACCTCAACTTATTATACACTTAATCCTTCCTCAGAAATCACTCTTATCATTTGGTGAAAATCGCATGAAAATCCATTTCGTAGTTTTTGAGTTTATCGCAGACAGACAGACAGACGCGGCGAGGGACTTTGTTTTATTATGTAGTGATTAGAGCTGATTAATGTGTGGTTTGCACATTAACTATTATACTGAATGCTAGATGATAAATGATGGTTTCGACACAAAATGGACTTGAGCGCATCTCTAAAATTCACGCACACATTTACAAATTTACAAACACTGGCACATGTCACTTTTGGTTTCGCCGTCAAGCGAACTCTGTCCGTCTATTCGAGTGGAATATTAAGTTTATGGTATATATATACCTATTATGTTTTCGAATTTTTTGAAGGTTCTATTCTAGGACAAAACAATAGAACTTATATTTTTTTGTTGTGGTATTATAGAAGTATTACGATCGAAGATGCTTTACAAAATTTGCTAGAACCCGATTGGCAGTCAGCCGGTTTTTGATCCTTCGCGTTAATTAACTTGAACTTATAATCTAACCTTGAAACTTAAAATAAAGTATCATTTTCCTTGTGCGTTATTATTATAACAGCGCGGTAATAACAGGACAAACCACGTTCAATATGTATTTAGGTACCCATCTTGTTCGATAAATTCAGATAAATTAATTGTTTATGTTTGCCTTAATTATAATATGGTTTTGAGGGCAATAGAAAATAATTCAGATCTTTTTTGGGGTGGGCACCAGACTATTCTGTCTGCCTATAGTAAAGGAAGGGGTGATCGTCTGAAGCGATCATCCTGAAGCAGACTTACCTATATTATGTTGTTTATTGTTCTACTTTTCACTCACTGCTAAGGAAAAGACCAAGGTGTCTAGACACAGTAAAGTTAGGGTTTCCTAATTAATTAAACATTTTAATTATACTTAATTAAAACTTTTTTTCTACATGCGCAAGACAGAACTTAATCCATCCATACAGTATAGCAAATATTATTGGCTATATTTTAAGGCCAAATTCATTCGTAGATATACAAGTTAAGCATTTTTTCTATGGCGAGTGCTAGGTCTCCTTTTGACGTTTTTTTGCGAAGATAGGGCACGCGCTATTGCATTCCCTGAGGCATTACCTAACCTACCCCTTTTGAAAGCCCAAATGGATAGCGAAAGCGCACGGTCAGCGCGCGTGCTATTGAACGCGTCAGAAAGTTAAAGGGAACTGGAAAGCGATTACTCATGTATGTCATTTTTCGTTAAATTTGTGGTATGAGAATAACAGTGCTTCTGGGTCATTCTGACCATCTACGAATGACTTAGAAGTTTTTTTTACTGAGACAGGGCCTTTTAGCAGCACACTTTGTTATCCTTTTTATCCCTCTTCTGTTCTGTGTAAATGTGTACCTACCTACATATTGTTTTCTCTTCTTAATCCTATTGTGTGTTGTAAATAAACGTTTTTCTATTCTATTCTAATATGAAGACACCACACCTAAAAACGTCAGTAGTACCTATTCGACTATATATATATGCTATGGCAGAAGGTTGAAAAGGAAAGCGCACCTCTGATAGATTCAAGTTTACTTACCTTACAAATAAACTGTTTCCACAGAACCTGTGTTCAACATTCCTGTGCACCCAGAGCACAGATTAGATACCCAAGAGATTAAGCCGGACCCACCCAGACGATCAGGTTTGACATAATACTTACCTACTTAATAAGACCATACCTACATAAAACAATTAGAAACACGACACGACTGCCCTACCAAAAACGAACTAAAAAGGTAAAAAAATGCGTAGGTAGCTAAATTGGGTATTTTTTTCTGCATCTTACCTACCCAATAATCTGTTTCCACAGAACCTGTATTGAACTTTCAAGTGCACCCAGAAATTAAGCCGGATCCACCCAGACGATCAGGTCGGTACCTATATTATCATAACTACCTACCTTCTTACTTAAATCAAAAAACCTTACCTCCCATTTCATCATTTTTTCACTTCATCATGGGATGTCAGTTCTATATTATGTACTGCCCAGCCAAAATAACGAACTAAACTCCGTTCAGTGGGACTTTGTCTCCCATCATCCAAATCTCTTCAGGCAGGCAGAAGTTATGGTGGAAGGTGCAATAAAGAAAGCTGAAACTCACATTACATGAGTGTGTAATGTGATGTTTCTTCTGAAAAGAAACTAGGTATGGGATTTGAGTTTCTTCTGAAAAGAAACGCTTCTTATTCTTACTTGTTTTTCGGTCAAATGGCCAGGGGCCTTACTATGAGCTCTTATAGCAGGGCTTATATTGAACTGCATTACTTTTTCGTACTATGACCTCAACGGTTAGTATGAAAGCTGGCCTTAAACAGTCCTGTTTAAGGCCTGCTTTTGAACTGAACGGTTTCTTATTTGCTGATGGTAAGCCCCCTGTTTGGTCAAATAGCTTTTCGTTGACATGGCGTAGGAGAAATGGACTTTGACTTTCGGTCTTCAGTACGAAATCCCTCTATCACCCTTTACTGATTATGTAATTGGGTGTACTACTATTAGATCATTTAGAAAATAGGTAAAATCTTCGCTGTCATAGAAGTTCTCAAAGTGGCCATTTTCAGCACTTTACTATATACATACTTAGTCAATATAGGGTAATTCATATGTGTATAAATCATTACGGTTTTTTTTCCTCTCAGAATCTCGTCAGTTTCGCCATGATTACGTGTACCGGCGGGAGGCAAAGGGCTGGTTCAAGTTCCACGAGATCCCGGCTACTTGGGAGAACGCGCGGGCCAAATGCTTTCATGAAGGTAACTATGATGGTCTATGATGAGGTTCAAGTTCCACGAGATCCCGGCTACTTGGGAGAACGCACGGACCAAATGCTTTCACGAATGAGCTCCCTTGAGCTTTTTGTTTCCAAAAGTAATAATCTTTTGCCGAATTTGAAAAAATGTAGTGTGAAGATGCCTTAAGGAGTTTCTTTTTAAGACACAAAAATAAATAAAAAAAAAGTATTTCTTTTCAAAGTCAATGGACTTATGAAAATGAAACCGCCCTCGTATCTATATCTATGCCGTCGTATGGACTACTTGTGGCAGATTGATGATAATAACATTGTATTCATTTACACAGGAGCAATCCTGGCCTCGCCGATCACCAAACAGCTGCACAGCGCCATGCAGGATATCCTGAAGGACCAAGGACATATGGCTTTCACGGGGGTACAGTCCCTTACCTCTACTGGCGACTACTTTTCATTAGAAGGTAGGTTTTTTATGTATGGATTGTCTGAGAATATGACCTCTCTTATACCTGGCGTGACAGAGGACAAAGATGGAGCACGCGCAGTCAGTTGTTTATTACCTGTTTGAATTCCTTTTGTTGCTCGAAGGACCATTAACGTAATAGTGGCACCTCACATGGGTGTTTGTGTTTGAGTAGCCATGGACGAATAACGTCCATGCCGCGCCGCCTGCCTCACCGCCTGCCGCGCTAGCTGTGGCCGTAACTCATTACTTAATCATATTTCCAGGTGTCCACCTAATTCAGATGCCCGTCGAGTGGCGCACGGACGAGCCGAACAACGTCGGCGGCGAGGAGCACTGCCTGGCGATGTGGCATGACGGGTCCGTCGCCGACGTGCGCTGCTCCGACACGAGGGCCTTCATATGCTACAAGAACAAGACCAAGGACCTGGTCATGAATACCTGCGGGACCACAGATAAAGGTAGGTTTCTAACACGATCTTAACATTTGATAGCTATTCTTTAGAGAGAAAAAAATCCGCACAGTTATCTCCAAGGGCCTTCGGATAGTATGGTTTCAAAGTTCGGTTTTAGGCTATGGCGAATTGGCAATAGAGAGTGAAAACAGACTCACACCACACAGTTGTACTATTATGTATTCTGTGACCACACTAGAAAAAAATTGTTTTGTCCAATAACAACAGAATGTGTACGTACGTCAAAGCTTCAGAGACTAACGTCGTCGGTCAGGCAGAGAAACCGGTAGACCTTTGGTTACTTCCGACGAAGACCTCATTGTAACTGCTTTCGTCCTAGTCACCATGCCAGTTAATTCGAAATTCGAAATTGCTCATGGCGGAACTTGACAGACTGATCGTACTCGGTCACGTTTGTTAAGCGACGGTCGGTCCGGTCAGGTGTCGGATGGGTGACAACTGAGCGCTTCCGTGCTTCGGAGGGCACGTTAAACCGTCGGTCCCGGCTGTTCTGTTGTCATCTGATAACAGTCGTCAAGCCAAGTTAGAGGCCTTACAGGCTGCTTTTGATAAACTCTTAACACCAGAGGTGGCCACTACCCCATTCGATAAGGAAGAAAGGTATAAAGACAGCTTCATTTCACCCTTTATCTCAATTCCCAGGATACTTGGAAATAGCGCCCGGCCAGTGCTACAAGTACCACCCCGACTGCGTGGACTGGCGGCGCGCGCACATGATCTGCTCCTCGGAGGGGGGGCACTTGGCCATCGTCAACAGCCACGCAGAAGCGAGATTGCTCCACGAGCTCTTCGCCAACAAATTTCAGGCCACGGTCAAGTGCGGCGAGAAAATGTTCATGCACTTTGGGTTCAGGAACCCTGATGGACAAACTACCGGCGCACCTTACTGGTTCACTGTTCAAGGTTAGATAATATATGTTACGTAGTCGTAATAGTATACCGGGTGTAACAACACTCAACGAACAAAGCAGAGGTCTACGTATTCTGCTCATCATTAATACCATTTTCCATACTCATTTCTTTACTCAAAATTATTGCTGGGAAACGATTTTAATTTTTGGTGTTAAAAAAGCGTTGCATACTGTACCACGCTGTAAGGCGTACAAAAGACCGCGCTTGCGAGTGAATGCTACACAGCTGCGTGCGGCCGAGTTGAAAGGCAACGTTTATGTGCGTGCTCATGAAATACATTGAGTGATGACGTTTTGAAGACCTTGTTTGTTACGAAATACATAAAATTTTGATAATGTTTATGTAGGCAATACTTAGGAAATAACGAATAAAACAAGATTTCATAAATATCATTATCATAAAAAATTTGAAAAAAAATTGACTTTTGAAGGTCAACTTCAATAACTCCGTAGCTATTGGTTTCCCAGGAATAGTATAAAAAACAAAAATGAACTTGATGATGGGCGGAATGCGTGGACTTCGGCTTCGTGTGTAGCGTCTGTGTAATAGGTAGTTACAACGCGGCGCTTGTATATGGAGTGCCCGGGGTGTGCTCTAGGCACCTGTGGGTGCGTAGGCGGCCTAAGGCCCTCCGCTGTGTTAAGCGGGACACGCGCACGGGGCGACATAGATTAGAGCTTACTCATGCACTGCGCAAGCATCTGTCTGTCAAAAACCAGCGATCTAACGGGTGTAACAAGACACTCAACGAAGCCGAAGTCCACGCATTACGCCCATCATCAGGATCATTTTTGTCTTTTGGACTATACCTGGGAAACCAATAGCTACGAAGTTATTGACGGTCAATTTTTTTTTAATTTTTATGAAATCTTATTTTATTCGATATTTCCTAACTTTTGTCTACAGAAATATTATCAAAATTTTGTGTATTTTGAAACAAACAATGTCTTCAAAACGTCATCACTTAATGTATTTCATGAGCACTCACATAAACGTTGCCTTTCAACTCGGCCGCACGCAGCTGTGTAGCATTCACTCGCAGGCGCGGTCTTTTGTACGCGTTACATTGCGTGGTAACGTATGCAATTCTTTTTTAACACCAAAAATTAAAATCGTTTCCCAGCAATAATTTTTAACAGAAATGGTCCTGATGATGGGCAGAATACGTAAGACTTCGGCTTCGTTGAGGGTCTTGTTACACCTGGTATATTTCCGCGCAGTGTACCCGCGGCGGGATCCCACTTGACGCAGCGGAGGGCCTAAGGGTACACACCCTTGACCCAACTTCTTTAACCCGTTCTAAGCCCTCTTGTCACTCCCAACAGGCCAAACCCTAGAAGAGGCCGGGTTCTCCACATGGGGCCCGGGCCAACCCGACAACTTCGGTAACCAGGAGTACTGCGGCTCGGCGTTCTTCCGCAACACGAGCGGGGAGGACAATCCTCTGGCCCTCAACGACGTCGGCTGCAGCTACAAGGCCTCCTTCATCTGCGAGATCAATGGACCCAGGATCCCGTATGTTGACGAAGAACATATTCCGTTATAACTGAATAATTAAAATTTAACTTTATTATGAGTTTTATTTGCTTTGCAGATTCGATTCGAAGTTAGGTTTAGTTTTGCCCGCATACCCGATTGGAATGTTCCTAAAATACCTAAGGGCATTAATTTAAAATAGGTACCTACCTAACCTAGGCAATAAATAATTATCTAAAAAAAATCGTGTCCAAATGTCCGGACTTTTTAATACTAATTTCGATAAATGGTAACCCTACCATTAAATTGATAATTAAAAAAATTAAAAAACCCGCCTGCATAAAAAGACAAGTCGACTGAAAAGATGGAAACAAGATTAAATAAATATTAAAGGCAACATGTCATAATAACATGCAGTCGGAGGCATGCATAAAGAAAGTGACATTATGAATGATTGAATTATATGCCTCCGACTGCATGTTATTATGACATGTTGCCTTTAATATTTATTTAATCTTGTTTCCATCTTTTCAGTCGACTTGTCTTTTTATGCAGGCGGGTTTTTTAATTTTTTTAATTTATTTTTTTATTTATCTCTTTTTAGTTATTATATTTTACGGTCATGATATACCTTTTTGAAATCCTTATAATAAGCCCTTTAATTTGACACCCATATTTTCACTACGTATAATAGCACCGTACAGCCGCCATGTTGGTTTTTTTATAACGCCACCTTCTTAAGAACACTTGGGCTGAAAAGACCAATCTAACGATATCTTAATCATAGAAATCCGTTCAGCCGTTTGAGAGATATGAGGTAATAAAGAATATTACATACATACAAACATACTTACAAGATACGCGCGAAATACATAACCCGCAGTCGGGTAAAAACAAGACCAATTTTGAAATATATCACATTTATTTATATAAATATACATATTGATTTACTTTACAACATAAAATCTAAAGTAAAAATTTAGGTAGGAACCTCGATAAAAAGTCAATAGGCTCCATTCTAAAACTATTTGGCTGTAAATATAAATTTGATTTATAATAGAGTCCAACATTATTCATACAAATATAATAATTTCGTTATAAAGCCTCAGTTTAAATTCATAGTTTTTTCCATCGAAGATAAATAAAATTGATCTAAGGCCGATTTCAATAATCTATCTTCAGTAAAAGATAGGCATAGGCGGCCTATCTTAGGCCTACTATGGATCTGTTGCTAGGCAACTGTTGTTATTTCCCGTCATTTAACGTAAATATCTAATCTTTAGTAAGGCTATCTCTTACTGAGGATAGGTTATTGAAATCGGCCGTTAGTTGTATAAAGGTCTTTTATCCTAAAATTAGCTGTTATTATGCAGTCAACACAATCCGCGCAAATTGCTAATGCGCTGGAACCTTGTCACATTAACATCCTTTTTGAGGTTAAAATGGCCGCCAGGCACATTAACAATTTGCGGGGATAATAAGCATAATATGATAATAGTTTCACAAATGTTTATATTTTGTAATACTAGAGGTAAGTAATAAGTAAGTACTTAATTATAATCGTATAAAAATATAATAGGAATAGGAAGACATGATAAATGCGATTAAATACTGTTTGGATAAAAATAAATACGTAGTTAGTAATTCACAGTTCAACTTATTATATAAAAAAATATTTCTTGCGTATTTGGCCATTTATGGAAGACATTTTTAGGTACGTTTATAAATTCACTAGTTTATTGTAAATAAACATTATGCGTCTATATATATATATAAACACTACCAAATGTGTAGACAAAATGGTTTTTTACAGTTACTAGTACACTACATAATACACACGTGTCATGTAAATAATTCAGAGATCATAATTATTATACTGATAAGTTTCCAGAACACGCAGCTATTTCTTTCTATTTACCTAAAAATATGTAATTCCCTTCGGCCGCATACGAAACCGTTTGTACGTAACCAGTTGCGAATGAGGAAAAAATAATCCTTCTACGAAACCGGTTTCGAAATAAGAATTTTTCTTCCTTGCCCGAAACCTCCAGTTACGAAAGTTATATTTACAAATGAGGTTTTTTTTCTTTAACGGAACCGGTAGGTTAAGTACCTACTCCACATTATCTGGTTTAAAGTTATTTTTTTACTTCAAACCAGATAATGTGGACCTCTCCGATGAAGTTAAACCTACACTAAAGTACCTCAGAAACCCGGGGTAAATCAGTTTAAAATTTAAATACCCACTTGTCACATTTGCTAGTGTGTGATGGTAAATAAAATCTAAGTGCTTCCATTTTTACAAATAAAACATGGTCCTTCGAGCTGGATCCCTTTTTAACTTCATTTTTTAATAAATAATAATTCATTTGTTTGTTTCATACAAAGAAATTATTTCCCTTCGGCCGCATACGAAACCGTTTGTTCGTAACCAGTTGCGAATGAGGAAAAAATAATCCTTGTACGAAACCGGTTTCGAAATAAGAATTTTTCTTCCTTGCCCGAAACCTCCAGTTACGAAAGTTATATTTACAAATGAGGTTTTTTTTCTTTAACGGAACCGGTAGGTTAAGTACCTACTCGATATCAAGCTGTCAATGTCATACGGGTGTGAAAGTTTTATACAGATTGAAATTAAATAATTAAAACCGGAAGTACCAGGGGGAGGTACACTACTGAGGGGCCATCCATAAATTACGTCACACGAATTTCATGAATTTAGACCCTCTCCCCCGTCCTTGTCACAGCTGGTCACATTTTGACGACCTGAGCGGTGCAGTGGTCAACATGCCGCCTTCTCCGCAAGAGGTCCCGGGTTCGATTCCCGGCCGGGTAGAAATTGAAATGATGAATTTTAATTTCTGTGACGGGTCTGGGTGTTACTATGTATAATAAGTATATATTTAAAAGTATATAAGTAGTATATCAGTTGTCTAGCACCCATATCACAAGCTTTGCTTAGTTTGGGGCTAGATGGCGCTGTGTGAAATTGTCCAAGCATTTATTATTATTATTATTATTTGTGAGATTCCCCCTCCCTAGTGTGACATTACATATTTTACAATTTTACATCTACAAATAATTATTGAATTAAAACAGCAGTTCAAAATATTGTTTTATTTTAATTTGAACGATTTTGAAATGTGGCGTCACGAAATTTAGGACCCCTTCCACCCCCTTGTTCTCACACACACGTCACAATGTGAACGAAATGACTCGTGGTCTAACCAGCCGGTGTGGCAAGAAGAAATACAGATGTCGTAGAATTTTTCTTTCTTCCTTGTACGAAACCACGATTTCGTGCAAGGAAGAAAAATTCTTATTTCGAAACCGGTTTCGTACAAGGATTATTTTTTCCACATTCGCAACTGGTTACGAACAGACGGTTTCGTATGCGGCCGAAGGGAAATAATTTCTTTGTATGAAACAAACAAATGAATTATTATTTATTAAAAAATGAAGTTAAAAAGGGATCCAGCTCGAAGGACCATGTTTTATTTGTAAAATTGGAAGCACTTAGATTTTATTTACCATCACACACTAGCAAATGTGACAAGTGGGTATTTAAATTTTAAACTGATTTACCCCGGGTTTCTGAGGTACTTTAGTGTAGGTTTAACTTCATCGGAGAGGTCCACATTATCTGGTTTGAAGTAAAAAAATAACTTTAAACCAGATAATGTGATCCCTCCGGTAAAGGTAAACCATCGATATATAACGTGTGTAATGTTATTACCTTTATGAGGTTCTTTCTAACGTTCCCAATTATAGAAACTAATGTAAATTATAGGGAAAAGCTGTATAAATGTAAATATAAGCTAGGAAACTGTATGAGGATGAACATGTACCTTAAAGTGCCTGTAACTTATGAGCGGCAGATGCTACTGCCGTGAAATTTAGTCCATGATAATTTCATAATGTATTATTTGCTTTTATGTTGCTTTTATCCTTATTTTTCGTTATTTTAATTTCATGATTTGAAAAGTTATTATCTATCAACAAATGTCTGTCATTATAATCGCCATAGCAACGCGCTAACTTTTTAATTCAATGTCAAAACTCTAGATTTTCAGCCTAGCTATGGATAAAACCTTCGTACTTTATTGTTCTGTATTCATAATTTCAAATGTAGAGTAGAATTCGATGGCGAGCGTATAAATAGAGAAGCGGGCTGCTCAATGAGGCAGTCTTACCACGAATCTGTCTTACTACACTACTGTCCCTAAACCGCCGCCGCCGTATTCTACGTCTATAATCAAACTATTTAAAAACTGTATAAGTACGTGAAAAGTTAACTCTGAACAGCGGTTGGGACTAACGAGGCACGGTCCTCGGACACCGGCGGTGACCACTTAGACGTCGTGCATCTTCCCGTCTGCCCTACAGACGTCGGATCTTCTGGCCGTAAGCACGCTCTACCCTCGCCGCTACGTTAGCCGGCTCTGCAACATTCCGTGCTCTGCAACGCGTGCTCTTGCGGGCCACGACCGTCGTCGAGTATCACTGCCCACCTTGCTCCGCGCCACCACCTGCGCTACCTGATCCATCTGCACGTCCCTCATCTGATCCGCCGGGGCTCTGTAACCTCCTCGAGCGTCACCCACTACTTCGACGTTCCAGTAAGACCGCCACTACATAACCTGCTCCGCCCTAATTTAATCCTTCGTTAGTTGTAATTACTTAGCATAATAGTAGTCCGTATTTCTGTATAATCTGTAACTCTAGGACGTGACATCTTGCAATAAATTTCTGGCTTTCAGTTTTATCTTTTTATTCAAATTTTGATCTGTTACCTTCCGTAACGTGACAGTTTTGGCGCCCAACGTGGGGCCAAAACTGTCACGTTACGGAAGGTAACAGAATCTAGAGTTTTGACATTGAATTAAAAAGTTAGCGCGTTGCTATGGCGATTATAATGACAGACATTTGTTGATAGATAATAACTTTTCAAATCATGAAATTAAAATAACGAAAAATAAGGATAAAAGCAACATAAAAGCAAATAATACATTATGAAATTATCATGGACTAAATTTCACGGCAGTAGCATCTGCCGCTCATAAGTTACAGGCACTTTAAGGTACATGTTCATCCTCATACAGTTTCCTAGCTTATATTTACATTTATACAGCTTTTCCCTATAATTTACATTAGTTTCTATTATTGGGAACGTTAGAAAGAACCTCATAAAGGTAATAACATTACATTTGTTACAAAAATACCCCTAACGCCGAATATGGTAGGTAGGGACTAGGGAATGCAATCTCGTACGAGATTTCCGCCTAGCGAGATTTCGCGAGATTCAAAACCCAGTCCCAGATCTCGCAAATTACGGGATCTCGCGAGATTGGGAAAATCGCAATTAAAACATATGCAAATGCTTGTTTTAAGAACTAGTAATTGACATGATATGTAATTAAATAGAAACTACGTTGCTTAGTTATAAAAATAATGTAAGTTTTATTTTAAAAATCAACAGAGTACTTATTATTTTGTCTCTAACTCTAATAACATTTGTTTATGTCTATAATTATTATACCTACTGTATGTAGCTAATCAGTTCAAATTCTTACAATATTGGTAACAAAACAATAATTATCTATATTTAGTCTTTTGTAAATTGCCGCGCTATGAAATACACGTCGTCACGCTGCATTTGTCGATCTCGTTATCTCGCGAGATCTCGTACGAAATTTGACGAGATACAATCTCGTAAAATATGGCCAGGATCTCGCGAGATCGGGATCTCGGCGAGACGAGAGATTGCATTCCCTAGTAGGGACCATCAAACTGAACAACTTTTACTATGGGACCAACTCTGAAATCGCGAAAAAAAATCTTCATACAAAAATTCATAACAGAAATATCAAAATGTATCAGCTGATTATTTTTCACGATTTTAGAATTGGTCCCATAGTAAAAGTTGTTCAGTTTGATGGTCCCTACCTACCATATTCGGCGTTAGGGTAATTTTTGTAACACGTTGTATACTTCAGAAACCGAGGATTATTTAGTTTTTTGTTTTTGGTATTTTTTTTCTATTTATTGTTAACCTACTTCAAATAAGGAGGAGGTTCTCAGTGCGTCGGAATCTTTGTTTTTTTTTTATTGATTGTTTTAAGTACTTAAAGCCACCTCTTCTGCGCTTCGTCCCCGCCCTGATTGAGGCAGTTGCTGGAGCCCTGCCACGAGAAGGAGCTGTCGGTGTCGCCGTCGTGACTCCGTTGCTCGTGGTCGTGGTGCGACTGCGGCCTGCCGTCCATGGCTAGGGACCGCGGCCTTCCTAATAATAAATACGATACTAAATTATATAACGAAAGTCTGTGAGCAGTGTGTGTTGCCAGTGATGACTTACGGCAGTGAAACGTGGTCGCTAACTATGGGTCTCATAAGGAGGCTCAAGGTCACCCAGCGTGCAATGGAGAGAGCCATGCTCGGCGTTTCCCTGCGTGATCGAATTAGAAACGAAGAGATCCGCAAGAGAACTAAAGTAACCGACATCGCTCGAAGGATTGCTCAGCTGAAGTGGCAATGGGCGGGACACATAGCGAGGAGAACCGATGGCCGTTGGGGCGGAAAGGTTCTGGAATGGCGACCGCTCACCGGACGGCGCTCCGTGGGTAGGCCCCCGACAAGGTGGCAGCGCAGGACCGATCCTTGGGGGAGGCCTATACCCAGCAGTGGGTGTCGTGCGGCTGATATGATGATGATGAAATTAATAATACCGGGTGTAACAAGACACTCGACGAACGAAGCCGAGGTCTACGTATTCTGCCCATCATCAGGACCATTTCTGATCGTCGGAAACGATGTTCATTTTTGGTGTTAAGGCCAGTATATATTTCGAATTATCGAATTTGGCCTATGTTTGATTCAACGATAAACAATCAAATATTCTTTATTTTGAGCAGATAAAAATGTATGTTGAAGTTTCATTATTTTAAGGTTAAAAATACGATATTCGTATTTTCACTCGACTACAAAAATATGCAAAGACAGAAAATTTTCATTAATTTTATATTTTTTGGATAATACTTAAAGTTTATCAATCCCTTATTCACGAAAAATATATAGAAAAATAGGTAATGACATATTGAAGAATATTCAACGGTTACATTTTCAAAAAGTGTCTTTATGCTCAAAATAACAACAAGAACATTGAAAAAATAAAAAAATGAGGTTATTTTCATCACTCTTCACACGTAAAGAAAAGACAGAGACAGAGTTTTTGGAATATACTGACCTTAAAAAGCATTGCATACATTACCACGCAATGTAACGCGTACAACAGACCGCGCCTGCGAGTGAATGCTACACAGCTGCGTGCGGCCGAGTTGAAAGGCAACGTTTATGTGCGTGCTCATGAAATACATTGAGTGATGACGTTTTGAAGCCATTGTTTGTTAGGAAATACATAGGAAATAACGAATAAAATGAGATTTCATAAAAAAATACTTTGACCTTCAATAACTTCGTAGCTATTGGTTTCCCAGGTATAGTCCAAAAGACAAAAATGATCTTGATGATAAGCAGAATGCGTGGACTTCGGCTTCTTTGAGTGTCTTGTTACACCCGTTATACTAGAAAAAATACGACTCGCACCAGGGGCCGTACCGGCTAACTTACATGGCTATAGTAATCGCTTTCATTTGACAGATGGATGTGATACATTGCTACTTCTATTTGGTATAAATAAAAAGTTACCATAGAAAAGTAGGAATGTATCATATCCATCTGTCAAATGAAAGCGATTACGATACCATTGTAAGTTAGCCGGTGCGGTCCCCGATCAATTCTTGGACGGGAATCGTACCCGCGGCCTTTGGATGTATGTCCGGTCCGATGCTCTGACCGCTGAGCTACCGAGTCTAGTGGCATCGTCGAATTTTTTCCAGTATATCCCGCTCTTATGCTGCAAGACAGGCTCATTTCACCAGCAATGTGAGGAATTACCTCGATCAGATATTTTGACAATTGGTTAGAACCTTCGATCAAGAATAACCTAGATAACGCTTCACGAACTATAACAGTACGCAAAAATGGCACTTCAAATAGCGTCCCACTTACAAACTTGACGCTTATTTTGTACATAATCACCTCTTATTTTATTTTATAGTTTTACAGGAAACTCACAGCTATATTACTAATTAATTTATATTTAGATACAGAAGGCCATTTACAAGTTTCCACTCATAGCTATAAAAATGAGATAATATTAATTTAGGTCCAAAATTCAATTAATTTAGTTTGACTTGAAAAAATATTTAGCAAGTTCTCGCTTTAGACGTAAGGCCGATGTACAAAATAAGTCAAGGTCATGCTGCTTAGCTATGTCATTGAAACACTTACTCGCTCTAATCACGAAAGAATTCTGCCTGTAGTTAGTTAGTTATTTTGTTCAAACTCACATTTTATATCACTTATTTTGTACAAAATAAGCTTAAAATAAGCTTATTTTGTACAAAAACACATCTTTTGTCACTTACTTTGTGCAAAACAAGCGCTCAGTTTGTAAGTGAGACGCTCTTTGCGGTGCCATTTTTGAGACTCTGACCGGACATCTAGGATATTCTTGATCGAAGGTTAGAACCTACATAATTTTTAAATTTGAGATTTTTGCAATCACAGTGCTATCCATAATACAGTACAGTATAAGGATAGCATTGTGAATGCAAAAATTTCAAATAAAAAAACTACGATTTAAAAATGCTATGCATGGTCTTACTTGAATAATGTGCTTCGAAACGGGCAATATTTTCCTGCAATGCTGGCTTTTATTAGCAAACATTGCCCCGCCATCACAAGACACATTTTTTTGGATTTTAAGGCTGAACAATCAATTGTAATATGACCCATGACCCATGATTCAAACTCCTAGAAAAAAAATAAGATGCCTAAAACATGTAGCTATAATTTCTGGGCCATACTTAAGGGGCCATAATAGGAAAACATGGTTTGCGCGGGCCATATTTTTATATAGAAAACGTAAAGTTGTAGCCACAAAAAAAACATACGACAAGCTAAAGAGATTATCTAGTACCTACAAGTATTAAATTGCGTATAAACCTCACAGATGATTGTAAAAAAAAATCAGAATATCATCAAAAGCGCTTGTCGCGGGCCATATTTTTGGCGTAAATAATAGCGGAAACTTATTGAATTCTACATCAAAATACACTTTAACGTACTAAGCAGTTGCTCCAATAACTTTTTTTAAGAAAGATAATTGTGCTAAAGATTATGATGAAAAAACAATGAAAAACATCGAAAAAGTGCAGAAGTGAGGTTATTTTCCATACTCTTTACACATAAAGAAAAAGACAGAGACTCGACGACCTGAGTGGTGCAGTGGTCAACATGCCGCCTACCACGCAAGAGGTCCCGGGTTCGATTCCCGGCCAGGCAGAAATTGAAATGATGAATTTTAATTTCTGTGACGGGTCTGGGTGTTACTATGTATAAAAGTATATATTTAAAAAGTATATAAGTAGTATATCAGTTGTCTAGCACCCATATTACAAGCTTTGCTTAGTTTGGGGCTAGATGGCGCTGTGTGAAATTGTCCAAGCATTAAAAAAAAAAAAAGTGATTTCGCGTAACGGAGCCTTAAAATATTGTATAGTTTTGCAGCAACAAATTGCCGGAAAATAAAGCCCGTTTAGGAACATCGAAATATTTCGATTAGATACCTTCTAGGAGGGAGTGACTCAGCCGGGAGGCGTCGAAGTGGAACTCCGCGTTGGAGGGCTTGCGCACTTCTTGCAGGTACTTCCACGTGTGACTGTCCGGGCCTTCGGACTGCGTGCGGGGGCTGTAAAGCCATTCTGGAAACACATGTATTGTTCACATTCACGCCTTTCTATTTGCAATAATGGTGGTATAACAGTGTATATGTTACGGGTAATACCCGAAGTGCGGCTAAATCTAATTCTAGCCGGCTAAAACTAGGTGTAGCCGATAGCTGTTGATTAAAACTAGGTGTAGCCGATTTGCTCGCGGCTAATATTAGATGTAGCCGGCTAAAACTAGGTCTAGCATGGGGGTATTAAGAAAGTTCTTCTTCTTCTTATTTTTGTTTTGGCAATCTACTTTCCTCTTGGAAGTAATTTTTGTGTCAAGTGTTGAATAGTTCAGTGGTAGATATTGTTTCAATTTTCATTAGAATGCGGGTGCATCGCATTACAATGCTGCTTGGAGCATTCGGCACGAAGTATATCAAGGCAGTTTAGTTACAGTTAGTTTGGTTAGTTCTGCCGATGTAACCACCACTACAATAAAAGTCTCAGCTTCACACAACCAAGATCGCGCCTATTTCAATTATCCCACATATTGTTCAGATGCGTAGACACTTGTACCACAAAACTGCACCGATTTTAAGACACACAATCCACTATGAAACAATTTGCAAATAATTAAAATAGCCACCGAACTGAACGGGACAAAATGGCGCCAAAAACCTATCATTAGGAAAGTTATTTCTGTTGTGTTAAAAAAAAATAACGTCGAAATTTAAGGCGAGCGCGTAGCGCAGCGGAGCGTGAACCTAATGATAACGTGGACTCCTCCGATAAAGTACCTCAGAAACCGGTAGGAGTATTTATTTCTACCTCCGTTTCCCGATGGCAGCGAGCATGGAATCCAAGCTTTAGTTTGACCGCAAACGCTGTACCGCGCGCTTGGGTGTCGACAGACGTTGCGGAGGAAAAGAAAGCGGCGATAGACGTACGTGCAGGAGGGAGAAAGAAAAGACTACTCTGCCCCCGTCGTCGCCGCGCACTTTTTTTTTTTTTTTTTTGTTAATAACTTACACAAATTGCGGTCAGACTATAGTCTCCGTTACTTTCGTACCTAACAAACAAAATGAACATTTACATTATATTAGAATAAATTCCCACCTCCGTTGGAGACCTTCCCGATCTTTTTCTTGACCTCCGCAGCCAGCAGCAGCGACAATTATGGGTTTGGCTGTAGGCTAGTAAGGAAAAGGCAAACCGGGAATTGGCAAGAAAGGAATTGGCGAATCAGGAATTATCGAATCAGGAATTAGCGAATAAGGAATTGGCGAATCAGGATATGGCGAATCAGGAATTAGCAAATAAGGAATTGGCGAATCAGGATATGGCGAATCAGGATTTATCGAATCAGGAATTAGCGAATCAGGATATGGCGAATCAGGATTTATCGAATCAGGAATTAGCGAATAAGGAATTGGCGAATCAGGATTTATCGAATCAGGAATTAGCGAATAAGGAAATGGCGAATCAGGATTTATCGAATCAGAGGGCCTAGCCAAAGTAACATTGGCAAATCTTCGTTATCGCTTCGCTTTCGAAACATGTATGGGATTGACATAAGGTTTCGTTAACAATCGAATTTTAAAACGTCAAATCTAATACATGTTTCGAAGCGAAGCGATAACGAAAATTTGCAAATGTTACTTTGGCTAGGGGGGCAGGAATTAGCCAATAAGGAATTGGCGAATCAGGATATGGCGAATCAGGAATTAGCGAATAAGGAATTGGCGAATCAGGATATGGCGAATCAGGATTTATCGAATCAGGAATTGGCGAATCAGGATTTATCGAATCAGGAATTAGCGAATAAGGAATTGGCGAATCAGGATATGGCGAATCAGGATTTATCGAATCAGGAATTAGCAAATAAGGAATTGGCGAATCAGGATTTATCGAATCAGGAATTAGCGAATAAGGAATTGGCGAATCAGGATTTATCGAATCAGGAATTAGCCAATAAGGAATTGGCGAATCAGGATATGGCGAATCAGGAATTAGCGAATAAGGAATTGGCGAATCAGGATATGGCGAATCAGGATTTATCGAATCAGGAATTGGCGAATCAGGATTTATCGAATCAGGAATTAGCGAATAAGGAATTGGCGAATCAGGATATGGCGAATAAGGAATTGGCGAAAACGGAATTCTCGAATGTGGAAACAGGAGTGTTCATCCCCACCTCCGTTGGCCACCTTCCCGATGGCCGCCAGCAGGAACTCCTTGTCCTTGGCCTGCAGCAGCAGCATCTGCCGCAGCATCCGCACCGTGGACTGCTGAGCGCGCGCACGGGCTCGCATGTAGTACATCGTCACACTGCACACAAGGGATATTTTAAATAATTTAGTAACATGATTTAATTTAAAGCTACATACGAAATTAATTTAAATATCGGGCCATTCTGAACTTACCATAAATGTCCGAACCCTTTTCAAGGATGTGTCCAGTCCATGAAACTAAACAACTTTCTCTAAGAAACATGTGTCGAATTTCGCAACAAAATTTTGGTCATCCCATACTAAATTGATCACGTGATCTCTTTGATTTGTATGACATGTATTTCGATAGTAGTTTTTTTTATATATTTGGCCATGTGTTCCTTAGAGAAAGTTGTTCAGTTTCATGAACTGAACACATCCTCAAAATTTGGATGGTGAATACAAAATGACCCTGTATATATTTTTAACAAAAAATAAAATACATAAAATATCAAAAGAAGTTTAAAGATTATTGCTTATTAAATTCACACGTTGTTTACACAAGTGCAACACAATTGACTCGCGTTGAAGCGATATCACACATAGATAGTATCACACACACATACCATAACGCCAGTAGCAGCGAGCCCACGACGCCGGGCCGCGTGAGGAAGGCCACCGCGCGACGCAGCGTAGGGCGTTGCCCACATACAGTATAGTGTCACACACATACCATAGCGCCAGTAGCAGCGAGCCCACGACGCCGGGCCGCGTGAGGAAGGCCACCGCGCGACGCAGCGTAGGGCGTTGCCCACATACAGTATAGTGTCACACACATACCATAGCGCCAGTAGCAGCGAGCCCACGACGCCGGGCCGCGTGAGGAAAGCCACCGCGCGACGCAGCGTAGGGCGTTGCCCACATACAGTATAGTGTCACACACATACCATAGCGCCAGTAGCAGCGAGCCCACGACGCCGGGCCGCGTGAGGAAGGCCACCGCGCGACGCAGCGTAGGGCGTTGCCCACATACAGTATAGTGTCACACACATACCATAGCGCCAGTAGCAGCGAGCCCACGACGCCGGGCCGCGTGAGGAAGGCCACCGCGCGACGCAGCGTAGGACGTTGCCTACATACAGTATAGTGTCACACACATACCATAGCGCCAGTAGCAGCGAGCCCACAACGCCGGGCCGCGTGAGGAAGGCCACCGCGCGACGCAGCGTAGGGCGTTGCGCCAGACGCAGCACGCCCTCAGTGGCGACGCTGTACACTTGCGAGTACTCGCGGAACGGACCGCATGACTGGGATGACGATCTACGACACACAAATTACTAATACATTTAATTTAATTGAAATAAATCATTGAAAATTACATTGAATTTCCATTGCGCTTTTGATTCAAGTTTTCAGAAACGTTTTCAGAAGCAAAGATAAATGATAGCTTTCTGAAGTGAAGTCTGAAGCTAAAAGCTCCTTGGGGTACGAAACCCTAATAGTAGATTATACAACAAGTGAAAAAAGAGGGAATTTAGTTCGAGGGACTAGCTGGATCCCGAGAGCAGCGAAGGATTCTAGAGTAGAATCCTGAGCGAAGCGAGGGATACAAAGGACCGAGATGAATTTTTTTTTTCACGAGTTGTGTACTCTACTTTTTACCATTGACTGCGAGAAAACAAATAGCAGTAGGTACTTAATACCTATATAATAGTTATCACATTTTGATTATTTAGGTAGGTAATCAGTAATATTAGAAAATAGTGAAAATTAGAAGTTTTCCAATGACATAAAACAACCACGCTAAGAGGGAAATTACATGATCAGTTTGGTATCAGTCCATTTCATCAGTTTGTATAGACTTTGAATTTTTACAGACTGAAGATCGTACCAGACTGATGGAATGGACTGATGCAAGACTGAACATCTAATCTCCCTCTAATATATAGAAAAGAATCCAAAGATGAGACACTACAAAGGACCTAATTAATTTGGCGGGATATTTTTTTAGAAAAGAACCCAAAGATAAGACAAAAAGAACCTAAATAAAATTGGCGGGATATTTTTTTTTATTTATTTGTATGACTATGGCTTTATCTATGGAATAGCTCCATACTTTCAGCACGTTTTGTTTTTTTTTTCTACATAATTCATACGATGCGCGCTTGTTCCAAATTCAAAATATTTTTATTCACTCGGTGAATAAAACAGCATTTTATTCACTCTTGTCGTTGAATTAAACGCACTTTTTTGAGTGGCGATGGTAAAATAGTAGATTATACAACAAGTGAAAAAAGAGGGAATTTAGTTCGAGGGACTAAGTTGGATCCCGAGAGCAGCGAAGGATTCTAGAGTTGAATCCCGAGCGTAGCGAGGGATTCAAAAGTAGAATCCTGAGCGAAGCGAGGGATACAAAGGACCGAGATGAAATTTTTTTTTCACGAGTTGTGTACTCTACTTTTTACCATTGACTGCGAGAAAACAAATAGCAGTAGGAACTTATACCTATATAATTAAATAGTTATCACATTTTTTATTATTAAGGTAGATAATCAGTAATAAGTATTTAAACATTAGAAAATAGTGAAACATGAAATTTTCCAATGACTTAAAACAACCACGCTAAAAGGGAAATTACATGATCAGTTTGGCATCAGTCCATTTCATCAGTTTGTATAGACTTTGAATTTTTACAGACCGAAGATCGTACCAGACTGATGCAAGACTGAACATCTAATCTCCCTCTAATATATAGAAAAGAATCTAAAGATGAAACACTAAAAAGGACCTAATTAATTTGGCGGGATATTGTTTTAGAAAAGAACCCAAAGATGAGACACTAAAAAGAATCTAAAATAAAATTGGCGGGATTTTTTTTTTTTATTTATTTGTATAACTATGGCTTTATCTATGGAAAGCTCCATACTTTCAGCACGTTTTATTTTTTTTCTACATAATTCATACGATGCGATACGCTTGTTCCAAATTCAAAATATTTTTATGCACTCGGTGAATAAAACAGCGTTTTATTCACTCTTATCGTTGAATTAAACGCACTTTTTCGAGTGGCGATGGTAAAATAGTAGATTATACAACAAGTGAAAAAAAGGGAATTTAGTTCGAGGGACTAAGTTGGATCCCGAGAGTAGCGAAGGATTCAAGGGTAGAATCCTGAGCGAAGCGAGGGATACAACGAACCGAGATGATTTTTTTTTTCACGAGTTGTGTACTCTACTTTTTACCATCGACTGCGAGAAAACAAATAGCAGTACTTATACCTATAGTAGGTATTTATAGGTTATCAGATTTTGATATTTAGGTAGGAAATCGATAATATTTAAAACATTAGAAAAATTAAATAGTGAAATTAGAAATTTTGAAATTTTCTAATGAACTGTACGCGCGCAAGCTTTAGAAGTGTATATGAAATTAGAAGCTTTCCATTACATAAAACAACCACGATAAGAGGGAGATTACATGATCAGTCAGTCTGGCATCAGTCCATGCCATCAATCTGTAGACTTCGTATTTTTCCCAGACCTGATGATCGTACTGAACATCTAATCTCCCTTTAATAGATAGAAAAGAACCCAAAGCTAAGACACTAAAAAGAACCTATAGATAGAAAAGCACCCAAAGCTAAGACACTAAAAAGAACCTATACTAACTAAAATAGGCGGGTTTTTTTTTTTAACTGTATAACCTATGGCTTTATCTATGGAATAGCTCCATACTTTCAGGACGTTTTATTTTTTTTGTACATAATTCATATGATGCGCGCTTGTTCCAAATTCAAAATAATTTTATTCACTCGGTGAATAAAAACGCGTTTTATTCACTGCTATCAATGAATAAGACGCACTTTTTTGAGTGGCGATGGTAAAAAAACTATTACCTTATCGAGGTAGGTATAATCTAGCTAGCGAGGTGTGTCCTTGCAATCCCACTGAATATTATTTGGATGTTTGTTATTCAATGTCGCAAAAACGGCTAATTTGACACACAGCACAGACAGTTTATAACCTGAATTGAAACGATGATACTTATTAACTTCTCAAGCTTACGCGCTCACTAGACATGAAATAAAACACTTTTTAACGGATACTAGCGCGTCCCCCGTGACCACGGCAGCTGCAAAGGTGCCGAAAAGTCGGGAAAATCAAAAATCAAACCAAATACCAACTAATTACCAAAGTACTTTCAATAAAACCGCGCTAGTATCCGTTAAAAAGTGTTTTATTACATATGATACTTAGACAAAGTCGTGATCGGAAGCTAGTGAAATATAAAAACCCATTCACCTAAGAAACAGCGAGCCCAGCCCGAACAGCGCCGCGAACAGGGAGAGTGTGACCAGCATGTAGAACACGGTCTGCGTCTGCGCAGCGCGCCACACCTGCGCGAAACACAGCCTTATAATCCGACGACCGCAGGAGCGTTTTCATATTATCCGATCCGATTAGGCGCCGATCTGATATCGGAAGAAGTTAAATGTATGAATATGTGGCTCCGATATCCGATAGCGGGCCGGACAATATGAAAGACATATTTCATACATTTTACTTCCTCCGATATCGGATTGGCGCCTGACACCGATATCGGAAAACGCTCTAAAGGCTGGTTTACATTAGATTATTTTTAGTAGAGTGCTTTAGTAGCGTGCGAGTAGATTCGAATGCGAGTGCATTAGTAGTTTTGGTGCCTTTTCAGTGAGCGTTTACATGCTTCCAGTACAGTGTCATTTGACTAAAGCACTCTACTAAATACGCTACTAAAATGTCGATTTACTTGCTTCAAGTGTCGCGCGGGGGGTGAGCGGGCGGCGCGGGCGCGCAGGGGGATGGAAAGCGATGATTCCAGTTGAAGTTGAAAGGCTACTAGAACGTTACTCTCTTTAGTCATAAGACGACCGTTTACATGCTTCCAGTACAGTGTCATTTGACTAAAGCACTCTACTAAATACGCTACTAAAATGTCGATTTACATGCTTCAAGTGTCGCGCGGGGGGTGAGCGGGCAGCGCGGGCGCGCAGGGGGATGGAAAGCGATGATTCCAGTTGAAGTTGAAAGGCTACTAGAACGTTACTCTCTTTAGTCATAAGACGACCGTTTACATGCTTCCAGTACAGTGTCATTTGACTAAAGCACTCTACTAAATACGCTACTAAAATGTCGATTTACATGCTTCAAGTGTCGCGCGGGGGGTGAGCGGGCAGCGCGGGCGCGCAGGGGGATGGAAAGCGATGATTCCAGTTGAAGTTGAAAGGCTACTAGAACGTTACTCTCTTTAGTCATAAGACGACCGTTTACATGTTTCAACTAAAGCACTCTACTAAAGACTAAGATAATGTAAACCAGTCTTAAGATCTATCGATGTTTATAAAAACTACTTACTGTAGAAATGCACTTTATACAGCTTGGCCAGAAAGAGTAGAAATTAAATAAAAAGGAATTAAAAAAAATAAGTACCAAAATGTAGTCAATGTTGCTAAGTTATTCAGTGTCGTCCTCAATTTTTGTCAACTCTTTATGGTCAATCTGTAATGTTACGACCACACTACCGTGATATGGCAATCATTACGGCCATAATTTTCCTTATTCCTATACGCATAAGGTTCATCAATTGCAATAATCAACGGCCTTTACCGTTAGTGTGGCCATAGTATTACTGTATTTTTTAAGAAATCTTAAAGATCTCTAGTTATGAAGTGGCGAGTTGTAAAATCTGAGGTCTGCCCCCTTAGCATGACCACTGAAACCCGAAATGATATAGCGGCTTTAGACAGTTGAGTGTCGATAAATTGCTATATCATAAATGTTTCGGTGGTCACGCTACAAAGGGCAGTCTTATCTATCTCTATAGTAAAGAAAAGCGTAAAAACTTATTACACTCGACGTCAGAAAAATCGCACCTCTTCGACCTGCTGCTAACGTTTTATTGTGTAAAGTTGATATTTATTGAAAGTAAATTTAATGGGCTTTCAATTAATAATTGTTTGATTTAATTAACATAACAGTTACCATATTTAAACGCTTGAAGCTTTATTGTTTGCGCCGCCAAAAAAGGGAAATGAAAGGGGTCAGTTTATAAACGTAAAATAATAGAAAAATATTATACTAATACACTTAAACAATATCTACTTATATTATATTGTGACTTATATGTGATACACAGTTCAAAACTATGTATTTTTTGATATAGTAATAATTGTAATTTGTTTTTAATAAGGCGTCCTCTCCTACTTCAATTGCTATACCCTACCAGGGTCCATAATGTTCTCTTTCTATAAACTACCACCTATGTATTCACTTTATGGTATGCAATAAAATATTGAATTGAATTGAAGTGCGGGGTACCCAAGATGGATACTATTGCCCATGAAGTTGCTCAAATATTGCAAAAAATGAGGCAATGTAATGTTGCTCGGAAACGGAATATCAGTAATTGCTTCCGTTCGATGAGTATTCCAACGGTTTCTAGAGACTGTTGGCTATGTCCGAAGGGGAAGAAGTATATAACAATACTTACCATTAAATTAGATAGGTGTAATGTAGTTTTTCTCTTGCCCTCTGTTTAAGAAGAGTAAGTAAATACAAATCATGCGGTACTTACCATAATGACATATTTAGGGAAAATAAAGAACACAACTACATGTAAGGTAAATACCAAAATACAGTTTTATTGAAACTTCCTTTTGATTCTATATAATAATAAATATCTTTGCAATCACTGACTGTTAACCGCTGAATTTTCACTGAGGTACACATATAAATAACACAATAAAAATATCGTCTGCTTCCCCAGTGGTTATATAAGAAAAGTGGTTAACTCTTAAAACTAACTCAAAGATAATGTGGGTAAGGAATGCCTGCCCTAAGGATATCAGGTAGAATAGTATCTTGTAAAAATCTAGCTCGAGACTTAACTAGAATGCCTAAATATTAGAGTCCGGAGACTATCTGTTGCCGAGGATTACTTGCCGCTTCGGTTAGTTTAAATGTTAGGTAGATTTTACAGTTAAATAGTACCTATTTGAACAGATTCGACGGCTGCTGATTATTGATTCCTAGGAGCCGTTAGCGAGTGACGAGTGTCAGGGTATAACTCGACTTCTTTCTCTCGACGTCTAGCCTTCAGACTACTTGGACGAACGGAGCAGTGGGCTGGGAACGTGGCCCCGTATAAGCTTCTTCACCTGTATTCGGGGAACAGTACTGTGGTTAACAACGGCGACCCAGATCAACCCATAGATTTTACTAATAGCTCATAATTTTAAAGAACATAATTATTACAAGAAAGCTAAATATTCCTGCTGTTTAAAGTGTTGGTTTTGACAATAAATATTATCCATGAAAGCATTTTCTGTTTAACGATTCTACCTGCAGCCAAAATTAGGTTTCACTTGACTAAAAAAAGAGATGAAAGGTCAAAATATTTTGGCTGATGGCCGAGTTAGATTAATAATTCTCTCAATTTGCAAGGATCTTTTACACTCTAAAAGATCTGAAATTGAGAGTAGTAATTAGACCAATTCCAGGCATTTAAAACTAGGTACCTAATAGGGAATAACAATAAAGTATAGATTGTCTCAGGTTACCTCCGGCTCCTTGTGAAACGATAAATATGGTTTTAAATCCACCAAATGGGTACAAGCACTCAGCAGCTTCTCTTAGTAGCGAAATAAGCCCAGAAATCCCTGTAAACAACGAATAGGTACCGTGATAAAACAATTTCCAAGATTCCAGTCAACGAAAATCTGTAGTAAAAAAAACCACAAACCTGGTCAAATTCGATGGTCTGAATAAATAGGCTCCAAAAGGCCGAATACTTTTAGCGTAATCAGACACTGGTCTGAATAAAATATATCAAAATGAAGTTATTTTCGAAGGAAGAATTCAATAGGTAATGTCTCAATCACACCAGCTGATATTTTAAAGTTCAACGACTCGACTTTCCTTCCGATGCATTCCAAGATTTCGGACACATTCCGGCGGGTCCAACGAGAGCTCAGCGATTGGTATGGCTTGACCGCCGACCGACAAGATCGCCGCCACTCAAACCCCGCTGCGCAGCCCGCAAGGAAGCGATGGACGTCAGCGAACACAACGGAACTACGGTCAAACAACTTCGCGGAACTAACCAACTTTTGAGGACTACAGAAAAGGATCTCAACATCAAGACTTGGACATCGGAAGTCATAACTGCACGCGCCCCGATCAGTGGGCGGCCTGGGGGAGTCGATTATATGGGAAATACGATTCTAATTCTTTTTTTTTTTTTTTTTTAAAGTCGATGACGCGAAAATTTAAAATGAACTTTTTACGGAAATAAGGAAAAGGACATGAGGCTTACTGCCAAACAATAAAATTTTATCATTAATAGGAAAAAGTACCTTTATACTTTGAAAAACTACTCTTTCAAGGGAAATCAACTAAACTATCATTCATTTAGTTTAATACACCAAAAAAAACAACGCTACAGTAGTCCCCCGGCACGCAAGAATTCACGTAGGGAATTCTCCGGACGCCCACGTCCAACCACACTGCTCCACCGCAAATAAACTATAACCCTACTTTGCAGAAAGCAATCCATCATCAGTCAATGTAAATGCCTGTCACATATGACAAATTATAAAATTGAAAGAACAAAACTTATAAGAACTACTCGACTGTTGTGTTCTACATAAACCAATACATAAAAAAAAACTAATATAAAATATTTTAATAATAATTGACCCTACTGTTTATCATACCTAAAACCAAATATAAAAAATTACATATTTAAGTGGAAAATGTATGTGCCCCTGTGAGCGGTGTTGGGTTTGCTCATTACTCCTCTACTACTTTTCCTACGGCTTCCCCCTCTAAATGATCAAACCTACCTGTCAGTCATTCATTTTGCATCGGCTTGTCAGTCCTATTTTTATCGTCCAGAATTGATGCTTGACGAGCACATGATTTCAGTGACTGGGTGTTGGACAAGCCCATGATCTAATATTGCGATGCTTGACACGCAATAACTGACAAGAACGCTCGACTCTCCTGAAACTACTTTAAAATGATTGAAAAAATTTAGATTGTCCATCTGTGGAATAGACGTTTTAATTTGTCTATGCCCACATTATAATTCCTGACGGTAGTAAAATTGCCAAAAAACATATCAAATACCGACGACAAAGCGTGTCGGCATGATACAGATTAAATGTGTTAACTTTCCTCTTTCCAAATTACCTCAGTCGTCTAATCCCTTCAAGCCCTCAAGCAAAACTGATGTAAAACGCAACAAACTAGACAAGCCCCAACACCAACACTCGGCTCACATACATAATATAACAACCAAATAGATACGCGTAGTACGTAGTAAGATAGTAGATGGCGCTAGTGCTGCCTTGTGGCCGTTTGTATCCGCGCCACAAGATAGACCGCACCGGAGTAGCACCGTACCTAAACCAGAACCTAATTATAAAAGAAAAGAAAAAAAAAAAAAAAAAAAAAATTGCAGCAGTATACTGCGTATAATAAGTATGTAAGTAAAATAGTAATTATTGGTGCTATAATATGCCCTATGATCGTTTAAATCCGCACCACAGAGTAGCACCGTAATGACAAGCAACCGAATTCCTGCGTAGTACGTAGGTAATGTAGGTAGACCGCCCTTTGTGGTCGTTTGAAATCCGCACCACAGAGGTCGCCCCCTTGCTACGTAATACGCGGGCGCGATGGTAGATGGCGCTTTTACTCCCGTAAGTCGGCTCTTACGACACGCAGAGAGTGGAGTACTGCGGTGTGAGTATTCTGCACCGCCCACACACAGTGTGCAAAGAAAGAAAAAAAAAAAAAAAAATAATAATAGGCACCATAATTTGACGCGCAGCGCTATATCATTAGTAGGTAAGGTAAATAGCAATATTTATCACTAAGAAAAACTAATCACTCCCCGCATCTATGGTTTTGAAGTCTTTCACATGCCATTTGCCTATCAATTTTCCCTTCTCGTCCTCCAGTTCATATACAAGTGGAGATAGTTTCCTAACTACACGGCAACGCTCGTATTTAGGTGCCAATTTGGCAGTGAAGTATTTATTCGCAGCGCTATGTTTATACGTCCTCTTCCAGACGTAGTCGCCAACGTCGAAAGACACGTCTCGACGTTTTCGATTATAATATTTAATGTTACGACTGTGAGCCTTAATAAGTGATTCTTGGACAGTTTTATATATGTCTTTGAGGTAACCTAATCTCGAGGCATAAGCATCCCTAGGCGCGCAGACTAACTCATTGACATCTTTAAAATCATTGTAAATGTTACCGTCGGCGATCGCCTCGCGGCCGTAAACTAGCATAAATGGCGTATATGATGTGGACTCGTTCACCGAGGTGTTCATTGCGAACTGTATTTTATGAATGTTAACGTCCCACGTCCTATGATCGTTATCTACAAATGATGACACCGCCGTAATCACGGTACGATTATAACGTTCGACTGTGTTAACCTGAGGACAGTATACCGGCCCCAGATGTACCTGTGGTATATTGTATTTTGCATAAAGCGCTTGCACCTCATGACTTACAAACTGCGAACCGTTATCTGAGATTACGGTTTGCGGAATGCCGTGAACTAAAAACACGTGGTCTTCGAGCCGCTGCGCAATAACTTTACCTGTCGCTCTTCGCAACGGAAACAACAAAACATATTTTGAAAAACAACAAACAACTACTAATAAATACGTGTTCTGCTGCCGCGAAGCGGGCAAAGGCCCAACCAAATCAACGCTCAGACACTGATAAGGGCGACCGCAAACCTTAGGTTCCCCCATAAAACCTGGTGTTGCTTGTGAGCTATGTTTATAAGCGTTACAAATAGAACACTTTTTTATGAATTCCGCGGTATCCTGGTACATACCCGGCCAAAAATACCTTAATTTCAAACGTTGATACGTCTTAGCGACGCCTAGATGCGCCGCGGTAGGTTTAGAATGATTTTCCTGTATAATAGACTCCCTAAGTTCTTTGGGCATTACCTCTTTCCATTGGAAATCTCCACTCAATTTGTTGTTGGACTTAGTAAAACGATAAAGCCTACCATCTACGAGCTGAAAATTAGGACACGCCCGCGGCTTTTCGGTACAACGTTTTATAATATTTAAATACCAGGGGTCATTTATTTGTGAAATATCTATAGACCCCACTGGCATAGATCGCGAGAGGGCGTCAGGTACAATATTTTGAGAACCACTGCGGTGTTCGATAGTAAAATTATATGGAGATAGCCTACAACCCCATCGCGCCAACCGACCGGCAGGACTTTTCAGATTTAAAAACCACTTCAAGCTTGCATGATCCGTTATTATGCGGAACGGCCTGTCACCTTCCAAATAGGGGCGGAAATGCTCAACAGTTAATACGACCGCCAATGCCTCGCGTTCTGTCGCGGAGTAATTACGTTCGGCGGGCGCAAGAGAACGGCTAAAATACGCGACCGGGTGTTCCTCGCCATCGATCAACTGCGTAAGTGAGCCCCCTATTCCGAAATTGGACGCGTCACAGTGAACGGTAAAGTCTTTCGTGAAATCTGGACATGTTAAGACTGGAGCATTAGTCAGTGCCCGCTTGAGGTCCGCGAATGCACGTTCAGCCTCCGGTGACCAGTTGAACGGAGGGGCCCCCTTACGTGTTGACGTCAGAGCGTTTAACGGCCCCGCCCGGTTACTGAAATTTTTAATAAACCGCCTGTAGTAGGATGCCGTACCTAAGAAGCGTTTAACGTCCTTTCTGCAAGTTGGGGTGGCAAAATCTACTATAGCCCTCACCTTATCAGGATCAGTGCGCAAACCATGTTCATCGACTACATGACCCAAATACTTTAACTGCTTCCTAAAAAATTGGCACTTTCCCAGATTAATGGTTAAGTTGGCCTCTTTTAACTTCTTATACACCTTTCGCAGTAACTCCAGATGTTCCGTCAAAGTTGAGCTAGTTAAAATAATGTCATCCAAATAACAGCTTACATTATTCGCGGATTCCGGCCTCAAAATCCGGTCCATCAGTCGCTGCTGAGTAGCCGGCGCTGATGTCAACCCAAAGCACATGACTTTAAAATGATATAGGCCGCGCGACGGAACCGTGAATGCGGTTTTTTCACGGCTCTCAGCGCCATCTAGCGGGATCTGCCAATAAGCCGATTTTAGGTCTATTGTCGATATGTATTTCGCGTTCTTTAGTTGATCTAGTATACTAGTCACGTAAGGTAGAGGATAAGCATCGTGTTTAGAAATGGCGTTGAGTTTCCGGCTATCTAGGCAAAAGCGAGACGTTCCGTCCGCCTTCCGCACTAAAGTGACGGGATTATTCCATGCACTGTTGCTGGGCTCCACGACGTCGTCCGCCAGCATTTGATCTAGATGCTTGTTCAGCTCGGCCAACCTATCCGGAGACATCGGGTAATAACGCTGTTTAATTGGCGGATGATCTCCGGTGTCGATTTTGTGCGTCACTAAATGAGTTCTACCGAGCCCTTTTTTCTCATCTGAAATACTTTCAAACTCGCTAATAACCTCTTCTGCCTGTTCACGCTCGACCTCCGTAAGTGATTCGAAATCGATTAAAAATTTATCCGTCGTAGTTATTGCACTAACATGCTGATTACACGGTAAGAACTCCCTATCTTTCAACAGTGACAGAACATCTGGCGCTATCTGAAATTCTTTCCAAAAATTTATGCCCAACAACAACTCAGTGGAGACCCCTGGAACTATATAAAATTTAATAATAGCGGTCCGCCCGTCTACTGTGACCGGTAAAAATACATAACCAGTTACAGGTGAAGCGGAACCGTTCGCGGTTTTAATTATATCTAAATCGGTAGACTTATGGATTGTGCCCATATCAGAAAAGTATTTAAAAGCGTTTCCGCCAATAATTGAAATTTCTGACCCCGAGTCCAATAAACCCCTAAATGTAATATCATATATGGCAATTTTTAAGTAGGGTCTGGTATCCCTATTTTGACATACGTGAGTCGGCGACGAGTGACATTGACGTTCGGAAATGACACCTGACATTGACATATTATTTTTCCTATTTTCATAATAGAAATTTTTCAGGAATTTCAGCCAATTTAACCACTCCTGCGCTGATGTCTTGGTCCACCGTCGTCGACTCACGCCTGCGAGTTTTTTGGCGCAGACACAAGCTTCGCTGTGGCATTTTCCCTGGTCTGCCGGCATTTGGGACATGTTCTTGCAGTCACCTCTCTTTCGCCGCATCTATAGCATACCACGCAGAAAGGAGCTTTGCAACTCTTCAGACTGTGTCCCTGAACCCTACAGCGCACGCAAAAGCCCTCATTTGTGGCTTGAACAGCTGCTACCTTCGGCGTGGGCCGGCAATACTTATAGCAGAGATCCGGAGCCAAAGAAGATGAACTCGATTTGGGGGGGTCAGCAAAATTATGAGTCCTATCTTTAGCCATCTCGATAAGCCTGCATTTGCGCTTAAGATCAACCCAAGAGTCCGCTGGATTTAGTGCCAATTGAGAAGTGTAACACGGCCTAATGTTATATAGAACAATATTTAATTTATCTTCCTCAGACAGTGGTTTTGATAAACGAATAAAATAATTTTGCATAATACTAAGGTAATTTACTATGCTTTCATCGGATCCTTGGGTGCGGGACCTTATTTCTTGCATTAATCTATGATCATAATCTGTAGGCAGATATTCTTCTAATAACAAATCTCTTAATTCTCCCCAATCATTCACCTCGGTATGATTGCCCCGGTACCAGCAAAGAGCTTCATCAGTAAAGAGTTCAGCGGCAGAATTGAACAGTCTACTCTCTGAAATATGACGTGAGCGACACAACTCATCCAATCTTTGTAAGAAAGTTTTTACACAAGTAGTCCCATTAAAACTAATCCCAAGTTTATGTATAGCTGAAACGGACTCATTAACTTTTATCGCTTTAGTAGGGCTGCTAGGCTGAATGTCACTCCCTGCGCTGGCGGGCTCATCCACCACTGATGCTGTTTGTATAGAGGGTTGTCTCTGCGACAATCCACTCTTGAAGTTATACATGATATTATCAAGCTTATGTAAGATATGGTCTAAATTTTCACGCAAACTATTCAGTTGATCAAGTGTAACTGTCGAGTCAGCCGCAGGGTTCAACCGACCAAGCCTATGAAACAGGTGGTGAGCAACCGCCTCAACCCGGTTGAGTGATTTTAGTGAACATCCCGGCTTAGCAGCCCCCAATATCAAATTGTCTACGTAAGCTAATTTATCTTTAATCACAGCATATTCAGAAACAATATCAAGATCCACTTCAGCTATTTCATCTGATGGCAGCTCTCTGCTTAGCTTCCTTAATTGGGCCCGAAGATCTGTAACCTTACCCGCTGGCTCCGCACCCCGGATCCTAGCTTCATATTCTAATTCATCTTTATGTAATAAATGAAATTTTATAGGCCTCTCTTCTTCCATCTTGTAATGAGGAAGTAGAGAAGTAGGTAAATGTAGATAGATATTTATTTAAGAAATTGTTAAGTAAATAATGTAGTTTAAGCTTATGTAAGTACCTAACTATGCAAATTACCAATATACCAACCAAGTTTAAAACTGCTAATGGCAAACTAAGTTAGTTAAAAAAAAGTATGTATATTTAATTTTCAATGCCTAGCAAGTAATTTTAACTTGTCACTTTACTATAAATATATCTATTCTGTTAAGCAAGTAAATCAATAGTGTGTAAGATCAAGTAGGTACTAATAATTTATTCTCAATGTAACAAAAATGAACTAATAAAGACTTTTCTCTAACTCAAGATAGCAATTATTGTAACTTAGGCGATCCTCCTCAGACAACTATTAAAAAAAATTAAAGCCGCTGTAGTAAGTAGTTAAAAAAACAAGAGAAAATTTTATGTAAGTCTCTGTGATTCAGCTGATATCCCACAAGCTAACAAACACAATAGGTATGGCAATCCTTCCTTATTTTTATGTATGTGTACGGTCCTACGCCAATACAATGTATGAATATCAAAGTATTTTCAACCAATAAAAAAGATATGTAATAACATGCAACTATTCTAACTTTAAAACAACCTGTCTCTATCCTGATATCCCTGGGTTTCTGTTGAGCTTAATCAATTTCAGCTTACTTGACCAACAAGAAAAAACAGAAAAAAAAAAAAAAAACTGAAAAATTTTTCTTATCTCTTATTTCAGGCACTCCTTTTTCCTACAATGTTCGGGCGCCAAATGTATTGTAGTTTTTCTCTTGCCCTCTGTTTAAGAAGAGTAAGTAAATACAAATCATGCGGTACTTACCATAATGACATATTTAGGGAAAATAAAGAACACAACTACATGTAAGGTAAATACCAAAATACAGTTTTATTGAAACTTCCTTTTGATTCTATATAATAATAAATATCTTTGCAATCACTGACTGTTAACCGCTGAATTTTCACTGAGGTACACATATAAATAACACAATAAAAATATCGTCTGCTTCCCCAGTGGTTATATAAGAAAAGTGGTTAACTCTTAAAACTAACTCAAAGATAATGTGGGTAAGGAAGGCCTGCCCTAAGGATATCAGGTAGAATAGTATCTTGTAAAAATCTAGCTCGAGACTTAACTAGAATGCCTAAATATTAGAGTCCGGAGACTATCTGTTGCCGAGGATTACTTGCCGCTTCGGTTAGTTTAAATGTTAGGTAGATTTTACAGTTAAATAGTACCTATTTGAACAGATTCGACGGCTGCTGATTATTGATTCCTAGGAGCCGTTAGCGAGTGACGAGTGTCAGGGTATAACTCGACTTCTTTCTCTCGACGTCTAGCCTTCAGACTACTTGGACGAACGGAGCAGTGGGCTGGGAACGTGGCCCCGTATAAGCTTCTTCACCTGTATTCGGGGAACAGTACTGTGGTTAACAACGGCGACCCAGATCAACCCATAGATTTTACTAATAGAGAGTTTTACCTACCAATAAAACTTACCTATTATTTTTCCTGAGATATCCGGAATCCATATTGAGTTTAGCCTTCCGTTTTTCTTGCGTTTCCGTCTAGTCTTACCCTCTTTCCGCTAGGAGCGCCACCTGTTTCCGTATCCTGTTGTCCGTATTTCCGGCAAATGGGCGCCTTGTTTGCGGCCATTTATTTCATCATTATACGTCTTAATACCAGGTAGGAATTACTTGGATTCCGGATATCTCAGGAAAAATAATAGGTAAGTTTTATTGGTAGGTAAAACTCTCTATTATTTGTTCCGTCATCGATATCCGGAATCCATATTGAGTGATGTGTTTGGTTTCTCCTGGTATACAAATACAATGTGATGCTATAATGTGTAGTATTAAAGTAAACGAAGTGTGACCCTGAGTAGAAACAGGGCATGATAAAAACAGACAACAAATTTGCGTATATTCGCTTTGAAATAAAATCAAATCCATCTTAACAATTTTGTAACATGTTAGGTAAATTCAGAACTGCATTATTCTTATTCGACAGAATTTGTTAAATAATTGCAAATAAAATTGCATTTTGGTAATATTACTAAAATTACTGTTCTTGTCACCAGTTTCCATTGGCAAGAATTTGATCTATAAAAAGTTTTCTCAATGAAGAAACCGCTGACCGAACAGATCCAGGTGACGCCTCCATCCCAGCCTCCTCGAAGAACAGCCTACAATAGGGAGAGATAATACCTGATAAGGACGTCTGTCTGTCCTAGTTGTGCTCCTTAGACGATATTCGATCTGTGGCGAACACGTCGAGTGCTTGTGCAGCGGTGGTAAACTCGAAGCCATCTTTACTCACAGCACGTAGAGTGCTTGTGCAGCGGTGGTGAACTCGAAGCCATATTTACTCACCAATTAGTCGGTTGAAGCATTGCAGTGTCCGACAGCGGTGCATATCCCTTGGGATGACGGACGAGGCAAAATCGAGTCTCCTCATTAGGCGCTGGGTCTGTCTGAGGGACCAACTGCCTCTCTGTTCTGTAAGTGCACTGCGGCGCGTGTGGCACTACGGTTCCGACAGGGACTTGAGTTGCCTCGTGTGTCCCAGGTAACGCCTAGAAACTCAAGACGTTACGTCGGGACCAGAACAGATTTCTCGAAATTGAGACTGTCCATCCTAGTCGTAGTAGTAAAGTGACTTTATTCCTGACCTACTGTTGCAACCAATAGTAGAAATCGTCCAGGCGCACTGCGCAAGCAAACGTTAAGGTTGAGGTGAGGCCTGAGGTGTTCCGCGAATCACTTTGTGACTGAAGCGGAAATACAGGGCGCTGCAGACAGGCCGCAAGGCAGCCATGTCATCTGGTAAAGTGTGACTCACCCTGAAAGCTGAGGTGCTGCTGAGCGGTGCTGTTGAGCTACAGAAACAAGCCAGGTTCAGATTAAAATTAATGAATTAGGTATACATATCTTTTTCCCTTGCTCCATGTAGGTAGATGCATATAGGTATGTTTGAATGGTCGACTGCTTCCGATTGCCGTGAACAGTGACTTTACTTGCTAAAATAGAATTGTCTCGAGAACACGTTGCGAATATTTGCCGGATTTTGATTTTGTCTCTTGTGGCGGGTTCTGAATCTGACGTGGCATCTGAACGGCTTCTGCTTTCGGTCCATCAACCGAAAAACTTTGTCCCATCTAGGCGTTACAAAAAGGTCGCGAGCAGAGTTGAGGCGTTGAGACCACGAGCCGAGTTGAGGCGATAAGGCCACGAGCCGAGTCGAGGTGATTTAGCCTTAGGGTACTTAGGTTGGGCGCTAGGAACTATATGAAAGCTGTAGGTCAGAGAAATGCATTATGAAATGTAATATCGTGGTCTCGTGGATATATCGATACGAATTGCGACACGACGTGCGATGGTTTTGAAGCAAACAGGACCACCGCTGGCTTCCTCTGGCGCTAAAGCACTGCCTGCCAGCGGTAACAGGAGTCGCTCTGGATTGGTTTACTGTGACAGTACAACTACTTCTTCATAGTATCGCCCGGCAAAGTACTAAGTTATCAAAGTTACGTTTAGATAATCGAACAGGGTCAGCAGCTGTCTGGTTGGTTGTAAAACTTTTGTGGCCCTCATTCTACATTAAGCAATGATAGTACAGTTACCTGTCTGTAGGAGTATGGCACGATACCTAGGATGCTGTTGGACAGATGTATCGCAGCTAGCTCCTTGCAGTAGAGGTGCCAGTTCCGTTGTTTCGTGGACGACTGACCTGATACGGACTTCTGTCCTAGTTGTGCTCCACGTCGGATCCGTCCGTTGTGAGCACGATGGACTTCGTGTTCACTTGTGCAGTGGTGTTGAACTCGATGCCATCATCACCTACGAATTCATTTCGGCAAGACTGGTTCCGGAAATGAATGTGTAAGTATAGTTGTTGAGATTTAGGCAGCTGACGGCTGAAATATTGCAGTGTCCGACTGCTGTGCCTTTCCCTCGGAATGACGGACGAGGCAAAGTTGAGTCTCCCCATTAGGAGCTGGGCCTGTCTGAGGGACCAACTGCCTCTCTGTTCTGTAAGTGCACTGCGGCGCGTGTGGCACTACGGTTCCGACAGGGACTTGAGTTGCCTCGTGTGTCCCAGGTAACGACTAGAAACTCCAGACGTTACGTCGGAACCAGAACAGATTTTTCAAAGTTGAGACCGTCCATCCCAGTCTTAGTTAAGTGACAGTATTTCTGACCTGTTGTTGCAGCCACTTGTAAGACCGTTTAGCCAGTAGAAAATCAGCCAGGTAGATGAAGCAGCGAATGTAGAGGTTCGAGAGGGGTTTTGTGACCAAGTTGGTGACTGATGTAAGATTACCTGGTGTTGCAGACAGCCCGAAAAGCAAGTTTGTCTGGTAAGGTGTATCAGTAGCTTGACCAGAGTGGACGGCGGCGCTGTTGAGCTATTAGCAATAGAACATAAGCATCGCTCAAATGTAACTGAATTGTATACCGTCCAATTGCAGGACTAAGGCAAGTAATAAAGATAAATGAAAGTGAAGTAACTGGATAGTTAAAACTTTCTTACATACAAACCCGTTCAGTCTTATCAAACTGATAATAATTGATTGAAACGATCCGTCCAACCTCGAAATCAGGAAAAGAGTTGACAGGAGGTTGGATGACGGAACCGTCCCCTCGATTACACAGTGTTGATCATGTCATTTATCTTCAGAGTTTGCGGATATGTTTAATACACCATGCAGTAAGATGTAATAGTAGCTAAAAGTCGTTGTTGCGAAAGACCTTACGATTAACCTTGAACGGTCGTTAAATCAACCACGACAATTTCGACATCTTGCTGAGGAGCGGTAGCAGATCGTCCTGTCCTCAACTGCTTTAGTTTCTGTTGAAAAATCCTGTTTCTTTTGAATTGATTGGTCTTACCTTTGCGTTAGTAGCCATGGAATGAAAGAGTTTTTCTTTCAGTTTGTTGTAGGCAGGAACCTTCCATCTAAGACCACTACTAGAGCTGAGAATGCTAAGGATGCCTCGACTAAGTATCAGAATTAGAATTGACCATTGAAAGCGATAAGCATCAAATAATACTTCTGCACGAAGCAGAAAAGGCAACCCGGCACTTAAATATTCATAAAAAAATTCAAGGAATAACTACGTTATCATCATCGTTACATTATCTTTTATAAGTTTTATAACACAGGTTGACCTCATATGAGAGCAGATCAATATTGCAATGTAAAAGTGTTTTTGCAAATAAATAGATTTTTTTATTTTATTTTATTTATCATTACAACCCTCCTATATTCCACCGCAGGACAAAAACCTCTTCCGCGCGAGGATGTCGCTATAATCTCCATGCTTGGCAGCCTGGATGGAGATCGCAGCATAACTAATCTGATTTATGTGCCGCATGCTATTTGTAAATTATTGTCGATCACTTTCATAAAAACATACTGTTTAAAATAACTGGTATTGGTGTCAACTCAGTATCTTTTCACGCGACTGATCAAGAATATGATTAAGAATGATCATATTTAAATAAGCGTTACGCATTACGCGTTACGCGTTACACATATGTAACTGGCAATAGCAATTACTGCACAGTAAAGGAGAGTTATAACCATAAATCATTGTTATTAAGAGACTACTCGTAAATCTCTATAATATCTCGTTATTAATTTAAAAATAATAAATAATAAAGTTAGGGTTTATAAATATTTCTTTTTCACATCGGCAACAAATTAGATAGAATGTCACCGCCCGTATTAAAACGACGTACTACTAACGTCGAATCAACTTTGGATTAGGATCCTTGCTTTCACGATACACACCAGAATACTCCGTACTCGTGGCACAAATAGTGGTCAAAAATGAATACATGAACAGAATCGCTATTTTCTAACCTCTGCGTAATGTCGAGTGGGATATATATTACACTGATTAACTATGGGTGTGTAATCAAGGCAGTAATAAAAACTCACTTGTTACGATAAAACACAGATTTTAAATCACTTACATGACGTGGCCCGCATTCTAGGCCGCGGGCCGGCCCCAACTGCTACAAGCTTACCAGCTTACCAGCTACAAGCTTACCAGCTTTGAACTTGATAACTGCGACGCACTGCTTTTACTTAATTTGCTTTTACTCGACGATTGCACTTTTTTACTTTTAATCGCGAAAAAGAGGGCAAAATAACTTAATTTAAAGTAGGGAAATGTCCCGTAATATTTCTTAGACGTGTGAACGCTACGAAAAACGACGCTATAATGATGAAATAAATGGCCGCAAACAAGGCGCCCATTTGCCGGAAATACGGACAACAGGATACGGAAACAGGTGGCGCTCCTAGCGGAAAGAGGGTAAGACTAGACGGAAACGCAAGAAAAACGGAAGGCTAAACTCAATATGGATTCCGGATATCGATGACGGAACAAATAATAGCTCATAATTTTAAAGAACATAATTATTACAAGAAAGCTAAATATTCCTGCTGTTTAAAGTGTTGGTTTTGACAATAAATATTATCCATGAAAGCATTTTCTGTTTAACGATTCTACCTGCAGCCAAAATTAGGTTTCACTTGACTAAAAAAAGAGATGAAAGGTCAAAATATTTTGGCTGATGGCCGAGTTAGATTAATAATTCTCTCAATTTGCAAGGATCTTTTACACTCTAAAAGATCTGAAATTGAGAGTAGTAATTAGACCAATTCCAGGCATTTAAAACTAGGTACCTAATAGGGAATAACAATAAAGTATAGATTGTCTCAGGTTACCTCCGGCTCCTTGTGAAACGATAAATATGGTTTTAAATCCACCAAATGGGTACAAGCACTCAGCAGCTTCTCTTAGTAGCGAAATAAGCCCAGAAATCCCTGTAAACAACGAATAGGTACCGTGATAAAACAATTTCCAAGATTCCAGTCAACGAAAATCTGTAGTAAAAAAAACCACAAACCTGGTCAAATTCGATGGTCTGAATAAATAGGCTCCAAAAGGCCGAATACTTTTAGCGTAATCAGACACTGGTCTGAATAAAATATATCAAAATGAAGTTATTTTCGAAGGAAGAATTCAATAGGTAATGTCTCAATCACACCAGCTGATATTTTAAAGTTCAACGACTCGACTTTCCTTCCGATGCATTCCAAGATTTCGGACACATTCCGGCGGGTCCAACGAGAGCTCAGCGATTGGTATGGCTTGACCGCCGACCGACAAGATCGCCGCCACTCAAACCCCGCTGCGCAGCCCGCAAGGAAGCGATGGACGTCAGCGAACACAACGGAACTACGGTCAAACAACTTCGCGGAACTAACCAACTTTTGAGGACTACAGAAAAGGATCTCAACATCAAGACTTGGACATCGGAAGTCATAACTGCACGCGCCCCGATCAGTGGGCGGCCTGGGGGAGTCGATTATATGGGAAATACGATTCTAATTCTTTTTTTTTTTTTTTTTAAAGTCGATGACGCGAAAATTTAAAATGAACTTTTTACGGAAATAAGGAAAAGGACATGAGGCTTACTGCCAAACAATAAAATTTTATCATTAATAGGAAAAAGTACCTTTATACTTTGAAAAACTACTCTTTCAAGGGAAATCAACTAAACTATCATTCATTTAGTTTAATACACCAAAAAAAACAACGCTACATAGGATTAAATTAACTTTGAAGAAATTTTTGAAAAGGTGCAATTTTTCTGATGCAGAGAGTATTAGAAAACATATCGAAACACATAATTAAATTCTAAATGACGTAAGTACCTTTCTAGCAGGCTGACAAGCGCGACTAGCGCACTCGCGCTTCACGTAGAACAGCAGTAGGAATTTGAGCGTTACGGCTACCACCAATAAGGGCGAGAATATCATGCCGAACCATAGAACTGTCTGGTTGTATATGATAGTCAGCGAGTTGTACGCTACATTGAACTCTGGCGGCGAACCCTTTGGATTTAATCTGAAAAATACATTGTTGTATGAAAAATATATACCCTAATATGAAATGCAATTAATTTGTCAATGACCCTGGTCCCCAGGAACTTCACTCGAGATCGAGAATGTATGGTGCGCACAGATTAAAATACACAGTACTGTACCACTACCCACAAACGATCTGAAGTTAGTTTTCGTGTACATTGTCAGATTAATCGCATTATAAGAAGTCAGTAATGAATAAACCAACACGTAGCGCCGCGGCCGTATAATTTTGGTAAACAACTTTGAAATGAAAAAAAACATTGCATATACAGGGTGTTAGTGGCACCATTGCGAAAACTTTCAGGGCATAATCGACTCATGATTCTGAGTCCATCTGAAGTGGAATTTTTCGTCGCAAAATTCATGAAAAATTTTGTGTTTTTTTCATTTTTTTCCATCACACAGATACTGTCTTAGTTGCATAGAACCGAAATTTACAAAAAAAATAAATAAATATCAAAATTTAATTAACCCGCAATGTACAACAACAGCTGTTTGCTATCGTTCGTTTAAGGTCGCTGACACTGCTCGGTCGGCGGCCCGCTGCCGGCCGACGCGCGACAGCATACATCTGTCTCTATTGCACATACCTCTTGGTCGTCGTTCGTAGTGCAAAGCAGGTGAATAATTTTCGCTCCATTCAAATTTAATACTACTTGCATTGTGTATGAGCCCTTGCTAAACTCATACATTAACTTGATTTATCTGTTTTGATATGATCTTGATAATGACAACACTCGGAAAATATTCACTTGATTTATTTATAAAATGTAAACAAATGTGTGCACACAAAGAAAGACTGCTTAGAACTGAATTACATGTTTATGAAATAAGTTAATTATGATCGATGATTCATTGTGCAATACCTACTATTTTGCTGATGCTAATATATTGTAAATCTGTACTTTGTACATATTCCGGGGCGGGAGATGCTGGGAAGAAAACTTGATTAATGTAGGTAAATATACATGCTACTAACTTAAATAGTTACATTTCATGATAAAGTAACTTAAAAATGTACATGTCATTGTTAATAACTAACTTATAAAAATATTACATAACATAAAGCCATAGTAATCAAGACACTGTGCTATACTCTTGTTCGTGAATGATGACCCTCCTCGGTGTCGGTGACGTGTTTCTGTCTACTCGACGGGGTGGTTCTGGAACTGGCATCGTGAAGTGCGTGGGAGCGAGTTGATGGGTGCCATGGCTGTGTGGGACCAGCGGCGGTGCTGCTGCGCTCGGGGCGGGGGGCAGCGGCGGAGTGGCTGCGCTCGTAGCGGCCGGAGTGCTGGGCGCCGATCGGGCTGAACAGGGGGCGCACAACTTGCATTGTAGGCGCCGTTGTATCCATATTATGCACGCTAATCCAATGATGCTGACCACTACGTATATCATTACGTAGTGATGCATATCGTGAGATGACAGTGGCTCGGAGGCTGTGATCAGTTGTTCTTCATCGTTTTTGATTGACTTGATCTTGCTATTGATGTCCGCTGCGCCTTCCAGCAACTGTTTACTTGATAGCTCATCTTCCTTGGTGAAATAAGGTAAAGAGAGGTTGATGATATTGTTTATTGGGGCAACTACAGGAGTATACAACTCAGGGGATATTTTTATCTCGCTTGTGTGAGATCGATGTGGATAAATTGTGAACTTGTCCGTCTTGATGATACAACCATGACCTATGGTAATAAGCCCACTTCCGTTCAGTGTATGTGCTGTAATTTGATCGTCGCACATAACTCTCACATTACATCGGTTGCAACAAAAATAAATGTAAGTATTAATTGAATATGATTCTTTCCATATATCTTGGCATGTTTCTGTATTTATCATACATTCTGATTTTTCTAGTCGGCATAAATTCTTATCTCCCTTCATCTGGTATTCAGGGCCTTGATTATGGCAGAAGTAAGCGACATCTTGATGGAAACATGCTTTCACGTCGTTTTCGGACATAGGGATGTATAAGTCCTTTTTCATGTGGACTGACACGTAGTCCTCCACTGGAATTAAACTTATCATTTTTCCGTCTTGATACTTCGGTATTGGAAATATATGCAGCAGTTCAAACGTTTCCCGGCTGATAAGTGGTATCTTTATTTCGAAAATAAAGTAATCATCTAGTACTCTTGTTTTTATACTTAGAAAATCATATATCTTGCGTATATCTGAATGTATGTTATTCACAGGCAGAGACACGTCCGGCGGTGACTGACTTGATATGGTGTTCAGTTCCTTGATAAGTTGTTCTGGTGTGAGAATGTGAATATTGAAATATCCTTGATGAATTTCGGTAACTGTATCCAATAATGTATTTTGTAAGATTCTCAAGTTGTTCAACATATTGCTTGCTATTATAGACTCTAAAGCGAAGTCATTTAGAACAAGATTCACTTGAGCGGTATTTTTCAAGTCTTTAACAGCTTTTTCCAAAGCTAACATATGTTGATTTGCGATTTTGTGTTGTTGATTCATCACTTCTTCTGTTCTCTTTAAAAGGTTATTTTCGGCTTCCACAATAGATGTTTGATTTTTCCATAAATTCAACATATGTTTTTGATTTGATTGTAATAAGTTTATATCTTGTTTATATTGTTTTGCAAAGCGTTCGTCTAACACGCCGAACAAGTCACCTGCGAGGTATCCAATTGCATTGATAATGCCGCGTCGCGTGCGCCGCGCGTGGCGGCCGGCACGAGCTTGAATTTGCTGATTCAGGAGCAGCTGGTTGTAGTATTCAAGTTCAGTGTACTGATGACGTAATTGGAGTGTTATTGCATTGCATTGCGCCTTTGCATTTGTTATTACTGAACATGAATTTTCTAAAGTAGTTATATATTTTTCTAAAGCTTGATTTCCTTGCCAGTACGGTTCCATGTCAAAATATGTAACTAGTTTCCACTCGTCCTTGATTAACTGCATGTTGGATAGCTTGTCGAAGTATAGTCCTTGATTTTCCTTGAATGCTGTTATATTCGCCATGCCGTATGAACTTGATATGAAGGTCATGAACATTAAAAATGTTGTAAATAGAGTGGTCACATTGAAACATCTTTTTCGTGATGGACTTGATTGTTGACTTGTCGTAGTCATGTTGGTATTGTTTTTGTTGACTTCGCTATTTGTATTGGTATTTTTGAACTCTTGATGTTCAGTTATTACGGATATTTTTGTAACGGGGCGCTTGATGTAGCCACTCTTTGTTTTTAGTGTCACTACTCTGACCTGGTTATCTTGACCGGGGTGTAGCTCAACTATTCTTCCCATGATCCACTTGCCTGGGGGAAGATTTTCGTCGTGAATCAATACTACGTCATCAATACCAACATTCTTTTGAGGGCGTCTCCATTTACTTCTGGTATTCAATTGAGTTAAATATTCTGCACTCCATCGTTTCCATACATCTTGAAGTATCTTTTGAGTGAGTTGCCAACGTGTCCTCATGTCCCTTTCAGTCTCTACTATGGTGAGCAGGGGCCCACCCGTAAGAAAATGCGATGGTGTAAGGAAGTCTAAGTCATCCGGATCTTCTGATAGTGGACACAGTGGTCTCGAGTTTAGGCATCCCTCTATTTGTGCTAATAGAGTCGAAAACTCTTCAAAAGTGAGTTTTTGCTGTCCGATAACTCTTTTAAGATGAAATTTGAAACTTTTTACTGCAGCTTCGAACAGACCTCCAGCTGTTGGCCATGCTGGAGCGTTAAAATGCCAAGTTATTTCCATGTTGGTAATTTCTTTCATGAATTCATCTGTGAAAACTTGTTGTATGTCTTGATATTCTTGTTGTAGTACGTTGCTGGCACCAACGAAATTTCGGCCATTGTCACTGTACATGTGACTCGGCGTTCCTCTTCGCGCAGCCATTCTACGTAATGCTGCTATGAATGAAGATGTGGTGAGATCTGATACTAACTCGAGATGCACGGCCTTGGTCACCATGCATACGAATACTGCTACGTAGGCCTTGAGTGTTTTTATTCCGCGGCCCTTGTTGGCCTTTATAAATACATGGCCTGTAAAATCGGTAGCTGTGTGACGAAAAGGTCGGGATTGATTTATTCTTGCTGCTGGCAGCTGGCCCATGATCTGATCTTGTTTCAGAGGCTTTTGTTTTTTGCAAATGACACATTTTCTTAAGTTTTTCTTGGTCGCTCGGTTTCCACTTATTACCCAATATTTTTGTCGAATAAACGCTAAAGTAATTCGAGCTCCGCCGTGCAAGGTCAGTTTGTGTGCGTCATCGATTATGAGTTCAGTCAACCGACTATTGTAGGGAATAATTATTGGATTTTTCATATCTGGGTTTATATGTGCATTTTGTAATCTTCCACCCACTCTTAATAGTCCCATTTCATCCAGATACGGGTTAAGGCTCAGAATCTTGCTTTTCGGCGAAATGTTTCTTTCATGTTTTATTTCAGATATTTCTGCTTGGAATTCTTCAAACTGTATTTGCTTGATAATTAGACATTTTGCTTGTTTTATTTCTGTTAAAGTTAGGTATGATTCACTCCTTTTATTTTTTCTTGATATAAATCGAAGAACCCATGCTAGAACTCTTACTGCTTTTGATAATGAGCTATATTTTTCCAAAAGATTCTTGATAATATTTTCTTGTTTCAGGTCTCGTGAAACTGAATAAACTTGCTGTGTTTTCATTTCTTGATTAGTAAAAAAGTTATCTTGCATCTTCTTTTCATCTATAAATGATGGTAACCACGAAGGTCCTTGCCACCACAGGCTATGTTGGTTTAACTGTGTCGGGGTGACTCCGCGGCTGGCGCAATCAGCTGGATTTTCTGCTGATTTCACGTAACGCCACTGTTCAGCTGGCAAAACATTCGTAATTTTTCGTACTCGGTTTGATACAAATGTTTTCCAGCGGTCTGGACTCCCATTCAGCCATCCAAGTACTGCTGTAGAATCAGTCCATCCATATATTCTGACTTGATAATTTTGAAAACAATCCTTAACTTTCTTCATTAATTCACTTAATAAAAGAACTCCATTTAATTCCAATTTTGGTAATGAAATATCCTTGTTTCTTGGGACTAATTTAGATTTTCCAACCAATAAAATTATTTTCGACTGTTTTTCATGATTAAACTTGCAGTAAATAACGCATGCGTAGGCTTTTTGCGATGCGTCACTGAAGCCGTGAAGTTCAATAACTGTGTCAAGTTTCGTACCTAACCATCTTGGTATTGTTATTTTATTTATGTTTACAATGTCTTGTTTTATTTTTATCCATTCGGTATTGATGTTTTCAGGAATCTTTGCATCCCAAGGAATATCACTTTCCCATACTTGTTGAAATAATAATTTCAATCTTGTAGAAAGGGGGGTCAACCATCCGAGTGGGTCGAACAGTTTTGATAAGTCAGATAAAAGTTTTCTTTTTGTGTTATTGGAGTTGTCCGTAGAGTTGTCGATCGTCGATTGGAAAATAAAGATATCTTGCTCGGGGTCCCAAGGTTTTTGTCGAGGTCATGTGTTTGAAGTCGTAATCATCTTGTTTTGTGAAGTTTTCTTTATCTTGTAATAAATCTTGCCGATTGGATGTCCATTTTCGTAAATTGAGACCTCCGTTTTTCATAAGTTGTATAAGATCTTGTTTTAACTTCGAAGCGTCTGCTACTGAATGACACCCGTGGATGAGGTCATCCATATAGAAGCTGGTTTCGACGACTTCTGCTGCTTCGGGAAATGACTTCTGTTCATCCTTGGCCAACTGTCTAAGAGTCATCATCGCAAGATATGGCGCGGCCTTGGTCCCGTAACTAACGGTGGTGAGCTCATATTCCTGTACTTGTTTACAGTTGTCACGCCATAAGATTTTCTGATATTTCAGGTCTTCAGGGTGCACCCAGATCTGGCGAAAGAGTTTTTCTACGTCAGCGGTGAAAGCGATGCTGTACTGACGCCACTTAAGAATCAGCGTGAAGAGGTCCTGTTGTAGGTTAGGTCCTTTATGCATGTAATCGTTTAAACTCTTTCCATTGCTTGTAGTCTGGGATGCGTTAAAGACGACGCGCAGTGGGGCTGTAGTTGAATCTCGTATTACGCAATGATGTGGTAAAAAATATTCTGGTTGTGACGTGCTCGACGCGAGTTTCATGTGACCCAGTTCTTGATACTCTTGCATAAATTCTTTATATTGAATAGCAACTTGATTATTTGTTTTGAATTTTCTTTCTAATTGTAGGTACTGAGCCATGGCCTTATTTCTTGATTGACCTATTTCATTGATATTTTTCTTAAGTGGGAGTCGTACTTGATATCTTCCATCTTTCATCCTTGTTGTGGTTGAGTTGTACAGGTTCAAACAATCTTGGTCATCAGCTGATTGAGGTGAGTCACTTGATATTTCCTCAATTTCCCAGAATCGCTGAATATCTTCAATATTATTTAATACGACATTACATTGCAGCGTTCCAGATTTGCAGTATAAAATCCAACCAAGTTTTGTTTTCTGTGCAACGGGTCGAATATCGTCCGCTCTCCTTATTCCTTCCATTAAAATACTTGAGTAAACATCTGCCCCCAATAATATATCAATTGGCCGACTTATGTAAAATTCTGGATCGGCGAGGGATAATTTTTCTAGGTATTCCCAGTTAGGTTTCTTGAATGTAAAGTTTGGTAAATTCTTCGTTAATCTATTCATTATGAAAGCTTCCGTTGTAAATGTAAAGTTTTCAGCCAATGATGAACAATAAATGATGATTTTTCCTTTGCAGGTGGTGTCCTTGGTGCCCACTCCTGTTATAACACCTGAACATTTTTGTCGTGGCAGTCGTAATTGTTGAGCTGCATTTTCTGTTATTATAGATATCTGTGATCCCGGGTCGATGAGAGCTCGCATGTTCCGGGATACTCCATCCATTCCTGTGACTTTGATTATGGCGGTTGCTAACAGGACTTCTGTTGATTCCCACTGTTGAGCTGCGTAAGAGTTTGTTGGTTCGGAGCTTGATCCCGAAATCCCGTTTCTTGATGAAGGGTTATTGAACTTGGCGAAAGCTTCATGAAGAATTGTGTTATGATTTCCGTCACATTCGCGACATCGTTTGCTTGATATGCATTTTTTTCCATAGAGACTGCAAAGGCAATTTGCGCAATAATTTAATTTTGTTATTATTTGTCTTTTTTGCATTGGTGACATTTCTAAAAACCGCTTGCAATAATAAATTCCGTGCTCGTTGCTGTCGCAAATTGCACAATTAAGTCTATTTCTTGATAATTTAGCTTGTTGTAAAATTATTTTATTACTTGAATGTTGATGATATTTTCTTGTTTGATGAATATGTTCTGGCTTTCCTGAAGTGGATGGCGTACTATAGTTCGGCTTTTGTGGAGGTTCTTGTTTGCGGCGGGATGACTCCATGGTGGTGAATTTGTTCTCCAGAAATTCCATGAAGTCCTTCAGTCTTGGTAATTCCCTTGGATCTTTCAATGAGCTCATGTATTCGCTATGCGTTTCAGGATCCAGTTTTTGAGACAGAATGTGGATTAGTATGGGATCCCAGCTGTCAATGTTAATGCCCAAGTTCTTGATGGCATTTAAACATTCGGTCGTGACGTCATGAATGCGCTTTATTTGATTGGAAGTAGCTTGTTGCGTCACTGCTGGCATGCTCGTCATGATATTCATATGAGATGTGAATATCAGTTTCTTGTTATTGTATCTGTGGTTCAGAATTTCCCAACTTGCTAGGTAATTTTCAGAACCAATCTGTAAATGCTGTATCAAACGTTCAGCCTCGCCTCTTAACTTGCTTTTCAGATGCTGCATCTTCTGTGCGTTTGATAGAGCTGGGTTGTTGTGAATTGCTTCACAAAAAAGATCTTTGAACGACACCCATTGTTGATAATTCCCGGAAAAAACAGGAATGTCAAGTTGTGGCGTTGATTTTTCCCGATGTGAAACAGACCATAACTTGTTGTTGATGGCTCTCTTGATATCATTGTACCTCTTTTCATTTTGTGTGAAGTTATTTTCATATTTTGCATCTGATCCATTTAAAATACCGTCGATCTCCCAGTGAAGGGTATCTATAGCTTGCCAACGAGATTGTAATGCCCGTAAAATGTCTTCAAACTCCCATCTGTCGTTGATATTTTCAAGGTCAATCTGAGACACGGTTCTTGAGAAAGCCTTGAAGTTGGTAGTTTGCTTTTTAAGCATGTCATCTAGGAGGCTATTTGTTCCCTGAGACGTGTACTGCTGGGATAACGGTACTTCATCCGCCCATTTGATTGAAGGTTGAACTGAAGACGCGGTCGGCTCTGGTTCCTTCGGGATGGGCACACGCAACGGTGATGGTCTCGGCGCAGTCATGGTTGCTGTATAGAGGGATTTTTCAAAAAAATCTCTGGCTTCTTGATAGGTTCTGCGCGTAGTATCATGCTCGTTTTCGGTAAAATATATATGATCCGTTTCAAGTATGTTACACAACTTATGATGGTTGCTTTGATACTCCGCCCAGTATGAATCCAGGCTGTCGATTCTTTTTCTGATGTTTTCAGGTGTCTTGCGCTCTGCCCCATCTTTCTTAAAGTTTCGTAAAAGGTTCTTGATAGTTTCAGAAATCTGGGATTGGTTTAATAATATTGTTTCCATGATTTTAATTAACTTGATGCTGAATAAAAATTAAATACCTTGATTGCTTGATTGAGTGTTGACCTTGAAGTGAGTTCTGCTTTTCTTGCCTTTCTTGTTCTTGATAGGTACGTACCAACTTGATAACTTGATAGCTTGATAAACTTGCTTGTATCTTGCTTGTTTCTCACTGTACTTGAGACTTCGGATGTAGGAATTGATTCACCACTTTTCGCTTGGTCTTATTTAGGGTTTTCACAGCTTCCGATTGGTCTTTATGCGTCCTCTCAACTCTGTCGGTGAGACCCGCTGGTGGGAGGCCGAAGAGCCGATCGCAACCGCACGAAAAACTGACAAAAACCACTAAAAAATTCTCGAAGGACCACTAATGTCCTTGCTAAACTCATACATTAACTTGATTTATCTGTTTTGATATGATCTTGATAATGACAACACTCGGAAAATATTCACTTGATTTATTTATAAAATGTAAACAAATGTGTGCACACAAAGAAAGACTGCTTAGAACTGAATTACATGTTTATGAAATAAGTTAATTATGATCGATGATTCATTGTGCAATACCTACTATTTTGCTGATGCTAATATATTGTAAATCTGTACTTTGTACACATTGAAATAAGGTACAAATTACAATGGTGGATGCATTAGATTTGAAGAGCGTCGGCGGCCGGCCGCCGGTTCGTACTGTACACCTACAAGTTATTTTGTATTCTAATATCGACATCATCATCAACCATTTTAATGTCCCCAGGAGCACATGCCTTACTTAGAGATTGGATAAAGAGGTCGCGCCATAATTTTCTACGCGGGCCCAGTGCGGATAGCAGAGTATTAATAACTCTAAATGAAGCCGGGAAAACGGCTACGGCTTAACGTGCCTTCCGAAGCACTGCGAAACTAGAGACTTAAAACTTTTGGTCACCCCACAGGACGGGTGACCAAAAGTTACCAGCCCTTGTGAAAGTTCGTAAACTACAACAAGTCGCAGGCTAACAACTTGCGCCAACGAGCTCCTCATAGGAGCTTCTTTGGATACTAACTATGAACTGATCTAAAAACATTATTTTAATTAATAATCATTTAGTGCCACATTCATTAATCATTACATACCAATTACATTTGTGTGCCTACGAAAACAATTTACAATTAATAAATTGATTTGACACATTACTGATGAAAAGAATTTGCTTACACTGCCGGTGTACTGTACAGCACGTGCCGAATTCGGCAGAAGTTGGCGGTCGCTTTGTGTAGATTAGAGATGGGCGAATGTGAAATTTCAACAATCGAAATTATTCGAGTGATCTACGTAATTTATCGAATGATAATTCATCAGTTTGATCAAAATTTTAACAATCGAATTATTCGAGTGATCTACGAAATTTATCGAATCATCGTTCTGAAGAAAATAATAAGCCCCATTTGTATTGAAAATACCAAAAGTAATTATGTGATTATTTACGATTAAATTCGTATGTTACTAGGACGAACGTACCTAATTGTGAAAGATGTGTGCAACTGCAAGTAACTCGTGATAAGAATGTGTTTCGTAAAAGGAACCCTTTTCGCATTTCGCATGCAGTCGGTAGTTTCCCAAGGTTTCTGAAAGATGTGTGTAAATAACTCAAGATAAGGTTGTGTTTAATAAAAGAAAATCCTTAAGTGTTTTAAAAAAATATCTTTCTAAGGCTTGATATTTCGCATGCAGTAAGATCTCTTTGAACGATGTGTGCAAGTAATTCACGATAAACATGTGTTTTGTAAAAGGAAACCGTCGAGAATTTTCAAAAGTTTTATTTCTTAGGCTAACAGGAAAAAACAATTCGATAATTCCAATATGATAGAGGGTATGTCTGATGGTATTATTTGTGCTTAGCAATTTCACCCGTCCTAGTTATTGGTGAAATTATTTTTTATGGTTATTAATTTATTTCTATTAATTTTACTTCTTATTTCCTATTTAAAGCATAGTGTGTAAAGCAAAAGTGAAATAGTGTAAGATTTAAAAGTAGATTTGAGTTTCATCCATTCGATCTGTTTGAATGATCTTTTGATCTATTCACGTTTGACTTGCCCCATCTCTAGTCGGCATTTTCAAAAGGATTTGACAGTGCGCGCCGCTTGCGCGGCGCGGCTTTGAAGATCTTTAGTCGAATGCGAATCTGTAGACGAACCGCGCGCGTACGACGTCGACGACGACATATTTGAGTTTTATTTGTTGTTTATGTTGTTATTGTCGTTTTTAGTTTAATTGTTTTTGTTGCACTTTACTTGTTAATTAGTTTTTAAGTGTTTTTTGTGTTGTGTGACTTCAAAGAGTGTGTGATTGTGAGTGCATAAACATGAACACCGTACGATTTACAGCACAAGAGTACGGGCGGATGTTGATGTGTTACGGGGAAGCTCGTGGAAATGCATCTCGAGCATCTCGTATTTATGCCGAGCGATATCCAGATTCGCGACGTCCAGACAGCCGAACCATAACACAGGCCTACCAGCGAATACTGAATAACCAGCCAATAGTGCCACAGACCGAAGGTGCCGGCCGAGCAATCAGTGCGCAAAGTGAGGAGCAAATTTTAGACTTGATGCACCAAAATCCAGACCTTGGTACACGTACTGCTGCCAAGCTATTAAGGCTTAGGCGAAGAGCAACCGTATCCCACTGGACGGTATGGAAAGTGCTGCGACGTGACCGTCAGCGTGCATATCATATTCACAAGGTGCAGGCTTTATTGCCTGCAGATCGGCTTCGTCGGGTGGCATACTGCAGGTGGTTGGTTGCTCAGCAGCAGCGGAGCCCGGACTTCGTTTCTCGAGTCATCTGGACAGATGAGTCGACCTTCACTCGCAACGGAATGTGGAACAGGCGCAATACCCACATCTGGTCCCAGACAAATCCATTTGCGATCCAAGAAACGAGTCACCAAACGCGCTGGTCCGTAAATGTTTGGGCAGGAGTTTACAGAGACAAAATAATTGGACCTATTTTCCTACCCGAACGTATGAATGGACCGCGCTATTTAGACTTTTTACGCGGGGAGTTTAGTGAGGCGATGGAGGACGTGCCGCTGGACCGATTACCGCATATCTGGTTCCAGCATGATGGAGCTCCACCACACGTCGTGCTAGGTGTGCGCCAGCACTTAAATGAAAATTTCTCCCATCGGTGGATTGGCAGGTTCGGGCCGCAGGCGTGGCCGGCTCGCTCCCCAGACTTAACGCCCTTGGACTTCTTTTTGTGGGGGTATGTGAAAGAGCGGGTGTTTGTGTTAGCGTGTGACACCGCTGAGGAAATGCGACGTCGCATCAGTGATGTGTTTGATCGGCTGAGGAACAACATATCGGAAGACCCCACGTTGATGCCGCGTCTTCACGCCGAGACCCTCCGTCGTGCACGTGTGTGTGAGCGCCTTGGTGGAGGCCACTTTGAACCGTACTTAATCCGGAGGCAAAATGTTTAAAGGTAAGATTAGTTACAGTGCTTACTTTTTTACCGGCATTTTTGATACTTTGATCGTGCGTGTTTATCTTTAAGCCCTTACTAAATGAAGTGTTAAAAAGAAATAATACCTACTCAATAAAAACCGTGCGTATTGTTTTACATTTCAATTGTACGAACGCACTCGGTGCGGCCAGCGCGGCAACGGCAAGGGGGCGGGCAAGATGTGTTGAACTTGAGAGCTCGCGCGCGTGCGCCCGCCCGCCCGCAGAGCTCGCGTGCGCCCGCCCGCCCGCAGAGCTCGCGTGCGCCCGCCCACGGTATTATCGAGTTGTTACGCATACATTGCTTCTCGACGAAAAATCAAAATCTTAACTATGCATTTGCGACGAGAGGTTTCATAGAGAAAGTTGCTTAACTTTAAGGGTAGAATCATCCCTTAAAGTCTTTGCTAGGGTGCCACTAACACCCTGTATGCAATTATATTTATAATATTTTACTTAATCTGATTTTTTGGTACTAATTTCAGAATATATTCATGATGGAATTAATTATATAATTAAGTTAAACTTTATAATAATTACTAGATTTTACACCCAGTAATAAACACGTATGATTTTTATCATAATTTAGACTTTACGTTTATCATTCATTACAAACGAGTAAAAAAAGAAATCAAATTATAATTAAAAATATTAAAAGGAAATCAAAATTAACAAATAAGACGCAAACAAAGTAAACAAAATAATACAAAATAAAACAAAACTCACTTAAAAAGCAAAGCCCTAAAGAACTCTAGTAGTGGCAGCAGAATCAGCGAGATGAGCGCGTCCAACAGTACTAGCCGGTACGCCTCCTGGCCCAGCGCCGTCTCCCAGCACTGCCGTACAATACTGATCTTTATTACCACTCTTTAAGGGTCTGTTTCGCCTAACCACTAATATAACTATCATTTAATAAATCAAAGCCCTAAAGAACTCTAGTAGGGGCAGCAGAAACAGCGAGATGAGCGCGTCCAACAGTACTAGCCGGTACGCCTCCTGGCCCAGCGCCGTCTCCCAGCACTGCCGTACAATACTGGTCTTTATTACTACTCTATAAAGTTCTGATTAGCCTCACCACTAATATAACTATCATTTAATAAATCAAAGCCCTAAAGAACTCTAGTAGGGGCAGCAGAAACGACGAGATGAGCGCGTCCAACAGTACTAGCCGGTACGCCTCCTGGCCCAGCGCCGTCTCCCAGCACTGCCGTACAATACTGGTCTTTATTACTACTCTATAAAGTTCTGATTAGCCTCACCACTAATATAACTATCATTTAATAAATCAAAGCCCTAAAGAACTCTAGTAGGGGCAGCAGAAACGGCGAGATGAGCGCGTCCAACAGTACTAGCCGGTACGCCTCCTGGCCCAGCGCCGTCTCCCAGCACTGCCGTACAATACTGATCTTTATTACCACTCTTTAAGGGTCTGTTTCGCCTAACCACTAATATAACTATTATTTAATAAATCAAAGCCCTAAAGAACTCTAGTAGTGGCAGCAGAAACAGCGAGATGAGCACTGCCGTATACTAAAGGCTTGTTAGCTAAACAACAGAACTGACTTTGAACTTGTATTTTAAATTGCATCTATAATAATAATAAATAATTTAATAAATAATAAATATTTCACATTACATACATTGCTCCGATTCCAAAGTAGCTAAAGCACTTGTGTTATGGAAATCAGAGACAACGGTGGTATCACAAACACCCAGACCTGAGACAATATTGAAAAGTTCATTTTCTACATTGACCCAGCCGGGAATCGAACCCGGGACCTCAAGAGATGGTGACGCCTTGAAAACCGGCGTGCAAACCACTCGACCACGGAGGTCGTCTATGGTAATATGATTGCATTTACATGTTGTATTATAAAATAGAATAAACCTAGTACATTTTTTCGTTATCGCTGTTAGCACTCCGGAGTAGTTGGCGACTTTTTGAGAAAGTGAAAAATTTGTCAAATGGGAATTACTTGACAGATATTTACTGCTGCAAACTCAAGTATTTATAGATTACTAAATCAATACCTTTAACATTAGCACGAACGCTTTATCTCTTTCAACAAAGATGTACACAAATAAATTGTAGCAAATAACTAAATTGAATTCTAATAACATTTACATAAATATCCACAAAAGTAACTACTCACGGGCAGGTTGGAATGCGACCAGTAAACCAGCAGTAGCAGCAATGTTCCTATATCCAGCAGCCAAGTCCTGGCTACCGTCACGTACAGCGCCGTGCGAGGTTCATAGTACTCCAATCTGAGTATAAATGATATCGTCGTTAATTGGTAATGGATAAGATTGTGCAATATTGTGCTCTTCGCCTTTGAGCATAAGGCTTATTTAGTATTTTGCCTACATCCACTTGATCTGACTCACCTGTCTATAACCCCGAATATAAGCGGGAATATGGCGAGTACCCCGCACAAGGTCAATGACACCACCAGCTCCCAGCGCGGCAGACTCGGCTCCGTAGTCAACAGCGCACACAGCCCGTACTTATAGTCCCTAATACATACTAAAGGCTCAACTGACTATAATTCTGAATATAAGCGAGAATATAGCGAGCACCCCGCACAAGGTCAATGACACCACCAGCTCCCAGCGCGGCAGACTCGGCTCCGTAGTCAACAGCGCACACAGCCCGTACTTATAGTCCCTAATACATACTAAAGGCTCAACTGACTATAATTCTGAATATAAGCGAGAATATAGCGAGCACCCCGCACAAGGTCAATGACACCACCAGCTCCCAGCGCGGCAGACTCGGCTCCGTAGTCAACAGCGCACACAGCCCGTACTTATAGTCCCTAATACATACTAAAGGCTCAACTGACTATAATTCTGAATATAAGCGAGAATATAGCGAGCACCCCGCACAAGGTCAATGACACCACCAGCTCCCAGCGCGGCAGACTCGGCTCCGTAGTCAACAGCGCACACAGCCCGTACTTATAGTCCCTAATACATACTAAAGGCTCAACTGACTATAATTCTGAATATAAGCGAGAATATAGCGAGCACCCCGCACAAGGTCAATGACACCACCAGCTCCCAGCGCGGCAGACTCGGCTCCGTAGTCAACAGCGCACACAGCCCGTACTTATAGTCCCTAATACATACTAAAAGCTCAACTGACTATAATTCTGAATATAAGCGAGAATATAGCGAGCACCCCGCACAAGGTCAATAACACCACCAGCTCCCAGCGCGGCCGACTCGGCTCCGTAGTCAACAGCGCACACAGCCCGTACTTATAGTCCCTAATACATACTAAAGGCTCAACTGACTATAACTCTGAATATAAGCAGGAATATGGCGAGTACACCGCACAAGGTCAATGACACCACCAGCTCCCAGCGCGGCAGACTCGGCTCCGTAGACAACAGCGCCCACAGCCCGTACTCTAACGCACCTATAGTCCCTAATACATACTAAGGACTCACCTGACTATAACTCCGAATATAAGCGGGAATATGGCGAGCACCCCGCATAAGGTCAATGACACCACCAGCTCCCAGCGCGGCAGACTCGGCTCCGTAGACAACAGCGCCCACAGCCCGTACTCTAACGCACCTATAGTCCCTAATACATACTAAGGACTCACCTGACTATAACTCCGAATATAAGCGGGAATATGGCGAGCACCCCGCACAAGGTCAATGACACCACCAGCTCCCAGCGCGGCAGACTCGGCTCCGTAGACAACAGCGCCCACAGCCCGTACTCTAACGCACCTATAGTCCCTAATACATACTAAGGACTCACCTGACTATAACTCCGAATATAAGCGGGAATATGGCGAGCACCCCGCACAAGGTCAATGACACCACCAGCTCCCAGCGCGGCAGACTCGGCTCCGTAGACAACAGCGCCCACAGCCCGTACTCTAACGCACCTATAATCCCTAATACATACTAAGGACTCACCTGACTATAACTCCGAATATAAGCGGGAATATGGCGAGCACCCCGCACAAGGTCAATGACACCACCAGCTCCCAGCGCGGCAGACTCGGCTCCGTAGACAACAGCGCCCACAGCCCGTACGCTAACGCACCTATAGTCTCTAATACATACTAAGGACTCACCTGACTATAACTCCGAATATAAGCGGGAATATGGCGAGCACCCCGCACAAGGTCAATGACACCACCAGCTCCCAGCGCGGCAGACTCGGCTCCGTAGACAACAGCGCCCACAGCCCGTACTCTAACGCGCCTATAATCCCTAATACGAACGCCGTAACGGCGATATTCGTGGAGTAACGAATAAAGCGAGTCCAGAAAGAAGCTGACGGGGTGTTCTTATTCTGTTCGTTGAGGAGTTCCTGTCAAATAAATGTTTATTTTTTATTATGCATGTTCATCAGCGTTATTCAAAAAATATTAGAGACCATTTAAGAGGGCATGGTTGTTTTCTTTTTTTAAATATTGACCTGGTTTACGTGTAATAAAAATAAATGAATTGGCGGCGCTAGTTGACGGCTATAAGGGCCTTAAAGAAATTAGACGTACTTATCTCTCAAGTCAGTTTTGTCAGACGTGGATTAAAAATAATAACTCTTAAATAGTCGCCATAAGGTTCACAATGCTATAAAATACCTTGAACTCGTTGTAAATGCTAGCAGCGTTTAAAGCAGCAGCTTGGGGCGTGACGATGTTGAAGTCCCATCCGCAGAACACTTTGTTGGCAAAAAGGTGGCTCAGCCCGCCCGAGGTCTCGATGAAGTTTCGCCGGTACGAGTAAGCGGTTCTGTATTGTGAGACGGAAATAAAATTAAGTGTATATCACTAATTCAATTGATGCCTTTTGGCAGCAGTAGCTGTCATGTTGACAGATATCAAAAGTGACAGACGTCAGATAAAAATTCGTGCGCTTCGAGTGTTATTAAAAGAGACTGAATTCTCAGTATCAAATCAATCTATAAATCTAATTGATTCTGATTGTAAAATTTATCTCTATGGGACAACAACCTACGAAACTTAAAATAAAGACGATATTAAAATACTTTAAAAGCTTTAATGCAGAAATAGCGTTAGTGAACAAATGAAAATTCACTTTCACACTCACAAAAACACAGGTACACAATTTTTGGAAATCTCTTTTGCTTATAATTATAATATAAATAAAGCATTCTTATCGTTTAGAAATTTAATTTTGCTAAAGAAACAATACGAAGCACATTTGATCAATTTTCTATCCATACGATTAACACTCAACATCAACATAATAAGGTCTCTAATTCTATGGGAAATAAGTTGATTTACACTAACTTACCTATAGCACAGCACAGCAAAGAACATCAGGTAGAGGCAGACCATGGTGAAGAAGTACGCGAACGGCATGTGGTAGCCGCCGCCGACCGCGCCCGGCTGGTAGTGCCCGTAGAATAAGATCGACTCTTCCAACGCACCCTGACCGAATATACAACGTGTCCATCAACCATTTTTGATGCCCCCACTGCTGGGGCACAGACCTTCCTTATGGGTGGTAAGGAGGATGGGCCATAACCCACCACGCGGGCCCAATGCGGATTGGTGGGTGTTAACGACTGCAAATGCAGCCGGGACCAACGGCTTAACGTGCCTCCTTAGCACTGAGAAGCTCGAGATAAAAAAAATGTTGGTCACCCATCCCATGACCGACCCTTGCGAACGTTGCTTAACTTCCGCATTCGCTGGGCCAGGCGCTAAACCACTGCGCCACCGAGCTCCTCATATACAACTTGTTACAAAATAACCCCTAATGCTGAATATGGTAGATAAGGACCATCAAACTGAACAACTTTTACTATGGAACCAACTCTGAAATCGCGAAAAAAACAGCTGTTTCATACATTTTGATGTTGTCGTTATTAATTTTTGTATGAAACAGCTGATTTTTTTTTGCTATTTATGAGTTTGTCCCATAGTAAAAGTTGTTCAGTTTGATGGTCCCTAAGTACCTATCTACCAAATTCGGCATAAGGGGTTTTTTAAAATAAAAATAAAATAAAATAAAATAAAAATCATTTATTTCAGGCTTCACACCCATAAATCAGTTTAAAATTGACACACTAAGAACAATAATAAATTAAATGACAAAATAAAAATAAGATTAAGTAGGCATTAAGAAATTAATTCATTAAATAAAGTAATTCAAATTAAAATAAAATAAAATATTATAATTAAAATTCCTTACATAAATTTTGTTACTATGAAAACAACTAATAAATTATACTTACTTTATTTTTGTAACATGTTGTATTATAGTCCATGAGAACGTTTGTGCCACGCGCGCGGGATCGTAAAACGCGTCAGTGAAGTCAGTCATTACGGTTCGGCCACAGCCCGGCGCGGCAAACGAATTCGGTAATCACTGAGCGGTGGTGACGACGAGCTGAGAGGCCAACATTGAGATGGCGCGCAGTGAATATTGAATTCACTTCGGCTGTGGCCGGGCCGTGGGTTGCGCGTGCCATTGAAATGAATCCGAGCCCCCATAAGGCCTATAAGTGCAAGGGAGCGCGCAATATAGCTACTCCATTCGCGCATTTTACGACCTCGCTTGCCACGAACGTTCTCATGGACTTTATAACAACATCCTTAAAGTCTATATTACTTTACACTATTTGGAGTCTAAATTACTACTGAACATAAGTGACCCAACCGATAGTATCCGTAGAAGATAGACTCATCAATTCATATCATACATATAGTATCTATTACATTAATAATAAGCACGCAAATAGCATGGACTAGCCTTTCACTGCCCAATCTGTAGTGCCCGTAAAACAAGATCGACTCTTCCAACGCACCCTGAGCGAATATAATCTTTATTACAAGATTATTAAAGTCTATTATTACTGAACACACGTCTCAGCTTAGGGTTGTCAACCATACTCTAAAATAGAGTATTGTCTTCTATTTCGTGTAGGTGTACTTTATAATCTAATACAGCAATAGAGTACGATAAATTAGTCTATTTATGTAACTCTTGTTAGTGTCACTGGTTGTTAGTACTCGTACTTATGAGACTTTAAAGTTGCGAAAAGTAACACAAAATATGTTTTTAAGGACCACAAACGCTACAAGTAAAGCACAGAGGGTTAGGTCCAACACAAAAAACCGGCGCAGGAAATAGATTATATTCTAATAAATAGTGCCTTTTAATTACCTTTCCAGTGATAACATCCACAAATCCTCTATCCAGCGTTGAATTGTTGCTGGTGCTGTGCAACGCTTGTGGTATGACCACAAACGCTACGAGTAAAGCACAGAGGACTAGGTCCAACGCGAACAACCAGCGCAGGAAATAGAAGTAGGAGCCGACGGCGGAGCCGAAGTGGCCCTCGATGTTGCGGATCGCCTCGTACCACAACTCGATGGAGAACGTTAGGTCGCGGAAACGGTCACGCAACTGGGGAGAGAAATTATGAGTTTGTTTTTTTTTTGTTTTTTTTTTAAATTACATATTTACCTAATAAATCTTCTAAAGCTCTTCATGCTGCCACCAATTGCCAACCCTACTATTATATACGTAGTAAGTATCCTACTAGATCGTGGGCTTGACTAATATATTAATGGAAAAAAAAATATTAAGGCAAAACTACACGGGGTATTAGGTACCCTCCGGTATTAGGAATTCTGATTAATCTAATTTAAAAATCGTTGCGATAAGCTTAGGGTAGGGTGTTGCGTCACAAGTACTACAGAGTGAAATCGAAGTCAACTGCGATGTTGATAACTTAACCCGGCGAGCTTGTGGTGGGGTGTGACATGCCCATGCTTTGCGCGAAGTCGTGTATTTTTCAAATTTGCCCCTCAATTGGTTTGTTGCTTCGAGTAGCTGGAGCCAATGTACTCCGCGGGGGGAGAGTGGCGTGACCGCAGTGTCGCGTCAACCGGCGCAGGAGCTACACGCGTGTAAACGTTCGTGGGGTGCGTCATACCCCGCCACATGCTCCGTGTTAGTTTTAACATATATCTACCTATAAATGCCAATTTATTAAACCAATACTTAAGAATTTATTTGTATTTTGAAATATGGTTTATATTTAGTGTATAAAATAAAAAACAGTGTATATTTATATACTTTTATTGTATTATTTATCAAAAATACTAAAACTAAAATCAACTAATTCTTTAAAAAAAATATGTTATTGAGAATCTTATATTCTTTAAGTTTTTAAAGTTGATTTTATATTTTTATTAAAGAATTAGTTGATTTTAGTTCCTTTTTCAGAAGTTTCAGAAGAAAATTTCGAACGGAAAATTATCTGTGTGTAGTATATTTGTGTGTGTAGTATATCTGTGTGTATAGATTTGTGTGGATTTGCTGCGTTCGTAATGATTCCGTTTCGGAACATACAGACGGAATCTGATTCAAAATTCCGTAACGGAATATATCGATAATGTATGAAAATTTCGAACTGAAAATTATCTGTGTGTGGTAGATCCATAGATTTGTATGTATTTGCTGCGTTCGGAATGATTGCGTTTCAGAATTCCGAAACAACATTTGTCTGTATGTATGTGGCGGGCCAAACATATGACTTCTTATGTTTTTTTAATGTTCATTTCATCTTAAATTTTTATCACTTTGATTAAAGTAATTTTTGTCCTTAACCCGGCGAGCATGTGGTGAAAAAAGTTACACCTAGCATGTGGTGGGGTTTGCCAAACCCCAACATATAATTACCTATAAATGCCAATTTATTAAACCAAGACTTAAGAATTTATTTGTATTTTGAAATATGGTTTATATTTAGTGTATAAAATAAAAAACAGTGTATATTTATATACTTTTATTGTATTATTTATCAAAAATACTGAAGTATACATTTAACTACATTTAAGATGAAATGAACATTAAAAAAACATAAGAAGTCATATGTTTGGCCCGCCACATACATACAGACAAATGTTGTTTCGGAATTCTGAAACGCAATCATTCCGAACGCAGCAAATACATACAAATCTATGGATCTACCACACACAAATAATTTTCAGTTCGAAATTTTCATACATTATCGATATATTCCGTTACGGAATTTTGAATCAGATTCCGTCTGTATGTTCCGAAACGGAATCATTACGAACGCAGCAAATCCACACAAATCTATACACACAGATATACTACACACACAAATATACGACACACAGATAATTTTCCGTTCGAAATTTTCATACATTATCGATATTTCGTTTCGGAATTTTAAATCAGACGCTAAAAAACATGAAAGTAACTAAAAAAATATCTCTCTCTCTTTCATACTTTTTCAAGTGGAAAAAATTCAACATGATTTTATAGCAGCAAATAAAATAATTATTTAAAAATAAATAAATAAATAAAAATTACAAATAATTTTTAAATGTTATAATCTTAAAAATACTATATTTATTGCAAAAAAATGGCAACCTTTACCAATACTGACCCTTTTGATCGCAAAGCTGATCCTATACTTGAGCCTCTTGAGGCAGGAGATGGGTCGCTGGCGCGAGCGCAGGCTGACGGACGCAGACAGCTTGGCGCGGACGGTCCTCTTCATCGTCAGGCCTTGGGGGAGATCGCGAAGAGCTTCCCTATAAAACGAGGTTTGACATTTTTGATTGAAGCAACGTAAAAAGAAAAAAAAATTGACTGTCGATAGTTTTTGCAGATATAGGTATAAGTAGCAATTTACCAAATGGAAAAGTGGTTTTACCAATTTTTTTAAGATCCTTTACAGTAAATTCAGTTTACCTCAGCCCAACTGATTTGATCAACATTTTAAGAGATCTAAGGATCAGAGTTTTTAGTTTCAGGATTTCCATACATTATTATGCTATTTTCAAAATTTTATTAAACAATCCGTATATGTATATCTTAGAATATACTGATCAAAGCTGATTTACACATGTATCTCTTAGAATGCAGGGGGTCAAGTCTGCTAATGTTTTCGTCAAAATCGTAGTTCAATGGTGTTTGAATGGTAATGCTTTTTGACACAGTTCTTGTTTCTTAAACCCAAAATCGTGACAGAATGTGTTTCCGTTATGAGTTTAAGAAACACAAATGTGTTTCGGTTTTGGGTTTAAGAAACAAGAACTGTGTCAAAAAGCATTACCATTCCAACACCATTGAACTACGATTTTGACGAAAACATTAGCAGACTTGAGCCCCAGATCAGTTGGGTGAGTAGTAGCGATCTGAATCTCCTTCACACGGTCCCTGGATGACCATTATCAGATCACAGCTAGATCAATCCATGTCGAGGAACCAAGGCTTCAAAGTTACCTCGTTTGTATGAAAATCGACTGGTGTCTTCAATTTATGTGACCACTGACAGCCAGTGTAGCAAACAACAAAATGACAGGTCTACACTAGCGCCAAGTTGGCGGTAGTGCGCCGACTGGTGGGCGATTTGTGAATAAGCAAAATAATCCTGCCAATGCGACTTTATCGCTATACACGTAAAGTTCGGTTTACCTCCGCAGCTCCTCAGCTTCAGGTTTGTTCTCCATGAGCCGCTGGTGTTGCTCCATCTCGCGCACGATCAGCTCGGCGACTTCATCCGACGCGGTAACTGCGACCTTATAGCTATGAACATTAGGTTGATATACCTCTGCAGCTTTTCAGCCTCAGGGTTGTTCTCCATGAGATGCTCCATCTCGCGCACGATCAGCTCGGCGAACTCATCTTACGCGGTAACTGCGACCTTATAGCTATAGACATTAGGTTGATATACCTCCGCAGCTCTTCAGCCTTAGGGTTGTTCTCCATAAGATGCTCCATCTCGCGCACGACCAGCTCGGCGAACTCATGCTACGCGGTATCTGCGATCTTATAGCTATTGACATTAGGTTGATATACCTCCGCAGCTCCTCAGCTTCAGGGTTGTTCTCCATGAGGCGCTGGTGCTGCTCCATCTCGCGCACGATCAGCTCGGCGCGCTTGTCGGCGTCGACTTCGTCCGGCGCGGCAACCGCCTCTTCCAATAGGGCATTGTGCTCTGAGTTCGTGCGGCGTAGGCGGAGAGTATCTGGAAAGTAACTTAGTATGCTGAATCAAGTTTTAGTCGGTTTAAGATCTTCCACAATGGTTTTAAGAAGTGATGCCGTAGCTTGTATAACAGCGTATACATACTAATTGACCGAGCGAGCGCGAAACACGAACAAAGCGTCTCTGCTTTAACTTGGACAAAAATGCTTTCGTTTGTCTGTCCGTTCGTTTTCCTCTACAAGTCGCATTTCTCGACCGAATCTCGTGAAATTTTGTGAGCAGTTTCGTTAATTATTACTTAAATAGTTATTTATTGTAAAAAGAGAAAATAAGTGCTTTTTATTATTATTATATTATATTAGTTTTTTGTCGAGCCAATTTTACGAAATTTTTCAAAAATAAAAACACATTTCAGCTATGTTGAAAAATGATCAAAAATGTCACAAACGCGAGTATACCTTTAAACGAGCAATTCTTGTATATTTATTTATATGTATATTTCTGTGATCTCGGAAACGGCTCTAACGTTTTCGCTAAAATTTGGTAGATATATGAGGGTTTTCGGGGGTAAACAATCGATCTAGATAAGTCTTATGTTGGGGAAATCGGGTGTTTTCTAGTTTTCATGAGTTTTTCTTTCGACGCAGAATATGTTTGCTAATTTCGTCCTGCCGGTCACTGTCCTTCTGGTCCAGCGGGTTAAGACGCGGACGAGTAGAAACGAGTGTTACGGGTTCGAATCCCGCTCGGTGACTTACTTTTATTTTTTATATGTTCAAGATTATACATATATAATTTTTAAATTTTTATTGTTTTTAGAAAAGTTAAAAAAAATGTAGTTAATGTTTGAGATAACAATGTAGATTATCACCTAAACACCACCATATTACAATAAATAGTAATAACCGACCAAAGCTCGGTCGCCCGGGTACTTTTATTTAACATAAAACCTCAAAATAATATAACAAATTCGCAAATGATTTTTAGCAAGCACTAATATAACGGGTGAACTCTCAATGAAGCCATACGAAGCCGAAGTCTGCGCAATCCGCCCATCATCAGGATCATTTTTGTATATAAAATTTCTGTGACGGGTCTGGGTGTTACTATGTATAATAAGTATATATTTAAAAAGTAAGTATATAAGTAGTATATCAGTTACTAGCACCCATATTACAAGCTTTGCTTAGTTTGGGGCTAGATGGCGCTGTATGAAATTGTCCAAGCATTTATATTTATAATAATTTTGAACATAAATGGTCCCGATGATGGGCAGAATACGTAGACCTCAGCTTCGTTGAGTCGTTGAGGGTCTTGTTACACCCGGTATAGCCACTTTCGCATTGCATTTTCCTTAGAAAACTAACATGCACTTAAGTTAATTTCTGGAAAATAGATAAGTTACCAGTCAGCCCCCGTAAGCATGACCCTCCAATTTGTGAAATATACATCCAATTAATAGCTCACAATAAAAAAAAATGGTACATACCGCCTAAATGATTCTTCAGCTCAATCTCTTCCATTTTAATAAATTTAAGAACAAACTAATAAAAATATCATTTTATCGTTCACAAATACAAATAGCTATTACACTTCATACACCACAGCCAAGTATACAATCGGACTGGCGTGTGATTCACTCTAAACTACATAATTAGTCCTGGCCAGTACTAACTTAATTAGAGGTCGTTAGGCGAGCCGACGAGCCATATACCTTGTGCCGTGGTCATTATAATATTTAAGTGTCTATTCTGTTTCACACGCACCCTGGTAATCAAGCTAAAAGGTGGTGCCTGAAATGGGCCCCCATTTTAGTAAACACATCTTTCAGGCAATGAAAGAAAAAAATTAAAGAGGTGGAAACTTCGTTGAACTGAGTATGCAAAGCTAAATAAAAAATATTATGTAGAGAAAAAGTGTTTCTTCTGTCCAAAGTCATGGACCTATCAAACCACCCTCGTAGTGTATCGCGTTAAGTGTTGTTACAGCTTCTTGCAGTTGCGGTGTGAAACTACAGTCGATGTCTGACGGCAAATGTGGTCTGTGTGATTAAACCAAAGTCCACGCCAGGAAAGAAATCCTGCAGAATTGTGATGGAACTTAAATATACGATGTCTAATTCCTATTGAGATTAAAGCCTTCTTTTCAATGACTTAAACGATAACAGCGCGTCTACGAGACTTCTTTGGAAGCGCGGAATCTATAAGGGCGTCCGCTGCGTTAAGCGGGATCGCAGCGCGGGTACACGGCGCGGGATATAGATAGCTAGTTTTCTGATTCTGACAGACAGATGCTTGCAGTGCATAAGTAAGCTCGGGGATGGTGACGCACGAATTGTCTCTTACATTGCGCCATTGACATGCTCACCGCCGGCAACACACGAAATTAATTACGAATTCGCGAGTCGCCTCGCCAGTCGCTACTCCGCGTGGCCAGACCTGTAGATTAGTGTTGAACCCCACCCCACCTCGCCGATGCTGCGCTATAGCACGCACGCTATGTTTCTCGCTCTAATGACGATCCTCAGTGATAGAAGAGGACACTCATAAAAATGCTATTCCGTGTTGACAAGTGGGGTTTAAACCGCCGCACAACCCGCGGCAAGCGAATTTGGTAATCACTGAGCGGTCGTGACGACGAGCTGAGAGGCCGACATCGAGATAACGCGCAGTGAATATTGAATTCGCTAACCGCGCCGCCCACCGCGGTGGACTGTGGCCGCGCCGTAAAAGTCCTAAGGGTGTCGCTGCGTTAAGCGGTATCCCGGCACGGGTAGGTACACGGCGCAGGAATATAGATTGCTGGTTTCTGACGGACAGATGCTGAGATGCTTGCAGTGCATGAGTAAGCTCTAATCTATGTCGCAGCTCCTCTATCTCATTCTCCTAAGACCTGTCACATACTGTATGAGAGTTGCCGCGACGGCATGAAGTTGACGGCGACCTGGCGCGCCGCACTGTTGCGCAGCGTGAACGTGCGCCGCACGCCGCTCGCCGGGCGCTCCAGCTCCTCTATCTCATTTTCCATCTTTACACCTGCAACAAAAACATGTTTTTTTTGTATATACTATTGATTATTACAGTTTATGGAAGAGATTGGCGGAATTCTTTGCCAGTTAGAGATGTGTATTGTGCTCTCCAAATAAAGGCAAATAAAGGCATATACAGAACAGCGGGTCTACCGGCTAAAAACAATGAAGTTAATGTTAACTGTAATTTGACAGATGTATGTGATACATTGCTACTTCGTTTCACAAATAAAAACTTACCAAAGAAAAGAATCAATGTATCATATCCATCTGTCAAATTACAGTTAACATTAACTTCATTATGTTTAGCCGGTAGACCCGCAGGTCCCAACACCGAGCCTTGCATATTAAAATAAACACAAATAAGTTACGACATGCAATACACTGCAGCTGCAGTGAATGGCACTGTTTACACGCTTCATTTAATTATTGTTCATTTCCAATGCGACGACTGATGAATAATGAAAGACCGATGCCCGATGAAAGCGAACTGCCATCTAGAGACTTTCAGCAAAAAGGCGCATCAGTGATGAAAGATGAAACTTCATAAAGCCGAAATTAGATGTTTCATTTTTACGTACATTTTCGAAGCTTCATCAGTGAAGCATCGAAAATGAAGTGTCTAATTATGAAGTTTCATCTTTCATCGCTGATGCGCCTTTTTGATGAAAGTCACTAGACGGCCGTTCGCTTTCATCGGGCATCGGCCTTACATCAGTCATCGCATCGGAAATGAACAATAAATGAAGCGTGTAAACAGTGCCATTCACTGCAGTGAACGGCATGTCATCAGTAACTTATTTGTGTTTATTTTAATATGCCTTTATTTTTCGGTTTTAGACTTTTTCATACTGTATCATGCAACGCATGTTGCATGATGCTTACAAGCAGCATGCATACAAGCAGTGCATGCAAGCATTTTCTCTCTCTTTAATTACCCGACTGCGGGTTATGTATTTCGCGCGTATCTTGTAAGTATGTATGTTTGTATGTAATATTCTTTATTACCTCATATCTCTCAAACGGCTGAACGGATTTCTATGATTAAGATATCGTTAGATTGGTCTTTTCAGCCCAAGTGTTCTAAAGAAGGTGGCGTTATAAAAAAACCAACATGGCGGCTGTACGGTGCTATTATACGTAGTGAAAAAAATAATTTTTTTTTAGAATACTGCAATATGGGTGTCAAATTAAAGGGCTTATTATAAGGATTTCAAAAAGGTATATCATGACCGTAAAATATAATAACTAAAAAGGGATAAATAAAAAAAAATTAAAAAACCCGCCTGCATAAAAAGACAAGTCGACTGAAAAGATGGAAACAAGATTAAATAAATATTAAAGGCAACATGTCATAATAACATGCAGTCGGAGGCATATAATTCAATTATTCATAATGTCACTTTCTTTATGCATGCCTCCGACTGCATGTTATTATGACATGTTGCCTTTAATATTTATTTAATCTTGTTTCCATCTTTTCAGTCGACTTGTCTTTTTATGCAGGCGGGTTTTTTAATTTTTTTTATTTATTTTTTTTAACTCTTAATTCTTTAATCAAAATTATCACGCACAACCTGTTGCCGCGAAATTTTGTGAGAAATGAGAAATACTACAGCTCGCGCAACATAACTTGACCCAAGATGGCGCCGATCTGCGCAGGTACAGACGCTCACAAAATGTTTAAGAGCGAATTAAGTTTAGTTAGTAAAATTAAATAAATAAATACCTAGTTTTACTTATTTATTAAATCTTTGAATGTGAACAATGAAAATGCCATACCTACGACCATACTAGTTAATACTTGATGGTCGAAATAGAGGTTTTTGTAATTTCGGCTGTTTTAGTTTGAATTTGGCCTTCAGTTAAACCTCTATTATCCTTTTTGATATAACAATATATGTTATAAACCATTTGTCTTGTTTGTCGCTTAAGAACTGTATTGCTTAAACGACTTTGCGGCGGCATTTTAACGTTTGAAAAACCACTCATTAAATTTAGCACTCGACTGTCCTTAAAGACACTCGCGGGTGGTGTGCGGGCGCGCAGCGCGCGGCACATCCGTTACCATGGTTACGCGGGGAGCAGCCGCCCGCGCTTCATACCCCCTACCCAGTTGCGCCTAAAAATCGTCCGACGCGCAGGTTCAAGTTATGTTGCGCGAGCTGTACATTCATTTTACATTTAGTGTCTAAAGCGCTTATTACACCATCCTGAATATCGGATCCGGAATTTAGTGTCCGATTTAGGACGAGAAATTCAGTCGCCAATTAGACCGTCCTGAATGTCGGATCCGATATCACAGCTTTACGATCATACAGTTGTTAAACGAATGTTCTTGTAGCCGTAAAAATACATAGCTAGGTAAATAGGAGGTATATGTAGGTAGCTAGGTAGGTACGTGTCATTTTCAACGCTAATCTGAACTAGTTTTTAACCGACTTCATCAAAAGGAGGAGGTTCTCAATTCGATTGTATACTTTTTTTTATCGTTATTCGCGCGTATCTTCGACATTTATGGACCAATTTTGATAATTATTTTTTTGTTCGACTGAGTTTTCTTGCGAGATGGTCCCATTTATTTTTTTTCAAATCGGTTCAGTAGTTTTCAAGTAATCCCGAAAATACTATGACTTTACATCAACTACCTTGACCAGCGATTGCAGAACATTTGCTGGAAAGTGGCACGAACCACTGGATCGAATTTTATTGCACGCAGGTTCTTTCCACTGATCGCCATTTTTATTCACGAGTCATACATACGTGAAGCGATTGAAATTAAAAAACATCCAAAAAACTTCAATCGGGAAGATGGCCACAAATTATCTGCAGTGTGGAATCCAGTAATTGCAAACGCACTACCTCTTTGTTCGCGGTCGGCTAACAACCAGAATACGGCTATGATACGGAATAGGGACACCGTTAGTATAGTGTGCGACGGTAGGTGGAAAAACTGTTCGACGGAGGAGGAGGCGTAACACCGCAGCTCCAGTCAGCCCGTGACCACGGCCGATGCAACTCGGTCGAAACGTCGGTATAAGGTAGGTGTCCAACACCTATGTTTAGTTTAAAAACGCGTTTAAAACCTGTGTTCCTAATCTAACTACCTTGACGACTTTGTTATTTATGAACCGAATTAGATGATTGTTTTTGTTGACCTTTGTGTAGTCTTTTTAACAGACTTCAAAAAAGGAGGTATTCAGTTTGTATATGTATGTATGTTTCTCCGCGATTATCTCACGTTTGGCTGAGCCGATTTTACTACCAAAATAATATACCTACACTACCTAATACAGAAGGTACTTACACTAAAAATAAAAAAAAATAAAAATTGTTTAAAAAACAAAAAAACCGACTTCAAAAAACCTACCTCTAAAAAGCAAGAAATAATATATAAATCATAAGATACGCATTATCATATCATTGTTATAATAAAACACGTATATTGAAGTCGAGTGGGGCTTTTAGAATAAAAAAAGGAAGTTGTAGGTACTCCAGCCCCACCCGACTTTAATAGACGTGTTTTATTATAACAATGATAATGCGTAGCTAATGATTTATATATTATTTCTTGCTTTTTAGAGGCAGGTTTTTTGAAGTCGGTTTTTTTGGTTTTTATATTGATGTAGGTCAAAAAAAAAGCAAATCACAGAGTGACAACCCTTATATACTTTTAGTCGTTGCGCCAACTGTCTATCTAGACCAGGGATGCACAGACTTATTGAGACCATGTGCCACTTGGGCAAATGATGAACTAATGACGGGCCACCAGCACAAATTAAAAACATAAAACAAGCCAAAAAAAATTTGTTTTTCAAATGTATGAGGGAATAATTATTTCTGGCGGGCCACTGGCATATTGCCGACGGGCCACATGTGGCCCGCGGGCCGCAGTCTGTGCATCCCTGATCTAGACGAACGGCGCGGCGGATTTTTTTTCGCCATCATAAAAGGCGTTGACTGACTGTACTTTATGCTGTGGTACTACTATGTCGGAGCCGAGCGTCCTGAATGCGATTACACTGTCCTAAGTGCTTCCGATTTAGCATCCGTTATGTCGGAGACAATGGGGTTGGTAAACTTTTTCGAAAAGAATTGTTTTATATTTTTTTTTGATAGCACAAGTTTGAAGAATAAAGAAAATAATATTATGATTTTTTTATTTTATCTTGTTAACTAAATATATTTTTTTATATTATTATCGCGATAAAATATCAAACATACGGCTGAACACGAAGTTCCTTTGCATTTACTGATTTAAAAATCTGATTGACAGATTTGACAGACAGTGACAAAGAGTAATCATACCTTTGTTTTTTTTGTTTTGAGCAACAACATAGAAAGTCTTTGGAGCAAAGGCATAACCTACGCATACAGCCGTAATAGTGATTTATTGTACTATGCTGTAAATGAAAAATTTAAATTTTTATTTAAATTATAATGAAGCATTATATAATTCCGCAATTTGTTATTCCTGACTCCAAAGCCAAAAGCTACCAGAAAATATATAATTTACAACAGTTTTGGAAAAGTTTACCAACCCCATTTCTATCCTAATTAGGATGCTAAATCGGATCCTACCTTCCTGAATGCAATTAACACTGCTCTGAATTTAGGAGCGACTTCATATCGGGTCCGATATTTAGGATGATCTAATTAGCTCTTAAATACAACAAGTCGGTCACTGTTCACTATTCACTGCCTTTCATCGAAAATGAAGCACTTTTTATAAACCATCTAATTTCGGCTTAATTAGACACTTCATTTTCGATGCTTCTGAGGAAGGATATGGATATTATCGTTTTTTCCAATACTAATGTAATAGTCATTAAATAGATTTGCTATGGTCTTTGGGCATGTAATTGTTTTATTATGTTTCATTGTCTATTATTGTTAGAGGGTTTTGTTTTCTCATTAATTATGGTCCACATCGTTTTGTATTTATTTCTAGATGTTGTAAGTCTGTGTATGAAAGATTTTCGTTTACACTTAAAATATTTTTTATAGAATAGAATAGAAAAACGTTTATTAACAACACACAATAGGATTAAGAAGAGAAAACAATATATAGGTAGGTACACATTTACACAGAACAGAAGAGGGATAAAAAGGATAACAAAGTGTGCTGCTAAAAGGCCCTGTCTCAGTAAAAAAACTTCTGAGTCATTCGTAGATGGTCAGAATGACCCAGAAGCACTGTTATTCTGCCAGGGCCTGGAAACAGTCAGTGGTTGGACACAACAAAACACATACCACAAATTTAACGAAAAATGACATACAAGGAGTAAAACAAATAACATAAGGCAAAACTCGTACAAGAAAATGTTCACAGAGAAATATATATATAACACAAACGATAATACAGATAGATTTTTTTTCAATAATTTGCTGTAAGATTTTTCGTATTTATTTAGGGAATCATTTTCAAATTTAGTAGTAAGGTAACGCAGGATTCTCTTGTGATAGCAACATTTGTTTATGCCTTTAGTGACCCACCCTGCTTTACCTTTATTTTTTAATATAACATCTTTTTTCGGTATATATTGGTCTAAAAGGATTCTAGTTTGTGATTGAAATATTTCGTAATTTTTATCTATATTATTATTTGTCGTTAACATTTGTTGCCAATTTACAGTGCTTAATGCGTGTTTGAAGTTTTCCATATTATTCCTGCTAAGTAATGAAACGCCGGTTGGAAGCTAACTGACTTTATTGCGAACTACCGCCATATAAGATATAAATACCTTACACATCCCACCACCAAATCAAAAAATACAAAAAATGTATGTAAAGTTAAAATAGAAAAACCTATTGCAAGGACAGTGACAACTTCCCATACAATTGATCTGTCAGACAACCTACCCAAAGATGAACATATAAAATAAATTTATATTTGAATATGAGTTGCTGTGATCGTATAATACCTACCCCATTATATTTTATTTTATTTTATATATATATTTATATATATATATTTATATATTTTATTATACTATGAGTTATTATTATTTACTTTCTATATACTAAATCACATCAACACCTTGACCGGTTCGAGTCCGGCGACATGGGCATCTTACGTCATACACATAATTTATTCTTAAGCCTCTTATGAGCTCTCCTAGCTCGTTCTGAAGCCTCTGGTGGCAGTGAAGGTCGCGGCTCAGGATGAGTCGACGTAGCTTCCTCTACCGCGTCCTCAAATTCGTCTTTCGAATCAGTCTCCGTAACAACCTGCTCATCATGAGTCGCGTCCTCACCGTCACCTCCCAATTTTCTATTCGGCTGTAAAGGTTGACCGTCAGACCCTTCAGTAATTTCTTTCGACGGATGTGTACTCGCGCGCGAAAGAGAATAACGGTTTCTAAGTGGCACTATTTGATTATAATGTCTACGCCATTCAGAAGTTTCCCCCACTTTTACTTTGCAAGAAACGGGTCCCGTGATTTCTGAAACGTAACCTTCTGCCCACTTAGTTCCCGTCTTGGAGTAGTCGCGAGCGAGTACTTGATCGCCAGGTGCGAGGCGGGTGTGCTGTCCGCCTGCCGCGGCTATCTGTTTATCTTGTGCGGCGTGTACCACAGCCGCGCTGTCTGGACGCAGCGCGTCTAAACGTCCCCGAAGACGACGTCCAAAAAGCGCGACTGCGGGCGAGACACCCGTGGTAGCGTGTTCGGAATTGCGATATTGGAATAAAAATCTATACAACGCGGTCAATATGTCTACTTTTTCAAAAATCGCCCGTTGTATGACCTTTTTTACTGTCTTTACAGCGTTCTCCGCCTCACCGTTACCTTGGGGTCTGTACGGCGCCGAAGTACTATGTCTTATTTTATTTTTTACACAATATTGTTTAAATTCTTCAGAAAAAAATGGCGGGCCATTGTCGGTCACTAATTGTGATGGAATACCGAAGCGTGCGAAAATGGACCGCAAAGAAGTGATAGTTGCACTCGCTGAAGTACCCGCCATAGCAACCGCCTCGATCCACTTTGAGTGTGCATCGACCACAATTAAAAACCTTTTACCCGCGCAATCGAAAAAATCAGCATGTAACCTCTGCCAGGGGTGCAGCGGGTACTCCCACGGATGCAGGGGGGCGCGCGCGGGCGCGTCGCGGACCGAGCGACACGCGTCACAAGCGCGGCACATGTTTTCTATCTCCTTATCTATGTTCGGCCAGTAAACATAGCTCCTAGCAATATTTTTCATCTTGTTCATGCCTACATGGCCACTATGAATTTCTCTTAAAACTTCCGGTCGTAACTTTAAAGGAATAACTATTCTGTACTTATAAATGATACATCCACGATCCGTGAACAAATCTTCTTTACGAGCAAAAAAAACTTTTTCTTCATCACAAGTAGGCGACGACGGCCAACCAAACATTAAATACCCCAGAACTTTACACAGAACGGGATCTTTCCGAGTCTCTTTAGCGACATCGTTAAAATCAATAGGTACAGTTTCTTCAACATAATGTAAATAATCTATTTGGGAAACGGGAGGCCGCTCGTGTGACAGAGGTAGCCGTGACAAGGTATCGGCCGGACCGTTGTCCGCCGATCTCACGAATTCGATAGTGAAGTCGTAGCCCGCTAACCGCGCGGCCCAACGCTGCAGTCGACTGGCCGCGGTCTGTGGAATGCCTTTTTTTTCACTGAATATGTAAGTGAGGGGCTTATGGTCAGAACGTAGTATAAACCGCCTGCCAAATAGGTACTGGTGGTGTTTAATTATGCCGTAGTATATCGCTAAAGCTTCTTTGTCTAATTGACTATAGTTTTGCTCCGTTCTATTTAAGGTGCGCGAAGCGCAGCAAACGGGACGCTCGCTGCCGTCGCCGTAGCGGTGCGCTAGGACCGCGCCTACGCCGTATGCACTGCTATCCACTGACAATACGAGTGGCCGCCCCTCCTCATAGTGTGCCAACACTTTATCACTTAATAAAACCTTCTTTGCATTTTGAAATGCTTTTGCACAATTTGAGTCCCATTCCCACCGGATGTCTTTTCTCAAAAGCTGGTGAAGCGGATGTAATAAAGAACTTAAATTGGGTATAAATTTACCATAATAATTAAGTAAACCGAGAAAACTTTTTAACTGTGTGACATCCTTGGGTGTGGGTATTTTGGCGATCGCCTCGAGTTTAGTCGGATCTGGGTGCAACCCATGCTTATCGATTATAAAACCTAAATAGTTTACACTTTTTTGTAAAAATTTACATTTCTCTAACTTAACTGTTAAACCCATTTGACGTAATCGTTCAAGTACAGCCCGTAGATTGCGCATGTGTTCGTGTCGATTTTGTCCCGTGACACAAATATCGTCCAGGAACACTACTGTGCCGGGAACGCCGCGTAACGTCTCCTCCATAAGTTTTTGAAACTGTTCTGGTACACAAGATAAACCATACGGCGTTCTGCGGTATGTGAATGTTCCCACATGTGTCGTTATCGTAGTGAACGGTTGGGAGTCAGGTTCCAAAAAAACCTGTTCATAAGCATGCCGAAGATCTATTTTTGTGAATTCCTCTCCGTTACTTAAGGTAGCAAAAAGTTCATCGATACGCGGAAGGGGATAATAATCTCGTTTTAACTTAGGGTTTATTGTAATTTTGTAGTCCCCACATATTCTAAGTTCTCCGTTGCTTTTCACCACAGGTACAATCGGAGTTCCATAATCCGAGTGTTCCACCCGGTATATGGAACCATCGCGTTGTAAACGCTCGAGCTCGCGTTCGACCCGTTCGCGCAAGGCCAGCGGCACGGGCCGTGCACGATAGTACACACGGTCGCAATCTGCGAGCTGTAGCCGTAACGTTTTTTTACAAGTGCCTAGTTGGTCTGTGAATACTTCCGGATACTCTTTGCACAATTGGCTCACTAAATTGTCCTCCTCGGCTAATTTGTTTACATTAATTTGGGTTATTTTTAGTGCACTTAACCAATCACGGCCGAGTAACGGCCTGCCCCCGCCTTTAATGATGTATAAACGAACATTATTTGCGGTCACATTTTTGAATTTGATATTTACAAGAATAAATCCGAGGGGTTCAATTTTTGAGCCCGAATAACTACGTAATATCAAATTATCAGTTTGCAAAATCAGGTCCTTAAATAACAATTTATAACAGTCTTCGTTAATAGCAGAGATACGGCTACCGGTATCGATTTCGCACTCTAATCTTCTGGCGTTCACTAGAATGTTAATAAAAAAAAGGTTTGTTACCTCGTGACGATGACACCGCAATGTTGAAGAACTCATCATCTTCCGAACACTCATCTACAAAATTATGTCGCGGTTCCCCAAAATAATTACCCGTACGATCACGAACTTTATCACACATTACACGTAAATGACCCCGCTGGTTACATTTATCACAATTGTAATTCGCAAAACGACATCGGTTGGCCGGGTGGGCTTTGCCGCACCGCCAACATGCCGTGCCGTCCCGGGCTCCGCCACCCGCGCCCCTCGCGCCCGCAGCTGAGCCCCTCGCCCGCTGTCGCGCGGCGCCGCCGCTGCTGCCGCCGCCTTGAGCGCGCACCGCGTGCAGGTTTTCCCCCACACTGCTGCCGGCACCGATGCTCCCCGCCGCAGCCTGGCCGACGTCACCGCTTGTCTCGGCATGTCGGTCCGCCGCCTCCAGAGCCAAAGCTAGTTCCACCGCTTTCTGGTAATCGATAGATTTCTCAGCGAAAATACGAGATCGCATCACTTCGCTGGCGAGGCCCGACACAAACTGGTCTCTGAGATCCTCCTCAAGTCGATGGCCGAAGTTGCAGGTGACAGCGAGGTGCTTCAGGGCTTGAAGGTACTCGGTCAACGATTCCCCTGATCGCTGTCTCCTTTGCCGAAAAATATGTCTTTCGGCTATTTCCGAACGCTGCGGCTCGAGGTGGGCCCTTACTAATTCCACTAGCTGATCGTAGGTCTTATCTTCTGGGTTATCAGGTGCGCACAAATCACACATCAAACTATAAGTGGCATCGCCGACTACCGTTATTAACATCGACACTTTTAGTTCCGCTTTTATTTCATTTAATAAAATGAACTGATTGACACGTCTTACGTAAGCCGGCCATTGTTTCGAGGTTAGATCAAAAGGTTCAATTTTGCCGATCGGCATCGTAATAACTTGAAATTATTTACTATCACCACACTACAGTACACGATACGTGCAATAACACAATAATTAACATTAAATACGCGTAGGTTCTTAGGTTCGTAACCGTTTTATCAGCAACTCGTCGCCAGTGCTAAGTAATGAAACGCCGGTTGGAAGCTAACTGACTTTATTGCGAACTACCGCCATATAAGATATAAATACCTTACAATTCCTACTAAATATTCGTTTATTTTTTATTTTATTTTTAGTAACATTTTTGTTTACAGTTTTGTCAACTGGCATCTGACCAATGAGGGTACTGTGATCAGATAACTGGTTGTGGTGAACCTCAGTGGTCATATTAACGTTCCTTCCGATTATGAACTGGTCAACGCAAGATGAACTGGTTGGTGTTATTCTTGTAGGAGATCTATTAATACTGCGTAAACCATAGCACTTAAGAAGGTTAACAAATCTGCGTGACATACTTGTGTTTTTAGTAATGTCTATGTTTATATCACCCCCTACAACTATTTTTTTGTTTTTATTATATTTTGTGACGTGTTCCAATAATAATTGCATTTGTGAGAAAAATGTTTCCACCTCCCGATTTTGTTCAGGATGGTAAATAGACATTATTAACAAATTTATATCGGTAATCTCTACTCTCTATTCCATCACAAACTCTACAGTGTAAGATTGTATATCAAGTCTTTCTTTCGTTTTAATGGATTCACTTGTGTATATAGCAACACCGCCATGTTTATGATGTCGTCTTATATACTTTGCTGTTAAGGGCGCTCCACATTCGCGCCGTGAACACCCTTGAAATGAGTGTGGATGGTTTTCGCGCCTGTTCACGGGCTTCGCGGCCGTTCACGCCTTGTTCCCTGTTCCGTGTCGGTATTTGCGCCCGCGTCAAAGGGTTCGCGGTGCGCGAACCTCCCGTGAACGCGAACGCGTCCACACTCGCGCGTGAAAACGGTGCCGTGCCGTGAGGTTTTTTATTTATTTGCGGAGTACGGTGCGTCAAAAAGAGCGTCACTTGGACGAATGAGCAGGAAATTGTGTTAATTGAGTGTTATCATGCCGATTTCATTTTATAGGATGCTAAACACAAAGATAGCAGTGCATAATTCGGCGTCCATTCTCGACGAGCGCGCGAACTAACTAAACTGTGAACGATAGCGAAGCGAGTGTTGAGGGTCATGCTTTTCACGCCTACTTCACGGCAAAATTACGGCGTGAATTCACGCCGCGAATCACGCAGGAGTCTGGAGCCCGCATTAGATCGTAGCCCTCCAATGAGTAAAATTGGTAATTAGTGGGTTGCAGCCAATGTTCACACATTACAATTACATCGATATCGGAATCTGACAATAATATATTTAATTCATCTACTTTATATTTAAAAACTCATACCAATCAGTGATATTCATAAACTCAAACACTATCACTGTTATTTATTTATTTAGGTTTTATCTTGGTTTAATCCTACAAAATTCACGTTAATATACTAGGTATTTATTACTAAATAAAATGAAAATTGAAAATGAACGAAGAAAATAAGAAAAACAACATAAATATGTGTCAATTCTGTCAAGTCACAGATTACTAATTTGTAGCTGTCAAGTCAAGATTGGCCGCGTTCCGAATCACGGGTTGCGTTCAGGGGCCTTACTATGAGCTCTTATAGCAGGACTTATATTGAACGGCCTTACTTTTTCGTACCATGATCTCAACGGTTAGTATGAAAGCAGGCCTTAAGCAGTCTTTTTTACGGCCTGCTTTTGAACTGAATGGTTTCTTATTTGCTGATGGTAGGCCCCCAGAACCTACGCTCCGAGTGCAACCTTTTACTAGTCAGCACGTTAAGATAATTTTGAACACACTTGTTAATTTAGTAGTCTGTGGAAAAGAACGAGAAAATTACAAAATATTGAAATCAACGTATGAAAATAAAATGTTAATTTACGTTTTTAAATATTAAAAAATCTATATTTGGGTAAAAAGGGTGGTAATATTAGGAAACAATATTATTATATTAAGCAATAAATTATTTAGAATTATTTATTGTTTTGTAATAAGTCAAAGTTCACAGGATGAGGGGATGAACAGCGTCACCGCTGAATGAGAAGGCTTGATGTTGAACCAATAGTGGTTTATTATGTGCTGAAGATTATAATAAACACAAGAGACGAACCCAGCAAGGTCCCACGAGCGTGGAAGCCAAGCTTAGTGTCGTCGCCATACTGGAGGGTGACCGAGAAAGTCCCAATATGCTTGGAAGCGACCTCAGTGCTGATCGTTGATTCGATACAGTAGCAAAAACAACACCGGACCGATAAATGGCAAAACAAAGCGCTACCGCGATGCAGGAGACTTGTAGCGCCATCTATGATTCTTCGGTAATACTGTGTTTATAAATAGGTTTGTTACAGTTTTAATTTTATGTTACAAAAAAATAAAAATATTTTTTTAAATACTTAGTTACTACACTTAATAATTTTTTTATTTTATTTTTTATAAATTTTATAAATAAAAAAAATTAAATCAACACATTATTTATTATTTTTCCTATCCGGACAGCTGCTTTTGTCTTTTGTGCTGTAACTTCTCTTATTACCTTAATAAAATATAAGCACGGGCAACTTTTATTTGTTATTATTGCGAAATTTAGATTTACATAAAATAAAATACGTAAAAAACTCTTTCTCGACTACCCAAAGGGTAGTAGACAAGTTTCTCCGACTCAACTGTCAAATTAATGTCAATTGAAGAGAAAAGTGGTCGTTTTTTTTTTTTTTTTTTGTGGCAATACAGTGTTACTAATTGTCGACTTTTGACATAAGGCCACGACAAAGAACAATGCGAGTCTTCTAGTGTAAAAGTGCGAGCGTGAGTATCTCAATCTCAACCCGACAAAAGTGACATTTGGGTGTAGACAAGCCATTGTTCTGTGAGTCGAGTCTTTTCTCGAGAGTGGTCATGCTACACGTGCAGAGGCGCGTTCCAAACCTACACTCCGAGTGCAACCTAACCACAACCGAACGCTCTAACGTCGTTCCAAACATTTGAGCGTGACGTTCGGTTGACACAACCGTGTCGTTCCAAACGTCAGAGCGTTGCAACCAAACAACCATCAAAAATGATGGTTGTAAAACGCTCTGACGTTTGTCTATAGAAAAAATGACATTTGACATTATTTTGTATTTTTGATGTTTTTATGTCTAATTTTTAAAATAATCATGGTAGATCCTCAAAAAGCGGATTTTATTTGATTTAGTATAAAGAAAAGTTTAAATTATTCGTATTCCAAATGGAAAATGAAGAATTTGTATTGACATTGACATTTAAAGTTCTTGGTCGTTCCAAACCTTAGAGCGAGTTAAAAAACAACCAAACAACCGGCGCTCAAACGTTCTGAACGCAACCCTGGATTTTGTTTCTCTATCAGCACCCGTACCGCCTAACTCAATCGCTTTGACTCTGGCTTTGGTTTATGACGTCAGTGCACAGTCTGTCCTTGTCATCGTGTTATGATATGACAAGGACGGACAGAGCATTGCTATCGCTCTGGCTAAAGCTTTGAGTTAGGCGGTAGGGCCCCTGTAGGCTTGCTACAAATTAGTAATCTGTGATCTGTCTGGAGGGAGCCGCCAACTTTCCCTGGGGCCTTACTATGAGCTCTTAAAGCAGGGCTTATATTGAAATGTCTTACTTTTTCGTACTATGACCTCAACGGTTAGTATGAAAGCAGGCCTTAAGCAGTCCTGTTTATGGCCTGCTTTTGAACTGAACGGTTTCTCATTTGCTGATGGTAAGCCCCCTGTTTCCCTACCTTTTATATAACTTGACATTGGCAACACTGTATTGCCACAAAAAAAAAAAAAGCCCAAAAAGAAGAATACCTACTTTTGCTGATTGAATTCTAAAAGTAATTTATTTACTTCAATCAATTTCTGAAGTCTTACGAAAGCATTTGGTCGGAGAGTCAGCCCGGTTTACATGTATAGTTGACCTCAGTAATGGCATCACCGCACAACGTAAACGTTGACCAGGTGCGCCAGATTCTGACCGAGGTGATAGACTCACTGGACTCCCCGGACTACTCATCCAAGCTGGACGAAGCCAAAGAAGCCGCTGGAAATGAGATGCTCAAGATGATGCAGATTGTCTTCCCCATGGTGGTCCAGATAGAAATGGAAATTATCAAACGCTATGGTTTCAGCAATTCCAGAGAAGGTAGGCTACTTATTTACCATTTTAGAAGTTTAATTCGCACGCGATGAGAATGGGATGGAACCTTCTCAAAGCAAATCAAAAATTGACCAACAAAACTGTTTACTTGTTATCTTATTTGAAGTTGCTGTAGAAAAAGTTCCCTCTCCGCAGATGCGTGGCGTGACAAGGTTCCATCCCATTCTCATCATGTGCGGATTATACTTTGAGAAACCCGCAACGATTCAGGTAGACCATTTAGTATTCCTTCTATGCACACCAACTACAGGCATAACATTTTCCTTATTAGAGCTTTTTCCGTCATTAATAACGCTGACTCCAAAATTGATTATTTTTTCAACAGCATCACAACTGTTACTAAGTTATTGTTTAAAATTTAATTTAATGTTACTATTTTACGCACCTGCTGTCCTTTCTGGGCTACGATTACCTACTTTACAATCAATTTCTTTTGAATTCTACATGTGGTAGCTTGTCAATAGCTTTTAGTTATATATATTTGTTGTTATCTGTATGTTTAGAAGCTGTTAGCTATCCAAAAACGATAAATAAAATAACTATTAGCTATTCTTTTTAAAACTTCAATGGTATTTACTAATATTCCTTTGTTGTGAAAATATAGACAACGAATAACAATGATTGTCACCTTTGAACAGTTGTTTAGCAAGAGGGGCAGCATATAGTTGCTTTGTTACAGGAATGTATCAACAAATACCCATTTTCAACTAAATCTTTAAAAAAAATATTATGAAGATGCAGATCATAAAGCTTTTTATCCATTTTATAGGCTATTGTTTACATTCTAGTTTATGATCTTTGTTTAGTTATTAAAACAATATTGTCAAGACAACTGTGACAAATGTAATTGGTATACAGGTATTGTACAGTTCACGCAGCTGGTCCGTGAAATGGAGAGTGTTGATGGAGAGGTGGCGCGCTTGCATGCCCAGATCCGCAGCCACTTCCTACCGCCGGTGTCTATCAGTTCCACGGTGGATACATCTCTCTAGGAGGTAATTTAGATTGACCATCACTTATTTAATTGGTGTCCCCACTGCTGGGGCACAGGCCTTCCTTAGGGGTGGTTAAGGAGGATGGGCCATAACCCACCACGCGACCCCAATGCGGATTGGTTGGTGTTAATGATTGCAAACGCACATGGGCCCAACGTGCTTTCCGAAGCACGGAGAAGCTCGGGATAATACATTTTTGGTCACCCACCCCATTACCGACCCCTGCAAAAGTTGCTTAATCTCCGCAAACGCTGGGCCAGGAGACAATAACACTGTGCCATCAAGCTCTTCAATTTAGATTATTATCAATTTATTTGATGACCTGAGTGGTGCAGTATATAATGAATTTTAATTTCTGTGACAGATTGAGTGTTACTTTGTATTATAATAAATATATATTTAGAAACTACATCAGTTGTCTAGCTAGCACCCATATTACAAGCTTTGCTTAGTTTGGGGATACAGCACACTGTGAAATTGTCCAAGAATTTATTATTATTTATTTAGGTAGGTTCGAGGGTCCGACGCCGGTGGGGTAAATGATAACCCGCCTCCCCCTGACCCCTGTTCTTTCAGGGGATTTGGAGAAATGGGTGAAATGGTCCCGACCAATGTGACTGATCACCCCCCTGGCTTCGCTGGCGTGTCCCCCCTTACAAATAATAATTATTATTTATTTACCAATCAACATTAATATTTATAAAGTGCTATTGTAATACAAACAAGTTTTAAGGTATGTTGATTCAAACCAATCTGACACTGCTTACTGTTATCAGCTTCTATACTGATAAGATTGGATATAAATAATATGATACTATCGGTAGCTAGTGTTTGATCAGTAAAACAGTGCTCTGTTTCTCGAAAGTCAGGAAATTTGTGTGCGACTTATTATTATTATTTAGAAGGGGGGACGCCAGCCAAGCCGGGCGGGTGATCAGTCACTTTGATTGGAACCATTTCCCCAAATCCTCACAGGGGGAGGCGGGTTATCATTTACCCCACTGGATGTGCGAGTTATATAAAACATGTGGTGGACTGTTTATCATAGATTACTGAAATTAGCAAGGGTGCACTTTTAATTGGTGTAATGGTACAGAGCAAGGAAGCATTTATATATTAATAGATATGTATATTAAATATAACTGGCCCACCAATTAATTATGGTAGTTACTGAATATAATGAGAGGGAATTAGTGTGTGTCATAAACAGAATTGTGGTCTCACAAAAATACCACAAGTGATAAACCAATAGGTGTGTATAATGACTCACAAACGTTCATTTACTTACAGGAAAATCTATGGAAATGGAGAAATAGCACACCATACCAATATGCCACATAAAAGAAAAAAATACAAACTGTTGATGTGTGCGCTTTTAGTGATAGGTGTGTGTTACTTTTTCGGTATCAGTGACTATATTGTTGCTAAGAGCTATGAAAATGAGTTTGATTACCCCCTGAATGTGGACATAGTGCCTATTGTGGACGAAGTGCTTTCTGGTATGAAACCGAGTGTATCTCCTATAAACCATTACCCATATAGATTCTTGAGTAACTCTGGGACATGCAACACAATAGAAAAACTAGACTTGTTCATTGTAGTCAAGTCTGCAATGCAAAACTTCGGCCACAGGACGGCGATCAGGCTAACTTACGGCCAAGAAGATCTGATTCCTGGTAGAATCATCAAAATGCTATTTTTCCTTGGAATAGACAATGGCAGTCCTAAGACGCAACTTCAGAAACAGATCGACGAAGAGATGATCAAGTACAAGGATATAATACAGATGGACTTCCACGACAATTACTATAACAACACTATAAAAACTATGATGTCATTCCGCTGGCTTTACGAACACTGTTCCACTGCTGACTATTATTTGTTCACCGATGATGATATGTACATATCTGTCAACAATCTTCTGGATCACATACATGATAAGATAGTTCCTATGAAAGAAAAACGCGATGAAGAGAAACACGTGTATACCGGTTACATGTTTAGGTCCTCACCTTTGAGACTGAGGACGAGTAAATGGCGCGTTTCATTAGAAGAATATCCATGGGATAAGTGGCCCCCGTACATTACAGCTGGAGCGTACCTAGTGTCTAATAAATCCATGAGAGCGTTGTATGTAGGAAGCCTATTTGTGAAACATTTTCGCTTTGATGATATATACTTAGGTATAGTTGCCAAAAAAGTAGGTATAACCCCTGAACATTGTCCTAAGTTTCATTTCTATAAGAAGCATTATGATAAGGAAGGCTACCGAGACGTGATAGCGTCGCACGGGTATGATGATCATGAGGAAATGATTAGGGTTTGGAATGAGCAGAACGATGCTAAGATGAAAGATTGAGTATTGTTTGTGATTGATTCCATGCCATGCCTCATTGAAGAGTTACGGAATCGCGAAAAACGCAATAACAGAATCCACTGTTAGCAAACAACACTTGAGAGCAAAGAAATTCAGTCGGATAGGTTTCTTTTATGTTCAATCATAGAATCAGTCGAGATAATTCAATGAAATTGATACATTTCAAAAATCAATAGCTTTAACCTTTTCCATAACCATTGTTCTAATTTTAATTATTCTGTGCTGAAAAACGGTTGAAAGAAACTTAGTTGAGTCAATTTCGTTGCCCTCAAGTGTAAATTAAAATATCCCTGCTTCTAGGATATTAACTTTTTTTATAATTTACTTGTTAATGAAGTAGCAAGCTCATTTTTTGTACTTAGGCTTAGTTAGTTCGAAATTTATTGATAGGATAGAGTATAAAATAAGTGTGATTGGGTTGGTAGTAGGGACCATTAAACTGAATAACTTTTACTATGGGTCCAACTCTTTTAAATCGCGAAAAAAATTAGCTTTCATACATTTGAAAGAAAGAAAGAAAAATAATTTATTTGAGACAGACATTACATAATATACCTACATACAATAAAACTTAAACCACTAATTATGTCTTAAAACGGTTTAATACAAAACATTTTAATATTTTCGTAATTAATTTTTGTATGAAACAACAGTTTGTTTTTCGCGATTTCAGAGTTGGTCCCATAGTAAAAGTTGTTCAGTTTGATGGTCCCTATCTACCATATTTGGCATTATTTACCATATTTTGTACCATATTTGGCATTATTTACCATATTTTGTAACACGTTGTATTATAAGATTAATGCATCCCCTAAACGATCAAAACTGCTTGTCAATCATTTACATTGCGTCGGCTTGTCGATCACAATTTGATCGTCTAGGTCGATGCTTGTCGATGCTTGACAAGCACGCAGGGAATCACGTGATTACCGTGGCCGGCCTATAAAAGTTAGGCCACGCCCCCAAATGGTAGTAGTGGGTGGGGCGTGGTGGTAATACAATGTAAATGATTGACAAGCCATGGGGTACATAGCCTATTTCTATACACAATTGCATTATGGAGTTAATATTGTAATTTTAAAATAAAAGCATGATTTTTTCATAATATTTATTGTAATCTCAACATTTGTAAATAATTGTATATACTTTGTAACAACTAGCTAATAGCATGCATACGCATAATAATATACCTACCTACATACAATAAAAGTAATTGGTAACATATTGGAGGTTTTTTATTCAATAGTCAAAACTTTCCTTATAAACGAACATTATTTTAAACCGTAATATCTAACTATGTATTTCGTAAAAACATATTATTATGTCAATTGGTCAGTGGTAGCAGTGAAGGCAAGATACCAGGGGGTCAAGTCTGCTAATGTTTTCGTCAAAATTGTAGTTTAATGGTGTTTGAATGGTAATGCTTTTTGACACAGTTCTTGTTTATTAAACCCAAAACCGAAACACATTGTGTTTCTTAAACCCAAAACGGAAACATATGTGTCTCGATTTTGGGTTTAAGAAACGAGAACAGTGTCAAAAAGCATAACCATTCAAACACCATTGAACCACAATTTTGACGAAAACATTAGCAGACTTGACCCCCTGGGAATATGACTGTGCGATTTTAGATGAAGATAATAAGTCCGTTTGGAATCCATACGTTTTTGACAGTCATAATCTTAATATCATGTCTTTTAAACTTAAATTGTTATTTAAAAAATGTATTGATAAATCTGTTTTTTTTTCTCTTTTAAATTCCTTTATTTTCCTATTACAAACCAACTTAACTTTGAGTTTGCGGTCAAACGCGTAGCACAGATAAGCCCCGCCTCTTAGCACTATTTGGTACAAAGCCCTAAAGCAGGCAATACACGCTCATGCAAGCGTCAGTCATGACAGTCACGGGCGTCACGGCTGTGACTGACGATTAACCTACCGTGTAATGGGGTGACTGATGGTTGCATGAAGTTGATTTCTTCTTTCCATCAGTCAAACGTAATTCATGACTGATGGAATTTGACTGAAGCTAGCATGAGTGTGTAATGGCTGCCTAAGGCTGTCAGCTGCGTTAAGCGGGACACGCGCGCTATAGATAGATTGCTGGTTTTCCGACGGACAGATGCTTGCAGTGCATGAGCAAATTCTAATCTTTTGTCTAGAGCTCGGAGTCGTTTTACAGGGCTCAGCTCGTTTGTATGGCGCAGGACGACTCGGGAGTCTTTTTCAGAGCTTGAGTCTTTTTTTGAGAGCTCGATTGACCTCGCAGCCTTTTCTTTTTAAGTTCAAATTTTGGAGACTCGAGTCAGATTTGTAGGGCTCTGTGAGCTCGATAGCGAGCTCTTTAAATAAATAAATAAAAACTGCTAAGTTAATTTATTAATTAATCATATTTTAAGTAACTTAATATATAAAAATAGCATTATGAATGCTAAAATCTAAAAATTCAATAATCATATTTTATTTATTTCTCATTTACAATTGGAATCGGTGTTAGCTCTTTTGAAGGCTCAAGCTCATTTGTTGGCTCGAGCTAAATATTTTGATAGGTTTAAGCTCTATGGAAGGCTCGAACTCTTTGAAGCCTCGAGGCGTGGCTCAGAGGGGGACTACGAGCCTACGAAGCTCACTGAGTCCTGCCAATCCGCCTCGAGTCTTCAAAAGTAGAACTCGACGACTCGAGTCTTGTACATCACTAGACTCCCGCTTAACGCAGCGGACAGCCTAAATGTGCGAAATCCGAGACGCACTTGGCCGGTTTTTTTCTACGTGTAATAATCATGGTAATGTAATTATAATAAAATGTCTTAGTTGTCCAATAAAAAAATATGTAAAACTTAGTTTACTAATATATCTAGATAATCATTAATTTTACGTTTACTAAATGCATAATGCAATAATTATAAAAAACTACTAGAATTATAATTACATAGATAACAAGGCATGTATATTACTGACTATATTATTGAGCATTTATATTATAATATACCTAAAAATGTCCCACTACACTACTAAAAAATCTTTCTCACCAAAATGCATTTTGTCATGGGCTTTGTTAGTTCTTCAGACTTACTTTATATTACCTACCTAAATAACCGGAAACATGTGTTCAAATTAATTGAATATATATTATGGCTTAACCATATAAACGAGAATATGTCACGATTAAAGATATCAGAAGACTATCACATATTTAATTTAAAGCTGGAACTCCCCGGATGTGTACGCGCAGCGCAAGTTTCGGCCTTCAACGTAAGGTTTTGGAAAGGAACTGTTCCTTATCAAAAATGGGAAAACCGGTTCTTCGGACCCTCAAACTGAACAACTTTTACTATGGGACCAACTCCGAAATCGCGAAAAAAAAAATCTGTTTATTTTCGTTATCAATTAATAAAATTTTTTTTTTGCGAATTTATAGTTGGTCCCATAGTAAAAGTTATTCAGTTTAATGGTCCGGGTTTTCCCATTTTTGGTTCATTCATTAAGAGGGTTACTGCGCTACGCTAGCGCCGCCAATGAAAAAATAATCGTAGTGCTTAAATATAGACGAAATTGTGAATTGTTTTCTTCTAGTGTACTCCGAATAAGCTTTGTTGTACTTTTTATCGTTTAAACAATATTTTATTACCTGTCGTTTAGTTTATTGCTAAAAGTGGACACTTTTAGCAATAAAACTCCATTAAACTAAACGACAGACTAGAAAATATAGTTTAAGCGATAAAAAGTACCACAAATCTTATACGGAGTACACTAGAAGAACACAATTCACAATTTCGTCTTTATTTTAAGCACTATGATTAATTTTCCATTAGCGGCGCTGGTATAGCGCATAAACACTCTTAACACGTTGTATAGATTATAGAGGTATGATTGAGTTTACTTGGAAGCACCATCCATCTCCTTGAAAACGTATGTGATCTTCATGATGGCCAGCCACAAGTCCTCGTCTGTGACATCCACGTGAAGAGTGAAACGGATCGTCTTGCTGTTGAACGTGATCGCTTTAAGGATCACACCCTCGTCGTTGGTCGTCTTGCAGTCACCCTGCGAAAAAATAAATTGCTTAATTTAAAAAAATCTACCAACTAGGTAGGTACTAAGATTAATAAGGTTCAACTTAGGGGCAGAGGCAGGGATTGAAATACCGTTAAAAAATACCGATACAGAAAAATTTACCGGTAAAAATAACGTTAAATATAGCGTTAAACTTTACCGGTACAAATGAACCGGTAAAATTATCGGTAAAAAAGTAACGTTATTTATTAGAATAATGTAAATTTTTAAGTAACGGTAAAAAATAACGTTAAAATTAACGTTCATTTCAATGTAACGTTATCTAAAGTAACGTTATTTATTGACATAATGTTAAGAGTAACGGTAAAAAAAATAAGAAATAACGTTACATTTAAAAATAACGTTATCAACCCCTGGGCAGAGGAGCGAAACTGTTGAAATGTAGTTTGCTTTCGCAGCTGTTTTAATTTGAAATGGAATTAAAATAAATTTGAAAAATCCATAAATGAGGGCAGGAACAGCTCGTCGATCGCTAAGAGACAGCCAGCATAGGTTCATACCCGAGTCTTGGGCAAGCTGACTTGCGCGAGTTGCTCAACCTTGCGGTTAGTTCTCCAGAATCCTCACCAGCACTATGTTGGTGTGCTGGCCTTCTACATCCACCTTGAACGATGGTAGGATCAGCACGTCGATTGCAAGAAAAAGCCAGCATAGGTAAGTTCATACCTGAGTCTCGGCCAAGCTGACTTGCGCAAGTCGCTCCACCACGCGGTCGGCGGTGAACGGACTCTCTTCCAGGATCCTCACCAGCACTATGTTGGTGTGCTGGCCTTCCACGTCCACCTTGAACGACGGCAGGAACAGCCCGTCGATTGCTTGTCAAGAAACAGCCAGCATAGATAAGTTCATACCCGAGTCTCGGCCAAGCTGACTTGCGCAAGTGGCTCCACCACGCGGTCGGCGGTGAACGGACTCTCCTCCGGAATCCTCACCAGCACTATGTTGGTGTGCTGGCCTTCCACGTCCACCTTGACCGACGGCAGGAATAGCCCGTCGATCGCTCAGAAACAGCCAGCACTAGCATAGGTTCATACCTGACACTCGGCAAAGCTAACTTGCGCGAGTTGCTCCACCACGCGGTCACCTGTAAGCGATCTCTCCAGAATCCTCACCAGCACTATGTTGGTGTGTTGGCCTTCCACATCCACCTTGAACAACGGCAGGAACAGCCCTTCAATCGCTAAGAGACAGCCAGCATAGGTTCATACCCGAGTCTCGGCCAAAATCGCTCCACCACGCGGTCACCTGTAAGCGGGCTTTCTTCCAAAATCCTCACCAGCACTATGTTGGTGTGCTGGCCTTCCACATCCAGCTTGCTTGATTATTGAGGGCAGGAACAGCCCGTCGATTGCTGGTCAAGAAACTGCCAGCATAGGTAAGTTCATACCTGAGTCTCGGCCAAGCTGACTTGCGCAAGTCGCTCCACCACGCGGTCGGCGGTGAACGGACTCTCCTCCGGAATCCTCACCAGCACTATGTTGGTGTGTTGGCCTTCCACATACACCTTGAACGATGGCAGGATCAGCACGCCGATTGCTTGTCAAGAAACAGCCAGCATAGGTAAGTTCATACCTGAGTCTCGGCCAAGATGACTTGCACAAGTGGCTCCACCACGCGGTCGGCGGTGAACGGACTCTCCTCCGGAATCCTCAACAGCACTATGTTTGTGTGCTGGCCTTCCACATCCACCTTGAACGACGGCAGGAATAGCCCGTCGATCGCTCAGAAACAGCCAGCACTAGCATAGGTTCATACCTGACTCTCGGCCAAGCTAACTTGCGCGAGACGCGGTCACCTGTAAGCGATCTCTCCAGAATCCTCACCAGCACTATGTTGGTGTGTTGGCCTTCCACATCCACCTTAAATGATTATTGAGGGCAGGAACAGCCCGTCGATTGCTGGTCAAGAAACAGCTAGCATAGGTAAGTTCATACCTGAGTCTCGGCCAAGATGACTTGCACAAGTGGCTCCACCACTCGGTCGGCGGTGAACGGACTCTCCTCCGAAATCTTCACCAGCACTATGTTTGTGTGCTGGCCTTCCACATCCACCTTGAACGACGGCAGGAATAGCCCGTCGATCGCTCAGAAACAGCCAGCACTAGCATAGGTTCATACCTGACTCTCGGCCAAGCTAACTTGCGCGAGACACGGTCACCTGTAAGCGATCTCTCCAGAATCCTCACCAGCACTATGTTGGTGTGTTGGCCTTCCACATACACCTTAAATGATTATTGAGGGCAGGAACAGCCCGTCGATTGCTGGTCAAGAAACAGCTAGCATAGGTAAGTTCATACCTGAGTCTCGGCCAAGCTGACTTGCGCAAGTCGCTCCACCACGCGGTCGGCGGTGAACGGACTCTCCTCCGGAATCCTCACCAGCACTATGTTTGTGTGCTGGCCTTCCACGTCCACCTTGAACGACGGCAGGAACAGCCCGTCGATCGCTGGTCAAGAAACAGCTACTTTTAACATCCTTCATCATCTTCGAAAAGAAATTGGTTCTTGATTCGTCATAAATAATAATTATAGTTGCTGATAACGAATGTCTAGTCTGTCTTAGAGTTTGGTCAACGAAAGATGAGACTCGGTTGAAAATGCAACTAATTTTGCGCCTTATTTTAAGGTTCAGTTTCCAATAACTTAAGCTCTAAACGTTAATTTAACAGGGAAAGTGGCGCCGCCATTTCAATCTCATCTTTCGCTGACCAGACTCTAGTTCTAGTGGACTAAGGGTCTATTTTTGTTTAATGGCTTAAAAGCGACTGAAAATACTGGAAAAATCATATTTCAGTATAGGTTCAGACTAGGGTTTCATAGTCAATAATTGGCTAGTTTACCCTAAGTTTGGAATGAATAAATAATAATAATACTTCTGGCGAGCACGAGCGCCCGCTTGTGGTCGAGCGCCAGGCGCAGGCGCACTTCGTCTAGCGCGACCAGAGCGCACGCCGCCAGCACGCCCGCCTGCCGCATGCCGCCGCCCAGCATCTTGCGTATTTTGCGCGCCCTGCAAGAATCAGATGGTAAAGATGGTAAATAAACCGCTTCGAACCAGGGGCCTTACAGGCTGAGACTCCGAACTTAGGCAAGTCCGCCGGGCTTCAAATTATAAAGGATAAATCGAGCCCCAATCAGGCCAAAATGACGAACCCCAATTCATGATGTCACACGATACACGAACTTCTCGTCTTACAAATAACTTCAGCAAATAGTACAATACGAAATTCCTTTCTTCGATTTATCTGTTTTAAGTTGAAGCCCGGCAGAAGTTCCAAAAGTTAGGCGGTAGGGCCCCAGAGCACAGAATATATAATAGTACTAACGCCCAGAGTCAGGATTAAAACCACGACCACGTGATTAAAAATAAAGATTAAGAGGTCAGGTCAATTGAAATAATTCACCTCGTAGGAACTCTTATAAGAGCATTATTTCATTATTGTAAAATGTACTGACCACGTGGTCGTAGTTTTAAAGCTGATTCTGGTTTAAAACGGTTTAAGACATCAACCATTTAGGTTAGGGCACATGACCATGACCATGATAGCATGACCTCCGAAACGCGATATGATAGAGCGATTTATCACGTTCAACTGTCAAAACACAATGGATTTTGACAGTTGAGTGTCGATCTCAAACCCAATGCGGATTGGTAGGTGATAAGAAAGACAACTGCCTGCCTTTTATTTTATCTTGTTCCTTGCCTTCTGAAGCACGGAACAAGATACAATATTATTGGTCACCAATCCTATGACCGACTCTAGCGAAAGTTGCTTAAACGCCATAATTTCAGACGCGACATCGAGCTCCTATGTCCTTATGGTTGGATAAGGAGATATCCACAACCACAACCCATCCCACCACGCATGGCCAATCAATCCCTATTTGGGGGGTTACTTCATAAGGGGTTCCCTACTTGATATCGAAACTTGATATATCGAACGCCCCGACGGCGAAAACGGTACGCCGATCGGTCGTCAAAGCGATGGTACGCCACATCGAATGTCTCGACATTGAATGATCACAGGATCGACAGGTTAAATCATCGAAAGGTTATCAAATCGACGGTATACCACGTCGAATTTCGCGACATCGATTGTTACGACATCGAATATCATAATATCAGTCACAGTATGGGATGTTACAAAACCAACGAACGCAAAGATTAAAACCGATGTAAAAATACTACTTTCAACGAGGGTAGTAAGAAATACAACTTAACGTGCGTGCTAAAACACGTAGGCGTAGAAAGAAAATCATAGATGATATTATTTACTACTAAAGAAAAAATAAAACAATGAATTTGCTTTATTTATTTAAATGCGTTTAATTGACAATATTTTAACGTACTTTTCGTGACTATCACATTAATATTTTTATTTAATGTTTTGATTTTATTTTGTGTATTCGATGTTTTCGAACCTACTAAGTACTTACTTATTTCTTTAGGTTTTCGACGTCATGGTTAATCTATACCACGACCTTTAGATGTCAAGACATTCATTGTCACTGATGGTTCGACATCGAGACATTCGCTGTCGCGACATTCGATGTGGCGTACCATCGCATTGAAGACCAGTCGGCGCACCGTTTTCGCCGTCGCGGCGTTCGATATATCAAGTTTCGATATCAAGTAGGGAACCCCTTCATAAGAGAACTATGGAAGTTGTTACATAAGTTGTTACACGCAAATTACGTAAATATTAACTATTTTATCTTATGTTAATTATCTCATAAGTTCAAAGGGGTCAAGTATTTATCGATATCATCCCAAAAAACAAATATTTCTAGCAAAACATGGAGTTTAACTAGAGAAAGAGGATCAAAGCATGAAGTTTATGCATTGCGGTAAAATAACTTTCCCAAAGGTGATAAAAAATCATCAATGAAGAATAACAGTGATTTTTGTTTAGTGACTTATCTAATATCTTATAGGACCACATGCACAACTGTGAAAAAATTTTCGCGATATCTCTTAAAACAGAAAAGTTATATGGCCTAGAACACTGTTATTTTGTGTTGTAGAATGACGTCATTGGTCATACAGGTGAACCTTACGTCTTGCATAATAAAGCACATATTTAAGTGCGCTTGGCATTTCTTTCAAACCCTTATAACTTCGAAACTACTCGCTTGATTTAAATGAAACTAAAACATGTGTATTGCTAGATATTTAGCTACATGGGCATAAAGTTTTAAGTGATTTGACAGACCAAGTAACATTCTCCATTATAGGTATAGGTTCAGACTAGGGTTTCATTTGTTCTCTCAAAAACCACACTCTTAAATAAGTAACAAAATTGAACTTACTGCTCAATGAAGTGGTAGGATCCCACTAGGGCAGATCCTACGGGAGCGGCCAAGCCCTTGCTAAAGCAGACAGAGATGCTAGTGCAGTCCCTCACCAGCCTGGCTGGGGTCTCCTTCTGGTACTCGCTCGCGTTGAACAGCCGTGCACCGTCCATGTGTATTGGAATGTTGTGCTTGTTACACAACTCTGCTAATTCTTCCACCCATTTTAGAGGTAATACCTGTGGAACATTGCTTTAATTTTTGATACAGTAACAAAATCGCATCAGATTGTGTTTTAGAAAAATGTCAGCGAGAGAAAAACTCTTGTATTTATACAAAAGATATAGTATACATCAATTGGAAGTAAATTGGAGAATGATTTGTTCAACATCTGTGTATTGTATGTTTAATTATGGTATAGGCAATTACTTTGCCACCGCACACATTGTGCGTGTTTTCAATAGCGACAAGGGACGTAATAGGCTCATGTATGTCTGATCCTCGTAGCCTTCTCTCCAATGCCTTCAAGTCAAAGGTGCCATCAGGTTCGTTGGGCAGGGTGGATAGCATTACTCCAGCTAGGTGTGATGCACCGCCTGCCGACAAAGGCGCCATAATAAGAGGTGAAGTAATTGGAGAATAAATTACTATTAGGTAGGTTGTTTTAATAATTGATAGTATTGAAAAACAGGTAGAATTGTGGAGAGTATAGCTGCTGCCTGTTTATGCTCAATTGAATGTATCGTTACTGTAACAAGAACATCAGTCAAGCAGGCTGGTGAGACCAACAACCTATGTACCATCTCTCACATTTATTATATGTCACATGTAATGTATCACACTCAAAATAAATATAAAGGTTTGAAAAAAAAAACTTATTTTTACAATTCTTCAAACTTTCTGTGGGCGAATATTATGGAGATATATTTGCTGAGATACATCAACCAATCCAATACTCTCTACTCTACGATAATTGATCTAATATTAAAGAGATTGTATCACCATGTATAATATCAAAGGTCAAGTGTGATGCCTATTTTAAAACAATGATAAAAATACACTGATTTATTATTATTCTTTAGAGTTTAATTTAATTTAACCTACTAAATTGATAAATTCATTTAATGGCTTGAGTAAAACTTGCAATTTTGAAATGCTTCTAATATTATATTAATCTTTAATGCACCAAAACTGCATTGAAGATTATACTATAAATTGTATTTGAATATAAAATTAAAGGCATTTGAAAATAGCAAGTCATTACTAACTCGTCTATAGGTTACTTTTAGTAAGAAATTAATGAGATACTTACCAACTTCATATCGGAATATGTGGCTCAACTCGCCCGCTATAAGCTCAGACCCTCTTTTATTACAATGAACCATAACTAAAACAAAAGTTGCAAAGAATATTAAAATAAGACCAGACCAGGTTAGATTTTTATTTAACTTTGGAATCTATATTATCAGATTAAATTCAAAAAGTTTTCCACAAGTCAACTTTAGTTTAAATTTTAATAATATTTGTATAAGTTGGTTGCTTACTTGCAATTAGATTGGCCATAGTCCCTGAGGGAACAAACAACGCAGCCTGTTTTCCCAGCAGGTTAGCAACTTTGCTCTCCATGGCGTTCACGGTAGGATCTTCATGGAATACGTCGTCGCCAAGAGCAGAATCTATCATTGCCTGTTTCATGGCTTTTGTAGGCTTAGTTACTGTGTCCGACCGCATATCTACTATATAAGCCATTATAGAACCTATGAATCTAGCAAGGAATGAGGTATTGAAAAAGTTATGAGAAACTTTGGCAAAGATTTTTGAGGTTAGTCTACCAATACTACAAGTTACCACACCAGACACCACCACTTCTGGTTCTGGTCTGATCTGAGTTTTTATTCTAATAAAAATCCCACAGACGGTGACCGACCACAGTCACGCTCACAGTTATTTATTAATTTATCAAATTTAAACTCTATATAAAATCAAAGAGAAAGCAATGTCATTGGCATGACATGACAGTGACAGCTGTTATTGCTAATATTGCTATGCGGACCGCAGCCTGGGTTGCGTTCCGAACCTACGCTCCGAGTGCAACAAAAAGCTATAACGGTGTTATAAAAATTAGAGCGTGACGTTCGGTTGAAACAACTTCCCCGTTCCAAACGAGAGGCCTTATGCCGGGTCCATAGCGCGTGTTTTGCTCTACACAATCAACAAAAACATCTCAACATTCAACTAAAAAAAAAGAAAAACGTATGAGGATTTTGTTTCGCGAAACAATGTTTTATTTATTGTGTAGGGCAAAACACGCACTATGGACCGGCCCTAAGGCCTAAGCAAAACCCTTACCTGGGGGCTTACCATCAGCAAATAAGAAACGGTTCAGTTCAAAAGCAGGCCTTAAAGAGGACTGCTTAAGGCCTGTTTTTATACTAACCGTTGAGGTCATAGTACGAAAAAGTAAGGCAGTTCAATATAAGCCCTGCTATAAGAGCTCATAGTAAGGCCCCACAGGCACCAGATAACGTTTTTGTGCACGCGCAACTGTGTGTGCAGTGTAAGTCTAGGGCTAACGTGCAGTTTGAACTTTTTGGTAAATAAAGTAATGATTAATGACGCATTGCTTTGAATATCAAAATAAGTTGACAGCTGTTGAAAAACATGACTAAACGAGCATACGAACTCGCGGGGTGGGGTGAGGTAATTGATTCTGGGGCAGGGCGGAGACTCCTTTCTGTACGGTATCTGTACTTATATCTATTCAAAGGATTAAATATCGATACAAAATTCGAGTGGATCGTATCGCATTGTATCGATTCGATCCACGCAAGTATCGGATCGGAGAACATTCCTATAATATAGTAGTCTGTGGGTGGGTGGACTGTGTCTGTGTAATGTTATCTGTGGTGTAGTGATCACATTAAAAAAAAATAGATCCGCTGATCTGCGGTTCTACCGGCTAAAAACAATGAAGTTAATGTTAACTGTAAGTATGTGATACATTGCTACTTCGTTTTGGCACAAATAAAAACTTACCAAAGAAAAGAAGCAATGTATCATATCCATCTGTCAAATTACAGTTAACATTAACTTCATTATTTTTAAACTTTTCTTTATTCTAAATCAAATAAAATCCGTTTTTTGAGGATCTACCATGATTATTTTAAGAAATTAGACTCAAAAACATCAAAATACAAAATAATGTCAATTGGCATTGACATTTCTTCTATAGACAAACGTCAGAGCGTTTTACAACCATCCAAATGGAAAATGAAGACTTTGTATTGACATTGACATGTAGGCCGGCCACACACAGACGTAATCACGTAACGGAATCTCGAAACGGAATCCCGATTCAGACCAATACAAAATATATGGTAATATATTTTGTATTGGTCGCCACACACCACCGTTTTTATTCCGTACGGAATGCGCACACACGCACGGCCTATGTGTGAGTGACGTATACAAACACGTACAACTTTTTTATTACAGCTCTGGATACCAGCCTTTTGGCAAACCCTTTATTATTTTGCTTAGTTATTATGTAGTTCTAGTTTCCAAAAAAGCAATAGAATACCTCTGTGCGTAATATAAATAATAAATAGTCTATAATTATGTAGTTTTTGTTTTTATTTAGAAAAATAAATCATCTTCGCTCAATGTTTCCTCATCAAAGGTTAGCGTCTGACCAGGGGGCTTACCATCAGCAAATAAAAAACCGTTCAGTTCAAAAGCAGGCCTTAAACAGGACTGTTTAAGGCCAGCTTTCATATTAACCGTTGAGGTCATAGTACGAAAAAGTAATGCAGTTCAATATAAGCCCTGCTATAAGAGCTCATAGTAAGGCCCCTGGGTCTTTTCACTTAGTACTTGACTCACTACAAGGGAGCGTGGCCTAAGATTTTAGTTGCGGATTGATTTGATAGATGGCGCTCATTTTTCGTTTGTCAAACAGTCGAGAGATGTCGCTATCCCGTGCTGAATCGCGGTATCGTGTGTCTTTCACAGTTTTATATAGTCAAAGCTGATTAGCTATAAAGTAAATTATTTTAAATTTATTTCATGACATAGCGGTTACCTCCCAAAAAAATTACAAGTCAAGTGTGTTGACACATTGGCCCCATCCCATCTGCAGGCAACTGTCAGTTGTGCGGGTTCGGCTGCCGCAAACGCCGAAACACGAAAAAGCGCCAAGTATCGGGACCTCGGGGGCAACTACATTTTCACGCCCATTGGATTCGAAACAATGGGCCCCTGGGGTCCAGAGGCCAAATCCTTTTTAAAGGAACTCTCCAGACGTCTCTGCGAGGCCACCGGGGACCGCAGGGCTGGCAACTTTTTCGCCCAGAGGTTAAGCCTCGCCATTCAAAGGGGAAATGTTGCCAGCCTTCTGGGCACCATGCCTCGTGGGGATGCTCTGGAGGAAGTGTATTATTTGTAAATATTATATTTAGCATTAAGATTTTTAAATTTGTTTGTATTGTGTGTTATATAATAAATGATTTATTTATGAAAAAAAAAAAAAAAAAAGATTTATAGAAATCTACTAGTACCTATATTATAATATCGTACACTTTTTGTCACATTTCGTTAGATGGCGTTGATCATTAGGTCTGGGGCCTTACTATGAGCTCTTATAGCAGGGCTTATATTGAACTGCATTACTTTTTCATACTATGACCTCAACGGTTAGTATGAAAGCAGGCCTTAAGCGGTCCTGTTTAAGGCCTGCTTTTGAATTGAACGGTTTCTTAATTTGCTGATGGTAAGCCCCCTGACTGATAACTCTATCTCTAGTATAATAATGTACTCTATGCGTCTGACTGAGCCGTGATTCCGAACGAAAAAAAACGTCTGTGTGTGGTGGTACGTACGGAATCACGTACGTACGTGATTCCGTTACGTGATTACGTCTGTGTGTGGCCAGCCTTAAAGTTCTTGGTCGTTCCAAACCTTAGAGTGAGTTAATAAAACAACCAAACAACCGCGCTCGAACGTTCTGCTTACCATCAGCGAATAAGAAACCGTTCAGTTCAAAAGCAGGCCTTAAACAGGACTGCTTAAGGCCTGCTTTCATACTAACCGTTGAGGTCATAGTACGAAAAAGGAAGGCAGTTAGTTCAATATAAGCCCTGATAAAAGAGCTCATAGTAAGGCCCCTGAACGCAACCTAGGTTGCACTTTGAGCGTAGGTTTGGAACGCGCCTTAGGTTTGGAACGCTACTCTTTGCTATGGTCTGTGGACTTGGCTATGATAAAATAAAAAAAAGAGGATATCTTTCGGCAAGTTAAATATTTTATTTCGTTCGTAAAGTGTCTGCCTGTCTCGATTTTATCTATTTAGGCATATGTTGCTCATAACTTGCAATAACATAGATTCCACAATCAAGTATTTCTTCAACGTAGTGTCCAAAGTTAGTTTGAATTTCGACTAAACTCAACGTGAATTCGGGCGTCGACCGGCCCATCCATCCCTTCTACCCGTAATAATAACCGTTCTGTAATCGTACTGTCAATCGCGGTCGCACGCATTTGCTGGCAGTCTGGCAGTCCAGTCGTCATTTTGTACTTACTGCGGAGCCCCATCGCCGTGCGCGCTCACACGGTAAACGCGTGGTACACTAACGCGAGGTGATAAAACAGGATTCAGTGTGTTGTGAGGTGCAGTGTCGGTCGCCGCGACCGTTTAATGTGGTATCCAGTGCCGGTGTTAGGTTATCGGTTGTCGGGCCGCGCGGCGTGATTAGGCGGCACGATGGTGGACATGGACAGGAACGATCCGGAACTCCGGTACCTCTCGGTTGATAGAAACAGTTTCAACGACCCCGCGACTCAAGCAGAATGGACGCAGAAGCGGTTGGTATGGGTGCCACACGAGACCCAGGGGTTCGTCGCAGCAGGGATAAAGGGGGAACGGGGGGACGAAGTCGAGGTAGAGATAGCAGAGTCCGGGAAGAGAATGTTGGTACCAATAGATGATATACAGAAGATGAATCCTCCAAAGTTTGATAAGGTTGAGGATATGGCGGAGCTGACCTGTCTGAATGAGGCTTCTGTGCTGCACAACATCAAAGACAGATACTATTCTGGACTTATTTACGTGAGTACCCTTTTGTTGACATTTGAACGGTTTTAACTTATACAGATAATCACTTTCACTTTAGAGACTGCACAGCATTATTACCAATAAGTTTAACTAGTTATATAATATATCACTAATTGTCTGAAAATATATTTAACTACAATCAGCGGTGGTAATTGTTTTGTTAGATTGAATAAACAGTACTTTATTTCTGAAGCTGTTTGTTATCAAGGTATGTGTAGTCTGGCTGGTGAGTCATACTTACCAAACATGAAGTCATGAATAAGTAAACTTTTTGGCAACCGTTTATTGGCAGAGTTGATGTTAGTCTGGAGTTAAAATAAATAACACAAGAATACTTTTAGTTAAACACCTTTTGTTACTTTATCCTTTAGCTTTAAAGCAAGTATAAAATGCTTGTCCTAATGACATCAATTGGGTCATTAATTATAGACAATTGTTTTGATTAGTTCATCAAGGTGTTGGTATACAAATGATTAAACATCTATAGGTAACCAACCATGCATAATAACTCCTAAGGGTTGAAGCCTTTGCAAAAGATGTAAAAATTCATTTTAAATTATCCATAATACAGTCTTTTGCTGTTTCAGTGGTTAACCTTATTGTAACGTTTTCTGACAAACATATTGCAGAGCTCGGTGGAGCAGTAGTTTAGCGCCTGGCCCTGCAATTGTGAAGGTGAAGCAACTTTCGCCAGGGTCAGTCATGGGATGGATGGGTGACCAAAATTTATTACCTAGTGTTCCTCTGTGCTTCAGAAAGCATGTTAAGCCGTTGGTCCCAGCTGCATTTGCTATCTTTAACACCCACCGATATGCCCTTGGTGGGTTATGGCCCATCCTCCTTATCCACCCATAGGGAAGGCCTGTGCCCCCACATTGGGGACATTAAAAGTGGCTGATGTCAATCAATGTACAAAAATAAAGAGTACTCATAATGTGTAAAAATAAGTAGGTAGTTTAAGGCAGCTCATAATCCTTACTAATGGTGTCAAATTCCACATTACACCGAAGCAAAGTGACCCGCCCTGTCACTAGTACTTGATAAATACAGCTTCTTAAAATACACACGAACATACCTCATACCTATAATTCTTGCAGTTCAGTCAGGATCAGATATTTGGATATGTCCTATAGTTAGAAATATCTGATCAGATGTGATCAAAATATTAGTTTTGTTAATAAAAGTTGTTAGAATTTGGTTGTAACTTGTAACATAATTGATCACTTTCCTATTGTTGTTTCCAAATATGTACAGAATAGTTGTTTGTTATACTCGAGACCAAAGTAATTTGTGCTGCGTGTGCCAACTTTAAATCATGAACTAGCGAAAAAGTCTAGACTTGACCTGAATCACGAGCGAGTGATTCTATGAGAGCCAATACTACTATCAAATATGAAGAAACTTTTGCTCAGTGCAAGTACCCAATTTATCAGGGGCCTTACTATTAGCTCTTATAGCAGGGCTTATATTGAACTGCCTTACTTTTTCGTACTATGACTTCAACAGTTAGTATGAAAGCAGGCCTTAATTCTTCAACGCCCGGAAAACAATACAACAATAGATTTCTATTGTTGTTTGTGCCCGATAGGGCACAGCGGGCGTTGACGAGTTAAGCAGTCCTGTTTAAGGCCTGCTTTTGAACTGAACGGTTTCTTATTTGCTGATGGTAAGCCCCCAGGACATATAAGGCAAAGAATGAATGATTGATCGTTGCCGGGAGTGAACAATTAAATCACTTCCAACTTTGTAGTTAATGGCTGCTATGCTGTTGAATAATGGTTTTCTTTTGAATTGTAAGTTATGCCTTGACCTCCTTTGGTTTATGAGCAAAAAGATTTTTCAATATTATTGTTTTTTCTGGTGTGGGTACCAGAATGTTCTGGTGCCCACGCTGGGTATGTGTATAAATGAAAGTATTTTGTATTTTTAGGTGTCTATCATATTTTCAAACAAATAATGATCTTATATTCTTATTTTTATTTATTACTAGCTGTTGCCTGCAACTTCGTCTACATGGAACTGGACTGGACGATCACATTTAAAATTAAAATTAGTATTGATAATCTGTGTAATCAATGTTTTTTTTCTTAATCATACTATTAGTTTGTAGGCATTGCCTTACTGCCTTTTATTTATTTTATTTTTATTTTAAGATATTTGGGTTGACAACAGCTTAAAACTACTTAAATTGTAACATGAAAATTATATAAGAGTAAAGCCAAAAACGTCATCCTCGAATTACTAAAAAAAGCATTAACAAAATTACCTAAAACAAAAGTAAAGATTTTAAAACAATTTTACAAACGAACCTGAGCAACACGTTTGAGACTATTATTATTATTAAATTTATTTAGGTAGAATATTAGAATAAAATATATAAAGTTAAGTAACATAATAATATATATTATATAAAACATATATAATTATAATATATACATACATATATTATATCTGCTATGCACAATGACATAGAGTACCTACGATAGTTACCCAAGATGAACTCAAATCAAATCAAATCAAGTTTGATTTGATTTGTTTTACCCAAGATGAAAATTAAATTAAATTATTATTTATTTTCAAAAGTGTAAAGTATTAAATTAGATAGTAGGGCTTAGCAGCTTAAATAATTGTTTTTTAAAAGAGGATTTAGAGCCCACAAATGGATCAACACTACTAAATTCACCATTATACAATCGCGATATAGCAATGAATGAGAGACTCCAAATTCAAGCTAAATCAGTATTTTTTTTAGTACCTATAAGTTTGGTGAGGCACATGGGTAAAAGGCAGGGGTTCTCTACCTTTTACCCCCTTTCACTAATCCTCTGACGACTATTTAAGGATACGTTTAGAATAGGCTAGTTGACAAAATTTCAATAACTGCTTAATATTTTAGCTTATTAGGCATTTTATCGAAAAAAAAGGTTTATTTATTTTTAATCGAGCGTTTACATTATAAATTTCGCGTTTAAAAAACCAATTTTAATTTGGTTCCAAAACGCACAATACTGTCATGGCGTCTTGAATGACGTCACGCCGTGCAAAACAAACCAAAGAGCGATCGTGTCTTCGTACGTTATAGCTAGTTTTTATCGTTTAAAAATGAATTTCTCATATTATAAGTACTGTATAGTGCCCCAGTGTGATAGCACGACTATAAAAACGCCAAACCAGTTATTTATATATGTTCCAAACAATGGAGACATACGGAAAAAGTGGCTAAAACTTGCGTTCGGTTGTGGTTAGGTTGCACTCGGAGTGTAGGTTTGGAACGCGCCTCCGGTAGTGATACTCGAAACGTCAAAGACAAGATTGGAGTTTCGCACGGCGTGACGTAAAGCTTTCTGATTGGTGTTCACTGTCACGTGACTAAAGGTTTCATTTTACGAAATTTATTTTTTAAAAATATTATTAATCTTTAACGGTTTTTATAATTAAAATTGTTTGTTATTTTCTCCATAATATAATTAATCATTATAAACCCCTATCCATTATATTTATTCTTAATGGAAACAAGCCTATTAACTCCCAAGTACTTTCTTTCTTTAGCTAGCATAGGTACCTCTTTCCATGGACGAAAATATCGTCCATGCTCTTTCTAAAGAAATATTGACCTCCTGATTGTCTGACAGAACAAGTTGAGAACACCATAAGTCGAATTCGGCGGTCCGCACATGCGGCACATGGATTAGTGTGACGGACGTTCGAGTTCCATTTGAAGCCGTGTCCTTTTAGGTGTCACTTTGTATCAAAGAACGAGTTAGTGCGCCTTTGTTTGGTCACGCGTTCTGTCAGCACAATGCAGGCGGGTTGGCCGTTGGTGTCTTGACTCGTGGTAGAAATGATAAATCACAGATTTTGCGACACGAAAAATTCATGGATTTTCATTTTAATAGGTGTATCCTTCAGCAAAATAAAGTTTTTTCGTTCATATTAAGACTGTTAGTTTAAGTCGTTTTTCTGGCGCAGGTATGTATGGGATTCGGAGTTCGGAGAATATGTTCATAATCTTGTTTGTGTTAATTCAAACGTTTGGCCAAAGCGTTGTGCTCGAGATGAATGTCAAGGTAAGGCGCGCCGCCGGCGGCCGGCCGAAACGACCGCAGCAGTCATTGACCCTGCAGGGGCGGGAGGGGCGGCAGCCTACGCGAATATGTACGCTACTTGCTGCGTCCAAACTCCACCAACGTTCTGTTACCCTGGTACTTTGACCAAATTTGTGTTTTGTAGCAAACAAAACCTTACTAGTATTTTATTAATTTTGGGCACCCAATAGCGTTGAACGTTTTGAAAGTGGTTGCCAATGATATTAAGTCGTTGACATTTGTTTACAAAATGTTGCCAATTTTAAACGTTCACGCAGGCTTCCGTTTTTCCCGTTAGTCTGTCCAGGTATGTGCTGCTTTCAAACTGTATTAAATATATCGTTCTAATTATACCCCCATATCAAACTTTTGGACTAGTTTAACTGTTTAAAAAACATGTTTCTAAATTCGCACTTAATTAACTGAATACAAATTAAGCAGAAGTCTGACTCTTGCTTGTTAAGGTATTTAGATCATGATGTTTCTTTGAAACTGTTTTTGTCGCAGCCAATACTAATTACGTAGTAGTTCGGCGAATACGCGGGAGACTTCACAGTTCAATGCTCATGTCTGTATAATAGGATTATTTATAGGGCAGTCTAAGGTGAGAGTTTAGTATTACCATCTAGCACTAACTAAACGTTCTCGAACACGAAAGACAAATTTACAATACGCGTGGGTCGTCTGAAATAGCTACCTAATGGCCAACTTTATCGCTGTGTTCACATAACGAACGTTTGTTTCCTAGGTAGGTACACCACCACCGATAATAGTGCTGATAAAATAACTAACATTTACATAAATACTGCTAAGACAAGGGCGACTGAAAGAAACAAACACAAAATGTTGGAGTTTTTGTTTCACATGCCCATTAGGTACCTTGTACCTTTTCCGTATTGATTTTAGGCACAGCCATGCCAGCCATATGATTTTCTGGGTCAATTTGTCAATTCAAACTTTATGAAATACCATTCAGATTTTTGTCCACTTTTCTTATGAGCATCTTCTATGACCAGCAGATTAAATGTATAAGCTATTTACACTTTTTATCATCATCGTTTATCTTGTGTCAAATTTTTACTTTATCTCGGCATAAAATTATAATAAATTCACGTTGAAAAATAGCCGTATAAATGTTGTTTGATAATTTCACACTCATTTACATGATTATAATGTTGCCGTTATCACACCCGTTTAGGAAATGACGATTCGGTCGGACTTTAAGTGTAGTAACACGTCTTCTATTACACCTTTAGATTCGATACCGATTGGTGGATGAATAGAGTCCGATATAGTGCGTCAGCCAAACTGTGGTCTCAGCACAAAATCGTATAATTATTTTATTATTATTATAATATTCATTTCAGATATTAAATTACATCCATATTTGTTAGTATTGCTTAGACTATGTTAGTAACATTAAAACAAAACGAACGAAAAAAAAATCAATTCAAATATTTACGAGACCTGTACATGTGCATCTGGGTCCAATGCTTAGCGATAGGGCAGTCTGGTCTATCCTTTATTGCAATCAGGATGCTATTAGAGCTTCCCCGGACTCTGTGCCGCATAGAGGCGATACGCTTGCGAATAATGGCGAAAAAGTCATCAATTCGAGCCTCCGCAAACATACCTGACGCACTTAAGGTATCGGGGAAGACCCATCAACATCCGGAAAGCATTATTATATTGCACGCGGAGTGCGTTAAAAGTCTTTTGCGTGTACTTGACCCACAGGCTACAGGAGTAAAATGATTGGCAAAAGGCCTTGAACAACGAGATCTTCACTTCCTGTGTACACATTGCAAACCTGCGGGCCAGCATGTTGCATCTGTACAATGTATGTATAATGTACATCATACATAGCTTAAAAGCCTGGTAATGGCTACGGAAAACTCACATCCGGCTGAGAGCTACGATCATGTTATCGTTTTCCCCTTTGCCGACGTACCCCTTTGTCTGGTGCTAGCCTGGATAGGGAGACATAAGGGCGCAGACGACTTTGAAATTTTCATGCGATGCAGATGGTTTGCGGCTAATTGTAACAACCGCCCTAAACAAGCAAGCTTTGTCTTAACTAAATAGTATAACGTGGTATTGATTTCACACCACCATTGATGAAAGTTGAAAAAGTTTTAAATTGATCCATAATAAAAAAATAAAATAAGATCCCGACGAACCGAGAACCACCTCCTTTTTTTTAAGTCCCGTTACCATCATTGGGGCATGTTATCGTTTTACCATCATTGCCCGATGGATATGATGGTAACGTGACGACGACAGAAAAGTGGCATATTTCGGATTTACGTAATCTTGGATAACAACTATTCAACTTAACCGACTTCAAAAAAAGGAGGTGGTTCAAAAAAAGTTAAGATTTCACAATGATGAGACGATTCTCATCATTGTGAAATCTTAACTTAAAAATTCAATCCAATCTTTAAACGCGCCAAGTAATTAAATAGACGATCCATATTATTATGTAACAGAACTGTTTTTATTGATGAGGTCCATTAAGTTTAAAGTAAAGCATTGAGTATTAATGAGCTTTTTAAAGCATTCTCATAAATCCATTAAAGGCTATTTATCTTAAAACGTCATTTAAATTTATAATGATGCTGGGGAGTTCATTGCTGCTTGCCACTGTCTGAAAGTAACCGACATCGCTTGAAGGATCGCTCAGCTAAAGTGGCAGTGGGCTGGACACATAGCGAGAAGAACCTATAGCCGTTGGGGCGGAATGGTTCTGGAATTGCGACCGCGCACCGGACGCCGCTCCGTGGGTAGGCCCCCGACAAGGTGGACCGACGATCTGGTGAAGGACGCGGGAAGCCGCTGGATGCAGGCAGCGCAGGACCGATCGTCGTCGAGATCCTTTGGGGAGGCCTATACCCAGCAGTGGGTGTCGTGCAGCTGATATGATTATGACTGTATGAAAATGTCACATTTAACCCGTCAGTGTCAGTTATCTCCAGTAAAATGTGTGCACAAATGATGCCATGAGTTATGAGGTGCTTGATTCGAATAAAAACGTCAGTTTTGTCGATGACGACAGCAACATGTGTGGAGTAGGAGGCATTATTTGTTTTGGCATAAGAACGGAGACGCAAATGTGCGGTAATGTCATACTGGTCGATGTGCGTACTATATTAAGGGCCCTATAACCCTCAGCTTAATTAAATTAATTGCTCGCTAAGTACATAATGTATCGAAAATTCACATGTAAAGATTGTATTGTAGCTAAGGTTCTATAGTTAATTTACAAACAAAACAATAACCTCAATAAAATATAGTTTTTTGTAGAAGTAGTAGGTATGTAAAAGAGCAAAAAGTGGCCACTTTAGGCACTTTTGCCTACTACTACTCGTACTACAACGAACTATATTTCACTGAGGTTATTGTTTGTAAATAATAGAACCTTAGTTTCAATCTGTATGTGAATTTTCATCTTTCGATAAATTATGTACTTAGCGAGCAGTAAATTTAATTAAGATGAGGGCTCGACTTGAGGGCTATAGGAGCCTTAATGAGGCGGTACGTTAGCATCATTGTCAAATATTTTGTTTTTTAGCTATTCGTAGGTCTTCTTCTACTGCTTCATAAATATTTGTTGTTAAAAAAACTTGCTGACAAAGTATTCCTACCTCCACATGATTGCTTTTTCCAATTCGTTAGCCGACAATTCGAGTTGTGTACATGCGACAAAACAAAAATGCTGTGTAAGTAATCATAACTTCTCTTGTCATTAAAAATGAACTTTCGTAAAAGAATCACTATTTTTCGAAATTTATGAATGATTGAACAACCTCCCAATTTTTTCGCAAAATAAAGCTTTCGCTGGCTCTCTGCAAAATGCAAATAAATATATTTATTCGAGCGCAGACAGATCCATCTGCAATGCGGCGAGATGGGTTAAGGGTTGTTTAAAATATGTTCCTCTTCACCTCAGAACACAGTGCTCTTCACTTTCCACAATAACATTTTATATTTTGTTATAAATGAGTTTGTTCTTATTAACTTCTTCGATATAATGATTTATTAACAAAGATCTATCATGATCTGACGACATTTTAAAGGTACATCTTCATAAAAATAATAAAATATAGTAGACCCTTCACACGCACTGGCCCGGCCTGCAGGACCGTACGGAGAGGCGGCGTCGTACGATCCTGTAGGCCGGGCTTGTGCATGTAGAGGCGCACTAATTGTCTATAAGTATAGGTAATGAGAAATTCGTAAATTTCCTAAAGAAGCGCAATATATTTTTTCGTAGGAGAACACCTTAAAATTCAGGTCTATCGTGTAATTATATGGATGGATGGATATTCAATTTTTTTATATTTAAAGTCCATACTGCCCAACCCAATATTGCGAACGTGTAACTCGGTGAACTTTCAGCCAAGCACTCCGACTGAAAAAGAGCTAATCGTGGTCGTGGGCAGAGACGATGTAATGTAACGTGCGCATCGGAAAAGTTTGTAAATAAAGATTTTACGTACCTATGAATTTATTTTATTAATGGCTTGTTTGGATCATCAGTTGGGAATAGATCGCTGAACATTATTTTTAACGCCCTTCAGATGTCATGTTCATTGAAATATTTTTTACGTTCACAACATTACATTACATTGACATATTTTTATCAGGGTTGGAAAAAATCATGATTTTTTGCAAAAAATCAAAAATCACTGATTTTTTTCAAAAAATCAAAAAAATCATGATTTTTTCGATTTTTTGCTTAGCCTTTAAAATCCACTTAATATAGTGCGTGAAACCACAACGCGCTTTTGTTTGACTTATTTAACACTTTAATTCGGAAGAAACACAAGTAAAGATCAATAAACAGTTCAAAATAAAAATGCATGGTGAAAGTTAAATATTAGGACAGATGATTTAGCGGTTTTTTTAGAAGAAAAAACAGTATAAAGCAGTAATACTAACACAAAGTTACATTTCATATACATTTTTATGCGTCTATCAATTATTTAAAATTAAAAAAAAAAATATTTTTATACAAATAGGAAAGAAAAAAGGCAATTTGATTTAATCAATGATTTTTATTCAAAAAATCACTTGATTTAAATCAAGATTTAAATCAATGTGATTTAATCATGCCAACCCTGATTTTTATCTTTTTATCTTCAAGTTGTCTTCCAAATAGTTTATAAATAAGATGTGTCTATATTTAAATATTTTCGAAGCGAGACTTAAACGTCGGCAAAGCTGAAGTAACCAAGTTGTCCAAACCTATGGATAATCAAAAGTGTTCGCTGTCTATACTATACTCGTAGTCACACTAAAAAAAAACCATTGTGTGCCGGTAATATATTATAAGACTTGACCGGTTTTCGTCCTTGTTACATTACAAACCATTATACGCATTATGAACTCCATTATAGCATAAGGTAACTTATAATTATTAAGAAGTTCAGCCAGTTACGAGAAAAGTTACGTAATCGAAGAATTCCGTAAATGAGAGGTGAGCAATCTCGAAATACCAGTTCTTGAAGTTAAGCGAATAGGCTTTATATTGTTGCTGGGGTTATTTTAATTGTGTATACATTTTCCATTATTCTATAGATAGTTTAAGGGAATTAATACTTGGCATACCAAAAAAAACATTTTGTTCTCCAAAATTAAAAATCCTGAGCCGCCCAAGAAGATCAGGTGAGCATTTACTAATATTACGTTAAAGGTTATGAAGCCAAAGTTTAATATCACTTGAATGTATCTGATAGAGTAAGCGGCCTCCAAGAATGCCACCAGGCTCAAGTATGATAATTCAGAACGGGCATCTAATACCACAGATAAGCTAAAAATATGTCTAATAATTTCTCCTTTTATTTTAACAATATTGAACACGCCAAATATTTCATTCGCATTGCTTGTGCCTTGATTTAGGACCTTGTGTCCTAAATCAGTGCAATAGTTGTTGAAGTTACATTAAACGTAAATTAGTACATCACGTCGAATTCAGAATACTTTTCAGTTGGCAGAACGTTCCTCGTTATTAACGATCTCAGTCAATGTATTCACTCTGCTCAGTCTTTGCAAACCCTCCGCCAAACGCAGTAGCTTCGTTGTTTCACTTTCTAGTTAATGCCGTCTAGACGGCGGCCGTAAATGCCCAGACGTTAAAAAAGGTCTGCCGGACCTCCACACTGCTCATACTTACTGCGCAACTTTGTAATGGCATTGAGCAGGTCGTGCTTCATCACTTTATTGCTGCTTATTCACGAAGACAAATGTAAAGAGTTAATTTACTACAGAAAAATATATAGCTGATAATAATTTATTTGAGATACTTATATCAGAGGAGCTCGGTGGCACAGTGGTTTAGTGCCTGGCCCAGCGATTGCGGAAGTTAAGCAACGTTCGTAAGGGCCGGTCATGGGATGGGTGACCAAAAATTTATTATCTCGAGCTCCTCCGTGCTTCGGAAGGCACGTTAAGCCGTTGGTCCCGGCTGCATTTGCAGTCGTTAACAACCACCAATCCGCATTGGACCCGCGTGGTGGGTTATGGCCCATCCTCCTTACCACCCATAAGGAAGGCCTGTGCCCCAGCAGTGGGGACATCAAAAATGGCTGATGTGATGGACTTATATCATACTCTCTTAATCGTCGGATATCCAACTAACATAACAGAGCATTTTATTCGAGAAAAGTCAATGTAATTGTTGTCGTTGTTTTTACTGCAACGAGCAGGAATATTGGCTCCGACCAAAAGATCCTTTTTCTAAATTGTCATTCAAATATTTATTTGATCAAGTTTGACAGTTGAATCTATTCGTATGTTCAACTTTGACTTTGGAACTGCTACCAAAGATGAAGTGGGGTAAACGATACGCGCCATTGAAGCGAATTATAATTTACATCGACTTGCACCGATCGCAGCCAACCAGTCCATCGGTATTGAAACTGACGCATGCTCTTTAAGGAACAAGTTCCAGACTCCATTTCTATGACTACATACATTAGTGTACATTCTGTTCATTATTAAAGCACCTTTTTATTTTTATTAGTCAAGGTGGCTTGGAATTTGATATCAAGATTGTAATGTAATGAATGACCTCTAGTGTATAATGCAACGGTGACATGACAGGTGACAGTGGCTGAATGCTTTCATAGGATCACATTACCTTAAATTTTACATCTATAGATATAGATTTAGATCTGATTGCATTTACAGTATTTAAATCTTGTGTATTGCCTATTAACAAGACAAGTGATACTACTCAATCTTTTTTCATACGCTTTATTATTCTTGGTAGTATGTCAATGACATGTGTACGTACAAAACCTTCATTATTGCGAATACTTTTAACGCGTCGATGCGGGTGGTTGGCCTCATCCGAACACATGCTCACACACAGCTCTGACCTGATATTATCACATATCTGCAGACGAGTTTCTCACTTAGCACTTTGGCAAAAAGTGCATTTTCATTTAAATTGACCGTAGCAAACTCTTTTAAACCTTTTGCAGATTAGATATTCACGTTTATTCCTCAACTTTTGAACGTTATGTTTTCATGTGATCGCGATCGTCAAAAGAATCATTATTTCTATTGTTGATCGCAAGAAATATTGTGACACACGTCATTATTCGTCATTTTGAAACATGCGGTTTTGACAAATGAGTTGCAGTCCAACTAATAATCATTCAACGTTGTTCACATTTATACCATGTCCATATATCCAATCCTTATAAGGAGACGATTTAGCTGCCATATGTCAGATTTCATTTACGTCGTTGGGAAACCTGAGCAATACAGATGGTGTAGAATTGGTTAACTGTAAACGGCTTTGGATCGTAATCAATGCTCGTTTGAGCGCAGTATACTTTTTTGGTCGGCCCCAGCATGATACTTCAGAAAAAGAAATTCTTTATCGTGTCGAACATACTTTACCTTCTTGTGCAATACAACTTTTCTCACCGATATTGCTGGAATTACTGCTGTGAAAACGATTGAACAAGCATCTGTCTTCGCCAATAAGGAAAATGGATCTGAAATCAAACTTTTTGCGAATTGTCGCATAGGAGAATTTAAACAATAGGCATTTAACACAGAATCGGTCGGCTTGCGTAACCCTGTAAGGCCTTACATGGTGTGGGACAAGCCGGTCGCTTGGACCTTCGAGAAGTGGGTCGACATTAATGCCATCTGGTCGGACAGGACAGGACACGATGTTTCGAAGACGTGGTGTAACACCACTGCAACGGTTCTCAACAATGTCAGCATTTCGATTACGTGTTACAATTTTTTTGGTTGTGTAGGGATTTAATTACCTAAACGATGTAAAAAGTAGTGACTTATGTTGTCATTAAGTATTTTGAACATCAATTTTCTAGTTTTAAAACCACGTAAACAAACCACTTGAAAATGACCTCAAGTTGAGCCGAAAATAATTATAGTACACAGACCACAATTTTACAAGAAATGGTTGTTGAGTCTATTTGCTGAATCATGATCTTATTAAATTAAATTAGTATCACTATTGTTCAATGTACTCTTGTTTATCACAGTTTGTTAACCCAATGGTATTTTACCGAGGAGAATGTGCTTCTTATTATGATTTCACAACAAGATTACTAGTTACTACTCGGTTGTTTTTGCTTATGTCCATATTGTTAGTTAATAAGCATTAGCATGCCACCAGCACCCTTCTAGCACCGCCAGGGTGTCTCAATTACCTTCCACTCTGCTTCCCATTCACGGCACAATAGTTATTGTCTCTGAAGTGAACGCTTGGTGACATCACTCAGCATTACGTTACGTGTTAATCTCATTCCCATCTATTGTGCACATGATATGCGAAACATCCGTATTGCATCTGTTATAATTGATTCACTATCACTCTCTCCTGTAACGTTTGATGATTGATTACTTCTTCCGATAACTTGCGTTTTGCGTTAATAGTTTGCTTCCACGCGTAATAATCTTTTAAACAAGGTAATTACTGCGATTTAATACTGTTCGCTAATCCTTTTGTTTTTTCTTTCCAGGTAAGTTGCCGGTTTCAAAAATACAATAAGTAATGTATACATTTATTATTTAAACTGAAATTTAAAAAAAATTAATTGTTTTACAAACGGGTTCCATTTGAATCTCAAAAATATCAATGGAAAGTTACCCTGCAACGTCAACGGGCGAGTATTTATTTTATATCATCGGCACAAGATTCTTCAATTACGAGTGGAAACCGGTCCCGTTGTACCGTTGCCTTCGGCGGCCGATTTATGGGTCACAGGTTCCCGATCAGTAGCTCATTGTAAATCTTAGTTAAAATCACACTATCATTGCCTGATTATACTGCGTAATAGCTCCGTCTAATTGCAACCTCTAATAAAATGCCGATAAGAGGTAATTTACGGAGAAACATTGCTTTCGATTAGGCGGAATTCAAGAAATGTACAGTTTTAGTACCCTATACTGATTTTGTTAATCGTTTCTTCTAACTCACGAAAGTTTTGATTCAACCAGTAGTTATGGTATTTAATTATTAATGTTTCTAACTGAATTGTGTGCATACGTTTATGTCTGTTTATATTTTCCTTATGGTCTGTTTGTATCTCGTTTATAGATATTTATGAACCAGTTTACGTCCTGCCTGATCTGATGCTTTTCTCAAAGAATGGGGATTGTCTTGGGTATATTTCCCATATCTCTTTTAGGTGATTTATCCGAGTGGTACTTCTTGTAGCCAGACGTTATCAATTTTAGCATGACCTTTATTACGATAGAGTTTGGGGCTACTTTCGCTTGTCCCAAGCCACGTCCTTCAGTGGGCACGTAATATATTTCATTCTTTTTCAAATAATTGTCTGTCCGTTATTGCAGTTCTCGCCGGTCATTGTCGTCGGGTTGCGAAAGCGGGTCGGAGGTTGACTGCTCGCTCCTCCGATTTGGTCGGCTTCCTCTGTTACTCTTTGTTTATATTTTTTATTTTTATTTTATTTTATTTTATTTTTCTTTGGCACAGTTACAAGATACAAACCAAGCAGTACAAATAAAAATAATTCAAAAACAAAAGTGTAAATTTGTACCTCAATTACAACCATGCACAACATGCAAATATAGTTTTCATAAAAAGTTTTTCTTGAATACCTTCGAGAATCCGGATTGGTATTTAATCGAGCATCGTTAAAATCATTAAGCGTTTCTTTACTTTGATAAAATTCTTGTTACTCAGTAACGGATGTAGATTTATTGTAGTCTTAGTCGTAAAACATCTTTTTTGGAGTCATGAAAAGACTAAGGTAATTGCGAGAACTTAATTTACTCAACCTACATTCGTCGGTGCCTATCAGTCCCAATTGCTTATTAGGAATTTAAATTTATTCAGTCCTACTAAATTATATTGAATTATTTACTGGTATACTTGTTCAATTTGCGACCTAATACGTAGACAATAAGAATGAGGTTGGATGCGATGCGGTGGATAACTGGAGTTATATCGAGGTGCGTCAAGGACAGTGTCTAAGCCGTCAGGTTGTTCTAACGTTTTTTTCGACCAGTTGGTGAGGTCCTTCCCTCCCCCTCCTGCGCCTCACGATCACGAGGCCACTGGAGCTCATTCCTCGAATGTTCAGTTGTGGACCGAATGACAATTGCGGTGGTTTTGATACCGGATGTCATGTGCTGAATATATTTAGCATTCGTTACATGATGTTTGAAATCCATTTCTGATTGTGACATCTTATTGCCAGAAATTACAGACTGCTGGGCTCTAAACTAAAGGGTGTCTACTACTAACCACTCATTATATTAAATTTCTTAAGTATTTAATAGATTCTAACACCTAACTCAAAATGGAATATTTTAGAGTTGCCACAGTATGAAAAACATTAACCATCTTCTTTTTGTATCATCGAAATATCTTTTGTTATATGGTTATTTATGGAATAACAAATTGTATTTAGGCATAATAGTGATAAGTTGGAAGTAAACCGACCGCTAAAGAGCGCAGTATGTATGAAGTCGTTAGCAGGTCGTCGACCATGGTTTAATTAATACGAGATAATTAAATAAACTGCCGAAAACTTTTATCCAAACGAACCGAACTACACGCGTTGCTATTAATTGCTTGTGCTTTAAAATTAGGGCGATGTACAAATTAGTATTTTTAACTCCTTAATTTAAATATTCTTCACTTAATTTCTCCCGCCTTTGTTCTTTTTACACGACTGCACAAAAAACGAAGAGTGCATTGTGTTCTTAAATAGTTGAAATCAGAGATTTGTGGACACTTTTCAGACGCACAGGGTGCATCTAACGATTTAAATCTCTGGCTGAAATCATGTGTGGATGTTTCATTTTCTAACCCGTTGAACTAATTTTAATCCCTGACTAGAACAAAGACTTCACAGCAGACTAGCTGTCAAAGCCAGCACCAGGCGGGTGATGGCTATAGTTTATGATGAGTAAGGAAGCACTTCTTGAAACTGAAGAAATTAACTGTCTACAGTGTCTACCACATATTTGGTTAATGAAACCGTTGGCGGGGGACTCGGCACCACTAGAAGATTTTTTTTAGCATTAGAATTATCACGGACAAACAGGCTAGGTTAGGTTATCTAATAGGTATGTTAGATTAGGAACTTAGGATTTCTATTTCTTTCCCACCATTAAAAAAAGTCGAACTACTGCGTCATAAATGTATCACTGTCCACTACTCCAAAATTAATTTACTCTGAATTATTAATAATGTAAATATTTCTGCTAAAACCTTAGTCATCGACCTAATAACACAGTTCTGAGATTCCAATATGGTGCGATTAGGCAGAATCCACGCAACTAAAGTTGCGCAAACACTTGGATTAACGTCATTGACTGATAGTACAGACTTTTCTAATAAAAACATAATGCTTGCTGTTGATTTGTGGTTTTGGGTCATAATTAAAAATAAAACTGAAATGTGCAATGAACACAAATAGAGGCAGATTAAAATAAGAATATTTTACAATAGTGATGTTTGATTATAAACACTTTGGCACATGTAAAATCTTTTGATGTTGACAGGATTGTTTATGCTGTCTGCAAAAGCTGTGTTTACATTAAAATTCCACCATTTTGGTATCGTGCACTGAAAGGCGTCAATATAGCGTATTTAAGAGCTTTGTTCACTTATTTATCCAAGTACTTAATATTCACTTGCTTAATGAGAAAGAATAGTCCTATTTTACATTATCCTGGTGTGTTCAGAATGTTATTTTACACATTTTGTATTAGTATTTGTTATTTTTGTTTTCTTCCTTTTGGCTGGCTAGTTTTTCAATTAGTTGTACCTTCTTTCACTTCTTTTCCTGTTTTTCAACAGCAGTAAAAAAGTCTTGTCACCTCATGTCAAAGCAGCGTGCGTGACAGTGTTTTGGCGGGTGGGCACGCAATTAAGTGCGAAGGTGTCCCTGAATACGCCCCGTCTATAATTAACGACTCCTGCGCTTACACGCGTTACCCGCCGTTATTTTGGCATTGCAATCATTAAGGGACGGAGTTAGGGGTTCTGGACTAATTTGAAAGTGTGAAATATGTGCATACTTTAAATAATAGAAGTTAAACACTAGTTTAACAATGTTATGTTAAGGATGTAGGTTAGGTCGAATAGTAAGAAGCAAATGGAAGGAACATAAATGTTGTTTTATGGCATGATTGAGTATCTGTCGACGGAAATTAACGAGATCGTGTTCACATCGCGATCGAATAAACGTCTGTCGAATAAAAATCTGTTATTTGACTAGTATTGAAAACGGTTGCAATGGTTTCCATTGTACTGTTTTTATGTTTACTCGATACCAATTCGATCTCAGTACCCTTAGCACGAACAGCTATCGAGAACAATAACGCGCGTAAAATTACTCGATAGAGATTTGTCTATGGAAAATTTAATATCGCTTTAGTGCGATAGATGGCGCTGTACAAATTTTCTATACAAAATTAATCTATCGAATGATTTTACGCGCGTTATTTTTTTCGATAGCTGTTCGTGCTACCTACAGTTCGTGTTTCGGGTTCGGGAGTAACCCCCCCAGATATTTGTGAGTTGCCATGCCAGATACGCAAAACTTTCAGAGTGGCCCTAGGTACTTACATGTTAGTAAAGCCTATTGTAATTTAGAGGAATTATCTAGTGATAAGCAGTACTTAGTTATAGATAAGCAAAGTCAAGGATAAGCAAGGTCGGCCTCTTATATTCATTTTATAGAAGCTACTGTTTTACTACGTTTCAGACTATAAATGCCCTTAGTACGTCCCCGTTTCTAAAGTACGTTGACCAGAGGAAAACAGACGTGTTTGTTCCAATGTGCGAACGACCGTTGAAACGCATTAGGGCTGCCAAACACCAATAAAATCGCAAAAGGTTATTATTTGACGAGCGGTTATTGTTACAAGTGGTTTGAGCCAGAAAAAGTTTAAATAAAATTTCAGGTTCGTTAAACTCTTTGGGTTGAGTTTTGTGATTTGTTTTGCGGTGTACATGGCTTTACTACGAAAAAAATAGGTACCTACTTACTTTTCTGAATTTGGTTGTTATTATATTTTAATGAATATTGTGTGGAACTGTGGAAGTAACTATAAAGAACAAGATGAATCGGTTATCTTTGCCTTGATCATTTTCATGTAGGAGAATCGGGAAACATGAGAAAGAAATTAACCCTTTTAACGCCTCTGTGCGCCTGTGGTTCGCCCACCTGTTCAGTTCACCCGTGTAACACTCAGGGGACCCGGGTTCGATTCCCAGGGGGGTACAATTTGTACTCGGTGGTTTATTTCAAGTCCGCCTGGCTAGCTACCACCAACACCATATTACCTAAGTCTGACGCCATAACAACAATTTAAAAATTGTTGTGTTCCTTCAGTTAGAGGTAAGATAAGCCAGTTCCTCAGTGATGAGGATTCCGGGTGTAGAGCGCTTCCACCTTCGTCCTTATCGTCACTTAACATCAGGTGAGGTGAAGGCCAAGCACTATCCCGTTGAGCATAAAAAAACCTACAAAGGCACTTGATTTATTATTTGTATCGACCGCGACATTCCTTATTCCATCGAAAAAACTTCTTTCCACACTTTTGTATGTGTATGTATGCTTGTATTACAAAGATATGCGCTAACACTTGAAATATGCAGTATTATTGTGTTAGCACTGATGAGACAGCTGTCTTTATATTAGTCGGTAACACTATGTTTGTTTATATTAAGTTGACCTACATTTTGGCTCAAACTTCTGAAATAAGTCATGATACAGGCCGCTATGATACATTGCTTAATCAAAGTTTACCATTTATAGCTGGCATAAATATCGTGTGAGGTGAGGAGCTCGGTGGCGCAGTGGTTTAGCGCCTGGCCCTGCGATTGCGGAGGTTAAGCAACTTTCGCAAGGGTAGGTCATGGGATGGGTGACCAAAAGTTTTCTCAAGTTCCTCCGTGCTGCGGAAGGCACGGAAAGCCGTTGCTCATGGCTGCATTTCCAATCCGCATTGGGCCTGCGTGTTATGGCCCATCCTCCTTATCCACTAATAAGGAAGGCCTGTGCCCCAGCAGTGGGGCATTAAGAATGGCTGATGTCTATATAACGTGTATAAATAAATTTATCGCTAAATGTGTTTTACTTATATTCATGAAGCATAAGGAATAATGGATGTTGTGTCTTGTTGATCTTGGATCTATCCGAGATCCGGGTTCCTAAGCCACAGTTAGTGAAGTAGGATCCGTTGCTTAAGCTCTGGTAGGTAGAAGGATGGATTAATGTTTACCACTCCTGTCTCCCACTTCATCTGGACGTTAAGTTAAGAAACCCTGCAAGCAGTGCGCTGTGGTAACCGCTCGTCATCAGGCGGGCTGTCTGCTTATTTGCTACTAGACCATTGCAATAATATAATCTCACCATTCCCAAAGAAAATGATGTGCCAACGACATTAGCTGTTTTGCTAAAGCCTAATGTTCAGAAGCTTGAAAACAGAAATGTTAAAAACCATGATTCATTAAGATCCGCACATGTTGCCTCATAGAGTCGGCAAAAACGGGCAACGGTGGCGTGAGTCATCGCCGGTAACGAGGCGAGGCTACGTTGGCCATCTTGCACGTACGTTCTATTCAAATTCGCCGTAACGTAATGTCCTAATCGCATTTTCAACAACATTTTGTGTGCGAACTCGTTTTGACGAGAACTTGTAATTTTTGCCAACAGCCTTACAAATCCCTAAACATGTGTTCCAGGCCTTTGATCATCTTTCTTTGGTGGTGGTACAGCTTGAATAGTCGCTCTTTTTAATAGTGAACCAATGAATTTTAAATCCCGATCTGACAAAACTATTTGAACAAGAAGCAATACCTGTGTTGGGGGTGGTTGGGGTATGGATTGTATGATATTCTGTATGGAATTGACAATTGGGGAATGGTTTTACTTATCAATGTCAATATCAGTCAAATAGTTTACGTTTGGATTTGTATCTCTCATTAAGTTTACGTCTGACGAGTATAAGAGGTTACCTTAAAAGCTTGCGAACCATCGTATCGTATGGCGCGTTGCCAGCACTCACTAAATGAATCCGTTGCAGCTACTTGTTTATGTCTGAGAATTCACTAATGTCATGGAGTTTGCTCTTTTCTTTTCTAAGTGATCGATTGTTAGGTTTTCTTTTTTTTATCTACAACGGGATAGTGCTTGACCTTCACCTGACCTGATGTTAAGTAATGATGTGGCCGAAAGTGTAAGCGCACTACACCCGGAATCCTCACCATTACCTCTGAGGAACTGGCTATCTTACCTTTAACTGCCGGAACACAACAATTTTTAAATTGTTGTTATGGCACAGAATATATAATAGTACTAACGTGTTATGGCGTCAGACTTAGGTAAGATGGTGATCGCTAGCCAGGCGGACTTGAATTAAGCCCTACACCAACCAAACCGGGTACAAATTGTACCCCCTTTCTGAGAATTGAACCCGGGACCTCTGGTTGTTACACTGGTGGGCGAACCACTAGACCACATATGTGTCAGATGATTGAATTAAAGTTATTGGAAATCATAAACTGTCAAGCGTTGCAGGATGTTTTTCGCTTTGTTCCTATCTTTCAGACTAGTATAGAGTCATTTCTGTATCAGGAAAAACTGTATCTACCTATCGAAGCTATAAATAAATACGTGTTGGTATAGGAGGGAATTTCGCTTTCCGTTAATTTCCTTGTAAATGCTTGGAAATAACATGCAAAATTCATGACCGTCCTTCATCGTCTATACTCTACGCGCACGCGCACTACTACGATTGTTGGTCGTTAACTCGTTAGAAATCTAAGCTCATAGCGAACGCGACGCCAGAATGCGATTATAAAACTCATTACTATACAGGATCTCCCTCATGCTGAGGATGAGATCAGCTTACGAAAGACAATCGAATTGGTAATTAGTTGAATTAGCAAATTGCCTATCTTACTATTATTGTGTGAGCTGGAGATGATAATATTTACAGACAAAATCATAAATCAAATGAAGAACAATCAAAATCGTCATGAAGAAACTGGTGTTAAAATATCGAAGTATTGTTTGAACCCTTATGAATATGCAACCGTTGCCATTGCCAATGCAACAAAGAACTCACGAAACGATCGTTCAGGCTTTCTCGATGATGATTAGTTTTAAATCCGAGACATTACAATACGGCGTGCGCAGGCGCCGTGGCCTCAATCCTGCGCGTACATAAACACCAATAATTATTACAACTATTCTGACTTGAGTAAGCAATGTCGTGAACAGCATTCATGTTGATAGTACTTTATTATTTGGGGTCAACCGAGCTAAAGCTTGCTGAGCGATAACCATTGGAAGGTTCTGCAATACGTATGCTAATCTGTTGAAGTATAATTGAATCTTACTTCTTCAACTGCCAACATGTATTGATGGTGTGTGGATTGAAAATCTGCCGTATCAAAAAGCTTCAGAGAAGTGATAGAAATGCGATTTATTGAGGTCCATTCAGGATCTAGGGTCCAAAGTACTTTGATATTTTTTAACTCTTTGTATTCCAAAATAGTTAAGATCTCTTTCTTACTTATTGAGCCTTTTTTGCTTTACAAATAACTGGTGAAGATCCTTAATCACGCCATAACTTAAGGAAATTTAAGAATACGTTTTGTTACAAAAAGTGTCATTTTAATCACACTTAACCTCCAAGTAGATACATACATGCAAGCAAAGTGAATGGACCATTAGATACATTAGTAATGGCGTTGACCTAAAACGAAACGTCTAGACTGAAACCTAATCATAATATCCACGAGAAGACTGCCAATTTCAAATAATGATTATCCAATTTAAAATGATCCCTGTTGTTGATGATTAATTAAATAAAGTGTCAATGTATGTATGTATTTGGGTTAATCTGTGCGTACGACAAACATTAACACTATTTTCTCCAAGTAGCTATGGTCTCGTGTCATTAGAATTACCGTTTTGATATAACTAATAACGTACTGTATGGTTTTCCAATAGTCTATAATTTGGTATTTGTGGTGTTTTAAGTAATTGACTGGGTTCCTCAAACGGATCGACACGACTCGACTCGACCGACACAGATAGCTTAAATTATTGCAGTATCCGGATATGGTTATTCAATCAATAATTACAATGCAGAGAGGCACGAGTTCAATTATGCTGTTAATGTAATGTTATTCGGTGAACACAATGACATTCGCACATTTCGAGCTGGTTGTTGAACCGGCTACGTCGGCGCTAACGCCGCAACGCTAACCTGCTGTGGGTGGAGATTATTAAAATTAAATTATGTATCGAGATGTGGTTGGCCATTGTGACACGAGTAGGGTTACCAGATCTAATAATGAGATTTCCTGACTTTTCAGTAAATCTCCTGACACTTTGTACACCTACATCTATACATTCTAATTTAGTTGATGTTTGATAATTTTTTCTCACCAAAATGATAAACAACTTATGTGTTTTCATTAAGTACTTACACTTTTTAGGTTTTCAAAAATTCCTGACAACTACAGTTTTTCCCTTGTTTTCCTGAGAGATGCCTTAAAGTCTTGACATGTCAGAAAAAATCATGTCATCTGGTAATGGTAACCCTAGACACGAGCCGCTTGGGATTGGAATGGGAACACGTTGTATCAAAGTCTCTTCGTAGATCACCAAAATTAAGAACACTTCTAAACTTAAAAGTTAAATAAGATTTACCACTGTTGTAATCTTTTGTCCTTTATTTCTTGACGAAAATTTACTAAATTTAACATAAAGACAAAGGTGTTCTATAGCAGTTGTCCATCGACTCAAACTATCAAATGTTAAATAATGATCGATGTGCAGTGCACAGATATTGTCTAAAAGTTGAGGAAAAAAAATTAAAATTAATTAATCTTGGGTGTAGCTAGAGCTACTTATGAATAAATAAATATAGGCCTACGCCTAGATAGCTAGGTATGCAGATAGGTTTTAAGGATCACAAACGAATTTGGTAAAGTCATATTTTGAAACCTAAAATAAAAATTTCCGCTGACACATACGATTAAAATGCTGTAAAAAGTAAAGATTTAAAATGATCACTTTAGCGAAAGGCTTCGCCGCATTCCTGCGTGAGTCGCGATGACGATGACTAACGTAAAGAGCCTCTGAATGTTGACCTAAATGATACGTGGATAATTCGCGAATGAATCACTTTGATTCTACAATAAAAGTACTTATGTTAAATAATGCAATGATATAAAAATATGATATCAAGAACGTTCGACAAAAATACTACTTTCAGTGATGAATATTTTTGACTTTGACCTTCGTATCTTCTGTTTACTTATGTCCATCAGCCAATTTTGATGTCCTCACTGCTGGTGCACAGGCCTTCCGTATGGGTGGTAAGAAGGATGGGCTATAACCCACCACGCGGGCCCAATGCGGAGCGGGAGTGGGTGTTAACGACTGCAAATGCAGCCGGGACCAACGGCTTAACGTGCCTTCCGAAGCACGGAGGAGCTCGAGATAATACATTTTTGGTCACCCATCCCATGACCGACCCTTGCGAACGTTGCTTAACTTTTCCAGCCCAGAAAAACCCAATGTGCTCTATTTCTCTAATATCCAAAATCCTTGCTTTGCTTTGCACACCTGATTGTATTGGATGTCACATGATCTTGATTAGTTTTATAATGCACTTTTGGAACCTTATTACATTCATATGGTACGGTAGTGTGTATTAAGTTACGCATTTGTTAAACATTCGGCACAGATCGCTAACACATTTTGCAAGTCTGATAACAGCATAACAACAAATCACAGATGCACTTATGCAATCAACGGGTCAAATAGCAATTGCCTTTGTTGCTTTCTAATTCTAAGCGACATGTGTGGTCCTCGAGGTGGACGCTCGAGATTTTATGATAACATTTATAGCTGTACACGCTCGTTTCAATGAAGGAACATTAAACGAAATCATATAGCACTCACTTGAACGAAGGTAACCGAGACGATTGAAACAGTAAAGTTAATAAATGAAGCTTCAAATTATCAAGTAACGAATAGTCCGGTCGTGGGACATTAAATTTCATAAAAAAGTTTTGATAATACTAAAAGTTTTAATTTTTGGGGAGTGTATAGATTATGTGCATTGTGAGCTATTTTTGAAAAGTTAGAAGTTTTATGCCGGTGCTTTAGGTATAGTTTAGGTATTTCGTAATATTTCGTAATATTTCGTTTAACTTCATATATATAGAATTAAAGTTTGAAATGTTGATTGTTTCATAATAAGAAGTATGTTATCATCATGTTGTAAAAAAATTAGAAAGTTAATATATGCGTAACTGCGTAAATCACAAAATCACTCTTTTGTGTTCGAATATAATTTTAAAATTTCTGAAATCTTATTTTAAGACTTTCAGTGGTTAGATATAGCTGTTGAACAAAGTTTAGAAAGTTAAGTGGTGTGCTTCTTTGATAAATTCATTTTTCTTTCGTAATATACGCAATAATGAATTAAAAATCGATCAGATCGCTCTTACATGACCTCTTCAATGCGCTTATATGCCACACAAAAAATTAGAAAAATACATACAGTGGATTTTGTTTAATTACAGATACATTGTTGTCGCTACAGGCCGCCCGCGCCGCGCCGTTACGCCGGCGCGGCGGCCAGCTACTATGCCCGCTCGCGCCATATGAATAAATTAATTAGGTGGCGATACTGGCGATTGATCTGTAACATTTCGGCGTAACGTAACATTACGGCTACTTAAGACGTGTCGACTCCTATCTGACCTATCTCTTATCCCGAAATGATATATTTTTATAATTCCACTAGCGGCCACCCGCGACTTCGTCTGCGTGGACAGTTTTTGCTATCCCTCGCGAACAATACTTTTTTCGGGATAAAACCCTATGTCCTTTTCTATACCCCTGGCAACGTGTATGTAAAATTTCATTGTAATCGATTCAGTAGTCATGACGTGAAGGCGTAAAAATTGTTTACAAAAAAAACTAAAACGCGATTTCAAAAAACCTACCTCTAAAAAGCAAGAAATAATATTCGTAATAATAAAAATACGTCTATTGAAGTCGGGTGGGGCTGGAATACAAATTCCTTTTTTTTATTCTTAAAGCCCCACCCGACTTCAATAGACGTATTTTTATTATTACGAATATTATTTCTTGCTTTTTAGAGGTAGGTTTTTTGAAGTCGGTTTTTTGTTTTTTTTTGTAAACAATTTTTTATTTTATTATTTTTAGTGTAGGTACCTTGTAGGTAAGGTATATTATATATGTATTCAATTAAATTCAATTCAATTCAACTCATTTATTTAGTACTAAAGTAGAAAAATCGGCTTAGCGAAACGTAAGATAATCGCGGAGAAACATACTTAAATACGGGTCAAACTGAGAACCTCCTTTTTTAAGTCGGTTAAAAAACTACACTTAAGATATCCCTCTTCCAACAAAAAAATTATTATCTTATTCAGTTCATAAACAAAGAAGTAATACGACCAATCATCGAGGTAATTCACACAAAATCATACTATTTTCGTGCTTGTTTTCAAAATTACTTGAAAAGTACTGAACCGATTTCATAATTTAAAAAAATGGGACCAACTTGGGAGTGTACCTAATGTAATAACGTCAGAGATTGGCCAATCAACTTTTAAGGCACTCCTTTCTTGTCCCCGCTCTATAAAAAATCATATTATTACATACAACTCGGTTTAAACCTTACATTTTTCTACATTAATCTAAAATTAGATGCATTTAGCAATGCGAGAACAACAGATTACAATATTTTTTCCTTTGAACATTTTATAGCTAGTATCTCAGGAGAACAAAATCGCTCCCCATACAAAGAATCTGTGTTACCTGGCATAGCCGGTCAAAGCAAATCATGTCAAATCTTCAAAATATTGTATCAGAATACCCAATATTTTATACATATTTAAGTTCTATATTGAATAATCCTTTATTTACAATACATAGTTTTAGTAATTTTGCTTAAACAATATTTAATTAATATTTGCGAAGGTTTGTCCCAAACAATGTCTAAAAAATCAGGGCTCCTGCGTGACCATTAATAATTGGTGATGGTATTAGCATGAAGGTCCTATCTAGCGTCGTTAGTATTGCCCCTTGTCTAACTTTAATTCTTGTTTTGTCATTCAATGTCTTTCTAGCGATAGCTCTCGAGGAGTGTGTGTGGGTCTATTGTTGTTCTGCTGTGTTACGTCGGAAATCACGATAAGTTCATGGATTATTTTATTATTATTACGTTAAGATATTAACTTTAATATCGGAATTTAAGATCAAGTTGAAATAGTTGTTCGATATGCAATGATTACTTACTTATTTGTACTTTTATCAATGTTTTCCATCGCGTTACCGGTAACACTAGAGAAATATCTGGTAACACCAGAGAATTTATGTACTGTACGTATATATATATATATATAATATAATCAACCGATTACTTCACTGTAGTGAAGTAAATTAATGGTTGGTTTTACATTTACAATTTACATTTACACTCATTATTATCATCTTATCTTCTGTGTAAAAAACCTCCTCCAAGAATCTCCACAACAATCGGTCCTGCGTTGCCCGTGTAGCAGCACCTACCTATACGCCGCTCATTACCATACCAACACACGATTGCAACATGATTCATCACCGTGTGACTAGATGGCGCTAATGTCGAATAAACACAAAGATTAGTAAGGAATAGCGTCTCGTAGTATGGAGAATAATTATGGAGAAACCTAAATCTCGCTAACGACGTTTAGTCAGCGACGCAGCATAATATACAACTGCCAACCATCATCGGTTGGACTAATACCACCAAGCCCGGAAGAACATCTTCCATTTGGCGTTCCTCCTAGTGGTCACCTCTCTCCATACCTACCATACCTACTTCATTCACTACACTGGTGACCCCAACGGAGCACATCAAGCACCTTCAGCAAGCAACGCAGCGCAGCCATCACTCCCCATACCTTATCCCAGCATCCGCAGCAGTCACACTGCAAGCAGAAGCACAGCAAGCCAGGCCTTCAAGGTTCCATCGCAGCATCATTGACGACGCTTTCTTGGACCTTCGGCAACTCTCGACGGCATTATGCCGACCTGGTCTTCGCAGCCCACTATTGGAGCACCACACCAGCAGCTCGGACCCACCGTCACTCAACGGAAGTGTCCGATCTACCCAGTTTTGTATTCTTATCCTCATAGTTCATGAACACCAACTCTTAGCAGATACTCTTCGGTGCTCTGTACCTGGAGCTCAATCGCGGTAATTCTGAACGATAAAACAAAAACGTAACGTAACGTTGTCATTTAGGTTATATTTAGGTACCTAAAAATCTTTGGTTAAGCTTCATAATTTTCACTTAAATTGTCCTAGATTGTCCTAGAATCCTAGACTCCTTAGGCAGAGAATTCAACAACAAAACTAAAGCGAGTATTTTTCTGTAAACGAAACTGAAACGGTAACAATTTAGTTTTGGTTTTATCGTTGAAAATTAGCGCGATTAGGCCCCTGGTCATGGTCTAATGGTGCCTGCTTGGGAACCGGCTTGTTTGGAAGGTGAAGTCATCGAATCTGCGAGGGAATAGAAATTCCCGATCTCCTTCAGACTTATTATTTAACTCTATCATGTTCATCTCATTCCCACACTTTGGGGAGCACTACTGAGATATTAAAACATTATTTCCCAGTATTTTAAGGTCTTGACTATAAGAATTACATCATTAGCAAAATGAAGGCCTCCTAGGTGCTCGCCATTGATGCTGATGCCGAATTAATTCCAGTCCAGAAACCTAAAAAGATACATTACGGCTCCTTGTGTTGTTGTTATCTCGCTGCAGTTTGATGAGGTTTGAGCTCTGATTTTAAAATAGAATCAAATATCAATATAGTCGAGTTTTCAGCAATTTTAAAAATATACCACGTGCCTAGTCATTAAGTGCACAAATGAAAAGACGTGAAATTAAGCTCAAACTTATCGTTAAAAAAATAATACGATGTTTTTTATAAAGGTTACAGGTAGGTTTTGCCGAAAAAATCACTTAAATTGTAAAAAAATTACATTTTCATACATGGGACATAGCGACAATATGTTATGTTAAATTGTGTTTTCGCTCCTATTTGTGATCTGGTTAAGTTAATATAACTTCGTGTCTAGTTTTATAGCTTAGATTAATTGATGAATCACTACATATTATAAAACAAAGTCCCTCGCCGCGTCTGTCTGTCTGTTCGCGATAAACTCAAAAACTATAAAAATGGATTTTCATGCGGCGTTTTCACTAAATGATGGAATGATTCCTGAGGAAGGTTTAAGTGTATTATAAGTTGAGGTTTTATAGAAATTGGTAGAAATATCACGATGATTGTTGAAGAGGTCGGCAAAAATTAAGCCGACTGGGAGCTTGCATTGAAAACGCTGCTCTAACCTTTAGAGCTATAACAAAATAATTTATGATGAAATTATTCCTATTTTTTAGATCTACAAAAAAGTCCGTAATGGTATATATCTATCTTTTAAAAATAACTAACTATACCAATTATATCTTCCTAAAAAAATTATCAAGTTCAACGCGGTAATTTGGAAAGCTATTTAGAAGGATAAAGTACTAATCCTTATCAAATTAAATACGTTAGTTACCTTAAGCATTTTATGCACATTATTTTAGCCTTTAACACCATACCATTTAAATGAATATCGTAGGAGTCGTCGCAAAAAATTAACACGCGCAAATATAAATCAAACGCGTCTCTTATACCGACAACGGGACGGGACGAACGGGAGAGAAAAAGACTTTAGAGCAAATGGAGGTGAGGACTGTTAGGTATTATTTTTTTATCTTTTTGGGTGTTGTTGGAAGGTTGCATTTAGCAAAAAAAGAAGGAACCGAAGCGAAGCAAGGACAGGTCGCTAGTTACAATATAATATTCTCAAATTCTTTCTTTTTCTCCGGAGTTACTAGTTACTATATATTATTCTCTAGTGTTATCCTGGTGTCTCCCTTGTAAACAATACAGTGAACGTAATTATAAAGAAAAGAAAAGTACTGCCTGACATAGAAGTAAGTTTCAAGTGGCTGTTTAATATCAAATTATTTTAAAGTTTAAGAAAGAAGAAGAAAAATCATTTATTGACCGCAAAACAAAAGAAAACAATGTACCTACACAAACTTAGGACTAATTACAGTGCGGCCAACTAGGCCCCAACCTCAGCAATGCTACAGAGGCAAACCTGAGTATGCCACTGCAACGCTGGTATTCTGGAGGAGCCTACTTGGTGACGACAGCGAACAGACAAACAAAAATTATAATTTAATAGCAATTCAGAAGACAATAGACAATAATTTTAACGAAGTAATAGATAAATATTAACGAGCATCGATTCTATCATCACCAACACAAACAAAATAAAAATATTATTTAAGAGGAATAAAAATTAAAAAAACTTCATGGCTGTATGGAATTAGGTCTCCTTGCCTCTTCCATGACAGTTTGATATACATAGTAATAAAAAGAAATATATATAAAAGAGCTGTTTGGTCAGACAAATCGAAGTACTCTTTGGTGGATTTGATATTTTTCGTTTTGATTTTATTTACGAAGAGATTATTTTATTTGGTTAATATGGCAAAAATACATCATTTCAAACAATTAAAAAAAGAAAAAGAAATCGCAACCTACATTACATACAAAGTGCAACTACAGAATAGTGTGATATGAAATGAAATGAGTTTATTTGACATTTTACAATATAATACAAACTCGGAACCACAAAACAAACAAACAACAATAACAAAACAACATTCAAGCAAATTGTATGGTGACAAAATAATATATGGGTGACAAATACAATAAATTAAAACAGGTGTCCGCCTCAAGGCGACACACACAACCCCCAAGGCTGGAACGCAACCCGGCTCCTATCGTGAAAAACCCCGAAGTGAGTCTTGTTTTTGCAACGTGGTGAGATATTTCTTAAGGTGGTTCCTGAATGTTTTAACCGCTTTCAGGTTACGTAACGGCGGTGGAATATCGTTCCAGCACTTCGAGGCGGCGAATTTAAAAGAACCGCGGAACGCCATTGTCCCGTGCTTTGGAATTGCGAAAATGTTAGTATTTTTTCTCTTTGGGAACCTGCTCAAGTCACCAAACCATACCAATTTTTCATAAAGATAGCACGGCCTTCCCGTATCTAATATACCAAACAAGAGAGTGGCGAGATGAAGTCTCCTGCGCGCTTCCATTTTCATCATGTTTGCAGAGTTCAGAAAGGGAGTCACATGCGATCGAGGTGGTACATGAAAACAGAAACGCGCACAAGCGTTCTGCACCCGCTGGATAAGCTTACTCGTCTTGGACATCAAACACGGCCCATAAACAATGTCACAGTAATTTAGTTTTGACAAAATCAGTGCCTCGCACAGTGCGACCCTCAGTTCCTCACCCAAATAAGGTCTTATTTTGAACAGTAACTTAAGTCTATAAAAACAATTGCGTGAACACTCAGCGACATGGTTTTCAAAAGTTAGGTGTTCGTCCAAAGATCTTATGTTATAATCATCCCTAGTTTGCATCATACATTTGATAGAATCAGTGATCCAGAGGTGCGGTGGATGTTTGAATTTTTGCACCTTGGTTGGAGCATGCAAATCAAATAATGTAATGAGACAAGCCGTAAAGGATTCTGCAAGCTCATTGATGTTATCAAGTTTATGAAAATCATCCCAATTGATCGCATCAAGATCCCGATTTAATTGGTTCACCATTTTTTAGTGGCCTATATGTCACCCATCGTGGGCATATTTTGTCTTGACCATAAATTCAGCTAATACCATTCCATGACCACGTTCAGAGATGTGTTTAACAGTGACATTTAGAGCCCGAGTATCCGTGCATATTACATCAATTAAGCTGTAACTGTGATCGGTAAAATGTGTGGGTTCCTTAACTATTTGTTTTAAGTTGACACAGCTAAGAAACTGCATAAATTGTTTGTATTTACCAGTACTAACATCAAGCAGATTTATGTTGAAATTACCCAGCAGGATCAACACATCGTAGTTTCTGAAAGAGGCAATAGAATCCGCAATATCGTCCAAAAATACACCCGGGTCCTGCCATTGTGGCCTATAGGCGGTACCGATTATTACCCGCTGATTGTTAGTGCGAAAACTAACAATCAGTTACTAATCAATTCCACTGCGTTACTTTATGTCAAAGTAACGCAGTGGAGTTAAAATAATATCAATCTTAAGAAACTATTACTTACTACATAGATACATTATTTGAATAGGATACTTTCTTGTTGTATTACTTAAATACTTAATGTACAGATTTTCTTTGAAGTATCATTTTAATTCACAAAAAAAAACTCAACAGTAACAGAGGGGAAATTTTTACGACGATCCTTTGTTATTCTCAAAAATCTCAAAAACTAAACGTCACACATCGTGGCCACCTTTAAAACCTAAATTTTAGATAAATGATACAAACTATAATCGAATTTATACCTTTGCTGAATGCCGTCGTACCGGGCCAAGATGAAGACGGTTTCCTCGAGGTTCGGAACAAAAAGCGACGTCGTCAGCGAGAGAGCAAGAACCACCATGGCACCGCACCGACAGGGCCCAACTTCCTGCTGCGAGCTGCCATACCGACCACGGCCGTGTACCTCTCCCGCCTGCACCATACCACCACAGTGCAGGACGTGATCGAGTACATAAAGAAGAAATCCAACTTTTGTTTGAGAGTTCAGCCACTGGAGTCGCGCCATAATACCAATTTTAAGGCGTTTGTGGAGCGCATCCCGACAGCAAGGCTGGATCTCTTCGTGAAGGAGGACTTCTGGCCGCAGGGCGTGGTGTACAGGCGCTTCAGAGGGACGCTGCCTTGTGCCACCGATTCGACACACAAAGTGTCTAGGTACTTGATTTTTTTACTAACATATGTTTTAAGTTATTTACTAACAACATTGTTTTATAAATTATATATATTTCGTTTTTAAGGTATATATCTATGGGCCATCGATGCCTGAATATAAATAATTAAATTAAATTAAAAAAATAAAATATAAATTCTCGTAAATTCGATTAAATTTAATTTTGTTTTTCTGTTTCAAAATGCTCTGAAAGGAGTGCCTCAAAAGTTGATTCGCCCAACTAACTTAGAAATACAAATAAGCTCAGCTCATTTAGTAGGTAGGTAGATTTATTTTATTTTATAAGTATTCTGTGTTATTTCATTGTATATTCATCGACATACATAACGGATGTTTTCTATGATATCGGCATCGGTAAGAACGACTAGCGAGCTACGCGACAGAAAGAGAGGCGCTTCGTAGGTGCTTATATATAATATCAGGCACGCAGCGCTGTGCAATTTGAAATTGTACTTTATTGCCGTGCGGCGAGAGTAGCTTATAGTTTGTGGCCCCTCGCCTGCCCGCGCGGCGCGTGGCAGTCGGCGGGCCCTGCATGGACCCGCTCGCGCGTCCCGCATAATTCGTATTTAAGCGCAATAATTTATCTGTAATTAAACAAAATCCACATTATGTATGTTTCTAATTTTTTGTGTAGTATATAAGTGCATTGAAAAGGTCATGTTAGAGCGATCTTATCAATTTTTATTCATTATTCCGTATGTTATAAAGGAAAAATGAAAATATCAAAGAAGCACACCACTTAACTTTCTAAACTTTGTTCAACAGCTATATCTAACCACTGAAAGTCTTAAAATAAGATTTCAGAAAATTTAAAATTTTATTCGGACACAAAAGAGTAATTTTGTGATTTACGCAGTTACACATATATTAACTTTCTAATTTTTTTACAACATGATGATAACATAGTTCTTATTATGAAACAATCAACATTTCAAACTTTAATTCTATTTAGATGAAGTTAAACGAAATATTACGAAATACCTAAACTATACCTAAAGCACCGGCATAAAACTTCTAACTTTTCAAAAATAGCTCACAATGCACATAATCTATACACTCAGCAAAAACGAAAACTTTTAGTATTATCGAAGGTAATTTTTCTCTAGCTACGCGACTAGAAGTGCTTTTCGTGGACGTGGAACTTTGAGAAGTTTTGTTTATTTTTTGACATCACCTTTGTTTCGCCGCATATGGTGCTAATATGCGTCAGTCACCAGAACACAGATCATTAGCATTGCGTACGTATCAACACTTTGTGGTTTTTTCTTGTGAATCCTTGTGAATCACCTGAGCTCCAGCAATTTCCATACTTTCGCTCGTCTGTGACACATCCCGAGTTTGATATGCCTTGGTCTTCTATAATTCCTGGTTGGAATAATGTTGCCGTATCGGTCACGACCTTGTGGTTAGCGGTCTCACTGCATTGCTTTGTGGTAAAATAGTGGATGAAATTAGTTCGACCCTTGATGCATTCTCAACGTTAGATGCTGAGTTTATATTCATTTCATTCATTCTACTTTGGATTATATCAAACGGATTTTTTTTTAATACTATTGAATAACTTTGTTTTCTATTCACGCTTGTTGATTTTCTTCTGTTATAGTACCATGTGGCATGTGATCAAAATGCTCAATGTTCAATTTTTTTCGAACCTGAAGACTACTTGCTTTGTTCAAGTTTGAAGCAAGCGATGTTCCGAATGAAAACTATCGAGATAAGAATACTATTATTAAAGTAGGTGTAAGTAAATCAGTAAGTGCAAGAGAGGACGCAAGGGCACGGGACCGGTTAGGCGTCAGACCGGAAAATTGATTCCCGACGAGACGCCGACGTCGCGCCGTCGGGAATATGGTTATTATGGACTGGGATGAACCCGAATGTGACCTGAGAATCCTGAGATTCGCTCGAGGCTTTAAAGAATGCAAAATTTCTATTTCTTTCGAATTATCGTATACGATACGGTGCTGATATTTTATTGGTGCTTGTTTTATATTCTCGAAATATTGACATAGTTGCCCTTTATAAATATTTTCAAACTACAATTAATAAAATAGAATCGTAATCACTACTCGGCAAACAATATATTCGGAAACTTCGAATGGATAATAGACCCACAAAAGATACAACCAAATAGTTTCATTTATTAAACTTACTCGATCAGTTTCTTCGACAATTTAAAACAATGAGGGGAAATTGGACCATGACTAAATTATTTTCCGATTCTCCCCTCGGATTCATAGCAAGGTTGTCCCGACAGGTGCCTACACCCCACCACCCCCCACCCCTCGTCAGGTGCAACGTCCGAACCCGGACTTTTGGGTTCATTCAATTTGAGGAAGGCTATGTCTGTCTGATATGTATATCGTTCAACTATTACCACACAATTTATCGAGAATTCATATAGGTATTAGTTTTTCCTTAGTTTGATGCTGTTTTGTTACTTCTACTTTTTTCAATTATTTGTTAACAATTAGTGTTGGTCTTGCACTGTGATTACACCTTCAAATTGTAATCGAATTTGTTCTGCTGGTCTGACGTCAGCGCAGCAGGCATGTGTTTACAATTATTCGGATTACATCAGCAATCTAATCTAATATTAATACTGTGGTCTTACGACAGATCCGTTGTAGCTTTAACGTTTAGGACAAGCAAATAAACGGGAGCCTTGAAGTTTATTGGTGTCTTTAAATCGTTAGGATGATCCGGTGGTTTAACTAAAAAAATCTTTATAAGTTTGTCAATGTTCAATACTTTTTAATATTCTCAAAATTATCGCACCGCTCAAAATGACAAAATGTCAATCCTTGAAATTTAAGATTCAATGTCAATGTTAACAGCCTTAGGACGAAAATACGGAGATAGCATAATGTTTTAAACAAAACAAATGATATCAGAAGACTGCACAGTCTATCGCGGCGGATGGCGACGATGCGCAAGCGATTGTATATCCTGTAAGCGAAGTTGACTGACCCACGGAAACACTGATGAAATGCACTGATAACGGAGAAATTCATTGTTTAAAACAATCTGTCACCAGATAAAGATACGCCTAATGTTTGGTAGCCTTGATATTTGAATGGCGGGAAATTCAATCGTTGTCCTAGTAACCGACTTATAGTAGAAATATCTCTTACTGATGATAATTATGTACGGCCGCTTGTTCTCTAACATACAAGTTAGAATATGTCCCAAACGCAACAACTATGTATATGCGCAATAATGCGCATTGTGTTCGAAAGACATTGATTAATGAACAGTTGTTACGAATATCCTGCAGCTTATACTTATTTGTAATCTACTACAGCAACAGTTAAAAAATAAATCATTTTGTATGTTTGCTTTGCCAAATGCGGCGAAAGGTGGGCGGTTTCAAACATCCAATCTATTTGCGACGACTTGTTGATTTAATCAATTCACACAGCTGTATTTTTTAATAATATCGGAAAGAAGGGAACTGAAATGATGATGTGAATGATGTATGACATTATTTTCTTTGTTTTCAAGTTACGTTGATATCGTTTAATCAATCATAAATCTGTGGTTCTTACTCATTATGAGTGTTCCATTTTTGCTTACTTTATTAGTTTACTTATAAACCCTGTATTTGTCATCATGATAGGTTTTAATTAACACACCAAATATGGCAATAGTAGCCTTGCTGAGCTCTACTTCACATTTCGATGTTATCAAACCAGTAAATACCCAAATAGGGCGACCTCACTGACTGAACTGTATTCTGTAAACGTTTCTCTGGCCATAAACGCAACTGTTGCTCGTGACTCATGTCACACACTTCAACTAGTCTTAAGGTATTCCAAACCTTATTACAAATCTTTAAAACTGTTTTTAACTTCTCAAACTGCGTACAAACGTGCGAGGTGAGGTGGGCGATAGATAAGGATTACCACGTTCAACTATAGCTTGTTTCGTTATTTTTATGGTATTGGTCATGAACGCACTGAGTAGAGATGTTTTAATATTATCTTCAACATAGTTATCGACATTCCCACGACAAGATTAAAATTAAATTAGACTTTTCGTTTTACATCCGAGTAACTTTGGTCTACATTGTTACTCTGATTTAAAAAATTTGACGACCTCCGTGGTCGAGTGCTTTGCACGCCGGTTTTCAAGGCGGCACCATCTCTTGAGGTCTTGGGTTCGATCCCCGGCTGGGTCAATGTATAAAATGAACTTTTCTATATTGTCTCAGGTCTGGGTGTTTGTGATTCCACCGTTGTCTCTGATTTCCATAACACAAGTGCTTTAGCTACTTACTTTGGAATCGGAGCAATGTGTGTGATCTTGACAAATATTTATTTATTTATTTTATGTAGTTTCACTTCGTCGGGAGCATTGTCTTCTTGAATGCCTACACCGACTGGTTGTTTGCCTTCGCCCAGTGACATTTCAGTTTACGTAAGCTCGGATAAAACTGAAATAGGTACCTACCTCGTGCGTACAGACACCAAACAGGGCTATCAGCAAAATCTTCCTCTCTCTTGCGATTTACATAATACGCAGATCTGTGTTACTAATTTACTTTAACAGTCATAATTAAAACTGGTGCTTATTTTGATAGTTGCTGTTTTCTTTAAGTAGGTATCGTATCGACTATTACAAAGTAGGCAATTTTTTTTATGAATTTAGGCAGTGACATTATTGAATCTTGTTTCAGTTTTTGTGTAGTATTCGCGTTATCTTTTTGAATAGAGCCTAAATTTTAATTTATTTATCAGTTTTTAACTTCATCCGGTGGATTATTTTGAGGGACTTATCCTCACACTGTATTCTTCAGCTTAACACCAAAGAGCTGAAGTGGTAAACATCTGATAACTAAACTTGACAACAATTTAGATGCAAGGCGGAGTAATTAAAAAACGACCTCGTATGGCCTTGCCTCGTTTGCACAGATGCCTGCGGTGACTCAGCATGGCAACACATAGTTACATAAAACATGCTCTTGCCCTGTTTCAAATATTCAATGGAAAATTGCTCACCGTAAGTTTCTGAGTAGAGTGTAAAAAATCTTCTAATATGGTTAAAGGATGGTTTTTTTGCGAATTTATCTCTAAAGTTGACTTTCCTCAGCAGTTAGTTGTAGTTCAAGAGTATTCAGTTTGAGTACCTACCTACTAATTCTGTTATTTTAGTCGAGATATTGTCTTTGGTAGGGTTAGTGACAAAATAAATAATATATTATAGCCAGCAAAATAAAGATAACACAATTTTACATTGTCCAAACCGAAACATGTTGATGGCACTTTACAAAGATTAATAGATAGTTCTTAACTGAGCAACAAAATCAAATTAGTGAAGAGGTTTGGTAATGCATTCTTGACCATATTACGCCACTCACTTGCCCATTGAACATTAGAGTCATCCATCTAGTCAACATGTCGTGTTTGGGACGTTATTGTCTGTCTATTCATTGTGTTTTGAAACCATCTCAGTTAGAGTCCGAAGTACTTTTCCGACCATTTACAAACCAACCTAATTGGAATACTATAAAATCTGTTTTTGCGACCTCAATCTTTTGATTGTATCTTGCAGATATCCCTTTTTATGTTCAATATATCAATTTTCTTATCGCATCAAAGCGATAATCAACTACGTCTAATCTTCAATAAACTGAGATTGTTTTTGAAATGCATTATTTTATACTTAATCTTATCTAGACACTGAATTCATGAGATAATTTTCTCATAGTGCATTCCGTTTTGACCAATCTTTGTTTCCACTGGGTAGGAATATCTTTTAACAATATGTCTGAAGATATTTCTTGCTTCATGTAAGTGTTTAAAAACGTATGAACGTTTAGAACCTTAAGGTGCCGGTTGCTGGTCGTGAATGCTGATGGCGTGAGTCACCAGGCGTGACGGTGGCTGGCCAAACCTTTGTAGGCTCACGTTCGATTATCGACACGTGAAGTCACATAATCGGGGCAGGAGATAAATAATTAAATCTATTAGACTGGTTGGTGTGTTATGGCAAATACATAACACCTGTGATAACACCGACAAATGTCAACATTTCTACTATTCTTCGTAATAGATACAATTACTGATACTATAATAGGGTTCTGATCAGGGGCTTTTCACTTAGTACTTGACTCACTACAAGGGAGCGCGGCCTAAGATTTTAGTTGCGGATTGATTTGATAGATGGCGCTCATTTTTCGTTTGTCAAACAGTCGAGAGATGTCGCTATCCCGTGCTGAATCGCGGTATCGTGTGTCTTTCACAGTTTTATATAGTCAAAGCTGATTAGCTATAAAGTAAATTATTTTAAATTTATTTCATGACATAGCGGTTACCTCCCAAAAAAATTACAAGTCAAGGTTTATAGAAACCTTCTAGTACCTATATTATAATATCGTACACTTTTTGTCACATTTCGTTAGATGGCGTTGATCATTAGGTCTGACTGATAACTCTATCTCTAGTATAATAATGTACTCTATGGTTCTGATTAATTTACAACGACAGCTGTCTTTTAAGTAGTTAAGTTTTTACATTTAAATGACTAAGTTTTTACATTTAAATGACTAAATTGCTGAGCATGGCAACTGAAATTGTACTTGAAATGCACAGTGGCGATTCAGTTGACATATTTTATTGCTTTTAAGAGTAGTACTAATGTCTTTGGCATATTTTACATTTACCTCATTCGCATTAACCCAACTTCATTTTAAACATGAAACGCCATCAATGATTTTGCAAATAGCAGTTGTCAACGTAGTTGCTAAATTTGGCAATACCACCAAAGCTAGCAAGTGTTAGCCAACTGCCATAATAGTCTCCAGCATGGCGAACCACGACCAAATAGGGAGACATCTCGTGTAAACTATGTCGGTCAGAGATTTGTACCTTTCACATGACTGTGGTCGATTACGTTATGTGCCTATATGAATTTGAAACTTGTCTAATGAATAAGTTAGGTACTGAGTCCCTGAGAACCTCCTAGCAATTATTGTTCCGTGATTGTGAATTTACATGTTTGAGTATCTCCTCCCCCTTCGTGTTGTCTTTTGGGAAATTAAATACTAATTAATCAAACATATTTGAGGGGTTAACATGATTGTTAGGTAGTTACAGGTGTCGTAGTCGTCCATGTTTGTTAAATAAGTGATAGCTTATTTCATTGTGCATGGAGATGTATGCTTGCCAAGTCTGGCTACGTGTACTGGTGTGATGGATCTCCGGATAGATAACAAATGAGTTCTATTAAAGTAGTCCAATTGAGACCCTGTCGAAATAAATGACTGTCGAAATTCAGAATGACAGTCGGAATGAGGACTTATTATAGGTACATGACAATTTTGAATACATATCTATCCATAGGTGGTAAATGACTCATCATCCCTCTACCCTTATCCCATCCCAACCCAATTTATATGGGGTCGGTGCAGTGTATCCTTCTCTTCCATTCCTTCCTGTCACTCGTCATCTCCTTATCCACTCCCTTCACATTCATATCATTCCGCCCACAATCCATCCATAATTTCTGCGGGATTACTTTCCAGCCCTGAACATACATATCCATTAGGTACTGCCTTTCATCCCTTCTCATAACATGGAAAATGACTAAGTGCAAATATCAGTCACTAGTGTTTCATCAGCACCTTACAAATTGATGACTATAGGTTTGATTCGATCAACATCAATCTCTACAGTAGTAAATCTAGCATATTCGTTCATAATACCTATTGTACTCGTACTTAACTTTAAAATGAGCCTACGATTATGCCATTCAATAAGCTGCCTGTTATTCCAAAAGTTAGTCACGATCGCTGTCACAGAGCCGGTTGCAACGCACGATAAGTTATCTCGTTTGCGAAGAACTTCTAACTGCGTAATTGTTTTTGTATTAAAATAAATAAATAAAATAAAACTCATTTTATTTGCGTTTTCCACAAGTAGGACTTAAGATAGGTACTTATGATTAGTAGGTACATTTGTATGTAACATAGTACTTGTGGAGTCTGATGCCTAGGATAAGCAAAAGCCTGTGTTCCAGGATCACCAGAGCCCCAGATGTAATGATGATTGTATTGAAGAACCAATGGTTGGTAATTTGGGGTTATCGTCGATTTCCGGTAACCTAAGTACCTACTTGGTGAAATGGGAAATTATTGTGGAGCCTATATGTGGAGCTTGTTTCTGTTTTTCTAATAAATTATTCGGTCTAGGTTGATAACAAAAACTTCTAAAATATACTGTGTTATTTTTATAACAGCTAGAACAGAACTAATTTAGTACGTAATTATTGTTTTTTTTTAAATTTATATTTAAATTACAGGGTTATAGTACATTATTATATATAGTGGTGGCCAGATAATAGGGATGTTGACTAATGAATAAAATAACGAAATACTAATAAAAATCGTAAACATATTAAACTTTTAGAGTAGCTTGTATACCTCTTGGTTTTATATATTGCATATTATTTGTTTTATGACCCTTCAAAGTTGGGTGGACAAGTCCATTTAAAAAGTATACAATTTATTAAAATAAATGATACCTTTAATTAGTCCGTAAAATGTATAGCAAATTTGTCGAAGAAACCATTTTGATAAACACAATATTTAATATAGCTGCTGAACAAATTTCCTATGCGTTGCATACAAACTGGCACGGCGTGACGTCATAACGTGCAAGCCATTAGTATGGAGCGTTTTTGATCGAGTCCATTTGTGTGCATTTCACACTGTGATATCTCGGGCAGTTTTCATGCTAGCGAATTAATTCTTTTACCAATGTTTCTTTTTTTGAGAGGTAATTTATGTAACATATAATAAAAAAAATAGTCAACATCCCTATTAAGGACGCCAGGCGATTTTCATACAAACGAGGTAACTTTGTAGCCTTGGTTCTCCGCCAGGGATTATCCTAGCTGTGACCTGATGATGGCTATCCAGGGAGTGAATGGAGGAGATTCAGATCGCTCTACACACCTAACTGATCTGATCAGCATTCTAAGAGATATAAGGATGTGTTTAAAAATACCGCGAAATACGAATAAAAATGTATGGATAGCCTGAAACTGAAAACTCAGATCCTTATATATCTTAAAATGCTGATCAGATCAGTTGGGTGTGTATAGCGATCTGAATCTCCTCCATTCACTCCCTGGATGGCCATCATCAGGTCACAGCTAGGTCAATCCTTGGCGGAGAACTATGGCTTCAAAGTTACCTCGTTTGTATGAAAATCAGCTGGTGTCCTTAATTATTATAGCCACCACTGTATTTAATTCACCATCCAAATTTTAAGGAAGTTTTCAGTCCATGAAACTGAACTTTGTCCAAGAAACATGTGTTGAAATACGCCACAAAATTTTGGTCATCCCTTACTAAACTAAACGTCTGATATCTTAGATTTGTATAGATAGTCAATTTGTTTCACAGAGAAAGTTGTTCAGTTTCATGGACTGAACACTTCCTTAAAATTTGAATGGTGAATAAAAAATAACCCTGTTTAATAATTAAGTAAACTTTACAATATGGTATGCTATTCATATGAGTTGATATGTATGAATTGATTCTAACAGGTAAAATTAACCTTGTTTTCAGACTAAATTCAGTGTATTTCAGCAAAAATAAACCAGGAAAACGGAAAAGTACGCGTACAAAATAAACGTGATATTTTGAGTTACTTTATCAATTCAAAATACTGCTTCTGTTGTAGAGCTCCTATTTATTTAACAAACATATTATTGCTTCATTATTACAATTGGGGTTGCTAGCTTTTTTCAGACAAATAAATTATTTTTCATTTAGGTAGAACAAAAATAGAGTACCTACGCAGTAGAAAGAAACCATCAGAAAACGGCGACTGATTATTTATTTTACACATAAAATTCTGATAGTACACTTCTCTTCTAAGTCTATGTAAGTTGAGATAAACACGCGATTATTTATTAGGTTCTGATGTCAACATAATTAAAATATATATTTAATTTAAATGTTCCTACATGTCGGGTCATATCGCAAATTGATTCGTCTGCCCCCTCGATAAGATATCGGTTAAATCGAACATTTGATGATGCCGAGCTTATATGTACATGTAGTGCAACGGTAAACATGGGATAAATTACTGTTTGTGCAATGTTTACATAATAATATAGTAGAAGATAATTTCTCCCCATCCACCAATCAGCATTGGGCGCCGCCCTTGCGTGGTAGGTTACGGCCCAACCTTCTTATTCATCAGCAATATAAATAAATAAATAAATATTTGACAACATCACATACATTGCTCCAACTCCAAAGTAAGTAGCTAAAGCACTTGTGTTATGGAAATCAGAGACAACGGTGGTATCACAAACACCCAGACCCCTGAGCCAATACAGAAAAGTTCATTTTCTATATTGACCCAGCCGGGGATCGAACCCGGGACCTCAAGAGATGGTGACGCCATGAAAACCGGCGTACAAACCACTCGACCACGGAGGTCGTCAAAATATAAGTCGCCGCAATATATAAGTAGGGTTGCCATAACTTTTAGGGACCAATACGGGACGTCTAAAAAAGGTCTTTATTCAATTTAATATAGGTACTATAAATAACTTTATACTAGAAATAGTAATATACTATACCACTCGGGCCCAGTTCAGGCCCGCATTTTGTCGAAATTATCGAAATATGGGACAAATACGGGACGCGTAAGCAATACAGCCAAAGTAACATTTGCAAGTTTTCGTTATCGCTTCGCTTCGAAACATGTATGGATTTGACGTTTTAACATTCGATTGTTAACGAAACCTTATGTCAATCCCATACATGTTTCGAAAGCGAAGCGGTAACGAAGATTTGCCAATGTTACTTTGGCTAGGCCCTCTGGACGCGACGGTTAAATACGGTGACAGTCCCGTATATACAGGACGTATAGCAAACCTTTTGGGCTACAAGGCCTGTGCCTGTGCCCCGACCCGACAGCGAAAGGGTGGTGGGGGGGGTTTTCCACAGTAGATGTATTAAAAATATGGTCGATAATGATGAATTTGTAGTAGGTATCATGAATATTCAGTACCAGTGTACGTTGGGTTGTACAGATTACCTTGGATGTAAACCTAGAAACTTGTATGCATCATGTCGCCAATGTCCCAAAAATGGATCTTCCCATTCACGGATTAAATAATAACCAATGTCCTGAAGTACAGAAAAGACAGCTACATGTTTTTGGATTGTTTAGAAAACTGATTACTACCCCCTAGTGACCCCCTAGCCAAAGTGATAAAGCCATATGTTAAGAAGTGAAACAAGAAGAAAATTAGCAATTATGTTACTTTGTCTAGCTAGGGGGTCAGTAATTTTTATTAGTGATCTTGATTGGCTTGGTTGGCCAAGCTATAGGGGGTCAGGCAGGCCATAGATCAACATCAACGCAGCATCGCTTCAGGAAAAACGTCCATGGACTGATTGTACTGAATGCTCGTTTACTAAAAAAAGTTTCACTGCGAGTAACGCCCTCGGCTGCGCCTAGTCCTGCCTTGTTGGGCCGAGTAATGAGTGTCAGGTCACCGCATAAGTTACGACACGAGCAATTAGTCGAAAGCGATAATTCTCCTCTAATTGCTTGTTTGCTCGCTTTGTGATCGATCGCACTTGACTTGACCTGGATTGTGCACTTTACCATTTTAGTGTTCTCAGTCATTGCAGTGCAGATGGCGAAGTCACACACGGGACCTTGTGACACCGTCCGCAGTCTGCATTTTATAGATTTTCCATGTTTTTTCTTGAATATCCGGTTTTCAAAAGAGTCTGAAGCATATTATACTTACAGAAATTCTTAGTAACGCATTTTTCTAAATATCCTTTTTTTTTGCAGCATTTATTCTTTGGTCTTTGCATTATTTCCGAATGTAGCACCTCACAATATGACGTTACTAAGTAATAATAAATCTTGTAATTGTGGGTTGCGCGGGCGCAGCGCGGATGCACGCGATTGTTGGTGATTCACTTGCAATTTTGTTCCGACGACGCCGACGACGACGCTGCTGACCGGACACGGAAACAACTTTGTTCTTTTTAATTTTCTTGGAGTATTGACCTCTTTGAATAATAATAATAATAACTGCTTTATTATTCCATGATAATTCTTGTCTCACTCCAACATTTTCGAAATTGGGTACTTGCCCAAGTGCCTACTTCATAGTTTTTAATTATTTTCGATTTGCAACTAATAATAATTTAAAGTTTAAACTTTTTATGTATTGACAACCCAGTAAGTAAGTAGCATTATAATGTTTCGGTTAACATTCTAACGACTTATGATGGTCGGATAAATATTACCCGTATCGAATTTCCATCAACTGATTCTTGTCCAAACAATCAGCTATCATTGAATGTGACGAAATTCTAATTACCAATAACCTGTCAACAATTTATACTGTAGCCCCTTGCAGTAAGGTTGATATTATACGTTGAATGTTCTACAAAATGATTTGTATAGTCTAACTTACGGCTGTTTATTTACCAAATGGTCGACGAAGTGTTATCTCGATGAAACTTGGTACCATAGTTTAATTTAAACATCAAGCGGCGCATGAAGAAAATTAAATGTTGTGTTCCGATAATGCATTCTATTACAATTGCATATGGCATACCAGAACAGTTGCTTTGTTCTAATAACAAAAGGTATAAGTACCTAGTTAGTAAATACGAGTACAACTGAGGAAGAAGGATTTAAAATTTTCCGAGCAGCTCATAAGACACAAAAACATTATTAAATTACAACACTGACACATACTCTACAAATACTGTAGAGTTTAACAACTATGTACTGTACCATGAAAAAATACTAACTATAGATATAGTCACTAACTAATCACAAAATACATCTAAGTAATGGGACAAAAAATAAAAAAGTTGGAATCCATTCTATTCCGCCCAAGTTATCGTTTTAATATTAAAACCAATCCTTAAGAATAATGAATAATAATGAATAAGTATTATTATCTTATTATTTAATTATTATTTTTTATATGTCATGCACTTTATGTGCCCGCTTACTGTAAATCTCTGACACCTCTTAGGTTGGCTGGAAGAGATCTCTTTAGAGATAAGTCCACCTTTGCTCACAATTATTATTATAAATTATGTAACAATAATTATTAGTGCAATAAAGAATATATATAAGAGGTAGGTAAGTAAGTACTTACTTATCGTGTTAGGCTTATTTATTCCTTATTCATCCATAAAAAATCTGTATGTCAGTAGTGGGCAAATTACATTACTGATGTTAACGTTAGTTAAATCTCTACATTACTATCCTGATTTCGACACTGGAGGCTTCAACTGGACAAGATACATCAACATTACCCAAATTTGGTAGGGATTGGCAATATGCTAGTGTGTTCGCAGAAAAACGTTTTGTTAAAGAAATTTCGGCTTTTTATTGCACTGTCCATTGTATTTGAGAAAACCCTGCACAGCATCTCACCATCATCCTCACTTCATATAATACATCAAAAATGTTAACCAGAATCTTTTCGTTTGCTACAGACATACTCCGGGCTCTTCTGCGTGGTGGTGAACCCTTACAAGAAGCTGCCGATCTACACGGAAAAGATCATGGAGAGGTATAAAGGCATCAAAAGGCACGAGGTCCCACCACACGTCTTCGCCATCACAGACACAGCCTACCGTTCTATGTTGCAAGGTAATTAATTAATTCTTCTGCATGACGAGGATTCCGGGTGTAGTGCGCTTCCACCTTCGGCCTTATCGTCACTTAACATCAGGTGAAGTGAAGGCCAAGCACTATCCTGCTGTGTACTACAAGAAAGAATAGAAAAAAGGACGTACTGCACATAGACTATTATGATTCTGTAGTACTGCCCCAAGTGAGATTAGGGTTTGTTTATAAGCCTAATGTCTTAAAACAAAAATATCTTCTAGTAGAGTAGTACTCATGACTTCTAGCAAACAATTTTCTAAAGAATTACAACAAAATTATTAGCCATAGCAGTGCGATGGAATAGAATATAAATAATATCTTCTTCGCTTTATCTCATTGTATGCCTTAACCGCTATCCACAATTTCCGTTTTTTAATTGCCTGTGGTTCTCTATCAGTTTCGTGGGCCATGTTCCCTAATCAGCCCATTAACTACGCTAGCCCAGCTAAAGTTCAACTATCCAATTAAACAACTTGAAAAATGGGCACTCCAGATTGAGATTTTGGTGCATTGCTTTTGGTGCAATGCTTATCCACTAGACATTTAAGAGTGAAAATCCTTTAATTTTTTGCGAAATAATACAATCTGGCAAGAATCTGGCAAATAAAAATAAAAAGTAATCGTTTTAATGTCAAATTGACGATTTTTAACTGCAGTATAACGCCTTCTTTTCTATTACATCAATGCTCGCACAGACTTGCGTACTACGATATAATCACTGCAACAGCGAAGGCATCCGAACCGAAGCATACCGAGAAACTTGAACACTGTTATTTGTTACCCTTGATAGCCTCCTAGCCAGGTGACCTTAGCCATCTTGGCTCGTGCTCGTGGCGTTAGCAAGATCGCCTTGCGATGGTGTTGAAATTGCGCTAAACTATTGTCAAATGGCGGCTTGTTCCAGACGATTTATATTGCGATCGCTATCTTTATTACATTGTTGCGTTCACTTAACCGCTACTCTACCCTTTGCTTAACTATATTATTTGTAAGCTTGGATATATATACTAGCTTGTACTTTTAATGAATTGAATGTGAGTTATACCTTACATTACAATATTGTAAAAAAAGCGATCACTTCTTGAGCAGTGTTAATGTTGATACATTCAGTAGATTTTCACTTCAATTTCATAGTATAACCACAGAATATCTAATTGTACTAAAAGTGTAAGTAAAACTATTAATTGTCTTCGTTCGACTCACAACAAAGTACCACCGTTCGTGTCGACCATAACTCATTCCCGTATCGCGTCGTACGCCATTAGTGAACAATTAGACAAATGGCTCGCCTCAAACCAGTCTCTTATCTGAGGACTTTGTGATGCCGGACGTGTCTAGTTTTCTACTAAAAAGATCCACTTGTTGCTTCCAAAGCACGTTTTCAATCATGGGAAATGGTAGCAAATCTGGAAATCGTGTATTTTTAATCCGATGTATTCTTATCATGGGTCAACGAAGGATTTGCTTCACCATCCATCTTATTAATATAACACTTTTATATCAATCCATTTTACTATGTAGAAGTGTCGGTTTCAAGAGGTTGTATAGGTTTTTCCAAGACAACTCGTTACTACATTATAGCCATTTGAAATATGAGCCCACTAATAAACTAGCGTACCGAGTACCGACATACCCGGCGACACGTCTTTACATCTACGATGTCAAATGACCCTTACTGCTTCGACTTACAGTCTATGCACAAATGGGAACGCATGAGTGCATAAAGATGCTTTGTTGATGTGCAGGAAACACCCACGTCGTGTACTTACTGCGACACTAGTAAACAAGGGAGGGACGGTCTGCGGAAATGCACCCACTAATTACTGCTGATGGGAATTGACACGTCATGTTACATTGTGTTGGTTGTAAAAAGATAGGACCTTAAAATGTAAAGACGATGAAAAATTGAAAACCTTCAAAAGATTGGAAAGTAATCATTACTTAACTTAAGAGGTCTTGAGAGATATAAATGGCAAAATAATAAGGATCGTTGAAAAAATAAAATGACATTATGGACAGTATTTAAAAGAATACACTGAAAAAAATTTGCTTTAGCAAAGTACCAATTTAGCTCTGTTAAAATTTATTCGGCTGCATTCAATCAAGACATATTTAAAATGGGCAATAAAGCTTAGCTAATATTATACAAGCAAGTATTGCTAAATATGGTTGGCTATCATTAACAAAGCACTTATTTATTTCTAAATTACCGCCTCGTTAAATTTAACCCTTACCGAAATAGACAAGCTTACGTTATGATTTCATAACAAGTAAGATATTTAATTTTAGACATAATCATAGTTGGCTAAAATTTACACCGAGTTCGGTTAAAAATAGACAAGGTTACATTGCTATTTCATGATAAGTAAGTTATTTAATTTTTGATACAACCATAGTTGGCTAATATTTACATAAGGTTCGGTTAAAATTAGACAAGCGTACATTACTATTTAATGTTAAGTAATTCATTTAATTTTAGACAATCATAGTTGGCTAAAATTTAAACCGAGTTCGGTTAAAAATAGACAAGGTTACATTACTTTTTAATGATAAGTAAGTCATTTAATTTTAGACAATCATAGTTGGCTAAAATTTACACCGAGTTTGGTTAAAAATAGACAAGGTTACATTGCTATTTCATGATAAGTAAGTTATTTAATTTTTGATACAACCATAGTTGGCTAATATTTACATAAGGTTCGGTTAAAATTAGACAAGCGTACATTACTATTTAATGTTAAGTAATTCATTTAATTTTAGACAATCATAGTTGGCTAAAATTTAAACCGAGTTCGGTTAAAAATAGACAAGGTTACATTGCTATTTCATGATAAGTAAGTTATTTAATTTTAGATACAACCATAGTTGGCTAATATTTACATAAAGTTCGGTTAAAATTAGCCAAGCGTACATTACTATTTAATGTTAAGTAAGTCACTTAATTTTAGACATAATCATAGTTGGCTAAAATTTAAACCGAGTTCGGTTAAAAATAGACAAGGTTACATTGTTATTTTATGATAAGTAAGTTATTTAATTTTAGATTCAACCATAGTTGGCTAATACTTACATAAAGTTCGGTTAAAAATAGACAAGCTTACATTACTATTTAATGTTAAGTAAGTCATTTAATTTTAGACAATCATAGTTGGCTAAAATTTAAACCGAGTTCGGTTAAAAATAGACAAGGTTACATTGCTATTTTATGATAAGTAAGTTATTTAATTTTAGATAAAAATATAGTTGGCTAATATTTACATAGAGTTCGGTTAAAAATAGACAAGCTTACATTACTTTTTAATGATAAGTAAGTCATTTAATTTTAGACAATCATAGTTGGCTAAAATTTACACCGAGTTTGGTTAAAAATAGACAAGGTTACATTGCTATTTCATGATAAGTAAGTTATTTAATTTTAGATACAACCATAGTTGGCTAATATTTACATAGGGTTCGGTTCAAAATAGACAAGCTTACATTACTATTTAATGATAATTAAGTCATTTAATTTTAAACATAATCATAGTTGGCTAGAATTAAATAACTCCCTATGATGCATATAACCATGCTACTTACTTGAAACAAACTAGTTGATTATCTATTAGTAAATAAGCACAGCTCGGCAATTATCAATGGAATAAGCAAACACTACTTTTAACCGAGTCACTTGATTTAATGTTAAGTAAGTCATTTAATTTTAGACAATCATAGTTGGCTAAAATTTAAACCGAGTTCGGTTAAAAATAGACAAGGTTACATTGCTATTTTATGATAAGTAAGTTATTTAATTTTAGATAAAAATATAGTTGGCTAATATTTACATAGAGTTCGGTTAAAAATAGACAAGCTTACATTACTTTTTAATGATAAGTAAGTCATTTAATTTTAGACAATCATAGTTGGCTAAAATTTACACCGAGTTTGGTTAAAAATAGACAAGGTTACATTGCTATTTCATGATAAGTAAGTTATTTAATTTTAGATACAACCATAGTTGGCTAATATTTACATAGGGTTCGGTTCAAAATAGACAAGCTTACATTACTATTTAATGATAATTAAGTCATTTAATTTTAAACATAATCATAGTTGGCTAGAATTAAATAACTCCCTATGATGCATATAACCATGCTACTTACTTGAAACAAACTAGTTGATTATCTATTAGTAAATAAGCACAGCTCGGCAATTATCAATGGAATAAGCAAACACTATTTTTAACCGAGTCACTTGATAATAATAAACAAGGAATTGGCTGCATAGCCTGCGAATTTGGCCATTTCTCTGTGTGACTTGACGCTTGACGAACGTCTGTTGAAGCGCTGCCTCACACCTACAAGGCAGGTTAAAGTTTTACATAAAAACAACAACTTTTAACCATTATTTTGAATTTTGCCGGGTTTATTTTAAAACGCGCAATGGTTTTGCGAGAAGGATCCTTGAATGGAGACCATGGGCAAACAAAAGACCACGAGGCCGCCCTCCAAAACGATGGGTTGACGACATCAGAGGACAAGCGGGACACAACTGGATGACGGAGGCGCAAAACCGGACCCAGTGCAGTGAAGTGACAAAAATAAACAATAATTAATTACTTTTGTAGTGCGATATTTTACTGTGCGAGTGTTTAGTGACAAATATTATTTGCTGTTAATAACGCAAGGATTTTATATCTACTGTGTACTATAAGGACTGTAAGAGTAGTATGTTACCTGAAATGACTGTATCGTGTACCGAATAAAGCTAATTTTATTAATGTACATAATTTTCTTTCAGTTTCTTTTAAGTTTGGTCTGTCAGCAAAATATCTGTTGTTTTACTGCATGAACGTTTCATTAGTTTTTTCCCGACATGCCAAATTTTTCCCCACTGCACTGCAAGTAACAATGGTACAAACGACAACATATCAAACTACACATTTATAGTATGAGCTGGCTGACCTCGCATTGTAATATAGGCTTTAAGTACAGTCACAGGAGCTAAAATATTTTGTTGCAGGTACCAATTTAAACGACGCATATTAAGCTACTTATATATTTTCAATATAAGCTGACCTGTGACTCACAGCTCAGCTTATACTAAAAATATATAAGTAGCTTCATATATGTCGTTTAAATTGGTACCTGCAATTTAGTATTTTAGCTATGGTTACCCAATAAACCCGCCTAAAAATACAAAGTAACTTGGCTAAATATACTAATCTTAATTGACTAAAAAGAACAGAGTATATTATTTGTAGTCACCCAATAAACACGATTGACAGTACACAGTAACTTGGCTACATATACCAAATTGAATTGAGTAGAAGTAACAAAGTAGATTGGCTGTCCCTACCCAATATACATAATTGACATTATTCAAGCTACTTAGCTAGTTTTACGAAGCAAAATATTTGAGCCTACTGAATTACTTTGCTAAACACAACAATGCACGTTGGCTGTAGTGACAGTTGTGTTTATTTCTATAACCAAGTTAGTTGTTGCAGTTACCGATTGAATTGATTTGTATACTAAGAAGCTTGGGTATTGTTAACAGAGTAACTCGATTCACTATAGTAAATAGGTTTGCTAAGTTTACTGAGTGCATAGGTTAGAAGCAACCAACCTTGGATACCTATTTTTTGACCAACTTACTGGGTTTATATTACCAACATACGTTAACAAAGCTGACTTGTATAATTTTAGCAACAAACATTGCAGGCTCCCTCCGAAGCGAGTTACTCGGTTGTAAATAGCAGTAACTTGTTTAATTATAGCCGTTACGTTTTTTCAGTGTACAAATCAATACAATTTGCTCTGTCGGAATCGGAATTAGCAAATCTTATTTACAAAAGGAAAATAGCATTAGTTTTGTTTGTTGGGTTTTACTGTTTGTTTCCAAAAGGTCACAGACTTCTTTTCTGGTTGAATTTGTCTCATCTTTGTATAAAACCCTTTAATTACTATCCTATCTATCAACAGTACAAGCTCGGCTTCGTTTGGAACCAATAACGTTGTTATAACAATAGTTTCTAATGTTACAGATCGGGAAGACCAGTCGATACTCTGCACAGGTGAATCAGGCGCAGGAAAGACGGAGAACACCAAGAAAGTCATCCAGTACCTCGCCTACGTGGCAGCATCGAAGCCCAAGGGCTCTGGAGCGGTAAGCACTGGCATACTGGCTGTTACAACCCTAGACAATGAGAGATAGGCTGTGGCGGCAGAAGTTGAATAGGATTTTTTTATGAGGAAATACTACAGTGGCGGTCACATAATTAAAGACACCAGTCGATTTTCATACAAACGAGGTGACTTTGAAGCCTTGGTTCTGCGCCAAGGATTGACCTAGCTGTGATCTGATAATGGCTATCCACTATCCAGGGAGTCAATGGAGGAAATTCAGATATCTGTACAAACCCAACTGATCTGATCAGCAGCTGGTATTTAATTATGTGACCTCCACTGTATAGTAACTAGTGTTTATAAGATAGTATTAATGTAGTTTAGGGCTGATTTTTCAATCCTCAAATAACAGATATCAGTCAGTTAAATTATTAACCAAATAAAATAAATGGCATTCAAAACATTAATTGACAGACTAGCGAATGACAAACATTTTCAATTTGGCGGTTTAATACGTTATCAAGCTAATAAATTTTATCTAGGCATTAAAAAATCAGCTCTTCGGAAATAACGCATCTAGAAATGTGTTCGTCAATTAAATGATTATATGTTACAAACCGCAACAACTTTCATGAATGAGTCATCAGACAGTTTTAGATGCCATAAAGACTGGTATTAAGAGCGAATGCGCAAGCGCACACTGCGTCAAAAATGACCATGTTAGTGTTAATGTGGCGCTCGTTACTGTAATTGCGTTACAGGTGGGGCTATAAGCGCCGTTTAAGGTGCACCCAGCTGTTAATAATTAACAATTATTGTTGTTTATTAGCATGTGTGTTGACCGACTATTTCACAACCACCATGATTGATGTAGCAGGTTATGTTGACGACATTGTACTTTTTAGCGCGCGCATTATTGGTTCGACTACCGTTACAGGGTGAGTTGGACATGTTGCTAAATGGAGTTTAATACCATCGCATAAAACCTCATTTGCTGTAACATGTAAATCTCAAAGTAATACGCTAGATTCAAGCTAATTAGTCTGTACAAATAAAGCGATCAGTTCATTAAGAGTATTTTTTAATGACTTAATGTTAGGTTGTGATTCATAGTTTTGAGATTATACGTTAGTTATGTAAAAAAAACGTGAGCTGAAGTGCTTGTTCGCTGAGTCATCCATAATATTTTTATATTGAAACATGCACGTATTTCGTTTATAGACATCGGTAGGTTGCATCACCATTTGTTGGCATAGTTATTCACTGTCATCTCTGGCGCCAACGCTAAATGATATGTCTCAAGGCTGTGTTTTGAATAAAAATCAGGAACTGTCAAACGAGAAGCCTTCTATGTTTTGAGGTCTACTTGCATCTTTTGACATGAAAAGTGTAGTTGAAATGTATATCTGTCACTGTCTGAAATCGCATCAGTGGCCAAATCTCTTTTTATAACCAGGGGAGGAAACTAAGGCCCGTATTTATAAACCGCTCTTAACGTTCAGATCTATCTTGAGATCATACCTGAGAGCTGTTCCTATAAGAAGAGCATCTCAAGTATCATCTCAAGATAGCTCTCAACGTTGAGAGCGGTTTATAAATACGGGCCTTAGTCTAGATATTTTACGTAGTTGAAGACAGTTCTCGTTGTAGAATTGTTCGAATATTGAAGGTCGTTCGTTGCAGTTGCAGCGTTAGTTAGTGAACACTACTAAGCCAGTAGTCCCGGGTTCGAATCCTGATAGGGAAAAATGATTTTGTATTGAACACGAATAATACGATCACTTGGATTCGAGTTGTTTTGATAGCCGAGAGTAGAGCAGCCCAGGATATTCACGAAGAAAATACTCATGCTATGGTAATTCTTAATGGAAATAATGAAGTAAAAGTTCTAAATGCTATTACTATTATTTATTCTGTGGCTCTATCCACATTATTATGAAATACGTCCATCGTCGTCAATTAGTTACATAATATCATAAACATGTAATGTTGTGTTGAAAGTAGTTCTTCATATTTCTTGACAATAGAACTAAGTATTGTCCATCAGCCATTTTTGATGTCCCCACTGCTGGGGCACAGGCCTTCCTTATAGGTTGGTAAGGAGGATGGGCCATAACCCACCACGCGGGCCCAATGCGGATTGGTGGGTATTAACGACTACAAATGCAGCCGGGACCAACGGCTTAACGTGCCTTTCGAAGCACGGAGGAGCTCGAGATAATAAATTTTTGGTCACCCATCCCATGAACGACCCTTGCGAACGTTGCTTAACTTCCGCAATAGCTGGGCCAGGCGCTAAACTAGGGCATGCAATATCGGAAGGGTCTCAATTCCGGAACTGAGTTTCGATATTGGAGTCCAATATCGGAATTCCGGTACTAGTTCCGGTATTGGAATTTTTTTATTAATTTTTCTTTTCTCGGTTAAAATTACGTATCCAATGAGATAATCAAACAAGTCATGTTACGTTAATCAGTCTTTTATTTTACTGGAGGCTTAAGTTATTAAAAACACAATAATATAATCATCTGAAGACTCTAAAATTAAGACAAACAAAAACAAACATTAAACATTCATATTTGGCAATAAAGCTGAGATCAAATTAAACAATTAAAAAACAAAACAATAAACTTAAATCAAATCAACAACTAAGTATCAATCAGAGAATCAAACGAATCATGTTACGGTTACGTTAATCAGTCTTTTAATTTAGTAGTGACCTAAGTTATAAAAACACAATATTGTTTTTATAACTCCAATACTTGCGGGTTAGCTTAAAATCTAGCCCGAATAAGAAATACATGTTATTAAAAATAATCATTTAATATGACTCTCGGGATACCCTCTATTCTATAGCTTAATTTCAAATAAAAGAACACGTGCACGAAACGAGATCATATTTTTTGTTTCCTACTTCTCGATAAGCAATACATTTAAGAAACAGTCTTACAATTTTGATAATAATTGTATATTCCATTTCATAAATTAAAAATTTGACATTTTCTCCATTCGTGAAATGGCAAATTGGCGGGCGACATAACAATTAGCCTAATCTGGCAGCAAAGTACTAATAAGTCTGTCTATTTGACGTGCGGGGATGCGGATGATTGAGGGCCAGTGTGGGATGAGTGTTTATGTGTGTGTTCGCAAAGCAAAACATATAAAAAAATGTCACTTAGTGATATCTATCAATATCGGAATTACGATATTGGGTCTCTCAATTCCGGAATTGAAATATCGGATAAAATCTCTCCGAGATTCCGGAGTTACGAGATTCCGGAATCTCGGAATGCATGCCCTACGCTAAACCGCTGCGCCACCCAGCTCCTCAACTAAGTAACTAAGTATATTATTTAGAATTTTAGATGAATTGACGATCTCTTCTTATAAGGTAGTGCAGTTACTTATTAAAGCTACGATTGTACTTGCTATAAAATCAGTAGGTCGTTCTGACCATATGGGCCGGTCGTGTTAGATCACAACACCTAGTCACAGAATGTGACTTAGCTTAGGGCTGGCAAAATGGTTTACTTATTTACAAATATTAATCCCCTAGAGTAAATATATTTTAGATAGATAGATAAAACTCTTTATTGCTCACATATTACAGGAATAATTACAAATAAAACATTAAAACTATTTTATAGATAAAATGCTCCTGTTATTGAAGACCTTATTTGTTTTAGTGCAATTTTTTTTATTCTCAAATATTCATAAAAGTATAGTATTATTATTATTGTTAAGCAGTTATTGCAACCGATGGAGCCTGTATCCTGCTATCTATGCAATTGAGTTGATATCTACACAATAAGTTTTATGTTCAAGTTTTTACGTCGACTAACCCCATTTAAGTCGGTCGTGTCAGCCCTAACGATTAGGTTGGTTTTAATCAACTATTTTTATGTTTCGATTTGCCAAATAACCTACTTACAAATTGCGAAATAAGGCAAAGAGCTGTAGTCGTGAAGCGTGATTTAATTAAAGTTAACATTTTAAGGGCATAAGAGACATGTTTCAGCTCATGTACAAGCGAAAACACAAGTTTTGTTGGGACAACCGATATAAGATTGGATCCTTTATGTTTCTTTGTACAGCGTCCCACATTTGGTGCACCTTGCACGGCGGAGGTTGCAATGATCTCATTTGTTAGTTAGTTGTCTATTCAACTTGTATTAATATTTACACAAAAATGTTTTCAAGTGGCTTAAAACTTTAGCCTTCATTAATTGTGCAGAAGTCGCGAGCAACGAAATGTCTCATAGAATAGAACTTACACTCACCATAGAACTATAATTATCAATGTAATTATATAATTTTACACATGTGGCATAAAGTTATTTCTATATAATGTACATTTCGTTGCTTGTGATTGTACATATTAAAAAAGTATTGTAAAGAATATTTGTTGTGAAGAAAATGTCCATACATTATTTTTATTAAGTGTCAATTGAATAAATGTATTTTTTTTCTTGCTATCACAGGCGTTGTCACACAAGCTGACTGTAGTCACCTAAGCACTAGTTATTTAATTTACATTGCAAATTCTCGGAAACGAACGATACTAACAATTTATCGAAGTCATTCACCTCGATTGTACTTACATACTTGAGTAAATGTTCTTTTTTTGTGTTTTTAGTTTCTCTTTTGTGTATATAATTTATTATACATGATTAATTGTGTCTATTGGCTTGAAAGAAGTTGAGGTAACATGCTCATCTTTAACTATCTTAATCAAGTCTTAAAAGTATGATAATATCAATATGTAGAATAATTTAAAAACGCCTTTCTAGAAAAGTCTGATTCGACATCCAACGGCTTAGTGTGCCTTCCGAACCACGGAGGAACTCGAGATAATACATTTCGGTCGCCCATCCTATGAACGACCCATGCCAAAGTTACTTGACCTCCGCAATCGCAGGGCCTGGCGGTAAACCACTGCGCCACCGAGTCGAGCTCCTCAAAGTCTGAATGAACACAATAAATTGTATTTATTTATTTATTGCTAGTGAATATTTTGAATGTCTGTTAGTACATACATACACTCCTTCACATTATTGTATACTGTAAGCTATTTCACATAATGTTTGTGCTACTTTTCACTATACGTTAGCGTGACACGTTGTATAGCTAGCACTGCTGAAGACTGGTTTACATTATCTTAGTCTTTAGTAGAGTGCTTTAGTGGCGTGCGAGTAGATTCGAATGCGAGTTCTTTAGTAGTTTTGGTGCCTTTCCAGTGAGCGTTTACATGCTTCCAGTACAGTGTCATTTGACTAAAGCACTCTACTAAATACGCTACTAAAATGACGAAATACATGCTTCCAGTGCGAGGAAAGTGTCGCGCGGGGGTGAGCGGGCGGCGCGGGCGCGCAGGGGGTTCTACTGGAAAGCGATGATTTCAGTTGAAAGGCTACTAGAACGTTAGTCTCTTTAGTCATAAGACGACCGTTTACATGTTTCAACTAAAGCGAGTGCTTTGTGCTTAGTCTTTAGTAGAGTGCTTTAGGAGAGTTCCTAAAGCACTCTACTAAAGACTAAGATAGTGTTAACCAGTCTTGAGTCTAGATATTTTTGTAACCATTCAAAACACCCGATGTATAATACTGTTTTTGTTTTCCTTCTTCCACGCAATCTACTCTACTGGACTACAGGGCCCGTCTCCACAGTTGATAATAGTAAGTGAAGAATATTGGCCGATGGGCTAAACGCTTGTGGAATGGGAATCATCATGCTATACTATATCTATTGGTATATTATCCTCAGATATTTAATTTTATTATAATACTTATAAAGACCTGTTAATATTCAGTTTTGAATTGAGCCAGTACTAGATGTTTACATAACAAAGATTGACTAGGAGTATTGATTATGAGTCCTTTTCAAAGTGACATTAAAAAAATAAAAATAGTAACTATTTGCCTCACTCGATGGTTGATGGAAAGAAACTCTTCGAAGCTAAGTAAAAAAATCACATTGACGCATAAATTTTTATCAACGCCATCTATCGAGCCTACAGTTTTTTGTCATTTTGAAAAGCCCTCATTTGAGGGTACCATAAATATGGTCAAATCAAAACGGTGTCTAGTAAGAAAACGACAAACTTTAACCAATTAATATTTTTTACTTATTTGGGGATAATTTACCACAATGAGTGAGCAATATCTTTGACTCATGTTTTTACTGTTAAATCTCGATGGTATTTGGTTTATTGCATGCTAGTCTGCCGCATGGATTATAATATAAGGCTAAATATTTCTTTTTTTAGGATATTTGTATTCGCAAAATCGATAGCACTATCAACATTCTTTACATAACGGCTTAAGGCGAGGCCAGTTCCCGAAATTTACTCTTTCACTATGTCTTTAGAATAAGGTTGAATATTGCATAACTTTAATTGACGCTTCGCCAGAAATTTGACGAATTTTAGTTCATTTTTATTGATTTCTGAAATACTGGATCATTTATTAAAAATGTACTCGGTTATTGTGTTAGATCGATAAAAAAGCTATTCTTTTTGCATAAAAAAATCATATCACTGTAGTTGAAAATTACGAAATCTGACGATAAGTTTTTATGGTGTTATTCAGGATTTTTTTACAGAGTTACCAGGCGATTTTGTTCGGTTAATTTACTTCTTTGTTTCTTTTTCAGTCTACAGTAATTTTTGTGAAGTAGAATTTTACATCAGTTCTTCACATTGGATGTTCAAAAATCAGACTTTTCATCAGATCGTGAACTGGCCTCGCCTTAAGATAAGATAACTCTTTATACAACTATAGTTAGAAATTTATAATTCCGAGATCTTTCTATTCACGATGGAGTTATATAAAATACTTATCGAACAGCAATTTCCTTTGAGTCATTATCATAGTTGTGATAACGAACAGTAGTGCTCTGTCTCAAACCACAGTTCAAATGCTGCTTTACAGGGCTTCGATTCTGATATTCGATAACATAATAACCGTGTCTTAATAGCGTTTAAATGGTATTGCTTTTTGACACAGGAAAAACTATGGAAACACTATTGAAACTGGGGTTGCCACCCGTACTTTAAAACAAAGTACTTATTATTTCGCGGTAATTACTCTATACTTTATGAGGAAAATAAATTACGTGAATATACTTTATTTCACGTGGTTTGTTTAAATGTTGCCAAAAGTAATAAAAAGTATGTTTTAAAGGTAACAATAAATAATTGTAATATTTTATTTTATTTCCATACAATGTACTTTTTTTTCTAACTTTAACAACCAATATACAGGTGGCAACCCTAATTGAGACACAATAATTATTAGGTTAACTTTAGCAGAATCGGACCCAGCTATGCTACTTCATTAACATGTATTTTATGCAGTTGTACCACATCGATATATCATAACAAGTCATACTCATTTACTCCACGATCAATAACAACTTGACTAGTATCAGACACAAAAAGCACTATACCGCTTTTAGAAGTTTTGTTTGCTTTATAAAGTGTTAAATGAAATGATGTGAAGTTAAGAGTTGAAAGTGTATTGAGTAAACATAACGTTGTTTGTCAACTGCTACCTATAGTCAAACTTGAATACTTACAATAATTTGTAGACAGAATTTAATTATTTAGAACTAATGTAAAAAGTGTGACATCACATATTTGGGAATCATTTATTCATGTACCTATCTCATATCATGTATGATCCTAAATTAAGAAATTTTGGTATAACATAGAATGCTGCTTCACTAAATCAGCTAGTCAATAAATATAATTATAAAAATACATTTTCAAATACATTATTTTATTATAGAGGTACTTAAAAACGATCACTTGGCATTATTGTGGTAAATAGAGTGATTTCTTAAAAGTTTCTGGAAAAAACACTATTTGTCTATATCAGGGATTCCCAAAGTGGTCTGAGCTGAGACATCGGTTCATTTTAGAAAAGGGGTCTCTTGCCCAAAGTAGTTTGGAAATCCCTGGTCTAAAAAATGCTCTGATTTTCATTTACCTACTAATACACTAACCAGTAGTTTATGAATTCAACCCCGTAACCATAACGTTTCATTCCACGCTGCTATTACCCATAGAGCAATGGACCCACGTTTGAGGTAACGTGCTAACTACCCCAATTGGTGACGTCATTAATTCATTAATATCATGACTTTGAAGCAACAACATCGTAAGTGACTAAATTCAGTTGTATTAGATCTTACTTAGAATATTATAGCTCGAGTATTCATGTCACTTTTGGGTGTTTTTGTTACAATAGTTGTCGCGACATCCAGCCAGACCATATCAACCTTTCAACGGTTGGCGCTTAGATCTCTGTTGCAAATACTAAACACTTCTCGTTTTAAGTAATTTATTCATAGTCCTCTCAATTTGAACTTAGCGTCACCTGCTTTAAGGTAACATTTCGTTCATCGCCAGTTATCGCTAAGGATCATGCACACAGACCGCGTGCCGATGCAACGGTACTATCTTTAGATCGGCTGTTGTTTCCGCAAATTGATTGCGCTATGTTGTAAATGTAATATATCGAGCCACAGGATCGTGGTACAGACGCTTCGCACGCAGTCTCTGAATATTGAGCTTTATTTTCTGCATCTTTGGGTTAAAAATACGAGTAGCATCATCAGTCATCGTTGAATGGTAAATTAAAATTAAATTTGCGTTTTTACAGGGTGAATTGGAACAACAGTTGCTGCAGGCTAACCCCATATTAGAAGCATTTGGTAATGCTAAAACAGTCAAAAACGACAACTCGTCGAGATTTGTAAGTATTTTAATAGAAATAAACAATATTTGACAGATCCTGGTTCGATTCCTGGCTAGGTCAATAGAGAAATCTATATCGTCCTGGTTTTCAATGCATATAAACGTGTGTATTCTCTTCCAGGGTAAATTCATTAGAATAAACTTCGATGCATCAGGCTACATAGCTGGTGCAAATATCGAAACGTACTTATTAGAAAAATCGAGAGCAATCAGACAAGCGAAAGACGAAAGGACATTCCACATATTCTACCAGCTGATGGCGGGTGCGACGGCAGAGCAGAAGGCTGAGTACATTCTAGAAGATCCTAAAAGCTATCCGTTCTTAACAAATGCTGCATTGCCGGTACCAGGCATTGATGATGCCGCAGAATTCCAGGCCACAATTAAATCCATGAACATCATGGGCATGAACATGGAAGATTTCAACTCCATCTTCAGGATAGTTTCGGCGGTCCTACTCTTTGGATCCATGCAGTTCAAGCAGGAGAGGAACTCTGATCAGGCAACCCTGCCTGACAATACTGTTGCTCAGAAAATTGCACATTTATTAGGTATGAATAACCGAGAGCTCGTTATGTATCGAAATGTATTTTGTTTAAAATCGATTGTTTGTTAGTAAATACTGTACTCAAATTATTATATTATTTATTTCCAGGTCTTTCTGTAACAGAAATGACGAAAGCACTAATAAAACCAAGAATAAAAGTGGGTCGTGATTTTGTGACGAAAGCACAGACTAAAGAACAAGTAGAATTCTCAGTGGAAGCCATCGGTAAAGCGTGCTATGAACGCTTGTTCAGGTGGCTCGTGAACAGGATCAACAGATCTCTGGACAGGACGAAAAGGCAAGGCGCCTCCTTCATCGGCATTCTCGATATGGCTGGTTTTGAAATCTTCGACTTAAACTCCTTCGAACAGCTCTGCATAAACTACACAAACGAAAAGTTGCAGCAGCTGTTCAACCACACCATGTTCATTCTCGAACAGGAGGAGTACCAACGAGAAGGCATCGAGTGGAAATTCATCGACTTCGGCTTGGATCTCCAGCCGACTATCGACCTAATCGACAAACCTATGGGTATCATGGCGCTCCTAGATGAGGAGTGTTGGTTCCCTAAAGCAACAGATAAGACGTTCGTTGAAAAGTTAGTTTCAGCTCATTCCGTCCATCCCAAGTTCATGAAGACAGACTTCCGCGGTGTCGCCGACTTCGCGATCATTCATTACGCTGGTAAAGTGGACTATTCAGCAGAGAAGTGGTTGATGAAGAACATGGATCCTCTAAACGAGAATGTGGTGTCCCTTCTACAGGCGTCGCAGGATCCGTTCGTGTGCCACATCTGGAAGGACGCCGAGATCGTCGGGATGGCGCAACAAGCGATGACCGATACCCAGTTCGGTGCCCGAACGAGGAAGGGGATGTTCAGAACAGTTTCGCAGTTGTACAAAGAGCAACTGACAAAACTGATGGCCACACTCAGAAACACGAATCCCAACTTTGTGAGATGTATTATACCAAACCACGAGAAGAGGGCAGGGAAGATCGAAGCGCCGTTGGTGTTGGACCAGCTGCGCTGCAACGGTGTGCTCGAGGGCATCAGGATTTGCCGGCAAGGCTTCCCCAACCGTATTCCGTTCCAGGAGTTCAGGCAGCGATACGAGTTGCTCACTCCTAACATCATTCCAAAAGGCTTCATGGACGGCAAGAAAGCCTGCGAGCAGATGATCGAAGCGTTGGAGCTCGATCATAACTTGTACAGAGTAGGACAGTCGAAAATCTTCTTCCGAGCTGGTGTACTCGCCCACCTTGAAGAGGAGCGTGATTACAAGATCACAGATTTAATCGTTAACTTCCAAGCTTTCTGCCGCGGTTTCTTGGCTAGGAGAAACTACCAAAAGAGATTGCAACAGCTCAACGCGATCAGAATCATCCAGAGGAATTGTGCTGCGTACCTGAAGTTGAGGAACTGGCAGTGGTGGAGACTGTACATAAAGGTAAATATTATATTGCTCTTTTAATGTATTTTAGAATGTGTTTCTATGCTTTGAAAACAGCCTTGGTAATTATTGTCGGAAAGTTATGTAAATAACGCACCGAGACCTACATGTTCAATAGACTATTATATAGGTATATAATATAAGTAGGTACACGTTTCGCGATCGCCGTAGGTGTTTAACCTATTGTTAGTGGGAATTCAAAGCAGATCTTGTTTATATAACAAGGATAGTACCTTCGTTAAATGTGAGTGAGGTGTTTTCTCAATATATTGGCTTTCTATTCACTTATTATGAATTTGCCGTTAGACTTACTTTTTTATTTTATTAAAAAAATATTGAAGCTGATGAAAATTATGTCAGTTTACTTACGCTGCTTTTGTTTTCGGGTTATGTGTTCTCTCTCAATAATATTATATCGCGTGACAACTCAAGTATGATTTCAGTGGTAAAATGTTATCTAATTCACATTATTAAAACAGATTTTTGATAAATTAGAAAAACATTTTGTCTAAACTTAAAAGGCTGTGAAAGTCTATATTCTCCAATTGGGATGATGACTAATGAATAAAATAACGAAATACTAATAAAAATCGTAAACATATTAAACCTTTAGAGTAGCTTGTATACCCTCTTGGTTTTATATATTGCATAATATTTGTTTTATGGCCCTTCAAAGTTGGGTGGACAAGTCCATTTAAAAAGTATAAAATTTATTAAAATAAATGATACCTTTAATTAGTCCGTAAAATGGATAGCAAATTTGTCTAAGAAACCATTTTGATAAACCAATATTTAATATAGCTGCCGAACAAATTTCTTACGCGTTGCATACAAACTACTCAGGCGTGACGTCATAATCGAGTAGCCGTTAGTATGGAGCGTTTTTGGGCGAGTCCATTTGTGTGCATTTCAAACTGTGATATCTCGGACAGTTTTCATGCTAGCAAAATAATTCTTTTACTAATGTTTCTTTTTTTGAGAGACAATTTATGTAACATAAAATAAAAAAAGTTGTCATCATCCCAATTGATTTAATGCCTTAACTTGTTGCTCTTTAAGTTTGAATTCGTTCGAGAGTGGTAACTCTAAAAAGTAAGTTCAGTAATCAAAACATCTGCTTCCAGGTCAAACCACTGCTCGAGGTGACGAAGCAGGAAGAGAAGTTGACTCAAAAGGAGGACGAGTTAAGGCAAATCCGCGATCGCCTCGAGGCGCAGGAGAAGCGCTCCCAGGAGTACGAGCTCAAGTTCCAGCAGGCCAGCGCCGAGAAAACGCAATTGGCTGAACAGCTACAGGTAAAAACTTGCCGTATTTATTTAGAATTACCTTAAAAAACAGGATACAGGGGGCCCAAGTCCGCTAATATTGAGTTTAAGAAACAAGAACTGTGTTTAAAAACATTACAACTTAAACACGATTATGACGTTAACAATAGCAGATTTGGGCCCCAGCAAAGTGTCTTATAACTTTGGACCAAAACAGCTTTTATTTCCTTTCCATAAGGGCCTTTAAAGTTGCGCAGTTAGTTTTATATTTGGTATTATTTAAATCGATGTTAATGTTTTGGTTCAAAGTATGTCACCGTTTTCGAGGACATAAACCGTGAATTTGTTCAATGACATTTAATTAATTATCTTTTAAATGTTTTTATCATGAAATTTAATTCTACAAAATTGCTATAAAATCTTGTTTCCATTTAGCACTTTTTATTTTTGTTTTGTAAAGTATTATTTTTGTGACTAATTTGTCTCGCAGGCTGAACTCGAGCTCTGCGCGGAAGCGGAAGAGAGCCGAGCTCGAGCCGCGGCTCGGAAGCAAGAGCTGGAAGAACTGCTGCATGATCTGGAGGGCCGCATCGAGGAGGAGGAAGAGCGTAGCAATGCGCTGCAGCAGGACAAGAAGCGGCTGCAGATCAATATACAGGTATTACTTACAGCTGGAAATAATCTGCATCACCTGCCGACTTTAGTCGAGCATATGCACCACGGCTATTATTATTATTATTTGAGTGTTAGAAGCTCAGCAGTTCACACAGCGAATGCAATAAATTAATATTGTAATGTAATTGTTCCTTTCTCCTGTAGGACCTGGAAGAACAGCTGGAAGAAGAGGAAGCGGCGCGACAGAAGTTACAGCTGGAGCGCGTGCAGTGCGACGCCAAGCTCAAGAAGCTGGAGGAGGAGCTTGCGCTCAGCGACGACACCAACCAAAAGCTGCTCAAGGAGAAGAAGGTAATGTAACCTGCAGACGCGAGGGCGAATGCAGAATTGTGGCGAAGCTATGCCATTCAGAAATGTATGATCTGCATAGTGGATCGGTGGGGAGGGGAGGTATTTCTAAAAGGTAAGCCGATGGAAATCTGCTTTTAAGGTGGTTCGATGAGCTCATTAGCGCCACCAATGGAAATAAATCAATTACGTTTTATCAAGGGTTTAGATTAAAAGTTTTGACGATTTTGCGCAAATAAAAGACTAAAATGCATTTTCTAAATATAGTTTCAAGAACTCAAACTTAAGCAATAAGTCGTGCATGTCACTAGTGCCAAAAGTGGCCACATTTAGCAATATCGACATTCATAACTTATTGTTTATATTTGAGGCCATGAAAAAATATTTGAAAATTGCACTTTACTCTTCTATTTGAGCAAAATATCCAAAACTTTTATTCTAAGCCCTTGATACAACGTAAATGATTTATTTCCACTGGTGGCGCTACTGAGCTCATCGAACCACCTTAAAGACCATTCGCCACTGTTAACATACCCCCCGATTACTATTTGGCAAACAATCTTCACCCAAATCTTTATTGAAATATTCATTTTTAAAATACAATTAATGGATTCCCACACAGATTACGAAAGAGTTAATACAATAACTTAGAAGTTAGAAGACCTTAGAAGAAGTAATACTAATAGATTACAACAGAAGTAATACAAGAGCTACCTACCTAAAACTGTGATCTTAAAAAAATTACAAAATATTGCATCTTTAAGTTTTGCATTACAAAACGACATGTCAATTGAAATATTTTAATCCATGATTAACTTTCCCTAGATCCTGGAAGAACGAGCGAACGACCTCTCGCAAGCGTTGGCGGAAGAAGAAGAAAAGGCGAAGCATCTCAGCAAGCTCAAGACCAAACAGGAGTCGGCCATCGCCGAGCTAGAAGAGAAGTTACTCAAGGTACAGCCCGATACAAACTTTATCACTGCTGTGAACATCGCGCGAAACGATGGTTTTTAACCGCCTCCGTGATCTAGTGGTTCGCCCACCCGTGTAAGACGCAGGGGTCCCGGGTTCGATTCCCAGGGGGGTACATTTTGTACTCGGTTTGGTTGGTAGTAGGGTTTATCTTAAGTCAGCCTGGCTAGCCACCAATATCTTACCTTAATCTGAGGCCATAACAATAATTTAAAAATTGTTGTGTTCCGGCAGTTAGAGGTAAGATAGCCAGTTCTTCGGTGGTGAGGATTCCGGGTGTAGTGCGCTTCCACCTTCGGCCTTATCGTCACTTAATATAAGGTGAGGTGAAGGCCAAGCACTATCCTGTTGTGCATAAAAAATACGTCGTTTTGTACTGCAAGCGCTCTGAAGTTGGTCACTTTAGTTGTACATTGTGAAATTAACAGCATTGTAGAAAAAACGTTTTTGTGTGTAGGACCACCAGTTACGACAGGAAGCGGACCGCGCCAAGCGGAAGTTAGAGACGGAACTACAAGATGTTCGCGAGCAGCTCGCCGAGCGGCGCGCGCAACTCGACGAACTTCAAGTCGTGCTCGGTGAGTGATGGGCATAACTTTATTTTGATGCCAACTTTTGCATGACATTTTGAGTAAAACGTTTTTTTTTTTAATTTTAGATTGATTTGTGTAGACGTAAAGTTGCTTTATGTCTATCGCCGTTTTAAGAGGATTGTCAACCACGTGGTCTCCATACAAACGGCGATAACGTTTCCCACCCTCTAAACCTTAACCTACAGCAATGAATTTTTGGTATGTTTTTGAAATGCCTAAAAACTAGGGCTGTACGTTTTGATTTTTAAAATATTCATTGTACATTTGAAAATATTGGCACTTCAATGCAAATATTTCGAAATCTATTATAGATATTTAAAAAATGAAAACGTACAGCCCTAGTATTTAGGCATTTCAAAAAAATACTGTAGGTTAAGGTTTAGAGGGTGGGAAACGTTATCGCCGTTTGTATGGAGACCACGTGGTTGACAATCCTCTTAACTCCCCCGCCTCGTTTATCACTCTCCAAGGCGGAGGGGTACCTTTTTTTTATCTACCTAACCTACAGCATTAATTGCGATCAAATTTTTTAAAAAATAGCATGCCCAAATTGCTCAGTGTGAATAGGATGTAACTTTAATGTCTATCCCCACATATCCGAGCATTGCCCGGGCCGTGAAGTGTCAGGGGCCCAAGCAACGTTGGTCGTTCTAAAATTCTGTATGTCAATCAAATAAACGTTGAGCTCCGTCATCGGCGGCTTCATTCAGGATCCGGAGTTCAAAATACTTTGGTCCTTTATGTAGAACATAGAGATGCCCAACATAGCTTGGGCCCCGGATTCGGGGATAGACCTTTGCTCTGCTTTCATAAAACACCATTTATCAAAAAAATTTAAACAATTTTTTTTTATTTGAGCTGTCTGCAAATCAATGATTGATAACATTTTATATCGTCTATCCTACAGCGAAACGCGAGGAAGAGTTAGCAGCGGCGATGAGTCGCGCGGACGAGGAAGGCGCCGCCCGCGCCGCCGCGCAGAAGGCAGCCAGGGAGGCAGCCGCCGCACTGACTGAGGCGCACGAGGATTTAGAGGCCGAAAGGGCTGCAAGGACTAAGGCTGAGAAGCTGAAGAGGGATCTGAATGAGGAGCTGGAGGCGCTGAAGAGTGAACTCCTGGATTCGCTAGATACTACTGCTGGTAAGTAGAAAGAAGGCAAAAAATAATGAACTGTAGACACTACTGCCACATGCTGGTAAGTATAGAAGGCAGCGAGAGAAGCGGCCGCCGCGCTGGCTGAGGCGCACGAGGATTTAGAGGCGGAGAGGGCTGCCAGAACCAAGGCTGAGAAGTTGAAGAGGGATCTGAATGAGGAGCTGGATGGAGGCGCTGAAGAGTGAACTGCTGGATTCGCTGGATACTACTGCCGGTAAGTGTGAAGTATGTTAGAGTTAGAGAGTCGCAAGAGAAGTAGCTGCTACGTTGGCTGGCTCACGAATATCTGGAGGCAGAAAGAGTGGCCGGAGGAGTTGAGAGACTTGAATGAGGAGCTAGAGGCGCTGAAGAGTGAACTCCTGGATTCGCTTGATACTACTGCTGCTGGTAAGTGTAGTGAATATATCAATAGACGCTGAAAAAATCCATCAGCATTCGTGAAGCTTATGAGGATCTGGAGGCTGAAAGGGCTGCTAGGACTAAAGTAAGGTATTTCTGGTAAGGTTGTGTAGTAAACTCATCTCATCGTTGGAAACTGTTTTGGCTAATGATCTAGTCATAGTTATTATACCTACCTGTATTATAAGAGCTGTATGTTTCTTTGATAAGCAAAATAAAAAAAAAAAATACAGCCAGGTTGCTAATACTTATTAAACCCCCCTCGATATCAACCTTGGTATTGAACGCTCACGCTTTGACCAAACATAATGATCACTATTATGTATGACGCTTTATGACCCACATTAAAATGTGTAAGAATTTACTAGAAGGGGCGTACATAGACTGGTTTCTCTATGTTATATATATTTTTACTTAAGAAGAGTTATATTTATTTCTAATCTGTCCAACAGCCCAACAAGAGCTCCGATCCAAACGCGAGCAAGAAGTAGCAGTCCTGAAGCGAAGTCTAGAAGAAGAGGCGGGTTCCCACGAAGCCACATTGGCCGAGCAGCGCCACAAGCACTCGCAGGAGCTGCAGCAGCTCAACGAGCAACACGAGCAGATCAAGAAGGCTAAAGCCGGTGAGTATTATACTCTGTACCAAACACGAGCAATAAGTGTGCGTCCTATAAAGCGAAAAATCCTAACAGAAACTTGTTTTCTGAACTGTATTTCTATACTTGAAGACAAAGTCAAATAAGCTTTATTAAAATAAACTTAATTATTAAGTATTTTTGAATCGTCTATATTTTCCTACCACCCGTTCCAGACTTTTTAAATTGATAAGAAGAACATGAAATAAAACACTTTTTAACGGATACTAGCGCGGTTTTATTGAAAATACTTTGGTAATTAGTTGGTATTTGGTTTGATTTTTTATTTTCCCTACCGACGTTACGGCACCTTTGCAGCTGTCGAGGTCACGGGGACTACGGGTATATTTCTATGTAAAAATGCGTAATCGAGTGGTCAAATTTATTTACGCCCATGCTTCAAAGTTTAAATCTATACGTAGCTCTAAATTTGTTCACTGATTGATTGTTGGCATACGCGTAGAGTAGAGACCTAATAGCTGAAAGTAGAGACACCATTTTTGGAGGGTAGAAATCTTTCATGGTGTAAGCGAACACTAATACAGGATTTTGGAAAATTCACCCCTTAATAAAATAAAATAGGGGATTTGAATATCTCTCGGTTTCAAAGCTAGGATCTGGTAATTTTGTGCGGTAAAAAATTAATATATGGGGAAGGGAAAGGGATAGCGAACGCGAAGGGGAAGGTGAAAGGGAACGGGATAGTAATAATCCCGATTCACATTATTTCAGCTGGATTCGAACGAGATGTTTTTTGAAAACTTATCATTATTGAGAACTACTATGTTTGTGACAGTTTCTCATCGAAACTTTTCAAATAAAAATAAAGCTTGACACAACTCACAATGACAATCGGGAATATCCCCTTTTCAAAACGCTGTCAAACGTCAAATTTTCTATAAAATAAAACAACTGTTTTACATTACGTTTTTGTGCACAATTTACGCGAAATTTTGTATGTTAGTTTTTTAATATTATGTTGAGGCATGGGTACGGTGAAGGAGCGTAAGCAAAAAAATGTGAAATTCGGTTTGGCCAAGGATGACTCGTTCGATGAAGAGGAGGAAGGTTCCTCGTTCATTTCCACTCGGGATTACTGGAAACACGTATGCGGGGGAGCTGAGCCGAGAAGGAATGACGGCTCCTTGATAGGTATTTACGTGTCTGAGAAATTATAAATATACTAATTGGGAAAATCAAAGATTTAAACGTGTGGATATAGTTTGAACTTCTCGTCATGATAAACCACGAGAGATTTTTGCAAGTTGATTCTAAACGTGTGTTTCTAAACATGCGGTGGTGCTAAAAGGATGTGATATTTGATCGAATCATACATTTTTTTTATAAAACGAGCCTAAGTTGATAACTTAGGCTCGTTTTATAAAAAAAAATGTATGATAGTGATCTACCTTTTAATGGTATCGATTTTTATGTTATTTGGTAGTCATGATATAATTCTTACTTATTATGTTTCAAAAACAAGAATTAGGTTTTGTTTCAGTTATAAGGGTTCCATTGTTCATCGATTCTTAGGTACTTGCAAGGTTGAAAGGGAAATTTCAAATAAGCCGTTAGTTTTCGAATAATATTCGGTTGAATTAGGTTGGTTTATCAGTTTATTTTGTTTTATTAACTTGGCGGCTCTGAACTTCGCGCGGAACGCTGCTCAGTAGACGAATACAGGGTGCACGGGGACGGGTGCGGGCGGAAGCACTTGAAACGGGGACTCGACATGTACCCTGCGCGAAATACTACTTGCAGTTAACTTCCGAGCCGCCAAGTTATTTTGCGCATACTGTACCTCCCTTATCATAAAAACGTTGCAAAATCTTCGTGGCACAAGTAAATTTGAGAGACTAATGTAAATTAATTTAACAAGTCTCACTTTAACGATTTGATTTAGGATTATTCTTGACAAGTACCTACCATTTCTTTTAGCGTTTGAGAAGGCAAAGCAATACTAATTTCGTTTAAGTTAGGACTATTTTTGATAAGTGCCATAACTTTCAGCGTTGGAGAAGGCCAAGCAATACTAATTTCGTTAAGGTTTTAGGACTATTCTTGATAAGTGCCATAACTTTTAGCGTCGAAGAAGGCCAACCAATACTAATTTCGTTTAGGTTAGGACTATTCTTGACAAATACCATTCATTTTAGCGTTGGAGAAGGCCAAGCAATACTAACTTCGTTTAACTTAGGACTATTCTTAACAAGTATCTTACCTTTTAGCGTTGGAGAAGGCCAAGCAATCCCTGGAGGCGGAGAACGCCGACCTCGCCACCGAGCTGAAGAGCGCGGGCGTGGCGCGAGCCGAGGCCGAGCGCCGGCGCAAGCAAGCCGAGGCGCAGCTGCAGGAACTTGCTGCCAAGCTGCCGGAGCTGGAACGAGCCAGGTCATTTACTAGTCTAATTGTTTTCTTTGATATATTTAATTGTATTGTTTCCGTGTTTTTTGTAATTAATCATTTGTAAGGGTGACACCAAAGTGGAAATTTCGTGCTGTAAATATTGAGTTGAATTTGTGTGATGGAATTAGGGTTGCCACCTTTCATTTGATTTAAGGGTTACCAGCATAAAAATACGGGTTGTAGATTTTTTACAGGAGACAACACAGAACAGCTGTTTTTTATGAAGATATTTTTTTTTATTTATTTAAAGGAAACATACAGGAAACATATAATTACGGGTTTCTGTATTATCTTAGCCTAAAAAACGGCGCAACTCGAAAAATAGGTACGGGGAATCTGGCAAACCTAGATGGAATCCATCCGGCTTTTCATCCACCTTATCGTTTCTATCAACATCGGTTCGAAGGCCATTAACCTTGTAACGAGGTGATTAGGCAATTACATCTCATAATTATATAGAATGTAGATAAGACCTTAAGACCGGTACATATTATGTGCAACGGAACACGACTACTATGGATTTATGCGCACACTGCGCTCACGAACACATTAAAATGTATGGAAAATGTTGCGTTGCATAGATTATGTATCTAAAGCAGTACCAGCCAAATTAATATAATAATAATTGTAATTTGTTTTTAATAAGACGTCCTCTCCTACTTCAATTGCTAATACCCTACCGGGTCCATAATGATCTTTTTCTATAACCTACCACCTATGTATTCACTTCAATTCAATTCAATTCTTTATTGTGAAATAAACAAGGGTCAATACATAGCAGATCTTAAGACTATTATTTGTATGGGTACTTCCACTTCCACCAAGTTTTACCTTTGCAGGTGTATTCACGTATTTAACTATTATAATATTACATGCAAGATTTTGTACTTAAGTATTTTGTAATTCTCCCAAAGTATAAAAACAATTATTTATTAACCATTGTTTTAAATGCTTTATGGTATGCAATAAAATATTGAATTGAATTGAAAAGACTCACTTTTTGCGAACTCCGTTTCATAAAGTTTTAGGGGAGTATTTTCATGCCCAATACCAACGTGCTTCAAACAGGGCGGAGGTGCAGGAGAAGTGCGTGCGGCTGCAGGCCGAGGCGGAGCAAGCGCTGCAGCAGCTGGAGCAGGCGGAGCTGAAGGCGTCCGCCGCCGTCAAACAAGCCGCCACTATCGGCGCACAGCACGCGGAGGCGCAGGTACCTAGTAGCTTCGATTTTGGATAGCTTCCAAATTATACAGAGTGAAATCGAAGGTCATTCAAACTAAGAATCTAACTGCGATATTGATAATTGATAAGGACAAAAATTACTTTAATCAAAGTGATCAAAATTCAGGGAAACGATTGCTTATGCTAAATTAGTAAAATCTTTACTTTCATCTGTGCAAATTATTTTTCTTAATTCTTATGTTTATTTCACCTTGAATTTCAATTCGGCGGATTTCAAACCGCCAATAACTTTACAAATGGTAAAATAGTTGCATTATTTTAGCTTTTTGATTCTAATTCAAACATTAATTTTTTATATTAATATTAATTAATTAATGCTCTCCCTTTCTGACATGAACATGAATGTTCTAACATGAATAAGAACAGAATCTCTACTGGACTGGCGAAAAATCAATAAAAAATCATCAAAGAAATGTCGGCAAAATTATTTTCTTTCTAATTATTGGTTAATTTATTTACCAAAGTTACCTTATTACCACAGAATACATAAGTACAAGTGTATCACTTATTTGTATTGTTTTATGACAGGCCCTGCTCGAAGAAGAGACGAAGCAGAAGCTAGCTCTTCAAACGAAGCTGCGCAATGTGGAGCAGCAACTGGAGCAGGCGCGCGATCAGCTGGATGAAGACGATGAGGCCAAGAGGAACCTGGAGAAACAGGTAACATGCTGGGGGTTAGCCAGAATCATATTGAAAATTTAACTTTTTGTCTGAATTCCATATCATTTCTTTTTACTGATTGACATAAAGCCTACATGAAAAATAACATGACCGGGCTAGGATGAGCGCCGTGACTATTTGTTGACATTTATCTCGCGATGTCTGTCGCGCTCACATCAGTGCAGAGCAAGCGGGACAGACATCGCACTAACGCGATAAAAGGGTCGAGAAAATTTTGTTGCGGTGCGCATCTTAGGCATATTAGGGTATTACAAGTTGTAATACCCTAAGATGTCTGGCATGTTTTAGGTTGTAAATTGCAACCTCTAAAAACTTGCCAGGTTTAAGAATTGCTATAGTTACACCAACTCTTACTCGCTGTATAGCAAATAAAAGAGAGGCATTGATAGCCATTTAAAAAACTGTCAAGTGTTAAGAGATTGTAATACGGAGGCAGCTTATGTTATGATGTCAGTTATAATTTCCATCTTGCCATAGTAAAAATAAAAGTTATTAAACCTATACTTTGCATTGATAGAGTAATGTGTTAATGTTTTTTTTATTTCTGATCTAATTCTCGGAGACAATGTAAAATCCTAAACTACCTCAACTTTTTAAACGACTACCTAACCTTACCAACAGCTAATAATTCCGCCCACCAGATCGCGGCGCTAACGCAACAAGTGGCAGACGCCAAGAAGAAGGCAGAAGAAGAGGCAGAAATAGCGGCCGCTCTAGAAGAACAGCGCAAGAAGCTCACCAAAGACGTGGAGGCGCTGCACAGGCAAATTGACGAGCTGCAGCAAGCCAACGACAAACTGGACAAGAGTGAGTCATTTATTTGTACTTAATTTAATAAACAGAGTGTAAAGGGAACGCTTCCGAAAAAAGGCAGGTTCAATTCTGGATGAGAAAGCATTTAAAAAATATTTTTTATAAATACCACTTTTCAACTGCAATAATGGTGTGAAATAAACCTATAACAACGACTTTTACGACTGCCCAAAAAAAGAAGACTGTATTGTGTTTAGGGTTCATGTATGTTTGTATATAAAGAGATAAAGAGACTCACATAATATGATGACAAGATTGCACCAAATGAATGGCACTAAATGTCACAAAATTGCACAAAATGAATGGCATTGAATATCACAAAATTGCACCAAATGAAAGGCACTAAGTGGCGCAAAATTGCACCAAGTCTATGTAACACAATTGCACCAAATTAATGTCACTTTGGAACAACATACCGGTTATATTGACTAAAATCGTAGGTCCCGGCTGAATTCTATATGAACGCTGCTGAAAGCACTGCTTTTTACCACATTCCTCATTAGAATCTGCGCCCCTCACTGCACGACACGGCAGGGGACTTTTATGAAACAAGCAGAAATATAACTTAATCACAGTAAGTTTGAAATAATAGTAGGTATTCGTAGGTGAAAACATCACGATGCGATATGCCTCGGCATGTTATAAAATTTTACAAAAGTTTAGGATTACATTTGTCCATCAGCCATTTTGGATCTCCCTACTGCTGGGGCACAGACCTTCCTTATAGGTGGTAAGGAGAATGGGCCAATAACCCACCACGCGGGCCCAATGCGGATTGGTGGGTGTTAACGACTGCAAATGCAGCCGGGACCAAATGGCTTAACGTGCCTTCGGAAGCACGGCGGAGCTCGAGATAATAAATTTTTGGTCACACATTGGGATGGGTCATGGGTGACCGACACTTGCGAACGTTGCTTAACTTCCGCAATCGCTGGGCCAGGCGCTAAACCACTGCGCCACCGAGCTCCTCGGATAACATTTGAACCACAGTTAAACCCGTTTACGACGAAATCGTTTTGAAGAACATAATGGTTATATTTACCAAAACCGATAGGTTCCGGCTGAACTAATGCTGTATATTGTATAACTTACAAAAAACTCTGCTTTTACAACGCTCATTACGACATACCTCATTAAGCGACTGTATTCAACTATTATCGGAGAATTCTAGCTGATAAAACGACCGATCAGCTGCATTGTTAACAATAAGTAAAAATATCCACATCTGGCACAGCCACAGTATAGTGGTCAATGACCATTAAGATCGCAAAAGTAAACAAAAAAGGTTTAGGGTCTTTTGTTGTTCTCAGAAACAAAATACGCGTGCATGCAGTATAATCAAAGCCGGTTTTCTCTAATCTCCTATCTCTTCAGTCAGTTTGTTACTTCTCTGTAAACAAGACGCACCAAACATTGTTGACTTATTTATGAAACTATTAACATGTCTCAAAGAAAACGAAAACAAATTAATATCGAAGAAAAATCGTGTATTATATCAAAAATAAAGAGCAGAACTCCAAACAAAGACTTGGCTAAGGAATATGGTGTATCACACTCGACTATTTCAACCATTTGGAAAGAGAGAGAAAAAATTCAAATACTCTTTGACAAAAAATTTTTGAAAAGGAAACGAGCAAGGACAACTAAGCAAACGAAGATTGACGAAGCTTTGATAAATTGGTATAAATGTCAAAGGAGGAATAATGTGCCGATAAGTGGACCGATGCTTCGAGAAAAAGCAAATGATTTTGCTCGGCGTTTTGGTGAAGATTTCGAGTGCTCCTCTGGTTGGATTCAGCGTTTCCGAGCTCGGCACAGTATCTGTGGGAAAATTAGTGGTGATGGTGAAGCTGCCACTGCTAGTGTAGATAACAGCAAGAGCAACGGTCTCGATCTCACGTTGCTGAGCAACACCATTATTATCAAAGAGGAATGTATGTCGAGAAAGTGGCCTAAAGTGTCTTTTTTCATCTCTGAGACAAAAATAACAGATTTATCTGTCAAAGAAATCGTTTTGATCATCATTTTATTGCGATTAATGTTTTTTTTGATTCTGGTTCAGATTTAATTGATTTAAGATTACTAAATCATAATTTGCAAACAAACGATATGTGCAATTACGAAAAATGTGAATCGTCATTTTTGTCTGAGGAACAAAAACAGACTTTACGTTACACGAAGGGCAACTTTTTACGAACAAAATATAAGTAGCCCCTTCGATGTTGTTTTAACAGATTTTGACTGTATTTAATTTCATAGGTAAAAAGAAAATCCAGGCAGAGTTGGAAGACGCGACCATCGACCTGGAGGCGCAGCGCGCCAAGGTGATGGAACTCGAGAAGAAACAGAAGAGCTTCGATAAGGTCTGTATTATTGTTTGTTTTTTTTGTCAATGTGGGCTTTTCAAAGTAACATTTTACAAAAATGTAACTATTAGCCTCATTAGATGGCGTTGATGGTCAAGCGAAGTGTCAAAATTGGCTTTGAAAAATAAACGGCCTGTGCTTATTAAAAGTTTTCCTACGTTTTCTACAGTTGACCCTTACCTAACAACGTCATCTATCAAGCCTACAGCTTTTTGTCATTTTGAAAAGCCCTCAAAAGCTTTTTTGACAAAGTCACATAAAGCCATAAAAAAATCGGCAAAGAAAAATTTACGGTACGTTGTGTGATTAAATTAAAATGATGTTAGTTTTATTTCTTTCTCGCCTTTCTTTGTCATGTAACAATTTTAAAAATAAATTCATGATTGATATAAACTCTTTGCAATAGTTTTGTTATACGTTTTTACTAATTTAGTATAATGCCGTTTTACCAGCTTAAACTATTGCGCATATCCTCTAGCAATAAATGTGTATGGTGCAGGTGGTAGCGGAGGAGCGAGCGGTAGCGGAACGATACGCCAACGAACGGGACGCGGCCGAGAGGGAAGCGAGAGACAAGGAGACTCGAGTGCTATCTCTCACCAGGGAACTAGACCTCGCCGCAGAGAAGGTAAATTATTATAATTATGTAATGATAATATTGGTCTCATGATTATTACTGTTTTTATGAGAATATTTAACCATAAGGACAAAGTCATAGAAATAAGATGTAAGTACCACTCTTTTAAACGACCCCACTTGCCTGTTTTTGGCATATCTGATTTGATTTAATCCAGTTTATCGTTATATTGTACTTCTGAATTATATTTATTAATTTTGCATAAGACGAAAAAGAGAATACCTCTTTTTTAGTAGCCAGCATCATTTTGTTACAATATTTCATTTCCACCGAATATAAAGTAAGAAAAGACAAAGATATTATATTCACGGCTATGTATCAATAGCGCTTTTTTCTTGCATACTGTGGCGGATTATAGCTTTTAGGTTTTTATAGTTTGTACATATTTTTATATTTCTCTATGCTGGTCTATCTTGTCTATTTACTGAAGTTCTGTTTTGTTAATACTACTGTCATATTGATATTAGATTTTTCACACAACAGGTGCCTTGTTACCTATTATAGAGTCCCTATCCTTTACACATTCCTTAAAAAATACAGAAAAAATGGATTTAACTTCAATAATTTCCTCTACGCATTGAAGGTATTATGTATTATATGTATGTTTATTATATTTTGGTATGTAGGTATATAGTATATTATATTAGTTACATTTTATCATATATTTATGTAGGTATTTGAGTTTAGTAGGATTATTATTATTACTTTATTAAATTTGCACACGTCCAACTACCCCATCACATTTATCTTAATTCCTGTCCATCCCAAGGTTGCCTGGAAGAAATCGCTTTTTAGTGATAAGGCCGCCATTTGTATGTCTCCTTTATGTTTGTATTGTTACTTGTTTGTTCTGTGTGTATACAATAAAGAGTATATAAATATAAAAAAATAAATATAAATAAAAAATACTGTGACTAAACATTTCCTTCATTAACAGATTGAAGAACTCGAGCGCAGCAAGCGTCTCCTCCAATCGGAACTAGACGAGCTCGCGAACACTCAAGGCACCGCCGACAAGAACGTACACGAACTGGAGAAGGCGAAGCGAGCGCTCGAGTCGCAGCTCGCGGAGTTGCGCGCGCAGAATGAGGAGATTGAAGACGATCTACAGCTCACTGAGGACGCTAAATTACGCCTCGAAGTCAATATGCAGGCGATGCGGGCGCAGTTCGAAAGGGATCTACAGGTAAAGCGATGAAGTAGTATTATAGAGTTATTTTTAAAGTTATTTTTTGCTGGGTGTAAAAACCATAAAAACTTTTTAAGACGTAAATCCAAGCTAACTTCGAAACTAGAGAAGATAGATAAGTTTTGATGATTAAGCCTTGTTTAATCGCAAATTCTAAGATTTTTTATAACAAAAAGTTATAATTTTTTATTTAAAATTAAAATAATTTTTCGTGTCTCCTGAAAAGTTGGGTTCTGGTTTATACTACAATTAAACCTAAAGGTATCGATATTATCCGGCTTGAAGGACCATGTTTATGTAAGCTCTGGTATCTCGAAAGATTTTTTGTTGAAGTCTACACTACATGTAGACTTTTAGGCCTTACTCACCTCGATAACTATGGCAACAACGCCTGTTTACTATGGCGATGCGATGTCGTACATACCGCTGCTGCGTCGACAAATGAGTAAAGGGCCTTAGATTGTTATTTTTTTTGCAACATAATTAGTATTCTGGAGTCAAAACAACAATGTGTAATGTTCTCCTGTTTTTTGTAGATAAATGAGTCAGAACAGTAAAACCCTTATTATATTTGTTGACATAATTAAATATAATTATATGGTTGAGTGGCTTGCACACCGGAACCATCTTTGGTAGTAAAATCACAGAATAGATAATAGTACTAGCGTACAGAAATTGCACTTCGCAAAATCACAACAAAGTGACACCGACACAATAAAGTGTAATTCAAGTCGCACAGCGCTCCCTTCGCTCAAAAATATTCACTTACTAGTTGCTTCTCTTTCAATCGCGTAGGTCTTATTTTTTCTGATGTATGAAATTTGTCCTCTCAGAGGACGCCGAGCGCTACAGACTCGCGCGCGGAGTGACAACCCTGGTAAAATCCCGTTGTAAAAAAACTAGATACCTACTATGACTTTGGCCGACTAGCCGACTAGTTGCCTAGGCCGATAATTATTGCTTTCGGTAGGTTTATCACTCGCTTGTTAGTTAAAGGTTCTCACGCACAGATGCGTCTTAATGATAGGCATCTTTCAAATCTTTTTAAACATCTGTTTTACAACTTGACAATCATTGTGCAAACAATACATTTTATCCTTGTTTATTCACTGACCAAAGAAATTGTTATATTAGTTTTAAAATTTTACTTTCGAGGGCCAAGTCTTGTACATATTTTATTTCTTTTTTTTGTTTGTTATTGGTTGTAAAGTTTCACATTTTTTAGTTTATGGTGTAAATGCCGATGAACATTAGCAAATGTTCGAGGCCAAGCCAGTCCGTTTGCAGCTTCCGTTTCATTAACATGTCGAAAAAGAAATCGCGTATTTGGACTTTCTTTGACGAATTTAAGGATGATTCCTGTAAAGTGAAGTGCAACCAGTGCCAAAAAGTTATTTCTCGTGGAGGCCACGGTAAAAAAGCTAATACCTCAAGTATGAACAATCATATAAAATATAAACATCCACAAATGATGCCACAATTAGGTTCTGTAATTAAAAATGTTCATAATCCATCCCCGAGTACGTCAACACCAACATTGTCTACTCCGTCAACTTCAGCGACGTCAGAGGTCAGTAATTTGTCTCAAAAATACCCGCAAAATATTGAAGAAAATTTTTTGTACAGTGGTCACATGATGATTTTTAGATCAAAGGACATAAGTCTTGCCATTGGTGAAATGATTGCTTTGGATAACCAGCCGCTGTCTATTGTTCTTGTCTCTTTAAATGTGGAGCTCATTTTTCAATGACGACTCTGTATGAAATATACAGGGAGAAAAAAGCAACCCTTGACGAGTTTCTTGCCGGTTCTTCTCGTTACAAGGTCTCCCGCTCAGGGTTTGCGAACCGATGGCGTAGCTTCTATGACATTCACAAGTGCTTGTAACAGCCTAGACTGAATAAATTATTTTTGAATTTTGAATTGTTGAAAATACTGTCTTCAGAAACTTGATGAGAAAAGTGAAACCAAAATATAACTTACCAAGCAGAAATAATTCACTGATACTATCATACCACGTCTTTACGAAGAAACTAAATCTGAAATACGTAAGGAGTGCTAAGTGCAGCCGCGATTTCAGTCACAACAGACTTGTGGACAAACATGAATAACATGGAAAGTTTTTAGAGTTTTACAGCTGTACTGGCTTGATGACAGTTTCAAATTTCACCACGCAGTACTACAAATTAAGCATTTCCCAGAAACACACACAGCCTAAAATATACAGAGCTGTTTTGTAAGAAATTCCATTTTTATGGAATATAAACAGGGATAAAATTCACGCCATTGTGAGAGAATGGCAGAAATGTGACAAACACAGCCTAAAATATACAGAGCTGTTTAAAAGAAATTCCTTTTTTTTTGGAAATTAAACAGGGATAAAATTCACGCCAATGTGAGAGAATGGCAGAAATGTGACAAAATCTATTGATGATTCAGTTTTTAATGGAGTTCCTTGTTTCATACATACTTTGCAACTGGCAATTAATACTTCATTGAAACATTATAATATAACTCATGGGAAAGTATTGCCAGGCAGCATCAAACTTTACCACTTCTTGCGCACCTTTGATGCCGCCTGGCACTACTCTTCTACCAACCAAAATGCCTGGCAATGTTATATTCGATTTAGATACATGATTGGCTTGCTATTATACCACACCGAATCCAGAGCTCTATAAATTGTATACCTTCAATCGGTTTTTCAGACCCTGTACATTTTTATATTTATTCTTGTTTCGATTTGAATTACACAGCACAAGTGCTTCAGCTACTTTCACTGGAATAAGATTCGACAAGTTGTTCTTGTATATATTTTTATTTTGTATTAAACAGGCTAAAGACGAGCAAGGCGAAGAGAAGCGTCGCGGCATAGTGAAGCAACTGCGCGACTTGGAAGCAGAGTTGGAAGAAGAGAGGAAGCAGCGAGCGGCGGCCCTCGCGCAGAGGAAGAAGTTGGAAGCAGACCTTAAAGACGCTGAACAGGCGCTGCATCTCGCCAATAAGGTTAGCAAACTGAACTCGTAAAAATAAATCTAGCAGTTAACAGTTTTCAAATGTTCTGAAAGTAATTTCAGGATGGCATTTTCTATTGTTTGTTTGCTAATGTTTCAGTTAAGAGCTAGGTATTTCACGAGAGGTAGGTATTTAACGAGTAGGCCATAAATTAAGACCTTATTAAAGAATTTAGTGTTAATTTACTGAAAGTTAACGTATTTGCGGAACAATTATGAAAAATGCAAAAGTTTTGATTGTAAACATTCCTTCAGGTTCAAAATGTGCCTTTTCTATAATGTACCTCAGTTCCAAAAGGTACCTTTCCCGAAATGTTCATGTCCCAAAAAGTACTTTTTTCGAAATGTCCGCTTCCCAAAAACTACTTTTTTGAAATGTCCGCTTCCCAAAAACTACCTTTTTGAAATGTCTGCTTCCCAAAAACTACCTTTTTGAAATGTCCGCTTCCCAAAAACTACCTTTTTGAAATGTCTGCTTCCCAAAAACTACCTTTTTGAAATGTCCGCTTCCCAAAAACTACCTTGTTGATATGTCCTCTTCCCAAAAACTACCTTTCTCAAAATGTACCTTTTCCACATGGACGTGTCTAGAAATATTTCCTAGGATGGCCCGGTTTCTTGTGGTCTTTTTTTGTGTGTAAAGTTTTTTTAAATTTTCTGTCTTAGTAAAAATTCTGGGGTGGGCCCAGAGTATTCTGGGGTTGGCGCCATGCTTCCCAAAATGTACCTTCTTAGAATAAATAGAATAAGTGATTGAATACATTTTAAATACCTTTTGAAACCGAGGTACTATGGGAAAGGTACATTTTAAACATGGAGGCAAACATTCCATACCAACTTAGATCGTAGAATATTTCGATATTACATTGTATGATTGTGTTCAGGTGAAAGAAGACGCCACGAAGCAAGTGAAGAAACTCCAACTGCAACTGAAGGAAACGGCGCGCGACGCCGAAGAAGCGCGCGCCGCCCGCGACGACGCCGCCGCCGCCGCCAGGGACGCCGACCGCCGCGTCAAGGTAATTTACGCCTTATTGCTATGACAATAACACACATTTTAGATGCCTCAAGGTAATGTAGGCCTTATTGCTATGTCAATAAGACAAATTTTAGACGCCTCAAGGTAATTTACGCCTTATTGCAATGATAATAAGACACATTTTAGACGCCTCAAGGTAATGTACGCCTTATTGCTATGACAATAAGACAAATTTTAGACGCCTCAAGGTAAATTACGCCTTATTGCAATGACAATAAGACACATTTTTGGAGCAAGATTTGCTAACATATCGTATCGTCTACATTCTAATATGCTAATGTCGGTGTTCGTTTGCATAAAAAAGACATGTTGCTATCGCAAATCCATCCGGCGCAAAATTTAATAATGCATGCATTTTTACCTATGTATTTAGGAAGCTAAAACTTAAATGCGTGAAGGTCTTCTACTTCTTATCGAATGAGGAATAGTGGCCACCTCAAGCCGCCTGTAAGGCCTCTCACTTGGCTTAACGACTGTTATCAGATGACAACAGCCGGGACCGACGGTTTAACGTGCCCTCCGAAGCGCGGAAACGCTCAGTTGTAATGCCACTTTAACAGTCACCCATCCGACACCTGACCGAACCGAGCGTTGCTTAACAAACGTGATCGAGTACGATCAGTCTGTCAAGTTCCGCCGTGAGCGCTTCGTGAAGGTAGCAACTAGGTAGCAATTATTGATAAAACAGAGTTGAAAATATTCTGTGTATATCTATATGTAATATCTTAATACTAAACAAGGAGGCAACCAGCCGATCTGATATCAGAATGGCTGGTCTAAAAAAATGAAAGTGTTAAAAGGTAGAAATTTATAAAAGGCAGGCAGTTTTGATGAAGTGTCAAATGTGACCTATTCAAGTGGCCCTACTTTATCAACCATGTATACACGTGTAAAAAACGACGTCAATTTAACCCTTCAACACCCGGAAAATAGAAAATCTATTGTGTCTCGGTCGCCAGCGACCGCTCCGGCGTTAATGAATTAATATGTAAGAAAAAGTTTTGGTTACGGCTGAAACTGGAACCAGGGGCCGAAAGTTTGGTTTCGGCTGAAATTCCAGTTTCGGTCGGACACTATTACGGCCTTACCACAAAAGATTTCAAAACACGGTTCAAAAATAACTAAAACGCTGTTTTAATGTGATGCTGTCACTTTTTTGACAATATTGTTTGAAAGAGACTGCATCACATTTAAACAGTGTTTTTATAAAACAGTAGTATAAAATGTTTTGTGGTAAAACCGACCATTTGAGTTCCTCATATTACGAACACGTTGAACTGATTTTGTTCCTTATCACCAGGCGCTGGAGGCGGAAGCCATGCAGCACAGCGAGGAGCTAGCGGCTGCCGAGCGCGCGCGCCGCCAAGCTGAAGCCGAGCGGGACGACCTGCTCGATGAACTTAACAACTCCTCCGCCAAGGTATGTTGTGCTGCGCGTGGGCACCTTTTTGAAAAATTAGTTTGAAATCGTTCGTGTGACTTAGAGCTGCCGCACATTGAGCTACCAAACGCGACCACTAGTGGCTCAGTCAAGCCACAAAAAAAGCTGTCAAAATTATCTAATTAATTTTGAACCTTAATGTCTTAACATTTAAGCAGGGGGGTATAACTCCGCGCTTAAACTTTTATATTAGCCTACAAGAGTCAGTCAAGCGCCGAATGCGAAACTGCATGCACTTCGTTTTTGATACTTAATTACTAACGTACCTACCTACCTACCAAAGTTTATTGTATTTTTTGTATACATATTTACATACTTAGTTGTATCGAAGTTCGAAATATGGCACCAGTAAAGAAAAAAGCTAAAAAATAGTATTTTTTTTCACCCATCCCATAACTGACCCTTGCAAAAGTTGCTTAACCTCCGCAATCGTTGGGCCAGGCGCTATACCACTGCGCCATCGAGCTTCTCTAACTACTTAGAAATACTTATTATTTATGCTCTTTAAATATGCTCAGCTCACCTATTAGGTAGATTTATTTTATTTTATAAGTAGGTACCTATTACAGTAATTTCATTGTTTATTCATGGGCATAACGAATGTTTTCTATGATATCAGTAACTAGCGAGTAGTAACCCCGAAATGTGTCGGTTGAGACAGAGCTATGCGACAGAAAGAGACGCCTCTCTTTCTTCTTCGTAGGTGCATATAATTTTATCCACGCAGCGTTGTGCAGTTTGAAATTGTACTTTATTGCCGTGCAGCGAGAGTAGCTTATTATTTGATGGTCCTCGCGGGGTCGGACTTCTGTACGTTAGTACTATTATATATTCTGTGATTTAAGTTTAAAATTGATTACCCTGTTGTGGTAGCTTAGCGTTCCATTGATTGGACATTAAAAAGCACGCTTCTAATAGACGGAAAGAAGTGTCTAGATTAGAATGATTTTTCATAACTTTTGTTACTCTTTGTACAGAGTACGCTATTAGTAGACGAGAAGAAGCGCCTAGAAGCGCGGATAGCGGCGCTGGAAGAAGATCTCGACGAAGAACAATCCAACACGGAGCTGCTCAACGACAGGCTCAGGAAGGCACAGGTAAGATAACCTATTATTGCAGGTGGTACCTTTGAAAAGTTTATACCCTTTCTACAGAACTATTTTTCTACAAATAAATAAAAAAAAAATCGGTCTAAGGGTACAGTAAACGATCTGAGCATACCTACCAAAATAGATAATCATTTGACAAAAATCCACCTTATATCAAGACATTATAGTGCACTTTCATTTTGTTGTCTGAGAACTAACGAAAGTATTTCTTATTGTCTTGACATAAGGTAGGTTTTTGGGAACAAATCTTTCGGATGAATATTTTTTTGCTTAGCTCATCACAAGAAAAAAATACTCGGCAATGAGACGCGCGTATTTATCTAATTTGATTCGTTTCCTATTGTAAAGTATGATATTTATTTAGGACACGTTTTGTTAGTTTTTACTTTATTTGCATAGTTTCCTTCACCGCTTTTCCATTCCAGATATCTTAATATGAACGTTTGTGTTGTCAGAACCAAATCGACCAAGTTACAATGGAGCTGGGCACAGAAAAAGCCGCCACGCAGAAGCTTGAAAGCGGCAAGCTGGTGCTCGAGCGGCAGAACAAGGAGCTCAAGGCCAAGCTGGCCGAGCTCGAGACCGCCGCGCGGACCAAGACCAAGGTATGATACTGGCGTTATGTGCACTGTGGATAACTCTACAGCTTCAGGTCTTTTCAGGCAAAACCAGTTTACGATCTGATAAAAAGATTGATTTTGAGCTTCCAATGTGAAGAACTGATGTAGAATTCTACTTCCCAAAAATTACTGTAGACTGAAAACAAAGAAACACAATAACCGAACTGAATATTAAAAAAAAAACAGACGAACTGAGAACCTCCTCCTTTTTTTGAAGTCGGTTAAAAATGGCTTGGTAACTCTGTAAAAAAAATCCTGAATAACACCATAAAAATAAACTTCCAATCGTCGGATTTCGTAATTTTCTACGACAGTGATATATATGATTTTTCATTCAAAAAGGATAGCTTTTTTATTGATATAAAACAATAACCAAGTAGATTTTTATTGAATGATCCAGTATTCCAGAAATCAATAAAAATGTACTAAATTTCTTCAAATTTCTAGCGAAGCGACAATTAAAGCTATGCAATAATCAACCATATTCCAAAGAGATGGAAAGAGTAGATTTCGTGAACTGCCTTGCCTTAAGTTTAGTTCACACCGAAACGCAAAGCAGCGCGACTATGCCTGAAGAGGCCAGAAGTTTCCCACTACAGTGCTACGCTGCAGTGATCTGGATTAGGCTGCCTGTCCATTGACGAGGAGCGAGGCGGCGGAGCGGAGAAACGAGAAAAGCGGAGATTTAATGCAATCATATTGGTTAATATTTCCATTCCGCCGCCTAGCTCCGCGTCAATGGACAGGCAGCCTTATAGTCAAGTCGCGTAAAGAAAAATTCTAAACTACCGTTGTCCGTGGACACTGATAATAATAAAAAATTGTCAGTCAGCGTCACTAATGTCTGTAGACAAAGACTCGGTGTATATTACTCGAATTATAAATCTAAACTAACACTGTCTTCTACAGGGCATGATCACCTCCCTGGAACTGAAGGTGGCAAACCTTGAAGAGCAGATAGAAGTGGAATCCCGCGAGCGTCTCGCCCAACAGAAGGCTTCCCGCAAATTAGACAAAAAGATGAAGGAACTCGCTCTACAGCTCGACGAGGAACGACGCCACGCCGACCAGTACAAGGAGCAGATAGAGAAGGTAACCACACTGTACTACACAAAGTAACTACACTACTACACACAGTCACTACACTGTAGTACACACGGTAACTACACTACTACACACAGTTACTATCCCGCAAACTCGACAAGAAGATGACGGAACTCGCTCTACAGCTCGACAAGGAACGACGCCACGCCGACCAGTAAAAGGAGCAGATAGAGAAGGTAACCACACTGTACTACACAAAGTAACTACACTACTACACACAGTCACTACACTGTAGTACACACGGTAACTACACTACTACACACAGTTACTATCCCGCAAACTCGACAAGAAGATGACGGAACTCGCTCTACAGCTCGACAAGGAACGACGCCACGCCGACCAGTAAAAGGAGCAGATAGAGAAGGTAACCACACTGTACTACACAAAGTAACTACACTACTACACACAGTCACTACACTGTAGTACACACGGTAACTACACTACTACACACAGTTACTATCCCGCAAACTCGACAAGAAGATGACGGAACTCGCTCTACAGCTCGACAAGGAACGACGCCACGCCGACCAGTAAAAGGAGCAGATAGAGAAGGTAACCACACTGTACTACACAAAGTAACTACACTACTACACACAGTCACTACACTGTAGTACACACGGTAACTACACTACTACACACAGTTACTATCCCGCAAACTCGACAAGAAGATGACGGAACTCGCTCTACAGCTCGACAAGGAACGACACGCCACGCGGACCAGTACATGGAGCAGTGGCCCTACCATGAGTTGATGCAAACTGTTTACGTTACAGTAAACTATCGTTTTGTCTCTTTCACTCGCACTGACTGTGAGCAGTATATCCGATAGTTTACGGTAACGTAAACAGTTTGCATCAACTCATGGTAGGGTCACTGATAGAGAAGGTAACCACACTGTCCTACAAACGGTAACTACACTGTACTACACATAGTAACTACATTTTACTACACACCAGTGGCGAGGGGTGAAATTATGGCGAAGTTAAGCCGTTCTACAAAAATGTCATGATCTGCATAGTGGATCAGTGGGGTGGGATTTCTAAAAGGTTAGCCGATGGGAATCTGCTTGTACAGACCCTTCGCCACTGCTACACAGTAACCACGCTGTACTACACACAGTAACTACACTATACTACACAATAATATATTGTAGTACTAATGGGAACTACGCTGTACTATAAACGGTAACCATGCTGTACTACACACAGTAAAAAATACACTGTATTACACACTGTCACCACGCTGTACTACACAGTAATTACACTGGTAACACAAGGTAACAAACCACGCTGTACTACACACAGTAACTATTTAAATTAAATATTGTATGTGTTTGAGTGCAGCAGCAAAACAGAGTCTAGGCTCGGTGTAGTTTAACCCTTGGGATGGGCGAAACACCGATTACCAGCCGTCACTTGTAGTATGCTACATGAAGAAGACGAGAGCTTTCGTCTGTTACCAAAATCAGATTCCAATATTACATGTCGTGGTTGACGACATTTTTATCAAGTTCGTCATCCTACGCTTTGAATTGTTCACCGTTTTCATATGCTTAAAAATAGTTGACCATCTAAAAAAATCAGGCATATCGGCAATGTTGTTACAGATGAACGTCCGCGTGAAGGCTCTCAAGCGACAATTAGACGAGGCGGAGGAAGAGGTTCAACGCGAGAAAGTGGGCAAGCGCAAGGCGCAGCGCGAGCTCGAGGATATGCTCGAGACGCACGAGACGCTCACGCGCGAGTGCAACAACCTGCGCAACAAGCTGAGGTGAGACGACACTACTTCCCTTCTCTGTCCTACTTCATAGACGAGGTTTAGAAAGTGGGCAAGCGCAAGGCGCAGCGCGAGCTCGAGGATATGCTCGAGACGCACGAGACGCTCACGCGCGAGTGCAACAACCTGCGCAACAAGCTGAGGTGAGACGACACTACTTCCCTTCTCTGTCCTACTTCATAGACGAGGTTTAGAAAGTGGGCAAGCGCAAGGCGCAGCGCGAGCTCGAGGATATGCTCGAGACGCACGAGACGCTCACGCGCGAGTGCAACAACCTGCGCAACAAGCTGAGGTGAGACGACACTACTTCCCTTCTCTGTCCTACTTCATAGACGAGGTTTAGAAAGTGGGCAAGCGCAAGGCGCAGCGCGAGCTCGAGGATATGCTCGAGACGCACGAGACGCTCACGCGCGAGTGCAACAACCTGCGCAACAAGCTGAGGTGAGACGACACTACTTCCCTTCTCTGTCCTACTTCATAGACGAGGTTTAGAAAGTGGGCAAGCGCAAGGCGCAGCGCGAGCTCGAGGATATGCTCGAGACGCACGAGACGCTCACGCGCGAGTGCAACAACCTGCGCAACAAGCTGAGGTGAGACGACACTACTTCCCTTCTCTGTCCTACTTCATAGACGAGGTTTAGAAAGTGGGCAAGCGCAAGGCGCAGCGCGAGCTCGAGGATATGCTCGAGACGCACGAGACGCTCACGCGCGAGTGCAACAACCTGCGCAACAAGCTGAGGTGAGACGACACTACTTCCCTTCTCTGTCCTACTTCATAGACGAGGTTTAGAAAGTGGGCAAGCGCAAGGCGCAGCGCGAGCTCGAGGATATGCTCGAGACGCACGAGACGCTCACGCGCGAGTGCAACAACCTGCGCAACAAGCTGAGGTGAGACGACACTACTTCCCTTCTCTGTCCTACTTCATAGACGAGGTTTAGAAAGTGGGCAAGCGCAAGGCGCAGCGCGAGCTCGAGGATATGCTCGAGACGCACGAGACGCTCACGCGCGAGTGCAACAACCTGCGCAACAAGCTGAGGTGAGACGACACTACTTCCCTTCTCTGTCCTACTTCATAGACGAGGTTTAGAAAGTGGGCAAGCGCAAGGCGCAGCGCGAGCTCGAGGATATGCTCGAGACGCACGAGACGCTCACGCGCGAGTGCAACAACCTGCGCAACAAGCTGAGGTGAGACGACACTACTTCCCTTCTCTGTCCTACTTCATAGACGAGGTTTAGAAAGTGGGCAAGCGCAAGGCGGAGCGCGAGCTCGAGGATATTCTCGAGATGCACGAGAATCTTACTCTTTATCTTACAACAAGGTTAGTGCTTGGCCTTCATCTCAAAGCGATAATGAACTTCGCTATAGAAGAAGACAATGTTCGAGACTCATGAGACGCTCACGCGCGAGTGCAACGACCTGCTGCGCAACAAGCTGAGTTTAGTGACCCTTTTATACTTCACCTACACTAAAAGATTAGTGCTCAGCCTTCATCTCGAAGCGATAATAAACTTCGCTATCGAAGAATGTTTAAGATAGGATTAGCTAAGATTGCCCAAAGACATATTTGAGACCTACGAGACTCACGCGCGAGTACAAGCTCAGGTCAACGACCCTTTTATACTTCATCGGCAAGATCAGTCAGGGCTTGGCCTACACCTAACCTGATGTTAAGTGACGATAAGGCCGAAGGTGGAAGCGCACTACACCCGGAATCCTCAATCACAAGGAACTAGTTCATACAGCTGCTGGAACACAGTAACATTATTATTTTTGTTACGTCGTGTAACTAGATCGTTATAAATAGTAGTTCCTGGTTTTTAGTGGTGTCACCAGAAGAAAAGTGTAATGCTGTCTTTGTACGGTTAGTATACAAGGTAGACTGACAACATGTATGTACTCAGATGTACTCACTCAAATTAGAATTAATGTTCTATCTCTTTTAAATGTGCCTTTTAAAGTTTAAGTCCCAGTTTTTGTTTATTTCTATATTGTGCTAATCTTGTGTGATCGAGTATTAAATTAACCAAATATGTCCTTCTATCTTCGTTTCAAGTAAATGTATGTTCTCTGTAAAATGAATAAAATAATTAAGATGTTCTTTAGATAATTTTATGACAATAAATTGTCATATTCAAGCAGCGTCTCAATACAAGCCTATGGTAGTTGTATTCACGATGGTTATTGTTGGTAGGCCTGGGCGGTCTGACGCCGACGACATTGATAGCGACTAGGCGGCGGCGACCGGCGGAAGGTAACAAAGGGATACGCTTGGGTTACGTTTTGAGAGATTATACAACTAAAAATAGGGATACTAGGACTATTAATACGGTGACACTACGTTACTGAAAAAATTAAAGTTACAATGTTTGCGGATTAGAAATTCGTGTTTCTATTTATTTTTTCCATTACGATAATAAATTATTCAATTATATCAGTGGATTTAAATGAAGGGGGAGCTACAGTACGGTATGAGGCAAACATCTTGACACTTTTTCGACGCAGTGGGGATAAGTTCGCGCATGTGCACTTGCGAGCGACCAATAGCGCGCGCCCAAAGTACCTCATCGCTACGCATACCTAAAATACGTGTTTTGCGCAATCCCAGCCCGATTTCAAGATGTTTGCCTCGTATTGTACGAGTTGTTAAACTAAAAACTTTGATTTGAGATTTGTTAGTGTTGTCCATAGTATTTTTTAGCTATGTAGGCCCCTTGCAGATCAGAGGGCCTAGCCAAAGTATCACTGGCAAATCTTCGTTATCGCTTCGCTTTCGAAACATGTATGGGATTGACATAAGGTTTCGATAACAATCGAATTTTAAAACGTCAAATCCATACATGTTTCGAAGCGAAGCGATAACGAAAATTTGCAAATGTTACTTTGGCTAGGGGGGCTGATCGATTATATCTCTCAAAATGTTTTTAAGGTTTCGCTGACGTCTACTAAAAGTGCAATCGAATTCAGACTTAACAGCTTGTATTTAAGCTTTATAACTAGTATTTCTGATTCGACTGTTTTTAGTCTGTGGTGGTGACGTGTTGTCGGTTTTCTGCTTACCACAGCGAATGCTGTAGCAGGATTTCTGCTTTTCTGTATTTCTATTTGTGGGATTGAGAAAGTTGTGGTGCTGCTTTATCATTTTTTTGTCTATGGTGATGTAACTGTTCATAAATGTGATGTCGCTTTCTTTTTCTGTTTTTTCACGATTCTGTCTATGACTACGTCTTCATTCTGTGATTAAGTTCATCTTATTTCTAATCGAAAGCTTGTGTGTTACATAGGGCATTAAAATCGGAAGTGTCATTGGATTCATTTAATTCAATAATTTTTAGGTTTCTTTTCTTCATTCCATACGTGTTGTCTAATTTTGTTAACTAATCTAGATGACGTACCATCTGGCTTTTCCAATGAATTATATGAAACTGCATGTAAATTTTGATTAATGAATTCACACTTTGTTTTCTAGCAAAATCGTTAAAGTTCCATAGCTGATTTTCCTGTAGTATTACAGTTGTTTTATCTCACGAAGGTGGGTCGGCTATGAATGTAGTTAGACGTGCACTGCACATGCACATTACTTTAGTGTGCGTAATACGAGAGCGTGCAGACGCACACCAAAACATTCATAGCTTTAAAGACTCGTGAAATGAGATGTAATGTCCCAAAATTTTAGTCCTTTTTTCAATTCTCTCAGTTTTCAATTCCATCATCTGACATTCACTTTTTCACTCTATTACGCGACAAATAGAAACAACAAAGCTATGGAAAATATCGCGTATTAAAATAAGGACTTGCTATAACCTAACATCAAATTCATCATTTTCATTGAAAAACTGTAACAAGCACTTACATAATCACAAATTGCAGGCGGCAAGGCGGCGCGATCGGTCTATCCAGCGGTTCGTCATCATCCCGCATGAAGCGGACGTCGCTCGCGCCCGGCGCCGGCTCCGGGGACGAGTCGTTCGATGACGTCAACGACACCACCAACAGCGTCGAGTGACGTCACCGCCGCCGACCGTAACGCACGCCGAGACCGACGTAGCTGACCGAAAAGTAACCAACCTTATTAACAGCTATTAAGATTCACTTCGGATTTGTACAGTAAGGCCCGCTTGCACTAAAGTTAAGAATCGCCTAAGTCTATTCATAACTACAACTCAAGCAAATTAAGTACTAAAACATGGTCATGAACTTAACTGTCATGTGCCATCTTGGTTGAGTTGAAGGTAGGAAAAGACTTGTTTACTGCAAATGGATATAAGTGTCAGTCAAAATGTCCATTTATTTTAGAAACATCCAAAGTTATTATTTAGGTACAGTAAGCAGCACATGATGTTATACAAAACTGTCAAAAATCTGGTTTTTATTTTGAACCTTAATAGCTTTGCATTAAGTATAAAATTGATTGAATATCATTCCCCTGCCGTGGAAGCCCAGCGGGCCGTTCACTGTACATCTGTCGTTTTATATATAAAACGATAACTTTTGTCAATAAATAAGACATCTTTAGCTATAGCTAAAGTTTATATTTAGTTGACATCTATTAAACACATTGGTTGTTCTGATATCACTTAGAGATGTTCCTAAATATTTGGTCGTATTGGCTGTCTCCATATAACGCTGGATTTACAAACGTGTAAAGCCTTTACACATATAGATCTAGGTGGACGAAAATATAAATGTATATCGATCGTCAACTACGTCGCGCTTTCTGTATGTTTAAGCCGCAACGTCTCGGCATTCAGCCAAAATTATTAAACCTTAGTCTAAGTTATGTACAAGATGTAAAGCGCCGTGAGGTCTCATATAAACACCATACAGCCAACCTATTGTCTAATTTTCAAAATCTATCGCAATCGCTTTCATTTGACAGATGGATGTGATACAATGCTACATTTTTGGTAAGTTTTTATTTGTGCCAAAAAGAAGCATCAATGTATCACATCCTGAAAGCGATTGCGATAGACTTTGAAATTAGACAATTAGTCCCCAGGTCGCGGGAGAAATACTCTTGTTACCGCTAAGTATAATGTTTTTCATCTTATTGTCTTAATTTGTTTTGGTGAGCTTATGAGTATTTCTTCCATAACCGAAACAATTTTTCATTGGCTTGTGCTAAATTTATATTACACAATGCGGTGGTGACTTAAAATTGTATAAAATGGACAGTGTCCACGTTTGCCCCACTCATTCGTAGGTTAATATTTTAAGCACGGTCATGACTGTAGAGACAATTTTATGTACTTACAAAAGTATACAAAATTGTTTTATCAACATCATGTGCGCTAATATTACGTTGTTATTATTATAATCATGGTTTTCATAAAACACTTATCAAGGGTGTGATTAAAAGTCGGTAAAAGAGCTAGTTTTACGACTTAAAAAAATATAACCGGTTTGTACAGAATAGTAGACTATGTTTTTCTTAAACCATGTTTATTAATAACTGTTTTTTACCAGCTGTGTCAGTGTCTGTCAAATTAAATTTGTAATCGATTGGATTATGCCGTAGTAATAGTTGTTGGTCGGTATTTTATAGTCTCTAATGAAATTCAATATACATGTTTGAAGTAATCGGGTGCCCAAACGTTTTAGAATTGCATTTAACAGTCTGTGAATCACATTTGTTTCTCTTGAAAATAATCGGAGCATTTCACAAGCCAGTATTAATAACGAAACATTCCTAACAATCGAGAGTTTTAAATTTTACCTAGACATAGTCGAGAAAGGGTAAAATGTTAAATTACTCATTGGGTGATATTGTAATGAAATTATTGATTAAAAAAAAAGTATTATTAATTGTGGCAAAAGTGTCTATTAGAAGCTGATTTTTGCATTTAACGCGACTGAATGGTGAAGACTGTTTTTGCGACAATACGAACGACCCCCGACTTGTTATCGCCGATGTGGCGCGACGTCGCCCGACGGAGCTCGCCGCAAGACAACACAACATGTAAATATAATCAGTGTCCGTCACTGAACGCTTAGTTGCCATACAAATTCTAATGATAGTTTTTAAGTAAGGACATGTAAGCTTTCGGTGTGAGGAATCCCGACGGAGCGTTCCCGAACTTAAATTTGTTGCTCAGCGATTTGAACGCAATCTTAACTGATTAGTACAAATGAAAATAGCGCTCGGAACGCTCTGTCGGGCTCCCCCTATTTTATTTTTAACGGATCATTATCTGTTTCCCAACTCTGTGCTCTCGTGTTTTAACATCTTCGCATGTGTAAATACAACTTGGAGGTGGTTCATGTAAATTGTTTACATAATTATACGAAATGGTATTATTTCTATTGCCAGGCGGAGGTATGCGCTAGAATATGGCTTGCTTTATTCTAGACTTAGGTAAAACTCGTAGTAATAAAATGTGGCCTTAGTTTTTTAATATGGACTTATGTGTAACTGACGTTTCTGTCTCGTGTATCAAAGGCCTAAAAACTTGAAAAAAAAAACACTTTGTATCTGTACGAGCATTTTTTTTATGAATATTTACCAAGTCTAATTATTATAATGACCTCTTTTTTAATTATATAGTTTTCCTGAATAATAATATAAAATTTAAATGTAAGTAAACCAGCATAAACCTATTTTACATAAATATTATATTTAATTATTAACATTATTGATAATTGTAAAATTGGCCATAGGTTGTAACAAGTTATCAGTTGGTATGCCAATTAAACAATTTTTCATGATTTTTAATATCATTTGTTTTATTTCATACACCCTATTCGAAAGTATTATTCAGAATAGTCAATTTGATTATAGGGAATTCTTCAATTCAGTACTAATAATAATTTCAGTTCCTTAGGCATAACCGACCGTGTTGGTCCCATAAAGTTAATAATGGTTGGTCCTGAGAATGTCATTTTTGTAACTGGTCACTTTCGCAGAATGTCATTCACAATTTTTTCTCCTTTAAGGCGAGGCCAGTTCACGATTTGATGAAAAGATTGATTTTTGAACTTCCAATGTGAAGAACTGATGTAGAATTCTACTTCACAAAAATTACTGTAGACTGAAAAAGAAACAAAGAAACACAATAACCGAACAGAATATTGAAAAATGGCTTGGTTACTCTGTAAATAAATCCTGAATAACACCATAAAAATAAACTTAAAATCGTCAGATTTCATTATTTTCAACGACAGTGATATGATTTTTTATGCAAAAAGGATAGCTTTTTTATTGATCTAACACAATAACCGAGTACATTTTTAATAAATGATCCAGTATTTCAGAAATCAATAAAAATGTACTAAATTTCGTCAAATTTCTGGCGAAGCGACAATTAAAGCAATGCAATATTCAACCTTATTCTAAAGACGTAGTGAAAGAGTAAATTTCGGGAACTGCCTCGCCTTTAGTACTATTTTGTACAACCTACAAAATATCCAAAAGAAATTCTGTGGCGCGGAAATGCCACAAAGTGCCAAAGAAATCCATACAAACATAGCAACGAATCTGTTCGCCCTGTAACTTTGTTATTTTTCTCCATGGCAAAGTTACTTTCCAGGGTTAAAATGTACTCTATGGCAATCGATGACTCAGAGATTAGCCTGTCCTGAGTCATCGATCGATCGAATGGATGCATTCACGCAGACCAATCGCTAAGTCATCACAATTCATGAATATAACCATGGAAAGAATGTTATAGGGCATCTACTGCGTTAAGTGGGACACGCGCGCGGGTCGGCATAGATTAGAACTTCCTCATGCACTGCAGCTGAAGTGCAAGCATCTGTCCGTCAGAAAACCTGCAAGCTATATTCCCGCACCTTGTACCCGCGCCGGGATCCCCCTTAACGCAGCGGATGCCCTTAAAGTTCAATTTTATTAATTTCACTTTGGTTTAAAAATGTCTATCGATGGCGATCTATGGCGACCGATGACTCAACACTTAGTCTGGTGGAATGCACCCATTGTCTTTCTTTCTTGTCAATTTGACATTCAGCTTGCCATTTTCAAGAGTGTTTTTCGAAGTTCATAATAATTCGTAAATTTCATGTTTTATGCTATTTTAATCCGTTTAGGGTTTGCTACGCTTTCAGAAGTAAAGTTTATACTCATCCATTCAGTGCTGGAAATAGGGTTTGTCGTTTTTATATAAAATGTCTGATGCAATCGACAAATACTTTGACGAGGCTTTAGATCTCGTTAAAGCCGCCGGAAACCTTATAACAGAGCATCTCAGTGGGTGTAAAGTCTTCGAATACAAGTCTTGTGACATCGATCTAGTCACAGAAGTGGATAAAAAGGTGGAAGAAACGCTAATCGGTGGGCTCTCGAATAAGTTTCCTGAACACAAGTTTATCGGTGAAGAATCGGTCGCTGATGGCGCCAAATGTGTCCTGACTGAAGACCCAACTTGGGTGATAGATCCCGTGGACGGCACACTCAACTTTGTTCACGGGTTTCCTCATAGCTGCATTTCTCTTGGATTGATGATCAATAAAGAATCAGTCGCTGGAATCGTCTATAATCCAATAATAGGACAACTGTTCACAGCAAAAAAAGGGCAGGGAGCGTTTTTAAATGGGAGACAGATCCATGTGTCTAAGGTAAAAGAGCTTAAAAATGCATTGATTGCTTTTGAAGCTGGGACAAGCCGTGATGAGGATAAATGTAGAGTAGTACTAGAGAACTTTAAGATGGTGGTAAATAAAGGTCATGGTGTGAGATCTTTGGGTTCTGCTGCTTTGAATATGGCTATGGTGGCTATGGGTGGAGCGGATGCTAATTTTGAGTTTGGAATACATGCATGGGATGTGGCTGCTGGGGATATTATTGTGAGAGAAGCGGGAGGAGTGTGCTTAGACCCATCAGGCGGGCCTTTTGATGTTCTATCGAGGAGAGTTTTATGTGCAAGCACGCCAGAACTCGCCCAGGAATTGGTCAGAGAACTTGTACAATACTATCCTGAGAGAGACTAAGGGTCAAATTTGAAAGTTGCATTTGTTTTCAATATATGGTGTTGTAAAACAATATAAGTACCTACCTACCTAATTTATACAGTAAACTCTTCATGACATACCAAAAATTTACAGATTAAGTTTTTAATCAAATCACATAATTTAAAGCTTTAAGGTGGTACCCTGAGCGAAAGTGGCGCCGCGGTGAATTATATTTAATATTATAATTCTAAAACAATTTTAAAAATGTTTATCGTGGAAATTTTAGGGCCCACAGTCTACTATTTTTAGATGGTATCGTTACATTCCCTCGTAGCCACTGCTAGAAGTAGATAGCAAAACTGCTAAAAGTGGCCGTTTTTGACACATTTGCTATCTACTTCTACGAATGACTATGAGGGCATGTAGTGATACCTTCTAAAAATACTAGACCATGGGCCCTAAAATCTCCACGATAAACATTATTAAAATCTTTTTCTATTAACAACTTATTAAATAAAAACCTCTGAGGGCGCCACTTTCGGTCATACAACCGCCTTAAAAGCAGAATCTTAAAGAAGATCAAAAAGAAACATTGAGTTTAAAAATATATTAATCTGAGGTTGCATGCAGTCAATTTTAAAGTGATGTTTTATTCCATATTATCAGTTTATATCACTAGAGAATTAATAAAACCATCTTATTCTATAAATTAAGATTGTATTTTTTTCATTTGAGCTTACTTAAATTATTTTCAACAATAAATTATGTACTTAGCATTTAATTATAAGAGTCAATATATAATTAATGTGATGTGAAATTGTCTACTTAGTAGAATTTATTTATAGAGATGTATTTATGAAAAAATAAATGATTACTTACAAATTATTTGTCTTCACATTTACAAATTCAAAACAAACATTTCGGTGGTATGTTTCGTTATATAGTATGGAAGACTATATTTATTAAGAACCACCTCTAGTTAATATACATTTTTTTATATATCTTCTTAGACAATACTTAACTATCAAAGCAGTCACTTAAACATAAACTGTATGTAATTGTAATTTGTTATAAATTATCTAATATGTTTTGTATACTATAATAGAGATCTTTGTTAGTGTTATGTCTGTCATAGTCAAAAGTTAGTAAATCTCGTATTTTGTCAAGTACATACCTATTCATAGTCATAGAAAAATGTCACTCAGTTAAACAGTCGACAGTCAAAAGTTCAGTCATTAATTGTTTATGCCACAAAGGCATTTCAGTATACTTTAATAGAGATCTTTGTTAATGTTATGTCATAGTCATAGTCAAAAGTTAGTCAAAGTCAATCTCGATGTATTTCGTCTAGTAAAATGTCACTCGGTTAAACAGTCAAAAGTTCAATCATTAATTGTTTTTGCCACAAAGGCATTTGAGTATACTATAATAAAATAACGGAGATCTTTGTTAATGTTATGTCTTAGTCATAGTCCAAAGTTAGTCAAAGTCCAGTCAGTCAATCTCGTATTTCGTCAAGTACATCCTATTGAGAGTCATAGTAAAATGTCACTCAGTTCAACAGTCAACAGTCAAAAGTTCAACCATTAATTTTTTATGCCACAAAGGCACCTACTCGATAGTTGGCAGATGCACAAAAGCATCGCACAATGTCACACTATTTAATAGTCAGAGTTTTGTCAGTATGTATGAGTAGATTGTCGTAAGTTCTGCTATTATTAGTTACACTAAAGTTATTTCCAGTCATATTGTCAATAATTACTAGTCAGTCATCCACTATTCATTTAGATTCTTATCCTAGTTATTCTAAAATATTAGTCAATAGTTATTTATTAGTCAATTATCAAGTCACACACGTCAGTTTAGTAAGTAAGTAGTCAAAGTCAGTACTGTAATGTAATTTTCAGGTTGCGTTAGTGTCAGTTAAAAACCATAATTGTTCAGTTTTCACGGAAGTCTGTCATTAGTCTGTCTAATTCATCAATCGTCAGTCCGTATGTAAATGTTGCAACTATTGAGTTTGCGTCTTTCATTCATCTCAAAATAAAAAGCTCATCGATTTTATATTCTTACTGTTGGTTAGTCTATCGATAATATAATCTGTCGTCTGTCTTTCGTCGTTAATCAGTTATTAGTTATAGCAAATAATGCTATCTATTACTGGCTATGGCTAGAGTTAGTCATGTTCTTTAAGTCTAGTCTTTATTCAGTCGTCTATGTATTTAAGTCGAGTCTTATTCAGTCGTCTATGTAGTTAAGTCGAGTCTTATTCAGTCGTCTATGTAGTTCACAAGTAATAAACTGTTGGGTTTGTGTCCTATTCTTTCTGTTCAAAATTCTGTCAGCGTTTGGTATAGGTATCCAGTAGTAAGAGTATTTATTTCAGTTATAGACTAATGTTTATCTGTCCAAAGTCAGTATTTGTATTTGAGACTAATATTATTTTAGTCAAGTCAGTCGAAATGTGCCGCCATACATTGGTGGTTGTGGTAGCTTGATGGACATTTCAAATCTTTACTATAGGTAAGTATATTATTAATATTCATATTTTTTATTGCACCATAATGTTTACAAGATGATATTATTATAATGATACAGCGCATTATTTTTCTGTCAGTAAACGAATGTCATATTTGTGAAGTCAAGTCTGTTAGTGGACAGTGTTCTAATAAAATGGCATTTATTTCTGGCGTTCGTGTCACATCTTGCCTGGTCTTCGTCTCCTCATATTGTTTAAGTTTATGGGTCGCGGGATTTCCTTCAGGGCGTATGGGTCTCCTTTGATGGTCGGCATCCGGTGAGGAAGGTCTTCGGACGGTTCGGTTTTCTCGTCATACGTCGCCCATTGAGAAGGACTGTAAGAAAATAAATATAATCTTATAAAGGCACTATAAAGATAGGTAATTAATTCGGTGTATTTCATACTGTCTTTATTTCCTACTGAAGATACTGATGTTTTTGTAATAATTTAGACCTAGGCACTCGCTACAGTATGTGGATTCGGTGTAGCATTTGCATGCAATGTAGTGAATAATGCCATAACTTTCTGAATTACCTGTTCTCGCTTGGTATTATTTGAAAAGTCACTGATGGCGTCTTCGCTTCACTAGTTGGCTTTTTAATTTTAACTTTTTGCTTTTCCGAAGCAGCTGCTTTCGATTCAATCTCATCCAACAGGGCTTGTTTTCCAGGTGCAGATCTTTCTTCTATCTCAACAGTCTCTGGAATACCTGGATTGTTGTAGTTCTCTCTTATTATGTCTTTTTTTATTTCAACTGGTTTGTATGTCGGTGTTATGTCAGAGTCTCCATACTTGTGTAAAACGTTCTTAATGTAATAATATTTGTCAATGTTATTTTTAGTCTGGACTTTCTCTTCGTCATGTCGTCTTGTAGGTCTGTATAAGTTACTGTAAGGTCGAGTCGCTGTATCGTAAAGGAAAAATGTCGATAGTTTCATATTATCTGTCTGGTCACTGATTGGCGCGTCATGTTTTTTAGTCTCATACGTAGAAAAATCTTTGCTGATTATGTCATGTGCTGAACTTCTACTGTCAGATTCGTCTTTGTTATCGATTTTGTCAGTCATGTCTCCTTTGTAAGTACCTACATATCCAAAAGTCACGAGTTTGTAAAAGTTTTCAGTCGAAGTACTCATTTTGTCTTGAGGTTTGTCAGTTGTAGATTTAGTTTTAGTCAAAACAGTTTCACTGTTAGATCGAGCAGAAGAATGTAGTTGGTTTCTGTTAGTCGTCTGTGATGCGGGTCTGTTATTTCTGTAAAAGTCTTCATACCTGTTATCTTGGGGATCGTCTTGTTTATTGTAATAGTGGGGTTTACTTGGCCGTCTGTAAGTTTCGTCGTAAGTCTGGTAAGTCACTTTGATTACGTCTTTATCTCTGTGTCTATCGTGAGGTCGCCTAGTTGTGTGTCGCCATGATTCAGTCGGTCTCGGGACATAGTTGATGAGGTAAGTATATTTGTTAATGTTTTCAGTAACAGTTAAAAAGTCAGTCGGTCTGTGATATGGACGTTTATGCGATAAGTTGTTAACGACAACTGTCTGCTCGTTGTGTACTGTTTGTTCTTCGTCCCCGTCGTAGTCATAGTCATATGTTTTCTTTGGCCCGTTGTGACTTTGTCGTGTGTCAGATTTTTCAGTGTCTTCGTAACGTCTAGTTTTGTTTTTGAAGTCAAGTTTGTCGTCAATTTTCTGTGTAACATTCAGTTTAGTAGTAGTCTTGTCAGGTTTAACAGTTAGAGTCGAGTTGCTTTTGTCTTTAGTCAAGTCAGTTTTGTTAAGTTGAGTAGTCAGTTTTTGTTTCGTCACGTTTTGAGTTTTTGTTGAATGAACGACTGGAGCGGGTTGCTTATGAGTTACTGTATTAGAAGCGGCTGCTGCTATTTTATGTGTTTTTTTAGTAGTGGTGGGTATTGTCGTGGTTGTATGTGGTTTGGGCTTTTTCGGTTTTGCGGTACTAGGTCTAGCATCTTCAGACTTGCTTATGTCGTTGTTAAAGTCAGAGTTAATTTCTATCCAAGGTGATAAATCAAAATTGTTCAGTAGGCCATTTTGGCACGATATTCTGTCATTGTCGGGGTTGTCGTGTGACAAAAATACAAATGGTTGTATGTTGTCAATTGTGTCTAAAGTGTGACAGAGAACTTGGGCGAAAGATATGCGGCGTATTTGTTGTAATTGCGCCGGAGTGAATGAAGAGTCAAAGCCTCCGTTTTCATACCTGAAATAAAATATCAAAGTTGATTGTATTTACCGACTCAAAATTTCTATATGTGAAATGTCTTATATTCCTTTTTAATGACTTACCAAAATCTATCCCCTTTTCGAAGATTGGAAAACTGCTGGGCTATGATACACGCAAAAGTTGGTCCTACGAGTCCACCCACCACAGGTCTTTCTGCCATTCCTCCGGTAAACAGGTCGATATCGTCAACATGTCTGAAATAGTAATTATAAATGAAGACCTCTTCTCAATATAAGCATAAGCAGTAGTCGTTATTTTAAAATATTTTTTACCTGTATAAACTTTTGAATTTCCTAACTACCCTCTTGGGCATCACTCTAGACAAATCATCGAACCCAGTAATTTCCGATAGTCCGCATGGCTCACGCCACGTTGTATATGGGGGTACCCCATGGTCTCTGCCTCTTTGTATGTTGATGGCAGCTAAATCCATCCCGAAATCAAAGTGTGGTGTTTGGAACAGGTGGTTGGTCAGCTCTTCCGTAATAAATTCGTCGCGTTTCTGGATGGGTTGATTCACCATGCCCAGGAGCAACCGATCGACCGCACCCATGCTCCAAATGTTTGAAGGATTTGTGAGTTCGTTGTGGAGAGACACATCTGAAAATAATAATTATTTCCTTAATTGGTAGTCTGTAATCAGAAATCTTTGAATTTAAATTTTGTTAAAAAAATATGCTAAAAGTAAGAAGTTCTAAAAACTAAAAGTATCTAAGTAGATAAGTACTTTCTTTTTTAGAAAAACTTTAAAAGTTCGAGCTTCAACAAGTACTTAAACCTTTTCTTTCCCTGCATGTTATTTGGGAAACTTTAAAAGACAACATGAGTAGAAAGAAAATTTAAATCTAATGAAGCAGATTGCAAATTAGGGAGAATCGGTTGGTATAGACTACGTATTCATATTTGCCTTACTATTATTGATGGGTCTGTGGAACCGGTCGTAGCGCATCATGGAGCCCTGCACGAGGCTGTGGCCGAACCTGAACGCCGCGGAGCCGAAGGAGCTGGCGGGGCTGGGGTTGATCTTTGGATTGTAATCCTTAAAGTAGCCCTTCTTATTGGGTTCCAGCTCGAACAGGCGCATCACTTCGGCACCTGGAGTTAGTTTGTTATCAGTAGTTGGGGGTGTTCGCTTAGTTGGTAAAACGGCAGAAGTTTACTAAGAATAAAATGCTGATATTGTTAAGGTGATAATTGTGTCTTTTGTGAAACTCGACAAGTAATTTAAATTTCATCCCACAAATTATGCTTATAACCAGTAGGTAGAGTCTGTGCGAAAAGAGAACCGTTGTGGGCTTTGTGCCTGATTACCGTTTTTGATATGGTGACGGCACTGTAACGTTTTAGTGTGACTGTAATATCTTGATATCTATCAAGTCAAGATAGTCGCACTATAATTTCGTATAACAACGCCGTAAAAATGACAAAAACGGTGATCAAGACGGTTCTCTTTCCGCACAGACTCTTCTATTATTTATTCTGTGCTTATAGCAAAATTAGTTTCAAATCTAAGAAATTCGACTGAGTAAATATTTGAACTACTCTAATCGTCATACAAGACAATCTAAATTGTTACCTAAAACGATCGGTAGAAACTCCCTGTAGGTGATGTGCTGCACCATGGCCCCCACTATTTTCCTGGTCTCCTGGTAGATTTTCTCGTCGCTCCAGTGCGGGTTGAGATGCGCCAATTCTTGTGCCATCCTTGAAATAAATGTTGAATATGACTTGATGATTTCCTTACCTTGTGATTTTTATAACCTTCTCGTAGGCATTATGCAACAACATTAGAAGTCATTTGTAGTACATACAATACAAGTTTTCCAAAACGCAGTTTTGGCCCACGTTGCGGCAGTCAAGCAACTATCGATAAGAATAAGGATCAGTCATTGGATGGGTGACTAACAATTATTATGACGTCCTTCGTGCTTCGGAAGATACGTTTACCCGTTGGTTACGATTGCATTTACAGCCATCCGCATTGGACCCGCGTGGTAAGTTGTGGGCCATCCTCCTCTTACCCATGTATTCGAGACTTCAGAATGGCCTAATATTGATAATGATGAATGCCAACCGGTTGTGTTGCCTGAGCCAGAGGATGTGCGCGGCGACGAGCCCCGGGTGCTCGTTGACGCGCGCGTCGCCCGACTTGAAGCAGTCCGTGGACACGGCGCCGCCGCGGCACAGCTCGTCGCGCCGCTCCGGCGGCAGCACGGGCCGCCGCTGCTGCACGCGACCGTACTGTAGCATGCCTGGGGGCGAAATAAAAGGTAAACAAACAACTGGGGAAATAGGTACATCACTTTAGACTGATCAAGTGATTACACAGAGCAGACGAAATTTTGATTCGGAATTCCAAAACGGAATCATTCTAAAGGCAGGCTAATCCTTACAAATATATGGACCTAGGTACCCTCTTTGTTTGTAGGACCTACCGGTTTAGCTCCTGGCCCAGCGATTGCGGAGGTTAAGCAACTTTCGCAAGGGTCGGTCATGGAATGGGTGACCAAAAATGTATTATCTCGAGCTCCTCCGTCCTTCGAAAGGCACGTTAAGCCGTTGGTCCCGGGTGCATTTGCAAGCGTTAACACCCACCTATACGCACTGGGCCCGCGTGGTAGGTTATGGCCCATCCTCCTTATCCACCCATAAGAAAGACCTGTGCCCCAGCAGTGAAAACATTAAAAATGGCTGATGGTCCGGAAAAACAAACTTTAAAAAAAATTGTCTAAGAACTCACCATTCCTAAATAGCCTTAGTTTATCGGATTGTCTAGCCGAGCTGGCGTACAGCGGCGAGCCGTCGATGTACGCGGACACCTGGTTGAGCTGCTCCCGCCAGCCCAGCTCGCAGCCGTCGCGCGGCGCCGGCGACGACCGCACGAAGTCCAGGCACCGCACGCCGCGCGGCCCGTAGAATGGGTCCGATGGGGAAACAGAGATCGGGAAGCATTCTGGATGCTGGTGAAAGAAATTAAATGAATGGTTGGTGATTTTGATGCTTAGGTCTCTTTCTGTTTCCTTTTTTGAGATTCCCCGAGCCATGATCTCGAGCAGTTCACAAGGTTTATCTATGCAATCAAATATCGATCTATGTAACCAAGAATTGTTACAGATACCAAGTTTCCAAGATAAAATACATCTAATAAACTTACATATCGATTGATTACTTCATAATGAGCTACGGTTGACTACACTACCCATCAGGTAACGATGCCTATATGTCATTTTATAATGAATCAAGTAATTATTTCTCAAAAAATAAAAAGCAAATCCAGGTTTCACTTACCATTAACTCTTTAGGCATGAAATCCCTCCCACCATCTTTGCAGCACCTCGGCACTGACCCGTTAAACCCTCTGGACTGAGACGACGAGGTGATGTCATGGTCCAAGAACTGCCCCCATTGCATTAGCAGGTGTGTTATGCCAGGGTTCTCGGCATTTTCGCTACTGTGGATCAGCGCGCTTATCTCTCTAGCTGATGGTAGCTTGGAGCCGAAGACGGAGACCCTGGGTGCTTGCAGCCCATCGGAGTAGGAGGGCGAGAGGAACCTCTGGACGGGAGTCATCGTGGACCCCCATCGGGGACGGTTCAGGTTGTTGCAGGTGCCGTCATGGGTGCGGTATCTGTGAGCAATTTGTGATGTTTATATGGTGTTGTTCATCTGTTATACAACGTGTAACAGAATTATAATGGCTAAACCAGAATAATTATGGTAGATAGGGACCATCAAACTGAACAACTTTTAGTAGGGCGTATGGGGCCAACTCTGAAATCGCCAAAAAAAATCTGCTATTTTATACATTTTCATATTTTCGTAATTATTTTTTCGCGATTTCAGAGTTGGTCCCATTGTAAAAGTTGTTCAGTTTGATGGCCATTAGCCATTAATTCTGTTACACGTTTCATAGTGTGCTGAAGTCGGTTTCAGAAACAGTGGAAACTATGAATCCCTTTTTCAGTTGGAAATATTATGGTTTACATTTGTAGGACGTAAATTATTATTAGACTTGGAAACTGCTCCAGCTCCATGAAACCCACCAGCTAGAGTCTTGACCACATTCATGTTTGTTCTGCTTAGAGGTTCTGGTAGAAGCAGGTGAGCAAATGGGGGTCCCCTTGAAGGGATTGGCTGGCACTTGGGAACTGGTCTAACGCCATGCGACCCTCCAAACCATATTCATGTTTGTTCTGCTTACCTCTTAGAAGCAGGTGGGCACTTGGGGACCCCCTTGAAGGGGCAGCTCTGCATCAGGGAGGATTGGCGCAGCGCGCTGGCGCTCGGGAACTGGTCCAACTCCATGCGACCCTCCAGACCATCTTCTCCGCCGCTGGAATCAAAATGGCGGCTTTGGAACTAGGATCTCACACAAATGGCAAAACCCACACTGAGGTACAATAACTAAGTCACCACGGACGAAGCATCAAAACAATTAATTAGAAATATTTCACAAATCCAGGTAAATTTAAAATGGAACATTTCTATTCTATTATATTTTTGGTTACTGTTACTGGAACTTAACCGAACCCTGTGAAACATGCCCTTAACCTCTTTAGCATCAAATTACAAAAGCGCGATAAATGGGTAACAATGCGGTAACATTAGGTACCGTGTTGAATGTATGACCAAAAGCAGGAAATAGTCACTTAATTTTGTAAAAAGTTTAGTGATAACGCTCTTCGTTACAGTAAAAAAAACTTGTGGTTTCATTACGATTTTATTATTATTAGCGAAAGCTTATTTTATGTCAATTACATAAAGTGTTTTTTCTAGGCTTCCAGTCGCTCAAAAATTGTTACTCAATTTCCTACGTTAACATTTTTAATTTAAATAAATTATTTGCTTATGCTAACCCCTGTATAATTTGTATATTTAGGTAAGTAAAGAGCTCATTAACATATTTTTTCTTGTCGTGTCAAGTCGTAAGTAGTGAAAAGTGAAAATCACAGAATTTGGCATATTTGCATCTAAGTATTAGTTCATTCATTTCTCCATTCTTTAAGTAGAATAGAAATTAAGTATACATTTAGCTTTCCTTATAAATATCTGTTTTACAACATTTTTTTAAAGATATTGACAATATACATTATGTGAGACCGGTGTTCTTTCTTCTATGTTTCGTAAAATTCAACTTTCGATTTCTTACGCCCGTCGTTCGTTATGGGTTTGCATTAATTTACATAACAATCAATTTTCTGGTGAAAGGTTGACTTATTAATAAAGTATGTTTTATGTCAGCTGCCCATCAAGTTTACAAGACAGATAGTAATCCAAACTAATGAATAATACAGCGAAATTAAATTTTTATGTCAATTTTCCGTAAAAAAAAATCTTTGCAAATTCTATTTTTGATCAAGCAAAATTAAGAGTTTATTAGTCACGATCGCGATATAGGTTTCTAGATTTGTTCAACAACAATCGTAAGTAATTAAAACTTACGATATTACAATGTCATTCATATGGCTACATAGAGCTTTACAATTTAATAATAAATATTTGAAAGCTTTTCAATATAGCCACCGAGCCCGTGCCAAGGAACAAAGATTTTTCTAACATGTTTTTTCCTAATATTAAAAATGCAATTGCAACAGATATTGGTTAGCATCTCAAGAAATCAAAATTGCACCACGTTGCAACAACAGTTTTACAACAACGTTCAACAACGCCGGCCGCGCCGATCAAAATAAATGACTGCATATGAATGAACCGAGATTTTACTTGCACCTCTATAATTATTAACACTTGTCAGTTGTATTAACATAGTGATAATTGTTAAGGCGCGCCCATGTATCTTTGACCCCGGGGAAAGTCGCACGCACTTTCGCTGCGTATGCGCCGCGCCGTATTACGCCAACTCGTTTTATACGTAACAAGCTAAAGTGTTCACCAAACAACACCTACTTTAGTTTGATGGGCGGAAACGTTAATAAACTTGATTTGTTTGAACGTGTGTGGGATTTGTGAAATTGAAAGTTAAATCTGTTTTCTGTAGAGTATCAAATAAATACTCCATCCGCTATCTACGCTTCTTTTTTATCGTTTTTTTACGATGAAAAAATTGCTACGTCGGTCGTTAAAATTAGGTAACATATCTACTTCAAAAAAAGAAAAGTTTTAGTAAACTTTTAGGTAGTTTTAAGGTATGTCTAGTAAGTCTAGTTTCGGAAAACTAAATTTTCATCGATCATAAGAGTGATCGAAGTAGGTAATAGGTACTGCTGAATTTTCATTAGACTACAATTTATCTATTATCTTGTTTAAGAAAATTTCGTTACATTTTTTGTGTAGGTCACACAGTCAGACACAATCAAAGCATCTATCTATAGTCAATCAGTTTACATCTCCACTTTGCCTGTGCAGTGCAACAGAAAACTGTGCCTGAATTTTTATCAATAAGTATATATCTATTTCTTTAATAGTTATACGATTTCAAAAATAACGAACAAACCAAAAATCTTGCCAAATATCTTTGTTATCAGATTTTTTAAACGAAAGATAATCGATTTTTTGGTAAACCATTCATTAAATAATATCAACTTGGAAAATCAATTTGACGTTAAAGTTTAAAAAAATATTAAGGAAAATAAATCTTTCTACTAATTAAGATTTTTTTAGCTTATGGATCTGAGTTGTTATTAAATTTTCTATGGGAATATTAAGGGTATCTATTTAGTATCTATATCAAAGTATTTATGTTCTGATCATTCTGTTATGCATTATTTCTTAAGAGTTAAAAGACTTTAGCGAAAATGTATTTCGCACTTAATGGGGCACTCATGAAAATAAGTTTGTTCAAACTGTGAGATAGTAATTAGTACGTAGCCTGTAACGTAACACAATTGTTACTTATGCATTAATTTTATATATAAAAAATATGGATACAAACCTGCATGTCCTAGCGAGTAAGTTAAAATTAAGTCAAGTCAATCCAAGTCATGTCACTGTCATTTTGTCATTCACTGTCACAGTCACGTCACGAGTCAGTCAGAGGTGGTTCCATAGCTTATCGTAATCAGTCTTGAAATAAATAAAAATTTGATTTTGGAACGACTAGTGCGCGGTTTTAAATTTGGCGCGAATCGCCGTCTGTGCGCGTCGGATCGCCATTGCGTTGGCGCAACACTGCAGCGCGGGGAACGATGCGCGCATTCAAATACTACCACTTCTCTTGGTGATATTTCCCAACCGAAAGGTGTGTGTTGACAAATGCTGGGTGCCATGGTAGGCTAAGCATCGAGTCAAGCCTGTGTATACCGATTTAACTTGGAACAAATCGATTTTCAAAACCGTAGAAGCTTCTCGGAAACTGGCATTCAGACTCTCTCATTACACTTCACAAGCTAAATGTACAATAGGTAATTATTGTAGATTTTAGTGAACAATTTATTGTTATTATTAGAATGTTTAACGTAAGATTTTATTGTTATTTTTACGAGCTATTGAATTGAAGCGAAAATTTTTATTTATATATTTTATTGGAAAGGTGTGTTAATTATGAAAGCTTAACTGATGTTAAGCTAGACTGTTTGGTATTTGAAATTTGAAGTTGTTTCAAAACAGTTCAATAATATGAAATATTGCCGAAGTTTTGCAAACCTCTGAACGTCTGAAAATTTACAGAATCTGTGTGGAATTAAATAGTTTTTCACAAAGCATTTGTTGACTTTTGAGCAACTGATTTTCTACAATATATATTTGCTCATAATAACTTCATGAGATATTCTTTGATCTATTCGCATTGTCCATAGGCAAAATTGTCAAGTATTATAGCATTACCTTGTTAACTGTCTCAGGATTTTACATACTTTGATAGTTCTCACGTCAAAGTAGACTTCATAAACTTTACTTTCTCGTAAAACATATTTGCGATTAAAGTAAGAACCGGTCTCAGGTTCGAGTTCCGAGTGCGGCACGCAATTCTAATCACACAACACTTGGCATTATTTTGAATGGTTTCTTTCATATTTTTTTAACTGAAATTAGGTTTTTGAAAGTGAAAATATCATGTAGAAAATGTGGAGTTCATTTTGAATACAAATTGAAGAAAGCGTTATTTACATACGCTACCGCATTTGTTAATGAAGAATAAAATTAACGTTGCCTTTGGTCAAAACCAAAGGCAACGTTAATTTTTGTCTCAAAAGACATGACTGTAAGATTTTAATTGTTAATTGTGATAAAACGTTATTATATTAAATAATGTATTTTGAGTGATATATCAAAAAAAATGAAATAAGCACAAAAACGTTAGCTTATTACATGTCATATTCACTTCTCAAGCTTACGCGCTCACTAGACATGAAATAAAACACTTTTAACGGATACTAGCGCGGTTTTATTGAAAGTACTTTCGTAATTAGTTGGTATTTGGTTTGATTTTTGATTTTCCCGACGTGGTCACGGGTCACGGGGGACTGAAGTCCAGTCAGTGAAGTTCAGTCCCCGTGACCACGGCAGCTGCAAAGGTGCCGAAACGTCGGGAAAATCAAAAATCAAACCAAATACCAACTAATTACCAAAGTACTTTCAATAAAACCGCGCTAGTATCCGTTAAAAGTGTTTTATTTCATGTTTATTACATGTCACTTTGTGCAGTTAGTAAAATTTATGCAAACGAAGTCAATACGTAATTAAGTTGTGTTTTAATATAATAAAATGAATCAGATAAAGATAACGTTTGCAAATTTGTCTTAATTAAATAAACAAACAGACAATGGCAATACTAATTTCATAAACCGTTGTAAACGCGCCAGAGTGTGACAGTAGCTTTGCTAAATCTTGACGTAAATGTACGCGCCGTCTGCGCCTGCGCCGAGCGTTGAGAAATGAGCTTGGTTTTTGGGTTTCCTTTGATTACCAATATTGATACAGCACGCGATGCTAAGATAAAATTATTGCAAACTTTTTAATTAATTATAGGTCTACGTCTAATATTTCAATATAAGATTGTATTTTATTTTATTTTGTAGCATTTAGCAAAATACTGAAATGCGAAATGATGAAATGCGTTAAACCTATGTCGGGTTTCTTAAAAAAGGTCTTAAAGTAGCAATACCTACAGTAAAATTCTATTGGTAATTAATATCATGTATATTATGTATATTTTTTTGTAACAAATATATATGCAATTTACACATAATCTGAAAAAAAAAATGCCGAAACAATAGAACGTACGAAATAGAACTTAAATGTACAAAATAAAAAAATCGAATATAATTTGCGAAAAAAAAGATCTATTTCATACATTTTGCTTTGATTATTTCACTTTGTTTCGATACTAATTTTTATATATAACAGCTGTTTTTTTTGCGATTTCAGAGTTGGTCCCATAGTAAAAGTTGTTCATTTTGATATTACCATGATACCATGTTCGGCGCATTAGGGGTTATTTTGTAACACGTTGTATAAGGAAAAACTCAAACATAATATAATTGCTCAAACACTACGAAGAATTCATAACACTAAAAATCTTATAATTATTCGCTTCAGTAAATAATTATTTGCTATAATTAGTAAATCTAAGTTTAAACTTTTTTTCAAAAGTGTTTCCTCAAAACATAAAAAGTTGGTATTGCAGAAAAAAGATTGATAGGGATCGTGAATAAAGCGAACTGTACATAATTATAACAATTTCAAGCATCATTAAGCCACATCTAAAAAGATTAAACAATAAGACAAACTATTTGATTTCTATTATTTCTTCGGCTCAATTCGGTTTATTTTGCTCAGACATTTTGGCCTCGTTGAGGCGAAACGTTACAACAAACAATTGCAATCCTAAGTCCACCTATTAGTCGTGGTTGTTTCAACAAACAAAAAATGTGGCAAATTTTATTGAGAGATTCGTACATTGTAGAAGCAATTTAAGTATTTAATTTACGAGAGCATCTACACAACTTTTCTGCGATACCAACTTTTTATGTCTTGAGGAAACTGTTGAAAAAAAAGTTTAAACTTAGATTTACTAATAATAGCAAATAATTATTTACTGAAGCGAATAATCATAAGATTTTTTGTGTTATGCATTCTTCGTAGTGTTTGAGGAATGATAGATTATCTTTGATTTTTTCCTTATACAACGTGTTACAAAATAACCCCTAATGCGCCGAACATGGTATCATGGTACCATCAAAATTAACAACTTTTACTATGGGACCAACTCTGAAATCGCAAAAAAACAGCTGTTTCATATAAAAATTAGTATCGAAACAAAGTGAAATAATCAGAGCAAAATGTATGAAATAGATGTTTTTTTTCGCGATTACAGAGTTGGTCCCATAGTAAAATTTGTTCATTTTGATAGTCCCTATCTACCATATTCGGCATTGGGGGTTATTTTGTAACACGTTGTAGGTATAGCAAATTGAAGCAAATCATAATTAGTGTTATGCCCTTTTTGTGGTGTCTGAGTTTTCCTTATTTAGACTAACAAATCTAAGTTGAGTATTTACATCATTTTAACTCAAGAACGGCTGGACAGATTTTAAAAAAAAAACATGTCGAAAGTTCCCTCGGGTCCACGCCGACGAAGTCGCGGGCGGCCGCTAGTTTTATCATAAATACTGTAAGTAAATAGGTATAATTTGGTTCTGTTTACTTTTAGGTTTCAGGAAAATACTATTATCACAGTATAATAATTGTTTAAGGAAGTGTTTTGCAATAAATATTATAATGATATCTGTTATATCACACAAAGAAATTGTTAGAGCGGTCAGCGTTTACGGCAATGCTGATGTTGCGCGACTGTTGCCGACAAATTGTGGTGGAAGTGATTTTATGATTATTTATTACATAGATTTTATTTTTACTTATTTCTTTGTACGTCATTTTGTAGGTAGTGATTTTTTGATGTGTTAAATAAAACTTTTCACATTTTTTTAAAAACAATATTATAGGAACTGACTTTGTTAATAACTATACAGGGTTATTTGTAAAACATTAACCTTGCAGGAGTAGATTACTAACATCATGAACCACAACACTTGTTCTACGACTTTTCAGAAAACAGTCAATTTTTTTTTCCATACAAATGTCCGAACAGTGGCATTACAACTGAGCGCTTCCGTGCTTGGGAGGGCACGTGTCGGTCCCGGCTGTTGTCATCTGATAACAGTCGTTAAGCCAAGTTAGAGGCCTTACAGGCGGCTTGAAACTCTAACACCAGAGGTGGCCACTAATCCTTATTCGGTAAGAAGAATATCATATAGGTATGATAATTGCACATTTTCTTATACATACGCAAAACTGCACTAAATTGAGCAAAAAATCAGACAAGTTTAAGAAAGTTTTTAAGTAAGTAGACTCTGTAGAGTTTCTTCAAGTTTTTTGTAAAATGTAAAACGCATCTCGATATAGTATACCTAGTGTGTTGAAAGTGTTATGTTAGGTGGGTGTGTGAATGAGTGATGACAATTTCATAGGTGTCATGAAATATAAGTGGGAATAGTCTGAGAGCTTAATAGCTAATAGTGGTATGTTCAATACCTGTTCGATAACAGTATTACATACTCAAGTAAGTATATTTTTATTTTTTTTTATTTTTATTTAAAGGTACTCCAACAATGTACATACAATAACGTAGATAGGTATAAACAAACATTTGCCACTCGAATGCTTGTATGACATCAATTACAGGTGTACTCAGCATGCATAAAAAATAATAACAACAAGTTGTGCTTACAATAAATAAATTCCTAACAATTGACTTATGAATATAAAAAGAAAAAGGTAAGTTAAGGTAAGTTAAGTAAATATATTAATAATCCGGTTAAACAATAAATTTTTAGGTACCTACATAATATTATAATTATAAAATTTGATAATTAAGTTACTGTATATATATAATCAGTATTTCGTCAACCAACCCATAATGAATGAAGTGCAATTAAAGGCGAAGAAAGCTGATTAGCATGTGAATGTTTTGCATTAGAATTAATTAAGTATTTACGATCACTGGCTTCACTTACCAACAGGTACTTATGTAAAACATTTTTTAGTACCTACCTCATAAAATACTTGGTTCGAAACACAACAATCTCCTTTTCATAGGGTATATAATATGTCACCGGTAATGTATGAAATGCAGGCATTTTATACAATGCCAGAATTATTGTAACTTATTTTTTTAAGGCTGATTTCATCAATACGCAATATTTTCAATAAAACTTTTAACAACACAATTTAAGGCCTAATTTTACAGTCCCAAAACTACATTCTGTTAACAACTAAATAATAATCGGTCCCTTTAATATTCCTCACTTCTCATAAAACTAGTTGCGTAGAGATTGTCGAAAGCCGTCGAAAGTCGGTGCGCGGGCGCAGGCGGGACTTTCCTTTGGTCGACCGCAACCGTGAACTTGCGAGGCAGTAATTGTAGGGTGCAGTAATCCATATAGTGCTATTATGGCTTTATTAGAGGCTTGCGTAAGGTAAAACCATTCACGTGGATTTAATGAATACTTGTGGATTCGTAAATTCAAACTCAAACTCAGTAATTTATTCAGTCTAGAGGCTGTTGAAAGCACTTTTGAATGTCAAAGAAGCTACGTCATCAGTTCGCAAACCCTAAGCGGGAGACCTTGTATCGTATGCTTGATGTTCCAGTTTATGTGGAAAGTTTATTTATTTATTTTTTAGAAGATTTATCCTAATGAAACATGCTTGGTTAATAGGAACCTACGCATTCAGTTCATTTATCAAGAATCAATTATTTTCATTTATTTTTTATTAAGTAGGTATGTCATTGAAGCCATCCATTTGGATTGGTACAAAAATCCTTATGTACTCATTACATTAAGCTGTATTAACACAACACACTCGGCCACTAATCTCAAAGACAGTTACTTGTTAAAAATAATTACGCCAAAGTTAAACCGAGATAATGCTTGCTCGCTACGGTTTACTTAGACAAGCAGCGACAATAACATTGTGTAACTGAACCGTTGATTAGTGTTGATGACAGTGATACAATGTGTCACACTTGTAACTGGCGATCGTGCGTGACGCGGTAGGCGCGTAAGTTGCGCGCACGCACCGAAGTTAACGCCTAGCGCTTCCTAGCGAGGGTTGTCAAAACATGTCTTTGGTTCAAGACATAAACTTATTATATTTAACGGTAGTGATGGTAAATTAAATGTACTTTTGTGTTGTGTTGGCAAATTTAATGTACCCTAGTGTTTTGCAGCAAAAGGGTTATTTAGGTATTCATATGTAACATAATAAAATTGTAAAAATAGATAAGTAATTTTCACTTGCACTTTTTTCTTTTCGTGATACTTGGTCTTCTAGAAATTCCCTTCATATTCATTCAGAATCGAAATATGCATTATAAACGGGTTTTTAAATCTGTTTTTGGATGATTTTTGCACAGTTTACATACTTTCTTACTACCCTTGACATCGGGCAAACAAAGAGAAGCATAGGGACCCGGGTTAAAGAACATGTAGCTGACATGAAACATAGGCGCGATAACAAGTCTGCAGTGAGTGAACACGCCTTTGAGGGGCCCAACCATTATATTAGATTTGACAAACCCCAAATCCTTGCTAGGGAACGTAGATTCATTCCTAGAATGCTCCGCGAGGCTATCGAAATAAATAAATATCCTAATTTCAATAGAGATGATGGTTGGAAAATTCCACCAGCTTGGGACCCCATCATTCACAAGCTAAAGCCCCAAACACACACTGTAAGATCTAATGATACGGTTAGTTCCTTTTGCAAATAAATTAATTAATATAAAAGACGGAGGTCGGCCTTCCTCTCCAAGTTTTCTTTCGCCATTTCTTTCTTGGAGGGGCCTCCCAATTTTTTGAAATGGTAGTAGTTTCAGTAGATTCTCTCTTTTTAACATATAAAATTAAATTAAAACCAAACCAAAATTAAACTAATTAAATTTGATAAATTTTAATTTCTGAACGTTCTAAAAAATTCATCGCTTGAGGGTAGGCTCACAAGTAGCTTCAGTCCCCCGTGACCACGGCAGCTGCAAAGGTGCCGAAACGTCGGGAAAATCAAAAATCAAACCAAATACCATCTAATTACCAAAGTACTTTCAATAAAACCGCGCTAGTATCCGTTAAAAGTGTTTTATTTCATACCCTTGACATTCCATTTGAATGGACTTTTGCATAAAAACTTTGTTTGTTTGTAAGTATGTATTCAAAAGTGCAAGTTAGATACATACAAATGGCATAATATACAATTGGCATCCCTGCTTCCTAGAGCATTAAACACACGACATGATTTACTTTTTATAATCATTTATAGTCAATTTTAGACATTCTTATTAAGTGTAATTTAAATAAGTGAAGTTGAAGAAATAAGTTAGTAAGTATTCACTATTAAAATTATGGTGATGGTGGTAAAAGAATATTATAAGAAATATTTTGTACTCATTTCTTTAATCAAGAGTTGGGAATGTAAAAAAATAAAGAAATTAGGTACCTACCTAAAGGTAGGTACATAATTATTTTGTATGTAAGTAGTTTAAAAACTTAAATTTTCACTGTTTAGTGATAAACTTCTGTCATTCTTACAATTGGTTCTTACCAATCATATGGAGATTGTGGAAACTTTCAGATCACACTGTTACTAACTTGTTGTTACACTTAGATTTATGATGTTAAGACATTTATTTTTTACATCGGTTGTAAGACTCATAGTTCATTGATCTCAGCAATCACAATTTGTATCATTTAAACAAAATGACTAGACAAACCTCACGTCCGCAGTGAAAGTGAACAAATAACTATTTTTAATAGATTGTTCACAATCGCACGAGAAAGCTACATTTACCACTTTTTACTGAAACTGTATTACGTATACACGTATTTTTTTAACAAAATTGCACCTGTCAGAGTCAAAGAAAGGAATAAAAAATGACGAAGTGACGCGACTGCGACGTAATGCTATGATTATACCTGCACCGAAGTTAAAAAAGTAAATAAGTAATTTGGTGCTATTGATTGATAAATTATTAATAGGCTGTGTTAAAAAGTGTTTGATGAAAAGTCCCATTGATCGCTCGGAAAATACTTCTCAAGATAGTAAAAGAAGAACTTAGGTGAAATAAGACACATGTTAAAGTAGTTAGGTAAGATGAAATTGCACATGATAGAAAAAAGTTGACATTTGATACTAGACATAATAGCTAATATAGGTAGGAATAACCACCTAAGTGGAAGGTGTAGTGGTTAGGGTATCAATGTCAGACCACTGCAGGACTTAAGTCTCTCCAATCTACTGCCAGTCTGAGGAACAAACCAAATAGGCAGTTTCTTAGGGGTTGAACATAACATTAATTAGATTGGGATGAAGGTAAGAACCCAGCGCATCCATTTAAGGATGAAATTAATTAAACCTGCAGTCTTGTGCTGCAAGCTTTAAGAACTATCGAGTGCTGATCCATACCATCCAAACATGAGTTCGTGGAGGCGGGTCCTCCTCATGAATTACTCTCAAGCATACCATCATAGATAATAAGTACACTTATTCAAACATACCATGACGAATCCGACAAGGATTCTGTTTGCATCTATGTCATTTTTGACAGATAAACAAAAGGTTTGTCTACAGCGAGGTGTAATGTTAGTCTGTAGAAACAAATAAAAGAGCAAACCGATAAATCTAAAAGAGCCACGCCATTCCGCCAAAGTATAAAAGGAAGAAGATGTAATTTTTGTCATTTTAACGTGGACAAAATAGTTTTTGATTTCGTCATGCTTCAAGGGCGGGTCCTGACGAAAGCTGTCCCTATTGCGAGCGTTTCCATTAGCTGTAGAAACTAGTTATTTTGCAGAACTCTCACTTGATTGTAGCTAAATTATCGTTCGACGGCTTTTACTAGACTTTCGCTGTGAAACTACCAACTCTCGTACTCTCATACCAGCGGTGGTGGTACTTAACTAACAAATGATATGGACTAAGTATGTCTGAAATAAATGAAATTATTATTATATTATTAATTGTTTATTTAACAAGCTAAAGGCCTAGATTAAGCTGACAATAAAGTTAAGGATGACAAATACCTATAACTACACTAAATAAATCCTTAATTTACTCCATAACGTTTTAGTGATATTTCTAAAGTACTATAGGTTACTACACAGAGTTAATTAACTTTTTGAAACAAGAAAAGTTTAATTAGCAAAGTATACTTATAACTTCACTAACTGAACCTTTCTATGTTTGAAATCTACAAGTATACTGTTACCCGGTTTAAATATGATGAATAGACTCTTGCTAATAAATAAACGTAGGTTTTACCTAACACCTCGTAAAAACAAAACTTTGCATTCATTGACATTATACAATGACATAAGGCTAGTTAAATATTACGGAACTGTCAACGATTATGGCACAAAAGCAATAACAGTATTCATACGTCCTCTTTGTTTATGGTTTGAAAAGTTTAAGCGCAATGCGCAGGCGCAGCGGAGACGGAACTAATTTGGAATATTGTCAACGTTGGCCAGTTTGTTTGCTAATGACGTGCGTGCCATTTTGACAATTGTGTGGAAAATGGGTGGATAATTACAGAGAAAAGACAATTATTAAGTGAGAGTTTGCGTTGAAAAGAAGCGCTGTAGGTATTTGTTATTTTTCACTTCTTTTGAGAATCTCTGGAAATGTTAACATGCACATCAGTTTATTAACAGGCCATTATTAGATAAATGGGCACCAAATTGTTGCTAAATGAACATCAAATTATATTTGTGGTATCCAGTTTTGGGTGAAATTCATTCTACAGGTTGATTTTTTGAACAGTCGACAGATTTTGTGGTGTGTCTCAGGCCGTCAATCGGAACTACTTTGTCTATGGAACTAACTTAATCAGAGCAAAAAAAACAGCTGTTCCATAGAAAACGTCAATATTTGTTAAAAATGTAGATTATTATATAATATATTATATATATATCCATGTTTATATATATATTATATTATTATGTATTAAATGATATGTTATGTTGTATTTATTAATTTTTTACCCTACGTACCAACTTCATTGATATCTGTTTCCTAAATGTTGACTGGGAGAGAATGCTTTTAGCATTAAGTTCGCCTTTTGTAACATTTTGTTTGAAATGTACAATAAAGTTTGTTAAATAAAATTAATTTAAAATATCTACTCGACCAAAATGTATGGAACAGCTGATTATTTTTTGCTCTGATTATGCTGGGGGCTAATTGTCTAATTTCAAAATCTATCGCAATCGCTTTCAGTACCCTTAGCACGAACAGCTATCGAAAAAAATAACTCGCGTAAAATCATTCGATAGTTAAATTTTGTATTGGAAATTTGTACAACGCCATCTATCGCCGATAAGCGAAATGAAATTTTCCATAGAGAATTGTCTATCGAGTAATTTTACGTGCGTTTTTTTTCTCGATAGCTGTTCGTGCTATGGGTACTGGATGTCATACATTGATGCTTCGTTTTGGCACAAATAAAAACTTACTTATGAAATGCAGCAATTTGTCACATCCATCTGTCAAATGTAAGCAATTGCGATAGATTTTGAAAATTAGACAATTATGCAGGCTGGTCCTATAGACAAAGTTGTTTAGATTGATGATCTAAGCCATACCACAAAGTTTGTCGACTATTTTCGATTTCATCCTGTAGATCTTTAAGGATCTGGGTTCGATAGTGCCTTAGTTTAGGCAGTGGGCCATTGATAGCCTTTTTGATACAAGTAGCTCAGGAATAAAGGTTATAAAGAAGTATGTACACACACAGATTTTTGTTATTTACTCTGTCAAATATGCTGTCTTCACTATCTCAAATATGCGGACACATTAAATAAACACATCGAAAAGGAAACCAATAACAAAAAGCTCAGTGAATATTGACCGGACGCCCATAACAGTGCAAAATCCGCTTGTCATCTCCAATTAGATAATGTGTGTAACCACACTTTCGCGAGTGCGGAGGCTGCGGGCACACCGAGCGCAATTATTTTTTGTTCAACCCACTTTTGTTACTAACGCCCGTATTCATAAACATTACTAATGAGGTCTACAGTGGCCGCGGACACACAGCAGCGTCCACACTACGAATCACACAAATGAATCACAAAGCTCTATTATTTCGACGCAGTGCGTTTGCATAGGCAAGTTTTGTTTGAGTATTGTTCTTGAATGCGGGTGGCGGTAATACATTAAATAATTATTCCAGTTTTACAAATATTTAAAGAAAAGAAATGTATTTAAACAAAATTAAAATGAAATTAATCTATCTTCCATTTAAATTTAAAATAAACAATAATATTGCTGTGAAGAAGAAGAAAATACATTTATTTTGAAACAACACACAACGATACACAACATTACAAAGACAATACAAAAACTAAAACACATCTAAGGTTTATTAACAATAACATTGCGCATCGTCGCATGATGTCAAAACTGTACTCGGCTCAGTATAAGCAGCAGGCAAGGCCAGCTGCACTGATATTCTATAATGACGTTCCAGTGTTCCTAAATAGATTGCAAAGTAAACTGCAAAAAATGATTTTTAATGCTTATATTCTTGATAGTCTAACGCCAGACGTTTTTAATTCTTTTCATATTGGTAACAATATTCTTAATGGGTGCGGGCGGTGGTCAAAAATAAGGTTGCTCTCAGTATGTCCACAGATGTTACAGTACAGATCCGTTGCCTCGCGTCGGTTGCGCAACTATCGCATGACAAGTGTATTTGCTCTGCGCAAGATTGTTATCCAATTTATGATAATTGGAGAAAAAATATTATGCTTTGGGATTTACGCAGCTTGCAAGTGAAAGTAGTGTTTATTACTTTGTTCTGAAGAACTAGTTTTAGTATTATAATAAGTAAGTAAGTACCTACCTACATATCTTGTTTTAGATTAATATTTTTTTTTGTAATATCCAAATTATTATCTTTTTTTGTGTGATGGATGGGTTTAATTCAGCTTGATTGATCTATTTTAATAAACGAGCTATTCTGTACCTTTAGCACGAACAGCTATCGAAAAAATTACGCGCGTAAAAACATTCGTTAGAGTAATTTTTACCCGACTGCAAAGAAAGGGTTATTTGTTTCGCGCGTAGGTATCTTGTAAGTAAGTTTGTATGTATGTATGTATGTTTGTATGTAATATTCTTTATTACCTCATGTCTTTCAAACGGCTGAACGGATTTCTATGATTAACATATCGTTAGATTTGTCTTGTTAGCCCAAGTGTTCTTAAGAAGGTGGCGTTATAAAAAAACCAACATGGCGGCTGTACGGTGCTATTATACGTAGTGAAAAAAATTTTTTTTTTTAGAATATTGCAATATGGGTGTCATATTAAAGGGCATAATATAAGGATTTCAAAAAGGTATATCATGACCGTAATATATCATAACTAAAAAGAGATAAATAAAAAAATAAATTAAAAAAATTAAAAAACCCGCCTGCATAAAAAGACAAGCCAAACTGAAAAGATGGAAACAAGATTAAATAAATATTAAAAGCAACATGTCATAATAACATGCAGTCGGAGGCATGCATAAAGAAAGTGACATTATGAATGATTTTTTAATTATATGCCTCCGACTGCATGTTATTATGACATGTTGCCTTTAATATTTATTTAATCTTGTTTCCATCTTTTCAGTTGACTTGTCTTTTTATGCAGGCGGGTTTTTTAATGTATGGGAAATTTGTAGAACGCTATCCACCACCGAAAAGCAAAATTAAATTTTCCATAGATAAGTAAGTAAGTAATTAATTATTCTATCGAGTACTTTTATGCGCGTTTTTTTTCTCGATAAAAATTGGTGCTAAGGTTACTGTTACATCGAATGTTCTTAAATATCTCTAAGTACCTACTTATCTTATCTTTAAAGCATCAAGTAAGTTTGGTAGGTAATCCTGATTCCTGATATTTTTTTTTATAAAATCATACTTGGACATAATAATATCCTAACAAGTCAAGATTCACTCATATGCGACTATTCGATAGCTCTCTTACATTATTATGAGTATCTACGCACGACAGCACGCTAGGTTAAACAGTTGAACTACGAAAACAGCTCTTATTACGTACGGCATAAAGGTGGTCTCAAGGTCAACATGTATAGTCTGATGTGCTGCTGACTGTACTTACATACAAGTACGCAACTTATCCGCACGCGTTCATACTCAATCGTTGATGATTATGTTCGCACCTGTTCGATCATTATGACATAATATACGATGGTGCGTGATCGCTATATCCCTTGATATTGAAAGGGAAAACTTTTGCGACATACTGACATATAGAAAGAGGGAATGGAAAGGTTATTAATATGTTAACTCAATTATAATTAAGTTACTGATGGATAATTGCTGTTAATTGTTAATTTAACTCGATTAATTATTTAAATAAATTTTAATTTATAACAAAGTTGCATACCTAACCTAGTTTTTATGTAAGCAATGTGACCTTTTAGTGTATTGAAAAATTAAGAAAAGTTACAATTGCATTGACTATTTATTTTTAATTAATAAATGTTGGTAAAGGTTTTAATAAGTTATAACATTTACCAGTTATATTGTGATTATTTTTTTAAATCTACTAAGTCATTATCTAAAGATAATTAATTCAAAATTACCTTTGATGAAACTATTGAAATGAAAATGACAATATTTAATTACTTACTTCGAATCTGTAAAAGGCTGGGTAGATTTTTTTCTGTTCTATTAAGTTATGACAACGATAAACACCATAACACATAAAAAAAGGAAAAGACAAGTACCAAATATAAAAATAAAATAAAACGAGTAGTTACCATGTCATAATAATATCCGTAAAACTTGTTTATTTTCGTTTACGCAACCACAGACAATATCCGTACGAAGAACATTACAAGTCACTCATTCAGTCGCATTTTGCGTGCACAATCGCTTTGTCATTATAAAGAAAAAATAAGGTATTATGGAGCAAGAGGAAATGTTTCCTAGCTTCCCTGGGAACCTATCGTAATAACATTGTTGCGCAGGCGTCGCTCGATGGGAAGTTATTGGTGAATGCTTTGGGATTTTGTCAGATAATTGTTGTGTGAACGATATGGCCGAATGAGGTAACATTATCTGTACCATTTATATTTCCTTCTTTTATGAAAGGAATCGTCGGCCGATAATCGGGAGAAAAAATCGATAGCTTGATTAACTCCATACATTGTGGGCATCACCCACAACGATCAAACTATCGGTCGATGAAATTAGTCCGCACTGGCTCTTTAAACAATTTGCAATCGATTTTCTTCACGTAAAGATAAAGCGAAGACTCTTCACTGATAATTTGGTGGGCCTTATAATATTATAAAAAAAAAGTTTTCTGATCGATGCAAAATATTGCCGCATTATCTTTTCTCAAGAATTTGAAAATAATAAGAACCAATATTAACAGCCCTTCGTGACAATCACCAGACTTAGCAGCGAAATCGTCCCAAGATCTGAATTTCTCGACCAACAAAGAATCTAGAAACTTTAATTTCTACACCCATTCACGCCCTGAAAAACGGTTCACACAGCTTTTTGCCATTTCTACCACCACAATGGTGGGAACGAGAAACTGCATAGAAACTGCACTTGTCACTCCGCTCTGTGCGAATATGGCTTGTAAAGAAAGTAGTCATTATGTAGATGATTTATTTTAAGTGATTATAAAACTTACTAGCTTCCGCCCGCGGCTTCGTCCGCGCGCTTTATAAAATTTAATCATCTAACGGAAACAAACAATTGGGATAAAAATTATGCTGTTAGTCAAGACTTTGAACTATCTGTGTACTATATTTCGCCCAAATCCGTTAGAAAAATAAGTAGAACAAGAAATCCCACGCAAAATATCTTTTGTTTCTCATTTTCCTGGAGTTTCATTTCCACAAAACCGATGACTTTGAAATATTTACGGGACAATATTTTTTTCTTACACAATGAAATGGACTACAACTATACAAATTTTGACTTTCATCCCCTCTCCCAAAGGAACCGTGCTGAATTTCGGAATATCGACCTTCTTCGTAATAATATGAACTCAAATCATGCCAAGTTTCATTTGAATTCATTTAGTAGTTTCGGAGTCCATTGAAGCCGTGATACAGATAGGCAGAAAAAAAAACAGTTTTGGCTTCAGTACATCGATACTCTATAATCGATACCATAGTTCTATAATCGCTCTGTAATCGATACCATAGTACCTACGTATCGACCTACTATAGTATCGATTATAGAGCGCCCTCCAAAATAATTTTTCAAAATATTATTTTCAATGTACAGAATTGAACCTGTTACAGTTTTATTATAAGTACTTATAGATTATAATAAAATTGCATTGTGAATGCTAAAATCTCTACTTTGTAACATATAGTTATCTTTATTGTGATTTAAATAACGACAACACTTTTTAGCCATTGTTGCTATATAGAACAATACAAGAAAGTCAGGTGACTCACTTTGACAAAGAGATTGCTGCAGCTTATCTTATTGTATAAAACTCGATAATAAGGTCTTTTTAGACTTGAATAACTACATGTTTTTATATAGTTATAAGTGATATTCATTTGACGCATTTTTTGATATAAGTACAGTGGCAGTCACATAATTAAAGACAACAGTCGATTTTTAACCGACTTCATCAGAAGGAGGAGGTTCTCAATTCGATTGTATGTTTTTTTTATCGTTGTTCGCGCGTATCTTCGACATTTATGGACCGATTTAGATGATTCTTTTTTTGTTCGATTGAGTTTTCTTGCGAGATGGTCCCATTTATTTTTTTTTCAAATCGGTTCAGTAGTTTTCATACAAACAAGTCACTTTGAACCCTTGGTTCTCCGCCAGGAATTGATTTAGCTGTGATCTGATGATGGCCATCCAGGTATTGAATGGATGATAATAATATTTATACATTCCACTTATACATTACACTTATATTAAAAACGGTAAAGTTTGAACTTTGGATGTCCCATATACTGCACATCCGATTTAAAAAAATATTTCACCATTCAAAATCTACCTACAACATTCCCGAGTCCCGGTGGTTTTTTATACATGCAGGACTCTTTAAACAACTAGGTATATAACGATTTAATTGTCGACTAACTTAATTTATCATCTCATCTCATCCTGCCATTATGAAATCGCAAAAAAGATAATTACTTACTCGTATCTTCTAAAAGTTGTAAATTACACTAGTTTTTATTGATAATTTAAATGTCAAGGATTAAGAATTAAGATGTTCACATTTCAGTAAATGACGGTTATAAATTTGAATAAAGTTGATTTTTAACTCAGTGTCAAATCTCGTTTCATAAAGTTATAAAAATGCTTCAAAATCGTAGGAGAATGAATGGCATTGTTTGTTTAAATTCTACGTTAATATGGAACGCAAAAGCAAAAGCATTGCATGTTGCCTGTTATAATTGATGACGGAATCTTCTTATCTCACTCGGAAATTATTAATCTACTTTCTCATTACAATACCAACTTAGGTACGTTTTGCTATTCACTTTTATAAAAACTATTAGAATACCAATTAAGGTAAGATTATCTCGCCCAATGCTGCCCAACAGCTGATAAGTTTCTTGCGCCCGTTCTTCTTGTCAGCTAAAAAGTCTGGAACGGGTGATAGGAAAATATAGACGATACAAATGTACTTAATAATTAAGTTTATTTGAATAAAGCTTAATTTGACTTTTGACTTTTTTTAACAATCTTAACTGGACCACAAATTCTTTATCTAAGTAGTTAAGGCGATTAGTGCCCTCACAGTGGCGCACTCATTAAATAATATTTATTGCTCGTTAATTACATAATGTATCGAAAACTTAATCATACATAATGAAGCTAAGGTTCTATAGTCTATTTAGAACAATAACCTCTGTAAAATTTAGTTTGTTGTAGTAGAAGTAGGCAAAAGAGCAAAAAGTGGCAACACTAATCGCCTTAACTAGTTCTAGTTAGTAATTTATTTTTAACTAAGTATTATTAACTAATTAAAAGATAGTTAGAAATGTGACTACTAAATAATTTTTGGTTAGTGATTTTTTTAGCTACCTAACCAACCTTTTGTAACCTTGTTTGTAGAAAAAGCAGCTTAAATAAAAATAAATTGTTTCAGAAAATTAAAGAAACACGTAATTATCGTAACGAAAACGTAACGTATACTAATGAAATTATATTATTTTAAAAGTATTATAATAGGGATGTTGACTAATGAATAAAATAACGAAATACTAATAAAAATCGTAAACATATTAAACTTTTAGAGTAGCTTGTATACCTCTTGGTTTTATATATTGCATATTATTTGTTTTATGACCCTTCAAAGTTGGGTGGACAAATCCATTTAAAAAGTATAAAATTTATTAAAATAAATAATACCTTTAATTAGTCCGTAAAATGTATAGCAAATTTGTCTAAGAAACTATTTTGATAAACACAATATTTAATATAGCTGCCGAACAAATTTCCTACGCGTTGCATACAAACTAGCACGGCGCGACGTCATACCGTGCAAGCCATTAGTATGGAGCGTTTTTGATCGAGTCCATTTGTGTGCATTTCACACTGTGATATCTCGGGCAGTTTTCATGCTAGCGAATTAATTCTTTTACCAATGTTTCTTTTTTTGAGAGGTAATTTATGTAACATAAAATAAAAAAAATAGTCAACATCCCTATTCTAGAGTCAACTTACTGAATAAATAATGCATGCAGTTTGCTCAACCAACATACCAGAGATGTTTAAAGAATCTACAGGTATGAATGTATGATTACTTTTTAGAAATATGTTAGTTTTAGTGGAAGCCGTTTATAAGTAGGCTATCCTGTAGGATGTGTTTTGAAAGCGGATTTAGACTATGATTAGCAACGTTTACAAACACTTGTGAAATAAATTGAGTGCCGCTGAAGGGAATCAATTATAAGACAACCTTTTTGTAGTTCTGTCACGAAGTAAATAAATAGTAGGTACTACGATTCGGTCGATGGTATTAAAAATAAATCAATGCTAGTGTTGAGTACGAATTCAAGATTAAAAAAACGAAAGTACTAGTACCTACCTATACAATGGTAATGTTGATGTTTTATTAATTTTTAATCAATAAATCCAGCATAACATATTCGTTTTCGCTTTGATGCTCAAAAATTCGATAAAACGCTGTGTACACACTGGTTCTACTTGGCATTTTACTTTTTTCTCATACTTTTGTGATAGGACTATCACAAAAGTACTAATGCGGTAGAACTGAGGGCCTATTACAAAACAGAATCACGAAAGTCGGACGTAATTCGTCGGTTAATTTACTTGATATTGAACCTTATTCGTGAGATACTAGTGCCACGGATTGGGACGAACATCGTACGCTTATCGCGATGCTCTTTTGTAATAGGCCCTCTGTACCCGTAGCACGACCATCTATCGAGAAAAATAACGCACGTAAAAAAAAAATTCGAGTAATTTTGTATGGGAAATTAATACAGCGCCATCTACCGCCGAAAAGTGTAATGAAATTTCCCATATATACCCCTATTACCTATGGGAAATTTCTATATCGGGTAACTACGTCTACATGCGTTTACTTCTCAATAGATGTTCGTGTTAGGGGTACAATACAACACAGTACCAGTGGCCCTACCATGAGTTGATGCAAACTGTTTACGTTACCGTAAACTATCGTTTTGTCTCTTTCACTCGCACTGACTGTGAGCAGTATATCCGATAGTTTACGATAACGTAAACAGTTTGCATCAACTCATGGTAGGGCCACAGCTCGCGCAACATAACTTGAGCCAAACCATAGACAATGATGTTTGCGCAGAAGCAATTTTCAGTACAAAAACGCGTGGTACTAAAAATTAGGTCGTTATTTGAAGTTAGTTAATAAAACAAGTGGGAACAAAACGAAACAAAAATGCATTTTTTAACAATGTGGGTTATTGACAATTTAACAGACATCATTTTAACTTAGGTGTCACGGACAGTCCCCTATGCAGAGGATGCATGGGGAAAGAAGAAACAGCCGCTCACGTACTGCTGGAATGCAGAGGGGTGGCCCCCTACCGGGCGAGGCACCTCGGCTCGCCGGGCAGCTTTCGGGAAGCGATCACGAATGTGAAAGCCCTTGGAGCGTTCCTGGCTGAGCTTGGAGTGATCCGGCCGCACATCCTCCAACGCAAAATAGGCGCAATAGACGTCGAGTTGCGGAAACCGCCTGCACCGACAAGAAGAAGACACTTAACCCCTTAAATGTGCATTGTTCACTCGGCCAGTCATAGTCCTCCGTCATATTAATCGTTACCGGCCGGTAACATAATATACAGTATGGCCGGTAACATATAACATCGCCGGTTACGCCACCCGGCTTTCGCTTTCAAGTGCAAGGTACTGCTTTCTCCGCTCGCTCGCCACTTTCCATTTTGTATGCGCGTGTGTTCGATCGCTTCCTGCGACTTGGTAGCAGTTTGCCCATACATAAATAAATATAATATTTAAATAATATCATCAATTGTGTGGTTTTATAAAAAAATTAGGTAGCATCTCGTTTTGCTTTTCAAAATGGTAAAAAAGAAAATACTTTAGTTTTCTAGAAAATATTAAAATACATGTTTTCAATTAAAATACTGCAAAATCAGAAAGTAGTATTCAAAACAAATGAAGATAAATACATTATTTAATTTTTTATTGTTTATGAATGAATGTTAGAATGATTTTTTATTTTGGCTACAGTTGACATTTTGTGCCGTGAGCATCAAGAGGTATTTATTTAATAAGTTATAGTCATTCGTAGAAGTAGATAGCAAATGTGTCAAAAACGGCCACTTCTAGCAGTTTTGCTATCTACTTCTAGTAGTGACTACGAGGGAATGTAGCGATACCGTCTAAAAATACTAGACTGTGGGCCCTAAAATCTCCACGATAAACATTTTTAAAATTGTGTATTAGAATTATAATATTAAATATAATTCACCGCGGCGCCACTTTCGCTCAGGGTACCACCTTAAATAAAAAAGCATTAAAAACCAAAAAATCCTAATCGCGATACAGATAATTATCATTGAATAAAAAAAACTGAGCATGTGCAGAATTTCCATAATCTACTTAAGATTGCTTCGAATCGGAGCAATAATTTAGTTTTGTCTAATATTGTATTTCTTTTATGTTTATTAATGAACCATCTCTCAACCACCTCGAAGGTCAATGCACCGTAATGCCATTAGAATGTGAGACGAGAGAAACTTATGTGAAATGCATTTGATTGTAGAGCTTCTGTTGATGATTATTCCGGTCGGAGCACAACGGTCTGTGGTCATAGCCACCTTCACTGTTACTTTACAGAGTGTTTGGTAATAGCCTTATAAAGCCAAATGGTGGATATATAGGGACCATCAAACTGAACAACTTTTACAATGGGGACAACTCTGAAATCGCGAAAAAAAACAGCTGTTTCATACAAAAAGTAATAACGAAAATATCAAAATGTATGAAACAGCTGATTTTTTTTCGCGATTTCAGAGTTGGTCCCATAGTAAAAGTTGCTCAGTTTGATGGTCCTTATCTACCATATTCGGCTTTATAAGGCTATTACCAAACCCCATATGGCAATGGTTCCCAACCTGTGGTCCGCGGACTATACAGGGTTATTTGTAAAACAACAACAACCTCGCTGGAGTAGATTACTAACATCATAAACAACAACATTTGTTCGACGACTTTTCCGAAAACAGCCAAATAAATCGACTTTCCATACAAATATCCCGAACGGCTGATGTATGAAAAATCGTTTTTTTATGTTTTCGGAAAAGTCGTAGAACAAAATGTTGTTGTTTATGTTGGTAACCTAATCCTACGAGGTTGTTGGATTTTACAAATAACCCTGTATAATAGTGAACAAAATATGGTTCGCGACCAATTTTTTGCAAAGATATGCGTACTAAATTGTTACTTTTTCTATTAAAAATATACCGTTAATGCTTGATGATATTAAGTTTTTAGTGTCAACTTTGATACATAAAGAACATGGGAGTTCTCCTCTTTATTTTTGAAGTCAGTTGACAAACATCGAATAATTACAATACTTATTTAATTAATTATTAGGTGACGGTAGCATTATTGGCTGGTTTCGTTATTCATTTTATTGGTCTAGCTAGGGAAAAATAAATATTTCTGATATAAGGAACTAGGAAGTGCAGGTTCGATGCTCGACGTAGAAAGCTAACACTAGATCGCAGTGGTTAACCCAATCCAGTTTATCCAAGAAACTCATATGGATATAATATATATTTTTTACTTCCTAGCTTAACCAATTCATAATTATTATTTCTCACTAATAAATGCAAAAGTGACGCTAGTTTGTTCCGTTTTCATGCCTTATACTCGTATTTTAATGAATTTAGTTTTTTCCAGCAAGTATTTTAAATTTTAGGAGTATAGGAGTCGAGAGTCAGATCAAATATTAGAATTATTTATTTAGAATGAGAAATTATGTAGTGGTTGAAGATTTTGATTTTTCATAAGAATTATACATTCACCTAATGAGAATCTTAAAAAATAATACATACAAATGAAATGTAGTATTTTATTGTCGACGTTAAAATTTGCATTGCACTTCATGTTGTATTATGGGTCAAAAAACGTATAAAAGAAAAACAGTTAACAACGTCTGTATTAGATTCTTCTCGATACGGCTTAGTACGAGATTCTTTATGGAGTTATAAGTGGACCCAACTACCAGTAATGCCCAGACAAGATCTCCGAAAATGGCCGCATAAACCCATAGAGGATAGCCATCTCCGAAGCCGGTTTGGTCGCCATTTCTTTGCTATTTCGAACTATACTGATTTTCCCTATGAGTTATTTCAGTTAATGTTATGTTAGTCAATGCGTTGAATGCAAAATATCCGAAATTCCTCCGTCTATTGTGTGGATGTAACTAAATTGGTGCTGTTTTGCATCCATTGATATGGACCTTCGCTAAGTAACGTCGGATTCTATTTTTAACCGACTTCCAAAATAGGAGGAGGTTCTTTGTTCGTCTGTATATATATAATAAATAGCTTTTAGAATAAAAAAAAGGAATCTGTACTCCAGCCCACCCGACTTCAATAGACGTATTTTTATTATTACGAATATTATTTCTTGCTTTTTAGAGGTAGGTTTTTTGAAGTCGGTTTTTTACTGTATAAAATCAGAACTTTACACTTATTAGACTATATTTGATAAAAGTCGTACGTATGACAATTCTCAGTTGCAATAATTTAACGGATAGGAACAATAACATCACCTAGCTTAGAATTTTAATTATATTTTTAGATACTTAATTTTTCTATTATTGATACTATTTCCTCTTGCGATTATATAATACATGAAAACTTGATATGTAGCGTCGCATAGATGAAGTTTCCTTGTTTTTTCCCAAAAAAAAAGCAGTTTGATCGTGTTAAAATGTTTATAAACTTTAAAGACATACGTAGGACATATTTTTTCAGAAGACGCTAACAAAGTTTCAACCAACTTCCTTAAAGAAATCTGTAACTCAATAAACATTATGATGCGTGTCCAATGTATCCGCTTTACCGCGAGTGTACCGAATCTGGTATAATATTGTGAGATTTTGCTCGGAGGACCGGTTATGCGTCCATTGAGCTTTCTATGCGTCTGCGCAGCTTTCATTCCACTGCCTGCTCGTTTATCAAGCAAGACTTTCAAACTTCTGAGATATTGATGTTTTCTGTATAATATCTTCTTAAAATATACAGCGGCGCCAAATATTGTTGTAAATGTTTTTTTTACGTATTAGTTTACTTACGTTTAATATTTTTTTATAACTTGATAGCTATCCCGCCTAGCATACATAGGAAAGATAATATTTTTGTTTAAATTTTACTTATGTTTTCCTTATCACTAGTGAACCTAAATCAAAATTAATAGAACAGTGGGTGATAAAATACAATTAGTCTTTAGAACAATGGTGAGAAACCTCAATAAGTTTAATTCTTGAATAATTGTGCTAAATACACTTTATTGTTATTGATGTAACAAAGTTAACTCGGGTCACGGCGAGAGTGTAGTTGGGCCACGAAATATGGGTATCAGGATATAGATATTTAACTAAACTTATACATACTAATATATCTAACTAACCTAACTCAAACTAACACCGAATGATTTCAATCTGTAGGTACAACTAATTTATTTGGAAAATACTTACCTTCATTTTCTTTACTTCGAAGATTAGGTGAAAAAAAGAGATGAACTAAAATCTAAATATAAAAAGCAACATATTCTCGACACTTCCTAAAAATCTAGATGTAAATCAAGGTCGTAATTATCACTTTTTGTTCAGCATCTCGTGACCGAATGAATCTCGAAATTATTATATAAAAGATATACCGTTTAAACTTTCATGTTATCTATCAAGATTTTGTTATCCTAATCAAATGGTTAACTGTAACTGACACTCTTGATCGATGCAATCACACCTAAATCAAACTGTTATGCAGCTAAAGAATATATCATTAACGGTATCCATTAAAATGTAAGTCGAAAAACTGTAAAATAACTACCAGTGGGCACGACATAATCTTTAGAGACGAAAATTAGTTAAAACAGTGATTAAAAAAAGTTCAGAAAGAAGACAAATACAGACTTTTCTGCACATTGACGGATTGGTGTCAGTTTTTATATATTTTTTTTTATTTAATATGAGTCAATGATTTTTTTACACTCAAAATGTATTTATCGCCAGCATTTTAATCGAAATGCTTAAGAACAACAAAATACTAGAGTCAAATGATATGACCAAAATCACAGCATAATACTTAGTTGGCAAAATCTCGATCTAAGTACATACATAATTTCGTAGCGAATTTTCTTATTTTTCGATGATGTGCTAGCGTTACGAAGCTTCGTGGCCCACACGTAACAAGCGAATATATTCTGCTCAAATTCATTGCCGCGTTACACAATGTGACATTGGCGCTAGTAAGTGAATCCACGGGCATGGATGTTTGTATTCGATTGTTGCTCGCGCGGCGGTCAACTGCTCGTGGCGAAACAGAAGACGCGGCTGTGCATGTTAATGACAATAAATATAGATCATTGAGCTCTGGGTTTTACGAGTATAGATTGAGTGAATTCTGCATAAAATACTTTTTGGACGATATAGGTTGTCTTTTGTTTTAATTCAAAAAGTTTTAAGTTAACTAATGTATTAGAAAAAATATAATCGACAAATAGAACCGACTCACCCGCAGTACCTCATCAGGCGGGTCTGAGGTGAGGGTGAGTCGATTTTTTCTACTATATCAATTAACTTTAATATAAAAATAGCATTATGAATGCTTAAAATCTAAAAATTGTATCAAAAAGTTTTGGTAGTTTAGTAAAATGTTTTCAATAGCGGCTAAAAGATAAAATATGTACTTAGCCATTTTCGGTAATATGGTAACATTTATTTTTAAAATCTTACTGTTTTTTTATGACAGGTTAAAAGAAATTCAAAATGTTGAAAAGAAGCATAGGATTGTTGATACCATAGATATAGAAAAATTTTCGCTGCGCTCAAGAAGACCAACAAAGCGTGGAAAAGAGAAGTTAACATTATACGGACACGGTCTATGAAAAAAAGAGACAAAGGATCAAGTGAAAATGTGCCAACATTTTTTACAGTAAGAGCCCCTAGCGTCCCGCCTAGCAAAAGAGCAATCACAATTTCTTTGAAATATTTGGTAATCTTGATTAGAGTTTTAAATAAGGGTATCGTGGAGCCATGGTGTCTTGTTCTGTTAGTGATTGTGATGTGACAAAAAGAAACAATCCAAGTAATCACACTTTTCACAGGTAAATAAGATATTGCCACACATTTCTCTAAAACCAAATTTCGCTACATTTATTCGTTTATCGACGAAGAAAACAGTATGGAACATAGTTTATTAATTTCCTTTGCCATAATATACTCATATTTTATGAATGTAAGTCATATTTTACGTATCTCATATAAAATGTATACATTCGCTTTTCGGATCACCTGTTTATTGACATTGCTGTTCTTTGACATTCTATTTCTATGGTTGATACATTTTAATTACTTGTATAACCCCCGTATCTATAGACGAGTAAGTAATAACTTGAGTAAAACTTGCAATTTTTAAATGCTTGTAATATTATATTCACACGCATTATGTAGTATAAATTAACCTTAAATGGACCAAAACTGCACTAAGAAGTCATTTAAGGTGAATTATACTATAAATTCTCGGCTAATAGGTACTGTAAGACAAAGTCAAATTCTGTCGTCTAATTTTACAAATCAAAACAACATACACCAACCAGTTGCCAAATAGTATTTATTATCTTGGATTAGCATTAATATGTTCTATTCTCTAATAATACTAATACGGCAGGGGTATTCAACCGGTGTATAAATTATGAATATCTTGTAAAGAAGTTGTGACATACGCGTGGGCGAATAACGATTAAGCAGGTACAGGATTAGCTGTGAGCTGTGATGAAAACTACTTGCCTTATAAATAATTAGATAACTAATTTGACTACTTAAAAGGTTGCAACTTTATTTAACATAGTGGGTGTTGCACTGTATGATCGAGATGTATTACGTTGTTCTCATTATTATCATAATAGCCCATTATAGGATCATGAGCGCCCCTGGCAAGATTTGAATTTTGCGCCTCAACACACATTTCTTGGATAATGAGCGATCTAAGATTGAATTGGTATCGATCGAGTTAACGTCAAAACGGTACAACGGAAGCCGTCAATGTACCAAAATAACAGATTTTGACGTATTATCTGATCCTGATGTGAACTCGGTTTCGTTAATTCCCGTCGAGACTAGGGGGGCTGATTAAATAAATATTATTTTCTCAAACATGCTTGGAAATTCGAACATTATTTTGACAACCTTCTTCGGGCTAAATCGGAGATTCCGGACAGACCTAAACCGCGCCGGCAATTTTTGTATGAGAATCCATTACTAACGTGTAACAATGGATTTTCATGTAACATTGCCTGCGTCTGACCGTAAATGTTAGTACTGAAACTCATTATACACGTGTAATTCAGAAATGGAACCAAATTTTCAATGAAACACGACAGCCAATGAGGTCTGTGATCATCATCAATATTTAAAATTAGAACTGGCTTTGCAAATGGAAAGTTCCGAATCACGGTAACAGTGTCATAAGCGCACTAACGACCGCCTATTAATTTGTATTCCTGGTTACAAAACTTAAGTGTAACATACGATTCGGACAGGTGGCATAAAATATGATTGTATTATCTATGGATGTTGGCGCGGGGGAAGTTATTATTGTTAAAATTGTTTGTTGTTTTGTCAAATATTTTATCTTCGATTTAAATTAAGTAATAGAATACATGTTGTCTCCAAAATCAAAAAAAAATTAAGTAAACCAGATGTAAACCTAATTGCAATGCCCAAAAGACATTCACAAGGGTATAAATGTAGGAAGTCTGCATCAAACGTGCAAATTTTCTTGTCAGAAGCATAAGACAGTGTGTATTTGGATCCTAAAAAGTAAGTTTTCGTACTTATTGATAAGTACCTACCTATATAGGTACCAATTTACCACTTTGTTTTAGTTAAACAGCAAACATCACAACTTTACACGTTCTTTATTTTTGTTTCAGGTTTGATTTTTGCCATTTTCGGAGCATGAAGATGCAACGACATATTCAGTATTTATGTAAAAGACCTAGAAACTCAAGACGGTGCGATTTGTTACTTTCAATTACTGTAATTTTAAATAAGAATAAAATGTTAAAAAAGTTACTACTTGGTTTGAATTTCCGCGCATTATTTGAGAAAAGTACTATACAAGCCTTGGCCGCAACTGGGCATTGATGGACTCACGTATGTGTGCCTCGGCTTCGCCTCGGCCCACATTTTCACGTTCGTCCTTCAATGCCTGTACTACACTACTAAGTACCTATTGCTATTTTAAGACGTCAATAAATTACAGAATTGTCAACAGAAATCTCATATTCAAAATGCTTGAATAGTGCTTAAATATTTGCAATTGTTTTAATTGAAAAAAGTTAAGTAAATGATATACTATAATGATAATTCCATGTAATCCTATCATTTTAACAGAAAAACGAAAACAACATTATCTGGGCCAATATAAAGTGCCGTGACCATAGCGATTCGACGAGTTCTAATTTCAAATGTCTTGACATCGAGCACAGATTATAAAGGAATCGATTGTTTACAACTATTACCAAAGATATCGTAATTACTCGGTAAGGTGACGAAAATATTACACGGAAACAGTTAAATATAACAAGATGTCGTCAACGTGAACGTAACACGTAATGTAATAATAACGTGTTGGAAAATGGCCGTGTTTATTGGTTGTTATCTAAATTATAATAATAGGGGTTAAAGTATGAATTTTTTTCTCGCACACAGATGCTCTAATATCTTCTATGATGATAAAGATGCTTCAGTTAGGTACTTGTTATTATTTCGAATTATGATCATGACGGCCTACTATCAGATATTTCTATTTTTCTTTCCTGAACGTTAAAAAAGTATCTTAAAAGATACACTTTTTTTGTTAGCAGAAATGACCACAATTCGGCAACGAATCGGCTAAGTTACTAAACTTAGCCGATACTTATTTTTTCACTTAGCTCATGTGGCATTACTTAGTTAGCTGAGTGTTTAAGCATTTGTGCATAAAACTTTTTAAACATTGGCGTTCATGGTTGTTAAATAAATGACTTTTAATATATAAATAGTATGGAAAATGCAAATTCTTTAAAATTCTCCATAATTCTAATACTTTAATTAACTTAATAATTTAATTAACTACTTAAGTATCTACCAATGTTTTAAGAAAATCATTCGTAGAATTTTGTAATTTGTAACAGATACAACAGATACAAGCAGTGGCGGTCGTTGCCTCAGTGCGACAAATCGAATTGTTCTCGATTCTCGTGCAACTCGATAATTACAATTTTCCGCATTGTTTCGTGCTGCGTTCTTGTGGTTTCGGTTTTATTTCGATTGAGAAGAATACCATGATTACTAAAACAGTAGAAAAGAATCTATTGTAATTTTCATACACAAAATTGACACAAGTTTTTACAAGTCTGAAATAAATAAGCAATTTTCAAGTCTGTAACGTAAGAAAATGTATAGAATTCTGAAAACAAATCTACAAGTTTTATTTATTTTACACGCACCTCTTATTTTAAACTCCAGTTGTTATTTATTTATTTTATTTTATTTTTTATTGATATTTGGAGGGTTTACAGCTCCAATACAGCGTAGCATTGAAAAATAAATACTAAAAGCCTATTAAAAACCTCCACAGGTATGTAACAAGTTTAGAGTAAAATGATTAAGCTAACGCTTTAAAAAGGATAAATTACAATAATAGAAAAATAGAACCACAACACAAACTATGGCCAAAGTTATGTGCTCATTAGCAAGATTTATTTATGATGATCTCAGACCATATGGTCTGAGATGATGACAGACCTAATTAAAAATTCTATGTTGTGTTTGGCAAGTAATATTAACTATGTTTTAGAAAAAAATTGAATTGACATCATAGCCCTAATTGCGTGTGGCTGTTTACCTGACGACCTTCTTAGACGAAGATTTTACTTTATGCTCTAGAGCATGAAAAGCGATTTTATGCAGCCTATACCCAACATAATGTCGAACTTTACGAGCATGAGAAGTGAAAAATATTTTTATGTCTTGGCTATGAATTTGTGTTTCCGTAGATAATGTCTATAAATTTAAATTCTAGTAGTGTCTGTCTACCTACATACTTAAGGTTTCCTTTAACACTGCATTTACAATACTGTCTACGATCATGTGGTACGTATTCTTATTTAAATACTTACCTAGTGCAAAATAACTTTAGAGGCTCAACATCAACATTTAACTTTAGGACCAGTGGCCCTACCATGAGTTGATGCAAACTGTTTACGTTACCGTAAACTATCGGATATACTGCTCACAGTCAGTGCGAGTGAAAGAGACAAAACGATAGTTTACTGTAACGTAAACAGTTTGCATCAACTCATGGTAGGGCCACAGGCTAATCTATAAAAATAAAAATGAATCGCCGAAATGTATGTAAGCTCATAGTATTAGAACGACTGCACCAAATTAGATAATCCTTTTTTTATTAATGTTTATTATTATCAGTACAAGGTTTGTATAAAAGGAAAATTTCTAAAATTGTACGGAAAGACGCAAAAAAACATTTTATTCTCTTTTCCGTCATTTTAAATCGCAATATAACTAATAAATGGCGCCACCCGTCCGTGCGAAGCCGGGGCGGGGCAGCTAGTATTATTAAAAAAAGAAAGGGAACTGGGAAGTTTTCATTTTGTGTGTGATATATTTTATTGAAAACTCTTCAATAATTTTAATTATTTTAAACGGGGTTAAAACGAAAGTGCCCAATTATCCTTATTAATCTTCCTATTTTTATTTATTTATTTATTAATTTATAATCAGGCAACAATGGCCCATAGAATCATACCTTAAAACTAAAACATAATATATGTATAAACAATATTGTTATCATCCTATAAAAGTGGTCGCTGAAAAATATTTCAAAATTAATTTATAACTATAATAGTGTTTGTTTCGAAAGATGTTCTCATATTTACATAGTTATTTTATCTTAATTTCTTACCTAGAAACTTTTAAACCCTTACACTTTACTAATAAATATTATAAATGCGAAAGTCCGATTGTTTGTGTTTGTTTGTTTGTTACGCCTTCACGTCTTTACTTCTGAACCGATTATCATGAAATTTAACATACACGTTGTCAGGGGTACAGAGAAGGACTGATACTTTTCATCCCGACAAAAGTACATATTGTTCCCGAGATGATAGCAAAAAAACTTTTCACGCAGACGAAGTCGCGGGCGGCCGCTGGTATAGGTATTATAAAACAGATAATTTAAACAATAATCTAGTATAATAACTCAAACAATATACTTTAATATCGTGTCTTTTTCACACAATTAACGACCTATCTTACCTTACTTTCTTTGTTTTAAAATAACAGCAACGGGACTTAAAGACACAATTACAATCCACTTAGACCACTTCATCGTAGATACAGGGTGTTCATTACGACACCGGGTCGACAGGATGATCTCCATTGAAGACCGGTTGAGGCAGGATCTTGCTATTACAGGTGTTCTTGACATCTTAATGTTTGAGCTATAAATTATAACTTGATTCTATATTCGTTCAAGATAATTCGTGAAGCGAATTCAACTGGCCAAGTTTTATTTCTTATATGCTTAACGGGATTGTGCTTGGCCTTCACCTCACCTAATGTAAAGTGACGATAAGGCCGAAGGTCGTACTACACCCGGAATCCTCATCACTGTGGAACTGGCTATCTTGCCTCTAACTGCTGGAACACAACATTTTTTAAATTGTTGTTATGACGTCAGACTTAGGTAAGATGGTGGTAGCTAGTCAGGTGGAATGGAAATAAGCCCTACCATCAACCAAACCAAGTACAAATTGTACACTACTCTTACAACTGTATTTTCCATCTATTTAAAACCTTGATGATTTGAGGTTTTTCCTTACTATGGGGTATTTTTTAGGGTTCCGTAGCAAAATGGCAAAAAACGGAACCCTTATTGATTCGTCATGTCTGTATGTCCGTCCGTATGTCACAGCCATTTTATTTCGAAAGTATTAGGATTACACAGTTGAAACTTAGTAGGTAAATGTATTCTGTTTACCGCTTAACGATTTTAACACAAAAATAAAAAAAATAAGATTAAGGGTCCCATACATGGAACTGAAACTGAAACAAAAAATTTTCTTCATACCAATACGTGCGGGGTGTCTATAGATAGGTCTTCAAAAATGACATTGAGGTTCCTAAGACAATTTTTTCTCAAAGTCAACCGTTTGAAAGATAAATACTGCCAAAGTGGTAAAATGTGTGTCCCCCCCTCTAACTTTTGAAATAGGTGAGTGAAAAATCAAAAAGAAATACATGCTATAGATCTTAATAAAAACTTTCACTGAAAATTAGTTTGAACAAGATATATTAATTACTTTATGAGATATATTATATTTTCCAAAACCGCAAATATAACTTTGTCATTCATACCAACACTGTGAAAAACAAAGTTATTTTTACAGACGAAAAATGATAGTGGTATTAAATATGGTATGGTATATAAGGTAACTACGGAACCCTACGGCGCGTGGCACGACATGCACTTGGCCGGTTTTTTTTATTATTATTTTAAGCATTATGAATATAACTAACAATGTTACATTAGTTGCTGAATCTTTCACACAACTTCCAATTATAAAACTCCAGCTCTACATACTACCAACTTGATTAAATCTTATCTAATGTAATATAAATAAGTAAATAAAATCAACGATGCATAAACGCAAAGAAGACACGCAAATAACCATCTTCATTTTTCAAAGATAAAAAGTTGTGAAATGTAGTCTCATTTCACAGCATCTATTTTCATAAAAATAGTGATACAGACTTGGCAATAACTAGGATTGAGTAATGTTCAAAAGTGCATTTGAAAGAGCAAGGTCTTATGGTCCTCAATAAATTCAGCAATGTAAGTCATTAATCTAAAATCAATTGCTGTACCACCTAAAGGATCGTCGTCATATATCTTTATCATTATTTTAGATATCCAATGTGAGCATCAGGTGTAAATAATGAAGTGTCAGAATTGTGAAACTTGTAACAGCATGATGATATTAAAACTGATTTTATTGTTGTGTTGAAATAACGTTGTTCTTTTTTATGTTTGTAAGTAATGGATGATAAGCCCTTGCAGCGTAGCCCGGGTTGATATTTTTTTTAGACTGCAGTTATTGTTTGTACAGTGAATAGATTTGAAGTAAGCACCGAATACTTGAGGAGCTCGATGGCGCAGTGGTTTAGCGCCTGGCCCAGCGATTGCGGAGGTTAAGCAACTTTTACAAGGGTCGGTCATGGGATGGGTGACCAAAAATGTATTATCTCGACCTCCTCCATGCTTCGGAAGGCACGTCAAGACGTTGGTCCCGGCTGCATCTGCAGACGGTAACACCCACCAATCCGCATTGGGCCCGCGTGGTGGGTTACGGCCCATCCTCCTTATCCACCCTTAACCCGGCGAGCTTGTGGTGGGGTGTGACATGCCCATGCTTTGCGCGAAGTCGTGTATTTTTCAAATTTGCCCCTCAATTGGTTTGTTGCTTCGAGTAGCTGGAGCCAATGTACTCCGCGGGGGGAGAGTGGCGTGACCGCAGTGTCGCGTCAACCGGCGCAGGAGCTACACGCGTGTAAACGTTCGTGGGGTGTGTCATACCCCGCCACATGCTCCGTGTTAGTTTTAACATATATCTACCTATAAATGCCAATTTATTAAACCAATACTTAAGAATTTATTTGTATTTTGAAATATGGTTTATATTTAGTGTGTATATTTATATACTTTTATTGTATTATTTATCAAAACTACTAAAACTAAAATCAACTAATTCTTTAAAAAAAATATGTTATTGAGAATCTTATATTCTTTAAGTTTTTAAAGTTGATTTTATATTTTTATTAAAGAATTAGTTGATTTTAGTTCCTTTTTCAGAAGTTCCTTTTTTGTTTTTTTGTAAATGTTATATTTTAGTATTTCTGATAAATAATACAATAAAAATATATAAATATACACTGTTTTTTATTTTATACACTAAATATAAACCATATTTCAAAATACGAATAAATTCTTAAGTCTTGGTTTAATAAATTGGCATTTATAGGTAATTATATGTTGGGGTTTGGCAAACCCCACCACATGCTAGGTGTAACTTTTTTCACCACATGCTCGCCGGGTTAAGGAAGGCCTATACCCCTGCAGTGGGGACGCTAAAATGACTGATGGTCAAGCACCGAACACTAGGTTTGGATTCTCTTTAGTACAAGACCTAGTTTACCACTTGTAAAGTCAAGAGGACTTTAAGTGCATTTTCTTAGTAAAGACCCTCGTGTCTTAAGTTCACATGTTAACTAACAGTTTCTATCACTAGACAAGACGTTATTCTTTATTCTTTTTTGGCAACAAACAGTCATTCAAACAAAAGCACTTATATCTATATATTACTAGCTATAACAGACCTATAGTGCCGATAAGGATACTTATACTCATTAGAATCATTAGATAAAATAAAAAGTTTAACGGCAACGACGTCATTAGGTCTCCTAAAAAGGGATAATAGCTAAATCGCCCTCCTTACGTCTGTTCCTGGCATCTTAAAAGCCTGCTTTAATTGCTTACATGTTGAAATGAATGCACTTTAACCGCAAATGCTAATTAGACACGACTTTTAGATTTTTCTAAACAATTAACATAATCATCGAAGTTGTGGTTTGATTGGCTGCAAGTAATGTGGATTTTATTTAAATGAAATAAAGATGGTGGTGTTTAAATGAAAGTTCTTGATGGTTACTGAGAAAAAATAAGATATTATTGGTTGTCTTTATGACTTCTTTCACGTCTATGCACTTATATGGAGTACAGAATAGATATTCTGGAGTTAAAATGCAAAACCTGAATAATTTGTCGTTTGTTATTTTTTGTCACGAAGTCATAATATAGTCCTGTCGATTAGAAAATAATAGGTATAAAAAGTGATAGGTGCTAGTTGCCACCTAAGCGGGCGTCGGCACGGATCTTGAACGCTGAGTAAAAGAATGCACTTTAAGAACCAAAACTGAAAAATCGCGTAAATGGAATGGAACTGAACTGCACGTGGCAGCACGCATTACCATCAGATTTCCAGGAATCCAGGGATTAAAGGTAGACTAACCTGGCCATTTGCTTCAGTCGCGTGGCCGCCTGCAGCGAAGCGTACCCGAAGCGGGAGAATCTGGCTGCTTCTTCAGCAGGCGCGTTGAAGGCTGCCACATATCGCGCGGGATTCGTGTCGTCCAGCCATAATCCTGGAGAGGTGGAATGGAAATAGATGAAACAGGAAACTAGGATAAATATACTTAAAGGAAAAACTTAAATAAATAAAAGGATAATACTCCTTGCAAAGTAATAGCCTCTACTTTACTGCATACAAGAATTATTTAACTGTACTATCCTGAACTATTTAAGTTTGTAACATCAAAACTGCGCGAAATTAAATAAGAATGCTGCGTATGTCAGTAGCGGTTTCAAAGGAACTTATAAATATTTAATTACATTCCTAGAGGCGTTCAACGTCTTTCGAGATTGTGCAACTTCCGACAAGCTTTAATCATTTAGTTCGTAATGCCACTATATCATTAGTTTTATCGACTTACCCATCGAATACAGCTTCGGCTCCAAAACGCTGTATAACTCATGCATTTTCTGCATTCCGTATTCCGCAGCCTCCATAAAATCCTTCTTTTCATCGCCTGTGATGATTGCATCCGGTTTATTTTCATCATATTCTATACCATCATCATCACCTCCAGAATCTTTGTTATTATCGTTATCATAAACATCTTTATCGTCTCCAGTCTTTAAATCCGTTTCTAGGACGGAATCTAGATTAGAATAGTTCGCTCTTGTTAAGTTTTCTTTATCACAATAAGTAACTACAATGGTTGAAACGTTTTTCGTCGCTGTGAATGAATGGTTTTTGTGATGGTTCCTTTCTATGATGGTGATATTATGCAGTTCTTTCGTCAAGGTGCTGTTGAAAAGCGGCATTAAATGTTTTAAAACATCAATTATGTTGTGAGGCGAGGTGGCATTCGCGTTAGTATTATTAGGTTCTATAGTTAATATTTCCACGTAATTTACTTTTTCAGTTGTTGTCGTAGTACTACCTATTTCTTCTGTTTTATTTTTGACACTATCTATTTGTGTTATACTTGTATCTATCTTGTCTTCTATGCCACTTATTATTGAAACTTTTTTCCTTACCACATCTTCTGTCGATGCGTCATTTGGTTCACTTTTGTTATGTTTTGGAACACTCAGTATAATGGCTTCATTTAGGTTAGCTTCTGAAGTGTTTTTATTTGAAGTTATATTATTCTTAATCTTATTAATCGACTCAATAATTTTATTAACTAAATCTTCTTGATTGGGTATATTAGAAATGTTTTCTTTTGCTGTGATATTTGTAATTGAACTTAAGAATAATTTTGCTCTTTCACTGTCTTTTAAAAAATAACCAGCGGTTGAGCTTTTGTTTTGTATTTTGAAAATATCCTCTATTATTTTGGTGAATGGGCATGTGGCCATGTCATGTTCTGTTGTGGTCTCGCTTGTCTTTTCGTTACTGACTTGATTAAGTGAGACCAATATTACGACGAGGATGACTTTGTACCTGGAAAAACATAATATCAGCTAGGTTAGGGGTGCGACTAACTGAATATAGAAGAGTAAAATACTTTTAACGATACAAAGCACCATATTTGTTGCATGGAAATAGTTTATTTGTGTTTTGTTTAATTTGGTGCACTATTCATTACTGAGATTTTGGAACCCTAAGCGCCACCGCTCACGGGCGCTTAATCGCCGAGCGATTTTTTGTAGCCCAGAATAGAACATATGGAGTTCAATACGTAAACGCCCACGAGCTACAAAAAGTAGCTCACACATAGCTCGGCGACTAATCGCCCACGAAATGACACTGACAAGAGTGACAAGCGGCTTTAACCCTAAAAGACACCACAATTTTTTTCGCTGGCTGACATAATTATTTTTGTAATGGTAGAGTTTGCAATAAAAAGTAAGAGAATTATTATTACATAATATGCTTACCAATTTATATAATTCTTGAATTTGCGCATATAAAGTAAATGCAGAATTTTTGTTCTTCACACTATTTTGACGATAAAAGGATCTGTACCCTTAGCACGAACAGCTATCAAAAAAATAATCATTCGATAGATAAATTTTGTATTGGAAATTTGTACAACGCCATCTATCGCCGATAAGCGAAATGAAATTTTCAATAGAGAATTGTCTATCGAGTAATTTTACGTGCGTTTTTTTTCTCGATAGCTGTTCGTGCTAAGGGTACTGAAGACATTTGAATCGTATACATTGTTTGCTTCATTTGTGAAAAGTATATAATTACTGACATAAATAAATCATAAACTTTATTTTATAGAGCTTAGCAATAATAAAAGTGATTGTTCTATAATATTATTACCGGGTGCCTTTTAGGGTTAACCTACGTCAGCGACTAAAAAGCGCCGTGATTGTCGCCGCGATTATCGCCGCGTTTATCGCAGCGATATCGCCGCGATTAACGCCGCGCTTATCGCAGCTACAAAATAGCGCCCGTCAGCGGTAAGCATTAAAGGAAAAATTAAATACGGTCGTGTCGTAACCACACAAGCTGAGGCAGGATCCTGATTGACCGACCTTAACCATTTTATTCTTATGATTTATTGTGTTACGTTCGAGTAATTTTTAACTGACTGAATAAGATACTGTTGTTCTGTTGTAGTAATCAATCCGTAAACAAAGTTTCATTATCACCGATTAAAAAAGGAGAACACGGCAATTAAGCTATTCAATTGCTTTTTGTGATTTTATTACGGAATTAGCGTTAAATCGATAAATCGAAATTGGCAAAATTATGTTGCGACAGTTCGCAGTTTCTATGTCGAATGTTGCGTCGAAATTCTCTGGAACGGTGGTTTGAAGCTTTTTGTCGGTTTTTTTTTCATTTAATTTGAAATTATCTTACTTTTTGCTTTTTATTTCTATTGATCAGAAACAATAGAACAAACTATTTTATTTGCTACGAATTTAGTCGGTAGGAAAATATCTGTAAATTTATTAAATAAAAAAGTATAATGTCATTAAAATAAGCATTTATAATTAAGTATTGTCAAAGGTGATTAGTAAATTTCAGTCAGAATAATTAGGCAGGTACCTAATTAGATAGAATTATTATGCGAGAAAAAGTCTTTTAAATCATAGAAACTACTTTCCTTAAGCCATTTGCATAACTGAATTTTAAATAATCTGGCGTTGAGAACCTTAATCTCATTAGGAACTTTGTTATAAATATGAATGCTCATGCCTATAAAACTTTTCCGAAATTTGGCTGATTTTGGGATATCATCAAATATTAGTCTGTTTGGGTATCTTAATCGAAGATTACCAGATTTTTTAAACAAGTCTTTGTGATTATGAACGAAGGTAGCCACTTCGCAAATGTAAAGAGAAGGCAGTGGCAATAAGCCAAGATTTTTAAACAACGGTTGACAGGATTCGTCTGGTGGAATTCCGCAGATAGCCCTGATGCACTTTTTCTGTGCAACAAAAACTCTAATTTCTAACTATAATGTCAACGATATTTCAATGGTCGTAGCAAAATTTTTCCTTTTAAAAAGGAGTAGCTGTGAAAAACACCTAGGTAGGTATAAAGGTACTTTTTCACGGCAAAACTGACAAACAAATCTATAAAACAAACAGATAGAGTTACTTTGTCATTTATAATTATTCCGTTTTTTTTCAATGTAGTGCAGTTTATACGGTACATACCAACGTGTGTTCCTAGGTACTCGTTTTTACATAAGACGCGTGTCCGGCGTGTCTTTTTATGGAATAAAGGAAGTTTCTTTAATTGGAAATGATTATGTAAAAGAAAAAGTTTATTAATTTATGCCGGTATCTGTGAACAGGTCGCCGAGACTAGTTTTTAATAAAAAGGGTTGTTACATAATAAGATCTACATACTGACAAATAAGAAAACCAATTAGGTATGCAATGTTTACTGTTTTTGTGTTGAATAATTAGGTAAGTAGGTACCTTTACCGATAAAAATCTCTGCTTTTGACACTTTGTTTCTCGATAATGTCAAGGTATTTCTTTCCAGTATTTTACTACTTATTGCTATATAAATTTGACATTCTCACTGCAACCTTGCATTATAGATGCAACCTTTGTACAGAAGTGAGAATCTTTCAGCCTTAATTAAAACTCAGATTCTAATAACCGGAAGCGAATTTAATTAAATGTTTATTAAAAGTTCAAGAAAAAGTTCGTATGATAAAAACTTAAACTAACCTTAACACTTCCATTGTATTAAAAAAGTATCAAAACTTTTTAACACCATAACACTATAAACTCCTTACGAAAATAAAAAAACAAAATGTTCATTTAAAAACAAAATGTAAGGAAGAGGATTCGTCACTGTCAATTTTCGAATTTCGAACGTCCAGTTGTTTAGTGATGTGACTGATGTCGATTCCCGATCCCGCCGGTCCGGGGTCCGCGCGAGGACTACCTGACATTTGTTACATAACGCCGGGAGGCTGTCTTGATCCGAGTACTGTTATAAGACCTCGCGCGAGCGATGATCTCTTCGCGTGATCGTTACGGCGAAATGAGCTTTTTTGGCGCGATCACAAGGCACGTTCGAAGTTTGAAAACTTTTTTCTGTATTAGGTACTACTTGACCGACTGTGCTTTTTTTAAGCGCTCGCTAAATTGCAGCGTTATCAGGACAATGATAGATACGTGACGGTCATAGGTTGAGTGATTTGATGTCAGTTTAAGAGGAAATTTTGAAGATAATAATAATATGTTACTGAGACCCCACCACAAACATTTATCAAACAAAAATAAACATTACACTCATGTGTGTAACACTATAGTTTTTTCACTCCTCTTGCTCAAAAAGTCCGTCATTGTAACGTACAAGAGCCGAGATAAAATAGCATAATAACCCCTAGGGGTTAAAGTTTTTTCTTTTTTAATGTTTGTCTATTACCAATAAGCCTACTAAAACGAAAACGTGTTTATAATTTTCTCGCAATCTTAGTGAAAAGTATAGTGTAACACACGACGCTAAAACCCATTGCTATATAACTCGGTTTCTATTCCCTCGCTAAAGCTCGGGAATAAAACTACCTCGTTTGCAATGGGTCAATTTAGCGTCTTGTATAACAATCCACTATTGTGATACTTACTATACTGTCATTTATGTAATTATGCTTGTATTGTAGTAAACTCGATTTAATTTCATTTTTTTAACCGACTTCAACAAAAGGAGGAGGTTCTCAATTCGATTGTATGTTTTTTTTATCGTTGTTCGCGCGTATCTTCGACATTTATGAACCGATTTTGATGATTCTTTTTTTGTTCGATTGAGTTTTCTTGCGAGATGGTTTTTTTTTTCAAATCGGTTCAGTAGTTTACAAGTAATCCTGAAAATACTATGATATTAAATTAACTACCTTGACGATGTTGTTATTTATGAACCGAATTAGATGTTTTTTTTGTTGGGAAAGGGATACCTTTGTGTAGTCTTTTTAACCGACTTAAAAAAGGAGGTATTCAGTTTGTATGTATGTATGTTTCTTTGCGATTATCTCACGTTTGGCTGAGCCGATTTTTCTACCTGAATAATATACCTACACTACCTAATACAGAAGGTACTTACACTAAAAATAAAAAAAATGTTTAAAGCAAGAAATAATATACAAATCATTAGATACGCATTATCATTGTTATAATAAAACACGTCTATTGAAGTCGGATGGGGCTTTTAGAATGAAAAAAGGAAGATGTACTCCAGCCCCACCCGACTTTAATAGACTTGTTTTATTATAACAATGATAATGCGTATCTAATGATTTGTATATTATTTCTTGCTTTTTAGAGGCAGGTTTTTTGAAGTCGGTTTTTAAATATCGTCCTAAAAAACCACTCTACTTACAAATAGGCCTTTTTACCAACATAGTATTCCATTTTCATTAAATGTTAGGAAAATACATAAGTAAGCTCAAAGCTGTAAAACATAGTAGCAAACGCATTGAAAACTTACTCCTTGTTCGTATTCTCCCGCTCGTTGCGTTGTAAAAGCAGCCAAAAGCGCTCGCGGCGAAAATCATTAGCGGCTTGTGGGACCGGACACCGACGATTTGCGGCCAACACGGTTAAAGACCTCTCACAATGACATTCGGAAGAAAAACAAATTTGAAAAAAGAACTATTGTCACAGACGCCATGTTTTTTGGCGGAATGAGATGGGCGCTGCATGGGGCAATGACCTATAGAAAAAGTATAGGATACAAAGGACACATTTTCGTTCGATAGATTTGATTAATTGCTTCAATTTATTTTTTTCTGTGAAGGTATCATAAAGTAGCGGCAGATTTGATGTCAATAAACTTAGTCAGCAAGAAAGTTAATCAATTTTATTTTTTTATATTTCCTACATCTTGACATCGATGATCTTGACGGTTATACAACACTAAAATGATTTATTATTTCGATATGTTGTTAAATTGCATTATTTACTACGACATGTTTTTTTATTTCTTATATATCTCACACCAATCAATAAGATATTCAAACTAATTAGGGAACTACAAATTTACATTAGGTATAAAATTAATTTAAAAAAGGAACTTATGTCACAACTTCTCTCTCGTCTTATTCTTATCACAACAGGACTCGAGTCCAATACCTTCATCACCGGACTCGCTCATTTATAAAGTCTTTGTAAAGTGTACATGTACTAGAACCTTTTTCAGACCAGAAATTAAGTTAGGGATACTTACCGTAAAATAGGCACTTACTGTAGAATTCGTTCCTAGTATACCCTTATTGCAAGTTAAAGCATGATCCATCATTTTATCAGATCAGTTTTCCACGCCATGCTCGGCTTTTCCCTGCGTGATCGAATCAGCTATCACGCCTGGTGGTAAGCGATGATGCGATCTACGAATAGGGATGATGACTAATGAATAAAATAACGAAATACTAATAAAAATCGTAAACATATTAAACTTTTAGAGTAGCTTGTATACCTCTTGGTTTTATATATTGCATATTATTTATTTTATGACCCTTCAAAGTTGGGTGGAGTCCATTTAAAAAGTATAAAATTTATTAAAATAAATGATACCTTTAATTAGTCCGTAAAATGTATAGCAAATTTGTCTAAGAAACTATTTTGATAAACACAATATTTAATATAGCTGCCGAACAAATTTCCTACGCGTTGCATACAAACTTCTCAGGCGTGACGTCATAACTAGGAAGCCATTAAATATGGAGCGTTTTTGGGCAAGTCCATTTGTGTGCATTTCACACTGTGATATCTCGGGCAGTTTTCATGCTAGCGAATTAATTCTTTTACCAATGTTTCTTTTTTTGAGAGGTTATTTATGTAACATAAAATAAAAAAAGTTGTCATCATCCCTATTCTACCATATGGACGGAACGCTAGCCTAGAAGATACCTATTCATTCGCGACTAGAAGGCCCCCAGCTTGTACCTATCTGGGGCCTATTTAATAAACGAGACAATTGGTTACCTGTCATGACAATTTTATATCCACTGCGTCCATCAATTTCAAAGTGCAACAAACTACTTATAACTACACCGCAATGCAAACCAAATTGTCATGACAATTGACAAATTGTCCTGAGGCCGTACTCTGAGCTCTTACAGCAACCTCAAAGTAATGTTGTTATAGGAACGGAGCTATACATCGCATATAGCGCCATCTCATTTACAACATTGCTTCGATATTACTTTTGACAGTCATGGTAGGGGGGCTGGGAACACACACTCAGGCAAGGAGTTTCAATATTATACTTATTAGTTTAGGATTCAGTATTTATGGTGTTTCAAATTAGAAATTGAAACGAATTTTTAAACTGTTTTATTTATAACTAGCTTCCGCCCGCGACTTCGTCCGCGTAGACATTCGGGAAAACCCTAGGGAACCTTTGACTGAGAAAAAATGTACACTATGTTTTAATCCAAGCTATAAACTATCTGTGTGCCAAATTTCATCTTAAAACCAGTTTGCCCGTTTTTGCGTGATTGAGGAACAAACATCCAAACCCACAAACTTTCACATTTATAGGATTGCTGAAGGAACCACTTGTTTGAATAAATTAATAAACACGCATTACAAAACAAACTTACGATAATGCAGTAAACATAGTAATATAATCTAATTGCTCATTGATTGTCATCAAATAAGGCTAGGGCCACACTTGCGCCATCCGAGTCCCATCACGTACTGTCATAGCGTTTGACGCAACATGCCTTGACACCCATGGGGATTGCTGATTAATATTCTGGCTTAGTGGTATGCTATAAATGCATGACGGAGTTGGATTTACCAATTACACATATCAACTTTGTCTAGGGATACAGGTGTTATTTTCATACAAACGAGGTAACTTTGAAGCCTTGGTTTCCTGCCAGGGATGTAGTGTGCTGTGATCTGATGATGGCTATCCAGGGAGTGTATGGAGGAGATTCAGATCGCCATACACACCCAACTGATCTGACCAGCATTCCCTACACAATTACAGCACTACTACAGCATTGTACCCTAGACAAAGTTGATGAGTATATATTAGCAATAGTCGGATTCGCAAAAGGTCGGATTATCATTTCGCATTAAAAACTTATTTATTTAATGTAAATAAAACTAGGTATTTGGGTAATCATCTCTTTTAACTCAAGTTTTAGATGTTCAATTATACGTATTCACAAAAAATAAAATAACACAGATAGAATATAATCCAGATCTCATACTAAACTTAAGATAAAGTTTTATGTACCTACATTATGTAATTAGGTACCTTAGTATGAGATAAATAAATCCTTTTTCAATACAATTGCGCGAAAATGTAAGTTTACGATGACAGTCGAGCGTGCGGAAAGTTGATTTTACCGCACGCCGTGCGTTTTTGTTTACGGAGTAGTACAGCGTGCGGAAAGTTGATTTTACCGCACGCCGGCGCCGTGCGTTTTTATTTACGAACGTTTTTTTTAATTTCTACTAGCTTCCGCCCGCGACTTCATCCGCGTGGACAGTAGAAAAATATTGCAACCAGTTTAAAATGACCCCTTTAGTGTATGAAAGCTAGTACTACGGAGAGTTCAAGCTGTTTCTCTGGTTCCACCCACCCGAATTTGATGAAACATAGCTTAGTTTTTAAGTTGGACCACAATCTACTAAATTGTGAAAAATCCATCAAAATTCGTTTAGCGGTTTTTGCTTAATTCGCGCACAAATATTTAGAATTTACAGTTTTATTATATGTATAGATTACAATTTCAGCAGTACCTATAATGTTTTCTCGCAAATGTATTGAAAAACGTAGTATGGCACACGGTTGTTAAGGTTTTTTAAAACTCGTGACGATTATAAACCCTCGCCTCCGGCTCGGGCTTATAAAACGTCAACTCGTTTTAAAAACCTCCTTACCAACCTTGTATCATAAACTACTATTATCTACACTCACAACGTAATGTTCCAAATATGAATTCAAAAAAGGTAATATAAATACGTACTTTATTTTCGTGAATAGGTAAAATTAAAAAAAAAACTCATTACGATGCAGTTAGCTGCATCATAAAATAACTTTTTTTCTCATTACGATACAGGGCAAATCCAAGAAGAAGGTAGTGCCGTGATATTAAAAAAGAACAACGATATTTTCCCACATACTTTCCATGATTAAAATGCACTCTATGGTGATCGATGACTTATTGCGATTAGTTTGCAAGAATGCACTCATCATTTTTTTTTTCTAATGGAATGCGCGCCATTTTTAGAGCATTACAAAAAAGTTTTGAATTTTGATTTCAATTTCTGAATTTCGTAGGTGTTTTTTATTTTTACTTAAAACTGTGAAAAAAAAAATGACTGCAAAGTAATTTTAGATGCAACTAAGGAAATGACTTATTATTACAAGGTAGGTACATAGCTAATACAACCATAGTCTCTTTCTGTTTTCTAACGTTGATCTTTAATTTAGTAGGTTCTATCCCAAATGTATGAGTGTAGATAAAGTAGTGTATGAAACTGCACATAACTAGGTATTAAAACACTCGTGTGATACTATTAAAAACCTCGCCTACGGCTCGATTTTTAAACACACACTCGTGTTTTAATACCCCTCATTATGCATCAGTATCATAAACTACTATTTTATTTTACTTTATTTTTATTATTTTTATTTTATAATACAGAGACCCCAGTCGATTTTCATACAAACAAGATCACTTTGAAGCCGAGGTTCTCCGCCAGGGACTGACCTAGCTGTGACCTGATGATGGCCATCCAGGGAGTGAATGAAGGCGATTCAGATTGCTATACACACCCAGCTGAGTAACATTGGCAAATCTGTGTTATCGCTTCGGTTTCGAAACATGTATGGGATTGACATAAGGTTTCGTTAACAATCGAATTTTAACGTCAAATCCACATGTTTCGAAGCGAAGCGATAAGGAAAATTTGCAAATGTTACTTTGGCTAGGGGGGCTGATCAGCATTCAAAGAGAAATAATAAACCGCGAAATAAGCTTATAAATGTATGAAAATTCTGAAACACTAATCATTTTATATCCCTACTGAAATAAAATGCTTAAGATTTCCAAAAATACATTTTATTTTTCCTGACATAAAAAATGTTCTACAATCTACCGTTTGAGTATTTGTTAGTGTCTTACATAACTAGTAAATAGGTAATAAATATATTAGAAAAAATACTAGACGAGATCCCGTCTGAGCTGCTATGGGTGAGTCGATTTTTTCTAGTATTTTTTCTTATATATTTATTACCTTATGTATAAAAATAGCATTGTAAATGCCAAAAATCAAAAAATCAATAGTATATAGGTATTACAAATTGTAAAGATCTTCGTGCATGCCTAAGTGTCTTATATATATAAAATATAAAAAATGCACTGTAAAAAACTTTGTTTTCCGTCACTGGGAAGTGATTAAAAAACCATTAGAACTGGCAATTATTCATACCATGGAACAAAATCTTTTCCAGTGCAATTTTCTGTAATATTATTATATAATTTTTAAAATGTTAACTTATTCGTATATTCTTCATAAATCTATGAAAACAACAACAAATCACAGGAGCGTGTTGCTTTTTATCTATTAATCAATGTGTTTTGTTCATAAAGTATATTGGACGCATTTTATTAATCACAAATAATTTTAGCATGACACGTATATTTTCATTTTCCCATTATAGCTGTAAGGAAATATAATATAATAAAACCCTTTATCGTTCTTGAAATTATATAGGTATCGTATTTTTTTCTAAAATGTATGGGCAAAGAAATCACGTAGGCAGTTGTTTCCAAGTTTACCATACCACATCTTTTGAATAACTCTTCACGAGTTTTCATTCTTTCTGTAAGTTTTTAAATCCATTTTAGCTCAAAGTGGCCACTTTTGGCAATTATGGATTTTAAAACTTACAGAATGAATGATAACTGTTGAAGAGTTATTCAAAAAATATTAGAGACAATTTAAGAGATTATTACATGAGTTTTTTTAAATATTGACTTGGTTTACGAGTAATAAAAATAAATGTTGTGGCGGCGCTAGTTTCACTACCACCACGCCTTAAATGATTATAATCATGAATAAATGTATAGTTTCCATAAACACTTTGACATTGTCGTGAGGTAAGTATCTTCATTCACGTCTTAATACTCAACCTATCATCATGAAATTTTGAATACACGTTGTCAGGGGTACAGAGAAGGACATAGGGGTGCCTTTCATCCTGAAAAAAGTATTAATCCCGAGGGATAGAGAAATAGCTGACCACGTAGACGAAGTCGTGGGCGATCGCTAGTAAATTTCAATGTTTTAGTCAAACCAATTTGCGCTTTAAACTAAACATAGGTGTTGGACACATACCTTATCCCGACGTTTCGACCGAGTTGCAAAATCTGTTCGACGGTGGATGAAGATTGCACCGCAGAGGAGGAGGTTAAAAGTATATAAACCAATTTGCGTCCATTCGCAAGGCATTTAAGCCACAAACAAAAATTTAAAAATCTTAAAAATTAATACATTATTCTCTTCTGATATATTTTTTATTAAATCTCATTATAATGAAACAACTTATAATACTAAGTAATATAGTAATATTTATATAAAATTACTCTGTCTGCCGAGATCACAACTTAGCTTCCATATTTTCGTATCACAAATTCTTGTTCACCACCTGAAATGAAAAAAAAAAGTATTATTGTATTTATTTTTAAGCAAAAAACTGAAAATCTCTTTGTAGAGAACTATCGTTCTAGGTAGTATTAGTCTAAGGTTGCCGCTGGATTCTTCATGAACTCATAATGAAAAAAACGAGCTCGAATTGATTGATGTAAAAATATGTTTTTAAAGTGCGAACACGTTAGTTCAAAAGCTGTGTATGATATTGTAATAATGATAAAATTTGGATAATTTATTATTTCAGAATCAGACAGATAGCAACAGTCTTTTATATTGATGTTCGAAATCGACAGTAAACCGACAAAATTAGACTGGCGAGAATCGCAAGGATTTGACTGCACTGCATTATTTTTCTCCCAGACGGGTCCTATCTGAAATAACCTACTTAAGGAACAAAACACACACATAATGCTGAGTATATCACTAATATCAGTTCCCATAAAAGTTAAGGAAAAATTACCTACAAGTGACATCCTATTGCAGGATGTCAATTTTTCAGTGCACACCGCGAAAAGTCATTTTCGGCTCTGAAAAGTTGGAGTTCATGTCATGTCGTTAATGTAATGGAGAATACTGTGACAAGACTGTGACACGCAATAATTAAATAAGTTTACATAAATATTGTTTACATCATACTGCTCGGAAAGTACGATTTACTAGTATGGTAAGAGGCTGTGTAAGTTGACATGTGCACCACAGTGCATTGTTTTTTTTTTCAGTAAAAAGTTTCGTCATTTTAATAAGAAAAGAAATCGGTTCACTAAGGAGTTTGGCATAGCTTGAATGGTAAAGTGTACTTTACAATTAAAGCATTCACCATATGCTTTACTTGTAAAGTGATTTGAAAATGGAACGTTCTATCTAAACAGAGGCGTGTTTTCGTTCAGCGAGCGATTGCTAGCTGGCGCTACCGGTGCTGTTTTCGTTTATGCTAGTGACGTCACGCTGCTGCCGATCGGCAGGTCGCAGCTCGCAATCTGCAATCCTCCTCCAAAGGTGGTTTGCATCGCTGCTTGCTGTCATAGAGTAATTTATATGTCACTGTCAGCGGTATTGTTGTTGTTGATCCAGTTCGGTAAATTATCTAAATTATGTATATTATATAAAATCATTACAGAATTCTTCTGTCAGAAGACCTATTAAAGCACTTTTAGTAATTCGGTTCATTTTCACTTCGCGCCAAAAAAGTAACTTGGTTGGTTACCATCGCTTGATAAAAACCCGTTTTCGTTTCCCGCAGCACATGCGCAGCAGTTTGTGACGTCATGAGCTGCGCATCGCTGCGGCCGCTAGCTAAACGAAAACACGCCTCTGTGCACACATGCCTGGCCAACCAATATCACCGCCTTTGTATGTAACTATTAATTTTAATAAATATTTTCTTTCTAATGAAAAAATCATTTTGTCATACCAATATAAATGTTTTATTACCTCGCATGAATGATGTAAAGTAGTATGCTTACCTCGGTTGTAAGTAGCTATTACACCCTCGAACTATATTCACCATCATACACCCTCGTCTAAATATCTCGGGTGCACTCGATCCTTAGCGCCCTTTGCGAGCTACGCTCGCATGGGCGCCAAATTGGATCTTGTTCTGTAATAGCTCACTTACGTCCCTTGTGTAACAAACTACTATTTATTTATGAGTTGCGCAAAACTTTCAGAGTGCCCAACTTTATCTTAAGAGAGCAGCTATACGACACCCACGAGCAGCTCCTTCCAGCGGAGTTGGCGTCCCACTTTTTCAATCCAAGTTTGATATTTTTTATCTGTTCTTTTATTTTATTTTTATTACGTATAATTTGTATAACTTTGTTGTAAACAACCTACAACAAAGTTAGTATCAAGACAAAGACACTAACGCTACCTACAACAGTTAAGTAGAACTTTTAACTCGTGTAGCTTTTCTCATAAGGTACTCATCGTGTAGGTACTATAGAGTCGACAAAGCATGAGATTTCAGGGCTGTCAAGAGATCTTCCAACTTAATATTGTGTAGATGGCGCTGCAATAAAATGTTTTACAACAGCGCCATCTAATGACAATGAGAGTTGTACAAAGTGGTTCACCAACCTGCTGCTAGGTGTCGCTAATGTGTCCGCCGCACCTCGCGCTCGGCCTTCTCCTGCCGCTTGAGGTCATTGATCGCCGTCACACTGCCGAAGAGTACTTTCGCCGTAACTTGCTGCAAGAAACGCGGTGGGTCGCATCAAATTGCCGTCAGCTGATGTATCGGTTGCGGAATTGGGCCAATATAGGGCTGGTACGGTCTAGTTCAATTATAAGTATGTATTTTTTTTAAAATGTTGACTTCTACGAGGGCTTTTCAAAATGACAAAAAACTGTAGGCTCGATAGATGGCATTGATAAAAGGGTAAGTGTCAACTGTAGAAAACGTAGGAAATCTTTTTATAAGCACAGGCCGTTTATTTTTCGATTCCAATTTTGACACATCATAATTTGACCATCAACGCCGTCTAGTGAAGTAAATAAGTAGTTGCTATTTTTTTAATGTCACTGAAAAGCACATCAGCCCGCCTAGCATGACCGATTTATATCGCGTGATATAGCGTTTTATCACGTTTAACTGTCAAAAAGACAAAGGAGTTTGACAGTTGAGTGTCGATAAAATGCTATATCACGCGATATAAATCGGTCATGCTAGGCAGGCTGCCTGCCTAGCATGACCGATTTATATCGCGTGATATAGCGTTTTATCACGTTTAACTGTCAAAAAGACAAAGGAATTTGACAGTTGAGTGTCGATAAAATGCTATATCACGCGATATAAATCGGTCATGCTAGGCAGGCTGGAGTGATAAAATTACTCACTTATAGACCATGGTATAATACAACAACAATGCACTTACGCGTAATTAATCTGTGGCAGTTTGTCTAGCTTAGCTAGAGTTACGGAGCTGGGGCCCAATCGCGCTAATTCTAATCGATAAAACCAAAACCGTTACGTTGTCATTTAGGTTTTATTTTTTACCCTTTAAGAATTCTCATTTAAATTGTCCATGATTGGTATTGTAGACTCCCAGACTCCCTAAGCATTAGCTTTCAACAATCTTAACCAAAAGAAAGCGAGTATTTTTCTGTAAACGAAACAGAACCGGCAACGATTTCGTTTTGGTTTTATCGTTGACAATTAGAGCGATTGAGCTACTGAAGTATCAAATATTATACTTATTATTGAATTAGACTGTAGTACACACAAGTCGAATAAGGCAATAAAAATAATGACGTTATTGTTGACACAATAATTTGTTAGATAATACCCTGAATTTGGCTATTCTACAGAGAGCTTACAGATGAGCGCCAGTTTTCCATGACGGTCGGTAACATGTGTCGCAAGCAATCGCTGAGAATCTGTCGCGCTATCGCTGAGAATCTGTCGCGCTATCGCTGAGAAATTGTCATGCTATCGCTGAAAAATTGTCGTGCTATCGCTGAGAAATTGACGTTCGTCTGTAAGCTCCCTTAGCAAAAAATAAATTAAATTATAGACTAACAAAGATACTTTTATTTTATAAAGTCTCCTCAATTATTCCAATGTTAATTTTCTTTATTTTCAAAAGGGACTTGTAGTGGTAAAAGTGCTTCAAAACCTTTATTTCATTTGAAAAGCTCTTCCCTTGAATTATGTTTGCATAAAAGCTCACCGTTTATAGCTTTGTTAGCTAACTACATTTTGAAAGGGTCCTTTTTATGCAACAAATAATGTTATAATTCATTTGAGGCGTTTTCAGATATGGTCGATTTCGCGTCTCGACATAAAATAATGAATAAATGTAAAAATTACAAAATTGCATGTGCCTCAAAAAGTCAACAACAAAAATTTTAAAGTTGACAACCCTAAGCGTTTATTATCTAATGTCCTTATTTACTTGTACCTTGGTCAGAGTCTTATGTTTATTATATTTTAGTAATATTGGTTATGGCAGATGAATGTAGTCGATAATTTCGATACTATTTTGGCAGCCCTACCAATTAGAGCATGGTTGATAAATTGCTTGAATTTATGAATGTCTATAGCTTCTATAGTCTTAAACTAAATCGGTTGATTAAGCATGTAGTTGTTTTGGGTGTGTAATTATGATATATCCTTTTTCCATGTGGGCTATGCGAAGTTGACATAAAAGCAAACGAAATCAGGTTTCATCCTAGCCTAGCTTTTCTTTCATAAGTATAGTTTAATTATGACTGTGTACGAGAAACTTAGTATACTTAATATTAATGACAAAAATCTTTTATTGTTCTATAAACAAAACAAAACATAAATTAATTGATACGTATCTAAACTAGGTCGAACCTGTTCTTATGGGCACATAAGCTATGTTCGCTATGTGTGTGTGCGTTTGTATGTTGGGGTGTGTATGTGTGCGTGTTGGTTAATAATAAGTTGTATAATTATAAATACGAATGTTTGGATGTGTGGTTTGGTGTATAGAAAATAGGGGTTCAATTAGTATTTAATTAAACACTCCACCTTCTCCCAGAGCTATATAAACAAAAAAATAAAAAACCCGCCTGCATAAAAAGACAAGTCAACTGAAAAGATGGAAACAAGATTAAATATTAAAGGCAACATAATAACATGCAGTCGGAGGCATGCATAAAGAAAGTGACATTATTAATGATTTGAATTACATGCCTCCGACTGCATGTTATTATGTTGCCTTTAATATTTAATCTTGTTTCCATCTTTTCAGTTGACTTGTTTTTTTATAAAGGCGGGTTTTTTTTTAATTTATTTTTATATTTATCTCTTTTTAGTTATTATATATTACGGTCATGATATACCTTTTTGAAATCTTATAATAAGCCCTTTTATTTGACACCCATAGTTTGTCTTGTCATATTCTACTCATATTATACGTAGTGAAAAAAAAATTAGAATACTGCAAAGTATTCTAAAAAAATTTTTTTTTTTACTACGTATAATATGAGTAGCACCGTACAGCCGCCATGATGGTTTTTTTATAACGCCACCTTCTTAAGAACACTTGGGCTGACAAGACAAAACTAACGATATCTTAATCGTAGAAATCCGTTAAGCCGTTTGAAAGGTATGAGGTAATAAAGAATATTACACACAAACAAACACACTTACAAACAAACAAACATACTTACAAGTTACGCGCGAAAAACATACCTAACCCTCTTGCAGTCGGGTAAAAAGTTTGGTTTAGTTTTTACTTTAAAAGGCGTGAAATAAAAGAACGACTGATCCCAACACCCCGCCCGGACTTTAAATTTAACAACAGCATCATCACTCTCAAAAGTCCGAAGTGCGATAACTTAAATAAATTTTCCTAAGCTCGAGGCACCATATTTTAATGATGCCAAGGTAGCAAAGTAAAAAGAGAGCCGAAAGAAAGTTGAAATTCAGCTCAGGACTCCATTGTGGGAAAAGAAAATTGTTTTTCAAGCAGGAATATAAATCATGGCCTTATCTCGGGAGATGCCAAGCAGATACTAGCTTGTCCTTTCGCTACATTGTTTAAAGAAATTGTACCTAATGGAATTTTCCTTTATGAAACTATTTTTTCTGAAACACACGGATAAAACCTTGTCAACTGGTGATGATAAAAGTAAATTACCTAGCACAGAACAGAATACATAAAAGATGCAAGCCTAATCCCAAAATAAATACCAGTTGGGTCGGGAACTTGAGAATTATACAATCAATTTAATATAAAAAGAGCCTCTGAGCCATTTATCATTGGCATCAAAAATATGCTTTTATTTTCTATTAGGACACGTTGCCTGTCCACGACAAAAGTTGGCCCCTGCGACGGTCAAACGGTTTGGTTTGACTCAAATCAACGGTTTGGTTTGGCTCAAATCAAACATACACGTGGTTTGACTCAAATCAAACATTGATGGATGTTAATGAAGCGAAAGAAGTGTGCAAGGATCTAGCAGGTGGCAATCCATAGTCTCTGCCTACCCCCATGGGAAACAGGCGAGAGTATGTGTATGTAAATATACATAAACGTGTTTTGACTCAAATAAAACGTACACGTAGTTTGATTCTAACTGTTTTGATCGTATACGCAACGTGGAGTTCGTGTAAATGATGAAAATGGCCCTCCGGAGCCATAAAAACATAAAAAATCTTAACGCCGCCGTGTAGACTGCGACCGAAGCTAAACAGCGAAATAAACGATTATTAAGACCATTAATTAATTTAGTCATTTAGTCCAAGAGAGTCTTATTTGGGAAATAATTAAGTATGGCGCCATGAGAATTACTTATTTATCTTTGTTATGCAACAATTGAAAACCCTATAATCGATAAATTAATGAAATACGAGATCACACATAGTGGGTAGTAGTAGGTAGACTAGGTAGGTAGTGATGGCTATTAATTAATATTGGCTAAAACGCTGAATAATTTAATTTCGTGAAAGGTAACATAATAATAACAATTTAAACTCAAAGGATTGTGAACTCGAGTTTAATTAAAACGTATTTTTTTAAAGGAAATTGTTAATTTATCTCTTGTTCCATGAGTCATTAACACTGTGAAAATATTTACGAGTATTTCGATAGCTTTAACTTTACTAATACTAAAGAGTTATTGTTGTTTTCTTAATTTTATTACAGAAGTTTAATATTAGGTACTCGTATAAAATCTCTTGTTATACGGGGTTATTTGTAAAACACCAGAACCTCGCAAGAGTACAATATTAACATCATAAACAACAACGTTTGTTCTACGACTTTTCCGAAAAAAGAAAAAAGATGATGATGATGATGAATGTCGAAACAGCTGATCGAGATTTGTATGAAAAATAGTTTTATTTTTTATTTTTCGGAAAGTCGTAGAACAAACGTTGTTGTTTATGATGTTAGTAATATTCCCTGCGAGGATGTTGATGTTTTACAAATAACCCTGTATACTACCCCCCTTACTTATAAAGATTGTATAGCAGAATATGTATAGTTACACATGTTTTGTCACTTTCTTTTCAATGTCAAACTCAAATTTATTTTATTTTTATTTATTTGTGACCAAAAATTATTACATAATTATGCTTAGCAATGTGACAGATTTTAGAAAATAGTACAAATAGTTTGACAGAGAGTAACTATGGTGTAACTATACATCTGCTATACAATCTTTATTAGTAAGGGGGTTAGTCTAAGTATATACCATTTCAATACTAAATAATAAACTAGAAAAAATACGACACGCACCAGATCAATACTCAGAAGGGAATCGAACCCGTGGCGGGTTTTGGATATCCGGTCCAATGCTCTGACCGCTGAGCTACCGAGTCACTAGTGACATCGTCGAATTTCTTCTAGTATATCCTACTCTTACGCTGCAAGCCAGCGTTATTTCACCAATGTGAGGAATTACCTCGACATTCAATTGACATATCTTTCCATATCTTTGGCAATCGATTAAGATGAAATACTTAGCTATATATTTTTTTTTCTATTTTTTCTAGTTTATTATTTAGTATTGTATAAAAATAGCATTGTGAATGCAAAAATCTCAAATTTAAAAATATACTATTTCGTCACGTAAAACTAATAAAGTCTGTTGCTCTGTTCCATAATAATATGACTGATATAAGTTTTGTAATTCTGTAACCAAATATGCATGCAATAAAAAAATCCAAAGAGAATTTTAACCGAACTGTCAATAAAGATAACTTTTGAAAGTAACGCGTAATGGGAGCAAAAATTGTCGGCGAGCAAAAATCGCTCAATTGCGCAACTGCTACAATTCTGTGTCGTTGGTTAACAGCGCACATATTCGGTGAATTGGTCGCCGCGGCTGTTGAAATTAACGAGAACCTCCACAATTAGGTTCACCATTATCGTTTATGGTGGAGAAAGGTATTTAAGGGGCAGTGCCATATTGTTTTCCGTTTCAGGCTTTTTTTACCCGACTGCAAGAGGGTTATGTTTTTCGCACGTATCTTGTAAGTATGTTTGTTTGTTTGTAAGTATGTATATTTGTTTGTAAGTATGTATGTTTGTATGTAATATTCTTTATTACGTCATATCTTTCAAACGGCTGAACAGATTTCTATGATTAAGATATCGTTAGATTTGTCTTGTCAGCCCAAGTATTCTTAAGAAGGTGGTGTAATAAAAAACCAACATGGCGGCCGTACGGTGCTATTATACGTAGTGAAAAAATTTTTTTTTTAGAATACTGCAATATGGGTGTCAAATTAAAGGGCTTATTATAATGATTTAAAAAAAGGTATATCATGACCGTAATATATATAACTAAAAAGAGAAAAATAAAAAATAAATTAAAAACCCGCCTCCATAAAAAGAAAAGTCAACTGAAAAGATGGAAATAAGATTAAATATTAAAGGCAACATAATAACATGCAGTCGGAGGCATAAAATTCAAATCATTCATAATGTCCCTTCTTTTATGCATGCTTCCGACTGCATGTCATTATGTTGCATTTAAATTTAATCTTGTTTCCATCTTTTCAGTTGACTTGTCTTTCTATGCAGGCGGGTTTTTAATTTTTTTTTATGATAGATAGGCAAGCGCTTGCCCGCTATCACGCCTGATGGTAAGCGATGATGCGATCTACGATGAAACGCACTTGCCTAGAAGATACCTATTCACTCGCGACTTGAAGGCCCCCAGATTGTACCTATCGGGAAACACAGACTCAGGCAAGGAGTTCCACTCTAGCGGTACGGATAATAAAATTGAAGCAAAACGCTTCAAGAACTAAAGCTTTAGACTATTTTATTCTGCTTGTTAATCTCTTTGTTCTAGAATTTCAAGTCGCGGATTTTCCTGACTTTGAAAAATTGTAGTTCTTATTGGTAGTGAATTTAAAATGTGGATGTGGTATTGTTCTTTTTAAACAAGCACAGGGTTCTGACGGTCGGTCATTGAAGTCTATAGACGATTGAAGTTTATTTTAAGCATATTTTAAGTATCAAAAATGAACTAATAATACGTGATATTATTTGAACCGGGCCGGTGTGTTGGAGATGGCAGTGTTGGGCCGTTTTTATCGGAAAATTTGCCCATTTTCCGGTCGCCGGGTAATATAGGTCTAACTAAGACGTCACACGTTAGCCGCCATAAATCTCACTCCTAAGTACGTGCTGGTGCTATTACAAAAAGTGCTTTATACAGGGTGTTTCATAATACATAACCCGTAAAATATTGTTTTTTATTTGTATGGAAATCTGCAAAGTGACAATCCTAGACACAAATAGACTATTGTTTTCGGTAATCAATCTAAATTGTGTTTTGATTTTGCCCATTCATGGGCACACACATTATTTTGTAACACGTTGTATAAAAGGAATGAAAAAAAAGTAGATGTGCATCAGCCATTTTTGATGTCCCCACCACGCGGGCCCAATGCGGATTGGTGAGTGTTAACGACTGCAAATGCAGCCGGGACCAACGGCTTAACGTGCCTTCCGAAGCACGGAGGAGCTCGAGATAATAAATTTTTGGTCACCCATCCCATGACCGACCCTTGCGAACGTTGCTTAACTTCAGCAATCGCTGGGCCAGGCGCTAAACCACTGCGCCACCGAGCTCCTCCGAGAAAAAAAGTAGATATTCAATATAATTTCTTTACCACAAAGTTCAACCCAGAATCGGAGCCTTAACGCACGTCCGGGCGACCGATCCACATTTTATAATTATTGTGTTGCGCTACCATACCAGCAGCGACGCTACGACGCGGCGATCATACTTGCCCGAATTTATCGATGAAAACAACTAAGATTTGCACTTTCTTGGGCAACATTTTAAGGGCAATGACATTATAATGAAACTTTATGTAATTTTTGGCGGTTTTCTTTGAATTACCGATAGTATTCTGTAATCCAACCATATTCGTATTTCGATTTTTGAGAAATGAAAAACGTTTTCAATTCGGTGTTTCTGTGTAACAAATATTTTTTATAACCTTTTTTATTTACAGAAAATCTGAAAAAATGTAGAGCACATCATTTTGATGAACTTTCTGTATTGGGGTAACAAAATCAATTGTGCTAAGTTCAAATGTATGAAACAGACGATTTTCTGTCGTGATTTCAGGGTTGATTCGAAAAAAAGATTCATAATTTTCTACAAATAGTTTTCAGGTTTTGTGCAAATCAATATGAAAAAAATAAATCTCTGAAATGTATGTAAGCGTTATTTTAAAATAACAGCACCAAATTAGATAATTTAGTCTTTTTTGTTGTGTTTGTTATTATCGGGACGAGGTTTGTATAAAATATTTTATTTAAAACATTGCACAGAAAGACCAAAAAAAATCATAAATTTTTTTCTCCTTTCCATAATTTTAAATGGCAATAGATGACGCCACCCGTGTGAAGCCGGGGCAGTGTAGCTAGCTAGCTAGCTATAGTAAATAATTTTAAAGTTGTACAACTGGTTAAAGCTTAAAACTTAGATTGGCTATGTTTCGTCCACAGTATGATGCTATGAGCTCAATGTATTCAACTTTAGAAATTACAAGAACAACATCGCCCAACTCGATTTACATGTTAATCTTCTCGTTACATACTCCATAATTGGATCCTTTTAATATTTATTAGTTATCGATATAGCCATATAGGAAAACTATAAATCTTCTGAATTGTTCTGCAGATTATTCAAATGTGGCGGTTTGAGGGTCAAAAGGAAAAATGAAGGAAGTAGAGTAGACTTATAATATCTCATGGCTGATAAAGAATAATGCCTAGTTGCCTCAGTTCTTTAAAAACCCACTATTATGTATATTCTTTAGCATGGCAAAACTATTATATGTATACTTATTGTTTTTGTCCTGTTTTTAAATCTAAATTGTATAATGTTAAGGTTCAATCTAAATTGTTTTCAAAAGTTTTTATTTTTGTAATTTTAAATGAATAAAAAAAATATTTTTATTAACTTTTTTATCAACTTTATTTGGTTACATCATTTGGCTGGATACTATTATATACTTTTCTGAGGCCAGATTCTTAAAGGAGTTCGAGTCCCGTCTGAGAAGCTACGTGAGTTGAGTGGTGACGAGTTGATTTTTTCCAGTCTATTATTTTAATATATACTTTTAAACTTTCGCGTTGCATTTTATTAGATTAGGAACACAGGTTTTTAACGCGTTTTTAAACTAAACATAGGTGTTGGACACCTACCTTATCCCGACGTTTCGACCGAGTTGCATCGGCCGTGGTCACGGGCTGACTGGAGCTGCGGTGTTACGCCTCCTCCTATGCGGTGCAATCTTCATCCACCGTCGAACAGTGACCACGGCCGATGCAACTCGGTCGAAACGTCGGGATAAGGTAGGTGTCCAACACCTATGTTTAGTTTAAAAACGCGTTAAAAACCTGTATTATTTTAATATTAGTTATTATACAGAATTATTTGTAAAACACCAACAACCTCGCAGGAGAAAATAACATAAACAACAATGTTTGTTTCAATGTGACTTTCCGAAAAAGACAAAAAACTACTTTCCATACAAACAGCTCATCGATTTTTGTTAAAGAACAAACATTGTAGTTTATGATGTTAGCAATCTTCTCCTGCTAGGTTGGTGTTTTACAAATAACCCTGTAGAATTAAAAGCTTTACTATCCTCATTTCTGTTTTCAATCAGTCAGCCTTTACCAGCGAACTAATACCTAGCCGTTACCAATTCGTAAAGGAAAACAATATTTTTCAGTTGTTATATTATACTTATTAACAATATTTTTCAGTATGAATATTTTTATGTTGTTTGCGCGTTTCAGATGCAAACAGATGATTTTGCCTTATTTGTTTACGTTTGTTCGCATGTCATTTTTTATTAAAAGCAGGCGAATCTGCGAATTTAAAATTGCATTTTTTTGCGTATCTATTATGAGTTTTATGTAGACTTTATTTAGTAAACTTTCACTCGCCACTTTATTCGCGTGGAATTTTGTTTCCCGAGGAAAATTCGTTATTGATCGATTTTTCGTTTCGTTTTGTTTGATCTAGAAGTTATTGATTATAAGTTAAAATTAATGAAATATTGGCTATATTGCTAGAGCAATTGTAATATTGGTATAGAAATGAAATCATAAAAGATAATTCAATACTGCCTTCAAAGTTATTGATAATGATAAGATATTTATCGAGAATTCTATTCAATTATTTGGAATTGCTAGGTTGATTTTGTAATTATTTCAGATAATGAATATTGCGTCTGTCAGGATTCGCGCATCAATGAACAAATGTTATGCCGGAGTACTAGTTAATTAGTTAAGTCGTACTACTAATGTAATGCTAATGCATACATCCCTATATTCGCTGTAGGACGTAAAGACTTTGCCATAATCTTTACTCCTGGAAGAGATTAAAGATCTAAATGTTTCTTTTTCCTCCTAGGCACTACCGTTTGGCACTACCAGTGGTATCCTGGGTGAATTTTCTCTCCCTGTCAAATCCATACATGTTTTGAAGCGAAGCGATAGCGAACATTAATTTGCACATGTTACTTAGACCATATCTCTTAGCACTGGCTAAGGAATATGGTCTAACACTGCGCAATAACGTATCTAATCTAAGAGTGTGATTTTTTGTGTTGGGGTAGGTACTCTTACAATTTGTATTCAGTTTAGTTGGTGGTAGGGCTTATTTCAAATCCGCATGGATAGCTACCATCATCTCACCTAAGTCTGACGTGATAAAAACAATTCAAAAATTGTAGTTAGAGGTAAGATAGCCAGTTCCTTAGTGGTGAGGATTCCAGGTGTAGTGCGCTTACACTTTCGGCCTTATTTTGATATCTTCGTAATTAATTTTAGTATGAAACCACTGATTTCAGAATTGGTCAGTAAAGGTTGATCAGTTTGATGGTCCCTATCTACCATATTCGGCTTTATGAGTTTTAGTAACACTTTGTATATCGTCACTTAACATCAAGTGGGGTTGGCCCTACCCTGTTGTGGATAAATAAATAAATACAATATGAATGTTGTTTAATTTACCTGATAGTTCCCAGTGTTAGTAACGGTAGGCGGTGAGTAGGACCGCCCGCCGTACGCCTGCACCGCCCCGCCGTGGTACAGGGTGTTGTTGTTTGCGTCCCGCGTCGTTGTCGGGTACGTCCTGTAGTTCTGCGACATCTTGCACCTGGAATTTTTATAGGGTTTTTATGTAGATAAGTTTTCATTTGTTCTTAACAATTTTTGTAAAACTAAAATACACAATATTTTGTGAGAGACGTGCCAGCAGGAGAGGCCTATGTTCAGCAGTGGACGATGATAGGCTGATGATGATGATGTGCCAGCAGGATTATTACTTAAAAACAATCGCGGTAAGTAAACGATGTTCATCCCGTTACTTGCCCGTGGTCCCCCAGTCTCAGTTCCCTTGGGGTACCACAAGCAAATATTTTTGTTCGTGGAACCCCCTGAATAACAATCTTCATACACACCTTACTAATAAAAATTGTATAGCAGATGTATAGTTACACAATGGTTGCTCTCTGTCAAACTATTTGAGTTTGACATTGAAAAGAAAGTGAGAAAACACTGTGTAACTATACATCTGCTATACAATCTTAATTAGTAAGGGGGTTATTAAATATATTTTTATTGTCTGTGGTTGGTGGGCCCATCTCAAACATTTCAATCTGTCATAAAAGAGGGGTACCACGGGCCATATAATTTCCCATAGTACCTCTTTGTCCCCCTTTGGTATAAAATTGTGCTTGTGGTACCCAAAGAAGAAATTAGACTGCGGGACCACGGGCAATAAGTAACCGTGACACTATTAACTCAAGAATAAGGTTTAATATCAAGTAATTGAACGACGAAATGCGTGATTCTTTTTATGTAATAGGCCTGTGAACTAAACGAAAAGCCTGTATCTCAGTACAACGGTGCTCTACCCGTAGAAGGAGGAAATGTAATGTATAGGTAGTAAACATTTCAAATAAATATTTGAAATTTTATATCGAAATACCTGAAAAGTAGTTTATTTGTCAACCTCAAATTATAATTTTATATTAGTTGAGGTTGACAACTGAACTACTTTTCAAGTCCCAAGTATCATTTCAGTGTTGTGCCAACTATGATGAGAACCTTCGAGCAGCGACGGCTTCGTCTGGTACAGAAGCCCGTCTTACTCAAAGATAAGTACCAAAGATAGGTAAACAGTTGTTACTGCGGTTATAGGATCGAAAAGAGTTACGGTTAAACCTTGATAATACTTATCACAATTATAATGGTTTAATGAATTTAAGGAGGTGGCGCAGTGGTTTAGCGCCTGGCCCAGCGATTGCGGAGGTTAAGCAACGTTCGCAAGGGTCGGTCATGGGATGGGTGACCAAAAATTTATTATCTTAAGCTCCTCCGCTTTGGAAGACACGTTAAGCCGTTGGTCCCGGCTGCATTTGCAGTCGTTAACACCCACCAATCCGCATTGGGCCCGCGTGTTGGGTTATGGCCCATCCTCTTTACCGGGTGGTATGGGTATAAGGAAGGCCTGTGCCCCAGCAGTGGGGACATTAAAAATGGCTGATGGACAATGAATTTAAGGGGTAATCGGACTTAGTTTGAATGATAAAGTAAAGATCTAACTGAAAATGCAACTGAAACAAAACGGTTCAAATGGTATGTTTGGATTCGACTATGTTCCGTGTCTTAATAAACTTACGTAGTATCTCGTCACGAAAACTAACTTAAGTATACAAACAACCGTTCTCAATATATTTTTTATTATTCCATGTCAGCATACGCTCCACATAACTTTTACTAACACGAACAAAAAACCAGTAGCGTCGCTTTCGATCGTTTTTTTGTGGGATCCCCAAACCGCAGCGATCTGCAACCGGTGGGTAATTAAAAAAAACTCGCTCCGAAACTGTAGCACTGATACAGTTAGTAACAGTAAACGTAATGCGAGGAGACAACCAAAGATGGGGTGATGGCGCAACTGGTAAGAGGGAGCGGTTTTGTTCTTAAAGTATTACGTGGCAAAAAAAAGAATTATGTGAAAGTACCGGTATATGAGTGAGCTGGTTTTTAAAAATAACTAGCTGTGGTGTCCCTGGTATGCGGTACAATGTCATCACATGAATTAATAAATGGTCTAGTCTAGGGAACACCTATAGGACAAACAAAAGAAATACTTATTTTTCATAATTGACTTTTGTGTCTTAAAAAGAAACTCCTTAAGGCATCTTTACACTACATTTTTTCAAATAAGGCAAAAGATTATTACTTTTGGAAACAAAAAGCTCAAGCGACTTCTAACTTTTCTTAATGACCTTGTCGACCCTCTCGGCGGCACTCATTACATCAAAACTCATCGAATGAAGATGCGAACCCTTCCTATTCTCTAGATTCAACCCTAGTGAGATTTTTTCTTCTACCAAACACAAATAAATATCTTGGCGGGCAAAGATTTTCATCAAGCCAAAAGGTGGTGTCTGAAATGGGCCCTCATTTCAGTTACCAGTTTTCAGGCGAAGATAGAAAAATGGGTTAAAGAGGTATAGGAACTGCGTTGGACTGAATACGCAGAGTTACAATAAGATTATGTAGAGAAATAAAACAAAATATTGCGAAAAAAAGTCTTTCTTCATTATAAAGTCATGGACTTATTAATCCACCCTCCTACAAACATAAATTTTGAGCCAGGAATATTCAGGGCGTTCGGAGAACCACGTCATAGTTTCATCACAATCTGGGGCACATCCGGCTAATTTTTCGAATTTCGGTTGTTCTGCCTGGCTTCAACTTAAAACAGATAAATGGAAGTAAGGAATTTCGTATTGTACTATGAGTATTTGCCGAAGTTATTTGGAAGATCGATATGTTCTTGTGACATCATGAATTGGGTTTCGCCATTTTGGCCTGATTTATTTGTTTTAATTTAAAGCCCAGCGGACTTGCCCAGGTTCGGAGCGTTAGCCTGTATGGCCCCAGATGATGATACGAGAACACAATTGTACAAACAAAACCAAAAGTGCGACCAAAATTGACGTAATGCTCTTCGATGCACCGGTGGAGCTTCGTCGATGGTTCGTAGAGGAAATCCAGTTTTCATTCTACTAGTCATGGACATCCTTAACGTTCCGTCAAATAATGGTGGTGTAATAAAAATACCAATAAAGAAATACTATTGCGCAAAAACGAATTAAGATAAAATAGCTTTGCAGTTACTTGCAATTATGTTCTCTTTTGATTACTTCGCTATGAAATTTGAAATGAAATTTTACGGTTTGCCGGATACTGTCTTTAACATTATGTCGAAATTCTACAAATATAATTGTAAGATCTCTTCGCCAATTAATGCGCTTAATAAGAGATAAGCAGAGTGAATTAGCACGTCAATTAAATTAGGTATATTACATAGTATACTTTGTAATCTATGTTGTCAAATTTTCATATTATGAAATATTTACCCAAAAGATTTAAAATTACTATTGCTCATACCCCCTCTACACTGGCGAGCACTCCTAGTCCGCCGCGCGAGACATTTTGTATGTTCGTCGTTTTGTCGATATAAGTATGTAAAGGTCGCGAGAAAATCCGAAAATACTTAATTATGAATCCTCGCAGCGCTCCAGTATTCAGTAGAGAAATTAGTTCAGTTTCTTGGACTGAATACTCGCTGAAAACTTGTTACGTGACTTAAAAATCACCGCGTAGTGGGCCCTTACAGATTTTTGGTGGAAGCGCATCTCAAAGCGGAGACAACATCACAAAGTTAACGCTCGAGCGGAAAATCCAATGGAAGTCGTAGACTTTGCGAGGTTACTGAACTATTGACGAAAAGATTGGCGGGGACTTGTCTAAAGAAATTATCGGCGAACGTATCAGAACTGTGATTTAAGTGTCACCAGAAGGCTACGCGGTACGGAACACTAATTGCCAAGGCTGGTTGAGATTTTACCAGTTTTCGGGGTACCGCGGTGCGATATGTAATAAAAAACCCATCTTCTTTTTGTCTTGTCTTTATATTAGGAAGGCAGATGGCTCCATTTCTCCAGATTTTAAGTCGAGGCGAAGCCCAAAAGCAAAGCTCCTGCTTTTGATTCGGACCACGATATAACAAACATATACAATTTTAAAATCGAGTCTACTCGTAATTTTTTGTTCCACAAGCGTCGGTTCTGGGTCATTGAGTCATCTAATTGAGCATCTAATGATCGTTTTGATGACAGGCATAAGTAATATTGGGATGCTTATTATAAATAAAGGCAGTTATTAAAAACAGAATCGTCGAAAGAAATATTTGTATTTATCGTCAGATACCCACTCATGGAAAAGATGTTATGAATAAGACTATGTGAATAATGAAAAAAAAACCTAATGATAATAATAATTTCCTTCAAAATTCCTCGCTCAAAAGTTGCTTTTTCCTAACTTCGAAAATAATCTCCTTAAATTTCAATCTCATCAAAAAGTACGGAACACTCGAAAAACGTAAACTTGTTCTGTAGAAGCACTTGGCAACATCGTGGGACGAAAATGTAATATAGAGCAATTAGGTATGTACACGACAATTTTATAACTGCGGCCCAGTTTCCGAATTTCGGTTTGTAATGACAATGATTTTGAGTACATGTCGGGCGAATGTGTAATTTTGCAAATTGCCGTTTAAGTCGAGCCATGTTGGGCAGATATAATTCCTGATTATACCACATTGCTTTTTAAATATTTCGCGAGTTTAATTACTGACCGATTATGCTGGTATTTACATTACTATGTGTTTAAAGGTGTAGAATTTGGATTTAATTTCAATTACAGCAAGTAATTTCTAACAAATTTTTTCACCAATAGTATGCAGATACCAAAACATAAAAATATTTACTGAAAAAGTAATATTAAAAGAAAAAAAAATTATAAACAACGTGATACAAATAAATTAAAAAATTAAAAAACCCGCCTGCATAAAAAGACAATTCAACTGAAAAGATGGAAACAAGATGAAATATTAAAGGCAACATGTCATAATAACAAGCAGTCGGAGGCATGCATAAAGAAAGTGACATTATGAATGATTTGAATTATATGCTTCCAACTGCATTTAATCTTGTTTCCATCTTTTAAGTTGACTTGTCTTTTTATGCAGGCGGGTTTTTTAATTTTTAAATTTATTTTTTTATTTATATCTTTTTAGTTGTTATATATTACGGTTATGATATACCTTTTTGAAATCCTTATGATAAGCCCTTGATTTTGACACCCATATTGCAGTATTCTAAAAAAAAAAAAAAAAACCACTACGTATTAGCAGCGTACAGCCGCCATGTTGTTATTTTTATAACGCCACCTTCTTAAGAACACTTGGGCTGACTGACAAGACAATAGGCTTGTTTCCATTAAGAATAAATATAATGGATAGGGGTTTATAATGATTAATTATATTATGGAGAAAATAACAAACAATTTTAATTATTAAAAGCGTTAAAGATTATTAATATTTTAAAAAAATAAATTTCGTAAAATGCAACCTTTAGTCACGTGACAGTGAACACCAATCAGAAAGCGTTACGTCACGCCGTGCGAAACTCCAATCTTGTCTTTGACATTTCGAGTATCACTACCGGAGGCGCGTTCCAAACCTACACTCCGAGTGCAACCTAACCACAACCGAACGCAAGTTTTAGCCACTTTTTCCGTATTTCTCCATTGTTTGGAACATATATAAATAACTGGTTTGGCGTTTTTATAGTCGTGCTATCACACTGGGGCACTATACAGTACTTATAATATGAGAAATTCATTTTTAAACGATAAAAACTAGCTATAACGTACGAAGACACGATCGCTCTTTTGTTTGTTTTGCACGGCGTGACGTCATTCAAGACGCCATGACAGTCTTGTGCGTTTTGGAACCAAATTAAAATTGTTTTTTTACAACGCGAAATTTATAATGTAAACGCTCGATTAAAAATAAATAAACCTTTTTTTTCGATAAAATGCCTAATAAGCTAAAATATTAAGCAGTTATTGAAATTTTGTCAACTAGCCTATTATCTAACGATAACCTTCTTGCAGTCGGGTAAAAAAGACCTAATGGCGAATATGGTAGATGAAACTGAACAAATTTTAACTAAGGGACCAACTCTGAAACTCGATTTCAGAGTTGGTCTTATAGTAAAAAATTATCAGTTTGATGGTCCTCTACCATATTCGGAATAAGGGGTTGTTTGTATAATAATAAAAAAATAACTCATATTTTTATGAAAGCATCATCTTCATGACATTATGTTAATGCTAGTGCTAAGAACAAGTCACGGTTGTTTTATTATTTTTGTGTATCGTCATTGTTAAGTAACAACAGTTCAAGCTGGCCTTTGGTAACTTAAGTAATTTACTCCTAAATTGTATTGATATCTTTATAAAGATCCGGCATACCTACGGGAATGGCAACTGCATTAATGTACACGCCAGCTTATGAAATCCTATAGACGTGACATAAGGCCGTATAAAAGCTTATTAATTAAACAATAAATCTGACCACATCCTAAAGAATGTCGCAGTACAGAATCCTGAGTCATAGGATACAGAAATAGAACAGCCTAACAACTCTAGATCCGCCTGACCAGGATTTGGTTACAGGATATACATTTTGACCAAAAAGTTTTTATACCTACTTTATAACGAGCTCTAAAGCAATTTCAGCACATGCTACCATATCGTTTTATTGACATATTATTATACCACCTCGAGCTATGTGCAACTAGTGGCCTCTCGCAACTTCGTCTTCTTTGTTCCAAGTACTTTCATTCCCTATTTCACTCCCTTTACGATAACTTTGAGGTACAGTCGTAGCTATTGGGACTAGGAATTGCGAGTATTGAGAAAGGCTTTATAAAAATCCAATCCAGAGGGAATCCACACGGACTTAGTTGCATCGTAAATAATCACACCACAATACTCGTAATCAAATTAATTTTAAATTTATAAATCCACTCGTTGGCATATCCACACTCGAATAATAAGTAGGTACCTAGTTGATACACTCTAACTAAGCCCTCAATTTCAGTATGAGAGTGCAGGAAGAGTAGGTGATCATTTAATCGATCATTGAATGCGAAAGTATCTCGTCTGTTACGTAAGTATACTGTTGATTCAATTTTCAAAGAGATAGATTGTACTTTAGGAAAATACTACAAGAATTGAAACAGAAAACGAAGTTCTACGCGGGCTAAACTCGGCATAGAATATAATTTTAATATTGGGATTCTAACATGTTAGCTCGTGATGATACCAAAGAGCATCATGTGAATGTAACTAGGGTTCTAACATGTTAGGAATAATATAATGCCAAGAGTATCATAGTGGCTAGACAAAGCGAGACCGGTCCGCAGCTATTCGTATCATCAGGTCAAGACGGTGCATCCGGGCAGATCCCGTTACCGTCGGACATATTATTATAACTAATATGCACACTTGCATACCGATGCAGGGAATGCTATATCTGGAACGCGATGATAGAAACAAAAAGAAGGGATGATATCTGTTCTAAGTTGAGAGTTCGACGAGTAGGAAAAATTGCAGAAGTCAGCTTTTAATTTTTTGAGGTATTTACGCCTGTTCGCACAATTAATTATCATTTGTTTATGGCTGCGCTTCAATGCATTACTTTATGTCGTCTTGTTATCGGACTCTTTCTGTATGCATTTGAAGGAACTACATTATTCTTTTCTTGTCGATAAGAAGTCATTTCCGAATCCTTAAAACTTCGATTGGAAGTCTTAAAATAAAAAATATTATTACAGTTCGTTTCGCTGCAATTTTGTGAACGTCTGAACGCCATGTTTAGGTTCACTTAGAAACAGTGTAATTAAAGTGAAAGTGAAAGTGAAAGTGAAATAAGCTTTATTCAAATAAACTTAATTGTTAAGTACTTTTGAATCGTCTATATTTTCCTACCCGTTCCAGACTTTTTTAGCTGACAAGAAGAACGGGCGCAAGAAACTTATCAGCTGTAACAGCCATAAGTAACGATATTTACAAACTTGAATATATTGTTACCAGGGTAACATCTATAAAATAAAGAAGTCAGAAAATAAGACTATACTTCAAGGCAAGGGAAAATCAGAACACTTTAAGCTACTAAATGCAAACTCTTTATAATTGCAAGTAATGGATGTCTAGCATTAGATTCGAGATTTCCGTAATCATTTGTGAAATTGTAAGTACTGTTAGAGAAAGAGGAATAAGTAAAAGAGACCAACGTTCATTGCTCAAAATTGCTGAGCAATTAAACGAATCACTCTTTACTCCATTGTAATTTTGACTTGACTCAAATAATAAAGCTTAATTTCCCACTACTAATCTGAGGAGTCACTTAGATTTAAACGGCGAATTATTAAGTGAAGTGGAGGGGAGGACAATTCCCAAAATAGCCACTGTTAATCGTCACTCCGGTGAAAATTCGTCCAAACTGTCGGGTGAGAGGTCTCCCGCTAGGGTTACCAGATCAAATAATGAGATTTTCTGTCATTTTCCCCGACTTTTTAGCTATGCTGACATTACTATTTACACCTTAGACGCCGCGTAGGTCACCGGTGACCTAAATTTTAAAATTAACTTTTAATTTTCTTTTTTCCCCAAAGGAAATTTTCGTTTATTTTTGATATTGTGTATGAAACCTGAAATAATAATAATAATAATAATAAAATCATTTAATTCTCACCATAATCCTTACAATTTTACATAAATGTACTTAAACTAATTTAGCAGTAGGATTTGACAGATTGATAGATGTTCTACAAACGTTTTTATTTTTGTTAATTTATTTTTAGTGTTTCATTCATGAATTGTAAAAAAATATGTTTGTATGGTGACGTTTAAGGTGTTAAATACCCCATTTAGCTGACTTTGATTATTATAAAAAACTTTTCTCACCAAAATGACTTACATACATTTTTTTTATTAATAGGGTCTCCCTCGTAGTTACACTGGTGTAACGACTGGTGTAACCACGGGGAACGAGGAAAATTTTTCTTGGGGTCTCAAAAATCCCTGACAATTGCAGTTCTTCCGTTTGGCTGACAGAAAGATAAAGTTCCTGACGTGTCTGGAAAATTTCTGACGTCTGGTAACCCTACTTCCGGTCCCCCGGCCGAGCTCTTTCGGGTCTTCGGGCTCTTCCGACCGGTCACTGTTCCGGCACCTTTGTGGTCACTCGCTTTGTGAATTCCGAGCTCGCTCGCTATTTTTATCTGGGGTGCTTTCGGATTTTACGCCTCCTTTTTCCTGTGACGTCATGCGGAATGTGATTGTCATTTGTTTTTTTATTTTGGACCTCGAGTTCAATGCAATCGATACCTGATCTGTGTCTGGGGGCCAATCGTGTTCAGCTTCAACGATAAAATAAGGAATCGTTGCTGTTTCGTTAATGTTTACCGAAAAGTTAAGTTTTGTTATTGTCATTGAAAGTTAACGCAAAAGATACTCTGGAACCCGTTTTACCTAGTTTCTAGTAGCTGACTTTTAGGGTGGCTACAAATGCTGTGAAATTACAAAGCATCCTGTAATAATATCCTTTGACGTCCTACAAAGTTTTCGCGTAAAAGTACTCGATAGAGTTCATTTCGATTTTTGGCGGTAAATGGCACTATACAAATTTCCCGTACAAATTTACTCTACCTATCGAATTCTTTTATGCGCGTTTTTTTCTCTATAGATGTTTGTGTTACGGGTACTGAAATAAATTTTACATGTTGCTTCTGTAAGCTCTTGAAATTTTTATTTGCAAAAAAATAAATAAAAGAAATATGATTATTTTAAAAATTAATAATATTTTATTTAAAGAAACTGAAGGTTTTACAAAAACAAAGTCGCACACGACCACGAGGTGGTTTCTTTATAAAATAGGAATTGTTCGGAAATGGAGAAATAGCTTCAGCAGAATTTTAGATTCAGCAGTTTCCACTTACTGATATAAGTTTTTATATATTTTGTATGTAAGTTAAAATGATAAATAGTGTAGTAGGTACCTTAAGTAAAGGGTTGGCTTTTGAGAAATTTTCTTGATTTATCATTATCACCTTTATGTTTTAACAAATTGCAAACTTTGTTATAAGTCGGCGCAGAAAAAGTAAAGGTGTATTTTTCCGTATATTTTACGGAAATCCTCAATTTATTGAACACTCATTTTTACACCTTACTGATTATTTAAAAATCAAAACCGTCAACTTTCTATAAAAAAATATAACAAATCCTGTATATTCACTAAAATCAACACTGAAGACGTACCTTTTAAGTTCTCAAATGTTTACACAATTTCCACCCGCTTACATCGACCGACCGAATAGCTTAAAAGAAAAATGGCTACTGACTAAGCCACTTGTAGTTTGTTTTCATAAACCATCCAGTTTGAATGAAATAATAACGGTAGCGGCCGCATCCGGGTTCACGGGCTAGTATGGGCATATTTGGGACACTGACATGTTATGTTACTGACACTGGGAAAACCCGAGTAAATTGAGCTAGTTTTTTTTTAAATACACTAACGTTTGTTTATGTACCGCTGCAGTTTTAATTTGTGGCTAACAGTCATCAACCTTTTTGGCGCGAAATCGAATTGAATGTTTGTAAACTTTTTCTGATGTTCTTTTTTGAAAATGGAAAAACCACAACGGAAAAACGAAAGAGGGCAACAGGAGTTTTTTGGCGCCATTTTGTCGAGTTCGGTTGGGTGACTATTTTATTTATTTGCAAATTGATTCATAGTGGATTTGTGTCTTAAAATTGGTGCAGTTTTGTGGTACAAGTGTCTACGCAACTAAACAATATGTGGTGAAGCTGAGACTTTTATTGTAGTGGTGGCTGTCTCGGCAGAATTAACCGAGTAAACGGTCTTGATATACTTGGTGCCAAATGCTCCAAGCAGCATTGGAATGCGATGCACCCGCATTCTAATACAAATTTAAACAACCACTGAACTATTCAACACCTGACACTGGCAAAAATTACTCCCTAAAAGAGGAGAGTAGATTGCCAAACTAAAAATAAGAAGAAGAAGAGGGCAACTGGCAACGATAATTAATTTGTTTGAGTTTGAGTGATATAGCAAATAAATAAGATAAGATTCAATCCTTTTTGATATTTCCGAAACAGCCATCAAGCTGTTTCGGAAGCGAGAGAGAAAACTTTTTATTTTTTTAACATGAGTGTAGACTCATGTGAATATTTATGTCTGATTTCAGAAGGGTTTTCCAAATATTTATAATATAAGCAAAGGTTTTTATAGTTATCTTTACATAGATTTTTAAACCTACTAAGTACTTGGGTTGTTTCTGAAGAAGAGTCATTAGTGATGTAATCTCATTTCAGCAAAATGTGAAAGTAATTACTTCGTTTAAGGGAGTAAATCACAAAGAACTGTTTATTCTTGCAAGTTTCAAAGTTATCTTTAAAATGGAAAAATAACAGATTTATAAAAGTCGGAATAACAGAAGCAGCACAAGTTAATGGCAAATAACATGAAAATAGTTTTAGTGTAAAATACGCTCGCTGAGGAGAATTCTGTTAAAAATGTCGGATATCTTCAAACAACGTCGATTACGAGCCATAACTCGAACTTTGGAACTGTTCCGGAATATTCCGGAACTCTCTGCCCGGAATTTTCCGGAAGTTTTTAAAACGTTCCGATATCGCATTGTTTCGGAGCCGATTGATTGGAATTAAAATTGTCCGAATACAAATGGAATGACAATGCTTTTTAGGGTTCAGTGAAGTAACGTTTTCAACAAAATATTTCGAAAGATATTTGGAAAGATACCCCTTCTAGTCTTGTATAAAATCTTATGTTATAGGGAGGTGACAAGCAATAATGATCGGCAAGCATAGCATGACAAGCCTGAGAAAAGCATGGGTCGCCAAACTTTTTAACCTAAGGGCCTGACTAAGTTCTCCACGAAGTCCCAAGGGCCAGGACCTAGCTAGCTCATCGTTCCAACATACTGTAAATTACAGTAGTTGGTACGATCCAGCTTGCTTTCGCGGGCCGGATTGTTGGTGCTCGCGGGCCGGATCGTGGCCGGATCTAGCCCGCGGGCCGTAGTTTCGAGACCCCTGATGTAGAGCATCAGAGCATCAGGTTCTTTTTCTAGGTTTTTAAAAGAAAAATACAATTTGATAATAAAAACAATTATTCAGCATTTTAATAAAAATAAAGAAATTAGCAATTTCTTTTAAGTGCACTTAGCTTGTACATCTTTTTATTTTAGTAGTTGACCATTCACGCTTGCCGGATTTCCGTAAAATCAGGGATGGCACTTGCCACTTCGTTTGTTGTGATAGGCCAGCTGTTGACTGCACTGAGCAAATAATCACTACGTAATAGTTGACTGGATAGCTCTCACACACAAGGCCTCGATAGTATCAATACTATAGGCCTTGTGTGTGAGGGGTGACAATGGCGCCCTCTGTGCACTAACAGATTTAATAGATGTAGTGAAAATGCCGTTAAAAGTTTGTTTTTACACTGCGTGTTTTTCGTATCGAAGCGATCACCTGTGCCAGCAACGGTTCTTATTATTACTAGTATAGTATTATATTATCTGTGTTATTATTATAATATATATCCCACAATCTTTGGAAATACCTATGTTTGTGTAATTAGAGATTATTTATTATTACCTACCTAACCTATTGTATTATTTTGTTCAGACATGTATGCTTTAAATATATGCCCAGTTTAGAACAAAGTGAGAGGTGTAATTATTTATATTTCACTTTTCAAGAATATTATTTTGTTTTGAATGCACTAGCAGTTTTTTAAAATATTTTATGCCAAATTTAAAATTCTTATACATTCATTATGCTGCCAAGGCCAAATACTTTGACGATTCTTATAGTTAGGGCCATCTTAAATTTCAAAAGGTGTCAAATTTGACAGAAACTCTTGAAACTAACAGCTTTCTTAAAGTTAAGGAGACATCAAATTAAGATTTTAGCTAAGAAGCCTTTGAGAATTTGGCCGTTAGAATCAGCTAGATAATTCCTTTGATATGGCGAAAGCCCTTGTTAACTATCACATTATCTACTTTATTTGGCACTCTGGTGCCTGATTTAATCAACAGATAAGTCAGTAATCTATTGGGATATAGGAACACTACAGAAATAGTGACAAAAGGGGTATGAAAGTAGTACTAAAGTAATCACTATGTTTAGTTTTTAGCGATCAATTTCTAAAAGTTGATGCTTTTACATTCACATGTTATGCACTATATAATTTATATAATTATTATTATAATTCAGTGATGTTATGTAACATCCTTGATTATATGCAATTTGAACGAAATAAAATAAATGAGTTGAGTTAAGCGTGTAAATTTTTTACAAAACCGCGTAAGTAGAGTTTTATTTCAATATAGTATAGCGCAAATCTCAAAAGCGAAATCTTTAATTTTATGTTTAGTAACTATGAAAAGCTTACGGGTCATACATAAGTCAAAAGCCTTTTGTTCAATTCGATTTCAAATTCTGTTTAAACTAGCCCATTTCAAATTTTCTAACAGTCTAACCCAAAACTTAATGTTTTTTATTCGTTTGTTGCAAAGTTCATAGGTAAGTAATTTTATTTTTATTTTATTATATTAGGAACAACAAACATTTACAAAATGAAGTTATAAATATACACTTACATAAGAACTTACCAATTTTGTAAACAACCACGCTATCCACAACATTACATTTTAAAATTGAATAGTTTCTAAAGTTACATATAATTTCAGATCTTACATCATAGTATCTAGATTTTGAAGATGCAGCAGGACTTCCTTCCTGAACTGCCCAGGAGAAAGTTTAAACAAATCGATTTCAACAAAATTATTTTTAAAGCAAAGAGGTTATGTGCTCTGGAGTTGCGTAAACGTTGAGATCTACTTGGTATGCTTAAGGAAACATTAATATAAAACTCAAAAGCATTTCCTAGCACAACAAAACAAATGACGGAAATGTTTTCGCCTAGTTATGTCTACAACACATACAGACTATAATTTTGTGCTACTACATTATTATTATTTATTCTGTGGTATAAGAAAATGTCTGAAGAGGAGCTCGGTGGCTGAGTGGTTTAGCGCCTGGCTCTGCGGTAAGGGTGGGTCATGAGGATGGGTGACCAATCATTTATTATCTCGAGTTCCTCCGTGCTTCGGAAGGCCGTTTATGTTAAGCCGTTGGTCCCGGCTGCATTTTCAGTAGTTAACACTCACCAATCCGCATTGGACCTGCGCGGCGGGTTATGGGGCCCATAACCCACCGCCATAACTTATGGCCCATCTCCCTTATCAAGGAAGGCCTGTGCCCCAGCAGTGGGGACATTAAAAATGGCTAATGTCAATAAGGAAATGTCTAATGATTTTTATTGAATTCAATGTGTCAAATTGAAAACGCTAAGTGCAACGGAGTTCCAGCAAATGTATTCTGTAGTTCCAGTGAGTGACCTATCAGTTGAGTAATTTTATGAATCACTGTGATTCAGTACCTACTCGGTCTGACCTTCGGTGCGACAAAGAAAGTGACAGTGTTGGTATGTGATAAAAAATTACTCATAGTTAAAAATAAATAAGTACCTACCATTGTTGTGAATAAACAATGAAAAAAGAGGGAAACCTAAAATATTTAATTCCTTCCTAAAATACATATACACGCATATTTTAGAAATATAAACTTCTCAGTGGCGAAGTGTGAAATTGCGGTGATGGTAAGCCGTTTTACAAAAATGTTATGATCTGCATAGTGGATCGATTGGGTGGGATTTCTAAAAGGTAAGCCGATGTGAATCGGCTTGTATGGACTCTTCTATATTACTAAAATATGCAAAATAAATACAAGTATCCATCAAGTATCAATTTAAAAGTTCTAAAATAAACACGCATATTTTAGAACTATACATAAATTGATACTTGTATTTATTTCAATGATAGGATCTTTCGAAAATTTAGATCTTTTGTTGTTTTTAAGTCAAAACATAGAGATTCAATTGAATATATTATTTATTACTTTTCCTGAAAAAAGGCTAAAGTACAAATTTCCTATACAATATTCTTTAGCTTTTTTTTTTACTTTTTTTTTGTCTATCATAGTAACTGCTACTGATTAGTATAGTATTTATTTTTTAATACTTACATTTAGGTACATCTTACAAAGTCGATCACTTTTCGTGGTACTTAAACATTGTTTCTCATAACTGATACTTACATAATTTCTTAGAAAGTTATCGAGTATTGGATTAAAATAATTTAAAAAGATATTTAGCATTAAATATTTATTAGCGTTGATTTTAAAACCAGCTTCACTTTACGATCTCAGTAGGTACTTCAATTAATTGCGTGCCAACTTCCAAATATCGATAGGACTTGCGTTCACGTAAAATTCTCCATTTCACCTTTAATAACGATTTTATGAACTTGAATAAAATTGAATCGGTTTTTACTGAAGATTCCACTGGTCGATATTAAAAGAATGAGAAGTGCCCAAAAATTTTGAAATTGAACGTCTAAGTATATATTTTTTAGAGTTTTTGATGTTTTTTATTCACGTCCAATTATAATGCTTGTTCTTTCACATTACTGATTTATAAGAATAAAGTTGATACAATTTTATTAAATAAATAATAAATTTAAAAAGAAATTGTTTATTTATTTAAAGTAAGTTGGTAATTAATTACTTTTAACTTAGTCTCTGTAATCCAGAATCTATACCGTAGTGCACACATGCACGCCGATATTGTGGTGCACATCAGTTTTTTGTTATTGTATTATACTTAAGTTGTGTTAAGTCATAATATGTAGGTACCATGTAGCAGTGCTCAATAAATAAATTAATTATTTTTTATAAAATTCTATTTCCGGTGACATGAATGGAGGGTTTTCAAAATTTCTTTTAATAATAATTTCTTGAACAAATTAGTGTAAGCGACAATTTCAATACAACCTTGTCATCGCTTAGACTCCAAGTAAATCCTACGCATCGGTTTTTTACATAAATTACTCAACACAAACTAGCGACTATTTCCTTTGACTAACGTTCATTATCGCCTATGTAGCAAGTTGCAGATGCATCGTACTTTATAGGCAAAAGTCAACTTTCTATGCTCGAAGACCTTTGCACTTTCTCCGTCTAGGTCCGTGAGAAACATGTAGTATTAAAGCACTTGAAGACTAACGTGGTATTTGCTTGAGAACTGCAATTTAGATTAATAGCTTTGGTAAGGTCAACATGGGTGAAGATGCGTATTTCGACGAATAAACTTTTGGAATAGGTAAGGATGCCTCCTTATATCGATGAAACAACGCAGCTTACATCAGAAAAGTAAAATGTACTGGGAAATGTGAATGAGTTTTATAAGGTGTCGGTATAAGTTCTTGTATCTTACGAAGTCCGTTCGGCAATAAATGGAGTTAGGCGTTCACTTGCACATTATTATAATGTGCGTATACGAGAGCGTGCACATACACAATAAAACAATGTGCATGTGCCAGCGATGCCAGAACGTTCCAAAAGCGTCGATTTTTGTCCGTTTAGACATCTTTACGTCCCTTCGATGTCCGTTTATACATTCAGTCCCTTTTCCGTCCCTTTTCAAATAGCCAACTACAATAATTTACTTTTCTTATATGTGCACGCCTAACAACATTCATAGCCGAACGGACTTCGTGAGATAGGACAACTATAGTTTAGCACCAGATGATGTTTAGAGCATTTGCAAATGACGCCGCCCTCCCCGCCGCGCCGCGCCAATCAGGTTCCCGTCTGGTGCTATTAAAAAAAAGTGAAAAATTTCGTTTTATAAATTCTAACAATTGAACTTTCTTTGAAGGGCATGGCGCTGGGCAGAGTTTTCTCTATGTAATGTATATAAGAGTTAATATTAAATCCACTATTTGAGAACTGATATAATAACTACTTACAGGTACTATAGCATTATAAGTCTATGGTCTTAATACTACTACTGTGACTCTAGCCAGTCAATTAACTTCCTCAACATGTTGACGGTTGAAAGACCAATAAATAAATTATGACTTAGTGTTTATTTTTATTTTTTTAAATAGTTACTCTGTACCAAAATTTGCAAATTTTTTTTTTCTTTCGCCCACGGATCAGCAATTAATTTCTAATCCGATTTTCTCTCTATTTAGATTTAATAATCAAAAAGAGAGCTTTTTTGAATTACCTCTTACACTTTATTGTGAAGTGCTCGTTTGTCACATCGCAACAAAGTCAACGTTAATTTATCAGTAGGTCGATATGGTGTTATTGCTCTATCTCCTTTGATTTGGCGGATAGCCTCGTAAAGCGTAGCGATAATCTGCGCAGGTGATATTAAGCGGAATCGGCGAAAAAACAATTTATTTGTGTCGCAGTTTTGGCGATGGGTGGCCAGTAAGACAGCGATATGAGGTTTAAAGTTCGGAATTTCGATTCGGATTCCGACACGGAATCATTCCGAACAAATCTAATCCATACAAATCTATGGACCTACCACACACATGCGGAATTTTTCCGTACGGAATTTAGATACCTATACATAAACGATATTCGGTTTCGGAATTCCGAATCGGGATTCCGTCTGTGTGTGACCGGCTTTATAGTAGAATAGCTTTATTAACTAAACTCGGAGACGTCGACATCAATTAATTTAAATGCTTTTTCATAGTAAAATATGACTATTTTATTATGAAAAAGAAAGAGATAGCACCAATTTTATATATTATGCTATGCTTGTAGTAGCTTATGTATGATAGTATTAGCCTGATGAGTTGTTTTCGCATTTTAATATACATTTTTATTTGTGTGGTCAGCACCCAGACGGTGATGATTTAAGACTTAAATTCTTAGAATTTTGTATTACAGAGAAAAACTAGGAGTAATTTTTTCGCTCAAAATTATTAAGTATTTACCTTATGAAAGATATATACTCGTATTATGATTAGTTAAATGTTACAATGAATGAATCACTGTTTTAACTTACAAATGTGAACTTTGAAGTCTGTTTTATAGTGACAATAATGATTTTACGTCTATTAAATTATATTCTACTTGACATTTGAATTCCAATTAGTTTGTTTAAGCTTTTGGCATATAAGTCAAAGAACCTGACGACAACAGTGAATTTCGCAATCAAACTTGAGCCTGAGTCATAATTTAATTAAACAGATATAAGAGTTGAATGTTTTATGATTCAAAATAACGTGAAATTTTGATAAATACAATCAAATCCAAGTTTTCTGAAAAAAAAAGTATAAAAAGTTTTGCAGAACTACAAAAAGCACAATTATGAAAATTGTAAAATCTTGCGTTATCTTCAGCTTTTTAATTCCATTACATAGAGTCGAGGGTTGATGTGTAAAGTACCAGGATATATAAAAACCGCAACAAATTTCCAAGTCGTTAAATTAATTTGCTCTCGGCAACGTGTCGGATTTTAGTTGTTTTACACTAGTTTATCAAGGCAAACAAGACTGTTGCTACGGCAAAAGTTTTCGATATAATTAAGTGTGCCCTGTAATTTATTAAGAGAGTGTTGATTCTGACGAACACAGAATCTGCAGAGGAATTCTGTAAAATTCGATTCGAAGTGATCGGATATTTTCTCTCACAAATTCGTGTCTTCGAATTCGTTTCAATAGGTACTGCGTTCATCAACGGTACGGGATTAATTGAACTTTGTAACTTAATATCCTTTTATTCGAACATTTTTTTTCATAAGTGCTTTTCAGCTATATGTAGAATATTTATAAAGGTCACCAATGACATTACCGCGCACGCGTCTTGTGCCTTCTCTCGTGGCCGTAAAAAAAAGATGGCACGGTAGGCAGACCCCACTTTCATGAGGGATAAATTAGCACTTGGGAGAAAGAGTGGGAAGATAAACTTCTACCGGTAGGCGATATATTTATTTGTCAATCTTATCGCGCATTTCGTGGCCGTGCACTTATTTATAGCCCTGTTGTATTCCCAAATTGGGAGCAATGAGGATGAAATTAAAAGTTGCGATTATTGCCAAAGTTAATTTACAGCTCGTCGGGAATATATGGCTTAATAAAGGATTGGGACAGATCTTACGGTCGAATAAATTTCAGGCCTTTATCTGTATGCCGTGATCGGTAAGTATTTTTTACGTGTCTCTTGATCTTTTAAAAATAATGGCTAAGTATCATTTTACGCAGTCCCTAAAAGAATGATCGTTGGTAAGTGCTTTTAAAGCTTTCTTGATATAAAGTTGTATATTTTTTTAAACACACTGCGTGAAAGTAATATTTGTGCCATGATCCAAGAAAACAAGGTCTGGCATCCCGGGAGAGACACTTGCTTACGTCACTAACCAGTTACGCGACTTTTACGCAAAGAAGAAGAAGGATTTATTTCTGTCACATTCATTATTATAAGTAGTGCATTTCTCTTAGCAAACGAAACAGTTCAAGTTAAAGATGAATGAATTTTCAAAACCGATATAGGCGATGACGTAACATAAGCAAGTGTCACTGACGTGACTTCCTCTGTCGCGGAATGTGCTGGCGCAGTATATTACTGTACCATGAAATTGTACTAACTATAAAAAAATCAAAAGGTCAAGGTCATTAAATCTTAATCAATTGTCAAAATATCTGGAAAGACATTTCAATTGATGACGTGACTTCCTCTGTCGCGGAATGTGCTGGCGCAGTATATTACTGTACCATGAAATTGTACTAACTATAAAAAAACAAAAGGTCAAGGTCATTAAATCTTAATCAATTGTCAAAATATCTGGAAAGACATTTCAATTGATGACGTGACTTCCTCTGTCGCGGAATGTGCTGGCGCAGTATATTACTGTACCATGAAATTGTACTAACTATAAAAAAACAAAAGGTCAAGGTCATTAAATCTTAATCAATTGTCAAAATATCTGGAAAGACATTTCAATTGATGACGTGACTTCCTCTGTCGCGGAATGTGCTGGCGCAGTATATTACTGTACCATGAAATTGTACTAACTATAAAAAAATCAAAAGGTCAAGGTCATTAAATCTTAATCAATTGTCAAAATATCTGGAAAGACATTTCAATTGAATGTCGAGGTAATTCCTCACATTGGTGAAATAACGCTGGCTTGCAGCGTAAGAGTGGAATATACTAGAAGAAATTCGACGATGCCACTAGTGACTCGGTAGCTCAGCGGTCAGAGCATTGGACTTGACATTCAAAGGTCGCAGGTTCGATTCCCGTCTGATAATTGATTTGGTGCGAGTCGTATTTATTTAGTATTGTATACAAAAGGTCATGATACACAACAGCCCATAGAGTTCACTGCAAGCAGTAGACCTCTCTCGTAGGATAGATTATTTAATATACGAAAGGTCATGATTATCACAACAGCCCAATAGAGTTCACTGCGAGCAGTAGACCTCTCTCGTAGGATAGATTATTTAATATACGAAAGGTCATGATTATCACAACAGCCCAATAGAGTTCACTGCGAGCAGTAGACCTCTCTCGTAGGATAGATTATTTAATATACGAAAGGTCATGATTATCACAACAGCCCAATAGAGTTCACTGCGAGCAGTAGACCTCTCTCGTAGGATAGATTATTTAATATACGAAAGATCATGATTATCACAACAGCCCAATAGAGTTCACTGCGAGCAGTAGACCTCTCTCGTAGGATAGATTATTTAATATACGAAAGGTCATGATTATCACAACAGCCCAATAGAGTTCACTGCGAGCAGTAGACCTCTCTCGTAGGATAGATTATTTAATATACGAAAGGTCATGATTATCACAACAGCCCAATAGAGTTCACTGCGAGCAGTAGACCTCTCTCGTAGGATAGATTATTTAATATACGAAAGGTCATGATTATCACAACAGCCCAATAGAGTTCACTGCAAGCAGTAGACCTCTCTCGTAGGATAGATTATTTAATATACGAAAGGTCATGATTATCACAACAGCCCAATAGAGTTCACTGCGAGCAGTAGACCTCTCTCGTAGGATAGATTATTTAATATACGAAAGGTCATGATTATCACAACAGCCCAATAGAGTTCACTGCGAGCAGTAGACCTCTCTCGTAGGATAGATTATTTAATATACGAAAGATCATGATTATCACAACAGCCCAATAGAGTTCACTGCGAGCAGTAGACCTCTCTCGTAGGATAGATTATTTAATATACGAAAGGTCATGATTATCACAACAGCCCAATAGAGTTCACTGCGAGCAGTAGACCTCTCTCGTAGGATAGATTATTTAATATACGAAAGGTCATGATTATCACAACAGCCCAATAGAGTTCACTGCGAGCAGTAGACCTCTCTCGTAGGATAGATTATTTAATATACGAAAGGTCATGATTATCACAACAGCCCAATAGAGTTCACTGCAAGCAGTAGACCTCTCTCGTAGGATAGATTATTTAATATACGAAAGGTCATGATTATCACAACAGCCCAATAGAGTTCACTGCGAGCAGTAGACCTCTCTCGTAGGATAGATTATTTAATATACGAAAGGTCATGATTATCACAACAGCCCAATAGAGTTCACTGCGAGCAGTAGACCTCTCTCGTAGGATCATGAAGCCATCATACCTCCATGTTTGGCAGGCGGATTAGAGATCGCAATGTTAGGGCGTTTTCATTAGAAAACACTTTTCTTGTTATCCACAACGGGATAGTGCTTGGCCTTCACCTCACCATAAGGCCGAAAGTGTAAGCGCGCTACACCCGGAATCCTTAATCCTCATCACTGTTAGATATAATTTTTCTGAGTAATATCTTAACAAGTAGAATCAACTGCCCCCCTCTACTATCACAATTTAAATTAAGAGCCCCGCGTAGGATGCCACGAAAGCCCATGACACCACTTTGTCCTCCCCTTAGATACACGGTTTTAGGTGCCAATTCTGCCATCCCCGTCTATCCCGAATTTTGAACAAATACTCTGATTTGATTGACGTCTTTTATGACTCGGCTAATAGGATACGCAAAATTATGTACCACAATATTATTGATGCAAGTTAAACATTCACTTACGTAATTCATTTTTTAACTCAAATTTATAGTGTCTACATAAAACATATAAAAACACTTTAGTTATTACGTAGTAATTAAGATAAGTCTGTATGTACTCTTAGCATTTTAGAAGCAGGAGGTGTCTGCTTGTAAGTAGTTTATGTACTTAACTAAAATAAGATATTTAAGTATAAAATGATGTAATTAGTGCATAAACTGTAAGTAGACCTAAATAAACAAAAAAAAAAAAATCACTGAGCAACTGGCTATCTTACCTCTAACTGCCGGAACACAACAAATTTTAATTGTTGTTATGGCGTCAGAGTTAGGTAAGATGGTGGTAGCTAGCCAGGCGGACTTGAAATAAGACCTACCACCAACCACACCAATTGAGTACACCTGGGAATATAATACTAATGGTTGTGGTCCAAACTAAACCACAGAGGCGGTTAAAACTGGTGCCCATTTTGTGTCACGAAGGGGATGGTGTTAGATGGACTACTTTTAAGATACTAGTGACTCTGTAGAGCTGTAGGTCTAGCGTTTGTAACATTTTTGAACATTTTTCGAATTGGCTGAAATATCATTTTTCCCTATATCTCCGCCATTATGAAAAATTGAGAAAACCTGAATCGTCAAAAATCCATATAATTATAGAAAATCGGTTGAGAAATGCGACCTGTAGAGGAGAACAAACAGACAGCCGGACGGACATACGATAGTATTTTTGCCCAGGCTGAAACGGAGACGCTTCGCTCGCACTTCGCCCTCGCTCGGTTGAAAGCTTGGTGCTTTTTTAATCTGTCGGATACTAAACAGCAAAAATAGCATGTAATGACTATACAGGGTGTTAGGAACCACAACTTTGTTGTTGTTTTTTTTATGATAAACTGCAAAGTGGCAATCCTCCTAAAATTTTGCCCATTATTAGCTTCCGTACAGTGGCGCCCTCACCTTAATTAAATTTATTGCTCGCTAGGTACATAATGCTGAACATAGGCCTCTCCGAGAGCACGCCACTGAGCACGATCCGCGGCTATGTTCAGCAGTGGACGATGATAGGCTGATGATAAGGTACATAATGTATCGAAAATTCAAACATTGAGATTGAAGCTAAAGTTCAATATTTAGTTATACAAACTATAACCTTTATAAACCTTTGTGGCCACTTTTGGCACTTTTGCCTACTACTACTACAACGAACTATATTTTACAAAGGCTATTGTTTGTAAATAAGCTATAGAACTTTGACTTTAATCTCAATGTTTGAATTTTTGATACATTGTACTTAGCGAGCAATAAATTTAATTAAGATGAGGGCGCCACTTGAGGGTACTAATCACCTTAATGGGATTGATTATCGAAAAAATAGTGTATTCCCGCCTAGGGTTGTCACTTTGACGTTTTCAATACAGATATTAAGACAAACTTTCTCAGTCATGACGTGGTGCTTTTCAGAGTTTAGATTTTTTTTATGAGGTTGTATGGAAAGCTTTTTAAGGCGCTGTAGGTAGTGAAACTAGCGCCGCCACTCTTCAACAGTTTTCATTCTTTCTGTAAGTTTTAAAATCCATTTTAGCTTAATCAAAGTGGCCACTTTTGGCAATTATGGATTTTAAAACTTACAGAATGAATGATAACTGTTGAAGAGTTATTAAAAAAATATTAGAAACAATTTACGACATTATTACAATATGAGCCTTTTTTTGAATATTGACTTGGTTTACGAGTAATAAAAATAAATGTAGTGGCGGCGCTAGTTTCACTATCACTACCACCGCGCCTTAAGGCCATATTCGGCTTTATTAATAAACAGCCCGTATAACCGACTGCCACTGAAATATTGGTAGACTGGTAAAAAACTTCACTGTTCTGTGGTTTTCTATGCTCAATTGCTGAACTAGACAAAGATTATAGCTGTCAATTAATACATACGAGTAAAATGTTAATATATATACTTACTTAATAAAACTTACAAATCGAAAGTAATTTAACAGAAGGCGTATAAATAAATTCCAAGCACGGAAATATTAAATAAACAGTGTCTTAAAATACTTAGGTACTAAAAGAAATAGAAGAAATATAATCTATTTCTATTTCTTGCTATGAGGGTGAAGATAGTCACACGCATTTATGATTAGTTTATGTAATTTTGTTTGGGCAACGAAACTGTTTTTAATAAGCCAAATTTCTCAATAGTGGTCTTTACAGAAAGTAGTAAACTTAATTCTGGCAAGTGCAACGTAAATTAATTTGAAAATATACAACCAATGAAGCATCAATGAAACCAACTATTTAAATTTTACAAGTTCGTCATTCAAACTTGTTTATGTTCAAACTACGCACTAACTAAACCATGCAATTGCTCCAGTTAATAAAAAACACGGTTCAATTTGGTGCAGTGAAAGTAACCACAAAAAAATAACTCACTCACCTTCGAATCCTTTAGGAAAGACCTATACAAACTGCACGCATGCACAAAATTAAAACACACAAAAAAAAACACAATCGGAAAACAAGAAAATGGCGCGCCAACAGATGTCAAATTAAAAACAAAAAACGCGCGAGAGCAGTTTCGATTTCTGAGAAAAACTTTTTCAAATTTCAAATTTAGAGTGTCTAGTGTCGCGTTGCATCGGTTTGTGGAGTGCGATGCCGGCGGCGGCGTAATGAATGGCCGTAGTGAGGTACCCTGTTGAGCTGAGTAAAATGTGTTGCTTAAAACGTAGCGCGACCGCCGCCGATTGGTGCTTTTAATTAGTGTGGAATGTCGTTGCGGTTTTCAACTGTTTTTTTAAAGAGTAGCATAAAGTTTTTCGCCTTTTTAATCATACGTTTATTCAGCTTATTGAGGTTTTGTTTCTCGGAAAATTACTAATTTGCGGTTAGATATTTTATGATTTTGGATATTTTATGTCAATTCACACATTTCATGTAACTTAACAATGAAAATTAAGAACTATAGGATACTTACGTAATGAAGTCGTTAGTCAGGTTTAAATTGTGAATTACCTACATATACTTAAAAGGATAAATCTTGATTTTTATTCTTATAACATCATACTTAAGTGTTGTGAAAAATTAGAACCGAAATTATTTTGTTTCTTGTCAGTACCAAGATTTGCGTTTGCACAAGTATCAAGATCGATGAACCGTGTTAAAAGCTAAAGTGGTTTGTAGATTCGCACCGAATCAACTTGGCATTTTGGCTGACAAATGTTTATGTGGCTTCTGCTCGGCTGTATGGAGTTTGATTTATTAATTGTTGCATTAATAAAGGTACGTGAGTACTGGCCGGCGAGATGGCCAGGCAAGAGATTGCATTGCACAATTTATGAAAAAAAAATATGCCAATATTATCAAATCTACAATGAATATTTTAAAAATCAAAACGTACAGCCCTAGTTTTTAGGCATTTCAAAAACATACCAAAAATTCATTGCTGTAGGTTAAGGTTAAGAGGGTGGGAAACGTTATCGCCGTTTGTATGGAGACCACGTGGTTGACAATCCTCTTAATGAATTAAGCTGGGCTGGTCATCAACGGTCAGTCCATTTGGATAAAATCAAATTTTATAATGTATAGTCAGGTGGGATAAGTGAAACATACTTTATTTTTATTTAACAAGGTTTAGTAAAGCTATAAAACTCGCAATTAAAGTAGCTGTGTAGGCAATGTACTCCTAATTTAATCAGCCTTTAACGGTATGAATATAAATATCTAAAAACTTGCAATAACCAACAAAATCACGAAAAGAATATAAAGGCTAAGAAGTGTTTCACTTACCCCTGACAAGGGGGAAGTGAAACAGTGGCCAAAATAGCTTTAAATATTGTGTCCATTTAATTAAAAACAGGACAAAAGGATCATGTTAAACCAAAATGCATCAAATTCTCATAAAATAGGGTCCAGTTTTAAAGATTTATCAGAAAAACATAATCCGGGGGAAGTGAAACATAGTTGCGATGGTCAGGGGTGACAAACCTCAAATAGGTAGGGTAAGCTTTACAAAAAAAAAAAAACCAATATGGCGGCCACTTTTTTGTTTCTGGGCCGATTTCGATGAATGAAACTCGGTTTTTGGTACTTTTTTGAAAATTTTAAAATCCAGGATGGCGGCCAAGTTTGTTGTTAGCGGGCCGATTTAGATGAAACTCAGTTTTTGGTACTATTTGGTCGAGAAAACAGCAATGCAATGTTAAAAATATAAAAAAATCCAAGATGGCGGCCAACTTTTTTGATTGTGGTCCGATTTCGATGAAACTCTGTTTTGGTACTTTTTTGACAAGAAAACAAACAGCAACGCAATGTTAAAAAAAATTAAAATCCAAGATGGCGGCCAATTTTTTTGTTTGTGGTCCGATTCCGATGAAACTCTGTTTTTGGTGCTTTTTTGACAAGAAAACAGCAACGCAATGTTAAAAATATTGAAAAATCCAAGATGGCGGCCAATTTTTTTGTTTGTGGTCCGATTTTGATGAAACTTTGTTTTTGGTACTTTTTTGACAAGAAAACAGCAACGCAATGTTAGAAATATTAAAAATACAAGATGGCGGCCAACTTTTTTGTTTGGAGTCCGATTTCGATGAAACTCGGTTTATGGTACTTTTTTGGCAAGAAAACAGCAACGCAACGTTAAAAATATTAAAAAATCCAAGATGGCGGCCAACTTTTTTGTTTGTGGTCCGATTTCGATGAAACTCTGTTTTTGGTACTTTTTTGACAAGAAAACAGCAACGCAATAAACCTAACAAAAAACTTGATCTTTGACAATGGGCGCATTCTGCCAGACAAATCTTTGAGTCATCGATCGCCATAAAGTAATTTTGAACCATGGAAAGTAATTTGTATAGAATGTTCAATATTTTACTTTCCATGGTTAAAATTTACTGTATGGCGATCGATGCCTCAAAGATTTGTCTGACAGAATGCGCCCAATGTCATTACGTTATAAAAATTCATGGAAAAAACGTTTGTGATATCTGACATGGGGGAAGTGCGCCATATGTTTCACTTCCCCGTCATGACTGTTTCACTTCCCCCTTTAAGCTCTTTTTGATGTTAAGATTTTCAGATTATGATAACTCTATTTCATGAAGGATTTATCTAAAATAGACGTTGGATCATGTAAGATAATACTTTACGTGCAATACTTTCCATAAAAAAAATTTTAATTACTCTTTAATTTTGCTTCTATGATTGCCAAAATGTTCCCGCCTATCACTCGTGTTTTGCGTTTTGACATCTAATGAATTTCTTTTTGGTTTACAAGCTAGTTTAATAATCGCAGCGATATCGGTGTTGTATTAAGGGAAGTAATTCGTCATTCCTGCTTTATCGACACATCGCTATGAGAATATACTACGATAGTTTCTTAGATCTGATATGGTTGGGTGTTTCACTTGCCCCGGTGTTTCACCTACCCCACCTGACTATATATTTATTTCACTTGTCCAAAAAATGCAGGAGTAAGAAATTAAAACTTTCTAGGATAGTGTAAGCTTTTAAAATTAATACTAAATAATATACTAGAAAAAATACGACTCTCACCAGATCAATACTCAGACGGGAATCGAACCCGCGACCTTTGGATATCCGGTCCAATGCTCTGACCGCTGAGCTACCGAGTCACTAGTATAGTAATATCGTCGAATTTCTTCTACTATATCCTACTCTTACGCTGCAAGCCAGCGTTATTTCAAGAAATTCGACGATGTTACTAGTGACTCGGTAGCTCAGCGGTCAGAGCATTGGACCGGATATCCAAAGGTTGCGGGTTTGATTCCCGCCTGAGTGATCTGGTGCGAGTCGTATTTTTTCTAGTATATTATTTAGTATTGTAAAAAAATAGCATTGTTAATGCAAAAATCTCATATTTAAAAAAAAATAAAATTAAGTTAAAATATGCCCTTCTGTTTACGAAAGAGGACGTATTATTTACCTATATAAACATTATTATTCACACAAAAAATAATTGTCTTATTCAGTTCATAAACAAAGAAGTAATACGACCATATCATCGAGGTAATTCACACAAAATCATACTATTTTCGTGCTTTTTTCAAGATTACTTGAAAAGTACTGGACCGATCTCCAAATTTTAAAAAGTGAGACTAACTTGGGAGTTTACCTAATGTAATAACGTTTGAATCATTTCAATCGGTCTATCCGTCTTCAAGTAATCGGTGTACATACAAAAAACAAAGAAAAACGGGTCGAATTGAGTATCTCCCTCCTTTTGAAGTCGGTAAAAAGTACAGACATTTAATATCCAGAATCATCAAAGCTCGTAAAAGTCCCTTTTCAAAACTCGGTGCGAGCTGTTTTTTGCTGATAGCCCAAATTGGCCCCTAAATCACATACGATGACAACTGGCCAGGAAAACGCTTTTCAACACACTCATAAATTGCCGAAATCCTTCCGAGTGTGTGGTGTCGCCTTTATATCAGAAACTTAGTGGGTGTTAAGCACTTTTGAAAGTGAAAATAGACTTAAACACTTATTTTCGTAAATTTTAACTATTTCTCTTAGGCTTTTTTGAACTTTTAGTTCGAAAAATACTGTATTTAAAGTTTTTAACATTTGCCATACCTACTGCAGATTTTCATACGTTTCTTAGAGTGTCAGTCATACTCGTCAATTGTACAATCGTCTTCAATAGTGTTTTAACACTTAAGAACTTTATCGTACCAACTTTAACGTTTGTTCAGTAAGATGCAACAAATAAATGAACACAGTGGTTGGTTAGATAAGGGTCTTGAGTGTTAAACAAATTCTAACGCAATCGAACAAGTGGGTACTTACATTGAACAATAGCCATTGCCACATTAACTTAGCCGAGATACGTATGCGTTTATAGGTAAGATTCCCACGCGGGCAACTGATGCAACTATCGAATAATGTCAGAGGTACTTACTCGTTTTTTGTTCACCGTTAGTTCTGCACTAGGGGTGTATGGTCTAAGTTTGGCGGTACAGCGTTTTATATACTAGCTCATTTTGTTCGGAAACTGTGTGATTATTTTGATGTAGGTGTTCTTATCCTAGCTTTTACAAGAATACTTTATTTTTATATTTTTTTTGTTTAACCATTTATTTCAGGCATCAATGGCTCATACAATAAATACCTTATAGACTAATGTAATAAAATAATCTTAAATATTACACTTTATCACGTATTGGCGGCGACGTCGTGTTGCGCGACGCAGTGTCCGCGGTAACCGGCCGCGGAATCGACGGAACAGGACACCCTTTGGCCAAAACTCTTCATTCATGAAGGTCTTCAGATGTTCGGTCTTATGTTTGACATGTATTCCGTAATGTGACCAGCCGGCTCTACCTAACGGCGCGAATCACGGAAATTTGTCACCCATTTGATGATTGACACTTGCGAAAGTAAAGTAAATCGTCTAAACTTAAGCAACACTAGCGCCACTTCCAAATAATGAGGGATTTTAAAAATGTAGGCTCGATAGATGGCGTTGATAAAAATGTATGTGTCAATGTGTTTTTTTATTAAGCTTTGAAGAGTACTCAGGTACAGGCAGGCCAGTATTAATTTTATTTATTAATTTTATAAGTAACGTAAATTTATTTTCAATAGATTGCATTCCGAGTTGATTTTTTAAACTGTATTAGTGATTTTTTTATTATGTATTTTATTTTGCGTTTCATTAGATTATTTGGCATTTTGTGGTGTCGTTTGCGGTTTTTGTGTCACTTTCCCACTCGAGCTTTTAGTTTTTACGTAATTTTTACCCTTGTTGTTTCGCTAGTTGGGATCTTAGCTGGGATGCATAATTGATAAAGTACCTTGTAGATTTTTATTTATTTATTGCATATTGTTTTGTATTGCAGACTTTGTGCGATCCTGTGCGTACTAAAATATTGGTATATAGTATGTACTGCTAACTGTATCAGTTTAAATTGGTTAACCTGTCGATGCCTTAAGTGGCGGATCGCAGAAATACTGATGCAATAAGTGTTATGTCAGACACTTTATTTTTGTACGCCATTCTGTTAAAAGATTCAGATCGACCAAAATTTCAAATTGGCTCCCAAGCATAAACAGAATTATTGAGCGTCGAAAACACCGAAAATGCATCAGCGAGATATTCTTGATCCAATAATTGGAATGCCAGATTGAAGTCATATTAAAACGTGTGTTCCAAATAATGACGTATGGCGCAAAAGTACGAGCTGAAGCGAGTTTCATGGTTAAAGCATTTTATTTTTTTATATATTACGCGTCATAATGATTTATAAATATGTTTAATATAAGGCATAGTGTCTGAATGATACTTGGAGGAGGAGCTCAAGACTAATTCAGGTTTTTAACCTTTGCAAATGCAAATTGACTGCATTTTTGTTACATAAAACTAGCAATTATATTTTATCTCCCATACACAAGATATACTCAATTTTTCGCACTTGGTCGGATTCCCAAAAAGTCTGATTCTCATTTTACCGGAAGACAGTCATGAAATGAAAAGTTTTTGATTTTGAAATAAACTTGGTCAGCAGGTCAGCACTTGGTCGCATTTGGAAAAGGTCGGATTATATTTATTTACATCTAAAGCTTTAGATGATAAAATGATTCCACACTGACGATGCCCTGAGGGCCTAGCCAAAGTAACATTGGCAAATCTTCGTTATCGCTTCGCTTTCGAAACATGTATGGGATTGACATAAGGTTTCGTTAACAATCGAATTTTAAAACGTCAAACCCATACATGTTGCGAAGCGAAGCGATAACGAAAATTTGCAAATGTTACTTTGGCTAGGGGGGCTGAATATTTATCAGGGGGCCAATATAATAATCGTCCGCAGTTCCTCGTTTGTGGCTATTAAATACATTTTCAATTTGACTATCGTAGCCCAAAGACTATTGAACGAATGATGTCGGATACGGTAGAGAAAAACTGTCAAACTTACGCAATCACTTTTCGATGTCGCATACGCAAGTGCTTTGTAATAAGAAACAATCATAAAGAAGCACGGACGCAGCTGCGTGTATCGCACGAAACTTTTCGTAATAAACCCCTAGTTCTGGGTGGCTTTATTCTTTTGCAAAGTTTTCTTCAACTTTTTTCCACACGCATCAAGTTGCATTTCGACCCTTCCATTCTGAAGACTTATTTTTACGTAAAATTTGATATCAAAATGTCCCAAAGACTCGCCAATGTCACATAACTTGTCCCAAGTGCTCGCTGGAGGAGATTGTAGTGATAAGCCCGCCTTTGTAACGTCTAGGACAAAGGTCCGCGATTGTTTCCGACGTGAATGCCTCGGGAGATCACAAAAATAGATTCAGTTAACTGTGCATGACATCGTTGGCAGAATAAGGGCAAAAGCTAGGAAGCTGTTGAGGGAAATAAGTTAATAAGCTCTGCAGTAACTGGCGAGTTTGGTGAAGAACAGCGATGGACTGCTTTAAAAAAAAAAAAAATTATTCTGAGATTTTAAAAGGAACAAAGGTCACCAAAATCTACAACGAAATTGAGCAAAATCTTGCTATCGCACTTTTATCGAATCACTTTTGAAACACAAGAAATAATTAACACAAAACGCAGCGTGTATTGTCAATATCACCACTGGGGTGGTAACGTTTACAATTTTTTTTGGTAACCACACCACTGCCAATTAGTGATGTGTAACATAACATGTCATATCATGTCTTTCAAATGATCAATAATTGATATTGATAAATGTAAGTTAAGTATTCTAATACTAAAGTTCTAACTTCACTTCGTGGTGTGGTAACCAAAAAATATTGTAAACGACACCTCAGTGGTGTCGAGGTGGTGTCGTTAACAATACACGAAACGCAGAATGAGAGTTGGAACTAAATCCTCTTCGAAAATGGTTAGATGTCAAAACAACATTTCAATGACGTGCATTTTGTGAAAAAGCCGGCAGACAAGAGGATTATAGAATGCAGACATTTTCTAAAATTGAATGACGTTTTGTAAGCTCACGAGCCTTTTATACTGCTTTAATCGTAGTCCATATAACCATAGCCTTCTCTATTGTGAAGTTTGCTATGTACGATTTATCAGGAGAACACTAACCCCGACTTGCACCATTATTTAAATATTGTTTTAGTACCACTTAATCACAATTAAGCTAATCAACACACGAAAATTGTGTTTAAATGGCACTTAAGCAATATTTAAATAATGGTACAAGGCACCTTAACAATTACTACGTAACTATAGACACGTATGCTATTAAACTTGAGTTTTTACTACTTATTAAGGTTCTCGAATGTTTGAAAGGTTTGCAAGAACAAGCGGTACAACAATAAGGAAATGATGGGTCACATACCTAATAGGCTTTATTTACTGAAGACCCTGTTAGTGATAGAAAAGTTGATTAAAAGGACATTTCGTACTGCTGCTGTACAAATTACCTACAAAGTCTGTGAAACCTAATATATACTAAAGTAAGATGGAGAGAGGTAATTAATTTGTCTGAAGCTAATTTAATAACTATATAGCTGTTGATATAAGTTGACTATAAGATGCAAATTTTTGACCTAGACATTTTGACCGTTTAACCCACCAAATAGCATTTAAATTGAGTTACGGTGGCAGCATTCGAAATTTTGAGCCAGCTTATGCACCACGTACTGTTCAGGTCGGTTATGATATTTATTTGATAAAAATATAGACATAAGGAAAGTGTTGTTACCCATTCTTTATTTCACAGTATCTCTAAGAATACGGTCACAAATAAATCTCTTGTTGGAAATAACCAACATTACAATTCTAAATGGACATGGGGAAAACGTCGCCTTTAAATCGTGAAGTGTTGTTATTAAAATATCATTGATCTAAATTATATATCATTGAATAAACAGTCTAGTTCCAAAAATCTTCGTAAGAATGTTGAAAGTCATAATTGTTAAATTGTTTCGGTGCAACGTCATCAGTCGATTCGTAATTTGTCAAATCATATTTGTCTGCTAAAAATGCATCTGGTGCAAAAGTGCTGGCTTTGTCTGTTGAAAAGAAACTGTCTATTCTAGAAGTGGTGGGTTTATCTGAAGAAGGTTCTTGTGTTTCTGTAGTCCTTTCTTTATCTTGTTCCGTATTTGTATCTTCAGTTGGTCGTTCTGGTTTATTAGATTGTGATATATTTACGTTCAACAGTTCTGGACAACAGAAACCTTCATGAAAGAACCAACCGTGGGGACAGAGGAAAATCTGGGGTATTAGGATCCCATTTCGGAAAAGACATACGTAGTAATGATTGGAGCTTAGCTGTAGCACTCCATATTGCCCCACTTTTGTACATTCTGGGACGAGTTTTGTACTGCATTGTCCCTTTGACAGTCTTATCTGAAATCGGGAATAAAGATTTATAAAAAAATATCATTGATACTTATAACTTTGAATGTAAGCACAAATTTTCATTACTGGGTATTTGATGATGTCAAAAACAGAATTTAAAGAATCAGCTAGCAAATCATAACCATAACCATAACCATAATCAACTTTATTTCCAAAAGTGTTACATTGCAAACTTATTTCTAGCGGCCTCCACACTAAGCAAAGCTTGTATCGCAGTGACCAGTAACATTCTTACCAGGTGTAAATCTACTGTCGCGTTTGACACATATACATTATCTATTGAATAATAGTTACATTTTATTTTAACATTATTTTAGCCAGTGATTAAATTTAAACATGCCTTACTACATACTACATAATACTATAATTAATTATGGACTTGTATATTATTATGATTGTGTGTTAGCGCGAATGTGTCTGAGTGCGTGTGTGTGTGTTTGTGTGTGTGTGCGTGCGTGTAGTAACAGGGTGAAAAGGAGATTTACGTAGGTAGGAGGATTTCTGTCTTTTCATAGTCCAGTCCCATGAGAAAATTTTCCGTATTTAGTTTAAGACGATGTATTGTTAATTGTTTTAATTCCACTTTACGAGCGATGGCATTGTAAATATAAGGCACAAGAAAAATTGATTGACGTTTGGCAAACGAAGTACGTACTGATGGGACAGGAATTTTATATATCCTACGTTTTAGAATGTTTTCGTAGCCAGGAGTAAGCGGAGCGCCTCTATGAGCTATGATTGTGACTCTAAGTATGTACAGCTGTCGGACTCGCAGAACATTACATTCTTTGTACAGCAAATCCGTGCTATATCTGACTGGCTTTCTCATCATGACTTTGAGCACCGCTCTTTGAGCTCTCTCGAGTTCAATAAGTGTGGATTTTGACGCTCCACCCCAAACAACAATACAGTATATAAGAAGCGACTGCGTTATGGCCTTATAAACCAAAAGTAATGCATTCCTTGAAGCCGCGTGCCTAAGTGATTTCATTATGTAAATTGTTTTTCGTATTCGCCCTGCAAGGTTGCGAACATGCTGCCTGTACGACAAGTTTTCATCCAACAGCACACCAAGATATTTTATATAAGCGGTACGTTCAATTTCATGACATGTACAATTTGATGAAAGCATCGCCTCAGGCTTACAGCTATGCAGTAACAGACGTTTCGCCGCAGGTGGTTGTGAGGCGCAAGTTTTATGAAAAGCGATGTATTTTGTTTTCGTAACATTTAATGTAAGTAGATTTCTTTCCAGCCAATCATTAACAAGCGCCATCCCAGTCTCAGCAATTTCAAATGTCTCATCCCAAGACGATCCCTGGAAGAGAATGACTGTGTCGTCGGCATAGCAAACAATGTCAGATCCATTCATTTGCAACTGCATGATGTCACTAATGTAGATGAGAAAGAGTGTCGGGCCCAAGATGCTGCCCTGTGGAACACCGAACTCAACCTGTTGAAGTTCACTGGAGTTCTGACCAATACGAACACATTGTTTCCGTTCCGCCAAGTAACTTCGAAACCATTCTTGTCCCACTCCTCTTATACCTAAGCAATGTAATTTTTGTAAAAGAATTGGTTTTGAAACGGTATCGAAGGCCTTGGCGAGATCGATAAATACACCCAGGCAACATCTGTTGTGATCCAAAGCCGAGGATATAGTGCTGGTGACTGATAGTACTGCGTTTTCGGTAGATCTACCACGTCGGAATCCAAATTGTTTATCCGGGATAAGATTATTAGTTTCCAAGTAGTTTACCAGCCTCCTATTAACTATTTTTTCCAGAAATTTGGAGAATATGGTCAACAATGAAATCGGTCGGTAATTACCCGGGTCGCCCCTATCCCCACTCTTAAAAATTGGAGTAACTAGCGCTGTCTTCCAAGATTTTGGGAAGACTCCTGAAGAGATACTTAAGTTAAAAATATGCGTCAGGGGCTTAAGGATAAGTTGTCTGATATGTTTGATTAAAAAAGGTGTACACTTATCAATACCAGGAGAACTATCAGGTTTCAGGTCACAAATGAGCCTATCAACTTCATCTTCGTCAGTAGGAGTAAAGAAAAGGGAGTTCGAAATGTTTGTTTCAAGCTTAACCGCTGAAGCAAGAGCTTCCTGAGATACAGAACGTTTAACCAATGTTTTAGAGGCAAGGCTTTTCCCAATGTGTGCGAAAAAGTTATTGCAATAATTTAAAGACGCGGTTGGGTCTTTTTGTGTATTAAGTAGGTCTATAGGGAGTTTGCGGTTCGTATTTAGGTGACAAATGTCTTTGATAGTGTTCCAAAGTTTTTTTGGATTATTTTTATGTATGGTAAGCATCTGGCTATCGTAATTTGTTTTGAGATTTTGTTGAATAGTATTAAGAAAATTTCGATACCTTTTATACGTCAATTGTATAATCTCGTTTTGTGGATTTTTTCTAGCCTTTAAGTGGAGCCGATCTCTATTCATTTGACATCTAATAAGCCCTGGAGTAATCCATGGTTTCAACGTGTGTCTAGAGCGGGGTATTGAAATCAGTTTGGTGTTATTATCAATAGCAGTAGCGATTATGCTATCAAATGTTTCTGCGGCTTCATCAGCGTCGGAGCAGTTGATTATTGCTTCCCAATTTACATCGCTAAGTGCGGTAGCAACACCGTCATAATCGGTTTTAAGTTTCTGTCGCTTTGCAGGGGTCTTAGTTTTCCCCAGTGCCGTGGCTAAAATACATATGTCGTGGTCTGTTGTGCCTGAGGTGCACACGATGCCAAGTGATCTCGGCAAGTTTTTTATAAAAATGTGGTCAAGACATGCTTTGGCTCGCGTTGGCTTCGTAATGGCAGGCAAAAGTTGATGCTCCGCTAGCAAAGCGACGTAGTCAGCACATTGTGCATCCAATGGCATAGAAATAAGATCGAGGTTTATATCACCGACAAGTATAACAGTACGGGTTCCGCCATCAGTCTGAAGAATCCTGTCGAGCGATGACAAAAAATTGGAAGCGTTAGTAAAAGAGGGAGACCTGTAAATACCCAGTATGAGCATGCTTTGACTTATTCTAATCTCCAAACAATTACAGTCTTCGCAGGAGGACTCCTCAACTTGCGCATTCCAGGCCTCCTTAACATAAGCAATGATCCCTCCGCTTTTGTTTATATATTTAAAAGTGCGAAAAGAGTGATAGCCTGCAATTTGTGGAATTATCGTATCATTATTTAACCAGCATTCTGTCAAAATAATGATGTCAATATCAATGTTGAGACGTTTAAGAGAAACTAGAAAAGCATTAAAGTTTTGCTGTACACTACGAATGTTAAAAGTAAGTGCTTTAAAATTATGATCATGCGACAGAAGACCGACAGAAACTTCAATGCAGTCGAGCGAATAACAGTCTATTGACAATGTTTCGTCAAGATCATTTGTAAAATCACCCGTTGTCTTTATGGTTTTGTATAACAGTTAAAATATATATATTTTTTACAGTACAGGTGTAGCAAGTTATATAGACTGTATTCGTCCGGGGCATTTCGTGCTCTAGGCTATCTCCGTTTGTGTGTGTGTGTAAAATAGTGTTATGGGTTGATTGAAGTGTGGTTGAAAGTGTAAAGGAAGGTGTTATTAAAGGTTTTGTACAAAGGTTAAGGTGTTTCATTGATATTAGTGTTCGAGTTAATTTGGTGTGGTCCATAATTAAGATAATACATAAAGTGAAATGAATAACAAATGACAAAAAAGTTTCTAAATTAAATAACGCTTTCTTACATAGACGAACTCTCGGTGACGCCGGTGGTGAGTTTTGAGAGACCGACTTTTTCATCCAGTATTGCCATCGAGACGATTTGTATCTCTGGTTTGCCGTCTTCCTTTCTGACGTATATACAGCCGTTGCGAATCCAGCAGTATCGGAATCCGTGCTCCTTTGTACGATTTCTTGCGTGGCGAAATAAGTAACGATTTTCTTTTGTCAGCCTTTCGTTGAAGAATATGCTTGTGGGTGTGCCATTTACTACGTTTTCGGATGTGATATTGCGTCTCGACTTCGCAGCTTTGATTACCTCGTCCCTTTTACATTTGCGTACCATTCTAAGGACAATAGGACGATGTATTGGTTTTTGGGAGGAATCGCCTGTGGACTTATTGCGCATTTTAGGGCCAACACGAATAGCTTCATTAATATCTGACTCTTTTAGCTCAACACCAATTTTTCGAGAAACTGTCATTAAAATATGAGACAAATTTTCATTCTCCAGCTCCACAATTCCCGTAACTTCTAGGTCATTCTTTAGGTTGTCTTGTTCTTTTGCAGCCAACTGTTGTTGGAGACTTACGACTGAAGCTTTCAGACTAACAATTTCATGTTCAGCATTTTGCAGTTTCTTTGAGTGTTCTCCTAAGGTCTGTGAAAGAGTATCGGAAATGGTGGTCATTTGGTTTTTGATGTCGGTATTTTGTTGTTTTACGACAGTGAATTCTTGTCTTAGTTGGCGCAATTCAGTTATCAGCGTCGATGTCTCCGGAACCGGCGACATGACCTCATGAGGTTGCTTCGATTTTACTGCCTGAGGTCTACTTCCACGCAATTTGTTTACGTTATCAATCGGCTTATTATTCGTGTTTTTTAGTTGTTGTGGACCCGTGGGAGCTCGTACAGGCGGCGTTAAGGTGTTATCACCCTGTGTTGAAATAAACGTTAATAATAAATTTCTTACCGAACATTGTGCTGTTAAAGGATTATAGCCGTAATGCCTCGGACATAACGCCGCTCTATGATCAGCTGGCCGTCCTAATGGTGATCCATCGGGTGGTGAGCATAAATGGAACTTCCTGCAGTCATGGGCATCTGGGAATATCCCGACCTGAAAATATATTAGAGTATTTTTTATAAGATTTACCTAATTAAATCCAGAAAGTGCATTTTTATCTTTGCGAGATTTGCTCTACCACTCTAAGAGTAATGTTGAATAACAATTCTTGCAATTAGGAAGCAAGCCACTTGAGTTGAAAGGTCTTTTACATTTCACTCCAACAAAAAACGTACAAGTTTATTGAATAACCTAGACTAACTGACCTTAAAGTGTCAGAATAATTTGACTCAATCAAAAAACTAGACGATATCGTTCTATCATTCAAGGTGCAGAGTTTGCGTACCGTTATAATTTATTCCCCGTTTTAAGAAGTCAGATTTATTATACGGCTAGCACCTTGACCTTTCCGATAAGATCTTCATGCATGGTCTCTTCGATTCAATTGTTGGGGTATCGAGAGTTATCAAGAACTGTAAGTACTGTTACGATCAGCTCGAAGCTCTAGTAAGCGACATCAAAGGGATTCTATATTCGGATTTGAGATCATGTCGTGGCTAATTGGTACTTTATACCAAACTTGATAAAATGCTAAGAGCAGTAAGGACAAGTCAGGATGGCGGAAGTGATATACTATGATTTTTATGGGAGAAGGTATATTCTACTCTTCGACTCCCATAAAACATCAGACTCTAGTGGAATATATCAACTCACTCGTTACTATCAATAATGTATCGTAATAATTGTTAACAGACTAAGAGTATCTAAATGGACTTTCAACAGAAATCCCATTAGGTACTAACTGGACTAGACTCTTTTAAAGCAGTATTGAGTATAGTTCTGCTAAGATATGAAATTCCAAATTTGTCTCATGTCATGCTTTGATGGAATAAAATAAACGACATACCTGTTCGCAAATATGTTCATATTTTTGTGTCACAATTTGGCATTCTGGCACGTGCTGGTCGGAACACTGGCCGAGATGCGCATTGCAAGTCTGGCCGTTGGTACACTCTTGTAGAGGCACCTAAAAGTAAAAGATTTAGAAGTAAAAGCTTCGATCATCTTAGTAAAAGTTACGGATCTAACAGGTGCTTTACAATGTACATGCATAATCCTAGTATACTATATTTCAAAATCTTATAGTGTTATCACAGTTTTACGATGTTAAAACTCACCTTCAAGTAGCCAACAGGCAGTGCAATACATGAGACAGCATGAGTGCAGTTCTGGCAAGCGAAGCCAGGTTCTGAGCATATACCTTCCACGTCCAACTCTCCGTTCCCCAATGACAGCCCGAGGGGCACAGCAGCCATGCGGTTGCCATTTATCACTCCGCCCAGGTCAAAGGAACTGGTAAGCTGGTAAAATTAAAATCTTTTTGAATATTTGTGTTTCTGATGCCCTAAACAAAACAAGTTTGTGATAAAAATAGTTGGTTCCTGCCTTATTTTGATCGATGAAACCGAAACTTATTGGTGTAATGTTTGCATTTTTTTTTAATTATATCGGCAAAATTTTGCTAAATCGTTAAGCAATCGGGCTCCCGGAGAATTATGTACCTAATGGAAAAAGTGATGTTTCCGCAGTATCGAATATTATTCTGTAAACATTTAACGTAGGTAACGGTAGGATTTATTTTCGGATTAAGCGTTTAACATCCTATCAGTTTTAAGTCAAGAGTTCTGAAACTGTTACCATCAAACTAGAAGAACAACAATATTTATTATTGCTTTGATGGCAAATAATATAAAAATGGGATTGATTCAATACAACTTTCCTGTGAAGCAGAAACTGCGTAATAAAAAATATATGATTCTATTTTGGGTTAAACTGAGAGAAAATCCAATGAAACTTAAGTAAAACTTTCAATTTAACATTTTCACTTCATGTTTACTTAATAGTTAACTTCTTTTTCTTTACTAACTGCCTAATCAAAATAGATTTTTTAACTTACGGTAGTTGTAGACCCGAAAATAGAAATCAAAACAATTGTAAGCCACATGTTAATTTGTTCACTACCACAATAATGATCGACTCTGTCAAAATATTTGTACGAAAAATACGTAAACAGAGAGTCTACTACGAAAAAAGAATCGTTTTCGTTTTCGTCGTTACATGATTTTAGACCTTATTTTTGAGGCATTATTCACGAAACGGCACGAACGTCGTCCGATTATCGTGTTTCGGTTTTTGTACTAGCCTCTCAGATTCGGGGGTCACCCATCTTCAACCTCTTTATCTCGAATGACTTCGTTGTTCGATTAAAAGTGTGTAAAGAATTTGTACTATTCGTACTCGTAACTTTGTGTGTAGCCATTTTTCTTGATGTAACTATAACTTTACTTGTACTTTTTTAATAATTATTATTTTTAAGATTAACCACGCTTTCCTGTAAAAATCTTGTATTAATTATTATTTTGGTTTTAATATTAACAAATTACAAGTCATTTTGTTCTTTCGACTGAAAAACAGATTGTTCTTGTTATTTTTTACTCTAATGTTGTTTGTTGTGCAAAAGTGGTATTTGATATTTTTATAGCGCTGAATGCTGGCCAAAAGTATTTTATACAGAATTTTACGTTTCAAAAGAGTCTTAAAGTTTACATTTGTGAAAATGTTTAGGTACTTCATGATAATATTAGCAATTTTGATGTATATTTTGTGGCCTTTAATGTCGCAAAATTAAACGTTTAAAAAACGAACGAAATATTGAATTTTGAAAGATATTTTAAAAGTTGATTACCTATAGATTACTTAAGATGGAAATCCATAATGATTAGTCTTTTTTTATAATGTTATCTTCATAATAACACAAGTATTAATAACAATAATAACGATAACGCCTGGAAGTATGTTTCAAGCAAATCATTTTAAGTGTGCAAATGTAGTTTGTTTATTTCTTAAAAAACTAAAGAATGTGAATAGAAGCGTATAAAAACATGTTTTCTTTTCACAAGAATTGTTAATAATTGTAATTTTCTTTATTCTTTTATTGAATTGCTAAATTATTTTCTGGAATATAAAAATAAAGCCATTGCAAACTATTCGGATAAGTGAACTTTTATCCTTATTTGCTCCATTACCAGAATCTTTTCTTAATGTTTTTTTTAACTGGCAGCACAGGCTAAATTCTATTTAACAATTTTCGGACGCACTTTCCATGGTGAAGTATGTTTTTCTTAAGGCCTGTTGCGTATATAATTCGCAACCGTGGTATTTTCACCATTGTAACATGGTGATGTTGTACTTTAGGGTCAACTCGTAGGACTCGACGCAGATCGTGTGCTGAAATTCTTTCAGTGACACCAAGAAATGGCCATGAAGTGTAACACCACAAATGTAATGGTTTGGAGTTATCTTTCAGTAGTTTCTGATGTTGGTCACTCACCGTATCTCACATACATGTGCATTTGTTTTGCCTTTCATGATTGTAAGGGTATTTTCCGGCATTTATGCATATTTTTCACATTTTCTTTATTGTTTTTAATGTTTGTTATTACAACCTAAAAGGAAAGTGACTTTGACAGGTGACAAATGACATTGACGTTTCAATGACATATTCCAGCGGGCTAATCGCTCCGTTCCGATGTCTTCATTTTTCTATATCCTTCGAAATTGTAACAATATAAAGTTTATTTACAGAATATCTTCAGTATTCGGTTGAAATATCTGAATCAGTCAGGAAATTAATTTAATTAAATCGGCAGCGATCCATTCATTTCGAGAAGTTTCCAGAATGTGGTAGTATTGTCTTTGACCGCGGTCTCGTTTTGTCGATGGATTGATCTTTGGATCTTTGGCCACTTTCACTTTTTTGTTCGGAGAAGCGAACTGCTTTGCAAATTTTCCAAGAAATAAAGTTGGTTTTCGTGTTTAAGAAGTAATGTTGTGAGTACTTCTCTTCGGGGCAAAGCCCCAAAATATATAAAATGCATTCTGTATTGTAAGAATCCAAAGAACGGCCGGTAAGTTTTCATAATTTTGTGCCGTCTTGTAACCACGTTGTTGTGGGACTTTAGAAGTAATAATCGCGTGTTCTCTTGTTCCAGAGGGCCGTTCTTACCTTTTTTAGAACTTAATTCTTTATCTCCGTGTTGTCTTCATAAGAAATATTTGCCCAACGATGTGCCCATAACCTAACATGAACCGCAACCGCGTGGCATCTTATCACCTTTTCCCACATAATAATTGAGGACCTTTCCTGGAGCATGCGAGGAAAGCAGGCAACATCCTGGAGGCTGGCTGAGTAAGCTAAGGAATCCACTCCGTATGTTTTTTTGTAACTTCTTACCTCAACATGTCGGCACATCTGTGAGTTCAGAATTTGTTTAGAATTAATTTAATTTAAGTTTAAATGCATGTATGTTAATACTTTTCTATAAAGAAAAGCTTCATGGGAGTACGCTTCCACTTATTCCTGAACCCAGGTCATGACCAGGAAATATTGTGATGTTAGGTACCTAGAATATTTAGTACTTACATTCCGTATTTTACCTTAAAGAACTAGGATATTTTCTAGATTTTATGTGCTTCACACAAAAGAATTTGTTGATTATACACTGAGAAAAATGTCATTTTGGGGTAATCTTAAAATATCGTGGCGTACGTTTAAATTAAGTGCGTTGTCCTAAAATAAGGAAATAATAGGTTTATATAACGCTATCTTGAAACATGTTATGATGTAGTCAAATTATATGGTTAAATAAGGCAATATTATGACACTTATCATCGTAAAAATTGGTCATCAAAAATAATATTATCTTCTTAATATTATAACACTATGTAATAGAAAATAGCCCACTGTCCTATAAATATGTATGATAATCTATAAATAAGATTATAATTCTAAATCACAATGAAAGTGCCACCTTCCATAAAAAGATGTCATAGTATTTGAGAAGAAGCATCTCTAGAATACGATGACGTCCCCTTATAGTAGTATGATAAAATTATGTGCTAGTTCCTTTTATTTTGAGATTACCTTCACTTAAAATATAAGGAATTGGCATCAAAATTTAAAATGAATCCTACAAAAATACGATTACAGAAACTTATATAAGAGTTTTGGCCAAAATATTATATCGTAAAAATTGGTCATCAAAAATAATATCATCTTCTTAATATTATAACATTATGTAATAGAAAATAGCCCACTGTCCTATAAATATGTATGATAATCTATAAATAAGATTATAATTCTAAATCACAATGAAAGTGCCACCTTCCATAAAAAGTTGTCATAGTTTTTGAGAAGAAGCATCTAGAATACGATGACGTCCCCTTATAGTATCAAAATTAAAATGAATCCTACAAAAATACGATTACAGAAACTTATTTAAGAGTTTGCATCAATTTTTGTATGATTCCTAAAAAATACGATGACAGCACGTAAATTCGCCGTTCATTACTCATCGACTTGTCGTTCGTTTTGTATATTCTCTCCATTCAGTCAGTCGAAGTCGCAGAGTCGCAAGGACAGTTTTTAGCGTGTACAGAATTAATTTATATTTGACTATTTTTTTAAATGTGAGTGAGTGCAAAGTGCAATACTTATGGATAAAGCAACTCATGACTTCCTAACATAATGGAATCTAGCTCAATACTTATATACAACGTTTTGAAGGTAAGTTGCCAATCCTATGTTGTGCGCGTGCGCGTGCACACTTTATTGGGGGGGAAGAAAATTAACTTTTTATATAAAACGTATCATTTTGGAGGACAAAAAAACGTACCTATTTGGGGTAAATTTTAAGTTTCTCTTCATATAAAGTGTACTTATCATTTGAAGGAAAAAATCAAATGATCATATTATTGCCATTGAAATGGACCTAAAACATTGAATTCTTATCACAAATTACATGTTTGATTTTAGCTTAAAATCCGGCGGTCTCGACAGCTTCGAAGCTTCATCTGACACCATTTAAAAGCTGCCCGGCAGAAGCTGAACACCACAAAGCACAAGTTTCTTCGCAAAAAAATAACAGACACACTAGCAGTTTGTGACGGTAAGGATTTATGTAATTATTCTGGTCTGTCCTCGTTTGACAAAAAAATAAATTAATAATAATGTGTAGTATTATATACAATAAGCATTTTTTTTCAGATACAAAACCAGAGACTAAATTTCATTGCTGTCATATTACTCCTCGGTTGCTTATTTAACATACCTCCTGCGGCTCCTGCCCGTCGCTCCAGGAAAGATTGGCAAACATCACGAGCAGAAATATTGGAAGGATTTGACGGAGACGGTGGGTGTAACCCACAGTATCTTGCAGAATGCTGGGTGGTTCTTATCTTAAGTCATTGAAAGCGAATCATGATTTTACTTATTAAATTATTTTGCATATTTTATGGATTTTCCTAAAGATTGTTCTTAGTGTCATGAGTATAATTAGGTACGTAAGTAAGTTGTGACATGCTAAATAGGTATTTATTTTTAACTATGTAAATTATTTTTGACAAATACTGTGATTGTTATAAGCATAAAGGTACGGGATTATAAGCATAGTGTATTAAGCCGAAAGGGGGGCATTGTACTCATCCATTAAATAACTTTTACTATCGGGTAAACTCTGAAATCGAAAAAAACTGCTGCTACTTAAGTAGCAGTCACTTTCGGTCATACAACCGCCTTAAGGCGGTTGTATGACCGAAAGTGGCGCCCTCAGAGGTTTTTATTTAATAAGTTATTAATAGAAAATTATTTTAAAAATGTTTATCGTGGAGATTTTAGGGCCCTTGGTCTAGTATTTTTAGAAGGTATCACTACATGCCCTCGTAGTCATTCGTAGAAGTAGATAGCAAATGTGTCAAAAACGGCCACTTTTAGCAGTTTTACTATCTACTTCTAGCAGTGACTACGAGGGAATGTAACGATACCGTCTAAAAATACTAGACTGTGGGCCCTAAAATCTCCACGATAAATATTTTTAAAATTGTGTATTAGAATTATAATATTAAATATAATTCACCGCTGCACCACTTTCGCTCAGGGTACCACCTTAAGTAAATTTCGTCGAATTATGTTGTGCCCAAAGTAAAAGTTGTTCACCATAATGATAAGCCTGTGTTATTATAATTAAGTACTATTATGTGCTCAATTTGCGAATAGGTAGGTACATTATTTTTGGTGTCTTTTTTTCTGTTGTACATTACATTTATTAATAAATAACTACTTATATAAAAGTAAAAAAATAATATTGTAAAAATTAACGTTACTTACTTTCAAAAAGAAATATTGATATTGCAATAATTAAAGTTACTTTCAAAAATAAATAAAATTACTCTTGATTACTATTTCTGTTTTTTTATACACGTGTCTTCCTGTTCTCTTTAAGTTTTTAATGCAATTGCATATTGCCAAGTTATGAAGGTACCTATTACTTTTTCTATATTTCACATGCTTTAAATTGTTATTTTTTACTTATGCGCGATCCTCTTTTTTATATTTTAGGAATGTGAATTAGGTAAGAAAGAAGTAGTAGGTACAGTCGTCTTTAGATATATTGTAGCAAATAAGGTGACTCATATCCTTAGTTAAGTCCAACCAATTAAAATAGACTTTTCTTGTGTTTTGGGTAAGATCCTACAATTTAGCAACGATTTCCTCATATCTCCGGTTATATCTTATTACTTTACGTGCTATTTATTATTACATCCTCTTACCTTGGGTTATCCTAGTACAGTCGCCATCAGATATACTGTAGCAGAAAAGGTGATCAAATACTTCTGAACAGTTTAAAATATCAATAAATTCCATACACTTCGTTTACACTTTGTATGGAATTTATTGATATTTAAACTGTTCAGAAGTATTTGATCACCTTTTCTGCTACAGTATATCTGATGGCGCCTGTACTAGGATAACCCAAGGTAAGAGGATGTACCTAATAATAAATAGTAGGTACGTAAAGTAATAGGATATAACCGGAGATATGAGGAAATCGTTGCTAAATAGTAGGATTTAACCCGAAATGCGAGAAAAGTATATTTTAATTAGTAGGACTTCACTAAGGATATTAGGAAGTCACCGATAAATAGTAGGAAACAACCGAATATATGAGGAAATAATTTCTAAATAGTAGGAAAAATATTAGAACCTAACTGGAGATATGAGGAAGTCATCAATAAATAGTACGAAAAATAATAGGACATAACTTGAGATATAATGAAAGAATATTATATTTTTTGACATAAGAGGATGTCATCGAGAAATAGTAGGAAAAATAATAGGATATAACTCGATGTACAATGACAGTAACCATAAGTAGTAGGAACGAGCATACAATATTTTATATTGTAGGACGAGCATACAATATAAAAAATATTGTATGCTCGTCCTACCAAAGGTATGGTGACATGTCATCTTAAATACCGTTATCATCAGCAACAGTAGTATCATCGTACTTTTTGGTGATATCAGTATACTCCGTGCTTTAAGTGAATCCATCTTATTTTAATCTGAATTCACGTCATTTATGATGGGCATTTTTCTCAGATAGTATTTGTATTCAACCAGAATTTATTTGTTTGATTTATCCCAACACTCTTGTGTTGGTGGCGCCCTTAGAAATAAGAACTTTAGAATAGCGACCTAATCTCAATCTTTTCTCCCGAGTGTAACAGCCATCCAAGGTAGAACCTACGATCCTCTCCCGAGTCCCATGACCATCTGAGCTGCCGAGTAGAATACACCTTGGGGACTGCGAGTGCATAAACACCACGGCCGTCCCCGGGTTGTAACAGGCCTTTCTTTTTCTTTTTTAAGGTTTTTCTTAATATTCCAAATTATCGAATTTGGCCTATGTTTGATTCAACGAAAAACAATCAAATATTCTTTATTTTGAGCAGATACAAATATATGTTGAAGTTTCATTAATGATCTCGATTATTTTACGGTTAAAAATACGATATTCGTATTTTCACTCGACTAAAAAAATATGCAAAGACAGAAAATTTGTATTAATTTTATATTTTTTGGAAAATACTTAAAGTTTATCAATCCCTTATTCACGAAAAATATATAGAAAAATAGGTAATGACATATAGAAGAATACTCAACGGTTACTTTTTCAAAAACTGTCTTTATGCTCAAAATAACAACAAAAACGTTGAAAAAATGAAAAAGTGAGGTTATTTTTATTACTCTTCACACGTAAAGAAAAAGACAGATAGAGTTTTTGGAATACACTGGCCTTAACTTAACCCCAGTTAAGAAAAACATACTTCACCATGAAAAGTGCGTCCGAAAATTGTCGAATAGAATTTAGCCTGTGGCGATACCAAAATGATTCCCAGGGGATGGCTGCTGATACACTTTCCTTGTCTCCCTGGATTACGAGCATGCACCCTTTTAGTGTATTGCCTATTTGGAAGTCCATCTAGGGCGTCCCTTTGGTGCCGTCATTGATATTTACGAATACATATACCTACGGGCTAGGTTACAGTCCTCATGAAACTACAGGGGTAAGAAGTCGAACAGAGACCCTGTATACAGACATTTTATAATTTTGTACGATCCCGATGCAGCAATGACGATGCTTATGTTGTTATGTAATTAATTATGTTTGTAGAGTTGAGTCCCAAATACTAAGCTTTTTATGTAATAACTTTTTACCGACTTCCAAAAAAGGAGAAGGTTCTCCGTTCGTCTGTATATTTGTTTTTTTTTTGTGTATGTCCACCGATTACTCAAAGACGGCTGGACCGATTGAAATGATTCAAACGTTACGTTATTACATTAGGTAAACTCCCAAGTTGGTCCCATTTTTTAAAATTTGTAAACCGGTTCAGTACTTTTCAAGTAATCTTGAAAAAAGGACGAAAATAGTATGATTTTGTGTGAACTACCTCGATGATCAGTCGTATAACTTCTTTGTTTATGAACTGGATAAGATAATTATTTTTTTGTTGGAAAAGGGATATCTTAAGTGTAGTTCTTAAACCGACTTAAAAAAGGAGGTTCTCAGTTTGACCCGTATGTATGTATGGATTTTTCTGCCGATATAATATATGTACCTACACTACCTAATACAGAAGGTACACTAAAAATAAAAAAAATAAAAAAATTGTAAAAAAAACAAAAAACCGACTTCAAAAAACCTACCTACCTCTAAAAAGCAAGAAATAATATTCGTAATAATAAAAACACGTCTATTGAAGTCGGGTGGGGCTTTTAGAATAAAAAAAAAGGAATTTGTACTCCAGCCCAACAATATTTACTACTGTTTATTTACCAACTGCTTAATTCATTATTTGCCTCACCATGAATAATAAGCAAATCTATGTAACTTTATTAAAATTCGTAAATGGGTCAAACAATCATTATTATGTTAATTGTTTCATTTTATAGGTAGAATAGTACTAAAGACGTGGTAGAAGAGGCAATGATAATCTTGGAGATCAGCGAAGTGTCTTGACCATCTGCCATTTAGTCCCCACTACTGTAGCACAGGCCTTCCTTATGGTTGGATAAGGAGGATGGGCCATAACCCACCACCATTGGTGGGTGTTAACGACTGCAAATGTAGCCAGAACCAACGGCTGAACGTGCCTTCAGAAGCACGGAGGAGCTCGATATAATACACTTTTGGTCGCCCATCCCTTAGCCACCCATTGCGAATCGCCGGGCCAGATGCTAAACCACTGCGCTATTGAGCTCCTCAAAGTGTCTATCAATTGCAGAAAGTGGTACTTACTGCAAAATTTTTGCTCTTAAGTCTTGGCATGCCCTCTCCTTTTTGTTTCCCTCTGTTCTCTTACTTATTCCTGAGCCAAAACTATCCATTTATGGTAGCACAGTGTAAATTCGAGATACGTTTCCAGTTAGCTTTGTGGATTCACAGAACATATTCCAGGCTGAGTGAGGTAACTTTATTGGAGTTGACTAGTTCTGGAGTTGAGTTGATTGGTCGGCAGAGAATGTCATTGAACAGCCTCTATTCAGTTTGTTAAGTATATTATGTGTTGTGTACATAGCTTGTATTTCTGGAACCTTCTAATCAGCTTTTAAGTGTTATATTTTCATAATTTATCTAAGCTTAATTTGTAAATGATGCTGTAAGTTTCCTAAAGGAAAAATTAATAAAAATAGTGTAGTAAAACAAATCATTTTCATTCACTTTATATTGTCTCGAAAACTCTAATAAATTTAATTTATTATTTTTGACATTTATAAAAGTTGCAAGAGACACACACGCACATTACATTTTCTTACATTTTCTTATTTAATTTTTGCACTTTATGTCACCCGCTTAATATCGAAATCTCGAACACGTTCTCAGGTTGGCTGGAAGAGATCTCTTTTAGAGATAAGTCCTCCTTTGTGTACATATCTCAATTTATTTTTGTGTAACTGTTTTTATAAGTGCAATAAAGAGTATAATAAGTATAATATAGAGTATAATAAGTAGAACAAGTAGAATAATAAGTAATAAGTATAATAAGAAGAAGTCGATTTTGCTTTTCCAAGTAAGTATTAGTAGAATACAGAGTAGGTAGGGCATGAGATAAATCCCAGCAAAAGAATAGGTAGCCTATGTTTTTCATAACGAGCGTTTCTTTTACGAGTTTTTTTTTTTTTTTTTTTTTTTTTATTTATTTATAATTATACATTACATGTTTTCACATTTTTATATCTCGCCAAACTGCAGTGCAGTTTGTTGGCAAGTTCACACCCATTTTTTACATAATGTATAGTTACTTACATAAATCAAAAACTTTAAGTCTATTATACAAAACACAATGCATGCATTCACGTTAATGCTTTTCAAGATTTTTAAGCAAAATTGATTTAAGTTTATTTTTTAAAGTAAATTTACAGATATTTTTATTTATTCTTAAAAAGTCTATCCTATTATAAATACTTGGCAGTACATATTTGTAGCTCTATGGCCTCCATACAGTTGAGATACCGAGCTAACGAGCCGAAAGTGTAAATATAGTGTTCATATTTTTGTGACTGAACAATTCGTTTGTTGAAGCGTTATGAAGCAAAGTAAATACAAATGTTTGATGACAATATGAAAATATATTCAAAGGAAAATCAACTTCTGACATGAGAAAAATATCTGCTGCTGAAAAGCTTTTGTTATTTAATTTAGTGTAAAGTTACGAATACTTCGCTTCAAAGAGCCTATTTAATACAGTAGTCAGGTAATTTTGCATGGAAATAATTCAAGGAGTTTTGATTTTTTATGCGTCAGGTAGCCCTGAGGGCTGCTAATCATACATCAAATTTGCAATCTCGAAAACTGTGTGGAAATTTAAATAAAACGGAATTGTGTGCTAGCCCTGTATTTTCGATAATACCAGGAACGTTGAAAAAAAATTACTCAAAAAAAATTATTAGGAACGCAAAGGGCATTTGCAACAATTTATTATACTACAACATTTTGATACTATACAATCTATAACTAAAGAGTTCCAATTTCCAAAAGTCGCGGGTTCGATTCCCACCTGAGAATATGATGAGAAGCGAGTCGAATTTCTTCTAGTAATTGTAAATGCTAAAATCTAAAAATATAAAAAAGCCTCTTACCAATGAAACAATTAAATGTGCGTTGTATCGATTACTGACTGACAAATGTTTTTATAGCGTTAAGGAATTTATTAATTGCAAAATTTGAACACTATCAAACCATTTTTTTTTTATATATATTATGTATTAGGTCTCATTTCAATTCGTTTATTACTTTTGGACATGATTTAATTATTTTTATTTTTATGGTTTAATTTGGTTTTTATTTTATTTATGATTATTTCGCGACATTTTTAATTTATTATCAGACTCAAGACCCATCTCTAATTTGCATACCAATGTTATTTGGTTAAATGTGAGAAACAAATCCAATAAATGTTATAATCTTGTACTGACCACATTTAAAGCAATAAAGAATTATTTCATTTCATTTCATTTCATTTCTTAGTTACTTAAAACCGACTTCAAAAAAACCTACCTCTAAAAAGCAAGAAATAATATTCGTAATAATAAAAATACGTCTATTGAAGTCGGGTGGGGCTGGAGTACAAATTCCTTTTTTTTTATTCTAAAAGCCCCACCCGACTTCAATAGACGTATTTTTATTATTACGAATATTATTTCTTGCTTTTTAGAGGTAGGTTTTTTTTTGAAGTCGGTTTTTTGTTTTTTTTAAACATTTTTTTATTTTTTTATTTTTAGTGTAGGTACCTTGTAGGTAAGGTATATTATATAAATTATGTAGAAAAAGCGGCTCAGCCAAACGTAAGATAATCGCGGAAAAACATACTTAAATACGGGTCAAACTGAGAACCTCCTTTTTTAAGTCGGTTAAAAAACTACACTTAAGATACCTATCCCTCATCCAACAAAAAAATAATTATCTTATTCAGTTCATAAACAAAGAAGTAATACGACCAATCATCGAGGTAATTTACACAAAATCATACTATTTTCGTGCTTTTTTCAAAATTACTTGAAAAGTACTGAACCGATTTCCAAATTTTAAAAAATGGGACCAACTTGGGAGTGTACCTAATGTAATAACGTTTGAATCGTTTCAATCGGTCCAGCCGTCTTTGAGTAATCGGTGGACATACACAAAAAAAAAACAAATATACAGACGAACATAGAACCTCCTCCTTTTTTGGAAGTCGGTTAAAAATAGAAAGAAATATTTAAAAAATATCCATAATTTCCCAGATAGCTCGTAGTCACGAATGGGAACGTTTTCGGCGTAACGAACCGGACCCGATTCGATTAAAGATACCGTCCGTCACGCTTGTTCGGTGTCGAACAAGATGAACTGCCTTAAAAGCTCGGAGTCAATAGCTTACGATTGTGGGCCAGCCCTATATCCTCTGTAAGACCTGTAAAACCTAATAAAAAAGCGTAGTCTATAATAAAAGTACTTAGCTTAAAAATAACGGCTTATGTTTAAATGATCACCATACTAACCTAACTTAACTCAGAATTAGTAAATGCTCACCAAATCTTCTTGGGCGGCTGTATGCTAAAGTATTAATATAAAAATATGCTACCTACCTCTATATATAGTAGGTAAATCGAGTTTTTCTCTCAAAAATTTTGTTTGGTCTTCCAAAGAGCTTTTCTTTATTCTAAGTTTCAAGGTTCATAATTAACATAATATTTACGAAATAACTTTACGTGAAACAATTAATTAGTACTGTGCGTATGAAACGCACAGTACTTAATTGTGTAATGTGCGTGTGTGTCTCTTGCAACTTTTATAAATGTCAAAAATAATTAATTAAATTCATTAGAGTTTTCGAATTGAATTGAATTGAATTCGTTTGCTACTTACAGAAAGTTTCGATTTAATCATGAAATAATGTATAGTTATTGCTTTTCTGGAATATTGAGGACCAGTGGTCCTACCATGACTTGATGCAAAATGTTTGCGTTACCGTAAACTATCGTTTTTTCTCTTTCACTCGCATTGACTGTGAGCAGTATATCCGATAGTTTACGGTAGCGAAAACAGTTTGCATCAACTCATGGATAAACCATAAGAAAAACGCTTGAAGTTTTATGAAAATCATACCCTTTCATATCTATTACTTTGTAAGTCTATGGCAATTCCTGCCCCACAGTTGAGCGCACCGAGCTGCCCGCTGCCCACGCACACACTCCACTTGTTGTTCAATTACTTGTTTAACTATTAAATAGTTAAACCCAACCCCACCCCGGTTCAAACTGGCCACTGATTTAAAAAAGTTTACGCAACAGCGTAGCGTTAAAAAGTTTGGTGATGAGAACGCCTGAAAGGAGAAGAAGTTGAATGAAAGTTTAATAATTGCTTTCATTGACGACCGACGACCTCCGTGGTCTTCGTGGTTGCACGCCAGATTTCAAGGCGTCACTTAAGGTCCCGGGTTCGATACCGGCTGGGTCAATGTAGAAAATGAACTTTTCTGTTTTAGGTCTGGGTGTTTGTGATACCACCGTTGTCTCTAATTTCCATAACACAAGTTATACTAAGAGCTGTCCCTGGAAATAGGTATATACAATTTACAGAGCGACGAAACCTCTCTTGTTAGTGTGCCATACTATGATTATTAACAGATCCGGCCACCTGGCAGATTTTCAGAGTGGGGGTGAGAGTGGTTGGGAAATGAAGGGGCTGAAAACTGATTGAAGGCTAGAAGGTATACAATTTACAGAGCTCTGAATTTGGTGTGGTATAATAGCAACCCAATCATATCGTATAATGTTATTTAAATCGAATATAACATTGCCAAGCATTTGGGCTGGTGGAAAAGTAGTGCCAGGCGGCATCAAACTTACAACTTTGCGCAACTTTGATGCTGCCTGGCACTACTTTTTCACCAGCCAAAATGCCAAGTTTGTATTCGATTTAAATACAATAACCACCAAATTACAACTTTGTTTAGATGGGGCCAAAATAAACTGGTCTTTCTCTTGGTCAATAATTGGTAAGATTGTCCTAAATGTTTATCACAGGCGTATGACGTACCTACATCATCGCTGTGAGAAAAATACGACGTAAGTCAATCAACAAGTAAAACATTGAAACAGTTAACTACTTAATATTTAAATAATACAAACAGGGGCCGTATTATGACCTCTTATTTCCTGGCAGTTTTCTGACTGGTTATCAATCTATCTCTTTTGTTTACTATACAGCGAGAAAGAGTTGTAACTATAGCAATTCATAAACCTGGCAAGTTTTAAGAGGTTGTAATACCCCCCCTGTTCTGTTTAATGAATAGTGACTACGTAGCCGCGTGCCATGCATGGCATATGGCATAGTTGCCAAACTTGCGGTAACCGCGGTATGCCACTTGGAGCCCCGGCGCATGCCAAACTGGGTCAGACTATGTATTAATTATGTATTAACTTAGCCGTCTGGCATCCGGCAGAGTATACTAGCACCGCGACCGTCACACTTAGAGGTGTCGAAAAGGCGACTAATAATAGACACCTAGTCGACATCAGCCATTTTTGATGTCCTCACTGCTGGGGCACAGGCCTTCCTTATGGGTGGTAAGGAGGATGGGCCATAACCCACCACGCGGGCCCATTACGGATTGGTGGGTGTTATCGACTGCAAATGCAGCCGGGACCGGCTTAACGTGCATGCCTAAGCACGGAGGAACTCGAGATAGTAAATTTTTGGTCACCCATCCCATGGCCGACCCTTGCGAAAGTTGCTTAACCTCCGCAATTGCAGGGCCAGGCGCTAAACCACTGCGCCACCGAGCTCCTCAGACACCTAGTGTGTGATTTCAATCCTCCATGAACTAGAAAATGGACAGCAGAGGTTTGAGATGAAAACCAAAGAAGCTATTTTATTATCTCGATTTCCTCCACGTTTAGCAAATGATCCCGGATGCATTTACAATCGTCAACACCCAACAATCCACATTTGGCCTGCGTGGTGGGCCTCCTTATCCACCCATAAGGAAGGCCTGTGCCCCAGTCAGTAAAAGCAGCATTATTTGTGCCTCATAGGGCCGGTTCGGCGTTCAGGGGTTCGGGTTCAGATTGAGAGAGCAGCCTCTTAATAAGTTAGGTCTACCTTTTTACCTAAGTTTTTATAATGATGTTAATAGCTTATTAATGTACAGCCTCTAAAAAAGTGAATTTTCGTTACCCGCCATATTGCTTGCTGTTTTTACAAAAAAAAATATACAGAAAAGTATTTCCGGCCACTACAGCTGCTGCATCCACCCTTTTGTTCAAACACCAAAAAAAAGTGTTTATGGTCATGGCAATATTCAAAACATGGTACGAGCAGCGAACTAAAATCTATGGAACAAGCATTTCGCTCAAAAAATAGCACCAAACAAAAATTACAACCAAGTAAAGCGGGCGTAGCGGGGCTAAAAATTCTGGCATTAGTTATATGAAGCACAAAGCTGGTTGCATTATAGCTACCATAATTTGTATACCTACTCTTAGATATTTTCTATAGGTACTTAAACGAAAAAAAAATATGTAATTCTCATGATGTGTCTTTCTTCTGCATCTTTTTGCCTTCTTTGCGTACCTATTTTACTTCATTTGACTACACAGGATGTCATTTCTAAAAACTCTCTGCAATTATTGAAGAAGTCTGTCACTTGACGCGTGACTTGCCCAACTAAATGCTGTGCGAGTTGTAATTTTTCCTTTCGGAACGTTCTGTCCTTTTCCCAAAACACCCGTTCCCAAAACATCCGCTCCAAAATAAACGTGAGCCAAAAGACCTGTTTCTCATCGCCTAAGTATCTCAAAATATCCGGTTCTCATAGCATCCGTATGCCAAAAGATCCGTCTCTCATGACACCCGTATTCCCAAAAGATCCGTTTCTCAAAAGACCCGTTTCTCATCGCAAATGTATACATTTTTTTTTTAAATTATTATTTATTTTATTATCTTTTTTATTTATTTTACAACTTTGGTCTCTTCAATGCAAGAGTGAATAGGTATTTCCTGGGCAAGCATGCTACACCTTAGACCACTTCCTGCTAGGTGATTGCGTAAAGTCAATCGTATTCATTTGACAGTTCATATTGTATCATAATATATGTCATCCTATACAAATTGCAGCCGATGGAATACGATATGAACTGTCAAATGAATACGATTACCTTACGCAATTCCACCCCTGTTTACCAAATGTCAATGTCAAATGCCTGCCCAGTTACCAATAAAAAAACATCCATTTTGCAACGTAATGATGATATACTCTCTGAATTGCAATAGAATTTAGGAAACGATAGTTACGGGAACGGTCATTTCGGGATTAAGTCTTTTTGGGAAACGGATATCAAGCCAAACCTATCTTTTGGGAGAAGCACATTTTGGGAAACACTTATATCGGGAAATGGATTATTTGGGATAAGGTGGTGACGGGAACGTATGTTTTGGGAACGGGTGTTTTGGGAAACGGACAGAACGTTCCGAAAGGTAATTTTTTAGCCCACATTATTTTTAAGCAATATTTGTTTGCAATTACTCAATTACTCTTCCATAGAATTTAGTTCGCTGGTGACGAGTAGCGGCCGCGAGCCGCTCGGGCAATTTCGCCGGCCCGCCCGCCATATTGTCGTAATGGCGGCGAGCTATCGGCAGGAATTTGGCGGGAATCGATGGCTTTTTGACGAGGGCGGCCGATAATTCGAAGTCGCGATAACGTTTTTTTATGTAATTACGTAGAAATGATGATTGTTACGCAGTAAATTCTCGTGAAAATTTTATGTCGTCGGTGCGTAATGGAGCGATAGGCAATTAACTATTTACGGCTGTCATTTGAAAAATATTTAATAGGTACCTACTATGCCTGTTTGCGGTGAAATCTACTTTTCAGATGTGTGTGGAACTACCTAGGTACCCGATTTTACCTGCCATTGTCGTATTAGGTAGGTACTTATTTTGGAGTAGGTACCTATTATTAAAACTTTTAAGGAAAAGAACATTATATTCTGCGAAAAAGGTGATAAGCTTTTAGTTTCATCTTTTTGAAAGGTCAAGAGAAAATATTTTGATGTTTAAAATATGTTTTCCGTCATCTGATTCATAAATTAGGAATCCATACTATATTTTAGTCTGTAAGTTAATCAGTGCCCAGCTATGGAGTTGGTAAGATTGCAGAAATAATTTAAAAATATTAAAAATAGAAAAAAAGACACTACTGCCTTAAATAAGAAAACTTAAATAAAAACAAGTGTCATTATGGGTTTGGGGACCGTTCTGTAGAACATTTTTCAATCTACGAGGTCGTCCTACTGCAAAGTTATTTGTTTTATTTACTTCGTTTTTTAACAGGGCAGCCGTGTTTTTATTTTTTTTATATTTTTAAATTGTGAATTTTTATTTTTATCATTTTAGTGACAAATTATATGAAATAAAACACTTTTAACGGATACTAGCGCGGTTTTATTGAAAGTACTTTGGTAACTAGTTGGTATTTGGTTTAATTTTTTATTTTCCCGACGTTTCGGCACCTTTGCAGCTGCCGTGGCCACGGGGGACACGGCCCCCCGTGACCACGGCAGCTTGTGAGCGCGTAAGCTTGAGAAGTGAATATGACAAATTATATATTTTTATAGCTACTATTTTAGGCTGATAAAGGTCTTTTATTCGTTTCCATTTTGTAATTCAAGAAAACAAAATTAAATTACAAAAGTTGTAATTCAGACGCCATTTTAATTTTTTCAAAAAATCTTTAGCGTTATCACTGGGGATTATGTAATGATTTTAACATACCAAAACATCCAAATCTGTGTAGCCATTTAAAAGTTACGGTGGAATAAAAAAACTCACAACCATTCATGAACCCTGAACACAATACACTCCTTTTTTGGATAGTCGTGTAAAAAGCAATTACCGTAAAATAAATAATTGTAGATACAACAAAGAGTAACGGGTGAACATAACTTGGCAATCAGGCTGTATCTGGCTACAAATTCAGATGTTACCTTGATCATTAATTTTCATTCCACATAATCACGGTATATGCTTTGATTAATGACTTGTATGTAAGAGCTGAGGTTTGTACTCGAGCGGGGCTGAACATTATATATTTGTTTCTTTTGAAACATAAGTTTTAAAAAAATTATGCTTCTTCAGGCCTTTGCGTAGCTTCTTAAGCTTTTTTACCCGACTTCATCAAAAGGAGGAGGTTCTCAATTCGATTGTATACTTTTTTTTATCGTTGTTCGCACGTATCTTCGACATTTATGGACCGATTTTGATGATTCTTTTTTGTTCGATTGGTTTTCTTGCGAGATGGTTCCATTTTTTTTTTAAATCGGTTCAGTAGTTTTCAAGTAATCCTGAAAATACTATGATTTTACATCAACTACCTTGACGACTTTGTTATTTATGAACCGAATTAGATGATTTTTTGGGAAAGGGATACCTTTGTGTAGTCTTTTTTTTGTTTTTTAAACAATTTTTGTGAACTATGTTTACTAAAAATAAAAATACAAATGCAAAAACATTTATTTTCATAAACTAGAAAACATTAACACTGCCATTTTTGAGGCCATCTTTTAGATATAAGAATATCTGTGCCTGAAGAACCCACACCTTTCGAATAACAAGGTCTGGCATTCCGGGAGTAACACAGGCTGATGTCACTATCCAGTTGCGCGATTCAACAAGCAAATAATGAAGGTTTTTCTCTATCACACTCATTACAATTACAAAATTATCAGAGTCCATTTTAATTGTGATTTGTTTCTCGTTGCAAACGAAACAGTTCTAGTTATTGATGAAGTGCCCACCTCTGAAAAAAATTTTTTTTCCTTTCAAAACTCCAATGCGGTTCTAGCAACACTCCCCCCCATAGCTTTGCCCCGGAACTGGAGGCCAGGCCCCCCTAGAATATCTCTAGTGACGCCAATAGGTAAGACTGACCGCAGCTTTATTTACCATAACTCTATTAAAAGCAATTTAGACCGTGATATTCTGCTATTATTGTTAAATTTCTAATTGGAAATGTGAAATGTTAATTCGCACATGTGCCCACGCCTGTTTGTTGATTATAATTTTGTGTCGTGTCCACTGATCACAGAAGTCTGTGTTCTGAGGTTGTGTTGGTACGTTTTAGTTCAATAATTGTTTTAATTGAAGTTAATAATAATAAATATTGTTTATTTACTCTTCACAGAGGTTAGTATAATACGTAACTATAATAAGAGCTAAAGCTTACAGATAAAACCTTTGTGAGAGACTGGAGTCCATACTACAGAGACTGGAGTCCGTATTACTGATATACTTTGGTGTATGAAGGTACCTATTATAGTTAGTAATCTATAATATTAAGTTTTTTGTATACTTTTTTTTAAAATTTATTTATCCAAATAACATTACAATAATTATTCTAAAGATGCCTTAACGCTTATAAACCTACGAGGTTTGTCCAAGCGTTGCACATTCGACTCGGACGATAACAATTAAGTAAAAACAATAACAATACTGCGACATGCGTCAGTCGCACGCACACAATATTAAGATACAAATAAGTTGCATTGATGCGCATGAGTGAAATAGTTTCGTGTGCGTTTGTGCACCAGTTATCCAACAGGTTTCTGGTTTACGCGCTACAGGATGTTCGGAGAAAAATGATTGAACATTAGTTTAAAAAAAAAATTGTTGTTAATTAGTTATGTTATTTTTTTATATGTATATAGTAGGTACCTACTTATTATTATGTTTGATTCAATTTTCTGGTAAGTAGTTATTACTTTGTGTAATTTTATTTAAACGAATTATGTTGATTAAAATAAACTACGTATCTGAAATTAAATTATCTATAAAATATGTTTTTAATCTTTATTTGCAATTTTTTTCGTTTAAATTGTGTACGAAATTTTGGGGCATATTATTTGCTATTTTAGGGATTAAACAACACAGTCGTCTGCGACCATAGTAATTGTTAGAATAAGGTTTAGTAATTATCTTTTGTGTTGCTTGACGCGTTGTGTATTTTATGATTAGTTATAGGTAATGCTGGTATAGTATGTAGGTTTTCTTTTATTATTTCACATTTTAGTTTAACATTTATAGGAAGTCCATGCATGCGGTGTCCGCCTTTAATTGGCTTGCACATTTAGCTTTATTTATACAATGTAACTAATGTACGCCTAAAATAATGTAGCAGCCGTTGGCAGACCTTATTAAATAAAAAAAAAATACAGATCTCAAGGCTCCCACCCATTTTAAAGAGACAAAATTTTTAAGCATTTATACCCATGTACAGTTTTTATATTATTATAATAGGAGTACAAATTTTGATTTATTAAGAAATTATAAAATGCTGTATGTCACGTACATCCATAAAAATCAGTGACCAATAGAAAAAAAACAAAAAAACCCGAAGTACCTACTAAAACAACCACTTTTTGGGAAAGTTAATTTCATAGATCAAACACATAATATGTATGAACCTATAAATTGAAATTACAGTTCGAAGGTGCAACAAGAGAAATCTGAAACAATATTCTATTTCGTACAAGTTCTGTGTGTGTTTAACTATAAGTATTCAGGAACAATCCCGTAACGGAATACGCGATAAGTAAGTGTTTCCGTCTCATTAGGGTAAAAGCATTCGCATAAAACTCGTGGCAATTCGATGGTCTCTACATAAGTATACTTTGTATACATACATATTGTAGGGTTTTAAGTAAACAGAATGTCCACTAACACAAATTTATCAGAAGGAATAAATAATAAATTAAATACGTTTATCGTTACTACTCCGTATAATTTACTGTGCTCATAACATCTACAAAATAAAGGGACTATCGTAAGTATCACAACAACAAGTGTCCGGTAGGCACGCGTGTAGGGATGCGACTATTTAAACTAAAGAGTAGGTATTGGCGACTGACGCCGATTGACTGACGACTGCCTGTGGACTGCCTAAGGACTGCGTGAGGACTGCCTGTCAAAAGTGAAGTCCACTGATTTTATATCAGTCTGTAGCTACGCTACGACACTCCGCTACGGCAACTACGGCTACGAATATTTACCGTTACTAAAACTATGTCGCTACATAACTGTGTCGCTACACATATATACAGTTTGAATGCATACTCTTCCTCATGTACTCATATACGCCTTCTAATTTTTCTATTTATTCCACGAAATGTTAAACATCATTGTCGTCCTATTTATAAAAGCTGACATTAGTATAGTTGTAAGATAATTTTCCAAAGTGCATAAAAAATTATAAAATAAATATTTAAATAAATTACAATACTTAAGGCTGCAACGACTATAATTTGAACTTAAAATCTTACTTTTTGAATTTGACTTGATTTTACTTTTTAACCAATTTCTATTCTAATTACATTTTAATGCTTCATTGAAGTTCTAGAAAAGAAATAACATTTATATATTTTAAATAATGCTCTAACTAATTGACCATGTTTACATTAGTGTTTATTTCAAGCTTACATAAAACTAAATAAGACAATTAAATAATGATACATAACTTATGTAATGCCTACATACCAAGCAAACAAATGCATTTTCTCCATCTTTTCTCCACTTTAATTTCCTAACAAAAGTATGTTATCGTATCGTGCAACATAATATAATTTCTCAGTGTTAGTATCATGTGCAGCGAGGAAACAATTTTCAAGTATCCGGCAAAATAACCGGATTACGTCATATCGCCGGCGCCGGAGCCGGATAAGGCCCGGATTAAGATGGTTGAACGGATGCGATAATGATGTATGATGTAACGATAGGTAATCTTAAGTAGTACCTATCTGTCTTATTTATTTACGAAGTTTCCAAGTATGAGCGAGTTAGCTAAATAAAATGTTTTCTCAAGAAAACATATTGAAATCTAATTGTTTGTATCGTGGAACAATTTTTTTGTAGGTTTATAAATAACTATTAATTGACTAATGACAGAAGCTTACTAAGCTAGAATTTTTGGTTGAGGACTACCTACTTAATTATATGGAAGCTGTCAGTTGTTTCATAGAGTTTCTGTCAAATACCTATGACTACTTTTTTGAAAATGATAATTATTACTTTTCTTCCAACTATGCTTTAATTTCATCACAATCACGCAGTACAAAGCGAGTCTTTAATGTTCTAGAGCAATAAAAATGTATGAAATTTCATTATTGCACAGTTTTTTTAATCGCACCAAAAGGTGCCAATCTCAATGGATTAGCTCTATTCAGCCAGCCGATATCAATACTTTTTTTTACGTTCGTATTATTCTTAGAGTAAGACGCGTTTCTGTTCCAGAAAGCCGCGATGCTCGAAGGTATTATTCGTTTCTATCCTACTTGTTCCAAATTTAAAAAATGATTGGTGCTAACTCTGATTTATAAAAGTGATTTGGCGGGAACTTTGTTAATTTTGCTTGACAATATTTTTGGAAACGATAAAGTGTGATACTATCTGATTTTGAGTGCTTCGGCTTCGAATTAAAATGGAATCATCTAGCGACACATTAACTCCGGAAAACATTCTAAATGAAGCCGACAGTGTTACAGAAAATCTTTTACCCTTAAAATCTCGAGTACAATACGTAAAATCTTATGAGAAATTTATTGATTGGAAAGATAGAAATGGAGCAAAGTCGTTCTCAGAAAGTGTATTTTTGGCTTATTTTAGTGAACTATCGAAAAAAATTAAGCCATCTTCGTTGTGGTCCATAAACTCAATGCTAAAATTAACTGTTAGCACAAGACACAATGTGCATATCAAACTTCTATTTTAACTGTTTGATATGAGTTTCTTTTATCTACTATTCCTATAGGTAATAGTTGAAAGAAAAGCAAATTATGCACCTCGCCTTAAGTAATTTATTATTGCACCGAGAGCGAGGGCTCTAATCTAACAGGTACGAGGGCTTTGTACTCGATGCAATAATCTACTATTAATTTTAATCGTTTGAGTATGTCTGAACTAAATAAAAACTATATTATTATTAAGATTTATTATTGTAAAGCCTAATTATAGCCTTTGTAAATTCGCATTTTGAACACTTGACTCAAAAGTCAATATCAAAACTATAATAATGAAGATTTTTTACTGTAAAACCTAATTATAGCCTTTGTAAATTCGCAGTCGGAACACTTGGCTCAAAAGGCAATATCAAAACTATAATAATGAAGATTTTTTACTGTAAAACCTAATTATAGCCTTTGTAAATTCGCATTCGGAACACTTGGCTCAAAAGGCAATATCAAAACTATAATAATGAAGATTTATTATTGTAGAACCTAATTATAGCCTTTGTAAATTCGCACCCGGGACTCTTGGCTCAAGAGGAAATATCGCTGCCACTGCGTCAAACAGTATAAAGAATGAGATAAGCTTTCGTTGTTCGCTTGCAATCATGACTTGTCACTGTTTTATTAGGTAGGTACAAACATTGTACCCCTTATACTTTCTTAGAATGCTAAAACATAATACTACTTAATATGCCTCATCAATATAAACAGGCTGCCTTTTTATTACGCATTGGGAGTAAGAGGCACCATTGACCTCACAGAAACATCCGTCCATGTTATTACTACAATAACAAACTTGGGTAACTTGGCCCATCGACGGAACTTAAGTTACGAGCGGCTTGTATTCATCAGGATAACATTATGGTGGGACTTTTAAATAGTTGCTATGCTTCTGCGTGTACATTTGGAACAATAACACTTTGTTTTAAATAGGTAAGTAGTTATTAAAAATACAAGACCCAACAATCACAGCAACCTAAAACCGTAATCCATCAGAGAATTAATTCTACTAACATTTTCAAATAAATACAATGAAATACAGTTAAATGTCAAATATAGCATTTTACTAATTTACGTTTTACGATTGTGTTGTCAATAAACGTAATTGCTACTGATATAGCATGGTAATCTAACAATAAAATGGTCGAATCGAAAAATGTTAAATGATCAAAAATGTGACAAAACTTTTTAATTTTGTTTATTATTTTTCTTAGAGCAAATGCTTAAGTTATTTTTAGAAGACTCAAAAGTTCATCAATAAAAACATTTCTGGCCAATATTCGAAATTTGAAAATAAATAAGGTTGTGACCACAGAAAGTGAAAGTGAAATAAGCTTTATTCAAATAAACATAATTATTAAGTACTTTTAAATCGTCTATATTTTCCTACCCGTTCCAGACTTTTTTAGCTGACAAGAAGAACTGACAGAGGAAATAATCACTACGTTTTAGTTGTGACTTTGTGACTGAACCTAGGACTGCGTATATTATTTGCACAGTATAGATACTTATTAGTTTAAAAAGCTTATATCTATTCTGTGTTGTTTATTTTAAAACATACAATTTTAGCTACTTTTTAACAGCTCACGAAGTCACTAGTCTCTATCATAAGTTAAATAGTTCTAACTTTTCGTTGCCACTTATTCTTTTCTCTTATTCTTAAAAAATACAACCTTATCTTCGTCTTATCATAATGGTGCTTTATTAACTTTAACCCTTTTCAGTTCATCACTTACATCACCCGTTACTTCATCGCAAACCAGCCAACCCCTAGCATGGCTCGGGCCATAAATTTTTGTTCCTCGTGTCTCGCGACAATTTATGTTCCCCAGAACGTGGTCAATGGAAATCGGCATAATGTTTCATGCATGGCAAAATATATTTGATGGGTAATACTTGAGGAGTACTCAGTAAGAATACCTCTTTTGTAACGAATTACGTTATTTTGTTATTTGTGATTTTTGTGCTTCCATCCTGATGTCTGTTTGTGTAATGGATGGGTTGGCTTTTATTAGCTTAGTTTGAGGAAAAATATGGCTCAGAGTTGATATTATTGAAATGAAAGGAGATGCTTATTGGCTTTTGTTTGTTTTTGTCTTTTTGCAACTTAAATGTATCAGTAGTTTGATTTTTCGAGTGGTTGTAACAGTTGATGTGAATGAGTTTCTAATTCTTAATTTCATTTCATATTCTGTAGGTACTGTAGGGTTTATTTTGCATAAATTATAGGGGTTATGTTTAAATGATCACCATACTAACCTAACCTAACCCAAAATTAGTAAATATTCTTGGGCGGTGAAGGATTTGGTGAGCATTTACTAATTTTAGAAAACAAAATGTTTTTTTTTGGTATGCTAAAGTATTTATTCCTGTGTGTTTGTTAAGAAGTCTGTACCAAATTTGGGAATTGATACTTTAGCTTTTATTCAAAGACTATCAGTTGGCTATCTATGCCATTGCTGACGAAATGTGATTGGCTAACGACCAAATACTCAAACGTTACTTAAAGTTAAGGCCACCTTAAACACATAAAAGTTGTCAGATTTGACAGAAACTCTATGAAACTCACAGTTTCCTTAAAGTTAAGGAGAACTTAACTTAAGATTTTAACTAAGAAGCCTTTGAGTATTCGGCCGTAAGACATTCTAAAGCTCGCATAACCAATAGATCTTGACGTACGACCTAAAGATATTGCTAGAGTACCGATAGCCGATATAAGATGATTTATCGCAGAAGCTCGGAAGTTGAGATGGATGAGTGGCACAATCGGTAGGGGCGGTCTGATGAATGGGGCCCACAGAAATTGGTTACCATGACCACAAAATAGAGAGAGGACAGAAGTCAAGCTTAGTACTACGCGCGCTCGAGCAACGCATTACTTTCACTGACACAGAATAATTGGAATCTCAGACGTATCTCAAACGAGTTTGATTACGTGACGCAGTGTCGTCGGTTGGTGGGAACTGTCTATGTGTGTATGCGTTGCGCGCGTTCATGTGCCGAATCGTGTGCTCGTTTAGTTCTGAGTGACAACAGCTGTCATCTTTCGTGCACGCGGCGGCGTGAATTTAAGTTGCAAAAAACAAAGCAAAACATTTAATATCACTTATAAAAACATTTCTTATCACCGGTATAATCCGCGCGCGATGAGAATGGTATAATACCTTTTGGAACTGAGACGCGCACTGTACCGATAACGCGGCAGCGCGGCGCTGTACACTACCTGCTTTACAGTCATTTTCAATTCACTTTGACAAGGTCCCTTACCATTCTCATCGCGCGCGGATTATAAATACATATTTATTGTTATAATAGTGAAAAATCAATATGTTTATTTGTGTGTGTGAGGGAACACGATTCCTGTAGTAGCCCTAGCTTTACGCACACAGTTGCGCGTGTACACGTCTGTGTAGTATCTGAGTAATAGGTAGTTATAATGGAGCGGATGTACGGAGTGTCCGGGGTGTGCTTCTGTCCTCTCTCTATTTTGCGCCATGACTGATGTACCATTGAACGTTGCAAAAAGAAATAAATTGCTGTGTATCTCGAAGTTTTCTTATTTCCTTACTTTGCGTCGAGTTACTAAAATGAAAGATAAAAGAGTGAAGTGTTGTGGCCTAGAATGCTCTGATTAGCAGTAGGCTTACATACGCTAATGTTTTGGGAAGCCTTTTACCACAGAATAGATATAAGTAGGTACTACTTTTACGTCACAAACCAGTATTGCCTTAGAGGCTGTAGTCATGGAAATGTGTACGCATATTTGCCTAACACTACACTACTTTATTTATTTCCAGATAACAAAGATCCATTATTGTTAGTAACGACATAAAAATATGTTAGTTTAATTAACGTTTGATGGAAAATTACAGATTATTGGTACATGTCAATTACTTACTTGATTAAAATTATCACAGCTACAAATGTCAGAGCCAGAGTGCCAGAAATGCCAGAGTGTTACCTCTAGTGGAACCTAGTCAACTATAGTGACCAATTACTTAAAGTGGGTTAGTTTTCACTATTTCTCGGTGAAATAATGAAAGAGCTTCAAAGTCCAAGGTAATTATTTTTTTAATAAACATTTACAGGCGCTTATTGACGTCTAATTAGTAACACGTAGTATACTAGTGTAATTATTAAACTTTTATGTGTAACAGCAGCAGCAGAGAAAGCAATATAAAGATTGCTTCAGATTAAAGATGTTTTATTTATTTATTTTTATTTATTTAATTCTTAATGCACATTTTACTCTATCAATCAACCATAGGGTGATGTGGAGACTTTGTGTGGTGTGGAGATGTTGTAGTTATTTTAATAAATAATAATAAAAAATAAAATAAATAAAATTCTTTATTTCAAAATTGATTACATGTAGGATTCTTAAACTAAAATTCCACACTAGGCCTAGCCTGTATCGTGGTAATCTTGAATGAATTATCCGGTCTGGATGTAGCGGTACCTACAGCAACGTTGACAATATAAATTTTAATAAAAAGAGTAATAAACTTCTAACTTAATTTAAGATATGACAAACTGCTAATTTTCTATGCAAATATTTTAATAAGTTACAAGCCAGTGTTACCTTATCTCTCATTAAAAATAATAAAAGTTGAAATGTATTCCCCACTCATACAACTAATATCAAAATAAATTAACCCTCATCACCTAACTCCAGGAAAACATCGATAGAACACGCCAGGCCATTAGCCATATCTCAGTTTGTAAAACATGATGTTCCACAAACTGCGATTATCTCCGTCACTTATTAACTTCGTGACCGGAAAGTATCGGAGAGGTGGGCTTATCTCCAAATCAGTCGGTCGTAACTAGGAGATGCGACCGTGAGTACGTGACGGCCCTAACGACGGATGGATTACAAACTCAAATTATATCGGCAGGGCTTGTTTAGTTCATGATTCCTGTAAAACAAGCTTTGCTCTCAAACTAACTTACCTTTTTAATGCGGGCTTTTAAAAATGACAAAAAGCTGTAGGCTCGATAGATGGCGTTGATAAAAATGTATGTCTCAATGTATTTTTTTTTACTAATCTTCGAAGAGTACTCAGGTAGGCAGGCATATATAACCCTAAAATGTTTCTCTTTGGGCAGATGTCAGGCAGCGAGCGCTTACTTTCCTCTTTGGTACAGGCCGTTTATTTTTAAAGCCAATTTTGACTCATCTCTTTCCATCAACGCCATCTAGTGAGTCAAATAGTTACTATTTTTATTGTGACTGTTTTATTGTATTTTTAAATGTCACTTTAAAAAGCCCTCATTGCTGTTCTAATGCCATTTTACTGAAAGTAGACTTCATTTTGTTGTTAAAAATAATTGGAACTGTATTCTATATATACTCATCTATACAGGGTGTTAGTAGCACCCTAGCGAAAACTTTAAGGGATGATTCTACCTTTAGAAATAAGCAACTTTATCCATGGAACCACTTGTCGCAAATGCATAGTTGTTGAGATTTAGATTTTTCGTTGAGAAGCAATGTACGCATTGTACCCGATAATATCGCGGGTAAACAGTTGTACATTGCGGGCTTATAAAATGTTAATATTTTTAATATTTTTCTGTAAATTTAGGTCCTATGCAACTAAGACAGACTCTGTGTGATAGAAAAAAAAACACTTAATTTATCATGAATTTTGCGACAGAAAATTCCACTTCAGATAGATTCAGAATCATGAGCCTTAGAGACATACTATAAAGATGATTATAAAATTAAAGTGAATCACAAAGTGCTAACTAGATCAATAAGTAAAAGAAAACCCAAACAGATGAGAGTCAATTATTATTATGGAGAAAGAACCAGAATATATACTATACCTAAATTGTATAATAAATATTCGACAATATTATTATAAGATGAAACTAAAATAAATAGTAAAGAAATATTGAAAAGAAAATTAAAAGACTGCATGTTATAATTTCTTATTCAAGTTAGCAAAGGTAATAAAAAATAAACAAGTGATGTTATAGCATCTAAGTAGAATTATTAATATAGAAAGAAGCACTACGCCTACAAACTGTCATTGCAGTTTGGCGACAGAAAATTTCGTAATTAACTTAAATGTAAAAATTTGGAAAAAAATAAAAAAAGAGAGTCAACTATGCCCTGAAACTTCGAGCATCGCGGCTTACAGAAACGCGTCTTACTCTAAGCCCTGAAAGTTTTAGGGTGCTACTAATATCCTGTATATATGCGTTTATAGATACTAAAGCGATATGAGGGTTAAAATTAACTTATCCACTATATTACATAATCTGCACCCATTTCTTTATGTGTAGAGCGTCGATAGTCGACCGCACGTTTCCGTTCGTTTTCTTGACGGCAGCTGTCATTTTTCCGTCACATTTCATTTGACGTTTATTTCCGTAGACATTTTCCGCTTTTTTGGTAGTCGGTAGTGATTATTTCCTCTGTGGTCGTGTACGTGCCGAGGTTGGACGTCTCCAGATGCCTATTTTGATTGTAAGATTATTCGGTAAGACTATTGGGAAACGGGGAATGTTCGTGGAAGCAAATAATTTTTTAGTAGTTGTTCAATAAGAATAACGAAATAGTTAAGGGGAATGATATAGTTCTGATAACCTTTGTGGTGTTCGAAGTTGCAATTTTGGGTTTGTTTTACAAGATACCATATTTGTCGTGTTGGGTTGTTATGATCAGATTTTTTATTCATAACTGTTTATAGTATTCTTGACAATCTGAAAAAACTATACTTAGTAGTTTTCACGACAAATTTTCGTTTACCAATATTGTTTCCTAGATACATTGTGACTTCATTCGATTTAATAAGGTTTTTAACATTAACTGCGAGTATAATAAATAATAATAATAAAAATGTTTTATATCGTTACCAAAAAATACATATTTTTCAAAACAGTATTTGGGACCAACCCAGTAGGCAATCGAAATGCCTGTGGCAGGCAGCCCCGCTCTACCATATCTTATTAATTGAGAATGTACCCAAGTGGCATTCGGGGTTCTATATAAGATGTCTAATCGTTCACATGTACTCCACAAGCTGTGTAAGTCAGCTGTATAAGAGCTGTATAGCTTGCTATAATGCTCTTATAGAACCAGTTTGGGCACAAATTAGACAGCCTTAAGTTCACTATGGCTGTACGTTAGCAGTACAATAGCATTATAATAGCAGTTTAAGTAGTAACATCGGACTTAAGGCTGACTTACGGCACTATATGAAACGCAGTGTGAACCATACAACGTACATGAGTGTAATAAAGAGTAACAAGTGGCTAAATACACAGCCTTCACAGTTATAAAATCCGACAAAAGTACTCCAGTGCTACCTAAAATTCACGTGTGTCCTAAATTAATTCTTTATTTTATTAATTATTCGTAGTTTGGTTTTGTGTGTGCCATAGAACACATAACTCCGGCGGATATCATGTTCTGTATGATTTTATTATTACTGGTAGGTTTATAATTTGGGTTTATTACATTAAATTGTGTTAATATTATGGGCAATGTAAATTTATTGTAAAGTATATACATATTTAGAGTTAAAATTTTTACGGGCCTCAGGAATATTGCCTTTTTATCATAAATATATCTAAATAAGAAGGGACGAACAAATTTTTTTTTCATATTTGTGTTTTTATGGCATCAGAATCAGTCTATAGTTTTGTATTTAAACTTTAAAACTAATCATGAAAACTCTGTAGTTCAAGATAAAATCTTAATCAAATTAAAAATATTATAGGTTATGAGTATAAACAAAATGGTGGAGTTGTCTCCAACTACAGTGAACCATTGTAACCCCAAATTAATGTTATGACCTCTTAAAAGTTTCACATGTGTACCAATATAATGTCAATTACTGTACAGCATATCTGGGATATCTGATATTTGCAGCATATCTGATATTTAGCCCTGAGCTGGTATGCAGTTCTTTAATAGTTCACGTGAATACCCTTATACTTAGATATTTTAATATACTAAAATTTTAGAAATCCGCATTGAAAATAGATTGAATATCACAAGTTAGAGTGTATAGTCTATAATAGTAAATGCAGTAGGTGGTATGATTAAATGTATACGTTAATTTTAATAGACGTGTAGGCGTAAAAGAAAACCACCATAAACAAGTGGTATTCGTGAACAAATAAACAGCTGCCAGTGTTATTAGATATCAATAGTGGTGCGTGTAACAGCTTGTGGGATAAGTGTATTAGAATATCACATTCACATTCATGTTCAGCTTACAGCAAATAAGAGTAGTACTTGTGGACAAATAAACTGCTATTGATATTAATGGACAACACATATAGTCCTTTTAACAGCCTACAGTGCACATGCGAACCATTTAAACACTTCTGTACAGATAGTAAAGAAAGGTTATTTTAATGATTACAAACAAGTAGTCCTACTACAGCTACTAGCTGTATAACAGTCTAAAACAAGTAAACATAAGAGCCTTTGGCTTTATAAATGACCAGGTGTGTTCTATTAAAATGCTAGCTCTATAACATAGTACAAGTAGGCCGTTAAACAGCGGTTGCCGTATCTCTACCCTCCTTTAATGCTCTTAGTCAGACGACTGACTAAAGGATAGTTGTTAGAGTATAGACAGGTATAGGTGTTATTAATCGCAATAATGCAGCTTATACATCACGAGTGAACTGTATTAATGCTTCAAGTACACCTGGGAACTAAATGTGTACTCTTAAATGGAGTAAAATGCTACTTGGGGTATCAGTTACACAATATTAACTAGCTTTACAATATTAACATTTTTACTTAAGTAAATAATATGAAAAGCTTTATTGATAAAAATATTACAAAATACACAGCTTATGTTCACTCAAGTGTGTGTGTGATTGTGTGTGCGTGTGTGTGTGTGCTTGTGCGTGTGTGTGTGTGACAGTGGTAATGCTAATGATTACTTAGAATGTATTGTGTACAATATGTTCAGTTTCATTGTAATTTAGGGGAAATAGCCATTCTATCAAAGTTTTTTTGAGGTTATAAGACTTTAGTATATGAATGCCAATTTTAGCATTTAACATATTGTAAATTGTAGGAGCAAGAACTAAATATTGCCGTTGTATAAATACAGTTTTTTATGAGGTATAGGAACTACGTTATCAATTCTTAGTATGAAACTAAAATCTTTCCATAAAAGATTAGGTATATTCACTTATAGATATGAAAGTTATAAACGTTGTTGTAAAGGGACATTTTTAGATTTTTATTACTAAAGTGATATCAAAGAGAAATAAAAAAGTGGAACAGAAAACTTATTAAAATTCTAATATATCCTCATAAATAGAACAAGCGACTTTGTCCCTTATGGTACCGCAATAAAACACAAGGAATTCATCCGAAATACTTCGGAAGTTTACCGCTTGTTTTCATCCCGTATTTATTCGGAGTCTGCGTTTCGGGTTTTATTGCGTTTTTTTATTTGTTTCAATACTCCCCGCACCTGATGCACTGCCTCTATTATTATGTAAATTATAATAAAATGGTACGATTCTATTGTTATTTGAATTTCGTGAAATTTTCAGACTCAAATATCTGTGACAGTTGTGTTTTGCAATAATGGTGCGTTCACACCAAAGTCAAGTTAATTTTAGTGGAAAAACATTTTGCATCACGGTAACTTTTGATAACTTTAGCGGCAATATAAAAGACTTTTTTGTTTCTCATTGTTGCTGCTAACATTAAGAAAAGTAGCGCAACAAAAAATACTGCATCATAAAAATATTCGTAGGTTTTATTTGAAACCTAGTACCGTAGGGAGTTCTTGTGTTATCTAGCTTTACAGGTTTCCGATATAGCTTTGTATATTTCTGAGAGATAATTTAATACAAATTCTTTTCCATTTTTAAATTAAACTAGAAGATTGGTTATATCAAGAACCTTTAAAACTAACCCTTAGTTAGGTTTTCTTTTGTTTATTCTATATTAAGATATTTTTCTGACTCAGAAACACTTGTTACCGTTCTTTTTCTGTAATATGAAACCTTGTAAAATCACTTGCTAGGTATTAAAAAAAGCGGTGGCAGTAAAACATAAGAATGCTTTGCAGGGCATAATGAGAAAAAACCTCAAAAGTATAAACGCACTATTTAAATAAATAATAAATAAATAAATAAATGCTTGGACAATTTCACACAGCGCCTCTAGCCCCAAACTAAGCAAAGCTTGTAATATGGGTGCTAGACAACTGATATACTACTTATACACTTTATAAATATACACTTAATATACATAGTAACACCCAGACCAGTCACAGAAATTAATATCCATCATTTCAATTTCTGCCCGGCCGGGAATCGAACCCGGGACCTCTTTCGTAGTAGGCGGTATGTTGACCACTGCACCACTCAGGTCGATTTCCTTTTTAGATTTCTAACATGTCGTTTTTAAGAATTGCCTCACATTCGCAAATTGCAAACGTCCGATGTGCAGCGAAGACGCACGTCGCAATCCCTTTGACCAATCAATGACGCTTGCTGAAATTGTACTATTTTCCGATATTTTATAGCTAGCTTCCATCACCTATCACGCTAAAATTTCAGTTTTTTTCGAATTGGATTACCATCTCGTGATTTGGAAAATTTGGTTCTTTTACTTATAGTCAGAGTTAAACAAAGGAATCAAGTCAGTAAAGACAAGCCTTGACTGCAAACAAAATGTTAATTACTAATACGTTTACCCAATATTATAAAAAAACAAGCTTAATTACAAAAAATAGCCTCAATAGACATTTTATGTAAATTACACACATCAACTTTGTCTAGGGATACAGTTGTTATTTTCATACAAACGAGGTAACTTTAAAGCCTTGGTTTTCTGCCAGGGATGTACCGTGCTGTGACCTGATGATGGCCATCCAGGGAGTGAATGGAGGAGATTTAGATCGCTGTACAGTACACACCTAACTGATCTGACCAGCATTCTAAAAGATTAATGGACATGTTTAAAAAAACCGCGAAAATAGCTTGAAAATGTATGGAAATCCTGAAACTGAGAACTCTGACCTATCAATCTTTTAGAATGCTGATCAGATCAGTTGGGTGTATATAGCGATCTGAATCTCCTCCATTCACTCCCTGGATAGCCATCATCAGATCAAAGCCCGGTACATCCCTGGCAGAAAACCAAGGCTTCAAAGTTACCTCGTTTGTATGAAAATAACACCTGTATCTCTAGACAAAGTTGATGAGTATATAATAAAAACTCATGTAAAGTTAGTTGGTATGTAAAATTAAGTTCACTACAAGTTAAACGTAAATATTTTTTGGGTTTATACTTACCAACGGTGATAAAAGTGTAAATGGGTATTTTTTTTTTTTTTTTTTTTTTATTGGGGTCAACAAACAGTTTCACAATAAATAATGTTAAGCTAATCTTATATTATAGAATTGATAATTGTGAGACCAACACCGTCAACCACGGCTTAAATTATTGTATATGTTGAGCGAGGGTGTACCCACAGGAAAATAACATATATAGAAAAGAAAAAAAAAGAGGAAGAAGGAAACATAATAATACACGGAGTAATATCACTGGCCATTATCGTAAGCAGCAACGATTAAGGTGTTGTTTTCACTTCTAATAGACAATTGATTACAGCCTTTTTGAAAGAAGGTTTGCTTGTGTTAAACATGTTCAAAGCAGCAAAGTTCTTGTTGTAAATATCAGTCAGACGTGCAATGGGGGAGCGTTTGCCTGCATTAGTGCGGTATCTAGGTGTTGTGAAGAGTTTCTGAGTTCGGCAAGCACGCACATGCGGCCTGACTGGTACTTGGTAACAAATTTTACTAACTATGTCATTACAATCATAATTGTTATTGCAGAAATCATGCAGTAACATAACCTCCAGCTGGAGTCTTCTACACTTAAGACTAAGCAAGCGAAATTTTTTTAACAATGATGAATAAGGTAAACGACTACGATAACATTTAAAATACATACATCGCAGGTATTTCTTTTGGACCTTTTCAAGGCAGATAGAATATTTCATGTAAAACGGATCCCAAATGGCAGTGGCGTATTCTAACTGCGAGCGGATCAGTGATTTATAAAGATATAGGTATGTGCTAGGGCGTTTAAATTCAGTGCTAGCTCTGATAACAAGACCATACATTTTGTATGCTCTTCTACAGACATTATCAATGTGTTCATCAAGTGTTAGTTTACTGTCCAACAAAACTCCAAGGTCCCTTATTTTTTCAACTCTGTCTAGGTTTGTGCCACATAGTGAATAATCGAACTTACGCGTTTCTTTTTTCTTAGTAAAACTAATACATTTGCATTTGTTCAAGCTAAGTTCGAGTTTATTATCATTACAATAACTAGTAAATCGATTAAGGTCATCTTGGAACTTATGTTGGTCAGCAATATTTTTCACACTTCGGTATATTTTAAGGTCATCGGCATATAGTAAATAGTTACAATTTTTGAAGCAGGTGTCAATGTCGTTAATAAATAAAATGAAAAGCAATGGACCAATAATCGAGCCTTGTGGAACCCCAGAGGTTACAGTTATTGTTTCCGATTCGTAACCTTTAATAACCACCTTTTGAGTTCTGTTCAATACGTAAGATTTGAACCATCTCCATAAGTTACCACGTATACCATTATATGCAATCTTTTGTAACAGAATTTTGTGGTCAACTCGGTCAAAAGCTTTTTTAAAGTCTGTGTACACAGCATCCGTCTGTATATTGGCATCCATATTTTCGAAAAGCTGAGTTGTATAAATAGTCAAATTAGTGACAGTTGATCGACTAGACACAAATCCATGTTGTTGCGGGAGTATGTATCTATGCAAATGAGAATATAGGATGCCGCGTACAAGTCTTTCGAGTAGCTTTGCCAGAATAGGCAGTATGGAAATAGGACGATAGTTTGTAACATCTCTTTTGGAACCACCCTTATGAACCGGAACAACCCTAGCAGACTTCCATAATATTGGAAACACGCCTTCCTTCAGGCATTTGTTATACAAAATACACAAAGGTGTACAGATGGTTGAGGCAGTTTTTTTGAGAAAAATTGGCGGCAGGTTATCAGTACCTGGACCTTTGGAAACGTCTAAGGATTTTAACTCTTTCAAGATACTGTCATGTGACAATGTTACATCACTAAAAATAATACTTGAGTGTGTTTTAGAGTCCAAATCAGATATCTCATCTATACAATAAGAATCTGATAGATTTGACGGTTGGTATACTGAATGAAAAAAATTAGAAAAAGAAAAAGATTGCAAATATCTTCAGGTTTATATGCTTTGGAGTTCAAGTAATGTACACTGTCAGGGAAGTTATTGTCACTTTTACGGTTACTTAAATATGCCCAGAAATACTTCACATTCTCCCTCACACCATCCTCAACCTTGGCAATATAATTATTATAGCATTCACTAGCCTTATTTTTGAACCTTTTAATATGGGTATGTGTAAATTTACATTTATGTTACAGACCTTACTGTAAATTACGAGGGGTGTGTATTCAAGTGGCAACATACTTATCAAAGGGTCCGATCTTGATTGCTGAACTCTAATTTACTGTTGGCCTTTCCAGGCGTTTATATTGCTAACTACTTTACGAGAACATTTTTTTTTAAATTTGTCGATAGTAAATATAGGATTTGATTTGACCTTTTGCAGCTGCAATGCTTATTCAATTTAAAAGCGTCAATCTTGTTTTCCAATTAGTGAAAATTCCCTTTAGAGGAGAAAATGCGACGGGTCAAAGTGGAATAAATTTGTTTTTCCTTGTTTATAGAAATTACGTTTGTTAACTTTAAGATTTATAAATATTTTTGATGTATATAATTTTTGTAAGCAACATGAAAGTTGTAAATTAAAAAGGCATCCTAATATAGTCCGGGAGTGCTATCCGCATATCCTGTAAATCCTGTAAAAAAAGTGTCCCTGATTTTCCTCTGACTTAGTAATAAAGTTCCAACCAATATTGGTTTTACGGCAATGCCTTCACGGTCTATAATCCCATAGCTGATTAACGTCTAATCTTCGCATATTGCGTGCTGGGCCGCCCTAGTCGCAAGGGAAATCAGCACCTGTTAGCGACGCTGAGGTAAGCTTGGCCGTTTCGGAATAGGTTGTGGGCAAACAGTAACCTCTTGGGAATTGATTTTTCTAGAAAATTCGAGAGTAAACGAATTTCTGATTAAAATGCTTGTAACGGAAACCAAAGGCAGAATAATATAAAAATCCGACTAACTAAGAACCTCCTCCTTTTTTGAAGTCGGGCAGAAATTCCTTATTATAAATTCTGTGATTTTCAGTGTCTTCATTGTAGGTTAAGAAATTAATGTAATACAAGTATTGGTAACTTTGATTGGTCTGTTAAACTTTCATTAAACTATTCGGTTTCTTTTTTATTTTTTATTTACGTTCACCAATACTCTACAGTCGTAAATAATTCAATTTAAAAACATATTGTTTTTCTGTTTTTTTTTCTACTTTGTTAATATTTGCTTAGGGACATCTGTAATAATAAGCCTCAATAGCTACACTTATACCAATTACGTATACTTAAAAATACGCAGTAGATTTCCTTAAAACAAATATTATTCATGTATATGGTACAGCCCAACCTTTAATGGCCAAACTCTCCGAAGTTAAAACACCATTATACTAATTATATAATAACTCTAACGATCCGGAAGTGAGTTATAATAGTTCCGGCAAGTTTATGGATCAACTCCGGGTTCAAAGTTGGCCGGTTTAATGAATGGGGGGAGTTAGATTCAATTTGGCGGTCAGATGACCTTTGTTTGTGCCTAAAACTGGAGTTTATGGAGAATTGTTTTGGTTAAACGGTTGAGTTTTTAGGTAAAAAAAATTTGATTTTATGTATACCTAGCTATAAAGTTAACTGATGCTTTTCTGAGTTAATAGATTCTTAACTCGCTAGCACCGGAAGTCGCTCCGTGGGTAGGCCCCCGACAAGGTGGACCGACGATCTAATGAAGGTAGCGGGAAGCCGCTGGATGCGGACCAAGCAGGACCAATCGTCGTGGAGATCCTTGCGAGAGGTCCATACCCAGCAGTGGGTGTCGTGCGAGAGTTGATGAGGTTAAAAGAATAACACCGTTTATTTTAACATGGATAAAGAATCAAGCCCTCTTTGGCTCATCCAAAAGGCTAAAACTATTCGCGCGGACTAATCAATACATCCGCTTGTTATATCCAGATTTATTTTAATAGGCTGTGTGTAAGCCATGGCTGAGTGCCAGCCTCTGATTGAAAACGGGGCTCGTCAAACATTTTTTTGTCGACAATTCAAAATGGGCATCCGGTATTGTTTGATAAAAAAATGTCATTGCTGAAATAGTTGAGGTATATTCTTAACAAAGAAAAAGAGGTGGTTTCACATTATTTATTTACTTTTTCATAATTATGTGAATTTGACAAAATGTTGCTATTAGGAAAGCGACGTGTACCTACGAGACGTCACTTTAAATTATCCGAGGTCTATAACCACTTGACCAATATTCCTGGCGGTAATTAAATAAAAATTAAGAACAGTAACACTGGAACCTATTGTTTCTCTCATTCTCTGATCTTCAACCGTGGCCTGCTCTTTAATCTAGTTTTGTGACCTTCTCTGTATTTCCATAAGATTCTGTAATAAAAATGAAATTTACTTTTTTTTCTGTAACATAAAAACCACCAGTGGTGCGGTTAATTCACCGCACCTTCATCGCTTTCCCGCTCAGGGTTTGCGAACCGATGGCGTAGCTTCATTGACATTCATAAGTGCTTGTAACAGCCTAGACTGAATAAATTATTTTAAATTTTTTAATTTTGCACATCGTTTTTGCATACATCAGTTCAACTCGCGTTATAAAATGTAATTGTTTGTTCAATCTAACTTTGCTCTTTATACTGATTTACCGCGAAACAAATCAGCATCCTCACTTACTACTGTATTTTTACTCATTTTATACTTATTACAAGTTTTACGTTAATCAGTGTTTTCATTCAACTTCAACAACTTCAAGTGTGTCACAACTATTAAAAAGAAAAACAACTCACATGTGTGGGCTCACTAGAACACAAACCTAGCAGCTCATAAATACTATTAAACCAAGACAAAATTTAAGAGTCACAAAATATAACACAAAATAAGGTATTCGTGTAACTACTGCATTTAATGGATTATGCGCTAACAGTGCTGTTGGCGTGATTTGGAACTAGGCTCAAATTACCTCTCAACGACCATAATCCCAATTGCCAGCAAGTATCCACCAGCCAGAAGCAAGAAGGCTGGAGCCGCTCCTCCCAACGCTAGCGCCCTTGGGGAACTGCCCTGACACTGCATGGATGACGACCAGGTCCGCAGTTGGATGCAGCGTATTATCCCACGTTCAAATAACCGACACAGACTGGAATTGGTGAATGAAGTTAGTGAGAACGAAGTAGTTCTGCTTCTCATAGATGGAGAATTATAATTTGATGGGTTCATGGGGTAGGATTTTAAAACTAAATGGGGTGTGAGAAAAAAAATGGCTCGATTCAACGCATGGGGCATCGATTTGCTTTCGGCATTTTTTTTGAAGAGTTTTAACAAGGTTGAGATGGGAGAGGTATCTAAGTCGATCGTCGACTACTAAGTTTTACATTTGATAAAGCCCTACAAGGACCTAACCTACCATGACCAAGCCAAAAATATAAAGTTTGATTTACTTACCTCCAATTAAAGAATTCCTTGAAAGGGCTATTCTTCTGCACGAATGCGTAGAGATGGGTTTTGTCCATGGATTTCAAGGAACCCAGTTCACAGAGCTCACTCTGGTCAAAAGTCTTGGAGATCAGCCTGTTAGCGTTTTCAACCTCAGTGTGGTAGGCGTATCCTAAAATATTTGATATTAGCTCAATAATTTGATTATAGTTTCTTATTTCAACAGTTATTAGAATCATGCTAAAATAGCTAAAGTAAGCGATACGCTACATAAGCCCACGTGGCATGATATTTTGCAAAACTTTCTCTCTTCTCGCTGAACAAAATAATTTTTCATCAGAAGAAGAAAACCTCATCAATATCGGTGCGGAAGTAGTTTTCTCGCTATGATGAACGATGCTTCTGTGTGGTGAAAAGAGAGAGGAAATCGCTTTCCTCAAAAAAGAGGAGGGTAGTGGTCCAACATAGCTGGACTCCAAAGAAGAGGTATAACTAATTTTGGGGTCCTAGTGTTGTTGAACGATCGATTAGGACAATGATCGACTTTTCTTACTAAATTGGATGAACACACACACACAACAGATTTCACTATTTGCTTTGATAGAAGTATGTTTAAATATTGTTTAGTCTCACCTCCTGCTTTTACCATGTTGATTCCGTCCACCAGTGGCACCAACAAAGGAGCGTTTTTGTTTTTATTGAATACCTTTTTCTTTCTGAGTTCGTCTTCAATTTTTTCGTTCCGTTTGTTGTAGTAATAGGTTGGCGTCTGCAAAGATATTCAACAAAAGGCTTTATCATTTAAAATGTTCTTTGAGTTGAAAGACTACTGTGAGACGAATATTAACTATGAATTATTTCACAAAGATATATACCAGCAACCAAGAGCGTGTATACCCAATATCTTCAAAGATCAACTCCAGAGGGCTTTCCAGGAGTTCCTGTAAGGAGTTGATGGAGGGCGGAGGACCGTTAAGGAGCCAGCTCACGACACTGCTGGTGTAGTAGTTGTAGATGAGAATGCAGAAGAGTCCAGTCACAAAGACGGTTAGCTTGCGCGCTGGGAAGCAGAAAGAATAGAGACTAACTGTTAAATAGTTGATTTTTATTAAATTATTTCGAATCGCGACTTACCTGACGAAATATTTGTTTCTACGGATATATCGTCGAAAACTAGAAACACATAAAATACTTAAATAAATAATTAAACAGAGGCTTCGCTGACTTGTAACGTTTATTTTTATTTTGGAACAACTTCCGTCATATAACGATGACTCTGAAGTTCCTGAAGAGTTCTGTATTACGCAGCTTGCTATCTTCGATAGATTGGGCAGATTTGCGATTCGTCATTGTCATTGAAAGTCAGTTTGAGAGAAAGACTAGAGCTAAAGTCAGATTTTACAGTCTTAACGAGCCCATTTAAATACATTTAGTTTATTTTGATACACAAACTGGACTCTGTGGCTGCTTGAAATAGCACTAAGACATGATGACTATGCTGACTGAAAGAATTAAGAGTTTCATACATACACTGTTGACAGAAAGAAGCTAAAACAGAGAAGATTGCATATTGTCCAGATGATGGTCTCCTTTCTATCTTGACTGATATAAGCAGGACTGCCGCACACAGAAAAATCATTGCGACCACACATAGCCAAACCCCTTTGCTAAGGGGTCTTAGGAACTGGTTCTCATATTTTCCAGCACCGTGGGTAGGTATCCTGTAGTAATACCTGGTCCTGAAAAATTTAATGTGCGTCTTTAAATATTCATTTTTGTTGTCATGACTAGGTGCTTTCTATAGAGCTAGGGGACTACAATTTTTCTGTAGATTAGAAATTGCTTTGTAACTAACTATAATAACTAATATAGAACACTTAGTCAACTTTGATCTCGTGCTGGTGACTCAAAATAATTCTTTTAAATGCAGTATTTAGTAGTAGTATGGCTACGATACTGATAAACGATTACTGGAAATAACTTGGTTGTAAATAAACGAAAAAAGCTCTCTTACTCGATAAACGATACAGGCGGATTCAAAACATCGAATTTGTCAAATGTATAACGTAACAATCTAAGGACTGGCGTCAAGTCCTGTTGTTTATGGTACAGGGCACTGCCTACCACGTTCTGTAAAAACAATCTATCATCACTTATGATCAGGTGAGCTTAATTTTAGTACTGCATGAAACTGGAGGGCGTATTACGAAAAACAAAAATCAGATTAGTCGAACGATGTTCCTCGTTTCATGTACTTCATTATTATCAACCGCATTCCCGAGATACTAAAGCTAGGGTTTCCTAGGATGACAGTGCCGTCATATTACGGCCGTAATTTAGCGGCGTAGAATGTTGTCTATGTAAACAATATGGCGCGCCGTATTTATTTACATCACAGACCATACAACCAGTACTAAGTAGTTTACATAGACAACGTTCTACGCCGCTAAATTACGGTCGGAATATGACGGCACCGACGATCGTCAATATACAATAGAAAGTTAAATTAAAAAAAATACTAAAACAATCTAGCGAACCTTCGTTTGATTTAATGTAAACTCTCCAATCCATCTCTCAGCGAAAGAATGAACGAACCTGTAAAATGTACGTTGAACATTTAAAGATACAATTAATAAAAAAAGTAATTTGTGGTTTTAAACAAAAGGCAAAATTGAAAATCAGCGTGACCCCGGGGTCCGAAAACCGCGACGGCATTCCCAGTAATTATCCTTAATATTATTTTATTGATAAAGAGATAAAAATAATATGATTGTTTTTTTAAGTTAAAAAATTCTTGCAGTCTTTGCTAATGAAGTTACAAGTTTTTTCATGCGAGCTCGCAGGTGTTGACTTTTGCATATCAGTTTTGTGTTTGGTTGGTCCCAATGTTTGTTGCCAAAAATAAAGTGGTTTCAGAAGATCTAACAGCATAATACGTATTTCTCTGTTAAGGTGGTACCCTGAGCGAAAGTGGCGCCGCGGTGAATTATATTTAATATTATAATTCTAATACACAATTTTAAAAATGTTTATCGTGGAGATCTAGTATTTTTAGACGATATCGTTACATTCCTTCGTAGTCACTGCTAGAAGTGGCCGTTTTTGACACATTTGCTATCTACTTCTACGAATGACTACGAGGGCATGTAGTGATACCTTCTAAAAATACTAGACCATGGGCCCTAAAATCTCCACGATAAACATTATTAAAATCTTTTTCTATTAATAACTTATTAAATAAAAACCTCTGAGGGCGCCACTTTCGGTCATACAACCGCCTTAATAATATTTTACGAATCTCTTAGTTATTTCACATGAAAAGCACCTCAAGTTATGTAATTGAAAAATAACTTCGAGCACAATAGCAGAGGTCCTCGTTATTGTAGCTACAGCTGGAGACGGATTTCGGTCGAACAGAATCTTTGGATCGAAGTTTTTGGGTACCGGAGACACCTGTAAATGACGCAATATGAAAAAAAAAACTATTTATAGTGAGTGGCTCAGTGAGCTGTGGACCTAGTGTTTGTGATTTTTTTAGAAATGGCTGAGTATTATGTTTTATCTTTTCGAAAAATTTCTAAAAACTGAATCGATAAAAAATTCTATATTATAATTATCGAACCTGCCCCCCTAGCCAAAGTAACATTTGCAAATTTTCGTTATCGCTTCGCTTCGAAACATGTATGGATTTGACGTTTTAAAATTCGATTGTTATCGAAATCTTATGTCAATCCCATACATGTTTCGAAAGCGAAGCGATAACGAAGATTTGCCAGTGTTACTTTGGCTAGGCCCTCAGGTCTCAAAATTTTAAGAGAATCGGTTGAGATATGCGATGCGACCTGAGAGGGAAATAGATGGACAGACATACGAATACATTTTTGCCCAAGCTGAAACGGAGACGCTTCGCTCGCGCTTCGGTCCGTCGGTCATTAATTTATGGATTTGACTAAACATGTTACAATATTTTTACAATCGTTGGTTTCTTCATGCGGAAAAATTAAAACATGATTAGGTAAATTTGATTTTGTTGGTGTTTACAGAAAGCTTTTATTTACTTACCACGCTCATCATTCTTATTGGTAATTGGTGAAAGTCCCATCTTCGGTAATATTTAAACTCATTCAAGTTTGTGGTAAACCTTGACGTGTTTCCTGAATCTATTGATATTGAAAGATTAAATTCTTTAGACAATTATATAAGCAAAAGAAATAAAGTAAATACGGCAGTTAATTAAAATTCTCCATAATATTATAATAGTTACCCAATGAAAATAAAGTCAGGTAGGATCGCTTGGCGAATTATGACCCACTTCTCTTAGTAACTGTGATCTTTGTAAACGGCATCAATTAGTGTGAAAACTTAATTTTCAAAAATATTGACGTAAAAATATGAGAGAGTTTATTGTCCAAGTTTCACAACAAAAATGTTATTCTTAACGACTTCCCAGAAGTCGTTATCGAATTTTTATTTTTTAAACAACTTTCAGTTTGTTGACGTTTTCGTTCGAAACTTACTCTTATTAAGTTCGCTTTTTCCAGATCTCTTAATTATACAGTTGCCTCCTTGTATTTTTCCAAAGTTGACGATTTCATGAAGTTGGTATTCGTTGTGAGCTGTTAATTAGAAAAAAATAATTTAAACTACATTCTGGTGCAGTTTCTCCTCAAAAATAGAAACAATTTTGACTAAAATAATTGGAATTAAAAATAATATAGAAAATTGACAGTAATAAAAAAGTGTGTATTCAATACTTCATGTCGAATTGTATTTTTTGTATGCTTGGCCTGTTATGCTTTTCTAAGCCATCCATGGCTTTGCAATGTATGCCAGGAACTGTTAGTTTGAAATAAAAATAATATTATCACCTGATTTCGTAGCCATTACAATATCAGCATCTACACTTATATTAAGGTCATTAAAAACTTGAAAAGTGTGTATGATTTGTTCTTTTTCTTGATTTTCTAGTGCAGGTGTGGAGTTATTTTTATTATTTTCATTGTCATCGTTTAATAACAACCATTTATGTGATGCATCCAGGTGTAAGTTTTGGGAAGCCTGAAAAATATAAGAAATGCGGTTACTTGGTTGTTCATGTATTTATTTAATCGAAAAATCTAGAAAAAGATAAATTTCTACATAAAATATTTAAGTTGATGCCATGGACCGTTGCAGTATATTGTCTACTTATCTTCAGACTTCAGAATGACACTACATTATGATGATTACTTCTCAAAAACAAAATTGTGTCATAAGTTGTAGCGTTTTCGATCAGTTGCAATTTTGAAATTAATAAAACTAGTGATACGATAGCAGTGATTGCTAAAGGTCCCATTTTGAATTCATCTTTCGCTCTGTATAATTTTAGTTATTTATTATGCTCGATATTTCACAACCACAGTACAAGAAAAAACTATAGCTTAAGAAAGAGTTAAAGTTAATTCAAACTTTAAGATATTTGTTATCTGAACATTCCTCACTTCAATTTCAATGCAAGTTGAGTTAGTTGCAGTACAAACTCTATCGTTAACTTTTATTGCAATCTGTTGCAACATAGGATAGTAGGGGAATGTTTGCAGACTATGCGCCTTCTGCTGAAATCGATGTTTGGTATTCAGTTTACTGCATTTCTGCATCGTGAATTTATTAATTAATCTTATAAGTATTGTAAGCAGGGCCGCATGCGAATCTGCAAAACTTACTCAAAGGCTTTAGTTTAAATCTTAAGGCGCCCTACTACCCACTACTAGCGCCGCCAATACATTTATTTTTATTACTCGTAAACCAAGTCAATATTTAAAAAAAGCTAAGATCATGCCCCCATAAATTGTCTCTAATATTTTTTGAATAACTGTTAACGAGTTATTCAAGTATTCTGTAAGTTTTAAAATCCATTTTAGCTCAAAGTGGCCACTTTTGGCGAGAATGGATTTTAAAACTTACAGAAAGAATGAAAACTGTTGAAGAGTTATTCAAAAAATATTAGAGACAATTTAAGAGGGTATGATCTTAGCTTTTTTTTAATATTTACTTGGTTTATGAGTAATAAAAATAATTGTATTGGTGGCGCTAGTAGTAGGTACTACGGCGCCTTAAGTTAAGGATCAGTTTCATAGAGTTTCTGTCGAATCTGACAAGTTTTTTATGTTTAAGGTGGCCCCAACTTTAAGATTAGTTTGAGTATTTGGCCGTTAGTAGAACAACTACGTGAAAAGGCCTACAAGCGAAGCTAAAAAAACCCTTAATTTTGTGACCATCGAACGAGAAATGGTATGATCGATTTGAAAGTTATAGTTTTCTTCGACATTTATTATCATTAACTTTTGTTGGACTTTCAATTTCATTTATTTTCATAAAATCATTTATTTCATAAAAAAGTTTACAAAATACTTACAAATTAGGGACATTTAAAACATGTTTTAACAAAATGTAGTTAATTGGTCATGCTGTTGTCTCTACTAGGCCAATAAAATGAGCTGTATGAAGGACATCCAGACAATTTCGTAGTATTTGACACACTAGCTTAGCTACGGCTAGTAGATCCATTGTACGAGTATATTAGGTAAATGCATAATACTTTAATAAACGTTTGATTAATAATTATCGTTTTCAAGATACATTTCATCATTAAGTAGGTACTTACGTATTGCATTACTAGTCCAAACTTGTTATATTTGGTATTTATTACGACTCCGATGGACGAATACTTTTGTTGCAAACATTTATCCAGTTTTAACACGTCATCAAAACTATTATCTATTTTCACAGCTGATACAACTAGCTTCTGACTTATTGCTTGTTTGGTGAACTTCTGAAGCCCTGAATAAAATGGTTTTGTTGACCATAAATTCCTTAAAGTTATCCTAACATAACTGATAACATCTTCATAGGAGGAAGGTATTACTGAAGTTGGATTGCGAGTTTTTAATCTAGGATTAAGAATGCTTTTAACACTTAATTTAATTTAATCGTTGATATAACTATTCAATACAAATGTAGGAATCTCCAACTGGGTGATGTGATAATAATGGAAATCTATTACGCTTATCCAAATAGATTTGAACTTACCATAATCCTCATCATGCAGAAGGCAAATCAATTTCACATCTCTATAGCTGAAATATTCAATCACAAACTTAATATTAAGTTCACTCAACCCCAAAACAGCCACTGGGACAAATAATACCAAGTATATATGAGACCACATTTTGCACGAGTTTACTGACAACCACGCTTTACAGGGCAATCTTTAGACGTTTTGCAATTCGGAAAACATCGAGTAATTTGACATCGTAATAATGCGATTATGGAAGTAATAAAGATGTCACAGTTTTGATACGCTTTGACGTGATTGCGCAATTTGGGAAGGTAATAGGATTTTATTACGTTTGATGTCGTTTAGGTACGATATACTTAAACGATTGGGTACTCAAAAATGCAGGGCACGTAAGTACAGTGGTTAAACAATGAGGGGTTTTCAAATTGTCATTAAAAAGAAAAGAAAAGTAACTATTTGCCTCACTAGATGGCGTTGATGGTAAGAGGTGAGTCAAAATTGGCTTTTAAAAATAAACGGCCTACTAAAGAGTACCAAAGAGGAAAGTAAGCATGTACTGCATTGACCTCTATTATACAAGGAGGTCAGTTACATCTACCTGAGTACTTTTCGAAGCGTAGTAAAAAATACTTTGAATCCCCTATTTTTTTCAACGCCATCTATCGAGCCTTATGTCATTTCGAAAAGCCGTCATTGACATATTTAAGAGTAGCAATAATATCTAAGTACCATTAGTTCCATTTAGTCTTCCGCATAATGCAAACTGTTTATTTATTTTTTTACTCATTCAGGATAAAATACAGCTTCAATCAAATTACAAATTAGATACATACACAAAACTAGTATAAAGCTTGATATATTTACTCGAGTGTCTTATGCAATTATTACTTTGTTTGTTCAATTTTTCCACCTAAGACATCATTTTTTTTTAATTTAGGTAGGTATAGACCAGAATCCAGATGCAAGCTAATATTTTAGACAAATAGTGGTTTAAGTTTTATTGTATTAATATTATGTCGTTATATATTTATTGTGTATAAATAATATGTCGTCTTAAATAAATCAATTTGTCTGTCTCAAATAAATTATTTTTCTTTATTTCTTTCTTTTATGGTTTTTTACGGAAAACGAAATTATACACGGACAAAGTAGTGGGCAAAATCACTTTTTTAGAGTCGTTTTTATAGGTACTATGATTAAAAATAAATTTCTCAGCATGACTATTTACAACGACTTTCAGAAGGACATTGCAGCTGAAAAAAACACAGTAGATGGAAAATAAATGCTTACAATTCCATTCCTACGTTAACAATGAATCTTTTCTCTGACCATAATCCTACTCTTGATTCCTGGAAAATTAATATTTTGTTTGTAAAAGGAGACCGACCTTTATTCCGAGCTTTAAAGGGTATCATAAGAATAATATAAGTGTCCGAATATATTTTATCATCCAGTTACAGGTCATAAAGACCCCGAAGGACTCTTAATCCGTTTAGGGTTAGGTGCAGGTACACTAGAGATAAAGCTTAACCTGGATCTATGTTCTCTCTCAGGTATTAAGGTCGTGGATATAAAGTTGATTGGTAGTAAAAAATTAGTTCTGCAGACATGATTCTGCGTTTTGAGAGTTAAGCAATTTTTCTCAAAGACTTACCAACAGATATGTGACCTAAAGGTCATTGGGCATTTTGTTCAGACCTACGGCGTACAGTGTACACACACGAAATAGGGTATGTAGGGAAATGTATCTGCAACGCAGTGGTATGGGTCGCATTCTTGCAGGCCATATTTCATTTATTATCATTATATCATGGCATTTCAATATTAAATAAAATAAAGTAAATAAATGAAGACAATACAAATGTTTGTTATGATTTTACCACACATTTTCACATTGCTGAAAGTAAAAATTTCTGTTTTATGAATAAAACATAACATTAATCATATAATTATACTAACACACATAGTGTAAAAAAACTTTTTTCTGCCGGTCGGTACATAACATAATAATACCTACACACATCAACTTTGTCTAGGGATACAGGTGTAATTTTCATACAAACTAGGTAACTTTGAAGCCTTGGTTTTCTGCTAGGGATTTCTATACATTTTCATGCTATTTTCGCGGTTTTTTTTAAACATGTCCATTAATCTTTTAGAATGCTGATCAGAGGGCCTACCCAAATGGCCATTCTACTAACATTAACGCTAGTAGAATAGAATGATAATGTATGGGATTGACATAAGCTAACGAAATGTCACGTGATCAAGCGTCACGAATTCTTAATTGGTACCCAACTGTCCAATGTTTCTATTCCATCAAACAAAACTCTGACGTTCCACGGGAAAACATACCTTATTGCCAGGCCATAAGGTAACTTTTCTCGTAGAACGTCACCTATGGTTTGACGATAGCCGCCATACAAAATGCTATTCAAGTGACAAAATTTGTACTGTGCAACAAACATAACATTGAATTAATAATATTTTAAACCCTAGCTTATTTATTATTGCCCAAAATAATCTTTAGAATGGAAAAACAAGTCAAATCAAATGACAAACGTTTCATTCTTTCTACAAAATTGTACGCTTTGTCGTTATCGATACTATTTTGGTACCCAAATGGCCGAAATCTTCGGGAACGCTAGTTCTATTCGATTGCTTCGATCGAACGCAGATTGTCTATGGTTTCGTCTCAAAACGTCAGTCGTCGCGCGTTGGGTGCAATCCAACAGACTAATCGCTGAGTCACTGATCGCCATAGTACTCCGGTACGGCTCTTTGTTGGTTTTTAGGTTTCAAAAATACCAAGCCGCGATATCCAGTGTCCGACATAGGAATCCAATTTAGAGTTGCCACCCGTAAAATAAGTTCAATTTTTACAGTGAATTTACACAAATAACGGAAAAGTAAACATTGTTTAAGAATTTTAATTTTGATTCTCAACTCCAATCATAAACAATTTTATCTTTCCGTTATTAGTTTAAATTCACTGTGAAAAGCAAACTTATTAAACAATATTTTATTGTCATGTACGGGTGGCAACCTGGGGGCTTACCAACAGCAAATAAGAAACCGTTCAGTTCAAAAGCAGGGGCCCTGGGGCCTTACTATGAGCTCTTATAGCAGGACTTATATTGAACTGCCTTACTTTTTCGTACTATGACCTCAACGGTTAGTATGAAAGCTGGCCTTAAGCAGTCCTGTTTAAGGCCTGCTTTTGAACTGAACGGTTTCTTATTTGCTGATGGTAAGCCCCCTGATATTTGTTACTATCGGACGCTAAATCGGCTTATGTTATCGGCGCTTTGTTTTTTATTTCATAGTTTCTGCACTATTTACTTAGCCTAAAGAGCCGTTTACACTGGTCAAGTTAAGTAAATTAGTTAAAATTAAGTTGTCGGTCAACTAAATTTTCGCGTGTAAACAGCCAAATAAGTAGTAAGTTACCCGTTTAGTGGAAAAGTGATTAGATGGAATCTAGTCTATTTTTTGGGCAAGTAACCGCGCAATATCACAATTTATCCAGAAATCTTGAAGTCTGCGATATTGGCTACATAATATTTAAATGTAAGCACTTCGCGATATTTTTTTCTGTCAGAACCTACCTATTTTCTTGCAGTCATGGAGGAACGACGAGTAAACTGAACCAGCCTAGACTGAATAAATTATTTTGAATTTTGAAAACATCCTTAATCAAAATCATTATTTTATTATGTGTTGTTTTGCCTGCTGAGGTATTAAATTTATGTAATAATAATTGTACTTTAAATCTATTAATAAAAAAATAAAGAAAACAATATAATTAAAGACTCATGAAAGTAAAAAATATTATTTTTATATTAAAATGTACACATCTACTACATCTACACTAGCGCCAAGTTAGTGCTGGTTCGCCGATTGGTGAACGATTTGTTAGATCAGCTAAATTATCCTGCCATTACTTTCCATGGTTCAAATAAATACTTTATGATGATCAATGACTCAGCGATTAGTCTGTTGGAATGCACCTAATGTCAATGCAAAATTTTAGGTAATTTATGTTAGTTTATACTAATAATAATAAACTGGTAAAATACAATACATTTTGTCTTGTCTTATATAAACCAATTTTCTTTATAATAAACTCTTGCTCAGCATTCATATGCCATAGATATAATAATTAATAAGTGTTAGGTACCTATATATTTACTACGTAAGTAACTAAGAACTTTATATTACATCAAAATACCGCACTAAGACTTCGTGGCGCCGAAAGGATTTTAAGGACCTATCAATAATTACTTACATTTATTTCAGTTCAGATACAATACATAAGTAATAAATAAGTACCTAATGGCATTGCGGAATATGATTGGCAAGTAAACTTGACTCTCTTCTCTGACCAAAGGATGAACAAACAAAAAAGTGATCAAGTAGGTAAGTAAATAATACTTCATACTTAGTGGTAAAACATTAAGGTTTCTATTAAGTACATAAATTATATGTTACGGCTAATACCCGAAGTGCGGCTTAACCAATTAATTAGTTACCTATAGGTACCTAGTTTAGTAATTTTTTTAACAGATAATAGAAATAACTTTCTTCATACCCCATGCTGGACCTAGTAATGGCTGGCTATACCTACCTAGTGTTAGCTGCGAGCAAATCGACTACCTACACATAGGTTTAATCAACAGCTAGTGGCTACACCTAGTTTTAGCAGGCTATTCGGGTACTTTGGGTATTAGCCGTTACATAAATAAATATACTAACAACTTATTAGATAAAATTACCGCAATGGTTTTAATAAGTCTTTTATTTGCCTAAATTGTCATTAACCCAATCTTATTGAATTTCAGATACATACCATTCAATAGGTATAATGACATTGCAGAATATAATAAACAAGTACCTTTTAAATTGGCTAGAAAACATGCCGGAAAAGCTATTAACTCATCTGGGCCTGCCGTATACCCCTCTACAAAAAATTTGCACCAGAGAAGAAAAAAGACAAAAGAAGAAAACGTAAACAAATTGCCAGCCTCATGCAACCGCCTCGGCATCAAAGAATTAATGAAGAAAATTATAGTAATGTATATTTTGCTCCAAGCGACCAGCAAGACTATAAAACTTTAGGTACTGTAATAATATAAAGGAGCATAGTGGAAAAGTGTACTGTACTGTACTTTTTGCTTTAAAATCATATACCTAATTGTATTGTTTTAGATCTAATTATAAAATAAAATATTGACTACCTATTATGTTAATCTTTCATTTTGTGTATTATCATATCTACCAAACAAAACAAAAAATTTCAACAACAAGTTGTTTTTTTGCATTATCAAATAATAGGATAGGGTAGTTATCGGGTGTTTGAACAAAACAACTTTATAAATCAAAGGGAACATTTACTTTTTAAACATGAAAAAATAAATTATAACAAAGCACATGAATGAGAAAGTCTGTTTGTTACACCTTCACGTCATGTTGTCGTTCATGTTGTCAGCCTGCCTAGCATGACCGATTTATATCGCGTGATATAGCATTTTATCGACACTCAACTGTCAAACTCCTTTGTCTTTTTGACAGTTAAACGTGATAAAACGCTATATCACGCGATATAAATCGGTCATGCTAGGGGGGCAGGGGTACATAGAAGGACATAGGGTCCTTTCATACCGATAAAAGTTTCTGTGGGATAGCAAAACAACTTTTCACACAGACAAAGTACTGAAGCCCGTGACTTAGATACCATCTTGTATCTGTCGTTGAATCACTCTTGCTTGGCTTATTGTAACTAGTATATCTTACAAGCAGGCCTTCTTCTAAATGTCACCTGTAAAAAAGCAGGTATTTATTTAAGTTAACATTATATTAAAACAATTATCATAATTTTTTTATTCTTTTTTTATTTCTTAACTCATTTAAAGAGGTAATTAATATTAATTACTAAGAAATTAATAAACCCCCGCCGGGATGCAATGTAAACATAAAGATTGGGTGTTATAAGTGTAAAGCCTATGTCCTGTTTGTCCGTATGTCTCATTGCAGCTTAAAAAGTATGAATCAAAACTAGGTAGGTAAAGGGTTACCATTTCAAAATTTGGAAAGTCCTGACAAAAGGCCGGACATTTCAATAAAAGTCTGGACATTTTCACAGACAGATCCATACATTTTGGGACTTCTCTTTCGAACACTATTGATATGTATGTATTATTGAATGTTTTGTTAGTTAAATTGTAAGTACTTACTCCTGTCTATTTATAGCCCTTTTTAGTCGTGTTTGAATAAATTTTATCCATTTGCTCATTATGTCTGGAACTCTGGACTGTTCAGGGCCTTTACTACTTCTGTGATAACGCGGCTCCTAGTCTGCTGCGGCAAATTGCGCGCGTGATCCCTACTATTCTTTGCTATGATCCAGTAGCCATGAAGCCTGAGGGTGCAAAGAACCTGGAAAAATATCCATAATTGTTAGTAAAAGTAACCACAGATCTATGTATTTAGGTAGCCTTAGCCTTATTGACTATTACATTAGGTACTTACTTTTATTTCCAAGGAAATGTTCTTGGTTCCTTTGAGTGAGGTCAAGTGAGGAAGGTAGACACAAAGCGCTTGGAAAGCCCACAATAATCATAGGGTGTGCATTTTATAATTTGAAAAAATTCGCACTTGTTTGCTAAATAACACACCACTTTATCAACGGCACTCGATGGCGAAGAGAAGAGAATGTAATAAATAATGTTACCACGTCTCGCTCGAGTCGAGCGTATTCTACAGGGTGTTAGTGATCGCTCGACGACTGTCGAATAGATAAGCTTTTTTGACGTCAAAGTGGCATGAGTGGGTCTTCAGCTTCCTCATAGGCTATAGAGAAATTCTAGGCATGCCATATTTTAAAGCATAATAGCAGCAATCAAACTTCCAGACATAATAATAGCAGCCACCATAAGCTCGTTACCATGAGTTGTTTTATGTGTGCGAGCTGGCGACACGTGTCTACAGCTTACACATGCCGTTAAGGCAAACCAGTGAGGTTAGGGTTTTAGACTATAGTCAGAAATTTAGAGCCTAATTGCAGCAATAAGATCCAAAAAAACCAACCATCACACTCAAATACTCTTGAAACTACGAGCATAAAACTGTGTGCGAGCTGGGGACCCGTGTCACTGGCTTGCACAGCTGTATTTTCGTAATTATTTAAGCTACGATTATGTACTATACCTCAAAATTTTCAGCCGAATTGCAGCATTAGGCTCCAAATTTTTCAAAACTTTAACTCGAAAGGTTTTTGAGCTACGAGCCGATATCTATGTGTAAGCTGGGGACCCGTGTCGCCGGCTGACACATGGTGAATTGCTGTAACTGTATATGTTAGAGTTTCGTTTTAAAGATCAAATGATATGTTATAATTGCAGCACACACGAGGCAAAATTTCAAATCTCTGGGCCTCTTAGTTTCGAAATTATAAGCCAAAAACCGTTTTCCCGCCAAAAAATTCAAAAAATGGCTCGGAAGCGGCTAATCGCGCCGTTGCCGTTCCGTGCGCTACACTATTGCAATCGAATTTGAACCTAAGAGCTAGTATTATTTTGAGTCATTTTAATATGCGCTCTCGATCGTTTTAATTTATGTACTGAGAATTTTAGTCTAAGAGGTAGGAGCTGATATAATTGGTTACCTAATTTAATATAAAAGCAAAGTCTATTTATATAGGAATGTTTATATCGCTAAGGTTTAGGTACTTTATTTTATTTTATTTTATTAACACGTTTTTATTAGGTTATAAATTTTGATCACTCGATCAGTTCAAATAGGGATTTAGCGATTATACAAAACATCGTTACCATTAAAAAAAAAGACCATAAAACCACAGGATTTTTTATTAATTAACTGGATAAAAAGAGATTAAAAAAGAACAAATAAACTTTTCACGCAGATGAAGTCGCGGGCGGTCACTAGTCGACTATAATAGGTATACCTAGGCACATTTGGAGCAAATAATCAACATAACTAAAACTTTTTAACCGACTTCAAAAAGAGGAGGAGTTATGTATGTTATTCGATTACTCGAAGACTGCTGGACCGATTTGAAAAATTGATTTTTTGTTTGAAAGTATATACTTCCAAGTTGGTCCCATTATCATGAAGTCAGGATCTAATGATGGGTTCCTGGACAAATCAAGGAAACTCTTCAAATATTATAGGCACACCTATAGCGATTTTGGTATTTTCTTAAGTAACCTATGCATTTGCTTTCGGAAAGTACCATTTTGGTGAAATGGAACTGATGATGAAGACCATACATGATAATCGGAATTATTCATTACTAAGTTTCATTCGAAATGATTACTTTTACATGGTTGCATTAATTATTTTAAGCTCCTTAAAATAAAGTACCTATACCTTAGCGATATAAACATTCCTATATAAATAGACTTTGCTTTTATATTAAACCAGTTATATCAGCTTACAGCTATTAGGTAACCAGTTATATCAGCTCCTACCTCTTAGACTAAAATTCTCAGTACATAAATTAAAACGATCGAGAGCGCATATTAAAATGACTCAAAATAATACTAGCTCTTAGGTTCAAATTCGATTGCAATAGTGTAGCGCACGGAACGGCAACGGCGCGATTAGCCGCTTCCGAGCCATTTTTTTGAATTTTTTGGCGGGAAAACGGTTTTTGGCTTATAATTTCGAAACTAAGAGGCCCAGAGATTTGAAATTTTGCCTCGTGTGTGCTGCAATTATAACATATCATTTGATCTTTAAAACGAAAGTCTAACATATACAGTTACAGCAATTCACCATGTGTCAGCCGGCGACACGGGTCCCCAGCTTACACATAGATATCGGCTCGTAGCTCAAAAACCTTTCGAGTTAAAGTTTTGAAAAATTTGGAGCCTAATGCTGCAATTCGGCTGAAAATTTTGAGGTATAGTACATAATCGTAGCTTAAATAATTACGAAAATACAGCTGTGCAAGCCAGTGACACGGGTCCCCAGCTCGCACACAGTTTTATGCTCGTAGTTTCAAGAGTATTTGAGTGTGATGGTTGGTTTTTTTGGATCTTATTGCTGCAATTAGGCTCTAAATTTCTGACTATAGTCTAAAACCCTAACCTCACTGGTTTGCCTTAACGGCATGTGTAAGCTGTAGACACGTGTCGCCAGCTCGCACACATAAAACAACTCATGGTAACGAGCTTATGGTGGCTGCTATTATTATGTCTGGAAGTTTGATTGCTGCTATTATGCTTTAAAATATGGCATGCTTAGAATTTCTCTATAGCCTATGAGGAAGCTGGAGACCCACTCATCAAAGTGGCCACTTGGGTAGCATTTGTTGTGTCGGCGAGCGTCTATCGTAAACCACAGATCACACACATTTATTGTTGTAAGTAAACGTAAGAAGACCATAGAGTTTGAATCTACAAATTAGTACCTACCTAATCTGTGGTTTGCATGCATACGATCGATCGAACGATTATAAGGCTCGTATTATAGAATTAAACTCGACTCCAAATCAAATCGAAGCGCTCATGGCGGAACATCTTGACAGACTGATCTTACTCGATCACGTTTGTTAAGCAACGCTCAGTCCGGTCAGGTGTCGGATGGGTGACTGCTAAGTGGCGTGGCATTACATCTGAGCGCTTCCGTGCTCCGGAGGCACAGAATACATAATAGTACAAGTACCGGAGTGCACGTTAAACCGTCGGTCCCGACTGTTGTCATCTGATAATAGCCGTTAAGCCAAGTTAGAAGCCTTACAGGCGGCTTGATAAACTCTAATACCAGAGGTGGTCACTATTCCTCATTCGATAAGAAGAATTCAAAATCAAATCTCTGCTTGAAAGACTTGATTACAGTTAGAAAGGGATGGTGCTATTCATCACATAGCACCATCTCTTTCTAACTGTACTCGAGCAGAGATTAACTTAAGTTTGAGTTTGATTCTATATTACGAGCCTAAGTATGCATTATACACTGTATTCTGTGGTGCAGTATAAAGCGCGCTACTCAAAGCCCTGCATGCAGGACGTAGTATAGTAGTCTCTAGTATAGTATAGGGCGTGACGGAACGGGATGGCGACGGAACGGGATGGCGACGGGACGCTGCCTGCGGGTCTACCGGCTAAAAATAATGAAGTTGTTAACTGTAATTTGACAGATGGATATGATACATTGCTTCTTTTCTTTGGTAAGTTTTTATTTGTGCCAAAACGATGTAGCAATGTATCGCATACATCTGTCATATTACAGTTAACATTAACTTCATTGTTTTTAACCGGTAGACCCGCTGGTGCGACTGCAGCAGTCACACTGCGGGCGTGATCACGCAACGCACGTGTCATCCCGCCGCGCCCCGTCACGCCTAGCGTGCCACGACGCGATGCATAGATCATTAATTGAAAAGATGTTGAGCGATTAAGACGTGGAAACGCTCTCGCTCTTATTTGCGCTAGCTAGCTAAGTTCAATGAAACCTAGCCAAACCGTACCTATTTATTTTTGGTGCTTTTTGTTTTGATTTATTCTTTTTTCATCAATATTTTGTTATAAATAATAAATATTACAAAAAAAGTTAAAATATCTTGTTACTTTCTTGTAATAATTCTTTACAAGAAACAAAAAAAAAATCATTTTCAGCTATTATAATTCCATGTCAGTAGTTCCGCATCGATTTCCAGAGGCGCTAGTGGACTTGTGCTCTTTCAACCTTTATTACTTTACTCTTTGAAATCGAGAGAACGAGCGTAGCGTCTATCGAGCGTTCATCAATAACGCCAGAGCGTTGAAAGTTGTAGAAAGAGAAATGCTTATAAACGTTTGCCATTTGGGTAGGCCCTCAGATCAGTTGGATGTGTATAGCGATCTGAATCTCCTCCATTCACTCCCTGGATGGCCATCATCAGATCACAGCACGGTACATCCCTGGCACAAAAACAAGGCTTCAAAGTTACCTCGTTTGTATGAAAATAACACCTGTATCCCTAGACAAAGTTGATGAGTATACATGTTTCGAAAATTGAATTCTTCAAATTTAAACTGATTTGGTCTCTGTACGCGAACTTTAATCAAAGCAGGTCAAATATCCCCATAAAAATCAAAGAAGTAACTTTTAATGAAATATTAGTGTACATAAACATTGTTTTATATCAATGAACTTCCAAATAACTTTCCGTAGCTAGTAACCCTTGCGTCACGATATCTTTCAGGTTATTTTCAGTGAGGAATTTCAGAACTAATTGGATGAGTTTCAGTGAACATTCCACTGGCCGGTGTTCGTCAACCCATTCCGACCTTTAACGTGCTGAAACTAGAAAACCAGTTACAGTTTTGTATCTTAGAATAATAACACCTAGAAGCAGTGTCCTCGCAAAGTGAGGCAACTAATACTTAGCCAGAATGGCATAGTTTTCAGATTTGTATCCTTCATACGTAAATAAATCCAATAATATAGTAACTAATCTAATAAATGTAGGAAAATTGAAACTGTTTTGTACTTATTCGGTATGATTCGGTAATAATGGAGAATAAAAATCTGAAAACGGGGCCATTTTGGCTGTTTTAGTTGCCTCACCTTTGACAGTGCGCTTTGTAGAGAACTATCGTTCTAGGTGTTCCATTCTATTCTAGTTCTGTTCTATTCTAAGTTTTGTATTAATTTAAACGTTCTTTTTTGGGGTGTCCGACTAATGTACGATGCACGTACATGCGATTTATTTTGTTATTAGATAAAATTCTGCTTATTATGTATATTGTTAAATTATAGCAGACGCGGCGTAGCCGTGACCTGCTTTCTTTCACTTCCTACCGGATTCAAGCTGCACTTTATGACATAATGTAATTTTATTAAACATTAATCGATTAGATTCCGTGACAACAACTACTGCATTTTCTTTTCTTTGCAATCATCTGCATACAACCCTGCATCCGACATCTTGCCTCACTGCATTTTAAATATTACTTTGCATCAAACATTTTGGTCCTTCGAGCCGGATTCCTTTGGTCCTTCGATAAAGGACTTTAGATTCAATTCCTTTCGCGTTAAGTTACTATTTCGGGGAAGAGTTGTTTCGAAGTCCTGGGTACTAACCTGTATCAAGGTCACATCGATGTGCATTTAATATCGCCTGGTCAACTACAACAAGAACTAGATAAAATAGCTCGACACTTAGCTCACCACTTAGCGCTACCTGAGACCCAAGACAACATAAAAGACCTTTATAAACTACTTAGAGTTCATAGCCGTATCACACAAAACTATTTAATAATGGAAGTCAAGGTACCGTTGTTGAATGACGAGCCTTATGAACTAATGAAATTAATTAAAATCCCACAACGCATTAGCCAAACTAAGGTTATAAACATTATTCCTGCAACAGCATTTATCGCTATAAATATACACCGAGACACGTTTGTGCCACTAGATCAAACAGATATTTATGAATGTCAAACAATTAGTCAACAGAATATGATGTGCAAGTTCAATCACCCAGTATATGACATAACTCGACAAACGTCTATTTGCGATACACAATTAATTAATTACAGTGACAAACACGAATCATTTTGCTATGCAAAAACTACGGTGTGTAGCGATAACTGGGTCAAGTTACATAAAGTAAACACCTGGTTTTATTATTGTTGCGGCGAGTGCATTGTCCGCATCATATGTCCTACGACCTTGACGTCACAGACACTACGTCACATGGGATTGATAACGTAAGAAAAGGGGTGTGTACTGAAAGGAAACACCTTTATGTTGTATGCAAATATGCAATATAGCGAAAAAATTACAATTGAAACACCAAGCCTGCTAATTCCAGAAATTTCACCTCTTAACGAGATTATCCATACATCAGTTGATGTCCAGAATTCGTCAATATTCCCGGAGACACATGAAACACAATTTAGGAAAATACATAGCGATATCCAGAAGTTAAAAGATCAATCCACTATAGAGCCACTAACCTCGCACGATATGCATCATTATATTATGATTTATGTGATTATAGGCATAGGCGTTTTGCTTTTAATTATCACTGTATACTGCTGGAAAGTCAAAATCGGAAAGAGTGGTAATTCGAGAGGGGGGAAGACTCATTGTGAGAACGCAAAGCCAAGCACAAGTGAGGAGATCTATAGTGTAGTGCAATATGACAACAAAAAGCATAAAATAATGAATAAGTTACCAAGTGAGTGTGATAGGGCCCGGCCCTCAGTGAACACCGTGACATTTGACACTAATGAACCAAGATTTTAACCCTTCTGTGTTTAAGTTTACATTTTACAGCTCTTTTATAGTTTTATATTTTCGATATTAAGTTTTACGTATCATGTTTACATTTATAGTTGCAACCGGTTAATTTTTACAATAGCCGATCAAAACATGTGTTACATTAAGTTATATTTTATTGTACTAGTTCGGATTTAGATTTTATTACATTGTTTTACTTTCATTTTGTTTTCTCGGTGGCAGTATGTACGATGCACGTACATGCGATTTATTTTGTTATTAGATAAAATTCTGCTTATTATGTATATTGTTAAATTATAGCAGACGCGGCGTAGCCGTGACCTGCTTTCTTTCACTTCCTACCGGATTCAAGCTGCACTTTATGACATAATGTAATTTTATTAAACATTAATCGATTAGATTCCGTGACAACAACTACTGCATTTTCTTTTCTTTGCAATCATCTGCATACAACCCTGCATCCGACATCTTGCATCACTGCATTTTAAATATTACTTTGCATCAAACAACTAATATTATACTAAATTGTGTTTCGTTATCTTGATGGTACAATTTGTTGATTGTTATTTAATTTCTTTTAATCTTATACCTGTTAGATATCTTGAATAGGAAACAAAATTTAAAGTGTAAAAATAAATTTTTAAACAAAATATAGAAAACAGCCCCAATGTACCTTTTAGCTTTAAAAACTTTATATTGATTCTTTGATTTTTTGTACTTATTAATTTGTTGCTGTGCCTTATAAGAATATTATCACATTGCAGATCAATATAGAAAAAAATATCACCTGTAACACCAAACTCCTGTAACACCAAACCATAAAACTGCTAAGTCTGAATCGCGGTGTTAAGATTTCGTGCGTTTGTATACGACCTCCCCATAGAAATTGTTTTGTATCCAATCCACCCAAACCCATGATCCATTCCTTCCGATAGGTTAGGAGTTGCATCGCCTGCATTGCACGGTCCCCGGCCGTTTGGGGAGATGGCCAAACTTGCCCGGCCATCTCCCGATCGCGAGGAGGCCCGGTTAGCCGGGCGAGCCACCGGGTCAAGTGGGGTGATTACCACCCATGGCCCCCCGTATGACCAACCGGTGGCGAGTGGGCAAGTGCCGTAGTTTTTTAGTGGGTATTCCCTCCTCCCGAGATCCCATCGAACCATCTGGTTGGGTGGGGTCACGGGAGGCAGTCGTGGAGGGGGCCGGCCCCCTCCTGGCGAGTCCCACATACCCCCTTCCCGATCACCAGCGGGAAGGGAAGCGCATAAATGCGTTTTTCTACGGCATACAAAAAAAAAAAAAGGTTAGGAGTTGCATAGCTGCAAAATAAGAGCTTCCACCACTGGGACTTGTATTTGATCGCTGGACAACTAATACTGGTCACGTAGATTCACGGCCCTTCTGCTTCTACCCCTAGTAGGACAGTGGTGTGGTTATTTACGTTCCAGTAGTTATCGTTAGATTTCTACCGTTTTGTACTCCCCCTGTATGATTCTTTCTATAAATATATCTGCATTCCGATAGTTCATCGATAAATCTTTCATTTAACTCGTCGCCACCACGTACGTTGGTTAATTAAAAGCCAAAAATTGAAAAATCGTTTCATCGGACCATAAAAAGTGAACAAGTTTTACTATGGGACCAAATCTGAAATTGCGAAAAACAATCTGCTGTTTCATACATTTTTATATTTTCGTTATTAACTTTTTTATGAAAGAGTTGATGTTTTTCCGCGATTTCAGAGTTGTTCCCATATAAGAAATCAGCATATCGTAAGTAATAGTAAAAGTTGTCTAGTTTGATGGTCCAAAAAAACGGTTTCCCATTTTGGGTTCATTCATTAACACGTTGCGTTTAGCGCCTGGCCCAGCAAATTCGGAAGTTAAGCAACGCTCGCAAGGGTCGGTCATGGGATGGGTGACCAAAAATTTATTATCTCGAGCTCCTCCGTGCTTCGGAAGGCACGTTAAGCCGTTGGTCCCGGCTGCATTTGTAGTCGTTAACACCCACTAATCCGCATTGGGCCCGCGTGGTGGGTTATGGCCCATCCTCCTTACCATATAAGGAGGGCCTGTGCCCCAGCAGTGGGGACATCAAAAATGGCTGATGGACATTAACACGTTGATATTTTTTTATAAGAGTTATATGTTTAAAGATTCAAATCATAAAAAAGTTAAAATAAAATAGTACAGTCATATCACTCACACACGACAGTCAGTGGCTCTTATGTACTACAAGACACATTAAAATAGTAAAGCTATCCACAACTTCACTAGAGCAAGTACCGGAACCGCTTACCGTTAAAAGGGTTTTTGATTGGGTATTTCATAGACTTGTTTTCAAAAACCCTATCAATACGGTAACCCTATCGAAAGGGTAACCCAAGTAAGCACTTACCGAATACGAAAACCCTATATAGGAAACCCTATGAAGGCTTTATGAAGGGGTTTTGAAACGTGTTCAAGCAATTTATACCTAGATCCACCTGGGCCGATGGACCAGAACCGCTTACCGTTAAAGGGGTTTTTGATTGGGTATTTCATGTGTTGTTGTTTTCAAAAACCCTATCAATACGGTAAGCATAACGTCGACTAACCCTATCGAAAGAGAAACCCTATCATTTGGTATGTTTTTTAATAGGGTTTCCCCTATCAATTGGGTAAACAAGGGGTGTTCCGGTCCCTGCACTAGAGTCACGAAAATCTTGTCGTACATTTTAAGAAAACTTTAGACTACCGAGGTTAATTAAAATATAATTTTTCTCTAGCAGTATTTATATGAGCTTGTACAAACGTTAAAAATGCAAACGGCACAGGAAGGAAATTTAATTGTATGGAAGACATATAAATAACATGTCTTTTGAGTTTTTGTGCCCAATTTGTATGAATAAGTTATGTACGGAACGGAAACGTTATCTTGATAGCAATCTTATTACCTCTTTATTTATAGAGTTAAACTAAATTATTCTAGTTATTTAAAAACGTGCTCGATGGCTTAGATCGTTTGGCTTGCAATTTAGGCGGTTATGCACTTCTCGCTAGGGTAGGTCATTATATGGGTGACCGAAGATGATGCAATGACGCTGTCAATACAATGGTGAAATACGGGTAAAATATTGGAAAGGAAAACATACATACATACATTACATACACTCACGCCTGTTTCCCATGGGGGTAGGCAGAGACTATGGATCGCCACCTGCTACGATCCTTGCACACTTCTTTCGCTTTTCATACATGCCCTGCGGTTTTTGTCACTGCGTACACCAGCCTCTTCATAATAACCTCTAATTGGTAATAATAAAAAACGTGGCATTTGCCTTTCGACTATGAACTTTTACGTAAAATACACGGTTACTTTCTGGCGCAATCTCTTTTATTATCCATTATTGACTACGCTGATGTCTGCTACACTGATCTGTCAGAAGAACTACTTAACAAACTAGAGCGTCTACAGAATGTTTGTATCCGCTTCATTTTCAATCTTCGTAAATTTGACCACGTATCACACTTTCGTAATAAGCTCAACTGGCTCCCTATTCGCCGGCGCAGGGACTTGCATACTCTTACCCTTCTTTACTCCATACTTTTCCTACCAACTTCCCCTCCTTACCTTAAAGAACTTTTCACCTTTCGTTCTTCAATTTCACTTTCTTCTTTGCGTTCTTCCTCTAATCTTACACTTAATATTCCTCGCCACGCTACCGACTTTGCTTCCTATTCCTTTTCCGTCCATGCTGTTCGTTTGTGGAACTCTCTGCCTGAGGGCATCAGAAAGGCTCAAACTTCAAGGTCATTTAGAGAACAAGTTAGGAGTCATTTTCTCTCTTCTTCCCGCGACTAATATTTCTTGTTTATATTATATATCTCCTATACCATGGAATTATGTTTTTATCCTTTAGTATTTTTGTATATTCATATTCTGTCCTCTAAAGTGCACCTATTCCCCTTTTATCCTATTTATCTTATTTTATTTCGCCAAAGGTTGCCTGGAAGAAATTGCTATGTAGCAATAAGGCCGCCTATTGTATGTTTTCTTGTTTTTTCTGATTGTATCGTTTTTCTATCATGTGCAATAAAGTCTTTATTATTATTTACGTTAAATTTTGTTTTTCTCAGCTTAAAGCTGGTTATTATTATTATTATTATTATTATTATTATTATTACTTCTTTATCAGCCCTGGACATTGACTTACTAGGGTGATTCGGGAACCTTTTGATAATACATTCCTTGACGACGATGAATGACTATAAAATGGCAACGTCGCATATTCGGACGCATTATCAGTTGATATAAATTTTCCTTTCCTACTTTAACGAGCTTAGGACCGATGAAACAAAGTTTATGTTTTATTTCACGGTGAGAAAATAAAACAACTGTTTTTCATAGAAATCTATTCTATCCATTATCAAGTTACCTCTGACATTTTTCGGGGTAGTAAAAATGTAACCGTGTGTATGTCTATCAGCCATTTTTGATGTCCCCACTGCTGGGGCACAGGCCTTCCTTATGGGTGGTAAGGATGGGCCATAACCCACCACGCGGGCCCAATGCGGATTGGTGGGTGTTAACGACTGCAAATGCAGCCGGGACCAACGGCATAACGTGCCTTCCGAAGCACGGAGGAGGTCGAGATAATAAATTTTTGGTCACCCATCCCATGACCGACCCTTGCGAACGTTGCGTAACTTCCGCAATCGCTGGGCCAGGCGCTAAACCACTGCGCCACCGAGCTCCACCTGCGCCACCGAGCTCCACTGCGCCACCGAGCTCCACTGCGCCACCGAGCTCCACTGCACCACCGAGCTCCACCGTGTGTATTCTTCATTAAATACAAGGTGTATTTGTAACCACTCTCCAAATTTTAAGGATGTATTCAATCCATGAAACTGAACAACTTTCTCCATGAAACATAGGGTCAAATAATATGTAAAAAAAATTGACTTTTCATACAAATCAAAGAGATCACGTGATCAGTTTAGTGTGGGATGACCAAATTTTTTTGGCGTATTTCGACACATGTTTCATGGAGAAAGTTGTTCAGTTTCATGGACTGAACACATCCTTAAAATTTGGAGAGTGGTTACAAATACACCCTGTATAGTAATGGACTCCCAGTGTAATTTCGTCAGTTTGTAAATAAGTGTACATTATGTAAATAAGGTACGGAATAATGGTGAGTTCCAACTTGCTGATATGAATGGAAGTTCTACCGCAGTCTCAGTGGGGCTCACTATCATCTTGGCGTTTTGTTGCCAACTTAAGTTTGCTAAGTTAGCAAGTATTGCTGCATTGTTGGGCAACTGTTGGTTTTAAATTAAAATATATAGCACGGGTGGGAAGTAAAGTGGTATGAATACGGCTTATTGGAACACATACGCTTTTGAACTTAACGTACTTATCAGTATACACAGTTTGGTTAAGTTAAAAATAATAGGTATACCTATTGTTTTTTTTTACTGAAGTGGTAATAGAGTTATTCCAGCAAATATGATACTATGATCATACCACAGTTTTACAATCCATAAAACTGTGCTCTTATGTACTTACGATTAATAGCGAATATATTATTGGTTGTATAAAAATATTATGTGATATTTCAATAACGGCGTTCAACAACCACCATCATAGTGGTTTATTGTTTTTTTTTAATTTTTATTTTGGACAACAAACGGTCATTTACAAAACATGTTACATTGTACAGTAATCTAAAGGAAGACCTTGAGTGCCAACAAATATATTATATTATTGTGTTTTATTAATTCAAATGATGAACGATAGAATAAACTTAAAGTGATTACGAGCATGGAAATGTAAATATCGAGAGTCACACCGACAGCCGACAACAAAAAAGTATTGCCGAGCTTATTCTTGTAAAAACAATGTGTCTTAACTTAAATTAGTTTCTGAGTAAGTACTCATTTTTTACTTTTAGTAGTCCTATTCTCTTACTAAATATTTCTACCAAAAAACATAATAAAATGAACCTCTCCCCAAAGTCCATAGAGTTTACTTAACCCCAAGCGTGACGATGTGGATTCTGGGTGGGTTCGAGCGGTTCTTCGGTGGCTGTCAGCCGTACGTGATACACTTAACTTGCTAAAGTGCATTGTAATAGTTAGTTTAGTATCACTTATAACATTTTTTTTAAAACTTAAAATGTTTTAAATGTTTGCAATATGGACCTTGTCCGAAATAAACAATTTTTTTTTTATTTTATTAAAAATGGTAAGTACGTACTTAATTGATTTAAGTGAATTAAAACGGTTTTATAAGTTTTTGACCTCACGCTGTGGTGGCAGGCATTCCTTATAGATGGATAAAGGAGGATGGGCCATAACCAACCAATGTAGATTGGTAGGTACCTATTAACGACTGCGCAAGTGCAATTTGATTATTTGAATGACCATTAATTGAATGTTTAACTTAGCTGTGCTATGCATTGTTTACGACACAATATGTTGTAGGTTATCCATACTAATATTATAAATGCAAAAGTAACTCTGTTACGTTTTCACGCCTAGACCGCTAGACCGATTTTGATGAAATTATAAGTAAAGTAAATTGTAACTTATAAATGGCACCTTGGGGATGGACATAGGCTACTTTTTATCCCAAGCTAGTAAGGAATAATATCTTGTTAACTGTTATTTTGGGATTCGTCTGCTGTCAGTAACGTTTTTAATCTTCAAAATTGAAAGCTTTTTCTTTACATGGTACTGATGGTACAGCATAAACCTACAAAATTGTGACGATATTTAAAATTCTTCCATTCATAACCGTAAACCTCCAATGTCACAGGGCAAGGCAGGCGTCTCTTCAATAATTCAAAGTGAATTTCAAATATTATTACGTCCTCCGTTGTAGCGAGTAAGAGAGATAGCTGATTCTGAATTCAGCTCAGGATAACTTTGTAAGGTTTGAAGCACATGTTATTTGAATAATTCTGGGGTAAAGGGCGCTGTAAAGGGTTCACTAGACTAGCTGACACTGCTCTGAGATAAGAAATATTTGAGATGCTTTGGTAGATGTTGAACTGTTATTATACGATGAAAGGTAGAGGGAATATTGTTATGGGCCTTTTTGGTTGTTATTTTAAGAAACAATTTGTTCTTGTGTATTTTTATACGAAGAACATTGTGTCGTCCTTCTCGAAAACGGCTAGTATCCGTTAAAAAGTGTTTTGTTTCATGTCTAGTAAGCGCGTAAACTTGAGAAGTGAAGGACTTTTAACATTTATGCACATTATTGTTTGATACAGACAGACTGAGTCATTCACATATCATCACTAGTAATTTTTAATGTACGCACTATTGGTGCACAGTTTCACAGGCCTTCCTTCCAGCCTGAATGAGCTGTGATCATCATTCACTCACACAGCTCATCATTCACACAGCTCATTATTCACACAGCTCATTCACGTCTCAGTCACGTCAGCGGTCAGTCAAATTTATTTACAAATTTTGACAGTGAATGAGCTGTGTGATGATCCCTTATGGGTGGATAAGCAAGTTGAGTCATAACCTACACGAGCGCTTAATGTGGATTGGCAAAAGGTGCTTTCCGAAGCACATTGGAGCTCTAGATAATAAATGTTTGGTCACCCATACTATGATCGACGCTTGCGAAAGTTGCTTAGCTGCCGCAATTGCAGGCCAAATATGCTAATTCACTGTGCCATCGACCACTGAGTCTATCCTGCTGGGTAATTAGGGTTATGCAAACCTCTGCAACTTTCAGCTTTTGTCTGGAGAGGTAATGTTGGTTTGATGCAGTAAAAAGATAAATCAGTATGTCATTAATACTTTACAGCAGTTTGTCTTCTTCCCAACTACTTATTCTCATATTTTCCTAAGCTGATTATTGTACTGAGAGTTTTTTAATACGTAGATTTTTCCCGTTGTCAGGGACATATTATGACATACTGCCCAGCGTACTCAGTTTACTTTGGATGTTATTATTGCCCTTGAAACAAAAGAGAGTTAAGCGTTCTTCCCATCCTTCGATTTTTCATGAAGTGCCATAATTGTGAGTTTATGTGGTCATAGTTTTGACACACATCCCATGATTTGTCATACAAGTGAATTATCTTTGTAAGGATCAGAAGTTGAAAATAAGTTGAGACTTTTGAAAATACCGTTTTCAAGTTAACTATGTAAGGTTAATCATAGTGGAATATTCGCTGACGTGGCAGTTTTTAAAAAGCTGGAGCCGCATTACTTAGATTTATCGCCATATCTAGATGTATGAACGCGATATGGTTTTCTGACTCTGCTTTCAACTTGATTTATTTCGCTTTTTGCTTCTCTTTATTGTTTTTGCGTTTTTCGAATATGAGTACATACAAGTTTTTTTTATTTGGACCCACGAGGAGGATAAAGCTTGGCTTTCATTCTACCTGGGACCAAATTTAATTGTGTAAGGTTACTCCCGACGCGATCGAGAGTAGGTTTAGAGATCGACATGGAATCGAGTAAACGTAAAAACAGTACTACGGAAACTATAGAAACAGTTTTCAATGTACCAAAATAACAGATTTTGTACGTATAAGTATTCGATCCTGATGTGAACTCGATCCCCTCAACTCCCGTCGAGATTAGACGGGCTGGCTGGTATAAAAACGTTCATATATTTAGTATGCGATTTGTGTACGATTCTTTCTGGCTGACTCTAAATATTGACAAAATGGCGGTTTTTCAAGCGACAACAGAGTTGTTCATCAACTTCTGCCTCTGACAAGACACGTAAGCTCCTTTGAGCAAACAAATAACAAAGTTTCTAAGCCTATTGAGTATGAACGCAATAACCACAAAACGCTAAACTTTTCAGCCTTCAAAGAATAGGAAAATTCTTTTGTATTCAGAACAAACGAATTTTGAACTTAATTAGCTCAATTTAAAGTTCAAATTGTTCTGAGAGTGAATTTATTATTTATGCACCAGGCGAGAATGTCCATTCATTTCAGGGCCTGAAAATTTTATGACAGAATTTTCCAGTTTTAACTGTTGTTTATTTTAGGGTTATGCTTTTAATGAGAATGAATAGTTTGTAGGTGTACTTTGTCATTCTTTTACCTCCATAATTAAACAAATTATGTTAATCTAACTAAAAGCTTATGTTATGTATGATGTACTCCTTTGTGAAGATTATATTCTGATATTATTACTATCTGATTAAGCTAAGCAACAGCTGTTTTTTTTGCAAGGTAACTTAACTATTTTTAGTGAAAGTTGTTGATTTCAGATGGTATACATAGGTACTAGATTTTACTACGGTAATAAAGTAGGTATTATAACATATTTTAAACAATACTAATTAGATATTTAGTAACAATTATATTATTATCTTATCTTGGTAACAATAACACCCTGATCTTTTATAGCTATCAAAAATCAAGTGGTAACGTAAACAAACCTAAAATTGCTGACTTGTCCGATTAATTCAGTTAATTAATTAATTAATTAATTTTAGTCTGTTCAACGTATTGTACTACTTGGTGGTGGAATCTTTTTTGGCGGATGTACTAATATTTTGTTTATCACTATGTATTATTTAAAGCTGTATGTTTCCCAAAGTAATAAAATAAAATAAAATAAAAAATAATCATGTTGTTCACACATGTTGTTGGAGTTGCAGCCTACCTGCTTACTTTTTTATAATGTTGTGATCTATATTTATGTATTTGCTGTAAATCGGTTTTGTGTGACAAATAAAAAAAAAAAAAAGAATTCTTGCTTTTTTCCCCTTTTCATTCTTATGGAACCTACATAATATTAAGTTAACAAAGTCAACATAAAGGCAACTATATTTTAAATTTATAAACCGGTTTAGAGCACAAGTACGTTAAAAATACCGTCGTTTTAAACTTTTCTATTTCTGCAAAAGCACTGGCAATTCATGGCACGGCCAAAAAGAATGCTACCTTAAAATGGCACTGTAGACGACAGGAATGCACGAATATTTGGAGCGTACATGGTTTTAGGGTTGCCACTCAGGTGAGATTGATAAATGTAATATAATGAATTTAAAAAAAAAACTACAGCTGTATACCTCGGGTTTGTGTCATTTTTCGAAATGGCTGAAATGTGATATTTTTTCGAAAAATTTCGAAAAACTTTATCGACGAAAAAAATCTATAACTATCGAACCTTCCCCCCTAGCCAAAGTAACATTTGCAAATTTTCGTTATCGATTTTCGTTATTTTCGCTTCGAAACATGTATGGGATTGACTTAAGGTTTCGTTAACTATCGAATTTTAAAACGTCAAACGAAACGATAGCGAAAATTGGTAAATGTGACATTGGCTACAGGCTCTGATCCCAAAATTTCACGGGAATTGGTTGAAAAATACGACCTGTAGACTTGTACTATTATGTATTCTGTGCATGTAGAGGAGAAAAAACGGACAGACATACGAAAGCATTTTGCCCAAGCTGCAGCAGAGACGCCTCGCTCGCGTTTCGCGTTCACTTGGTCATTTAGGGAATAATTTATCGGGAATCAGTAAGTGACGCTGCATAATAGAAATGAATTGTTGCTTTGTTGTATAAGTATTAGTACATAATATTTTAAAAAGCGCGACTCTACTGATTGATTGAAGATATTTAATTGTATTATTAAGAAAAAAGAAAAAGTCGTAATCTGTCGCCGTAGTATAAATGTTACCAAAATAAAAAAATATTAGTAGATGTGTATTGTATTATATGTTTCGCCATAAAGTGCTTTGAGCCTCTGAAGTCTTTAAATGTGGATAAAAGATTGTTGTAATCTATAACAATAAAACAGTTGCAACTACAACTACATGCTTGTTAACAATTATAATAAAAATAGATTTAATTCGTATTTAAAATAAGTTTTAATATTCATAATAATAATACTTGCCTACTATAAAATACTTTTTGACAACCCTGTTTACAGATTTGGCGAGATAGCAATAATAAACCGTAGTAGTTCTTATTATGTATGAAATAAAAGCTAAGATTCCTCCGGATTACATTAGATTTTATTAAGTGATACATAATATTTAATATCAAACCTCTGTGAAAATTAATTCGATATATTTTTTGAACTCTAATCTTTTGTGAAAATATAGCTTCGTGACTTTGCTTAAGTTACCGATAAATTATGGTATGTCAACAAAATCATTTTTCATTTTAAAATATGAGATCGGTACCTACTGTGTTTTAAAGGAGAATTTATTATATTGCTTGCAAATGACTGATACCTCAGTATATTAGTGATACCTTAGATTTTGTAACGAAATTTCCGTACTGAAATGATTCATAAAAAAAACTTAATCGTAGTTTATAATATACAGACAATTTGTTGAATTAAAAATTCACGCTGAGGCGGGAATCAATCCACGAGCTTGACCGTTCCTGCAGGTTTTCAGTAAATAATTCCATATTTTTTATTTATCTAGTCTTGCTTTTTGATTTTTTTTTTATTTTATTTTAGTATATTATTTAAAAATATATACCTACTTATTATTAAATAATTTAAGTTAAAGAGAAGAGAGCAAATAAAAGTCTTGGTTAAAATAAGTTCAGTAAGTGAATTGTTATGGTAATGCAAGTAAACGATAATAGTTTTAAACTAAAACTGCCTCTTTACTGAGGACGTATAGGGTGTGAACTGTTGGCTGCCTATTACACCGAAGCATATATAGTGGAATTTAAAGGTGGTTAAATCGAAGATAATCATGAATAGGTTATTTTAAGTTCGGAAACCATTATAATTTTGTAAACTCTCTACACTGGGGCTCTATTTTTTAATCATTCGTTTGAAATTGTTCGTGTGATTTAAGTCGAATGCGGCGTAATGTCACAATTGACAACTAAGGCTCGTATTATATAGAATCAACTCTCTTCTTGAGAACCTTTCTAACTGTATTCCAGCAGAGATATGAGTTTGGGTTTGATTCTATAATATGAGCCTTAATGTCATTCCAAAACCGCTGACAAAAGAAATGACTGGCAACTAGCTGAAGAACGAAAGAGTTATTAAAAAATACAGATTTTACTATGTTGTCTAATGAAAAAGAGCAGTAAAGAGCGCTCGACGCCAGTCAGCTTGTCTGACCCCCTGATCAGAACAGTGATATTACATATTGTTACCTAGGTTACACCGTCGACTACATAGACGATAGCGACGAGACGCCGCCGTCTTTTTTATTCAAGAGTGCGGGCAAATAACGAACTTCATCGCTAATAAAAGAGATAAGATGTAAATGAAGAGATGTGCAATTTGATTGAAGGTTGGCTCAGTGGTTGGTAGTCAAAAAATTACCGTTTAACCAACAGTAGACTGTGGTTTAATTGTGCAAGTTTCATTCACGTTATTCATAGTGGGTGAAGTGGCGTAGACATTAACTCAGGAGCATTATTTGCATGCAATGAGTCGTTTGGCGCCTTTTTTTTACATTAAATGGGCTTACTCTTGGCCAAATTCGAAAACTATAAGGCTAAGAAGAATCCAAAGATGGAGCGAGCTTGCCCAGAAGATGCCTGTTATGTGTAGTTATCACAGCGACACCAAGGCTTCGGTAGGATTTCCACAATAATTAAATTGCAGTTCGGTGTGACAGGAGGCTTAAAAGCAAGGCGGGACTTAGTTGATTTATGTATTCTCATTCCTTTGTGCAGCTTCATGTCGACCCATTGTAAGGGAGAATTCTATGTACCCGTATTTATTCCGAGACTGGTGGTAATGCTAGGAATGATGGTCATTGAAACTGAAGATGAAAGTGAAACCAGCTGTGTCTCGATACTTTGTCTTTCATCCTGTGACGATTTTACGACCTTTGTATTGTTTTTTTTAGCTTTTTTATATTGGTCAACTAATGATATTTTAATTTAAAAAATAGGTGGTCAACAATAATTCGATCCGATTGTGTTGATCTTTGTGAAAGGACTAATTTAATATTTATTTTGTTTCTTATTCTAAAAATGCTGACTTGTCCGATTAATCATGTTGTTCACACATGTTGTTGGAGTTGCAGCCTACCTGCTTACTTTTTTATAATGTTGTGATCTATATTTATGTATTTGCTGTAAATCTGTTTTGTGTGACAAATAAAAAAAAAAAGAATTCTTGCTTTTTTCTAAGGACTAATTTAATATTTATTTTGTACTTATTGACGCAGTCCGGGATCGAAATCTGATTTGCTGGCATTTGGCAATTCCTGGCATTAGACATCACTTCGAGTAATCATCCAACAAATTAGGTAAAAAATTGTTTATCCCACAAAAAAATAAAATAAAAAAATGCACATATTATTTAGCATTAAACGCTACCGCCATTGTATTATTTCTAACATACGTTGAATGTTACACCTCCTCCTGTAAACGAGTTAAAAAAAATGTTAAATTTGCCATCCAATGATAATTATAATATTATATTTGAAATTGTAATATCATTGTTGCCATCCCTATACATATTATGTTAGAATGCTCTATTTTTGTAAGTCGTCATAAATGTGTCTTTTTAGTACCTACAGCAAAACAAATCTACTCTCGTTTGTGGTCTTGTCACATACTCCAAAAACAGCACATTATAACAAAGGTGTCTTTTAATGACTATAAATATTCAATCATTTGCAAACATTTGAAATATTTAAATTAAGATTGTTTTTTTTTTGTTGACCATAGGTTTTACAATATTATGGATAATTTGCGACATAAAATGTAATGAAGTATGCAAGTAATCAATGCAAAATACATGTTTTAATTTGGACATTCACATGCCATTGTTTAGGGTGAAATATGCTAAACTTTATTTTGATTTTAAGAGCTGTATCATTTTTCAATGTGAACTGCTGATTTTGATAAAATACGTGTTATGAGAGTTCTTAAGCTTTGTCCACACTTGTATCATTTTGGCGTATCAGATCACCGTATCTTTAGCATACATCGCTAGTTTGGTTGGTGGTACGTTGGAGTAATACTGTATCAAAGAGACGATGTATGTCAAAGATACGGTGATCTTATACGCCAAAATGATATAAGTGTGGACAAAGCTTTAAGCTACCTACTTCATTTACCTAATTCTTCTAATCAGAAATCTGCTTGTATAAGTTACTTGACATCACATCAAATTTAGCGTTAAGTAACTATTCTGAATTTCACTATGATTTAGTAATATTCCCATCAGCTTTGATCTCGATAGCAATTTCAGCGAAGAAATTAATTCACATCACTGAAAATACATTTTCATAAAACATGATAGTAGGATCTTAATCTTAAGCGGCTTTTCCTCTCATATCAGAATCAAGGCTTTGTAAGAAGGTTTAAGGAAACTTGACAAGCTTTTGAATTCTGACAAAGTCTCTTGATTTATCGTAGGTGGAAAATTATGAATTATTAATAAACGATGTAGAGGTATTGTATGATGTTCTTATTGTAAGTATACATAATATATTTTAGATATTTTTTTATAATTTTAGTGTAAATGAGAATTTATTGAATTAAAATACTATTCTATTTAATTATCATTTGGCTAGCCATTCAAATTGTTTATATGGGACGCTCATTTTTACTATCCTACAATCTCAGTTGTACAGACAAGTAGGTAAAGAAATTATTACGTTTTATAAACTATTTACAAACAATAGAAAACAATTATCTCAAAAATTTAAAATTCTGTTCATTCGTTGAAACGCGTACATTTTAATTCCGATGACAATATTGTGTTATCAAATATTATGTAGTAGTAAGATACAATTAACATAAAAGCACGATAATGAGTCTTTACCGTGGCACGGTCATTTCTTTACCGTGATAAAAGTAGTGATATTTATACAGTCTTACCTCAACAGTTGGACATTTACTACATCAGCGTCTCAAAGCCTCCAAAGCCTGGATAGCTGAGGCACGTTGACACATCACTCAGCTTATCTAGGCTTTGCTGACAAATGAACGGAACTCCTTTGGTAAATAGCGAACTTCTACTCTTCACTTATATCATTTGTCTTAACTCAACTTATACTTTGCTAGCTCTGAACTTGTACATAAAAACCTCTTTATTTATAGAGTCTTACCTCAACAGTTAGACATTTACCACGAGATAGCTGAGGCACGTTGACACATCACCAACCAAGGATCTAGGTGTGATGTTCGATTCAAAATTAACATTTCATGATCACATAATATCCGTAGTAAAAGTAAGTTTTAGACGCTTAGGCTTCGTCCTACGAAATTCTCGTGATTTTAAGAGTCCTCAATTCATTAAGCTTCTTTATTACGCACTCGTACGTAGCGAACTCGAAGCTGGTAGTTCTGTCTGGCACCCCATGTAAGCACTTATACTTTGATGAGAGAAAGACCAGAAGGTTTTCCTCACATACTTGTACAGTACAAGCGCAAGTACACATATTATCCCTATTTATATCCGACCTTATTTCTTCTAGGTACTCTTGGCTTAAATTCCCTTAGAACGCGCAGAGCAACTAACCAAATTTTAACATGATTCAAGGTTTTACGTGGCAGTATTGACAACTCTGACTTGCACAACCAATTGACGTCCCCGAACGGTACACACGGTGGCGTCCTCGTCGCTTGTTTGTGACGCCGCGCATTCGTACAGTGGCACGTGCACGCACAGTCACCTCTTTGCCGCATATTGACTGATATCAATAAGTTTCTGGATAACAGGTCTGAGTGCGATGTGTTTGCGGATGAGTTGAAATAAAATTAATCTCAAGAATTTGTTTGATGTTTTGTGAGAAGTCAGAACCGAAATCCACCTGTGTGTGATCTTAGTTCCTATGATTATTTTCTTTTATTGTTATTTTTCCATCATCTTTTCTTTTGTTGTGTGTAAATTACTAGTTACTGTAAGTGGCACTATCTGCCGTTGTAATTAGAATAAATAAATAAATAAATCACTCAGCTTATCTAGGCTTTGCTGACAATGAACGGAACTCTGGGTTAATCGCGAACTTAAGCACTACTCTTCATTTATATCCTTTGTATATCTTATTTTTTGGCGAACTCGAAATTTACTAGCCCCGAACCTGTGAGACAGGTCCATGTTTTTTAAATATTAGACAACATCACAAACATTACTCTGATCCCAAAGAAGCTAAAGCACTTGTGTTATGGAAATCAGAGACAACGGTGGAACTACAAACACCCAGACCTGATAAAATATATGTCAAAGTAGACCTATGGGTTTCTCAAGTGTTTCTTGCCGATATCAGTTATTCTTGAGTGTGGGTATATTTTCTTAAAAAAACTCGCAGGCGTTTCCTCTAATCCCATTTTATTACAATTTCACAATTAAAGTTGACTGTTAACTACAGCACGGTCAGGATGAAGACTGATTAGAGAAACGCAGTGAGTTCTGAGTAGGCCTTTCACGATTCTCCATGAATGAATCACAATCACAACACAACTCGCAATAATCAATAATCTCCATTTTCCAATATTATAACCTCCATCTTTCTACACTGAGCTCACAGAATCGCTATACGAGGGAGACGACCCAATCACAGACCACACTCCAACGTTATGTCAAAACTGACGTAACGCTTGACATTTCTCTAACCAGCCAGTCAACCATTACCATAATCAAAGGAGTTTAGCAACATAAAGTTTAGTCGTATCCAGCCTGCACCGATTCTGTTCCGAATTGTCACCAGCATTACGCTCTCGCTCCGACATATAGAAAAGTTGGAAATCGAACCCGGGATCTCAGAATGGCGACATCCTGAAAATCGGTGTACAAACCACGCGACCACGGAGTAATCAATGTAAAATAAGAGATAATACCTAGATCTAGGTAGATACTATTATATTGTACCTCTCTACATATTGTGTCAGGCTTTGTGCAGCTCTTTAGTAGTGCAATGGGTACTAAATAATACCCATTACATTATACTGTAGACAAATGTTTAAAAAATATAACTTGCTTACTCTAACGTCCCTGTATATTTATGAAATAGGAAAGTTTTTACGATGCAATATGGAAATGTTTAAAAAACCTATTCAATACCAACGTTTACGTATAAGAGATCCATATAAACTGCAGGTCCCGTCATGTAACACAAGCTTATATAGGAAAAATTGTGATGTGATGCCAATACGTGTGTATAATAGGATTCCTATCGAAATCAGACAATTACCCACTACACGATTTCTACACAAATTGAGAGCCTGGTTGATTGACAAAAGTTTTTATAACCTGAATGAATATTTTGACATCCACTAAAATGACATTGCCTATTGTAATTTATAATCTTTAACTTAATCTATTTTATTATTTCAGTTATCTTAGTTGACATACATACTTTATTTTATTATTTAATGGGTCTATACATAATTCACTGTTGCAGTCTTGACATTTATTGGATTTTATGTACTTAATAGGAATTATCAGGAACTGTGTGATGTTTAACTATGTTAATATTAAATTATAATTAATAACTTTTGCATGTCAAAACTTGACAAAATACGCTTGAACTATATATACTCTGTAACAACTTGTATACCGTGTTTTATGGCAAATAAATAAATTTCATTTCATTTCAATAGGTGGTGCAGGCCGTGCTATGGGCTCAAAGGTCAACTATATCGTCAAATCTATATCGTTAGTGCTTCATTAAAATTGGCGTTATCTCTTTCTTTTCCATAGCGATAGTATAAGACGACACGATATTTAATAAAGCGATACTTAATTGACGTCTCTGAGTATCGCAGTAAGACGCTGTCCCCCATATGAATAATAAACTTTGCGGTATGTAATATAATAAGAAGATTTTTAAAGCCAAGGGAGGGTTTATGCACGGGGCTCACAGTACGTCCATTAGTTTCGTTTATTCCCGGTTCTCCCTGGATTTGGGATGATGCAGTGGATACGATTATGTGGGCTACGTTTCATTAATCAAATGTTTGAGTAACAGATTCTTTTCATCATGTTGCTGCCGTTGTTGGGATGAGATGGAGTGAGTTTTGACAGGGCTACTAACATAAATAGGTACAAGTACAGAAAAAATACGAGTGTTTGATATATTTTTTTTTAAGATTTCTGTGCTTAGAATTATCCTTAAAATGTTTTATTTTTTCAATGTTTAAGAGTTAAGCATATTCCGAATGAATAGTCGAAATTATAAAACGGAAAATTATTATGCATGATAATAACATAGACATCAAAATTATTTGATTGAATCAGGCGTCACTTGGCGGAAGTCCCAAACCATTTTGAAAAAATAAATATATGTAGTCGGTGTATAATATTCGGTGTTGGTTGAGGACCAGCATTGAGGAGCATCCTGAGGATGCTCCGGGTTGGGGCGTAACACGTGTAGAGTAGCCTAATTGGTGAAGGTGCAAGGTGTGTTGCTGTCTTGCTAAATGCAGGTATTGTGCACTTATATTTTGTGTTATGTGCATATTTTTGCGGGCGGGCGGGCGGTGCATCTTGCATATTTTGTTTGCGGAAGTAAGCTTCATATATTTATTTTTTCAAAAAACATCAAAATTAATTATATTTTAACTTGTATTGAAGAAAATACAATGAAATAACTTTTACATCAAATTTTCAGATGAAATGCGGCCCAGGGCCCTGTAAAGTTAAATAAATAAGTCGAAAAGACATTTTATAAACCAATAGTCATTTCCTGGGATATACCTCAGACAGCCTCGGAGATCATGTCAACCCAAGTTTCGTGCCAAACTTTTGTCGTACATTTTGAATGCTTAGCTTCATACATATAAAAGCTATTTTCGAATGAAAATAAGTACAGTTGGAAGTACTTTGCGGGGTTTTGATATATGTGCAGGAAGTGGAACGGCTTTCGGTGAAACAGTCGTTCTCAGGTGATTCTGGCGATGCCCGCTTCGAGATATATGGGAGATTTGAAATCTGGAGGGTGGGGTCGCAGTTGCAGCGGGCTATTTAAGACGATGACGAATTTATTCGGTTTTAAGTGTTTTTTTATAAATTATGAATATTCTGTGTAAGAATGTGAGTGCAAGACAGAGTACAAGTTTGTTTGTTTTCTAAAAAGAATCCTTAATAAACGCCTTTGACAGCAATTAAAGCAAACGGTCTCTATTCAAACAGCGATAACGTTAAACCTTAACCGACAGCAATTAATTTTCAGTAACTAGGACTGTAGTTTTTTTTATATTTATTGTAGATTTAAAAATATTGGCACTTTTTTTGTATGAAATCACTAAAAGAAGCAAGTATATCAAAATCCATCACAAATATTCAAATACATACTGAAAGGCATCACAAAAACATACTGAAAAATCATTATTTTATGGTGTAGGTTGAAGAGGGTCGGTGGAAAACTTTGTCACTTTTTCTGGTCCACAATCACAATCCTCTTCTGTAGGCTTACGCAACAGCACAATTTGACGACCGTCGTGATCTTGATCGTAAAACAGCGTAAGATATAGTCAGCGAGTAAAGCTCTCTATCGGCGTTTTTCGTTGCTCTATCTGACATCTAAGATCTTATGCCGCGAATTTTTATTTCACTATGAATAACTGACACCGCCTGTCAAATTGGTACGCAAAGGCACAATCGCTTCGTAAGCCTGCGTTGACTTATAACGAATAAGTGCCGGTCAGAAGGAAGGTAGGATAGGAGATGATGTTTCCTGACTTATAAAGTAAAACTAAAACTCAATCGAAAATAAGTGAGTTAACCTGAATTCGTTCAAAGGAATAAAAAGGTTGGCTTTTTGAGTAATGGGTCGCTATGTTCGGCACCCCACACCGTAGTGCGACAGTATAAGCGAGTTTGGAACCCAGCCAGTACTGCACCTACCAAGTGTCGGGGCCTGCAGGGAATTAAGTCATTTTAAGCGCAACGTGAATTATAAGAGGCGTGCGCTTAAAATTAATTTAAGCTCAAGTACAGCGTGTGACGGGAGCCACATGTTTTTGTTTACCATAATATGATTTTGTTTACCATCTGTTTTTGTTTACTTGGGAATAAGCTGATGAAAGTACCTACTTCTGTACTTTTTCAGTTTTAATAATGTGGGGCTAAACGAGACTTTACATTGATGTGGGGCGAAACAGGAAAATTTTGGAATGTGGGGCGAACCTTTGGGGCGAATGAGGAACAAATCGAAAAGGATGTTACCTTTGTTTTTAGATAATAATTATGCAATCGAAACAGTCAGTAGTGTAATGTAGTCAAAGGTAATTTTTTTAACATTAATTTTCGGCTACTAAACAACTTTACTGTAACTTACGGGTTTTCATGATGTAGGTACAAAGTGTATTTACGAGTCTATTTAATGAGGTAGGTACTGGAATTTTACAATTCAAGTATTCCTGAGAAAAGTAATATTATCAGATAGACAGACAGATGGGCAGCAAATTAATCATATATAAGGGTTTCTTTTTCCTTTTTTTATGCACAACGGGATAGTGCTTGACCTTCACCTCACCTGATGTTATGTAAAAGCGCAATACGGAATCCTCATCACTGAGGAACTGGCTATCTTACCTCGAACTGCCGGAACACAACGAATTTTAAAATTGTAGTTATGACGTCAGATTTAGGTAAGATGGTGGTAGCTAGCCAAAAGCTTTTTTAGCCTTTTGAGATAGCACTAACTAGCTTTAGTTTAGAGTTTAGTAAAATATACCAGACGTGTGTAGAGTGGATTCGGTAGTTTAATCAAAACAAAATTTAACATGTAAACAGGCGTCTCCTAATCGTCGTCTAAAAAGCGCCAAGAGTCTAACAGGCGTCTAAAAATCGGATTGCAAATGTGCAATCCGATTTTTATTTTTCTTTAGATGCTTAAAAGAGATCGGATATCGAAAAGCTTTGATTGTGAACGTTTCCTTTGTGATGAAAATCGTGTAAGTGCACAAATAGCACAATATAACGCTGCAAACAGTTGCATTGATGAAATCCCGTAACGCTCAGTTGCAGGGGACGTGCACTGCAAGGCGAATTGCAGAAACTTTACTAATCTAGATCTCTGAACTTGCTATTATGTTAGCGTTCAAAAAACTGCTAGGAAAGAACTGCACTATTGAAAAGGGAGTATTTTTTCTATTGAAAAGAAACTCACTTCCGCATTTGTTAATATTTTTGGTTATTTAATGACGATTTCAACGGTATATCATTTATGGTCTTTTTACATATTTTTAAGTATTTTATATTTTATTGGGGGCTGCTCAAATTATGCAATCCGCGCCAGACGACGCCATTTTGAAAAAGTGATTTTTGACATCTGTCAAAGGTCATTTTTGTCAAGGAAAAAAATGAGTCATACAAAAATCTTACATAATTTATTATTCTTCAAAATTAATATGAACCAGTGCAGCATTAGGTCCATAAATAAGAGCAAAGAGCAATAACTGAAGCGATTCCAAACTTTGCGTTTATGGCGTGCATTTTATTGACTTTTCATTCAAGTTCCAGATAGTTTTATGGGGTACTTAGTCAGCGGATTATGAAGCTTATATCCGTATTGATATTGCAACTTTGAAAAGTGCAGATTATTATTTTCATTCATCATAGACATTTTTGTGTGACTGTTAATCCAGTTATACATTTTTTTGTGTACTAATTGCAGACGTTAAAGATCCCTCATTTTATTTTTGCTTTAAATATTGTCTACTATGTACATTGTACAGACATCGGCCAATTAATCACAATTTTATAACTTCAGATTAATTTATCAGAATACGGTGTTAAATATATTATAAAGTATTAAATTTTTACCTTGCAACGAATGAATTAATACTTAGTAAATTAAAATAATTAGCATTTATAATAATAATAATAAAATGCTTTATTTTCTCCACAATTACAATGTTTATGGTTAGATTGTATAAGTAAGTGTTTGATAAGTAAGGTATTATGGTTAGATTGTATAAGTAAGTGTTTGATTAGGAAGCATATAAACCTAAAATAATTTAACTCCTTTACTATGAAATAAAACACTTTTTAACGGATACTAGCGCGGTTTTATTGAAAGTACTTTGGTAATTAGTTGGTATTTGGTTTGATTTTTTATTTTCCCGACGTTTCGGCACCTTTGCAGCTGCCGTGGTCACGGGGGACTGTATATCCGGTGAAAAGTGTTTTATTTCATGTCTAGTGAGCGCGTAAGCTTGAGAAGTGAATATTTTATGGTTCCTTCACTATAACAATAATCTACCCATAAATCAACAACGATATTCCAACAAGGCACTTACTCCAGTGACAAAAGCGAAACTCCACAATGCGGTACTATACGCACGTAGACAAATGTTGCCAGCGACAAGGCAACAAGACAAACAGCCGCATTAACATTCTAATCTCGCGGGGAGGAATCGAATGGCGACGCGCCAAGAGCTGTGTGTGCTTCATATTGTTGCAACTTGCGGTGTTAGCCTTGTGAAGTAGCGGAAGATATGCGGAAAATATACGCAAGCTAGGCAAAGGATAATATTGTACAGTAAAGATTTTTTATGCACAACGGAATAGTGCTTGGCCTTCACCTCACCTGATAAGGCCGATGGTGGAAGCGCACTACACCCGGAATCCTCATGACTGAGGAACTGGCTATCTTACCTCTAAAGCTAGGGTTTCCTAGGATGACTAAAACTATCAAAAATACGTAGCATCTTCGCCTGTTCCCCCAATACCAAAAGACAAATGTTACTACTATAGTTACTACTCGTAATACTATTTTTTATTAAATTTTATAAAATGTTCAAAGGTTTGATGTGTACGTCATGTATGCACAGCATCATAAAAATGTTTTCTACTATAAAACTGTTATTATGAAATATTAAATTACATTACTGTTTTTGCCGCAAAACTCACGATGAGTATTTATCTAATCTATTTTTGTTAGGTTTGTGATGAAAAACATGTAAGTGTGTTTATTTCTAGACTTAGCAATATACTATTTCCTTTTGTGTTATTCTGTCCTGGCCTTTGTTTACATTTTTGCTGGGAAATTAGTAATGCGACTTTAGATTGTTTTATTTACCCGCGTGCGATGAGAATGGGATGGGACCTTGTAAAAGTTAATCGAAAGTTGACTAATTAGTTGATTTTAAATTAATAAATCAACTAAATGTTTACTTGTTATCTTACTTAAATTTGCTGCAGCAAAAGTTCCCACACCTTGGATGCGTGATGCGTTTTTGAATATGGCTGTGGCTGGCCGGGGCATACCGTGCGCGTCTCAGTTTGACAAGGTTCTCATCCTCATCGCGCGTGTATTATGCATTTTTATCGCTCGCGATCTTGAAAGCATAGCCAGCAGTGTCATATGCACTTTAACTGACTATAAATTTGGGGTTTTGTCAAAATATGAGTAAACTCCATATTTTTGTCGTATCTTTTTGGCGCTCGTTGGCGACCTAAGATCTGCAGAGCGCCACATGATTTGTGATTGGCCTCTTTAGACATTTAGGTCAACTTTTGATGCAATATTTAGGGGATGCTTCTTGAAAGTAAAATTGTTTTTTTTTTTCGATGAACGCAGAGAAACGAATGAGTCAGCGAAGCCATCAAACGGAGATGGTATAAGTATGGTATACTATGTCGTGATGTACCTAACTTTATAAATTCTGCTTCTAAATTCGTTGAGATCAGATACAATGCCGTAAAATGGGGGAAATAGGAATCCAGGTGTAATTTGGGACAAAAGTTGGCATAAACTTAGATGACTACACTTTTGTATTAGGAACTCCTGTATTGTGTTAAAATAAAAATAAAAAAATAAAATAAAAAAGATTTTTGAAGTGTTAGTCTATGGACTCTTCGCTTCATTTTTTTAATTTGTAGTAAAAATACAAAATAACTAAAAAACACCAAAATGAAGCGAAGAGTCCACAGACTAAGGCTTAAAAAATCTTTCCAACTTTTGTCCCAATTTACACCTGGATCCCTATTTCCCCCATTTTACGCTTAATTTTATTGAGGTATAAGGTATTTTATGGCGTTAACATATTTTTAAACAAGAACTTTTAAAACAATGTTCCTCATCGGAACATCCATTAAAACTACCTGAAATGTTTATGAATTATTAATTGGTTTGTTTTAAATCAGCTGTTATTAAACCTCCATTGGTGTATATATAATTTTTTGTTCAATTTGATATCGAAAATAGATAGGTCTGAGAAAAAAAAACGCACAAACTATCTATCTAAAATTTCAATAAAAAATAAATTTTGTTGAACTTGAATAAATAATTGAATCTAACAAAATAAAGTTAACTTACCTACTAAAAATATAAAAAAACCTTTACACGTTTTCATCAAGAATTTCAGTGAACCGTTTCGGTGAAATATTTGGTAAAAGTATTTTTGTTTCAGTTTTATTTATTCGTGCTCGGTAATTGGACTATTGTTTGGCGACGGCGATATTACTTTTTTAGAGCTTATATTGCTATACGAATCGAAACAAATGAAACATTTATTTTTCATTCATTATGTATTAATTTCGCTAATACCACAGATATATACTAGTATAATGGAGCTCGGTGGTGCAGTGGTTTAGCGCCTGGCCCAGCGATTGCAAAAGTTAAGCAACGTTTACGCTAGTTTAATCAAAATTTGCTTAGCAATATTACTATTTGCGTTTGACTTCTCAAAGCGTCGTATACCTAAACAAAATTTTAGGTAAAACTAGGTATTAATTAAACTTAGAATAATAACACCTAGAAGCAGAATCTTTGTATCTAAAGTAAGGCAAAAAAATTGACCTAAAATGGCTCAGTTTTCAGATTTATATCCTTCATACGTTGCATAATCGTAACTAAAATCCAATATAATAGTAACTCATCCCCTAAAGATAGGCAAATTGAAACCTTTCGATCTTATAGGTACGATTATAACGTATGAAGGATGAATGACTGAAAAGAGATAAATAAAAAAAAAAATAAAAAATTAAAAAACCCGCCTGTATAAAAAGACAAGTCGACTGAAAAGATTTAAATATTTTATTATTTATTAAAGAAATTACAAATATATAACACAAATTTAAACAAACAAATCACTTACAGCAATATTTAAAATATTACTAGGTCTATTCTTAGTCTAATAGACCGCCCCGAGTAGTCCCCGGCGCAAATGTGCCCATAACGCTGGCCGCGTTGCCGCGTTGGATGGCAATGGACAACCTTTGCACCAGAAACAACCCAGAGCGGGGGTCACAGGTTCTTTGTCTGAGCCGACGCCCCAAGTCTTTAACAAATTGTATTGCCTCTGCCCCCCAGCAACCCGCCGTTTCTACCGCAAAAGGGATGAAAATATAGCCCTGTTCGAGCGGGGCATATTTCATGTGCTTTGCGACCGCCTGGTGCTCCGCCGCCGCCCCAGCCGCGCGTGAAGTACGACAGATGTGGGTAGCAGCGAAGGTGCTGACACAAGTTGCGTCCCACAGCAAGCACCGCCCCTTTTCCCACGGCACTAGCGTTAGGCCATCAGGACGCTTACCGTCCGCACGGCTGAGACCCGGTGGCTCAAGGACGGAGGGGATGCCGGCTGACGTGAGAGCCCGCTGTAGGATGTCGTTGAGGGCATGATGGCGAGGGTGCCTTCCTGCGCAACGACGACAGCTCAACGCATGATGGCCATCGGCCCCCACCATGGTACTGCAGATGCATATGTGTGGTTCGCATACATCGCAGCCCAAGCGGAGGGCGACCGCCACCCGCAGGGAGTCGGCGTCAAGCAAAATACCTATATGAGGCGAAGGCAGTGCCTGCAGCCACGCACCAGACTCTGGCCGTGACACCGCCAAGAGTCTCGCGTGATCCACCGCGCTAGCCCTGTCAGTGATTCGGTCGAGGGTGGCTCTGCAGGCTACGTCGTCCCATGAGCGCTGGAATTCCGGGTTCGCAGGGACGGCTGCGCCCGGGACGCGAGCCAGCCAGGTCGTGATGGCATCGCCCGCATGAGGGACGGTTACCTTGTCGCCATACAAGGATAATATATCAGCGACTAGGTCCGCAACCCCATGGGCCGACGCCAAGAAAGCCGGCAGGCTCACATCCCGAACGCACCGCACACCAAGTCCCCCGTACCGGACCGGTAAAGTTGCTTGCGTCCAGTGCTCCCCACTCAGAGAGACGTTTAATGTTGTTTCTAAAATACTCCTGATTACGGCGTCAACGGATTCAACAGCGCCGGGAAACAACCAAATGGGGGCTGTCCGCAGGAGATATGTCATCTTAGGGACAGCAAAACACTTCTGCATGAGGACCAGAGCAACGTGCGGAGTTATGTTCTTAAGACGCTCACTGGCGAGTGAAAGAGTCTCCCTGCGAGTTCCTAGGGCCTCAGGAGTTGCGGCTGGGAAAATTGGAGCACCAAGCAGACAAAGCGTCTGTCTGTTTTGTTCCTTGAGGCCAGGAAGTAAAGAGGTGAAGGAAAGAAAAGAAGAAGAAGACTCTGCGCTACAGGAGAAAAACTCACATTTGGTCGCATTTACTTCCAGTCCTAACTCCTTCAGGCGAGGCAATAAGACTAAAAGGTCTCGTTCCACTTCCTCAGGTTTACCCCCAATGGTACCATCATCAAGATACCAGATGTTGAGGGGAGACCTCAGCTCACTTATGGCCCTATGGATAGCCAGACTGAAAGTAAGAGGACCAAGAGGATCTTTCTTTTTTAGGGCACATAGTGTAGCCCCGTATAAGTATGGACATACCGCAATGTTCACCTGCCCACCAAGCAAGAAGTTGCTGAGCTTAGTCAACGCCTTAATCAAGCGCTGTCCGTTGTCTCCAGCCGTGGCGGATGTCAACTCCTTTAAATGAGCAGGACGAAGGCCATCCAGGCCGGCAGCGGATCCATTATAGAAGGAGTTGACAGCCAGCATCACATCCTCTTCGGTCACTAATAGTCGGGGCGCGCCTAGGCCCGGCTCCGGTGGATAGCAGAGTGGCCGGGATGGGCTAGGATGATTTGACTGAAAAGATGGAAACAAGATTAAATAAATATTAAAGGCAACATGTCATAATAACATGCAGTCGGAGGCATGCATAAAGTGACATTACGAATGATTGAATTATATGCCTCCGACTGCATGTTATTATGACATGTTGCCTTTAATATTTATTTAATCTTGTTTCCATCTTTTCAGTCGACTTGTCTTTTTATACAGGCGGGTTTTGTAATTTTTATTTATCTATTTTTAGTTATTATATATTACGATCATGATATACCTTTTTGAAATCCTTATAATAAGCCCTTTAATTTGACACCCATATTGCAGTATTCTAAAAAAAAAAAATTTTTCACTACGTATAATAGCACCGTACAGCCGCCATGTTGTTTTTTTTATAACGCCAGCTTCTTAAGAACACTTGGGCTGAAAAGACAAATCTTTCGATATCTTAATCATAGAAATCCGTTCAGCCGTTTGAAAGATATAAGGTAATAAAGAATATTACATACAAACATACTTACAAGATACGCGCGAAAAACATAACCCGCAGTCGGGTAAAAACTAAGCCATTTTGGTTAAGTTTTATTTGCCTCACTTAACAGTGCGTTTTGTGGGGAACTATCGTTCTAGGTTGTTATTATTCTTAGTAATATTACTTCTTACGTTTGACTTGTCAAGTGTCATATTCTTACAAACTTTTTGGTTAAACTAGGTATAAAACTTATTAAGGGAGTGTAAAATGGGGCTGATTAACATAAGGGCATTAGTGGTGGATGTCTAGACCAAGCTCCATTTTTATTTTATTTTTTATTTTAAGATATTTGGGTTGACAACAGCTTAAAATCACTTAAATTACTACATGAAAATTACATAAGAGTAAAGCCAAAAACGTCATCCTCGAATTACTAAAAAAAAGCATTAACAAAAATTATCTAAAACAAAAGTAAAGATTTTAAACAATTTTACAAACGAACCCAAGCAACACGTTTAAGATTATTATTAAATTTACTTAGGAAGAATATTAGAATAAAATATATAAAGTTAAGTAACATAATAATATATATTATATAAAATATATATAATTATAATATATACATACATATATTATATCTGCTATGCACAATGACATAGAGTACCTACGATAGTTACCCAAGCTCAAGTCAAATCAAATCAAGTTTGATTTCATTTGTTTTACCCAAGATGTTTTTTTTTTTTTTTTTTTTTTTTCATTCCATTCATCCTTTACCCTTATCTTTTCTCTAGAACAAGGTTTTCAAAATAAACAGAATCTAATATACATTAGGCTTAATCCTTACACAAAACTTCGCACCATATACTAAGTTTCGCGATCCAAATAATTAATGCAAGTGGGCAACTCAGGCGATGATTTATTCGGGAATGTTCCGCGCAGGCCGAGAACAAAAAGCAACAAACGGCTAATTAAGGAGCTCTCGACAAACTTAAAACTAAGAACGATATTAACTAGTTCGTACTTTGTAATTTGGGTGGTGCAAGGTGAAGGAGTTTTTTTTAAATGTATTCTTGGTCTTTTTTGTAAACTCTCGATTGACACAAAACTGTATTGAATTTACATCAAACAAATTGTGTTACAATATGACAATAGGGAAAATGCATCAATTTTTTTTGTATCAAGATCAAAAGTATAATGCGTGAGAAAATCAACTGTAATATTAAAACTTTTCTCTTGCGTTTTTTTCTCGTGATATAGTCACTTGAAGTTAGCGCGCAGCAGCACCCGCCGAAAACGCTCTATACAAAACGGGCAACATTGTGCCACGTTTGTATGGAGTTAGCTAGGACTTTTCAAATATCTCCCTAAATATTGCGTTTAAGTACATATTATGTGTCATATAAAATATTATTTCTTATTTGATATTCTATCCGACTGTTAAGTGCATTATCTACATTATTACGTGCATTATCTAGTCCGGCGACTATCAGGCGAACTGTAAACTTGCATTACTTTCGGCAGCAATTCTGTGTGGGTGCTCAACCTTAATTGTGTAATAACAATAGCAACATATTACTTTTTGTTTTTATTATTTTTTCTAACGTCACTGGTTGTCTTTTTGGTTAAATTTTTATTTTTAGTGGAAATTTGTACTTTTTTGTGCATAATGCATTTTACTTTATATATAGAATACTATTGATATGTATATGTGGAGGTTTGTAATTGGCTTCGAGTAATTAATAATGTTTTTATATGCCTATAAAGCTGTAAACCTTCCTAAAATAAATAAAATAAAATAATAAAATAAAATAAATTATATCCGAAAATGAAAAAAATAATAATCGCCATCTTCCCCTGTTTGATAAAACTAAAATAATACATTTTATTTTTTATTTTTCTGTTCCATCATGTTGTTATACGTGTCCGCAGCGATCAAGCTCAAATTTATCAAAATCGGTGACTTATGCATGTTCCCCATTATTATTATCTATGTGGCTGACTGTGATTATGTGATATTTTGGATGTTTAGGTGTTCATATGTTTGGATGTTTATACAATACTAAATAATATACTAGAAAAAATACGACTCGCACCAGATCAATGGATGGATTGGATGTTTGTTAATGACGCAAAAATGGCTAAACGTATTTGTATGTTTGGCACACAAATAGTTTATAGCTTGGATTTTTATACCAATACAGGTTGCCTAGGAATTTTTCGAACGTCCACGCGGACAAAGTCGCGGGCGGAAGCTAGTTTATATTTTTTAACCAACTTCCAAAAAAGGAGGAGGTTCTATGTTCGTCTGTATATTTGTTTTTTTTTTGTGTATGTCCACCGATTACTCGAAGACAGCTGGACTGATTGAAATGATTCAAACGTTATTACATTAGGTACACTCCCAAGTTGGTCCCATTTTTTAAAATTTGGAAATCGGCTCAGTACTTTTCAAGTAATTTTGAAAAAAAGCACGAAAATAGTATGATTTTGTGTGAATTACCTCGATGATTGGTCGAATTACTTCTTTGTTTATGAACTGAATAAGATAATTATTTTGTTGTTGGAAGAGGGATATCTTAAGTGTAGTTTTTTAACCGACTTAAAAAAGGAGGTTCTCAGTTTGACCCGTATTTAAGTATGTTTCTCCGCGATTTTCTTACGTTTGGCTGAGCCGATTTTTCAACATATATAATATACCTAACCTACAAGATACCTACACTAAAAATAAAAAAATAAAAAATTTATTAAAAAAAAACAAAAAACCGACTTCAAAAACCTACCTCTAAAAAGCAAGAAATAATATTCGTATAATAAAAATACGTCTATTGATGTCTGGTGGGGCTTTTAGAATAAAAAAAAGGAATTTGTACTCCAGCCCCACCCGACTTCAATAGACGTATTTTTATTACTTATACGAATATTATTTCTTGCTTTTTAGAGGTAGGTTTTTTGAAGTCGGCTTTTAATGGAAATCAAACATTACTTCAAACACAAAGCCTTAGGAAAAGACAATTCACTGATTATCTTGAATTTGCTTTGTAAATCTGTGCAAATGAAGTGTGTCAAAGAAATGTAAGATTCAATGATAAGAAAGATATACATTCTTTATGAGTAAAGAATAATCTACCTAGACCTTGTATTTCCTTCCAAATCATTACATTATGTAGATTCAATTTAATTACGAAAAAACGGCTGTCATAATCGGAAATTAGTTTTAAGTATTTAACACGAACGCGACTCGCACAATCGATCTTTTGCACAAACGTGAATTGCACTATTGTGATTCGATCGATAATTAAGTAAATAGGTAGTACTTAAGTAAGATTCTAAACTATATTCTTTTGTTTCCTTTCAGAACATTTTTTATAATTTTTTGAGTGTGAATGAAAATTTTCAGATATCCTTGAAGTGAGTGTAGCTACGTGTCAGTTATTTATTTTGAATTGATTAAAATAGGTATAAGTCTATTAGACGATAGACATTTCTAGGCTTGAGTAAGTTTTTTAATGATATTTTCTGAACCACATTAACTGTTTAAATCTCATGAGTTTACAGAGTTTCAAAAGGAAAATATTAGTTCTTTCATTGCAATGTTTTCTTTTCGTTGGAAAAAATAATTGTTTCCAGTAGAAGTTAGTATAAAAGTACTTCACATCACTTTAGGAGCATCAGTTTCAGTATCTCATTCAATCCAAGATGAAATCTTCTACTGGTGAGCACTTGAACATTTTTTTAATATTTTTAAGTTGTAATAACTTTAAATCTAGCCTTGTTTTTTATCAATGGTGTCAACATAGACTTTTAGCTAAACTCCATTCCACCAAACGAGTTCCTAATTAAACCAATCCGGGTGCGCCAATAGCCTAGCCCAGGGAATAATGTACTCTATGGCCCAGGAATGGGGAAATGGCGGCCCGCGAAAAGATTCAATCCGGCCCGCTATTATATCCCGTTATTTAACTAACGTCTCACATAATGAAACGTTTAGGTAGCTACTAAAATACTGTTTTTCTGAAAACTGCGGTCAGATTTATGCATAAGCCCCTTTGCATAAGGGTGTAGTTGAGGTGTATCCATGGAAATAATATACACAAGTCAGTATTTCTATGGTTCATGGGCTGCTCCTTGGGCCGCGTAAAAGTTGTAATTATTTTAACGGTTCATCTCAAAATTTATTTCCCCATCCCTGTCCTAGCCTATAGCACTATTAGTTATTCTGTGCTATACCCTCACTAGTTCGATTCGTTGAACGGAATATAAGCCAGGATCAGTGGGTTACCCCCTTCCTGAGGTCCCATCGAGTCCACTATCGGGGCTGGATGGAATCATTGGAGGTGGTCATGGGGGTAGTCGCCGGCGATGTTAGTAATAGTGTTAAAGCCTCCTCTTGGTAAGTTCCCCGTTCAAACCAGCTCACCTGCTCATGTGACATTGGCCACTATTGTGAAAAGAAGTGTATTTAGCTTACTTCCGCAAAAAAATTCACATGCACACCACAAAATATCAGTGCACAATACCTGCATTTAGCAAGACAGCAACACACCTTGCACCATCTCCAATTAGACTACTCTACATGTGTTTTACCGCAACCCGGAGCATCCTCATGAGTTAGATCGTGCGTAAACCAACACCAGTGGTAATGTAATAAATGGTTTGGGACTTCCGCCAATGGCGCCAAGTGACGCCTGATTCAATCAAATACCAGCTCAGTTTCCTCTTAATTCCAGTCTTCTTCATGGTGCTGCTCCTAGCGGCTGCAGCAGCGGCCCAACGCCCAGTTGACTGCTCGTACAGGAGGCCTGGGTGCTTCTGCCCGACCATCTGGGATCCTGTATGCGCCACTAATGGGTGCACTTATGGAAACAAATGCCAGTGAGTAGTTATACGAGCACAGAATACAAATTTTAATAATAGTATACATGACAGTACGTCAGGTTAATCAGGTTATACAGTTAAACTGCGAAAACAGCTTTTATTACGTAGAGCATGAAGACTTTCTCAAGGTCAACAGTTATAGTCTGAGGTACCGTCGTGTGTACATGGACCTACTAGCAAGATCGTTAGATTTTTTTATTTTTGAAAACCACTGCGTAAATTTTTGGAGGCTTTCATCCGTTTGTCTGGGATCCCGCACGTGGCACCGATGGCTACATTTATGTAAACAAATGCATGCATGCATGTTAGTGCATGCAAGCATTTGTTAACTAGTTAACTAACAACAACATCGTTATTACATTTATTAGTAAGATCGTAAGGCCATTTTTTTTAAAACAGATGCAAACTAAATAAGTCATTGAAAATAACTTTTTTTATTTCGTAATCAGTATTAGAAAGTTTAGAGAAAGAATTCGATTGTTTTACCGAGCAGCATATTTGATAGTTTTCAGAACAGTTAAAGAAGTGTTCTGGATTACGAAAACTTTCCGAACTGCTCATGTCTGAAAAACAGTCGCAGTCGATGGCAATAAAAGTGACAGAGCGATTGTTTTCGATATCTAATATAGTTTGCTAAACTCATACTACACAATCATACGGCACAATATCTCATAAACTTGTACTAAGAAACCGATCTTGCCAACTTAAGTTGAAATCCATCTTTCCTCCTTAAGCTATCGCTTTCATAGGTTCAACATCACGTTTCATATTAGTAATCGGTGAAATAAATAAATAGATTAATAATTTAGAGAAATAAATAAATTTACACATTTTACAAAAGATAATGATTAATTTTTATGTTTTTTAGGTTGGGCTGCGCTGGTGCTGAATTTGCTTATGAAGGGGAATGTAAAAAATGTTGACTTCGAGAACGCAAGCTTTCATAAAAGATCATAATACCGGATGCATAATATTTTTACTGACAATAACCTAATAAACTGCACTTAAAATGTTATTGTTTCAATACTGGCCCCTCTTCTGAAATTATTTTAGGAAATACAGCATGTGTATGTGAACTGCGTCTACAATTTTAGTTTCTTAAAGATGTCTTTTTATCTTTTATATTTTAATGATTTTCCAAAACTTAATGTTGTTACTATAATTGCAAACAACCAGGAACTCCTGATATAGAGTATCAAATAGTTAGCTTTAAATGGGTCAACCAACGTTTCCCACCTTCTAAACCTTAACCTACAGTAATAAATTTTTGGTATTTTTTTGAAATGCCTAAATACTAGGGCTGTACGTTTTGATTTTTAAAATATATAATAGATTTCGAAATATTTGCATTTTTGTGATTTCACACAAAACACAGAAGTGCCAATATTTTCAAATCTACAATGAATATTTTAAAAATCAAAACGTACAGCCCTAGTTTTTAGGCATTTCAAAAACATACCAAAAATTCATTGCTGTAGGTTAAGGTTTAGAGGGTGGGAAACGTTATCGCCGTTTGTATGGAGACCACGTGGTTGACAATCCTCTTAAGGGAAACAAACAGCATACAATATTACCTTAAAAACTATGATTAATGACTATTACAAAAGCTAAAACAGTTTCCACGACAGGATGTAACATTTCAATCAAGTGAACTTAAATAAAATAATGTAGGTTGAAACCGAAACTAAGGTTTATTTAACTAGGTGCAGTAACAACTACTTAATTTAATCAAAAAGGGAGAAAAGAAGCTAAGCCCAAGTATAAACATTTAGGCACCTATGCGTATTAATCATGTGTTATTATAATAGTTTGCTCATTTATTCAATCTTAATAAATATCTACACAACAGATAGCTAGCAAGCATCGCTATATTCCACAGCTTAAGCCACACAACTGCAGCTGAGGGTCCCAACGTCCCTAACGGTGTCGAGTTCTCTCGTTAACATTGTGGAATACACAAAGTGTAATATCGTCCCACGGTACAGGGTGTTGAGTTGAGTACCAATCGTAAATCAACGGACTTCTCGCAAGTCCAGACACTATCTAAATATGATCATGATTCATAACGGCAGTTATAATAGTTGAGAAAATATACATCCGGCTCGAAGGGCCAAAAACATAAAGAAAGTACCTACTCTCTTCTTCTTTTAATTGCTTTTTGTTATCACGCTGTACTTATATTCTACTTCAAACACATTTTCCTACAAATAGCTTTCCAAACACACCCCTATGAAAGGGGTAGGAACAATGGAAATATTTTTTCAGCAGTATGCTTGTCTCCAGCAGTGTGGTACTAAAATTTATGAGATTTTCATTTCTGGGTTGTGTTGTTTCCCTCTATACCTATTTAAATGAATACGGTTTACTTTGGGTATTCGTATTATCATTACTGAATTGAAGAAACGAAACTAAAAATTATGTTACCAAATATTTTTAATTGTTTATAATTAGTATAATGATATCAAGTTCGTGATCTACAGTTACAGTCGTGATAAATGTTGCACTGGAAAGAATATAACGATTGATTTTGACATGATATTGACAAAGTACCTACACTGTTTCATGTTTTAAGTAAATTAATTGCTGAATTTACTTAAAAAATTAAGTTACTTCTTACATTTGGCAGTTCGTTACACATATTATTACGTCTTTCAAAACGTCAAATCTTCCATCCTAAAATCCTTTCAAATGCGTTTAATGAACTGTGAAATGCAATTTAGCTAAATAAGCATAGCAGTGTCTTAAATTTAAGATTTCCCTCTTTCGATTATTATTATCGTTCTCACATAGACAGTCCAAGAAAGGTGAACATTATCAACACATCGTTTGTCCTACTAAATCGTACAGTGAAAGGTACAAATATACCTGAAAAGGGTCATCAGAGCCCTCCTTGAAGAGTGCTGAGGTGTTTTCCTTGCAAAGGGTGTAAATTACACTCGCACCGCCATAAACTCTGTCCGCCTGTTCGCGAGGTCGACACTCTAGTGATTTTACATAAAAACCTTATCTGGAAATTAGGGGGAAGAATTTGAACTTGGGACTTTTATAAGACTGATGAGTTTATACCTCAAAAAAAAAGAAAATTTCAGTTATAGGTACAGTTCAATAATTTACGATTAATTACCAATCGAGAGGTAATTTAGAATTTCAATAAAATGGGATCTTAAAGTAGGACCTTTTTGAGTCGATTGCTTTACCATTAGAATTCTCTTGCAGACCAGCCTGTCAATTCTATAACCAAACTCGCATCTCACTTCGATTCTCATTTCACTTCGCTTGAATTTGTTATTAAAATTTAGCTGAATATAAGCTACTTTACCGACTGCAAATGGTTTTAGGTAGTTACCGGTAGCTATATAAAATCTTTGGTGATTTAAAAAACAGCCATCATTATCTCATTTATGATTTAAAATTCCCGCGCAGTTAAGTGAGATTCGAGTTGGGTTACAGAATCGACAGACAGACATTTAGTGTAGGAAATGAAGCGGTCTTTTGTATGGAGACCCCAACATTAAATCTTCAGTCAATGAAACTTTGCAGGGATGTAATATAGTATGTACCAAAACCTATGTACAAATATCCGAAAACAACAAAAAACGGTTTGGATAATTTAAAAAAATATGTTTCATTTGTAAAACCAAAGTCAGGGAAAGGCCGATGATGTAGAATAAAACCACGTACCTAGTACTTTGTTTTATACTTTTGTTATTCTTGTAATTTTAATAACTTTGCACAGTAGACACAACTTATCGCATAAGTTGACCACTCGAGTGTCCGAAATAGAATGGGGCGCACCACTTTCAACCACTTACTTTTATGGCGGTCGCCCCTTCCATTTCCGACAAATCCAAACCAACAAATCAAACATGGCGCCGACGCCGACAAACGGAAACCGATCAAATCCACTACACTTTAACATAATCATTACAAAATCAAACTGTTTGTGTTTAAATATAAATTTGAAATGTTTACGGATTTTAATTACCAAGCAGCAAATACCAAAATAGTGAATTTAAATACAATCCAATGCGCTAATTATTAGGTTACGTTTTCCGGTAACAATTGAATACTTTTTAAGCCAAAAAATATTAAAAACAACAATAAACGCTTACACATTTATGATACTTAGTCTTTATCATACTGTTAAGTTTCGTCTACTGAGGATTTACTGTGGGGGTCCACTACCTTCCTTTCCTACACTAAATTGTAAAAACGTGCAAATGTATTTTCATCAGATCAGATACTTACTTATTTATAAAACTAAGAAGCATAAGCCGACACAGCATAGTATGACGAGTTGCGCCAATCATTTAAGGCGACACATTCCCTCACATTAACTGGTGATAGATCGGCTGTCGTATCGATCCATCACAGATATGCTACCAGGCGCAGCGACTATCGGCTGCGTTCAGACGACAACACATGACCCGACCTCAACCCAAACTCAACTCAAACTCACCTCAACCGCAGCCCACCTTAAAATACATCGCTTCCAATTTTGAGTCTTATCTATCACATAATAGATATAAGTATGACACATTAATAAGTGTATTGTTCGGGCGAGTTTGAGGAGAATTCGGGTTGAGTTCGGGTTGAGTTTAAGTTGAGTTCGGGTTGAGTTTGAGTTGAGTTCGGGTTGAGCGCGGGGCGTGTTGCATCGACTTGGAAAAAAATGCAGTTTATTAATGTGTTATGAAATTCAAAATTGTAAGTGATATATTTCAAGAAGATGGCTGCGGTTGAGTTGAGTTCGGGTTGAGGTCGGATCGTGTGTTATCGTGTGAACGCAGCCAGGGTTCACGGCTTCCATATTAGCTGGGTGACAAATGGTTACAAATATTAATAAGATTATTAGTTATGAAAAGTATTAAAAGCACCACATTTTTGCTTACTAAATTATACTTAGTCAGGTTTGGTGATTGCTTTTAAGGAATTCCTTTATTTCAACTTTTGGTTTAACATTATTTACCTGCTTCATTATTTGTCAAACGCTTCGAGGACAAAATACTATTGTTAGATAAAAGTTTGTTTTAGTTTGTTTGAATTTGTATTTTCTCGGCTACAAAACAAAATCAAAAGTGCGTACGGAATGGAAGACGACACAACTTCATGAATACAAATTCTTGTTAATATTCACGCCATACTTATAATAACCGAGGTGGATAACGCAAACTTGGCTCGACAAGTTTTGATACAGTTTCTTTGTGCTATGAATGCTAATGAGAATCTGTGACAAAATTGAATAAGTAAACAGATGGTATTTTGTAATTTAAAAACGTTTCAACCATAAGTAGGTTAATAAAGAAATTATTATTAAGTGCCTGTTTATTTACCAAGCCTAGCGCCTTGTTCCATTCCCATTAACAACTAAACCGATCAACTAGTTGTGCCGATTGAGTTCAGACCCTGTATGCGACTTTATTCTTTACAAATCAACTATTAGACTTGTACTATAATTCTGTGCTATAAATGATTATTGACATTTCATTAGAAGATCCTAACGGAACAACTAAATGAACACAATTGTTTTTCTAGTGGGATACTTATTTATAGGAGATAACCCCGCAGATAAAGAAAAAGTATGTACCAGGATCACATAAATCTAGAGAAGGTTAACTTTTATATAATTTTAATACCCTGAAGTAAAAAGTATGGTAAATAATATTTTTTAGTTTTAAATACCAGAATCACATAAATCTAAAGACGGTTAACTTATATAAATATTTTCAACATACTTTGCAACACGAAGCAAAAGTACCTTAAATATTGAAGGTAGGAAATATTACTGAAAGAAGACCTCAGTTTGATTTTAAAAATAATTGGCCCTGCATTCAAAACCGATCAACCCAAATAGTTGAGCTGTTGAGAAGTAAAATAGTTGATTCGTTTACTTCCCAACCGATCAACCAGATAGTTGAGCTGTTGGGGAATAAAATAGTTGTTCAGTTTCCTGTTGATCGGTTTAGTTGATCAGAATGGAAAAAGAGAGCTAAGCATGTTTATTTTTTCTAATTATCTTTTATTTTTCAAAAAGCTATGTATCTTTTTTATTTTTTCATGCACAACGGGATAGTGCTTGGCCTTCACCTCACCCTGATGTTAAGTGACGATAAGGCCGAAGATGGAAGCGCACTACACCCGGAATCCTCATCACTCACTATATTACCCACAGCTGTCTGTGACATTACCTCGAACTGCCGGAACACATTTTTTATTGTTGTTATGGCGTCAGACTTAGGTAAGATGGTGGTAGCTAGCCAGGCGGACTTGAAATAACAAACCTACCCCCCTCCTGGGAATCAAACCCACTAGACCACAGAATCAGCAAAATCAGCTTCTAGAGAAGACGTTGCAAACCACATTCCAGTAGAAGACAATAACTTTTTTATTCAACTTTTTCATTAACCCCAGGTATATTAAAATTTTCATTGGCCCCAGTGTAGGTAATCACACATTATAATCGGTAATCGCCGTAAATGCGACGAAACAATGCAGGTTTAATAAATGGTGCAGCCCTAAACCCTCGTTGCATAAAAGGGCGACCGACTGAAGCCTGCCAGGAGCGCAGATGAAACCTTTCAGGGCTCTTTGTCCCTTTGCAACAAGCTACAATATAAAGGAGGGCAGCGGATTCACACAACAGCCATTTTTAATTCCCCACACAGCACGTCCTTTTTACAAGCTTTTATTGTTTATGTGTGTATGTTTTTCACAATTTTGAAGCAGATAATGTTCAACTGATTGAGCTGAAATTTTGTACAGGTACGCGTTTAGTTTGGAAGATGATTCGGGTTAGCTGTGTGATGTCATTCTTAATCCAATATGGCGGAACATTCAAAATGGCGGAACACCTAAAATGGCGGACTGAGAATAACTCAAAAAATAAAATGACGTCACTCTTAATCCAATATGGCCGCCAAAAGTGCAGTCGGCAATAAAAGCTTGTAACAAAAAATTTATTTTGGACAGAAACTATCAATGGATAAGAACGGATAAGATTGGTGGGTCTAACGACTGCATCTCCTGAGAGCGGACAGGCAGAAAGAAGTACACTATGAATGTGAAGTTCACGATTGCAGGTGAGTTAAAATGGTTTCACTTTTTTTTAACTGATTACAGTGCAGCCTCTAGAAAAGTCTATTTTATTATTAAAAATGTAAATACCATTCTATACAAATGGGTAGGTACTTAAAAAGCGACGTCGTCAGCGAGAGAGCAAGAACCACCATGGCACCGCACCGACAGGGCCCAACTTCCTGCTGCGAGCTGCCATACCGACCACGGCCGTGTACCTCTCCCGCCTGCACCATACCACCACAGTGCAGGACGTGATCGAGTACATAAAGAAGAAATCCAACTTTTGTTTGAGAGTTCAGCCACTGGAGTCGCGCCATAATACCAATTTAAAGGCGTTTGTGGTGCGCATCCCGACAGCAAGGCTGGACCTCTTCATGCAGGAGGACTTCTGGCCGCAGGGCGTGGTGTACAGGCGCTTCAGAGGGACGCTGCCTTGTGCCACCGATTCGACACACAAAGTGTCTACTTGATTTTTTTACTTACATATGTTTTAAGTTATTTACTAACAACATTGTTTTATAAATTATATATGTTTAGTTTTTAAGGTATATATCTATGGGTCATCGATGCCTGAATATAAATAAATAAATAAATAAATAAAATAAATTAACGCAGGCTCTTGTTACTTGGACCACAATCTACGTGTGACAAGAAAAGTGTGGAAGCCGCATACACCGCGAGATGCAAAATGAACACGCAACGTAGCTACCAGCAGCTATTGACGAACCAGACAGGTAAAGTCAGCAAAAAAGTAATTACTTGCAGTTTTAAAAATTGCAATAACTCATATCCCTTTCGAAAGTGGCACACACATATACAGGGTGTAACAAGACCTTCAACGAAGCCGATGTCTACGTATTTTGCCCATCATCAGGACCATTTCTGTTCAAAATTATTACTGGGAAACCATTTTGATTTTTGGTGTGAAAAAAGCATTGTATTAAATTTTGAAAAAAAAAAAAAAAAATATTGTATATTGTATTGTATTGTGGTAATGCAACTACGCAAAGTGACGCGTACAACAGGCCGCGCCTGCGAGTGTAAGCTACACAGCTGCGTGCGGCCGAGTTGAAAGGCAGCGTTTATGTGCGTGCTCATGAGATACATCGAGTGACGACGTTATGAAGCCATTGTTTGTTACAAAATACTTAAAATTTGATTATGTTCATTTAGTCAAAAAGTAGGAAATAACGAATAAAATAAGATTTCATAAAAAATTTGAAAAAAAAAAATTGACTTTGACTTTCAATAACTTCGTAACTATTGGTTTCCCAGGTATACTCTAAAAGACAAAAATGATCCTGATGATGGGCGGAATACGTGGACTTTGGCTTCGTTGAAGGTCTTGTTACACCCGTTATTTTTATTTAATGAAGGATTTTAATAAAACAAAAAAAAAAATTTTTTTAGACCCAGCCTATCATTTTTAACAAGACCATCAGCTTTTTATTGTCCCCACTGCTCGGACACAGGCCTTCATTATAGGTGGATAAGGAGGATATAGGCCACAACCCACCACGCGGGACCAATGCGGATTGGTGGGTGTTAACGACTGCAAATGCAGCCGGGACTAACAGCTTAACGTGCCTTCTGAAGCATGGAGGAGCTCGAGATAGTAAATTTTTGGTCACCCATCCCATGACCGACCCATGCAATCTCTGGGTCAGTGCTAATTCATTGCGCCATCGCCATTGAGCTCCTCGATTTTAAAAAGTTTACACTGCTAGAAAGTAGAAAGAAAAAGTGTTAAAGAGGGCACTTTTAACAGTTTTGATATTTACTTCCAGGAGTTTTTATAATCATGTTGTTATATTTTATAATGAAAAGTATTAAACAAAATTCATCGCGTCGCATCGGCGATCTTGTTACCGCCATAACAAAATTGTGATAAGCTCCAAAAAGTATCTCAAACAAAGCAAAAAAAAAACCTGAAATATAAAATTATTCTATTCTTCCGACCGTACCAGTGACGTCAAGTTCATTAACCCCTTGATGACGTCAATGTCAGTTTGTCGAGTGCTTGCTGCTGTATGAGACACTATGCATACTAAATGCAGCGGCTGCAATATCAAAACTAGCGGCGAACTTTGAACCTGCCTGAAGGCTTGCATTTTTTGTTAAAATCAAGTGGCAATGGCCTCTTGATATATTTATTTTTAGAAAAAAATGCAACAGTTTTTAACCGATTTCATCAAAAGGAGGAGGTTCTCAATTCGATTGTATACTTTTTTTATCGTTGTTCGCGCGTATCTTCGACATTTATGGACCGATTTTGATGATTATTTTTTTGTTCGATTGAGTTTGTATGTATGTATGTTTCTCCGCGATTAACTCACGTTTGGCTGAGCCGATTTTTCTACCTAAATAATATACCTACACTACCTAATACAGAAGGTACTTACACTTAAAAAAAAAAAAAAAAAAAAAAAAAGCAAAAAACCGACTTAAAAAAAACCTGCCTCTAAAAAGCAAGAAATAATATAAGTTATCGCTTGTAGTTGTAGTACACCTCCGCCGCGAAACACTGCAGTAGGTTCCGCCATGAGTTCGCTAAGCGAAACAAATGCGAAAAGCCTGTTCTAATGCATAGATTTTACACGCGTGATTCCACCCGATGGGCTCCGACCGTTGACGCACGCGAAAGTATAATGAGGCGAAACCGCTACGTGAACTATGGCGGAACTACCACGGTACCATTGGTACGGTGTCGCGGCGGAGGGTGTGCTTTGTAGTGAAGGTAGATGATTGTTAGAACTCGTCCTTGATTTTTCAGTAAAATATCTAAGTATATTTCAGGACAGGTGATATAATACTTAGTACATTATCAAATTATTGTGAATAATTAATAATTTGATAATATCTATATTTACTTATTCAAAAAAATATACGGATTTTCAGCGGCATAAAACCTCATTGTTGTAACTAAAAAAATACATAAATTGAGAATGCCCTGTTTACTCGCATATAACTTGCAGTGAGGTAGTAATTTAACTTTGTAGGGATAATTTTATTATTATTGTCTCCATCAGCCATTTTTGATGTCCCCACTGCTAGGCCACAGGCCTTCCTGACGGGTGGTAAGGAGGATGGGCCATAACCCACCACGCGCGCCCAATGCGGATTGGTGGGTGGATTTATTATTATTACTAGTGTGTAATGTACAAGCGATGTAATAAGGGTCACTTTAGTGTGTTAAAAAAATCTCTTAACTGAATGGCACTTCAAACACCTGGTGGCTGTGGAAAGAATTGGAGAGATTTATTCAAGTTACTTGTATGTCTAAATAATTAAGTAATAGCACAGTTTTAAAATCCATGATTGTAAAGCTGTGGTAATAGTATGTATTTTCACAATCATCTAATCTATCCACAGCCTAAACCAGCCACTCCGTCATTGTTTTAGCACATTTTATTTCCTTCACCGTCTTACGGGGTCATAGCCTCAAAGGTTCGGGTTTACGACCGAGTCCCCGCCTAGTAATATCCGAGTTCCTGTAGGATTACCTACTGTGTCGCATTTTATATGCTTCATTTTGGAGTAACCAGACCTTAGTCAGAGGGGAATGTGTCGTTGAGAAATTGGGTAATACCTACCTTACCTTCATCTTGCTTATTAAAACTTTCTCGTTAACTTCTTGTAGGTAATATTTTAATGTTACCGACTTTTGTCGGTACATTATCATACAAGTCGATAATAATCATCAACATTTTTATGTTGATGATTATTATCGACTTGTATGATTGAGAGAAACTAATTATAATAGGGATGTTGACTAATGAATAAAATAACGAAATACTAATAAAAATCGTAAACATATTAAACTTTTAGAGTAGCTTGTATACCTCTTGATTTTATATATTGCATAATTATTATTTATTTTATGACCCTTTAAAGTTGGGTGCACAAGTCCATTTAAAAAGTATAAAATTTATTAAAATAAACGATACCTTTAATTAGTCCGTAAAATGTATAGCAAATTTGTCTAAGAAACTATTTTGTTAAACACAATATTTAATATAGCTGCCAAACAAATTTTCTACGCGTTGCATACAAACTTCTCAGGCGTGACGTCATAACTAGGAAACCATTAGTATGGAGCGTTTTTGGGCGAGTCCATTTGTGTGCATTTCACACTGTGATATCTCGGGCAGTTTTCATGCTAGCGAATTAATTCTTTTACCAATGTTTCTTTTTTTGAGAGGTAATTTATGTAACATAAAATAAAAAAGTTGTCATCATCCCTGTTATGCTGCTTTTAAGTTCTGTTCTTTTTTAATGCATTTTCAAATATACAAATAGCTTAACCGGAAAATGGTAGGTAGAGACCATCAAACTGGACAGCTTTTACTATGGGACAAACTCTAAAAACGCGAAAAAAATCTGCTGTTTCATACATTTTCATGTTTTCGTTATAATTTTTTGTATGAAACAAACAGCAGATTTTTTCGTGATTTCAGAGTTGGCCCACAGTAAAAGTTATTCAGTTTCATGGTCCATCTACCATATCCTGGTGTAACTATTAATAGGGAATATGCATAATTATGTCACCGATTTTGATAAATTTGAGATTGATCGCTGCGGACACTTGTAAAAACATGATGGAACAGAAAATCATAGTTTTATCACACGATGAAATCAGGGGAAAATAACGTTTTTTTTTTCATTTTCGGAATACACTTAACAGTCAGATAGAATATCGAATAAGAAATAATATTTTGTATGACACATATGTACTTAAACGCAAAATTTAAGGAGATAATTGAAGATTCTTGGCTAAATCCATATTAAACGCGCCTGAAACACACCTGAAACGTGACAAGTGACGTCACATATTTGTATAGAGCGTTTTCAGCGGCAGCTGATGCGTGCTAACTTAAAGTAACTATATCACGAGAAAAAAACGCAAGAGAAAAGTTTGAATATAACAGGTTGATTTTTTTTTTCTTTTTTTTTTTTTTTTTGTTCAAAAATTTATTTATTTAGTTAATATTACAAAGTCAATTTACAAACAAATCACTTACAGCAATATTTAAAATATTACTAGGTCTATTCTTAGTCTAATAGACCGCCCCGAGTAGTCCCCGGCGCAAATGTGCCCATAACGCTGGCCGCGTTGCCGCGTTGGATGGCAATGGACAACCTTTGCACCAGAAACAACCCAGAGCGGGGGTCACAGGTTGATTAAAAAAATAATTGATGCATATTCCCTATTCTGTTACACGTATATTTAACTTTTACCCTAGTTAAAATTCACTTTTGAAACACCCGTGACCACGGCAGCTGCAAAGGTGCCGAAACGTCTTTATGGATTTGGTCAACTTGATGATTTCTCAATTGGTGCTTGTGTTCTAGCCTGCCTCAAATTAGGTAGGGAATAGGTACCTATAATTTCCTTGTACCTTTTACAACAACTAGATAAATATCATCAATGTACTACATTATTCTAGTTCTGTAGAGCTTTATGAACTATTTCAGTTACTCGGGTAACTCGAACAATAGCTCAGTGTAAACGATACAAATTACTATTCGAACTGAAACTCAAGGGAGGTAGTTCCTATTCAAGCCAGCTCGCGTCAGCATCCGACTGGGTTTTGAAGGAATTATTCAATGGTTTCAAGAGTTTCTGATATTGATGTTGTATCAGAAGTAAATGTCGTGATTTAGAATGGTTGGATCACTAATTACTGTGTAGAAGTAAGGACGTAATAATGTCCATCAAACATTTGGATGTTTTTGCTGGGACACAGGCCTTCCTTATGGGTGGTAAGGAGGATGGGCCATAACCCACCACGCGGGCCCAATGCGGATTGGTGGGTGTTAACTACTGCAAATGCAGCCGGGACCAACGGCTTAACGTGCCTTCCGAAGCACGGAGGAGCTCGAGATAATACATTTTTGGTCACCCATCCCATGACCGACCTATGCGAATCTCTGGGCCAGGTGCTATACCACTGCGCCACCGAGCTCCTCGTAATAATGTAAGATAATTTAATTATGGGCTCTTGGTCCCACTGATTTCACTTAGTGGTAGGACCACGGTATACCACTAAGAACCTACTTGTGGTCCTACTGGACTAGAGGAGATAAAAAAGTATCGAATCGATACACAATTTTTTTTTCTTGTGTCTTGTATTTTTTATATATTGAACAATTATTTTATTTGAGAGTGTGTAAAATATCAGTTTATAATAATAATGATTTATTTAAAGTCATAAAAAATCCAATAAACTGTCAAGTCAAATACAAAATACAAAATAAATTAAAATTAAAAGTCAAAATTACACTGAAATAAAATAAAAATAAAAAAAGATAACACAGATTTTTTTTTACATTAAAAGTTTACAAACATTATTTTCTGTTGTGGCTTCGATGCACCGAAATCCAGTACTTATATAGCAGATTGTCCAATCCCCGACTTGCGGCTCTAATTATGCTATAACCAGAAAGACATATCCTCGTCCAAAACGAAGCTATGCGCTTTCTCATAACAGCATAAAAGTCCGGTGTAGTTTAGGTAGATAGACGAACAATGAAGTGATCCTTTCTCCTTCCAAGGAACAAAATCCTGAACTATAATACAATATGTAAAAAAAACTCTGTCAGATACTAAAACAGGTGATGGTGTTGCTAAAATGGAACAACATTCTCCATGGAACAAACATAGGTCGAAAAACGAAAAAAAAAATTCATACTACCCATACAAAATGTGGTCAGCTGATTGAGTTACTATTGAAAGACGAAAAAAACTTTTTTCGACCTATGTTTCTTGGAGAATGTCGTTCAGTTTTAGGAACACTAACTATCACCTGTTTCAGTATCTGACAGCGTTTTTGTGACATATTGTATCAGCTGAGGAAACAGCAATTTGTGGTCGATTGTACTTTAAAAAGTCTGAATGAACCAAAACTTTTATTGGAGAAAAGTTTCTCCATTAGGTGCTCTTTGTCTGAGACGGAGGGAAACGCAAACGGAACGCCGCCCGAATTACAGATTTTTACTGACACTTGAGGTGTGCTTTTGGGCGGTTTTTTGTATGTACGGGTTGTGTAAGTGGACTGAATTTAAGGTTAGAAAAGTTGGGAGTCCCTGTTGATTAACAATTATCACTTTTGTTGAAAGTGAGTAGGTAGGATTAGCATCTTAAAGTTACAGAAAAAAAGTCAGAGTTTCAATTAGAGACATCATTATAAGGTGTCAGTAAAATTATAGGTAATCGCTTCGCTTCGGTTTTAGATTTAGATTGAATATATAGATTTTCAATGTTTTTTTAGTTCCTACTTTAAAAAAAACCCATACTCCCATACAAAGTTCCCCCTCACTACACACCCCACACTGAATATAAATCGTCTGCAATCACATCTGCAATAGGCGCAAAAGCCAGTAGGTAGATGTGTAACATAATTTCGTAACTTGATAATTTAAATAACAGCACCAATAAATATCAATTAAAATATTGGCTTCATCGGTTATTTTATATTAGAAATATAGCATTTTTCCTCCTGTCTTCGTCTATAGAAATATGTATACAAATGCGTCGTTTCGCTACGCCTAGAAGCTTCCATTAGTTTTCCTCCCATTTCATTACGTTGTGGTTGACGCGATACAATTTTGGTGACAAAATATTTACATCAATCATGGCCACATTGTCGGTGGCTAGACAACCATGCCTTTGAGTCTCAAAGATGGCGATATACCTTCATAATATTGTAGGTAGAGATTCAAGAAATTCTATCCTCCATATTCTTCCTATAGGATCCTAAACCCTCGTGTCTATAGACGAGTAAGTAATGACTTGAGTAGAACTTGCAATTTTCAATTGCTTCTAATATAAAATTTACATGCAATTCATGGTATAATTAATAGCAATGGCAGTTTTAGTGCCAATTTGGTGCATTTAATAAATAACATCATTTTACTTACTCTAGGAATCATCCTACTTACCTCTATTTTATTTGTTACTTCTTTTTTGTACTTACTTATTTAGATTTTTGCATTGACAAGGTAAGTACTAGAAAAAAAAACTGTCGAAGTTGGCAGAGTACTCGTAGTGAAAAAAAAAATACTATGTGATACCACGGTAATGGGGTGATAATGTATTTATTGTATAGCCATAAGATTATATAATTTAATGATTATTATTATCATTAGTGGGCTGGACCTCGCATTTGTGCGATAAAAAGAAGCTCAAATTGTATTTTCTTTAAAAATTATGAATTGACAAAAAAAAACTAAATAGTTGTCGAACCTGCTTACAAAATTTCACGAGAATCGGCTGAGAAATGCGACCTGTAGAGGAGAACAAACGGACAGCCGGAACCCGGAATGACATACGAAAACATTTTTGCCCAAGCTGAAGCAGAGACGCTTCGCTCAATAAAGTGCCTAAAAGATAAATAATTGTCGCTACAATATAATGTGTACTAATAAAAAGCGAAAAATTATATACCATTAACAAGTACTTATGTATTATAGAATATATTTCTTTGTATACTATGTTTTCCACAGAAACAGGAAAAAAGTAGCATTAATGTGCTTCTGAAAGGTAGCTGGAAGAAGTTTAGCTGCAATCGTGAGCCGTGCAAATGTAAATATCATTGAATGCGAAAACACTCGCCGCTAAACGAGTGTGAACTGAGCTTAATATACTGTGGGGTTAAGGTGGATAGAAAATAAGTTCTTTTTGGGAAAGTTGAGGACAAAAGTGTAGTGACGCAATCATGTAAGAATTAATGTTGCATTAGAAAACGAGAAAATATTTGTCACGTTCAAATACTTAAAGTAATAATTAGTATAACTTGCGTAATTCCCTTTGTCTAAGCAACTGTTAAACATCAAATGTGATTGCTTTTAAATTGTAGATTATCTAATTTTTATCCTGAATTTTATTCCTATCGTGGTACCACTATTTTCGACCAGTAAGTACTTCCACCAGTGCCTCTTGAGGAAATCAACCAGCACCCGCATCTCCCCGGCGGAATGTATCCAGTGTATAACGATATTTATTTTAAAAGCTTAAAAAACATACCACTGACCCCTATTGTAATGTAAGGATGGAGTATTTCTAGGCTATAATTATCAGCTAGTAGTAAGTGTTTACTCTGTGTGTATGTAAGCCTTTTAGAACAGTTGGTTATTTCAATTCAATGAAACGAAAAGTAAAATTAAAAAGAAGGATTGCAACGTTATATCTTGACACAGTCAGTCTGTTACGAACCGGCTTAGGGCATAGATATAGTATATTAGCTTAGGGCCATGATCGACTAATAATAAAATAATATCAGATTTCGAAACCAAAGTATTGTTTCCTTTATAATAGCGCACAAGTGCTACAGTACCTTGTACCTTATACAATAGAGGTCAGTATTGTATAATATCCTATACCTACCTAAATCTTTAGAATGCTGATCTTTAGAATCAGTTGGGTGTGTATATAGAAAGAAAGAAAGAAAGAAAAATAATTTATTTGAGACAGACATTACATAATATACCTACATACAATAAAACTTAAACCACTATTAGTCTCAAAACGGTCCCAAACTCAGCATAATGCTGGTCTGCGACCAGCGCTGGTCTTCCGTCGGGACCGGTTTGTTGACGCTGCGTGCGATTCGATGACACAAAAACAAAAATAAAAAATCACTGTGACCGTCGGTGACCGTACTGTGTTTCTGCTAACATAGAACAGACTGATTTAGTCTGCGTTATGTCTAGTCTGCGTTGCTCTATGCTCCGGACCGGAGAGCTATCTGTCACTGTCACTGACGGCTCACGGACGTCACTGTGACAGACTGTTTGCTACTTATTATTTTACTATTGAAAGAATAACAGAGGCACCCTGCTGTGTATAAAATTAATTAATAGAATATTAGTGCTCTGTGCGTGTGTACAAAAGGGAGACAAGACAACATTTTATAAATTCAATCAGCAGAACAAATACACAGTCGAGACGTCAACGAACGTATCAACAGACGCTATCCCATGAGAGGGAGTACAACACAGAAGTCTTTGTATGAGATATTAAAAATACAATAGTTACGTAGGTAATATACATAAAACAAGGCACATAACATTGAAGGAGGAACAATAAGACTGGGCGAGTAATTTACATGGATTAACAATCATTGTTTTACTTTAGTGATCCAAAATGAAAGTCCGCTTCTAACAGCTGGATTGAGCATTAACCATCCAGCAACATATACATAATTTATCCAGCAGGGAAAACAACACTTCACAACACTCAACAATAGCGATCTGAATTTTCTCAATGTATTCCTTGGATAATTGGATATCCTTCATCAGTGGGCCTACCATGAGTTGATGCAAACTGTTTACGTTACCGTAAACTATCGGATATACTGCTCACAGTCAGTGCGAGTGAAAGAGACAAAACGATAGTTTACGGTAACGTAAACAGTTTGCATCAACTCATGGTAGGGCCACAGATCACAGCACGGTACATCCCTGGCATGAAACCAAGGCTTCAAAGTTATCTCGGTTTGTATGAAAAAATACCTTGATCCCTAGACAAAGTTGATGAGTATATTTATTTATTTCCCGTACAGCAATGGAAACAGAGCTCTATTAGAGCTCCCCACTCCGTGATCACGCGCTGTGGAGCACTTATTACTAAATACACCCCCCATTCCTAATCCTGAATTGGTTCAATTAGGAATCGCTCGAGCTGTGACGTTAGAGTTATTCAAAGGATTTATCAATAAACAGGTGTTTTGCTGTGGTTGTATAATTTTGGTATAACTTTCGTCTTACATTGTTCAAGACCTACCTATGTTCAAGATGGAAACAATTGGTAAAGCCTTATTCTGTCTGTACCTAATCTTATTTGTCTAAAATAAAAACCTGATTTCGCTTACAATCATTCTATTGTAAATTTATCATATTAATACGGGTTCAAACTTTATATTTAAGGCTAAATGCAAAATATATTGTGTTACCTACTTAATTTATAAGTTGTCTATTCTTAACACAATAAAAATTACAAAAAAAATCTTCGGGTATTTAGAAATATAATTTATGTTAAACTTCAACTCTTTGTTTATTTTCAACAAGCTCATTCCCTCGTATTTAAAATGTAAACAAAAGCTGTAATTATATTTTGTGTTCAAAGCAACATCTAAAAGGTTTGTATCCTTTTACATGTTGTATCTTTTTACAGGGATAGGCTTTAGATTTTCGTTTAATTGGACTTTTACAAGACAATCCATTCCTTTGTTACACATTCCGTTTGGCACACTGCAAGAAGTCACACAATTTGTCCCCGAAACACAGATGGCGCTACTCGAGCTTTGTCTCAACCACTCGGTGACACAATACAGACATCTTTGCATCTACGAACAAACAGACGAACGGATTAGAAAAGCCTTTGTTCTACAGGAATGTAGCTGTGATTAACTAGTAGAATTTCCCATTCAAATGCATGAAGCTTTTGTTGAATGTTTTGAACATGATTGACGACGTAATTTTTAAGTACGGACAACGCTCCGTGGGCCCCCGACAACGTGGACCGACGACCTGGTGAAGGTCGCAGGAAGACGCTGGATGCAGGCAGCGCAGGACCGATCGTCGTGGAGATCCTTGGGATTGGGAGAGGCCTATACCCAGCATTGGGTGTCGTGCGGCTGATATGATGAATTTTTAAGGTGGTAGGTACGAGTAGAACATCAGTACCCTTAGCACGAACAGCCATCGAGAAAAAAAACGCGCGTTCAATTACTCGATAGAGAATTATCTTTGGAAATTTTAATTTCGTTATTCGGCGGTAGATGGCGTTGTACAAATTTCTAATACAAAATTGCACTGTCGAATGATTTTACGCGCGTTATTTTTTTCGATAGCTGTTCGTGCTACGGTTACGGTTTCATTCAAAATTAATTAATATTCAATCATCTAAATTTTTTAGTTTGGAAAACTCGAAGACGGAATTGTGACTAATGCTTTGCATAAATGTATTAAAACAACATTGTGAATGTGAGTTACGTTTTACGTTTGATATTGTAATTTTTACTATATCATGCATGGCCAGTTATTTCTGCTTGAGAAAACAAAGATTGTCAATCATACTAACGGAAACGAGAGTGTCAAGTCAAGAGGCAAAGGAATCCACCAGACAGCCCAAGATCGATCGAAGGAAAAACAAGCAGTGAAAGGATTTTCATGTATATGTAACCGCACCCGGGCGAATTAACACGCGGTGACGTGGGTTCGAATCCCAATTTGTGTCGGTATAAGCGGTATGTTTATAGTGGTTGTAAGTACGTTGATTTGTTTGTAAAGGGACGGTTTGAGGTTTGTTTTGCTACCTGGTTAATATTTGATTTTATATTACAAGAGTAAGGTAGTATGTTTAGAAATCTGGGTCATGTTACAGAAGATTTCACATTATGGGTGGTGGCAATATTTTTAAAAACTATGATCACATTGCAGCACTGTTTTGATTTAGGTCAGGTCCAATGGAGATGAGCTTTATGATGAATGAGATAGTGCCAACTGTGTACTACTATTAAAGCTCCTAAACAGATCGTTTCGTGGTTACTTTCGTGGTGACGTTACTTTCAAGAGGTGTAATATGTGAGAAAGGTTACAACCGGCCCGGAGGCTGATTTCGTAACTTTGCTGCAATCAGCTCTGACAGAAATCGCAGAAACATTGCGGCTTTAAGAACCAATGTGATAACTATCTTACTTAAAGCAGCAATGTTACTGCGGTTTCAATCAAGAATTGTTAGCGACAAAGCTATACACGTAATCAGGGGGCTGATGACTTCTAAGGCGGCCATTACTTGCTCATGCAAGCGGCAGTCAAATTCCATCAGTCATGAATTACGTTTGATTGATTGACTGATGAAAAGAAGAAATCAACTTCATGCAACCATCAGTCACTACATTACACGGTAGGTTAATAGTCAGTCACGGCTGTGACTGTGGTTAAACTGACAGCAAAACCTACCGTGTAGTTAATGGCTGCCTTATACTATAGCAAGATTTCGAAAAGGGCGGTTGATTCCTTTTTTTCCCTCCTTAATCTTCTTTAGCCAACTAAACTGTAGTCTTCTGTGTCCTCTTCTGTAGAGAATATTCGGTATACTCACAGAATGCCTAAGTAGTCGTTAGCCTTCGGCTCATTTTTCGTTACATCCTAAGTGACTTTGAAATATGAAATACTTATTGTAATGTAGCTCGCATTCACGATAACTTTATTTCGAGTGTCACGCGCCTCTCTGCGGTTTTTGCGACAGTTCTTGTTAAATGTGAAACATACTCACAACAAATACACACAGACTAGGAAAATGCAGTAAACTCAGTACCTATTTTTAGGAAGGGCACCGTACATTCTGTTAGCGATGATTTTTATTTTTTTAACATTCTGCCGCTGAGAACCATCCTTAGCTAAAGCGAGAATACCATTCGGCTATAACCGGACACCAATGTCGAAGAGGTTGGACCGATTGGTTTGCATGCTCTAGCAAACTATGATACTGAATTTTGGAAACATGTGGTGAAGAGCAAACCAATGTAGTTAAACCTATGTCAGAAATAAATTGTTGGCAGTACCTATACTCTATGGAAACCTAATACGTAGAGAGATAAAATTCACTACTACAGTTTCACTTAAGGCGGTTGTATGACCGAAAGTGGCGCACTCAGATGTTTTCATTTAATAAGTTATTAATAGAAAAAGATTTTAATAATGTTTATCGTGGAGATTTTAGGGTTTTAGGGCCCATGGTCTAGTATTTTGAGAAGGTATCACTACATGCCCTCGTAGTCATTCCTAGAAGTAGATAGCAAATGTGTCAAAACGGCCACTTTTAGCAGTTTTGCTATCTACTTCTAGCAGTGACTACGAGAAAATGTAACGATACCGTCTAAAAATACTAGACTGACTAAAATCTCCACGATAAACATTTTTAAAATTGTGTATTAGAATTATAATATTTAATATAATTCACCGCGGCGCCACTTTCGCTCAGGGTACCACCTTAAAAGAATTATTCCGCTTAGGCTAAGATTCAGTTAGTTTACTCTCTTTAGATAGGCTGTGGCGCACTTTTTGCGTGCTTACAGTATTTCCTCGACCCTTTGCCGAGAGGGACGGATTTTTTTTCTATGAAACAAGTGTTTGACATTTTGAAAAAGGGACGATTTGTTTGGGTAATTCGATTGCGATGAAGATGGACGAGACGCATCTTGGACAGTGAAAATGGATCGTCCCATATGTCCCAGCCTGTTGGAGATTGAATAGGGGACAATGTTTATGATGAGAAAAGTATGTCTATTGTAATGTATAGTTTTGCTATTTGAATTTGTTACCAATTCTATAAGACACATTATGTACACTATACGACGTAACATTTATGTAGGTAAATATATTATATGGAATTTTATGGACGTGTTTTTATAAGATAGATTTCCACAACCAAGCATTATCCAGATACGTTTTCACACAAATCGACTGCCGCAACGAACAGTATCGAATCTGCAAAATCTCGATTTTTATATTATTGCATCAACGGATAGAGCAAATATGATACTAATAGGAAGATATTTTTTTTACTTGAAAAAAGTATTATTTCGTAAGGTTTTGAATCGAACAATATCGAAACTTCACATTGTGAGCGACGAACATTATCGAATGAGGTAAATTCGATACTATTCTAGCACGACGGTATACAGGCGCAGATCGAAACTGGGTGCCGATTCGTTAGTGTTCTCTGGGATGCGAAAAAAGAGAAGGCGCGTTGGTTCGTTATTATTTAGTTGCTATTTGTTTTTTTTGCATTATAATAACTTTAAGTAACGGTTAACGACTAAAACTATCGAAACTGGTAGATTCGATAGAGTCCGTATAAGTTTATGTAACGAATCTGCCACTTTCGATAGAATTTCAGATTTTAAAAGCATCGAATACTATCGAATCAACCACATTCGATCAATTTCCAGATTTTAAAAACATTGAATACTATCGAAAGTGAAATATCTCGGAAAAAATATACTATACATTAAAAACTTTATTAGACACAAAAAAGAGAAAAAAAATAAGCTATCATTCAGTAAAGAAAGTTTTACGACACGATTCAAAATTACGATTTTTTGTCAAATTTTGTGCCAAAAAAACTTTAAACTGCTCTACTGTAAAGTTGTAAGTGATTAGCAGTTTCGATACTATTCGTTGCGGCAGTCGAAATACGATTGAACAGCTGTTTAGAAACTGGTTGAATAAATAATGCTGTGGAACAGAGGAATTGTAGATTATGTAAATGCTGGAGTGCCGACAAATAATTCAAGTACCTACTGTAAGTTATGCCACGCGATCCCGGAGGCCGCGATTCGATGCATTTGGGTTGCAGGCTAGGAGCCTCGAATGCTTAACTAGTTTTGGCAAATCATATTGAGTAGCTGTGATTTAAATTATGTAAATCTGTAAAATGTTACGGGATGCTGAACGGCTATGCTTTACAGAAATATGTTTTTAGAAACACGCATTATTATTCAAGCTCATACATATTCATATTTACATAGTAATCTTTATTGGAATCTTCTTTTTATACTGTGATTCGAAATTAATAAAAAATAAAACACGTCGTTTTATAAGATGATCAAAAGAGAAATCTTATGTTATGACTTAAGAACGAGTTTCTATATTTATAATAACTCTACCTGTACCAAATTTTAGCTCGATCCGTATACCTAGTTGTCAGAGCGACAATAAATTGAGTCGGAAATAATAAAGTACCTTTACAAGTATTTTACTTTAGAATGATTTAGGTTGATTATTTTCTGTTATGTTTGCGACTCCGTCCCCAATTAGTTAAATTAAAACTCTTGCGAATATTTACGCCGTTCCAACTCTCTGTGACTTGTGTGAGTTTATCGCGGCGAATTATGTTATCAAAGACTGATTTGAGTGACGTGTTACTTTGCCGCAAAGCGGTTTGAGGTTTGTTCTCTTTTCTCGTTTTGTCTTAATTTGAGAAAATAATTTTCAACACACATGCTCGTAAAGTGAGCCTTATTACATCGCTTTTAGGGCCATAAACCGAGCTATAACAAACGCGTGCAATAATATATAAAACACTAGTTCGTAATAGAATTAACCCTTCAAAGTTAAATTAGTACGTTACTGCAAGTTCTATGCGAGTAAACAGAGCATTCCTAATTTAGCCGGGTAATACAGTTATTTTTTTTGACAACAAAGAGGTTTTATGCTGCTGAAAATTCATATATATTTTTGGAATAAATAAATGTGTAAGTCCTTAATTAAGTCAAATAAATATATAATTATAATCAAATTATTCATATTTCACAATATTTCGTTATAAAATATTAAAATATTTGCATTTTGTCACTTAAAATTATAATTTTGAAGTATTAGTAGTAGGCTGTAGGCTCCTCACCCCTTTGATCGCAAAATATTCTTGCGTTGGGCGTGTGAAAAAAAAACAAAAAAAAACATGCGCGCCTTTTCCCATAATTATCATATTTTGTTTTTGCCATATTTGTTGCTGTGTGATAAATTACTTTTCAACACACTTGCTCGTAAAGTGAGCCCTAATACATCGCTTTTAGGGCCATAAACCGAGCTATAACAAACGCGTGCAATAATATATAAAACACTAGTACGTAATAGAATTAACCCTACAAAGATAAATTAGTACCTTACTGTAAGTTCTATGCTAGTAAACAGAGCATTCCCAATTTAGCCGGGTAATACAGTTATTTTTTTAGTAACAACAAAGAGGTTTTATGCTGTTGAAAATTCATATTATAGATTTTTGGAATAAATAAATGTGTAAGTCCTTAATTAAGTTAAACAAATGTTTATTATTATTAAATTATTCATATTTCACAATATTTTGTTATAAAATATTAAAATATTTGCATTTTTAACACTTAAAATTATAATTTTAAAGTAGGCTGTATGCTCTTCACCCCTTTGTTCGAAAAATATTCTTGCGTTGGGCGTGTGAAAAAAACAAAAAAAACCTGCGCGCCTTTTCCCATAATTGACATATTTTGTTTTTGTCGTATTTGTTGCTGTGTTGTAAATTACTTTGTTTTTTCCTCGCAAATGTGTTGAAAAACGTCGTATGAAACTCGTGAGCTTTTGCTTATTGCACACTCGGCTGAGTTACGCCCTCGCCTACGGCTCGGGCTGCAACCCACAGCCTTGTGCGCAATGAGCAACCTAAGCTAACTTGTCTCATAATGTACTATTATTTTTTCCTCGCAAATGTGTTGAAAAACGTCGTATGAAACTCGTGACTCTTGCTTATTGCACACTCGGCTGAGTTACGCCCTGGCCTGCGGCTCGGGCTGCAACCCACAGCCTTGTGTGCAATGAGCAACCTAAGCTAACTTGTCTCATAATGTACTATTCTAGGTTTATCGTGGTTCAGATTGTGGTGTTTTAATGGTAAAGTAATTATGCTATATTGAAAATGTTTAAAATAAAATATAATGAAAGTGAAAATGTTTAAACATATTGTTCCCATCATTAAATTTATTCCTAGAATAACAACAAAACAAATTCGATTTAAATTAATCCAAAGTCTGAAGACCTAGTCGAGGTTTAATTAGGGGCTTCCCAAACCCTTAGGTGATCGTTGTAAATAATTAAGTGTGCGTTAAGGCCTTTGAAGGCAAGGCTTTAAGTTGGGAGAGACAATTTGATTTGCTATTCGCTTCATATTCCGTCGAGAGCTGTTTGTAGCATCAATTCAAAATGTCCAGTTTGATTGAGCTTTCGGTATGAAGAGATATGTTTTTGGGTTGAAATCCCATTAAAGAATGGATAAACGCACTAAATACAGGGTGCAACAAAACAACCCGCAATGAAAATATAGTAGACAGGGAACCATCAAACTAAACAACTTTAACTATGAGACCAACTCTGAAATCGCGAAAAAAACAGATATTTCATGAAAAAATACGAAAATATGAAAATCTATGAAACGGCTGGTTTCAGAGTCCTGTAGTAAAAGTTGTTTAGTTTGGAGGTCTCTATCTACCATAGGTATTTGGCATTGCGGGTTGTTTTTTGACACGCTGTATACAAGGTTTATTTGTAACCACTGTCCAAATTTTAAGGATGTGTTCAGTCCATGAAACTGAACAACTTTCTTCATGAGGAGAAAGTTGTTCAGAGAAATTTGGAGAGTAGTTTCAAATACACCCTGTATAAGCAATAAAAGTTGTTTACTCGTGGTAGAGCTACTGTTATGATGATGGAGGATGCAGTTTTAATACTGAAATCGTTTAAAAAGATACTGATCTTTGTTGATTAATCATTCTGTTATACAGGTCACGAAGTCAATAGCCGGTAAATAGCAAAGAAGTCTTTTAGTTTTTTCCGTCTACAATTTATATATTTTTACATTCAAAGAGGTTTTAAAATCTATTGAATGGTGAACATTGAGTTTAAAATTTGTTCAAATAATAAAAGAAAAGTTTGAAAAAAACATGTATGAAAAAATGGACGCACTTCTTTACAGCTCGTCGATTTTCTATTTTCTCTGAAATCTCATAAATATTAACCATTTACAAAACTCATTATAATTCATATCCAATAAAATCCTCATATTGCATTTTTAATCCACTTTGATTGTGTTCCTATGAATATCAAAACGCAATTATATCGCTTCAACCCCTGCAGGTGAAAAAAATCTAAAAAGGTTTAACAAAAATCCCGTCCATTTCGCGACGCAGGACAGTTGACTGTCGCCACGATTAGAGCGTCGCCATATTTTTGTCGCCCATCGTCGACCGGCGTCGATGGTGCACGCGTTTGGAGTGTCGCCAAGTGTATCCTCTGACGGTGATCGTGAAACATTGGTGCTCTAGATTTGTCTACAGATATGTGTAATGCAAAATGTATTGTTTGGGAATGTAATCACATTCATTTGTGACAGTTAATCAACATATAATTTAAGAATTTTGTTTTGTTTTGTTGGTTTTTGGGTTTCCCGACGTAATAATTTAAAAATATGTGAACGGTAAAGGTCTTGTTATTCGGTAAAGGCCTGAATAACGTGCATTATATTATTATTTTTATTTCGTCAGAGTTCAGAGCGTGCTAAATTGGAAAATTACTTACCACCACAACTCAGTAAGTAGGTATGCTCTTATCACCTTTTACAACTCAGTAAGTAGGTATGCTAAGCTATAGTAGAAATAGGTCTAAAAATAAGAAATTGTATTTTTCGCAGCCCCAAAATTACGTAAACACCTATTTACAAAACGGTTAAACAAATTATACGTCCTGAAAGGAACGCAACGACTCAATCAAGACTTTAACCTCCTCAGGGGCTCCAAAGCGTGCGATCCAATCTACCGCGACAGCAGACAACCCTATTTATTAGTCCCAATTCGGGAAGGTTCCTTACTGAAGAGCGGAATACCATTCTGCGAATTTTGTTGCATTACAGTGACTTTATTGATTATGTGAATAGTTGTGTTAGGCGTTTAAGCAATGTTACGCTCAAAAACAATATTTTAGCCAATATTTCTTTAGTGATTGTATTTTAAATCACATTCTTTAAGTACGGCCAATGCAGTTCAGCCATTATTTGTTCGCAATCTGTCGGCCTGCGGGTCAGGAGTCAGTCCTGGTCGTCTTGATAGAGCCTCTTGCAAGATCAGCACCAGTTCCGTCTTTTCGTCGATCGTCATCTGTCCTTCAGTCCGATACGTCATCTCTGTCATCTGGTGTGTCTGTCAACTTATAATTTCCTTGGTCTGTCAGTCATTAGTCAAAGGAGGCTGGACGCCGTGACAGCCACCATTATTGATATTTTTAATGAAATGTTATAATTGTTCAACTTCATGGTATTGATTTATTACAACAATTAATATTACAAAACATATGTGAAGTGACAAGTTACGTATCTCAATTATTTACTTAAACGCATCGCATATTCACGGCATTGCAATGACATAAGTTCGATTCACAGTCATGGATGGAACAATAATCGCAGAAAAGTATTTCGATCCCAAGTAGTAAACCCAATTCGGGGGTACATACTTGGTATTCGGCCGGCGTAAGGGGCGTGCCAAGAAGGAACTTCTATTTTGTAATTTGATATAGAGCAAGTATTGCTTAAACTACGGAACCACGTTTAAGATGTCCCTGGGCGTGTTTATTTTATTTTAGTGTATTTGAAGTCGTTGAGGAAAGGTTCGTGACGTTACTACGAGCGAGGAGGTGAAAAAATGCGCAAGCTGTAGTGAAAACTGAATCAAACCTTTTATTTCTCTATAAAGATATTTTTCTTTCAAAATCTGAGTGTAATATTTAAGATTCTCTCGACTTTTCCTTTTAAAGACCCTGCACTATCGGAACGGTCGGAGAGTTTTGTCTACACAAATAAAATAACATTACAAAAACAATAGAGTTTTGTTCGAACTTGCAAGCTTTAACCACCTCTGTGGTCTAGTGGTTCGCCCACCTGTGTAAGACGCAGGGGTCCCGGGTCCGATTCCCAAGAAGGGGGTACAATTTGTACTTGGTTTGGTTGCTGCTAGGGCTTATTTCAAGTCCGCCTGGCTAGCTACCACCATCTTACCTAAGTCTGACGCCATACCAACAACTTAAAAAAATGGTTGTGTTCTGGCAGTTAGAGGTAAGATAGCCAGTTCCTCAGTGATGAGGATTTCAAGTGAAGTGCGCTTCCACCTTTGGCCTTATCGTCACTTAACGTCAGATGAAGTGTAGGCCAAGCACTATTTCGTTGTGCATAAAAAAGGGTCTAACACAAGGCAGACCCGGCTGCTGCGGTTATGAATATTACCCATTTTCCTTGTCTCTTATAACGGGTGTAACAAGACCCTCAACGAAGCCGAAGTCCACGCATTCCGCCCATCATCAGGATCATTTTTGTCTTTTATACTATACCTGGGAAGCCAATAGCTACGAAGTTATTATAGGTCAAAGTCAATATTTTTTTCAGTTTTTATGAAATCTTATTTTATTGGTTATTTTCTAATTTTTGTCCGAAGAAACATCATGTGACATCTCCAAATTAAATCACCGAAACGCTAGAATGAGACTTGAGGCCGAATTATTGAATTGGACTTACCAGGATACAGAGAATTTATTAAAATCTATTTATTAACTCTTTATTTCTATTAATTATTTCTATTATTTTTATTCTTTTAATGTTAATATTAATTAAATGAAAATATTTTTATTATTATTATTGGAGATTGAAAATTAATCATACTTATACCTAAATTAAGTTTTTATTAAATGTTGGTACCGCAATTCGTTTTAAGTTAATTTTGTAATAAAGACTTCCACAGGACAGGCATTGCCTAGTGTGGAAGACTTTGTAAATAATACACCAAACAATGTAATTTTTGGAAATTAAAAAAAAAAGTTATCAAAATTTTAAGTATTTCGTAACAAACAATGGCTTCAAAACGTCATCACTCGATGTATCTCATGAGCACGCACATAAACGTTGCCTTTCAACTCGGCCGCACACAGCTGTGCAGCATACACTCGCAGGCGCGGTCTGTTGTACGCGTTACATTGCGTGGTAATGTAATCAATGCTTTTTAACCCCAAAAATTAAAATCGTTTCCCAGCAATAATTTTGAACAGAAATGGTCCTGATAATGGGCAGAATACGTAGACCTCGGCTTCGTTGAGGGTCTTGTTACACCCGGTATATTTACTCATAAAGAAGGCCTTGTCCGAGCAGTGGTGACATTAAAAATGGCTGATCTAGTAAAGTTCTTAACAAGTAGAAGAGAAGCCAAGAGTATTCCTAAGCAATTCGTTGTCATGGTGTGTTTTTAACGATTTTGACGAACTCTAAATTTCATGTTCATTTGCGCACTTCACAGGTAGCTCATGAATAATCCTACGATATTGGGACTCTCCCGTGAGACCAGGAGATACGCTAAACACCACAAACGGTCATTTTGGACTTTATCACATTGCCATAAAGGTCAAAAGTTCAAAAGCACAACGCACAAAGGTGGTTAGTGTACGTGAAGACAAACTTTTGACTCCACGGAATATTTATGTTCCGACACGTAGGATGGAATTTTAAATGAAACTCGCCCGTGTGTTTCATTCAAACTGTTCTACTCTTTATTAATTTGGAGTTTAGGTTTACTTTGGCCGTCCTTTTGAGCGTGTTATTAAATTTGGTAAATATTTGTTTTTTTTTCGATTTAGGTATAATACCTACCTTCTCTATCGGACTAGGAATCGTGACTTAGATTTATTAGTCTTGCTACCAATTTGTTAAATGCTGGAATATTGTATTTTTTGAAAATTATCAGTATGAAACATCCTGTGATATTAATTTAATTAAATGGTATTAGCAATAGTCAAATTACATGCCCCGTCCGTCTACACGCATATCATTGTTCATAGTGCAGTCAAGTTTGTAATACTAAGATAATTATTTGAATAGAAAAAATACTAGAAAATATTGACTCACCCGTAGCAGCTAAGACGGGACTCGAACCCGCACCCAATGCACTCGCCAGTTGGAGCGGCGAAATTTTATAGTACTGGCGACTCGGTAGCATAATTGGTCAGTGCATTGGGCCGGAATCCCAAGGGTGCGGGTTCGAGTCCCGTCTTAGTTGCTACGGGTGAGTCGAAATTTTCTAGTATTTTTTCTATTCAAATAATTATCTTAATATATAAATAGCATCGTGAATGCCTAAAATCTAAAAATTCAAAAACTGTTAAACATTGAAATTAAAAGAGTGAACGTTAAGCTGATTTTCACAACTTCACACATACTGGTTCTGAGTTTCTACTACCCAGCTCAGAACATGCAATTTTATTTTTTTTAATCACAAACACAATCTAAATGATTCCTTTATTAACAAGCACAGCATTCACATGACAAAGGAAAAATCTTTTTAAAGTACCCGCTGAATACACAATACTAGTTAAAACCAGGTTGGATATCGTAAAACCGGATAAAGACGGGCATAACCGTGTTTGGGGATTTAAGGGATTAGCAAATGACCCAAACTACAACAGAGCTGAGGCTCAAATTACATTTGCCCCAGATAAAATATTTTGTTTAGTTATTTGATACAGTGTTGTAAACTTATACCTCTACATTGTTTACACTGTTAACATTTGCCGCTCATCACGTAATTATGAAAAACTATTTTAGCAATTATTTCTAGATCTACAGTAACATTGTATAATACTTTCATTGCACAATAAGATTGAAATACCCTTTGAACTCAGACGATGAATTCTATTGCTCAATAATATAAATTGCGGAATATTTTCGCGTTCAGTCAGTAGTATTAATTGTTCCGTCGTGAGTTACCTACACCTATTTTGTGTGCTCGTCAGCAAGATGTCAGAACAAGATTAAGCTGCAGCTATAGTGTTGCTACGTAACGTAAACGAAAACGTCGCTGGTCGATAGAGTAGTACAAGTAAACGCCGAAATACACACACGATGTTATCTGAAAAAGACGACTTCAAAAATTACGTAAGATTGGACTAGCTAAGTTTCAAGAGCTACTACTTAGCATTGGTGACACCGTTGATTGAGAAAAAGAAACAAATATGATAACAATACTATACCTTTTCGGAGTGGAGCTCGGTGGCGCAGTGGTTTAGCGCCTGGCCCAGCGATTGCGGAAGTTAAGGCGAGGCCAGTTTACGATCTGATGAAAAGCAACGTTCGCAACGGTCGGTCATGGGATGGGATGGACGAGCTCCTCCGTGCTTCGGAAGGCACGTTAAGCCGTTGGTTCCGGCTGCATTTGCAGTCGTTAACACCCACCAATCCGCATTGGGCCCGCGTGGTGGGTTATGGCCCGTCCTCCTTACCACCCATAAGGAAGGCCTGTGCCCCAGCAGTGGGGACATCAAAAATGGCTGGTTTACCTTTTCAACGACTTTCAATAACATTTACGATATTTAGCGGCTGGAAATAGTGCTATATCCCCACAAAGTCTTTCCTTAATAATTATAGAAACCTGCGATGCGGTAATACATGTTTTAAAGAAAACAAACTAATTAACTAATTTTATTTAATTTAACTTTAAATATTTAGTCAATGACTTCATATGAGTGATCGCGTTGCTGTTGATAATTAATATTCTCCTTTGGAGACCTCTTCTTCCTGGCATGTGTTGGAGTTATTTTTATTAGCCGTTGGTACATTAATTTTAACCGAATGGCGGTGTAAAGGTCCTAGTCATCCTTCCATAATAATAACAGCAATAGCACTTTTAGCAAAAAATTGTTGCATTGGTTCCATTTTCATTAAATCTGAGGCACAAGACAAACCGCAGTTATCGTATTTATTAGGTTTCTCTCTAAGACGTTTAGCTGCCAATTCAATCAGCCCATAATTATTTCTTTTTTTCTTTAAATTCTTAACTTTAGTCTTTGAAACTGAATTGGATGTAGATGGTGGGGTACGTATCAGAATGTCTAAAGTTAGAATGTCTAAACTTAAAATGGCAAAGTTCAAAATGTCAAAAATTTGAATGTCTAACGATTAAAATGTCGAAAGTTCAAAATGTCAAAAACGCAAATGTCAAACGGTCAGATAGTCCAAAATAAAAATGTCTAAATTCAAATGATCAAAACTTAAAATGTCTAATATTTAAATTACCAATTCATAATAAATGCCAATTACATTTTTTGATGATGTGATGGTAGTAGCAGTCCACCAAAATTGAAGTTGAGAAAGCGTGATTTAAATAAGTTAAGAAATTTTGGCGTTAACATAAAGCTGGAGCTTTTTCAAAATCCATGATGACAAATAATGGATATAATGAAATTTCATTTTTGTACAATATTCAGGAATCAAATCAAACATAACATCATATTATGATGCTTTTCTTTGTGTGTACAAAGCGCAAATAGTAACGGAAACGTTTTTTCACAGTTGTATGTGGGGCCATGAATGAATATCTGAGGGACGATTTTGAAGGTTCCATCCATAATCCAAAAAAAGTAGCTTGACTCAACAATAGCATGAGTTCTTTCGTGCTACACAGAATCACTCTTTTACACTGTGCAAAAGTCCTTTCTTTTATGAAAAAGTTTTTGTTATTGTAAGTTGTCAGTTGTTCATCAATATAAAAATCAAACTCGGTTGGTTCCTTACCTAGTTTTTCTTAATGCTTTTTTTTCTCGCGATTTATCATCTATCGCATCGAATCTTTTGTAGGCAAATTTTTTGTTTTTTTTAACCATTTTTAAAAAAAGTATCCATCTCCTAACTTTCAAACTTTAGGGAGGGGTTATTAAATATTTAAACTACAAAGAATTGCTCACAAAATGGTGCAAGGCGATAAATGAAAAAAATGGCGAATTGTTGTTTTCAAATCATTGTAAACCTTTGACTTATGGAACATTGATATTTTAACTAGTTTGATATTTGAACCGTTTGACATTTTGAATTTTGCTATTATGAAGTTATACATAATGATTTTTGACATTTTAAACAATTTGCATTTTGATTTTTGACATTTTGAACTTTGCCATTTTAAGTTTAGACATTCTAACTTTAGCATTCTGATACGTACCCAGATGGTGTTTGATCGTCTCCAATAATAATTTGTTTTTATTTATTTTTTCAGTTACCGCAAACAGCCCAGGAATTGGAACAAGTTGCCAAGGATTTTGAGACCCAATGGAATGCCCCTCATGTACTCAGTAGGTACTATTATGGGACGTGGAAATAAAACACGTGGAAATAAAGAAACCTCCCAGTTCTGGATCATACTACTATAACTATAAAAAAAGGAAAACCTCCTTCAAAAAAACCTGAAAACAAAAACAGCTTCAAAATTAAATACCTCTAAAAAGCAAGAAATAATATTCGAATCATTCGTTACACATATCAATATTAATAAAACACGTCTATTGAAGTCTGGTGGGGCTGGAGGACAACTTAATTTTTTTTCTAAAATTTACGAGCATAATCAGATTCGGAACACTCTCTTTCTTAGCTAAATGGTGTTTTTTGCCATGATCATGATGTAGCCGCATAACTTATCAGACCAAGATCTTTGCATAAGGATCTCCACGACGATCAGTTCCGCACTGGTATATACAGCAACCATTACCGATTCAACGTAAGTATCATCCTTTGTTGTGATAATAACAATTTTCCATTTCCCTATCAGATAACTAACAGCAATACCCCCCAACTTTGCTTAAACGCCAAACAAGTTACACTCATTTTCGCCTTCGTTACATTAAATTTTGAATAATGTAGAGGTAATAGGTATACATTACTATGAAACGAAATTGAGTCGGCGAAAATTACCTGAAGTCAGGGAATTAGAGTGAGTTCGCAATTTGCTAAAATTCAACTAAAGCTCCTTAGCAAATTAATTTAAATTGATTTTATTGATTAGATATTATTTTGATTTTATTGATTGGATTTTATTTTTGATTTTATTTTTATCTTATTTTGATTTTATTTCGACTTATTATAAATGTGTATGTTATGAAATTTATGGACACTGTCTGAAATAAAGTGATTTTATTTTATTTTATTTTTTTTATTTATTTAGCAAAATTGGTTCGGGGTATGATTGATACAAGACATACGGCGTTTATACAAGAAGCAAAAACCTAATCATTGAATTTCGTCTGTAGGAGTTTTTAATAGTAATTTCGTTTTTCGCAAATTAATTTCTTTCATAGCTGGCACAGGGGGCATTGGTCGTATCTTTTAATTGAACTTTAGTATCAAATTGTTATTCGATTCACTGTCAATTTGGGTAGTGATAAATCCATTTTAAATAGGACCTCTATATAAAGTAAGTTAATCGTTTTTATGGGCGCTAAATGTCACCGACTAATTGATTGATACGCATAGCGCATCCCAGCTAGATATTAAGTCGCAAATATTATTCCGCTCAATATCTCTCGCTCGATCCGGGAAATTCAATTTAGGGAGTTGTGGAACAATGTCTGGTTTAAATAATAGATTACTTCATATTTGTACAAATAACAAAGAAGGGATAATCCTTTGTGTTATGGAAAACATACGAGTACCTACCTACATGATGAGAAATAAAACCTGAATACACAATATGAATTGAAATTTCATTAGGGTCTTATATTTATTATTTGCATAGGTTGTTTCATTGATTTATCATCAGCTTGTCGTCGCATCGACATTTGTTTCCACATTTTAAATGCTTGATTCACTTTCAGATTTGCTGACTTTGTACGAAATAAAACATGGAGAGAAAACATTTTTTCTTGCAAGGTCTCCAGGCGTAGCTTTTCGAACCGATGGCATAGCTTCTTTGACTTTCACATGTGCTTAATAACATTTGGCCTAGACTAATTTAATTGAATTAAGCTCTGTGTTCTATGTAGATTATGCAAGATTAAAAGAATATAAATACCTACTACAGGTATGCAGGTATTTATATTCTTTTAATCGAACCTGGCACTTTCAGTGAATGAACTAATTGTTCACAAAAAAGTTGTAATTTCATTCTAACTTAACTTTGCCCAAAATTTGCAATAATGGACCTCAAATAATAATTAAACCTTTTATGATACCTACATGTATCTGTAATCTGTATACTAGTCTGTGGTAGCGATGAAATAGTCTTATCATTCCTAGAAAAAATCAGAAGTAGCAATGTTTTAACTAACGGAGTTAATATCTAATAATTACGTATGTATTGTAGTTAGTTCGTGGAAATGTTTCTAAACTTCATTGACGAAACGCGGGACAACAAAAACAACAGATATTACAGATTTTCATTTATTTCAGTGATTACTGAATACATAATTATCATAACATACGATACCTTAACCTAATTGATTCTAAAAAAATCATTTCCAATATCACCCTTAGCTAGTTATTAAATTTTGGATTAATCCATTAAAAATTACTGTTTAAGTTAATTCTTATCTTAATGCAAAACTTAAGGATCGAATAAAACAACGTGGTAATACTAAACGCTAGATTTTAAATACGTTAAAAACCTTGTTTTATCCAATCCTCATTTTGAAATAATTATAATATGAATACTTGGTTTTTCAAGAAATCTTTGGTTTAATAAAACTTAGCATAAAAACGGAATCATTAAAACAAATACAATAAATAAAAATATTCGCAAAGAACACGGCATGAAAATTGTTGATATCATTTGAACATAAAGAAGTAGATTTTAGATTAAGAGAAGAGCTTTGCCATCGTGAGAACACGTCCCTAATTTTACTGACTACATTTTTAAGTAAACAATTACATTTCATTTTATTAGTATCTAAGGTTAATTCTCTGAATTGCAAATTTTATCATATAGATTAACAAACAACTTTGATTCTTGTTTCTTATTTAATAAGTACTCTACCGATTATTTACTAAATTTCTAATTTATTACTATTTTTTACCTCTAATAAAGGATAGATTACAATGTTAAACTTATTCGTTTAGAAGTGATGAAAAAACTATAATATAGTGGAGATTTAAAGATGAAGATGGCGTGTTTTATAAAGATATTGAAGATAATATAACATATAAAAGTACGTATAAGGAATTGACATAAGTTCCTCTTGATGTTCGCAAATGATGCTATGGTGAAAGCTCTAAGATATTATGTGATGTCTGCATGGTTTGAATTGTTGAAAAGTTGAATTTATTGTCGGTATTAGTATAATTATTATATCGTCGATATAAATTGATGTTTTGACACTAACGACAATGTGACAAGCATCTAAATAAATTGGAAGTATTCACAGCCAGAATGATTCTCCATACTTCAAGTCTAGATATGGTAAGGGGATGGTAATTTTTAAGATTTAGAAATTTTAAGTTTAAAGTTAGATTTTATTTTACTCTATAATTATCTACAGTGCAATAGTTTAGTTTTTACTATTTTAATCAAAATTAGGATTTAAGGCAATCCTTTTAAATGGAATGTTAGATTAATAGCGCTACTCAGGTCTGGAAGTCTTAAACTTTCCTCAACTTTATTAAATTATCTGGCTGGTTCCATTTTACCAAACAATTCGCTTCAATCAAGAAAAGTTAAAGCATTCCAATCCCAGAATTCTTAGATATAATTTTAGAAGAAGTTTATTTGGAAACTACAATAGTTTGCTTTAATAAGTAAACTTTGAATGACTTAGGTAAATTTTTCATTTTAATGTTGTATTATACTAAGCTAATCAAATGCTAGGTTTAATCTTGATAGTTGTTTTATTTACTTATAATGATTAGTGACGGGTGAGGGAGAAAAAAAAGAATAAGAAAAAGTAATTCAGGAGGCGGCTACATTTAAAATAACAGATATAGAAGACCAGGTTAATAAAGCAGAGGAATACAAATATTCAAAAACTGCAGTATAGAAGATCGCTAAGAGATATTTTATAGAAGCATTACTAGATAATGGCACTGCGGAATGTACCTGTGTTCATAAAAAAGTATCCTAAGTCATCTTAACAATTACTTTGGTTTCGAACAAGACTATGTAACTTAACATTTTAATCGTTCAAGTTACCTTAAATTTACACTCTGAACTAATTTAACACCACCATTCTTTACCCACACCTAGCTCTCATTACTCTTTATTGCCAATAATATTTACCTTCAACAATACCTCACATTCCGTGACTCGACAAATAGATGTTAAGTTGTGATTTGCGATTTAACCCTATAGTTTAATTATACACTCGTTTAAATACAAAGATTCTTGAGCTCAAAGAATCTTCACATTTATTTTACGCTTTTTAATTTCTAAATTTAGATGGCAAAGCTTATCTCTTACAATAAGTTTTTATTGCAATTCAAAACCATACAAATATAAATAGAACCACTCGAAATAGCAGAATTTGATTTGGCTTATAACGAATGGTTCGTAAACGAATCCATATCAACTCCATACAAAAATGGAAGAGGAAGTTGCTTTGCTTTGTATGGAACTGCATGGGTTCTCATAATTACACTCAACTCATTTGGATGAAATAAAAATATTTATTATCAACAATTTTCACGGATGCTCTTCGTTTACTTTAAACAAAACCACATAAACTTTGAAGATCGGTTGTAACATTGATCAAATTATATAAATTTACATTGTTTTTATTACATTTAACTGCGCTCACTATTTATTTACTTTCCCAGTTATCTCTACCGATAGATTCGTGTCCGAACATTCTATTACTAGAAATACAAAATTTAACGTATTTACAACCATTTTTAACCTTTTAACAAAATATTCATAAGTACTCCCTTGCTTCGCGCACAGTCAAAATGTACAATCCTTTACAATGTTATAGAGTTATAAGGACTAGATTTGTTTGCTTTGGAACAAAAACAAAATAACATAATGAACTAAACCGAACCGAAGTTTTGGCTTCTACTTTGATGTACGATGGAATCGGCAGTACTACAACGCTATGCTCTTTATTTTGTCTGGCAGTATCGTTTCTTTTATATAGCTCGTCCAAAACTTCTTTGATCGTTCCATCTCCTACTTCCTCAGCTATACTTTGATTGTCTTGAGCAACACTAATATTTTATGGATGATTTGGACCAGACAAGCGTTTAAGTTCATCCATAACCGTGTAACTGATTCGTATGATTTAGAATTTGGTGATATTTTTATACATTATAAATTTATGATTACATGATGATGCATTTCCCTTTTTCAGCCCAAGGGTTGTTTTTCTTGTCGGGGGCATGTATGAGTGGATCATTTTTCTCATTTTCCTCTACATACTCTCTCATCCTGTAACAACAAACAAAATTTGATTAAAGTAAGCATTTTTATTAAACGTGTGGTATAAAACGTCGAGTCAGGTATAATTCAGATTAATATAAAACGTTTTTAACTTTGGTGCTTTTTTGTTTACGCGAACAAATGAGATTACAGACAGATTCGTTACAACATAGAGATTTAATATAAACAGCTTACAATGACGTTACAGAAAAAACAATTCACAAAATACGAGTAGGTATTAATTATTAACTCACTTACTAATAAAGATTTTATAGCAGATGTATAGTTACACAGTATTTTGTCACTTTCTTTTTAACCGACTTCATCAAAAGGAGGAGGTTCTCAATTCGATTGTATGTTTTTTTTTTTTTTTTTTTTTTTTTTTTTTTTTTTTTTATCGTTGTTCGCGCGTATCTTCGACATTTATGGACCGATTTCGATAATTTTTTTTTTGTTCGATTGAGTTTTCTTGCGAGATGGTCCCATTAATTTTTTTTTCAAATCGGTTCAGTAGTTTACAAGTAATCCTGAAAATACTATGATATTAAATCAACTAACTTGACAACTTTGTTATTTATGAACCGAATTAGATGATTTTTTTTGTTGGGGAAGGGATACCGTTGTGTAGTCTTTTTAACCGACTTCAAAAAAAGGAGGTAAGTTTTCAGTTTGTATGTTTCTCCGCGATTATCTCACGTTTGGCTGAGCCGATTTTTCTACCTAAATAATATACCTACACTACCTAATGCAGAAGGTACTTACACTAAAAATAAACAAATAAAAAAATTGTTTAAAAAACAAAAAACCGACTTCAAAAAACCTGCCTCTAAAAAAAGGAAGAAATAATATACAAATCATTAGATACGCATTATCATTGTTATAATAAAACACGTCAATTGAAGTCGGGTGAGGCTTTTAGAATAAAAAAAGGAAGATGTTCTCCAGCCCCACCCGACTTTAATAGACGTGTTTTATTATAACAATGATAATGCGTATCTAATGATTTGTATATTATTTCTTCCTTTTTTTAGAGGCAGGTTTTTTGAAGTCGGTTTTTGCTACCAATGAATGCCTCTGTTTGGTCAGAAACTCAACTTGATAAATATGAGATTATTTTTTTTTATCCTTGCACCAATATTTTAGTTTATATCAAAAGACCGAGGCATATTTGAGTGATGAGGTGATACATGTTTGTTCCCAAGACATAATAATTATGCATTTATACAACGTTTACAAAAAAACATAATGCCGATTATGGTACTCGTACATAGTAACCATCAAACTGAACAACTTATACTAGATACTATGGGACCAACTCTGAAATAGCGAAAAAAATATCAGCTGTTTTGATATTTTCATTATTTATTTTTAAGTGAAACAGCAGATTTTTTTTCGCGATTTCAGAGTTGATCCCATCAGGTTGATGGTCCCTATCTACTATATTCAGCTTTAGGGTTTTTGGTAACACATGTTACTTATAATGTATGTATTCTATCGGTTGCCGAAGTCCAAGAACTGGCAATTTTCATATTTTGAAGTTAATTTTTTTATCTTGTGATAGATTTTTCCTCGATTTTGTTTATATTTTGATGTGAAATATAAATTACCTATTTTATTTCAAGAGTTAAGGGGGTTACTGCGCTACACTAGCGCCGCCAATGGAAAATAAATCGCAGTGCTTAAATAAAGACGAAATTGTGAATTGTGTTCTCTAGTGTACTCCGAAGCTTTGTTGTACTATTTATCGTTAAAACAATATTTTATAACCTGTCGTTTAGTTTATTGCTAAAAGTGGATAAAACTCCATTAAACTAAACGACAGAGTAGAAAATATTGTTTAAGCGATAAAAAGTACAACAAAGCTTCTTCGGAGTACACTAGAAGAACACAATTCACAATTTCGTCAAATTTTTCGTGAAATAAATATAAGCATTATGATTTTTTTACCATTGGCGGCGCGCGGCGCTAGTGTAGCGCATAAACGCTCTTAACACTATCTGTATTTAGTCACCTTAATACAAACTCTGCGAAACTAATTTAAAATTATGATTTTCGTCGTTTGAAGTCAAAATGTAAAAAAATATTTCAACCAACTTATTTATTACAAAGATGAACTTCTGTTGTTAGATTTTCCTAGTCATACTAAGGAAGATTCATATAAACCTGACCTCTAAAGGCTATTCGGCCGTTTCTCAGTTCATATTAACGAATTCAGACTTTGAATAATGGTCTTTTGTTGAACTCAAACCTTAATATTACCTAACTTATGTTGGACTTCTAGATCTCAAGGGATTTTTATCAGCTAGCATTAGATATTTGTTAATAAAAATATATTTGGCCCAAATGAAAATAAGCAAGAAATCATATTAATTAAATGTAAATGAGGGCTCTTCAAAATGACAAAAAAATAAAAAACCGACTTCAAAAAACCTACCTCTAAAAAGCAAGAAATAATATTCGTAATAATAAAAATACGTCTATTGAAGTCGGGTGGGGCTGGAGTACAAATTCCTTTTTTTTTATTCTAAAAGCCCCACCCGATTTCAATAGACGTATTTTTATTATTACGAATATTATTTCTTGCTTTTTAGAGGTAGGTTTTTTGAAGTCGGTTTTTTGTTTTTTTTTTCAATGTCAAACTCAAATAGTTTGACAGACAATAACCATTGTGTAACTATGCATCTGCTATACAATCTTTATTAGTAAGGGGGTAACTCAATATTATGGTGGGTAAAGGCAGTCGCATCGCATAAAGTGATCAGCTAGGGGCGTAAGAGAGCTAAAGAGAGAGGCTTGCTAGCGTATACAAAACAAAGTACCACACGAAGAATAATTCTATGTATACTATAATGACGCTGTAGAACGCAAATTAAAATTTCCTTATCAAAAGGTCTAATGTTCCAATATTAAAGATTTCAAATAGAATCAATTAATATGAAAAGTTGAAATAATTTACTACCCACAGCGGGAGTTCGCGTTGGCACCTGCTAATATATTGTTCTTGGGTATTGAAAGTTGAGCGTCGAAATAAATTACGGTTTATGCGAGTTTTCGCGTAATAAACGAATTTTATTACGGGAACAGTTGGGGTTCCTTTGGGCTCTTTAAGTAAATCTTCGGACGAATGAGAGACCAAGTTTTCTGAAGGGACTGAAAGTACTGTATAACTCTAAAACATTTTAGGTCTTATTAAGTAGGTCACTCTGAACACATTTGCAATAAGTATACCATGGGAAATTGCATAAACGTTTTACTTCAGTTTTAAGTCTTTCAATAAGCAGAAATAAAATAAACATCGACGTAAAAGTGAGTTTTAACGGATATGAAAGCGTTGATACATAAATAAAACATCGTATGCGATTTCAAGATAGTCTTTATGACCATTCTAAATCACCTGTAGATTCAATACGTGGTCCTATAGGCAAGTGGCTTTCTAAAATTTAAGTAGTATAGTTGTTGACGGAAGATGTCGTTGACTATTATAGACATTCACGACGTTTTGAAGTGTCAATTTCATACACTTAATATCACTTCTATTCTATTCGAATAATCGAAAAACATAGGCCTTCAGCGAATCATTAAACCATAGAAATGATCTAAATTCTAAATCTAAGGGCCACTTGAAGGTAACGCTTTTCTGTCAATTATTCTGTCTCTTTTGACTTCAAACACCTCGATCAAGAATACCCTAGATGTCCGGTTAGAGTCTCAAAAATTGCCCATCAAATAGCGTCCCACTTACACACTGGGCGCATAGGTATATTTTGCAAAAAAGTAAGTGATAAAAGATGTGTACAAAATAAGCTTATTTTGTACAAAATAAGTGATAAAAATGTGAGTTTGTACAAAATAAAAGTTGATTATGTACAAAATTCGCGCCAAGTTTGTAAGTGGGACGCTATTTGAGGTGCCATTTTTGCGTACTGTTTTAGTTCGTGAAGCGTTATCTAGGTAATTCTTGATCGAAGTTCAAAGAGCAGAAATAATTTCAAAGACAAAATGATGTCTGTTTTACGTCCCTTCCCTTTCAGTTTGAGGCACAGAATAGGTACCTATAGGTTTGAGGTATATGTAAGGAACGGCTCACATTATGACTGCATAAAATGTTGTTGTTGACTACTTGGCTATGGCTAGACTGTGCTGTATGAAAAAGAACGTTTTGTAAAAACACTTGATCGATTGTTCAATTTGATTTTTTTCTTACTATTTTTACAATTTGCTCCATGGTTGAGGGATTTAATAAGATTCTTGCATCGAGTCTGCTACAAGGTACTTATAACAATACTAAATAATATACTAGAAAAAATACGACTCGCACCAGATCAATACTCAGACGGGAATCGAACCCGAACTTATAATTTAATAAATCCTACCGTTCACTTGGTTTGCTGACATTATATTAATCTTAAGTATTAAAATAAACAAATATGCCACACCTGTCCAAAACTAATGCTAGCAAACTACAAGAAACAAATAAGATATTCAACTTTTACAAAGAAAAATTGATATTTTGCATGGATTTAATAAGAAATATTCCCTCGTCCTTTCGATAAATAATTCAACATGTGACCGTTTCGGCCACCTTCCCGGGATATTATAATACGGAATACGGATCCCGTCCTCTGCAAAATTATTGTTTTTCACACATGAAATTTGTATATTTTATGCTGATTTTCCTTTATTCCAAGCATTTTCCTATGGAAGGGCATATTTCGTTGAAGGTACGACAGGTTGAGTATAATTTTACGTTTGGTTTCATACCATTTTCATTTATAATCGAATTCGCTTTTTGTGTTTCTTTTACTGATTTTTTAAGCGTTGTTTTATAGTAGGAGAAAGGCATCTACATTAATAACTCTAAACTTATCAAGAAGTTTTATTAAATTTTGAGTTAAATACACTGGATGGTTTGGATGTAAATTTTCAGTTTCTTTTTAAATTTTCCTAAATAAGACAGTATTTTCATACCGTCCGTAGAATTCATTAATTCATGTACAAATACTTCTACACACAATGGTAACTTGTATTAGAACAAGAAAACTCAATCGAACAAAAAAAGAATTATCTAAATCGGTCCATAAATGTCGAAGATACGCGCGAACAACGTTAAAAAAAAACATACAATCGAATTGAGAACCTCCTCCTTTTGATGAAGTCGGGTAAAAACTATTGGATACAATCCTCTATTCGTGTTTCAATTCCTTATTCAAGCCTTCCGCCAACTTCATTGTTCATGGTCAACATTTTCATTATTCTACATGCCTAATATAACTTATGTCATGTAGGGGACACCCTAAGGGTGTGGTTTCGCTAATCGTTGCCCTGCCAAGGTCGTTCGATTAAACCTAATGTGATTGGTCGACCCACCGTAAGTCATACATGTACGCAAATTGTAATTTAATTGATGGCAAACCAAGCATGTTTGGTAATACCTGTCGCACACCACGTAAGGTAAAACAATTTAATGTTAGGCGATTGTTTCGTAATGTGGTACTTACACGAGTGAAAAGCCGCACGACTTTTGCCGCACGGCTAAAATCGACTATGTAAATAGCAATTCGGCCTAGAGAGGCCGCAGGTGACTGAACAAACTTATCTGATCCGGTGGCCAAAATTGGAACTGCGTATTATTACATAATTGTAACCTAGGTTACGCGATCGACTACATAGACAACAGCGCCACCGTCACCGATGTGACACCTGCGATTCAATTCAACAAGTGACTTGCTAGGTGACTAAAGTCGACCATCACAGGTGACTAAAATCGACCTATGTAAATAGCCCATAACATACGTGAAGCTCATGTTTTTTCTAGGCTTGGCTGAATTCAAAAAGCTTTCCAGCGGCAGAATAATAATATGTTTTTATTGACACCAATAATTACACAACAAAGTTAACTTAAATATTGGGCAGAGGTCTATTAAAAAAAGAACCACGATAGTCGGACGCAATTCGTCACCAAATAAGATTAGAATGGAATAGAATCTGTGTTGAAGAATTTAACAATGGTTATTAGGTTCTTAATAAAAAACTTTTACATACATGAATAAGTGGCCATGTTTGAATGTAAATAACATGCATGTCCAGTTTCCGTAGGGTAAAACCGGGATAGATGCCGCAGTGGGATAGGTGCCTTATTTTCAAAAAATCTAACTTCCCAAACTCGCAACTAAGAATTAATAGTATAATTAGGAGCCGCAGTCACCCCGCAGTTGATTGTCCACTGGCTGTTATAAGGCGTGGATGCGTTTCGCTCATGTGTGCAACCAACTCCGCGATGAACTTCACAAAAACGTAATTTTTTTAAATGTTAGTATTAGCCGTTGTGTAACTTTATAAGTAATAATAATTTCCGTTTTATTTTTATTACGTCAATGTACTGGTTCATTAAGTGTATACCTGTGTGTAAAATCTTTCTATCCCTTCATATCTATCCCTTCATACAGTCATACAGTGTCAGTGCATATTTATAATTATTTTTTCTGTTTTGTTATATTTTTATGTATTTACATAATTATATTTATATTTGGACTCTTTACTGATTGCAGCTTCAAGGTAGGTGCCCTTAGGGGCATCTATCCCTCCATATTACATGTATATCTTTAAATTATTTTTAATGTTCTGTTATATTTTTATGTATTTACGTAGGTATATATTGCTGTTTTAGGAGTAGAACGACCTCATAAAATTTGGTTGTGTTTTCGTTTTCACTATCCCGCACTGCACCGGCATCTATCCCTTTTAGTATTTTCATGGTGGGGCAACTATCCATAGGGGTAGGCATCTATCTTCAAAAAAAGGGTTCCACAAAAAGCAAAATTCTGCAAAATCTGTAATTGATAGGTCAAAAATAAATAATTATGATTCAACATAAATGATTAAGGTAGCCTACATTTATAGAAATTATTCATATTAATGAATATTTTTTTTTAGGAGGCCATTTCAAAAAGTAGGGCATTTACTCCGGTTTTACCCTACCCGTGAAAGTAGTATAAGCCATGATTTGAGTCTATAAGTTATATTTTGATAACTGCACGACCATAAAAGACGCTCGCTTCTGAGCAAGAACTTAAGAAACTTGAGCAAGTCCCAAATTGAAATTCCTCCCTGAGGCCGCGAATTCGGAGCTCTGATTTCATGAGAAACGGAAGTCAAATTAATAAGTTTTTCAAATTAATAACGCTCTACCATTACTTATCAATCATTGTATAGAATTATAACAACCCGGTTGAATTATAAACTAAGTCAAATAAAAATTTTCGGTTTTTAAATCAATGGTTTGCAAAAACATGTTGTTTTTATTCATCTTTGGATACTTGAGCGGCGGCGTCAGACAACATAATATTCATATTAATTCAACTGATTAGTCTAAACTATTTAATGAATTGAATTATTTTTTGACTTTAATACTCACAAAGCTAGTGTTAAAGTTTTATTAAAATTATCACTACATATTATAAAACAAAGTCTCTCCGCCGCGTCTGTCTGTCTGTTCGCGATAAACTCAAAAACTACTGAACAGATTTTCATGCGGTTTTCACCAAATGATAGAGTGATTCCTGAGGTATATTTATTATAATATTAAATAAACTTCCGGTTTGGGTACCGTCTCAAGGCGAAATCGGAGTAATTCGGAGGTGCCAGTAATAGGCCCCCGGGACCCTGGAGGGCTTGTCATCATGCTGAATATCTGAGCAGCTATTACAGGGGATAACTTTGTTAATATTCGTATAGTCGTTACTTTGGCGGGCTGATTGGTCATTAATATAGATTAGCTATCGCCTACCACCGATGGATCAGTTGGGTTCGGTTTATTAAATATTGTTTTGATTAACGATGAACAGAGGCTTTAGCTGGTTCATAATTGATAAATTTTAAGGATTCCGTAGTTGACTTGAGTCAACCATAGCCATGTCCTTCTATCCCTCCGTCAGTCTGCCCGTCCGCGGATCAGCTCAGAGGCCCTTAGTGCTAAAAAATGTAATTTGGCACGAATTAATCACGCCAAAAAATGGTAGAATAAAATCAAAAAAATTTTTTTTGTGTGCTTTCACTTTGTAAAGTGGGAATGAACATTTTTTTCTTGTCAATCTTATAGTGTGCGTGAAGACTACTTTTCGATTTTAGGGATTTCGATGATTGCGAAATATTAAGCTTTATAGTAAAAAATTTTGTTAGAGTGAAGTGTCCCCCTCTTTACCAGGAAAATGCGTTTGCTTTTAGATACGTGAAAAAAAATCAGGAAAGTAGTACATAGATATGTATATAGTTAAAAGAATGTATATAGTTAGTTAAGTTAAAAGAAAAACTATCACTGCTAGGTAGGTTTTTCAAGTTGACGAGTAATGGTCGATCAACTTATACTTAAATATTGGAAAAATATTCGTAGGTACAAATTTTATTGAGTAGTTAGGTATTAAAGGTTTAGTTATCGTCGTTACTTGTATAAGGCAGTCAATATAAGTTTACCGCCATGTGGTATATGGAAATCTATACTACTCATGGCCCGACTTTCACTTAGCCGGTTTCTTTAAGATAATTCAATAGTAACAGGATCTTAAATAATTTCATAGAAATAAATAGCGTTATATTTAATGACGTTTTATTTCGATAAAGCTAATGGATATAACTTGAACGCATAAAAATCATGGCCCTTATAACCTTATAATTATAAAACCTTCATAAATAATTTTTGAACATCCTTTCTCCTTGAGTGTAAAGTTCGTAAGAAAGTAATACAAAAGGAAAATATAACTTTTCCATTATGCCGATCAGACAACTTTGGCCCTTTGGGTATCGGTAATCTTTGATAAAAAACATACAAATAAATATGATATGTAACACCATTACATTAGGTTATATGTTAAAGGGTTTATTTTTTCCTTTGGGTAGAAAAAGCCTCGACTTATGGTACCTAAGTGCCACTGCAGAGGTAGTAATTTAGGCATATAATAATATAACTTAAACACAGCTTATTAATAATGTAGTTTTTTATTTTATTTATTTGCAGGGATAACAAACGGCTGTACAATATTGTGTTAAGGTGGTACCCTGAGTGAAAGTGGCGCCGCGTTGAATTATATTTAATATTATAATTCTAATACACAATTTTAAAAATGTTTGTCGTGGAAATTTTAGCCCACAGTCTAGTATTTTTAAACGGTATCGTTACATTCCCTCGTAGCCATTGCTTGAAGTAGATAGCAAAACTGCTAAATGGGGCCGTTTTTGACACATTTTGCTAACTACTTCTACGAATGACTACGAGGGCATGTAGTGATACCTTCTAAAAATACTACACCATGGGCCCTAAAATCTCCACGATAAACATTATTAAAATCTTTTTCTATTAATAACTTATTTAATAAATCCTCTGAGGGCGCCACTTTCGGTCATACAACCGCCTTAACAGTTATGCTTACAAACAAATTATTAATTACTAATTATACAACCAACCACATTATCCACAGTTAATTAATACAACTATATTTTACATCGATTGAGTTGCTAATGAGTTGTTAAATTGTAATTGATAATTTTATTAACAAAAGTCCAATTAGTACACACAGTGGAAAATGTCGGTTGTAAAACGAGTAGAAATATTTTACGCAAGAGGGAACGCGTGCGTACAAAGGAAAGAGAGGAAAAAATGGTCCCGTTTTTAAACTGAAAGTCAATATTTGACAACTGAGGAGTGAGTTCTGAAATTATCTTAGAATAATGGTTTCAATTTCAAAGTGAATGGGGTTTGTTGGCGGACTTTTAATTTAAGGTTTGAGGGTCTCGGTTATTTATTTAGTAAAAAATAAGTTAGTAATAATTGTTAACATCGTAGGTACTTCAATTAATTTAGCTGCTTTTGTATTCATCAATCTGCAGATGTAAAAAAAAGTATTGATATATTTTTTTAATGAGATAAAAGTACGCACACACAGTTTCAAAGCAAAGAACTAACATGTAATGATAAGTAAGATAATTTTTCAATAACTTCGGTAATATTTTTTCTGTGTTTTAAATTATTCGAATAGTCTCAGTTAGTTTATATTTCACTATAACCGCCTCTGTCGTCTAGTGGGTAGCCCACACGTGTAAGGCGCAGGGGTTCCGGGTTCGATTCCCAGGAAGTGGGTACATTTGTACTCGGTTTGGTAGGTGGTAGGCTTTATTTCAAGTCCGCCTGACTAGCTACCACCATCTTACCTAAGTCTGACGCTATAACAACAATTAAAAAAATGTTGTGTTCCGGCAGTTTAGCCAGTTCTTCAGTGCGCTTACACTTTCGGCCCTATCGTCACTTAACATCAGGTGAGATGAAGGCCAAGCACTATCCCGTTGTGGATTAAAAAAGTAAAAAAAACGACAACTACACTGAACTCTCATGAATATTGTGTATTTCTTCTACTCATTAAATAACCAGGGAGCGCCTAGAGGTGGGTCTACACTTGTAACATTTTGGCGTGTCAGAACACCGTGTCTTTATGTATGTGTTACGGCTAATACCCGAAGTGCGACCAAACCTGGTTCTAGCCGGCTCAAACTAGGTGTAGCCGATAGCTGTTCGTTAAAACTAGGTGTAGACTCCTGTAGGTCCCGAATATAGGTTAGAAATTCGAAGTTATTTTAATTTTAACAGACAACATAAATAACTTTCTTAATACCCCATGCTAGTCCTAGTTTTAGCCGGCAACATCTAGTATTAGCCGCGAACAAATCGGCTACACCTAGGTTTAGCCATCAACTGCCGGCTACACCTAGTTTTAGCCAGCTAGAACTAGATTTAGCAGCACTTCGGGTATTAGCCGTTAACATATGCATCGATGTATGCGTCGATAGTTTGATTGGGCGTGCGCTTTGGAAATACTGTAACAAAGAGACGATGTATGATAAAGACACGGTGTTCTGACCATAAAGTTAATATACCTAGCGGAATAGAGGAACAAAGGGCTGAGTAAGCGAGATGTCACTAATCAGCAACAACGTGTGATAAAAAGAAATGCCTGATTTGACGTAACAGAACTCGTTTTCGCAACTGTTTGACAATCTTCTTCTGCACTATACAGGGTGTTAGTGGCACCATTGCGAAAACTTTCAGGGCATAATCGACTCATGATTCTGAGTCCATCTGAAGTGGAATTTTTCGTCGCAAAATTCATGAAAAATTTTGTGTTTTTTTCATTTTTTTCCATCACACAGATACTGTCTTAGTTGCATAGAACCGAAATTTACAAAAAAAATAAATAAATATCAAAATTTAATTAACCCGCAATGTACAACAACAGCTGTTTGCTATCGTTCGTTTAAGGTCGCTGACACTGCTCGGTCGGCGGCCCGCTGCCGGCCGACGCGCGACGGCATACATCTGTCTCTGTTGCACATACCTCTTGGTCGTCGTTCGTAGTGCAAAGCGGGTGAATAATTTTCGCTCCATTCAAATTTAATACTATTTGCATTGAAGTAAGGTACAAATTACAATGGTGGATGCATTAGATTTGAAGAGCGTCGGCAGCCGGCCGCCAGTGCGTACTGTACACCTACAAGTTATTTTGTATTCTAATATCGACATCATCATCAACCATTTTAATGTCCCCAGGAGCACATGCCTTACTTAGAGATTGGATAAAGAGGTCGCGCCATAATTTTCTACGCGGGCCCAGTGCGGATTGAAGAGTATTAATAACTCTAAATGAAGCCGGGACAACGGCTACGGCTTAACGTGCCTTCCGAAGCACTGCGAAACTAGAGACTTAAAACTTTTGGTCACCCCACAGGACGGGTGACCAAAAGTTACCAGCCCTTGTGAAAGTTCATAAACTACAACAAGTCGCAGGCAGATGCGCTAACAACTTGCGCCAACGAGCTCCTCATAGGAGCTTCTTTGGATACTAACGATGAACTGATCTAAAAACATTATTTTAATTAATAATCATTTAGTGCCACATTCATTAATCATTACATACCAATTACATTTGTGTGCCTACGAAAACAATTTACAATTAATAAATTGATTTGACACATTACTGATGAAAAGAATTTGCTTACACTGCACCGGCAGTACACCGGTACTGTACAGCACGTGCCGAATTCGGCAGAAGTTGGCGGTCGCTTTGTGTAGATTAGAGATGGGCGAATGTGAAATTTCAACAATCGAAATTATTCGAGTGATCTACGTGATTTATCGAATGATAATTCATCAGTTTGATCAAAATTTTAACAATCGAATTATTCGAGTGATCTACGAAATTTATCGAATCATCGTTCTGAAGAAAATAATAAGCCCCATTTGTATTGAAAATACCAAAAGTAATTATGTGATTATTTACGATTAAATTCGTATGTTACTAGGACGAACGTACCTAATTGTGAAAGATGTGTGCAACTGCAAGTAACTCGCGATAAGAATGTGTTTCGTAAAAGGAACCCTTTTCGCATTACGCATGCAGTCGGTAGTTTCCCAAGGTTTCTGAAAGATGTGTGTAAATAACTCAAGATAAGGTTGTGTTTAATAAAAGAAAATCCTTAAGTGTTTTAAAAAAATATCTTTCTAAGCCTTGATATTTCGCATGCAGTAAGATCTCTTTGAACGATGTGTGCAAGTAATTCACGATAAACATGTGTTTTGTAAAAGGAAACCGTCGAGAATTTTCAAAAGTTTTATTTCTTAGGCTAACAGGAAAAAACAATTCGATAATTCCAATATGATAGAGGGTATGTCTGATGGTATTATTTGTGCTTAGCAATTTCACCCGTCATAGTTATTGGTGAAATTATTTTTTATGGTTATTAATTTATTTCTATTAATTTTACTTCTTATTTCCTATTTAAAGCATAGTGTGTAAAGCAAAAGTGAAATAGTGTAAGATTTAAAAGTAGATTTGAGTTTCATCCATTCGATCTGTTTGAATGATCATTTGATCTATTCACGTTTGACTTGCCCCATCTCTAGTCGGCATTTTCAAAAGGATTTGACAGTGCGCGCCGCTTGCGCGGCGCGGCTTTGAAGATCTTTAGTCGAATGCGAATCTGTAGACGAACCGCGCGCGTACGACGTCGACGACGACGTATTTGAGTTTTATTTGTTGTTTATGTTGTTATTGTTGTTTTTAGTTTAATTGTTTTTGTTGCACTTTACTTGTTAATTAGTTTTTAAGTGTTTTTTGTGTTGTGTGACTTCAAAGAGTGTGTGATTGTGAGTGCATAAACATGAACACCGTACGATTTACAGCACAAGAGTACGGGCGGATGTTGATGTGTTACGGGGAAGCTCGTGGAAATGCATCTCGAGCATCACGTATTTATGCTGAGCGATATCCAGATTCGCGACGTCCAGACAGCCGAACCATAACACAGGCCTACCAGCGAATACTGAATAACCAGCCAATAGTGCCACAGACCGAAGGTGCCGGCCGAGCAATCAGTGCGCAAAGTGAGGAGCAAATTTTAGACTTGATGCACCAAAATCCAGACCTTGTACAAAAAATACAAATTGTTAACACTACCATGTTTATACATTTTTGAAGTAGCTGTGTTTGTGAAAATGAATCCAGAGTTATTCAAAATTCAGTCATATGTTAGTAATAGAATAAGAGAAAATAAAAAGACAAAGCTTTGTGTGTGTAGTGCAAATACGGCACTTAAGCGTAATAGTATTTTTTGTATGGGACCTATTATATATAACAAGCTTCCAATAGCCTTGAAAGACCTTAACTTAAACTTATTTAAACTAAGACTAAAGAATTTCCTTATAGAAAAATGCTACTATAGATTAAGTGACTATTTATCAGATAAAGGTTTACCTAATTTATAATGTAAAGATGTAAATTAGTCATCTATTTAATTTATTATTATTATTATAATCATTATTTTTTTAATTAACATTGACATCGGCATAATAAACAGGGGAGACATTTTTGACATTTATATTATTTTGACATTAATTTTTTATTTGTTATCTGACCACCTAGGAGTCTAGCTAAGCTTTTGAGGATTTTGACATGTAACTTTATAAAAATAGGCATTAAGTGACATTTATTCGTTATTATCATGCTTGTAAGATACCTAATATTTTTTATTCGTTGACATAAGAAATAATTAAATTAATTGACATTGTAATTTTGTATGCCCTACAGGGCCAAACATGTAAGGACACCGATAAACCCTGACAACTACATTTTTTGTACACTCATGTTTGACAAAAATAAATGATTATTGATTATTGATTATTACTTGGTACACGTACTGCTGCCAAGCTATTAAGGCTTAGGCGAAGAGCAACCGTATCCCACTGGACGGTATGGAAAGTGCTGCGACGTGACCGTCAGCGTGCATATCATATTCACAAGGTGCAGGCTTTATTGCCTGCAGATCGGCTTCGTCGGGTGGCATACTGCAGGTGGTTGGTTGCTCAGCAGCAGCGGAGCCCGGACTTCGTTTCTCGAGTCATCTGGACAGATGAGTCGACCTTCACTCGCAACGGAATGTGGAACAGGCGCAATACCCACATCTGGTCCCAGACAAATCCATTTGCGATCCAAGAAACGAGTCACCAAACGCGCTGGTCCGTAAATGTTTGGGCAGGAGTTTACAGAGACAAAATAATTGGACCTATTTTCCTACCCGAACGTATGAATGGACCGCGCTATTTAGACTTTTTACGCGGGGAGTTTAGTGAGGCGCTGGCCACCTTGAATGTGGAACTAGACGAAGAATGGGAGGCGATGGAGGACGTGCCGCTGGACCGATTACCGCATATCTGGTTCCAGCATGATGGAGCTCCACCACACGTCGTGCTAGGTGTGCGCCAGCACTTAAATGAAAATTTCTCCCATCGGTGGATTGGCAGGTTCGGGCCGCAGGCGTAACCGGCTCGCTCCCCAGACTTAACGCCCTTGGACTTCTTTTTGTGGGGGTATGTGAAAGAGCGGGTGTTTGTGTTAGCGTGTGACACCGCTGAGGAAATGCGACGTCGCATCAGTGATGTGTTTGATCGGCTGAGGAACAACATATCGGAAGACCCCACGTTGATGCCGCGTCTTCACGCCGAGACCCTCCGTCGTGCACGTGTGTGTGAGCGCCTTAGTGGAGGCCACTTTGAACCGTACTTAATCCGGAGGCAAAATGTTTAAAGGTAAGATTAGTTACAGTGATTACTTTTTTACCGGCATTTTTGATACTTTTGATCGTGCGTGTTTATCTTTAAGCCCTTACTAAATGAAGTGTTAAAAAGAAATAATACCTACTCAATAAAAACCGTGCGTATTGTTTTACATTTCAATTGTACGAACGCACTCGGTGCGGCCAGCGCGGCAACGGCAAGGGGGCGGGCAAGATGTGTTGAACTTGAGAGCTCGCGCGCGTGCGCCCGCCCGCCCGCAGAGCTCGCGTGCGCCCGCCCGCCCGCAGAGCTCGCGTGCGCCCGCCCACGGTATTATCGAGTTGTTACGCATACATTGCTTCTCGACGAAAAATCAAAATCTTAACTATGCATTTGCGACGAGTGGTTTCATAGAGAAAGTTGCTTAACTTTAAGGGTAGAATCATCCCTTAAAGTCTTTGCTAGGGTGCCACTAACACCCTGTATACGTGTAACAAGTGACAAGATGTAGGCACCGACACGTATATTTAAACATGTTTACACACACTAATATAATTCAATTTCGGTTTCGTTTGACAGCTCATGTTTGTTCCTCTATTCCGTAAGGTATATTAACTTTATGGTTCTGACTCGCCAAAATGTTAATAAGTGTGGACCAACCTTAAAACAAAGGCGCAAAATATACACCAGTACACAAACTATACAGACCAAAGTACAGAGGTATCAAATTAATCTATGGACGATCACTTGAGCCAACTCTGTACTAATTAATGACCGTTAGGACAAACTCCTTTAAGAGGACGCCCTAATTAGTACAACAGCCAATTTGTTTGTCTAAGGTAACCAGTTAATTGCTAACGGCTTTAATCATCAAGTTACAATAAATATAGGAGACTTTAGCTAAAAGGTCTTTTTAATAGCATATTGCCCTATTTATATGGATGATTTTAACAGTGGGTAAGTAACAGTAAAAGTGATCGTCATCAAAATGTTTATCAACAACTTGAAAAACGGAAGTAAGATACATACTAGTAGTAATTATAAAAATTGTAACTTAATATGTAAGTAACTTTTTTGATACTATTATATTATTATGAATTAGCTAGACTACCTATATTTTATAAATCCAAAAACGAGACACAATAGATTTTCTATTGTTGTCCGGTCGCCGGAGACCGCTCGGGCGTTGATGAATTAAAAGAAAAAACTTCGAATTTAAAACTTTGTAGTAATGAAAAAAATATCGCATAAAATGAAGAGTAAAGTAATAAAAATACCGAATAAACGTTTATTCATCTTCAAACGTCGGTGTACTTAATATTTCGACGCTACACAATTCATTGGTCGTAATAAAGTCATAAAAATGGTCTTTGCATAATTTTTGCCATCGTTAACCAAACGCGGTTACTGTATTCTGGATTTTATTACTTTGTATTTAGGTTCGGGTGTAATAAACAAATACATTATAATTTATGATTACATACCTACTATATTCGGTCGGCTTCAGGTAGCTTAACACTTTAGTACCATGTCCATTATTGCTTTCATTAGGGTTGGAACTTAATACCGTACAGTAGATGTGAAAAAGTCCGAATGTTGCTCAGCTATTAAGCACTTTTGTATTTTTTATTATTTATTTTTTCAAAACAAGAACAGAAGTACTTAATAATTAATATTAATGTTAATTCTGCTCGCTACATGAATTTCTTTAAATTAGCTTGAAGCCTCCCAAATAATATCAATTCGTTACTTGGATTACTTCACTTGAATTGACGTGTTATTGCATAGTTACAGGCTATCTGTGTGTAAAAGGAAAAATAGCTTTTGTAGCGGTAAACAAAAGCGATACTGCAACACTACAGACAGCAATTTAGGGTTATGTCAGGAACGTATGCTTCGCGAGCCTACAGAAATTAAATATAAAGTAGAGGACAGATGAGCTTCTCACAACAAATCGCTGTTTTGCGTACACACACACACAGACTTAACATACAGACAATCTCAGGCCAACCCAGGCTACATAGTTCATACTGTAGCAGCGTAACAAAACAAGTGAAAACTAAGGCGTTTCTAATTTTGTGATTTAAGCCTCACAAATATCTTAAAAAAAAAACAATGCCGTATCTTGAACCTTTCGTGAGTATTGTTATTTGTTACGTAAAATACAATTCAGGACGTGCGTGTCGGCTAGCTGCCAACTCCGCCCGCCCGGAGGCTCTGTCGGCGGACGTGACGTCACCGCCCGCAGTAAATAGTAATGGCGGCACTTCCATGCTTCTCCATTTTTTTATTTCCTGCGTGGCTCCAGATCGCCATATGCTATATTGTCTAATTAGCTGGATCCCTTAAATAAGGATGGGTGGCCTTTTTTGTGTGGAATAGAAATCCTTTTTGCACGATCCTTTGTGTTTAAGGCGCTGTAGGTAGTGAAACTAGCGCCGCCACTACATTTATTTTTATTACTCGTATACCAAGTCAATATTTAAAAAAGCTCATGTAACAATTTCTTAAATTGCCTCTAATATTTTTTGAATACTTAACTCTTCAACAGTTTTCATTCTTTTTGTAAGTTTAAAAATCCATTTTAGCTCAAAGTGGCCACTTTTGGCAATTATGGATTTTAAAACTTACAGAATGAATAATAACTGTTGAAGAGATATTCAAAAAATATTAGAGACAATTTAAAAGATTATTACATGAGCTTTTTTAAATATTGACTTGGTTTACAAGTAATAAAAGTAAATGTAGTGGTGGCGCTAGTTTCACTACCACCGCGCCTTAAGTACAAATTATAATCTTGGCATTAGTTTTGTAACCAATTAAGTATTCTGTGCCAATAGTAAGAACGAACGTGAATCGAACATTTATGTAAATCGTTTTTAAGCAACGAACTTTACTTCGTCCAAGACTTTACTGTGGTACATTTTAGAATATTGCCTGCATAAAAAAAACTCTGTGTATCTTATTTTTATTTCCATTTAATTATGCATCGGAACCTACTACGACAATGAAAATTAAATTGAAACCTAAATGCAAACATAAAGTTATAATTATAAGAAATAGAAATAGAAATAGAAAAAAACATTTATTGACGCTCACACAACATAAGTTACAGGAAATAAAACGATAAAAAACAACATAAAATAAAATAAAATAAAACAAAAGGATTTATAATAATACCTAGATAAAAGACAAACATAGAAGAAAAAACAGAACGTAAAAATAAAAATCAAGATAAACACATATATTTTGTCTGAGGCCCATAAATTACCCTGCCTCAGCATCAAGCCTCTGTGCCAGTCTCAGTTGGTAATAGCCATTAGTAGCCATAGTAAATTAAGAGTGGTAATAGCCTTATAAAGCCGAATATGGTAGATAGGGACCATCAAACTGAACAACTTTTACTATGGGACTAACTCTGAAATCGCGAAAAAAAATATCAGCTTTTTCATGCATACAAAATATTATAACGAAAATATCAAAATGTATGAAACAGCTGATTTTTTTTCGCGATTTCAGAGTTTGTTCCATAGTAAAAGTTGTTCAGTTTGATGGTCCCTATCTACCATATTCGGCTTTATAAGGCTATCACCATAAACCCTTTCTAAGAAAGTAGGTACCATTTACAATAAATTTTTAATAATGACGATGTAAATTGCAATAATGAATCTTTAATTAATGATAATAATAACATTACAGTTTCTAGTCAAACTAATAATTTTAATTTAAATGAGCTGAACTCTAGTTCTTGTAGTAATAGTGAACCGAGCTCTAGTCATACTGTAGAATTTAATAAAAATATTTCTATTATAAAATGTTGTAAATACAAAAAAAACTGCATTTTTCTTTTTCAAACAAAGAATGAGATGAGAGAGACATTGCGAGAAGTGATACATAACAAAACAAAATGAAGGGAAGGCAATAACTCGATAATTATATAAACAATAAAAAACATATAACTAACAATGTAACCTTAGCACAAATAAAAGGACATAACATCACAGATAAACTAGTGATTAGGAAGACAACAGCAAATCCTTACGTAAACCGCTAAAGGGACGGAGGACCCTTTGGAATCTAAATTAGTTGTTTAATTCATTCCTGAATTGCATTTAAGTCTAAAGAGGAACGTGTATAGTAAGAGATATTATATTAGGGATATTTAATCTAATAAAATGACGAGAAAAAGAAAGAGAAACGACCTAAAAGACGTTGAAAAAGATAACAAATATAAACACATTTCGCTGACTTTATTTTTGTTCACGAATACAATAACTAATTCGGCCGGACTCGGTCATAAATCACTTTAGTCGGATCAGATCGAGGCCAGCGTATCGATCATTGATCAAAGATCGGTCGAAAGCTCTCCGAGTGCAATATCGAATCGATAAGATATCGAGTTATTGCTAGGTACTTAAATATTATCTAAACACCGGACTTTGCTACAAATTATTGATGTTTGATAGCTGTTTCTTTGAACTTTATTGTTAGTAAAGCAAGGTCTATTTCTGTTGATACTTTGTAAATAAAATGTCATTATTTTTATATCTGTAAAACCGAATGCAGTAAGGAGTTTTCTTTACCGTAATTATAGGTAAAAAATATAAGTATTATTCTTTTTAAGTTTTTTTTTGCAGGTTCTCAGACCACGCCTAACATTCTAAAAATATTTTTGTTTTTATCTCTGAAAGTGATTGATAGATAAATCTTTAGAATGAGGCGTTTGAGAGAGGGAAACATACAAAAATATTTTCATGTAAAAAACAGGTATCAAAATAGGTAAACCGGTTTCGCCTATAGTAGGTACCCATTTAACTTATGAAATTTATGTAATATTATCTCAAAACATTTACAAAGTAAACGCTACTATATAGATTTAAACATGAAACATGTAATAACATGTTGCTATATAAGAGCGCTTCATAAAATTAACTTACCTTCCGCCATGTTCTACTACTCAAAACAAAATCTCTAAGCATTATTGGTATTTTCTTGAAAATAATCCTCTTTACTTGTTGTCAACGAAGATGTTTAATTTACAAAAACATTGGAGAAGTGTAATAGAAGCTTAGTTTTGAGGCTATTAATCCAAGAACTGCATCTACTTTTCAGGGACTAGATCCCTGAAAAAATGCTTTCGTATGTCCAGCTCTCCCGCTTTCTGGGCCCTATTTGATAACGTCACAATTTGTCAATTGTCATGACAATTTGGTTTACATTGCGGTGTAGCTATGAGTAGTTTGTTCTATTTTCAAATCGGTTGACGCAATGGACATAAAATTGTCATGACAGGTGACAAATTGTCACGTTTATTAAGGTGCTACCCTGAGCGAAAGTGGCGCCGCGGTGAATTATATTTAATATTATAAATCTAATACACAATTTTAAAAATGTTTATTGTGGAGATTTTAGGGCCTACAATTTTTAGACGGTATCGTTACATTCCCTCGTAGTCACTGCTAGAAGTAGATATCAAAACTGCTAAAAGTGGCCGTTTTTGACACATTTGCTATCTACTTCTACGAATGACTACGAGGGCATGGACCTTCTAAAAATACTAGACCATGGGCCCTAAAATCTCCACGATAAACATTATTAAAATCTTTTTCTATTAATAACTTATTAAATAAAAACCTCTGAGGGTGCCACTTTCGGTCATACAACCGCCTTAAATAGGACCCTGGTTGTTTGTTGTTCTCCGACAGGACGCATTTCTCAACTGATATGAGCTGTCCTATAATTTATACTTAGTCGATACAGTTTTTAGAAAATTTTCAAAATAGCTGAGATATGGTACCCTATATTTAACTATTCGGTTTATAAAGAAATTACTAAACACTGTCATTGCAAATGAATGCTTTTCTACGATTTTACTATGTCGAGAACGTTTCTGTTTAACCCTATCAAACGGTTTCTGTTACCGTTGTGCACTCTACCACACAAAGTCTCCACATCACCCTATGGTTGACTGGTAGAGAATGCCTAAGGCATTAAGTCCGCCATTGTACAAATTGTGCATCAAGAATAAAACAAAATAAATAAACTATCGTTTTCTCTCTTTCGCTCGCATTGACTGAGCAGTATATCTGATAGTTTACGGTAACGCAAAAAGTTGCACCAACTCATGGTAGGGCCACAGAACGAAACAGTCACGATTTTGTTTCGGTTTTGTCGTTCAAACATAGCGCGATCGAGCCCCTAGTTGATAATTAATAGCCTTACAAAACAAAGACAAAGTTGAGCGGTGTCAGCCATTTAGATCCAGTCGGCAATCCCGATAGACACAACAAAACAAAACAAAAACAAAACAAATTGTTTTATTATCTCACAATCGATAGACAGCAAAACGCTCTTGAGTTTTAATTAAATTTAAATTGAGATGGTTTGTAAATTAAGACTGGAATTACAACTTAACTTGTTATATTACAATTTAAGCGTTTCTAAGATGTTTTAGTTTTAAAAACTTTTATAATTTAAAATTTTGGGCTACGTACGAAACACTAAGTTTATCACGTATACAATTAGCATTCGTATTTTACAAGAATTCAAATATAACAGCAATTTTTGTCTGAACTCAAACGCAATTTTTATTTTTCTTTTTGAGTAAAAGTTCTAACCTAACCTTAGCCAATCTTGTTTAGTTACTAATCTAGACTTAATAAGTATTATTACTGAACAAATAGGTAGGAAACTTGAGATTGAAACTTTGACTAGAAAAAAACCGACTTCAAAAAACCTACCTCTAAAAAGCAAGAAATAATATTCGTAATAATAAAAATACGTCTATTGAAGTCGGGTGGGGCTGGAGTACAAATTACTTTTTTTTATTCTAAAAGCCCCACCCGACTTCAAAAGACGTATTTTTATTATTACGAATATTATTACTTGCTTTTTAGAGGTAGGTTTTTTGAAGTCGGTTTTTTGTTTTTTTAAACTAAGTATTTTTTTATTTTTTATTTTTAGTGTAGGTGCCTTGTAGGTAAGGTATATTATATTATGTAGAAAAATCGGCTCAGCCAAACGTAAGATAATCGCGGGGAAACTTACTTAAATACGGGTCAAATTGAGAACCTCTTTTTTAAGTTGGTTAAAGAACTACACTTAAGATATCCCTCTTCCAACAAAACAATAATTATCTTATTAAGTTCATAAAGAAAGAAGAAGTAATACGACCATTATCATCGAGGTAATTTACACAAATCATACTATTTTCGTGCTTTTTTCAAGATTACTTGAAAAAAACTGAACCGATTTCCAAATTTTAAAAAATGGGAACAACTTGGGAGTTTACCTAATGTAATAACGTTTGAATCATTCCAATCGGTCCAGCCGTCTGCGAGTAATCGGTGGACATACACAAAAAAAATAACAAATATACAGACGAACATAGTACCTCCTCCTTTTTTGGAAGTCGGTTAAAAAGGAAATCGAAATAGCGGGCGAATTTTAGTTGGCGTAGTTAATATCTGATTTATTTTCTAGGAGCTACAATTAAAACAGTGTACTAAGATTAGAAAATCCTCTCTAGCCTAAGTATTCTACGTAGTTCTACATAAAAATAAAGTAAACATCAAAATTAATAAAAAAGTTATTTCTAAGTCGTTAAGATTTTAAAAGACCATTCTACAGAAGCAACACATTATTTGCTAATTAGCCAAAATAAATTCTAATTCAAGCAAATAGGGAGTAAATTCGTTTACGTGTAAGGCTCGTAAGATGAGAAATTAATGACTCTTAGGAAATATTCTCAGATTTATTGCGTTAATAAATACATGAACTAACCGAAAACATTACACTCTACTCTATTTAAATATACTTACCTAATTGCCTACGGTAAAATATTTTGATTAAACGTAAGATTTCGTCGTAACTGTAGTACCTAGTTATCGTGTAACTTAAGACAATATTCATGTTGCTTTATCATGGCTAAGTATATCTTTTTTAAATGTGCAAACTACAAAACAAAAACTTTTTTTTACTTTGTTTTGTGGTGTAAATTCCAAGGTGCTGTTGATTTTATAAATGGGTTCTTGAACTGAAGAAATTTTACGTTTACGTTATTTTAGTAGTCAACGCTGTAAAACATAGCCAGATAATTATAATAAGTATAACTTTTTATGAATAAAATTTTATATATAAGTATATTTTTTTTAATAATCGCAAATGTATGCGACATTCATAACGATAATCTAGCTAAGTATACATAAAGTGCTAGGCATAACAATATTTTTATTAATTAAATATGATGTTACTACATTGGTTAGACAAGATTTAGAAACACTTTTTTCTCCAGATCTCGGAGTTGGACTTTGAAATTACAAAACATGACTCGGAATATCAAATTGTCTAAAATATTATAATATTTACAGAGCAGCTGAAGACCTCGCGTCTGTGTTTTTTTTTCGAATATTTTTAGAAATGGCTGCAATATTTATATGATTTTCCCCATGCCTCCGCCATTTCGGAAAATTTCAAAAACTGAATCGACAAGAAAATCTATATAAGTATAGAAAATTTCACGAGCATCGGTTGAGAAATGTGACTTGTAGAAGAAAACAAACGAACGGCTTGACATACGAAAGCATTTTTGCAAAGCTAAAACGGAGACGCTTCGCTCGCGCTTCACACTCACTTAGTCAATTAAATTCTAAAGCATACCAGCTATTAAAATCAAATACACCTCAAAAGTAGACTACAAAGAAATCATTAGCACAATATAGTTCCAATTCCAATATCAGATATTATTCAAGTACCATCAACTACAAAATTCATCGATTGTCCGAATCCATTCGATTGACTGTCTCGTTCGCTGGCTCGCGAATGGCACTCGATGTCAAAGGATCGACACCCGCCCCAGAATCGATTTATAAAAACGGACGTTGCTCAGACAAGGGACGTCGTTACATCGTTCACTTCTGCCAAGTTTTTTATTTGGGATCTTGCAAACTAATAGTTTAGTGTAATGGATTTGACGTTGAGAGACAAGCTATTATCTCGTTAGATGTTTTAATGATCCTTATGTTTCTGTTGATATTCATGATAGAAACAATGAGTTTATTTAAAAGTAAATGTATTTTAATAAGTGTTTTGTTTTATACAGGGTTATTTGTAAAACACCGACTACTTCGCAGGAGTAGATTACTAACATCATAAACAACAACACTTATTCTACGACATATCCGAAAACCGATAACAAAACAACTTTTCATACAAAAGTCCGAACATCAGTACCCTTAGCACGAACAGCTATCGAGAAAAATAACTCGCGTAAAATAATTCGATAGATAAATTTTGCATTGGATATTTGTACAACGCTATCTATCGCCGATAAGCGAAATGAAATTTTCCATAGAGAATTGTCCATCGAGTAATTTTACGTGCGTTTTTTGTCTCGATAGCTGTTCGTGCTAAGGGTACTGATGTTCGGACTTTTGTATGAAAAGTTGTTTTGTTATCTGTTTTCGGATATGTCGTAGAATAAGTGTTGTTGTTTATGATGTTAGTAATCTACTCCTGCGTGGTTGTTGGTGTTTTACTAATAACCCTACACATAAATTCAATTATTTATGTTAGTAACAATGAGTTTAATTAAGAAAATGTATATTTTTTGTGTTTGGTATGATCTTATAAAAAAAATGTGCTCCTAGAATTACTTTTATTAATTTACTTAATAAAGGTAATAATTGATAAATCAAATAAGTAGTTTATTGTTTTGCAATTTTCCTTTGCTATGAATTAAATAGGTATAAATTTTCTGGATACTCCGAAGAAATATAATTTAAAATAGATGTAACTCAAATACAAACACTAATGAATGGGTTGGTTGATTGTCTGATTTGATTAATTAATTCAAAAGCTAATCATACTTCGAAGTTTGAAAGTCGCTAATTATATGTATAGACATTACTCAGCAAAGTAATTTACAAAATGATTTTATTAAAAAATACTAGAGTTATCAATAGGTTGGCCGAATCTAATCTATTTTCTGTCAATTCAAACGTAAATATTCCGTTGAACGAACTTAAAAACATATATAAAACACCAATCAAAGATGGTCTCAGGAGGTCGCCATTGTAACATCTGCTTAGCTTTTACGACCGTTTCTACGAATTACTATAATTTGAGAAAAGCCAATTTGACTTGAGTCAATCACCCTTATTTGAGTCAAGAATCCAAAAGTCCTACTTCAATTTCTCCATTAACTTGAGGCGGTGACTGTACATCCATTACCGTTCGTTATTAAAGCAAAACTTTTGCTAAATGTTTATTCTGAAAGTGTCATTAAAACAGAGTTTAGGTAAATTCGTTGGTGAAATGAATCCGGAGGTCGAAACAACAGCTCAAGTACTCTCTTGAGCACAGTTAGTAGTAACATAGAGCTAAGTAGGTATTGTAAGAATCTCCGTGTAAAGTTACTTTTTCTTTAAGAGTCCACCGAGCCTCAACAAAAATAATTAATAACTAGTACTAGATCATACATTTAGCAAAATTTTAGTAGTTATTTCGTTGTAATGATTTTTTCTTGATTGGCGGCGCTGGTGGATTATTACAATTATTGACAATATTATTTTTATTTATTTAATTTTAAAATATTTGGGTTGACAACAGCTTAAAACTACTTAAATTACTACATGAAAATTACATAAGAGTAAAGCCAAATACGTCATCCTCGAATTACAAAAAAAAGCATTAACAAAATTACCTAAAACAAAAGTAAAGATTTTAAACAATTTTACAAACGAACCCAAGCAACACGTTTAAGATTATTATTATTATTAAATTTATTTAGGGAGAATATTAGAATAAAATATATAAAGTTAAGTAACATAATAATATATATTATATAAAATATATATAATTATAATATTATATACATACATATATTATATCTGCTATGCACAATGACATAGAGTACCTACGATAGTTACCCAAGATGAACTCAAATCAAATCAAATCAAGTTTGATTTGATTTGTTTTACCCAAGATGAAAATTATATTAAATTATCGTTTTTAATTGATAACTAATAAACTGTTTTTATTTTAAAAAACCGTCAATCACAAAACTAGAGAGCTAGCTAAGGTTTTTTTATTATAGTTTCAAGATTATAGGTTTATTATTGGTTGGCACTTGGCACAGCATTGAAAAACTACAAAAGAAGTAATTTGACCCTATCGATTGGTATCATCAAAGTACAGGATGTTTTATTTTTATTTTAGCCCGTCCGATCAAATTTTGATTAAATTATTATAATAATACTTGTTCTCTTATGTCAGTGCGCTAGAATCTATTGGTCCAATTATAGAACAATTTAAATCCAATTAGGATAGTTAAACTGTCAGTATTATTAATGCACTCGTTGACGACCAATATCAAGCTGTCAGTTTGGTATAGAATGAAGTATTTTTCTAATATTATTGAGTACTATGTCGTAATAAACACGTGCTTTAAACTACATAAATCAAAACGTACACCCGAACGAACACCAAATATTTATATATTATTATCAAAATTATAAGTTCTACCGTCGTCCATTTGATTTCTACCAAAATTTATTTTGTATTCTGTGCCAAAATTAAATTTAATAAACAGAAAACTAGATAAGGTGTGAAAAAGTCAGTTATATCAATGGAAACAAATAATACTGTTTAAAAAGACGTCACAGTTATCTTGCTAAGTCATAATATATAATAAATAAAAAAAAAAAAAAAAAATAAGTCTCAAAGTGATCTTATACTCATACTTTAACTAGACTGAAATCTTAAAGTGGGAGAAACTCTTCGCGAAAAATTAAATAAGACCGATTCTTCGGGAAGACTCCCGACAGTTATGAGTTTAAAGTTCATTTTAATACCATTACATCCAATTGGTGGGGTCCGGTTGAAGTAATTTTGGACTGGATTCAATAAATTCTTTGACCACTGAAAAATAAAAATGTTAGAGCAAGTAGAGTTATTATTGGACCAATAACTTAAGTTAGTTATCGAAAATTCAAATTTTTGTCTGAGGTACAATTAGTGCAAAAATAAGCTACTTAATTCCGTCCAAAAATTTCTCTGATTTCAAACATCAATGAACATCTAACAACTTACTGATAATAGTTTTTTTTTTCTGGTATAGGTATTTTATGATGCAAAAATATTATGTCTTAATTCTGTCTTAAATTTTCTCTTAAGTATTTCCAAGAAACATAAAACAACTTACAGAAATAAAACACATTTTAACGAATACTAACGCGGTTTTATTGAAAGTAATTTGGTAATTAATTGGTTGGTTAGATTTTTTATTTTCCCGAAGAAAATAAAACCAAATACCAACTAATTACCAAAGCAATTTTAATAAAACCACGCTAGTGTCCGTTAATTAAAAAGTATTGTGTTTTTATAATTTTATTATTTGAAAGATTTGTGACATTAAGTTAAATTTGTGGATTGTGATGTGTTTACAAGATTTTGGTGAATATGATGATTGGCATTTTGTGGAAATCAGAGCAAATGATGGACTATAGTGTTCCTTCAACTTTATCATACTATTATGCTTTATTATAGTGTTCTAATCTGCAACTTTATTATAGGTAATACATATTTTAATTAAGCTAAAAGCGTTAGTAGCTTTAGTACAATTTATTCCGACTTTAGAACAATAAAGTAATTAAACAATTTATATATCATTATAAATGACGAATGGTCGTGTGAGCGAAGCTAACTTCGGTGTGACAGTGATGAATTTACAACTTGTAACAGAAAACATCGGTTCCCAGGGCAATTTAATTAGAAAATAATCTATGGGATTTATCTAAACAAAGAACTCCACCGAAGATAAAATCTAAGGAAAAAAATGGAGAATAAACTTTAATCAAGTTTTCTTTTTTGAATAAGATTTAAATGGACTAAAGTTTTCAAATAGCCTGACCAGTAAAGTATTTAACATAGACTTAAAATACCTATTTATGGTGGATGAAAATTCTTGGCCGAATATAAATAACAAACAGTAATAACATACGTTTCTTTGACACTAATGGTAGTAGCTAATCAGTTTCTGTTATGGAAATCAAAGACAACGACAGTAACGGTATGACGTGACCTGGGGTCAAAGTTGGAACTTCAGTGAACATGATGAAAATCAATGCGTAAGCCATCGACTCCGGAGGTATATATTGATAACTACGGAGTATCCACAATCGAATTAATATCCAACCAATTTGAAAACGAATTAAACAACAGCAAAAGTAAAATGACAAATGAAATGGAGCGTATCTACAAATAAAACGTTTTCATTGGGGTGAGTGTGGGATACCACAAGTGGCATTGACGATTCCACGAATAATTAATGGAGTAGCAAGGAAACGCTCACTGGAATTTACGATAGCCAGTATCGAATGGAAGTGAGACAAAGAGGCTTCGATGAAACGAAAGATTTTGGCAAAAATAAATATTTATTGGATAACATTACGTACTTAGCTAAAGCACCATTGTGTTATATACTCAACGTCAGGAAAAACGCACTTCTTGGAAAATTAGTTTAGCCTTGGCCACCTGCTACTGCTAGCTGACGTTTTATGTTAATGTTGATATCTATTGAAAGTACATTTAATGAGCTTTCAATTAATAACTGTTTGATTTAATTAACATAACAGTTACAATATGCGCCGACATAAAAGGGAAATAAAAGGGATTATTCAGGAAAATGCGGGTAAATCCGTTACCGAGACTTTGGTGAAAACACACTTCAACGGCTTAATTAAAAAAAGGAATACCCAAGATAGATACTATTGCCCATGAAGTTGATCAAGTGAAATTGTATATTGCAAAAAATGCGGCAGTGTTATGTTGCTCGTAAATTGAATCTCAGCAATTTGATTCCGTTCAACGAGTAATTCAAGGGTTTCGAGAGACTGTTGGCTTTGTTCGGAGGAGTAGAAGTATTAACAACACTTACCAATAAATCCTACTAATATTATAAACGTGAAAGTTTGTGGGTTTGGATGTTTATATGTTTGTTCCTCAATCACGCAAAAACTACTGAACGGATTTGGTTGAAATTAGGCACACAGATAGTAGATAGCCTAGATTAAAATATAGAATACTTTTTATCCCGATACTCCCACGGGAACGGGAACCACGCGGGTGAATTAAAAGTATTGATGAACTTTGATTTTTGTGACGTCGAGTGTAGATAGAAATCAGAGATAACGGTGGTAGTTACACTAAAATAATTTCGTACAGTCATTATTTCGCCGTATCCGTGATGCATTTGAACTTCAAAGCTGTTTATAGTGCCAACGAAATAGAAAGATATTTATAGAACGACGTCTAAAATGGTACCAATCTCAGCTAACAATCTGTTTTTAAAAATAGACGATGCCATACCGATGATTTAGAATTGAGTACACATTCATATTCACTTCTCAAGCTTACGCGCTCACTAGACATGAAATAAAACACTTTTAACGGATACTAGCGCGGTTTTATTGAAAGTACTTTGGTAATTAGTTGGTATTTGGTTTGATTTTTGATTTTCCCGACGTTTCGGCACCTTTGCAGCTGCCGTGGTCACGGGGGACTGAAGCTACTTGTTGAGTACACATATTTAAAATGTTCGTAAGTTAAAATGTTTTGTTTTTTTTTTCAATATGCCGCCTTTTATGGCACTTGGTACTATAAGTTATTTTACTTTGCCGGATCCACATGGCTAGAGTCTGGGGGCTAATTGTCTAATTTTAAAATCTATCGCAATCGCTTTCAGGATTTGATACATTGATGCTTCTTTTTGGCACAAATAAAAACTTACCAAAGAAATGCGACAATGTGTCACATCCATCTGTCAAATGAAAGCGATCGCGATAGATTTTTGAAATTAGACAATAGTAGTCCGGTCAACGATTGAAATGGCGGCGCCACTTTCCCTGTTAAATTAACGCTTAGAGATTAAGTTATTGGAAACTGAATTTTAAAATAAGGCGCAAAATTAGTGCCAATTACAAAGGTATAATAATGGTCAAAATATAAAGGTAAGTTACGTTTACTTAGCAATAAACCATCAAACGTGGAAGAGAACAAAACTCGTTGTCAATTAAGGATACAGAAAAAGACAGCTTACTTTTCAACCAGAAAAAGTACTGAAAAATAATGATCGTCCACGCAGATGAAGCCGCAGGTATTTATAATGTTTCAATAATTTTCAATTCAATTTTATTAATCGTTCACTCATTTTTATTCCAGAAACAAAGGATATCATATTATTCCAGGATTTGATATCCAGGAGTTTTTTATATTTTTTTCCTAGCTTATTTCATTATACTCCAGCATTGTTGGTAAAGGGCAAACTAGGTAGGTACCCATTTTTTCTAATTTGGTTATAGCGAAGGATCAAACAGATATTAAAAAACATATTCCCCGAGCAATATTCGAATTACGTAAACGAGATAATGTAACGAGCAAAGGTCAAATGCTTACCTGTTTAATATTAATGTTGTGTACTTTAACGTATAAATAAAATAAATTATGAAAACATAATAGCGTACGAGGGTAATATTCAGTGAAATATTAGATAGCAAAGAGATTAAGCACCTAACTAAATACATAACAATTAATTATTTATTAAAAAATGGGCTTATAATTACGCATTTCAGAATGTGTGTTCTAAGCAAACCGTGTTTTTAACGAAAATTGGCTGTAGACATAAATGTAACAAAGTATTTTTTTACTCTGCCCTAAAAGATTTTTTCAAGCTTTCCGTTTTATCAACAGAAGGAGCTTTACATTATTCCCTCATTATATTAAAGATCTATGAACTAAAACTTTAAAATAATTAGCTTTTAAATGCTTATTAATTTAACTAAATGATTATTAACTATTTAATCTTAGCTAATCGTAGGCTCACGAGCAGCTTCAGTCCCCCTTGACCACGGCAGCCGCAAAGGTGCAGAAACGTCGGGAAAATAAAAAATCAAACCAAATACCAACTAATTACTAAAGTACTTTCAATAAAACCGCGCTAGTATCCGTATTTAAAAGCCTATATAATATTGGAAAAATCCTTGGTTTTACTAAAGATTTCCCAAACATGAGAATAGTAATTGTAAAGTATCGGGCTTTTACCATTAAGATTTTGACACATGTTAGGTGTGTGTAACTAACGACGGTTGGTACTTAAATGGTGTTTTTTTAAAATAAAACAGTGAATTAGCTAACATACCTTAATCATTCATTTCAATTACCTATCAATAAATAAAAACTTTAAATATTTTAAATATCATTTTTCAATCTCATTATTTTCATTATACAGTACTTACTTAATTATATTAAAGTGAAATGCTTTAAAATTCTAAAATCTCAACATTATTGCAATCCGTTTTGGCGTAATTATTGTGATAAAATTATACTATAATAACAGTAAATGCAGTTTTAAGCCTTAATTTTACCATGTTGTGTTGGCTTACGCTGATTAATGTTGCATAATTAATGCCTTTGTACAACAATACCTTATACCAATATAAATTGATTTTAATTACAACAGTTTCGGCTTTTACATAATTTAATAAATAATGTCTATTGAATCATGTGGGGTTGTTGTTCCAATTATTTTGTCGAAATTTCAAACATTTGTATCATACCAGTATTGCTTAATTTTTACCCTGCCGTAGCACAGTACTATACTAATACGGTGGGTAGGTACATGAATCAACTCAGTGGTTCAGTTCATAGACAAATTGCCTAATCTTCATACTATTACTAAGTGAAAGTGAAAGTGAAAGTGAAAGTGAAATAAGCTTTATTCAAATAAACTTAATTGTTAAGTACTTTTGAATCGTCTATATTTTCCTACCACCCGTTAACCCGTTAAGATGCTATTATTAGTTGTATTTTTCTAGAACCCTGTACTATTTGACACAAATATTTTTTTATTTTTATATTTTCTGTGATCATACCGATGATCCACTCCGGAAATTCAAGACACAGAAGTTTAATGTTACCTTCAACAACAAAATATTATACAGGGTGTCCCAAAACTTTGCCACACAGAGGGAAAGTACCTTAAAGGGAATTTTACTGAAAGAAGACTTCATTTTGATTTTTAAAATAATTGGAACTGCATTCAAATTGTTTCGAAAAATCGCATGCCTTAACAAAGAATCGAACCCACCAAATTAGAAAAAAAATCATTTTTTTTTACGATAACAATCGAAAGGTTTACTCATTAGGATTATTTTTTGGTAACAAAGCATCTTAAACAAAAGGAAGACCATGAAACTTAACATTTAAAATTGTATTTTGACGTATTGTGTCAATTTGTATGGGAATGAATGCGATTTAAAAAAATCTTTGAATGCAGTTCGCATTATTTTTTAAAACAAAACGAAGTCATCTTTCAGTAAAATTTCCTATCTTCAATATTTAAGGTACTTTCCCTCCATGTGGCAAAGTTTTGGGACAACCTATATATTAAAATGAATCAGTAATTTTGGATGTCCACCAATGATTAATAATAATTGTGAAATGCATATCAAAAATGTTAGTAAAATTTAAATAAGTTTCTTCAATACATCTGCCTGCCTAGCATGACCGATACACGATATGATAGTAATTTATCACGTTTAACTGTCAAAAGACAATGGACTTAGACAGTTGGGTTTCGATAAAACGCTATATCACGCGCTATATATCGTGTTATGTCAGTCATGCCAGGGGGGCTGGTCTGCTCTGGGTGGGGTCAAAAAAGCATAGCTTGGGCAAAAATGTTTTCGTAAGTCCGGATGTCCAGCTGTCCGTTTTGTGAACAGATTCGATAATTATATAGAATTTTATTGTCGATTAAGTTGTTCGAAATTTAAAAAAAAAAACATTTTACAGCCATTTCGAAATATGTTCAAAAATGACACAAATACAGCTCACAGAAACACTTGTTTATTTAAGTATTTATTTTTATCTTAATCACGTACTTAAATACTTACCTACTTTTTCACGAAAAAAAAAATAATTTAGATAAAGAAATGGACGTAGTTCTGTGTCACAATTTACGTGAAAAGGTTTCAAAGACAGTTTTGGTTAAAAACGGAAGATTAATTGGCCTGAAAACATAATGTTTACTCACGTGTGCTTAAAGTCTATTTCGGAATGGCTCACTAACGATGGCCGTTCCCGTTTATTTGCTTAATCCAAACATTGGAATGGGATCGAAACATGCCGTTTTCTATTTTTAACCCGTGATATGTAGGTACCTTTTGAGCAAACTCTGGATTAAATTCACACCCACTTAACGAGTCGTTTAGCCATTTCATGCTTTGAAATAAAGCACATTGACATTGGATATCAAAGATTTTTGATTTTCAGCAACAACTTGCGCGCCGTTTAGCAACAACTGGGCAAAGATGTAAACGTCGTCGGGAAGTAAAAAATACATATCAATCACATCACAACACATAGTTTATGTAAAATATCCTATTGTATTTCAATGTAGGTACAGACGCTCGTAAATTGTAGAAGTTAGACATTTGCTACGTAGGTACGTGTTTTATTTATTAGTACCTACAAATGACGTAATTCTTTGCCTATTGGCAAACACACTTTTTTATATCCATACTTAGATGTGTTAAAAATACACAGATAAAATTTTGTCAAAACTGCTGTTTAATAGTTCACTAAAAATATACAAAATATTCTCTAAAAAAACTCAAAAAACTCTTTTTATGTTATTTATGACGGTTTGATGAAATAAAATCTGCCTGCCCTTATTTCTGTGTCCTCAACTCCTGAAAGGGAGAAAGGACAAGGAAATGATCAAAACTCAACAGAATATAAAAACGTCAAAATTACAGGTTTTAAGAAAATTTTGGAGAGATTTTGTTTTTTGTTTTGATAAAGAACAAAAACAAAAATCTATAGTTTAAATTTGTTCCTGTATGAGGTATACTGTAAAAGGTTAATGGTACCTATATAATTAAGTTATACAAGGTATTAAATGTGTTTTTTAAGATTTTATCTTAAGTATTGTATATTTTGAATACTTACATAAACAAAATAATTACTAACCCCCTTACTAATAAAGATTGTATAGCAGATGTATAGTTACACAGTGTTTTGTCACTTTCTTTTTAATGTCAAACTCAAATAGTTTGACAGAGTGTAACCATTGTGTAACTATACATCTGCTATAGAATCTTTATTAGTAAGGTGGTAACTGTGTATGAAAACAAATAACTTATTGGTTGTATGGTTTCTCTGTCAATTTTAACTTACTTAAATTGGAATTCTTTTGTTTTAGCGTTTCTACCCAAAATAATATTTTTGTAGTAGGTACAGGTAAGTTTCGAATATAAAGACATTGTATAAAAAGCGTTTATGTAAAATTCACCTAAAGAAATCTTTTGTGATTTGAATTTAGTAAAAAATATACCTTCCAAAGCTTCTAAAATACTGTCACGTCAATGTAACTAGGTTATTTATTGATTAAACACAATCGTATGCGGTTTTAGTAAAACGTATTCGCGTAAAAATGATTCAAAGTGAATTAATAACAAATAACAATGTAACACATTTTCCTAAAACATACAGAAACGCTGAAATCACAAATTATCCTCAAAACGCCCAAACGCCGTACCAAGGGAAATTATACCTCGTTCCTCGACAAAAAAGCACCAAATCGCGTGACACTATTCACAGGGCACTCCCGTCCAAACTTGCCTATTGCACTTCACAGTGACGTCATCACTACACGTTTTTTTAATAAGAAAGGAGGATTTACTCACGCAGCAATGCTTTTTGATAGCGGCCAACGTTCCATAGACGCTTGATACTTCATGTTTTCGATCTGCTTTTTAAGTGCCTCTTTATCCATGGCTGCGAGAATACTGGGGTCCATGGCGCAGAATCTGTGGTATAAAACACGCACACATGAACATTTTGTGTGTGTACACGCGTACTTGTAAGGGACGATACGCTACGTACAGTCTGGCGTACAAATGTTATTGGAATGTTGATTTGTGGAATTAATGTCGGGGTGGAAATAAACTGTGTACTTAGTACAAATAACAAATCACGAACATTACTTAAATATTGGCTTTAGTTTACCCATGAAATTGGAGATTTTTTTCTTACAAATACATAACCTCGTCACTTCTATGATTTAAAATATTCATCAATTGCTTGATGTTATCTAATAATGACCATCATAGACAACTACCAATAGTAAAAAATATCCTTATTATAGTTTTCTGAACACAAAACATACATTAAACCTCCGTGGTCGAGTGGTTTGCACGCCGGTTTTCAAGGCGTCACCATCTCTTGAGGTCCCGGGTTCGATCCCCGGCTGGGTCAATGTAGAAAATGAACTTTTCAATATTGTCTCAGGTCTAGGTGTTTGTGATACCACCGTTGTCTCTGATTACCATAACACAAGTGCTTTAGCTACTTACCTTGGAGTTGATGATGTTGTCAAATATATTTTTTTTTTTATTAAAAATTACCGCTCTTTTTGTTAGCAGAAATGACCACTTTATTTGTTTTAACTTGTCCGAAACTTATTTTTTTCACTTAGGAAATCTAAGTGGCATAGTTTAAACATTAGTGTATAAAAGTTTTTAAACATTAGCGTTTATGGTTGTTAAATAAATTAAGAAAATGTTAGTATGGAAAACGCAAATTCTTTAAAATTCTCTATACAAAATGCAAATTTCATAGGTAAATGTAAAATTTCATATTTTCTAAATATTTGGTCCTTATTTTAAGGCTAATTAATTTAAGTAATTAATTTAAGACTTCTTGGAACGTTTTACTTAATTATTTCCTTTACAATATTATTGTGAAATGTCTACTTATTTTTAAATGCATGTTATCTTATTATATTTCTATGAATAGCTACAGTTCATTATTTTAATCGATTACAGTATAATGATGACAGTTCTTTATTACCTACCTTTTATTTAAATTACTATGAATACAAGCTAAAACTTAAAAGCTTACCTATTAAAAAATATAAACTTTCGTACAGAACTGTATACTATTTCCGTCTCGCTCTAACATTTGGGGGAGTGTGTGAGGGCGTGTGAGTGTCCTACATTAGTGTGGGAGATGCGCGCGCACTACATTACAGTTTCTATGACAACCCCTTTAGGAACACACAAGTTAGCTTGCGCAAAGTTGGTTAACTACGCGCTACGGGAATCTCGACTTTACGCCCTTCATTTTAAGACACTGAGACATTATTTAGTGGTGCATAAAATTAATGAATTAAAGCGTAATGACCGGTAGTTCTCCACACTTTGCATTACAATATTCTTTGTTTTGTAGATTAAAGGGTCGTGGAAATAATGGTTAGGATACACCTTCCAAATGACTTACGACTGATATTAAGTACTGATAAACACGACACGGTGACATGTGTTGAGGATTATGTCATGTCAAAGTGATGTGTGCTAGCGATGTCAATTAGAGCAAGAATGGGTATTGTGTTACGTCATTTGGTCGAGGAAAATAATACCTTAATTGGTAATTAGAACGCGAGATTTGATACTGTCGTGTTGTTATTAAAGAGGTACTTACTCGTATGTTAGCTGCTGTGTTTTATTAATCGTAGAAGCAATAATGTTAGTCTGTAGGACTTACAACATTTGGTGAAACATGGTGTGGTACGGTATTTAAGTGATAGATGTAATAGTGGAAATAAATAAAAATAAAAATAAAATAAAAACTTATAAGGGACACTACCTAATTTAATGCAGAATACTGCAGATTTTCTTATACATGGAAATTATGTACTTTATAATAATTAATATACTAATAGGAAAACAAACATCAATGAATTGGAAACTAATGGTGATCTGTGTGCCCTTCATACAATCATTATTTTTCCAATACCATGGTTTGAACTGCAGGACTATTGCTGCGAACGGCAAAAAAAAACTAGAAAAATTTAATGTTTCTTTGATTGGTCCTAACTTATTAGGTTTTTACCACTTAAACTTATATTTAAAAAATGAGCTAGTGACTTTGTATTTCTCTATCTACGTTGTCTAATCGATTAGCGAAAATTAGCTTAGTTCAGAACATAATTTTCCATAGCGCGATATTTTGATACTGAAAAACTTATATTTTTCTGTTTTTTTAAATTCAAAAACGTTTGAAACAAATAAAAATGAACACTTCTATGTATTTGCGTTACAATATGAATAATTCAAAAGTCTGTTTGTTTGTATCCGAACAATAGATTTGTGGGCCATTGTTTACAGCGGATATTGTGAACAATAGTAATTATACAACTATTTTTTATATATTTTCTGCTGTCCTTTTATTTGTAAGATAGAACTTTGCGAGGTGTGACTGTTATAATATAAATAAAATTCCGCCCGCGCGGATTAAGCTCCCGCGAGAATTTCGATACATTCTGCTTATTTATTTTCTTTCACCCAAGGTTGCCTGGAAGAGATTGCTATTTAGCAATAAGGCCGCCTTTTGTATGTTTTCTTTTGCCTTTTTTGTTTCTTTCTGTTTTTGTTTTTGTCGTGTGCAATAAAGCTATTATTATTTATTTTATTATTATTACTTTCTTAGCAGAATCTAACGTTATTATAACTACACCCGGAAGCTTGTATCAAACAAAATCTATCGCAATCGCTTTGCTTTGACTAATGGATGTGACACATTGCTGCATTTCTTTGGTAAGTTTTTATTTGTGCCAAAAAGAAGTACATAAGTTGAAACCGCTTGGTTTCGGAGTTTGAGATTAATTTCCTTGATTCCCGACCAAGTACCTACACAAGAGGTTTATGTGGATAGGTGAAAGGTGAAAGGAAAAGGACTTACGTGTATGGCTGGCCACCGCTTCGCCAGCGGCAGCGACGACTCCAAATGAAGATGCTGGTGGTTGTTAACACTTGCACCACACTGGCACTCACTTCTGTTATGTTCCTTGATCGATCAATGGAGCCGGCTCCGTCTTTTACACAGTTTTTCATAAGATTTTAAGGATTTTCAGCGGGCGGTGACCCGGCGCGTGCACGCGGTGTTTCGAAGAAGCAGTTGTTCTTCTTCTTTTGAGGGCGCTAATGTCGCGCAGCCAGGTTTACTTATTAGCGCCAGAGATGGCGCTAGGTGTTTGGAAATGGAGGTGAAATAAGTAAAGGACAACAGGATGGGAAGCCTGAACATAATCCCCCCACTTGAAATCGTCTCGATTTCAAAAGTACAAAAGGAAAGAAGCCAATTAAGAACTAATTGTTAAAGTTGCATTCCTTCCTATCAATAGTTTAACATAATAATGAATTTGGTTTTACAATTAAGATTGAGAAATTATCAAATTAAGAACTTAAAACTAAGAAAATGTACCGATGAAAACCGATACAGTTAATTTTCTATCGGCAACGGACAAAGTTTAGTGACTGGTCTCCGAAGGAGGCCACGCGTAGTACGGAGTGTAACGACACGGACCACACCGTCAACGCCAGGGTGTAAGGCAGTCACTTGCCCTGATCGCCAATCTAATGGTGGCAAATTGTTATCAACGAGCAATACAATATCACCGCACTGTACGTTCGTTTGACCGTGAAACCACTTCGCACGCTGTTGTAACGTATGGAGGTAGTCATGCTGCCAGATACGCCAGAATGATTGGGTAAGTTTTTGCAGCATCCGCCAACGCTCTCGAGGCGACACGTATTGATCCGTCAGTTCAGGTTCAGGTAACGCTACTAGAGGACTATTAACTAAGAAATGCCCCGGTGTTAGAATATCTACTTCGTCCGGATCCGAGGATATGTTGCACAACGGTCGCGAGTTCAATACCGCTTCGACCTTAGTAAGTACAGTAATCAACTCTTCGAGAGTTAAAATCTGCGATCCTATTACCCGTTTTAAGTGGTATTTCATGGATTTAACTCCACTTTCGTAAATTCCACCAAAGTGACTACCGGTTGGAGGGTTAAATTGCCAGATGATTCCACGTTCTGCGAGATTAGATGATATGGGATCGCGATTTTCCCATATAAGTTTATATAATTCGTTAAGATAGCGTTTCGCGCCGATAAAATTGGTACCATTATCGGTAACTATAAAAGTACAAAGCCCACGACGGGAAACAAAACGGTCTAAAGCCGCAATAAACGCAGGAGTAGATAGTTCGGTGACCACTTCAAGGTGGATTGCCTTTACGGCAAGGCATACAAAGACGCATACGTAGACCTTATAAGTTTACGCCTTTCGTCTATGACTTTCTTTAACTAGAAAAGCTCCAGCAAGGTCGATGCCGACTTTTTGAAAGCAACGCGTTTGTTGGACTCGGGAAGATGGAAGATCTCCCATTAAAGGTTGACACGGAATAGGTTTTGCTTTAAAACATAGAACGCACTTTGAGAGTCTGGAACGAATCAAATTACGAATCCCAAGAATCCAAAATTGACGTTGAATAATCGATTGCAGGGTACGAGGACCACAATGCAAGTAAGTTATATGGAAATAATCTACTATCAGCAAGGACAGACGTGAACCTTTAGGTAATAAAACTGGATGTTTAGCAGATACAGGTAAGTTAGAATGTTTTAGTCGTCCCCCCACTCGGAGGAGACCCAGGTCGTCTACAAATGGACGGAGTTTCTGGATAGCCTTAGAACTCTGCACATCATCAGTAAGATACGACTGTTGTTCATGTTTAATTAAACACTGAAGCGAATAGTTTAATTCTTTAAAGGTAAGCGTTTTACTGTGTTCAGAATGGCGTGAACACGCCGATATAAATCGCAAACACCACGCAAGAATGCGCTGCAAACGCGTTAAAGAGGAATAGCGTTCTAATAATGTCGATATGAGACCAGGCTCAGCTGTTGTAGCCTGCGCTAAACACGCGTTGGGACGCAGTTCCGGAATCTCATCGGAGCAATCCAAATGAGGAATACCTGGCCAATAGGAAGTATCTTTCGCCAACCAGTCCGGACCCACCCACCAGGAGGAACATTCAGCGAGTTTTATCGAGCTTAAGCCTCGACTGCAGTGGTCCGCAGGGTTGTCATGAGTGGAGACGTGTTGCCAGTGCTCGAGGGGAACATCGTCTGTTATTTTAACAACTCGATGTGCAACGAACGTCTTCAGCTTATGGGGTTCGATGTGTAGCCAGGCAAGCACAGTGCTACTGTCAGTGAACGCAATGATTTGATTAATTGGGATTTTAGTTTTTAATAAATTATGCATATGTTTAAGGACGCGTGCAAGTAAAACAGCGCCACGGAGTTCAAGGCGGTTTACTGTTAATGGTTTTATGGGAGCCAGTTTAGACTTGGCAATCAATAGATGCACTTGACATTCATTAATACCGACACTGCGCAAATAGACACAGCATCCGTATGCTTTTGAGGACCCGTCACAGAATCCTATTAATTGATGTTGAACAGCATCATTAGCTGTAACTTTACGAGGAACAGTAATGTTTTTAACATATTCTAATTCAATGAGGAAGTTTCGCCATTTGTCAGCGATATCTGTGGGTACAGTGTCGTCCCAGCCTAAATTAAGACGCCAAAGGTCTTGCAAGAGAAATTTAGCTATTAGTACAACGGGTGCAAGCCATCCAACGGGATCGTAAATTCGAGCGATGCATGACAGAATAGCACGTTTAGTAAAACTTGAATTCAATGCTGAAATTGAATAAGTAAAAAAGTCTTTAAGAGGGTCCCACTGGACGCCTAAGATTTTGATAATATGTTGATGATTTTCATCACAAAATGATTTTGGAACCTGACAGTGTTCAACAGGAAGAGATGCATTAAATTCAGGTGAATTGCTACTCCACTTGTGGAGTTCAAACTGAGCACAAGCCAAAAGGTTTACAAGTTGGTCTTTTAACTGAAGTGCTTGGGCTACGGTAGGTGCCCCCGCCGTTATGTCGTCCATAAATGTGTCCTGACGAACCACTTCAGCAGCTTTAGGATAGTCAGAGCCGTGATCGGCTGCGAGCTGATGCAATGTACGAATTGCCAGATACGGTGAACTAGTCACGCCATAGGTAACCGTTTTTAGCTCGTACTCCGAGACAGGATCAGAAGGCGACGATCGCCAGAGTACGTGTTGCCACACCCTATCTTCAGGGCGCAAATCAATGTTACGATACATTTTGGTAATATCAGCAGTGAACACTATAGGTTGCAAACGAAATTTGGTAAGTATGTCTACGACATCATTCTGGAGCTTAGGTCCAGTATAAACAATGTCGTTTAACGATTTTCCATTTGTTGTTTTCGAGCTGGCGTCAAAAACAACACGGAGCTTTGTGGTCGCACTATCTGGGCGGACTACACAATGATGTGGAATGACGAATTTACCTGAGCCTAAACTTGAAGGTTGCATGTGACCTAAGTTCTGATACTCAGCCATAAAATCGCCGTAATCTTTGTTTAACTCGGAATTCCGTTCGAGTCGCTTTTCGAGTTTACTTAAACGAGACTTTGCGTTATTGAAAGAATCGCCTAAAGATTCGCACGATTCTTTTAACAGTAACGGTACCACGTATCGCCCGTCAGGCTTACGAGAAACTAGACTGGTAAAAAGCTCCTCACACTTGACGTCCTCCGGGTTCATTAATTCCGTTTTTGGTGGCTCTTCGACCTCCCAGAAACGCTTGACCACGTCATCTAATGCACGAGTGGAAGCCACGAGGGAAGAGATTGTGGATGGGGGACGGCTAACGGGATCGACCCTGCCCGTGAGAACCCACCCGAACACGCTGTGTAAAGCAACCGGTAGACCGTTGCCCAAATCGAGGCGTTGGCCGTCATAAATCGCGTGGAACTGCTCCGCGCCTAATAATAAGTCTATGTCTGTCGGTTTGTCAAATTGCGTATCAGCAAGTACTAAATGTTTAAAGTTGTTACGTACAACCGGCGGTATTGGAACTGTAGGCATTTTACTAGTAATTGTGTCCATAACAATTACATTAATATTAAATTTAGGATTATCCGAATCGCGAGGCTGTACCGTACAGGATGTCTCCCCTTTTATTTGATGCACTACGCTTTTACCTAGACCCGCGACGGTTAGTTTGCAACGGCGCATAGGTAAGCGCAAACGTTGCGCGAGCGATGACGTAATGAAGCAATCCTGCGCGCCGCTATCTATGAGTGCGCGAGCCAAAACAGGCGGAGCGGAGCCCGCCGGATCGCACACGCGCACCGTACAAGTGCCGAGTAGAACCAAAGCGCGGCTATGTCCTAGGTGTGTACTAGTAGTTACCGACGTTTCGTTTACAACAGGCGGTTCGATCACGCTAAACCCATCTGAACCGTCAGTCACTTCGGTTGAAGTACCAGGTACCGCGACAGTGGTCCCGCCATCGTCATGCAACAAACTGTGATGACGCTTGTTACAAACCGAGCAAGAAGATTTAGAAAAACACTGATCAACATTATGATTCGGACGTAAACAATTTTTACATAACTTTTGTTTAAACACGACTTTATTCTTTTCAGGAATGTTAAGTGATTGAAACTTAGAACATTTGAAAATATTATGTTGTTCACCGCAGTACATACAGGTCACCGAATACTGATTAGGTATCGAAGCATTGACGGCGCCGGCACTGGACGGCAACGAATTAGATTTATAATTGTTTTTGTTTCGAACCTCTAAGGGGCGTTTAGTTATTTTATTTAATTGATTTAATTGAGTACCAGAACCGGATATCGTGCCGGATTGACTGACCTCCAATACTTTGACATAACTTTGTAAAAATGTTAACAAATCAGAAAAAGTAGGTATTTGTTCATTATTCTGAATTTCAAATCGTTTACGAGTATCGCTGTCTAGAACGCGCGAGGCTAAATAAAAAAGTATAAACTCATCCAATTGTTTTATTTTCATAGCCCGAAGGGCGTTAACTGTTTCGTTTAAAATGTTAGTTAAATTCCTAAGATCGGAAAAATTACTATTTTTTAAAGGTGAAAAATTACTAATTTTTTCCAAATAATTATAAGCCAAAACGCGTTTGTTTTCAAATCTATCAATAAGAGTATCGAAAACAATTGGATAATTTTCACTCGTAACCGGAATGCCCTTGGCAAGCGACAAAGCCTGACCGGAAAGACATGATAACAAATAATGGAACTTCTCAATCGAACTTATGCTATTATTGTTATGCACAAGTGACGAGAATGTGTCAAAGAATGTTTGCCAATGTTCAATGTTACCATCAAACTTTGGTAACTCAAGATTAGGTAAACGCACTTGCGAGAATGGCTTCGCGGTATGACAATTATCACACGCGCCGACTTTTGTCGAGACGCGAGCGGCGTGAGCCGTGTCGACACTACCTTCGCTTTCGCTCGGAAAAATACTATCCGCGACGGCTATCACACTATAGTATAAATCGTCAAATGCTTGGACAACTTTTAAATCAATTTTTTCACTTGGTTTTAAGATCAACTTTAATTCATTTATCTGAGTAGTGTACTCGAAGAATTCGCTACGTAATTTCTCAATCCGTTTGAACCTAGCTTTGAATTTAGTTAATGCTGATTGATCAGAGTGAATATTATTAGATAAATCCGTCAAAATTTGCATATCACGAAACGCATATTCTCGCTGCGTTTGAACCAGTTTTAATTGTCTTTCATTCGTTAATGCACTATTTGCACTATTACTAGCAGGCTGTGAATCTTCAGGCATTGTCTATAAGTACCTAACACCAAATTACCCAAAAGTAAAAATCGATATACGAACAAATTTTAACGATAAAATTCGTTAGCAAAAATGTAATTTTATGTAAAAATACGTAATTATGAATGAGATTTACTGTGATTGACTTTATCGTAAATGATCGGTAAACAAAAAATGGCCGGCGCTCGGTGAACACACAGCGCTTGAGTTGAATAAATAGGTACTTATAATTTACGCTAGGAATGCAACGTTAACGATTGTTTTGATTAAAATTTAGCTTTATATGTTTTAAATTGGACTGTAAATGGAATTTTAAACTGGTTAAAAAACCGGTAACCATAGGCATCTGTGCTCGTATGGACCAAAAAATGAAACCGCTTGGTTTCGGAGTTTGAGATTAATTTCCTTGATTCCCGACCAAGTACCTACACAAGAGGTTTATGTGGATAGGTGAAAGGTGAAAGGAAAAGGACTTACGTGTATGGCTGGCCACCGCTTCGCCAGCGGCAGCGACGACTCCAAATGAAGATGCTGGTGGTTGTTAACACTTGCACCACACTGGCACTCACTTCTGTTATGTTCCTTGATCGATCAATGGAGCCGGCTCCGTCTTTTACACAGTTTTTCATAAGATTTTAAGGATTTTCAGCGGGCGGTGACCCGGCGCGTGCACGCGGTGTTTCGAAGAAGCAGTTGTTCTTCTTCTTTTGAGGGCGCTAATGTCGCGCAGCCAGGTTTACTTATTAGCGCCAGAGATGGCGCTAGGTGTTTGGAAATGGAGGTGAAATAAGTAAAGGACAACAGGATGGGAAGCCTGAACATAAGTATCAATGTTCTGTCAAATGAAAGCGATTGCTATAGATTTTGAAATTAGACAATTAGTGGGTAGGTCAAGTTGACTCGGCAGCCGAAGCTAATACTACCTCTCTACTTTTCGATAGATTATCGATAAATTATCGCTAACATAGTGATGCATTGCACTGGCAAGCATCATAATTATACGGACTGTTTCGGTTGTAGATAGAAAAGTTTCAAATACGTATTTTTTTCTTGTTCTGTAGAAATTCTAGACCGCCCTATAGTTTCGGGTTGACTTGATGTCACTATCTTAGCTTCATCAAAGTGAAAATTGATAATAGTATTTTATTATCCAAAGATGGTGGAAGCCTCCATCGCGTTCGCTAGTTTCGTATGTTATAGTTTATATATAGTTTTTATATAGTTTTCCATATGTTTCAGGTTATTGGTGCAAGAATAGTGGAAAAATAAAAATGATGAAGAGATTATCGCCAGTAACAGTACTGACGCTATTTGCAATTTCGTTTGATGACGGTGGCGTGAGCCAAGGAGAAAAGCAGAGGGGTCACTTTCCTTTCAGGTGCCGAGTTAACTTTACAGGGTTATATCCAAGTATATTTTGATTGTAATAAACCTACCAATGTTACAATCAATATGTAAAGAAATATTGAAAAGAAAATTAAAAGACTGCATGTTAGAATTTCTTATTTAAGTAATCAAGGTAATAAAAAAACAAGCGATGTATATAGCATTTAAGTACATAGAATTATTAATATAGAAATAAGCGCTATGCCTACAAACTGTCATTGCAGTTTGGCGACAGAATTTTTTGTAATTAGCTTAATTAATTGTATTTTTAAAAAAAAAAAATAAACATGCATGCATGCATATGCATAGTTGATTTGCCTATTTGACTTTGAGGAGTTCCCTTGTGTATCTTCGAAGTCTAAGGTCCATTACTAACGAATCTAAAATGTGACCAATCTCTTGAGGGCGTATTTATTTATTTATATACTCTTTATTGTATACACACAGAACAAACAAGTAACAATACAAACATAAAGGAGACATACAAATGGCGGCCTTATCACTAAAAAGCGATTTCTTCCAAGCATATACCCTTTCAAACAAAAAAGAATCATCTAAATCGGTTCATAAACAAAGAAGTTACGCCTGAAAATCCGTGGAAAACTCTCGTGAGATGGTAAGCTAAATAATTGCTATTCTTCAGGGATATGAAAAAACTTTTAAACAGATCTCTATAAAATATATATGGGCCCAAACCCGAACTATGTTCTTTCAGATTAAAAATTGTTTAATAACCGGTGAAGTTATGGTACATACATAAAAAACCGCCGACTTGAGAACTTCCTGCTTTTTTAAGTCTATTATAAAGGACATACCAAAATAAAATAATAACTATTTATAAGTAAGTACACAAGCCAAAGAACTATATTGGTCATTTCTAAATATAGACAAGAGATGAAGGTTATTGCCCGCTTAAGAATCGGTAGCATCAAAGCAAACCATTTATTAGGACTTATTAACCATTTCATAGTAGATAAACGGGCGCGTTCTGTTGCGATCGTGAAAGTTAAGTAACGTTATGAAAGGTCAGTTTAGATGGGTGACCAAAAACAAATGAACAGAATAAAATTTAATACAAAGACAATAATAATAACGGGTGTAACAAGACACTCAACGAAGCCGAAGTCCACGCATTCCGCCCATGCATCATTAGGATCATTTTTGTCTTTTAGACTATACCTTTTTTTTTATTAGAGTGAGGTAAATACGCTTTTTACGTAGACTATACCTGGGAAACCAATAGCTACGAAGTTATTAAAGGTCAAAGTCATTTTTTTTCAATTTTTTTATGAAATCTTGATTTATTAGTTATTTACTAATTTTTGCCTACATAAACATTATCAAAATTGTTTGTATTTCGTAACAAAAAATGGTTTCAAAACGTCATCACTCAATGTATTTAATGAGCACGCACATAAACGTTGCCTTTCAACTCTGCCGAATGCGCAGCTGTGTAGCATTCACTCGCAAGCGCGGTCTTTTGTGCGCGTTACATTGCGTGGTAAAGTATACAATGCTTTTTTAACACCAAAAATTAAAATCGTTTCCCAGCAATAATTTTGAACAGAAATGGTCCTGATGATGGGCAGAATACGTAGACCTCGGCTTCGTTGAGGGTCTTGTTACACCCGGTATTTAGTTTGTTAGCCCGCTTTCGAATGGTGTGAAATTCGGGCTAGCATCTATTGTGAAAAAAGCAAATTAAACATACCATTGTGAACCAGAATTAAGTATTACCTACCTATATCAAAATAATATACTCTGACATTATTCTACTTTTTCCGTAAACTTTAATAAACAGACGAGTTAAGTAGGTACCTAGTCTATTTAGTACTTGTAGTTACAATGCGTATACAACTTTGAAAGGATCAGCAACTTTATACAGAATTAAGAAGTTTAAAATAGTTTCACCTGAAGGAATATTAAAAATATTCAGTATACTTAATGAAAAAAGTTTTCCATGGCAAACTATGGATAATGCGGAAAGCTAGTTGATTAAGTAAATTTTCAAATTTACATCTTTCTGATGTGTTTTTAGAAGTACTTATGACATCGATAACAAAAACTGTTTCATTTAGTTTTTCCCAAAAGTCACCAATTGATCCTATTCCTCTCGTAGGAATAATGTTATCGAGCCTTCTCAGGAAGAATATCATAACCACCATTTTGCATATTTACAGGAGAAGGTTTTTTATATTTTTCAAAATTATCGCAAGTGACAAGTATTTAACTTACGTAGTATATTTTACTATAGTAAGCGCCAGCGCTAAGATTGCTATGTAACCTAAAACTTAATATTCTATCGTAAGTGACCTAGTATTTTGTCGTAAGTGATAGGTACGGTCGGTACTATACTTATGTATGATATATTAGTTGATGGAGGTTACAACAAAAAACTGTCTTGATGGGTTGTAACTTACGATAAAAAATTCAAAAAATAAAATTGAGTTATGTTCTAGTAAGTATATGTTGAAATATCAGGTGATTTATAGCGGTTACTATTAAATAATTTTTTTTTGCAAATTTTGGCGCATGCGATATTTTTCCTGAAAAACTCGTTAATATCAACTGTGTATTGAACAACTGCACTGCACCCTAATAGATGTGGTTGCTAGATACTATTACATTAAATTGTTAATTAATAAGTATTAATTAATCCACTAGCTTATGAACGATGGCCTTGCTGATGATGACACTTTATCTCGCATTTCTCTTAAGGTTCGGTTTAAGGCGAGGCCAGTTCACGATCTGATGAAAAGTCTGATTTTTGAACTTCCAATGTGAAGAACTGATGTAAAATTCTACTTCACAAAAATTACTGTAGACTGAAAAAGAAACAAAGAAGCAAATTAACCGACCAGAATATTGAAAAATGGCATGGTAACTCTGTAAAAAAATCCTGAATAACACCATAAAAACTTATAAAACTAAATTTCAAATCGTCAGATTTCGTAATTTTCAACGACAGTGATATGATTTTTTATGCAAAAAGGATAGCTTTTTTATCGATCTAACACAATAACCGAGTACATTTTTAATAAATGATCCAGTATTTCAGAAATCAATAAAAATGTACTAAAATTCGTCAAATTTCTGACGAAGCGTCAATTAAAGTTATGCAATATTCAACCTTATTCTAAAGACATAGTGAAAGAGTAAATTTCGTGAACTGGCCTCGCCTTAAGATCTAAAATACTGGACTCATTTGCCAAATAATCATAATAATGTTGTGTTTCTGTACGATGTATAATAATACTGGTTTCCTGTGTTTTTTCTAAATATTATTTTATTGTTATTTAATTTTTTGGTTTTTGAGTAGGCACCTATATAATTTTCACTTAAAATTTCTAAATTTATATTGTAATTATTAACTATTTGTTGACTGTGATTTTGTAATTGTGAATGCTGTACATGCCTGTTATAGGTTTACACATCAGGATTTAATATGTTCAACTTCGTGTTATGTAATGTTTTATGTGTACTCTGTTGGCGTGTTTTAACAATAAAATAATAAAAATAAAGTATTGATATTTAATTAAACGTGATAGCATTTCATGATACGCTAGTGAGTGAACGTGGCAGTAGCAGTTATTTTGTAATTATTTATTAATTATTTTAGTATACTTTGCACATATTTTTTGCGCAAATAAAGGAAAAAAAATAAGTTTCTGGATTCTTGGTAAGGGCTAAGGTATATTTGTGTGATAAGGATAAGTATCTGTATCCGATTCATGGAAGCTAATTTTTATTTTTATCTTCGTGAGTCTGCCCAAACCTTCCCTCCATTATACATAGCTACTCCATTGTTAATGTAATTAACTTGCCTTAATTCTCATTTAATTATAAAATTGCTTTTTACGACGTATGCAAATAAAAGGTAACTAAAACTTAACATACATTTAAAAATGTATCATTTGAATTTGTTTTCCCGTTTTACAATACTTTGTCTTGTTTTCCTAAATAGTTCCTTTGTTCTGTGGGAATCATTTGTGTACCACTTTGTGTTTTTAATTAATTATTTTCTCCAAGTGTTATTATATAGGTACTTTTGTGTAGATACGTTAAGTTTCAAAATTTTATTAAGCAGTTTTAAAATGATAAATCAAAATGTTTGTGCGAATTCAAAAGAGGAAATCTATGTAAGTTTTTAAACATGAGTTTTTTATGTATCGAATTCTTCTCAAATAGTTTTAAAATCTTTCTTTTAGTTTTAAAGTGAGTTCAAAAATAAAGTGGTCACATTTCGTTTAAGTCCATTTAAAATTTTACTATTGCAAATGATGCTATAGAAAGGTTGCATACTAAAAAATTAAAAAAATTAAAAAACCCGCCTGCATAAAAAGACAAGTCGACTGAAAAGATGGAAACAAGATTAAATAAATATTAAAGGCAACATGTCATAATAACATGCAGTCGGAGGCATGCATAAAGAAAGTGACATTATGAATGATTGAATTATATGCCTCCGACTGCATGTTATTATGACATGTTGCCTTTAATATTTATTTAATCTTGTTTCCATCTTTTCAGTCGACTTGTCTTTTTATGCAGGCGGGTTTTTTAATTTTTTTAATTAATTTTTTTATTTATCTCTTTTTAGTTATTATATTTTACGGTCATGATATACCTTTTTGAAATCCTTATAATAAGCCCTTTAATTTGACACCCATATTGCAGTATTCTAAAAAAAAATTTTTTTTTTCACTACGTATAATAGCACCGTACAGCCGCCATGTTGGTTTTTTTATAACGCCACCTTCTTAAGAACACTTGGGCTGAAAAGACCAATCTAACGATATCTTAATCATAGAAATCCGTTCAGCCGTTTGAGACATATGAGGTAATAAAGAATATTACATACAAACATACATACTTACAAGATACGCGCGAAATACATAACCCGCAGTCGGGTAAAAAGAACACCATTTTATTTTCAAGCCAGCATTAATTCCACCGTTGTAATAGCCGTTAAAAACAAAAGCAGAGAAGGATCCCAGACAAAAAGCTCCACCTGACAAGCTGAAATTTAAGGACGATAAGTACAGAATTACCTTAATTGGTTTCTTTCTTAGGATGTCTTGTTTTTCGCGACGTCTTGTTTTTCGTGACGTCTCGTCTGGCCGCGACGCGAATTCAGCGGTGATCTGCAAGAAATTAAGAAGTTAACAAAAACATAATTAGTTTTAAATTGGCGCACTTTTTAATTGACATAGTTTAGTTTGGCTTTTCGGTATGTTTTGCTTAAAAACTAAGTTGGAGGATTAAATATTTGCTTAAAAAGATACGGAGGTAATCATTACAAATATTATTACATATCGGACACTGTAACTTGGGAAAGTAAAAGGTGTTAAAAGCAAGACTTTTGACCAAAGACTTGTAGTATATGTCGGAGCAGTCGGAGCGAGAGCGTAAATGCTGGTGATTAATCGGAACAGAATCGGTGCAGGCTGAATACGACTAAACCTTATGTTGTTAAACTCCTTTGATTATGGTAATGGTTGGCTGGCAGGTTGGAGAAATGTCAAGCAAGCGTTACGTCAGTTTTGACATAACGTTGGAGTGTGGTCTGTGGTTGGGTCCGTCTCCCTCCGGATAGCTATTCTGTGAGCGCAGTGTAAAAAGATGGAGGTTATAATATTGGAAAATGGAGATTATTGAATATTGCGAGTTGTGTTGTAATTCATTTATGGAGAATCGTGAAAGGCCTCAGAACTCACTGCGTTTCTCTAATCAGTCTCCATCCCGACCATGCTGTAGTTAACAGTCAACTTTAATTGTGAAATTGTAATAAAATAGGATTAGAGGAAACGCCTGCGAGTTTATTTTAGAAAAATATACCCACAACCAAGAATATCTGATGTCAGCAAGAAATACTTGAGAAACTTATTGGTCTATTTCGACATATATGTATTTATATTCCTGTGGATAAGTGTATTTTTAAGTGCTATTAATTGAAAAAAAAGTAAGTTTCAAGTACAGTTATACCTATATATGCCTAGTTTTTACATTTCAGTATCTAGTGTAGGTTTTATATTTTTGTATAAGGTCCACACAGTCTCGAATACATAGGGGATATTTTATTTCTTTGTTTGATTGATAATTCTATAAGTAAGTACTCCGAAATTAAGAGCAGACTTTATTTCGCCTCTTTATTTTTTTTGTTTACCATTGAGTTATTCACGATGCGTGCTAACGACACATCCTCCCATTTAATTGGGAGGATCCAACCCCTTATTTGTCACGTAAATCACAGGGATCAGGTTAACAGCCCATACAGGGAAACCGGCAACACTGTTTTAAACATTTTAAAAGAAAAAAAAAATGTTTGCAAGAGCGATAAAACCCGTCCACTGATGGGCGGGCGATTTGACACAACATCATGTTGAAATATTATTAATAGGTCATGAAAACCTTTATCATGTATATAAATTTATTAATATTTTACACATGGAATTTTACGTACCTACGCTACGCAGGTAAAAAAAAATCAGTTGTATTTTGCGTATTTACGCTCTGGCCTTTAAACATTCTAAATTTTGTTTTTAAATACAAAACCTATTTTTTTGTGTAAATTTCAATAGCTTAGTACATAAACTTACCTGTTTAAGGTAAAGGGCGAAGCGAAAGGGGCGCCGCGGTGAATTATATTTAATATTATAATTCTAATACACCATTTTAAAAATGTTTATCGTGGAGATTTTAGGGCCCACAGTCTAGTATTTTTAGACGGTGTCGATACATTTCCTCGTAGTCACTGCTAGAAGTAGATAGCAAAACCGCTAAAAGTGGCCGTTTTTGACACATTTGCTTCTATCTACTTCTACGAATGACTACGAGGGCATGTAGTGATACCTTCTAAAAATACTAGACTATGGGCTCTAAAATCTCCACGATAAACATTATTAAAATCTTTTTCCATTAATAACTTATTAAATAAAAACTTCTGAGGGCGCCACTTTCGGTCATACAACCGCCTTAATAAGAAACTAAGATAAGACATAGTAATTCTATGGCAGTGTAAGTAATACAGGGTGAAAAAAACTTTCAATCTAAGAATCTAACGGCGATATTGATAACTTTAGGTCAATATTTTCTTCTAACAATGTGCACAAAATTCAAGTGAAATAAGTAAACCTAAGAAACAAGAAGTCATTAGTTAAAGATTACGATGCGAAATAATATGAAAGTAAAGATTTTTCCATTCCATTTTATAAAGATAAATAATGAATTAATATAATTAATTAATAAAAAAAATACCTTAATTAATTTTAATAAATTAATAGAAAAAATCTACAGGTGAGTCGATTTTTTCGAGTCGTGTGGCTGGAGTACATCTTCCTTTTTTTATTCTAAAAGCCCTACCCGACTTCAATTGACGTGTTTTATTATAACAATGATAATGCGTATCTAATGATTTGTATATTATTTCTTGCTTTTTAGAGGCAGGTTTTTTGAAGTCGGTTTTTTTGTTTTTAAACAATTTTTTATTTTTTTTATTTTTAGTGTAAGTACCTTCTGTATTAGGTAGTGTAGGTATATTATTTAGGTAGTAAAATCGGCTCAGCCAAACGTGAGATAATCGCGGAGAAACATACATACATACAAAGTGAATACCTCCTTTTTTTGAAGTCGGTTAAAAAGACTACACAAAGGTATCCCTTCCCCAATAAAAAAAATCATCTAATTCGGTTCATAAATAACAAAATTGTCAAGTTAGTTGATTTAATATCATAGTATTTTCAGGATTACTTGAAAACTACTGAACCGATTTGAAAAAAAATTAAATGGGACTATCTCGCAAGAAAACTCAATCGAACAAAAAAAGAATTATCTAAATCGGTCCATACATGTCGAAGATACGCGCGAACAACGATAAAAAAAAAAAAAAAAAAAACATACAATCGAATTGAGAACCTCCTCCTTTTGATGAAGTCGGTTAATAAATAATGAATTAATATAATTGATTAATAAAAAAAATACCTTAATTAATTTTAGTAAATTAATAGAAAAAATCTACAGGTGAGTCGATTTTTTCTAGTATTTTTTCTAATAAATTATTTATTCTAGTATAAAAATAGCATAAAAACTAAAAAAATCTATGAACTATTCATTTAATTTCATGATTTTTTGCATAATTATTTTTTTACTTACGACTTCTTGTATTTTGTTATGTTTATTTTACCTTGAATTTTGATCACTATGATTTACGAATTTTTTGTCTGAAAGTTATTAATATCGCGGTTAAATTCTTAGTTTAAAAGATTGTCAATGACTTTGATTTCACCCTGTATACAGTAAGTAAGAGGGACTCACAGATCATACAACAAATAACGATAAAGTTCATTTAGAAATAATTATTATATATTTATTATTTTAGCGCGGCCACATAATTTCCGCTTCGGAATTCCGAATCAAAATTCCGTCTGTGTAGCCAGTCTGAATTATTTCGAAAATAAGTGTGATCTAATATTATTATGTACAACACATTTATAAGATCCTTCTGGTCTGAATCACATGGATAAATTAAATGAAAGACTTCTAACAATTGTTCCTAATTTCGCGAATTTTATTAGATTAAACAAGTGACTCAATTCACACAGTTAATGACTCCTTTGTTCTTAAGGGAGAGACGTCTAAGAAACTAAACGAAGATCTTTCGAGTGAAATGAAATAAATTTTAAGAAACTAGGTACTTATAAATAGTGATTTTTTGAATAAATGAGATATTATTGTGAATATCTAAATGACAAACTTTTGGATGTTACTTTTTGTGAAAGTTATTCTTAAATAATAGTTAATTGGTTAGCTTTCTCCAATAATTTCTCAACCACAATATCTTTACATTTCATAACTACATTTAAAGTCATTACTTTATTATGTGAATAAACGAATATAAATACATTTTGTCTATTTTGGTCAGAAAAATACATTTTAACCGCAACGGATAAAATTTTATATTACAAGAAAACCTCATAGTGATAATAGAAAAATTTCACAAACACATACGAACGAATCTCGTCCTTTTTTGAAGTCGGTTAAAAAGGTGAGCGATTATTATACTTTATCTTTCTTTGCATTTGTATATTTTTTATGTTTTACTGTTCAAGAAGCATGATTAATAAAATCGAAATTATCGTGAAACTTGCGCTTTCTTTGCATTAGGAAATTAAGTGGCTTGACAAACACCAAGGTATGAAAACAAATTGCATACTAAATTAGGTTATAAATATAAGTCCTAAAAATTAAATTGTACGTTCACAGTAATTGACAGCACAGTATTTCCCTCTTTGTTCATTCGTTACGTGTTAATCGTTCCCATGGGTTGCCACAGGACCCAAACACTTTCTATTTAACTATATTGTCAGCCGTCTTATTTGAAATAGCACGAGAGGTTCATTATTAATTGGCAGCACTTTCAAGTAGGACTCTTTCAAAATTATATTTGTATTAAATAAGAGGATAAGTTAAAAGACAAGAAACACCCGCTGCTTAGCCTCTTGCCGGTTCCATCCTTATAGGGTGACGATCCACTTGAGCTAAGCTACGCTACGTTTCTAAGGATGTGTCCTGATTTACTGCTTGCTTTATTTTGAAAATGCGTGGCCGTTGATCCAGCAGAGATGTGTGATGTAGCTAAGCGTGGGTCTATTACGAAAAGTTTAATGCGATTCACGCAGCTGCGTCCGTGCTTCGTTTTAATTGTTTCCTATCACAAAGCCCTTGCGTATGCGATATCGCGAAGTGAAGTTTGGCAGTTTTTCTCTAGAGTATCCGACATCATTCGTGCAATAGTCTATGGGTAACGATAGCCAAATTCAAAATGTTTGTTATATCTACAACCGACGAACTGCGCACGATTATCGTGGCCAAGTGACTGCGTTACGAAATTGCGTACGTTGTTTTGTAATAGGCCCCCAGGGCGCGAGGAAAAATCTACTTATATCATTAGTTCATAGCTTTGCACAGTTCGGGCTCAGTTCGGGTCTGGTCTCGCGGTAAAAGGATTTAGCGAAGAACTACACAAAACTCAGATAGAAAGCCAGTAACACTCTTCAGCGTGGCTTGGCTATCACCTCACCTGATGTTAAGTGACGATAAGGCTGAAGGTGGAAGCGCACTACATCCGGAATCCTCATCACTGAAGAACTGGCTATCTTACCTCTAACTGCCGGAACACAACATTTTTTTGTTGTCATGGCGATTGTAGCTTGCCATGCGGTTAAAATAAGGACTTATAATACTATATCCTTATCTAATTGACTTGAGTTTGGGTTTTCGGAAATCTGCAAAATTGGTCCTCAAAATCCTTCGAATTGGATTGACCCTTTTTTCTCTTATTTCTTTTGTTGTCAGTCGTTAAGATGGCCTCTTTGAAACTTGATTCATATTTTATTCATGATGTGAATAGTAGTTTCCCTGATAAGCCTCCTTTTACATGGTGGTGCATTTAGAGCTGTTAATGTTTGGTGAGATATATCGATGTATAGGTACGTAAATGTGTGAATTAAAAAAATGTAACTTACTAAAATAAAATTTATTTTAAATAATTTCAAACCACGTAAATGACACTTTCGTTTTATTATCTTGTATCTTATGTCGCCCATCGTCGCTTAACGAATATAATAATATTAAAGTTGGTATATATAACAAGATAATTTAACACTTGAAATGTTTACTAATAAAAACAAATTAATGGCAATATTTACAAACAGGAACCGAATTAACTTATTAACCAAGTCCTCGTTAAAAAAAGTCTAATGTTTTTGTCATACCGTTAGTCGTATCCTTCATGATCGAAGGTCGTATCTATTAAGTATATGACATGAAATTTTTGACTACGAGCACTCTAGAAACGAGACCGTAACTCCGTTAAACGAGATATCCGTTGAATCTGACTTAGTAGATCTTGATTTTTTGTACTCGAGTCCACAGAGAACTTCGTACTCGAAAGTGTATGGGAACCTTTAGACTAGAAGCATGCAAATGCCACTCCAGTTGATTATGAATATTGAAATATTCTGTATCTGCTACAAGTAAGGCGTCTTTCAGACGTTGCCACTCATACTTCTGTTACGTGTAATAATTTATTTATATGATTCAGTGAGCGTAATATTTCAAAATAAAATGTTTTTCAAAGTAAAATCGGGAACAGAACTGGAAAACGACGTTGATATTAATAATAAATGAAATGGCGTCGTATAGGAGAAATTATACAGTAAATTCGACAGTAAAGTCTGCAAGTTGACTACCTATTACCATTTTTCGGAAAATATCAGATTGAATTTATCAGAAAAATACCTTCCAGAACATAGCTCTTTTGTATGGAAAATTATATGGTGGCCCCTATTTTCTTTTGAACAGTATACAAGAATCATTGTACAGACATGTTTATTCAAATGCTGTCACACTTGAGGTTTACTAATTAGGTATTGCGCCAATGTTTAGTGACCAATTTGATTCCTAATAGGGTATTTACATGGATCGACTTGGCAGGCGACTTTAGTCAACTAACGATTTTTATCGACAATCGTTTGTAAAATCTATAATCGCAAACCTAATTTCAATGAGGTGGCGATTCGATTTTACAAGCGATTGTCGATAAAAAGCGCTATTGACTAAAGTCGCCTGCCAAGTTGCCTGCCAAGTCGACCCGTGTAAATATACCACCAGTTTCTAAGTATACCAGTAAATGTAGTTTATTTATTTATCGAATGATGTTATTAAATAGCAAAGTAGTTTAACCCATCAACGCCCTATAAAATGAGACAAAATAAGACACAATAGATTTTCTTTTGTTGTCCGGGCGCCGGCGACCGCGCGGGCGTGACTATAGGTTCTGTGTGGCGTTGCCTAGTAAACTATAACTTAACACTTCAGTGCGAAAGCTATTGGTGTAGTGTAGAGTGTACCCCTCTTAAAACAACGGCCTAATCGTGGCTGCGTTCAGACGATAACGTACGACCAGACCTCAACCCGAACTCAACTCAAACTCAACTCAACCGGAGCCCACTGCTTGAAATACAGCGCTTACAATTTTGAGATTTATGACACATTAATAAGCTCCGTTATGTTTTGTCGATGCAACTGTACACGCCCCGCGCTCAACCAGAACTCAACTCAAACTCAACTCAAACCCAACCCGAACTCAACCCGAACTCACCTCAAACTCACCTGAACATTACACAGGGGCTTATTAATGTGTCATAAGACTCAAAATTGTATTTCAAGGTGGGCTGCGGTTGAGGTGAGTTTGAGTTGAGTTTGAGTTGAGGTCGGGTCGTGTGTTATCGTTTGCCGCACTTTAATTCTGAACGATAAAACCAAAACTGTTACGTTGTTATTTAGGTTATATTTACCTAAAAATATTTGGTTTGCTTTAGAATTCTAAATTAAATTGTCCAAGATTGGCATTCTCGGCTCCCAACATAGCTTTCAACAATTTTAACAAAACTAAAGCGAGTTTTTTCTTTAAACGAAACTGAAACGATAACGATTTAATTATGGTTTTTCATCGTTGAAAATTAGCGGCTTTTAATACCCAAAACGCAATTTATAAATCACCATTGTTTACTTAATTTGTGCATAGTGAAAAACGAGCTAATGAACTAATTATCTCGTAAGTAAAGCCGCGGGTGGGTACTAGTGTAACATAAGTGTGTCAAGCCTATCTATATGAAACCGATATTTGATCAAGTTTCGACACTATATCAGTTTATTACTCACTATTATAGTATTTTACAAACTTATCTGAAATTATTAAAACGATAGACAACTTTTTTGTTTTAGATAATGAAGTTATATTTTTTGCAACAAAATATATAAAATAAACTACCCAATTGTAGTAGCAAAACTGTCTTTGATAAGTATGTAGAAAGATATTTACCTTCGCTTAATGACTTAATGCAATCTAATTAACTAAACCAATTATTCAATCACTTACAAGTTTTCTTTCGTAGGTTATGTCACAGAACAAATTTTAGGTTATACTTCAAAACTCGCGCACAACACAGAACAAGAAAACTTCAACAAAACTTAAAACAAAAATTATTATGCAGACGAATATTAACGTATTTGCTTTAAAGTAACATGCCACAATGTCCGCTACTGGGCTAATTTAATTACTACTAATTCGATTACCCGTATATGCGCCGACTATCCCCACTTACACACACAAAACAATAACGCACGGAAAAAAACAATCAAATACCGCCTTTTTTGAATCAAAACTTTTCCAAATGCATGATTTCCTCTATGGGCAACGAATAAAAAAGTAAAAATACGATATGGCGTGTTCGAAAACTTTTTGAATTTTCCAATACGAAGTCATTTGGGAAAACTTTTTTTTAAATAAGTTTTGCGTACCGTAATTTGACAAAGGCGTCGCGTGTCAACGTAATGAAAAACCAACCGTCTATCTTGAGTGCTAGTTGTACTGTAATACAAACCTAGTATGGGCTCGCTGCCGTATTCTACGCTCCAGTTGAGTAAGAATGTATAATGCAATAGACAATTAATTAGTAACTTGGCGTTAAAAAAATCTGCTGCAAACATTTGTTTCGGAGAATCTTTTGCGTGAGTTTAAATAAGAATTTAGAAATGATATGCTAATGAAAGATATTTGCGTTTGTAACAAACATTGACTGTTATATTCAACACTAATTACCATAGTAATGGGCACATTTTGTATCTGTAAAATAAATGAACATTTTGCAATATCCGTAACGCAAAAGTACTAATAATTTCGTATAGCTAACTTATATTTACTGCCTATAGTGATAAACTCCTTTAGATATTTGTACAGCTTGCATGGAAATGTAGGTAACATGAACTAATTTAGTTAACATTTTATTTTTAAATAACAAATATATTACACAATAGAAACTGCGTTTCCCAACAAAAATGCGTCATTAACCGCTAACAAATCTAAATTATTAAATAAGTTGGTACATTTATGGAAGTTTAATTAAAACAAGAGTACATTTTCAAACAAGTTCAATATATAACAAAGTAAACACGAAGTTACAATGCAATTCCAGCAAAATGTAAAGACAATGAAACAAAAAAGCCTTTAGTCTATGGAAGCCCGTTTAAAAAAAGAATGTGAAAAAGTCACGTACAGTGTTTTCTCTCGGGGGAGCACGAGACAAGGGCCTGCACACATTGGTGTCACCCACACAGGTGTAACACGGCACAACGACGGTGTAACACGGCACAACGACGGTGCATATTGACCGTTTAATGCTATGAGTTAGAGCTGTGCTTTTCTCCACGGGCACAGACGACACGAGTATCCTGAAGTCTAAGAGAAACAGAGGGCCTATTACAAAAAGCATCGCGATAAGTGTACGATGTTTGTCTCAATCCGTGGCACTATTGACTCACAAATAAGGTTCAATATCAAGTAAATTGAACGACGGATTGCGTCCGACTATCGTGATTCATTTTTGTAATAGGCCCTCAGTAAGTACAGGCTATGTACGGTAGAATACTCAAATCAGTGTAGTTAAAGTCGTTTTCCTTCATATAAATACGAAACCACGAATTCTCAGTTAAAAAATAAAACATTTTTAATGGTCAAATGAACTTATCCTGAGTGAAGTTCGACACAAGTTGTAACCTTATCGAAAGAATTAGGAGTAAAAATGGAATTTTCCTATTTTTAACCGTCTTTAAAAAAAGGAGGAGGTTCTCAATTCGATTTCATATTTTTATCGATGTGCGCGCATAATTTCCCAAGCAGTCGTCGTTCAATGGAAACGTCACCAATCCACTATGGCACGGCCGCTCGGACGTGGCACTAAATATACTATTGTTTTACAGCGTGTACGGTATATATGTTGGTATGTAGTCCACAGGTGAACATCATAACACCACACGCGATCGTATAATGGGTTCTTGAAAACTTCTGGGGTTAACATAGGTATTCTGGGGTTAACATAGGTATGTCTTCTGTTTCAAAATGTACACTTCCCATAATATACCTACACCCAAAAAGTTCCCAAAAAGTACCTTTCTCAAAATACATTTCCCAAAATGTATTTTTCCCAAAATGCTCTTAGAACAGATAGGAATATACCTTTAAAAGTACCAGGATCACATAAATATGAAGAAGGTTAACCTATATTATTTTTTTATTAGTTTTGTTATTTTGATGGTAGTGAGATTGATTAGTGGTGGCTACTAGATTCCTAGGTAGTGAATAGACCGTATTAACCACGTATAACTTTTTAGTTAAATAAACAGATTAAAGTTAGATCAAATAAACAGTCAGACAGCTCTTGCTGTGCCTGTCTGACTGTTTATTTGATCAAGTTGTTCACCCATTAGGATCACCCAGCTGTTCACTGTTAATAACTGCAATATATCTATCAAAAGTATCAGAAGTATTATATTATGCTTCTTTGCAATAAGTTTCAATCAATATTTAAAGGTCTTTTACACGTTTAATTAAACCAGAAACGTTTCGCCAGTAGAAATCAGTAACTCCACGACAAGACAAACATCACCTCAACATGACATGATTGTTCTCCTGTCAACTGCGACAAGGGTACAATACAATACAGCCGCGCGTCACATAGAACCTTGTCATCGTATTGAGTCTATATCAGTTTTGTTAGAATGTGAGAAGGTCCTATTTGCGAGAAGAGGGGACAGTTGGGACGTTTTCTCGTTTAATTAAATTGTGATATATTGTGGTTGGATTGAATATGGAATGGGGGTGGAAATTTCCTTTAGAAGTATTACTGTGATGTGAAATCGAATGGAAATCAAATGATCCTGCAACGTTAGGAGTGTTAGAAAATTGTCATAATGCTGTTTAGGGTCTTATTATTATTATTATTATTATTAAACAGGCGAACAGTTGTTGCAACTGATAGTGCCTGTATCCTGCAATCTTTGCTCTATTCTACTTTATTTAAATTGGTGTTTGTCCAATCTATTCTTAAATTGGTTCAAGCTATTGGCTGAGACTAATTGTTCTGGCAAATTGTTCCACGCTTTGACCACTCTGTTGCTCAAAAAGTGCCTGTGAGGGTTGTTGTTGGATATTGTTTTTACAAGTTTGAAGCTGGGTCCTCTTAAGTAGGCGTTACTTTTCTGTGTCAGCATCTTGTCAAAGTTTGGAATATCATAATGGCCATCATCATCATATCTTATGAGTAGAATATCAAAGTAAACAGGTAGGTACCTGTTGCCCATGGTAGGCACGTATATAGGTAGGTACCTATATACGTGCCTACCATGGGCAACAGGCTCAACCACTCCTAAGGTTAAATGGTTAAGCGACGCTGTTGCCCATAGCCTTAATAAAAATTTAGTCACTCAATTCTAAAAAAAAATTGTATATCAAATTAAGTCCTTCATACTTTAGAAGCCCGTTAAATTGTCAGTTTCGTTAACATCTATCATTCTGCATAAGATCCGTGTGGTGGAATAAGTCCTATCCTCCTTATTTCATTAAAAAAATAAAAAATAGTTTAAAAAATTAAAAAAAAAACCGACTCCAAAAAAACTACCTCTAAAAAGCAAGAAATAATATTCGTAATAATAAAAATACGCCTATTGAAGTCGGGTCGGGAAGTTTTATTATTACGAATATTATTTCTTGCTTTTTAGAGGTAGTTTTTTTGAAGTCGGTTTTTTATTTTTTTAAACTATATTTTTTTATTTTTATTTTTAATGTCTAGTATCCTTATATTATAATATGGAGTAATATGGAGTAGTATCCTTATATTATATATGGTATATTATAATATGGAGAAAAATCGGCTCAGCCAAACTTAAGATAATCGCGGAGAAACATACATACGGGTCAAACTGAGAACCTCCTTTTTTACGTCGGTTAAAGAACCTACACTTAGATATCCCTCTTCCTACAAAAAAAATAATTATCTTATTCAGTTCATAAACAAAGAAGTAATACGACCATTATCATCGAGGTAATTCACAAAAAATCATACTATTTTCGTGCTTTTTTCAAGATTACTTGAAAAGCACTGAACCGATTTCCAAATTTTAAAAAATGGGACCAACTTGGGAGTTTACCTAATATAATAACGTTTGAATCATTTCAATCGGTCCAGCCGTCTTCGAGTAATCGGTGGATATACACAAAAAAAACAAATATACAGACGAACATAGAACCTCCTCCATTTTTGGAAGTCGGTTAAAAATGGCTGACGTTGAAATTAAAGCTTATTGATTGCTGTTTAATAAATGTAGCTCTGCTAGTAAATGCTACTATAAATTTGTTGCCTACAGTACAAGACGTGCGAAATCAATTAAGTTGTGAGTATATATTCTGTGGTTGTGCTGAACCCACGAGACTGGCGTTCATTAAGGGTACACACACTGTTGATATAACATGTTCAGGAATAGTGATAGTGCAGTATTTAGTGGCATCATTTGTATGGGGACCTTGCAAATCGTCAACAAAGGAAGCCGCTTGGCACAGGCGTACTTTGTGGTCATCTGAGCTGATTTAGCCCTGTACCCACGTGGTACCACCATGGTGGTAGCCAGGGGAGAGGGGGGGAGGTCGCTTCTACCACGCTGCACTTTTACGTCCATATCTCCATAACTTTAGTAATTAGGTCGTGTTTGGTATCGTTTTCATATAATTCAAGGACGAGAAATTCATTTCTGGAACAACTTTTTCACTCGTTCATAGAAAAAATAATAGTTCTGCGCAAAATAAGAAAAATAAGAAAAAAAAAAACTTACAAAATGTATGCCTACAAATAAAGCACGAGATTGTGCTTTATAAAAAGAATATGATTAAACAGCCCTGTTTATCTAAAATATATAAACATAAAATTTCCCATACAAATTATATTTATAAATGTGTCAAAAAAAACATTTGCGACGCACGGCGGTAGTTTTGCGCAGTATATTTGGATAGTATTTATTACTTATTGTAAAATAATGACAGAAATAGGTCGTGTTTCATATAATTCAAGGACGGGAAATTCATTTCTGCAACAATATTTTTACTAGTTCATAGAAAAAAATAAAGTTCAGCGCAAAAAAAGAAAAAAAATAAGAAGAAAAAACTTACAAAATCTACGCTTACAATTAAACCACGAGATTATGCTTTATAAAAAATATCATTAAACAACCCTATTTATCTAAAATATAAAAAAAATAACTTTTCCATAGAAATTATGTTTATAAATGTGTCAAAAAAATCAGTTGCGCCGCGCGGCGGTATTTTGGTGCAGTATTTTTGGATTCGGATTTATCACTTATTGATTAATAATGACACGGATTAGTATTGGTAGTCCCATCATTTTACTTGAAATGAGAGTTTAAGTAATAATAAAGAAAAAAACTTTTTTTTACCTAGTTATAACTTTATAGGCATTTTTCACATAGTTCGGTGCACTTTATTTCTCGTTTTAAACAATGAGGATCAGTAACAGGTTTAAATCCTATGGTTTTATTGGTATAATATAAAAACATATTCATAGCTATGAAACTTAGTGAATAATTTTTTGAAATCCGTTTAGAAATGGTTAGAGTTAGTATGATTAGTTAGAGTTATAAGGGTTTTGAAGGAAATGCCAAGCTCAATGCAATATGTGCCTTATCACGTACGACATAAGGTTCACGTACGTCTCGATGACGTCATAATGACCCCCAAAATAACAGTGTTTTAGCTCGTTTTAGCTTCTCAGGTTTAAGAGATATCGTAAAAATTGCTTCACAGTTAATCATGTGGTGTGTTGGCATAAGCTTTCTGATAAGCAACTAAACAAAACTCGTTACTGATCGTCATTGCACCTTTCTGCGCATTTTTGCTTACACTTACACCTTATTAACTCAATACAAGCTGTGGCTGCTGGCGGTAGGGTGGTTCACATAAGCTCCCATAAGCCATTATTTTTGGCTCAACCCCAATCTGCAGGACATGGCAGGTTTTGGATTGGTTTTAAAAGTTAACCCCATACATTCCTCCCTGATAAATCGCTCGCAAAATATGGTTGCGCAGGGCGTCTCTGGTTGGTGGGAGATTCTCCAGCTGCCTGTCCTTTTTCGTGAATAGTACTTTTCTGCATTGATTAATATCAATGCATGTGCAAGATCTAAAATGAAACAAACGGTTGAGCCCCCCTACAATGACTGTCAAAAGTAATATCGAAGCGATGTTGTAAATGAGATGACTCTGGCCTCTGTCCCTATAACAACATTACTTTGAGGTTGCTGTATTATTATTTATTTATTTTATTTATTATCAGACACAGTGTAATACATTTTTTATTTTACAAAAAAGTACTATTTAAACCTCTAGAGTTTGAGTATAGTACCTGAGAGATTCGTACACGTAGACAATAAGTGATACCTATAAGTAAATTAATCTAATTACATGCATATTATTACATGCATATTATGTTAATTAATCTAATTACATAACAATTATATATTAGTAGATCGAGCATGGTTCTGTCAGTAGGAAGCATGAAATTTCATTGTAATAAGGACAGAAAATATTCTTTTAATTTTAATTTTATGTTTTCTTTCGTAATAGCATTACGCGTGACGGTAGGTAAAGAATTGATTAATCTAGGAATAAGGAATGCGCTCGCCCGCTCACCGTAGTAGTTGTGTGCTGATACAATAACAAGTTTTTCCTGCGCAACTTGACGGGTGCATATCGGATGATTTATTTTAATTTGAAACTGGTCACTAAAAATTGTTCTTTTAAGATGTAGTAATTAACTTTTTCATGTACTGGTAAGGTTTTGCAATATTTGAATATTTCGTATTCATTTTTAAAAGACGTCCTCAGAACATGCATTCCAACATTTTCAGCAATAACTTAAATCACAAAAGCCAATCACCACGTAACTTGTCATACGAAGCAATTATATTTTTTCCTTATATTGGCAAAGCCTGCTCCACATTTCCTTCTTTAGCATCGTTCGTATCGTCTTTTGCTGGCATAGGGAAAAAAGCGCTTTCGAAGCTTGGGGCGCTTATCCCATTGCAACAGAAGGATTTAAATACGCTAAAGAAGGAAATGTGGAGCAGGCTTTGCTAATATTAGAAAAATTGTCATTGCTTATTGTATGACAAGTAAGTTACGTGGTGATTGGCCTTCGTGATTTAAGTTATTGTTGAAAGATTTGGAAAACATAATATGTCGTGTAACGTTTGCTTCATTTTAGATTTTGCACATGCATTGATATTAATCAATGTAGAAAAGTGCTATTCACGAAAAAGGACAGGCAGCTTGAGAATGCATAGAATTAGAAAAATTTTCGCTTCGCTCAAGAAGACAAACAAAGCGTGGAAAAGAGAAGTTAACATTATACGGACACGGTCTATGAAAAAAGAGACAAAGGATCAAGTGACAATGTGCCAACATTTTTTACAGTAAGAGCCCCTAGCGTCCCGCCTAGCAAAAGAGCAACCACAATTTCTTTAAAATATTTGGTAAACTTGATTAGAATTTTAAAAAAGGGTATCGTGAAGCCATGGTGCCTTGTTCTGTTGGTGATTGTGATGTGACAAAAAGAAACAATCCAAGTAATTACACTTTTCACAGTTAAATAAGATATTGCCACACATTTCTCTAAAACCAAATTTCGCTACATTTATTCGTTTATCGACGAAGAAAACAGTATGAAACATAGTTTATTAATTTCCTTTGCCATAATAATATAGTCATATTTTATGTATGTAAGTCATATTTTATGTATCTCATATAAAATGCATACATTAGTTTTTCGGATCACCTGTATATTGACATTGTTGTTCTTTGACATTCTATTTCTATGATTCTATACGTTCTAATTTTATCATGTCGTCCTCCGGTTTGGCCTGGTCCGCCGTGTGATTGCGCCCTTAAAGCGTTAAACATGTGGCATAATTTAGACTTGGTTTCATTCCCTATTTTGGTATTACACAAGCTTACTCATTCAGTGTAGTAACCGTTAACAACCTCGTAAATGAAACATCGCTGTAATTTCAGTACCCTTAGCACGAACCGCTATCGAAAAAAATAACGCGCGTTAAATTATTCACAGGTATGATAGTGAAATTTGTACAACGCTATCTACTGCCGAATAACGAAATTAAAATTTCCATAGATAATTCTCTATCGAGTAATTTTACGCGCGTTTTATTTCTCGATAGCTGTTCGTGCTAAGGGTACAGGAAACAATTCACTGGATTGCGTGAAGCGAGCATAATTGATTTGTCTGTCTGTCACACGCCCATTAGCAATTTTAACGTGCGATCAGGTTAACCGAAGCCGACGGCTTAGCCCGCTGTGATACTGGCTCGTCACTACTGATTGTATGAACTTTAATTAAAACTCTGTTGCGATGCGTAATCGTTGGAATTACACTTCCAATTTAATGTACGAATCAAGTGAAACTCAAAATCTGGATATATGCTGTGCGATTCCAATATTATGGCGTTTGCAAACGATTTTTAGACACACACTACTGTAGTAGGTACTCGTACACTCCTTTTTAACCATCTTAGTTCTCATAATTAACGTTTAATTGTAAAAATAAGTTCAGTGCGGTCTCAGAGACTGCGCGCGTCTAACTGTTGGAAGGTTAAGGTTGCTAATCATTTCAGTTTCACCATGTTAGATACTGAGTACGATAAATCCATCTAAAGAAAATACCACAAAATATAATTTTCGAATCTACGTGTACAGATTTGTTAGTTACCTACTCATTAGCTGGAATTTTATCTGAATCCATTGTTACAAGTATTCTGAACGGCACAGCTGATTCTAAGCCCTGTTGATCGTCTAAAAGCATTAAATCGTCGTTTACCCATTATGAATATTCCTATTACGTAATCTCCTGTTGATTTTGCGCAAAACCCTTCAGCATCAAAATGGACATCTTTAGGCTTAGGCCACACTCTACGTGCAAAAATTAAGGGGAGTATATGTAAGACGTTGTGGAGCTCGGTGGCGCAGTGGTTTAGCGCCAGGCCCAGCGATTGCGGAAGTTAAGCAACGTTCGCTAGGGTCGGTCATGGGATGGGTGACCAAAAATTTATTATCTCGAGCTCCTCCTTGCTTCGGAAGGCACGTTAAGCCGTTGGTTCCGGCTGCATTTACAGTCGTTAACACCCACCAATCCGCATTGGGCCCGCGTGGTGGGTTATGGCCCATCCTCCTTACCACCAATAAGAAAGGCCTGTGCCCCAGCAGTGGGGACATCAAAAAATGGCTGATGGACATACGTAAGACGAGCCGAGCACGAGCTGAGCACGAATTCGTGTAGCATGCCTCGAAAAGGGTTTGGTTAGGTTAGACGACGCACAGAGCAGCTGCTGCTCCACTCATGCTCGACTCATCTAGCGTAGACCTTAGAGATTCGCTACGAAACTTGTGTGGCGACTACCAGATACCAACTAGACGCCTTTGTGGTCTAGAGGTTCGCCCACCCGTGTAAGACGCAGAGGTCCTGGGTTCGATTCTCAAGGGGGTTACAATTTGTACTCCATTTAGTTGGTGGTGGACTTATTTCAAGTCTGCCCCTGCTAGCTACCAGCATCTTACCTACTAAGTCAGATGCCATAACAACAATTTCAAAATGGTTGTGTTCCGGCAGTTACTAGTAAGATAGCCGGTTCCTCAGTGATGAGGATTCCGGATGTAGTGCGCTTCTACCTTTGCCCTTATCGTTACTTAACATCAGGTGAGTGAAGTCCACGCACTATGCCGTTGTGCATAAAAAAAAGACGCGTCGCTTGAAGTGTGGCTGACTGCGAAAATATTCAATACGTTCACTAGGATCCTAAGCGAGTAGCTTGGCTTGTAGCAATAAGCGAGGCTCTTCGTAGTGTGGCAATAGCCTTAAAATCAAAATGGACATTACAACCCTTCCTTGTTGCGATAATTTTAGTGACACTCAACATTGTCAGGTGCTAAGTGATATTTAATGGTGGTGTAATATTCTTAATGGATGCACGGACAGTTCCACCAATAAATATGATGGAGAAACGATTTTGTGACGTAATAGCGTAATTTGGTTGGAAAGTTTCGGCGTATTATATAGGCGCTGATTTTTAAAAGAAAGTACCGAACCTTAACATGTTTACTTGTCTTAATGAAGATAAACGGGCAAAAGTGTCTTTTTTCCATATTTTTTAAAATCGGCAACATTTATCAAGTGAGTGGGTATTAATTTACGTAATAAGGATCTATTTATACTATCTAATAAATAAAATAAAATAAAAATATGTTGAAATAGTTGGATTCGTAACCGTTAGCATGTCTACAATTATAATCATGTCCTACCTTGAATAAACAAATAATGTTGTGAAAATATTATAGCAGAAAACAGCTGTCCGTACACAGTTCAATTATTATTGGAAGTAAAACAAGATCGCAAGTGGTTTATAAGACATTTTGAGCACCATCTTGGTCCTAAGTGGAGTTTGATGGAGGCAGTAATGGCCGCCGCTAAACTAATGAAAGCCTTCATCAACCGAGAAAAAATGGAAGTTAACATTTAGTTAGTTATCGGGACTTGTTTTTCACATTTTTATGCACTTGAGATTTATTATTCTTAAAACTTTTTGATTAGAATAATGAGTATGTTTGGTATACATAGTATTCTGCCCATAGCACGAATATTAATCGAGAAAAAAAACACACGTAAAAACATTCGATAGAATAATTTACAGCGCCATCTACCGCTGAAAAGCGAAATGAAATTTTCCGTGGATAAATTAACTCAATCGAGTACTTTCACAAGACTTTCACGGGCGTTTTTTTGGAAGGTACGGAAAAGGGGATTATTCGTCTTTCGCATTTAAATACTGCGTAGTAGTAACGAATTTGTAGTAAAAATAGTAGATTATACAACAAGTGAAAAAGAGGGAATTTAGTTCGAGGGACTAAGTTGGATTGGATCCCAAGAGCAGCCATGGATCCTCGCTACGCTCGGGATTCAAAAGTAGAATCCTGAGCGAAGCGAGGGATACAAAGGACCGAGATGAAATTTTTTTTCACGAGTTGTGTGCTCTACTTTTTACTTGACTGCGAGAAAAGAAATAGCAGTACTTATACCTATAGTATTTATAGTTATCACATTTTTATTATTTAGGTAGGTAATCAGTAATACCTATTTAAACATTAGAAAATAGTGAAACTAGAAGTTTTCCAATGACATAAAACAACCACGCTAAGAGGGAAATTACATGATCAGTCTGGCATCAGTCCATTTCATCAGTTTGTATGGACTTTGAATTTTTACAGACTGAAGGTCGTCCCAGACTGATGGAATGGACTGATGCAAGACTGAACATCTAATCTCCCTCTAGTATATAAAAAAGAACCCAAACATAAAACACTAAAAAACCTTAATAATTTGGCGGGATATTTTTTAGAAAGGAACCCAAAGATAAGACACTAAAAAGAACCTAAATAAAATTGGCGGGATTTTTTTTGTCATTTAATTGTAGAACTATATCTTTTTACCATCGCCACTCAAAAAAGTGCGTTTAATTCTACGATAAGAGTGAATAAAACGCTGTTTTATTCACTGAGTGAATAAAAATATTTTGAATTTGGAACAAGCGCGCATCGTACGAATTATGTAGAAAAAAATAAAACGTGCTAAAAGTATGGAGCTATTCCATAGATAAAGCCATAGGTTATACAAATAAATAAAAAAAAATATCCCGCCAATTTTATTTAGGTTCTTTTTATTGTCTTATCTTTGGGTTCTTTAAAAAAATATCCCGCCAAATTAATTAGGTCCTTTTTAGTGTCTCAGTTCTTTTCTATATATTAGAGGTAAATTAGATGTTCAGTCTTGCATCAGTCCATTCCATCAGTCTGGTACGATCTTCAGTCTGTAAAAATTCAAAGTCTATACAAACTGATGAAATGGACTTATGCCAAACTGATCATGTAATTTCCCTCTTAGCGTGGTGGTTTTATGTCATTGGAAAACTTCTAATTTCACCACAGAATACACAAGTGTTTCACTATTTTCTAATGTTTAAATATTACTGATTATGATTACCTACCTAAATAATAAAAATGTGATAACTATATATACTAGTATTGGTATAGTACCTACCTACTGCTATTTGTTTTCTCGCAGTCAATGGTAAAAAGTAGAGTACACAACTCGTGAAAAAAACATTTCATCTCGGTCCTTTGTATCCCTCCCTTCGCTCAGGATTCTACTTTTGAATCCTTCGCTGCTCTCGGGATCCAACTTAGTCCCTCGAACTAAATTCCCTCTTTTTTCACTTGTTGTATAATCTACTATTATCTATGGAATAGCTCCATACTTTCAGCACCTTTTATTTATTTTTGTACATAATTCATACGATGCGCGCTTGTCCAAATTCATAATATTTTTATTCACTCGGTGAATAAAATAGTATTTTATTCACTCTTATCGTTGAATTAAACGCACTTTTTCGAGTGGCGATGGTAAAAAATAATTAACAGTACCATCGATCGGCTACTGTAACGATGTTATAAGGTTTCGTTACGTGGTGAACTCGATAAAATATTTGAATTGGATTATTCGATTGACAATTTGACATGTTTTAATTTTTTTCTGACACCGTACATAAGTTTTCGGGGTTTTTGATCAATTATTTAACGAAATATGTGGAAAAAACCCTGTATCATCGAGATAAAGGAATATTAAAAATTAAATTCCTATGCGTAAAAAGTTGTGTGATTTATCTTTAAAAAAAAGAATCATAAAAATTATCGCTGTATTTTTTTTATCCATATCGGCAAATGATTGTCCGCTAGAAATCCTTTAAACGGCACTTACGCTCTTTTAGAATGAAGTTTTCAAATGAATATTATGATGACTTAAAATAAAAAATTTGGAAAAGAAAAAAATACGTGTCTCTTGTTTTCATCCGTAATTTCTAAATAACAAATAAAAACACTAGACAAAAAATTTGAATTGTTGTCAATTGTCAATTATGCATGTGAATACAACAAGGGTCTGACATGCTTTGATAGAGCGAGATCGTCTTATTGAGATTCCTATAGGAGGAAATAGAGAAGAGTGTCATGTTTTATCTCTATCACCGACCGGACTTTATTTCATGGTCGGGTTATTGGTACAGTTCAACTAGGTCAAACAAAGAAGTGGGGTTATATCAAGAGTGCCAAAGAAATTAAAGGTTTTGTAGATTACTACCTAATTGATACCCAAAATTTATTATAAATCGTATGTGTTGTGTTTGTGTCTAGCATACAAAATGGTGGGGTGTTCGATATTTGGCTGCAAAAGCAACAATCAAAGAAAATAAGCGGGTGTTACATTTCATGCGTAAGTACACTGTTTTCTATATTTTGATCGCGTATTTCTTTCTCAAATCTCACAGGAACCAAGTTTCTGAGCTAAATCATTAGTTATATCATGAAATACCTGATAAATAGGAAAAATCTAAAAATTATTTCTAAAAATAACCTCGTAAACATTTGACATACAAACCGGTAAAATTGCGTACATCTACGTAATAGTAGAAGTCAGCTTAGCTTTGACGTCTACTAAAATCAGTAGGTTTATAATTCGATTTCCGGATGCCTACTATATAGAAAATTTTCCCCAAAAATTACCCCATATTTCAGGGAATTTCAAGCGATTTGATTTTTTCAGATTTCCGACGGAAGATAAAACTCGTGAAAAATGTATAAAAGCAACTGGAAAAAAGAATTGGGTGCCAGACACGAATTTGTTCAAAACATTTTGAAAAAAATTGTTTCTGAAGAACAGAAAAACTAACGTTAATAAAAAAAGTTCTGTATTCCAACGTTTAATAAAGACTTTACCTGTTTTCATTTAAAGTTTATCTTTTTATTCCATTAACCACACAATCTCATATCAACTACCTGCGGCTCTACCGGCTAAAAACAATGAAGTTAATGTTAACTGTAATTTGACAGATGTATGTGATACATTGCTACTTCGTTTTGGCACAAATAAAAACTTACCAAAAAAAAGAAGCAATGTATCATATCCATCTATCAAATTACAGTTAACATTAAATTTATTATTTTTAGCCGGTAGACCCGCTGAGCGACCCCCAGCTATTTTACTCTATGTATGTAATGTCATGTTACCATTAAAGTACGGAATCCGTTAATCTGCAGATTAACTGGTCGAGTCAGTTAAAGTGCGATTTTTTTCTTAAAGTAGACGATTTCCGTACTTTAACTAGTAATCTGCACATTAACGGATGCTACACCGTTAAGGGTACTTTTTCTGATCATGGCAACCCCATATTTTGACGTCATAATATATCTATCCCTTACACCCGGTCGCTCGGTAGCGCATCTACCCCTTTTAATATACTATATCTATGGAATACAATGCTATTAAATGACAATACACAGTGAATCGCTGCAACTTCACTCGAGAATATATGGCAAAGAGAAAATTTTACAGATTAAAATACATCCGTCGTTTGGTATCGCAAGCGCTCGGAAGTTGCCGCAGATTACGTCTATTGTCAATTTAATCGCATTGTTCAACATAATTTTGTCCTCTTAAAAGTTTTGTTAGTACAAGTCTGGAGTCAAAATGACTTACCGTTGTATTATGAAAAGCTAGCTGAATTTCTTTATAAACTTGAAATACTATAAGGGAACATACAAAATGAACATACAGTTATTATTCGACATTGAAATATTCAGTATTGCATTCAGTCTTAATGAGTAAAACGCAATAACTGAAAAGTCGACAGCAAGAATTTATTAATTTTTGTACATGATCTGGGTATATGGAATGGGATATTTTGTACTTAGCATGGCAATTTCAATCACAGTGTGAGAGAGATGAAAAAGCAAGATAAAAAGCAAGCAAGATACAGAAATAGGAAGTTAAATTTCTTGGATGACAGCATTCCGAAATATTGAAAACACAATCTACCACTATACAACGTGTAACAACTTAGAATAATAATAGGTACCTACAACGATAATTCTCTACAAAGCGCACTGTCAAAAGTGAGGCAACTAAAACAGCCAAAATGGCCCCGTTTTCAGATTTTTCATTCCATTATTCTACATTATTACCTAAATCATACCGAATAAGTACAAAACAGTTTCAATTTTCCTACATTTATTAGATTATTTACTATATTATTGGATTTTCGTTGAATTTGCCGCCAACATTTTATGTGGAGAGTTATTTTTTTTTTATTTGTATTTTTTTCTGTTTGAAGGTGTTCAGTTTCACGAGTACATTTACCTCCTTTCGGGTTGATACCCAATTTTTGTTACACGTTAGTATAGTAGGCTAATGTTAAAGGCTCTATTTTTTAAGTAGGTATAGATTTCTGTACCCCACCTCGTTCTTCAGCGTCTATTCAAAAGTTTTATTTATTTGAATCGAGATCTATATACCGGAGCAATCATGCCACTGAGTCAATACTATAGCGGGTCTGTGATGGCGGAATGAGCACCGCTGCAATAACTCTGATATTGGTTCACGTAGCGGCACAGATCAACAAGACCTAAGCTGTGGAGAAGGGCTATGTAATGCACATTTGCATGATAAATACCTAGCTTGCACTCGACTAACATGCCAATTTTTACAAAACTAAAAATTTACAAAGTTTTTTAGCTTTAAAAAACATTTACAAATAAAAAAAGCCATCACAATTTGTAGGGGAAATAAGTTTGTATGTAACATGACATGTAAATCATGTAATAATACACATTGTGGAGATTAGTAGCTAAGCTTAGAGGAAAGTAAAAAATATAGGCTACGTACAAACATGCACTTGGCTGGCATGCAACTGGGAAAAAATGCAAATTTTTACTCATACTCCAAAGTCAAGCTCAAACGGAGATATTTAGCTCTCTGAGATATTGAATAGTATCTTAATCAACGGTTTGTCCTATTAATAATATAAGATGTGAAAGATTAGATTATGTGTTTCTCAATCACGCAAAAACGGTTGAACAAATTGGAATGAAAAGCACACAGATATTTCATAGACTGGATTATATTATAATATAACAAAGGATAATTACATTTTAATCATTTAGAATTTTCAGAATTTCCACGCGGATGAAGTCGCGGACGAAAGCTAGAAAATAATATAAAAAAAACATTGTTTACTTTCATTGTTATTTTTGTATGCAGATAGTATGAAACGACCCCTTTGCACTCGCTACTCTATCATAATCTGTGGTCTCGCAAAATCTGCACGGATCACTAGTGTTATTGGATTTCTGGAGCCATCATATTCCTTTTGGTGGACGATACGCCTTATTATTCTCTGTACTCCCTGTGTAAGTAAAGCTTGGAGATTCACTGGGGCTATGAATTTTCGGCCAATATTTCCAACGCTCCAAATTTCGAATAAAAATTTAAGGCTGCGGTTTCGATGCACGCTACAGCTGACGGGAAAGAAGAGATAAGCTCCTCAGAAATAAGGATCTATATCAAACTACGAAGATCGTACAATTATAGTATTTTAAGTAGACCCTCTGATTGTCGAAAGCGCGACTTTATGATAGTACATTTTGTCCTGACCAATCCGTGGCCACACCAACTTACGACACCAGTGTGACTACGGGGAGTTTTAGCGGCTCATGATGAAGCAATAGAATAAAGCTATCCCAAGCTCGAATCCAGGTTTAAGTATTTTTTCCAAAGGTAATAGTGAAATACTAGGTAATTGTATTTCTCTACGTTGATGCTGCCCATAGAATAATCTTTACTATAAACAGTGTTATATAGTGCATTGTACGTATTTGTAGTATGGTCTGTAAACCATTCATCTGTAGGTGGCATGCCGCAGCTAGTAAATTATTTAATGCTTAAAATCGGTCAGTAAAACAAATTTTAGTGCAAAATTTTTATTGTACTCGTAGTTTTCAACTTCATTAGGTATTCAACTTAAAAATAAAATAACTTAAACGCGAATTCTTCTCATAAAATTACTTTCTTCATCTACTTCTTCTGCTTAGTGTCCAGTTTCTTTTTGGTGGCGGACAGAGTACGCATTAGTGTTTCTTTGGCTATGGCCTCAGCTCGGGCTTCTAAAACATCTGTCAAACCTTGGTTCCACTGGGAATCTGTAAAGATAAAAATAATATTAGATCACTTTTTGCTATCAACAAAAGTCAAGGGTGCAGTCACGGTACCTAATGGTATCATTACCGTGGTGCCAGTTTCGTATGATACCTAATGTCATAGGTATACGGAGATATAAGGTAGGATGGAATTCTTTGTATTAGTCCAAAGCGGCATTTACATAAAGTAATCCAATTGCCTATGTAATGTCTGTAAGGTTATGTTGACTGTGAATCATATTGATTATTAGTTGTGTAATGTTTTTTTTATTCAAGGCAAAAATCACTAAAAACATAAGAAGACGGTGCATCAAAACTTTCGTATGGAGTATAGCCCTCTATGGATGTGAAACAATGACAATGACGCAGAGAGATAGAGAAAGATTAGAAGCATTCGAGATGTGGTGTTGGAGAAGGATGGAGAAGATAAGCTGGACTGAGATGGTGGCAAATGAGGAAGTATTGAAAAGAGTAAATGAAAAACGTCAGATATTGAAAATCATAGAAGACAGAAGAGGTAGAATGATCGGCCACTTGATAAGACAAACTTATTACAAACATTATAGAAAGAAAAATAGAGGGAAAGAAAGAAAGAGGAAGACCAAGAAGAGCCTATATAGAACAGATCAAAGAGAAGGTTAACGTCGTGTATTATCAAGAAACCAAGGAACTGGCTTTGGACAGAAACGAGTGGAGAACGCTACACAGACAAGAGCACGGCTCTAAGAAGAAGAAGGTTTCAAAACGAGGAAGTTTCTTTTTATCAACGAATTCAATGTCAGATTCAAAAATTATGGATACCAGATTCTACTTTTTTGCCAGTTGATGGACTTAGTTTTTTTTTATAAATACCGACCTAAGGTCTTAGTAACTAACAACATTTATTACCTTGCTTGCTAATCTTGCTATGCTATCATTGGTCACTAAAGGAGTATAAATTAAAGCCCAATCATATTTAAATGTATTTAGAGAAAATGTAATTGAATAAATTATTTGAAGATAGTAATATTTATTCAACAAATAGACTAAAAAAATTATCTTTTGAAATAAAAAAAATTACGACTTTTCTTTCGTTACTTTTAGCTGATAATTATCAGAACCTTGAGACCGTTTTTATGTCGTGCGTAATAAAATCTGTTCTCGCAGTTCAACTGTTTAACTTGATGTATAAACCGTCGAGTGCACAATCAGCACAGTCAGTTACGAAAATACCTTAGTACTTTGTCATAGCAACTTTTTCACAGGTAGATATCAAAATAAAGTTTAAGAAAAAAAATCTACAATTCTCGGGAATCGGGAATATTTGACAATTTTATGAAAAACTCATGAGTTTTTTTAGTAAAATTTGTTTAATAAAAAATTTTTTTTTTTGTAAAATACAACATACAGGGTGCAAAAAGACCCATTCTAATCAAAAAAAGAATCATTTTTTTACTTTGTCTTTCAAGAACTTCTATCTATCGTGGTTCCGGCCCTTTGTCCCTGGACCACGGGTACTTTTCCCCCTTGGTTTCTTCGAGAAATATAATACTGCCGAATTAAATTGTATTTAGATATTTGTATAAAGCAGTCAATGACTTCAGTCAGTTCAATTTAATTCGGCAGTATTGTATCTTTTCGTAGGGACCACGAAAAAAAAAATCTCCGTGGTCCCTTCCAGCGACTACGAGAAGGGACCACGGGCGACAAAGGGATTTTTCAAGTACAGTCTAAATGACAAACATGGGCCTGATGATGGCCAGAATACGTATGTCCCGGCTTCGTCAAGGGTTTTTTTTACACTAACTTGTCGTTTAATTGTCTCTAAACAAGCTATTATTATTCGCTCTGCTATACTCACGGTGTAATTGATATTTGCTTGTTTTAATGTAATACGCAGTGCATAATATAACAGCTGATATTCCAATTCTAGCCATTCCCGGGAACCCGGAATCGGGAATGAAAAGTTTCACAGGAATTACCGCGAACGGGAACCCGGTAACAAAACCCTATTTAAAACCATTATTCAAACAGTACAATAAATACAGCCAGCTCACCAATAAACAGCTTCTCCAAAAGTATGTATCTTTGTTTCTGTCTCCCCAGTACAAAACACTCATTATAAGCTTGTAGCTCCCGCATCCGGTCGAGCGCAGCTTCAAAGCGGGCGTGGCGGTCTTGTTTTGCTGCTTCGGCGATGTCAGGCGTTACCAGAACGCTGTTAAAGGGTTAAAAGGTAAAAAACAGGAAACTAGCTTTAGCCACTTTTCGGCAGTCTCCTTTTAAGGAGACTGCTGAAAAGTGGTCAGTGCTGTGAATCAATACAGTATTATTTGAAACTTTTCGTGGAAATACCTAACTACACCCTTATGTAAAGGGGCATCAAAATCGAAGCCGGCGGCAGTTTTGAGTAAAATATTTAGAACACATATTAAAAAAAATGTACTAAAGTTCATTTTTCGTATGAGAGACGTTTTGAACGGGTATTTTTTCAGCTGGCACTAGCAATTTTCCACCTCAACAGCTTTTTAATAATTTTTGAGAAGTTTTAATCTTTTTTAGGGTTCCGTATCCAAAGGGTAAAAACGGGACCCGATTACTAAAACTCCCCTGTCCGACTGTCTGTCTGTCATCAAATCAAGCTGTATCTCTAGAACCGTGATAGCTAAACAGTTGAAATTTTCACAGATAATGTACAGTCAGCAAAGCTATGAGCTGAACACCTTAAGGTTCATTTTTAGATTGAGAAGTCTGTATTGTCTTGCATTTACCCAAAAGTCACAAAAGCATCTTTTGTATAAAAACAATGGAGGCAGGTAAAAGACTAACTTTTAGTGCCATCCTTGCAAGCGATTTGTTTTCAAACTGTTAAGGTCATAACTTTGCTGACCTATTTCTGTTGCCGCTATAACTAAAAACAGAATAAATAGTAGATTGTACAACAAGTGCATAAAATGGGTTTGCTCTCTGCTTTTCACTTCGATTGTGAGGAAATAGGAAATTAAACTTTTTTTTTTCAACAATATTGAAATAAAGTGACAAATTATATAATTTTGGAATGTGCTCATCAAGGCCTTTCATTTGATACCCATATTCAAAAATTGAAAAAAAAATATTTTTTTAAATTTTTGTGACAAAATTACATATTTTTGGGACGTGCTCATCAAGGGCTGTCATTTGATACCCATATTCAAAAATTGAAAAAAAAAAAATTTTTCTTAATTTTTTGTGACAAATTACATATTTTTGGGACGTGCTCATCAAGGGTTGTCATTTGATACCCATATTCAAAAATTGAAAAAAAAAATGTTTTCTTAATTTTTTGTGACAAATTACATATTTTTGGGACGTGCTCATCGAGGGCTGTCGTTTGATACCCATATTAAAAAAAAAAAAAAAACTGAAATTTTAGTGACAAATTATTTAATTTTGGAATGTGCTCATCAAGGCACATTCTTTCATTTGATACCCCTAATCAAAAATAGAAAACAAAAATTCATCAATGTTTCAAAAATTGAAAAAAAAAAAAGTACGTATAAAAATGAAGAAAATAACAAGTTTATTTAACGAAGTTTAATTGCGTGTGGCTGTTTACCTGACGACCTTTGTCTTAAAGTCTAAACTTAGACGAAGATTTTACTTTATGCTCTAGAGCATGAAAAGCGATTTTATGCAGCCTATGCCCAACATAATGACGAACTTTACGAGCATGAGAAGTGAAAATAAATATTTAAGTGGGACTCCCATAGGTTCATCAAACGTGATTTTTTGCCGTCCCCTACGTGTCAGACTCAAACTTTGGCCGGTTTTTTAAAATTCACATAAAGGCATACAAAAACTAAAAAGCTCAAAATCACCTTTAAAACCAAAATCCCCTTTATTCTTAAGCCTGTTAAAAAAATTACTCACCTCGTGTTTTCATCTTTTTCTTTCAGGCACAAAGGTATGAAATCGAGAGGTATAAACTTGCATTTTAGTTGTTCAGGCATATGCAAGTATTTTGCCTCTTCCTCGACTTCCATTGACATCTCCATGCCTGTTGAACGGAATATTTTAAATGGTAGTTAAGTCAATAGATTTTAATTTAGTTTCGGTTCATCATATCAGCCGCACGACACCCACTGCTAAAAATAGTTTTCAATACAGTTGCTCGAAAATGTAAGTTTACGATGACAGTCGAGCGTGCGGAAAGTCGATTTTACCGCACGCCGTGCGTTTTTGTTTACGGAGTAGTACAGCGTGCGGAAAGTTGACTTTACCGCACGCCGGCGCCGTGCGCTTTTGTTTACGAACGTTTTTTTTTTAATTTCTACTAGCTTCCGCCCGCGACTTCATCCGCGCGGACAGTAGAAAAATATAGCAACCAGTTTAAAATGACCCCTTTAGTGTATGAAAGCTAGTACTACGGAGAGTTCAAGCTGTTTCCCTGGTTCCACCCACCTGAATTTGATGAAACATAGCTTAGATTTTAAGTTGGACCTCAATCTACTAAATTGTGAAAAATCCATCAAAATTCGTTTAGCGGTTTTTGCGTATTTCGCGCACAAATATTTAGAATTTACAGTTTTATTATATGAATAAATTACAATTTCAGCAGTACCTATAATGTTTTCTCGCAAATGTATTGAAAAACGTAGTATGGCACACGGTTGTTAAGGTTTACCAACCTTGTATCATAAACTACTATTTTGGTGTCGCTAAATAGCCGGTGAAATTTCACGCATACAGTTTGTGTCTTTTTTTGTTTAATCGTTTTATATATTTTTTTCAATGAGTTTTGAATTACCGACTTAATATTTAATGATATCTATCATAAATTAATCTATACTATAATAAAATTGTAAACGTCTGTTTGTGCGCGCATCACGAAAAAACCGCTGAACAAATTTTGATAAGTTTTTCACAGTTTGGTAGCTTGGGGTACAACTTAAAATCTTAGAAGTTATTTGAACTAATCGTCTTATTTTCTACTGTCCACGCGAACGATGACACGGGCGGATACTAGTTTGTGGTATAACCAATAACTTTACTCGAGGAGCTCGATGGCGCAGTGGTTCCTGGCCCAGCGATTGCGAAGGTTAAGCAACTTTCGCAAGGGTGGGTGACCAAAAATGTATTTTCTCGAGCTCCTCCGTGCTTCGGAAGGCACGTTAAGCCGTTGCATTTCCCGGCTGCATTTGCAGAAGTTAACACCCACCAATCCGCGTTGTGGGTTATGGTATGGCCCATCCTCCTTATCCACCCATAAGGAAGGCCCCAGAAGTGAGAACAATAAAAATGGCTGATGGATATAAAGTTTACTTACTGCCACTATCAGTTGCCGGCGTGGGACCTTGCTGCAGCTGTGCGGCATTCTCTAAAATGTGTTAAAACATAGAATTCTATTATACTTTTTATACCTAGCGAGAGCGAAGCAAGCGAAGCGTCTGTTCTCCACTACAGGTAACATTTTTCAACCGTATCTCATGAAATTTTGTGAGCAGCCTCCTTATTGTCTAATTTTCAAAATCTATCGCAATCGCTTTCATTTGACAGACGGATGTGACACATTGCTGCATTTCTTTGGAAAGTTTTAATTTGTTCCAAAAAGAAGCATCGATGTATCACATCCTGAAAGCGATTGTGATAGATTTTGAAATTAGACAATTAGCCTCCAGGTTCGATAATTCGAATAGATATTACGAGTATTAAAAGAATACCTAACTTACAAAACAGCACATAGTACTGCCTTTCAATAGCAGTGTCAACCTCGTGGCGACATCTATTAGATTATTTTTTAAACACCATACAACTTGAGCGATGTCTGCAGCTCACTGAGCCACTAGTTTATGAGAGCAACCAATACTATACAATGTGTTTTTTTGAACAGTAATCAAACTTTGTGGTGTGGCTCACAGTCAGTTGCAAGAACGATCTTTAAAGTTAATGCGTCATTAAAGGTATCACCGTCCTTTACTTCTTTTGAAAGAAGAAAAAGATGGCGATACATTTAATGAAGCATTAACTTTAAAGATCGTTCTTGCAACTGACTGTTAGACCATCAAACTGAACAACTTTGTCTATGGGACCAACTTAATCAGAGCAAAAAAATAATCAGCTGTTCCATACATTTTGGTCGATAGTAGATATTGATGTTTTCTATGGTACAGCTAAAATTTTTTTTGATCTGATTAAGTTGGTCCCATAGACAAAGTTGTTCAGTTTGATGGTCTAAGCCACACCACAAAGTTTGATCAATGTTCAAAAAAACACACTGTATAAGATTCTTGAGAGCAACAAACAATAGTTATTTGTTATACAGGTGATGGTGCAAATGACGACTTTAAATCACGACCTATAGTGAAGTAGTCTTGGATTGAATCACGACGAGTGTTCCGAGTGATTCTAATATAGACTACTGAGCACAGTGAGTGTAAGTGAGGCAGAATAAAAAATTGGTCCCGTGTAAAACATACAACTTTTCACCTCTACCAGCGAGAAAAGAGTATGTAAGAACAGTTATTTTCACGTGACTTTCCTGGTAAAAAGCTTAGTTCAGCATTAGAAATGTTCTCTCAACTCTTTTGGAGTTATTTATAATTTTTAAACCATGTCCGACAACTTAAAGCATTCTATCTTTCCCTTTCTCACATATTATCAATTTTACGAGTCTCATCCTTGTCACTCTATTTTTTTTTCTTTACTATTTCAAAAGGTATTGTTAGATTTGCTGCGAATTTTTACGCCCTTTTCGTGCTGGAGAGGTGAAAACATAACTTGATAAAATTTATGATTTGAATCATTGGCATTAGTATTATCACGTACCTTTAAATAGCTAAAGACAAATCAGAATTAACAATTCTTACTGATAAAAAACTACCTATATCTATTCTAAAAGAAAATAACAACTTACTTCTCTCTTCTTCATCCAATTCGTCTAAGAAAGTTTCCTAAACAAAAAACAACACAGGCGTTCAATACGTTTTTACCGACTTTTTAATATTGAATTTTTAGATTTTTAGCATTCACAATGCTATTTTTATATATTAAGTTACTTAATATAATTGAGAAAATTCTAGAAAAAATCGACTCACCCGTAGCTGCTACGGGTCCCGTCTGAGCTGCTGCGCGTGAGTCGATTTTTTCTAGTATTTTTTCAATTACGTTTTTTACCTTTGTTGCCCGTGTTACTACCAATCTTACTACCAGTAGTAATAACGGCAATTTAATTGCCCTTGTTACTACTGCAGTTGAAGAAGAAGAAAAATGGAAGATATAACTTCTTTTACCTCAAGTGAAGTGTATTCGCTTTCGGTTGGTGGCACCGGCAATGCTTCCAAAAACTCAGCCCTGAATTCTTTTCTGAAATATAAACAAATGGGTACTTAATTGAAAACAATATTCAGACAACAGTACATCCAAGTAGTATTTACCTGTCATAAATTTGGGTTATTTGAATTACAACTAAGATTGCAATATTACCTATTGAAAAGTCATTATCGTTGAGCTATTAAACTACGAGGTGTTTGGAAAAAGCTTTATAAAGCATATAACTCTGGAAAATTATTTTAACCCTGAAAATCTCTAATATTTTCTTTTTTTGATAAATTGAATAGTGGCAATCTTATTTGAGTAAGGACTAAGGAGAAAGCTGTTTACACATACCCCGTGCCCGGCAGGCAACGGGGTTATGTGGGGCTCGCCCCGATTGGAGTCATACCCACTAAATTCCCTACGAAGATTTTGGAGGCCTTGACGAGCGGGATCGCTTTTTCGGAGCCGTTTTTGAGTTTTAGCCAGACTAACGAACAGCATTCATTTTTATATATACCTAAGATTTTACTATACCTGATCTGCGCTCCCCTTTGATTTCTCCCAGGTTCCTTAATGTCCCAAGACCTGATGGTAGCTGCAAGTTCCAGGTCTCTATCATCATCACGTTTAGCGTACGCTCCTCCTCCAATGGCCAAAGAGCACTCTAGAATAACGTAGGCATCATCGGGCTGCGGTTGAATAGTTGTCAATAATGGTGGTTCCTTTTCTTTTTCTCCTTTATCTTTGCTTTTTGCTGATGATGGCTGAAAGCCATTATTATCTTTATTTCAAAAATTAATGATGTCATCCTAATTAGCTTCGATCGGACGAGCGTTTCGTTTTGCGAAAACGATGCGTTTTCATCGCACGATGTCACATTACTATAGACTGTCGCACGACGATCAATTGGGATACTCTCAAGGAAATAAATAAATAAATAAATGCTTAGACAATTTCACACAGCGCCATTTAGCCCCAAACTAAGCAAAGCTTGTAATATGGGTGCTAGACAACTGATATAATACTTATATACTTATTATACTCGTACATAGTAACACCCAGACCCGTCACAGAAATTAAAATTCGTCATTTCAATTTCTGCCCGGCCGGGAATCCAACCCGGGACCTCTTGCGTGGTAGGCGGCATGTTGACCACTGCACCACATAGGTCGTCAGTGTCAGTCAAAATGTGTGTATTTAATCTCGTCGTGCGATGAAAAGGCATCGTTTGCTCGTACGATCGTAGCCATATATAAGACGACGCCTGTGACTATAATAAAATGGAATGTAAATAAGTATAAATTTCTTTAAAACTCTTTTAAAAAACTATAGCGTCCAATTATAGTTGCCTGTGGTCGTGGAGTGGGGTCGCCTTAGAAGTATTCAGGTATAGTTCTTTGTCATACCAACTGTAAGGTATGTTCAGTCAGTTGCAACCCTATTCTATTAACGCTTTATGTTCGACTTAGTATTAAAATTTATCCGTATGAATATGACCGTTTGAGACGTCAAGCGATAGATAGAAGTAATCTAAGAAATATTTTTGGTTAAATTAGGTGTAAACTAATTACTCTTCTTATCTCTTCGTATATTAATAAGGCCGTAAGAGTTCAGCTACTTTTGACGTCAACAGTAGCAGCCATACGAGGGACTGGCAATAATACTAACAATAACAGAATACAACTACTTAGTTGTAAAACAAATATTTTACTTTTTCCTTGACAGGTTTCTTATGTTGTCCGATATCTATCTTAACAAATTCAGGAGAGTTTCGAATTTCATCCACTCTTCTCCACTGCGCTAAAGAGAGGGGCCAACCGTGAGGAGCAACCACTCTGCAAAAAACAAATCAACAATATTTTCAAACGAGCTTGTTAATTGGATCGAATTTACCAGTATTATTTGCTATTAAATCACAGGCCTAATACTTCAGATTTTAAATGGCTCCGGCAAAACAATGATATTGGTAAATGGAACAGAGATTTGTATCTCGCTATAATAAGATAGCTATGATTCAGCATTTATATTGAGATAAGTTCACTCTTTTTGCGATTTTGAAGACTCTTTTTGGTGTCGTACTAAATAATAGTTACTTACTCAATGTAATATAACTTCTGTTCAGGGGCTAAGGTCTTCATCTGTAAGAAAAGAAAGGGTAGAAACAGGATCTGACTGACAAGTGTCGAAAAAACCAAACGCCAAAACGTGGTACATACCTTACCGGCAGACTTCTTACCACCAACCGCGCCAATTTTCACTTTGGGACTTTTTGACATCCTAGAACTAATTGCATTTCCATCTTTAATTGGTGCCTGCAAGACGAAGAAAACAATGCAATCGTTATGTACATGAGCGTTGGTCGAGGAAATCCTTTGGAAAGGTTTCATCCAGCAGTGGGTATAATGTAACTGACATGTTGAATTTATCGGCCAAGCCCAATAATCAATCCAGAGATAGAGGTAGGCCTAATCTTGATTAGTTGCTATGTAATGGTTGATATTAATAAAAAAAAATAACGACAGTTGTTTAGCAACTAATCTGGATTAGGCGTATCCCTCCCTATCTGTGGATTGATTATTGGATCTGGGGGTTAGTAGGTATTATGACTGTTCGATTCCGTTACCATGGATTCCTCTATCTGCGGGGCCGCTTCCAGTTTTATGTAGGGCCAAAAGACTTCGCCTACTCCAGAGCACTTCCCTATTTCCTGTTTCTCACCGTTTATCATAGTTCGTAATATTACTTCTATTTCGAGCTGTAAGTTACCATTATTTTAGTAGAGCTTTAATAATTGACATCTGACTGCAGAAAGATTAATTTTAAGAACTGGAAAATTTATTTAAAGTCTTTTCACTTTAAATTATACTTACTTCATGCGAAACGGCAGCAGCCCTGAAGCTGGCAACTTCATTTTTCACAACAGAGACTTGAACACCACCCAAAATATTTCTCCTATTAGGTATGAATATTTCGTCCAAGTGTAATTTGTGGGAGTGAGCGAGAGGTTGTTCCTTACAACCATCTAGTTCGTTGTCGCAGATGTGGAAGGCATTATCAATGCTAGAGAGCACTGTGACGTTCCATTGAATTTCTGAGTAGGAACCAGTAGGCTGATTAAGAATACCGTGTCCCATGACTGTGTAACTGAAAACAAAACGGTTACTTACTTTAAAGTAAAGAGAAAATGAAGAGTCTCTATATAGTGATCGGATGCAATATGTAGTTTAAAATCATCGCGTATTTCGATTATTAGTAGGTATGGTAAGCTTATCATCAGCAATAAACTTGGCGATAAAATTTTTGCTACACAAAGAAAAATAGTTTCAGTTTTCTATGAAAGAAAAATAATAACTGAGGTGCATAGTCCCACCAAAATTAAAATAACTCGACAGTTCTGTTAGATTTAAAATTATACGAACTCACCCTAAGTTATTTGGATGGAAGTCAAAAGTAATATGAGTATTGAAAACTTGCGGCTTTTGCAATCCTGTGTCATTGTCATAGACTGCTACAGTGCTATGAAGCGAACTATGCAAATCAAAATGAACTTTAACTGGTTGGTGGCAATGGAAGATTCCCTGAAAGTAGGGTATCCACGTGCAAGTTGGAGTCACTGGTGCTGCCCCAGTGAACTGTCGTAGACCGTACGTCCCTGTGAGGGCTGAGGCGACGGAATATGCCGGCTTCACTGTTGGGTACATCGCAAAGAATTCGTTCATCAATGCTGATAGTGCTTCCATGTTTCCGAATGCATTATCCATGATCTAAAAAAGAATAAGCTTTAGAACTTTTGATTATCTAACATTTGTTAGTTGCCTTAAAGAAATCGCTTTTAGCGATAAGGCCGCCATGTTTAGCACTGTAAGTTTTATTGGTAAGTCTTTATATTATGTATGTTTCTCTTTTGGTGATAAAATAAAGTATTATCTAATCAAATCTAATCACTAAACTAATTTCAAGAGTTTTGAATTCATCAGTTTCAATTTATCAAAATAATAATAATACCTATGTTTAAGTACTTACCTAGTTACCTACGTGTCCTGCTCTTTTAACCCGGTGATAAAACAGACTGAAGTTTAATAGAAAGTTCAATAAAAAATATCAATGAAATAACTAACAAGTTTCGTGATTTCAGGCGTAAAAGGCACATAGGAATTGAGGCATTTCCTAGCCCAAGTTCCCCTCCAATGAGCCTGTAGTACGGTCGCAGCTTCATGCTTCTTTATTTCCTTCTCCCTTTCTTCCTTTAGGATTCCACAAGGCAGTTCTTCTGTTGCCAGTTCACATACTTGAGAGGTTATCGGAGGTACTGGAGCTCTCAAAAGTTGTGCCATTGTTACGTCATCCACTACGGGCTTTTCTTCAATTTCCTGTAGGTTGTATGACATTCATGAGGGAAGTTTTTTTTATTATTTGTTAACAGATAATGTACGAGTAATTTAGTATATAATTATGGAAAGTGAACTTAACTTGAAAACAACTGACTGAATTAAATTGTATGCATTTCCTTAATATGAAATTTGATCAAAAACAAAATTGGACTAAAAGCACAATTATTTATTTTATGTTATTTTCAGTAAGCACAACAATTTGAAGATTCACATTTACAAGATTAAAAAATTAACATCTGAAAATGATAATATCTCAGCGTTTATTTTGATAAACAAGCGTAGTACGGTTCCGCAATAAAAGCATAAAATGGCACCATTTCCTTAATGGCTGTGATATCATTTATATTCTATAAACAACTTTCATATGTCTCTTTATGAATGGTAAACTAAATCAGTTGCCAAGAATCACAAAGTGTGTTAGCCATGAAAGCTGCGTCAATAATAAAGAAATCCCTAGTCAGAGAGAGAATATCGATAGCGTAGAGAAAATATTTTTGATAGGACAAATATTAAACCAATATAGCTATTAACATTTTGATAACAGCAATGAATTAATCGGCTCGTCGTGTAATGATCAAAGCAAGCCGCATTCACTTGCAGTTTGGCAAACATTGTTCTATTGCAGCTTACAAAACACTTGTACCTGTTCTTCAACAATTTCTTCAGTCTCCTCGACTTCTTCTGCTTCTGGAATGAGACAGTCACAAGGGTCCATATCAGCTATATCCCTTACAGACCTATGAGGCTTTGGTTTGTCTGGTAATCCAAAGTCAGGGTCACAGAAATATTTTCGCAGAACAGGACAGACGCTTTCAAAGTCGAACGGTGAGAGACGTTTGGCTAGTATTGTTTTTAAAGCTTGTCGAAACATCCAATGTAGTAGTGACTTATCAAAGCCTATTTTCTCTTGGTCCCATGTCAAATCAGGTTGGTAAGATCTGCACAAAATCATAGTAAAACAAATCAAGTGGTAAAATTTCTAGAAATCGAGTATAAAGCGTAAAGTAATTATTGATATGATGAAGAAGAAGAGGGTATGAAAAAAATAAAGGTAAAAAAAGTAAAGTAAAACTATTACAAAAAAGCATCACGATCCTTTTTTCCCCACTGCTCAACTAAACTGTCCAACTGCGAATAGTTGAGTAGTGGGGAATCCCCAATGCTTAACTGTGATGTGAGTGCTCAACAGCAGTGGGAATATGTTTACAGTTAAGTTAAAAACTGATTACTATTTTTAATTTCACGCAAGTACGGAAAAGATATTCTGATTCAGAGCGAAATAGCATCTGGTGAAATTAAATAAATGTTTAATAAAGTTAATCTCCTATAAATCTATGCTACCCTGGTACTTTGGTTTAATAACAAGAGTTTTATTTAATAAAATGTAAGCAAAATAAATGTTTTAATTTATCAAAAGTATTAAATCGATCACGGGTTCACAGTTTCACACTAGCGTAGTGAGCAGAGGGGTAATTGTGAATTACCCGTATCCTATTACCCGTCCTGGGTGGACGGGTAATTCACAATTACCGCACCGGTAGAAAAGTCCAGTGGGTGGACGGACGGGTCGGGACGGAAATTATTTATTGACATCATTTCGGACGGAAATCATTTAATTTTTTTTTCACTGATATATTTATTTTAGGCTATATTTTAATTTTATGAAGTTAAAGTTTTTTTTAACACCATGAAACTTCTCTAGTAGAGCAGCTGGGCAGTGGGGAATATAACCATTTGAGTAGTTAGTTGAGCAGTCTATTTGAGCAGTGGGGAAAAAAGAATCGTGATTAGTGTACGACGTTCGTCCCACTTCGTGACATTATTCACTCGTGTATAAGGTTCAAAATCAAGTAAATCGATCAACGAACATCGTCCGACTATCGTGATTCTTGTTTGTAATAGGCCCTCAGAATGGTGCTTTCAATGTAATTTTTCAACATAAAAGTGTACCCAATAAAAATTAAACAAAACTAAGTAATAACATTCTTACTTATAGAATTCTTGATCAGAAACTTTAAAGTTTAGGTTAGATCTATTCATTTTGATCCAATTAGTAAAAGATGTCCCTAAATTCGATAGGAATTTTACAGCCCATGGGCACTCTTTAATGGCGGCACCTTTGATGATGTCTTTAGTACCCAGCAGAAGAGTAGATTCACTTAATAACATTACGTGCCAGTTCATTCTTGAATGCACCCAAAGTCTAAAATCATACAAAGTAGATATATATAATGCTTTAGATTATGTATGTACAGCCATGTAAGAAACACAACAATTTTGAAACGTCACACGAGAAAAAATGACGATAGAGATAATAATTGGGGTACTGGATAAAAATTACACCAATGTATCATGAATTCATGAAGGATATCTTATTTAACAGTACTTAACTTCGTTTCATCTACTTGCGATCTTTCTGGGGAATGTAAGATAGTAAGACAGGAAAGCAAGATGATCAATATATATTTGATATTAAGGAGTTGCAGCAGTCTGCTCAAATACAAACCTGCAAATATGTCTCCCTGGCTCAAACGTGACTTCAACAGAATCGTATCCTCTTGTACGAACAAAAGCTTTTGCTAATGGCAAATCGCAATCAACAAACCATTGAAACATCTCCAAAATCAAATACGCTGGTTCTATGTAATCAACTATAGGGATCCCACTATTAAACAAAATTCTCGGGTGGAGCATGTTTAACGAAATCTTTAAGGTATTTTCTTCAGGACCGTCTATTTGTAAGTATAAAGGAGCACATTTTGGAGCAACAATGTCCGTAGGTTTATTCGGTAACCCCTTTGTGTTTCTCACTTGAGGATTACTACCAGCAGCTATGTATTGATACATCGATGGGAAGTATAAGATTTTGCAATGTAAGACCAAGTCGAAGATCTGTAATGCAAGAATTCATTATTCTTTTAGCTGCCCTCTTACGCAATGGCAGTTGACTGCAGGGGCGGCCAGCCGCTTTTTCCATTTTTAACCGACTTCCAAAAAAGGAGGAGGTTCTATGTTCGTCTGTATATTTGTTTTTTTTTGTGTATGTCCACCGATTACTCGAAGACGGCTAGACCGATTGAAATGATTCAAACGTTATTAACATTAGGTACACTCCCAAGTTGGTCCCATTTTTTAAAATTTGGAAATCGGTTCAGTACTTTTCAAGTAATTTTGAAAAAAGCACGAAAATAGTATGATTTTGTGTGAATTACCTCGATGATTGGTCGTATTACTTCTTTGTTTATGAACTGAATAAGATAATATTTTTTTGTTGGAAGAGGTATATCTTAAGTGTAGTTTTTTAACCGACTTAAAAAAGGAGATTCTCAGTTTGACCCGTATTTAAGTATGTTTCTCCGCGATTATCTTACGTTTGGCGGAGCCGATTTTTCTACATATATAATATACCTTACCTACAAGGTACCTACACTAAAAATAAAAAAAATAAAAAATTGTTAAAAAAAAAACAAAAAACCGACTTCAAAAAACCTACCTCTAAAAAGCAAGAAATAATATTCGTAATAATAAAAATACGTCTATTGAAGTCGGGTGGGGCTTTTAGAATAAAAAAAAAGGAATTTGTACTCCAGCCCCACCCGACTTCAATAGACGTATTTTTATTATTACGAATATTATTGCTTGCTTTTTAGAGGTAGGTTTTTTGAAGTCGGTTTTTTGTTTTTTTTAAACAATTTTTTTCCATTTTAATATACAACCGCTCGTGATCGTACGACAAAATTTCATATTAAAATGGAACCGCGTGGTTTGCTGCCCCCGCAATTGACGATGAGTCATCCAAATTGCTAACAGGATTAATTCATGCCGTAATCTCTTCGCTTGGCAGAAAGCGCTTAGAAGATTTGTTTATGCCTAATCTCTACGCTCGGCAGGCGGGTTAAAAATCCATTTCAATCGGAAAAAGTTGCTGCTCATTTAATGTTTAAGTGTAAGTTGTACTCATCATCATCCCTCTTACTTATCCCCATTTTTTTGGGGTAAGTGCAGTGCGTCCTTCTTTTCCATTCCTTTCTATCACTCATCACCTCCTCATTCCACTCCCTTCACACTCATAACCATTCCGCACACAATCCATTCATCTTTTCTGTGGTCTTCCTCTTACTTTCCAGCCATCAACATTCATTATCTATTATTCTTCTAATAACATGCCTTTCATCCCTTCTCATGACATGTCCTTGGTTAGGTACTAAAGTATGTAAAAAGATCACCACTTTACAGGATTATACTGAATCCATTCACGTAGTTCTTCTTTAGCTGCTGGTGACAACATGTTGCCAGCTGATCGAGTGGCGTCCTTTGGCGCATTCTTCTTGACCTAAATCAACATAACGCATCAAAGTTAAACTAATATACTTTATAAAACTAGTTAATTTTGTAATAAACCTTAAGCAGCTAATAAACGTCATAAATTATTGAAAAGTAAAACATTACAATTAGTGAATAATGAATAAGTACCGTTACAACTGTTTTGTCATGTTCTTCTCTATAACCAACAACTATCTGAAAAATTAAGGCCATTTTCTCAATTGTCGGTGCAGCATCGGTACGGTACAGATTCGGTACTTACAGAATCTGTACCGCGCCGTGCTAATGTCCTACCGCTGCCATGCTGACAAACCAGGAACGCTCTATTAAATGTAGGCATCCAGTAAGCCTTTGGTATGCTTTCGGTACTACGTATACCAAGCATCCTGGAGACGTATTTTTAAATCATTAGAATTCAAAATCGTGTATGAAATCGCAAGATTCGTGTGCGAATCCCTAAAATCGCTATTTTTTAATATTCACACTTGTGAATTTTGCAACGAGTGGTCCGACCCACTCGTTGACACCCACGTTTTCGATATTCTACCAGGGGCCTAAACGCGCTAATTTTCAACGATAAAACCAAAGCTAAATCGTTACCGTTTCAGTTTCGTTTACAGAAAAGTACTTGCTTTAGTTTTGTTAAAATTGTTGAATATTCTGCCTAAGGAAGACTCCTTAGGCAGAATATTCAACAATTTTAACTTATCAGACCAGACCTAAATGACAACGTAACGTTTTTGGTTTTATCGTTCAGAATTACCGCGATTGGGCTCCTGTAGTAATGACGTGTGAGAAAGAGAGAGAAAAATCAAAATCAAATGACTGACAGACAATGACATTATAACTTTTTATTTGGCTTTAAAGGTCTAAAATCAGATGACAAACATTGACTACGAATTATTTTAAGCAAATTATTCGATATTAAATGGGAGGAATTTTATAAAATTATATAGGTACCTAGATAAACAAGATAGAAAAAACGGATTGATCAAAGAAAAGTAACCGAAAGCGTTTGTACATAATTACTCACAGACTCAGTACTTTGAACATCCAGTAAATGTGGTGCATGAGAAAGCTTCAAGAGACCATTCACTTTGAGAAACCTGGTGTTGGGACAAGCATAGGCATCATACAGTCCATGTCCTTTTGCCCAGTCGATCCAGCGGTAGTGTTTCCATAACGGAACTTCTACAATTGCCAACCGTTTTACGGCCGATTTCAATAATATATCTTCAGATAATCTATCTATTAGTAAGAGATAATAGGCCTACTATCGATCTGTTATTACTAGGCGACTGTTATTATTTCCCGCCATTTAATAGGCAACAAATCTTTAGTAAGCCTATCTCTTACTGAGGATAGATTATTGAAATCGGCCGATATTAGCATCATATTCAATGTTAAAGAAAGAAAACGTAAGATATAAGCCTATCAAATACTATGAAATAAAAAAGTCACGTAAATATAAATAATGATGGCGTAAGAAATAAATGTGCATGAGGGGGGGTTGCCATAATCACCACGCTTGGCAGACGGGACGGCGATCGTAGTAAGCCAAAGTTTTTTGGAGACGCTGCTGCCCGTCTCTTGAAGGCTATGGTCCCTTAGTCGCCTTTTACGACACCCACGGAATGATAGGGGTAGTGCTATTCTAGGCCGGCACATACACGACACATAGCGAGAAGAACCGATGGCCGTTGGGGCGGAAAGGTTCTGGAATGGCGACCGCGCACCGGACGGCGCTCCGTGGGTAGGCCCCCGACAAGGTGGACCGACGATCTGGTGAAGGTCGCGGGAAGTTGCTGGATGCGGGCAGCGCAGGACCGATCGTCGTGGAGATCCTTAGGGGAGGCCTATACCCAGCAGTGGGTGTCGTGCGGCTGATATGATGATGATGATGAAGAAATAAAAAGAATCGATAAGAGGATACATCTACAATTGTTGGTAGCGATTGGTACTATGGTTGTATAAAGAAATACCAACTTCATTTTCTATGTGTATTTCTCATTATTATATTTTTTTTATGGACAAAGGGAAAGTATTGGCCTTCACCTCTCCTGATGTTAATAGTGACGATTAGGCTGAAGGTGGAAGCGCACTAAACCCGGAATCCTCATCACTGAGGAGTCTATCTTACCTTAACTGCCGGAACACAACAATTTTTAATTGCTGTTATGGCGTCAGACTTAGGTAAGATGGTTTTAGCTAGCCAGGCGGACTTGAAATAAGCCCTACCAGCAACCAAACCGAGTACAAATTGTACCCCCCTGGGAATCGAACCCGGGACCCCTGTAGACGAACCACTAGACCACAGAAGCAGTTATGTTGTTTCTAAAATTGAGAACCTATTTTTAATAATTATGAAAGTTTAGGAACCTGGTTCCGGCAACGGTTTCTTCAGAGGTATATCCCTAGCCATGTTCATGGTTAATACCATTTCATGGGCAGGAGTAATCCCCGGTAAAATATAAGGCTGCAGGGCTTTAGAGTCCTTTATTAGCAACGTTGCAAGTGTACTTCTCTGAAAAAAATAAAAGGCTAGCAGAATATACTCAATCATCATACTCAGTATGATTTTGATTTAAATATAATGCCATGTTTACAGGAGATTAGCTACAATGCTTACTATTTATGGTATTTGTCCTTCGATCAAGAATATCCTAGATAACGCTTCACGAACTAAAACAGTACGCAAAAATGGCACCTCAAATAGCGTCTCACTTACAAACATGGCGCTTATTTTGTACATAATCACCTCTTATTTTGTACAAACTCACATTTCATATCACTTATTTTGTACAAAATAAGCTTATTTTGTACAAAAACACAGCTTTTATCACTTATTTTGTGCAAAATAAGCGCCCGTTTGTAAGTGGGACGCTATTTGAGGTACCATTTTTGAAACTCTGACCGGACATCTAGGGTATACTTGATCGAAGTATTTGTCCCTAAAACATACCTTCCATGTACTGACTAAGCATTTGTTCAGTTTACACGCCACTGCCATGGAAGATCATAATTAATAACATTTGAGTAGTAACACCAACAGTTCGGTGATTTAAGCCAACCGAACAAATGCACCAAAAAAGTTTCATTAGTTCGGTTAGCCGGTCTAACAACCGAACTACTGCAACTAAAGAAAATATTCGAAATATTTTCTTTCATCGAATGAGGAATAGTGGCCAACTCTGGTGTTAGAATTACAGGCGGCTTGATATTTGAAATTAAAATAATATTGGAACTGCCGAATAATATTTTTTCCTTAATAATTTAATTAGTACTAAAGACAATAAAGCCAAAATTTGCGTTTTAATATTACAAATTAGTCTTTTTAAACCAATCGATTAAAAAATCACCTCCTGAAAAACCACCTGAAAACTTTTGTTGTATTTTTAGTTTTTGAAACCTTAATACTATATTTTGCTAAATAAAACAAGGCACTAACTTAGTCAATAACTATAAAAACTAAAGACATAAATATACAAGGTGTTTGGTAAAAGCCTTATAAAGCCGAATATGGTAGATAGGGACCATCAAACTGAACAACATTTACTATAAGACCAACTCTGAAATCGCGAAAAAAAAAACAGCTGTTTCATACAAAAATTAATAAGAAAAATATCAAAATGTATGAAACTGCTGATTTTTTTCGCTATTTCAGAGTTGATCCCAGAGTAAAAGTTGTTCAGTTTGATTGTCCCAATCTACCATATTCGGCTTTATAAGGCTTTTACCAAACACCTTGTATAAGCGCTAAAACTTTTTTACTAAGCACATCATTATCGTTCTTATCGTAAAATTAAGTTTATGTTTATAGCCACAAGTCTAGAACCCGAGTCCACATCAATTTATTTTCTCTGTAGTAAAGTTTGTTTTTAGGTTAATCTTGGGACTTTAGCACCTAGTTAATATTAAGATCGCTTACTAACGAACGAACTTTGGCAAAATTATACAATAAGTATTTAAGGCGAGGCAGTTCCCGAAATTTACTCTTTCACTATGTCTTTAGGATAAGGTTGAATATTGCATAGCTTTAATTGACGCTACGCCAGAAATTTGACGAAATTTAGTACATTTTTATGGATTATTTATTAAAAATGTACTCGGTTATTGTGTTAGATCAATAAAAAAGCTATCCTTTTTGCATAAAAAATCATATCACTGTCGTTGAAAATAACGAAATCTGACGATTTTAAGTTTATTTTTATGGTGTTATTCAAGATTTATTTACAGAGTAACCATGCCATTTTTCAATATTCTGTTCGGTTATTGTGTTTCTTTGTTTCTTTTTCAGTCTACAGTAATTTTTGTAAAGTAGAATTCTACATCAGTTCTTCACATTGGAAGTTCAAAAATCAATAATTTCATCAAATTGTGAACTGGCCTCGCCTTAAGAACTTAAAATGGATTTCTGGCTTGGAATTTATTTTGCCATAATATATTGTTTTAAGCCCCTGATATTTTATATTCACCATAGAGATAAGATAAGTCTGACTCTTTAGGGGTCTTAGCATTGTATCAGGGGTCCATAATGAAGCTACCAATAAAGGTGATTTTTTTGTTTAAAACTCTTTGACATTTATAAATTCTGAAAGTGGTCTGCGACTACAAAAATTTTAAGAAACGCCGATGGCTAATTGGATAACTTTGTTGAGGGGTATATGGCAGACGCGTTAGTCAATTTTGTACATTACTTTGAGGTACTTACCATTGGAATAAACGTTGTAATTCTTTAAATAGGTACTAACGGCCCATTTCAATAATCTATTTTCAGTAAGAGATAAGCCTACTATGGATCTATGATCTATTACTAGACATCTGTTGTTATTTCATATCTAAGCAACAAATCTTTAGTAAATTCTTAATTAAATTGAAAATATTGTAGTGCCCTAACGGGGTTCATGATGATACTTTTAATATTTACCACCATGTAAAACTCATGAGACAATAAAGATATTTAGATATTTAGTAAGCCTATCTCTTACCGAGGATAGATTATTGAAATCGGCCGTAAAGAGGTACTTACCTATCTCTGTTAAAGGTATTTTATTTTCTATTTTAACTTACAATACCTTGAACTTAAAGTAAAGAAACAGTATTATTACCACAGTGGTTTCCTTGGCAGTCGATTTCTTTGTGCTTTTCGATTTCATTGTGCTTGCTTGAGTTTCATCATCATCATCCCAGGAGAATAGCGGGACTTCAGATGTGATCAGCTTCCATAACTTTTCATAATCTAATAGAAACATTGAATTTAGATAAAATTAGTTTTTTTTATATATGTAATATAGTTAGAATCATTCTTTACGTAATAAAAAGATTGCTTCTCGTAATAAAATTTTAGTCAAATTGTATTTACTGTAGTTTTCATAAGTCATTCTAACTGCGCCCGTTAGGGAATGCAGTATACTGAATTCTGCCATAAGCTCGTCTTCCACAGTGTCCATTTCCTCATCAGCATTCATGTCAGGAGCAGCCAACTTGAGTAGCGCCTGTTAAATTTTGATTAGCAATCAAAAGTTTGCGTGCTATGAATTGCTATTTATTTTAAGTAGGCGTTTTGCTTAGTTACCACAATCAACTGGGTTATTTTATCAAAGTTTAAAATTTTTTACTTCGACTTTTTTAAATATTATTTTAATGGGAAATGTCAGAAGAAGCTTACAAAAAAAATAACTCCTGACTTTTTAAGCTTAACATTAAGGCTCAGTTGCACCATCTAACTTTAACGATAACAAGCTTGTTAAAATACCGGTTAAGCACAAGTTAGCCAAAAAGAGGTGCCAGCCAGCATGATGTCCTTTGACAAGTTTGACGTTACAACTAGGTAGCATTATCATTTGACGATAACTTGAACTTTGTCAGCGTTTTGGTGCAACTCACACTAAAAATACACCTTATGTTTTGCTACTTTTCCTAAAAATTGAAATTTAAAATCATTGCCTTCTTTATTTGCTTAGAAAATAGTACTTCAGATAATTTTGAACAGTCTCAGCAGCAGTATCTTATAATAACACTGTCGGTTGGCAAATAAATTGAAGATTTACTCGTTATTATTGTGGAGCCACCGTAATTGGGTGTTGTGGCGTTGCGGCTTTCTTTTCGTTAAAAAGCTCTGGCGAGAAATGCCTTATTCCAGATGACAGTGTAAACGAGAAATTTTGGTTAGGTTTTTGATGGATTTCATAACGTAAGCGGTTGTTAGCGATTCCATCTTGAATGCTTGACAATTTTCTGTTAAGAATTTAAATTAGAAATACTTCTATTGCATACTTAGATGAAATTGAGTAGTGTGGGTTTACCGTCAGCTAGGAATGTTGTTAGGCGTGCACTTGCACATTGTTTTAGTGTGCGTCTGCAAGCTCTCGTATTACGCACACTAAAGTAATGTGCATAATGCACGCCTAACAACCATTCATAGGCGACTCACCTTCGTGAGATAAAACAACTGTAACTTACCTTACAAATAAGTAGAGGCCATAGATGAACCACAGGGGTAATCGCAACTGTCACTACAGGTGCTTTAGCACCGGCCTTAGTTGCTGGTGGTGGGGCGTTGATGTGGAAAGGGGAAAAAGGCAGGAGAGGGGAGTCGGTCGCATCCACAGGCACTTGGTCGTTCACCCATACGCATCTCCAGGCGCCAAGGTAGAAGAGTCGGACGAGGTAGCAACCTGATGGTAGTTGAAGCTATTTTGGATCACTTCGCTCAACATTTTCTCAATAGTTCTGTCCCTTTATGCCACACTTGTACCATGTACCATACACAAAAGACTTGTACCATGTATTCTGTGGCTAAAGTTAGGAACAACTAGCAAAAGTTACGAGCAAAAAATAAGGAACAATCAGAATAATCCCATCACCCAAAAAGTTTGACATAATTATGACAATGGGCTTTAATTTTACCTGATGTTTTGTGGCTATAAGGTTTAAAAAGATGGTCAGTAGCGTACTTCGGCAATAAACTAACCGTTTTTTGACAATCCAGGTCTATGCTGTTGCCCTCCACCTGACTTCGTGCCTGGCGAGTATATGTGGTACCTGGCCCTCCAGCCCTCCGGCGGTATACTGAACGAAAAGTTCTCCCATTGATGTTCCACCTAGATCAAAGTTTCTATCAAATAAGTAGGTATGTAAATAGTTCCTCCTTAGTTTCATCATGCCAGCCGTGCGACAAATGCTGCTAAGCAAAGGTTTGGAAGGATCTTTAGCGATTTACTATAGATTCATTGCTTGCATCTAGCGTTTTTGCAACGTCTTTGCTTCTACTTATAATCTCAAAAACTGCTTCAACCGGGACGCATATTTGTAAATACCCGACGTGCTAACCACTCGGGAAATTTCGGCTGCCGCTCGGGCGCTCGTAGTATTTGACCTGACGTGTCGACGATCGATCGAATCGAACTGCTTTATTCCTGTAGGTCCCGCATATAGGTTAGAATTATATTTTAGAAGGTTATTTTTTTCTAAGACTACAGAAATATTTCCTTTTATTATAATAACTGACGCGGTACGTTTGCTGTTTACAAAGCAATTCTGGCTCTTGTAAATAGCGACGAAGCAATTTCAGGTGGCTAACGCGTCAGGTATTTACTCCGACATGTCTGCTATTTACGTAGCAACTTCGGGTAGATAACGCGTCGGATATTTACGAATATGCAACCGGGACTAGCTGTAACTATTAATTAGTTCACAGCACCTTGATAAAAAAGTAAACTGTCTTGAACTCATTTCAATGGATTTCCCATGTTTATTAACCTTGTTCCTATTCTGTCATGTAAAGTCGGTAAGTATTAAAGATCTTCCGGCCAATTAGCGAGCTTCGTCTAGCTAGAAAATATAAAGCTAATATACTCCGTTGGATTTAATAAGATATTTCTCTGACACTGAATTAATTACATCTGCACGTCTGCTGGTTATTAAAAAAGCGATCTGCCATGTGCGAGAAAATTATGTAGAAAACGTAGGGTAAAAGTAAAGTAAGTAAACTAGATATTTATTATCAAAAAAAAATCAAAAATCTTTATTTACTTTGACATACAAAAACATAACATTTAGTAGCTGGAGTCCCCTTTTAAGCATGACAATGCCTGTACCAGAGGGCTCCGCTCCTTCATTCGGACGTTAAAGATTTTAGGACTTACGTGCTAATAATAAAAAAATATATATATAAAAATCTTATCTTATTTTTAGGAAAATACTTATTTAACTTATTTATTTAGTTTATTATAAATGACGTTAGTGTGTGTGTGTGTGTGTGTATATGCGTGTGTGTGTGTGTGTGTGTTTATTATTATATCTAACCTTTAGCTTTCCTTTGAGATTATTTTGATATGAAATTTATTTTAATAGGTCGTAAATAGCCGTAATATTTTACGTAATAATACACACACATTTTGAACGTCTCGCCTCTCATGTAAAGATTTCATAGTGATTTCATGGTAATCAAATCTGTTTGCCATATTTATATTTATTATTAAACAGCGTAAACAGCATCATTTGTGTAGGTAGATACTTTATTCCACACTAATTTTTGTTTATAACTTAGCAAGTTACCTACGTACTAAAAACATAACTTTCAATTAATTTTAAATAAAAGTTAAATAAGAAAGCTTTGCTGAAGAAACTTCTTTAACAAAAAAACATCTTTAATAACCTCTCTTTGATAATATATTTTAGTGTCAACTTATATCTCCTTTATTATTATTTATAACTGTAAAAGTACGTAGGTACTAGTATCATGAAAATATATCTGTGGTGTTTAGGAGAAACCTGTTAGTTAACTTGTCAAAAAAGAAATGGACGAATCCTGAATCACCATCGTATTTACCAACTCAGTTCTATCACTTCTATAATAAGGTGGACTATCAGAAATAGATAAAAAAAATACTTATAGAAAAAAAAACAATGACCCAACCCAACCAACCCAACTAAAAATGACCAAATTGGAGTTAAGGCGGTTGTATGACCGAAAGTGGCGCCCTCGGAGGTTTTTATTTTAATAAGTTATTAAAACATTTTTTTTTTTAATAAAGTTTGACGTGGAGTTTTTAGGGCCCATGGTCTAGTCTTTTTAGAAGGTATCTACATGCCCTCGTAGTCATTCGTAGAAGTAGATAGCAAATGTGTTAAAAACGGCCACTTTTAGCAGTTTTGCTATTTACTTCTAACAGTGACTACGAGGGAATGTAACGATATCATCTAAAAATACTAGACTTTAAGATTTCGACAGAATTAAACATTATTAAAGCGCCACTTTCGCTCGGGGTGCCACCTTAACAGGTTTCTCCCAAACGCCACATGATTGTCTAGCTTAAGTTTATTTACCACAAATGTTTCAGTTCTTTCCAAAATAAAACATGCTGACAAAACTTTTCTGCAAAACGACGAGCGAAGTATAACTTGTGCGTGACTCAGTTGAATGTCCGTTATAGACATATTTCCACCATTATTCTCCTGTAACACGAGAAAACTTATCATCCCAACCTATTACCATAACACCAGTTGAAAGCAAAGTCGATATCAATGAGCGTCAATTTGGTATGAATTATTCAACAGGTATTAGGAGCGCCTATAAAATTCGATGAGCAATGTTCTTGCCTTATCATGGATTGGAGCGAGATTGTGTGTATTGAGCTTGTTTAAAAAGCCTTATCATTTTATTATTAATATTATAACATTTTATTATTCTATCTACTTTATAAATCTGCATTATCGCCGCCAATTTTTTTTTTTTAACAAATATAAAAACTTGTATTAGTTATAAACTATTTTTGTTACAATCTGCATTTGAACAGGCTGTTCGCATTTGTTTCGCTTGTTGAGCTCACGGCGAAACCTACTGCGGTGTTTCGCGGTGGATGTGTGCTATAGGCGTAATAATCAAGAGGTTCTAACTTTGATTTACCTCAAACACTACTGTTTCGGCGTCCCATCTGTTCATAGCCAGCTCCTCAGCCCGCACCCAGCCGTTCAGGTATTGCCTGACAGACCTTGGAAGTGGCTGCGTCTGATCATCTATCCAAACTTGCTCGACTTGAGGTTTAAAACCAGCCTTGCTGTTCAGGACTGCTGATCTGAATGAAGCTGGACTCTAAGAAAAAAAAAACTTAATTTAAACCAGGTTTATAAAACCGCCATATATTATGAATTATGCCTCTGGTGGATGTCCCTATCAAAAGCGTATATAATGGGGTAAAACAATTTTTTTTAAATTTAAAAACACTGACTGCCCTGCCAAAACGAACTGGAAAGTTAAATAACAAGATACGTTGCAGTCGGGGGACCACTTGGATTAAAAATTGTCTCACAGAACCGAACGGTCTCCCGACTGCAATAACTAGTTATTTAACTTTTTAGTTCGTCTTTGGCAAGGCAGTAGTGTTTGTAATATTTTTTTTATTTTAATTTTTATTTTATACATTTTAGTACCAAATGATATAGTTTTAGAATTTGCTCATCAGGGTCTTTCATTAATTGATACCCATATTGTAATTAGAATTTGCTCATCAGGGTCTTTCATTAATTGATACCCATATTGTAATTAGAATTTGCTCATCAGGGTCTTTCATTTGATACCCATATTGTAAAATAATAGAAGTTTTATTTTCAAATTACAAAAAATCTAAAACCAATGTCACTCGGAGTGATGTAAGAATTCTAACGATACCGCACACATCCAAATCTGTTCAGGCATTTACAAGATAATTTACTGTAGGAAATGAAGCGATCTTTTGTATGGAGACCCCAACATTAATTCATTAACGCCGGAGCGGTCGCTGGCGACCGAGACACAATAGATTTTCTATTGTGTCTCATTTTCCGGGCGTTGAAGAGTTAAATCCTCAGTCGATGTAACTTTGCAGGGATGTAATATAGTATGAACTAAAACCTATGAACATAAATCAAAAAAAAAAAGAATTTGGATAATTTAAAAAATATGTTTCATTAATGGTACTTTATCATACTGTAAAGTTTCGTCTGCTAAGGATTTACTGTGGGGGTCCACTACCTTCCTTTCCTACACTAATGGACCTAATGGTGGAATAAAGAAACTCCCAATACAACAACTCAACATAGTACATAGCAACATACATGCACCCTGAACACCCTTCGGTTTTTTGTAAAAAGAAATCAGCTACGTGACGACGACGCCTGGTCGTCGTCGTCATTTTTTTTCATGCTCAAATTTCTTTGTGTTTTCATGATCAGCTTTTTGTGTTTGATTCAGACGTTAGCACTGAATAAAAACTTATCTGTTTATTATATGCAGATTATGGGTATTCAACAGATTGGCCTTCGCCTGAGATATCTAGCCAATTTGAATTTCAAAGGAATGGTCAGGCTATCTGATAGACTAATTTATTCTGAGCTGACCTTATAAATCTATAAATCTTTGGAAATTGCCACTTAAATTCTCATTATTGTTATCTTTTTCTATTGATATAAGTAACTTACTTCTTTTAGCCAGCTTATCTTATACCATATTTTATTTTTAGGTAATATAATAGGGTAAGAGTACGGTAGGCAGATTAGAATATCACTAACCCTTTACACTTGGGGGTATCTTAAATATACTACTACGAAGCTTCGAAGTTATTACATTGTGAACTGCTTAGTGTACACCTCAGAGCGCAAGAAAGCAAGCAGTAGCGTTTTACGATAAAAATATCCCAAAACTGCGATCTTCCAAAGTAACCGACACCGTTCGAAGGATTACTCAGTTAAAGTGGCAGTGGGCGGGACACATAGCGAGAAGAACCGTTAGACGTTGGGGCGGAAAAGTTCTGGAATGGCGACCGCGCACCGGACGACGCTCCGTGGGTAGGCCCCTGCAAAGGTGGACCGACGATCTGGTGAAGGTCGCGGGAAGCCGCTGGATGCGGGCAGCGCAGGACCGATCGTCGTGGAGATCCTTGGGGGAGGCCTAAACCCAGCAGCTAGTGTTGTGCGGCTGATATTATAATGATAATTACAGCGATCTTCAACCAGCCTACCAAATGGAATTTATCACATACCAGTCCCCAGAACTCTGGTTGTAGTTCGTTGTCTCGAAATTCTCTGAAAGGACATTCCGTAGGATCCACATTCAACACTATCATGCTTTTAGCAGCTTCTGAAGTGCCTTTCTTGGACATTTTGATATTTTCCTTAAGAAATTATTGTAAATCCTAAACATAACCTCTTGACTTCCACTTGTCAAATCAATATTACGTAACAAAAAAAGTAAGGAAAATTAAAAATTAAAAAATATTATAAAAGTAAAGGAGGATTTTAAGGTTTCAAACCTACTTTTGCATTATTCCGAAGATCGAAGGTGATCGAAGAACACTGGTGCATTTTGGGCAGTAAAATATTCTAGTTTTGAACAATTTTGTACTTTTTAGTTTTACTAAAGTAATGTAAAAAAGATCGTGAAATATAATCATCCATCCTACTAATATTATACATTATGCGAAAGTTTGTGTTTGTCTGTTTGTTACCACTTCACGCCTAAACAAGTGGACGAATTTGGATAGGTCAGTCTTCGATCAAGAGGTCAGTAGACAGATTAGGACCTGGATTAAAGCCACTTTTATCCTATTCAAAGGTTAGTCAAAGGTTCCCCAGAGTCCTCGCGGATGAAGTCACGAGCGACCATGTAGTTATTTATATAATAATAAATCAGTAACTTTCGTTTTAAAATTTTGATTATGTTCATCATAAATGATACTGATCTTGAATTAAAAACTTGAATTGAAATTTATGATACTTTTAGAACTTTCCTTTTGAAATAAATTTCTATAGCAAAATGCTGGTATTCAAGAAACTGGATGCAAAGTTATGATAAGCTCACGGCTCCCCGATGAATCGGTGGTTCCTTTGAAAGGTCTAGATCGTTTTCTAGATAAATCATATCGATGTCGGTATGAAAACAGTTTCGATGTTTAATATAAATATAAGTGAAAGTTGTACTATGTTAATTTGAGTGGTTATTTGTAAGCTGTGGATAAAAACTAACTCATATATGTCGGGTACAGTACAAGGCAAACATCTTGAAACTTTTTCGACAGAGTGGGGGTAAGCTCACGCATGTGCGTGCACTTGTGTGAGCGACCAATTACGCGCGCCCCTCTCCCGCCGCCCGCGTACCTCACCGCTACGCATACCTAAAATACGCGTTTTGTGCAATCCCCACCCGATTTCAAGATATTTGCCTCGTACTGTGATTCCTCACTCAAAATAATGCTGGCTTGCAGCGAAAGGGTAGGTTTATACTCGAAAAAAATCAGCAATCCCATACCAGTGACTCGGTAGCTCAGTTGGACCGGACTTCCCAAGGTCGCGGGTTCAAGTCCCGCCTAAGAAAATGATCTGCTCCTGATTAGGTTACTCTGTGCTAACAGAGTACTCTGTTACCACTTACCACTGACAAGAAATAATTTTCGATGTCAATCGAGAAATTTGTTAGAATCAGAGTTACGTAATCTGACTGACTGGTGGCGAATCGATTTTTTTCTAGTTTTAATATTATCTTAAAAATTGCTATTATAAGTATTGTCATCGTCATAATCAAATGTGTGGTAGACAATACAAATTAAAAAATAACAGTGTAAAAAATCGACACTATTGCCAAAGGCCGAACAGTAAAAATTGGTACATACTTAATTTTCCGATGTAATTAAACATGACAGAGTATAAATCAACTTCAAAGTACCTACCTAAACAAAGCCGGCTGCTATTATGTTGAGTTGTTATGGTAAAAAAACCTGCAAAATTGAAGGCGCTATACCTGATCTGATTTCGTCTGACATTCTGAATCTGTCTTCGCATCGAGGTCGTTCACATAAAAAATGTAGTCACGGACAACGCATAATATCGAATTAAATTTAACAGGTGGACTCTCTATGAGCTGCTTATTCAAATTCTAGACGACAGACATTCGTATTTTATATTATAAATGCGACAGTTTGTTACTACCTTTCCAGTAGTTATAAGCTGTTTCAGAACCTTTTATAGAGGATTTAAAGCATGGGTGTAGATAAAATATTTCAATCTTCAAATTTAACATTAGACGAGTGGAAGCGTGTTGTCTTCTGTTTTTTTTTTATATTTTGTTTGATTTTGCATTTCCCAGCGTTTTCTTTCTCTATTCCTGCATTATCAGTATTTTCGTACTGCATTGTCCATCAGCCATTTTTGATGTCCCCACTGCTGGGGCACAGGCCTTCCTTATGGGTGGTAAGGAGGATGGGCCATAACCCACCACGCGGGCCCAATGCGGATTGGTGGGTGTTAACGACTGCAAATGCAGCCGGGACCAACGGCTAAACGTGCCTTCCGAAGCACGGAGGAGCTCGAGATAATACATTTTTGGTCACCCATCCCATGACCGACCCTTGCGAACGTTGCTTAACTTCCGCAATTGCTGGGCCAGGCGCTAAACCACTGCGCCAACGAGCTCCACAAGTACTGCATTATTGTGTATTAATTTTTGCAATTAGTAGACCGAAATAAGGGATATTGGCAACTCACATTATACTCATACTTAAGTTAAAACGATGATGAAGAAATATTAATTGCAATCAAACGAATTTTCTTAGCTTTTTTGAACTACAAACAGTTTATCATTTACGTCATTTAATTAAATTGAAGTTTGCTTTAACTCAAAATCTTGTAGATCATACTTAGATTATTTATAAATAATCTAAGGGTTCATACATGACACACAGTTATGTACAAGACATTTCTCACCTTAAATAGCAACAATTTAAGGAGCATTTCGTATATTACGAGTATATGGTCGGATATTGCGTATTTTTTATCACACAACTATTACCTGGCCGCAGGCTTTCACGGCAAACCGGTTGGCCACTTCCTGCTAATGTGATCTATATCCGCCTCCACTTTAAATGGTACATGTGATGCTATTACTTTGACTAAACCTTCACGGTTTGAAATTGAACCTAATGTATGTACATTTGAACAATCGTCTCGTTAGGTAATCGTGTAAGAACGAAACTTTATATTCGACGTGTACTAATGGACCATTTAAAGTAGTTAAAAAATGACTGACTTTGTTCGATAATTGAATTCTTTTTTCGTATTTAAAATGGCTTATAATTGTTTCCAGGTGTCGGAAGAAGACATTTCTACAGCTGTAGTGGTTGCCGTCGCTTTAGCTAGCTTCATTTGAGCTTCAATACTGTATAAATCTGTGGCAGGACAATACATACAGCGCCTTTACTCCTTTTTAACATTACCTTCCTATTCTTTTCATAAAATCAAATTTAAAGCGAGAATTTTCTGCCTATTCTTTACATTTACATTTAAAAGAGGCACTTTATACGTTTAAGAGATCTTTCACAACTCTTCTACTCGTACACATTCACTCTTGGTGGTGTAATGTTGCTATAAAAAATTGTTGCTGGTACCTACTTCATTATTCTTTTCACATGTCCAGATTTCCCAGACCAACTAAACTTCTCTTCCCTATCAACGTAACTCACATTATTTACACTACACGCTCTCATTGACTGACTTATACTTACTCATACAAAAGATTCATAGTGATGTAAATAAATATCATAGTGATAAATGATCACGTATCTTTTTCACATACGTTCATCAATCATGCCAGCTTATTTCTCAAAAACGTGCAATTTTCTTAATTTAGCTATAAAAAATTGCATTTATAACTATTGACCAAACGTTTTTATGACCAGTGTCATTAACTTTTCAAGGTGAACCTGTAAATGAAATGTCGGCTGTACGAATGTTAAATATCGTTCACACTAAACGTATAACAAGCACACTCGATAATACAGTTCATTAACTCAGGTTCCTATCAGTTTACGCAGCGCAGTTGCAATGATAATGTCATTTGAAGAAATCATTAGGTATTGTATACGATTAAGATTATTAGAAATAAAATCAGTGCTAAGTAAAAATAATAATTTGTTGTGTGTTATACAATTTGCTATTATCCTACTGTGTGAGAGTTCTGCAGTTCACACTCAATCGCTTTCAAAGTGTATTGGTATTATTGGTATTGGTGATGGACTCTTTTCTCCGCATTTAGACCCATTTAGCCCGTTATTCGTGAACATAGCATCGGTATGGCTAGTCAAGCCATCTTAGCACCTATCAGAAGCGCAGAAGCCTCCTGGGCGTTCACAGGCTTCTAGTAGCAACCTCACCTCTGTGAGGATTTCTGCCCGTTTGTGCGGCCAAACCCACGCAGTCCAGGATCACGTGGGCGGCTGTTTCCTCTTTATCTCCAAAGTGTTCTCTAGACGAATTTCGTCTGGACAAAAGAGTAACGTGTTTCGTCCAGACGATCCGTTCAGTGTGAACGATCGCTAATATTTAAATAGAAACCTTGGTCAGATGCATCTGAATTGGAGCAGATTGCTACCTAAGACAAGTTTTGATCTTTTGTACGACTGCCGGAAAGGTGCCCACGTCTTTGGAAATGTAGGTGGCAATTTATAAATATTACGGTAGCCAACTTGTGGAGCTCGGTGGCGCAGTGGTTTAGCGCCTGGCCCAGCGATTGCAGAAGTTAAGCAACGTTCGCAAGGGTCGGTCATGGGATGGGTGACCAAAAATTTATTATCTCGAGCTCCTCCGTGCTTCGGAAGGCACGTTAAGCTGTTGGTCCCGCGTGGTGGGTTATGGCCCATCCTCCTTACCACCCATAAGGAAGGCCTGTGCCCCAGCAGTGGGGACATCAAAAATGGCTGATGGACTACGGTAGCCAACTCAGTTGTTTCAGTGGTTTCCTGGATCCTTTGCACGAAACACTTTCTAGTAAAAATAGGTAATAAATTTATAGTAAAAGTGTATAAAATGTAAAGTATCAGAAAATGATTTGTTCCCTTTATGGAAGTAAGTGCTGTGGACTATTTTTTTTTACTAAACTCTCAATTCAAATTAGATTTGGCAACGATAGGTTTTCGTTGGTGTCCGTGAATATTCTTGTGCGTATTGAGAAGAACTTAGAGTTAGGAAATTTTGTAATTCCCTATGATTAAAATCCTATTAATAAAAGGCTAATGGTATTCGGATTTCACAGTTTTTATATATTACTATTAGCCACAGACATGCAAACATTCAGTTAATAACATTTAATTATATTAGTACTGTATGTAATGCAATCAACTTTAATTAACAGTTGCATCGAATTGTTTCAGTCGGAATTTCAATAATATACGTTGTGTCTGTAGATCATAATTTTGACCACAAATTGGAAACAGAAATTAATTAAACTGCAATTTTAACTGATTGGTTCGTATAAAAACAATTCATTTTAACAAGGAAGAAAATCGTAGGGATTTACTTTGATTATTAATCGTACTAATAAATTAATTGCAAACCTCAAAAGACAGATAGTGTGAATTAGTTCATTTTTAATTTTTCAGTTGTTTGTTTATTCGGAACATTTAACTGAACAATTAAATTAATTTTCCAAGTTATAGGTAATTATTGACTGTAAGAATGAAATTATTCTTAAATGGAGCTTTGAATTTCCTATTATTGTGTTTAGGGTTAATGAATGTTTGTATGTATGTATGTAAGTTTTTCTTTTTGTTTTTTATTTTTTAACCGCTTCTGTGGTCTAGTGGTTCGCCCACCCGTGTAAGACGCAGGGGTCCCGGGTTCGATTCTCAGGAGGGGGGTACATTTGTACTCGGTTTGGTTAGTGGTAGGGCTTATTTCAAGGCCGCCTGGCTAGCTACCACCATCTTACCTAAGTCTGACGCCATAACAACAATTTAAAAAATCTTGTGTTCCGGCAGTTAGAGGTAAGATAGACAGTTCCTCAGTGATGAGGATTCCGGGAGTAGTGCGCTTCCATCTTCAGCCTTGTCCAACAGCCATTTTTTGATGTCCCCACTGCTGGGGCACAGGCCTTTCTTATAGGTGGTAAGGAGGATGGGCCATAACCCACCACGCGGGCCCAATGCGGATTGGTGGGTGTTAACGACTGCAAATGCAGCCGGGACCAACGGCTTAACGTGCCTTCCGTAGCACGGAGGAGCTCGAGATAATAAATTTTTGGTCACCCATCCCATGACCGACCCTTGCGAACGTTGCTTAACTTCCGCAATCGCTGGGCCAGGCGCTAAACCACTGCGCCACCGAGCTCCTCAGCGCCACCGAGCTCCTCCATCTTCAGCCTTATCGTCACTTAACATCAGGTGAGGCGAAGGCCAAGCGCTATTCCGTTGTTCATAAAAAAAAAATCGTGTATCCACTTCTATAATTGATTATAACGTAACAATATGTTGAACGCGAAATAATTGTCTCAATACACCAATCGCGATGTTATAATAAGGTCAGTTGCAAAATGAGCTGCAAAGTGAAAGTAGTACCGGCGACCAGTTATGCTGGTCTACCAAGCCTCCCAGACTTCATACTTTGACAGGTATTTACAGGAAATATTGAGTCAATGAAAGGGTCTGCCTTATTTGGTTTTCTGGTTACTGCCAACTTATTTACAAGACCTGTCATTTTGTTGACGTTTCTATGGTTGAAAGGTCTTCTTAAATTGGTCTTCTGGAGCAGACACAACCTGTGAGGTCTTGTTTAGTGTTTAAGTTACAATAGTATGTTTGAGAGCCGTTGATGGTTTTACGAAATGTCATCTACATTTTTATTAGCAAACAATAACAAGTTATAGAAATATTCCAATAACTAAAGACTATTTCAGATTTTGTGTAAAAAAAGTTATCGGATGGATCATTATAAAAAGAAAAAAATATAGAAGTCAAGCAAGGCAAGGACGACACTAACCTCATTTTTTTTATCAAATACAATCTTAGAATATTTTTTTTTAATATTTATTAGCAAACTGTTGTAATAGCACACCACCTAGACTTCAATAGACGTGTTTTTAAAATAAAATTTCGTTATCATTATTAAACATAGGTATACCAAATCATTCAAAACGCAGATCATATTTTTTGCTTGCTGTTTACTGTTGCTGTTTCTCGAATTGTCTTGAAAAATCTGCGAAAAAGGAAAGGTCTTTTTGTCAATGAGCAAAATGCAAGTTTCTTCGAGAATTTTCGTACAATTGCAACCGATGCGTTGAATTCGTTATTTCACATAATATACAACAGATATTATACATAGAAAAATCTTAACTAGCAGGCCAATTACTCACAATCACGATCAGCAGACGATGTTCGTCCTTTCAACATCAAGTAAATTGAACGTGGAATTGCTTCCGATTATACGAGATTCTTTTTATATAATAGACCTGCAGTCACCGAGATACAAACTTTGCTCGATTTACTCTATTTGTTCCATAGATTTTAGTTCGCTGTTTGGGTTCGGGTAGTGGGTTATGGCCCATCTTCCTTATCTGCCCATAAGGAAAGCTATTCCACAGTCATCATGTATGTTAAATGCTTGTAAGCTCTGCCATTATTATATAGTGACCCAGCTCAAACTTTGTAATCAGTCACCATTTGCAGTTTTTAGTTGGACACACCTGTCGGAAGTCATTCAACTTTCACCACAACGCTATTTTGCAATACACGATAGGTATGTTATGAGTGTATTGTAAATTTTTTACTGCATTTAATTTGTTCAGTGTCCATTGCGCAATGAGATAGAAAATCTCACATATACTATCGGCCGCTCGCTGTTTTGGTTTTCTCTGAGAATTTCCTAAAATCCTGCTTCGCGTATTATTATAAAAATAATCTTTGTGCACTACTTTCAAGTTTCTAGCCCCAAAAGGTTAAGGTGCACTGATAATATTTCAGTAAATCAGTCAGTTTACAATTTTAATGAAGATTTCCTTTTTGGATCCCACCTCACTTGAATGGAATATTAAAAAAAAATCAAAATTCAAAAATTATTTATTTGTGTCTATACTTTTTTAACAAAATCAAATTAACGTAAATAACCACATTAGTCAAAGACTGTGTCGCAGCTACTAGCGCCCACCTCGAACTTATAGAATTATGACAGTAAAACACAAAAATATATTTGTTGAATCTAGAAGGAACTTACTATATAAAACAAATATCTATAAAATCTTTTAATTACTGATGATGTATCACATAATGTGAGTTATATTTTACATAAATCCATCACATAAGAATACGTTAGTTATTTTACATATAATTGCTTTTATGACTAGCCTGCCAAAGCTCAGTTGCAAAAGTTTTTATTTTTTTCAGAAACGGGCAATTATAATTTGGCAACGAATGTAATGTACACAGAGTTTTATGAATTATTATCGTAGAGGTATTGTAACATGTTTATTGCCTTTCTTTCATGCAAATGGCGGCGGTATCATGAATTTTAATTTATTAACAAATAAAAAGTGTATGTAAGTAAGTAAGTTTATTTATTTTTAGGGTTCCGTAGCCAAAATGGCAAAAAGCGGAACCCTTATAGATTCGTCATGTCCGTCCGTATGTCACAGCCATTTTATTCCAAAAGTATTAGGATTACACAGTTGAAACTTAGTAGGTAGATGTATTCTATTAACCGCTTAACGATTTTAACACAAAAATAAAAAGATTAAGGGGGGCTCCCTATACATAAAACTGAAACTGAAATTTTTTTTTTCATACCAATACGTGCGGGGTATCTATAGATAGATCTTTAAAAATAACATTGAGGTTCCTAAGACAATATTTTCTCAAAGTCAACCGTTTGAAAGATAAACACTGCTAATGTGGTAAAATGTGTCCCCCCCCCCTCTAAATTTGAAATAAGAGAGTGAAAAATCTAAAAAAAAATATATGCTATAGATCTTAATACTACAACTTTCAACGAAAATTGGTTTGAACGATATATAGTAATTAGTTTTCGAGATATATCATATTTTCCAAAACCGCAAATATAACTTTGTCATTCATACCAACACTGTGAAAAACAGTTAAAAAAAAGTTATTTTTACAGACGAAAAATGATAGTGGTATTAAATATGGTATGGTATAAGGTAACTACGGAACCCTACGGTGCGTGGCCCGACACGCACTTGGCCGGTTTTTTTTAGCTTTAGCGGTACCATTTGGTAAATATTACACACAAAAATCATTTATGCCAAATAGAAAAAAAAGTTTAAACCAATAGCTATCACGAGAAAGCGTGATTGCCTCATTATTGTAATTTCTTTTAATTTTATAAAGTTATTTTTGTTCTTACTAATACGGGGTTCACGCTGACGCCAAGCCAATATTTTTTTCACTGATGGACTTTCCTCAGCATAATAAGATAAGTAATTTCATTTCAAGAAACTGTAAAAAGTACTAAAACTTATTTAACATTCTAACTTGATTTTAGATTAGAATCTTTTGTTTTGCTTTAATATTGATCTGATAAACTTACAATAGCACTAATAAACACAAGGTCAGTTGAACAATTTCTACGTCGAAAATGGAAGACGTTAAATTTTATGCTGTGGTCATTGGCCTTAAAACCTTACAGTTTGATGTTATCGTGATCGCAGTTAGTGCACGATAACAAATCATAAATCGAGAAATAAAAATTGGTTAATACTACACACAATAAAAACAATTGAAGTAATAAATAGCAAAAGTTCTAAGGGTGGTATTAAAGAATATCTTAGTGATTAACTAGTTCATATTACCGTAAGATAAACGAATAAAAAATTTGACGGCCTGAGTGGTGCAGTGGTCAACATGCCAGAAGTCCTGGGTTCGATTTCCGGCCGGCCATAAATTGAAAAGATGAATTTTAATTGCTTTTACGTGTCTGGGTGTTTATATGTATAATAAATAAGTATATATTAAAAAAAAATATATATAAGTAGTATATCAGTTGTCTAGCACATAGTATTATAATCTGTGCTAGCACCGATATTACAAGGTGTTGGGCTAGATGGCGCTGGCCCCTAATATAATTTGTTGGGGCTAGATGGCGCTGTGTGAATTTTTTCAAGCATTTATTTATTCTTAATTATTTTATTTAAATGACGAACAGCATAATTCTGCTGAAAAGCACAGCGTCGGAAAATAAGTAAGCTGAAAGATTTAAAAGTTAAAGTGAAAGTGAAATAAGCTTTATTCAAATAAACTTAATTATTAAGTACTTTTGAATCGTCTATATTTTCCTACCACCCGTTCCAGACTTTTCACAAGAAGAACGGGCGCAAGAAACTTATCAGCTGTAACAGCCATAAGTAACGATATTTACAAACTTGAATATATCGTTACCAGGGTAACATAACATAATAACAACAGGGTGACAGAGTTTATTAAGTGAAAAAAAATATTATGTAACGAATTGAGAAGAGAACCTCCTATTTTTATTGAGTAGCTTAAATTCCTAAGATCCTATAATTCAAGAGTTACTAAATGAATGAATAATAGCGCGGAAGTTTAATGTGTTAAAAAAATTGATAAAGCTCATATTTTCATCTCAATTCTCTAATAACAGATGGTATTTCCGGACAAGTAAGATGATTAAACAACCGATTTGGATATTATAATACTTCCGATATGCGTGATGCAGTCAAGGCTTAATCTCAAATACTTAATAAAATCCTACTGTGATTTGAAACATTACAAGACAGAGTTTTAGTAAACAGTCCACCTATGAATACCTGGCTTGGATTAGCTTTCCTATTTTAAGTGCCTGTTTCACAATCTATGATTTTTATTAGGCACCAACTTCTGGTTTAATTTAAAATTTAACAGAATTTCTATGAAATTACTCGTCATATTATTTCGCTACACTTTAACTTTCGTCCAAGACTTTAACAAGCTTATGAGGCAAATAAACTTGACCTCACGACATGTACTTACTGATGCTAACATTTAACTGACGACACTATAAAATAAAACAGAAGTACGCATTATTGCATCACTTTTTTTGTTCTTCTCAGTACGAAGTCACTTGCCATTGATTAACGAATTAATAACTAAAATATTCACAATAAAATAATGACTTTCTTTTAAAAATAAACTTACCTTTGTAACTCACTGCAAACATAAATAAAAGAGAACATTTGAAAAATCGCTTTCGTCGCTAATTTTATGCAAAAGCTTATGCCATCACTCATTCGGTACAAAATAAAAGGGTTCCTTTGAGAGTTGTATTAAACGAGATTTCTCCTTTTTTAATAAAACTCGTTAACCTGACACATAAGGTAATATCTGAACCTTATTTTTAGAAAACATTATTGTAAAAATCTGCCCTAAAGCAATTGTAAACCGTTTGTTATATCATAATATTTATTAGTTAAAACCATAATAAAGATTTACTGTGTTAAGCATAAAAAAACAAACGCTCATTAAACCTATTTTAATAAAAAAGTGGTTTTGTAATTTTCTTTCGTATTACGAACTGAGTTTCAATGAAGAAGACTCAACAATTTTTTTTTAAATAGGTTTATTATGCGTTTTATTTTTTTATGAATAACTCGGTTATTTAATTATAGTAAGTTGCATTTCAGTAACTAAGAGGAAGTAAATTCCTTAATGATATTTAATGGTCTTAATAAATAACAGAACGTATATCTGTCTCCTTCACACGCGTACGTAAACGCATAGGGGGTGAAAGGAATCATGCATTATTTTTTGCTTGACAAAACGTGGGAATTGGATTCAATTTCTTGATACTTTGAGATTTATTGTTTGTTATAGAATTAAAACACTACATGTTTTGTATTTTTTCTGAAATATGTTATTTTCTTTTATTTTTATTTTGTGATTTTATGCTTCAAGAAAATTTTAAAAAAAAATGTTAGTTATAATATAATTTATTTTATTATTTTCTTTCTTTAACTTCGCCATATTTTTTTTGGAAAAGCTGTAAATATTTTCATAATTTGATACATTTTGTTTGTGTTTGTAGTTTAGCTTTTAACAAAATAGTTAATAAAATAAATAATCTTGACAAATATTTTACTTTTTTTATTTTATAAAACCAACAACAACAACGATGATTAACAAAAAATGTTATCACTTTAGATCGCAAATGATTTGAGTCATCAAATCACAATCAATTATTTATCAATCACCATCTCGAACATACTTTCATTTTAATTTAAAAAATCAACTAGAAATAAAAATCCAAAGCTTAAGTCATTCAATTATTTTCAACATTATATCATCCATCAGATTTGTAAAACAAAAGTCACTTTCGTTTTTAACTCAATCAAAATTCAAGTGTAAGCGTCAAGACAGTTAGGCCGGAGTACACTGCGCGCGCGCATTATGAATTGCCAACTACGTTCGAAACTTTCGGACCCGTATTCAGTCCACGACTGTCTTCCTACCAGGACAGACGACAGGACGGCCATGTTCCAGTTTTAAATTTTCGAAAAACATTTTTTTTTTCGACTATAGTTTCTCTATAGCACGCTAGTGAAACTTTTTAGTGATTTTCGTGCTTTTTTGTGAACTTTCTTTGCGTGTGTGGACTGTGTTGTGGTGCGGATTTGTTGTATATCCATAGTGCGAATTTTACGTGGAAATATTAAAATGGTAAGTAAAGAACTTTAAATATGAAATCAAATTCATACTGTGTTAGTAAACGTGCGGCGTAGCAGTTGCGGGTTTAACTTATAAGGGGCAAAATATTGAAATAAATAGGTATAATTTCATTGATCTAAGTAGGATCTATAAAACATATTCATAAATTTCAGATATCATAAATTGTTCCTTGATAATATTCAATTTAGGTTTAACATAATTATCGTAAGTAAAGGAAAGCTCACATCACTTGCGAACTTTTGGAAAGCTCAATTTTTACCAAATATAAATCTTTATGTAATTTACTTTATATTATATAGGTATAAATAATAGGTTGATCTCGTGCTTCTTTATTAGCGAACGATCTAATGTTTATGTCTAAACTATTTTACACAGGACAATACAAGGTTTTATTATTATTGTTATCAAATAGGATTGTATCCTATAAAAGTTATAAAATATGCATAAACAATTTGACTGTCAATCTAAAACAAAAGATGATCTATTTATATCATAATATTTGCCCCAGTAACCGTAATGTCGCACATTTTCGAAATTTGAAAAGCGGCGCGCAAACACCTTGCGCTGCGGCTGCGCACAATGGACAAAAACGCACAGTTTCACCCGGTGAAAGTAGTCGGCGAATAGAAATCGGCGCGAGCGTGTGACGCGAACGATCGTTGGAAATTAGGTGCACGTTTGTATGGATAGATCCTTTATTTAAAAAAAATATTTTATATTTTTTTTTCAAGTATAATGGTGTCGATTCGGTTGGTACAACTAAACTAAATTGACAGGACTAAACTTAATTTCAGCATCCTGTTCTTGTCTTTTCGATACCAAAAGAGAAGGATGGAAAACTAAATTTAGTTTAATCCTGTCAATTTAGTTAAGTCGTTGCCAACCGAATCGACACCATTGTCTATGTTTTACTAATAAAACTTTAAAGACAAATATAAAATATATAAGACAGCATAACAAACATTGCTCCGATTTCAAAGTAAGTAGCAAAAGCACTTGTGTTATGGAAGTCAGAGACAAAGGTTGAACAACAAACAGCCAAACCAGGAGCCTAATCGCGCTAATTTTCAACGATAAAACCAAAGCTAAATCGTTACCGTTTCAGTTTCGTTTACAGAAAAATACACGCTTTAGTTTTGTTAAAATTGATGAAACTAAGGAGTCTAGGATTACAATCTGGGTCAAGTTACGTGAAAATTATGAAGCTAAACCAAAGATTTTTAGGTAAATATAATCTAAATGACAACGTAACGTTTTTGGTTTTATCGTTCAGATTTACCGCGATTGGGCTCGAGCCAATTTAAAAAAGTTAGTTTTCTAAATTGACCAGCTGGGGATCGAACTCGGGACCTCAGAGTCCTTGAAAACCGGCGTACAAACCACTCGACCAAGGAGGTCGTCAAAGATAATATTATACGTAGTAAAGTTTTAAAGAAGTAAACACTGTATAGCATAGGTATTTTGAAGATAGTTAAAAACAATACTAGGTACAACTGGTTCTTTTATTTAGCAAAAAAAAATATCTGATAAACTAATTTTCTATTTAAATTAGCAACGTCATTATTATGTTTGTTTAAATCTTCCTTAAATACTTTACAATTAAATTAATGTAGATGAAATCTTGTTCATAAAATTTTCTGCGGACATCGTTATACGTAATAAATAATCATAAAGCTACAAGTCAAATTAGTTCAAATGGCATAAAAAATAAATCTCCAAGCAAAGAACTGGCTAGCCTTCACCCAAGAACTAGAAACATTTTAAACAAAAATGTCTGTAGCTATAGCTAAACATAAGCTGTTTGTAAACAGATAATAGATTTTTGAGTATTCATAAATATCCTGAGTTAGTTTGCTATTTAGCTACTTATGCGAAAACTATTTTAATGATAAACATTAATCGTACGGAAGCAACTGCATAAGTAGGAAATAAACATTTTTGAGTTTTTTAGTATTACCTTACCTACCCACCTATTTATACAAAGGTTGTTCTATAGTTGGATTGTTTTTCGGTTTCAGAAATGTACATTTCAACAGTTACCTACTTTATTAAATTCTACTAAATTCAAAACAAAATGTCTTGAGTTCATAATCCACAATAAGAATCACAGGATGTCAAAATAGATTTTTATTTTTTTATGGTTCTAGGTAATTTTTACTTGGCGATACTTAGCATTAGCAATAGCTGTCATTATTAACAAGTCATTTAAAATCATTAGGTACACTTAAGTTTTACTTTTATTTGGTTGCCTGACAAGTAAATCTAGTTTTAAAATCAAATAATTCTATCTATCTATTTACGTAACATTATAGTCAAGTTTTACTTAATAAACTGACAGTCGGGTCAGTTAAATCCTTCTCCTGACACAATCTGACTTATTTATATAAATGCGATTAATTTAACAATGTACAACTGAAAGGAGGTCGGTACGGAGCTCGGTGGCGCAGTGGTTTAGCGCTTTGCCCAGCGATTGCGGATGTTAAGCGACGTTCGCAAGGGTCGGTCATGGGATGGGTGACCAAAAATGTATTATCTCGAGCTTCTCCCTGCTTCGGAAGGCACGTTAAGCCGTTGGTCCCGGCTGCATCTGCAGTCGTTAAAACCCACCAATCCGCATTGGGCCCGCGTGGTGGGTTATGGCCCGTCCTCCTTATCCACCCAGGAAGGAACAGGAAGGTCTGTGCCGCAGTGGGGACATTAAAAGTGGCTGATGTACAACTGGAGTGACTAACTTCAGAGCGCTTGCAGATCGAGATCCTACAAATAATGATCTATTTTCTTACACTTTCGAGTGAGGTTGCAGCGTATCACTGTCTTGTGTCAAATAAACCGCACTGTACACATTATCAACATCTACGCATTATGAATTTAGACTAACCAAAAAAATCTAGTTCAAGATCACACTTTCTTCTCACGCACTTTTTAGAGTTATCCAAGTACGAAATCTAACAATAGTCACGATTGTTCTTTTGTGTACCTAAATTGTATAATTGTGACTTAAGTATCGTAACTTGTGTGGATTACAGCTTAATTTTGGCGGTTACTACTTAATAAGGTCCTTGACATTTTTCTAATGTTAAATTGTTCGTTGTTATGTCGTTAATGTTGTTTAAGAATTTTGTTAGCTTGACTTGAATATTAATTAGTATTTGTAAATTGTATGTACAATGTATTAGACCTTAATTTATTGGCCGCATGACATTCGGCAGAGTTGAATTAGCACCAACCCGGGCAAAGAAGAAAAGATCTTCTTCATACCAGAACTAGAACTAAGCAGTAACGTTTTACGATAGCATGATTCAACACTACGATCTCCAATATACCTGCCAAGAGTAGAGTATAGCAATATTCTGCCATGGGAGAGGTCAGAGACGACCATGGCTTTAATGGTTGGTAATGTTGGTAAACTCAGAGAGTCTGCCATAGTCAGCACACCGAACTTGGCGTTACCAACTCTGAGATTCCAAGTTCAGTTACCAGACGGATCATAACAATCTAGAAACTTTGGGGCGAAAAGGAGGCATATTTTTTGGGAACTTTATTGGGCTCAGTGAGGCGAACGAGGAATAAATCAAACTTTACAATGTTTAATGTCTCCGTAATGGCTGGTCGTGGTTTCTTTGTGATTTTTGATCCCCATAAGTTCTCAATTCGATAGTTACTCAAATTATGATATTTCTTAGAAAATTATTCCCAAGTTATTTCCTCGCTTACTATGCAATTGACTGTTTGACTTTCAAGTAACCACTATCGTGAAAAGCGGTTCTACAAGCGATTTGCAGTACCGTTAATTTTGATAGTTACTGTATGCAGTTTAGTAAGATTTACGGTAAATTGCAAATGTCAGATTCCTATGGACCTACTTGGCCCTTTCTACATTGTAGGGTAATCTTTGGTTGGGTAATAAAATAAGTAGTTTGAAAATGTCATTTCTATTTGTGGTCGAGTAGCTGGTATAGCGAATTTCACAGTAATTTCATTGTAAATGATATCTCTGAGGTGCCTAGTTGTATCCCCGGCTGTCCCGATTCAGAAAATAAAATTTTCTATAATATGGTCTCTAGTGACGAGGGGTAAAATTATGGCGAAGGTAAGCCGCTCACCAAAAATGTCATGATCTGCACAGTGGATCGTTAGGGGGGGGGGGGGTTTAAAAGGTAAGCGGATTTCACCACTGATGGTCTCAGATCTGGGATAGATCGCGGTATTGTTGTTATTTCTGATTTTCATATCAAAATGCTATTGCTAAATTACTTTGGTATTGGGAGCTATGTTTAATTCTGTTGTTTTCTTTTATCCAGACAATAAATTACGATAGTTAAAATTTAGAACATACTTTGAGCCTATCCCAATGAACAATTGGATTTAAAACGTGACGTAACCGAGACGTGGACGTAACGAGTTGCCCAATCGGCTCACGACCGAGGTGACATATAGCACTGTTAGTTCACTGCTTAATTATTTGCCCATTTCGAAAGATTGCCAAATTATGTTTGATGAGGTGGATTTTACGCTTGATTTTGGACGTAACTTTTTTATTTAAATAAACTTTTCCAAGACTAATACTGCCCGCTATTGTCATTGAAGTTTTGGAACCAATATTGAAACCAAAAAAAAGCATTGTGATGAACTACCTTCTTTTCAAATAGGTAAATAGTACCGATTCCTTTCCGATATGTATCAGCCACTATCAACAAACAGAAAAATGTCTTGATTTTTTCTGCAAAGTCATGAAAATGTGCTTTTTATCTTTGCTTTGTCATAAAATTAGTATTAAAATGTGTTTATTATTTTCAGTCAGGATATTTTTGATAAAACTGAGACACTGGCTTTAATTTCGTTTCGTTCGATCCTTCGAACGTCTTGTTAAGGTTATTTCTTTTGCTGACTCTCCACTCTGTTTTACTGTGCGTAGCGTATGTAGTCATGGCGAACCTTCACGGTTCGTCAGACCGTACTGAAGTATTGCCGCTGCTGGCGACAAGTATTATTAGCGTGTACCGCTAGCAAAAAAATATGAAAAATATTTTGGTGTAAATAAAATATCTCTAATTAATTATTAAATGCTTATTTAGATGAATGTGTTGTGACATGTGATTTGTAATATTCAACATAGAAAGACCAGAAACAAAAGTTTTGTAAACGACAAATACTAAAAATCCATCATTGGCAACATTGTCCATGAAAAAATAATTTAAAAAAAATCCTAGTTATAAATTAAACAGTCTAAAACATTTGGTGTTATTATTGACAGTATTAAAAAAGTTTCAAAAAAGGCTTAAACTTAAATTACGTTTTTAACTTGAGATTTTTGCATTCAGAGTGCTATTTTTATACAATACTAAATAATATACTAGAAAAAATAACTCGCACCAGATCAATTCTCGGACGGAAATCGAACCCGTGACCTTTGGATTAATGGATTTCGAAAATATTTTCATGTTCTAAAATTTTTGCTTTGCGTAAGTAGCATTACATGTTTGCAAGTTTTGTCATTTCTGACATTTCTGTCATTTTTAATATGTCTCAAATACTAAGTTAATCTTCAAATGGCATTTTTGTAGTATTTTATAATATATTATATTGTATATATTTTTGTACTTATATTAAAATTTAAAGTTTTATTTCAAATACCAAATCACATGTTTTTAAAACGTTAAAGTTGAGACGAATTTCTCGTATTTTTTCTGCTGACGATACATTCATTATTATGTTACATTTTATCGGCCAGAAGTAACCGTATAAATTGATTGAAGCATAAGGGTTTATTCACATTTATTGAAGTGGAAGGCTTAGGTGAGCGAATAACCTCATCCAAGTTGATATTGGCTGATCAAGTAATGACACATTTTGGGGTACAGCGGACTTTGTTAGTGTAGAGCAGGGGTGGCCAACTTATCTAGGGCTGCGATCTACTTTAAAATTTCCTGGCCTATTGAGATCGACTTAAAGTATTTTCATTTTTGGGATATTTTTCACTACAAAACCGTCGTACCGTTTTGTTGCAACTTGCTTTGCTACCACAAGCAAAGCACCTTTTGTTATGTCTCTCGCGATCGACTGCACTGTCTCCAGAGATCGACTGGTCGATCGCGATCGACTAGTTGGCCACCCCGGTGTAGAGAATCACGGCCTTACCACAAAACACTGTTTAACAAGTGTTTAACCCGGCGTCATTGAGGCAGGGTCAATATGACCCTGCATGTTTTGCATACGGAAAACTGCTTAGAAATAATTGCCACCCACAACTGTCTGTCTCAGTAGCTGCAGCTAAAGATCACCCCTCCCCTTCGCGTATCTCACTTCATTCGTCCATCACCAGCGCAACGAGCAACACGTGTGTGAACCTGCGACAGGGTAATTATGACCCAGCTCAACGGCGACGTTGCTGTTTTGTGCCATATACTTTTTATATATATTTTATATGAAGATCATGTTAGTGTTCGTCGTTCGTTCTTATCTTCCAATGATAGAGAGGTAAGGTAGTATAGATTTTATTTAAGTAAGTATTTGTTAGAAACGATATTGTTTTTTGTTGATATAAGAAAATTAAGAAAAGAGTTACAGTTTTGTTGTATAATTAATAGTCTATAAGAAAAACGAAAAATAAAGATTATTTCACTCATTACCAATGTGTTTTATTGCTGCTACTGATTATAAATACAGTATTTATAATTAATATAAAATTTGAAAAATTTAAAATTATTTTATACTAGGCAAAATTTTAACAATTGTAACCAGGGTCATGATGACCCACCTCAACGTTAGTGTAACTTTTTTCCGCCACAATGACGCCGGGTTAACCAAAACACTGTTTAAATGTGATGCTGTCACTTTTTTGACAATTCAAACAATGAAAGAGACGGCATCACATTTAAACAGTGTTTTTACTAAACAGTGTTTTAAAATCTTTTGTGGGAAGTCCGTTAAAATCTATAAGCGGCAGATCAAAATGTCAAACTAGAAGCAAACTTGTCATAAATATAAAACTGTTTTTTTTGCATGTGCTAGTCTATTTTTTATGTAATACGGATACTATTATAAATTAACTAGGTACTAATTCGTTAATTTGAAACGAGCGGAGTACCTACGGAAACATAAATCTGAATCTAGTAATAAATCTTTTAAAACAAGTTTTATATTTGTGTCAATGACGTAAATTATATCATCTATTACGTATTTTGATTTGATCTTAATTCAGATTATTGAATAGAAAATATTTTATTAATGATAATTTTTTATTATGCGTTTTTAAAGCACCAAAATTCAAAACAAAACGATTGTTTATCAATACAAGTAGAGACATACCTATTGAAGCAAGAAACGAGCTGTCTTCACGTAAAACTAAGTTGAAAAAAGCCAATCTTGACTTGTCACACTGAGGTATATGTACTATATTTATACGTACTAAAGCAGACACTGCGGAAAAAAAATTGCGCACCTAAAATTCACGCAATGGCTGCACGCACATTGCATTGCAATCTATTTCAGGTACACGAAAATCTCTTCACAGTATCTGTTCTAGTGCGTAGTACATGTGCTTCAGTGACATGTCGGTTAATTTTTTAATTCACTATTTTATAAAACTCCACTTCTTCTCATTATTGCTAGTACTTTTAAATTTACAGCGACGTACAAATCAATTTTATACTGGCGTTCAAATTAAAATGCAAATGTACACCTCTTCCATGCAACGCCCGAAGGTATTCGAGGTTTCACAATCGCAAACCTTTGGGCCAGTTTGCATAAATTAGCATTGGGCTGATTACACGTCCGTCCAAAGTTGGTTTTTTAATTTTGTTTTTGACCAAACTTCTTTCGATATTGAGCAGTGTGTGGGTTTTTGATGGTATTCGAGATAGAACAATTATTTTGATTTATGATATGATTAAACCATAAGTGATCCTTGTTATTTCCTTATCCAAGGCGGTGGGAGTCAGATGACCTGTGCTTTCAGGAGTTGGGGGATGGGGGATGATCTAAGTTCATGTTTTGGACCGGGAAAATAAATATTTATTGAAAGATAGTTCAGTTGCTACATTGTTGCCGTCATTTATTACCATAAACACAACAATTTTTTTAACTCATTTGGGACACATAGTTATTTGTTTCTCTTTAGTTGGTTAGTAATTTATAGTTATGATCATACATAATAACATCATTAAAACTGCATCAAAAGTAATTACATAAATGATTATTTAGACAGTTAAGAGTTAATGACTGCAACTCGTTTAATGATAGGCTGTCCCCTAGTAACTTTATTTGTTAATAACTAGTAATTAAATCAACCACAAACACTGTTACAACTGCATTGCTAATAATTTGAAATTTCAAACAATATTGTTGTAATATTATCGATGGCAAGTCACGATCCGTTTCTAAATAACGTCAAACAACGTAAACCAGAGCCTGAAAAATTGAAATTGCTTAACAGAAGTTATTGTGCCTATTACTATTTTTGTTCTAAGTTTCCGCTATTGCATATTATAAAGTCTAGGGTTTGAAAAGGTAAGCTCAATACGCGCTTTTGCGCAATTGGCATTCTTACAAGAAATAAATTACTTAACAAAAGTATTGCAAAAGATAATCTATCACATCACGACATTACTTTTATCACGTCTCCATTAAAATAGAGTCAAATTAAAACTTAAGTAGCTACTCATCCCATTGAAAGTCGTCATAGTTTCTACTTAAGGTGGTACCCTGAGCAAAAGTGGCGCCGCGGTGAATTATATTTAATATTATAGTTCTAATACACAATTTAAAAAATGTTTATCGTGGAGATTTTAGGGCCCACAGTCTAGTCGTTACATTCCCTCGTAGTCACTGCTAGAAGTAGAAAGCAAAACTGCTAAAAGTGGCCGTTTTTGACACATTTGCTATCTACTTCTACGAATGACTACGAGGGCATGTAGTGATACCTTCTAAAAATACTAGACCATGGGCCTTAAAATCTCCACGATAAACAATATTAAAATCTTTTCTATTAATAACTTATTAAATAAAAACCTCTGAGGGCGCCACTTTCGGTCATACAACCGCCTTAATGGCGGGATGTCACAAAATTTATCCCGCTTGGTGGCGCTACTGCTGCTGGAGACCTTTGTATGGGAATTTTCCCCCGATTTTCCAATTTATTTTGAATAATATATATAATGTGAAATAAAACACTTTTAACGGATACTAGCGCGGTTTTTATTGAAAGTACTTTGGTAATTAGTTGGTATTTGGTTTGATTTTTGATTATTGATTTTCAGTCCCCCGTGACCATGGCAGCTGCAAAGGTGCCGAAACGTCGGGAAAATCAAAAATCAAACCAAATACCAACTAATTACCAAAGTACTTTCAATAAAAACCGCGCTAGTATCCGTTAAAAGTGTTTTATTTCATGTCTAGTGAGCGCGTAAGCTTGAGAAGTGAATATATATAATGGTTAATACTAATAAATAATTATTGTGGACGTCGGATAGTAAATGAATTAAAGATTGAAGAAAACCAAAATATGTTGGATGATAAATTGATATTTACGAAAATTCGCTTCTAACGTCCAAAAATTTATAGCAAACACATACAAACAACAAAATGATAGATGTAGACTGTGCGGAAACTTGGCGCAAGTGTGCCCGACTGGTGGACGATTTGTGAATCAGCAAAATTATCCTGCCATTGTCTAGCCATGACTGTAGTTATAAAGAATTAGGTAGTTTTAAGAAAAAAAAGGGTCTCGGTGGCACAGTGGTTTAGCGCCTGGTCCTGCAATTGTGGAGGTTAAGAGGATTGTCAACCACGTGGTCTCCATACAAACGGCGATAACGTTTCCCACCCTCTAAACCTTAACCTACAACAATGAATTTTTGGTATGTTTTTGAAATGCGTAAAAACTAGGGCTGTACGTTTTGATTTTTAAAATATTCATTGTAGATTTGGAAATATTGCCACTTCTGTGTTTTGTATGAAATCACTAAAATGCAAATATTTCGAAATCTATTATAGATATTAAAAAAATCAAAACGTACAGCCCTAGTATTTAGGCATTTTGGCAATCCAAAAGAATACCAAAAATTAATTACTGTATGTTAAGGTTTAGAGGGTGGGAAACGTTATCGCCATTTGTATGGAGACCACGTGGTTGACAATCCTCTTAAGTAACTTTCGCAAGGGTCGGTCATGGGATGGGTGAGGGTGACCAAAAGGGTCAGTCATGGGATTGTTGGCCAAACATTTATTATCTCGAGTTCCTCCGTGCTTCGGAAAGCCCGTTAAGCCGTTGATCCTGGCTGCATTGGTAGGCCTTAGCACCCACCAATTCTGGGGCCTGCATGGTAGGTCATGGCCCATCCTACTTATCCACTCATAAGGAAGGCCTGTGCCCCACCAGTGGGCCATTAAAAATGGCTGAACGCGAAAACAAAATTGACGCATTTTTCTAAATCGATGTTTATATCATTCATATTTAATTCCCTTGCTAAAGGTTTCTTTCAACACCGCAACGCCAGTACGTACAATGGTGTCAAATTGTTATGTATTGCTGTTTGTATCTGAACCCGGAATGTCGAACCATGCCTTATGTAACTGGATGGGCGTAGCGGAAGGCTAAGAACCGACGCGTGACGTCGCATTGCGTCGCAGCGACGTCGCTTTCATATCTATTATTTCTGTCACATAATAAACTGACGTTTCGCAACGTCACACGCAGGACGCTAAGTAGTTAATTAAGTTATAATTGCGCGGTGGGGTAATAAACGATTAAGAGATAAACGTTAACGATAAGCTGACATGCACTGAAAATAACAATTTGTTTAATAAAAATATTGCGTAGAATAGAAGGGTGTGCTTGAGGAGTCTTTTAAAACTTATTAAACATCAATTTTGTAGAAAATTCATTTTCCTTGACTCAAACAAAAACACTTACGGCCTTATTAATAAACAAACGAAGATGACGCCTTGAGACGTCAAAAAATATTGCTAAGCAATATTCTTGGTTTTAGCCATAGATATAGTGTTTTAGCCAAATGTAAAATTATTCTTCGTTTATAAATTATAAGGCTGTTACAGTACATTATGGTGTCTGTTGATTAAGTTGTTTATCCTACCTAATCGAGGCAACCGCTACAAAATTTTTTTTAGCTATTTGTTCCACTTGTTTAAATGAGTTTGAACGAATTCCACTTCCTCAAATATTTAACTTCTTTTGATGTACCGAGGCAACAATTAAATATAAAAAATAAGAACACTCGAGCTTTCTTTATTACGAGGAAAGTGAAAAACGGATGTTGTTACGAGAAAGTCATACAATGTAATAAATATCAAGTGATTAATGAGCCACCTACCTAAATTTAATATCTCAGAAATTATCTGTAAACATATTTTTTACAGAAGAAAATGACGAAAAATAATTGGAGACATCTTTACTTTCGTTGGTTTTATTTATTTACCACTTTCCCCATTAAAAACCCATCGGTGTACGACGATGCACCACATTATAGGAAAGGTAGTCGACTAATGATCAAGTCTTCAAGAGATTTGAATAAAATTAAAAATAATAATTTGAAAAAATAACGTAAAAATAACGTAAAAAATAACGAAAATATAACGTAAGTTACTGGTAATTTAATCATTACTGAAATTATAAATGCGAAAGTCTGTTTCTTTGTTTGTTTCGCCTTCACGTCTTAAATACTAAACCGATCATCATGAAATTTTACATACAGGTTGTCAGCGGTACAGAGAAGGTCATAGGGTACCTTTCATCTCCAAAAAGTATTGTTCTCGAGGGATAGAGAAAATATTATCCAAACAGACCAAGTCGCGGGCGGTCGCTAGTAATATTATAAATATGATGGTCCGTTTGTTTGTTTGTTTGGTACGCCTTCACGTTTTTACTCCTGAACCGATCATCATGAAATTTTGCATAAACGTTCTCAAGGGTTCAGAAAAGGACATAGGGTACCTATCTTTCATCCAGAAAATAGTACTGTTCCTGAGAAATAGCAAAAATAACATTCCAGGCAATCGAACTCAGGGGTAGATTCTAGTTTAAGGTAAATCAACCCTTTCGAGACTATTTTAAAATCTAAAATCTACCGACTATTTACTAGTAAGTTTAAAGTTCAGTGTTTCAGGGAATCCACCTATTCGTATATATCGCCTTTATCTATTTGAGTTAAATAATTTTAGACAATTATTAGGATAGAGAGCTCGGTGGCGCAGTGGTTTAGCGCCTGGCTCAGCGATTGCGGAAGTTAAGAAACGTTCGCAAGGGTCGGTCATGGGATGGGTGACCAAAAATGTATTATCTCGAGCTCCTCCGTGCTTCGGAAGGCACGTTAAGCCGTTGGTCCCGGGTGCATTTGCAGTCGTTAACACCCACCAATCCGCATTGGGCCCGCATGGCGGGTTATGTCCCATCCTCCTTACCACCCATAAGGAAGGCCTGTGCCCCAGCAGTGGGGACATCAAAAATGGCTGATGGACATTAGGATAGAATAATAAAAAAAAACTAACAACTGTGACATTAATACAAGTGGCAACATTTTTACCAATCAAAAGTTATTTTTGGTTCCATATGACTTCAAATACTGCTACAACAACGATGACAGAAAACGATACATCATATTTTACTGACAACGTAACAGGTCTGGGGGTCAAGTCTGCTAATGTTTTCGTCAAAATTGTAGTTCAATGGTGTTTGAATGGTAATGCTTTTTGACACAGTTCTTGTTTCTTAAACCCAAAACCGAAACACATTGTGTTTCTTAAACTTATAACGGAAATACATTGTGTCTCGATTTTGGGTTTAAGAAACAAGAACTGTGTCAAAAAGCATTACCATTCAAACACCATTGAACTACAATTTTGACGAAAACATTAGCAGACTTGACCCCCTGTTCGTAAACAGCCAGCAATAGTTGCGGTGCGCAAGAGTGGTAATTAATGCGCGCATTACTATGCCAGTCAGCCTACGAGCCAGTGTGAAAGTGTATGCGCGCGACCCCGCGAAAGTCACCGTAACGGCTGCCACGTAATTTGATGACCGTATATAAGTTAAAGATGGCTGTTGAAGTACGGGTTTGATGTACGAGTTATTATTACTGGATGGAAATTAAAATGCCCGTATTTGTATGTACTGCCGAGGTTAAAAATTGGATCAAAGATTTTGTGAAAATGTATTTTTTTGTACAGTTTATACAATTTACTTTGGTTTCACCTTCTTTATATTCTATATTAAATTACTTTTCGATAGAATCAAAATGGAGAGCGGAACTTTTCGATAAACTATGCATAATCAATTGCGATCTGTGTTATCTACAAACTATAAATCTTCTTTGTGACTTTTTTGTTGCAAAAAATATTGGTTCATCATGATGCCACTATTTTTTTTAGATTCTGTAAATAATATATTATGGTTGTTACGGTTGTCATGTCTTTTCAACACTAATTAGTTATTTTTAAAAATTACTGTCCGCCGGCTAGTTAACGATAAAATCAAACATGATTTCTTAACAAACATTTTCTTGTGAAATTAATTTTATTGGATGCAGATAGAATGGCATCCCAAGGTGACTGAAAGAATAGGTTTAATTCACCTCACACTAAATAACAGCTAGAATTGGGACCATTTAGTTTTGCAATATGTATAAATATAAATTGCATATTGACAAGTTGAAAGCTATAATGCCTTGATTTAAGGAGAATGATATAAAACAAATGGTTGATTTGAGGTACTCGTAACAAAATAATAATGGTATACTTACTCATTATTTTTAACTTACTTCAAATTAAGAATGGGGTTCTCAAGTCATCGCGTATATATTTTTATGAACCTATTACTCGTTATCAATATAGTCAATAAAAGATTCGAAATTTAAATAGAAAATTATTGTAAAAATATTTAGTTCCTACAATTAATGAGAAAGTACTCGAAAGCTGGACAGAATATCTCCATATACAATTTTCACGGTCTGATTGTTAACGTGATTAAATCATCTAGTCTAGATCTAACTAGACATATTATATTATGATTAGATCTGAATCGACATCAGCTATTTTTAATGTCCCCACTGCTGGGGTACAGGCCTCTTTATGGGTGGATGCTGATGGGCCATATCCCACCACGCGGGCCAATTTACCACTATTACATTTAGTATTTCCCTTTTAAGGTTTACTTACGCGCGTACTGGCCACGGGGTCGGTAGCTGCAAAGGTGCCGAAATGTCGGGAAAATGAATGAATGAATGAATATTTTTTTTTATTGACACACATCACACTTACATAAGAAGAAACAGAAAAAAACAAACAAACAAAGAAAATAAAAATTGAAAAATAAAAACAAAACCAGTAAAAAATAAAACATTAAAAATTGTGTGACGGGCCAATCAGGACCCTGCCTCAAATAAAAAATTAACTAGCTACTAATAATTCACTAAAGTACTTTCAATAAAATTGCGCTAGTTTACGTTAAAAGTGTTTTATTTCAATACAAGCGGCCGTTTTCGATTTCGTCTGCGTGGAAAGTTTTTTGCTATCCCTAGGGAACAGTACATTTTTCGGGATGAAAGGTAGCCTATGTCCTTCTCTGTACTCCTGACAACGTGTATGCAAAATTTCATGATGATCGGTTTAGTAGTTAAGACGTATAATGGGTTGTTATGATGATGAAGACGATGATGATACTTTGATCTTAGCTAAACCAATCCAAACATCCATACTTTCAAAACAAAACTTTCATTGATCATGACCTTTATCGCACCGCAAAATATTTGTAATTCCGTCCATCTCTTAAAACCATTTGTGTTAAATTAACATCTCATTCATTCAATTCTACTGTCAATAAAATAGCACTTTAGCAAATATATCTTTGACAAACACAATTTTAACTTGGTCTTTGCTGACCGATAAGTTTGCTAGTACAGTCTAATTTAGAGGGGGGACTAACGGCTCTAGATGAATCGGTGGTGGTCAAAACCACTCTCAATAGATCTTCCGTTTCTGCAGTTACTTTAGAATTGTATGGAGTTGCAGAGTTTATGATATACTGGTTTTGTGCCAGACAGCTATGTTGGGTAACATAGTATGTTGAAAGCCGTGTACACGCAAGGCCGATCGGTCGGTAAGGACAAGCGCGTGTTAAGGCTTTACGACTTTTATTGTGCTACATGATTTAATTTGAGTCTTGTAATAAAATTGATTTGACGATTCTAAAACCATTATGATCTCTATGGAATTTACTCTGAGCATCAAAATTCCTTAACATTAAAGTAATCAAATCTGTTTATTAAAATTCTGTTTTTGTTACAAAAAATTAAATGAACAAAATTTTACCGCTATAAAATTCATGCACTACCTTACCTATTACTTTACTCTAATTCTTATTAATTACTTTATTATACTAACTAACTAACTTCAGTTAATCAAACATTAAGATTGAATGAATTATTATTTTCTTCTGGTATACATTGATAGGCTTAGAGCAATGCGGGCTTCCGGTACCGGACGGAAGCCGCGTTGCTCTAAGTTGATAGGTATCCATTCAACTGTGAGTACAAGCCCGTCAAAAAAACGAACAAGTTTTTACAGGCAAACCATCATTACTTACAATGTTGTAAACGTATCGTAGAACGAGGCTGACTCAAAACTAAACAAAAATGCTACGATGCTACACATTACTACACCGTAGCATCGCATCAGGACGTAAAAAAGACATCAACGTGAGACTTTTGTTTGAAACTAACGAAAATAAAACGATTTTCATGTATTCACTTGTTTTTTGAATAAATATTGTTTGACTATTGATGTTGTGAATTACAATTTAATTTTTCATGGTGTCATTGATTCTTGTTGGGTATTTCAATTGAAACTTTATAAATAGTTACTTGTTATACGAGTGACCACAGTCAATTGGGGCTGCGAGTGCTGACTTTTATTCACAAACTAGCGAAGTAGCTACTGAGCACAGTCAGTGAAATAAATTATTTATGTGAACTTCAATGCTTAAAAAAAGGCAGGACAAAAATGAAGTCTCGTGTTTAACATACAACTTTTCACCTCTACCAGCAAGAAAAGTGTTATAGATAACAGACATTTTCACGTTACTTTCCTGGTAAAAGCTAGATTCAGCATAAGAAACTTTGTTCTCTTAGCTCTTTTGGGGTTAAACAACTATCTTCATCGCTGGACGCACTCATTTTTGTAATACAAGTAGGTATCACAAAATAGTTTGATCAAACCAATGCCGAAAAAAATGTGCTTTCCGTGCTGGAGAGGTGAAAAATATTTTCACGAAGATGACAGTATTGTTATTTAAGAACTAAATATTTTAAGCTTTCTTTTTTGTTCAAAGCAAATTCAAACTGTGATAATCGATAAGTCATAATGTTCAATTTACTATGGATTATAGTGTTCAAGAGCGTGAAATTCAGTTTAGTTTATTTATATTTTTTTAAATATAAGAAAAAAAGCTTATTTTTGAATTTTTTCACTTAGCTTTACTTTTATAAAATGTAATCAACCAATTTCATTTACTTTTGACTGTTAGTTACTTATATTATACTTACAGTTGCATATAACAAGAAACTGACAAAAGCTAGAACTACAAATAGTCAAATTCCTGTTGCGAAACAGTCAGATTGTGGTCAGTTCGACCTTGAGCGAGTTCGCCGCCATTGTGAGTTCCGCCACGATCAGTCGCGAACCGCCTCGGACCACTGACGTGTTTTACACTTTCATTGTTTAAGTTCAACACGACACTTTGGACATTCAGAACCGGTTCGTTACTTCCTACGGCATGGCTTTAATTGGGAAGGTTGGTTTTGGCATTTCGGTTCGACTTTGATAAAAAATATGTGACAAAAAGCAAATCCTACCTTATTATTTTAGATATTTGTGGTACGCTAACTAATTTAAATCTGTTTTTTATGTCTTATGAGCCCTCCGTCGCAGAGGTGTTAATAAGATTATTATTAGATAGAAATGATATCATAAGACCAAATATGGCGGTTCGAATAGATAATTTATATATATCTAATAGGTTTTGGGAGATACAAACTAAATTTTTGAGTGATCAAAGTTCGTGGTGCACACATAACATAATAAGTAGGTATCTATTTATTTTTTTGCTTCGTCATTTTAGCAACAAATTAACTTGCAGTATGAAAGTATCAATTTTAGTGTTTTTAATCCAAAATTATATTTAATGACTGACAGATTCCATGATCAACGAATAAGTGAGCAGATACTTTATAGCATATGCCAGCCTTTTGAATGCTTTCGTTCCTTTAAATTACTGTGTTGAAATAATTTCGATGTCTTATTTGTCAGTGCTTCATTATTATACAATATGTGAAATGTGTAATGTATGTGTCCTAGTGCAGCTAGTATAATTTACAGCCATACATTTTTAACCCTGGCAGGTAAAACTGGCGATGTGTGAAGGTTTTGTCCTGGCTTGGAGTTATTTATAGTGAGCCTTGACTTATGGTTGTGCGTATGTGATGAGATGGCTGCCATTTTTATTATGATACGATATTTTTAAAAGGTTTTCATAATAATTACAATAGTAACGTGTATACGACTTTTAATTATCATTAAGTCCCCGTATAAATGTCATCTAATTTAGATATTTTTTAATTCTAGATTACATTTAAGAGGGGTATAGAATCAAAGACAGCTAAGTGCCATATATTAAAAATATTAACTGAGTATCACGCCATCTAGGGAATTTTCGGTTATAACTACTTACCTATTTTATTTTATTTTAGAAATAAATACAGCTTAAACCTTTTGAATTACGTCTAAAAATATAATTTGGGTTCAAAGGCAGCTCTAGGCCCACAAAAGTGAACCAAGTGATTACTGAGGTAAACTTAAAAGACGTTTCCTGACAATTTGAAATTTCTGCACTTAGCTGTCATTGATTCTAATACCTTGGACCGGCGGCCAACCAGGGTCATTTTCGATCTATCGCATATTGGGACCAGACCAAATTGACAAGATAGCCATTAGATTGGTGTTATCAAATATCATCGTCAGGATTGCGAAGTAGGAAGCTTCTAGGAGTTATGTCACCCTGAACATGGTGACCCATCGCAAAAAAAAATATCGATCGCATAATTATATAAATGGTGAACAAGGTCGTGGAAAGCAACATTACCTGAACTATTTTTTTGTGTTTTCATATCGATCGATTAAGGAACAAGGATCACAAGAGCATTTATGTGAAATGTACTTACTTGCCCTGACCTCCTAGACGCTTCCTGAAAGCGAAGCAAGACTATGATTTTATATTCGACTGGGACCTGCTCCAGCCCCTGATGTAATTACATGCCAATATGTAGTCGATTATTTTTTTGGAAAAAAAGTCTATATGTTTCTACCCTGGCCGCGCGCAAGCTTTTTGAAAACTAACCAAGCCGATGTCTAACATTTTTGTAATGATCCTGTTCACCATTTATATCAATATGCGATCGATTATTTTTTGCAAGCGGAGATCATTGTATGGGAGGCCATATGTTCAGGGTTACATATCTCCCAGAAGCTTCCTACTTCGCAACCCAGACGACAATATTTGATAACACCAAACTAATGGCTATCTTGCCAATGTGGTCTGGTATCAATATGCGATAGATTGAAAATGAGCCTCTTAGCCGGCGGTCCACCTCTTCACTTACTAGGAAAAAATACATGATTCCATTTTAAAACACTAAAAAATTGTGTGATTAATTAATGAAACGTTTGATTTCAAACTTGATGCATAATAAAACAGACAAATCATATTACCGATCTATAACAAAGCCCAGCTCAAATACAATTACGAGTGTTTAATAGTTAACTGAATGGTTCAGTCACGATAAGAATTAGCCCGAGGTTTATGGGGCAGTGACCATAACAACATAAAGTTTACGTCACGTTTACGTTACTGTCTGAGCTGCCTTGACCTTGTTAGGCTATGTCGATTGAAGAATCGAAAGTTTTGGCACCAAATTAACAGATTTAATAGAGAACTTCATATAAATTAATGGATTTTAGAAGATAAATTATGACATGCCATGTCAATATTTCGATGATACAGTTTTATGGTTTTAGTCAGCGTCATAAAAGAAGTATAACAGATGGATTCATATATCCAAATTAAATGAACAGTAGTGAAGATCGTTTCTTATCATAAAATCGTAAATTGAACCCTAAATGTTTCAACTTGATTATTTATATTAAATATGATATATTATATAGATTTAAAAAACACATTGACCTCTCTGGACATTGAACCCAGATCTTCAACGTTGGCAACACCGGACTGTGTGTCACTTGGCCACATTTGGCAAAAATAACGCATTCGTTGTCATTTACTCGCCCTGAATATGCGATGACTCAAACACTTTCATTTCACTTTCTTTATTCGTCATTTTTTCACGTAGACGTATGAACTATTTATCAAATAATAAAACCTCTTCTATTATTCATCAAAACAAAATATAGAAAACGCGGTGTTTTTGTATATAAATAGGAATCATTAACTTCAAAAACGCGAACGAACTGTGTAATCTAGAAGTTTGTCACGAGTTATACGTTATTCCTGGTTTATATGGGGTCAGTAGACAGTAACCCACTCCAGCGCTGACTTGCTACTGGGTTCGTGTAGACACTAGGTTTCATCCCAGTCCAGTGCTGACTTCTCGCTCGCAAGTTAGTCCAGCTGGCTAGTCTAGTCACCCGTTCTATTTTCGGGCACAGATACGACTGTCGATCCTGTCTACATGTACCCAGTTACTGGGTCCGAAATTCTGAGTTACTGGGTTCAGTCACTGACCCAGTATAAACCTGCCCTTAGAAAAAAAATTGTTGTACCAATTAGAGCAATGTATTTGTACAACCTGTATAATCATAGCTTTTTTCTCATTTCAGGTATGTATATAAGATGTATAATATGTATATAAGATCTGGGGATATCTAAAATGACCACTGCAGTCGGTAAGTTTTTTATATTATTTATTAAAGAAACCAACAGCATTACAGTAATGATTTTGTATGTTTACATGCTTATTAAAGGTAAGGCCAATGACAGGTTTCTCTGAATGTACAAAACATAAAGCCTAATGACGTTAAGTATCTACTAAATAAAAATAACAATTAATATAGGTCGTCATTATTATAACAAGTTTGTATAAAATCAAAGTTATGGTTAGTATCAAATTTATTGATTAGAATCAAAACTTAAGTCACGATGTTTTTTAATAATCAGTTTAAAATGAATGTATTGTATACGAACGTTCTTTTACGAAATTAGCAATAATTTATTACTCGATTAATAAAACACAATATTAATTAAGTATTTTAATATCAATCACTCTAGTCTACAACTCCGTAACAAGCTTAGTATCACAAATTAATTAAATTTTTAATAACGCCAACTTAATTAGGTAAGCAAATTGTGTTCACAAGTCGAAAACAAAATGTCGGATACCAAACATATTTTGTTTTAATTAAAAATTTCCCACTTTATCTACAATAATAAAGAATTTATATTGTCGCATTCGAAAAATGATATTAAAACATTAATTAACTACGTGAATCATTCAGGAATTTATGCGGAACACACTTCTTGTTTTTTATAATTTATTTCCTATTTTAATGAACTGTAATAAAAAATGAAAAGGTACATTAATTAGTGAAAAATGTTATAACTAATGATGTAACTTTAATTTGCCATGTAATAGTGAAAGTTATTTTGTCCTTATTACACACACATGATTTAATATGTTGAATCAAATTTTATTTCATCGAAATTACGTACAGAAATAACTATTAATAATGGCAGATTAAAATTATCTATTAATCTCACTCGAATTTCAACTTTCAGTATTCAATCGGTTTAAAAAAAGATATGTGATGATTATTATGCTGTCGATCGTAACTATTTTGATTAATTGATTAGGTAAATTTTAGGTATATACGTTGCCATTTGATGTTTTTATCACTTATGAACATTTTATAACTTACAGAACAAAGAACACATTTTATGCATGTCATGAGCTTTCATGTTTTCAACAATAAGTGAAAAGGTTTTACGTTTGTTCAAAACAATTTTTGCAAACAAAACCTCGGTTAATGTTATTAAAAAAAAATAACGTTTTACTGGAATTTGAACCGTACTCCGTTGTATAAAATTTTAATGAAATTTTGAGTCAATTGACATAGATATTGGGCATCCATTTTGTAACATTTTATAGAAACACTCAAGATGCATAACAGGTTTTTAAGTTCATAGTGGTGAAGTGTCGAAATTTTGCAATGCTTATTTAAGGTACAGTTTTTAATGGATTTTGCTTTAAAATTAAGTTTCCTGATTGAATTAACATTGTGTTTCAATCATGCATACACCTAATTTAGTCAAGGCAACAAATTTATTATTTTTTATTTATTATTATTAAGTCACAAATTACAACAATGTTTTCTTACATTTAACAGTGCTATATAAACCTATTTAGGTTTTACCAAGCACTGGGATTCATCCTCTTATCCACAAATTAAGGTCTAAATATAAATTAGTTGGGTATTAGGTCTAAACTGTTTAAGAATCTTTGATTAGGCACTATATTACTTCTGTTCATAAATAAAGTTCAAAGTTCAACTATAAATTAAGTTCAAAGTTTTTGTTTCTAACCATTTTTGCATTATGAGAAAGGTCAAACTTTACTGTTCTTTGGTATCAAGCCATTTGTTGTTTTTGAGCTACATTGAACATAACTAATATTTACGAAAATAAATGTAGTATTTAGATCTAGTTTTTTAAGACTTAAAAAAAGGAGAAGTATGTTTCATTGTTTGTATTTTCGTTTCTTTTTATTGGAATTCTTTGGGTTATTTGGATGTTAGTGAAGAAACTTGATCTGCAGTATATAAAAACGTTACATTAACTTAATATTGTTTCTGTTAGATTAATAGTACCTACTGTATAAAGCCGGTCCCTTTTTAGGACATACAAGAACAGTATTCACATTACTTCAGCAGTAATAAAAAGTAAAATATGCGCTCCACTTTTCCAGGAAATCAATATTCCAAGGGAACCCTCTTCAAAATATTGGCTGTCCGCCAAACTGGTTATTATGACATTTGTATAATGACGTAACTGCCCCTTAACACCCAGCCACACGTCGACAAATTATAAAGGCTACCGTACATTACGACACACGCTAGCGGACATTGCAACCGTAAACCATACTCTGTGGCAACCGGGTTGTAAAACGAAGTAACGTATATACTGTGTCAAAAAAGGCGCTATACCTTATTGGTAACGCATAAGGACTAGAATAGCGTAACAATTATGTTTTGCAGTCGCAATAAAATTTGCAAGCGTTTATCGAGGCAACATTATGCCGTATGAATTATGATTTTTTTGACCCTCGGAATAAAGGCTGTTTTGCTCTGATTGTCGTCGTTCCTAAGTTTGTGTTGGGAGGTATTGTTGGTTCTGATGGACTGGTTTGTTATCTAATAGCTGTAATGAGAGATTAGACAGACATGGAATAGGCGTCACTATCGGCACTATTGGCAAATGTTTTGTTGCAAAAGACGAACGTTGGGTGTAACGACTTTCTTACATTGCTTCGCTTGTAACAAACGCAGCGTATCGGGGATAATAATCATTATCGATAAACAATCGATTTTGTGCCGAATCGATGAAGCGGTGTCACGAATTGATAAGTCTAAAACAATATTTTCACAGTTCTCTATGGACACTTTCTTTCGCTTTTTCTACGGCTAACGTATTCAAAAAACTTTCGTTTTAGAAATCAATTAAACGATTGCAATAAATATTAAAGTATTATTTAATTGGAAATGCTACATACTCATGTCGTTGTCGCGTCAAATTGGTGAGAAATTCGCGGAACTTGAGTGCAGTTTAATGGCGGCATTAAATTTAAAATTGTTTACTTTGCCCACTTTCATTTTGTTGGCAAAATTCTAGCAATTGCCTTCCTAGACCTATTGACACTAATTGCCTGAACTAATGCCAGATAGCCGCCCCAGTTTTCTAAAGGCACGTTTTGCTGTTACAGTGAAATGGGCAGTTTGTAACTTAACGTCCTTGTAGTAAGACTGATTTTGCAATATACGTCTTTAGCTTCAAATGCAATTTTCTGTACATGCTTTCACCTTCATAACTGTTTTGGACGTGGGTATTTTTAACGTAGTGCTGTGTACACAGATTAACTCTCAATTCTGTGTACACTTTATCTGTCGACTCGTTTAGTGTGTTGTTCAAGCACATTGCAGTAATGTATCGAGCTTAGTTCATACTTGCCTCATCGTATGGTCAACCATCGGTCGGAAGTTGTAGTGTCATTAGTGGATTTAGAGCAAGCTCTAAGTAATTGTTTCTGATTAGTATTACGTGCCTGTCGATCGCTATGACAACGTTGCTATTGTTACACAGCATTCGAAACGTGAACACGGTGGACGGCCCGCTTTCTGTTAGCAAACCCTTATTTTACTAATAATACAATAAACATGCTTACAACTACAAAAACACAAACACATAGTCCTGTTTACAAACACACACACACACACGCACACGCACACGCACACGCACACACACACACACACACACAAAGAGTGTGAGAGAGATACACATACATACACACATACACAAACTATCTTACTGTTCCCTTTTTTAAAATGTTAATGTACTATAAATTTTATGTTCTTTAAATAACATAATATTTTCTAGACCATTTGTGGGGTGGAGGGTTGACTACCTGAGACACAGGACCCGTCCTAGTTTGGGTGGCAGCCCGCCATAGTCTTTTTTTTAATAGATTAAGATTAGATAAGTTTTTTGTACTGTACATCAAACTCTTGCATTCCAAACTACAATATGTAACTGTTAAGATTATGGTGAGAAATAAAGTTATTATTATTATTATTATTTACTTACTTACTCCGGTGGCTCAGCGACCCAAAGTGTGTCTTGGCCTCCGATACTAGAGCTCGCCATCTACCTCGATCTTTTGCTGTTTCGCGCCAATCTCCAGCATCAAGCTCACGTAGATCGGCCTCCACCACGTCTCTCCATCGATAGCGGGGGCGTCCGACCGGGCGTCGTGTCGGTCAGTTGCTTAAGGCGAGGCCAGTTCACGATCTGATGAAAAGTCTGATTTTTGAAAATCCAATGTGAAGAACTGATGTAAAATTCTACTTCACAATAATTACTGTAGAGAAAAGAAACAAAGAAGCAAATTAACCGAACAGAATATTGAAAAATGGCATGGTAACTCTGTAAAAAAATCCTGAGTAACACCATAAAAACATAAAAATAAATTTTAAATCGTCAGATTTCGTAATTTTCAACGACAGTGATATGATTTTTTATGCAAAAAGGATAGCTTTTATATCGATCTAACACAATAACCGAGTACATTTTTAATAAATGATCCAGTATTTCAGAAATCAATAAAAATGTACTAAAATTCGTCAAATTTCTGGCGAAGCGTCAATTAAAGTTATGCAATATTCAACCTTATTCTAAAGACATAGTGAAAGAGTAAATTTCGTAAACTGGCCTCGCCTTAACCGAGATAGGCTCTTTTGGTGCTCCTCTCCAATCCCATTCTTTCGACGTGACTAAGCCATCGGAGTCTGTGTGTCTTGGTTTCTCCGGTGATAGCAAACCCTAGCTAAGTATTATTGCAGTCAGAGACTCACAATTTTTCCAGAGTATTCCATACAGTTTTATAAAACAAAGCTGTCTTAAAAATGCACTTACTTTTATCCTTTGGAAAAGATATTTGGTTTCTCGTACACCTTGCAGAATTTAACACAATATGTCCCTACCTCAAGAACCATAACTTGAGAGCGTTACGTGCTCTTTATAAAATGTTATATCTCTCACTAAGGATATAAGAATTTTTAGCTCGCTTGTGTTTTTAAGAAATAAATATATTTTTAAATTTGGAATTTTTGCATTCACAATGCTGCAATTTAGTATTGTGTAAATAAATATATTTTTATTAGAAGTTGAAAGGACATAATGAGATAGATGCAAAGACGAAACATTGAGCCAGAATTTTGTTTATTTTGTAAAATACGAGTAAAACATCTTTTTTTTTATAAGCTCTATACTAAGTATGGAAAATCCTTAGGCTTATATTGTAATAGAATGGTGAATCATCGGCCTTACAAATAATTCAATCTTTTCATCCATCTGAAAACTCTATCAAAGTTAAAAACTTTGAATAATCATTAAAATATCGGACAGCAAAGCTTCTCTCTATTCAAGCCCTCTTGTTTAAGAAGTTAATTGTCTTCGTAAGACAAATAATTAGGCAAATAAATAATCTTAAGCCCTTTAAAATCTTAGTGAGCGATTAATTTTAAAGATGTTAATTATACAAATTATGCTAGAGTTGACCGTTCTTGTATAATTTGGGAAACTAATTATAAATGTAAAATGAGCGAAAGTGGTAAAAGTTCAAATTTAAAGATAAGAAAGTTTAAGACGTGATTATTAAAGGTTATCTTTTTTAACTTAGACGTAATGATTGGCAGCTTGTTTGAAAAAATGCCATCGTTAATACCTTAACTAAAACGTCATTATTAGAGGCGATAATTATCGTGAGAGAGTCACCTTTTTATGATCAAATAGTATTTTGTACAAATTGCCATATTATAGGTACTCTTAGGTATGTTTGACCTCAGAAGTAGCTCACGTGTGTATAGGAATACACATTTTGTAATTTTGTTTTCTTTTTTAGTGGGAGACTTCACACGATATAAAATTATTAAAAAACCTAACAGGGATCGTGAAACTTTCGCTTAATTGATTCGATCGCTTCATTTAACGCAAAGGTGTGTATGCTAACATGCTCCAGTTATTTCTTTCAAACGAGCGGGTAAGACCTCTTTCCCCCGAAATAATCGGTAAATGTCAATTTTTTATACAGGCAAGGTAGGGTGCATGTGTAAAAAACTGCTGAACCAAAAAAAAATAAAAACTGGTTTAGAAACATAATGATAGCAATATTACAGGCAGTTACAATAAAATATCTAATACTTTGATAAATTATTGTTACTTACACAATCACGTAAAAACGGCCGATGGGATTTGGAATGGCACACAGATAGTTTATAGCCTGGGTTAAAACATAGGATACTTTTTATACTGGTCAAAGGTACCCTAGGGATTTTCCGAATGTCCACGCGGACGAAGTCGCGAGCAAAAGCTAGTCTATCTATATTTATTTAATGTCCCTATTATTTCCATGGTTTAACTTAAGTTTACTTGGATAGTCTGCTTTAAAACATAGGTAAAAAAAACTTAACTTACTTTTTTTTTTAATTCATTTTTATGTTCCAATAATAACTGACTTCCCCACTCATCAGCAATCTGCTCCATACGTTCCCAAACTTCGACCACTCAAAACATGTCAAAGTTAACAGTTATTCCCAAGCCGGGGTCAATGATCGAGCTCGCTCCAAGGAGCGGCCTTAGATTAGAGGATTTTAAGGAACATCCTCAAGTCGTGAAAGGCTTTTTACAAGAAAAAACGGAGATAAATGTTATTTGCCGCCTCCAAAGAATTAGATTGACCGTCCTGAGTTTGTTTGCGTTTGTACTTTTATCTGGTGAAGCAGCACTTAGATTCTTTCTTATGGTTTCTGCGAGGAATTCTCACTTAAACTTACTTTATGAACTATACGTATAGCTTTAGACATGTTTTCCAATAGAGAGACCTGTACAATCATTTTGGGTATACGAATTTCAACACATAAAGAGTTTATTACTTCAGGCAAATTTATCATTATACAAATGTTAAAATGAAAGATAACAACAGTCGATAAAATTACAGAATTTATCTCTATCAGCCATAGTATAAGGAGATTAGGCCATATCACCACGCGGCCCAATGAAAATAAATGGGTGGATATTAAACTAAACGAAATATATGCAAGCTTTTATTGATTCCTCTTCTAAGCCAGGAATTAGGAGATGTTTTGTATATTCAACCACTGGAGCCATTGTTGTTTACATAGGCTAATAAACTGCTTTGTCCGTGTAACTTAATAAACCCAAATAATTTGCATATTCGATCGTTAAACAAAGGACTACTAGCTAGTAGTAAAATTCAAATTATGTAGACATAAATGTGTTTATGATGATTGGAAACTTTGTGATCAAAGTCCTTTTAATGGACAGTGAAGAACCGTAATTTAGCAGTTATATGACAATTACAAAACATTTTTGGGCATCACGCGACGTTGTGCGATGTTAGTTTTGTTATCCTGCGATTAGTTTTCTTGTAGTGTAATATCATTGGGTAACAAAAATTTCATTCTTCCTGTATTTTTGTTGTGGGTTTCAAATTTTTTTTTCTTTATTTACTTTAAAATCGTGTCGTATGCACAAAAAGGCACAATTTTCAAGATCATAAAGTACTGCGTTTGATGTTCTTGATCCTTGGTCCCGTCTGGGAGAAAATTAAGGATTTACGGTCGATACGTTCCATAAGATTTCTTGAAATAAGCTTCGGATGACTTGTGATTTTGATGCTTGTAATACTTTCATTATACTGTCAATCAGGTTAGGTTTTGTTAACAACATGACATTCATAAAAATATTGATATTATCACACCATGAATAAGACATTGAATAATACAATAATATAATAATAATAATAATATTAATAAAATAATCTTTATTTTCTCCCCAAAAAGTTACTTGCTTAATGTAAATTAAATTAAGTTATAAACTAAGCTATAAAACTAATATTGGAGAGAACTAGTGCCCAAACTAGGTGAAGTTAAACCCCCCTGTGTGACAAGTCACCAGGCTCACTCCACCCTTCAGATTATAACTTCTTAAGAAACAAAGACAATGTTTTACACTGGGTGTTCAGATTAACAGAGAGATTAAACTAATTATTATTAAATTATTAAAACAAAACATAGGAGGTAATTACTAATTAATTAATAAACTATCGCAAGCAAAGTTACTATCTCTGTTGAACTAATAATACACAAGATGTTATAAGGTTCATTTATTATAATTGTAATATAATATTATTTTGCATAGCATTTGGCCTCAGTAGTAGCTTGTTGACACATAGCTTGTACTCGTACTTTACCGTCAACTGCTAATAAACTACGAGTAAATGAAAAATGGATTTTAAGAAAAAATAAACATTCCAGGCAGTCTCTATCCGATACCTAGTTGGAGGCAAACACCTCCATTGCCCGTGAAGATAATATGGAACAATTTCCGATCCCGTTTCATTAAGAACTGGCTATCTATCAACCTTCGCTATTGTTTCTGTCGGAAACACTATTTCATTAACAACCTCAACATTTGCTGCAAGTCCACCTGTTAAAACAAAGACATTAAGTTCAAACTCCTTTGCTTCGGCTGTTTGAGCAAAACCCAAAACAGCGTCGAAAGTCAACACCACTTCACTAGCTAAACTGATCTCTATAGTGATGTTGATGGGGTTGATTTTAGATTGTAAGTGTAAATGCACCAAATTAATTATGCGTTCATAATGAGTTTTATTTTAATAGCAGTAGTGGTCAAAATAAGTGTTTTGTTTTAATGGTACTGGTCTACACTGACCTTAGGTAATGGTATTTTTATTACAGTGAGTGGGAACTTTTGATTTATGCATACTTTTGTCAGATCTCTATATTATGTTTGTAGGATAACGTAATCTTTCCGCGAATGTTACATAAGATTTATTATACTGTAAATATTAGCAAACGCATTAGTATGCTTTGTGTTTTTGAGTTCACTTTTAGTATTAGAAGGAGCTTTATTATTATTATTAAATACTTCCTTATTATCAAAACCAATATCACAATTTCCGAAGGGAAATTAAGCTTTTGTAAAGTAGTAAATAGTATAATAATAGAAACTATACCCAGCAGTGGGTGTCGTGCGGCTGATATGATGAAAGTAGTAGAGTGTTGCGAATTCTAAGTTTTTCCATCAAAAAAGCTACAATGCTAAAAAATCTGACTGTTTACAGCTAAATTAGTTTTGATGTTATCAAAACACTCTCAAAACAAGAAAAAGGAGAAACCGGTGCTCTTTCAAGACGAGTTCTTAGTAATAATTACAACACTAAATGCTTAACAAATACGGTTGACATAATTGAGTAACTATGCTTGTTAGTTGGTGCAACCCTATCCATCAGTGTTTCTCCGGTTCTTGTGAAACAGCTGATAGGTGTACGAAGTAGGAAGTTATCGGAAACGATTTCTAACTGATAAAAACTACCAATAACAATAGTAGTATGCATACATAGGAAAGAAAATTTTGCTTGATTCTCTTTCCACAACTTGTTGTCAAGTTATGTAGTTTTTGCTTTGCTATTGGAAGAGTTAGGATAGTAGTAGTTTTATGAATCATATGATTGTGTCGATAGCTAAAATATTAACCCGTTGAGATATAGATATACAACGCTACCCAACACCCTTAGTGGGGTACTGAAAAGTTATAAAGTTTTCTATTTTATTTATACGGAACGGCACTAATAAAATAATGTATAAATATAAATAGTGCTTCTAAACTATTTAATAGAAGAACTCTACCAACCTAGTATTCAAAATAATAAATACAATAAATTATTTAAATAAGTTTGACCTTGATATAAGAATTTACTTATTGAATTCCAAATGTATTAATGATCTAGAAACATCGGTTTTTCGTCACGATTGTCAAGATCATTATAGCTAATTAAGTCATCGATGAAAGATATTAATAAAAGTGACAAATTAGTCTCTAACCATACAATATTATATATGAATAGCAAATCTAGTTCGATTATTAATATAATTGAAATATATATTGAAATAATTAAAATTGGATTCCGGCCCAATGCACTAAGTGCATTGGGCCGGAATCCTAAGGGTGCGGGTTCGAGTCCCGTCTGAGCTGCTACGGGTGAGTCGATTTTTTCTAATATTTTTCAATTATATTAATAATCTTAATATAAAAATAGCATTGTGAATGCATAAAAATTTAAAAGTTTAAAAATCTAGTTCGATTTGTTTTCGTTCCTGTAGTGAACAGCTATCGAGGAACAAAAACGCGCGTAAAAAAAATCGATTCGATCGAAAAAAAATAAAAGTTTAAAACTGCTTAATCGAATTTTGTTAAAAATAACTTTGTTAAACTATGACGTTATTATGGGCATTAATTATAGTTTTGACAATTTCTTTTATCTCGTATAATTTTTTACGACAATAAATTATGTGCTAATTGCCGGTAGGACAACTAACTAACTTATTTTAAATTTGAATTTCATTTAATGACTTTTCCTAAAATACGAGTATTTAATTCCTCTTTTAAGTAATATTTAGGTGATCTTTTCATTACAGTTTTTATAGCATTACTCGTTAAAAAGGCAAAATCTTAGTTTACCTATCAACATTTGAATCGAATCAACGAACGACAAATTCTGGTCAACCTTGAGCTAACCGCGTAATATAATGCCAAACTAATAAATAATGTCAACAGTTCCAATGTTTGAAGCTTAACGTGTTATTAGCTTTAGATCTTGCATCCATCCACAAGAGAAAAAAAAATCTCGAAGAAGGATTTCGCAAGAAAAACGTTTACAAAAATAAATCTCATATTTATTTTGGACGAAACACGAAATACGACGACACAGTTTGACTTATTTGAGTTACTAGGTAAGTATTTTTGACTTAAGTGTTATTATTATCTAAATTGTTAAAATGATGAAAAAAAATAAACTTTCTTCATTACATTATTAACATTTATGTTTTTATATTAAGTAATGCTTTGGTATGAATTTTCCCATTTAAAACTAGGTTTTCTCAACTTTCTAAAAAAATTGACATGAAAAAATACGTAACTTTCAAAATGCCACTACATGGAAATGAACCGGCAACCCCACGTAATGCAAACAACTGTTACTTAGCTAATGTTAGTTAATAAATTAAACGACTAGTACTGGCAAAATCCGGCAGAGAAAGCATAGCCTTTGGATCTCGGAAAGGTCGTAGATTCGAACAGTTATCTCCAGTTACGGTTTTGCAGCAATAACTATTTTTGGCAAATCATGCAAAATGAGCTTATAGATTTAAATGTATGTACTTATGTGAACCCGGCTTTTTTCGTTTTTTGGAAACTTAGGATAGATCTATTCTAATTTTTCTGTTTTTACATTAAAATTATAAACTGTTCCATTAACAAAAAACAACTCAAAGTAAATTTCTATTTATAGAAAATATAAAATATATTTCGCATTTAGGTCCTATATCTGCAGTTGTTTTTTTCACAGACTTATCCAAAGACAAGTTGACCAACTGGTTACCAGTTGACACAAAGGCTCATGACCGGGTTATGTCCGAAGGTATATTACCGCGACATATTGCGGGTTTAGGAAATGTTTCAATTCGAGCTGCCTGCTCACGACCACATAGTTGCGGTTTCTGATATTTTATATTCGTGTATCAAAATTACTAAAAATTGCTCTTGTTAGCTCAAACAAGTTTTTTACGTTTGAAAAACTAAAGTCGATATCGTAACAAATATTTTTTTGGAGCAATAGAATATTTAAATACCTAGATCGTCATTTCTAAGGAAGTTTAAGAGCGTTTATGCGCTATACTAGCGCCGCCAATCGAAAAAAAAACATAGTGCTCAAAATAAAGGCTAAATTGTGAATTGTGTTCTTCTAGTGTACTCCGAAGAAGCTTTGTGGTACTTTTTATCGCTTAAACAATATTTAATAACCTGTCGTTTAGTTGTCGTTTCGTTTATTTAGCAATAAAACTTTATTAAACTAAACGACAGACTAGAAAATAATGTTAAAGCGATAAAGATTAGTACAAAGCTTCTTCGGAGTACACTAGAAGAACACATTTTACAATTTCATCTTTTTTTAAGAACTATGATTTTTTTTCGATTAGCGGCGCTAGTATAGCGCATAAACGCTCTTAATGTGTCAAACCTTTGAAGGTTTTCGTTGATGTTGCCAGGTCTAAATTATTTTAAATCAGGGCAGAAGGTAAAATAAATCGGGATTGTGGTTTTTAGATCGGGACAAATCAAAAATCAAGGTCAGACTTGCAGGACTAGTAGAAATTACAAAATAGGCAGCATTCGTAGTTTATGTATTGACGCTATTTATATAAGTTTTTTTTTATTAAAATAACTTGTGTTATCTATATCATTTATTAATTTATTTTTGCTATTTATTGATATTTTATATTTAACGTCCCGATCAGGTGCAAAACAGGACGCGTCCTGAGACATCTGAAATTCGGGACGTCCCGCGTAAATCGGGACACCTAGCAACCCTTGACCAAACCTTTTGTAGGAAAACTTAAACACTTGCACCAGCTTACTTTAACAAGCTTGTTAAAGTACCGGTTAAGCACAAGTTAGCCAAAAAAAAGAGGTTGCCTGCCAGAATGATGTCCTTTGACAAGTTGGACGTGACAAATAGGTAGCATTATCCTTAGAGTAAGACGCGCTTCAGCCGCGATGCTCGAAGGCATTATTATCATTTGACGATAACTTTAACTTTGACAGCGTTTTGATGCAACTCACCCTTAAACTCGCGCGTATCAGATTTTCGTTGACAAACCCAATTTCTTTAACGTTCTTAAGGGCCTAAGACAACACATATCCAATTTTATGTAATGGTGCGATAAGTTCACAATGAATTTGTACTGGCGTTCGATCACAGCGATCAGCACGGACAGACAGGTGTTACGCAAGGGACAACACTTTTACTTTTGCGGTACCAAGTTACGGCCTACTCAGTTGGATAACGGTAATTGTATAGCTGAAAAAGTAAAAATATCACCAAGCTTTTAATTTTTTGCCGTTCTTCCACGTGGTCAAACTGGGTTGTCAAACTGATTTGTTGTTGCTTTTTAATATTTTAAATGTAATAATGTTATGTTATACACGCTGAAATTTAAATCATTTGGTTCCCGCAGTGGGATGGTTCCACTCATGATTACAAGCAACTTTTACTATAGGGCCTCTTAGCGCGAAAAAAAATCATCTGTTCCATACATTAAGGTCGAGTAGATATTGCGCTTTTGTATGGAACAGCTGTTTTTTTTGCGCTAAGAGGGTTGGCCCCATAGTAAAAGTTGCTTGTATTCATGAGTGAAACCACCCCACCGCGGGAACCAAATGATTATAATTTCACGCTGTATATGCCATCAAATCAACCATGTTAGTTCTAGAGGAAGTAAATTGCAGGCATATTCCGTTCATAAAAAATAAATAATTAAAAAAATACTAATAACACGACACTTCCCTGCTAAAACCTTTTTATTTCACTTTTAAGTACCTACGTATTTTAATATTTTTTTAATTATTTATTTTATTATATACATTTTAGGAACAAATTAAGTACCTTTATAGTTTTAAAATGTGCTCATCAAGACCTTTATTAAATTTTGGTTCCCATATTGTAATATTAGATTTTTTTTTTCACATTAAATGGCACCACGAGATGCCGACATTATTATCTTTAAAAAAATATATAACCAGTGTCATTCGTGGTAATGTAAGAATTCTAACGATATCTCACATATATAAATCAGTTTAGGCGTTTAGAAATTATGGTGGAATAAATAAAAACACATACATACAAACTTCGAGCATCGCGGCTTGAAACGCGTCTTACTCTAAGCATACAAACATACATGAACCCTGAACACAATACGCTCTTGGGCAGTCGTGTAAAAAATTAAGGACACACGCACGGCAAATATTTACAAATCGAGCGGTCACCAATGTCAAAGAAATAAATGACGATCAACTCGTTCCTACTTTTTTTTGGTTTGTTATTTTCTCAAGTCAACCAAAGTTGCTTTTTTGTCGCCTTTTATATTATGACAAACGAATGTTGTTTGCTTAGTAATTTTTATATTATATCTATTCACATTTTTTCATAACATCTAGGTTTACTATAAAATGCTTTCTTTCTTAGAATAATAACACCTAGAAGCCGTGTCCTCGTATGCAACGTGAGGCAACTAATACTTTGCCAATATGGCTTAGTTTTTAGATTATATCATTCAATACGTTAACTAATCGTAACTAAAATCCAATAACATAGTAACTAATCTCCTAAATGTAGGAAAATTAAAACTATTTTGTCCTTATTCGGTATGATTAGGTAAATATGGCGAATAAAAATCTGAAAACGGAGCCATTTTGGCTGTTTTAGTTGCCTCACTTTTAACAGTGCGCTTTGTAGAGAACTATCGTTCTAGGTGGTATTATTCTAAGCTTTCTTTACAATTTTTTTATGAAAATAAGGATCACATCACCGGTTCTGATCCGATTTTTTTAATAAAAAAATCATACAGCCAAATTGATAACCTCCTTCTCCACTATCCGTTGCCGTTGGTAAGAAAAACAAAACAAAAGCGATACCTCTATAATGTGATGACGTCGCAAAATAGTTTAGGTCACTCACAACAAGGGAAGCCTGATAGAACCCATTTTCCTCTATCATAAACAAATCTGATACGACTCAACCCTTAGAAATCTCGCTGTAAGTACGTTTCCATTTTAATCAAATGAAAAGGCGATTTTCTACTTTAATTTTTTATTCTTTCCAATTCGTTACTAAAAATAAGTTGGGCAAAAGTTATAAGTACCATTGACATTGAATTTTAAGTTATGTTCAACGATCGCTTTTCAGTTCATAATTTGTTTAGAACATCTTGTATCATAATTTAGGTTAGTAACTTATATTTAAAGGATTATCAAAACGATAAAAAATAATGTCCCTTTTGAAATGTGTTGATATGATAATCTTGGCGTTAGGGAAGATGACAAAAATACACTTAATACAGAAGTGAAAAAAGAAAATGAACAGATGGAAATGTACACAGTAATATTCTCTTGCATACGTTCGAGTAAGTTAATGTTTACACTTGGCGGCAGATGTGAGGTCTAAGTTATGAGCGAACGTAGAGCTGTAACGCAATGGAAAACAGTACATTTTAGCTCTGTCATATTAGGGGTTTCACATCTGAATAAGAGATAACCAGCTGAAAACTTGTATTTACCTTTATTTTGGTGTTCTAAAAGTTGTCTCAAGAGTCTTATAAAATCTCGTGTCAGCTCAGCGCATAAGTTATTCAAAAATCACAAAAATCTACTTTTTTAACCGACTTCAAAAAAATTATTACATTCATTGTGTGTGATAAAAATCTGTATACTAACCTCAATACTATTATGATTATGAAGCAATTGTTAAGTTGCTATGGCAAACTGTTAAAGTTTGATAGTGAGTCACCAGTGTTAATCTATTCATCCGTTACTATAGGCGTTAATTATAATCTTGACACATACATACTTGACATTTATATTATTCATAATTATTAGTATGACGTCTGCACCGTTGTTGATACAGATATTTAGAAACTGATTAAATTATAATGATCAAATAATATTGCAAAAAGAAGACGAATTGTCCCGCTCCAAAATTTATTTTTGAATAATTTATTTTTAATTAACATGATCTAAAACTAAATAATTAATATTGACATTCAAATTTCATTTGAATATTTATGAGGATCAATAAAATATTAAATTGTGATTTCAAGACAATGACCACAGAATCCAACACGAAATTATATTCAGACCGATTTTTTTAGTTACATTTTTATTTATTCTACGTGTCTCAGTGGTTGAGTGGATTGCATTAAACATCTATTTTTAGCCTAACATCAGGTGAGGCGAAGGCAAGGAGAGTGCCTTTTTTTCCAAACGGGACAGTTCCCGTTGCGGAAAAAAACTGAATGGATTTATCTAAATCGCTTATTCCTCTGACTTGGACCACCGTCATTTGTTCTTCTACTGCGTGACGGAATCCGCCACGCTCCAGTTGCCATAATTGTGCCACTTGTCAATTTCTCAGTAAACATTCCGAATGCCTACACTTTTTGCAGACAGTTCACGGACGTACCGAATTTCTGAATTATTTCCTTGGATGCGATCAGTTAATTTAAAAAAAAAACTTTTCTCCTTTTGACGCAAATAATGAAACATTGTTTTGTACATTGATTGTCAAGCAAGAGATTACATTAAAGTGAGTATTGTTTTAAAAGTAAATACTTTGAAAAATAAATTCTTAGTTCTTATTTGAAAAATAGCAATTTTATGTAATCGGGTATTATAAATTCTAACTTTATTATCTTCTCCCAAAACAATATTTACAAGTGACGTAGAATTGCACTCGTCGATAATACTGTAATGGAAAGTCATATAAAATATTTAGATTTTCACAACATAATTTTTTATTAGTATCCTGCTTACATTATTTAAAAGGGAGACCCTAAGATGTGGAATCATCTGCCACAATACGTTGCCTCAAAACTGGTTTTGTGGGTCTTCATACAAGTTTCTTGACCTACTATAGACACTGTGATTCAATGCTCTACAAATTATTAAGTCGTGCTCCAACTGACACGCATTTCTAACAGAAACAGAATAGAAACATCAACGAAAAAAAAGTTTGTTTCTTTCTTTGTAACAAAACTTTTTTGAGGTTGGCCGTTCGATTTTATTTTTAAAACTACAACAATATTGCACGGTACGCACACTCAATCATGAAGTCACGAAATAAAAAAAGTTTTAAGTTACTGAATAAAAAAATATTTGATAGGTTTGTGAAATGTTTGTTTCACAAAACTCGCCAATATTTTTATTTCTGTAAATTGATAATTTTATTGTTGTGCGTTCGTCCATAAAATGTTGTACTGAAAACACTTTCATCGACGTTCATTGAATTAAAATGTTACGCAAAAGTATTTCGGATAAGTCACATCAATAATGTTTGTACGATGGTAAACAAAAAAAGACAGAAACATGTAGAATAAAAAAAATAAAAAGGAATATAATTATGCTTATGACTTTATGACTCAATGTAAAACAAATGCGATCATCTTTGAACCTAAGATTTTAGGCTCAACAAAGATGAGTCATTCATTCCAGATACAAAATAAACCTCGGTGGGTTCCCAAATAGTATAATCTCTCTCTCTCTTTCTTAATCGTTCCCTCATAACTGAGGATCGTGATCACCGGCTGCTTTTACGATTTGCCTCCATCGTCTGTCTCGGTCCATAGTTGCTTTCGCTGCTTGATGGAATTTGCTTCAGGAGGTTGCTACTCTTACTTGGTCAGACCATCTGGTTGGCGAACGACCTCGGGCCCTCTTGTCTTCTATTCCACCAACCACGACCAGCTTTTCGAGACTTCATCTCCTCTTCGCATTATGTGGCCAAAGTATGAGAGTACGCGATGTAAGCAGATAGTGGACAGTATAGTCTAGCAGTTCCCAAACACCACTGTTTTTGTGTTATATACTAACCTTTTTCATACCATAAACTATTGGTGTCGTTGCATCAACACACGCAGGGCAATACACTGGAAGACAATTTAAGGAGGGGGAGAGGGTTCAAGCAAGGTGTTACACAAATCCCAATCGCAAATGGGAATTAGGCACCGTGACCCGCCGGCTGGGACGCCGTCATTACACGATCACCACGAATGGAGGTGAAATCTGGCGCCGTCACGTTAACCAGATGCTACCGGTTAAGCTGGTGCAACCTCACCGAGAAAATTAAGGGGGGGAACTTGTTATATACTAACCTTTTTCATACCATAAACTTTTGGTGTCGTTGTGGATTTGTCATCGGACTGTCACTCGATTAAATGACTATGTTTTCAATAAGTTGTGTATTTAAAGTTTTGAATTAAAATAAAATACAGCATTGCTGCATACAACCATAGAAATAATAATAATAATAATAATAAAAAGCATTTATTTTCTCTTTTACATTAGTAGCTTAGGATAAAGTTTTATAACTTAAAGGAAGAGACTAGTCCCCAAAATAGGTTCCAGAGGAACCTGAGCTACAGGTAACTAGGCCCCACCCGCAGTTAACCTTAGGTTTATGAGGTGACAGTATTTAATGTTAAAAAAGGTTAAAAATGTGTCCCCATTACTGAGTTACACGAATCATTTCCCGGCGCTAATTTTAACTGCCATTATTCGTGCCATCAATATTGCAGAGTCCATTCGGTCCGAGAGCATTCGACCTCAAAACAACTAGGACCATTAGACAGCCCATACATACTTTATGTTAGGTCTGCGCTTATTTCAAATTACCTAGCCCGCAGTCCCGCTGTGACTTTTGGAGTATTGTCGGCTAGTGATGTCCCTTAATTGATATATCATTGTGATGGTATCGATACTTTTTAAACATTTGGTTCAGATGTTTTCAGAGTGTAATAAAAACGAAACTCAAAAGTCTGTTTACCGTTTTAAATTTCTGCAAAAAATCTTTGAGAGGGTGTTCTTTCCAGAATTACTCAAATGTATTCAGTACAGAGAAAATAAATTGTTTAATATCTGTGCTATCCTAAATGGATTTGTCAATCAATAGTACTAAAAAAAATCTTTGGAAAAAAATGTCGCTTATGACATACACATGAGTTATTTTGTCAAAATTTTCCATTTACCAATATGTTGGGTATAAAACTTAAATAAAAGAAATAATAGGTGCTAATTTAATTAAAATAACTCATATGAATTTTCAGATGACTTCAAATAACTACGATTAACCCACATGAAGGCCTCCGTCTGGTAATAAATAAACTTGAGATTTGTCACAAAAGCCAATTTTACTGCTCAAACCGGTCCCCATTGCCAACTGGTTATCACTCAGTTACTTAACCAAGCATAATGAGAAATAGTTCAACAATGTTATTGCCATAGCAATAAATGGACACTGTTTTATCTCATGTATTAAATTGTATTACATTGTTAGATATTTTCATATTCGATTCGAATATTAATGATATTATTAATAATATTTAATTTTGCAATCAGATACCTATTTGGCTATGTAGCTTAAGAGGATTGTCAACCACGTGGTCTCCATACAAACGGCGATAACGTTTCCCACCTTCTAAACCTTAACCTACAGCAATGAATTTTTGGTATGTTTTTGAAATGCCTAAAAACTAGGCTGTACGTTTTGATTTTTAAAATATTCATTGAAGATTTGAAAATATTGGCACTTCTGTGTTTTGTATGAAATCACTAAAATGCAAATATTTCGAAATCTATTATAGATATTTAAAAAATCAAAACGTACAGCCCTAGTATTTAAGCATTTCAAAAAAAATACCAAAAAATAATTACTGTAGGTTAAGGTTTAGAGGGTGGGAAACGTTATCGCCGTTTGTATGGAGACCACGTGGTTGACAATCCCCTTAAGTACATCGTTAAATCAACTCAAAATTTGAAGTTTCACATTATCAATTGAGGTAATAATAACTGATTTAGTAGAACGGTGTGCATTTTGAGAAGCCCAGTAAAGTTTCTAAACAATGTTAATTTATTTTATTAACAAAAACCAAATTTTTAAATAGTCTCCAATAATTGATTTAGAGTTTTTCTAAAAAGTCAAACCTTTATTGAAAAAGATTAAATCTTTAACTAAATAATGGAAGATAAAGACCGCGGTGAATCTTAGCTATTATCTGAAACGATCTGCGCCGCGGTTAGTTGGAAGATAACTGACCGTATCCATTTACTAACTGCCGAATTAAATGGTAATTATGCACGTTATGAAATGTGCAATAGTGATACAGTTTATCTCAATGCCATTAACCTCGGTATTTTCACTTCATTTAAATTCATTTGTACCTATATACCGATAAGGTACCGGATCAATAATGACATCTAGTTTATACAGAACTCTGACGAAATCTATGTTTTTATTTCTGAAGTTGTCGAATCAAGGAAAGTAATAACACGGTAGGATTGCAATGTCTGGCAGCATTTGCTAAGATTATACTTGTTAAATCTTATAATTCAGGCTTGACATTCCTTTGAACATTACCTCTGATAACTTTTTAGCGTGTTAGAGTTTTCTTGTGTATTTGTATATCCTTTTCCTTTGTTGAATATGTATGATGGTGTGGATTATTTCGTCAAATTGTTTCGAGTTATTTCTTGACCATTAGTTATTAACTTGGCAACAGTCAGAATTAGGTTTTTCACAATCAGCTTATTCACAAGGGTTAGTTAGTCACGGTGTATTACGTGGTATTAGAAATGTTTTTTTTTTTTGGGAAACAGGTAAACGGTGTTACAGAATATTACATAAACTTTGTAACATTTAATGTTAATTCTTATTTAATTTTGAAATAAAGTAAGCATGGAAAGGTTGGTTCCTAGCACTTTTTGTAATTCACTGGATTGATGGAATTGCTTTAGTTTTTATTCTTTTTTTTGTGATATTACCGAATCACACCTACTCTTTAACATATGGAAAACTTTTTGATTCAACCAATGAGGGCTTTTCCAAGTGACATTTAAAAAATAAAAATAGTAACTATTTGGCTCACTAGATGGGTGTTGATACTCTTCGAAGCTTAAATAAAAATGACTATTTGCCTCACTAGATGGTGTTGATGCCCTCAGAAGCTTAGTAAAAAAAATCACATTCACACACTTTTTTATCAGCGCCATCTATCGAGCCTACAGTTTTTTGTCATTGTGAAAAGGCCTAATTGGAAACAATATTTATCGATAAACTATCGATTCATTCACATCACTAACACACGACGATTTCGGGATGCACCGTCCAACAAAAAAGGGGGAAGCTCATTGGAAATTTATCTGTCCTAGCCTGTACCTCGCCAAAAATAGGAATATAACGAGCCTTCAGCAAATTTAGACCCAATGCCTTCGCACTAAAGCTCAATTTGGCGACGTCACATTTTGACAGATGGCCTACTTTGTACGCGGCTTGTTTTTGCACTTTGACTGCATTCAGAGAAGTCCCTCTACTAATGAAATTTGAACGAGCTACAGCGTTTTGGATATTTTTTTCTGTAATGTTCGTTCCACGTCGTTAGCGAAGAGAATTCGGGAATGTTGCCTTTTAAATTTCAAATTAAGCTACGGCGTTTCTGCTTAATAAATCTTGGCACAGAAAGAAATTTAATTTGTCTGCTGACTGTACGGGTCCGTTTTAAATGGTCCTGATTTGTGGTTGTGCTGTTTCTATTATTCAGTTACCTATTTTTCAATTGTGCTAAATATACAAGTTATAAGTATGCAATATTAAAGACAGACAATCAGAAGTAATCAAATATTCAAAAATAGACTCTAAGTACATGCATTTGTTTTTCAACCAAATAAAAGCATTTATTTACTTTGAAATCGATTATTAACAATAATTAAACATTGTATAAATCATGATAGTCATAATATGAGGTTGAACCGTCAAAATACAAAACATTGAACTAAATTGTGTGGTAATATATCGTGTCAAGACTTATGAAGACAAATGATACAATTACAGACCTCAAGAAAGCAAGGTCTGTAAATCGTTGTAGCCTTTGAACAAGAACAACTTTTTTTTATGATATATAATTCGACGAGCGAAACATATATGGCAAGAGTTACCAGAAAAATGCCACAGTGTTTATAGTAATTACGAATAAATTATTGAAACCATAACTCTTTCACAAATCGAGTTAGTAAAGTTAGACACTTTATTCTAATCATCTCGACAGTATATAATTTATATAACTACTTTGGTATCATCATCATCATCATATCAGCCGCACGACACCCACTGCTGGGTATAGGCCTCCCCTAAGGATCTTCACGACGATCGGTCCTGCGCTGCCCGCATCCAGCGGCTTCCCGCGACCTTCACCAGATCGTCGGTCCACCTTGTCGGGGGCCTACCCACGGAGCGCCGTCCGGTACTTTGGTATACGCTGCCTGAATTGTTCTAAATGCCTTAACTAACTGCGATTTTAAAATTATATATACAAATACAAAATATTTATTTTCAAAAATTACAGGTTAGGGTAAATTACATTGGACTCCTCCCTTTAAGTTAAGATAACTTGTATTAGAAGGGGCCGCTCCTCTGCCAGAACATCTACACCTGCGCAGTATACATATATCGTTACGTTCTAAGTTTTACGCACTAAGTCCAAAACTTGTATTAAAACGATGTATTAGCATGAGCGAGCCTTGCAGTCAACCTCCAAGTTAAAGGCCGACCAACAAAAGTCTACACACTTCACATTTTACTGTGAACTGGTAAATTTTAGAGTGTTTTTTACTCGCAACATTTGAAAGTTAATATTATTTAATTCAGTTCTCTTTATCAAGAGAATTTGATGTATATGCTAGTTTTATTTAGTTTTTCATAATGATCAACAAGTATTCGAACATAAATCTATGTTTTGTTCTTCACTATCACCCAAACCCACTACAGAGTTGATATACCCGACAATGGTGATGAAAAGGCTTAAAAGAAAACCGTAGATACTAAATTAGCAGGGGCGATGATGGCTTTCACTATACTTGCCCATTCTTCAACCAATTCACTCGATTGCTAATAGAGGATTTAAAAAAAAGTGTGATTTCTCTATCGGAAAGGGGAGTCCTGGGAAAAATAAACATGTCACGGGTGTTTTTGTATTTATTAACTCGATTGATACCCTTGTAATAGGTGCATTCGTTTTCATTGTCAAACTCAAAGTCATTTAGGTATTCAGTCTAGGCCTTATGCTGTTACAAACACTTGTGAATGTCATAGAAGCTACGCCATCAGTTCACAAACTCAAGCGGGAGACCTTGTAACGAGAAGAACTGGCACGAAACTCGTCAAGGGCTGTTTTTCTTCTCCTATTTTAAACAGAGTCATTAAATTGAAAAAGACCTTAGCATTTTTAAAGTGATGTAATTTTCCATTACAATCATAAACAAAAGAAGAAAGCAAATAGCAACCCAACAGTGTAATAGAAGAGCGAATATAATTTTCCTGCTCAAAATAGATCAAACGTCAATGAAACAAGGAAGGAAGGCTATATTACTGCATGTGACTACGTAGCGTCATGTTATTAGTACCCTATATGTCTCTAAATGGCATGTATTAAGGTCATTATTACTGTCACCATGTATGTGAATATCCTCGCTTTCCAAGCTAGTGTATACAGATAGCTACAATATGTTTTCTTGAATAAGAGAGTTTATATTCTGGGATCAGAATTCGGGTGACCTTATTGTCCAGACACAGAGTACTTTGAGAATACAGAGTTTCTATAAATATCTAAAAACATGACTTCAAAAAATATCGTCTCTGCAAAATAACACTTTATCAAAATGATAGATTTACCCCTTGACTGTGTTATTCCAAAAGAATCATTTTCAGTTTGATATAAACTGTACTGCCACAGCTGCAGCAATACAAATCACTGTTATAACAGCTGTCTTTTTAAGTCAACGATGTGTTAAAACAAAAACTAGAAAAAAAACTTTTTAAGATCTGGGGGGTTACTCCCGAAACACGAACAAGGTTTTGAGATCGAATTGGTATCGAATAAACGTCAAAAATCTGTTATTTTAGTACATTGGAAACGGTTGCCATGGTTTCTATTATACTGTTTTGACGTTAACTCGATACCAATTCGATCTCAGAACCTCGTTCGAGAGTAACCCCCCTGTCTCTAACGTAACTATCAAAAGAGCTTACTATTTGATATTTTTAGCCAGAGCCTCGTAACCTCTCTGTTATTTCCTAAAATGAATCAAAACACTGAGTCATAGACAAAATTGTATCATGTTGTTGTATAATATACCGCGACCATATTTGCAATAAAGTGACGTTAATTTGACAGGCTCTGATTGCGGGCGCCTACGCAGTCTACGCACATGACAAACGGAGTTGTTATTCGAGTTTTAGGAAAGTGATTCATTGCAAACATCTAGGAAGTTGCACAATTATTCCTGATTAAAAGCGACGTGAGAATAAACAAGTTTAAATTTTAGAGATTGGTTTTATAGATCGATCAATTTGATAAATTAATTGACTGTACTAAAAAAATCAATACTAACAATTGAAAATTAAAATAATTATTATATTGAAGATATTCAATTTCAAAGTATTTTTAGTTATTCAATAAAAAAGAAAAAAGTAAGAAATCTAAATTAAAAAAAAAAAATATCAAAATAATAATAATGGAACTCTCCGATTTCAATGGACGAGGAGATGGCTGAACTAGATACTATTAAATAGTACTATTTATTTTTCAATGTACTCTGATAGTTGCGTGGAGCGTTTTTATTTGAGCTTATGACATAATAACATGATTTGTCTCTACATGTAGGCGCTCTGTGCAAGTAGTTTTTGCGCGCGCTCCTTTCCTTTCATTTGGCCTTGCTATGACCAGCAGCGTACTGTTATGTTTGTAGCTCAGTTACTAGACAACTAGTCGCAATCTACATACGAATGTTATGTCTGGAATAGTTGAGCCTAAAAATAGACGAACTTACGTAATTTTTTACATCTTTTTTATAGGAATGCTGAAGAGAATCTGTAGAGATTTTGAATAAAGGTTAATTTATGTGATTATTAAGAAATTTTTTTTCGCCAGCAAATTGGCATACACGAGTAGTAAAAAATAATAATATACGTTTATTATATTGAATCGAATAAAGCAATATAGTCTGTCTATAACTGTCACTAACCAGATTCTCCGTTAACGTACACAGTAATAAAAAAAATTTAAAAAAAAACAAAGGCCTTCGTTATGGTTGAATAAGGTGGAAAAATATATAAACTTGAATTTTATTCCACATTTACCAAGTATATACGAGTCGAGTGTAACGAATCTTATGTAACGAAAGTCCTATGTAACGAATGAAATATGTTATTTGAAATATCATATCATATTTTGTTTGCACAGTATGTCACCACGAACCTCTAATAAATTGCCTTGTTCGCGAAATGCAGGCTATGATAATATTTGTCTACGCACTGAACGCAAATTAAATGTATTTTATTTATTCCAAAAATCATTACCTCAATTTTAAAATATAAAATTTAATTTTAACACTACTCCAAGAAACAACACGTCTATGTTGTGTCACAGTATAAATATATTAGTTTTTTATTAATATCTTATTATTTGCACTATAAACTCATTGCCGTACAAATAAAATAATCAAAAATATTACTACAATATTACTAATTCTGTCTCAAAGCGTCACATTCCTAAACAAACTTTTTGGTTATTCTAAGTATAAACATATTATTCGTTTATTTGTACGGTAGATAGCCGTCAGATTTATTCCAATGTATTGTCCAAACATTTATTTATTATTTATTTATTTATTTATATCAACTTTCTATTATTTCCTGCTAACATCCACGTTTTTTGTAATCTGTACCTCCCTTATTGCGCGTGAATTTAAATTAAAACAGCCTGCAGCGTTGTCCTTATTTTGCACCCGCTACATAAAACCACAATGGTTTTGTTATTTTTTTTAATTAAATAAGGGTTCCAGATATCTGTTTGAATAGCTTAATAAAAAGCGGTTATCGTAACATTAAATACCGAGTGTATCACTGGATGAATGCCAAATCTATCTATTTTTGCATTAACAACGAAATTTGCATAAAAATTAGTTTGTGCATAATAATATTTAAATGATTAATATTTAATTTGTAATCATATCATCTCCATGGATGAAAAATCACATTATAACACAAAGCTTTGTTCGTGCTTTGTTGTATTTGGTTCCATTTATCATCATTTGCAATAATAAATACCTATACTTTTTGTAAAGCAAAGTATGTCTAAAATGTTTGATACTAAGATCCAGTAACTTATCCATACTTTACAAACACAAGTACCTATTAAAACACTTGAGTGACATTATGAAATGTTTAATCGTTTATTACTAGGTTAACAAACGATTCAGGCTTTGTTAATTTAGCCTATTGGGATAGTGAACTGTGGATGAATTATTAAATGTTTTTTTCTAAATTAATTATGTTCCAGCGTTCATCCGTTCGATATTAATAGTTCCCATATTAAGTTCATATCCACATTATATCAAATTGTATATTCTGACGGCATAACGGAATCAGAAACTTACTGAACCAGGGCCCCTATTTTTGAATCCTTTGACTGGCGTCGAGCGCTCTTTTTTACTGCTTTTCGTTCGACATTCGACTCGATCTCCATGTGTCAAATGAGTCAAATGTCGAATGAAAATCAGTAGAAACTTACTCCAAAGCTAAAACTTAAATTAAATCTTAAGGTTAAAAACTAAAGCTATGATTAAATCATCTCGTGTGGTCCCCGACCGATTAATTTGACAATAGAATAGAATTCGAGAATGTATGGCAAAAAGCAAATGTTACAGATTAAATTACATCGTAGCGCTTTGAATATGGTCACTTCTGTTGTACATTGTTAAATGAATCGCATTTGGACTATCGTAAATATGATAGTCCAATGCGATCCATTTAACTATGTTATAAAAGGCGAATAATAACTCAGAGTTAGTATACACCTCGGTGGATATTATTATTGGATGTTTATGATAGTGATGGTGTGCTACATATAATAACTTCTACTCTGTTGTTTATAGCTTTAGAAGTTTCAAAAACTGCATGCAACTACTGCAGTCTGGCAAAAAGTATTAAATCCACTCATTCAAACTCACTCGTACTTTATTTATGCCAAATTGTTAACTAAGTTATAACAGTTGCGAAATCAAAATTGTTATTTTTACGTTATAAATATGACTTTATTCACATTTAATTGAATCAACTATTCGTTACGTTTTTGGCTAAATGAAAACTGTGTGTTATCGTTGCTATATTGTAAAAAGCTATTGAGAGTCTGTAACTTTATCATTTTTCAATTTTGTTTGAGGTTTGAAGTTTAACAGAATAAATATTATTTCCTTACAGTTCATTTTACTTTTTATTTGTTAATTTCTGTCAATTTTAATAATAAACAAAAGACAATAAGCTTATTACTTTTTATACGTCTACCTAGCTATAATGTTAAAATGTTAATAATTAATGTCATCTATATAAATTTTATCCCCTTGTATTTTTCACCTTTTTTTCACTCTGTAAATAAAATTGGATTCCAGCAATCTTTTTTAATTTAACTGACGTTTAAAAATGTCCCGTTCGCGGGTAGGCCGCGTAAATCCGGGCATTTTTTCAACCGGTACTATCTAGTCGGAACCGCTATTTTCCGGTAGAATCCGGTAATTCCTACTCAAGGGCGGGCCATTATGAAAATGGCTCGGAAGGGAGAATGGGAAATCGCTAAAGCCTCTTGTAAAATGTAGATAAAATATTTTTCATGATAATGTTTCTTTTTTTTATTGCGAAGAAAGTTATTAGGTTGTTTGGAAGTTTTCTGTATGTTTTTTTCAAGAATAAACTCGCAATTTATCAGTGAACAAAATCTTAGGTTAAAGTAACTTTAAATAAATTGTAACTTGATGTTTTGTTTTGTTTACACGCATCAGAATTTACGGCGACGGTAAAACTTTTACAAAACTGTTATGATCTGCATAGTGGATTGGTGGGGTGGGATTTTTTCAAGGTAAGCCGATGAGAATCAACTTATATGACTCTTCACAACTGGTGTCTTACTTTCTACAAAATGGATAGAGTAGATAAATAAGAATATTATTCTCACTCAGGGCCAAACTCATCACACAAACTTATTTTGGGGATTCAAACCCGAGTCTCTTGGTACAGTAGGATTACTGCCGTTGTACTAGCGGAAGTTAGGTTCCTACTTATAACACACTTAATTATATTGAGTTTATTTGTAAAAGCATACTTTTAAACTAAACATCTTGCGTATCTAGTTAGTAAAACCCTTCTCTAATCAAAACCACAATTTCCGATTAATTTATCAACTATGTAAGCAAATCCATTTTCGCAGTGTCAAGTGCACGATGCAAATCGATATTGCATTATGAGATAAGGCCGTTCTAATAACCCGAACATCCTCTATCAGGATGAAACGAGGTGTTGCATAATCAGTGACTTCAATCTAGGGATCTATTGAATATCATACTGAAACGAAAACAGATATTTCATAATATGGATTTGCTATAGAAACTTCTTTTAGGATTTAAGTTAATTATGAGTTTAATAAGCTGTTCAATGCCAAAATGAACTAAAAACCAAGCGGCCGCCCGCGACTTTGTCTGTGATGAAACTTAATATTATATCCCTCGGGAACCGTACATTATCTTCGATGAATTTCTGTACCCCTGACAACGTGTATTCAAAATTTTATCGATTCAATCGATTTAACTACTCAAGCGATCATCATGAAATTTTGAATCGTGAATGCGTAATAAACAAACAAATAAATTGACTTTAGCATGTATATTAATAAAAGTACAAAAAGTAGTTATTAATCTCAATAAACTTTTAAATGTTTCTTAAGGCGCCGTACTACCTACTACTAGCGCTGCCAATATATTTATTGTTATTACTCGCAAACCAAGTTATCCATTAAATAACAATAAATTATTTGTTGTTACAGTGGCCACCGAGATTGCTCCGGTGGAGTATCACCGTTCTTCTCATTATAGCAGTTATAGCACCCACATCAGACTCGACAAGTAAGTAATAACCATTTTTCTATTACCTGAATAATAATATCATTATTATCATCAAAATATGGGCTTACGTACGCCCGGCCATTTTGGGCGCAATGTATAACTATAGATGTCGAATAAATGCAAAATGCATCAAGATTTACTTTAATGATAAGATACTGCTTATTTTACAAATATAGAGTGATTTAATTTTCTGCCTAATTTTCTGATTTAAAAAAAAGGATAGTCATTTGTTTGGGCATAAACTTATTGTTGCTAAGTGTGCCTAGAGATATAAAAGTGGCATAAAAGGACTAAGAGAAGTTAAGTCACCTTTTATGACACGAGAGTGAAGAAGAGGAGCTCAGTGGCGCAGTAGTTTAGCGCTCGGCCCTGCTATTGCGGAGGTTAAGCAACTTTCGCAAGGGTCGGCCATGGGATGGGTGACCAAAAATCTTGAGTTCCTTCGTGCTTTATAAGGCACGTTAACGTAGGTTTTGGCTGCATTTGCAGTCGTTAACACCTACCAATCCGCATTGTGCTTGCCCATGGCCCATCCTCCTTATCCGCCCATAAGGAAGATCTGTGCCCCAGCAGTGGGGACACTAAAAATGGCTCATTTCGAGTGTGGACAGTAGGCGCTATTCTTCCAGACGTCACATTAGTTATGAATATGAACAATAATATTGAAAAATTCCGATATTATTATAAAAATATCTTTAGTAACGAAATATCCGTTACAGTTGAATAAAAAGGATATTCTTCAAAGCCATTGTGAATATCTGTATTGTTTTTTTTACTGAACCGGAATATATGGAGGATCTGTGATGTATTTGGGCAGCGTAAAGATTTATTGCTCGTAATTCGACAATTTATTTGAGCTGAAAAAGGCTAACACGGCATTTTTGTAAGTCTGAAATCTGTCAAACACGATCAGGAATTGAAGATATCTGACGAATAATAATCTATAAAGGATACTTTGTTTTGACATGAAATTTTAAGATTACATCTACGTATTATAAGGACAAACTGTTTTCTTAGAAAGTATTTTTGAATATTCAACCCCAAGAGAATCCATTTTCACGTGGATTCCACTTAGGAACGAATTTTCAAAAATATTATTTAAATTAAATAGCGTGAGAGGATGCTAGTAACAAATACAAGTAATAACTAAATAACAGATTCTTGTTAAAATTACCAAGAAATTTAATAATAAAACATTTCACTAAGCTTCTGTAATTCTAAGAAAAACGTTAATTTGTTCATTTCATTATATTCGGTAACACGTTAGGACATAGAAAAAAAAGAAAATTGAAACACTCTTACCTTTAGGACTACCCATTAAAACAATTTCTTCCTTAGCCATTATTTCAAAAATACCCTTACAGAGTTACATTGTCTAATTTAGACTATCTGTAGACGGTATAAGGTTACTTTTTGTACAAATATCGACACAAGCTATTAGTTACAACGCGTCCCTCATGAGCCTTTGAAATTCAGAGTGTGCAAGGATTTTATTACTTGGAACAGATTGGAAAATAGTGGTCGCGTAGTGTTTTGTAAATATATTGTGTTTCGATACATTTGTAAAGGAAAAGAAACGCTTAATTTTATGTTCAGTTGTAGATAAACCGAAACATTTATGTTTTTGTTCTGATTTGCTTCTGATTTTTCGCATGTACAAAATTAACCAACGGGTATTGATTGTTGTAACAATATTGAAACATTTCATACTATCCCACGAAGTAACTTAAAATAAAATGATTAATAGTGTACGTACTTATGATTATGATTAGAGTACGTTATTATGATGATATTAGCTTTTCGCAGAAAATCTCAAAAACCACTTTTAACCGCCTCTGTGGTCTAGTGGTTCGCCCACCCGTGTAAGACGCAGAGGTCCCGAGTTCGATTCCCAGGGGGAATAACTTGGTTTGCTTGGTGGTAGGATTATTTCAAGTCCCAACCATCTTACCTAATAAGTCTGACACCAGAACAACAATTTTAAAAAATGTTGTGTTCCAGCAGTTTGAGGTAAGATAGCCAGTTCCTCAGTGATGAGGATTCCGGGTGTAGTTTGCTTACACCTTCGGACTTATCGTCACTTAACATCAGGTGAGGTGAAGGCCAAGCACTATCCCGTTGTGCATAAAAAAAGCAAGTGACCAAAATTTACGAAATTAAGATCAAGGATTTAAACTTTATCTATCTCATTTTCACTTCTCAAGCTTACGCGCTCACTAGACATGAAATAAAACACTTTTAACGGATACTAGCGCGGTTTTTATTGAAAGTACTTTGGTAATTAGTTTATCTATCTCTGCAGATGTCCGAAGAAGACTCCGCAAGCCCACCAAAGTGACATCAGTGACGACCAGTGTCTCCAAGTCCACCGACCAGATCATATCGGCCAGTGTGAACCGGCCCAAGATCCGTAGCCGGCCAAGCATCGCCAGCAGGAAGTCTTCCGCTGCTTTGGACAACTCTGTCGGCACTGACGACCATAAGGACAAGGATGGATACAAGGTAACTAATACTGACTTGTGTTTTGACCAGTGTGAACCGGCCTAAGACCCGTGGCTGGGCAAGCATCGCCAGCAGGAAGTCTTCCACTGCTTTGGACAACTATGTTGGAATTGACGTCGAAACTATAAGCTTTTGTAAAATAAAGTTAGCTGTAGTCATAAAATGCAAATAAGTAGGTATACCAAAAGTGACCACTTTGAGTTATTTTGCAATACGAGTAAAAAAAATCTTCTTCGAGCCCACGCGGTTTCTTATAAATATGGTGCGATAAATATATCATTTTGTGTTATCTACGCTGTCTGAAAGGAAACCAGTATTGAGTGTCGACTATCAGTTATTTTCAAAGATCAGACCACAGAGATAGCTTTTTATTAATAATTTCCTTTATTATTGTCCATCGCGAATCTTATAACTTTTCAACAACCACTCAACTTTAAAGCTAATCCAGGAAAAGACGTAAAACCTTGTGTGAGAGACAATAAATTATTGCGGTCGGGGAAGCAATATGTTACAGGAAATTCAACCTTGAGACAATGGCATAGAATTCAATCCTTAGCGACTAAACTAAAGGCGCTGTAAGTATAAGGCGGATATGAATAAGCTTTTGAACGCGACCAAAGTGAAGTTGTTGGCCTTCAGAAGCCTTTGCTAAATTTTTTAGCTTTATAAATCAACCACCTTATTATACGAATTTTTAAAGTCTATTTTCATTAAAATATAAAGTCACATTTTTCAGTGACGTCAAATAAAGTCCCAGTCTTAAAATAACTCGAGTAAAAATTATTCAAAACTGAATGAAACAAAGATGTATGGATGAAAATAATTTAAACTAGGTATTAATTAGTTTAGTTGGATGAAAGGTAGTAAGCGATTCATTGTAATGATCTCAATACAAACTTTTATTTAGTTTCGCCTGTCCGGAGTTTGTCTGTCTATAATTATTTATAGACAGACAAACATTTTTTTTTTATTTATTTAAACTTTATTGCATAAGAAAATACAATTATAATTATAAAAAGAGAATAAGTAATTACTCCCAATTTTCGCCAAATTATCGTCGGCGTAGCTTTCGGTAGCTCATTATTAGTTTTGATGTTTGGATGTTGTTCATGATCTACTCAATCACTTCTGAATTTAGACGAAATTTGGCACAGAGACAGATTATAGTCAGGAATACTTAAAACAGGCTTCTTTTCATCCCGATCATTGGTTTCCAAGGGAAGACTTACAACGATTACCGTTGTGCAACATTTCACCCGTACGAAGCCGGGGCGGGCCGCTAGTTGCTAAATAATTCAGATTCACATTCAGAATAAGCTCACCTTGAATATAGCGTTTATACACGGTAATAACACGCATGCACAAACAAACACAAACCTACACACACACACACACGCACACATTCACACACACCTATCATGAGACAATATAATAAATTATTTCGAAATTTTCATTATTATTAAATTTCTTTTTCAAATCCGTTAAACTTAATATTTGTTTAAAATCATTTTCTTTTTTTTGTAACCATTTATATATTTTGTTTACAAAGTGTTGTTTCCGTAATTGGCTTATGTATTGTATAATTATACCTGCGTTAATGCTCTGTAAATGCTGTGGTAACAACGTTCAATAAATAAAATAAAATAAAATATTACACTTTGTATGTAGGTATACAGACAATTTTAAACTCAAAGCGGTCTTTGATTCTCTTTGTCAGTGACTGGCTTACAGAGGATTCACAAATATCTCAGTGATGTATGTGAGATAGCTTTGGTAGTTGGTCACTTTTAAGCAAAGACCCTGATAACCAGGCCCTGTGAGCTTAATGTTAAAGTAGTTTTGAATGTTACATTCATAAAAAGGTTCAAGTAAACAGCATGGCTGTAACGTTCGATGCCAAAAAAGGTTTTACTTTTAGAGACATATATTTTTTGTTTAAGAGAAAACGGTATTCACATTTTCAACATTAACATAAGAGGCCCTTGGGGGAAACATGGTCTAGCATTAATAGTAGCGCGGCTGAATAACAGTAGTGGGAAAACAAAAAGTCTACATTTGGTGACTCTGCACAGGAAATTATTACCCTTATCACTTTAGGTATAAGGAAAGCCTGTGCTCCATCAGAGGGTCCGTTGAAAATACTTAATATTAAATAAAAAATAAATAATATAATTGAAAAATATTAGAAAAAATCGACTCACCCGTAGCAGTATTATTAATAGTATTAATAGTATTATTAAGTATTAGAAAATTTCGCCAAGCTCGCTAGCGACTCGGTAGCATAATTGGTTAGTGCATTGGGCCGGAATCCTAAGGGTGCGGGTTCGAGTCCCGTCTGAGCTGCTACGGGTGAGTCGATTTTTTCTAATATTTTTCAATTATATTAATAATCTTAATATAAAAATAGCATTGTGAATGCATAAAATTTAAAAGTTAAAAAAAAAAAAAAATAAATACTTAATGTTAATAAAAAGAAAAAGTTTAAGCCAATGAAGGTAACTCCGTTTTTCTTTTTAGGTGGTATGCTACTACACCAACTGGTCCCAATACCGCACCAAGATCGGCAAGTTCGTCCCAGAAGACATCCAGCCTGACCTCTGCACCCACCTCATCTTCGCCTTCGGATGGTTGAAGAAGGGCAAGCTCAGCTCATTCGAGTCCAACGACGAGACCAAAGATGGAAAGACCGGATTGTATGACAGGATCAACAGCTTGAAGAAGGCCAATCCTAAGTTGAAGACTTTGTTGGCTATTGGTAAGTTATCCCTTGACATCCATAATTTTTTTCATGACTCAGCTACTGCACTTTACTGGTGCATTTCTTTTTACTACTGCACTTCGATGTTTTTTATATTACTTATTTTTCAATAGAATATACTGCTGAGGTCATTTTTCGATTAGAATGAAATGAATCTTCACGAAATAAGACATGGAAAATCAGCCCTTGACTAGTTTCTGGCCAGTTTTTCTCGTTACAAGGTCTTCCCTCTGCTTGCTCGCAAACAGATGGCGTAGTTTCTTTGACATTCAGAATTGCTAGTAGAATTGTCTTGTTCTTACACTTAAAGTGGCAGTGAAACGTGGTCTCTAACTATGGGTCTCATAAGGAGGCTCAAGGTCACCCAGCGTGCAATGGAGAGAGCCATGCTCGGCGTTTCCCTGCGTGATCGAATCAGAAACGAAGAGATCCGCAAGAGAACTAAAGTAACCGACATCGCTCGAAGGATTGCTCAGCTGAAGTGGCAATGGGCGGGACACATAGCGAGAAGAACCGATGGCCGTTGGGGCGGAAAGGTTCTGGAATGGCGACCGCGCACCGGACGGCGCTCCGTGGGTAGGCCCCCGACAAGGTGGACCGACGTGAGGGTGAAGGTTGCGGGAAGCCGCTGGATGCGGGCAGCGCAGGACCGATCGTCGTGGAGATCCTAAGGGGAGGCCTATACCCAGCAGTGGGTGTCGTGCGGCTGATATGATGATGATGATGATACACTTAAAGAGCCTAGACTGAATAAATTATTTTGAATTTGAATTAGAATTTGAATGGACGAATAATTTATAAGTCTTTTCGTAACAACAAAATAAAGTATTTTTGGAATATCTAAGAATACACTTCTACCCAAGCAGTTGCTTTTAAACATGAAAGAATTTTCCGTTATCAAATAAAATTACTTGTCTATCTCAACGACACCCATTGAATTCTGAACATTACGCATAACCAAACCATCGCATGTTCATTCAGCTCGCAATATAACGAGCCAATTAGCAGACATTATTGGCTTCCAAACCTCGCCGCTTCCTTCCAAATCCCATTTCCTTCATTACTTCATGCAAAGAAGTAAGTATAATTGTTATATTAGTTTCTTCAATGTTATACTTATTATATAATCTCTATGCGTTAAAAGTATTAATTATATTCGAGATTCCTCATACTCTTATGACTTCTTTTTCCACCTCCTTTTTTAACAAGAATACGCCAAAATGAGAAATCCGACTTTTAAAAAGGAAACTGAAAAATCTTTATTCTTTCCGTGCCTTTTTTGCTAAATCCCTAGAAAAATAATGATATAAGTTGCCTACTGTATACTGAAATAGATACAACCAGAGTTATTAAGTTATTACTTTTTTTGCTTTAATTAAAACTTACCACCTTTGTATGTTAATACGTAAAGTGTCTAGGCTGCAATCTTATTATTATTTCAATTATTCCTGAGTGGGCTGATAACTGGTGAAGTAATTGACATTGGCACGTTCCTTTATATTATGAAACTAACTAAAAGCAAAAAAACCTACAAAAGAATATTTGTTATTTGTTTACCACATTTTGATAAATTTTCAATTTACTCATCTTAATAAAATTAAAGATTTCAACCACTAATTTTGTATTCTAACAAGTAGTTTTTGCATGGTCTGTGCTGTGACTAACGATATCGACAAATCGTCTTCACATCCCTAGCACGTGTGAACCCACCGCGGCGGCATTCTCACGACACAAAGCGTGCATTTTCACCTATTTTCAGGCAAATGTCTGCAAAAACCGCTCCCATTTTCATAAGCGTCGGGCTGACGCAACGCCTCGCCGCGTTAAGCCGAGAAACAGTATCGATATGAGAGTTTTTACAAAACCACTGCATTATATTGCCCGCGATTTTCCTGTGTTAAGTAACCCATTGTTTAAGAGTGGGACACGATTTTATTAGTGTTGTGCTATGTTAGTTGCCTTTGGATAGTATTTAATTTTACAAAATAAAAACATTTTAATTTTAACCCCAAAAACAAACCCAACTATACCTATATACTCTATAAACCTAACTATATAGGTATAGAGTATTCGAAATAGGTACCTTGAACTTTGTTTCGATATGTATGACAACATTTATTTTATCCCGAGGTATTGCCTAATTCGGAAACCCCTCGTAAAAATTAATTATGTCTGTATTACTAACGGCCGAATACTCAAACGCTGCTTAACTAAAATCTTAGCTGAGGCCACCTTAAGTTTAAGAAGCCATTAGATTTAAGTGAAATACTCAAACGCTTTTTATCTGTTGGTAATGTCTGCTTAGCTAAGGACGCATTAACCATTTGCAATCTGGTAACATCACTGAGATTTGCAAACCGTTTCTTTGCATGCAGTCCATCGATATCACACCTGGCACTACGTAATCAAAGTTATCTCAAAAATAATAGCGTGCAACGGAACAATCTCTCTCTATGCCACAGAAGCTCAATGTCGACACGACAATTATGTCAACTGTCAATAAATACTGACTGTCATAATAAATAACACCTTTAAACCGCCCAATTTATATATTTTACTTTAAAATAATCAAACAGGAAAACGTGACTGGAGAATAAAAAGAAATGATAACGAAGAAAAGGACATTTTTAAAATATTTTTTCAAAATAATAACCTCACAACGCAAAACAATAGCGCCCTGCACACGTAAAGTTTGGACCGCGCATCTGGGACTGCGTTCCAAACCTGGGATGGATCTGTGCGGTTTGGACTGCGGATCAAACTGTAGTGCTATTTGTCGTGCGATTTACGATGAACGGTTTGGACTGCCGGCGAATCTTACATGTTAAGGCAAACGATCCGAACTGTGCGTGTAAATTGATTTTCAAGAGTTTGGACTGCAGTTCTCTCATAAATTTTAAAAGTTTTTCATCAGTAGTATGAAAAATGGATACTCGTTTGGTCATCGCGTTAGCCGGCTTTGTCACTGGAAGTATTTTATGAGCGCGCAGCAGATACTTGTACTGCATTACCTATGTGTCTATAGTGTGTTTACCTGTAATTTATACTTAGCATAATAGATATAATTACTTATAAAAAGAAATATTTGATGATTAAGTATTAGATGTTTCTCATTTTTTACCAACTTAGATAACTCTTTGGCAAAGTTATCTGGTGTTTATTGTACAGTAAATTACGAGCTCCTAACAGTTTGTAATTTTTTGTACAATAAACATCAGATAACTTTGGCAACTAATTTTCATTAAAATATTGACTAGGTAGGTAGGTACATACCTACCTACGTATACCTATAGCAGGGGTGCCCATACTTTCTCTTAATGAGATCGACCTAGCAAAAATTTATGACAGATCGACATTTTGACCGTTTAACCCACCAAATATTTAAAAAAAAAATTGCATAAGTAAAACTACATTGGGTGCAAAATGTCAAATCTGTTATCCTTGGCATTCGACCGGTCGATCGCGATCGACCGTATGGGCCCTTTGACCTATAGCGACGTAATTTACTTCATGCAAAAGAGATGGCGCTGTATGCTTGTATCCGGTTATATGCAAAAAAATAGGCGAGTTGGCCATCTATAACCACCAGTATCATATGTTTCCCGCGTTCCGAAATTTACGTGTGCAGGGCGCTAATCACCTTGACGTGTGATACTTGAGGTACGTCCGAGCTTCCTTAAATTAAGAGCGACCTTAATCAACTTAAGGCGGCCTCAAATACCTGTCAGATCTTAATGAACGTTTGAGTATTCCATTTTCGATAGTTTTTGCAGATAAGCGGTCCTTAACTTAAGGCCGTCTTAGAAATTGAGCAGCTCTCAAATTTTGAATTGAGTATGAGTTAAGGCGGTCTCAACTGTGTGAGGAGCTCTCAACTATTTAAGCAGCGTTTGAGTATTCGGCCGTAGATGTCCTACTCTTTCAAAGTCAAAGTCAAAATTGCTTTATTCAAATAAACTTAATTTTAAGCACTTTTGAATCGTCTATATTTTCCTACCACCGGTTCTTATAACTATTGGTAAATAGTTTCCCTGACTTTTAGGTCGTTCAAATTTCATTTTTTACCATTGAAAATGGTTATCAGATGCAAATCGCCTGAGACGTATTTTTGGCCGTGTCTCCGAGGTTTTTTGGAGGATCGAGATGGGAATAGTACCAAAAGTTGAGGAATTTATCGAGACACATGTGAACGTTTGAATTTTGAAAATCTACTAGTAACTTTTTTGAAATTTTGCAAAATTCGGGTAAATTCGGGGTTTTTCGGGGGTAACTATTTCGGAAAAAACCGACTTAAGATAAATATAAAAAAATGGGTCCTAGGGTATTAGTTGGTACAAAAGGGCGAAAAAATTTTGAGAATCGGGTAATAATTGTGACCTGTAGGTGGTCCCTTTAGATTTGGAATTGTATAAAAACGGGTGTTTCCGTACATAAAAAGTGATGTAGCTTCTATGATTATTGACCGATCGTCATGGTAATAGTGTAGGCGAAGCCGAGTGCCACAATCGTAAAAATAAATAGTACTACTTAGGTAACTTTAAAAATATAATAGGATTTTGCATTTGATTTGGTTTTGGTTTTTCGTAAATTTTTGGGTTCATTTTTAATGCCGATTCTTGCGGGGACTGTAAAATCTGTGAATTTTTTTCTGGGACTACGCTCTAACATTTAAAGAAAAAATATGAGTACGATACCTTTTATTTGCTACCTACTGTCGATTCTCCGAAATAGATACTTAACCAAAGTAGTATTTCAACAAGAGCGATTAGATATTCAACGAGTTGGAACGACGAATTCTTAAGTGATTAAAGGATATTTGTCAGACCGTTAAAATAACTAAGCCATTACTAAATTGAAATTTACTTAATCCTAACATTTTGTTGACTTTAGGGATAAATTTCAGTTAAGCACGACACTATTATTATCTATTAACTTGGGTGAATTATCTATTGCTCTTGGGTTTTATTAATGAGTGGAGGAGCTCGGTGGCGCAGTGGTTAAGCGCCTGGCCCAGCGATTGCGAAAGTGAAGCAACGTTCGCAAGGGTCGGTCATGGGATGGGTGACCAAAAATGTATTATCTCGAGCTCCTCCGTGCTCCGTGCTTCGGAAGGCACGTAAAGCCGTTGGTCCCGGCTGCATTTGCAGTCGTTAACACCCACCAATCCGCATTGGGCCCGCGTGGTGGGTTATGGCCCATCCTCCTTACCACCCATAAGGAAGGCCTGTGCCCCAGCAGTGGGGACATCAAAAAAATGGCTGATGGACTGTTAAAAATATTTAAAAGCTGCTGTTATCGTGCCAGGAAGCATCACACGTCAATTTTGTGTCTTACTTTTTAAAAGAAAATCTACAAAAGCCAAAATATATTACCATGAATTTAGGAATTTATGACCTTTAAAAAAAATCAGTGTCAAATGATAATTATAACAATACCTCTTTTACAGGTGGATGGTCCTTCGGCACTCAGAAATTCAAGGAGATGTCTGCGTCCCGATACGCCAGACAGACCTTCATCTACTCCGCCATCCCGTACCTGAGAGACAGGAGCTTCGACGGTCTCGATGTTGACTGGGAGTACCCCAAGGGTGGAGATGATAAGAAGAACTTCGTGCTACTGCTGAAAGGTAAGTTCTTATATGCAAGTTATTTATTTTATTACCAAAATGCAAAATTATTATCATAAATAAATGAACCTGAAAATAACTTGATGCGAAGAATCGAGTTAAGTATATATTACTAGAGTACGCTATCACAATGTAGTTTACGAACTAATTTATTAGATTCTTCGGTTATATGATAAATTAATTTTAATTAATAATAAAAGGTAAAATCTTTAAAATGTTTATAACTATTTTACATTAAAAGTAAATTAGAACAAAAGTTACGTTTATTACAGAACAAGTAATTACTTGTTAAAAAAGTGCATTAATGCCTTGTAACTAACAAAACAATGGATAATTAGAACTAATTTAGCCATTGTGTTAAATGTTAACATTATGAAATCGGACCGGGCCGGTGTACAATGTGTTACGGAAAAAAGTAAAGTCGACTAATATTGGTATAAATTACCAAAAACTCTAATGTTGACAACTCTAAGCCCATTCTCACATGGAGCTACTGAAATTTAGTCAGTGTTTTCAGTTACAAATCGGTTGCATACTATTACTTCGCACACGAGGCTTAGGCCACTCTGTTCACGAGGGGAAAACATGTCAAGTGGATCGACTAGGGATTTAGAGGACATTGTTTTATTATAATTATTATTATTATCATATTATCATCTCTTTCTGTCAGCTCTTTTCGTAAATACTCAGATATACTTTCCATGTACTTCTTCTTCTCAACTTAAGAGCCACGCTCTTGTCTGTGTAGCTTCCTCCACTCGGTTCCTCCAAAGTCAGTTCCTTTGTTTCTTGATAAGACACGACGTTCACCTTCTCTTTGATCTGTTCCATATAGGCTCTTCTTGGTCTTCCTCATCCTCTCTTTCCCTCTATTTTTCCTTCTATAATGTTTGTAATAAATTTGTCGTGTCTTATCAAGTGGCCGATCATTCTACCTCTTCTGTCTTCTTTGATTTTCAATATCTGGCGTTTTTCATTTACTTTTTTCAGTACTCCCTCATTTGTCAACATCTCAGTCCAGCTTATCTTCTCCATCCTTCTCCAACACCACACCTCGAATGCTTCCAATCTTTCTCTATCTCTCTGCGTCATTCTCCAAGTTTCACATCCATGTACTTAAATATTTAAAATATTCTAGTTCATTTTCACATAAACAAAAATAATTTTCAATAATCGCCTCAGATTGTTCCTAAAGCTAAAACTTTTCTCGATAAGATAATATCTTAAAGTGACGTAAGTCTTAAAGTGTAGTTTTAGTTTTGTGATTGACAGTTTTCCAAAATAAGAAAATAATAGTTTATAAAACGATAATGTTTACAATAATTTAGATAATTTCGACTATGTAAATCTATTCCTGCGCTGTACGCCTCTTTATTAGATTACAGCCAATTAAATTGTAATTTCGTACTTCAATGTAATCACTTACGCATTACACAGTATGTTCTGATACTTAATCATCACTTCCCAAACAAAGAAAAATAATTAAGAAAGGAATTTTACCGGAACACTTTTTGTTTTCCTTCTGGTTCAGAAAATTACTTTTGTGCGGAATAATGTTGTTTGATATAAACACTCGCCTGTGCCAACAAAGAAATAGGTGGCTTTTGTTTACGAATAAAAAGAAAAAAGAAATCACGATTTCGCCGGAAGTGGATTGGTAAAACAGAGCGTTATAAAATCAACATTTGTTTTAAAATAGTTTAATTAATTTCATTTTAATTTATGTACAAAAGATAAAATTTGATTAACAATAGTAGGATACACAAACAATGGAAAGAACACGTACTAATATAAAGGGAAAAAATAATGATAAAAAAAAATTTAGATAATTTTAGGAAACTTATCAAGAAGAACAGAAATTTTATCATGATTGAAACCTTTCAACAAAAATTAAATTCTCAATAGGTACGTACATTAATAAAATAATAATGACCTTTCCAGAAACAGAAAAAGAAATCCTATTTCTATGGCTCTGCCACCATTTCATCATTTAATATTTCAAGCGTTCTTTAACAATGTTCCGCTTCCAGTAGAAATTTTCTTAAAATATTTAATGAGATTCTCGCACAATTCGAAAAGTTTGTATTTTCCAACATATTTAAGTAACAAACAACAATTTTCATCAATCAAACGGAATCTGAGCTTACCGAGACTATTAAAGAAATTACAACGCCATTTTCTTGCCTCAATTTAAAAATAATAAAAATATTAAATGCGTTAGAACTTACGATCCTTCGTAATTTTTGTCTGATAATTACTGCAAGATTAACATTAAAAAACATGAATACCAAATTAATACCCTACCAATAGCAGTATTAATTCTGCAACAAAATGTTATACTACCTACACTCATATAGCTTTTTCTTTTGGTACATTGATTAATTTGATAAGGTGATGTAGGTAGTAGACATTTGATATCAATAATTTAATTAGGTTTTTTTGGCACCCAAGCTTGCACACAAATAACTAGATAATTTGAGTACCTACCTAAGTTTTTTTGTTGGTCTAATATACTTACCTAATTAAGTTGAAATTTGACTGCAAAAGCATTGTACAGTACGAATGCACACGTGAGGGATGAGTCAAAGTGACATTTAAAAAATAAAAATAATAACTATTTGCCTCACTAGATGGCGTTAATGAAAAGAGATGAGTCAAAATTGGCTTTTAAAAATAAACGGTCTGTACCAAAGAGGAAAGTAAGCGCTCGCTGGCTGATATCTGCCCAAAGAGAAACATTTTAGGATTACATCTGCCTGCCTACCTGAGTACTCTTCGAACATTAGTAAAAAAAATTATATTGAGACATAAATTTTTATCAACGCCATCTATCGAGCCTACAGCTTTTTGTCGTTTTGAAAAGCCTCATTCAGAATGGAAAACCTGTAATTGAATTGTGCCGTTCCGTTAGTCGGCGCGTAGTTTTCCAGGCCGCTCGTTTTAAATGTAATATTTCAGGGAATTGCAATATCTGGCTGTGATATTGGTGCCAGATATTGGGCGTGTTGGTCTCGCTGTCCAGGTGCCTAAATTTGCGAAGAGCTATGATGAAGATTAGATTGAACAAACTTTGTATACTTGGTAAACTTCTTCTACATCGTTATTTACTTAGCTTATTATGAATAGAAGCTTATAAAACCTTCTATTTATAATCAACACTCACACAACCCATTTTATAAAACATATCCGCGCAATATAATTGTAATTGAAGTATAATTATTTATTAAAACTTTTCATCGCTCCATGAAAGTTTCCACAAATAAGAAACTGTAACCTAACAGATTTGAAAGTTACATTACTTCAACCTGTCAGAGAAATTTGTTAAATTTCATAGATTAAATAAATCCCGAAAGTAAATTACATATTTAAAAAATCACCCAGTATATTCAGACTAGTTTTGACTTTCAAAGCTATAAACTTATGTTATTAATAACACTGAAATTATTAATAAAGCGTTTCTAAACATTTTAGGGCTGTGCAGGTTATCAAAACACAATTTATCGATGCTCCGATAGACTGCCGGCCGAGCACCTGTCGCCAGCACGAACGGCAGCCGCATAAAATATATCTTACGATGAAATTTTAATTCTGTTCGGATAGTTTTATTGACTCTCAATCTCTTTATAATGAATTCCATATGAAGGTTTGTCTCCTTGTTACTGAAAACAAATACGAATGCATTTTAGTCAATTAAGTTTAAGAGTAGTTGGGATATACAAAAAACACAAAATAAAGACCGTGATAAAACAAAATACAAAAAAGATCGTTAGACTGAAATCTTGTTTCATAATATTTTTCTTTGAAATAGTTTATTTCTTGATAAAATAAAACAATGTAACTCAAAAAATAATAAGTAGGAAAATAATAACAATGAAAGAGGTAAATATTTTATGAATTTCAAGCAATGTAACAAATTCTTATAAACAAAAAGGATTTAAAGATTTTTATCTCACAACATGCTTTGTTTCTTCGAACCCCAGTTTTTTTATCTGAATTAACATATGAATTGGTACTTTTATGTATCAAAATATTTGTCGTCGACGACGGAAGGTTACTTCTACGTCGCATTTTATGATAATTTGGTTGACAGCTGATCTGATCAGCATTTATTAACTTAACCTTAGACATATTTAAGGCAAAGTTAAAGCTTTAAAATATTATTATATCTCAATGTGGTTATTTACGATTTCAACGCTTTATATCTGAAACTAAGCGTACAACTAAATCGTAAAATCAACGTAAATATTATAATACTTTTGCAAATTTTAACAAAACTGAGCAATTACCTCCTCACAAACGTAAACATAATAGTGTAGGAAAGAAAGATAGTGGACCTATACAGTAACTCCTCAGTAGACGAAACTTTACAGTATGATAAAGTATCATAAAATAAAACATATTTTTAAAATTATCCAAATCGTTTTTTTTTATATTGGTACATAGGTTTTGGTTCATACTATACTACATTCCTGCAAAGTTTCATCGACTGAGGATATACTGTTGGGGTCTCCATACAAAAGATCGCTTCATTTCCTACACTATAACCTCCATCAACATTAATAATTTAACTAGCTCTTTATCGACAAAAACATCACTACAAAATTAACGGTCCATTCAGATTAGACGCAAGAGTAAATCACGTTGCACGAACATTTGAACAGTTTCTCGTCACGATGGACCGAGTCGTGTCTTACTGAAGCAAGCTTCATAATTATATTAGCCATTTCGCAATAAGCCGTGATGAGTACTTTGAAGATAAGCTTTTTAGTGCAATATTATAAACAGGTTACGGTAAACGTAGGTTATATTTGCAGTGAGCTTTCACTGTTCCCGTAAATGATATCTTTGTTTTTCGCAATACTAATAGAATCTTGACCATCGGCCATATTAATGTCCCCATTGCTGGGGCACAGGCCTTTCTTATAGGTGGATAAGGTGGATGGGCCATAACCCACCAAGCGGGCCCAATGCGGATTGGTGGGTGTTAACGACTGCATATGCAGCCGGGACCAACGGCAAAAACAACTCTTATGTACGTTAAAGTAGTCATTTGTCATACCTGTTCGTAAAACACGACTTCATGAACTGAATTTAACTGAAAATGAAACTGCATTACTTACATAAACATGTTAAGTCCAGTTTTGTTTGTAATAACAGAAATGGTACTAAATTAAAGAGCTAGCGAAGTAGATGATTACTGCACGACTGTACTTGCATTGTGCAATATTATGGAAAGAGGCTTTTGAAATAATTAAAAGACGATTTACCAAAAAAATAAACTTTTGGTTTTGTAAGCATCAAAACAGGATGTTACTTAATAATGAATCGATTTTTTCAATCATTATTTATGTATAGTTATAGTTTGATTCAAGTCGGTCCAATTTTGGCGGAAAATTCTCAGTTTCTTTCACTAAACTGGCGATCATGTTTAACGGATAAAATAAATATTTTTAATCTTCCTAAAACCTATGAATTTCATTATACGATAACGATCTTTCTTAAAAAAAATATCTCTTTCCTCTTTAAGCCGATTCATCAGAAACTCATCAAGGAGTAAACTTAATAACAAGACGCATACTACCTGCTTAATTAACATGCAAAGAAGTACTGACTAGTGTGTTTGTACATTAAATACGGCGCTAGCTTACTTGATTATTAAAATTAAACCTAACTAAAATAACATTTGCAAAACTTTCTTGCAGATTATATCTAAATGAATAATGCTCGTAGTTTTGAATTTAGAATTTTAAAGAAAACCTTAACTTACACTAATTTATCATACTATAAAAATAGTAACATGACTGAAACACTACTTAGACTTAACTTATTTGATTCACACACACATTGTCATCATTCATACAATGCACTTTTCATAATTTAATTAAATAGGATCATTAAGTTATTTCTCGGCTTCCTCATTTTGAAAAGGCCTTAAGGTGGGTCAAATCCCAATATTCAATTCAAATTATTGAAAGATTACGCGCGTGAAGCTATCATGGAAAAAGTATATAATGTACTTGAAATAATACACAATAGATTTAATTGAAGTATTTATATAAATGTTTAACCATTGATGTAAATAAATATATTACTCTCAGAATAAGCGCCACCGCTCACGGGCGCTTAATCGCCGAGCGATTTTTTGTAGCCCAGAATAGAACATATGGAGTTCAATACGTAAACGCCCACGAGCTACAAAAAGTAGCTCACACATAGCTCGGCGACTAATCGCCCACGAAATGACACTGACAAGAGTGACAAGCGGCTTTAACCCTAAAAGACACCACAATTTTTTTCGCTGGCTGACATAATTATTTTTGTAATGGTAGAGTTTGCAATAAAAAGTAAGAGAATTATTATTACATGATATGCTTACCAATTTATATAATTCTTGAATTTGCGCATATAAAGTAAATGCAGAATTTTTGTTCTTCACACTATTTTGACGATAAAAGGATCTGTACCCTTAGCACGAACAGCTATCAAAAAAATAATCATTCGATAGATAAATTTTGTATTGGAAATTTGTACAACGCCATCTATCGCCGATAAGCGAAATGAAATTTTCCATAGAGAATTGTCTATCGAGTAATTTTACGTGCGTTTTTTTTCTCGAAAGCTGTTAGTGCTAAGGGTACTGAAGACATTTGAATCGTATACATTGTTTGCTTCATTTGTGAAAAGTATATAATTACTGACATAAATAAATCATAAACTTTATTTTATAGAGCTTAGCAATAATAAAAGTGATTGTTCTATAATATTATTACCGGGTAACTACCGCTGACGGGTCAGCGGTAAGCATTATGCTTACCGCTGACGGGCGCTATTTTGTAGCTGCGATAAGCGCGGCGTTAATCGCGGCGATATCGCTGCGATAAACGCGGCGATAATCGCGGCGACAATCACGGCGCTTTTTAGTCGCTGACGTAGGTTAACCCTAAAAGGCACCCGGTAATAATATTATAGAACAATCACTTTTATTATTGCTAAGCTCTATAAAATAAAGTTTATGATTTATTTATGTCAGTAATTATATACTTTTCACAAATGAAGCAAACAATGTATACGATTCAAATGTCTTCAGTACCCTTAGCACGAACAGCTATCGAGAAAAAAAACGCACGTAAAATTACTCGATAGATAATTCTCTATGGAAAAATTCATTTCGCTTATCGGCGATAGATGGCGTTGTACAAATTTCCAATACAAAATTTATCTATCGAATGATTATTTTTTTGATAGCTGTTCGTGCTAAGGGTACAGATCCTTTTATCGTCAAAATAGTGTGAAGAACAAAAATTCTGCATTTACTTTATATGCGCAAATTCAAGAATTATATAAATTGGTAAATGATAAATGATAAATGATAAATGATAAATGATAAATGATAAATGATAATTTATTCGCAAAAAACATGGTAAAAATGTGGTCACAACATTAGAGCGTACAAACATGTTTTACCAGACTGGCATGCAAATATTACCTATATTGATTTAGATTAATAATCGAGTTCATTTTATTACTAATTTATAATTATCATGTCAAATTAAATACCTAATAAATATTAATTTCAAAATATAACCATTGCTAATAATATGAATTACAAAAACTTAAATATTTATAGTGTCCCCATTGGTCACATCCTTAAAAAATTCAATTCTTCATTAATAAAAATTCTGCTACACTGTAAAAACTGTGGTCTATTAGAAAATTTCTTAGTCTTGTTTTAAATAAAGCTAAAGATGGTGACTGTTTGACATCAACAGGTAATTTATTAAACAGCTTCATTGTCATTACTAGGCAGCTTTTAGAGTACATTGCTGTTCTTGGAATATGATCCAATACCAATCTATTCATATTTCTACTTGCACGTGGATACACTTCTTTAGCAGTTTTATAAAGGTGCATATGCTGTCTAACAAAAGTACATGATTCAAAAATGTATAAACATGGAAGGGTAAATATTTTCAATTCTTTAAAGTGCGGTTTACATGATTCAAACGGTTTAATTCCCACTATTGCGCGTATACATTTCTTTTGGGCTATGAATGACCTATTAATGTCTGTAGAGTTTCCCCATAGAATCAACCCATACCTCAACACAGATGCTACATAAGCATGGTAAGCTGTAAGAGCCGCTTCCAAAGAGACTGTTTGCCGCAATCGTCTGAGAACAAACACAAAACTATTGATCTTATTATTCACCTTATTAACCTGCTCTTTCCAATTTAGGTGTTCATCAATTATTATACCGAGGAAAGAGGCTTTTTCATTTCTTTTTATTAGTTCATTTTGATATCTGATTGACAATTTCCGTTCATCATTTCTGTAATGTTTTCTGAATAGTAAATAATTCGTCTTAGAAGCATTTAGCATCAAATTGTTTTGGCGAAGCCAGGCAGCAACACGTGATACTGAGTCATTTATTTCATATTCTAGGTTCTGGTTCTTGTTTGAAGTTACAATGACTGAAATATCGTCTGCAAATAGTACAGTCTTATGTGGTGTCACATTCGGTATGTCATTAATATAAAATAGAAAAAGAAGGGGACCCAGTACGCTCCCTTGTGGCACGCCATACCTATTCATGAGATAGTTAGATTCATAAGTAGTTAGAATGCCTTTTTCATTAATATTGTTAATTTGAACACATTGAGTTCGGTCTGTCAAATAGGATTTGATCCAATATAGAGGCGGCCCTCTGATTCCATTTTCTTCTAATTTACTCAATAAAATAGGATGGGAAACAAAATCGAACGCCTTCGTCATGTCAAAAAGAAGAACACTTGTTTCGTTGTTAATATCTAAGTTTGTTATCACATTACTGATAAGATTATACATGGCTAAAGTAGTTGACTTCCCTTTCTGAAATCCATTCTGTTCGTCCTTAATAATTTTAAATTTATCACTAAATTCGACTAGTCTTTTATGAAAGCACTTTTCAAATATTTTTGAGAAAATTGAGATTAGTGTCACTGGTCTGTAATTTTCCATTAATTTTCTATTCCCTTTTTTGTATAAGGGTTTTACGATAGATAGCTTTAGACCCTCCGGAAATACTCCTTTTTCCATGGACAAATTGATCAAATGAGAAAGAATCGGAGCAATTTCCGGCGCACAGGCTTTAAGTACCATCGTACAAACCTCATCGAAACGGTTTTAAATTTTTTACAACTGTAGGCATTTGAGTACGAAGACTTCTTGACATTAATAACTGTGCAGGTGATGGTAAATTTCCTCTTGGAGTCGTTCTGTATTGTAACAGTGCCAAATATGGATCATCTCCAGTAGCTTCACATTTTGTGAGAATTCGTTTAACTATCTTCACAGCTGATTCAGCCAATCCATTCGATCTTGGTACGTATGGACTCGAAGTAGTATGTTGTATACCCCATTCTGTCATAAATTGTTTGAATTCACTTGAATTAAAAGGAGGACCATTATCACTTACAACCTCCACAGGTATTCCATGACGACTAAAAATTGATTTTAGAGCATTTATGACAATTTTTGCGCTTATTGTTGAAACATTCAACATTTCTATAAAGTTCGAATAATAATCTTCAACCACAAGAATAGTTTGATTTTTATATGATAAAAAATCTATACCTAACTTTTCCCAGGGAAAATTAGTTATACCATGTGATAACATTGGTTCAGGCGTATTTGAACTTCTGTATGACATGCATGTAGGACAACTCTCAACTACATTTTTTATATCTTGCGACATCAAAGGCCAATAAACAACTCCCCTTGCAAAATTCTTTGACTTTTCAATTCCTTGGTGACCACTGTGTATTATTTTCAATATTTCAGGTCTTAATTTTTTAGGGATAATCAGACTTGAGGATTTGAGTACAAATTCATCAATAGTATGAATTTCATGACGATGGTTCCAGTAGGGAAGTACCAACGGATTCACCTTGGAGCGATTATCTGGCCATCCTTCGTTATGATATTTCTTTAATAATTGCATGGCCGGATCCTCCAACGTTGCTTCCGCAAGCCATTTACTGCGTTCCTCTGAAATAGGCAGATTACTCCTAATGAAGTTAACATGAACCAAAATATCTTCATCAAGTTCATCTTCAACTACGTCTAATAAAGCGGCACGGGATAAAGTATCCGCTATGTACAGTTCTGAGCCTTTAATATATTGAACTTTTAGATCATATGCCTGAATTTTTAACATCATTCTCTGTAGACGTGTTGGAACTTCAGCCAAAGGTTTTTTAAATAATGTGACTAAAGGACGGTGATCAGTCTCCACACTTACAACTTTCCCATAAATATATTGGTGAAATTTAAGACATCCAAAGACTATTGCATATAACTCCTTCTCAATTTGAGCCATGCGTTGCTGAGTTTCACTTAATGTTTTTGATGCGTAACAAACTGGATGCTGATCTTGCATTATGACAGCTCCGACTGCTGACTGACTAGCATCAACTGATAAGACAACTGACTTATTGACATCATAGTGTGCTAAGACTGGTGCTTTGCAAATAAGCTCTTTTAAATGGCAAAATACTGATTCATGACTTTCATTCCATTGCCAATCACTCGATTTTTTAAGAAGCTGGCGTAAAGGCTCAGTGATTGTAGCTAAATCTTTGATAAATCTTTCAAGATAGTTTAGCATACCTAAAAATCTTTGCAAATCTTTAAGACAAGACGGTGACGGCATCTCTTTAATTGCACGCAACTTCTCAGGATCAGGCGATACACCTTTCTTTGAATAGACATGACCGACATATGTGACTTCTTTAGTACAAAAAATACACTTACTTTTGTTGAACTTGACATTGACTTCAAGTGCTTTCTGTAAAACTCGTTCTAAATTTTCATTGTGCTCGTGCTCCGTGGACCCATAGACCAGAATATCATCAGCATAGACAATCACTCCTGGCAGGTCTCCGAAGGTTTCTGTCATGACACGGTGAAAGATTTCAGGAGCACAATTAATGCCGAAAGGTAGCCGTTTAAACCTATACCTCCCGAACGGAGTATTGAAGGTGCATAAGTAAGAACTTTCCTCATCAAGCTGACACATCCAAAAACCACTGCGAGCATCAAGTTTAGAGAAATACTCTGCGCCATTAAGCTTTGATCGAATAAAATCATTTGTAGGTATTGGATAATGAGATCGTAATAAAGCCTCATTTAAATTTCTTGGATCCATACAGACTCTTAGATCACCTGTCTTCTTTACAATAGTAAGAAGAGAACTCACCCATTTTGTTGGTTCTGTAACTTTAACTATTACCTCCATGCTTTCCATCCTGCCTAGTTCCTCTTTCAGACGATCGTATAATGTGAAGGGTACTTTACGAGGAGGGTCAATCATTGGTTGAACGTCAGGGTTGATCTCAAGATGTTGCTTTCCTGGAAGACAGCCCAAGCCACGGAATACTGTGTCGTATTGTTTATTAATCAGATCCTGTAAATTAATAGAGAAACATTTTTCTATGTTAAACACACGTTTGACAAGACCCAGTTTAGAGCATGTGTTTTTCCCTATAACAGTAGGAGATTCTACATCAGCAATTATAAACAAAATAGTTTCTGCGACATTTTGACCTTTGTTACTATAATGACATACAATTTCTTGCTTACCTACGACTTTGACACAGTTTCCACTATAAGAAGTAATTCGAGCTGTACATGGTAACATATTTGTTAAATTTAAAGACTTGTAAGTACTAATAGACATTACATTAGCGTCACTACCTGTATCCAGGATACATTCTACATTTTTGCTGTTTATTTCCATATTTATGGTCCAATCTGAGTTACTACCTTGACCTTCACTCAAATGACAAATAAAAATATCCTCATTACCTGACTCTTGTGACTGTTGTATCTCCATACAGTTCACACTTCTCGTTTTCGATCTACATACTGACTCATAATGACCTATTTTTGAACATTTTCGACAGCGAGCATTAGCAGCTGGACACTTGAATCGATGAACTTGACCACAGCGAGTACATTTTTCTGATGATCTTTGACCTGACTGACTGGAAGACTGATACTGACGTGACTGAGAATGAGACCTAAACGACTGATTTTGACTTTGAATAGACCTTGACCTTGACTTAGATCTGTGACGTGACATGTATGAAACTTTCTGCACTTTTAGTTCTTCAGCTTGATTTTGTGTTTGCAGTAGAGTTTTTGCTATAGAAACTGCTTTTTCGAGGGTCAAATTTTCTTCAAGCAAAAGTTTTTCACGAATAAAGTGATATTTCTCATTCATATTGCATATAAATATGTCTTTGACCAAACGATCATTCAATTCACCAAAATCACAGTCCTTGCTTTTGTTTTTCAAATCAGTGACGAAATCATCTAGTGGTTCATTTGTCCCCTGTCTCCTCGTAAAAAATTTGAATGATTCGTACGTGATATTTTGTTTTGGGCTGAAATGCTGTTCAAATCTTTGAATAAGCTTTTCATATTCAATTGTACTTAAATCATACCCGAACGCCGAAAATATTTCCAGGGCATTGGGACCCATGTGATGTAGGAGAAGTGCAACTTTTCGTTCATTTGCTTCATTTGAAAGGTCACTTGCTAAAATATATATTTTGAATGCCTGGATCCATCTTTTCCAATTTTGCGATAAATTACCGTCAAATGAAAGCTGTTCAATACCAGTCCTGAAAACATTCTTGACACGATGTGGAACTTGTTTATCAGATTTTAGTTCCTGTGGGTCTGCCATTTTGTGTTTGGACAAAACACGACTATATTTTGACTAGTTATATGACCAAATCTTTGACGACAAAAATATTTTACAACTTACTGAAAGTGTAATGTGCAATGTATATAACATTTTGCAGCGCAGCGACCCATAATAACTTTAAAGATTACCACTTCTGATACCATGTAATGAAACGAGCTGGTATGCAGATCCGAAATCATTTTATTATATCATGTCTTTATGACAACCAAACCATAAGCTAATATGTCATAGAATAAACATATAATTAAACCACAGCCTAACTAGCTACTTACCTAACAATCATAACCTTCAGATTTTGTATCATTTAGTGATTTTATTGTTTTATAGACTTCATCAGTAGATGTAGGTTTTAAAAATAATGAACAACCATTATTATTGCTATTAGTATTATATTTTATATACTCACTATCATTAGTGACTGGTTTATTTGTAATTTTTATAAAATAATTGTTGAAATTTGAAGCTATATCTTTACTATCTGTAATGATTTGGTTTTCATGATTGATTTCGTCTATATATTTAGTATCTTGTTGGACGCTACTTGTTTCTTTAATTACTCGCCATGATGCTTTACAAACATTTTTACTCTTGCTAATAAATTTGGAGTTAGATATTATTTGAGCGTTTCGAATACATTTTTTCAGCATTTTAGAATAAGTTAAATATTTATTTTTACTTGTTCTTGTTTTTTTTTTGTAGTAGCTGTAACGTAGATTTCGTTTCGTAGTACAACTAATTCTTATACCTTTGGATATCCATTTTATTTTATTTTTCCCGTTACGAATTTTTGTTTTTATTTTAGGGAAACTTATTCTATAAAGTGTGGTAAAAAGCTCGTGGAATAATGTAAATGCCTTGTTTGGGTCAGGTTCATTAAGTGTTTCATCAAATGACAATTGTTTAAGTAGGTTTTTAAATAGGTTTATGTTTTGAGTACTATAATTTCTTCTTAAATAAGTTATTAACTGGTGTGTGTTATTTTTATTATTGACAGGAAAGCTAAGTAATTGTGCTGTTTCGTGATCTGAAATATCAAGTGGGATGACCTCTCCAATACCTGACTCAATATTACTAAGAATATGGTCTATACAGCTTAATTTTCTTGTAGGTTCATTTATATGCAGTATAAGATTGTAGTTTTTTGCTAGATCAATTAGATCTTTTGTAGTGTTGTTAGAACTAAGAGTGTTTATATTAAAGTCTCCTGCAACTATAATTTTGTTTTTCGGATTTTTGCTTATTTCATAAAGAACTAGATCTAATTTTTTTATAAAAATACTAACATCAGAATCAGGCGTTCTATAAATACATAAAATAACTAAGTGCTGGTTTGGTATGACCACTCCGCAACATTCGAAAGATTTAGATACTGAATATTGTTTTAACCACCCTAATTCGTCATACCTCATGTTTTTTTCTAGTAAGATACAGACGCCGCCTCTTTGTTTACTCCTACAAAAGGATGAAGTCAACTGGTATCCATGAATTTTAATATTCGTTTCATTCCCGGATTTTATAAAAATTTCAGTGAGGCATATAACATTTGGTTCCCTTCCTTTCTCTTGAAGTTCAGTTAATGACAGTTCTAGTAATTCTTTTTTAGCTAAGACACTTGCTATATTTTGGTGTAGAATACGAAAATAATGACCAATACAATTAATATTATTATTTACGAAAGGAATGTTGATTAGCGTTATTCGTCCCTGTAGGTTTCTTTATTCTATTAAAATAAAATGGTATTGTACCTTTTTTTGCTGCTGGATTTCCAATTGGCTCCTTTTTTTTTAAATTATTAAAATAATAAGGGATCGTACCTTTTTTGAAACTACGAGTACTAGTTGCCTGCTTCTGTGATGGCTGTATGACGCTAGTTTTGTGCTTGTTCTCAAATCCCTGTAGCATATTTTTAAGGTGATGATTACTTTCAATATAATGACACATTTTAAAATTTTGACTTATTAATTTAAATTGATAATTTAGTATATCGCTGTTGAAGTGAGGGTTATTTGCAATTTTCGGAATGAAAACATGGTTATTGTTAAACTTTTTTAAAAGATAATGTAGCTCTAAAATTACTTTGTACGGATTGGAGTCATTTTCACCAATACTAATTATGAGTTTATCACTAGGATCGACGTATAATTCGCTGCAATCTTTTAGTATTTCCTCCGACGATGCATATGGTTTCGTGCTAGCCGTGACGTTAAAGGATATGGGGTTCCGTCCTTGAGTTAATCTTGAAGCGAGACCTACGCAATTTTGGCCTCCAAATATCCATATTGATGGTTTTACTTTTTCATTGTTTTTCTTAATTAAAATTGGTTTCTTCTCTTTTCCTTTCTCATGGTTATAACTATTTCCATTTGTTTGTGTTTGTGACGTTTATTTCAAAGTTGTTTCCTGCTCATTTAATATCAAACATGTTTTACTATTTTTCTTCTCGGTTTGTGTCAAAATTACATCGTTTGAAGTACCATTATGCAATTCTTTCTTTTTGGAGGTTTTAGGTGTTTTCCCTGAGAAAGTTTCTGGGCTCTTGCACACGTCTTTTAGTAAAAATATTTGCCTTTTTAGCTGTCCTATTTCTTTCTTTAAGCACCCATTTTCTAACATTATATTATCTATTTCATTATCTCTTATTTCTAGTTGTAGTTTTAAGTTATTTATTTCTTCTCTTAGGTCGTTTGAACATTGGTTAATATGTGTAGAAATGTCTAAACTTTTCGTACTACATTCTGATTCTAGCGAGTTGTTTAACGACTCCGTAGAATGCGATTTAAACAGTTTTCTAGGTCGCCGCGGTCGTGCATTTACATTGATTGATGTGTCCATTTCTGTGATTATTTCAAATTCTTCGTGTTTGTAAAGTTGCTTTCAACTAAATATTTGTAGATTTATCTTCCTATTATATTTTTAATCTTCTTGTTAGTTGTTGTGGTAAGCATATCATGTAATAATAATTCTCTTACTTTTTATTGCAAACTCTACCATTACAAAAATAATTATGTCAGCCAGCGAAAAAAATTGTGGTGTCTTTTAGGGTTAAAGCCGCTTGTCACTCTTGTCAGTGTCATTTCGTGGGCGATTAGTCGCCGAGCTATGTGTGAGCTACTTTTTGTAGCTCGTGGGCGTTTACGTATTGAACTCCATATGTTCTATTCTGGGCTACAAAAAATCGCTCGGCGATTAAGCGCCCGTGAGCGGTGGCGCTTAATTGTAATATCTTTCTTAGATATTTTGATAAAAAACAAATGATATTTTTCATTTATGCTTACCGCTGACGGGCGCTATTTTGTAGCTGCGATAAGCGCGGCGTTAATCGCGGCGATATCGCTGCGATAAACGCGGCGATAATCGCGGCGACAATCACGGCGCTTTTTAGTCGCTGACGTAGGTTAACCCTAAAAGGCACCCGGTAATAATATTATAGAACAATCACTTTTATTATTGCTAAGCTCTATAAAATAAAGTTTATGATTTATTTATGTCAGTAATTATATACTTTTCACAAATGAAGCAAACAATGTATACGATTCAAATGTCTTCAGTACCCTTAGCACGAACAGCTATCGAGAAAAAAAACGCACGTAAAATTACTCGATAGACAATTCTCTATGGAAAATTTCATTTCGCTTATCGGCGATAGATGGCGTTGTACAAATTTCCAATACAAAATTTATCTATCGAATGATTATTTTTTTGATAGCTGTTCGTGCTAAGGGTACAGATCCTTTTATCGTCAAAATAGTGTGAAGAACAAAAATTCTGCATTTACTTTATATGCGCAAATTCAAGAATTATATAAATTGGTAAGCATATCATGTAATAATAATTCTCTTACTTTTTATTGCAAACTCTACATTACAAAAATAATTATGCCAGCCAGCGAAAAAAATTGTGGTGTCTTTTAGGGTTAAAGCCGCTTGTCACTCTTGTCAGTGTCATTTCGTGGGCGATTAGTCGCCGAGCTATGTGTGAGCTACTTTTTGTAGCTCGTGGGCGTTTACGTATTGAACTCCATATGTTCTATTCTGGGCTACAAAAAATCGTTAGGCGATTAAGCGCCTGTGAGCGGTGGCGCTAATGCTTACCGCTGACGGGCGCTATTTTGTAGCTGCGATAAGCGCGGCGTTAATCGCGGCGATATCGCTGCGATAAACGCGGCGATAATCGCGGCGACAATCACGGCGCTTTTTAGTCGCTGACGTAGGTTAACCCTAAAAGGCACCCGGTAATAATATTATAGAACAATCACTTTTATTATTGCTAAGCTCTATAAAATAAAGTTTATGATTTATTTATGTCAGTAATTATATACTTTTCACAAATGAAGCAAACAATGTATACGATTCAAATGTCTTCAGTACCCTTAGCACGAACAGCTATCGAGAAAAAAAACGCACGTAAAATTACTCGATAGACAATTCTCTATGGAAAATTTCATTTCGCTTATCGGCGATAGATGGCGTTGTACAAATTTCCAATACAAAATTTATCTATCGAATGATTATTTTTTTGATAGCTGTTCGTGCTAAGGGTACAGATCCTTTTATCGTCAAAATAGTGTGAAGAACAAAAATTCTGCATTTACTTTATATGCGCAAATTCAAGAATTATATAAATTGGTAAGCATATCATGTAATAATAATTCTCTTACTTTTTATTGCAAACTCTACCATTACAAAAATAATTATGCCAGCCAGCGAAAAAAATTGTGGTGTCTTTTAGGGTTAAAGCCGCTTGTCACTCTTGTCAGTGTCATTTCGTGGGCGATTAGTCGCCGAGCTATGTGTGAGCTACTTTTTGTAGCTCGTGGGCGTTTACGTATTGAACTCCATATGTTCTATTCTGGGCTACAAAAAACCGCTCGGCGATTAAGCGCCCGTGAGCGGTGGCGCTAATGCACACTTTTGACAACATACAACTTAATTATCTTTCAAATAAGTATTGCTAAACAAATTCAATCCATAGGTCGCTGGTTCATATCCGGCTCGAAGGACCATGAAAAAAAACACCGTTTCCGAAGGCGAAGACATTTAATGCATTGATGTTGCAAACTCTTCTAATATCTACGTAAGCAAAACCATACCGCGATATACATATGATACAGCGACATCTAGGTCGTCTAAAAAACACTAAACTAAACTCTGAGCGTTAAACATAATTACTTTCTAAAACATGAAACGTCTCTCTGTTTTTTAAGTGGAGTTTAGCTATTTAGTAGACCATGTACAATGTATTTATTTAATAGTAAGGGGCGTCAACTATTTAGTGAAAGTGGGTTGTGGTAATAGAAGTAACCAGTTAAATAAACTGAGTTGTTATGAAATGAAAGGCAAAATAACAATTAATTGAGTTAATAATGAGTTTGATTGAGGTGTCATGTAATAACACGTGCTTAAACGACTCATAAAATAACTTTCGTTTGTCAATAGGCTTTTTTTCTATTAGATGTTTTTGTTACTGTTTCGTGTCCGCAAAGAATCTTATATACATATAAATAACGTGTCATGGAAATTGATGTGGAGTATCTTAAATGAAAAAATATATACTTCAGTCACTTAAACATTCTGATTTCTTTAATATCTTTATTCAGTTAAATACAACAACTATCAATAGTTGTGCAAACACATTTCTCATTTCAATATTAGATCTATCTAAATAATTTGGTAAAAAGAGTAAATTAATGTCATAGTCATCGCAATGCCTATTGGGAGTAGGACCTTCATTAGAAATATTTGTAGTAATAATTGTTTTATTCCGAACTAACGACTCACCCTCACTTCGCTTCGGTGGAGTGTGGAATTTGACACGCATGTATTATACATTTATTATGAACCTTCCTCTTGAATCACTCTATCTAATAAAAAACCACATCAAATTCTGTTGCGTTGTTTAAATATCTAAGCATACATAGGGACAAACAGCGGGAAGCGACGTTGTTTTATACTACCTAATTATGTAGTGATTGAAATAAAGATTCGTCATACAAATTTTGAAAATTCAATAAAACCAATAAGGTGCCTTTCCACCTTATTGGTTTTATTGAATTTTCATATACTAGATTCAAAAGGACGTAGTTGCGGGCTGCTGCTAATAATTATAATGCTATCTATATCTTTAATTAAAAGAGATCTTTATTCGCTTAACGAAAACCTTTTAAAGCACATTTTCATAATTGCAACACTTTAATCACCCAAACATTGCCATCAGAATATAACTGCAAAGTCCCATAACGGAATCGCCAGTTTCACCCGGCGTCCTGTCCATTGCCAGCACTCAAAATGGAAACTTTTGCCATAAATTACGCCGAAATGTGTGACCCTAATAGGGCAACATCAAAGGGTACACATACAACTCTCATTAGCTACCACGTCCGCACTTCCGCGGAACTTAGATTGCTACCACTGAGTCATAAAGGACTTAGTTCAAATGTTTAACCATGTTCTGCTGAGCGAGGGTGAGCTTGTTTGTTTTTAGAATGTCAAGTCACTATTATTTATTTTGTTTATTTTTGGCAACGGGAGTGGATGTTAGAGGTCACTATTACCCATCTATTTTCATCCCCAATGTATGTTCCTCGAAATCGGATAGTTTTTGACTTATTTTTGTTAAAGCGTGTTTTGCCCTAATAAACCAGTTTAAAAAGTGGTGTGTTAAGTTATCTCAATACTTTTGATTTTTTTTCTGTAACTTTAAAGTCCTCTAGAGAGAAAATAATTTCCTTAAATTTTTTTGGTGAGCATCTTAAATCATTCTTGTTTATTAGTTCGCTAGCAGTAGCAGCCTTGTAAAATTAATTTGTCTGGGTGAAATAGATGAGTATTAGTGACCCTTAACACCAGACAGCCCCTGGTACAAGTTTCCTGGTACAAACTGTATTGTCTATCATAACTTTTACTTTAAATCTCCAAATGGAATTTCAAATTACCTGTACAGTAAATCAATTAATTTAACGACCAAAAATATAAGGTTATTACCTTTCGCCCAGTCTTTGTAACACATGACTAACTGTTTTGCAGTCCATTACGCGTTCTGATTCTCGACATCCATTAGTGAGAGATTCCAAGCTTGAATTACACAACGAATGACAAATCACCTGGACTTTCTTTTGCGATTTTTTCCTACTAATCTTTTAACGGTCGATTTACTGTAAGTGGTATTATTTTTCTAGAAAAGTGATCTATGGCATATACTAAAGTCGTTAAGGAAAATTTTATTTTGTCGGTGAGGTCAAGTATTTAGCTCACTTGGGATAGCTCTACAAATATATTATTTAAAGTATTTTTTTGCTTATTCAAATGATAATATAATATTGCAAAAAAAAACAATAATTTTGGCGGTCATTATAACTTCAGGGTAAAAACAAATTGTGGTTCCTGTGCTATTACGTTACCGTGATATGTTTATTCCACACAAACAAGTTCTATAACTAAAAAAACCAACCAACTGCGAGTCGGACTCGCGCACGAAGGTTCCGTACTAAAAAACGGTAAAAAACATGTTTCTTTTAAGGGAGCCCCACTTAAATATTTATTTTATTCTGATTTGTTGTTATAGCAGCAACAAAAATACATCATCTGTGAAAATTTCAACTGTCTAGCTATCACAGCTCATGAGATACAGCTGGTGACAGACAGACAGACAGACGGATAGTGGAGTCTTAGTAAAACATGACCCCCGTTTTTACCCTTTGGGTACGGAACACTGATCTATTTAAGGCGAGGCCAGTTCACGAAATTTACTCTTTCACTATGTCTTTAGAATAAGGTTGAATATCGCATAACTTTAATTGACGCTTCGCCAGAAATTTGACGAATTTTAGTACATTTTTATTGATTTCTGAAATACTGGATCATTTATTAAAAATGTACTCGGTTATTGTGTTAGATCGATAAAAAAGCTATCCTTTTTGCATAAAAAATCATATCACTGTCGTTGAAAATTACGAAATCTGACGATTTGAAATTTATTTTTATAAGTTTTTATGGTGTTATTCAGGTTTTTTTTACAGAGTTACCATGCCATTTTTCAATATTCTGTTCGGTTACTATGCTTCTTTGTGTCTTTGTCAGTCTACAGTAATTTTTGTGAAGTAGAATTTTACATCAGTTCTTCACATTGGAAGTTCAAAAATCAGACTTTTCATCAGATCGTGAACTGACCTCGCCTTAAATAAATGTTTTGTCTCTTTTCTTACTTAAGAAGTTTCTAGTCTACGCCAAAAGGAAGTTATAGTATTGCACGTCCTTGACATATAGCAAAGGTGAAGATGCGTTACATTACATCCTCGGAACAAAAAGGTCAAATAGGTATATTTTTATAGCAGTGATCTCATTTAGAAACATTTGTAGAGTTAACTTGTGACATATTTGCTCACTACGATAAATGTGTTATGATCAACATTTTTGAATACAAACTTACAAACATTTTTATTATTTTGTGTTTTTTTTGTAGTTGCATTTGAATTTTTTTAATTTGTTGCTTGTTTTTTGCGACTATATAGGCACGTTAATCATGCCATTTAAATTTAAAAAGGGGCACTGAAAATAGTATTATTACAAATAAACTATACGGTATTTTAAATTATACTTGTCATAATCTGTAAAATAAAAAACCAGCAACCATTTTTATTTCCTCTCTTTTATTGAAAATGTAAAGCTACTTTTGTATGCATAAATTTTAATAATAATACGCATTGTGAACTGGCAGATCTTGACCCAAAGATAAAGGCCATAGTAGGCATTTTAACGCATGAAAAAATAATTTAGACATCACTTCCTACTTTAGTCGTGACCATTGTAAGAAAAGTATACAAAAATAAGTAAATAGAAACAGCTTTACCTATAAATGTGAATATGCTTGAAGAAATCAGAACTCTAAATGTAAAGCAGTGCAAAGGTCTAACTAAATCTATTTTTAAGGTGATTTAGGTACCCTTAAGTGGCGCCTTAATTTTAATTAAATTTATTGCTCGCTAAGTACATAACCAAAAATTTACTATCTCGAGCTCCTCCGTGCTTCGAAAGGCACGTTAAGCCGTTGGTCCCGGCTGCATTTGCAGTCGTTAACACCCACCAATCCGCATTGGGCCCGCGTGGTGGGTTATGGCCCATCCTCCTTACCACCCATAAGGAAGGCGTGTGCCCCAGCAGTGGGGACATCAAAAATGGCTGATGGACAAGTACATAATGTATCAAAAATTCAAACGTTGAGATTAAAGTCGAGCTTCTATAGTTTATTTACAAATAATAACCTCTGTAAAATATAGTTCGTTGAGTAGTAGTAGGCAAAAATGCCAAAAGTGGCCAGTTTTTGCTCTTTCGCCTACTACTACTGCAACGAACTATATTTTACAGAGGTTATAGTTTGTAAATAATCTATAGAACCTTAGCTTCAATCTCAACGTTTGAATTTTCGTTACATTATGTACTGAGCGAGCAATAAATATGTTTAAGATGAGGACGATATTTGCTGAACACAAATGATACTAATTTAGATTCGTTAGGTTAGCCTAATCTAAGCAGGCGAGTTTCTGTTTGGGTGAGCTGACACCTAATCTAAAATCCACCGCACTCTACCTACATAGATACGAAATTTCAACAATTATTGAATAATTTATGCAAACAGCATTCCTAGCTTGTAGAGAACTGTCAATAAACCTAAGATATTATTGAAGTAGTATGTATAAGTATGTACTTTAGAATAAGGAAGTTGATTTCATATCAAGTGTATACTTTAAAATCGTAAAAGCAATTGAAAACTTTGGTCTAAATAGAGAAGCAAAACAGTTTTTTTTTCATTTCAAATATGAAATTTCAATGTGAAATAAGTTGTGCCCTTGTACAATTCTTCTGTCCATTTCTTTTCCGTTTGTAATTGTGTGTGTACAGAACAAATAAATAAATTAATAAATGAATCTTCATACAATTACGCTTAAAAGACTATTAAATAATTCAAGATTCGTAGTTGTTTTAATATTTTTTATATATTTTTAAGCTTCGTTACTTCATTTGTAATTCAGATAAATTTAATATTTCTCCCTACTAACGACTTCCTCTTTCGGTGTCTTTTAACTTACAAATTGTAGAGCTTCGTAATAGTCTTCATATGCCATATTTCATTACAACATCATTGTCAGACCTGTGCGTCCTTTGTGAGAGATGTCACAGCCAACCAGGCATATTGTCTCTGCTTGTTTTTCGACCCTACAATTGTATGCCCCGCGAGCAATGTGTGCCACGGCCAAACTATTCTCGTATTCAAGTTAAAAAGTTGATGTATTGCAACACACGAAGCCTACCGGTTTATTTTTCATATTTATTTTACTGACCAGAGGTTAATACGACGTTGTTAGATATTTGACGTTAAGTAACTTGAAACATTGCGTTTGAATTGTGATTGACGTAAAATATTACGTTAACAAACGCGTTACGAAACAGAATAATCACAGAACACAGACAAATGAATTAATAAATACAATACAGATACTTTGGAAAACAAAAGAAAATGTTTTATAAAGTTAATAAAAATTGATTAAGAGGAGCTCGGTGGCGCAGTGGTTTAGCGCCTGGCCTAGCGATTGCGGAAGTTAAGCAACGTTCGCATGGGTCGGTCATGGGATGGGTGACCAAAAATTTATTATCTTGAGCTCCTCCGTGCTTCGGAAGGCACGTTAAGCCATTGGTCCCGGCTGCATTTGCAGTCGTTAACACCCACCAATCCGCATTGGGCCCGCGTGGTGGGTTATGGCCCATCCTCTTTACCACCCATAAGGAAGGCTTGTGCCCCAGCAGTGGGGACATCAAAAATGGCTGATGAACAAGTTTTTTAAACAGTCGGAACTCGGAACTAAACCGTTTATGAGCGAAAGGTGTGGTTATAATATGTATAACTAATGATGACATAACTATGTGGTTTAGCACAATTTCAGATACAAGACAAAATAGCTTTAAAAAGTAAAACAGCCAGTATTTCGTCTCGTATCTGAAAATGTGATAGATCATAAATTTGGATAGAAAACAGATATAAAATATTATGATTTTTGGGTTAAATCTCAGGAATCTCCTTTGTTATAAGCCAAATCTATTTCACTTTAAGATTAATCTATAAAACTTTTCTGAAAAATTCTGAAAAATCTGAAATTTCACTTATCATTATCTCACCGATAGTAACTTCATACATACAATTTCAAAGGAAATAATGACATTTGTTTCGTATATTCGATTAAAGAAAGATATAACAAAAACAAAAGATTACCTTCCTCCACATACACGAAGAAGCCTCAACAGACGTTCAACCGGCTTCACCGCTAAAACATTCATAACTGTGAATCCCTAAGACCCCAGCATTAACCTGGAATACCATGATACCGGTGCTAACTACCCAAACACAGAGAAATGCGCATATCTAATAAGCTTTCTAACTGTTACTAATCTCATTTAAATATTTGCCACTGAAGAAAAGCAAAGGGTTGGCAGACTGCCATTTTTGGACACAGTGTAGTTGGAGAGAGAGAGAAACTCAAGTCTGTGAAAGATATTGGGCATTAAATCCTCCGTGTTACGAATTTTTACCGTCCGCTCGTCAGGTTAAGTTTTCAGTGAAAAAAAATCTCCAGTTTACCCCATCACGGGTCCGTCTGATTAAATGCCTTCTCTATCCTAAGAAAAGAAAGAAAATGTTGTGTTCAGGCTATTGAGTTCAAGATAGCATTCCCAAATGACAGTTTGCAATGCACTGCCTGCACAATAGGAATGATGACTAATGAATAAAATAACGAAATACTAATAAAAATCGTAAACATATTAAACTTTTAGAGTAGCTTGTATACCTCTTGTTTTTATATATTGCATATTATTTATTTTATGACCCTTCAAAGTTGGGTGGACAAGTCCATTTAAAAAGTATAAAATTTATTAAAATAAATGATACCTTTAATTAGTCCGTAAAATGTATAGCAAATTTGTCTAAGAAACAATTTTGATAAACACAATATTTAATATAGCTGCCAAACAAATTTCCTACGCGTTGCATACAAACTACTTATTCGTGACGTCATAACTAGGAAGCCATTAGTATGGAGCGTTTTTGGGCGAGTCCATTTGTGTGCATTTCACACTGTAATATCTCGGGCAGTTTTCATGCTAGCGAATTAATTCTTTTACCAATGTTTCTTTTTTTGAGAGGTAATTTATGTAACATAAAATAAAAAAAATAGTCATCATGCCTATTGCACATTGCAAGTTAAGAGCGTTTATGCGCTATAGTAGCGCATCCAATCGAAAAAAAAACATAGTCCTTAAATAAAGATGAAATTGTGAATTGTGTTCTTCTAGTGTACTACGAATAAGCTTTGTGGTACTAGTTATCGCAAAACAATATTTTCTAGTCTGTCGTTTAGTTTAATGAAGTTTTATTGCTAAAAGTGGCCACTTTTGGCAATGAAATTGAAATTATAAAATATTGTTTAAGCGATAAAAAGTACCACAAAGCTTCTTAGGAGTACACAGACTTTGATGTATTCTATGGAATTGACGAGCTTACGGCACGTAATTTTATAGTTTATAGCTTAAATAGTAAGCGTACTGTTCAAACGCATAGAATGTTGGTCATTTTCATATGGGGGGGGGGGCAGGTAGAGACAAAATGACACTTCAAAAGGCCTTTATTTTCGAGATTTTTTTGAGACAAAATTGTTTCTATTCTTTAAATTAAAGTTACTGGATATAAAGACACTGTTCCTCAGTGCAGTGAATGTGCACCGTACATATTCGTATTTCATAATCGAATGCGCCATCCGATATAAAGTGCAACCAAAACTTGGACACTCTCTAACTGCATTCATTCTAATAAATCCTACCGTGACGGTGACGAATGTAACCACATTTTGCTAAATTACGAATTTAAAGTAAGAGCTATTTCACCTCTAGCTTATTGTTATTATGCACTAATAAACTTTCTTTTTACGTGTGATGTCTAAAAGTACTAGGTAATTTTAATCAAAACTAACGTCTAACGTAAACTTCAATTTCTCTTTAGTGTTAACCGCGAAGAAAGTCATACAAAACACATTAATTAGGCTGATCTGATGATTACTTACTTACAGTAAGCCAACTTTTAATTTGTTGTTTTATACTGAGTTTTCTCGTGTTGAGTCTGTAAGCTTTTCGCAAAAAGGAAGAGTGAGATTTTTTTTTCTTTACATTTTTTAAAGGATTTTGTGCTTTTAGACATGCCAACCCCATCGTACCCAAAACGAAAATATTAAATAGGTATCTTCTTAAATTAACTTAAACTACTAATTATGCTACACAAGGATTTTGTGGCTTTCGATTTAGGATCCGACAGAACACTTTGGGCCATTCTTACATCTAAGAGGTTTAAATGATAATTTAGATGGTTTTAAAAGACTTGGTACCTAGCAAATTCTAATAATTTTGGCTTTATCTCAATTTCAAAACGCAACTTTTCAAACTGTTAATTTAAGAATTCTACCTCGTATTTTTTGCTACAAACGACATATTTGTTTGTTCTTCAACCCACTTTAATTTCACCAGCTCCAAACCCGTGTATGTCACGTACAGTCGTACACGCTTCACAGCAAACACATTCAATTGTAGTATCGTTTGAGCCACCGGCACCGGTGTAGCAACTGAAATCAACAACTGCAATCAAGGAGGTTTTGCATATAAACACTACCGTTGTGTTTACACGGTCTTATTTGTCAACGGCGTTGAGTGTGCTGAAAGCGAACTCTCTAACTTAAAGCCCTAGAGCACACGCTATTATTAGCATCAGTTATCAGCCATTTCAGCCTGATTCACACATATCAGTGAAGTCACAGTTCCAGGACAGTTCCACAGGCTGATTGTCTAATTAGAAACCACCTAGCGACCGGTTTCAGTTCACAGATGAATGTGATACATTGCTATTTTTCTTCGGTATGTTTTTTTTTTACCCCAAAAAGAAAAGTAGCAATGTATCACATTCATCTGTCAAATGAGACCGGTCGCTAGGTGGTTTCTAATTAGATAATCAGCATGCGGAACACGCGTTCACTGACACTGAGAGCACCATAGACATAGAAAAATTTTCGCTGCGCTCAAGAAGACCAACAAAGCGTGGAAAAGAAAAGTTAACATTATACGGACACGGTCTATGAAAAAAAGAGACTAAGGATCAAGTGACAATGTGCCAACTTTTTTTACAGTAAGAGCCCGTAGCGTCCGGCCTAGCAAAAGAGCAATCACAATTTCTTTAAAATATTTGGTAATCTTGATAAGAATTTTAAGCCATGGTGTCATGTTCTGTTAGTGATTGTGATGTGACAAAAAGAAACAATCCAAGTAATCACACTTTTCACAGGTAAATAAGATATTGCCACACATTTTCTAAAACAAAATTCCGCTACATTTATTCGTTTATAGACGAAGAAAACAGTATGGAACATAGTTTATTAATTTCCTTTGCCATAATATAGTCATATTTTATATATGTTAGTCATATTTTACGTATCTCATATATAATGTATACATTCGTTTTTCGGATCACCTGTTTATTGATATTGTTGTTCTTTGACATTCTATTTCTTTATTATTATTTTTTTAATATAGATGAAAATTACCGGGGTTTTTATCTTTTAGACATACCAACCCCATCGTGACCTTATACTATTCTTTTCAAAGGAGAGGTAGCTATTTGCAAAAAGACTTAGCTATTGCAAAACCGTAACCAAGTCTTTTTGCAATTTCTGATTTTTGTTCTGACAAAATACTTTGAACAAGGCCAATATCAAAGGTGTTTAAGTTGTATTTGTTTATTAATAGCTGCCTCTCATTGCTGTTTCTGACACACTCCATCAGAAAATTGGAGAGCACTGTCTCTGTGGACGCATTTATAGAGTACGTATGAAAGAATAATTATCACGGTGGCGATACTGTGCCGGAACTGTGTCGGAACTGAGACTTCACTGATATGTGTGAATCAGGCTTTAGATGCTTTTAGTAGCTAGATTTCCATCTCGACACCATAAATAGAATCAATGAAGTATGTAGAATACGCGTTTACGTTACTGCGGTCGGATATCGAAAGTTGCCAAAATGTTATGCAGCGTATGGCTTTGCTAAATCGTGCGTTGGACGCAGTTGCCAAAATGCGATGCAATATATTGCAATCCTTATCGCCCACTCTAAAAGTATCGTGTTTACTAAACGTAATGTAAACTTCGTTACTATGGCATTACTTAGATTTTGTTTCTTAGCAACTTTTTGTTTTATTGATATATTATGAAACCAAATGTTGATAAAGAAAAACTTCGAGCAATGCGGCTTCCGTGCCGAAACGGTAGCCGCGTTGCTCGAAGAAAAAAACAATGACTTTATGTACATACATTGTTCAGCTATTTTATTTTCTACGCTCTTCTAAGCTCTGAGTGTATTCTTTCAGTGAATAGCTACTGCAAACCCTCATGAGATCTGATAATAATGATTAACAGCTAAGTGCTTACTTCATTGCTATTTAATTTACTAAAAGGAAAAGATCCTGTAAGTTTAAGGCGATCAGGGGCCCAATCGCGCAAAGTTTCAACGATAAAACCAAAACGAAATCGTTGTCGTTTCAGTTTTGTTTAAACTTGCTTTATTTTTTGTTAAACTTGTTAAGAGCTTTGCCTAGGGAGCCTAGAATGCCAATCTTGGACAATTTAAATGAGAAATCTAATGCGTAACCAAATATTTTCAGGTAAATATAAACTATTAATATGACAACGGAATGGTTTATCGTGCAGAATTAGTGCGATTGGGCCCTGGCTCTGTTCGTGAAGCCAAGAGAATTCTTACATAGCATTTCCTTAGGGAAAACCTCCCGTAGTTGTTCTCTTAGTAAGATTATAAGGATTATCCTGACAATGTTTACAATCTAAAATGCTAAAATGTATAAGAATCTCTTAAAGAAAATACTTGTTTGAGAGATGTTTTCATATGAAGTTTGTTTGTATGGAGGGTTACATTATAGACTGCAATATTTAATGAAAGAAATGTAGAATAGCCTTAGATTAGAATAGAATCTGTTCTGAGTAAATTATTAAATTATTTTATATTGGTTCAATTACACAATTGCGTATTAAAATTTCGTTCAGCTTATGGGTCGACGTATTTACTATATCGTTAATAATATGCTAAACTAACAAAGCGCAGTCTTCTTAAAAATCATAACGAAGCTTAATAGAATCTTTATTGATTAACTACAAGACAAAAATTTAAGTATGTTAAATGTAATTAAAGCACAGAATATAAGTACTAACTACTAAGTAAAAGCATGTTTATTTTCGTTGGCACAAAATTACCGAAACCGATACGGATTAGGAAACAATATTTTATATCTTAAATGACTTTTACTAGATAAATTGACTCCGATAGTTGTGTAAAATCTTCTTAAAATCTTGGTCATTTATTGGGTAACTCGTGGCTATGAATTCTAATCTATATTTCATGGATTATAGCTGATGATATTTTAATATTTATTTTAAGATTGTGATTGGAAGCTTGCAGTCCATGAAGATTAAATTCTCATTTATTTATCCAAATAAATTAGGTAATATACGGCCGAATACTCAAACGCTGCTTAAATAGTTGAGAGCTCCTCACACAGTTGAGACCGCCTTAACTCATACTCAATTCAAAATTTGAGAGCCGCTCAATTTCTAAGACGGCCTTAAGTTAAGGACCGCTTATCTGCAAAAACTATCGAAAATGGAATACTCAAACGTTCATTAAGATCTGACAGGTATTTGAGGCCGCCTTAAGTTGATTAAGGTCGCTCTTAATTTAAGGAAGCTCGGACGTACCTCAAGTATCACACGTCAAGGTGATTAGCGCCCTGCACACGTAAAGTTCGGAACGCGGGAAACATATGATACTGGTGGTTATAGATGGCCAACTCGCCTATTTTTTGCATATAACCGGATACAAGCATACAGCGCCATCTCTTTTGCATGAAGTAAATTACGTCGCTATAGGTCAAAGGGCCCATACGGTCGATCGCGATCGACCGGTCGATCGCCAAGGATAACAGATTTGACATTTTGCACCCAATGTAGTTTTACTTATGCAATTTTTTTTTAATATTTGGTGGGTTAAACGGTCAAAATGTCGATCTGTCATAAATTTTTGCTAGGTCGATCTCATTAAGAGAAAGTATGGGCACCCCTGCTATAGGTATACGTAGGTAGGTATGTACCTACCTACCTAGTCAATATTTTAATGAAAATTAGTTGCCAAAGTTATCTAATGTTTATTGTACAAAAAATTACAAACTGTTAGGAGCTTGTAATTTACTGTACAATAAACACCCGATAACTTTGCCAAAGAGTTATCTAAGTTGGTAAAAAATGAGAAACATCTAATACTTAATCATCAAATATTTCTTTTTATATGTAATTATATCTATTATGCTAAGTATAAATTACAGGTAAACACACTATAGACACATAGGTAATGCAGTACAAGTATCTGCTGCGCGCTCATAAAATACTTCCAGTGACAAAGCCAGCTAACGCGATGACCAGACGAGTATCCATTTTTCATACTACTGATGAAAAACTTTTAAAATTTATAACGCTCCACGCGCCAGTCCGAACTGCAGTCCAAACTCTTGAAAATCAATTTACACGCATAGTTCGGATCGTTTGCCTTAACATGTAAGATTCGCCGGTAGTCCAAACCGTTCATCGTAAGTCGCACGACAAATAGCACTACAGTTTGATCCGCAGTCCAAACCGCACAGATCCATCCCAGGTTTGGAACGCAGTCCCAGATGCGCGGTCCAAACTTTACGTGTGCAGGGCGCTATTGTTTTGCGTTGTGAGGTTATTATTTTGATAAAATATTTTAAAAATGTCCTTTTCTTCGTTATCATTTCTTTTTATTCTTCATAGTCACGTTTTCCTGTTTGATTATTTTAAAGTAAAATAAATAAATTGGGCGGTTTATGTGTTATTTATTATGACAGTCAGTATTGATTGACAGTTGACATAATTGTCGTGTCGACATTGAGCTTCTGTGGCATAGAGAGAGATTGTTCCGTTGCACGCTATTATTTTTGAGGTAACTTTGATTACGTAGTGCCAGGTGTGATATCGATGGACTGCATGCAAAGAAACTGTTTGCAAATCTCAGTAATGTTACCAGATTGCAAATGGTTAATGCGTCCTTAGCTAAGCAGACATTACCAACAGATAAAAAGCGTTTGAGTATTTCACTTAAATCTAATGGCTTCTTAAACTTAAGGTGGCCTCAGCTAAGATTTTAGTTAAGCAGCGTTTGAGTATTCGGCCGATAGTATATTAATTACTTAATTACTTGTGTGAATTTTAAGTAAACTATACATACTTGTCATGTTTGTTGCTTTATTAAATATTTGCAAAACGATTAACATTATTAAATTACTTTAACATTTTAACGCCGGTTTTCAAGGCGTCACCATCTCTTGAGGTCCCGGGTTCGATCCCCGGCTGGGTCAATGTAGAAAATTAACTTTTCAATATTGTCTCAGGTCTGGGTGTTTGTGATACCACCGTTGTCTCTGATTTCCATAACACAAGTGCTTTAGCTACTTACTTTGGAATCGGAGCAATGTATGTGATGTTGTCAAATATTTATTTATTTATTTAAGCATTGGTTGTAAAATCAAACACTACGTATATCAAACATGTCCCTACTTTTAGAAACACCTATAATTACTTTTTTGGACTTATTGTCATTCATCAAAAGAATGGTTTAGCTTTTGGCAGGTTAAATATATCGTTATATTATAAAATATTAATAAACATAAACTTATACATAAAAAAATCGATTATCGACAAATTGTGCAACACAAACGTAGATGCATCGGAGCCTCCTTTCGAAAATTCCTGACTAGCCTCGAACCTCGAACATTACTCACGAAACCTAGGTAACGTAGATAAATTCACTAATAATGGTATTTTAATCGAAAATATATATTAAGTGTAAAGTCATGATTATAACTGGACAGATATTGCAATAGAGTAGGTAGCTAGAGCTAATGGTGTCTGGGGGCCTATTACGAAAAGTTTAATGTGAGACACGCAGCTGCGTCCGTGCTTCGTTTTGATTGTTTCCTATTACAAAGCACTTGCGTATGCGATATCGCGAAGTGATTGCGTAAGTTTGGCAGTTTTTTTCTAGAGTATCCGACATCATTCGTTCAATAGTCTATGGGCAACGATAGCCAAATTCAAAATGTTTGATATATCTACAACCGACGAACTGCGCACGATTATCGTGGCCAAGTGACTGCGTACGTTATTTTTGTAATAGGCCCCCTGAGTAAAAAGAAAACTATGTCTTCAAGTTCAGAAAGTACACTATACAACATGTTTAAAAATTTAAAAATACGAGTAATACCAAATATGGTAGATAGGGAGGGACCATTAAACTGAACGAACAATATGAATCTGAAATCGCGAAAAGAAAAATCAGCTGTTTCACACAAAAATTAATAATGAAAACATCAAAATGTTTAGAACAGCTGAATTTTTACGTGATTACAAAGTTGGTCCCATAGTAAAAGTTGTTCAGTTTGATGGTCCCTATCTACCATTTATTTTAAAATACATTTGAGTACTTCGAGATTCATACTTAGCTTTCAATTATTTTAATCTCAAATTTTGTTCGACAGAACTGAGAGAGGCTTTCGAAGCGGAAGCGCAAGAAGTGAAGAAGCCCCGACTGTTGCTGACTGCTGCTGTGCCGGTCGGACCTGACAACATCAAGAGCGGATACGACGTCCCTGCTGTGGCGAGGTACGTTACCTAATTTGGCAAGCAAAAACTTGTGTAGGACCACATTTGCTTTTCACTGCATTAATTTCAGGTTTATGTAATGTTTTACTAAATAAATTAGCAATTAGATTTCCGCAACATAGTGAGGTTTTTTTAGGTTGGTATCGGTTTTAGTCACAACTAAAATAAAAATTAAAAAAAGAAAACAAATACATCAAGTTTTTTTATTCAACAAATCTCCGCGATCCGCGACTTTACTTTAGAGCCAGATGACAAACTGTTCTGTTTTGAACGGCGATATATGAATAAAATACTGTCAATCTATAAAACATTAGCTATATAAAAGTGACATTGATCTCTTAGGTTATTTTGTTTAAGTAGGTCATTTCCATATTAATGAAATGAAAGCGTTGGAATAATTTTCTTTTAATTAGCTTAGTTTTTATTTATATTTGAATGGCATATACTCCTGGCATTCATTGGTGAATACTTTTAACCCGTCAATGCTTGGAAAATGAGACACAATTGATTTCTATTAATATCTGTACGCCGGAGTCCGCGCGGCCATTGATGAGTAAAAAGATTATTGATACAGCTTGTTACAAAATTGTAATACAAATCAATATACGTATATACAAAACCACTTATGGTTAAAACGTCTACTTTGATTGAACTCTAATAAACTGTTTTAAACCTTAATAGACTTGTAATTATCCGGTTCAAAGATCTTTATTTCTCATTCCGACAATCGTCACTTACATGAGAATAATACTATCAAAAATACATTAATTTGTCTCGAGGTGTGGGTAGAATTAAAAGTATTGCTACAGCTACACTCACCGCATGGTACTGCATACAAGTTGCGGTCTCGTCTACATAAGGCGGTGCCGGTGGTCCAAGTAACAAAACAATAAGTAGGTATGTTATACATCACTGACTAAGATGAATTGCTTTAATCTTTTTTTGAAAATGTTAAGCGAGCTCGCATCTTTTATGTCTTTTGGGAGTGAATTATATGCCTGTACTCCTGCAAAATTTAATTATCTAAATAAGGAACAGCTGTTGACCTTCTGTTTAGAAACGAAACAACTATAAACGACTATATTTAAAAAATATGACGATTGTGTTTTAATATTTAACTAAGTTTTATTATTTAACTAGTGACGTCAAGCAAGACAAAACTTTATAATGGTTCAAAGCGGTAAAAGTTTGAAAATTCATAAAATTCAATAACTTTAATTTAAAAGTTGATAGTAAAGTTTGATCATTCATCAAATAATGTCACAGATTACTACATCAATTAATGTTGAGTAAGTATTTTTTTAATTAGTGAATTTTGACAAATCTATAAGGACGGAGCTCGGTGGCGCAGTGGTTTAGCGCCTGGCCCAGCGATTGTGGAGGTTAAGCAACGTTCGCAAGGGTCGGTCATGGAATGGGTGACCAAAAATTTATTATCTCGAGCTCCTCCGTGCTTCGGAAGGCACGTTAAGCCGTTGGTCCCGGCTACATTTGCAGTCGTTAACACCCACCAATCCGCATTGGGCCCGAGTGGTGGGTTGGCCCATCCCTGTGCCCCAGCAGTGGGGACATTAAAAATGGCTGATGGACGATAAGGTCTTAAACTAGACTTTACACGCACAAAACATTAAATAGAAAGTGAACGAATGAACAAAATTCAAAGCACTATTTAAATTTATTTAAATACTAACCCAAATAAATAATACACAACAAAAAACTGTAACATAAACAAATTGCGAAATTTTCTCTCATCAATATTCACATGTTATTGTTCCCACTTCGCCATACATCCTCTCACATTCAAATTCAATACTACAAAAGCAAAATTAATACAACACTTGAAAACGTGTTATAATTCAAAATGGGACTGTAATACCTTCAATTTAAAGGTTTGCAAAGAACAATTTATATGTATTGAACCGCAGACAATTGTTTGTATTAGACAATTCATATAATGCCTACTCCGCATAAAGTTGTCAGCAAAATGGCTGCAGGCGAGTTTTCCTTTCAAAAGTTTGCTATAGAGAAGTTACTGTATTGAAGTCGACTTGTAAAGGGTGTGAGCGAGTACTTATGATCACACACAATGAGCGTATATATTTTGCCAAATGTGACTTGATTATGATATTATGAAGTATCAAACTGTATACTTAAGTACCTAGCTAGTCAGACAAATTCACATTATCTAGATTAAAATATAAAGAGATGAAGATTGTAAGTTTAATGAGGTTTTTCAAGATTAATTTGAACTCTAAAAAATAAGTTGCAAGCTACTCTTTCTTTTAAGTGTGTTGAACCTTGTTTGTTTAATTATTTGCCTGACATGCTTACAATATGCATGTCCCATTCCTTTAAAAATTAAAGTGTGTGTTTCCCGGTCTGTGTTTCCCGATAGTGTAACGGCCGAATACTCAAACGCTGCTTAAATAGTTGAGAGCTCCTCACACAGTTGAGACCGCCTTAACTCATACTCAATTCAAAATTTGAGAGCCGCTCAATGTCTAAGACGGCCTTAAGTTAAGGACCGCTTATCTGCAAAAACTATCGAAAATGGAATACTCACGGCCGAATACTCAAACGCTGCTTAAATAGTTGAGAGCTCCTCACACAGTTGAGACCGCCTTAACTCATACTCAATTCAAAATTTGAGAGCCGCTCAATTTCTAAGACGGCCTTAAGTTAAGGACCGCTTATCTGCAAAAACTATCGAAAATGGAATACTCAAACGTTCATTAAGATCTGACAGGTATTTGAGGCCGCCTTAAGTTGATTAAGGTCGCTCTTAATTTAAGGAAGCTCGGACGTACCTCAAGTATCACACGTCAAGGTGATTAGCGCCCTGCACACGTAAAGTTCGGAACGCGGGAAACATATGATACTGGTGGTTATAGATGGCCAACTCGCCTATTTTTTTGCATATAACCGGATACAAGCATACAGCGCCATCTCTTTTGCATGAAGTAAATTACGTCGCTATAGGTCAAAGGGCCCATACGGTCGATCGCGATCGACCGGTCGATCACCAAGGAAAACAGATTTGACATTTTGCACCCAATGTAGTTTTACTTATGCATTTTTTTTTAAATATTTGGTGGGTTAAACGGTCAAAATGTCGATCTGTCATAAATTTTTGCTAGGTCGATCTCATTAAGAGAAAGTATGGGCACCCCTGCTATAGGTATACGTAGGTAGGTATGTACCTACCTACCTAGTCAATATTTTAATGAAAATTAGTTGCCAAAGTTATCTGATGTTTATTGTACAAAAAATTACAAACTGTTAGGAGCTTGTAATTTACTGTACAATAAACACCAGATAACTTTGCCAAAGAGTTATCTAAGTTGGTAAAAAATGAGAAACATCTAATACTTAATCATCAAATATTTCTTTTTATAAGTAATTATATCTATTATGCTAAGTATAAATTACAGGTAAACACACTATAGACATATAGGTAATGCAGTACAAGTATCTGCTGCGCGCTCATAAAATACTTCCAGTGACAAAGCCAGCTAACGCGATGACCAAACGAGTATCCATTTTTCATACTACTGATGAAAAACTTTTAAAATTTATAACGCTCCACGCGCCAGTCCGAACTGCAGTCCAAACTCTTGAAAATCAATTTACACGCACAGTTCGGATCGTTTGCCTTAACATGTAAGATTCGCCGGCAGTCCAAACCGTTCATCGTAAATCGCACGACAAATAGCACTACAGTTTGATCCGCAGTCCAAACCGCACAGATCCATCCCAGGTTTGGAACGCAGTTCCAGATGCGCGGTCCAAACTTTACGTGTGCAGGGCGCTATTGTTTTGCGTTGTGAGGTTATTATTTTGAAAAAATATTTTAAAAATGTCCTTTTCTTCGTTATCATTTCTTTTTATTCTCCATAGTCACGTTTTCCTGTTTGATTATTTTAAAGTAAAATAAATAAATTGGGCGGTTTATGTGTTATTTATTATGACAGTCAGTATTGATTGACAGTTGACATAATTGTCGTGTCGACATTGAGCTTCTGTGGCATAGAGAGAGATTGTTCCGTTGCACGCTATTATTTTTGAGGTAACTTTGATTACGTAGTGCCAGGTGTGATATCGATGGACTGCATGCAAAGAAACTGTTTGCAAATCTCAGTAATGTTACCAGATTGCAAATGGTTAATGCGTCCTTAGCTAAGCAGACATTACCAACAGATAAAAAGCGTTTGAGTATTTCACTTAAATCTAATGGCTTCTTAAACTTAAGGTGGCCTCAGCTAAGATTTTAGTTAAGCAGCGTTTGAGTATTCGGCCGTTAGTGTGCTAAAAAAACGTCCACGTTTAGACACAGTTTTGTAAAAAATCGCTATTGGGCACTGTAGGTCTATTCTTTATAATTGTTTGTTAACATTATTATTATACATGACTGTTTGCTGCCAAAATAAATAAATAAAAATAAAAAAGATATAGGTACAATCTGGGGCCTTCAGGTCGCTGGTAGGTATGTTCTAGGCAAGTGCGTTTCATCGTAGAATGCATCGTCGCTTACTATCAGGCATGATAGAGGGCAAGCACTTGCCATATTTTGACTTAACATAAAAAAACTTCTATTAATGTTCCAGCTACCTGGACTTCATCAACCTCATGGCGTACGACTTCCACGGCAAATGGGAGAAAGAGACCGGCCACAACGCCCCTCTGTACTCCCCGTCGACAGACTCGGAATGGAGGAAGCAGCTGTCAGTCGACCACGCCGCACACTTGTGGGTTAAGTTGGGCGCGCCTAAGGAGAAACTCATTATTGGTAAGTTGGAATCATGACGTCATACACTGTCATTTCAAAAAGACGTGTACATTTTTTCTAAACGTAATCTTTATTGTATTAAAATTTTATTAGTAGTTGTGTTTGATGAAAGTTCAACAAGTTTTTTGTAAAGTTGCCTAAAGTGGAACAAATCATATTTTTTTAATTTCATTGTGTAAGTAGTACTAATTTTCGTAATAAACATAAATTTATTGGCAATGTTTTACTGATTGGGTCTACAATTGCAAATATATTATTATTTATTCACAACTTCATTTCATTATTAATTTTTATTATTCATAAAAAGGTGACATTGAAATAGTAACAGCAAAATATTTCAATTAGGTAATTAAATTAACATTGTATTTGTCTGATTGAGATATTGGTTAAATAACCCGTCTATAAGGTCTTAGGTAGTTTCAAGATTACATTATACACCAACTAAAAAAGTTTTAACGAGTATTGACGACACGTGCTCTCAAACATTGACGCTCACAGAGGTACACACGGATTGACCTTGTCCGCAAAAGTACGGCGTAAACAAGGGGTTAAAATCAGACTACGAATACTATAGACTTGACCCGGTGTTTATTGATAGGTACTCTTCATTCTAATCTTAGTTCTTGAGTAATCCTGCGTTCCGATTGCAGTAATAATCAGTTCAAATGTATAAACCGCGCAGATTAGAAATGGCGTCGTTCATATTCGCTTCACGCTCGCACAATAAACGCCATACCTATCGCTCTCTCACCCACACTCGTTATGGTAAGCGCGGTGAGCCGCCATTTTCAATCCCATTCTTTTTCTGCGCGGGTTGTATGTTGTCTATATACTGCTGAGCATTATCGGTTGTCCCCAATAACTTAAACTAGTTTAGGCAATAAATCGGCTTACTAAAATTATTTTGTTGCTTAAATAACTTAAATGACAGGAAATAACAACATTTGGATATTGTTTGGTTACTGATTCATTCTAAGATAAGATAAGATAATGCTTTATTTCAACACCACAGTAACATATAACATAGAAATAACAATAAAACATAGTGTCAAAACATGGCGGTCTTTCTTTCTAAGTTAATAATATCTCGTGAGGATATTTTCTTGAAATGGCTACGATCCCTAAAGCTAAGGCCACACTATAGCTTATAATTGCTCATCAAGTCAAACTACTCGCATTAGCTAGGGTTTCCTGAGATGACGGTGCCGTCATATTACGGCCGTAATTTAGCGGCGTAAAACAGTATGGCGCGCCGTATTGTTTACATAAAAAACGTTCTACGCCGCTACATGGTTACCTGGAAGAAATTGCTTTTTAGCGATAAGGCCGCCAAATTGTTCTTAATATGTATTTCTTTTCCTTGTAATGTTTTCTATTATGGTGAACAATAAAGAATATATCTATCTATCTACATTACGGCCGTAATATGGCGGCACCGTCATCCTAGGAATCCCTAGCTTTAGCAATAGGGATGTTGACTATTTTTTTTATTTTATGTTACATAAATTACCTCTCAAAAAAAGAAACATTGGTAAAAGAATTAATTCGCTAGCATGAAAAGTGCCCGAGATATCACAGTGTGAAATGCACACAAATGGACTCGATCAAAAACGCTCCATACTAATGGCTTGCACGTTATGACGTCACGCCGTGCTAGTTTGTATGCAACGCATAGGAAATTTGTTCAGCAGCTATATTAAATATTGTGTTTATCAAAATGGTTTCTTCGACAAATTTGCTGTACATTTTACGGACTAATTAAAGGTATCATTTATTTTAATAAATTTTATACTTTTTAAATGGACTTGTCCACCCAACTTTGAAGGGTCATAAAACAAATAATATGCAATATATAAAACCAAGAGGTATACAAGCTACTCTAAAAGTTTAATATGTTTACGATTTTTATTAGTATTTTGTTATTTTATTCATTAGTCAACATCCCTATTATAGTCCTAGTGAACAAACACATTGCATACTATCAATATTGGCCACACTACAAGCGACGCGTCTATGTGTCTTTTATAATCAACACGCAATTCACGTAGTGATTCTCTAACGGCCGAATACTCAAACGCTGCTTAAATAGTTGAGAGCTGCTCACACAGTTGAGACCGCCTTAACTCATACTCAATTCAAAATTTGAGAGCTGCTCAATTTCTAAGACGGCCTTAAGTTAAGGACCGCTTATCTGCAAAAACTATAAAAAATGGAATACTCAAACGTTCATTAAGATCTGACAGGTATTTGAGGCCGCCTTAAGTTGATTAAGGTCGCTCTTAATTTAAGGAAGCTCGGACGTACCTCAAGTATCACACGTCAAGGTGATTAGCGCCCTGCACACGTAAAGTTCGGAACGCGGGAAACATATGATACTGGTGGTTATAGATGGCCAACTCGCCTATTTTTTTTGCATATAACCGGATACAAGCATACAGCGCCATCTCTTTTGCATGAAGTAAATTACGTCGCTATAGGTCAAAGGGCCCGATCGCCAAGGATAACAGATTTGACATTTTGAACCCAATGTAGTTTTACTTATGCAATTTTTTTTTTAAATATTTGGTGGGTTAAACGGTCAAAATGTCGATCTGTCATAAATTTTTGCTAGGTCGATCTCATTAAGAGAAAGTATGGGCACCCCTGCTATAGGTATACGTAGGTAGGTATGTACCTACCTACCTAGTCAATATTTTAATGAAAATTAGTTGCCAAAGTTATCTGATGTTTATTGTACAAAAAATTACAAACTGTTAGGAGCTCGTAATTTACTGTACAATAAACACCAGATAACTTTGCCAAAGAGTTATCTAAGTTGGTAAAAAATGAGAAACATCTAATACTTAATCATCAAATATTTCTTTTTATAAGTAATTATATCTATTATGCTAAGTATAAATTACAGGTAAACACACTATAGACACATAGGTAATGCAGTACAAGTATCTGCTGCGCGCTCATAAAATACTTCCAGTGACAAAGCCGGCTAACGCGATGACCAAACGAGTATCCATTTTTCATACTACTGATGAAAAACTTTTAAAATTTATGAGAGAACTGCAGTCCAAACTCTTGAAAATCAATTTACACGCACAGTTCGGATCGTTTGCCTTAACATGTAAGATTCGCCGGCAGTCCAAACCGTTCATCGTAAATCGCACGACAAATAGCACTACAGTTTGATCCGCAGTCCAAACCGCACAGATCCATCCCAGGTTTGGAACGCAGTCCCAGATGCGCGGTCCAAACTTTACGTGTGCAGGGCGCTATTGTTTTGCGTTGTGAGGTTATTATTTTGAAAAAATATTTTAAAAATGTCCTTTTCTTCGTTATCATTTCTTTTTATTCTCCAGTCACGTTTTCCTGTTTGATTATTTTAAAGTAAAATAAATAAATTGGGCGGTTTAAAGGTGTTATTTATTATGACAGTCAGTATTTATTGACAGTTGACATAATTGTCGTATCGACATTGAGCTTCTGTGGCATAGAGAGAGATTGTTCCGTTGCACGCTATTATTTTTGAGATAACTTTGATTACGTAGTGCCAGGTGTGATATCGATGGATTGCATGCAAAGAAACGGTTTGCAAATCTCAGTGATGTTACCAGATTGCAAATGGTTAATGCGTCCTTAGCTAAGCAGACATTACCAACAGATAAAAAGCGTTTGAGTATTTCACTTAAATCTAATGGCTTCTTAAACTTAAGGTGGCCTCAGCTAAGATTTTAGTTAAGCAGCGTTTGAGTATTCGGCCGTAAGCTTTGCACTTATAGTGTGGCCTTAGCCTAACGTGTGTACGCGTGTGTCAAGTCTATAGTATTCTCAGTAAAAGGGTTTAAAGTGATCCCTTTATTCCAGGCATGCCTACCTACGGGCGCACCTTCACACTGTCGAACCCCAACAACTTCAAAGTGAACTCGCCGGCCAGCGCAGGAGGGAAGGCAGGGGAATATACAAAAGAGTCTGGATTTCTCGCTTATTATGAGGTATGCACTATGTTGGTTATAGAGGTTCAGGCCTCATTTAATTATTACAAAACCTTGTTTTCCGAGTGTAGATTTTTGAATTGTTAATTTTGGCATTAGATAGCCCACAATCTTGTTGAACTGACTACCGTCGTGGTCAAGTGGCTACGTTTCCATGGTGTCGTCACCTCTGAAGTCCCGGCTTCGACACCTGTCTTTATTTTAGTATCTCACGTCTGTTTGTCAGTTAAACCTGCAGGCACTTGTATCAAGAATTTAGCTCATTCAACGGGATTCTACTAAAATATGGATCAAAGCTATCATAATTTGATACTTTGTATTCAATATACAACAATTCGAAAAATATTATTATCATATTAAATAAAAAAAATATTGAAAAAGAGTTTTCAACTAACGAAATAAAATGGATCATAAAATTTACATTCACAATACAGACTGGCTAGGTCTGCATCTAAATAACAATTTTGAAGAAGCATTTTATGTTTATGCAAATACAGAAGTAATTTTCTAAAAGGATCATACCGACTTAAATTTTCTTTTTAACTGAAGTTTTATTTTATTTTTGCATTTTCTAAAAGCACTCTAAAGTGGCGATGCAAAAAAAGGGATCTGTGTTCTTTGTAAAATTGCTTACGCGTAAGTTAAAGTTTATTTCGAGTTTCATTTGTTTTGTATTATTTATTGACATTTCTAATTGCTATGCTTCACAAGCCAAATCTAAACAGCCATTTTATACTATAAATGTATAGCCTTGCAGCATAGAATTTCTAGCGTTTAATTTGCCTTAAACAAGAGCAGTAAAATTAGTAGAGGGGAACACAAAAACCATGCAAGATTGCATAGACTTTTAGGACTGATATAAAATAAATATATTTTCTCTTGAATAACGGAAGAGTTAGTCTCAGGCGTAAGGCAACCACTGAAAATCAGCGTCGTGGTGCAGTCACAATGTACCGTGACACAATGTTGAGTGGAAGCCTTTTTGGCACATGCTTGTCTTTAAGAGTAGTTTTAAGTTAATTTATTTTGTTTATTATGTGCTAAATAAATATATTCTATTCTATTCTAAGAGTTAATTCTATTTGATGTTCAGCTATCAATTGCAGCACCAAGCATAAATTGAAATTGACTTGATATTGATAATAAATAGAACTCTTATTGAATGTTTCTCACCGTTGCGAATGTTTTATCGATTAGGTTACGATTACGACTGAGTTATGGTTCGGACGCGATAGGAAAGGTCGTTTGATAAATAATCTACGAGCACACTGAAAATGCGGAGCCATGAAAAAATAAAAGTATTTACTGCCAAATTTAGCAAAGTTACTAACGTCGTCGTGACCACACGAAGATGCGACCGGCAGCGCGGCAGGCGAATCCTTAGCTGTTTTCTTTGTAACCTATGTAGCATGAAAAGCTCGAAAACGGCTTTGTCTGAAAATTACGTAAACCTTTGTTTATTTGAGTCGTCATGCTACAATTACGCAGTAAGCGTTTTGCTGCGCGACTAGAAAATTCGCTCGCCGCGTTGCTGTTCGCCGCTTCGCGTGGCCAGGACGTGAGGTTTCATAAATCATAATAACTCTTTATTTGTTCTTAGGTGTGTGAAATACTGCGTAACGGCGGGGCGTACGTGTGGGACGATGAGATGAAGGTGCCATACGCCATCCATGGAGACCAGTGGATTGGGTTCGACGATGAGAAGTCGATCAGAAACAAAATGAGGTATGATAATCTGAGAATTCATACTCTTTATTGGAATAAAAATTGAAAGGCTACCGGGCTTAGGAATTGAGTTGACTTTGTTGCTAGCTTTGGTCTCTGAAGTATCTAAATTTTACTTCTTCTATGCTTGAAATAAAACACTTTTAACGGATACTAGCGCGGTTTTATTGAAAGTACTTTGGTAATTAGTTGGTATTTGGTTTGATTTTTGGAATACCAACTAATTACCAAAGTACTTTCAATAAAACCGCGCTAGTATCCGTTAAAAGTGTTTTATTTCATGTCTAGTGAGCGCGTAAGCTTGAGAAGTGAATATTCTTCTATGCTTATCGACTCTGGTATTAGTATATAATTGTGAGGACCAGAACTCAGCCACCGATATAGCATTATCAGTGGCCTTATAAAGATCTTCGCGTGTGCAGGTGTGTTCTATATGGTATTTCCCCATAAGGCCTACTCGAGTCCGTAGTCTATTTAAGAACTTCCAAATTTCACTAACAGGTATAAGTTGAGGACTTATGTATAACGTCCATGATAATTATAATCATAGTAAGACATTTTACTTAACAGGTAAGGTAGGTATCATAATATATATGAAAGCTCTTTCAACGCTAGGAATAGCCTCATAGCTGCTATCATCCTACAACGTGGTTTCTTCTACAGGTGGATCAAAGACAACGGCTTCGGAGGCGCCATGGTGTGGACAGTCGACATGGACGACTTCAGCGGAAGCGTTTGTGGCGGCAACGTCAAGTACCCGCTCATTGCTGCTATGAGGTAAACTTTACTTCAATACGCCATAAATACTTTAGTTTATGGCGTTAAATTCTTACACTCTTGGAATTTTATAGCTTAGTTGACTTTCGTCTACTTGTCAAAAATAATAAGTCTTGATGCACTACATCGGATGTTCCATATTAACGGTAACAATTAAATTTCATTTGGTACATTTATTTTTATTAAGATTGAACAACAAAATCATTTGGAAGTTCCTAAAACTAGGTACACTTAATTTGTGTATCTCCTCAATGAAAATAAGCTTCTTCTGTCCTCAGAGAGGAACTCCGAGGCATATCCCGTGGCAAAGACGCTAAGGACGTAGACTGGTCGGAGGTAGCGTCCAGCGTGGTGATCGAGGACACGGAGAAGCCGGAGCCCATCAAGATCAGCCTCTCCGAAGTACTGAAGAAGGTCAAGAAGCCTCATAAGAACCTGATCATCAGGAACAACAATGCTGCTGCTGTCCTTGATAAGAATAGTAAGTTTGATTAAGATGTTGAAGTCCTTATATTGTGTTTGGGTGGTGTTGGAGATGACAGAGAAGCCGCAGCCCATCAAAATCAGCCTCTGTCATGTTGACGAGAGTCAAAAAACCTCATAAAAAACAACAATGCTGCTGCTTTTCTTGATAAGAACAGTAAGTTTTGGCTAACAGCTGTTGCTAACCTTTTTAAGAGTTGGGATAATTAATATTTGTTGCCCTGTTATTTCACTTAAATGAAGGAAAATAACAGCAATTTCCTTGAAACTAGATCATATTCAGCACCAACTATTTTTTTTTTGTTTTTGGTATATCATGATAAATTGTCATTTTGTAGTTGTGATTATATTTCATTTTATTCATGTACTTATAGGAAAAACGTCAAATTGAATTAAAAGTAAGCAAATATTTTTTTGCGTCTGAAAGCATTTTTTTTTATGTAAGTATGTTTAAATCAAATCAAATTAAATCATTTATTTACTAGAATATGATTACAGTGCGGTCTTTTGTTTAGTTAGTGATTTAATTACAAATTACTAATTACTTCAAAGCAATTTGCGTTCAAAGCTATAATAATTCAATTACCAGCTAAGAAATTATTTCGGAGAAATTCCATGGAAGTTAAATAACCGTGTTTGTTTTACTCCCCAACGTATTGAGTTGACATAAACACGTTCTTCAGACAATACTTTCGGATCGCGAGGCACTGCACGTGACGTTAAAAGCTACAAATCTCAAAGCGAACACAAGGGTCACTTTCAGCACTCCGTCGTTCCCAGCTGCCAAGAATGGCTTACGAAAGTCGGCAATTCGCGACATAGTTGCTAAAAGTTTGAAACATCGAGTGCTTTCACGTTCAACTCTTGGCCGACCAAAAACACCAGAGCTGCATCTTATAACCCACTTTTCTTGAACACCTAAGACTGTTAAAGCTCTTTCGAATTTGGGGGTGTTTCCAAATGGGGTCCGTGATTTAATGCCATCAAGTTTATGACGCGACATCCCGCGACAATCTTTACAAGTAGGCACTTTCAAGTTTTACGCCACACCAAGCTGTAGCGTAGGTTGGGTAATAACATGTTTTCAGTGTTAAAGAGTACGCTCGAGGTTTTCTTAAGAGCTCGGAGGAAGTAATGAAACTTTTTTTATTGGAGACTGGATTTATGCGAGTTATGAATACTTGACGAGATTATACGCAATAACTTTTCTCACACTGTGACTTTCACGGTTCTTTCGTGATTGATGTCCCCTAATATTGAATTCGCCTTCTGTTACAATGTACGAGTTCTTAGAACGTTTTTGATAGGTTGATTAATGAATTTCCGTATTTTCGTATAGATAGTAAGAAACATTTTGAAGGAAAAGATCAAATCATTTGGAAATAAAGAGATAATAAATTAATATTCGTTTATCGTTTTTGATATTTCAATTCTCATCATACATCAGTTGAGTTCCAATGTTTGGGTTATATAAAAGTTGTTTTATTCTTTTTTGATTACTTACTATTATTACTACTAGTTAATTTGGTCCGTATTTATTTAGGGCCTAAGCTCTATTTTTAATTGTTGATTATATTTGTGCTGAGTTTAACACAGTACTTGTAGCTTGTTCGAATCTGTTTATTTATTAAGAATTGGCTAAATACCTACACTAAAAAAATGTCCTATCGGTATTGTTCAGGCACTCAAAATAATGAAATAAAACACGTGGATATTAACGCGTTGTTTATTTAAAACCCTAAAGAACAACATTTTCGTTTGCATTTTATTAATTATTATGCTTGAAAATGTTTATTTTATTGTTACTAAACGTGATAATCTAGAATTGAGTATGTACTATCTGTATCTATAGTTAGTGCAACGCGACGATGTTACGAACGCCGCAATGAGTCAACTATAGATCCAACTTCAACACTCAAAACACACTTTTTATCGTATTCTTTCCAGAGCGCGAACCCCAATTCCTCTGCTACCTGACCTCGTGGTCTTCCAAGCGGCCCAGCGCCGGCCGCTTCACGCCCGAGAACGTGGACCCGATGCTCTGCACACACGTCATCTACGCCTTCGCAACCCTGAAGGACCACAAACTGACTGAAGGTGACGAGAAGGACGCTGATATGTACGACAAGGTTGTTGCGCTTAGGGAGAAGAACCCGAACTTGAAGGTAACTCTATAAAATATCATTAAATTTTAAATTTTAATACCTACATGAAAATGATAAATTTTTAGAAGAAACCTAAAGTTTGAAATAGAGAAATCATAGTATTTCTTAAACTCTGCAATATTACAGTTTGAAAGAATTAACAAAATTATATTTTTTAATTTTGCTTTTTAGGGTTCCGTAGCCAAAATGGCAAAAAACGGAACCCTTATAGATTTGTCATGTCTGTCTGTCTGTCAGTTCGTCCGTATGTCACAGCCATTTTATTCCGAAAGTATTAGGATTACACAGTTGAAACTTAGTAGGTAGATGTATTCTCTTAACCGCTTAACGATTTTAACACAAAAATAAAAAAATATAAAGATTAAGAGGGGGCTCCCCATACATGGAACTGAAACTGAAAAAAAATTTTTCTTCATACCAATACGTGCGGGGTCTTCAAAAATGACATTGAGGTTTCTAAGACAATTTTTTCTCAAAGTCAACCGTTTGAAAGATAAACACTGCCAAAGTGGTAAAATGTGTGTCCCCCCCCCCCCTCTAACTGAAGTGAGTGAAAAATTAAAAAAATATATGCTATAGATCTTAATAAAAACTTTCCTTGAAAATTAGTTTGAACGAGATATAGTAATTAGTTTTCGAGATATATCATATTTTCCAAAACCGCTAATATAACTTTGTCATTCATACCAACACTGTGAAAAACAAAGTTATTTTTAAAGACGAAAAATGATGGTGGTATTAAATATGGTATGGTATATAAGGTAACTACGGAACCCTACGGCGCGTGGCCCGACACGCACTTGGCCGGTTTTTTAGTATAGAAACCTGAAAGCTTTAAAACTATGTCAAAAAAATCACATTTGTTTTTTTTTACTTTAAAACCAAAGTTTAAAACCCAAAAACCTGTTATCTATCATCTTTACATTTTGTAAGTCTATATTATATCAAATTCAATGTTTTTTTTTTTTTCATTTTAAAATAACACAGAAATAAATATAACTAATTTTAAGTACTTACGCTGTGATGAGTGAACTTCTCTAACCCCAAAATTATTTTCAGATTCTCCTAGCCATCGGTGGATGGGCATTCGGCTCGACTCCCTTCAAGGAGCTCACTTCCAACGTGTTCAGAATGAACCAGTTCGTTTACGAAGCCATCGAGTTCCTCCGGGACTATCAGTTCAACGGACTCGATGTCGACTGGGAGTACCCGAGGTGAGGCTTCTTTATTTACGTCTTGAGAATAAACTTGATTAATGGAGGGAACAAGGGAAGAATTTCAATTTCAATTAAGGGGAATGTTTGTTTGTGGCCAGAAAAGTCAATTAATTTTGAGAATGTAACTTAAAAAAATAAGCAGAGCTTAATGCGGATGAATTATCATGGGGGTCAATTACAATCAAATATGAACCTTTGCATGATGGACGACAATCCTTTTCATCTTCTCATAGATTGTGCTGATCGGGCCCCAGAATATCTAATTTAAAAACCACCAACCGACCGGTTGCAGTTCACAGATGAATGTAATACATTGCTACTTTTCTTTGGTATGATTTTTTTACCCCAAAAAGAAGAGCAATGTATATTCATATGTCAAATGAGACCGCAGGCTGATTATCTAATTAAAAACCACTTAGCGACCGGTTTCAGTTCACAGATAAATGTGATACATTGCTACTTTTATATAACTGTTTAGGCTAATGTTAATTGATGTATGTTGCAACTACATGTAAAAATTTATGCTGTATGTTTCCCAAGAAATAAATTATAAATACTTTTCTTTGGTATGTTTTTTTTTACCCGAAAAAGAAGCAGCAAGCAAGATTCATCTGTCAAATGAGACCGTTTTTAATTAGATAATCAGATTGCCGGTCACTAGGTGGTATTTAATTAGTAAATCAGCCTGCGGATCATTTGCTGGTCTGGTGCTGAAGCGATTTTAAATGGACGACATCCTTTTAATCACAATCATGATCATCTTAACAGCTGCATGACATGTTCGGCATATTATGAATCAATAATAATTTTATTTTCAGAGGGGCTGATGACCGCGCAGCCTTCGTGTCTTTACTCAAGGAACTGCGCCTGGCCTTCGAGGGTGAAGCCAAGACCTCTGGACAGCCGCGGCTCCTCCTCAGCGCTGCTGTACCAGCCTCATTCGAAGCCATCGCCGCTGGATACGACGTGCCTGAGATTTCTAAATATTTGGTCAGTATTTGAAGATTTGGTTAATGATGATCTTGACCATTGGCCATTTTTATTGTCCCCACTGCTGGGGCACAGGCTTTCCTTGTGGATGGATAAGGAGGATGGGCCATAACCCACTACGCGGGCCCAACGCGGATTGGTGGGTGTTAACGACTGCAAATGCAGCCGGGACCAAACGTGCCATCCGAAGCACGGAGGAGCTCAAGATAATATATTTTTGGTCACCCATCCTATGACCGACCCTTGCGAAAGTTGCTTAACCTCCGCAATCGCTGGGTCAGGCGTTAAATCACGCACTATCGAGTTCCTCGAAAAATTATCTTATATCTTTTTTTTGGCCTTTATGAAATTAAAATAAGAAAATAAATTAAATATTTCTTGCAGGACTTCATCAACGTTATGACTTACGATTTCCACGGTCAATGGGAAAGGCAAGTGGGACACAACAGTCCTCTCTTCCCCCTAGAGAGCGCCACCAGCTACCAGAAGAAACTCACTGTGGTAAGTCATTTGTTTCGACATCAGTCATTTTTTAATGACCCCACTGCTGGGGCACAGGCCTTCCTTATGGGTAGAAAGGAGGATAGGGCATAACCCACCACGCGGGCTCAATGCGGATGTGTGGCAAGGACCGGAACCGCTTACCGTTAAAGGGGTTTTTGATTGGGTATTTCATAGACTTGTTTTCAAAAACCCTATCAATACGGTAACCCTATCGAAAGGGTAACCCAAGTAAGCACTTACCGAATACGAATACCCTATATAGGAAATCCTATGAAGGCTTTATGAAGGGGGTTTAAAACGTGTTCAAGCAATTTATACCTAGTTCCACCTGGGCCGAAAGACCAGAACCGCTTACCGTTAAAGAGGTTTTTGATTGGGTAGTTCATAGACTTGTTTTTAAAAACCCTATCAATACGGTAAGCATAACGTCGACTAACCCTATCGAAAGGGAAACCCCTATCTTCTTCTTCTTCTTCTTCTTCTTGTCAATGCAGGCGGTTTCCGCAACTCGACGTCTATTGCGCCTATTTTGCGTTGGAGGGTGTGCGGCCGGATCACTCCAGCCAGCCCAGCTCAGCCAGGAACGCTCCAAGGGCTTTCACATTCGTGATCGCTTCCTGGACGCTGCCCGGCGAGCCGAGGTACCTCGCCCGGTAGGAGGCCACCCCTCTGCATTCCAGCAGTACGTGGGCGGCTGTTTCCTCTTCCTCCATGCATCCTCTGCATAAGGGACTGTCTGTGACACCCAAGTTAAAGAGATGTCTGTTAAATTGTCCATGACCAGTAATAGCGCCTGTTACCAGGCGAAGTTGCGGTCTGCACAGTTGTATCAGAGCCCTGGATAGACGAGCGTCCACGCGCGGTAGTGCAAGTTTCGCCTGTCTGCACGAGTCCAGCGAGCTCCAATTCTGTTGGTGTAATTCTATTGTGTGTTCACGGATCTTACTTGCAAACCAACTTGTCGGGATAGGCGCCATCGGCTCTGGGCCAACAGGCGTCGAACCAGATGCGCGCCTAGCCAGTTCATCGGCTGCATCATTTCCCCGCGATCCACTGTGACCTTTGATCCATTGGATAGTAATAGTATTAAGTGCACCTACTGTATTTAAGGCATGATGACACTCAAGTAAAAGGCTCGATGTGATGCGACTGCCCTGGAGAGCCTGTAGGACGGATTTGCTGTCAGAGAGAATTAAAATGTCGCGGTCTTTTACCTCCCTTGTTTTGATTGCCTTAGCCGCCATTGTTATGCCCACGCACTCAGCCTGAAAGACCGTGTTGTATGAGCTTAATGGGAATGCAATTTGTATGTTGAGGTCCTCTGAGAAAACACCCGACCCTGTACCCGATGAGGTCTTGGAGCCGTCAGTGTAAATCAAGAGAGCCTTATGTTTTTTCTTGGAGCTGATGTCATCTATCAGGTGTATTCTGTATTTTTTGTCAAAAATGAAGGTTGGCTTAACTTTGTCGCATGCTGCTTCAATAAGAGGGGTGTTGAGCCAGTCCTCCAGTAGTCTTCTGAGATGTTTTACCCTCTCAAATTTTAGAGATCCCAGTTGTTTTAGTCTTAACGCTGTTTTGGCCGCCTCCTGTTGGATGTGGAGATGCAGTGGTGTTAGGTTCAGCATTACCTCTAGAGCAGCTGTGGGAGCTGTGCTCATGCATCCAGTGAGGGCGCAGCAGGCCTGACGTTGTAGTCCTTGTAGCTTTTTGGCTCCAGTGGTTTGGGCGGCTTTTGGCCACCATACTACAGATCCATAGCTTACCAGGGGTTTTATGATCGTGTTGTATAGCCAAAGGAATAGTTTGGGTGCTAGGCCCCAGCGTTTACCAATCATCTTTCGGCACTGCCATAGGATGACGCTGGCGGACTGCGTCTTGTACTCCAAGTGGCTGTTCCAATTCAGTTTACTGTCTAGGATTATGCCTAGGTACTTTACCTCGTTAGAGAGTTGTAGTGTAGTTCCAAACAGTTTCGGCAGACGGAAGTCGCCTACCAGGCGTTTGTTTGTGAACATTACCATTTCCGTCTTCGTGGGGTTGACGGTCAGGTCGTGTCTTTGGCACCACTCCTCAACCTTCTTCAAGGCTGCTTGCATGGTGTTACAGGTTATGCCAGCCTGGTTACCTATACTTAGTATGGTAATGTCGTCCGCATATCCTATAGTGTAGAAATAGTTAGAGTTAAGATGGGAAATCAGGTCGTTCACCACCAGGTTCCACAGAAGTGGAGAGAGCACACCTCCTTGGGGGCATCCTCTCGCCACCAGGGCCTTTTGGCCGACGTCCCCTGATACCTGTACCGTTCTGTTGCGTAGCATATTCACGATCCAGTCTATGAGTTGTTTATCAACACCGTGTCTCACTAGTGCTGCCTCGATGCTGGTGAATGTTGTTTTATCGAAAGCGCCCTCTATATCTATGAAGGTGCCTAAGCAGATAAGTTTATTTTGGAGAGCCTCCTCTATCTTACCGACTAGTTGATGAAGAGCTGATTCTGTTGATTTTCCAGCACTGTAAGCATGCTGATGTTTATGTAGTGGGAGGTTGAACAACGCTCCGCTTCGTAGGTGCCATTCACAAACCCTTTCCATAGTCTTCAAAAGGAAGGTTGTGAGGCTGATCGGTCTGAAAGCCTTCGGATTTGTGTAGTCGGGTTTACCTGGTTTAGGTATAAACACTACCTTAACTTCCCTCCACAGGTGCGGAGTGTATCGATGAGCCAAGCAGGCTTGTAGCAAATGAGTGAGGACTGGAACTACTTGCTCCTCTCCCCATTGCAGTAGTGCCGGAAAGATGTTGTCCGTTCCAGCCGCCTTGAAAGGGGAGAAGCCCTTAATAGCACTTCTTACCTTTTCAGGTGTTATAACATGTTCAGCATAGCGCCAACAGTCTTCAGTGGGTTGTACAGGCTGGTCTTGCCAAATTACCTGTTGTACTAGTTGACAATCTGGGAAGTGGGTCTCTATCAGGATAGCATTTGTCTCCTCCGGGCAGCGCGTCATCGTGCCGTCCGGTTTCTTTAGGTTGCCTAGCGGGCCAGGACCCTGGTTCGACAAAACTTTCCTTACCCGATTTGCCTGTTTGGTGGAGCTTATCTCATTACTAAAATTCCTCCAGGAGGAAGTCCTCCAGTATCTGATTTTTCGTTTGTATTCAGCTTTTGCGTCTTTGTACTTGTCCCAATCATGGTCGTTGCAGGTATTCATTGCTCTATTTAGCCTTTTTCTCACCTTCTCACACTGCCTTTCAAGCTCCGGTCCCCACCATTGGTGTTTTCCGGGGCCCTCTGGGGCAGGAGTACTTAGGGGACAGGCTTCTTCGAAGCATTGTGTTACGGTATTGGTAAATTTTACTACCTGTTCCTCTAGCTGCGCAGCGGTCGGGAAAGCCTTCCTATCACAGTTTGTGTCTAGTTTCTCAGCTAGGAGTGTTCTGTATTGCTGTCTGTTAGTCTTCCTTGGGTACCTTTTAGGATCAATAGTGATGGTAGGTACCTGAAGGTTGAAACGTAGCCACCTGTGATCCGAACATGAGGCCTCGTCTGAGACGTGCCAGTCCGTTATCATGGATGCCGCTAGCGGTGTTGCAAGTGTTAGGTCAACAATCGTCCCTCTGCACCTCCTAGCGACGAAGGTCGATTTATTGCCTATGTTGATGATTTCTAGATTGGTTGTTAGTAGAAATTCCACAAGTTCATTACCTCTAGTGTTGCTTTTCTCCTCTCCCCACAGCGGATGGTGGGCATTGGAGTCTGTAGCGATTATTAGCTCAGTGTTGTTATCCCTGCAGTAGCGAGCGAGCGATGCTACCTCCTCAGGTGGCGCGCGCTCCCCCTCAGGCATGTATGCTGATGCCAGGACCAACTCCTGATTGTTAATTGTCAGTTTTATAGTACTTAGATCTCTGGAACAGAAATTTAGTAAAGGCTGTGTTCTGATATCTTTAGATATGTATATGCACGATCTTACATTACCACTTGCGGCCTGTATAAGCTTACCTCCGATACTGGAGAGTCCTCGCACAGTGCCGTCTCTAATCCACGGCTCCTGGATCAGTGCGATCGTCGTCGTGTTGGTCTCCAGCCAGCGCCGTAGTTGAGCCGTTGCGGTCATGCTGTGCTGGAGGTTGGTTTGTAGGAGTTGGGCTTTACTAGAGGGGGACGCCATCTTCACAGACAACGTCCTCCAGGTCCAACTCGTCAAGCCCCCGCAGGAGTTCCTCACTTCTGGGCGAGGCCTCCCCGCAGGAGGGACCGGCGGTAGCCGCGGCGTCGATGTCCATCGTTGCCGTGGCTGGCTCGGCGGTGTCAGCGGCCACTACTGGTGCGGCCTGTGTAGGTGTGCTCGTCGTCGTGTCGTCACCGGGGGACACGCGGGGGTCGTCGGTAGGTGGCGTTTCGACATATTTCCCCTTGGCGTTCCTGAACCTCAGGTACACCGAGCCGGTGAGAAAGCTAACTCGGCGACCTTTGGCCATGATCACCGGCACGATATCCTCCGGCACCGACACGATGACGAACGTCCGTTGAGTGGACTCCTGGGTCTGGAAACCGTTCAGGAGCCATCGTTGCACCTGGAGTTCGGGATTGGAGAAGTGCAAGACTTTACCTACCATTCCCTGCTCGCGGTTCCACAGTTTGGGCAGAACGAAACCGCACCGGACCTTCCTCGGGATCTGCTCAGCTCTAAAAACAGCGAGCTCACCCACGTCCGGAATACGGTGTCCCTTTGCCCATTCCGTCGTCCACTCCAAGGTAGTGTTGTTGGTGCCCGCCAGATGGAGACACCCGTCCTTGTAGGTCGGCTTACCACAAAAGGCGACATTGCCTGCTTCGTAGGCACCCGACAGTATCAGCATGGCCTCCTCCATGTCTGCCTCGATCCGCCCCGCCACCTCCGCCGAGATGTATCCCGAGGGAGATGAGATGGCAAACCTGACTTCTTTGGGTTTGGTCACTGCTGCAGCGTAAGAGAGGGTCCCAGTCGAAGTCCTCGGCGGCCCGGCCTTCAGCTTCTTGGACTCGCCACGAGGAGAGATCGTCTCGTCGAAGCGGGCCCTTTTGGCTTTGGGCTTTGGCCGCGCAGCAGCACCTGCAACTGGGATGTTAGTGGGAGAGGCCTTAGAGACCTCCCGTCGATGGGCGGGTTTGGGAGCGCGACGGATCGACTTGGATGGTCGTGGGTTTCCCCGCCTTCCCTCCAGTATCTCTCCTCCCGATCCCATTCCCGTCGTCGTCCCGGGGTTCGCTTCGGTACTAGCCGGGAGTAACGCAGGTCCAGACAGGTTTCCCCGTCCTTCCCTGGCCTCAACCTGCGATCCCGATGCTCCCCCCGGTTGTGCGTCGATACTAGCTGGCAGTGGCGAGGCCACCACCCGCGATCCCGACGGCTTACTGGCGATCGAACTGCCGGAGCTAGCGTCAGTTTGCGTGGAGGGGTTACGAGTGTCAGTCGCAACCTTTCCACGCTTCCTGCCGCCTGCTGAGGTCCGATCGGACTGTGGCTGACCGTCCCGGGCCGGAACGCCGCTTACACCCTTCTTAGAGCGTCTGCGTCGTCGCCCGGGCTTGTCAGGCAGTGTCCATCGGCTGTCGATGGCCAGCTGTATTTGGTCCTGCGAGGCAGGTGTGGTTGGTTCAGAGGGTGCCGATTTCTCAGCGTCCCCCTGATGTGGTCCCTCCGGTTTCCCTTCGGGAGTACTGGTCTCACGTGGGACTTCGGATTGCTCGTCCGTCCCACGAGAGAGTGACCCGGCAGAGCCAGGTCGCGGTGTTTTGAACTGTAAATGGTCCATTATATTTGATAACCCCTATCATTTGGTAAGTTTTTTAATAGGGTTACCCTATCAATTGGGTTAACCAAAAAAAGAGGTTTAGCTGGTCAATAGCCTTTATTTTTATATATTTGTTATTAGCTATCAAAAAAAATGGTCACCCATCCCATGACCGACCCTTGCGAAAGTTGCTTAACCTCCGAAATCGCCGGGCCAGGCGCTAAACCACTGCACCACCGAGCTCCTCCGAGTGATTTGTTTCACAACTTTCAGACTTCGGCGCTTGAATAATGGCACCGCTCCAACAACGATGAAAGCTACCTACATTATACAAAATACCTCTCACAAGTTTATCTCTTTGTTAAAGTTCATACAAATGCATTTTCTGAGTTCGGGTATTGTAACTTTGCTATTAAATTTATTTCAAGTAATTTACTTCGATAAATCTTGAAATGAACAATGGAGCAGGGGGCTCAAGTCTGCTATTGTTAACGTCATAATCGTGTTTCACTTTTGGGTTTCAGAAACAAGAACTGTGTCAAAAAGCATTACAACTCAATCACGATTATGACGTTAACAATAGCAGAATAGGGCCCCATGATGTGACACTGGATGAACGTATTATGTACTATATGAAAGTACGTAAATAGTTACGGTCAGCCTCAAGTAGCAAGAAGTTACTTCCAACTGTGTAGTTCTATAAGATAGGTATCAATAGCATTAATTTGATGTTTGAAATACCTGAATCACACGCACAATTAAAAATGGTCCAATTTTGTTTATTATAACATACGAGGTTTAGGGCTGGTTTCTATATTCGAGAACGATTTGTTTTGCTTACGAATGGTAATATTTTGACAGTCAATAGTAAATGTCAATGTGTAGAAATTCGAAGGTAAAATTTCTACCCGAACTTTTCCGACTACTTACCTATTAGAAACAAATTACCTATTCTCAATAACAAAAATTGGTTGTTGACAGGACTACTCAGCGCGCGAATGGGTGCGCCAGGGTGCTCCTAAAGAAAAATTGATGATTGGTATGCCAACATACGGCAGATCGTTCACTTTGATCAACGAAACACAATTCGACATTGGAGCACCAGCTTCTGGTGGAGGTAAGTTCTCATACAACGTGTTACAATATAACCCATAATGCCGAAGATTGGGACCATCAAACTGAACAAATTTCACTGTAGGATCAACTCTGAAATCGCGAAAAAAAATCAGCTGTTTCATACAAAAAATAATAACGAAAATACCAAAATGTATGAAACAGCTGAGTTTTTTTCGTGATTTCAAAGTTGGCCCATAGTAAAAGTTATTCAGTTTAGTGGTCCCTATCTACCATATTCGGCATAACGGGTTATCGCAATTAATTTCCGCCCTTTCGGAGGCTTTTATTATCATTGTTTTTACTCAATATTCTTCAGACTAATAAAAAACCGTAGGTACTCATTTCGTTTGAGTTAATATTAAACTTCATTCCTAGAAGCATTAAATTAAGTATCTATAAAAGCTTCTCTGAAGTCTTTGAGTAACAATAAAAAGAACGATATTACGGAAAGTAATTAAACTTTTTTACATCCATAAATTAACAACCTCCAAACTTGAATTTGAACCTTTTTTGCATGGAATAATAAAGGCATCCATTTTTTTATCTTTAAGTTTTTTGTAACCTATAAGCTACCTCAAGATTTATATTAAGGTAATATTGTATGTTTTTCTTATTACCCGTACCAGGCAAAGCAGGCCGCTTCACCAACGAAGCTGGTTTCATGTCCTACTATGAAATTTGCGAGTTCCTTCGAGAGGACAACACCACCCTTGTGTGGGACAACGAACAAATGGTGCCTTTCGCCTACAGGGAAGACCAGTGGGTCGGCTTTGATGACGAGAGATCTTTAAAGACTAAGGTATGTATCAAGCCTTATTATGATTATTTACTAATCAATGTTAAATTTGGAACAGGATATAATAATCATTTAAAAGAAAAGTTAATGAAAACAAACCCAAATTAATGACTTATAAATGTTACAATAAGATATGTATATCTTTGTTCTCAAAAAATATTGAGAACAAAAAGTGGGAACGGACCATCAAACTGAACAACTTTTACTAGAGGACAAACTCTGAAATCGCGAAAAAAGATCAGCTGTTTCATACAAAAAATAATACCAAAAATATCAAAATATATGAAACAGCTGTTTTTTTTTCGCGATTTCAGAGCTGGACCATCCGAAGAAATGGTTTTTCCATTTTAACTCGTTTTTATTAGGTTGCTTTTCTTGTTTATCTATTTCTTTATTTGTCCGAAATTTGGTTTAATCATTAACATCCTGTATATAATGTCTGTATTTTCCAGATGGCTTGGTTGAAGGAAGAAGGTTTTGGTGGTATTATGGTTTGGTCAATTGACATGGATGATTTCCGAGGATCTTGCGGAACTGGAAAATACCCACTGATTACAGCAATGAAACAAGAACTATCTAGCTACAAAGTTAAGCTCGAATACGACGGCCCTTATGAAACATACTATAACCCTAACGGACAGTACACAACTAAAGACCGTAAGTGTAATTTTGGATAAATCATGTTCAATAAGAATGTAAATGATTAACATTTGTAAGAATTTCATGATTTGATAAAGAAGCAGAATAATATGATTTTAAATTTACAGCAAACGAGGTTACGTGCGAAGAAGAAGATGGACACATTTCCTACCACAAAGACAGAGCTGACTGTACCATGTACTACATGTGCGAAGGAGAGAGAAAACACCACATGCCATGTCCCCAAAATCTCGTTTTCAATATCAACGAGAATGTTTGTGATTGGCCAGAAAACGTAGAAGGCTGCCAACACCACACTCAAGCACCCGCGGCTAAACGATAGACATAGATAAAGAATAATAATATTATCAAATAGGAATCAGTAATTATCTATCCATGTTTGCGCTATGTTTCATAAATTATACGAACAATTATTATTTTACACTGCTATGAGGTTCAAAAAAATCGGTTTCTTTTATGTTCGTAAACATAGATCTGTATTTATATGACATTCTCATTAAAATACACCAAATATTGTGCAAACTTGTTCGAAAAAGAATTGAATTCGCATTTTTTATACGTTTTGAATGCGTCAGAATTTATATTTTTCGATGTTTTACACAGTAAGTACCTAATAAAATAAATGTTCCACCAATTACTAAAATAGTGAATATAGGAAACCTCATAGGTACCTATCTAAAAATGTTTATTTATTGGCTTTGGTTTATCTCGGCTAGCGGACGGGATTCGTGTGATATAATGTAAATTTTCTTTAGCTTACTACACAAAAGATAGACATTATCTATTGTTAAATTATATTTTAGTGAATATTAATTAATTTCTCCTAAAGTTACACAATATGTTTTGAAATGTGGGACTTTTTATATCTGTGTTGTTTCATTAGACAATATGAAAGTTATTTATTGGCAGATCCGGCTCATTTATTGCTCAATTGTTAATTTCTACCAGAAAATATCAAAATCAATAGTGTGTGTATTATTTTGAATTGAAGTGCATTTGGTAATAATGATATTTCAATGTAGATAGTAAAAAAATATTAGATGGATGCAAAGTTAGTGATATTGTGTATCTTTAGGACTATTTTAGTTGTAATGTTTGTTAGTTTGTAAGTAGTAATGTAAAGCTTTCTTATTATTTTAATACTCAGATCAGCTAAAACACTGCCTTTTTATACTGCCAATACCATTTTATAAATTTTAATTACGTTGGTAACAGTGACAAAAGATAATAATGTGACATTATTTTGTAATTGAATTTATTTTAAGTTTGTAAATATTGTATTTAGATACAAAAGATGTAAGAGTATTATTAAATATTTTTCTAAAGAATGCAAGTTTTATTCAATTTAGGAATCGGTCATAAATAAAAAAACCATCACAAATTATTGAAACGACATATTTTTTGAAGGCCCTTTTTTATCGCTGACAAAACCACCTCGGTTAATAACTTGAGTAAACGAGTAAACCCACAATATAAATCTTTTCAATTTACTAGCTTAGGAAGATTAATACCTACCTACCTATACCTCCCCCTCGGAGGAGCTCGGTGGCAAGAGGAGCTCGGTGGCGCAGTGGTTTAGCGCCTGACCCAGCGATTGCGGAAGTAAAGCAAGGGTCGGTCATGGGATGGGTGACCAAAAATGTATTATCACGAGCTCCTCCGTGCTTCGGAAGGCACGTTAAGCCGTTGATCCCGGCTGCATTTGCAGTCGTTAACACCCACCAATACGCATTGGGCCCGCGTGGTGGGTTATGGCCCGTCCTCCTTACCACCCATAAGGAAGGCCTGTGCCCCAGCAGTGGGGACATCAAAAATGGCTGATGGACACCTATACCTACTCAATTTAATTTCAACACTTATCGCTCATTATCAATACCCTTCAATAATGGTCATCGGTGCACCGCAACGATCTATTTACAACAGCTACATAATGGACGCATGCATCCTTTATCCAGAATTTCCCATTCATAAAACTGCACACGAATTTCAACTTTCGAACATCGTCTACAATACCTAATTTTGCTTAAGTTCAGGTGAATCAATGCCTCTTTAATGGGATTAGCTGGTGATTTGGTGAATGCTCCTATTATGGTGTGAATTATAGGTGTTGGACTAATATGGCGTATATGCTAAACATGTGCTAATGGTTTCTAGTACAAGCTTTACGCGTCGTTTGTAATATGTTGTATGTTTTGTATATGGAATTTCAGTTGTTTGTATTCTAAGATGGCGTTGAGTTTTCCATTTGAATCAATGAATACATTCAAATAACTTTAAGTCAGAAAAACGGTGTCGCAGATCGGCCATAACAACTTCATAATTTTCTTTTTTAACCGATTTCCAAAAAAGGAGGAGGTTCTATGTTCGTCTGTATATTTGTTTTTTTTTTCTGTATGTCCACCGATTACTCGAAGACGGCTAGACCGATTGAAATGATTCAAACGTTATTACATTGGGCACACTCCCAAGTTGGTCCCATTTTTTAAAATTTGGAAATCGGTTCAGTACTTTTCAAGTAATTTTGAAAAAAAGCACGAAAATAGTATGATTTTGTGTGAATTACCTCGATGATTGGTCGTATTACTTTTTTGTTTGTGAACTGAATGAGATAATTATTTTTTTGTTGGAAGAGGGATATCTTTAGTGTAGTTTTTTAACCGACTTAAAAAAGGAGGTTCTCAGTTTGACCCATATTTAAGTATGTTTCTCTGCGATTATCTTACGTTTGGCCGAGCCGATTTTTCTACATATATAATATACCTTACCTACAAGGTACCTACACTAAAAATAAAAAAAATAAAAAATTGTTTTAAAAAACAAAAAACCGACCTCAAAAAACCTACCTTTAAAAAGCAAGAAATAATATTCGAAATAATAAAAATACGTCTATTGAAGTCGGGTGGGGCTTTTAGAATAAAAAAAAGGAATTTCTACTTCAGCCGCACCCGACTTCAATAGACGTATTTTTATTATTACGAATATTATTTCTTGCTTCTTAGACGTAGGTTTTTTGAAGTCGCCGCGTAAGTATCTAACTTATGTTTTTGGTAAGTAGGTACATTTGTTTTGTAACAAGTCCCTTATTTTCAGAAACTCACTGAATATAGATAAATGACTGAACTAGCAGCCGCCCACGGTTTCACCCGCGTGGTTCCCGTTCCGTGGAAATATCGGGATAAAAAGTACCTATCCTATATTTTAATCTAGGCTATCTGCTATCTGTGTGCCAAATTTTTAACCAAATCCGTTCAGTAGTTTTTGCGTGATTGAGGAACAAACTTTCAAACCCACAATCTTTCACATTTATAATATTAGTAGGATACCTATAATAATTTGTCTAAGCACCTTTTCAAGACCTTAATCAGATCACAGCTTGAATATGGTATCGTCATATGGAATCCTTTTTATAACAAATATCATAATCAACTTGAATCCGTTCAACGTAAATTTCTAAGATATGTAAATTTTAAATGTCATCGTTCCAAAGCCTCATATGAGAACCTATTACATAAATTTTTACTTAGTACATTAGAAGTTAGAAGGTCACTCCTGAGCTCCATGTTTCTGCATAATTTGTGCCATAACAATTTTGACTGCACTAATTTGGTAAACAGATTAAACTATCAAGTTCCTAGTCAATCTAAAAGAATTCGGCAGAAGTATCAGCATCGCTTATTTTCACTCCCTCATTGTAAGACGAACGCCGGAAAACGTGCTCCATTGTACAGAATAATAAAATTTTACAATGTAAATCTAAGCAATGTTGACATACTCTGGTTGTCTACTTCTTTGTATAAGAAAAATGTCACTTTGTCCCTCACGCAATAGCATCTAAATCTTGTTCCATTCTGTCTGTTTTGTTTGTTACAGTATTATAAATAATTAATTGAAATTCAAAATTGATAAAATTTATGTGATTTAATCACTACTGAAGCGCACAGCATATATTTACATAGACTTTTAAGTAACTAGTGGATAATGAAGTTGGTTGTACAATAATATAAGATGTCACCTGTAACGCATAATTGTATGACTAAAACACATTGTATAACTATTTTTTGTCCCAAATAAAATAAAATAAGCAAATGGTTGCATAAAATAGGATAGTGTCAGGTTTGAGAATTAATATCGCTTGCAATCAACTTTACTCTGTGTAGGGTTAGGCAAGTGTTTCATAATATCGATCACCAATGAGGTTGTGAACAGAAACTCCATCAACGTCAGCCTCACATATTGCGACTAGATGACCGTTACTCGACCATCCCGCTGTTACGACCCCGCATCACGCATCTCGGTTCAATTTCACACGTTTCCATCTGCACGATATCCATGATATCCGTGGATCTTACCGCTATTCGATCAAATACGTATATACCTCTACAAAACGGCTTTCCGGTCGTGATTTTGGGCTTAAAAATATACATAATAGGTTAGTGATTGCTACAAATTATAGCTTCACCAATTTATCAAGACAGATTGATTCGAATCCACTCAGTTTATTTTATATATTAAGGGGTCTAATTGGGGTAATTTGTCTAATTTAAAAATCTATCGCAATCGCTTTCATTTGACAGATGGATGTGAGACATTGCTGCATTTCTTTGGTAAGTTTTTATTTGTGCCAAATGGAAGCATCAATGTGTTACACCCTGAAAGCGATTGCGAAAGATTTTGAAATTAGACAATAGAAAGGCAGGCTATAGTCCGAAAAAGCTGAGACTTTTTCTAAACGTCCTCTGAAGATTCATCGGTGTTTCCTTGACTAAGTAGAAGAAGGTATAGAAATAATAAATAATAATGGTAGGTATATTATGTAGTTCTAATACAGTAAACAATAGTGTGCAAAACTACATCTCGCTAACGAAGCGACACCAACAATACCCAGCCCGGAGTAAAAAGGATCTCCCTTGTAGCCTTCCTACGAGTGGCTTCCTACATAAATATAATTATGTGAAGAATTTATTGAAAAGAGCAATAGAATCGATTTCGAAGCCTATGCACTGTCAGTACCTAAGTATTTCTAACAATTTATTTTTACTTAAAATACACTTGCTATCTTGCTAATCATGGTTTTAAAATATCTTCTTGTTGTATTTGTGTAGAAAATATCCATATCTTTGCATCAAAAAGGATTAGGTAGTTTATCTATTGCTTTGAAACAGTCAACCAAATTATTTAAGCGAACGTCAGTGCCCTCTCCTTAACCACAGTCGGTGCTTTATTATTATACTGTGCCTTAACAGGGTTATTGGCAGCCGCCTCACGTCGCTTCGCTTCCCATTTCCATTCCGCAAATGGAAGTTAAGATGTCATGGCGAAGATCTATCATGTGACGTTACAGCATTGTGCACAATAGCAGCACCTCTAATAATAGGTTTAATTCCAGGCATTATGTGCTTTAGGAATTTTGCTACTAAGGAATTTACTTTTTAGACTTCGCGCTCATGATGTAACTAAAGCATTCGCTAGCTAGTGAATGTTAAAATTTAAGGAAAGCCCAATTATTACAGCTACACTAATTTGGATCATTTTGCTTCCTGAAAAGATGTCGAAAAACTAAATACTTATGCCAAAATCCATATTGTGAAGCAAGCGACGCTTTTGTGTCATTAGTCTTTTATTTCAAAGAAAAGTACGCTGGCTATCTAACAATTCTATTGGACATTAAACACCTGCACCTGCATTCATTATTTAGTTTGTTGTTCTATAAAATTGGTAAGTATTCCTTCATGTAGCAACCTTGTGGTCTGTGGTTTGATGACGCCTGACGCTTGTTGGCAAATAATGATTCCACTAGTTAAATATTGCTTTCTCTAAGGTATTCCGGCAGTTAGTAAGATAGCCAGTTCCTCAATGGTTGAGGATTCTCGCTGTAGTGCACTTCCACCTTTAGCCTTATCGTCACATAACATCAGGTGAGATGGAGGCAAATCACTTACCTGTTTTGGGTAAAATTTTAAACCTATAGAAAAAAATAACAAAGTGTCACTATGTAGGCTACTTTCCCGCAATGGTTTAACTAACCTACCTTTAGCATTCCGCGAATTACCCAGCTGCACTAACTAGCTAACTACTCGTCGCACGACAGTTAACCACGACCGCATAGTCGACAGAAAACGTGGACTGTATCGGTGGAGATTTATAACTAACTAAGAACATAGCCCTGTTGGACTTTAGTTTGAGAGTCCTTACAATGTTGGTCCCTATTGCATATTACTTGTCATTATGAAAGACGCGTCTTTCCCAATAGCCCGTGAAACCTAGAACTGTATTATAATTGTAATAGATTATAATAGTACTAATAGGTTAACATATTTTTAACATCATTTAATTGATAGAGATTATTACATCGTAGACGTAAAATTATAGTCACAATTTGTAAGTTTAAAGAGTTTATCAAAAGTTTTCAGGCCTTTGATGGGTACCTTGATTTTAAAAAGTTCTACAAAACCTGCACTTTATCATACTGTTTTTCGTTAAAACTGTGTAAAGGATATGTGTCAGAATATACTGGCATTAACGACTTCTCAGCAAACCCAGACTTTAATACCTATCAATTAAGTGCAAAGTATGAGATGCTTTCTCTTTGAATATAGTACGAATAACATGTCCGCATACTGTGAAAATTATAGCATATTAATTACACTGCACAAGCATAAATTTTTATAATGGTCATATTGTCACGAGACGTAATGACGGAGCTTGTGTTATGAAGATAATCCATATCACAGTTTAACAATCCACCATACTATACTAATATTTATTAGAAACTGTGAGAGTAACTCTGTAAACCTTTTCACGCCCAGACCACTGAACTAATTTGGATGTATTTAGGAATAGTGATTGGACTATCAATTTCTAATGTAAAACTCGATGATCATTTTTAATTTTAGGAGTTTGCAGTAATTTTTAACGATTTAATAGGAGTGTATTTATAACTATTTAAAGTTTTCATCATTAAAATTATTATGCTTAGTTTTATTTAATGATGGCGACATCTAATAAGTTTTAAACAACATACAATTTGAGTTATTTTTTAACGAGAGGTCTACTGTACAGCCCACGGAGCCACTACTATTATAATTATTATTATTTACCTAGCATAAATAAATGCAGTCAAAAAGGTCACATTTAAAATTCTTTAGTCAAATATTTCTGTTTACCTTGTGCACAAGGTCATAGCAAAAACAGCACCAATCAGAAAAACAAACAAAAAATTAACTTATGCTTTAACTTTTTTGTTCTTTTAAGACAGTGGTATTGCAATGTGTTAAGAGAAAGTGACATTACGCCAATCAATTTCACACGTAAAATACAATTCAATTTTGCAGTGTACCTATTGTTGCTCAATATCCTACCTTTCTTTGTGTGATATCGTTTTCTGTAGCTGATGCAAGCTATTGTCATAAGAAGGATTGAGTCTTTATTTCAATCCAATTCGATACGACCGATTTGTAATGTAGCATGAGAATCGAGAAGTTTTTTGAGACGTTACTATTCCTTATAATAAGATCTAATGTTAGCCTTCCTAGGCTACGGTCCGCATGGCGATAAAAATCAATTTTAGCGCGAATCTGACCAAATTAAGTATAGCCTCAATATATTACACATATTACGGTTTTTGTACCTACTGCATTTATTTGGATTCGCGATAATATCGATATTATCGCTATGCGGACCGCGCCCCTAGGGATGAAAACAAACATATCGTTACCCAAAATATGGGCTTAGTAAGCAACGATACAATAATTATGTTAAAAACCGTTTGTCAAGGCAATTTCAGGCTAAGTGGCACTATCAACATCAGTAAAATTTATTACCTAGCTGCATAACATAATTTATCCAAAATGCTCTTGAGACGATTGATGTTAAGGTATCTTAAAATGCAGTAAGTAATTAGTATGGGTATTTTTATGTGCAATGATATTTTTTTTCGTAAGTATTTGCTAGATTTATGTACTTAAACAACAAATAATATGGGTCAAATTTGATCATTACTTAATTTAGATAATAAACGTTAGTTCGCAAAAATTAGGCTAGATTTGGTGACTACACGTATTGCCATACATAGCTTTAAAGCTGAATCAAGAATCAAGAATTTATTTGTCTGTTAAGTCACATTAACTTTAAAAAATGTAACACACTCTTCATTAATATCCGCTTAGTGGTCACTAATCTAAAGTAACTGGCGGCCATCGGCGACGACCAGTCTTGGGGTTTTGAGGTCGGTTCTCAAGCTTAATCCTCTGATTGCTTCTACGGAACACCTCAATGACACACGTTAAATGAGAGCATAGCTGTAGCGTTACTTGGTTATTTTTTTCTCCGTGATCATACTTTTGAAATTGTACAAAGTCGTTAATTTGGAGATCTTATTTAAAATAATTTAGTGACATGTATTAATTTATAAATTGTTAATAAATATAAGTTAATCTTAAAGTAAGCACCGATACTTCTATTTATTTTAATAACTCTTATAAATCTTATTTTTTCCATAGGATGTCGGTGCCCAGCCACCTAATTGTCTAACTCAAAACCTATCGCAATCGCTTTCCATTTGGCACGAACGCTAAGTCCATTGCTGTGGCATTACAAGGCATTGTGACAGACTGTCTTTGAGACCCAGTGACGGATGTACACAATTGCCAAATTAAAAGCAATCGTGATAGATTTTGAGTTAAGCAATAAAGCCCTGATTCTAATCTAAGCATCTAACTTGGTAGAGAGAGAGCACTGGAACCTTTCTTAAAGACAATATCGCAGAAATATGTTTCTTATCAATGTCAAGTCAATATACACGTGACACCTAAAACCTGCCGTCTGCTGTTAGCACTTTTACACTGTACACATTGAGACTATTAGAATGTAAACATTGTATACAAAAAGGTAGTGCATAACATCACAAACCTACAAAAAACTAAGTAATTTTCCAAAAAAAATACGAAAAAAATATTGAAATTCTTGTCGGCTTTTTTAATTTGCTCAGACTTGGAACAGACGTGCCATTATTGAAGACGATCTCAAGCGAAGTGTGTCTTCGGCCTTATTATCGAATGCTTGATACTTATCCGCGGTTTTCTTATGTTATGAATCGACGTGTGCGTTTGTACAGCGGTCTAGTGATCTTAATACTTTTTATGGATGCAGTTTACAATCGATTTCAAACATCCTAATTTAGGCAAATATAATATAATATACTATTAGTAGTTAGGTAATTGAAAATGAGTTCATACCCAGAATATACAAATTTGTGGAAAATATAGAGACTCATCTAAGCTTCAAATCTCATTGATAAAAATACTGTATAATCAAAAGAATAGCGGAAAATAATAATCCAATATTTTACTTATTTACAATCAGCAGCGAAAACGCAAGGTTTTCGCCATAAAAATTTACGGCTTATGCACGGTCGAAAGTGTTGTATGGAGCACAATGAAAGCTTGTCAACGTACACGTAGTCACCCTAATTCAGGTTAAGTTCTAAATCATTGACAGACAAAATGTGTCAAACCAAGGTGCTACAGTCACCCTTTCCTACTTAAAAATGTGAATGATTGAATGTTTATTAGATATTTCAATGTTTGTTACTCAATCACGCAAAAACGGTTGAATGGACGTTGTAGCACACAGATCGTTTATTTTTTTCCCAGAACTAGTAAATAATGTTTGCGTTGTATTCATATTATATTAAATAAATTGCTTTATGCAATATCTAGCTTGCCTAACAAAAACAACGCAAAATAACAAGAATAATGGTAATCCGCAAAAGTATCAAACCCCTTAAGCACGCTATAAGTTTCCGAATGCTCACTGCGCCGCGCCGTTGCGCGGGCGCATCGTCCATATCAGTCAGTTCTGTTGGTCACTCCCCCGCGAACGCGCGTACCCTGTTCAAATCGATTCCGAATACGAATGAAACATCGATTAAAATACTTTTTTAGTGTTTGTTTAAAAAAGAAACCTTGTTCCGATTTCAAATCTTCTCTGTGAGTGAAAAGTGGTTGCATGGTGCCTGTGGAATGCATGTGGCCAGTGTTATGCGGGTAGAAAGGAAATATTTAATTAGGTTTGTTTTCTTTATCTTTTTTGTTATTTCTTACCTTTTACTACAACAGGTCAAATAAAACTATACTTTTGAAAATATTCACAAAAACTGACGTGGGCGATATGACTATGAGAAATAGGGGTTAAAGTATGAATGGGTATGGATTAACTAGTCTGTAAGCCTGCATGTATTTTTATAAAAAAAAAATTAAAAAAAAATTAAAATTAAAATTAAATAGCCGACTTTTTCTCACACACACAGGCTCTCATATCTCTTATGATGAAAAAGATGCTTCAGTTGCGTACTTGTTATTATTTCGAATTATGATCATGACGGCCTAGGTACTATCAGCAAAAAAATATATTATCTGATTTTCTTTCCCTTACGTTAAAAAAGTGTTTTAAAATGACTCCTTTTTTTCGTTAGCAGAAATGAACACTTGTATCATTGTAGCTTAGCCAGTCTTATTTTTTCTATTAACACAATGTGGCATTAAATAGCTGAGTGTTTAAACATTTTTGTATAAAAGTTTTAAAACATTGGCGTTCATGGTTGTTAAAAAAAATTGGATAATGTTAGTATGGAAAATGAAATTTCTTTAAAATTTTCCATACAAAACCGCAAAGTCATACTTAAACCCCCAATATATTATTGCATTAAATAATTTCATTCTTATAAAACAAATATTTTTTTTATAAATTGTATCATAAGTTGGTAAGTAATTATTACGCAGTACTCTTTTTAGTTAAAATTTTGGTAGTAATAACTTTTTTAAAGTGTTACAAAAGCAGTTACAATTTAAATAAAACGTAAGCGAATTATGAAAGTCAGTAATAATAAAAAATTGCAGTTTGAAACTCAATTGGGTTTTAAAGATCGTGTGAAGCAAATTGTTATGTAAAATATTTGTTTTTTTTTCTTCAGTATGTTCATTTTTACGACTCTTTATTGCTGTTGAAACTTTTTATAACAAATTATTTCAATAATTGTTTTTTTATATAAGTACTACAAAAGTTGGTTTTAAACAAGCAAGAGTAGAGGTATACCCAAGGGTAGGTATACCATACCATCTCCTTAGTTACATAATAAAATTAAGACTATTCAATTCAATTATATCGATATTTTCTAAAGGACCTCTGACATTAGGATAAAAGTTTAGACTATAATTTAAATGTATATCACCCAATTTAACTGACTGGATCAAAACAAATTACTACGCTAGTCCATTTTGATGAAACCCGTAGGAAACCAATTATACGCTCGCTATTTTATAATAATCGAAGGTAATAATCAATTTTAGTTTGCATGACACGAATATCAACGTTCATACCAATTTGTTTTATACTAGCTTCCGCCCGTGACTTTGTCCGCATGGCCATTCACAAAATCCCGGGATAAAAAAGGATTTTATGTTTTAATCCAGGCTATATTTAATCTAAATCTGTTCAGCCATGTAAGTTTGCATGATTGAGTAACACACATCTAAACATCTAGACATCCAAACTTTCACATTTTTATTATTAGTAGAACATACGACTTTTGATCGAGTTATTTTTTTATTTTTTTTTTACATTTTTTAAGGGGTTTTATCCTTTTGGACATGCCAACCCCATTGTGAATGATAGACGGATTTGACGGCAACTGTTTATTTATGGTAGGTACTTACAATGAAATATAAAAAGGTATTATAAAAGTATACAAAAGAGGTTGGCATGATCGCCAACACCCATCGTACCCAAAACGAAAATATTACATAGGTATCTTGTTAAATTAACTTAAACTACTAAGGGCGGATTCGACCAAGTGAGAATAACTGTTATTCTTAGATAAAATGACCAGTTATTCGAGAGTAAACCGAAATTACGTTTTACCACATACTTATTCCCAGAGTATTTTGCCTATTCAGGAATAGTCACTATACCACCATTTCGCGGGGAATAACAGGGTTAATCCGCGAGTATTTTAATGGCATCCGCGTGCCGTATGTCAGTGACATTTGTTTGACATTTGACTTTGACTGCTACAGATACGTACAAGGCGACAAAATAAAGTTGACAAGACTTTGCCTTTTCAATAGTTCGTTTATAGAACAATGACAATTGGCCGGATAATACGTTCATTCACATGTTCACTCACTAATGAAGGAATAAGAATCCCAAGAGTAACTTATCTTTGGATTGCATGGAAAAATTACCATTTCTTTACTCGAGAAAAAAATCGTGGAATAGATGTATTCTTGGTATAGTTATTCCCGTTTATATTGAAGTTTGGACGAATCCACCCTAATTATGCTACACAAGGATTTTGTGGCTTCCGATTTAGGATCCGACAGAACACTTTGGGCCATTCCTACATCTAAGAGGTTTATGTTAAAAGTTTTGACAAATTAAAAGATTGCAGTTTTGTGATTTTGTTTATTTTATTATCTTTTTCTATTTTTGAAAAGCTGCGCTTTCATCGATTCTGATGGTTGGGTTATGGTTATTCTGACTTATATTTTTTAACGATAATATGAAATGAAGTCTTCCTATTGGAATAATGTTGTTAGTTTTTAACTAAAACCAAACACAACTTGTTCTGGTTTAACCTAAAACTAAAAGCAAACAGACTAAACAATGGTTGAGAAGCCTCCTTTGGTTTCGGCTTGCATAATTCAAGGGCGACCTAAGGGCCTACTACGAAAACGAATCCGATACTGTCGGATCATGATCATCGTTATTTTTTACTTTTTTCTGGGCTAATTACTTATAACATAAAGTGAGGAGCTCGTTTCTGCATTCACCCTGCGATTGCGACAGTTAAACAACTTTTAAAAGGCCGGTCATGGAATGGGTGACCAAAAATCTTTATCTTTTTGAAAGCCTATATAATAATCTTCGTTTAAGAATACCCTAGATGTCCGGTCAGAGTCTCAAAAATGGCACCTCAAATAGCGTCCCACTTACAAACTGGGCGCTTATTTTGCACAAAGTAAGTGATAAAAGATGTGTTTTTGTACAAAATAAGTGAATAAAATGTGGGCTTGTACAAAATAAAAGGTGATTATGCACAAAATAAACGCCAAGTTTGTAAGTGGGACGCTATTTGAGGTGCCATTTTTGCGCACTGTTTTAGTTCCTGAAGCGTTATCTAGGATATTCTTGATCGAAGCTCATAATAATGAAAAAGCGGGACGATTTTCGTCCGATTATCGTTGTTCTGTTTTTGAAGTAGGCACTACTCTGAGCCGAGGAAATTTGAAATTCTAATGGGTCCACTGTTGACGATAGACAGCTGACCCCAAGTCAATCCCGATTAGGTACCTTCGAGATTACACGGAGTTGGGAACCAAAATGCTATTAATGTGGTAGTTTAAACCTTGTCTTGTAGTTTTACTCAATTTTTGGTCCAAACTTCAAATGTCCGAGATTTGATTCCCAGAAGAAATTAAAATGTTCAAATTGTCAATTTCTTCCAGCAATTAAAAATAATTATAAAACACTAGCGATCGCAGTCTGCAGACGACATCGTCCGCGTGGATTATTACCTAATCATACCGAATAAGTACAAAACAGTTTAAATTTTCCTACATTTATTAGATTAGTTACTATATTATTGGATTTTAGTAACGATTAGGTAACGTATGAAGGATATAAATCTGAAAACTAAGCCATTTTGGCTTAGTATTAGTATTGCCTCACTTTGCATAGGTGTTTTTATTATAAGTTGTAGGTACGAGATATAAAAAAATAACAAACAAAATAAAAACAAACTTGCCGATTTTTGATAATTTAATACTTACCTATAAAGTTACGTTAGATTTAGTAGGTAACTTTATAGGTAAATATTACATTATCAAAAATCGGCAAGTTTGTTTAGTAACTTATTACCAACAACGTAACTTGTAAAGCAAATTGAGCAAGTAAACACTGAACGGATGATTGCCGATTCGTCAGGTGTTGACGTAAATCGGGCTCCGAACCTTGAACCGTGCTCACCGTACCAGTAAACTTCGCATTGCCTTTTTAGACAAGGCGATGGTGTAAAAAAAAACCGGCCAAGTGCGAGTTGGACTCGCGCACGAAGGGTTCCGTACCATTACCTGTTGCCGTTATTAATATCGAGCAAAAAACGTTTGTTGTATGGGAGCCCCACTTAAATATATATTTTATTCTGTTTTTATTAGTATTTTGTTGTTATAGAGACAACAGAAATAAATCATCAGCTGTGAAATTTTCAACTATCACACTATCACAGTTCATCTGATACAGCCTGGTGTCAGACAGACGGACAGTGGAGTCTTAGTAATAGGGTCTCGTTTTTACCCATTGGGTACGGAACCCTAAAAATGTTTGCTTTGTTCAATTCAAATGAACCAGTCAAGTAAACAGTTACTCTAAATTGGTTTCACAATCAAACAAGAAAATACTGAAATTGTAAGCCTTTATAGGAAAACTATTTTGGTGAATTTTAATGAAACGTTAATTATTTACAAAGGTCATGAATTCCCAATAAAAAATATCTGTTTTCTACACTACTTTATATTTGGATTTTACTTTGATTTAATGTTAGTATTTTTTTTTAATTTTTTAGGTTCTTGTATTTTAGCATTTCCTGAAGTTTCAAAGGGTTATTTTTCAGTTGGCTTAGTCACAGCAAACAGAAGTGTTTCTTCTAAAAGAATTACTAAGTGGTAACTACAAAATAAAGCTTTCGGCATGTTTTTTAACTGAGGCAGCTAACCGATCGACAGTTGTACCGCCGTAAATTTTATTTAATACTTTTATTTAAAATGAAGAGCTCCGCAGGAGAACTAAAGTAACCGACATCGCTCGAAGGAATGCTCAGCTGAAGTGGCAATGGGCAGGACACATAGCGAGAAGAACCGATGGCCGTTGGGGCGGAAAGGTTCTGGAATGGCGACCGCGCACCGGACTACGCTCCGTGGGTAGGCCCCCGACAAGGTGGACCGACGTGAGGGTGAAGGTCGCGGGAAGCCGCTGGATGCGGGCAGCGCAGGACCGATCGTCGTGTAGATCCTTAGGGAAGGCCTATACCCAGTGGGTGACGTGCGGCTGATATGATGATGATAATGACTGTATAAAACATAATTTTAATAAAACTAAACGTGGAATTTAAATTTTTGGCTAAAAGGAAAGTCAATGTTGGAAACCTACGGAATCGGCTCGCAAATTAACTATGCATCGATTTTTTTTTCGAAACTTTACCATTTGTATCTCAGGTCACAGAATACATAATAGTACAACTTAGGTATAGGTTTTTGTGTTACAGATCGTGCAAAACTTCTAGTTCTGTCTGAACACTGGGCGATCCATTCTATATCTCACTTTGTACGGAAAATACACTTTGAGCATTCGCGAAGCAACTTTACAGCAAGCTGAAAGTTGGCACGAGTGTCGTTGTTTCTGATTTACTTAACATAAGTTAGTGAGTGTTTTGGCTACTTACTGTGGAATTAAATCAATGTAAATACAGGAAGGTATGTGATGTTGTCTTTTGTTTAATCATCGATTTTTCATTTGATGAGAAAATTTTATTTTTAATATAATTCTCTGAGAGATCGGGTCCGGAACGAAGTGATCCGACAGAGAACTAAAGTCATCGACATAGCCCACCGGATTAGCAAGCTGAAGTGGCAGTGGGCCGGCCATATTAGCCGTAGAACCGATGGCCGCTGGGGCAGACGAGTTCTTGAGTGGAGACCGCATATCGGCAAACGTAGTGTGGGACGCCCTCAGACAAGGTGGAGCGATGATCTTCGCAAGGTGGCTGGCAAAAACTGGATGAGTATAGCCGCGGATCGAGCTCAGTGGCGTGCTCTCGGAGAGGCATGTTCAGCAGTGGACGATGATAGGCTGATGATGATGATGATGAAAAAATTTTGAATTCATTGTATCAACATAATATTAGCAATCAATTAGGTCACTCAGTTTTATTTTTACAAGTGAGCGGGCTCATAGTAATGAACCGTTATTATAAGCCGTGCGGATGCGTTTGCGCATCGATTATGGTGAATATGTATTGACTTTCTACAGAACAGGTTGGGCCAAGTTGCAGACGGGAGCGACACGAAACGATTTCTTTTTACTTAACTTAAATTTTGATAATTATTTTTACTTAACTTAAATTATGACAATAGGGATGATGACAACTTTTTTTATTATATGTTACATAAATTACCTCTCAAAAAAAGAAACATTGGTAAAAGAATTAATTCGCTAGCATGAAAACTGCCCGAGATATCACAGTGTGAAATGCACACAAATGGACTCGCCCAAAAACGCTCCATACTAATGGCTTCCTAGTTATGACGTCACGCCTGAGAAGTTTGTATGCAACGCGTAGGAAATTTGTTTGGCAGCTATATTAAATATTGTGTTTATCAAAATAGTTTCTTAGACAAATTTGCTATACATTTTACGGACTAATTAAAGGTATCATTTATTTTAATAAATTTTGTACTTTTTAAATGGACTTGTCCACCCAACTTTGAAGGGTCATAAAATAAATAATATGCAATATATAAAACCAAGAGGTATACAATACAAGCTACTCTAAAAGTTTAATATGTTTACGATTTTTATTAGTATTTCGTTATTTTATTCATTAGTAAAGCCTCTGGTACATTAGTGATTAGGGAACAAAATGTCCAGCAACACTTATTCTACATCACGCTGCAACGTTATTTATCCCACAACATTTTACGATGCATTTGTGTTACATTTTTTAAGGGATGACAATGTCCCGGGACCTTTTACGTAGTTGCTGAGGAACTAGTTCCTCGGAACTAGTTTTTACTTAACTTAAATTATGTCAATTCTTAAAGCCTCTGATGTGCTGCTGACTGTAAGTACGTATAATAATTTCTAGTTATGTGGTTCTAAAAGATGGATAGTTGAGAGCTCGGTGGTGCAGCGGTTTTGCACCTGGCCCTGCGATTGTGGAGGTTAAGCAACTTTCGCAGCGGTCAGTATGGGATGGTGACTAAAATTATTATCTCGAGCTGCTCCTCCATGCTTCAGAAGGCACGTTAAGCAGTCGGTCCTGGCTGCATTTGCAGTCGTTAACACCCACCAATCCGCATTTAGCTCACGTGGTGCGATATGACCCATCCTCCTTATCCACCCATTAGGAACCGAGTCCATCATGCCGTTTGGTATGCCTAAATGCATTCTCCTTCTTGATACAAATAAAGGCCTATGCCCCAGCAGTAAGGACATTAAAAATGGCTGATGGTATGGTAAACGTGACTTACACACTTGTACTATTATGTATTCTGTGCTTAACACTTACAATAATGATACCAGCAATTATCAAGACACGTTTAAGCCTTAAAGATCCCAATGGATCTTGCGTGTGGCAGGTACTTGCAGCCCTTAGATAATGAATCCCTCCTAATCGTTAATACATTAAACTGCTTCTCTGTGAAGTAATTATCCTTAATCTTGCGTGCTCGTTAGCGAAAACCTTTAGATAAATTTAAGCAATTGTTAACATCTTAGGAATACATAATGATTAAGAAAATTAAGTGTTCGAAAATCAGTTTACTAGATTTTCCGTTATTACATCAGAGTTGTGCTTGTTTGAATTTCTTTGTACATTACTAGATTCAAATTGCAGTTATGTTATTTTAAAAGGAATTCCGTCCACTAGCGCCACCAATGCACTTATTTTTAGTTATCTTCTAAAAGTTCACTTGCGTTTAAATATCATTTAAAACTTATACAAAGAATGAAAACTACACTGGCCTGCAAAAGTAAGTATCACACTTTTCAATTTTTTTTTCTTAACTATAGAAGGTATAGGTTTAAGATTAAAAACGTTTTGTTGCAAATTTTATAGGCTTTAATTCTTAGAAACTAAAATTATACATTAGTAACATTTTAAACTTAAAAAAGATAAAACAATGAAAATAGACATTTTTAGTTTAGTGTAAAAAAATTCAACTTTCAAATGTGATACTTACTTTTGCATTCAACCTGCAAAAGTAAGTATCACATTTAAAAGTGTGATACTTACTTTTGCAGGCCAGTGTATTTAATAGTTATGTAATGAGTAATAACTATTAGAGACATAATGAGAACAGTAATAGTTTCTCTTTTTGACCAGGTTTAAAAGTAGTTAAATTCAAATGTTAGGCAACAGGCGACGACCGCTGCATGCTCTTTAATATCTAACTTTTATCTTTCATTACTTATGACTTGCACCAAAACCACAAGCAAAGCACTAGATCATAAGACAGTCTTTGTATACGGAAGCAGTGAAGCCTAGGAAACCAGTCAAGCGTGATCGCGCACCGTCAATCAGCTGACTCCGACAGGGAAAATGTTACTACAGAATATATTAAACCTTAAACACTGTAATCAGTGTCCACAATCGCTTGACGGTGACGAGAACGTAAAAACAAAATGTTTAAACGTTTTGATACGAAGTAACAAACATTTTTAGGTTTGGTATGAAGAACCATTACCACGCCTTTGGTTGCAATTTAATCGGTTATTTTTAATTTTTAATTTTAACTTTAATTTTAATTTATTTATTTATATTCAGGCAACGATGGCCCACAGATATATACCTTAAAAACTAAACATATATAATTTATAAAACAATGTTGTTAGTAAATAACTTAAAAACATATTATGTAAGTAAAAAAATCAAGTAGACACTTTGTGTGTCGACTTGGTGGCACAAGGCAGCGTCCCTCTGAAGCGCTGTACACCACTGGTGTAGCACAGCCAGTGTGTACAGCCAGAAGTCCTCCTTCATGAAGAGGTCCAGCCTCGCTGTCGGGATGCGCACCACAAACGCCTTAAAATTGTTATTATGGCGCGACTCCAGAGGCTGAACTCTCAAACAAAAGTTGAATTTCTTCTTTATGTACTCGATCACGTCCTGCACTGTGGTGGTATGGTGCAGGCGGGAGAGGTACACGGCCGTGGTCGGTATGGCAGCTCGCAGCAGGAAGTTGGGCCCTGTCGGCGCGGTGCCATGGTGGTTCTTGCTCTCTCGCTGACGACGTCGCTTATGGTTACGCTCGGGTGGCAGTTGTAATTTTAGTAAACAACCGTAGAAAATAAAACATCTTTTTGACAATTAAAACTGTAGCTAATGTTACTTGGAATTCTAAGCGATTTGAGTTGGTAATCTTTTTACTATCTTTTAATTGGACACGATATTGATAATTATCTCAACTAATCTCTCAACATCATAACTTATATTTCAATTGACTTAATTTCTCTCCTCATTGAATTTTAAAGAGCCGCTTTGATAACAATATCGCGGTTATTCGTGCACGCTTCCATACACACTAGGTACAGGCAATCTCGGGCCAAATCGAACTACAGTAAGAGTATGAAATCATAACCCACAATACCTAATGTATTGTATAATTAAATCACTGTAGGCTAAATGAACGAATAACCGGTGGAAAACGCTTGTGTGCGGCCAGGCTCATTGTAGCGAAACAAAACAAAAAAGCAAGAGTTTTCAAATACGGCCAGAGCAGCGCTTTTGTTTAGTCCGGCCGCACACAGGCGTTTTCCGCGCGCGGATTCCGCATTCGTTTTCGGCGTGCGCTAGATGGCGCTAGGCTGGACGTCATCTCGCAAAAGGAGGCTTCGGAGCGGGTCCGAGAGACGGATGCGCACGCAAACGCGCTCCGAAGACGACGACCAGGAAGGAGGAGGCGTTGATACGCGCACCTTATTCCCCCCTAGCTGTTGTAAAAAGATGACCATGACCAAATGCCCCGGTCATCCCCTAGCTGCTATTTTGAGCTAAACACCAGGACTGCACGGTGCTTGACACCCCGGTCCCGTAAGTCCTGTGTGTTAAAGCGGGGCATTAGGAGGTTTTAACTGATATGCCATTGCGCGGCACTCCGACTTGAGCAACTCTGCTCGTCGGAGTGACGCGTAGAGGAGAGCTCAGAACTCGCCGACCCCCTCCCGTGGGATCGGTGAACGATCTTGATGGGGCGGGTCGGAAGGCGATAAGACCGCGTTTCCACCTACCAAAAAAAAAAGGCTCGACGCGGAAAACGAATGCGGAATCCGCACGCGGAAAACGCCTGTGTACGGCCAGGCTTAGAACATAATGTTTATATTTTGTGCCTCAGCCCAGATTGAAATCCAGGAATAAACTGAGATAGTGTTGTTTCGCTTCAATAGCTATTGAATATATAATATTGAATCTCAATAGTGATAGTAACGGCTATGCAATGCAATGGCAAACTGCATTATGTATGTACTGTTTTACACACAATCCATGTAAATTAACCCACGTTTACAATCAATACTCTCTGACGAAATGCTTTAGAATTATTCTACACATTGTGGCATATTCTCCTCGATCATCTATACCTGAGGATGTAGCACGTCATACAATAATAAAGCTAAAATGTGACACATGCCGTTTGACAAATCACGCGACACTAAATGCCAAGTTGTATGACAAGTCGTAGGGGACTTTCATATAGTGGGCTGCGTTTTGGGGGAGTTTGAGGTGTCCCACAAATGCCATAGTCATGCAATATCCGCAGGTATAGATGATCGAAGCATATTCTCTCAAGCTCGGTATTTTGGCCGATAATATAATGTAGTTTTAATGATTTATTTATTGCCTTTTATCATTGTAGGTACTATTTTTTTATATTCTTTCATATTATTATCATACGATTAAATAAATTGTAGGTACAACTACTGCTAAGTTTAGAACAAAATGTTCCACAAACTGATTTTTAATGAATTTTCATCGTGAGATGGAAAAGGCCAATAATTTTGCCGCGTACGTGTAGTTTTCCACTTAGGTAAGTATCTACAGTATAATTTTACAAATGAATTTGTGATAGAAAAATTAAGTGAGACAAACGGGTAAATCTTAAGGTTCTATTCTATGTAATTCGACTTCAACATCAATACCGGTTTAATCAAACAAACTTATTTCATTTTATTTCTATTAAATCCATTAGAAAATATAAAATTAATTGAAACATAATTAGGACTAATAAACCAAACGAAAATAAAAAGGAACTTAACACATTTATATACAAAGGAGTTCTTTTAACTACAATACAATACGGTTTTCCCAAGAACAACATTGTTGAGTAACCACGTCCAAATTTCAATGGACCGAACAGAAACAAAGACTATTAAAAAAACACATTTAAAACTACTTTAGATTTAAGATAAATTGAAACTAGATAGGCACATTTTCTAAATTTCTAGCTATGTAGCAAATCAAGTAATAGATTTTTAACCGTACGCATACGTAAATATCTATTCAAGTTACAGCTATGGTGGATAATGGTACAAGTTTACACCTAACGTATTGTACCTTGTAGTAAGTAAATCCGCAGTAACTGTGATCTTAAGATGTGTAATGTTTTTCTCATTTACATAGCACAAGTTCATTGCATACTACAAAGTACTAAGCAGTCACTAAACATAATGATACTATATTTTTCCTTACTTGTCCTATTCAATAAACAGTTTTGCCAGTCGCCATAATTAGTCTTAATCATTATTAATAAATATGATATGTAATGGGGTAGGTATTTACATGGGTGGACTTGACAGGTGACTTGGCAGGCATTTTAGTCAACTAGCGCTTTTTATTGACAATAGCTTGTAAAATTGAATCGCCACATCATTGAAATTAGGTTCCCTTCGGACCTTACCTTTTTTATCATTGATGGTAAAACTGGCACTGATTTGTACCGTTTATACCATTACTGAAAGTACAAGTGCTTTATCCAGTCTTCTCATACATAATGGTAAAACTGATCCGGAGGCTCTGGACCAGTTTTACCATTGTCTTTTAGGTATGCGTTTAGATTTTACAAGCGATTGTCGATAAGAAGCACTAATTGATTAAAATCGCCTGCCAAGTTGCCAGTGAAGTCGACTCGTGTAAACACCACATAATTAAAACAAATTGTGTTAATAAATTTACAACTTTTTTCATATTGTTCAGATAAAATAAATTGGTATTTAGACTGTATAATGGGGTTGGTAAACTTTTCCAAAACTGTTGTGAATTATATATTTTCTGGTAGCTTTTGGCTTTGGAGTCAGGAATAACAAATTGCGGAATTATATAATGCTTCATTTTAATTTAAATATAAATTTAAATTTTTCATTTACAGCATAGTACAATAAATCACTATTACGGCTGTATGCGTAGGTTATGCCTTTGCTCCAAAGACTTTCTATGTTGTTGCTCAAAACAAAAAAAACAAAGGTATGATTACTCTTTGTCACTGTCTGTCAAATCTGTCAATCAGATTTTTAAATCAGTAAATGCAAAGGAACTTCTTGTTCAGCCGTATGTTTGATATTTTATCGCGATAATAATATAAAAAAATATATTTAGATAACATGGTAAAATAAAAAAATCATAATATTATTTTCTTTATTCTTCAAACTTGTGCTATCAAAAAAAAATATAAAACAATTCTTTTCGAAAAAGTTTACCAACCCCATTTTATGTGCTTCAGAAGTATTTATTTTTAGTTAAATTATACAACTAACTACCTATTATGTTATCGAGAAGTGTCACATGGTCAATTTAGGGAATATGACATTATTTTACGAGTTAATATTATCTTCGATCGACACCACATATACGGCGTGGGTAGAAACAAAGTCTTTTTTACATGTGTGTGAATATGTTTCTAGTTCGAATTCTAACAAAGACGTTGGAAGGTTAATGATTGTGCGAAATTAGGACAACAGACACATACAAATGGTTGTTTGCTATACAACAACTTAATTATACTTAAAGAGGCCGTTTATTATTTGTCCAAAGAACAAAATGTGGGAAAGTTTAATGTAACATGGCCGCCAAAGAAAAGAAAATTCGAAGTAATCGCGCAATTTGAGTGTAAGTATATTTTTTTGTAAAGATTTTTTGTAAAACGCGGGACTTTTTATTTTGTTCTAAACTACCAACAAAGTTAAGGTAAATGTTATTTCAAATCTCATTATTTCTTCTTTTTAAATATATATTTTTTCTATTCGATTTCAATAACCGTTTAGTAGCAGGTTCGATTTTTGGTTAAATAAACACAAAACGATATAAAGATGCGGTAAAAAATTCATAAAAATACTAACGGTGTAACAAAGCAGTGCAAAATATAGGACTAACTTCATGATTTTTTGTTAAAGATCTCAAAACCATTTCACCAAATGAAAATCATAAAATATTAACCTCAACCATAAATCAGCAGTTAGCCGGCAAGTAAAGATATAAATTATTTAATACGCAAACGTCGAATTTGAATATTCAGTATCAAGTGGATTCGTGCAGCGCATAAAAAAGTGATACAAAAAATATATAGACCATCAACTGAGATTTACTATCTGTGCATCGTAAATTTTATCTTAAAGGAAAGCTGTAAACTGTAATTATCGAGCTCGGAAGACAAGTATGCTGTTTTGCATGTGGCTTCGGTGCGTGTAGTGACGGCACAATTACTGCTAGTACTAAAACGTAGTGATTATTTCCTCTGTGCTAGTACTTTGAAGTACGTGGTTTAAGGTGCGCGCACACTACACCGAAGGAACTAGTATGATTTGAGTTGTAGACTGATCTTGTAGCATGACGAGCTCGAGAGTGGTTTTGTTTTTATGGAAATGTCAAAAATGACGTAATTTTTTACAGGCAACAATTTGTTTAACTGTTAAAAATTACATTTCGATGCAGAAAAAACATGTACTCAGCATGCTACACCAGAACACATCTGCAGATAAATGGAAAAAGGACAAAAGTTTATTCTAATTCACAATAATTAAATAAAAACTTTTCATACTTTTGCAAACTTTGAAGCAAATAATAATAAAAATAGTTAGCAACTTAGAGTATGAACACAAGAATTTATGAAGTTTTTGTTTTGGATTTAAAACACAATTTGACTCGAACATTATATTTTCACCGGCTATTCATCTATGGATACTAAATATAATTACTTGTTCAAACATTACTTACTTACCATGTACCTACTCGACTTTTACAAGTGGATGTAGAAGAAACTAGTCGACCGTGTGCGAGAGGACTAAGACAAGAATTCTAACAGTAGAGTCTACAATGGTAATGGCGCTTACAATTAAGTACAACTAATTGTACCATGAGTTAAAGTATGTGGGTACGAACTATTACAACTTATTTCTTATTACTTATTTGTTTATTTGAGAACTTTTACATGATGAAACGGTGGAAGTTTTGAACGATTTCAACTTAATTGTGTTAGGTAAGTAAATATATTGAATGAATGAATGAATGATTTATTTGCACAACCATACATTACAAAATTATTATATATTATATATATTAAAAAATGTATACTTGCTGATAAGTTGATAACAGAGCCCATAGTATTAGCACATCAGCCATTTTTAAGTTTAAAATAATTGAAGGGGAAAAACATGCTATGTCACATTTTTATGTTTTTTAAAAAATTGCAATAAAAATGTGACATAGCATGTTTTTCCCCTGTACCCTTCATATAATAACGACACTGTGTAGTGTAATGGTCATAGTTAAAAAATGAAAACTCGAAAAAAATATTCCACAGAAATAAATATCATACTTACGTACAGCTCTACTTACCGAAAAGTATTTCAGAACGTTAAAAAACTGATCAATCTGCCGATAATTAGCGGTCGGCAGATAATTGCCAGTCGAATTATCTGGATTAACTGCCTGATACGGTAACAGGTGAATAAAGTGGCTGATCGCCAATTAAGGGGCAGTGTGGTCAGGAAAAAGTTAAGTGGGTGCCTTAACCGGGACTAAGTATATATAAACAACTAGGTATATAAATTTTCACACAAACATTAGGTTTACAGTACCGCCTTACTAATAAAGACCGGAACCCACCCGTTTTACAAGTGTGTAACTATGACAGTGATAGATGAGTGATAGTGAGATGAAATGAGAATGAGATGAGATTATAGAATCAATCTATTTTGCTTAATTCATAAAAAGGAACTTTAACAGGTCTTCAGTAATACGGTTTCTTATATAAATTGTAGGCTGATTGACCAGTTTCATTGCCTTGTATGCTAGTAAAAACTTCTCTCGAATTGTTCTATATAGAAACAACATCGAAATAATCATAAAACTTTATTTTTATTCATTTTACGTATTTACACATCAGTTAAACTAGGTCCCGCGAGTGTATAGTGACAGTTTAAGTTTCCATAGTAATTACCCACTCGTTAATAACAGGCGTATGTCACGGAACTGTCAAAATTTGTTTATTAGTCAAGCTTTCGCTGTATCACCCGTATACATCGCGGGTAAATGTTTATTAGTTAGGCAGTTATAGTCACTAACTATTGAACTAAATAGGAACTGAAAGGATACTGGCAAGATATTTTTTCTTTTTTCGGTTTTTACATTAATATTTTGTAGTGAAAAGAAGCGAAGGAAGTGTGTAAGGATCGTAGCAGGTGGCGATCCATAGTCTCTGCCTACCCCCATGGGAAACAGGCGTGAGTATATGTATGTATGTATTTACGTACCTAACTAAAAATTATTATACATACATAAAGCTAAACTATTGATTTATAAATAAAGCTATTTATTTAAGTACCTAAACAATTTGAGCCTAGACTCAACACGCGGCAGCCTGATGACTAAATATATGTGCAGAACGATGCAGAATATAAATCGTTCCGCCAGAATGCAGTGTAAATCATGGTTTTCCAGTGTTATATAATTTAAGGTTGTTTCTCTGCTTCTGTTTTGCTGTTTATGTTTCAAGGTTTGGGAACGAACTTTGTTAAACTATACAGTACCTTTACATCAACCCTGGGGTGCGGATTTTTGATTCCTTTGGTGGTTAGGTACTCATTATTGTATTTTATTTTATGAAATTGCTTTTTTTACTATTCAAAACAGCATTCTAAAAATATTAAGTTAACAGAAAGCCTAAAAACTCTACGCGTTTGTATTGTTTTACAAATGTTTTCTACATATATTTAATAAAAAAATACATCAAGAATATACTTTTCTTCAGGACGTAATGAATGGGGTATAATGTATTTAATGAAATATTCATTATGGAATAATGATGGCCGCCGACCACAAACTACTTATGTAAAGTTAAACATCCTCAAACAGTATCTTAACATATCAACCATAAAATCTATAATCCTGCCCAACAGCGCTTACACCAGGAAGTGTATTTCTTGTATTATAATTTTCTCACAAAGTTGTAAAATTATCAAGTTACAATATAGAGCCAATATTGGCCACTTATACCCAGGATAATCCGGGCGTAATGCTCGCTGCACAATGAGCTATAAATCTTGTATTGAATGGATTAGGTTGACATTAGCTGCGGGCTAAACGCGTGAAGTATTGTACGTGTATTTGATAGAACTATTCATCAGATAAGTTGGATGAGCTTCTAAAGAACGGCATATAGAAACGGCATCGAAAGGCATGTATGGATACCGTACCAGCATAGCTTAGATGGAACTTGTCATCGGCAAAAGTTGACAGAATGATATCACTATTGACTTTCATTGCTCTCACTTAAACCTAACAATATCTTAGTCCACTATGTTACAGCAAGATTGGTTCGAAAATATATAATTTGCTTTTGCTTCTTAGATCAAAGGAAATTCTCTAAACACTCTACACGACACTTTCGGAGCCAGGCGTCTACTTATCAATTAGCCAATTTCTCATCCCCGATTGCTTCTCAATGTAACAACTTCGCAGTTAGCCTACCTAGCAATTATCCTACTTCGCATACAGTCTACATTCAAAACGACTACTTCGCAGACTGCCTACTTGTCAAATAATATATAAAGTACAGTCAGCGTCAAATTTATTAATTATATCCAATATTCATAGCCAACATTACCGCAGGCCTATTACATATAAATAAAAAATAATCGCGATTTAAAAAAATCTGCAATTCCTTTTGAACCGTACCTCTTCACGCCTAAACGGTTGGACAGATTTAGATGAAATTTGGTTGGTAGACAGATTAGGACCTGGAATAACTTAAAGGCTACTTTTTAACCTGGTCAAAGAATCTTCTAGAGTCTACGTGGATAAAGTCGCGGGCGGCAGCTAGTGGCAGTAAATTTGTACCTAGGTACTTCACTGATTCTAGTTACAAAACAAATCAAAATAATGTTTTCATCGTATTGCGCGTTGAATGATGAGTGTATTCAATTGAAATGGAGCCATCGCCAGCCATGTATGAAATCATTAATATAGCAAATTCTTCAAGGCGATTACCGCAGTGCACTGAAGACAATGATGGATGGTATTCCACGGCGTTCAGAAGAAATATGGACGCGCTTTAAATATTAGGTAGTTAGTCGGAAAAGTTTGCGGCCATTTTGTTCTTAAAATATTGATACCACAGCGAGGAACATTTTTATCATCAAAATTACCAAACCCGAATCTGCGGAATATTTTTTGCAGTAGAATTCGACAAAGCATCTTTTCAATAAACATTTCAAATCTTTCTTTGAGCACTAGCAGCAGTCATTTTTATTTATTAAGGGTCTGAACCCCTAATCGAAAAAAAAATGCAAAAAGTATCTAAAAAAATCATTAAAACATGAAAAAGCAAGACAATAATTATCAATTTGTTTCAATTTTACCGCTATTACCAGAAAGTCAGCTGTCAAATATATTAATATTGCCAGAAATATGACACGCAAATTCATGCTTCAAAAAAACCGCTAACTTTTACGACAACTTACCTATTGTATATTGTTAAGTAATTTAGCCTTCGATCATCTATTAGCAAACAAAATTAACATTACAGTAATAAACAGCGAGCTTGATGGCGCAGTGATTTAGCGCCTGGCTCTGCGATTGCGGAGGTTAAGCAACTTACTCAAGAGTCGGTCATTGGATGGGTGACCAAAAATTTGGTTCCGACTGCATTTGTAGTCGTTAACACCCACCAATCCGCATTGGACCCGCGTGGTAGGTTATGCTCTTTTTCCTTACCATAAGGAAGGCCTGTGCCCCAACATTGGGGACAGTAAAAAAATGTGTGATAGTCAATAATAAATACTTATCAGTTACAATAGTATAATTTATTTTTCAACACACTTGCTCGTAAAGTGAGCCCTAATACACCGCTTTTATGGCCATAAACCGAGCTATAACAAACGCGTGCAATAATATATAAAACACTAGTTCGTTATAGAATTAACCCTACAAAGTTAAATTAGTACCTTACTGCAAGTTCTATGCGAGTAAACAGAGCATTCCCAATTTAGCCGGGTAATACAGTTATTTTTTTTTTGACAACAAAGAGATTTTATGCTGCTGAAAATTCATATACATTTTTGGAATAAATAAATGTGTAAGTCCTTAATTAAGTCAAATAAATATATAATTATTATCAAATCGCCATAGGGTGATGGCTGAAAATCGGCGTTTTTTGCTTTCAGCGAATATTACGCTGAGCCTTGGCCCTGTTGCTGCTGCACACATATTATATAAGATCATGTTTTGTTTTTATTTGTATTTTAAAATTTTCTGTAAATTGTGTTATATGTGTGTTAAAAAGCAGCAATAAACGATCTATCTATCTATCTAAATTATTCATAATTCACAATATTTTGTTATAAAATATTAAAATATTTGCATTTTGTCACTTAAAATTATAATTTTTAAGTATTAGTAGTAGGCTGTATGCTCCTCACCCCTTTGTTCGCAAAAAATTCTTGCGTTAGCCTGTGAAAAAAAAAACAAAAAAAAAACATGCGCGCCTTTTCCCATAATTATCATATTTTGCTTTTGCCATATTTGTTGCTTTGTGATATATTACTTTGTTTTTTCCTCGCAAATGTGTTGAAAAACGTCGTATGAAACTCGTGAGCTCTTGCTTATTGCACACTCGGCTGAGTTACGCCCTCGCCTGCGGCTCGGGCTGCAACCCACAGCCTTGTGTGCAATGAGCAACCTAAGCTAACTTGTCTCATAATGTACTATAATAACTTGAGGTTGGTTTATTTTAGAGGTATCTACATATTTCATTATTTTAGATCGTAAGAACTCAACATATTGAAATAATATTTATTTACTTCTCGAAAAGTTAGATGAGAAAAACTTGAATACGTAGTATGAGTTTTGCAATGCTCAAGAAAAAATATCGATTGATTATGCTACCGATTTGAAAAGTAATTTCGATATATTAATTGTTTAAACTATCACTACCAAAGGCACAGATCATTGCAGTAATTATCATCTATATGTATTCTATAATAGTGTATTAATCAATCTACAAGCCATATAATCCCATATCCATAGATACTCTTTAGCGATGTTAGTTGTACCCAATGCGTCTTTCAGTTAAATTATAGGGTTTCCACACGAGCTACGCGACGCTGACGGAGAAAATGAGCGATATATCGGCATCGGCGAGCGATCAATGAGATTTATCGATAACTAAGTGAATATTTATGAAAGGAATGAGGTTTCAGATTCAATCAAAATGCATGAAGCATTCATTTTGTAGAATATTTTTTGTTATAATAAAATAAACATAGCTAATTAAGGACAAAAAATATATAATGAAAAATGTGTGATACAAGATTTATGTCAATAAATCAATATTACTTAGGCCTCTCTATTTATCGTAATATAAAGGTTTTTCAGTTATTCCAACGCTTTTTTTTTTAATTTTTGAATATGGGTATCAAATGAAAGGCCTTGGTGAGTACATTCCAAAACTATTTAATTTGTCACTAAAATTGAACAAAAAATTTTTTTTTTGATTTTTTGAATATGGGTATCAAATGAAAGGTCTTGATGAGCACATTCCAAAATTATATAATTTGTCACTTTGTTTTCAATATTGTTGTTTAATTTCCTCACAATCGAAGTAAAAAGCACAGTGTAAAACTCGTACATAAAACCCATTTTATGCACTTGTTGTACAATCTACTATTTACTACAAAGTAGTTTCACTCATTCTGTACGTAAAGCAACAAAGCCATACAAAAACGTTTGTATGAGGAAACAGCATGTCCGAGAAAATGGAAGTTTGATGTTTACTTCTACCAGGCAAGGGTTTAGCAATAATTTAAGTTATTCCACCACTCCCAACATAATTAGCATGACAAATGTTAGTTTGAAATTAGTTTCACGAAGCACGAATTCAAGCTGTTTTAGATGTAAAAAGTATAGGGTTAAGGTTGTTTGGGCAAATGGGAGTTTTTTGGAAGAGGATGTGGAAGTAAGTAGGTGCGTTGGCCTTTTATATTGAGACCGCAGCGCATACTGCGCAAATGTTCCGTTCCGAAAAGTTTTTATAGCGAGCGATCCGACAGCAATAACATAATTATTTTGAGTGCTCATCATTAAAATAATTTAAAAAAAACACTGAAAAAGCCGCCTTATAGTACTTTAAAGTGATCAAAATGTAAATAATGTCACATAATGATCATAATTATATTAGTTTGACCAAAACGTCTAATATCAAACAAATAAAAGATTTTGCGTTTCATACATTCATAGTACAGAATAATAAAATCATAAGTTTATGTGATGAGTTTTCAGACGGATTCTTTAAAGTGCTTTTCTTTTACTAAAAATTAAAAGTAATAAAAATACCGTTTATAGGTACTTGTTCATATTTTTTGATGTTTTTATTTGCAATCAGATGAATTTTTAGCAAATGTTCTGGTATATAATATGTAGGTACTGTCATTGTGAATGATCTCTACACCCAGAGTTTCTCCCCTTCAGAGCTTTAATGTAATTGAAGTGTTTTTTTCTTTTAAAAAGTCTTTTTTATGTAGCTGCGACTAGTCAGCTACATATTTTGCTACATACATCAGAATGTTTTTCAAGACGATTACGGTATTTTTCTGTGTAACTTTGAATTTCTTCCTTTACTGTATTCATTCTGTATGAGTTTGTGATGTGCATACTTATTCATATTATTGAAATTAAAATTTTCTATAAACACGATTCACAAAATATAGTATACAGGTCGTATACCACCTGACACAAATCGTAAAGTGTAAATGCATTCATCTAAGTAATGAACGTGGCTCGAGACGGAGGTATTTTGGCACGATTCCGAAGGCTTAGGTGAATCGGCATCAGGGAGGTTAATGAAATTGCAACGGCCATTCCTAGTTTCAGTTTGCTGTAAAAAAGAAAGATAAAGAATTTAAAAATCTGCAGTGGGGCAGTGAAATTCTGCGCTAACTTCTGTTTTGTGGGGAGGTCAAACATTCTTTACAACTCTGTGGTTTTATTACATGCTAGAGAAGATAGTAAAAATCGGACAGTGTAAATTACATTTTCTGTTAGCGATGCGGCCCAGAGAACGTAACTACCATTTTTATTACTTAAATGCTTTGATCTTTAAATACCTTCACTAGTATAAATGCATTTGTTTTGTGATAAAGTTTATCTCACGAAGTTTGTTCGGGTATGAAATTTTTGACTCGTGGTCCCACCAATAATGTCAGTGCATAGAGATCAAAGTCAAAATATCTTTATTTAAATAAACTTTGGTAATAATTAAGTAGGTACTTTTGAAATGTCTATATTTTTTTCTACTACCCGTTTCAGACTTTTTTAACTGGTAAACACTGCAACGTCCAGGGGGCGCTGTCGGACCTTGTTTGGACGTCCTTTCGCTGAAAGACGATTTTGCATCGCACATTTTAGACATTTACTCAAAGGCTTCTTAGTTAAAATCTTAAGTTAAGGTCTCCTTAACTTTAAGGAAGCTGTCAGTTTCATAGAGTTTCTGTCAAATCTGACAATTTTTTTGAATTGAAGGTGTCCTTAACTTTAAGATTCGTTTGAGTATTTGGCTGTTAGTGTGCGTAATAAGAGAGAGACATACGAACGAACTTCGTTAGATAGAAATACTATACCATACAACATAATATAGTTAAGTTAGAGAGGAGTTTATATAATAATTATGAAGTGTCGAGATTGTTATTAACGAGTGAAATATTGCGTTTCTATAATTTGATTAGAATTATTGAAGTACTTATTGGAATTTTGAAAATTATAATAGATCTGGAATGAGATAGTAATAATAATAATTATTAACATTTGCTTGTAGCTACGCTACGGTGTGAATCTGATGAATTTCTAAAATCTGTTACTCAGATCATGCTGAAATCAAGTAGAAATCAGTTTATAAATTAGGATCAACTACTTCCTTTAATGTAGGAAATAATCGTTGATACAGCTTTCTCGTTCTGACTCATTACGTGTGCAAGAGATAAAGTTATCGCACTAACATTAGCATTTCTTTCACGCTAATGACCAATATCATTTACTGACTGTACTTAACTACACTGGACTGTAGTTATACCAACTGAAAAAAAAGATTATCTTGAAACTTTGTTTCCGGTAAAATACCTAAAAATTACAAGTTAAACTTGATAAAACCCGTTATTAGTCGTCGGTTCAAAATACCATTTTTGTTATGGTTACTGACGTTTCATTACTTTTTTTAACATCGACATGTGCTTGTATTTATGTATGTTTACAATAGATAGAATATTTACAACAAAATGTAAAATGCAATAATTTTTAATGACTTTTATTCTTTTTATTCTTATATTTTGAGTGTTTATGATTAGTTAAGAAAAACTAACAATTGTTAAGTTCATAAGTTATTAATTCCATTTAAACAATAATACATTGTGTCGGAAATTTAGGTACATAAAATAACAAATTATATCACAACAAACAATAAAATAATAAAAAATAAAATATTCTCATCATTAAACATTGAATTCAACTAAATTATTATTATTATACATTGGCTACAGGGAAAATTGTATACAAAATTAAAAAACTATAAGTTAATATAAACTATTAATCTAAACTATAAGTTAATGTGCTCCTAATTTATACTTTTATGTCCTAAAATGAAACTTACAGATTTTTACAATGATATTAGAATAAAAGAGGTAGTCAGGTTATGTAGTGACGAGCTTTCAATAGATAAAAATAAATTAAAATCAAATTTATTTTTAAAATGCTACCTGTGACGAGTTTAAACATATTTTTTGTCGATTTTCTGATGTTGATTACAATGATATTAGAATAAAAGAGGTAGTCAGGTTATGTAGTGACGAGCTTTCAATAGATAAAAATAAATTAAAATCAAATTTATTTTTAAAATGCTACCTGTGACGAGTTTACCCATATTTTTTGTCGATTTTCTGATGTTGAACTAACTTCAGTGACGAGTTTACAATAACCCGTCAGTACCATGCGACGATACAAGGTAACTACCTCTTAAAAAAAATCTAATATCATTGGATTTTTGCATATTAAATTGAAAATTCTTAGTAAGTTACATAATTGTCACTTTATTTGAAAACCTTACAAACAATACATCAAACTATTTTACTTATCAACACTAGACCACAACAATGAAATCAAGAAACAATTGTAATGAAAGTTTATTTCGACATTCTTTCGTATTATTAGTTTAGCTGTTTCCGTGAGAAGTGTCAGCACAAAGGGAGATTAAGGAAGGCTGGTGACAGAACTCAATATTCAGCTGATGGTTCCGTTGCATTATTTAATTGATAAGTAGGTGTGAATAATTTTCACGATTAGGTTTAATACCCAATAATTAGATTTAAAAATTATAACAGTGACTACAATAATAATACTTAGTTCTTTAATGTTTATAGTTTTAACCATTGAAAATGGTTATCAGATGCAAATCGCCTAAAACGTAATTTTGGCCATATCTCCGAGGATTTTGGGAGGATCGAGATGGGAATAGTACCAAAAGTTGAGTAATTTATCGAGACACGTGTGACCGTTTGAATTTTGAAAACCTACTGGAAACTTTTTTTGGGATTTGCAAAATTCGGGTAAATTCGGTTTTTTGGGGTGTGTTTGTTTACTAAATTGTAAATATTTCTAAACAAAAACCGACTTAAGAAAAAATAAAAAATTGGGTCTTAGTGTATTACCGTATATAAAAGTGATGTAGCTTCTACGATTATTGACCGATCGTCATGGTAATGGTATGGAAAGATGCGGAAGCAGACGAGAAGTGCACTCGTTGGATTTTTGTAAATCGGTTAATAATATTTCGGCCACGTCGAGGCAGTCAGCGGATGCTTTGCTCGTGCTCGTATAAATAAATAGCTACCTACTTACCTAGATACTTTAGAAAAATAATAGGATTTTGCATTTGGTTTGATTTTGTTGTTTGTAATAAATCTGGACATTTTTTATATATATTCTTTATTGCACTTGTAACATAATTACACAGGTAAATATAAAAGTTGTTTACAAAGGTGGGCTTATCTCTAAAAGAGATCTCTTCCAGCCAACCCAGCATTGTTTGAGATTTTTAAGTAAGCAGGTAATAGAAAGTGCATAGTAAGATGGAGATAAGTGAAATCCTCAATAAAACTTAATCTAGATCATTTTATACACATACATATACTTATAAATAAACTTTATAGTAGGTATAAACTTAACATAATTAAATAAATATAAATATGAATAAATACATACATACATACATAACATAATACATATACATAAAATAATAGCATTTTAATAGCATTTATAAATACAAAAAAATCCTATTTTTATTGTTGTAAGTAATTTTAGCCAGGCGCTAAACCACTGCACCATCGAGCTCCTTGTACTAATTTCATCTTAGTTAAACTAATTTACTTCAGTTTGTCTATATTAACATTGTAGTTGTGGTCTAAGAGTTAAACTATGGCCAGCTTCTTAGCAGTCAAAATGAAAATCAAGTCAAGTGTTTTGGATGTCGAATAAAAGTAAATATTTATAGAATTTTATTTTTCAATATACATACAGTATTTATATTAATGTTTAATTTATAAGGTTCTTGTTTTTTTAATTAATAAGGCTACAACGGAACCCTAACTGTCAAATAAAAGAGAACCTTCGTGAGAATTAATCTGTAACGGCGAAAGTAAGTTGTATGGTTTTAATGACAGACAGCCGTCATAACAGATCTATTATAAGTGTAATGATGTATATTTTGAAAAGTTAATCTCTTCATTTCGGTACGCAATGGATAGAATACGCGTGTGAATGTTTAGAGCACCTTATAGTCTGTCTGTAATTAATCTAAACAAAAGTCATATTGAAAGCAGCAATGAATGTTAGATTTTGTTTTAGATCTTGGTGCACCGGTATCATAATTCATATTTCTTCTTTCTATGCACATCATACTTCAAAGGGTCACTAATAAAGGTTATTCAATAATTGCTTATTAAATTTGTGATAATAAATTGATTATTAAATGCAATATTCGCCGGTGCTTCAGAACTAACTGAAAAAAAAACTTCACTTCGTCCATCAGCCATTTTTAATGTCCCCACTGCTAGGGCACAGGCCTTCTCACCACGCAGGCCCAATGCGGATTCGAAGGTGTTAACTGAAAATGCAGCCGGGGCCAACGGTTTAACGTGCTTTCCGAAACACGGAGGAATTCGAAATAATTAATTGGTCACCCATCCTATGACCGACCCTTGTAAAAGTTGCTTAACCTCGCATAGCATCGCAGAGCCAGGCGGCCCAGGCGGTAAACCACTGCAACATCGAGCTAATATTCACCTTTTGCCAATTAAAATGCAACTTACAGAACATGCGAAAGAGTTCAGGTGCAGGGTAGGTAAACAAAAATCTTCTGTACCTTTACCTAACCACCTCTGTGGTCTGTACCCTTAGCACGAACAGCTATCGAGAAAAAAAATGCACGTAAAATTACTCGATAGAGAATTATCTATGGAAATTTTAATTTCGCTATTCGGCGGTAGATGGCGTTGTACAAATTTCCAATACAAAATTGCACCATCGAATGATTTTACGCGCGTTATTTTTTTCGATAGCTGTTCGTGCTAAGGGTACTGGTCTAGTGGTTCGCCCACCCGTGTTAGACACAGGGGTCCCTGGTTCGATTCCCAGGAGGGGGTACGATTTGTACTCGGTTTGTCCATCAGCCATTTTTGATGTACCCACTGCTGGGGCACAGGCCTTCCTTATGGGTGGTAAGGAGGACGGGCCATAACCCATCACGCGGGCCCATTGCGGATTGGTGGGTGTTAACGACTGCAAATGTTGCCGGGACCAACGGCTTAACGTGCCTTCCGAAGCACGGAGGAGCTCGGTATAATACATTTTTGGTCACCCATTCCATGACCGACCCTTGTTGCTTAACTTCCGCAATCGCTGGGCCAGGCGCTAAACCACAGCGCCACCGAGCTCCACCGTAGGTAGGTACTCGGTTTGGTTGGTGTTAATTCTGGCATCTAATTAGCTTATTAAAGTCCGCCTGGCTACCACAATCTTACTTATGTCTGATGCCATAACAATAATTAAAAAATTGTTGTGTTCCGGCAGTTAGAGGGAAGATAGCCAGTTCCTCAGTAATGAGGATTCCGGGTGTAGTGCGCTTCCACTTCGGGCCTTATCATCACTTTACATCAGGTGAGGTGAAGGCCAAGCACTTCCCATTGTGCATTAAAAAAATCATTATTCCTGTGGTTAGTGGTTCAGACACTTTAGGCTAATCATACTCAAATAAAAAATTGTTTAAAAAAAAACAAAAAACCTTCCTCTAAAAAGCAAGAAATAATATTCGTAATAATAAAAATACGTCTATTGAAGTCGGGTGGGGCTGGAGTACAAATTCCTTTTTTTTTTATTCAAAAAACCCCACCCGTCTTCAATAGACGTATTTTTATTGTTAGGAATATTATTTCTTGCTTTTTAGAGATAGGTTTTTTGAAGTCGGTTTTTTGTTTATTTTAAACAATTTTTTATTTTTTTATTTTTAGTGTAGGTACCTTGTAGGTAAGGTATATTATATATGTAGAAAAATCGGCTCAGCCAAACGTAAGATAAACTGAGAACCTCCTTTTTAAGTCGGTTAAAAAACTACACTTAAGATATCCCTCTTCCAACAAAAAAATATTTATCTTATTCAGTTCATAAACAAAGAAGTAATACGACCAATCATCGAGGTAATTCACACAAAATCATACAATTTTCGTGCTTTTTTCAAAATTACTTGAAAAGTACTGAACCGATTTCAAAATTTAAAAAAATGGGACCAACTTAGGAGTGTATTAATGTAACAACGTTTGAATCATTTCAATCGGTCCAGCCGTCTTTGAGTAATCGGTGGACATACACAAAAAAAAAAACAAATATACAGACGAACATAGAACCTCCTCCTTTTTTGGAAGTCGGTTAAAAAACACAAGAAAGCTTTTTTTGTAGTTTCACACAAAATACTCATTTGAAATGGAAAAAAATGCTGAATACAAAACAAATAACAGTTTGTATGATCAATCGATGAAAGTAAGGTGCAATAATGAATAATGTGCAAAAATGTGAATTCTGAACGCGTTCCTGGGATAACATGCAAGCTTAGTTGCTTATTAATATCTGTGTTTCCTATTTTGGCAAATGCATTCGTGTTCTGATAAATTATTGTATCACTGAATAAAAAGAAAAATAAGAAATATCGTTATTTCGAGCTACGGTTGTGATTTTGCATCATTTATTATATTTCAGCCAAGCTAATTGCCCGTGCAAGATAGTTTCTTTATTTAGCTTAAGATACTCTTCTATTTTTAAAATAAACAACAATTTACATTTGATTATCTTGTTTTTTGCCTAAGTCTCATTTGTAGGTAAATCCGGACCATTTGGCCCAATTTTAAAAAAGTTGAACAGCCTTGAGCTAAGCGAATCTCTAAAATAGTGTCATGGTTTTAAAAATATTCCTCTAAAATAATTTAAATTTTGTAAGTTAGTAAGTTTCAAATATTGTAAGTAGTATGTAGTAAGCGCATTTAGATAAGAACAAAAAAATATAAAAAAAAAATTTGGACAAAAAAAGGATGGCTACACCGAAGCGAAGCGAGAGCGAGTCGCTATAGTTTTGTTGAACATAAAGTTTTTGAAAAAATTCAAGAAAACTTTTAGGCCATGGCTCATTTTGACGTTTGGCACTCTGACCGAAAGTAGCGCACCAATTTAATAAAACTCTACGTGGAATCAGCCAATTTTTTGATGTCCCCACTGCTGGGGCACAGGCCTGCCTTATGGGTGGTAAGGAGGATGGGCTATAACCCACCACGCGGGCCCAATGCGGATTGGTGGGTGTTAACGACTGCAAAAGCAGCCGGGACCAACAGCTTAACGTGCCTTCCGAAGCACGGAGGAGCTCGAGATAATACATTTTTGGTCACCCATCCCATGACCGACCCTTGCGAACTTTGAGAAAAACGAAAATGGACTACGTGGAATTTTAGGATTTTTAGACGGTATCATTACATTGCCTCGTAGTCACTGCTAAAATTAGATAGCAAACTGCTAAAAGTGACCGTTTTTGACACATTTGCTATCTACTTCTACGAATGAATACGAGGAAATATAGTGATACCTAAAAATACTCGACCACGGGCCCTAAAAATTCCACGTAAAGTTTTATTATAATCATTTTCTATTAACAACTTATTAAATAAAAACCTCTGAGGGCACCACTTTCGGTGGTATAACCAAACCACCTAAAGGAAAGTGTTGTGTTATGTGGCTAAGTTATCATAAAGAGCGGTATTTACGCCAGCTTATATTCAAATTGCCAGGTATCAAATGTTGAAAGCCTTTCTAGTATACGATCCAGCTTATTCGCGAAGAAAGTAAACGTAATTTGCCTCCAACATGGCTAATACGACGTATTTTACTATGATTGTTCACGCGTAGCTTGAAAGTGTCGATATGGTTTCCCTCGATCGAGGTGTAACTTTCTTCTGAATCTATGGATGGTACCGACCATAGTGAGCGTTGGGAATAACAGCTGGGTAATCATAGGGAAGCCAAATATTTTATTTTGAATTGATACAAGGGCAACACTGAAAGTTTTTAGAACTGACTATTTATTAACAAATCCAATAAAACATTTAACATTTCGAATCAAGAACTCTTTGGGAACCTAACAGTCAGTTGCAAGAACGATCTTTAAAGTTAATGCTTCATTAAATGTATCGCCATCTTTTTCTTCTTTCAAAAGAAGTAAAGGACGGTGATACCTTTAATGACGCAATAACTTTAAAGATCGTTCTTGCAACTTATAATACATTCAACTGTCATTTTAATTTCTGTGTGTTACTATGTATAAAAGTAAGTATATAAGTAATATACCGTCCAGCACCCATATTACAAGCTTGGCTTAGTTTGGGGCTAGATAGCGCTGTGTGTAAGTGTCCAAGCGTTTATTTATTATTATTTCTTCCGGGGAAAAACAACGTGTTAACATTGTTAGTGTCCTTATATTGACATTATCTTGCTTGCTATTATCACGGCCCAACGACCCCAAGAAAACTTATCCCGTCATTTCCATATCTTTTTTTTGTAATCATTGATAATTTTAACAAAAGATATGAAATAGTTTGTCAGGTAAATTAATTGAATCCGGAACCTGGTAACTAGCCATATATGGATTGTGATAATCTAGTGCAATTTAGCTAAGTACCAGTTATTTTCTCTGTATGGTGCTTTCATGTTTTCCTGTCTTGGTCTAGCTGTGACACTTTCACAGACTTACTTAGTCAAATTATTTTACTCAAGAATGTTAGTATAAGAATGTTAGTTACTAGCATGCTAGTACGTTTTCTGTGAAAGTTAATCATATATTTTCTGGGTGACCGAAACTGATTCCGTATTTGTTTTTTTTTTAATAATTATGTAGGCAGAAGCATATTGTTATAGTAAATTAACATAAGCAAAAATCATGACAATATTCCTTTTCATTTATAAATAGCTGTTTCATATCGTATTCTAGAACAACTAGGATAAAAAAAATATCTATTTTTATTACATTTTTAGTATAGTATATTTAGATAACTTAAGTAATATTGCCAAATTATTTACGGTCCGTAAATAATTTGGCAATATTACTTAAGTTATCTACTTGAATAAAATAAACCAATTTGCAGATAATTTCATGAGTGCTCTCACATAAAAGTAAGCTATTGTGTTTTAGGGTCGTCGGCACAAATTGAGCTCTAAAATGATCTCTAGCAATTTTCATAGACAGCTTGATGAACTTAATCTCAACTTAAATTGACTGGAAATAGCATGGGAAGTATGCGATCATACGCGCAAGAGAATTAATGATTATTATGTTTTGTAATGATACAAATAAAGTAATTTATAAAAATTTCGCTGGCAGTGTGGGCCCGAAATAGAAAAATATATAATAATAATAATAGAAACATATTTTGTTTACTATCGTGATTTTTCGTTAGTAAGGTAGAAAAATCCTGTAAATCTTTCGCTTTTCCTATTAACTTCACAGAATATGAGTGCATTAATAAAATGCATCCCATTATTTTACCGCGGTGCCGCAATAAAAATGTGGATTACCTCACCGTACTGATAATCCGAGTTTATGACCATACAATATAGTATTATAGGGCTGTATGAGTGCAGTTTGTTGTAAATAACTTTATGATGAGACAAAGCTACTTAAGCATCAGAAGCTTAATTTGTAATTTATAGATCCTTTCACTATTTTGGTAAAAAATCAAGACTACATGGTACACAACGTAATGTATTAAGTAATCATCATTATTATGCATAGAATTTATTATATGGTCTGTGTTATTATACCATCATTACATTACATAGGCTCTAATAAACTACGAGTACCTATAAAGGCATTTTTAAACATAATATTTAATTTCTCATTTCAGCCGACACGTCTGAACGCTTAAAGAGCCACGAAGAGAATGAGCGAATTCTAAATTCAAACATGGGTAGCGGGCTCAGCAGCTCCACCAGCCGGAAGTGGTCGCGGAAGGATGCGCCGCCGCACGCGGAGTCTTCACGTGTACTGTTCCTGTTGTACCTCATTCATAGGACTTGGAACGTTGTGGTGGAACATGTGGACTCGAAAAGTGCAAGGTAAACTGATCTGAGCTCTTATGAAATAAAAGCACATTACAACCGGCGTGAACGGGAAATTAGAATTTACTTATCGAGGATAGTTTGAATGTCTTTAATCATTCGAGGCAATGTAAATAACTTCCCGGTAATAGTGCTTTTCACAAGAAATGCGAGGAAATTAAAAAAATCTCAGTAAAAATTGGTTCGTGAAATGACCAGTGCGGGAAGTAGGAAGTGAGCAGGAAGTAAGTATTGAAATTAATTTCAGCACTGTTCACCAGACCGCCACGTAAATATAATGGAACCTTTAGCACTATTTTTTCAAATATAATGCCAATATTTCAGAGCATAATTGAGAAAAAGCATTTTTCTATGCTAATTTGAAAGAAATAAGATGCATTTTACTCAGACATCGTTTTTATCTGTTGATTCCAAAGTATTATTTAACTTCAAAAGTAACACAAAGAGTCACATCATAAATCGTTCATCCTGACGGTCCATTTATCGCAGGATCCTTATATAAATAATACACCAGCCGCAGATTGTAAATCACCACTATCAGGACAGTTTTCATTATGTTTTATATCTCACGGTTGCTTCCAAATAAATAAACATTTTGTATTCATACTTTAGTGCATAAAAACCTACATTTAATTTAATATTGGATCAAAGTTCATTTTACATAATATTAATGTGGTATAACGGTATGAAAGGTAAACAGTCAATCGATATTTAATTTCTATTTAGTTTTTTGACAGAATTCACTACTATGATTTTAAAACGAACCAAAACTTCATCAGTTTAATATCAAATTAATGACAATGTGGATTCCAGCTTGTCAATCAAAGACTGCAATGCTGACCGCGCGATGATAGCCTGAACCAACGCTAAAGCTAGGGTTTCCTAGGATAGAACTTCCTAGCGGCGTAGAACGTTGTCTATGAAAACAATATGGCGCGCCGTATTTTTTACATAGAAAACGTTCTAACGCCGGCAAATTACGGTCGTAATATGACGGCACCGTCATCCTAGGAAACCCTAGCTTTATCTCCACTTTCTACCATCATAATCGCTGCCAGCAACGCAGTCATTTGTTATAGAATGCGGCAGTAATATACTATTCTTGTTACATTTCAGATGGCGTGGCTCCCACACTGTGCCCAGTTCTGGGGAAGGTCTGGGACGGCGTTTCGACTCAGTCAGCCTGGCGGATTCCGACCTGGGCTCCTGCTACTCCAGCTGCAGCTGCAGCTACTGCCGGCTGCGGGAGTGCGCGCAGGACTGCGTCAGGTGAGAGACAGCAATATAGTGCCACGACTCAGTCAGCCTGGCGGATTCCGACCTGGGCTCCTGCTACTCCAGCTGCAGCTGCAGCTACTGCTGGCTGCGGAAGTGCGCGCAGGACTGCGTCAGGTGAGAGATAGCAATATAGTGTCACGACTCAGTCAACCTTGAGAACTCCGACATAGGCTCCTGCTTCTCCAACTGCAGCTGCAGCTACTGCCAGCTTCGGGAGTGTGCGCAGGACTGCGTCAGGTGAGAGACAACAATATGGCGCCACGAGTCCGTCAGCCAGGCGGACTCTAGCCTTTTTTTCTTTTTGTATGCCGAAGGAAAACGCATTTACGCGCTTCCCCCCCGCAGGTGAGCGAGAGGGGGGCATGTGGGACTCGCCAGGAGGGGACAGCAGCATCCAATGTTGCGGCTCCCTCCACGACTGCCTCCCGTGATCCCACCCAACCGAGCGGTTCGGTGGGATCTCGGGGAGGAGGGAATACCCACTAAAAACCTCAGGCGGACTCTAGCCTCACTCTACCTAAGCTCTAGCTCTTTCCTAATTGTCTAACTCAAAATCTATCGCAATCGCTTTCAATTTGCACGAATGCTACGTCCATTGCTGTGGCATTACAAGGCCCTGTGTGTGACAGACGGTCTTTGAGACCCGGTGGTGGATGTACACAATTGCCAAATTAAATTAAAAGCGATCGTGATAGATTTTGAGTTAAGCAATAAAGCCCCTGGGCTCCTGTTACATTACACCAGCTGCAGTTGCAGGGCTGTGTCAGGTGAGCGAGATCATAGGCCTCTCCTAATAGTAGATTGTTATACAAGACGCTAAAATGACCCATCGCATACGAGGTAGTTTTATTCCCGAGCTTTAGCGAGGGAATAAATAGAAACCGAGTTACAATGGGTTTTAGCGTCGTGTGTTACACTATACTTTTCACTACGATTGCGAGAAAATAAAATACAATATGAAATAGTTTATACCTACTTCCGTAAACGAATCCACTCGTTTTTCTATCCTCCACTTCATAAACTTTTTGTACAATATTTAAATAAATGATTTGTGCTTGACTGCAAAAGATTAAAATTATTTCTTTCCTATTACAGTCACACAATTCAATCAGTTTGTAATTATAGAAAAATTCTAAAGATTTCGCGCCATGGTACCAGTTTTTAAATTTCTGCTGTAGCAGCTAAGCAACACAAACACGCATTCTACGATTCACTCTGAGCACAGAGTATAAATAAGTCTATGATTTTACCAAAGAGATGCTTTCCATTTTCAAAAATAAGAGTGAGAAACAGTATTAAGTCGAGCGAGTTTTTATTCGTGATTATGAATAAAGACTTTTTCATTTCTCATATTCGGAAAGTGATGTATATTTGAACTGAGCAGCGGGTCCAAAACTCTTCGTTCCACCCTAGGGTGGAAAAGTAATTTAAAAATAGAACTGAATTTGGCAATGAAAAAGTTTACAATAGTTAAAAACAAATGGTTTAAAAAAAGTTGCAGCCTTGTAGGGCGCATTCACGAACAACAACAAAACATGGTATAAACAGCCAGTGCAAAATTAAAAACATTGAGCGGAGCGGCCGGCGACGCGACGTGTTCCAAATTTAAAATAAGAAAAACTATAAAATATTGGAGGGAGACTTACTAACTATGTGACTTTGAGCTGTGTGTGCCGTATTAAAGTTTTGTGTTGATTTTGTATTTACTAAAAATGAGTTTAAAACTAAAACAAAAAGTTCAAATAAAATAAAAGAAACAATAAAAATACGCTGTAATTCGCCTACAGGAAACAACTACTTCAAGAGAGTCTCTGCCATGGACTTATCGTCTTATCAAAGACCAAAGAATATCTCCGTCTTTTACAGGCATCCACAACAAAGCCAAATCTTTCATCATAATAATTTATATCAAACTGAAAATATTCCAAGCAAGAATTTAACTTTAAATTTCACAAATTGTTCTAATTTTTCTAGGATTTTAAAGTTAAGTTGGTATAGGTAATAATTATGAGGTCTACCAATGTAGTTACTAAGTAGGTACATGTTTTTATTAATAAACATTTTGGAATAACTAAGACTTTTTTTACTTTCCTGAAATTCGAAATGAAAAGTAGAGTGTTTAACACGGGTAAAAGTCATCAATTCCATTCTCGAACTATAGCCGCCCTCGCTATGCTCGGGCGTCTAAATATCTCGAATTGGAATTGCTTCCTTTTGACCCTCGTATAACAATCTACTATTTCGTTTTAGTAGGCTCATTGGTAATAGACAAACATTAAAAAAGAAAAAACTTTATCCCCTAGGGATTATTATATTATCAACTAAGTTCTAGAACATCTCTTAGGGATAGATTCAAAGAGATTGGTATATTGACAGCAGCATCTCAATTTATATTAAACTGCATACTTTTCGTGCGTCGCAATATTAACTTATATACAAAGCATAGTGATTGGCACAATCGGAATACCAGAAATAAAGACAAACTTGTAATGCCTCAGTATAGATTAGAAAAAGTCCGTGGTTCTTTCATAGGTCTTGGTATAAAGTTTTATAATAAAATTCCAAGTAATATTTTGGATTTACCATTTGAAAACTTTAAGTCTCATGTAAAAAATTGTCTTCTCAAAAAAGGATACTATACCGTTAAAGATTATTTAATTGATAAAACAGCCTGGTCGTAGATTTTTCTATTCTATGTGAAAATTGAGGGAATTGTCCTACCTACTTAAAACTTATTGTAAGCTTTTTGACTCGACGACGCCTTAATGCGAGTAGCTTTAGTATGTCATGCTCACTTTAAACATTTCTGCGGTGGTGTCGTGTGGGGCGGGTCGTTACGTTCCCTCAAATATGGTTGAGCGAAGCGATGGCTGGTCCATGCGTCATGCTCGTGAACGGGTGCTGCCAGTGGGAATGGGTCTGCTTCTGTCTGCTTGTACTAAGGGCGTCGTATATTTATATATATTTTTTTCTCTGTTTGATGTTATCAATATGTATGGCACTTCTTACTCAAAACATAAAACTAATAGGCAAGTAAACCTTGTTTTGATTTCTCTTTTTTTTTATTGCAATCATTTTGCTTTCTATAGTCAGTAGTTTTTGTAAGTAAAGGCCTATGAAAAGCTTTTGGATATTAGTTTTCAATTCAGTGCCTTAGGATGGGTAGCCTAAGTATGTCATGCTCTCTTTAATCATTTCTGCGGTGGTGTCGTGTGGGGCGGGTCGTTACGTTCCCTCAAATATGGTTGAGCGAAGCGATGGCTGGTCCACGCGTCATGCTCGTGAACGGGTGCTGCCAGTGGGAATGGGTCTGCTTCTGAGTACCTATCCTAACGCATATTGAATTGTAAGAATTGCGTTTTTTTTTTTGTTAATTTTTATGTGTTGTATCAAGTATTTTTTGGTAAATTTTGCCTACTTAGGTGCACTTTCGAGTAGCAGACATAGCGATTACTGATTTCTCAACTAGTTGAAAGTTATTTACTCTCACAATTAACTATCTGATATGTAGTAGGTATTTAATTTCAACCTACCTACCCATTGTGTACAAACTTTTGTTAATTATTGTGATGGAAAATGACCTCACTTTAAATGTGGAGCTCATTTTTCAATGTTGACGACTCTGTATGAAATATACAGGGAGAAAAAAGCAGCCCTTGACGAGTTTTTTGCTGGTTCTTCTCGTTACAAGGTCTCCCGCTCAGGGTTTGCGAACCGATGGCGTAGCTTCTTTGACATTCACAAGTGCTTGTAACAGCTTAGACTGAATAAATGATTTTTTGATTTTGATTTTGATTGATTTTATCTCGGCTCTTGTACATTACAATGACGGAATTTTTGAGCAAGAGGAGTGAAAAGTATCTTTTTGACGATCGACCCTGCGCTGCACGAACCCGGCGACTTTCTGCGACCGTCACCAGAATTATACCAATTCTATTACACCATAGATAGTAATCACGGTATTACTATCTATGGTGTAATTAATTATTTCAGTACTGTGTATCTGTTTCAAGTCGATATAGACAAAGTATGATTGTAAGCAACGAACTAATGTAAGTTGTAAATTAATTTTCTTTTTTCTTATTTCAGGTAAGGCTGTCTTTCTCTGCAGTAAAAAAACTAGTATAAGGCTAACAAGACGCAAGCAAAAAACAAAACAATGCAAAACTACGAAGGTTTTGTACAACAACCACGACGTTGTTGTGTAAGGATGTCTATCTATGTATTGTGAGCAAAAAACAACTGAATTTTGGCTTTCAAAATACTTCCGGCCCCGATTCAGCCTCCAATAAAATATTGCCTACCAATCACTGAATCGAACATTTTGAAAGATTCGATCTTTGTCGAGATTCCTGAATTTCGTAATAAGATCATTATCACCCATTTCCTGATCTTTGACGTGACAAAAATGGATGGTCCTTCTTTTTTATCCAGATCGGAGCAATATTGAAGTTAGAATTATGTCGAATGAGGGCCATTTGAATATTTAGCAATTTATCAGCACAAATCAAAAGTTGGTTCTTTGTCAAAAGTCAAACGTATTTAGTAACTTATTTTCTTTTAAAGATCGTAGATACTATAAAAGAAAAGTAGCATTCTATCACAGATAATAATATAATACTATACTATTCTATGGACAACTGAGGAACACTAACCCTACATAATGATTAGACTGAAATGAAATGAAATGATTTTTTTATTTGCAAATATTAATTTATACAATAAATATTATATTTTTCTTGTTGTAATCCACAACTGAAATAGAAAGAAAATAGGTACATTTATTATGGACATACACAACGAATACACAACATGACAGTATAAGAAATAATAAGTATAAACAAATTGCAAATACAGTTTGACTAACACATTGTGCAACCTTGTGATGCCAAAACTGTGCTCAGCTCAGTATAAGCAGCAAGCTAGGCTAGGCTAACTATCATAATAATATCACACAAATATCTTCTTTCCGCTTTCTGAATACAAAATGAGACCTCTGTCACTGAAATTTAACTCCCTTATAAAAACAGCCTATTCTTATAAAAAAATGTGTCAGATTTTTTTCTTTTTATAAGTACGAGTGTAAGGGAAACAGTTCGTTCCCTCATAAGTCCATGTCTAGCGTTGATTAATGTGATACACGCTATGTAATCAACATGGGTTAGTTGACAAATAACCGGATTTGATGAATACCATTATTACTCACGACGTAAGCACGAACGCTCACGAGCACGGGAGCACGATTCGGCTCTTGTGAGATTAGCTTCTTGAGCAAATACTTAGTTTGAGCATAATAAGCAGCAGCAGTATGTGAACTTAGACCCAGAAGCTTTCGGTATGTTTTCGGTGCCGCATAAACCGAGCTTCAGTAATGGCTCTTACGATGCAAATCTGCCTAAAATTCAATTCTACTGACAGCAGACTAGATAATATTATTTTGAAAGCTGTAATATTAATGTGTACTCTCTAATATTAGTAGTTAGTTTAGTTTTCTTTATTAGCAGAAGCCTATCATCATACAAATTGATGATTATACCAAAGTAAAGCCCGCCGGTAACGATAATTTGCGATTGTCAATTTTTACGTCATTGATGCTCATTGATGCGAAAATTGATCGTTTACGCATGCAATTGAAGCGATTGGTAATTGCTCCAACAATGGCATTGACGAAAAAATTGTACCGGCGGGCTTAAGCCAATGAATATTATTAAAAAAAATGTATATCTTAGAAATTTCATAGTTTTCAGAGCAGTGTTGGGCTATTTTCATGAGATGAATTAAGTCACCTGTGACGGTCGACTTTAGCACCTAACAAGTAGCTTTATTTTATTTTATTTATTTTATTTTATTTATTTTAATACACAACACAGATTACAATTGATACAAATCAATAACATCAACTGCGCGACGCAACTAGATTGCAATCCAGACAAATGTGTACAATAAAAATTAAGTGAAGGCAAAAATGTATTTGATTAGATTGGTGAGATTAACATAAGACAATTTGTTATAATTTATGTGTAAACAGACTCGGCGCCTATGCTGAGTCCGCCTTATTTTTCAAAGATCGCGGAGGTTAAACAAATTTCGCAAGGGTTGGTCTGGTCATGGGATGAGTGACCAAAAAAAATTGAATCGCAAGTGACACATCGGTTATGGCGTGACTGTCGTCTATGTACTGTTGATGGATATCTATGGTTGATGGCGTAACTCAGGTCACAATATGTAATAATAGTTCCAGTTTTGGCCACCGGATCTGATAATAGACTGAAAAGATCGCGGTGCGGCAAAAGTCGTGCGGCTTTAGTCACCCATCTAAACTGCCATCGAATTTTGAGACTCGGTAGACTCAATTAATATTAATATTATTGAGTTTACAGAGTTTTATTGAGTTTGATGGACAAAAATTAAGATCAAAAATAGAATAGATACACAAACATTATAATATTTACGGTTCATAGAAATCTGAGTGATTTCAAAACCAAATTCATTATTTATGTGATTTATATCTCTTTATTTATAATCATAAAAAAGGAATAACTCACTGACTAATAGTTAATTGTGATACTGATTCTGCATCAATGTAATGGATTGAACTAACAGACACTGGCGCCCGATCAAATGAAATATCGAATGAAATTAAGATTGGCATTAAGGTTTCTGTTCAGAGATTACGATTGGCTAGCTGAATGAAAGATCTGCAGTTACATTAATGGAGGTTGTAGAATTAAAATTCAGTTTTTATCACACGACTTCCCAAAAAAGGGAGTGTGTTGTGTTAACGGTTCATGAATGTTTTTTATTTCATTAATGATTTTCATCATTATCATCATCAGAATTTCATCAGCCATTTTTAATGTCCCCACTGCTGGGCACAGGCGGGATAAGGGCCCAATGCGGAAATTCATCCGGGGCCAACGGCTTAATGTGCCTTCCGAAGCACGGAGGAGCTCGAGATAATAAATTTTTGGTCACTCATCCCATGACCAACCCTTGCGAAAGTTGCTAAACCTCCGCAATCTCTGGGCCAAGCGCTTCACCACTGCGCCATCGAGCTTCTCTTTTTTTAATAATAAAAGTCAATAATAATTGTTTGTAATTAAAAGCTGTCTTTCGGCAAGCTGTCTTCGTAAGCGAAGAGTTCATTTGGATGATTCGTTTTATCAAAAAATTGATTTGATGTATTGTAGATGTATTGTACCGAGGAAAAACTCGAACCGTAAAGTTTTAAGGCTTCTCTTTAAAGTTTAGAGCAAATAATGCCAGTAATGTAAAGTATTCGCTGCAATAAAGGCTTGCATTGCAACTTTGCCGAGAACGGCAGGCAATATAAACAAAATATATATAACAAAATATATTTGTTGTTATTTGTATGTTTATAAGCTGTTAGCTATCCATAAACTATAAATAAATAAATAAATAAATAAATAAATAAATAAATAAATAAATATACGTGGCGAAAGTGTTTTGACTGTAAAGTAGCTTAGCGTAGTTTCAAAGGTTTCATATAAATTTATTATCCATTCTAATAAAACTGTTTCAAAATAAGTAATCCAGAAGATAAGTGCTATCATGAACCAATGAAATATGCCCTAAAAACATAAGTTTTGGCAGAATTATTGCATTTCTTTGTTATTTTGTTCTAATCTTGATTAGATCTTAAAATTAAATTTTCACTCGATTTTTCTGTAGAAATAGAAATAGCGAGCAGTGGCGCCCCCATCTGAGCAGAGAAAACAATTAGATTCCTCTCGCCTTACTTCACTACTGAAGGCGGTTGAAGTGAAGTGGAAACGGCGGTTTATCGGGTGCACTTTAATCGGTACGTGTCTTGGAAAGGATAATGTAATATTATTTTACACGACTACGGCGAAGCCAAAACGGAGGGTAATATGATTTTGACCTGTATGTATGTATGTTTATAATCTTGCTTTTGCAGCCGAAAATCATTATAACGGAATTAGATACAGCTTCATTATTAAAATATTCTTGTCGATCGCAAATACCTACCTATCTTTGAGAAAATAATAGTATTAACATTATATACCTAGCGGCGGTGTTCTAGTGATTTGTGTCTTAATAAGCAATTTTTAAACGCTTATAAATATTATATTCACATGCAGTTCATGGTATGTCCATCAGCCATTTTATTGCCCCCACTGCTGGGGCACAGCCCTTCCGTATGCGTGGATAAGGAGGACGGGCCACAACCCACCAAGCGGGCCTAATGCGGATTGGTGGGTGTTGACGACTGCAAATGCAGCAGGGACCAACGGCTTAACGTGCCTTCCAAAGCACGGAGGAGCTCGAGATAATAAATTTTTGGTCACCCATCCCATGACCGACTCTTGCGAAAGTTGCTTTACCTCCGCAATCGCTGGGCCAGGCGCTAAACCACTGCGCCACCGAGCTCCACATTAATGGTATAATTAATTTTAAATGAATGCAATGAGTGCAGTTTTGGTTTATTTAAAATTAATTTATACTATAAATTGCATGTGAATATAATATTAGAAGCATTTGAAAATATCAAGTATTACTTAAGTCATTACTTACTCGTCTATAAATACGAGGGTAGCCTAGACTTTCATTCTTGATGACATGACAAAAAGCTAACGTTAATAAGATATAAGAAATATTTTGTCTACAAAAATATGATCTCTGTAGAATAAAATGAAGTAAGCTATTAAGCACCTACCTAATTTTAATATATAGAATAGATGTAGAATCCCTTTAATATTCAGCATTTTTATTATAGTCTGTCGTTTAGTTTAATAAAGTTTCATTGCTAAAAGTGGCCACTTTTGGCAATAAGCTAAACGACAACTAAACGACAGGTTATAAAATATTGTTTAAGCGATAAAAAGTACCACAAGGCATCTTCGGAGTACACTAGAAGAACACAATTCACAATTTTGCCTTTATTTGAGCACTATGATTTTTTTTTCATTGGCGGCGCTAGCCCTCTTACCTATTTTCTTACAAAATGCAAACTATTTTTCAAAGCCGCTATGTTTGCAAACATAAGTAATGTGAGATTAACAATGATATTATATAAAATTATAGATTAACAGAAATCGGTGACAGCAACCGGGTAAAGGACCCGCAGTGCTTCATGTCCGATTTTGTGGACATTGTGAACTGCTGGAGATTGGAGCGGCAAAACTAAGAACTCTACAGCTGGTATTAGCTCTATATTTGGAAGTATAAGTACTCTACCGTTGTACCTATTTTAGAATGAAAATGGTATTGAAGATCAGAAACAAAAGTTCAGGTTCAGTTCTTCTTTGGCCACTGCTGAGACGGGATACGTACGTGTATACCTATGAATTTTCAGCAGCATAAAACCTCTTTGTTGTAATAGAATAGACACTAGTTCGTAATAGAATTAACCCTACAAAGTTAAATTAGTACCTTACTCCAAGTTCTGTGCGAGTAAACAGAGTATTCCCAATTTAGCCGGGTTATACAGTTATTTTTTTTTTGACAACAAAGAGGTTTTATGCTGCCTAAAATTCATATACATTTTTGAAATAAATAAATGTGTAAGTCCTTAATTAAGTCAAATAAATATATAATTATTATCAAATTATTCATAATTCACAATATTTTGTTATAAAATATTAAAATATTTGCATTTTGTCACTTAAAATTATAATTTTGAAGTATTAGTAGTAGGCTGTATGCTCCTCACCCCTTTGTTCGCAAAAAATTCTTGCGTTAGCCTGTGAAAAAAAAACAAAAAAAAACAAGCGCCTTTTCCCATAATTATCATATTTTGTTTTTGCCATATTTGTTGCTTTGTGATATATTACTTTGTTTTTTCCTCGCAAATGTATTGAAAAACGTCGTATGAAACTCGTGAGTTCTTGCTTATTGCACACTCGGCTGAGTTACGCCCTCGCCTGCGGCTCGGGCTGCAACCCATAGCCTTGTGTGCAATGAGCAACCTAAGCCAACTTGTCTCATAATGTACTATTAATTTCTAATTACTCGTATGGAACGCCATCTATCCATTCGCTTTGAAATTACGTAGTCTTTCGAAGCCACTGCTACCATGGAAAGTTCAAAAGCAAAGTGAAAGTCTTTACATAGAGGTTTTACTTAAACTTCACAGGTAGCGCTACAGATATTTTACTTTTGCCAATTTAATTTTGAGATTATTTAATTTAAAATATTTTATAACCTTGTTTTATTAGGGACAAAAAAAATATGATTATTTCTTGAATTCAAAATTTATTGACTATGACTTTTATTAATATATTTTTTTACTTATTGTTGTTCAGCTGTATTTTACCATGTTACAAGGTGAAATAAGATTTGATTGGATTTGAATAAATCTTTCAAAAAATTGCAAATCTACTGTTTGTAGTCTAGGGGGCAGATTGTAGTGGAAAACCTTGGGGTAGGCCAGGATGAATCCGTAAAAGCGTTATTTCAGTAAAAATATGCAGAGAAGATGTACCAATAGACGTGTGTAAAACTACAAAGAACATAAGCAATTGTTACCACCAATATGAGGTATATTGTACCCACTTGAATCGAAGAAATTGCGCATTGACATTTAGGCATCTAACAATGGGTGGTTCTTGGAACGCGTTGCTTTCTGATCGCCGGTTCGATTCCTGGGAAAGCAACGTGACAATAGCTCGTACGGAGAAAACCGTGCTCTACCAAACAGCATTTTATGTGTCAATGCAACGGTTATTTGAAGAAAGCTTATAGTATTGTCTAATTTTATTTTAATTAAATTATTGACAGTATATTCCAAATTATCGAATTTGGCCTATGTTTGATTCAACGATAAACAATCAAATATTCTTTATTTTGAGCAGATAATAATATATGTTGAAGTTTCATTAACGCTCTTGATTATTTTACAGTTAAAAATACGATATTCGTATCTTCACTTGACTAAAAAAATATGCAAAGACAAAGAAAACTTTCATTAATTTTATATTTTTTGGATAATACTTAAAGTTTATAAATCCCTTATTCACAAAAAATATATAGAAAAATAGGTCATGACATATAGTAGAATATTCAATGGTTTCTTTTTCAAAAAGTGTCTGTATGCTCAAAATAACAACAAATACATTGAAAAAATTAAAAATTGAGGTTATTTTCATTAATCTTCACACGTAAAGAAAAAGACAGAGATAGAGTTTTTGGAATATACTGGCCTTTACTTTCAAAAAGACAAAGGAGTTTGACAGTTTAGTGTCAATAAAATGCTATATCACGTAATATACTATATCTATGATATCACGCGATAGGTCTGGTAGTCATTCATAGAAATATAATTATTGAAAAATTTAGGTATTAATAATCAGATCCCCATCTTATACAGTTTGTGAAGTTAGGGCTTGTAAAGGGCTTGTAAGAGTTGAAACTTGCTCTAGATGAGATATAATGATAACTTTTGACAGTGCGAGCCATAACATGGTCTGTCTCCTCTTGGCAACACATGAAAATAGTTTTTGGTGGTAAATTATTGTTTAGATTTTTCAGAGACTATTTTCCAAAGATTTTCCACAAAATTTTGTTGGCTTTCGTGAAAAAGTTAATATTTGTAAAGCGATCATGACGAAACTTCTTAACACTTTTAGTGTGACTGTCTGAGTTAGCTGACTCAAGTAGTAATAAAATTTATTCACTTCTCAAGCTTACGCGCTCACTAGACATGAAATAAAACACTTTTAACGGATACTAGCGCGGTTTTATTGAAATTACTTTGGTAATTAGTTAGTATTTGGTTTGATTTTTGATTTTCCCGACGTTTCGGCACCTTTGCAGCTGCCGTGGTCACGGGGGACTGAAGCTACTTGTGAGCCTATAAATTAAAATTTAACAATTTTTTAATTGGTTTAAGTTTTGGTTTGGTTTTAATTTAATTTAATATGCTAAAAAGAGAGAATCTACTGAAACTACTACCATTTCATAAATTTGGGAGGCCCCTCCAAGAAAGAAATGGCGAAAGAAAACTTGGAGAGGAAGGCCGACCTCCGTCTTTTATATTAATTAATTTATTTGCAAAAGGAACTAACCGTATCATTAGATCTTACAGTGTGTGTTTGGGGCTTTAGCTTGTGAATGATGGGGTCCCAAGCTGGTGGAACGTCGGGAAAATAAAAAATCAAACCAAATACCAACTAATTACCAAAGTACTTTCAATAAAACCGCGCTAGTATCCGTTAAAAGTGTTTTAGTAATAAATTTAATTAATTTTTATACAGTAAAAAATTTTTTTTTTTAGTAAGTATTGAGTTTCAACTTCCGAATGATTTAAGTATAAACAAAAGCTTACATAAACCTTGAAAACTTTTCCGTTTTCACACCTCATTAGTGAACACGAAAAATAGCTATAAAATATTTCGACTGCACCGCCAGTAATGTATTCAATTCTATTGTTTCGTATATTTTCGTATACCGATCTCTCATGAAGATAGAAACGATGCAAATTCGCTTTAATGACTTTGCGTGGTGTTTTGACTAAGGAGGCACAAAATATAAAGCACTCGTATACACAAACATTACTATGAGGTCTCTTCACAGAACAAGGAGACAATCGTGTTAATTCTAACGATAAAACCAAAATTACGTTGTCATTTAACTTATATTTATCTAAAAACCTTTGGTTTAGCTTTGACTGAAGCCGAATTTTTTTTTTTATGTAAATAATGTTGTATTGTTTAAATTATTTATTATTGTATTGTATTATTTATTGTCAATGAATTTTTAATTTTTAATAACTCTCAATTTAAATCAATTTATAGGTTCATTTTTAATCAATTCTTAATTTGTTTATCAATTTTGTAATCATTTTTAATAATATTTTTATCAATTTTCGAAGTCAATTTTAATCAATTTATGTTTAATTTCCTTTTTATACGAGTACATTTTAAATTGGGTTTACCTAGTGAAAATTAAGTGATATATTTATAAGTAAGTACTACATTTTAAACTGGATTTATCTATGAAATTTGTATATTGTGATTTATTGACTTACCTAGTGTAACATACTCTGTTACAAGGTTAATAAAGTTTGATTTGATTTGATTTGATTTGAAATTCTCATTTAAATTGTCATAGATTGGCATCGTAGGCTCCCTAGGCATAGCTTTCAGCTATTTTAACAATGTAGCGAGTATTTTGCTGTAAACGAAACTGAAACTGTAATGATTTAGCTTTGGTTTTATCGTTAAATACTAGCGCGATTGGGCCCAAGGTCTCACAATGCCGGACGCACAGCGGCAGCGTCCCAACTATCAATCGCAGAGATCTATTTCAACGCAGTGCGTTCTGTAAGCAATGGTCGTTTGAGTATTGTTTGTGACTCTGTGTGTTCTAAGCATAAGCGGCCGATCTCACGTAGGTACTTGAAAACAATATTGTCATTAATTTGTCGCCTTTACCTGAAAGTCATTTGTTTTATTGCCCTTAGAACTTCTAGATAACTGCTTCGTACTGATTATAGCCTGTTTAGCCTGAGTTTGACTGTAGGAAATATCTATGTGTGTGCGTGCACGGCAAAATACTTTTTGTTCCAAACAGTTCTTCTGTTTACTTTACATTTTGTGAAGGAAGTGTTTGGATTTCAAAATTATGTGATTTAATTATTTGCTTTCTAAATTCGAAGCTAGTCTGTCTAAACAAGCTGGTTAGATAGAAATCGTAAATTCTCGTCTGCTTATAAAATTTTGATTGAGTAAACTGGTAGTTTTTAGGTATGCAAATGCGTTAATTGAGAAAGTCATTCATTTTTCTTAACTAATTAAGACAACTGCGTGTATTCGTGTATTGCTTTTGCAATCCAGCCTGCCTAGCATGACCGATTTATATCGCGTGATATAGCATTTTATCGACCCTCAACTGTCAAACTCCTTTGTCTTTTTGACAGTTAAACGTTATATAACGCTATATCACGCGATATAAATCGGTCATGCTAGGCAGGCAGGACTTTAACTTGCAAAATAAAAAAATAATAGTAAAAAATATGTAAATTGTCTTTATGAGATCAAATTATCGGCTGCTAGTCCTAGCCTCTTCTGATTGGTGGAATAAAATATTACAATTCCTGTAATGAAAAACGTTTAATGACCGAACGCTTTAGCAATAAATAGCCAAAATCAACATTCTAACTTTTAATAATTTTTCCGGTCACCCATCTCATACTCAACCACTGCAAAAGTTGCAAAACTTTAATTTTACAATCATTCAGTCTTTTACTTAAAAGGGATGGTAATTATTGGACAATGTGTCGAATGCGGTCCCAATCGGGAATATCGTCGCGAGAGCTCGGATAAGCGGCCAACGGGATTGCGTGATTGGAGACACGCTGGTGCAGTTACCAATGCACCTACTGTTGGTTCTCGAATCATTTTTTTAGACACTTTGGTTAAGGCGATTCTCTGACCGAAAGTGGCGCCGTTCCTCGTGGCCTCGTTTTTATATGATGTTAGTAAAACTTTTCGTGGAATTTTTAGCGCTCATAGTCTAGTATTTTAGAAGGTATCACTACATTCCTAGTAGTCATTCGTAGAAAGTAGATAGCAAATGTGTCAAAAACGGGCACTTTTAGCAGTTTTGCTATTTACTTCTAGCAGTGAATACGAGGGAATGTAATGGTGCCGTCTAAAAATACTAGACTATGGGCCCTAAATATTGCACGTCAGGTTTTTTTTTATATTAGAAATTACAATAATTAAATTCAGCGCGGCAACGCGTCAGGTTACACATTAGAAACATTTTAAGAACTTCAAATGTTTTTTATAGTTCTTGAACCGTAAAGTTAAAAAAAAAAATGTTCTGTTCATACCTTTTTTAAAGTGTTGACTTTTTATTTTTTAACACATAATACATTATTCGAAATAATTATGACAATTTCCTTGCTATTTACCAAACATTCGCAATTTCTAAAGCACTGCTCGACAGCTAACTAGTACTTTACAATCGAGTTGAAATACAGTCAACTCGCCTCAAACTCTAAACCATTATCCTTTGCAACTAGTCTATTACTGAGGATGCAACAAAGTTATTGTAACTACTAACTAATGACAAGTGAAAATATGGAGAAAACCAACAGTAGCGCCTACGGTAGCGGCTAAGGCGTGTAATCAATGGAGACGTGGCGGGCTATTCTGAAAACTCTCTCGTTTTACACTCGATTTTAGAGAGGATTTAAATATGAAAACTACTGATAATGCTATTATAAAGTAAGTTATATACAATTCTTTAATATTGCTTGCTTGATAAGTAAACTTTTGGTATTTAAATTTTTAACAAACAACTGTTACTTAATTGTTAGCAATTCACAAGAAATTTACGAAAATTAGGGGACATTGGAAGCCTTTTTTTTTGTAAATTATTGCACAAATTCAGATTTATAACTAACATAATGGCAATAAAAGAAACAGTTATATTTTTAATGCATTCCACAGATTGTACGTACTAAAGACATCAACGAGTTATAATGAGAGTAAATTTTTTTTTTTAATTTACTTGAATGTGAACAAATGCGCTTAAAAAGTAATAAAGACAAATAAAATAAGTTGAAGATGTAATCAACATTAATAAGTTTGTCAAAAAGTAAGTAAAATAAAGAGCGAATCTAAAATAAATTACAAACTAATAATATTGTAATATTAAGTCAAAACACAAAAAAACTAAATGCTAGGTATATTATAAAATGCATTTGCTTTCAAGCTATCTAATCACTTAATATCAAGTACTTACTATTAAAAAAAGAACAAATCAGTAAGTAATATGAATTTGACGACCCATGAAAAATAAAGACAAGTGAAAAAAAACCTAAACTGTAGCTGTCTCAAAACGAGCTACACAGAATAAGGCCGTAAACTTGAAACTCGCAAGTTCAAGCGCCCATCGCCAGTTCTATAGTAGACGTCGGCGTGTACGCACGTCTGTTTGCGCGAGAAAAGTGGTCGCTAAAAAAAGTTAGTTTTTTCTTTCGGGATAATTGTTGTGACTGGGGATCTTTCGGTTTTGTGCCTGTGTTGTGGTATGGAGTGGTTTTAGACGGTGTTGAAAAATTAAGGTGAGTAATGTTAGAGTGACGATGTCAACGCTTTCTGGTGATAATTTTGAAGATTGGTGTATTTGTTCTGCTAATCCATTTTGTTCTTTTTTAATGTTATGTATTAATTTTATTTAATGTTGGTTGTGAACTTAGAGATAGAGATGACAGAAATTAAAATGTTTCCAAGATAAAATTTTAAAGATTTATTTACAAACTTTTTTATGTCCGTTCTGAAACATTTTAGTGTGCAAAAAAAATATTTACTTTTGTTTTTTTTTTGGAAACATAATAGGTAATAGTAAAATAATATTTTGTTACTTATGTACTTAAATGTAAAATACTTGTAAAAACTGCTGAAACATAAAGTATTGACAAAATAAAACTTTCTGTGATTGCTTAAATTAAATTAAGTATTTGTATATTTTATAGATTTCTGCTAATATGCATATACTTCATAACAACCTAATTAACATATTTGTTCGGTCGTTAAGATGACAGTTCAAGTTTTGACGGATATGAGCCTTCGCAGAGGACTTTCTTCTCATATCAGCGTTATGTGAAATAAAGATCTTTTTGTACTGATACTAAAATAATGTGATGTTTTTATGAAAAGAAACACGTTCTTGTTTAAAAAAATACACTTGAACCAGCTTCCATGTTTGGAATATTTTATTTTTCTGTTTAAGGATCTAGAATCTATTGAAAAATTACATAAATCACGTACAAAACGTCTTTAGCATGATCATAATTACCGAGTGAGCGCGCAGCGCGAGCGAAGTCGCCGTTTCAGTTTGGGCAAAAATGTTTTCGCATGTCCGTCTGGCTTTCCGTTTGTTGTAGATGTAACAGAATCTGATTCGTTTTTTGAAATTTTGAAAAATTTCATAAACACGACGTCTACAGCTCACAGAGCCACTAGTTAAAATGTTGATAATTTTGAAGACAGAAGAGTATTAAGTTGAGTGCTCTACTTGACCGAGCGAGTTTGTGGCGCGAGCGAAACGTCTCCATTTCAGCTCGGGCAAAAATGCTTTCGTATGTTTTTCCGGCTGTCTGTCTGTTCTCTTCTACAGTACCCGTAGCACGAACAGCTATCGAAAAAAATAACGCGCGTAAAATCATTCGATAGTGCTATTTTGTATTAGAAATTTGGACAACGCCATCTACCGCCGAATAGCGAAATTAAAATTTCCATAGATAATTCTCTATCGAGTAATTTTACGCGCGTTTTTTTTTCTCGATAGCTGTTCGTGCTAAGGGTACTGTCGCATTTCTAAACAGCTTCTCGTGAAATTGTAAGAAGTTCGATAATTTTATTTACGATTCAGTTTTTTGAAAAATAGCATATTCCAGCAATTCAGATTTTTTTTTACAAACGCGAATAGGTACATTAAACTTACTATCTACTTATTTTCTTCAAACAATACGTTGTACTCTACTTTAACAACCTTTTGATTGGTTTCAACGACTTAACCCTACGGTAGTTCCTTAACCAACGACCGTGAAACGGAAGCATTAATGAGTAGTAACTTTTTTATTCTAATCGTAAACTCGTTTTAAACATTCGTTGTGTTTGCAAGTGGTAATGAACTTGATATTTAACTGTGAAACAACACGGTAACTAATTGTACAGATAGAAAATATTCGATACTTTAAGAATGGTTTAACGTAACTAATTCGCAACGTTATACCTCTTAACTTAAATGCATGAACTACTGTACAGTACTACTAAAAACGCGGTTTACTTTTAAGTAGGCAAACTGAAAAATAGTAACAGAAAAAAATGCCGGCTAAGTGCGTGTCGGGCCACGCGCCGTAGGGTTCTGTAGTTACCTTATACCATACCATATTTAATACCACTATAATTTTTCGTCTGTAAAAATAACTTTGTTTTTCACAGTGTTGGTATGAATGACAAAGTTATATTTGCGGTTTTGGAAAATATAATATATCTCAAAAACTAATTACTATATCTCGTTCAAACCAATTTTCATTGAGAGTTTTTATTAAGATCTATAGCATAATTATATTTTTTTTAGAGTTTTTACTCTCTTATTTCAAAAGTTAGAGGGACACACACACACACATTTTACCACTTTGGCAGTGTTTATCTTTCAAATGGTTGACTTTGAAAAAAAATTGTCTTAAGAACCTCAATGTCATTTTTAAAGACCTATCTATAGACACCTCGCACGTATTAGTATGAAGAATTTTTTTTTTTCAGTTTCAATAAATTCCATGTATGGGGAACCCCCCTGTATCTTTTTTTTGTATTAAAATCATTAAGCGGTTAACAGAATACATCTACCAACTAAGTTTCAACTGTGTATTCCTAATACTTTCGGAATAAAATGGCTGTGACATACGGACGGACAGACAGACAGACAGATATGCCGAATCTATAAGGGTTCCGTTTTTTGCCATTTTGGCTACGGAACCCTAAAAAGATTACAAATGATATCTGACTATCTGTGGCAGTACAAATTAGAAAAATAAATAATAATTTCACTACATCAAGCATTGTTTAGTTTTACTGAACTACGAATGTATTAATTTGACTATTATTTATTACTTTTATATATGGCTAGATTATCAATTCTGCTACTAAAAGTTTTTTAACATGTTTAAGACATTATTACTGCAAATTTTCTATTGCAACGCCACTGTTATGGAAAAAGTAATAATTTTAGAAATCCATAGAAAATATTTCGTTGTTCCGTCATCAACATTAATACTAGAACCGATAAGAAACCATGAAATTATGATTACACGAAATAATTTACATGGCTAATTTACATCGGGTTAACAGTAACACCCAGTTTCTATTTTCAAAAGAATGAAACTTGTCAAATAAGTAGGTATGGGTAGTTAGTAGTAACTTTCTATTTAATACACAGAAAGTGTAACTCAGAATGGGGTCAATAGGAACGGTATGGCTTTGTTTTTACTTATTTATAGCTATCATAATATAAATGAACAAGCATAAGTATGAGCTAGTTATTCATAATTCTGTCATAGTATTTATTATTGTTTTAAACAATAATTAATTGATGATGATTGTAACCTATTTCATAATGAAAGTTATAGGTTACAATTTTAACCCTAGAAAGCTAACGCTCCCAAACTTCTTTTGACGAGTATATTTTATTTGAGTTATATATTTAGTATATATATATATATATATATATATATATTTGTTTTTTTTTGTGTATGTCCACCGATTACTCAAAGACGGCTTGACCGATTGAAATGATTCAAACGTTATTACATTAGGTAAACTCCCAAGTTGGTCCCATTTTTTAAAATTTGGAAATCGGTTCAGTACTTTTGAAAAAAAGTAATCTTGAAAAAAGCACGAAAATAGTATGTTTTTTATGAACTACCTCGATGATCAGTCGTATAACTTCTTTGTTTATGAACTGAATAAGATAATTGGAAAAGGGATATCTTAAGTGTAGTTCTTTAACCGACTTAAAAAAGGAGGTTCTCAGTTTGACCCGTATGTATGTATGTTTCTCCGCGATTAACTCACGTTTGGCTGAGCCGATTTTTCCACCTAAATAATATACCTACACTACCTAATACAGAACCTTCTGTAACCTACACTAAAAAAATAAAAATAAAAAATTGATTAAAAAACAAAAGACCGACTTCAAAAAACCTACCTCTAAAAAGCATGTTTGTTTTTTTTAAATATAATTATTATTTAATATGTATGGATAAATGTCACCATTTAGTTGCAATTTACATCTCTTAGCACTTAAATGGCACATTAGTGTCACAAATGCCTTAAGGCTTTCCTACAACAGTTGTTTAGCAAAAGAATGATTGACAGAATTTTCTAATGTTTAACGCTAATACTTACATGTCAAATATGTTAAGGCTGTCCAGCACTCTTATTTAATTCAATGGCACTTTTCTAACACACAACCATAGTATTTATCATCTTCTTTTTTTTTGTTATGTAACGCGTGTAAAATGGACCACCCGTTCTGTATTCAGACTGAAAACCTTAAAGACTGGAAACTCTATAACAAAATAAAACTGTCTTAAAAAGAACTTTTTTCTGAAAAACTACAACGCTTCACTTTTTATTGGTTTTGTCCGATTAGACCATAATATCTTTGCCGAACAAAATATTATGTACTTATTTAAAAGCCAATTTTGACACTTCTTTTTCCACCAACGCCATCTAGTGAAACAAATAGTTACTATTTTCATTTTTCAAATGTCACTTTGAAAAGCCCTCATTCTTTTGCAAGCGTAAAACAGTTATTAATTATAACTCTTATACCTTGAGCTCCACGGGTGCCCCCAGGCACCCGCGAGACGGGTTATACGTCATTGAAAAGAATATCCGTCAAGGCCCAATGTCACAGAACATTAAATTTAAATCCAAGATTTATTTAATTTACAATAAGGCAAAATATTGCCTGGCAAAATATTTGATCTCTGGGTGCCTGGAGGCACCCGCGATGCTTGACGGTATAAATTTCTCGCGGGTGCCTGGGGGCACCCGTGGAGCTCAACCGGTTAGAAGTTTGAGTTTTAATAATAACTATCACAAAAACTTACTTCGTTTTCTCCGAGAATTCGGAAGTCCAAACCGTTATTGTTGAATTAAACATGAGTGGATGGCACCGTTGCGTAACAAAATAAATTAGATGTTATTATGATTTTTGATGCAAACTGAGCAACATCCGGACGTTAGGTTAGTTTTATAACTTGGTGAATGTGAGATATTCTTTATGAATCGTCGTTTTTGACGTTAATTTGATTAGAGCTTTCTTTCATTGATGAGTTTCCTGTTATTTCCTTTTTTGGCTGTGGCTGCTGGTAGATCACTTGTACTTTATCATATTTATCAAATTTGAGTTCTTACCGCATCACGCAACACCATTTAAATAATTTTATCATTATAATATGATTTTTGAGATTCCATAAACAAAATATAACTAAATATTAGAATGTTCAAATTTAACTTGTTTTTTTTTATTATTTAACGTAAAAAATGTGATTTAGATAGGCGTGTTAATACTTAAATCCTTTCTCGCCTTATCTGTATTTATAATTATAAATTACAACTAAGTACCATTATTTTATATAGAATGTCTGCAGGTTTACTGTCCGTGATACTGGTAATCTATCATCGAATAGGTTATAATATTTTCTAACTCAACGAACACATTAGATTTCTCCTAGACATTAATGGTCGATCATCTTAAAGTATTCAATACAAAAGACATAGGTACTGTGCCATAGCGGTAAAACAGAACCTTATTGCGTCATTTTTAGGATTTTTACAGTTTGAGGATTTTATCTGCTATACCCATGCTATAAACCCTCTTTAAAGGGTCTGAAACAGTTAGCTTACTGACAACATTATAACAGCCAGTATCATTGCAACCATAATATCATCCGTACGAGTGGCTGGGAGCACCCCGTCAGCCCTCCCGCGCACGCCCCCGGAGTTGCATTATGAAATTCGGTACATACTCATTTGGATGATATTATGACGACGGTACGCGCGGGAGGAATTTTTAAACGATGCAATGAGGTTTTGTTTTACTGCTATCGCACAGTACCTACCTATGTCTTTTGTATTTAATACTTTAAGATGATCGACCATTAGTGTATGAACTATATAGGAACCCTAAAAATTATCCTACATACTTATTGATAATTATCTCTTAAGTTGCACACTCTATGTCTATTTACAAACTTACTTGTCACTATTTTCACTTTCATGACACTTTAGCACTAACACAAGAAGGATCTATCGTTCTCGTATGCATAAATTAACATACAAAATTCCAATTCATTGACATTTACGACCAAATAAATTATGAATTTCTCTAGCGATATTTCAATACACTAATTAATTTTACGTAACATACTCGTATAGCTGCGCGAGACAAATTAAATTCTAACTTTTATGACAATTATTAGAAACAAATCTTGTACACTGTCATTTGCAAAATAGTAATAGTATTTAAAAATATATATTTCATTCAAAATGGCTCACATTTTTGCCTCACTTTACATACGAGGACTCTAGTTCTAGGTGTTATTATTCTAAGTAAAGAAGATAAATATCTTCAAACTTTTCCCGTTTTTCATGTATGTAAAGCTTGTCCTTCACAATTACAAATCATTTTTTATTTTTATGTTTGTGCTGTAAAGATATGTACTTTTTTTTACAAAAAGTAGCTCATCTGTCATTTACTTTCTACCTGCTTAACTGTACTCGTATGTACACTGTGTATGTGTCCAGGAGCCCATCGCGGTAATTCTGAACGATAAAACCAAAAACGTTACGTTGTCATTTAGGTTATATTTACCTAAAAATCTTTGGTTTAGCTTCATAAATTTCACTTAAATTGTCCCAGATTGTGATCCTAGACTCCTTAAGCAGAGTAACAATTTAACAAAACTAAAGCGAGTATTTTTCTGTAAACGAAACTGAAACGGTAACGATTTAGCTTTGGTTTTATCGTTGAAAATTAACGCGATTTGGCCCCAGGGCCTAAATCGAAGCTAAATCGTTACCGTTGCAGTTTTGTTTACAGAAAAATACTCGCTTTAGTTTTGTTAAAATTGTTGAAAGCTATGCCTTAGGAGTCTTGAATGACAACCTGGGACAATTTAAGTGAAAATTATAAAGCTAAACCAAAGATTTTTAGGTAAATATAACCTAAATGATAACGTAACGGTTTTGGCTTTATCGTTCAGAATTACCGCGATTGGGCCCGGTGCGAAAATTCTAAGCAAAACAGGATCGAGTATAACAGTTACGTCAGCTATATAACCCAGGTATACAAGATTACACGACAATTATAATTAGATAAGAGCATAATAATATGCCTTAGACACTTGTTTATATACTAGCTAGATCAATCATACATATCTAGCTAGATCAATCAGATTGTAAAACAATTTTTACGCTGCATTAATTTCACTTTGGTAAAAGTTGTGTATTGATCAATAGTAATAAACGCCTCAGTACCCAGCATTGCGGCATACTACGTACCTATATGAACTTAACAGTATTAAAGCGATTGTCACCAAAACCATCACATCAGATAGCATCAGAATAAAATGGTCTGAAGTCAAGAAAATCTCAACATTTATAATTTAGCAATCCATCCCAAAAACTTTGATTCTTAAATCTAGATCGACAATCAAAGCTACAAACGTGTCGATAAAAAATTGCACCCAATTTGTTGGGTGATATTTAGCGGCCATATAGTTTTTATTACGCGGTAAGGCTAATAAAATAACACACATTAACCTAAAAACGTTGTTTCAATAAATACCTCAAAAGCGCGACGTTCGTCTTTACATATTAATAATCAAATCCCAAAAACAACTTTACTTTTTGCTAATTTTGGCCAATCGTGCAATGACCACGCGCACGGCACTCCTTTTCGTGTACTTTTGTTACCAATTAAAATATGTTAATTATACACCGTTAATTTTTATGTTTATCTAAAAATGAAATGGGGATTTCAGACCACGTGAATGAACAACTTTTACTATGGGGCCAACCACGGAATCTCGAAAAAAATCAGCTGTTCGTAAAAGTAAATAGAAAAGTACAACATCGACTCGACTATTAATGTATGGAACAGCAGATTTTTTTTTCGCGATTCCGTGGTTGGCTCCATAGTAAAAATTGTTCATTCACGTGGTCTGCAATCCCCTTTTCTTTTTTAGATATACTTAAAAATTAACGGTGTAGATATATCGTCATCATAATATGAATAAGATAGAACAAAAGCTGTTTGAGTGGTTTTGATTTTTATTTATCAATCAATTGCACTCAAAAAAAATAAATGAAATTGTTACGTTCGTCTCATAAACGACAGTGAATGGTTTGTTTCGTGAAAAAATCCTGCATTTATTGATAGCCTTTTCTAATAAATCAAACATGATTGCTCATGTCTTATATCAGCTGCGACATATCTAACACTACAATAGTCCACCTTCAAGTAATAAAAATAAAGTGTAATTTACAATTTCCTGCGCTTTTCACCTGCTAAGATGGGTTGATATGGCCTATAGTGGAAATTCTCAGCTACGTTGAAATTGCGTAGATAACGGGGCTATATAGTGCTTGTACAATCGACTAGGTACATGTATGTGAGAAACAGTTATTAGACTCATGTATTTAAGTTATAGTAGTGGATTTTCTACTAACAATGCATTCCTGCATTTGATCTGTGTCCCTAAAATGGGGCAGGGCTTTATCATTATTGTTGCGTGAGTTAAAGTATGCATTTCTTACAGCTACTTTATTTAGTGACAATAATTCTAGGCATTGATTTTTGAAGAAAACCCTTTTTACTATTGCTTATTGCTGTTGCTCTTATATTTTTCCATTCTCCTATTTTTTTTTTATTATTATTTATTGAAGTCCATGAATTTTCTGTAACATTGCTTAATCGTTGACAGAAATTTAACGTGCTCTCATTGTACCTACTGCTGATCGTGTAACAGTTAAAAATGTTATAATCATCGCCTAATAGTACAGTTAAGTGCAAATGTAATTCATCTGTCAAGATTCAAAATAATGCATCCCGAAAAACATCAAAAACTTATTAGACGAGGAATAAAGGTACTATAGTTTTATAAAGACTTGACTGCAAAGCGGCTACGCGGATTTTGTTTCAAACTCCTCTACGAACTTTCATCCCTTTGATATTCATTTCCAGAATAAAAGGTAGCCCTGATCTTTGCCATGGTCAAATCTATCAGTATATTAAAATTCATCGATATTGGTTTAGTAGTTCAAGTGTGAAAAGGTAATAAAGTTATACTCCGTTTAACGAATCGAACTCCTAGGGAACAAAATACTCGCAGCAGCTTATTGGTCAATGCGCGCGGCTAGAGCTAGGCTATAGGCTAAGCTGTAACGGTAACTTTTTCCCCAGAGTAAAAACAATTTTTATTTTTGTTTCGAAAAATAATAATTCAAAACATGAACGTTCGCTGTCTTTAGACGTTTTTAACTCTCTATAAGTCAGTCCAGGTAAAATTGACATCAAGCGATTAAAATGTGATAGTATAAGTTGTACGAAGTACTTATAATTTCCTTGAGTATAAATGATGTAAGCTGTTGGCTACATAAAGTTAATAAACCTAGCGGAATAGAGGAACAAACATGAGCTGTCAAACGAAACCGACATTTAATTACATTTAGCATGGATGGAGTGAAGTATTATGACTATTAAAAAAGATCAGAACATATTTATAATCATTTATTTAACATTTCTCGTTTACAAACATTATAATAGTGATAGACAATCGACAAATAATATCGATAACTTGATGCAGCCCCAGTATAAAATGAAAATTATTTCTTTACACTAAATATTCGTAAATTTTGCAATAATGTCTAGTCGATATTTGCTTCTTACCAAAATAAATGTTTATAGAAGAGAATAATCACGCTCAGTGTTAAAAATTCGAAGCGCATTGGCAAAAATAAACCCAAGGATTAGGCTGTGTCGATTTGGAATAATTTACCTGTGAAATGATAATTTGTCGGGGTTATTGCGCTTTGTTGTTTAACAATCGATCATTGAACAAGTCACCATGTTTCTGAAGCACTATTTCTCAAAAATATCCGCGATTGCACTTAAAATAATAAATTCACATAACTCAAATTCTCAGCGTGCCGATAACTGCAGACAAACTGTCTATCAGTTGCGAAAAAGAGTTCTATCACGTCGCGTCACGCATCTCTTTTTATCACACCGTGTTGTCAATTAGTGACATCTTGCTTGCTCAGCCCTTTGTTCCTCTATTTCGGTAGCAAGGAAATTTATAAGTACTTCGTACGTCGTTAGGTATGTTAGGTATATTAACTTTATGGTTGACTAAGGCCACGTAAAGAAGAACCGTCACAGGTTCTTTATTTTGGAAATATAATTATTATACTGTGGATCGGTGACTTTTATTGCTCACCGCTACAAAGCTATTGTAGGTCACGCGCATATTAACCAATGGGAGCACATGGACGATTTTTCTTGCGAGCTTGTTTCGTGGAATCGAAATTTTTTAGTTGCCTGCCGGTGGGCGGGCTGCTAGCGCCCAATGAGGGATTTTCAAAATGACCATTGCTTTGGGCAGATATCAGCCAGCGAGCGCTTACTTTCCTCTTTGGTACAGGCCGTTTTTTAAAGCCAATTTAAAAACTTCTCTATCATCAACGCCATCTAGTGAGGCAAATAATTACTAGGTTTTTTTTCAATGTTACTTTGAAAAGCCATCATACCAAAGGGGCGGCAGCCCCATATAATGATGATAATGAATATGAATTTTTATCTCCGTCTAGAAATTTCAAAGCAAAATCAGCTTTTTTAACTGTTTGTGGCATTGACGGATGATTAACCCAAGAGGCGAGTAACTATGCTCCAATTATGGAAAGTGTTTGCTATTTTAATTGGGAAAACTGAATCGGAAGGATTAATTAATCCGTTATCATGCGAATGTTGTTGAGGTGTAAATGTTTCAACGAAATAGTTTTGCTTTTTATTTTCTCGCAAAAGATTTGCAATCCCCGTTTTGAATATTTTCCATTAACTTGATTTTCGTTATTTTTAGGGTTCCGTACCTCAAAAGGAAAAAAGGAACCCTTATAGGATCACTTTGTTGTCCGTTTCTCTGTCTGTCTGTCTGTCTGTCGTTTCATGACTCTGTATCGAGTTGAAATTAACATATACAGGTCTACGGTCCCTTAAAGCTGAGAAAAAATCAAACTTCTAAGTTTACGAAAAACAAAAACTTACGGCCTTTCTTGCCGCAAAAACATATATTTCGACACTCAAGGCACTTAACAGTCGGATAGAATATCAAATAATCAATAATATTTTGTATGACACATTTATGTACTTAAACGCAATATTTAGGGAGATATTTGAAAATTCTTGGCAAACTCTATACTAATGCGCCTGAAACGTGGCATAAGTGACGTCACAAATGTTGACCGTTTTGTATAGAGCGTTTTCGGCGGGTGCTGCTGCGCGCTAACTTCAAGTGACTATATCATGAGAAAAAAACGCAAGAGAAAAGTTTTAATATTACAGTTTATTTTCTCACGCATTATACTTTTGATACAAAAAAAAATGATGCATGTTCCTTATTACTGTAAGTCAATGACTTTTGCCTGCAAAAAAATTCGATATGGAAACACCTTTACATGTTCCAAGTAAGTACTAATACATTTTATGGTCACGTCCAAATAAAACGATTAAAATTACTACACCTTGTTTGATACCGGTAGCAATTAATTGGTGTAGTAAAATGATCTTTATATCAACGTACGACGATCGCTACGTAAAACTATAATTAAGTTGTTCTTTTCGAATTATTGTCATAAGGAAACATTTTGACTGATGTCAGTTTAAGCAATCGTTTTATTTTGATCAATTGAACTAGTTGTACAAATTCAAGATTTGTGACTTGTGACTTTTGCCGCAGAATTACAAGAGAATGATGTAGCTTATAATAAATACTAAAATAAAGACCTGTTCTGATAATTAATATAATGAGAGCTTTGATTTCATACTATGTGTTAAGTTAGTCTAAGATTAATTTAAATACAAATCTGACTAAGTATTGTTGTATGATCTGTGAATCTGTAGTAACATTATGACGTAACATAACACCTCGATTGAAATATGTTCTATCTTAAAATAGCCTACTATTTTGTTACGCATTAATAATAAATAAATAGAAGTTTTGCCGATCAACAACAAAAATAATATCTCGCATCATAATAATAAATTTAAATTCCATACATTAAAAAGTTTTACTGCAACAAGAATAAAAAACATGAAAGTGGCCTTCATGTTATTTTCTCATCTAAAAAGAAGTGTTTAAAAAATAAACAAGCTTGTATTGCCATTTCATACTAATCCATTCTTTGTTGGCTAGTTCGAAATATTAAAAGACAAATCTAATCTGAAATTATGACAAATTAGAGCTTTGATCTCATACCTATTATGCTGAATTTGAATAATGTACTCGTACTTATCCTACCTTTAACATCATAACAACTCGAATAAAAGTATTGTCTATCTTAAAATTGCCTCTTTTAATGTTTTTTTTAATAGTCGCAAATCTATCTTGCATCAATACCAATTATTATAATCCATACAATCTAAAGTCAACACAATAAAAACTTTTGATGAAAAGAAATAAATTGGTTATTCTGTTTTATCTTTCTTTTGTTATATTTTTAAATAGTTATCTGAAATAGAACATTTGTTTTAAGAATTAAAACAAGCAACAAGTATTACTGTTCTAAAGATACTGATCTATTTCACAGCTTTAAGAAATACCTAGACGTAATTTAGTACCGGTTCTTTAATGGCTTAATTTTTATTTGATACTTATTTGACTGTGTGTGGGATGTGGATTGGCCTTGAATAAGTCTTAATAGGCAATGATTTATTTTTTAAATTACATTAAATACTCTTGTTATATATCTTGGTATCATTGGCATCTTATTATTTTTCTACGTGCGTTGCTAACTATTATCGCATAGAATAAAATAATAGTAAATATCGTAAAAGACTGTATTTTTGCTAAATACTAAGTTTCATATTCATTCTGACTTTTTTTATTGTTTAGGTGGCTTCCACCCCTGAATACATCCGCGTGGTGTCAAAAATCCCACAATAACATATTGACCGAGCAAGCGAGAAGCGCGAGCGAAGCGTCTTCTTTTCAGCTTGGGCAAAAATGCTTTCGTACATCAGCTGTCCATCTGTTCTCCTCTACAGCCTCCGTATTACAACCTCTAAAACTTGCTGGTTTTCTGAATGGCTGGCTATCAATGCGTCTCTTTTATTTGCTGTACAGCGAGAAAGAGATGTAACTATAGCTACATGTCTTTTCTCGTCTCTATTCAGCGATTCTCGTGAAATTTTGTTAGCACTTTCAATTATTAAGTATAGGTATATTGATTTTTTGTCGAATCAATTTTCATTTTTAAGTTTTTAGAAAATACAATTTTTGTACAGTTTTGAAAACAAGCGTTTTTGAAACAAAACAAAAAACACTTAATAATAAAAATTAAAAAGTGTCATTTCGGACAGTGTCCGAAATTATTTCGTCCGAGATGTCCGTAACTCAGGTTCGTATCCTACCGGCTGCGCCATGTATTGTACGTATTTTAGGTATTTCGCAGGAGTTATTAAAAGAATGCATACTGAACACTTGGAGTTTTATTTTAGATAAAAAACTTATTACAAAATCGAGTACAGACTCACACGTCCTTTTTACCAGCAGTTACATTAATTATACAAAACTATTACTGAACCATGGTAGGTAATTATTAAAATTAATAAAAAACAGAACACTTCATGCGTATAATTTGACAATTAGCGATAATTAGGTGACTTGCGGACGTGCAGTTAACTTTTTATCAATTGCAATTTCACTTGTTTGGCAAATTAAATTAAAGTAAAAAAAGTTTTTGCTAAAAACTAGTTTAGTGGAAAGCTTTGAATAATGTATGTTTCCGTCCGTAGCACACACAAGTTGCTATTCAGAAGATAAGTTCGAATGTAATTATACTACCCCCTAGCATGACCACCGCAACGCAATTTGATATTATAGCGATCTATTACGTTTAACTGTCAAAAGACAACCAATTTTAACAGTTGAGCGTCTATAAAACGCTATATCACACGATATATATATCGTGTTACAGTAGCATAAAAAATACATAACACATTATCTTTAATGCCTATTCAATAGTCATCTTTTACCTACCTACTAATAAAATTTTATACACCATTGAATTTAAATACACTCTAATATTTATTACTTACTTCATCTAATTAACAGGTGCACAGAGCAAAAAAGGTATTTCAGTAATGCCATTAAAAGTCAGTTCTAACGCTTTGAAACTCTATGCCAACGTCTAAGGAATTCAGCTGCTGTTGGTTCTTTTGCTTTAAAAATAAAAACGAGCTAATGACCGACACACACCTGCCTAATAAGAACTCTTTAATTTGTTATGTAACCTTTTTGCTAGAACTTAAGTCCATGGCCTTTGCATGCGCTTTTATAATAGTGCTGAAGAAAATTTTAATAATTTTAATGAAGTGGGACTTTTTTATGCACGGAAAATAATAGCAAATCATTAGTAGTAGGTAATTTTTATATTTTTAACACGTCTTTAGGGTCAGCCGGCTCGAGGGTAACCAGTCTTCTCCAAGCTGGTCTAATTTGGAGATATCACAGGCGTATGACGTACATCATCGCTGTGAGAAAAACGACGTAAGTCAAACAAACTCTCAAAAAGTAAAACATTGAAACATTGAATAGGTAGCTTTCTTGGTTGTCTTTTCACTTTTGCAATCGATATGAACTAGAGAACTAGAGACTTGAAACTTTGAACACAGGTCAGAACTATGGAACGCATTGCAGTATTTTAGTGTCATAAAGCTGATCTGATAATGGAGCCGGATAATAAGTCGGAAAATAGTATCTAGGCTATGGTCTGATGATGGAGCAGTAAGAAGGCGACAGGAACTCTGTAATAAAACCATGCAACCCCAAATTGGGTTTATTTAAATTGTCTTGACGAGTACTCCGATAGGAGTTGGTGTATTTTTAGTTTTACTTTGTTGACTAAAAAGCAGAAAATAATAATTTACTTACTGAAAAAAAAATGTTTTAGGTTTAAAACTTCTGTAAAGGGTTAATAATCTTTACGGGCGATATTATTTCATACGTTTTAGTTAGTTTTAAAAACGTGTTTTTTATTATTATTTATTATTTTATTTCATAGAAAACATACAGTGTATTTATAAAAAAAACTTTGTTTTTTTTAGTAATACATGGTAATAGGTACTTACCTACTCCCATAAATATAATTAAATATAGAAAGGAAAAAATTAAATCAGTGTTCCACTATTGAAAGATATTTTTACTCGAAGGTATGTAAGAAATAAGAATGCTGTACAAATTTCCATACAAATAATTATCGATAGATTAATAAAGCTTCTGTAAATCGGTTTAACCGAGCAATAAAGTTAAGGCTTTATAATTAATCGTCCTCAGCCGGTGTTGGCCGTTAAAACGGGACCCAGAGCGACATGGCGACAGGATGGTGTTAACGAAGCAGGCACCGCGAAATTGTTTTAACAACTATTTAAATAGCCATTTTTACTTCTTGAGAAAATAAATTTGACCATCAGCTTGTGCTGGGGCACAGGCCTTTGTTATGGGTGGATAAGGAGGAATGCAGCCGGGACCAACGGCTTAACGTGCCTTCAGATCCACGGAGGAGCTCGAGATAATAAAATTTTGGTCACTCATCCCATGACCGACCCATGCGAAAGTTGCTTAACCTCCCCAATCGCAGGGTCAGGCGGCGCTAAGCCACTGCGCCATCGAGCTCCTTAATCTCTAGAAAATAAATTAATAGAGGTTAATTGCCGATTTTTTCTCACACACACAAAACCCTCATAATCTTCTATAGATGCTTCAGTTGCTTGTTATTATTTCAAATTAAGATCATGACGCCCAACTATCAACAATAAAAAAACAGATTTTCCTTATAAGACCTTATAAGTGACGCCTTGTTTATACCACTTAAGTAATTCGTTTTAACTTAGCTGATACTTATTTTTTTGGCATTAGTTAGCTTAGTGTTTAAACATTTGTGCATAAAAGTTTTAAAACATTAAAAAAGTTAGAATGGAAAATGCAAATTCTTAGAAATCTACCCATACAAAACGGCCATAATATACTTTAACCCCTTAATCCATGGGTCGCCCAAACTTTTTAGCCTTAGGGCCAGACTAACTCCCCATCGAAGTCCCATGGGCCAGGACAGCTAGCTCATCGTACTAACATACTGAAAATTACAGTATGTTGGTACGATCTGACTCATAGATGCAATAAGTAAGTACTAGCTTTTGCTTGCAATTCCGACCACATAGAATTTTGTTTCCTCTGAGAGTTTCTGTGTCGTCAATATTGGTTTGATCTTATAATTATAATATCAATATTGGCCATTGTCTAAGTGCATTGTTTTTTATTGCTGCCATAAGATTTAAAGAGTTTGCAGTGGAAAAGTTGAGTTTTAGTTTTTCATCAATGAATTTTGAATATTATTGTGTATAATGGTATTTGCTATCAGATTTTCCCACGTAGATATCGTCTTACATAGTTTAAAAGCGGTATTCAAGGCAGAAGAATGCCGACTAGCCCCCCATTCCGTAATTGGTGCCGACTTGCCGCGGCGGTATAAACGAATACCGGAATTACGGACATTCAACGGTACTGAAATACTGTTAAAAGATAAGTGTAATAAGAGTCTCCTTAAAAAACTTAGCATTCAAGGCGCTTATCGTGCTATCCACTAGCCGGCCAATTCATTTATTTTAAAAACACTTTTTTAAGAAACTATTCTTAAAAGTGTTTTATTTCAATGTTATCGTAAATCTCCGAAGTGAATATCATTGACAAGTTTGTTAATTTTAATTGTAGTTAATAAATTGTACATTAATTTGTGAATTCATTTAGAAACTTTCGTAAATTTACTTACTATAAATATGTTACTGACTTTCTCTAAAATAAGATAGAATGGATAGAGCCATCTCTCGTAGACTGTGATTAAATTAAAATGCATCGATTGATCATGATCACAAATCGCCTAATTTTAAAATGTGATATTTATCGTGAGATCAAGGCCAAGCGCTTAACCGTTGAGAAATAAAATAATAGCCTTGTGTAATACCTTTCAGTATACACTATAATTTTTACTATACAAACCAATATATTCACAGCGGATACAATTACTGAACATCCGTGCTTTGACGAAACTGCTAAGACTTTTGCATAAAACAATGTCGTTATTACATCTACGCATAAATGCATAGCGCCAGCTTTACTCAATGCAATTATTTCCTTATATGCTAAGACGCTTCAACCTTTAGCATATAAATTGGCCGCCATTTTGATCGCCATTTTGTCGGCCATTTTGTATTATATTCAAATTAGGCGGCATATGCCTGCCTGTCATATGGCAATGCAAAATGAGTGGACATAAATGCTTTAAATTAATGTTGGATGAATCTTCATGGTGGTTTTTATTGAAGATAATTTTATTTATGTTGTTCTAAGATAGAAAAGACTTTATTATACAGGAATGGACGGCGTTTAAAAGTAATATAAGCTTTTAATTACTGCTATAATTACTACGTAAATTAAACTCAAGCTCAAGATAACATTATCTACGAGTTTTGAATCAAGGCATAAAAACAAAGACTGGTTGATATTTTTATACATATTTAACACCCTTCAAAGGTTTTGTAAACATAATATTATACATATTTAACACCCTGTTTCAAAGTTTTTGTTTTATAATAATTCAAACCCAAACATGGATCACCTATCGCTATGTTTTTCTTAAATCAAACCGTTTTTAATGAAACTGTTTTATTTTAACTTGTGGGAGCACACTCTTGCATTCCACAATAAGCCTCCGAGACTTTCAATTCTTCTGATCTCCGACTCCTCAACTACTACTAGCAGACCAGAATCCTCGTGCACGGTGCACCACTGCTAAATTGGTGACCTGCTGACTAACTGAAGATTTTAAATAGTCGCCGTTATTGACTATTACATCAAAGAGATCAATAAAAGTACATTAGACTATCTTTATCACCAATCATAATCACGAATCGATTTAAGCCTACACGCCATATAGTTTTTCGCCAAAAAAGATGGCGTAACGCACAAGTAAATCACGAAAAAGTCATTACCGTACTATGTTCCGCCCACTGAACTTTCTAAAGCGATGTTTTTATGAAATTAATGTTCATTGCTGTAATTAAAATAGCCTACGGAAATATCGCCCCCGTCTTCTAATATGATAGTTTTATTACACTTTGTAAATTAATTTATGCTAGCAGGTACGTATGTAATCCCGATATTTTCGCGTTAGATGAGAGCTTATTTTGTGTTTTGGTCGATAATTGTATGTGTTACCTACTAGCTGAATTATTTATACTGAAAAGTGAGAAATATCGTCTCTTACATACCCACCTACCATAAAAAAGTTGAATATAAAATAGTAGATTAGATTGTTCAACAAGTGCATAAAACTTAACATTTTACCAGAGATTACCTTCAGCCCCCAGACGACTTCAATAAACTTTTTTTTTATTAATTGATTTAAAAATTTTTTTTGCTTTTAAGAGCTGTTTTTTTATTTTTAAAGAAGATTTTGTTTTTTTAAAGTTTAGTTCTTGTCATAGATCTTCTGTGCCTGAAATAAATGCTTTTATCATTATTAAAACAAATATTTAACGTTCCGAAATTCAGTGGGTACCTACTAAAATGCTAAGTCAACGTAAAGACACCCTTATCTTACTTTTAGAACACCTAAATAAATCCTTCTGCTCACACTTAAACGTCCTGACAGCCCGACGCATGTTTCCGATAACTTCTTGTGCCATATCTGGGCATTCGGCTTGCGGTCACGGAAGGCATGTCACTTTACAGTGCTGATAAACAGCTGCTTAGCTTCATATTTTGTACTGGCGAGACAGCTTCGAAACCTAAAGGATGGTTAAATGGAGAGTACAGATCAGGGGGTCTATTACGAAAAGTTTAATGCGATACACGTAGCTGCGTTCATGCTTCGTTCTGATTTTTTCTTATTACAAAGCACTTGCGTATGCGATATTGCAAAGTGATTGCGTAAGTTTGACAGTTTCTCTCTAGCGGATCCGACATCATTCGTTCAATAGTCTATGGGCTACGAAATGTGTTTAAGGCTCCGTTACGCGAAATCACTTGTCTCTGTCTTTTTCTTTATGTGTAAAGAGTATGGAAAATAACCTCACTTCTGCACTTTTTCGATGTTTTTCGTTGTTTTTTCATCATAATCTTAAGCACAATTATCTTTCTTAAAAAAAGTTATTGGAGCAACTGCTCAGTACGTTAAAGTGTATTTTGATGTAGAATTCAATACATTTCCGCTATTATTTACGCCAAAAATATGGCCCGCGACAAGCGCTTTTGATGATATTCAGATTTTTTTTACAATCATCTGTGAGGTTTATACGCAATTTAATACTTGTAGGTACTAGATAATCTCTTTAGCTTGTCGTATGTTTTTTTTGTGGCTACAACTTTACGTCTTCTATATAAAAATATGACCCGCGCAAACCATGTTTTCCTATTATGGCCCCTTAAAGCCACAACCGACGAACTGCGGAAGACTATGATCGTGACCAAGTGACTGCGTTACGCAATTGCGTACGTTTTTTTCGTAATAAGCCCCCCGGTCCGTCAGTAAAGGCATTTGATTTTTTGAACCTATTTATTTTTGTTTCTTACAATATAAATAGACTTTTGAAGTCATTTCGATTTTGAATTCAATTAGTTTTGTAAAGGGTATTAACAACTTCGAGACTGATAATTTTCAACATCAACATCTTTTTAGAATTCCTTAGTCAAGTCAAGGAAGAAGGAACCCTATAGTTTCGCCATGTTTGTCTGGATTTACAGCTGTAATGGTCGATCAATTTATAAATATTGAAAACATTTTTAGGTGCATACAATGTTTATTGAATAGTTAGGTATGACACTAATAGTGGTAAGAAAATATAGACGAATTCAAAGGTGCTTAATTATTATTATTAACTTTATTTGAATAAAATATTTTGACTTTGAGTTATAGTCGTTAGTTGTGTAAAACAGGGAGTAAATATAAGTTTAAAACCATATATGGTATGGTATAAGGATACTAGTGGATAAGGAGATGACTAGTGACAGGAAGGAATGGAAGAGAAGGACGCACTGCACCGACTCCAAATAAATTGGGATAAGGGTAGGAGGATGATGATAATAAAGATACTACGAAACCGTATACTACGCGTGGCCCGACACGAACTTGGCCAGGTTTTTATAAAGGAAATAAAGTTTTCCTAGTCATAAGAAAAAACCCTTCCGGCCGCGAGGTTCGATCGCTTCCGATTAATCGAATCCTGCGGAACAAAAATTCTTATACTAACTATTATTTTTGTGTTATGTTACTACAATCAAGTATGTACGTAAATAGTTATAATGAATTTGAATATTTCACATATTATAAGCCTTTCCGCTACATCTTTCAGAGAATTAAGTATAATAGTTAAAATATGACTATGATAGTTATTATGTTATGTAGATGGCTTCCGTAGTTACTGTGGCTCCCTCCACCAAATCAATTGCACAAATCTCAAAAATATAACGAAAATTTAAAACATTCAACACAACTTTCCATCAAGCAACACATATCCGATTGGCAGCAACAAAAACTAAAAAACGATTGCACATTCTCATCGATTCGAACAAAATTTCTTGTAGCAAGTGCTGTATAAACTGCACGTTATAAATACCCTCACACGGCTGGTGGAACTAAGTGCAAGCTTGTCCGTCAGTTTTTGTTACATTCCTTTAGTAAAATTTACATTATCGCATGCTCGACGATCGTCTCGGCATACTGATGCACTAGGAACAGATGGTACATTGTACATTTTTTTGTGATTATTTCTATTATATTTTTTATTTTTATAGTATTTCGTTTCTTGGACTCTGTTTTAAGTATGTTGAAAATTTTATATGTAAGTAAATAAATCCCAAAATCAACATGTAAAGAACTATAAAAAACTTGATCCTATACTTAGCGTTACAGTGTTCCTCTAAAAGCGTAAGTACCTTTTATGAAAAAGCACGCGTTTTGAGGTCTTTAAACACAAGATCTTTAAAATATACAATGTTATAAAAAACCCGTAGGTAATTCCGAATATCATAAATCATTTATTCACAAATTCATTTCGTTCACATCAACAATGGACAATATTTGCTTTAAAACTAGGTTAGTATGCATAAACAAATGAATAAGCAATTAGTTTCTATACCAAATAATATGACATTCTGTTTAGCTACACATAAAATTACAAATATAGTTTTATTGTATCATTCATTGTTTGTGCCTGAACTAGGTTATCCTGTGTTTTAGGCGTTATGCGCCTATGGAAAACATAATTATTATGGTATTCCATAATGTGGAAAATAATTAAAGTTAAATACATTTTTAATACATTTATTTATTGACTAAACTAATCGCTATGGTAGATAGAGTCCATAAAACTTAACAACTTCTACTATGGGATCAAATCTGAAATCGCGAATAAAAAACAGCTGTTTGAATTTCATAACATTTCGTTATGAAATTCATAACGCATATATCAAAATGTATGAAACAGCTGTTTTTTTGTGATTTCAGAGTTGGTCCCATACTAAAAGTTGTTCAGTTTGATGATCCCTAAATACCATATTCGGCATTACGTTTTTTTAACACGTTGTATAAATGTAGGTATTTAACTACGTACAAGCAATCGTAAATCTTAAATAGTTTACATTGATAAACTGTCTTGATAAGTACATTCAGTGTTTTTTTCATAAATGTTTAATGTTAGAACCATCAGATTATTACTAACGTCTATTTTGCTTCAAACAGTTTAGGGTTACGCGTTTAGTTAAATAGAAAAACAAACTCTTGTGTGATAAATGCCTTATTAAAGCCAGTTGCAGACCAAGAACTAAGCTAATAATTTAGCTTATCTCCCATTGCTGGGGTTAGTTTTCATACTTGTGTACATAGTTTACAGTTTACACATAATAATGAATGAGAAATTACTTCAGCTATGTAAGCTAATCTAAACGAACTTAAAATCGGCATAATAGAGTGATAATGAGACTTCTCATTGGAGAAACACTTGATTAGAAGATCACTTAAGTTACCAATACTTCGATGTAGGTAGTGCTTTTACAATTTTGTTTTTTTTTCTGTTACAACTCCACACAGCTTCTGCTATGATAGAATCTAACACATAGGTACCTAAAAACATTTACTTGTAATTTTTTCCTCTGAAGTAAAGATCAGCGTATCTGTCAGATTTAGTAAACTTAAAAAACTACGAATATTTTAACAGTTATAAATTCAAAACAAAAGGGATGATTATAATTGAATTGTTTTTATAGTGTTTTCGATATAATGCTTGTTATTTTTTGTCTTAACAATGAGGAGCATATGCAGAGAGGAGTAGTTCGTTGGAATCAATCGCGATATTTTTTTGTGGATAACTTATAATGAATCATTTGTATAACCATTAGTGTAACTTATAGATCTTTGATAGTAAAATGTCAACATTTTTTGCCAACATTATGTAACCTCCATGCAAATCAAGTTTTTATTATTGAAACTACTCTAAAAACGCGATTAGAAATTGTAAAAAACTGAAGTTTTTATATGTAATTACCATAACAATAAAATCTTATTTGCACCGGCTCGAAGGACCCTGCAGTACCGGATTTTATTGTTAGCCAGTTGATTTTGCCGCATTATTGTATTGGGGATTGCGCTGCGCATCAAGAGTGGTCGATCATGTTCGCGAGTGACACTTCGTGTCATTCTTTATTGATTTTTCTCTCTTTTGTTTTCTGTTGCAATTTGTCAAGTACATGCTTTTAGTTGATTAACGTCTTTAATTCATTTTAATTTATTTATTACCTAAATATACCATCTCCGCCCCTACATGGTCCTGCAGTACCGGATTTTATTGTTAGCCAGTTGATTTTGCCGCATTATTGTATTGGGGATTGCGCTGCGCATCAAGAGTGGTCGATCATGTTCGCGAGTGACACTTCGTGTCATTCTTTATTGATTTTTCTCTCTTTTGTTTTCTGTTGCAATTTGTCAAGTACATGCTTTTAGTTGATTAACGTCTTTAATTCATTTTAATTTATTTATTACCTAAATATACCATCTCCGCCCCTACATGGTCCTGCAGTACCGGATTTTATTGTTAGCCAGTTGATTTTGCCGCATTATTGTATTGGGGATTGCGCTGCGCATCAAGAGTGGTCGATCATGTTCGCGAGTGACACTTCGTGTCATTCTTTATTGATTTTTCTCTCTTTTGTTTTCTGTTGCAATTTGTCAAGTACATGCTTTTAGTTGATTAACGTCTTTAATTCATTTTAATTTATTTATTACCTAAATATACCATCTCCGCCCCTACATGGTCCTGCAGTACCGGATTTTATTGTTAGCCAGTTGATTTTGCCGCATTATTGTATTGGGGATTGCGCTGCGCATCAAGAGTGGTCGATCATGTTCGCGAGTGACACTTCGTGTCATTCTTTATTGATTTTTCTCTCTTTTGTTTTCTGTTGCAATTTGTCAAGTACATGCTTTTAGTTGATTAACGTCTTTAATTCATTTTAATTTATTTATTACCTAAATATACCATCTCCGCCCCTACATGGTCCTGCAGTACCGGATTTTATTGTTAGCCAGCTGATTTTGCCGCATTATTGTATTGGGGATTGCGCTGCGCATCAAGAGTGGTCGATGAGTTGAGTTGGAGATAAAAGTGGTAGAGTTTAATACAAAATAAAATTCCCAATCAAACCCAACACTCTTTCAGGTATTTTAGGTTAATAATATTCATAAGACTAATCAATTTCATTGTGCCTATTATTTTTGTAAATTTTGTTATTTTGTGTAACCAAGGCAACCGGCCATTTTGTTTATAGTACCTACTACGCAGTATAAAGGCAGTACGCAGTGTAGATAAATTTTGGTTACTAAAGCTAGTTTAAATATTATTATTTTTGTGTTGTTTAATTTAACTAGCATTTCATTTTAACCAATTTATCATTATTTTTAACACTCGTTCTAAATGTCGTCATTTATGTCACAGGTACTTATGGTCTACTTATTGTAAATATTTTATTGTTTAATGCATACTTTCATGTTTTAATAATTTCAATTCGAAAACTATTCGTTTTTAATCATCATTAATTCCTATTGTAAAATACTTATTTCAATTTTGCATTTGTAAAATAGTTGATTGGTTTGTATCCTCATTTCAAAGATTCAGTGTTCTTTGTAATAGTCCTAAGTGCATCAGTAAACGTTGTCAGTTGTATCAATTCCAGAATGACAGACGAAACGCGACCCCAGCCTCCTAGAACATCAGATGAAAAGGACTTAGTCAAAAAACGAGGCTATATTAAAGGTCGTATCACATCGTTTTCTAGTTATTTGTCCGTTTTGGATGAATCTTCGCTGAGTGATCAGGATGTCAGGGAGTTACAATTGCGAACCGGTAAGCTTGAATCTTTGTATAACACCTTTGATGAGATACAATCAAATATCGAGATGCTTGTTGATGATGATCTGCAGTTATCTGAACGAATTGAATTTGAAAATAATTACTATCGTGTACTTGCTAAGGCGCAGGGTATTTTAGAGAATTTTCAGAAAACGCAAAAGGTTGAAAGTGAATTTAGTAGTGCTCGTTCTAATAATAAGTTTGTTAAATTGCCCACGATTTCGTTACCTAAGTTTAGCGGTTCCTATGATTCCTGGATGGAATATCATGATACCTTCTCTAGCTTAATTGATAAAAATGATCAGATTGATGAAATAAACAAGTTCCACTACTTGAGGGCGTCGTTAGAAGGTTCAGCTGCTGTGGTAATTAAATCCATTGAGTTTTCCGCTAAAAACTATTCTGTGGCTTGGAAGCTTTTATGTGACCGGTTTGATAACAAACGTTTGTTAGTACAAAATCATGTTGCATCTTTGTTTAACATCGAACCGATCGCAAAAGAGTCGTCCATTAATTTAAAACAGATGATCGATATGGTCAATAAGAATTTACGTTGTTTGGAAACACTCGGAGAACCAGTAGATCATTGGGATACACTTTTGATTTATATTATAACGAAAAAGTTGGATACGAAAACATATCGTGAATGGGAGGAGCACAAAGGTAATTTATCTAAAGATAAGCCGATTAGTTTAGAATCCTTTCTTTCCTTTGTGCGTAATCGCGCTGACTTAATTGAGACGATTGAAATGTCACAAAACAATGCGACTCATAGTAAAGGTGCACCTAAAATTAAAGCTATGGTTTCTTATCAGAGTAACAAAAAACACGATTCGAATTCATCGTTAATGAAACCATGCCCTAGTTGCAATGAGGATCATTATTTGAATAACTGTCCTAAGTTTCTTGCATTAAGTAGCGAGGAACGTTACAAGTTGTTACCTACGTATAAAGTATGTTTTAATTGTTTCCGTAGTGGTCATTTCGCTAACACTTGTAAGCGTCCCGGTTGTAAAGTATGCAAGCGTAGGCATAACACACTTATTCACATGAACGAGTTTAGTGCATCAAAAGAGTTGTCTTCGCCAGTACCTACAGCTTCAGCTATGGCCGAGCGCGATATCAATGTGCGGGCGCACGACTCGGCTCAGGCGGCGCCGGCGGTGGCGATGCAGTCTCATAATCCGAGCGTCGCGCTTACGGGGAGCATCTCTGTGACGTGCGAGACGTCAGGTTCAGGACACGCCGAGGTATTGCTGTCAACTGCGCTTGTAAAATTGCGGGATAGCGAAAATCGCGAGGTTGTCGCTCGTGTGATTTTGGATAGCGGTAGCACTTCGTGTTTATTAACCGAAAGGCTGCATAAAAAATTGAACCTACCAGCTGAGCGCACAGATAGAATCGTTGTAGGTATCAATAATAAGATTTCAAACATAAATAAAATGTGTCGCGTATCCATTTCGTCCTTAAGTGAAAGTTATTCAAGTAATATTTGTTGTTTTATTCTGCCGTCGATTACCGATAACGTTCCCGGCTGTCAGATAGATTTTCCTAGTTTGAATATTCCGTCTCATATTTGTTTAGCGGACCCTGAATTTTATTCACCCGCTGCTGTCGATATGGTTATCGGCGCTGATGTTTTTTGGGACATTTTAGGTTCCCAAAGTATTAAGTTAGGTGATGGAAAACCGATACTTTACGAAACCAAACTAGGTTGGATAGTTTCCGGTCCTGTAAGTTGCGGCCGCGTTTCTAGTTTTCCACGCATTTATTGTAACTTTAGTCAAGTTGATTTCGTTACTTCTCGCTCTGCTGATGATGACATTCAAGCCCAACTTGCGCGGTTTTGGCAGCTCGAAGAAGTTAGCCCTCAGTCATCTCATTATTTTCCAGAGGAGAAGCAATGTGAAGAACACTTTGTGAAAAACACAACTCGCCTCGCAGACGGTCAGTTCTGTGTTAGAATCCCGCTAAAACAATCACCAAGTGTGTTAGGAAATTCTTATCAGCGAGCGAAGCATTGTTTGCTATCATTAGAGCGTAGGCTCAAGATCAATAAGCCATTTAGTAAAATGTATGCTGAATTTTTGTCAGAGTATGAATTATTAGGTCACATGTCAGAGTGCGAACCGATCACATCGGTCCCTCTTTATTTCATACCCCATCATGGTGTCCTTCGCGAAAGTAGTACTACCACCAAGCTACGGGTTGTTTTTAATGCGAGTAGTCCTACTACTTCGGGAGTTTCATTTAATCAAATACAAATGATTGGGCCTACGGTTCAAGATGACCTTTTGTCAATTCTTTTACGTTTTAGGCAGCATAAGTTTGTGATAGTAGCAGATGTAGAAAAGATGTATAGGTGCATAGAAGTTCATGTGGATGATCGTCCGCTTCAACAAATCATTTGGCGTGATCAAGATCAACCTAACTCTCCTTTTAAATGTTATGCATTAAACCGGGTGAGCTATGGCACTGCTAGTGCTTCTTTCCTCGCTACTCGCTGCCTAAAACAGATAGGTCCAGAATGTAAGGACCCTAAGATAGGTGAAGTGATCATCAAAGATTTCTATGTCGACGATCTTTTGACTGGGGGGGATGGATTAGATATTCATGTAGGGGCGGAGATGGTATATTTAGGTAATAAATAAATTAAAATGAATTAAAGACGTTAATCAACTAAAAGCATGTACTTGACAAATTGCAACAGAAAACAAAAGAGAGAAAAATCAATAAAGAATGACACGAAGTATCACAAACATAACAGGCAACAGTTTCACTTCCCTGCATCATAACAGTGGTATTCAACCTTTGTGATGACCAAACAAATATTAAGCTTAGAAATCGAAAACCTTTCTGTTTCGTCTTTTCATAAGCGTCATCATTTCTCCAAGTACTAACAAAAGAGGATGAGTGGTCAAAATTTTCAGATTTTACTCAATGACTCGTTAAATTCCGGAGAAAGTGATCCACTGGCACAGTACTTTACTCGTAAAGAGTAACGATTTTTTCGGTCAATTAATCGGTTTCGTGCAGAAAAAATAAAATTGACTAATTGCTACGCTTATTATGATTTAAAGCATAATGCACTGTCGCAGAATGAAGAGGTTTCTTCATTTTGAATCAAAATAGTAGCAAAGTATTTTACAGAGGTTATTCGACGAAGTGTTGGATGTTTACAAATTTAAGGCCCCTATCACCCTCAAGTGACGCTCTAAAGTAGCCACTTTTTGCTCTTTTGCGAACTACTACTACAATAAACTATATTTTACAAAGGTTATTGTTTATAAATAAATTAAAAAAACCTTATCTTTAATCTGTATATATTATGAATTTTCAATACATTATGTACTTACGTACTAAGATGAGGGCGCCACTTGAGGGTGATAATAGGGCCTTAAGGCGCGGTGGTAGTGAAACTAGCGCCGCCACTACATTTATTTTTATTACTCGTAAACCAACACAGTGGCGGCGCTAGTTTCACTACCTACAGCGCCTTAAGTCGAAATACGTTGGCCAGATTTGTAGGTTGCAGATATGTTGCAGATAACTCACTTGTCAGATAATGTCATACGAATTCTGTTTCATTTTTAAATCTGGTATAGCTGTAAATCAAGTTCTACAATGGCACTTTAATATATAACGATTGCATTATCTCTGGAAGGCATTCTTCAAATTTAACTTATTTTAGTGTTGGTCATAATTATTCGTGCTCTGTTAAAGCAAAGTTTACTTGCTTATTAGCTTCCATGATTAATCGTGTGCTGAAAATCAAGTTAGCTACAAACATATTATTACGAGTACATTACGTTCTAATTATTTCTAGATTATACAATACGTGCTGCACATAATTTTCTACTTTCTGCATTACGACTGTGTATTATTATAAAACGTTATGATTAATTTCTTAATTCAACCAAAAGCGTAAACTATCATTACTTGTACATAATTGCACATGTTTTTTTGAACACGTAACAATATAAGATCAACACTTCACTGATTTAAACAAGATAGTAGTACCACCAGTTATTTTTGTATGGTTAACGGTAAATTATATCGAGTACTATGTTTTAACTTTCCAATTAGATTCGGTTTGTCGTCCTTTTTTTTGTTTGTTTTATAACGGAGTGGGTGTGAAACTTAAGTTTCGTTACAGTTTAATTTTAATACAAATATGATTGGGTATTTTAACAGTTAATCTAGTAATGTACCATTACTTTTTAGAAAACTATTACTTGCTTTTTATACTTGTCTTAAGTTTCCTAGCTGTAGGTCACAGACACAGTCGTTTTACCTTACTAATAATATAAATGCGAATGTCCGTTTGTTTGTTTGTTTGTTACGCCATCACCGATTATCATGAAATTAGGCATATACTTTCTCTGGGGTACAGAAAAGGACATAAGGTACCATTCATCCAAAAAAAGGATTGTTCCCGATCACAAGAGACAGCAAAATAAACTTTCCACGCAAACGAAGTCGTGGGCGGTTGCTATAGTTGATAATAATAACATTTTCATTACACTCTCTGTAACCCAAAATGAAAGTTGAACGCATTATGGTGTTTGTTACAAGCATCAATTTATTTGAACTCAGTGGAGGCAGTTAAGTATAATTTTAACAATCAAAAGACATGCGCTTTCATAAGTAGAGCACACGCGAATTGCGCAAGTGTAACTACAAATAGATTATGGTAGTGAAATAAATTGAGTGATTTAGAATGAAACTATATAGGAATTATATGACCTTACGTGATCAAAGACTATTCAGAAACAAGCATTGTGGTACTGTCTTCTTGTGTAGGTACAGTTAACAGCAGCACGCTGGGCTACCAAAACATGTGTCTTCAATCGATTTCAAAGTTAAAGTTGAACCTGGGGGCCTATTACGAAAATAACATACGCAATTGCGTAACACAGTCACTTGGTCACGATAGTCATCCGCAGTTCGTCGGTTGTGGCTATTAAACACATTTTCAATTTGACTATCGTAGCCCAAAGACTATTGAACGAATGATGTCGGATACGCTAGAGAAAAACTGTCAAACTTACGCAATCACTTTGCGATATCGCATACGCAAGTGCTTTGTAATAGGAAACAATCGTAACGAAGCACGGACGCAGCTGCGTGTATCGCGTGAAACTTTTCGTAATAGACCTCCTGTTTAACTATTTAAGAGATGATAAGTGGACAAAAATACTTTGTTCTGATCTGCTCTGTGTGCACTTACAGTAAGGATCATTTGTCTATGAATTTTGAATTTTGTGGTAGATAAAAATGGAGGTCATAGTTTATTCTTAGCATTGATGTAAGTAATGTAATGTAAAACATATAGGAAGTTTGAAATAGAATTGATAAAATAATGTTTTCTACCACACAATCCAGAAAGAACACAAAAGTGCATTAGCAATGATAATTTATCCGATTGATTCTAGTCGTTGCGCACGAGCGCGTATTTGTCACGTTCTCAGGTATACCGATAATGTATGACAAAACTGAGGCATTTGTACAGGCGGTGGCATATTATGTTAATATATAATAATATAAAAATATATTAAATTATAATTACGACTAAGAGCTTAAGGGCGTCCACTGCATTAGGCGGGACACGCGCGCGGGTCGACACAGTTTACAGCTTACTCATGCACTGCTGCAAGCATCTGACCATCAGAAAACCAGCAATCTCTATTCCCGCGCCGTGATCCCGCTTATCGCAGCGGACGCCCTAACTAAGACTTCGTGTAGATGGGAAATCAACCGTAGCTGGACCGGAACAGGTAGACGAATCCAGAACAAATCAATGTGTTCACGGTTGTAAGTTACAGAAAAAACTAAGAACTACTTGGAACAATGTCATCCTGGGGGTCAACTATCAATAGAGACATGAAGTTCATGCAGGCTTATTTTAACATTCGAAGTCTCAATTTTTAAAATCTTATTATAATTTAGGAATTGTGCATTTCGCTCATTACAGATTTCACAAATGTACATTTTGGGTATTGAACATTAACTATGTGTATTGTACAATTTATGGAGCTCGGTGGTTTAGCGCCTGGCCCAGCGATTGCGGAGTTAAGCAACGTTCGCAAGGGTCGGTCATGGGATGGGTGACCAAAAATTTATTATCTCAAGCTCCTCCGCGCTTCGGAAGGCACGTGAAGCCGTTGGTCTCGGCTGCATTTGCAGTCGTTAACACCCACCAATCCACATTGGGCCCGCGTGGTGGGTTATGGCCCATCCTTCTTACCACCCATAAGGAAGGCCTGTGCCCCAGCAGTGGGGACATCAAAAATGGCTAAAATGGACATTGTACAATTTGCGAGTTGTACATTTGGCGTGTTATACATTTATCAAAAGATGCATATTTTTCGAATACGAAGGGTTTTTTAGTGACGCTTTTCTCGCATCGAGCGAGGAAAAATATAAAATAGGGAATATAACCCTGAAATCCATGTCCGTATTATAATTACGTCCAAAACAAGCAGATGATTATTAACATCGTGTAGTGCGCCCTTTTTTTTTTTTTTTTTTTTGACCCAGGGAAAATGCCTTCGCATACCACCTCCGCGCGGGGAACACGGGGGAGGTTATGTGGTGCATCCACTAAAAACCCTGGGGTGTTCCATCCGCACATTGGACGAGGACAGCGGGACCAAGATGGCAATCTCCATGTCTCCGCCCTGCGCCGGTCCCTTCGGACTCCGGCTCTCTAGACGTTTAACGTCTCCTACCTGAAGAGGCGCTCGGAACACTTGAGCGTCTCTCCTCCACAAGGGCCTTGAGTGGACGACGGAATCCCCGGTTCCGCCGCCCTGGCCCTTAAACACTATGGGGGAATGAGGTGCGCGTGGCGCCTCCTCGCACCTCCCGGCCGCCTTCTGCGAATTGGGTCCGCTATCGCATCCGCCTCTCGGACCCGTTCTGCAGCCTCCTTTTCGGACATGACCTCTTCAGCGAAGTCGGTCACTGCCTGCCATTTTACATCTCCCCCCAGCATGGCATTAACAATGCCGGGAAGAGAGAGGTCCCTACCTATGGCTGAACAAAGTGCAGATCTTTGTGACACCCACGCAGGGCACTCCTCGATAACGTGTCGCGCGGTATCCTCCGGTGCACCACAGTCGTGGCACACCGGCTCAGCCTCTCTCCTAATCATGCACAGGTACTTACCGAAACAGCCATGCCCGGTAAGCACCTGTGTCAACCGATATGTTAGGGCACCATGTGCTCTCTCCCTCCACTCCTTTAAAACGGGGCGGACAGCCTCCGCCGTCCTCTGGCCATATGCCGGAGCCTCCAGCCGGTGCTCCCACTCCTCCAAGCATCGCTCCTCAGCAACGCGCCGTATGCCGGCTCTTTCCTCAGGGGCGAGGCGGTCACCCCTCGACCGTTCCTCCTTTCTTTGCCGATACACCTCCGAGAGCATCTGGGCGTCCAGTTCCCATGGAGGCGTACCGGCAAGGACGCAAGCAGCCGTCCCTGAAACAGTTCGGTAGCCTCGTATCATTCTTGAGGCTACCACCCGCTGTGGCCGTCGAAGGGCAGCCCTATTTTTCTCGTTAAGAGAATCCGCCCACACGGGGGCCCCGTACATAGCCATGCTGCGGATGACCCCCGCGTACAATTTCCGACAACTTGGATTCGGCATCGTGTAGTGCGCCCTAAGCTGATATAAATTACCTAAAAAAAACACACACACACACACACAAACACACGCACACATTCACACACACCTATCATGAGACAATATAATAAATTATTTCGAAATTCTCATTATTATTAAATTTCTTTTTCAAATCCGTTAAACTTAATATTTGTTTAAAAACATTTTTTTTTGTAACCATTTATATATTTTGATTACAAAGTGCTTTTTCCGTAATTGGCTTATGTATTGTATAATTATACCTGCGTTAATGCTCTGTAAATGCTGTGGTAACAATGTTCAATAAATAAAATAATAAAAAAAAACTTTGGGAGATCAAAATAATACTAAGATAATATTTTATATAACTTTCTCAAATATCTAAGCTATTTCGTTACTCCGTTCTGTCACGTAGTTAATTAAAAAAATAATTAGCGATTGACAAAATCCGTGATAATAGGTATATACTTTTTATAATCGACAGTTATAATGCGGTTATGTTCACTAATTTAGTTTCCGACTAAAGCACAATGAAAACAATACAAACTTCAATACGTGTCATAATTTCAAGCACTGACTAAGCAACTCCGAATGTCGACATCGTTACACTTATTAAGTCACGAACTTTTTTTTTAAATTTAATTTTATGAATAGAAGCCGAAGCAGAAGTTAAGGCCAGTATATTCCAAAAACTCTGTCTCTGTCTCTTTCTTTACGTGTGAAGAGTAATGAAAATAACCTCACTTATTCATTTTTACAATGTTTTTGTTGTTATTTTGAGCACAAAGTCACTTTTTGAAAAAGTAACCGTTGAATATTCTACTATATGTCATTACCTATTTTTCTATATATTTTTCGTGTTTAAGGGATAAGTAAACTTTAAGTATTATCCAAAAAATATAAAATTAATGAAAATTTTCTTTCTCTATGCATATTTTTTTAGTCGAGTGAAGATACGAATATCGTATTTTTAACCGTAAAATAATTAAGATCGTTTAAAAAACTTCAACATATATTTTTATCTGCTCAAAATGAAGAATATTTGATTGTTTATCGTTGAATCAAAAATAGGCCAAATTCGATAATTTGGAATAATTATGCTGGCCTTAATGAAATTATTATTTAACATTGAGATACTGGATAATTAATATTACTGGCAAAAATCTGTTGGGAAAGAGCAAAATTTTATTTAATAAATATTAGGGCACTATCGACAACACATCCGCTCTACCACTCCTAAGGTTAAAATCGCTTGCACGCCGCGTCACTAACATAATTATATTTAGTTCGTGCAGATGCGATACGCGCGCACACTATTTTTTATAATACGTCCTACATTTGGATAATTGGCTAATAATGATGATTAATCTTACAGTATTTTTCAGGCCTTTTATTTCATTATTGTAGTGATTATTTGATTGACTGTACTCAGTCACGACTGACTGCGCTCGAGGTGCAAGAAGGAATAGTATCCGTTTGTTTATGTTTTACTTCTGTATACATTTACATTATATTTGTACTGCAGTTTTCTGTGATACATCTTAGGAATGTAAGTTGAGCTAAGTTGAACAATGAAACCGATGATATGATTGCTATTTACTTTATATAATTTTTAGAAGAAAAAGAAGAAGAAAGAAGAAGAAAAAAACATTTATTGACGCTCACACAACACAAGTTACAGGAAATAAAACGATAAAAAACAACTTAAAATAAAATAAAATAAAACAAAAGGATTTATAATAATAAAATAATAAAAGAAGAAAGATAAAAGACAAACATAGAAGAAAAAAAAACAGAACGTAAAAATAAAAATCTAGATAAACACATATATTTTGTGTGAGGCCCATAAATTACCCTGCCTCAGCATCAAGCCTCTGTGCCAGTCTCAGTTGGGCAGAGTGAGCACAAAGGCGCTGTTATTCTGACAGGGTCAGTGCAGTGACGCACTTAGTAGGTACATTTATGAAAACAAATGGTTCTGTGGTTCGCGAAGTAGTTTACTGCTCTTTGCGCTTGACTGACAAGACAATTGACAATTGATATTTTAGGGTTTATATTGATTTTCTGGTAATTCAACGTCGACCTGCCCTCCTAGCATGACTACCGTAACGCGATATGAAATAGCGATTTATCACGTTTAGCTGCTGTCAAAATACAATGGATTTTGACAACTGAGTATCGATAAAACGCTTGTTTATGTTGTAATGTGATAATGTTTGGTAATAGCTTTATAAAGCCGAATATGGAGGATAGGTACCATCAAACTAAACATCTTTTACTATGGGACCAACACTGAAATCGCAAAAAAAAAATCAGCTGTTTCATACAAAAATTAATAACGAAAATATCAAAATGTATGAAACAGATTTTTTTTTCGCGATTCCAGAGTTAGTCCCATAGTAAAAGTTGTTCAGTTTGAGGGTCCCTATTCTCCATATTCGGCTTTATAAAGCTATTACCAAACACCCTGTTTATCATGTTTCGATGGTCACGCTAGGAGGGTTGGTTCTGGTGTCTCCATTGTAGGTATGTATGGTACCTAAATATTTTTTGTGGTCGTCAGCAACAAACGCTCAGGGTCCTCGTCAGTCCTCAATTTGTGCTTTTTTTATTTTTATAATAGTTTTCCTATTATGTTTTTTATTTTAAGGTTTCTTTTTCTTTCAATTAAAGAAAACATAAAATATACACAGCACTACATTCCCCATTCATTACATATTATTATAAGGGTAATAATAAAAACAATTTTCTTTCTTTCTTTCATTGACACTATTACTGGACCAATACAATTCGTAGGAAAAACATTAAAATAAAAAAATAAAAAAACGCTTGGACAATTTCACACAGCGCCATCTAGCCCCAAGCTAAGCAAAGCTTGTAATATGGGTGCTACACATTTGATATACTACTTATATACTTTTTAAATATATACTTATTATACATAGTAACACCCAGACCCGTCACAGAAATTAAAATTCATCATTTCAATTTCTGCCCGGCCGGGAATCGAACCCGGGACCTCTTGCGTGGTAGGCGGCATGTTGACCACTGCACCACTCAGGTCATTATAAATATCATAAATTGATAACTTTTGAAACAATATTTGTTAAGTTGTTTTAAATCCCAAATTAAATTGTATAAAAAAGTTAAATGATCCAGCAAACAGTAATTTAATACCATTTGAATGATTACATCATGTTCTTGTGTTGGATTAAACTATACCATCAATCATTGTCTTGCCTAACTGCCAGTTAAGATATGTTTACAATTAAGTAAGTGTTTACATCTAAAGTTCACAGCTTACCGATCAACTAGCAAACAAAACAATACAATGGTAGGTTATAAATATGAATAAATAAAGATAAATAGATTTGAACTTTCTATAAAAAAATACAAATTAATACAAAGTAGGCCACTTCAATGTTGTTGTGAATATTTTTTACATAATGTTGATATTTTAATAGCGTTCTTTTAATCAATATTTATATTGATTAATTCTAGCACCAGTCTAGAAACTTTGCATCAAAGTCTTGGGTTCATTTTGCAAATACCAACCAAGGGCCTAATTTTCAACGATAAAACCAAAAGTATATTGTAACGTTACAGTTCCAGTTTTGTTTACAGAAAAATACTCGCTTTAATTTAGTTAAAATAGTTGAAAGCTACGCCTTAGGATGCCAATCTTGGACAATTTTACGCGTATTTTTCATAAAACACACCCTCTCTACACACACACACTCACATTCACTTTACACACCGTGAGAGGATTCACTACACTTTAGAATTATTTTAAGTTTTTGGCAATGTTAAACACATTCTTTGCGTTGAACTATTTCCATCTATGTAATCGAGTCCTAATAAGAGCGCTGCACCTGAGATACAGTTTTTTACTAGTTTGGGTGCAGATGTCATTGGATCGTCACACAGGATGTCTAGTTTATTTAAGTAAGATGTTTAAAAACTTGTATTATTTATGTCAATAAATGTTTTATTATTATTATTATTATTATTATTATTATTTAAATGAGCATCTTAAAGCTAAATCAAAGATTTATAGGTAATTTAACCTAAATGACAACGTAACGGTTTTGGTTTTATATTGGGCCCCAGTATACAAGAAACAACGTTAAAATGTTCGATGATTTTTTTTAGGCAAATATTTTAAAAGTTCTGAGAACTCGTTGATAAAGTTTTTTTCTAGTATATTATTTAGTATTGTGTAAAAATAGCATTGTGAATGCAAAAATCTCAAATTAAAAAATTATATAGCTATTTCATCTTAATCGATTGCCAAATATCTGGAAAGGTATTTCAATTGAATGTCGAGGTAATTCCTCACATTGGTGAAATAACGCTGGCTTGCAGCGTAAGAGTAGGATATACTAGAAGAAATTCGGCGATGTCACTAGTGACTCGGTAGCTCAGCGGTCAGAGCATTGGACCGGATATCCAAAGGTCGCGGGTTCGATTCCCGTCTGAGTATTGATCTGGTGCGAGTCTTATTTTTTCTAGTATATTATTAAGTATTGTGTAAAAATTGCATTGTGAATGCAAAAATCTCAAATTTAAAAGTTTTTATTTGTTAAAAAAATAACTATAGTTGCCAAAACTTCTAGTTCAGATGATTATTAGCATTCCATTCAAAAGGCTCCAATGAAGAAATGCAACTAAAAAAGGCAAACTTTCAATACCTTTTGCCACACAATATTCTTAATTGCATTTAAATGATAAATTAATAACCACTATTGTTCTGTCATACATAAGCGAGTCAGTTTTTTTTAAGCTGACACCAAAAGCGATGATTGATTCTTACTAACAAAAGGATGACGTCACTTTGTAATAATTTGTGCTTACTCAGCCATTAAAAAATAAATATCGAATTGGATGAGAAAAGGTCAAATGGTAATTAGGATAGTGAGAAAAAATATTTTCAATGACTTTTTAATACTGTTTACAACAAACCCATTTCAAGCCGCAATTATTTTGTAGTCAAATCCAATTAATCAACAATGGAATTCTAATGTTTGGCATTCTTGATCTGTGAAACCAGAACCAAATTGGGGCAATTTTTGTGCATTCATGTGATGATGTAATCATTGAAATCGTTTAATCCGTTTACTATTGGATTCAATTCAATTAAATTTTATTTGTGTCAAACATAGTTTTAGAAATATGGTACTTATAAGTTAGGAGCTCGGTGGCGCAGTGGTTTAGCGCCTGGCTCAGCGATTTCGGATGTTAAGCAACGTTCGCAAGGGTCGGTCATGGGATGGGTGACCAAAAATTTACTATCTTGAGCTCCTCCGTGCTTCGGAAGGCACGTTAAGCCGTTGGTCCCGGCTGCTTTTGCAGTCGTTAACACCCATCAGTCTGCATTGGGCCCGCGTGGTGGGTTATGGCCCATCCTCCTTACCACCCATAAAGAAGGCCTGTGCCCCAGCAGTGGGGACATCAAAAATGGCTGATGGACAAGTTAGGAAGATCTCACATTTAGCCAAAACCTGGCTTACAAATAATATTATAATAAGAACATTGAGTTTAGATCTACAGCAGCTACGTCACAACTTACATCAAAGTATGATTCTATTTAATACACTTCGTCAACGAGTTAAAGCTATTTTGTATAAACCATTTTCTTACAGTCATCTTGAACTTATTATATGGGAGTACTTTTATAGACTGGTATTTTGTCGTAGATTTTTATTGAAAACACACTGTTCATGGCGTGAAATCTAATAATAAGGGTTTCTAGTGTAATTGAAAATTACAGTTTTTGCCAACATTGAAATTGAACTTGGATTTCGATTGACTTAATGATTTGAATTATTTTTATTTATTTATTTATTTTATTTATTAAGGTCTGCCAACGCCTGCTACATTATTTTTGGTATACATTAGTTACATTGTATAAATAAAGCTAAATGTGCAAGCCAATTAAAGGCGGACACCGCATGCGAGTATACAAAAAACCTTATATTATAGATTACTAACTATATAGGTGCTTTCATACACCAAAATACAAAATAAATATGTCTGTCACGCATTGACATGCGTGACATCGAATCTTATGAGAATATCGAAGCTTATGAGACGTGACCGTCTCATAAGCTTCGATAAAGGCTTGTCTGAGTTTAGGAATAGTGAATCCTTGTGAATATCGAGTGTTGAACTGTATTTATTCAAAAGTCTACTCAATCGTGGAATAGGGGAATGAAGTCCGAGGACGGTTCTACGAGAAGGTGGAGCTAGGGGTTGTACGGCATACCGTGGAATTCTACGGGGTACTTTAAAATTAAAATTAATTTGAGCTAATAATTTATAATTAATATTAATAATTATTTTTTGATTCAACTGTTCCCTGCAGGTGCTATGTTTAAGAATTATTTTTTTTTTCATATTTTTATTGTACCTACCAACATACTGTAGGACGGAATGGGATAATCAATAAATTGATTGAAATAATAATCAAAAAGTATGAAATATGAACTCGTATGTGATCCATATTTTTTTTGTTACAGGTATGTCAATGGTTTTTGCTGTTTGAGAAGCAACTTCGGTGCCATAAGTTTAAAATGGCAGGTCACGACAGTTAACTTATGAATAACTTAGTGTCAAAGTCATGTCAGATGTTGTTTTGGTTACATGGATTATCGGGACCATGAACTTTTAAGCTCTAGTGATGTATTAAAATTATTTTTCTTATCTTTACCGATACTAAGTTATAACAAGGTTACTTAAAATAATTAAGGATAATTTAAAATTATTTGTTAATTCGATATCATTTAACACAAACTGTGTTTTTAATTTTTTGTTGACAAATAACGAAATAAAGTTAATTAAATAATTTTCCAAGAACTTCAATGTAGGTCAACTTTCGTTTTCCGGAAATCAATCAAAGAAATTCCAGAACTTTGGTGTAAAACTCAATCTTTTTCATACTTTAACATCCGGTTTCTCATTTAGAATTTAACCACTTTCCTATTAAAATTGGCTGATTCATAAATATAGTTTCTCGTTTAATTTAGAGCTGAATTTCCATATTTACATAACATTGTGGTTCCTCGCTGTTAAATGTTATTATGGTGTGTGATGTCAGTTAGGGAAACCAGTGGCCCTACCATGAGTTGATGCAAACTGTTAACGTTACCGTAAACTATCGGATATACTGCTCACAGTCAGTGCGAGTGAAAGAGACAAAACGATAGTTTACTGTAACGTAAACAGTTTGCATCAACTCATGGTAGGGCCACAGATATGGTATAGAAAACTAATAAGAGTCGATCACCTTTCATCAAACACGTTTTATCAGTTGTTTAAAATGTAAATTCATATAAAACCCTACTTAATAAGCAGGGTGGAATTGAACAAGTACCTAACATTCCCGCAAATGTAAGCTTTTCTTTAAATAGTATTACCACAGACAAATACTTACTTATGGGGTATTTAGACGGGTCGATTTTCCGGGCGACTTGCTGAATTTAACTAAATTTGAATAGAAAAATAAACGTAAAATATGCGTGTATCAGAGCAGATACCATATTTCTAGTATTAGTATTTGACGACCTGTGTGGTGCAGTGGTCAACATGCCGCCTACCACGCAAGAGGTCCCGGGTTCGATTCCCGGCCAGGCAGAAATTGAAATGATGAATTTTAATTTCTGTGACGGGTCTGGGTGTTACTATGTATAATAAGTATATATTTAAAAACTATATAAGTAGTATATCAGTTGTCTAGCACCCATATTACAATCTTTGCTTAGTTTGGTGCTAGATGGCGCTGTGTGAAATTGTCCAAGCATTATTAATATTAATTAATATATTATTAATCAGATTGACCACGTGTTGATTATTGACCGAGCGAGCGCGAAGCGTCTCCGTTTCAGGTTTCGTATGTCTGTCAGTCTGTTCTCCTCTACATATGACCTTTTTTCATGTTTGCTGAGCAGATTCTATAATTTATATAAAAAAAATGATCAAAAATGTCGCTAGGTCTACAGCTCACAAAGCCACTAGTTTTATCTTTTATTAATATAAATTACTACCAACAAAAATATTGCTATAGACATCGTGAAATGTTTGCTCTTCTATAAAATTCCTTCTATAGAAAGTATAAGTATAAAGCCTAATACATTTTCACCCATTCCGCATTCCGATACTCGCATGAGATCATTATAATTAAATCTGAACCACAAATTAATGACGTCGACATCCACTGCCGCTTCCGTCGCGTCATTACGGTAACTAACGTAGAAGAGCCGGCGTTGGAATTTGAGTATGAAAAACGATGCGGTTTCATCCTCATTTCGTAATGACGTGTCGACAAAACAGTGGGATGTATTATGATTATGACAACGCGAAGACAGTTAATGTAAGTGCAGTAAAGAAACTGCGATAACTGCGGTAACTACAATCGGTTACAATCAAGTAAGTATGGCTAAATTGGCGAAGGTTCCATACAAGTCGATTCCCCTTTTACCTTTTAGAAATCCCATCCTCGATGCACTAAGCAAATCATATTTTTTTTGTAGAATTGCTTCTTCGCTATAATTTCACCCTCGCCACTGCTAAATTGTTACCTTTGTTACATGATTTCTTATCATAATCATTTTGCACTAAATCCCAAATTAATTTGGTGATTCATCATCATCTTTTTGCAATAAATCTCAAATTGATTTGGTGATGGCGCATAATGTCTTTTTTTTCTATAAACCTCTATCATTTGTTATCTTAACATCTTTTATTTGTTATACAATCTGTTCGCCTGTTTAGTTAGTTACAAATGTTGTATACAGCATTGCTAACTGATACTTTTCTAAATTACAATAATATTTGACGCCCTAACAAACGACTGTTGAATGAAGAAACTAAAGAAAATTAAAACTACACAACATTAAGAACGGTTTATCGTTTGAGTTGGGTCTACTAATGTTAGTTTTATTATTTTCTTAGTAATTATTTATAGTACAATTCCGAGTTATCATACTCGTACTAAGCTTGTGTTTCGCCCCACATTCGAAAATGAAAGATTTAAGTGTTAGATAAAGCGAAATAGTAAGAACAATACGTTGGATTATTTCTCGTGTGAATATTTGTCGGATGAGCAATTCCCCAGTTTTCAATTAGATCAGCTTTCGTTCGTGTTAATCTCTCTTAATGACTGTTTCAATTTTCACTTGTCTGAACGTAAAGTATTTTTTTTTTTTCAAAATGGTTGGGGACTTCCGCCAAGTGACGCCTGATTCAATCAAATATTTCTCTATTATTTTTAAGTACTTTTTTCTTTTTGGAGTATACGTAGGATCTAGGACACTTTGGCCAGATTTCGCTTTCGGGAGATTAAAATATACAGGGTGTCCCAAAACTTTGCCAAACGCAGGAAAAATAGATAGGAAATTTTACTGAAAGAAGACTTCATTTTTTTAATAAGAAACGAAACTGCATTCAAAGTTTTTTTTTAAATCGCATACGATTGGATACAAATTAATACAATTCGTAATAATTAAAATTTAAATGTTCATGGTCTTCCTTTTGTTTAAGATGCTGTGTGACTTAAGAAAAAATGATCCTTATGTTATGAGTAACTCTTTTGATTGGTTTTTTTTTCATTTTTAGTGGATTCAATTCCTGGTTAAGGCAGGCGATTTTTCAAAAATCGTTGAATGCAGTTCCAATTATTTTTTAAATCAAAATGAAGTTTTCTTTCAGTAAAATTTCCTATCTTTAATATTTGAGGTACTTTCCCTTCTTGTGGCCAAGTTTTGGGACATCCTTATGTTATTATTTATGATGAAGTCGATGTCACCCATAACCGATTTGATTCGCAGTATGCTTACTTCTGTATAATAATTAAAACAGTATACACAGTTAATTCTTTCACGGTTATATCTAAAAATGAAATAAATGTACCTATCTCTTCCCTATTATAATCGAGTATGTAAAGTTTAAAGTTTTAATATTTAATAATTGGTCAAGATATTGAGGTTTGTTTATGTCCAAAATTTTACTGATTTCTGGATTTAGAGCTCATTCATAGAATTACACGCGTAATCAGAAAAGACTATCTTGTTTACCTACGTAAATAATGAAAAGCATGAATCTACGCACGCGTTTTGCTATTTTTGTGAGTTTGCCGATTAATTAAGATTTTTTCTGATACTTTCAAACTATTAATTTTTAACTGCACGTTAATATTTATAAACGTGATCAGCCCCCCTAGCCAAAGTAACATTTGCAAATTTTCGTTATCGCTTCGCTTCGAAACATGTATGGATATGACGTTTAAAATTTCGATAGTTAACGAAACCTTTTGTCAATCCCATACATGTTTCGAAAGCGAAGCGATAACGAAGATTTGCAAATGTTACTTTGGCTAGGCACTCTGATATCCCCATTTAATTTTTAGATATCCTTTAAAATGAACGGTGCATAAAATAAAAACGATGTAACTGAAAATTATCTAACATTTCCTCAACTATACAGCGTGTATTTACTTTTAAAGTATACTAATATAAATTGTTGAATAAAGGTAACTAAAACAGTAACAGCTTTAACCACTATGTTACCAGAATTTTATGCAAAGTTTAACACTTGAAATAGCTTTTAACTTAAAACATGTGACATCGACTAAGTGTGTCATTACCGAAATTGCTTAAAGCAAAAACGTGTTTGGTCTTAAACATGCAACTGTTTACGGTTAAGTGAGAAGGCGAGTTAGTACGAGGATTATTTCTAGACCTTTTACTTATTTAAAAAATATACGGAAGTAGAAATGTTTTACCTACTGTAGCCGCAAAGAACTACAGGTACCTACCCTTAAATTTCTACACAACTATGTTTTTCACTCATACTGATGAATGACCACAATCTAAAGCTTGAATGAACTTACCCGCTGTGCTATCGAACTTCTCTCATAAGTTATATTTTGGCTTTATTAATGAATAAAGTGAGGTATCTGATAATTATTAATCGTTTTTAGATTATAATAATACAAAAGTAGAACGAAGTATCTTATCAAAAACACAAATGTTGCTGGAACTCACTTTTTTCAGACCTTACTTAATCGGGTAACAATAAATTCCCATTTTGGGTATCAAAAATACTGAATATAGCGTACTGAAATACTAAGTGGGCGACGGACCGAGCGCGACTACAGATATTGAATATAGGTGACTTTAAAATACAAATTGGGTAACTAATTATAAAGAACCAAATTACTATTTGGGCGACAACCTTAGGGCACACCAAACATAAAAAATTGGCATATATTTTATTTAAAAAAGGTGACTAATATCATCTATTATCCTAATCGAGATGACAAAAACAAACAAACAAACAAATGAGAAAGCAACCTAATAAAACGTGTTAAAAATACCATGTTGGGCAGCTTAAATCAGTTATATAGTTACCTAATTGGTATAATAGTTGCCCACTCAGTATTTTTGTCACCCATTTAGAGTTTTCACTGCTAACTTAAATAATTTATCACCCATTCGTAGTCGCCCGTTTTAAGTATATTTAGTCGCCCATTTAGTTATTTGGTCGCCCAAAAAATAAACTGCTAATTAATTAATTCCCAAAAATATATATTACGTTAGAGTGTGCGACAGCGTAGTGTGTTGACATGCAGCGTAACCGGTATACTGGTGTATTTATTTACGATTGCCAACCAATATAGTTTGTGTAGGGTAATTCGATCCAAACGGTATTTTTAAGGCTTTAGCCACAGTATAACAAAACTGTGCATTTTATAAAATCAAAATTTTACCCAATAAGAACTATTTAAGTTACCAAATCAACATGACAAGATTGTTATCTCCATTATCCAATCCTAAAATGAAATCCAGGTTTTTTTCAGTATTTTAATACAGATTTATTGGTAACAAAAACAATGTAAGAACACTATACTTTTGCTCATCATTTCAAACGTAAGTACAACAAACTGTAATAAGAATGATACAATTTGAGAAAACCATGTTTACAAATAATGGGAGAGCAAAGTCACGATTCAATTCATACAGTACGATCCGACATCGTAAAAAGTTTTTACTCTCAGATTATACTTTTTTCAACGTCTATAATGCAGAAGCGTGCTACCAAAATCATAGACACAAACTTGTATTTGCGTTCACCATCATCTGCATCACTACTTGTGACGGTTTATATTGCTGTGGTGGAATTACTTTTCACTTGTCACACAACGGTCAGCTACCTCTTTCAAAGTCATGATCACCTGGTAACGGGCTGTTTACATTGAGAAAAAAGTAAATACGTAATCGATTCGGCGGCATATTTAACTTTGATGATATTACATCATTCTAAATTATACAAAATAATAATGAGGTTTAAAACTAGTTTTACTTTTTAAAGGTCTTGGAACAAAAAGTTTAAGAAACTGTTCTGTGATAGGTATATTTATGAATGAAATTATTTATGATTGCCTTTTAACTTTGAATTAACAAAAATACCAAACAATAATCGAAATAAGAACACCCCAAACTTTGGAAAAAAGGCTTTTAAGCAAAGGTGGTGAAATGTTGGGAAATGCAAAAGCAAATCATTAAATAATGACATCTGTAAAAGCATTTTATTGCATATATGTTTATTTATTGCATATAGGTTTAATAGGTGCCCCCCTATTAGTACTATTACTATTTTATCTGTTACCTACTTACATTCTAAACTAGTGAGTTATAAAATATACATTTATAAAAGGAATAACTAGATGTAACTAGATCCAAGGAAAAAAATCATAACTTACAAAGTGAAAACTTCATTCTCTTTTGATTTTTTTCTTAAAGCCAGCAAACTAACCCATTTTCTCCCATTTTTAGCTTTCGACTTAACACTGATAATACCAGTATTTTCTCTCCAATTTCAATGAAATAAGTGTATCATCTTATACTTAATCTCGATTCGAGATATCTGCTCTATAAACTTTCTAACTTATACCGTCATCGGTATAATCATACTTCGATTACAGTAATCTTAAAAATTAGGCACGTATGTTATGTTGAAGTATGCAGAACGCTGTAAAGGCGACGATAGACGTGAAATATATTTTTTTGTATATGAAAATTGCGTATTATAAAAAAACAAACTATTTTTAGACCTTATTAAACAACGGGACTAAACTATTATTTTAGTGAATTTACTTTGGCTATTGCTTTAAAATAAAAAATAACAGAAACGAAAATGGAAATGTATCATGATAATTAAAGCAAAGGTAATTTTATTCTATTAAGATTCGGGACTTAAAAGTGGAGCTCGGTGGCGCAGTGGTTTTGCGCCTGGCCCCGCAATTGCGGAAGTTAAGCAACGTTCGCAAGGGTCGGTCATGGGATGGGTGACCAAAAATTTATTATCTCGAGCTCCTCCGTGCTTCGGAAGTTCGGAAGGCGCGTTAAGCCGTTGGTCCCGGCTGCATTTGCAGTCGTTAACACCCACCAATCCGCATTGGGCCCGCTTAGTGGGTTATGGCCCATCCTCCTTACCACCCATAAGGAAGGCCTGTGCCCCAGCAGTGGGGACATCAAAATGGCTGATGGACAAGATTCGTGACTTCATTCATCATAATTTTAATTGAATTTATCAATTAATTTTTTGTACCTATAGAATTATTACAATAATTTAATCCTACAGATGTGAATTTATCCTTAGCAGTTCAGATGCACGTAAATAAATTCACTCCTGTAGCTGATTCCTTCTAATCTTCAAATACTAATTTTATCATTAATTTCTTACATTGCGAATGTTAAAGTTAATTAAATAATTCTCAGGCTTCATGTATTATTGAAATACCTACATGAGTTTCATAATAAAATTTGTAATTATTACCTCAACAGTCATGGTTTTGATGCATTTATCCTTCATATTGATCCGTAATAAGTGTGATATTTCGGTGCACAATTCTTGCATGAGCTTATTCATATAACGGTATTTTGCAACAAACTTAAAAATACATTTAAAAGTGGAACATAAAGCTCGGTTTTCACTGGATAGATTTCATTATTAACAATTAATTAAATTATTGCGGTTAATATCTTCACCATTTTTACGCTTATTAAGAGATTTCTATGGAAATATAATATTTTTATGTAACTGCTCAGAGTATAACTTATTCTGAGCAATTTCACGACAATTTTTACAGGTTTAGACAAAGAACGAATAAGCCATTGATGCTGTACGGTACGTAGATTTCAACAATTTACATGATTGTAATATTATTTGCCGTATGGTAATTTTAAATTGTTAAATGTGGTGGAATGTAGTCAGCTTAATATTATTATGCATCATCGATGACAGTGAATACGGATACATTCAGGAAATAAATATCGAATTTATATGGTGTCCACAGCTGATTTATTTAAAAGCTGTCCTTACTCAAAAGAAATCTTTTACCAGTTTAACTTTTTATTATCACTGTGATTTTTAACGAATTATGTTTAACTTTAACTTGTCCACGCGGACGAAGTTACAGGCAACAGCTAATGGATAAATAAATCTAATAAGAAGCCTGGCTCTTCGACAAAAGATTCAGTCTTATGAGTAAAACTGTGAACAGACAACAATACAAGTCGCTCCCATTCATCGATCATACATGAATAGGATAATAAACGTTTCCGTCACATACAATTAAGGCAGGAACTATGAAGGAAGTATCATGCAAATAGAAAAGCAGCCAATGAAATAAATCTCAACCCGCTCGATACAGATGACAATGCGATACGATTCTGAGAATAAATCTGTTCGAGTTACAGTGGTATCGGTCGCGACGAAAGTGTTACTTACTGAATGCCAGACTTTTTTAACCACAATAGTCACAACACAACATTATTTATTTTCAAATAACGAATATTGGCCAGAAATGTTTTTGTTTATTGAATTTTTAGATTTTAGCATTCACAATGCTATTTTTATATATTAAGTTACTTAATATAACTGAAAAAATATTAGAAAAAATCGACTCACCCGTAGCAGCTCAGACGGGACTCGAACATGCACTAACCAATTATACCACCGAGTCGCTAGTGGGAGTGGCGAAATTTTCTAATACTTTTTACGTTTTCGCTGTAAGCCAGCGTTATTTCATCAATGTGAAGAATTACCTTTAACATTCGAATGCAACATCTTTACAGATGCCAGACAATCGATAAAGTTGAAACAGCTATATATTGAATTTTTAGATTTTAGCATTCACAAAGCTATGATATGATATGTTTTTGTTTGATGAACTTTTGAGTCTTCTAAAAATCAAAAACAAAGTTTTCCTAAAAACAAAAGATGGGGGACCAAACAATGTCATGGCTGTATTAGAAATTATTTAAATTTACCAGTCCACACTGTCACTGTCAGCTTTGGACTAAATATGACTAAATAGCTATTTGTTTAACTAATACTGCTTTGTACCTACTCCTTAAAATCTAGTTTAGTAAATAGAACCTGAAAACTCTTTTTCCGTCGCAGATACATAGAGTAGGAAACATCGAACGTATGGGAAAATTGCACAATACACTATTGTGTATCCACATTTAGACTACCAACCAAGATTTGAGTCAGTCCTTTATCCATAGCATTTGCCTTGCCACTGACCTCAGGGTTTACAATACTGGGAATTTTGACATTAAGATAAAGTGTGCATAAATCTGTATTGTCTTAGATAGCTTTGTTACTGACCGGGTCAATTTATGGCCGTAGTGGACTGGGAAAGAGGTGAGGTGGGTTTTTACAAGCAAACAATTTGCTGTAAGCGGTCACTGCAATCTGTTTTATGTGATTCTAAATATCAGTCACTATAGTAGTGTTAACAAACCTGATATTCCACTATCTGATAAAATAATTGACTCAACACTGGGAGAATGTCTATGGAATAGTTTTATTCACTTCACGTGTCTACTATCGGCAAACGTACCTAATTTTAAAGATTAATTTTACAGATTTTAAAATAAACAAGGTTAATTTTAAATAAACTTTCCCTGCATCTGATTAATGCAAAGAAGGATTTGAAAGAAGTTTTCATTGAGATTTTAAATAAAAAAAATCAAATACAAAATTCGTAGACAAATTATCAAGAAGGCGACCAAAAATGTGTTAAAAAGAAAAACTCCTCGGTTTTTCTTTGGTAATAATTACAATAACTTAGACAAAACACAATCATTATTAAAATAAAAAAATGTTAAAAAAAATTAAACTTTTTCTTCCTGTTTATTTTTTCTCAATAATAAATTACTGTGGAATTCTAACGTGTAAATATTTTACATCTCATCCAGTTTGATCATTCATTAATTTATGTGTACGTTTTTCCAAGTTGTCCCTACTCTTAGCAGGAAATTACATAATTTACAAGTTGACTGGAGATGCTCAATAACTAGTTTAGTTAGGTACTTAATTTTATAGATTTAATATCCAATAGTTACTATAATATTTTCTCTACATTCACCGCGAGAGTCAAAATATAATTTGTTGTTGCAGTACATTTTACATTTCGATACATGTCATTATTATCATCATAAATTTTCATCGTCCTGTAACCATATTTGGTGCGACCATTCAATGCTTCTAAGACCGACCGTACAATTCTAAAAATAGAGTTAAAAAATTAAGGACACCCAATTCTTTAAAGTGACTAGGCACTTTTAAAAGTGGACCTATTACTTTTCTAATTATATTAATATAATTTGTTTTTCAGCTTCAGAATGTAGAGTAGTATGTATGTATGTATTTCATAAGGAAAATCAATAAATATAAATTATGTAACAAACAGAACACCTTTCAATTCAATATCAATCGAACAATGTGAGTAAGTAATTAAAACTTTTATATAAGTAATTGTCATAAAAACATTACCGTTTAAAACCCCATTTAAATAACTTTTTTATTCTACTAACTACGAGTAACTACCTACTTCCGTTCAGAGTTCAATCAACCAAATCTCCCATCTTAATTATATTGATCGGATTAAATAAGATGTGTTTTTTTCGACACGTTTAGTTTCCGATACATACTACACAAAAAACGATCTGGTTCTTAAGAACGGTATTCGGCGAGTTCAGTTATAAGTACTAATGTGGGAAACTCCGGTCTTTGAACTTCCTTTAATCTAATTGCGTACCTACTAGCTCTTAGATTCCACGATTTAAAATCAAATTACATACTGGTAAAAGATTCCACGATATTATGACGTTAAAATGATTTATAGTTAGTGGATAGTTAAATCAGGGTATGACTCTAGGTGCTAGAGAAGAATCAACAAACTGGTTGCGATGAGTTAGGTTATGTAACATTAAAAACGACTGTCGTAGTCGAATCCGATATTACTTTTGTGTTAAGCTTTAAGTGTAACAAAGTTTTATTGCATTTCACCTAAATTACAGTACTAAATAATATACTAGAAAAAATACGACTCGCACCAGATCAATACTCAGACGGGAATCGAACCCGCGACCTTTGGATATCCGGTCCAATGCTCTGACCGCTGAGCTACCGAGTCACTAGTGACATCGTCGAATTTCTTCTAGTATATTCTACTCTTACGCTGCAAGCCATTGCTGCATGCTTGCATTGCCTTGCATTGCCGCTGCGTATATTTTTTCTAGTATATTATTTAGTATTGTATAAAAATAGCATTGTGAATGCAAAAATCTAAAATTTATAAATTACAGTATTTATAATCCGCTGTCAACGTTGAGAGCTATCTTGAGATCATACTTGAGATGCTCTTCTTATAGAAACAGCACATCTCAGGTGTATGATCTCAAGAAAGGGGGCGTCCATTAATCACGTGATGTTTTTTGGAAATTTTTTTACCCCCCCTCCTCCCTGGTGAAGCATGGTGAGGTGAGGTTTTACGTTAACCCCCCCCCCCCCCAAACCCCTCTAAACAAAATAATCTCTTTTTGTAACAAAATAATCTCAAATTTTTTCAAATATGTCGCGATGGGCGCGGAAATTGTCCTGGCAACGGCGAGTCAAACAAAGTTAAACACCGTCTAATTAAAAAAAAACTACAAGTCAGTTTTACAAAAGAATATTCCAGAACCCATTCTACGTAATAGCAAGCCGATTTTCAACTTAACCCTGCGACGTGATATGGGGTACTCATTACCACGAACAATGGCGCTGGAAGAACCGCCATGGTTCCCCGTACCGGACAATGGCACACGGTTTAATAGCGCTATAACGCTGAAATTGATACTCACTGGGAGTTATACTGATGTAACATCAACCTTAAGAATGAGGATGTAGTTTAAGTTTGAACTAAGTAATAAAATTTTCCAGCAAAAGTAAACATTATTTACTCCTCAGCTATCAATGAATGGGGTTGGTAAACTTTTTCGAAGAGAATTGTTTTATATTTTTTTTTTGATGGCACATGTTAGAAGAATAAAGAAATAGTAGATTGTTATACAAGACGCTAAAAGGACCCATTGCATACGAGGTATTTTTATTCCCGAGCTTTAGCGAGGGAATAAATAGAAACCGAGTTACAATGGGTTTTAGCGTCGTGTGTTACACTATACTTTTCACTACGATTGCGAGAAAATAAAATACAATATTAAATAGTATACCTACCTTCTTCCGTAAACGAATCCACTCGTTTTTCTATCCTCCACTTCATAAACTTTTTGTACAATATTTAAATAAATGATTTGTTGACGGCAAAAGATTAAAATTATTTCTTTCCTATTACAGTCACTTCAATCAGTATGTAATTATAGAAAAATTCTAAAGATTTCGCGCCATGGTACCTTTTTTTAATTTCTGCTGTAGCAGGCTAAGCAACCCAAACACACATTCTACGATTCACTCTGTGCACAGTATAAATAAGTCTATGATTTCACCGAAGAGATGCTTTTAGTTCCATTTTCAAAAATAAGAATGAGAAACAGGGGGCCTATTACGAAAATAACGTACGCAATCACTTGGTCACGATAATCGTCTGCAGTTCGTCGGTTGTGGCTATTAAACACATTTTCAATTTGGCTATCGTAGCCCAAAGACTATTGAATGAATGATGTCGGATACGCTAGAGAAAAAACTTACGCAATCACTTTGCGATATCGCATACGCAAGTGCTTTGTAATAGGAAACAATCATAACGAAGCACGGACGCAGTTGCGTGTATCGCATGAAACTTTTCGTAATAGACCCCCAGTATTAAGTCGAGCGAGTTTTTATTCGTGATTATGAATAAATACTTTTTCGTTTTAGTAGGCTCATTGGTAATAGACAAACATTAAAAAAGAAAAACTTTAACCCCTAGGGGTTATTATGCTATTTTATCTCGGCTCTTGTACGTTACAATGACGGACTTTTTGAGCAAGAGGAGTGAAAATAATATTATGATTTTTTTATTTTACCTTGTTAACTAAATATATTTTTTTAAATTATTTTCGCGATAAAATATCAAACATACGGCTAAACACGAAGTTCCTTTGCATTTACTGATTTAAAAAACTGATTGACAGATTTGACAGACAGGGACAAAGAGTAATCCGGAGTAATCATATACCTTTGTTTTTTTTTGAGCAACAACATAGAAAGTCTTTGGAGCAAAGGCATAACCTACGCATACAGCCGTAATAGTGAATTATTGTACTATGCTGTAAATTAAAAATTTAAATTTTTATTAAATTAAAATGAAGCATTATAAAAATTCCGCAATTTGTTATTCCTGACTCCAAAGCCAAAAGCTACCAGAAAATATATAATTCAAAACAGTTTTGGAAAAGTTTACCAGCCCCACTTGGTATATTTTACGAATAGATCATACGATTAAATTACACACCCACTATCTTTCTATGTGTGGAGACCATAATGTTTAGGAGTCTATTTTTGAAAAGTTGACCATCAGCCATTTTTAATGTCCCCACTGCTGGGGCACAGGCTTTCCTTATGGGTGGATAAGGAGGATGGGCCATAACCCACCACGCGGGCCCAATGCGGATTGGTGGGTGTTAACCACTAAAAATGCAGCCGGGACCAACGGCTTAACGTGTTTTCCGAAGCACGGAGGAGCTCGAGATAATATTTTTGGTCACCCATCCCATGACCAACCCTTGCAAAAGTTGCTTAACCTCCGCAATCGCTGGGCCAAGAACTTTTCAGGAGCCATCGAGCTCCTGAAAAGTTGAATCGTGATTTAATAATAATAATAATACTGTTGTAAATCTTAAAGCCGAAAAATTAAGCAACGATGGCTCATCCAGCCTGCCTAGCATGACCGATTTATATCGCGTGATAAAGCATTTTATCGACACTCAACTGTCAAACTCCTTTGTCTTTTTGACAGTTAAACGTGATAAAACGCTATATCACACGATATAAATCGGTCATGCTAGGCAGGATGGCTTACTTATCCTTTTAGAATATACAAGTGATATGGTTCCCCTTTTTTTAGTAAGTTTAGAAGCATTGCCCTTTCGGTGTAATAACATGCGCGTGCGCACCGACCGTGACGCTAAGAGGGCATGGGAAGATTTTATAAAAAAAGTAAATACTACTATATTGTACCATGATTTTCTAACGGAAAAAATAGCAGGGGTTAATGCTGATTACTGGATATTTTTATCAATGGATTCTGAATGGGGTTAAGAATATTTTTTTCCGTGCTAAAAATGAGAAAAGATGAAAATGCCATAAACGTTATTGTGTGCAAGGTTTTTTTTTAATAAATACTTTCAACAGTTAATCTCTTACACGAAGCTGTGTCCATTATAAACACGTAAGTGAAAATTTTAATAGAAACATTAAACAGCCACTAATCAAGTATACCATTACTTCACCTAACGGGAAAGTTTTAAATTAAATTATAGACAGTTTTCACACTCGATTATACACACTTAGTAGGAAGAATTTGTACTAATTATTGCAGTCTTCCAAAATTATGGACACTTTCGCTCTGTTAATGAAATTACCTAGTCAAACAATAATTTGAACTGAGTAAGAAATAATATTAATCTCCAAAATTAGTATGTTGTAATGAAGTACAGTGATTTTTTTAAAATCGAAGAGGGAAAGTGTGCTATTATACCTTTTGTTACTTCAGTAACCAAATTGACATTCTTATTATTAATAGTTAACTTTCTTCCAGTGATTTTTCAAGATATTTAGCTAGAGTGGTTCTACTAGTGTAAAGGTAAACATTTCTAGTGACTACGTACACAAGGTTTATTCCATTTTCATTAGAGATGGGCCAACCGTGACTTTGGCCGACTAGCCGACTTGCTGACTAGTCGGTTGCAAAAACGGCGACTGTTGGCCAAGCTGATCACTGCTTTCGGTAGAGTTCGGCTGACATCGGCAATGCTCGTGACGAGTGTCGCTTCGTTTACAGCTGAGTTGCTCGCTTTCGCCTTGCGAAATAATTTTGATTTCTTGATAAGTCCAATTAATCACCAAAGGAAGAGTTCCTATTCCTAGATTGAACTAAAAATATCAGACTAATTCTACTAAAATAAAAATTATTAACTATAATAGTTACAATTTCATTTCAATCACCCCTATTTTGCATTGAAATGTTTTTATTTTAAGCATTATATTAAAAATAAAGTATATAGGTAATGGGTCAACTAGTCGGTGCTCTTTGCCGACTAGTCGCCGACTACAATTGTGGTCATGGTCGGATAGTCGGCTTTTCTGACTAGTCGTTACATCTCTAATTTCAATATTCCATGCGTAGGTCTACTGTGCTGTTCTTGTTAATAATATTATATTGATGCCTTGAATGCAACTATGGAAAGGGGACGTGCTACTATTTGCATTTTAATGCATTCCATACTTTGATGGGAAATGTCGACGAAGAAGGGGCTGGACTTATATGCCAAGAACTGATGTCTTGTGCCACATTTTATGAAAATGTTATGTTAAAGCATAAAGTTATTAACTTTCAGCTGGGTATATTAACTTTATGTGGTAAAGTTAGTATTAAATTAATAATATACTAGATAAAATTCGACTCGTCACCAGATCATTTTCTCAGTCAGCCTGCCTAGCATGACCGATTTATATCGCGTGATATAGCATTTTATCGACACTGAACTGTCAAATTCCTTTGTCTTTTTGACAGTTAAACGTGATAAAACGCTATATCACGCGATATAAATCGGTCATGCTAGGCAGGCAGGAATCGAACAAGCGACCTTTGGATGTCCAGTCCAATGCTCTTCCAACTGAGCTACCGAGTCACTACGAGTATATTATTTAGTGTTATATAAATAAAGCATTGTGAATGCTAAAATCTTAAAAATTAAAAAGTTACTAAAGTTACTATCTATGTCAAATTCTTAGTAAGGTAGTCGTATAGCTATCAAAGGTAAGATTTTAGCAGCTTTATGCCATCTGGGGGCAAAGGGTGATAAACAAACGCTCAACTATAAACAAACAACATAAAATAGTATAGAGGGTTATGCTTTTTCAAATCTAGATATATTTATCTTTAATGAATAATACACGCAAAAGTATTTTAAATTGTATTATGAGAAAGGTTAAATAACGAAACGGTTTTACTTTCTCTGCTACAGTAAAAACATTTATATCATCAAAATAATAAAAAATGCAAATCATCACTGATCATTTTAACAAGAACCAAAGCCATTGGTGATCACACTCATCATCCGCTTTCTAATAATTATTTGAAGTAGGTACTCGTGCTATTTCAATAGTAACATTTAATAATAACAAAGTAATATCATTTGCTTCAAAAATTAATCTAAAAAACCGATGTAATACTTTCATTTGCTGAAATGATTACAACGCTTAAATAAAGCTTAAAAACTCTTTTTTTTTGTGAGAACTTATGAAAGATGTTATGATATGACAATGATTTAAATGAGTGCTTTTTGAAATAAGCGTAAATCGCTGAATAGCTATGTGGTTGTGGAATACAACTAAAATGTGGCTATTTTTTGTCCGAGTTAATGTGCTATGTGCTAATAGGTCCAGCATAATATAATTTTAAAGCTATTTGCTTTAGCTACACATCTGAAACTACATGAATTGATGCTACGTAAAAAGCGCTCATGCATAGCCGAGCTTGACAGGCTGATTGTACTCGATCACGTTTGTTAAGCAGCGCTCGGTCCGGTCAGGTATCAGATGGGTGACCGTTCAGTGGCATTACAATACAACTGAGCACTTCGGAGGGCACGTTAAACCGCCGGTCCCGGCTGTTGTCATCTGATAACAGTCGTTAAGCCAAGTCAAAGGACTTACAGGCTGCTTGATAAACTCTAACACCAATAGTTGGCCACTAATACTCATACGATAAGAAGAAGATGCTGTATTGATGCTGTGAATGATCTGGTGAAAGTCTTGTGAAGCCTACTGGATGCGGGCAGCGTATGACCAATCGTCACAGGTTTGTGTCCAGAAGTGGACTCCGTTGTGCGACTGATCATAATGCAATGATATAAGTACAACATCCAGATTCATATATTTACGAAACCATAATTTTGCACAGTATTCAAATTCTACGAGCATTAAACGATAGCTTCTGTGTAGATGAATAAGTAATTTAGTTAACAACTTATTTACGGAAAATAATGTTATATAAGTAAACTACGTATAAATCTTCCTTAGACAGAGTTTGACTTATGCCATTGCTCACCTAGTGACCTGAGTTTTATTGCCTCCACGACTAACTGCGTAACAGTACATAACTGTACACATAATGTTATAACCGTCTCTAGCTTTGCATAGTTTATTCAAAACCGGTTTTGAAGTGTGCATATCTTTTAATTAAATGACACTTTATGATATGACTATGGCCCCAGACCTAATCAAAGCAGGACCAGGAAAAACTCCCGTTTACAAATTCGCATTTACCAAAAATCCTTGCTACATAAGTGAATCAACAATTCGGTGGACACATTTGCGTCGCCAATCACACCTTATTTCGCGGTTTGTATATTATCCGTCCAAGATTTTTCCCTATAAAGAACAACACTTGAGTTACGCTAGTACTCGTTATTATACTATGCTTGAATCTTGAGGACTGTCACCACTGGTTGAATGATCTAAGGTCACCACTGTCACTAAATGCATTATCAACCCCCTAGGAAGTTTAAATTCGTATTCTATGTCATTGACTATTAATTTAAACTTCTTGATCAACCCTGACTACAATCAGAAGTGAATTCTGACATTATGTCTAAATCCCGAGTCTAGGGACGTGACGTGAATGCAATGATCGACACAAAAAATTTCCAATGAGGGGTTTTCAAAGTGATTTTTAAAAAATAAAAAAATTGTAACTATTTGCTTCACTAGATGGTGTTGATACTCTTCGAAGCCTAAAAATAGTGACTATTTGCCTCACTAGATGGTGTTGATACTCTTTGAAGCTTAGTTAAAAAAATCACATTGTCACCTATTTTTATCAACGCCATCTAACGAGCATACAGTTTTTTTCCATTGTGAAAAGCCCTCATTCTATCGATAACCATTTTATTTTATCATAAAGAATAAAATTTAACTTTTTATTTTCCAATCGTTGACAAAAAAGGTAATAATCAGAACTACTCTCATAACATTTTTTATAAAATCTACTTCTTAACTGTACTACGTGATACATAATAAGGTTTAAAGCCGACAGCAAATCCAAACAATACTAACAAAATTACACATAACAGTGCTAACGTAACTGTATGATTATGGTACTAATAACAACATTATTATGAATAACACTAGCTCAACAAATTCAACACCTAAGTCATTGTCATAGAGTCGAGGAAATGCTGAAGTGTTACGCTTGATCTGTGCTGTGCAGTTGGTGACACTTGGTAACGCTTCGTCCCACTTTATTGGCTCTGAGAAAAGCTGGTTTCTGTATTGTTGATCTCGTACGTTTTTATGCGATGACGGGGAAATTGTGGCAATCTCGTGTCTTTCGCAATACGTGACTTTGTGTAAGATAATTTGGTTCCTGAAATAAATGTCAAAACATTAAATTTAAACCACCAGCATCATCAATGTGAGCCATTTCCTTGGGCCCTCAAGCAGCCGGCACTGGAGGTAAATTGGTTACTTGATTTAGAACCAATGACTTAAAATAGAAAACAAAAGTTGTGGTCCAGCTTTAAATTCGGGCGAGTTAATACCTGACCCGTAATTATTGTCATACGTAATTGAATTGAATTCAATGAGTTTTGGTAAGATTTTAATCCAGAGCTAAATGTTTTGTACACTTAAATCATGCTGACCTTTGTTTTCAAATGAGTTTATCGCGATTTTGTTATACTTATTACTTCCATACTCAACTTTAGTTTTCCATTAATCAAGACAGACAGTTATCATCTCATTGTGCTTAAGTCAGGCATTCACGTAAGATCACTCAGTATGATGTTAGAAATGATCGCATAGCCATTAGCACACTTCATAAGCAACGGACTGCCCTAGATCAGTTAGAAGATAAAGTATGCAAGTAAGCGCATATTAAAGAGTTTTAAATTATAACTTGTAACTTACTACTTAACTTCTATCAAGTTCATGGTAGGAATGATCATTGACGTCGACTTTATGATTGAGATTAAACCGAGATTCAATAATTATGATTTTAATGCTTCCCTTTGAAATGAGCTTTGCATATTTTTATCTACCTATATGAAAGGTGTTTTTGTATTGCGAATAAAATATTATGTTTAATAAAACCAAAGTAGTGTTTAGTGCCAAATTTTTTTGAATAAATAAGAATATCCAATTAATAAAAAAAAATGTATTTTAATGTAAGTACTTACCTAGTTCTAAAAAAATTTTTAGTCGTCTAAATAATGAATAAGAATAATTGATTCTAAAATACTAGCTATGATTTCCGTCTATTTCAAGACGTATTTTATATTTTTCCTTTAAAAGTAATTGTGTCAAAAGGTTTAAGTATTTTTTATTAAAAACCCCTACATCATACGCAGTTACAATAACGTCAGTCAGAAGATAAATATCTCGAAACTGTATCAGTGAATACTACAATAAAACATGCAAAATTTACCCCTATAACTGAAACTTTAAGGTCCATATCAGTTGCATCAGATAACTTAGTTGTTGAAGACAAATGACTAGTTTGCCCTCTGGAGGCGCCATTAGTCATAGTTCTTAGATCGCATATTATAACGGTGCAAGGAGCGAAGATAGACAGAGGTGACAAATTGCCGAGATAGAGTGTGAAAATCAAACTAGTGGAACAGTAAGGTTTAGTTAAACTTTAGAAAGCAATTGCCGAAAAGTTACGACCAAATGACATATTGGTGTTTGAGCTTAGCTAATTTGTTGTAGCGGCAAACTAACAACAAGTAGGTAAATTACGGAATATACTTGGAGATAATTTGACAATATCAATCTTTTAGTTGCCGATTCTATTTAGGTTTGTAAAAAAACTACCAACGGATTTCAACTGTGAAGCGAATTCCCAAAAAGTATCAAGTAAGCAATAAAGTTTTAACCTGTATTAATAATAATCCATCAAATATCCAAAAGCCAGATGTAATTGCTAGATTTTTCAACAATATTGGAAATTTAACCTTTTGATGATCGAAAATAAGTGAACATTGTAAATTTAACTTTGTGTTATTTGTTTGTATAAGAAAACTGACAAATATGGTGTTGGGTAAGAATGCAGTTGTACTTTCATTGTTGCAATGTAACTTATTGTTGCCAAATTAACTTTATTATTATTATTATTATAACTCTTCCTTAGGGAATTATTCTCTTTAGTAGCATATTTAATATAATTCTTAAACCTTTAACTGTACTGGGAGAATTATTAGACAGCCAAACCAGCCATCTGGATGTGAGGCTCAATGGGGCATGAATCAAAACAGGAGCCAGCCGACGTCCATACTTTATCCATTGCTTTTTACGACACGACTTACAGCCAACGACAAGGTCGTACTTCTGTTTTATTCTCTTTATAATGTTATTGTGGTTATAGCGTCAGTAGAGTATAGATTTTTTTTAAGAAGAAAGTTATGCAATGAAAAATGCAGTGTCATGTGAGATAGTAGGACCGAATAGCTGAATTTGGAATTGTTTGATTCAGCTTCGTCATTTTATTAACATCCACGCCTTTCTCCCAAAAGGGTAGGCTGAAATCAACTTCTTTCCATGTTACATTTATACGATCCCTACATAAACAAATTTTATTCATTTCATTGATTCTCATCACCGACTTCATAATTATATGACCATCGATTTTGAGTATTCTCTACAGCTCTACTTGAAAATATTTTCGATCTGTTCGTCCATGAGGGTTTACAAATGTGTACTAACCTAGGTCTAGTTAAAATGGGTAGTATGTACAATGTTATTGCTTTACCAAGTTGGTCAACGTGAGTGATTTTACGTGCTAAACTCACACAGGCTCGAATTAACGAGGGGCATGTGTGTGTACTGTGTGTGCTGTGATTACGCTGTGATAAATTCGAGTCAGGACTATACATACATTTTATTAGCTAAGTATATTATAACCGTTATTTCATATCCATCTGTAATACAGGCTTTATGAATAAAGAACTGTGCCAGAATAGATCCAAGTCCAACATCTATACTAACTCTTAATCAGTAGTCATCCTCAGAACTATAATTCATAATAAAGGCAGTATAATGGATACAATTTAACTTGTGAATATACGCACTTCATAATTTATAATCAGATAGCCAATACCTGGGGCCATTGATACAGAAAATGATAAATTCCCTTTGCGGGATGTAACGTATTTGAACTCTATTGCATTGGGTTAAGGGTTTTGGGGTTGATCGTATCGCCCTTTGTGGGAGCTATGGTGTTTCTCGCTGAGCCCTCGGGAATTTATATAATCACAGACTGGTAATAAGAGTCCGCTACCATCTTTATCATACGTGATCGTAAGATCATAAGATCACGTATAAGCCGTGCACTTGATTCACTAATATCTCCATTTTGTCATTCACGCCAGAGGCGATATCAATATTTAGAGTACGTAAATGTTTTTTTTTATCTTCCAAATAAACAAAATTTTTACGTCCATTCTGTGTTAGATCTCCTCTCTAGTAGTTAGTTAGTTTTGGTTATAAAGACCAAGAGCTATGGACTCTCAGTGACATCTGGTGTTAGCTCCATGTTCTTAATCCATTTTCTCAAAGAAGACGTTTAAATATAAGTGCTGGAGCAGGGGGGTATCACTCCGCGCTTAAACTTTTATATTAGCCTACTGCTCGCGACCCACTCCAAGAGGGCCATTGTCGAGGGATATCACCGCGCCGACCGAAACGCGCGGCGTGTGCAAGCGACGAGAGCGCAGCGCGTGAACGTCACGAACGAAACGAGTCAGTCAAGCGCCGAATGCGAAACTGCATGCACTTCGTTTTTGATACCTACTTAATTACTAACGTACCAAAGTTTATTGTATTTTTTGTATACATATTTACATACTTAGTTGTATCGAAGGTCGAAATATGGCACCAGTAAAGAAAAAAGCTAAAAAATACTATTTTTTTTTCACCCATCCCATAACCGACCCTTGCAAAAGTTGCTTAACCTCCGCAATCGTTGGGCCAGGCGCTATACCACTGCGCCATCGAGCTTCTCTAACTACTTAGAAATACTTATTATTTATGCTCTTTAAATATGCTCAACTCACCTATTAGGTAGATTTATTTTATTTTATAAGTAGGTACCTATTAGTAATTTCATTGTTTATTCATGGGCATAACGAATGTTTTCTATGATATCAGTAACTAGCGAGTAGCAACCCCGAAATGTGCCGGTTGAGACAGAGTTATGCGACAGAAAGAGACGCCTCTCTTTCTTCTTCGTAGGTGCATATAATTTTATCCACGCAGCGTTGTGCAGTTTGCAATTGTACTTTATTGCCGTGCAGCGAGAGTAGCTTATTATTTGATGGTCCTCGCGGGGACCGACTTCTGTACGTTAGTACTATTATATATTCTTTACTATTATATATTCTTTGGCTGGAGGGCCTAATGAGAAACAGCTACTGATGTAGCTACATCAGTAGCTGTTTTTATTATAATTTTATCTTTGTAAATGATTAATTTTATTAATGTCAATATCTCTGGTATTTATTATAAATCTTCTTCGTAAGATCTTTTTTGTTGTAGTTTTCATTTACGTTGTATTTTTACTTAGAGTTGATACACGATGCTTTAGTAATAAGTCAATTATTGAAAACATTGGTGAGAAGGCGCAGTAAATATTTAAAAAAGTTGTAGATTTTAGTTTGTGAAGTTCAGCAGTAAATCTGGTTAAGTAATTATTAGTAGTACCTACATAAACTTAAGTGAAATTATTTATTATGGATCATTGAATACTTACTTACCGAAAACAATTTGCACTTGACCACAGATTAGAATAGTAACCTTCAGAACAGTTACAGGAACAGTAGCTCATAACCCATGGCCGGATATATTAAATCTCTTGATTCATACTGTCGGACCAGCCACAGTTAATAGAAATAGTCTGCGCAGGATGTCGCATGTTCTAACTAACGACAAGCATATAGAAAGCATTAGATGGCATAAGGCCCACCAGCACTTATATTTAAACGTCTTCTTTGAGAAAATTGATTAAGAACTTGGAGCTAACACCAGATGTCACTGAGAGTCCATAGCTCTTGGTCTTTATAACCAAAACTAACTAACTACTAGAGAGGAGATCTAACACAGAATAGACGTAAACATTTTGTTTATTTGGAAGATAAAAGAAAAAACATTTACTTTTTCTAAATATTGATATCGCCTTTGGCGTGAATGACAAAATGGAGATAATTGGTGAATCAAGTGCTGAACAGAAACGTGACGGCTAGTGTAAGTAGTTGTTAGCTAGCTACCTAACAACTATGTCGTACCAACCTACTTTTAAGGAAGATTTTCTAATATCTGTGTAATAAAAACTAATCCCTATTTTTGTTGTCTACAGGTATGTACCGTCACCGTCACATATTTTATCACTGCCATCGGTAACATTATATCGGTAAGCCACCATTTCATTCCTGACTTTTCTGATATTCCAGGCAAGCCCACAAAATCATATTGAAATAATTGTGTTTTATTAATCCATCTTTTTCCAATTGGAAATTAAATTACTTACTACAAAGCATTTCATTTTGTTCCGATCATCCGATAAACTAATTCTAAAACTGTAAAAAGATAATCCAGACCAACGGGATGTTGTTAACAATTCCATCTTCGTATTACGGGTTCTATGTCAAAGCCAGGACTTCTATGGTCCCAGGTGCAAATCTTTGACCGTTCAATTAATCCTTATTTCTTGTAAGGTGACTGTATCTAATTGTCTTTCATTAACTGCGTTTGTGGAAATAGTTCTTTATGACTTTTCTTCTTGTTTTTTAGTCGTAAGCTTTCATGTAGTACGGTGAATGTAGTAAGAGAAGTATGATCGTAATTTGTATGGTAGATGCTACTGTTTCCTTTTATGTGGGCATGATTACTTGTGTGTTTTTTAACCTGATAACCGTTGTAACCGTTGTCAATTTATCATCTTCTTCAGACGAGTCAAGTAAAATCATAACAAATTAATGTACTTATTTAAATGAGTTGACAGTCGTTTGGTTTGCCGATGGTCTCTTTATAATAAAGAGGTTTTTAATGAAAAAAACATTTGTTATCGAGCGAGTGTGCAATTATTGGTCGAACTATAAAGGATTTGGCACACTGGATGCGTTCTGCGGTCTGCGGCCAGGTCAACTCGAACATTACGTTCACCCTATGGGTTGGGTTGACCGGACCGCAGGTCGCAGAACGCATCCAGTGTGCCAAATCCTTAAGAGTGCAATTTCATGTTCGTGCGAAACATTGATTGTGCGAGGACGTACATGCGATTTATTTTGTTATTAGGTGAAATTCTGCTTATTATGTATATTGTTAAATTGTAGCAGACGCGGCGTAGCCGTGACCTGCTGTCTTTCACTTCCTACCGGATTCAAGCTGCACTTTATGACATAATGTATTTTTATTAAACATCATTCGATTAGATTCCGTGACAACAACTCCTGCATTTTCTTTTCTTTGCAATCATCTGCATACAACCCTGCATCCGGCACCTTGCATCATTGCATTTCAAATATTACATTTTGCATCAAACATGCCCTGATAAATAAAGAAACGATTCTTTGTAATTACAAAATAGTAACTTTACGGTCAATAATAGTACATTATGAGACAAGTTAGCTTAAGTTGCTCATTGCACACAAGGCTGTGGGTTGCAGCCCGAGCCGTAGGCGAGAGCGTAACTCAGCCGAGTGTGCAATAAGCAAGAGCTCACGAGTTTTATACGACGTTTGTCAACACTTTTGCGAGGAAAAAACAAAGTAGTTTATCACAGCAACAAATATGGCAAAAACAAAATATGATAATTATGGGAAAAGGCGTGCATGTTTTTTTTGTTTTTTTTCACATGCCCAACGCAAGAATATTTTGCGAACAAAGGGGTGAGGAGCATATAGCCTACTACCTACTTAATACTTCAAAATTATAATTTTAAGTGATAAAATGCAAATATTTTAATATTTTATAACAAAATATTGTGAATTATGAATAATTTAATAATAATAAACATTTGTTTAACTTAATTAAGGACTTACACATTTATTTATTCCAAAAATCTATATGTATTTTCAACAGCATAAAACCTCTTTGTTGTTACTAAAAAAATAACTGTATTACACGGCTAAATTGAGAATGCTCTGTTTACTCGCATAGAACTTGCAGTAAGGTACTAATTTAACTTTGTAGGGTTAATTCTATTACGAACTAGTGTTTTATATATTATTGCACGCGTTTGTTATAGCTCGGTTTATGGCCCTAAAAGCGATGTATTAAGCCTCACTTTACGAGCAAGTGTGTTGAAAAATCTTTTATCTTTATTCAAAGGATGTATTTCTTTATTTTCATAATCAGAAACGGTAGCTTTACATTTTCACAAACAAATCGTCCTGCTCCAAGGAAATTAAAACAAGCTAATGACCCAAAGGATAATAAACCTTATATTTTATGATGTAGAGTCTGGATTCTTTTGTGAGGATGTAAGTGGTGGTTAAAGCCAGCTGCTGGCTACGCGGTTATAATAGGGTAGGCTTTGCAATTTTAATATGATATTAACACTTGGTGCACGGCATCGCCGCACAAAGTGAGCCAGCCGGTTTGACAGCGGCTCCCAAAGCTTTTGAAATTTTAAGAAACTGCTAACTACGTGAGTCCGTTGCCAAATGAATGAGTGAGTGATATTGTGATACTTTATTTTCATACAAATTTTAACATTTTTGAAACAAATGACTTCTGCATCCATCACTCCTCTAGAGAGGAGTAAAAACGTAACGATCCTGTAAGAGCTCCACTCAAAATGTAAATGTTATATTACTATAATGCTAAGTTAGATTTGAATATTTTTCATAAGAAAATGGAAAAATGAATCCAGAAGATAGTGCTAACCGGAAACTGTGAAAAAACTTTAAACAAAGTTGGGCTGTCTAATAAACTAAAACCTTCAAAAAGTATTATTTGTACCATCAGCCATTTTTTATGTCCCCACTGCTGGGGCACAGGCCTTCCTTACGGGTGTGGATAAGGAGGATTGGCTATAAAACCCACAAAATTATCAATTAAATGTCGTACCTAGCCCAAAAAGTTTGAGAAACTCTGTAAGGAGATTATATCGCTTGATAATGGGAGTAAACTAACGAAGGTAAACTAAGCTAAAAGAATATCATCCACCATTTTGATCATGCATGCTCAACCATATTTCTAATAAGCCAATAGCCAGCAAATTGAAAAATAGTTTCACAACTACAAATTACCTGCATGCAAATTATTAAACCCCTTACTCCATTGGAATAAGAGTAAATTTCGAATATATCTTTAAATTCTTTCATGTGAAAAGTATTTATTGCAAGCTGGTTTCCATGCTACATTTTAGTTTTATTTAAAACGCATATGCGTTAACTTTTTTTATTAAGGTCTTCGATCATCTTTAAATTTTAATGATCGTAAGGGGTGTGTATGACAAGTTTTTTTCTAATCTTTCTGCAATGGCAGGATTATTTTATTTTACTGATTCACAAATCGTCCACCAGTCGACACACTAGTGCCAACTTGGCGCTATCGGTATCGAATATTGACGGTATCGAAAAATTGTAAAATGAATATGGACAATTGGACATATTCATTTTACAATTTTGCGATACCTAACCAAAACAAAAGAATCAATTCAAAATAACGCATAAATTCACTCTCATAAAATTCCATGAGCAATCATCTTTGTATGTAAATTTTATTCAACGCTTTTTTAATTGGACGTGGTATTTTGAGCTTTATTTCTCTGCAATAAAGTTTTATTTATAGATTAAAAAGAAGATAGTAAAATAACCGTGCACTTCACATGAAATTCGTCTGTAGTTAGTCAGTATATGTCTCGTGTGAATTTTAATATTGTAAGTACTTACTTATCATTGTTTTTCCAGACAATAGTGATGTTCAACTACGATCAGTATCGATATCGATAAGTTGAACAATATCGGCCTTACCACAAAAGATTTTAAAACACTGTTTAATAAAAACACTGTTTAAATGTGATGCCGCCTCCTTCAAACAATATTGTCAAAAAAGTGACAGCATCACATTAAAACATTAGTTAAACACATGTTGAACAGTGTTTTAAAATCTTTTGTGGTAAGGCCGTATGTATTCTGTAGTTGAACTCGAATCGATTAACTTTGAAAATCACGATGAACTACATAATAATATTATTTCAATGTTTTAACGTTCCATAATAGTTCTGACTTATTCTGTATTAAAAATGGTAAAGTGAAGACTTTTACCTTATTGTAAATGATAACTTTTTTTAAATAACCATCAGCACCTACGTCTCTCTATGTAATAATGGATTAAAATAGATACACACTAATAACTCACAACACATACTTAATAATTTGTTATATTTCCAAGCTCTTTAAAGTTTGTAAATCAAACTGCAAACAAAATAAAACACATGGATAACATACCTACTACATTGAATTTAAAAAAAATAATATAAGTCAGTGCAAATCTATATTCAACGAATGCACAGCACAACTCAACATTATTATCGACATTATCGATCATTTCACATCACTAAAACTGCAGCAAAAGATCAAGGACCGTGTACATAAACAGCAAACATTATTCACATAAAATGTATTCTGTTGGGTTGTATGAAATTGCCTTTTGTGAGTCTCCTTTATGTTTTTGTCCTTCAGTTACGAATAATTTAAATTTACTTACTTATAAAAAAAGCTTTGCAATACAGCTATTATATATTGTGATTAATTGGTAAAAAAGACAAAAAAATAAGTAGATATTTTTATCTGATATTTTATTATACGCTTTTACTATTTTTACACGACTGTCTAATTTTTTTTCCTAAAATTCCTAAACAGATTTGGATGTGTAAGATATCCTTAGAATTCTTACATCACCCCAAGTGACTAGTGGTTGGCTGCATGAGGCCATTTTGTATCGTTTTTTTCTTCTTTTTTTTCTTGATTTGGTATCAACTGAAAAGACTTGATGAGAACATTTCAAAACTATGTAATTTGTAACAATAAAAAAAAATTAATGCATATTTTTTTTCAAATTATACTTTATTTTTGGTGTCGAATCGCAAGTCAGAAGATCCATTTAAATTACAACATGTAAATAAGTAAGTACGTGTGCGTTTGACAAAGCCAAGTTGTAATTGAGTACGTGATATGTGCTGCCAATAAAATTATATTCCACTCTATTCTATTCTAATTCCTTCTAACCGCTGATATTTCCTTTCCCGTTTATATTTATTACTATGAGATTTATTTATACTATATTACTATGAGATTATTACTATGAGTATGAGTAATATTTCAATCCACTCAAGAATGGGGTCGGAGTAACCGTAAGCTAGATAAAGGTGCATCCACACTTGTAACATTTTGGCGTGTCATAACAGTGTGGTTGGGTGTGCGCTGTAGTAATACTGTATCAAAATCAAATCAAATCAAAAAATTATTTATTCAGTCTAGGCTGTTACAAGCACTTGTGAATGTCAATGAAGCTACGCCATCGGTTCGCAAACCCTGAGCGGGAGACCTTGTAACGAGAAGAACCGGCAAGAAACTCGTCAAGGGCTGCTTTTTTCTCCCTGTATATTTCATACAGAGTCGTCAACATTGAAAAATGAGCTCCACATTTAAAGTGAGGTCATTTTCCATCACAATAATTAACAAAAGTTTGCACACAATGGGTAGGTAGGTTGAAATTAAATACCTACTACATATCGGATAGGTAATTGTGAGAGTAAATAACTTTCAACTAGTTGAGAAATCAGTAATCACTATGCCTGCTACTCGAAAGTGCACCTAAGTAGGCAAAATTTACCAAAAAACACTTGATACAAGGCATAAAAAATAATAATAAAAAAAAACGCAATTCTTACAATTCAATATGCGTTAAGATAGGTACTCAGAAGCAGACCCATTCCCACTGGCAGCACCCGTTCACGAGCATGACGAGTGGACCAGCCATCGCTTCGCTCAACCATATTTGAGGGAACGTAACGACCCGCCCCACACGACACCACCGCAGAAATGATTAAAGAGAGCATGACATACTTAGGCTACCCATCCTAAGGCACTGAATTGAAAACTAATTTCCAAAAGCTTTTCATAGGTCTTTACTTACAAAAACTACTGACTATAGAAAGCAAAATGATTGCAATAAAAAAAGAGAAATCAAAACAAGGTTTACTTGCCTATTAATAAAATGAAAACAGTGCCGTCCCGTGAGGTTTTTTATTTATTTGCGGAGTACAGTGCGTCAAAATGAGCGTCACTTGGACGAATGAGCAGGAAATCGTGTTAATTGAGTGTTATCATGCCGACTCCATCTTATGGGATGCTAAACACAAAGATAGCAGTGCATAATTCGGCGTCCATTCTCGACGAGCGCGCGAACTAAACTGTGAACGATCGCGAGTGTGGAGGGTCATGCTTTTCACGCCGACTTCACGGCAAAACTACGGCGTGAATTCACGCCGTGAATCACGCAAGAGTCTGGAGCCCGCAAAAGAGGTAATGTATGATAAAGACACGGTGTTCTGACACGCCAAAATGTTACAAGTGTGGATCCACCTTAATAAAGGCACCATGCGGGCACATTGTCTTCACCATGTACAATTATATAGGATAGATAAAGATAGGGTTAAAATGTCATAAAAAGTTTCATACTTTAACTTGAAAGCATACCAACATCCCTCAATAAGATAAAATTATTATTTTTTAAGTAGAACAGTCGTTCCCAATTAGTTTTTTCTACGTTCTCTCCAAGAAAGACCCCTTATTACCCATACTAATAATAAATACCCGTATTAATAATCCCAGCCATGGGCCCTACCGCGCAACTGACATGCTCATTTGACAGAGGGATGGTCACATCCCACAATGTGTCAACATTGCTACTTCTTTTTGGCACAAATAAAAACATACCAAAGAAAAGTAGCAATGTGTCACAGGTCACACACATGGCCAGATGAAGGCAAAAAAACGCGTTAACTTGCTAAAACGTGTTCGTAAAATGAACCATGACCAATGAACCATGACCTACTACAGATTTTCCTAATGTAATTTTTTCGCTGCAACCTGTATGCTGGTATTATATTTTATATTTACTACTCGACCAAACAATGAAGCCTAGTTTACGTCTTAGATTGAAGATATGAAATTGTTTTCTATGGTCTACGCCGTGGTCAGTGGTTGTTATGAATGGCATATAGAAAGTGTGTATTTCGATACGAAAATGACATAATAATAGTATTCCTCCAGCTAGGCTATGTTGATTCCCGTTATGAAATGAAAATATAAATGTAAAGCACTTTATTACAAACGTTAAGTTCATGTTAATAAAGCAGCTGCATTCCTTAAGCGTTCCGGTAACGATCATTTGCGTGTCATTTTTTACGTCATTGACGCTCATTGAAGCGAAAATTGATCGTTTACACGTGCAATTGAAGCTATATTGTTAATTCCTCCAAAAATGGCATTGACGAAAAAGTTGTCAATTGCAATTGATTACATTAAAATGAATTGTATTAAGAACTCTTTCAAACACAAGCACTATGTTATCATTATTAACATATCCGGGCATCTGGCAGATTTTCAATGGTAGGGGTGGTTAATAGTTTAGTTTAGTTTAGTAATAGTTTATTTGGAACAAGTTACATTATGTTACACTTAGTATTGTACGTTAATGACCGCAAAAGTTATAAAAACTGTGTCGCAGCACTAACGCCCGTCTCCGGTAATTAACAGGGACAGCGTTCCAATAAATAAGTAACATAAACTCACTAATTTTGATAGATACATAAAAGAATACACTGACTGTCTGAAACACACTGAAATAAAAACTTAACAACATTATTTTCAATGTGCAACAAAGAGTCTGAAAAACCGATTAAAGGTATACAATTTACAGAGCTCTGGATTTGGTGTGGTATAATAGCAAGCTAATCATGTGTCTAAATCGAATATAACATTGCCAGGCATTTTGGCTAGTAGAAAAGTAGTGCCAGGCGGCATCAAAGAGAGCGCTTAGTATGGGACATATTTTTTTAGTCAAGAATGGTTTTCTCGGATTGAAAAAAAACTGCTTCGAATAAAATAATATGTCTCATAATAAGGGGTCTGCTTTATAATAATTGTTTATTATGAATAAAAAGTTGCGTCTCCGCACAGTATTGCAGCCCGTATGTTTTGAATCCCATGACCTACCGCAAGCCATGCACGACCGCGCGATTTATTATTAAACCAACGTGAAACCAACTATTTATTATTGTGTGGAGACACATTATCGTACGGTGCTATGTTGATCACGTGCGATGGTCGTGATCGAACTTTTCTTGAATCTTGATCATCTTTGCTAACGGTTTGAATCGTTATTTACGCCCGTATTGTTTATATAGCTTAGTAGAAATCGTGAAGTATTTTTATTGTTTCAAGCAGACTTCATAGGTACTTTTTTTTCTTTTATACAAATAAATCAATCAATACAATCTTTTCCCTTCGAAGTTTTCTAACATGTTTTTCAAAGATTTCTTAATGTCATTAGGATAAATATTTGATCAGTGCTTTATACAAGGTTATTTTTAATACAAAACCTCTCGTGGGGTTGATCAGACCATCAAACTGAACAACTTTCATTGTGGGACCAACCTCGAAATGACGAAAAAAAATAGCTGTTCCATACAAAAATACAATCCTAGTCCATCAAAATGTATGAAACAGCTGATATTTCTTTCGCGATTTCAAGGTTGGTCCCATAATGACAGTTGTTCAAATTTGATGGTCTGATCAACCCAACGAGAGGTTTTATATTAACTAAAAATAACCTTGTACAGGACAACTTTAAAGTGATCAATCATTATTAAATTGATGCTTTTCCAAAAAAGAATCATGTGAAGATCGTCTATCCTACTAATACAGCGTGAAATTTTAATCATTTGGTTCCCGCAGTGGGGTGGTTCCACTCTTGATTACAAGCAACTTTTACTATGGGGCCAACCCTCATATCGCAAAAACAAATCAGCTGTTCCATACAAAAGCGCAATACCTACTCGACCTTAATGTATGGAACAGCTGATTTTTTTTCGCGCTAAGAGGGTTGGCCCCATAGTAAAAGTTGCTTGTAATCATGAGTGGAACCACCCCACTGCGGGAACCAAATGATAAAAATTTCAGCGTGTACATATTTTGATATATCGTTGGTGTATTATAAAGTTTGTGGGTTTTGAAATTTGTTCCTCAATCACGCTAAAACGGCTGAACAGATTTGAGTGAAATTTGTCACACATATCTGTGTGATTTAAAGACAGGATTTTTTTATTTCGGTCAAACGTTCCCTAGGGATTTTTCGAATGTCCACGCGAACGAAGTCGCGGACGAAAGCTAGTTTATATTTATAATATATATTTCTTTAACTTAAGAAAAGCTCATAAATCGTAATGCGCTAAAGCAATGTGCTGTAAAACTAGATAGTATGTAACACAGACAGCACAAACGGTAAACAACACCACCAATTGAGTTTCCACGTTGAGGTGAAACAAGTGCCGGTGGCGGTTGATTTGATTTCTCGGGCTATTTGCTGATAGCAATAAAAATAAATATAGGGGCTCTTTGAGCTGTAGATCTTGCTTTAACATATTATCTGCGCCATTTTGAAAAATTTCGAAAAACTAGATCGACAAAAAAAGTATTTATTTATGAATATACAAACTCATCAGGTATTTATTTATGAATATACTCACTCTACAAAATCATCAATCAAAAACTCTCATGTCCTGACCTGCTGGCCTCCGCCCCTTTCAAAATCTTTTACGTTGCCCGCACACCGAACTAATCTCGGTCGTCACTATCCCCTTGCTAGAATTTGTAACACATACTTAATGCCTTAATGCACTCACTTTTCACAAAATAAGTTTTAATCTAATTTGTTGAAACTGTTTGAATCTAGTTGAGATTAATTGAATCTAATTTTAATATGCCTATACAAATAAATTCTTGTTTTAGTCAGTAGGTCTGTAGTCTCATGGTTCCTAGACGAAATGTAGCTTGCAATATTAATTTGTTTTAGTTTCCCATATAGTTTCTAATTTAGTAATATTTACTTTTCTAAGAATGCTGTGTATACTTGTAAGTGGCTTACATACATGCCCTTGTGTAATAAGCGATAATAATTTAAATGTTGTGTATGTTTAGCTGTAAGTATACCATAATAAATAAAATAAATAAATAAATATACCAATATGGACGATAAAACAATGGATAAAAGATGCTACATAGGGACTGCAAGAGTTACTTGTGTACTGAGGGCCTAATAAGTAAAAAAAATCGCGATAAATTTATTTTTACCATCGCCACTCAAAAAAGTGCGTCTTATTCATTGATAACAGTGAATAAAACGCGTTTTATTCACCGAGTGAATAAAAATATTTTGAATTTGGAACAAGCGCGCATCGTATGAATTAGGTAAAAAAAAAAAGGTGTTGAAAGTATGGAGCTATTCCATAGATAAAATTATAGTTCTACAATTATGACAAAAATAATCCCGCCAATTTTATTTAGGTTCTTTTAAGTGTCTTATCTTTGGGTTCTTTTCTAAAAAATATCCCGCTAAATCAATTAGGTCCTTTTTAGTGTCTTATATTTGGGTTCTTTTTTATATAATTGAGGAAGATTAGTTGTTCAGTCTTGCATCAGTCCATTCCATCTGTCTGGTACGATCTTCAGTCTGTAAAAATTCAAAGTCTATACAAACTGATGAAGTGGACTGATGCCAGACTGATCATGTAGTTTCCCTCTTAGTTAGCTCGGTGGCGCAGTGGTTTAGCGCCTGATCCAGCGATTGCGGAAGTTAAGCAACGTTCGCAAGGGTCGGTCATGGGATGGGTGACCAAAACTGTATTATCTCGAGCTCCTCCGTGCATCAGAAGGCACGTTAAGCCGTTGGTCCCGGCTGCATTTGCAGTCGTTAACACCCACCAATCCGCATTGGGCCCGCGTGGTGGGTTGTGGCCCGTCCTCCTTACCACCCATAAGAAAGGCCTGTGCCCCACAGTGGGGACATTAAAAATGGCTGATGGACAACTATAAATACTATAGGTACTGCTATTTTTTTTTCTCGCAGACAATGGTAAAAAGTAGAGTACACAACTCGTGAAAAAAAAAACATCTCGGTCCTTTGAATCCCTCTTCGATTCTACTTTTGAATCCCTCGCTACGCTCGGGATTAAACTCTAGAATCCTTCGCTGCTCTCGGGATCCAACTTAGTCCCTCGAACTAAATTCCCTCTTTTTTCACTTGTTGTATAATCTACTATTGTCACACATAAACAGAGACTATTATGTATTCTGTGACAGAGAGATTTTAATTACATGCATAAACGTTTAAACTCATGTGACCTAACTTATGGAAGAACATGGTCCCATATCACAATTCTTCAATATCTGATCTCAAAATGCAGTATGAAAATGGAAAAATGTGTTCATGTGGAGTAAAAGCTCTTCATCCCGGAAGCTCTAAACAAATATGTAATGTGGTGGCAAAGTAGGAATTATGCGGATAACTAAGCATTCTTCAGACACCGCCGCAACCCGCAATCAGACCACTAATTTGTATTCCATTTGTAATATTCACAGTATCACGGTTCAAGTCATCAGCGATTAGCGTGAACCAATCTTACTATCTTACTGGTATTCTGTGACAGTTTTTGGTCAGTGCAAGTTTGTAGGAACTAAAATACTTAAAAGTTACCAACGAAGGTAAGTAGTCGTTTTTTTATCCAGTAAATTTTGAATTGGAGCTAAATAAATAAAATACAAGATAACAATATAGATTCAACTTCAGCACTTTGGTAACATCAAATTGTTTTTTTACGCCTAAGTCCATCAAAAGCATAAAGTTTTCTATAAGTAGTATCTTCTCTAAAACTAAATGTTTAAAGAAAAAAAATATTTTTGCCTCCTTCCTCTTATATTTTAGACCACATTTCTACTGTGTTACCCGGGGCTACTTCCAGCTACCCGGACAAATGGACATACCGTTGGTAGTAACTGTGGCCATGGTTGCAAGTTTAATTATATTGTTAACTTTTATTTTAATGATGAGGATCAGCGACAGGTTTGAACATGAAGTTTCATTGATATAATATAAAAACATATTCAGAGCTATGAACCCTACTAAACTTTAAAACGCGTATACTGAACGATAGGTATTATTGAAACATTTACCTATTAAACACCAAAGAAGAGTTTAGGTGACATAATAACATTTTAATTCATTAACGCCGGAGCGGTCGCTGGCGACCGAGACACAATAGATTTTCTATTGTGTCTCATTTTCCGGGCGTTGAAGAGTTAACAACAATAATATTTTACCAGCAGCAGCAGCAAAGCTCGGGAATAAAACTACCTTGCGGATAATTTGTTGCTTGGCCCTTTTAAAATGCGGACGTTTTGCTCCCGTGACGTACTACGTTACGGTCGTTTTATCAACGAGGACATTTTGCTCTGCGAACCACCCCCTCATAATTGTTCGTATGCAGTGGGTCATTTTAGCCTCTTACTTGTGGTCTTGTATAACAATCTACTATGAATTCGCAGCACTTGGGTATTGGCTAAGGCTTAAATACTGTACCTTATTTCAATGAAATGAAAAAAATAACAAACTGGTTGAAGAAATTAGTGGAATTTATACAATAAATATAATTGCTAAATCTAAAAATATCTTCCAATCCGTGATTTCACGATGAATCGTAGGCCGTTACCCAACGAATTTTAATCCGCTTTCTTTACTCTAAACTCGATTTTTATGTAACCGATACATAATAATATAATCGATTCACGCAAGTAAATCACTAGCGAATAATACCTAGTTAGAAGACTGTTTGATAAACAACTTTAGTTTTGTAAGTTCAGAAAATTGGATTGATACAATCAAATACAATCTTTGTTTATTTTTTATGTAATATTAAATCTTATTTTTCAAATTTATCAATGAATTTAAAAGTATGGTGGACCGTTTATTACTAGGTACTATCTACTCGAGTCTTGCTTTGTTTGAGGAAAATGTAAAGTCTCTACCTAAAGTTACCTCATATTTATATTCTTTATCAACTAAACTCGTTTGTCAAAACCACGATATTTAAAAAACTTAATTATAACTTTTGCTCATTCATTGTGGAATAAGTAGGTTATTATCATGTCATCTTTGCGGAACAACTCGCGAACCGGCAAGAATAATCGAGTCGAAATCTTGTTGCGCTAATTAATACGTTTTGAAACTGGAGTAATTAATTTTACCGTCACTTATTTTATTATTCAATCGGTAAGACGACTTTTAGTTTGAAGTCCGTAATCAGTTGGGAAACTTAGTTTAAGCTAACAAAAGTAGTAGTTACCTATGTGCATAATTGTTTCAGATACTAACCTCGTTACTAAACATCTTTGTATAACGATATTCATCGTACGAAAACGAAACGAAATTCCTTTTTAATGTCAACCATTTTTTATGACTAATTTCTTAAGGATTTTTTAAGGGCCGCCCTAACCTAATCCTCAAAGTGGTGCCCTCATCTTAGTTATGGCTCGCTACGTATGTACTACGAGTTCACATGTAGATACACAATGACGCTAAGGTTCTATAAATTATTTACAAACAATAACCTTAGTAGAATTATATTGTTCGTTGTATTAGTAGTAGGCAAAAAAGCAAAAAGTGGCCACTTTAAGCACTTTTGCCTACCTTAAGTTTGAAGGCGCCACCTGAGAGATAATAATTACTTACTTCATGCTACCAACAATCATTAATATTACAAAATATTACGCGATCTTGCATGAAACCCTGTAATTGTGATTATAACGGAATGAAAGTTGCAAAGGCGGAAAACATTATTCTTAAAGTTATTAAACTATAAAAAATACTTCCTTTTTCGTAGGAATTATGAAAAATAGTTACGTAAACGTAAAAATTGTTAAGTACAAGTTCATCTTTGGTACAAACTTTCTCACAAATTTAAGACATCAAAGTGTCGATTCCCATAGTAAATGTATCAAGGCCAGCTTAGTGTCCATTTCAGCTATCTACTTTCGATAAAATAACGTTAATCACCGAGGCCGCCGCAAACTTACCATAAACTTGGCTATCAAGGAAAGTTATCAATGTGGCCTCTATCATCGACATTTCAAGTACAGGGATGTCAACATTAAGTAGGTAATAGGGATGTTGACTATTTTTTTTATTTTATGTTACATAAATTACCTCTCAAAAAAAGAAACATTGGTAAAAGAATTAATTCGCTAGCATGAAAACTGCCCGAGATATCACAGTGTGAAATGCACACAAATGAACTCGATCAAAAACGCTCCATACTAATGGCTTGCACGTTATGACGTCACGCCGTGCTAGTTTGTATGCAACGCGTAGGAAATTTGGTCGGCAGCTATATTAAATATTGTGTTTATCAAAATAGTTTCTTAGACAAATTTGCTATACATTTTACGGACTAATTAAAGGTATTATTTATTTTAATAAATTTTATACTTTTTAAATGGACTTGTCCACCCAACTTTGAAGGGTCATAAAACAAATAATATGCAATATATAAAACCAAGAGGTATACAAGCTACTCTAAAAGTTTAATATGTTTACGATTTTTATTAGTATTTCGTTATTTTATTCATTAGTCAACATCCCTATTGTGTTGGTACAATTAAATAGAATTGAATTAAGAAAATAATAAAACGAATATAATATCAATATTAAGAAACGAATAAGTTTTATCAGTTTTTTCTCGTCCTTGTTATATATAATATACTTATCTGTACGGGATTTTTAACATTACTTATACACCTCTATATTTGATACTTTATATTATTTATACCTATAAGTAATCAAACTATTAAAATCGTTGGCAAACATCCGAATTATTCCAATGTTATTTTAAAAACAAAGGAACTCTATAACAAATGAATATCGTTTCTAAAGCTTTTCTCCAATACTGTCAACCCTTAAAATGGCAAATTGTCGACATCTCGAGCAATTTCTATAATGCCACCGTTTACCGCAGGAACGTTCTGCACCACTAGAATAGTACCACTTGGAATAAAGATAGCGCTGCAGTCAACAATTTCTCATAGAACCAGTGGGCCGGTTGATTTTTCACGTTTATGCAATTCATTGGTTATGGGAGTTGCTAAACTCCTTGGTAGATCCAATTGTTGCGTCGAATTCTAAAAAAAGGTAGGTAAGCGTATGCTGAGATGCAGGTGAGACAGACATAAAACCAAAAACATTACGTTGTCATTTAGGTTATATTTACCTGAAAATCTTTGGTTTAGCTTCATAATTTTCACTTAACTTGTCCCAGATTGTAATCCTAGACTCATTAGGCAGAGTATTCAACAATTTTAACAAAACTAAAGCTAAGTGTTTTTCTGTAAACGAAACTGAAACGATAACGATTTACCTTTGGTTTTATCGTTGAAAATTAGCGCGATTAGGCCCCTGTTCGTCAACGTTTGTGGCCTATAATATCTTAAAAGTCTTAGAGTAAGACGGGCTGTACGAAGCCGCGATGCTCGAAGTTAGAAGTAGTTGAACCCTTTAGTCCTTTGTCATGTTATCATACAATGTTATTATTATGATACGATAATAATAACATTGTATGACAAAGGACTATTATATACAATGATATTATTAATAAAAAAAACTCATATACATAATTATCAGCAAGTAGAAAACCTTTTTCATCGCGTCAGCATCCAAGGAGAATAATCTGAACTTTGAATTTAATAAACTAATGAGATTTTTTTATTGTTGCAGTGAACTAACACTGTTGGAAGGAATGGCCAACTGCGGCGGGTGGAATGAGGAACCCGTCTCAAAAGTAAGTTCATATTTTATTGACATTATACTTACAGTAAGGATGAAGCTGAAGTTGGTAGCACACCTTACATAGCACCTAATAAGTACAATACAATTAAATTGACAATACACGCTGCAACTTCACTTAAGAATGTACAAATTAAAATAAATCATTTTGTACCGTAAGCACTCTGAAGTTGGTCGCTTCTGTTCTACATTGTTAAATTATAAGTAGCAATTTTAAGTACTTATCACAAATTCACAACACTCAACAATATTGTGATCATGATAACCCACATAGATTAACTAGCCAGAGAGATTGTACCTAACAAGTCAAGAACTAAAATGTTTGGTTTGACTCTGGTGTATTTTTCTATTACTTTTAAAAAGGTTCGCCGTGACCGTAAGACTTTCTTTCATCGAATGAGGAATAGTGGCCACCTCTGGTGTTAGAGTTTATCAAGCCGCCTGTAGGCCTCTAACTTGGCTTAACGACTGTTATCAGATGACAACAGCCGGGACCGACGGTCTAACGTGCCCTCCGAAGCACCGAAGCGCTCAGTTGTAATGCCACTTAACGGTCACCCATCCGACACCTGGCCGGACTGAGCATTGCTTAACAAACGTGATCGAGTACGATCAGTCTGTCAAGTTCCGCCATGAGCGCATCGACCGTTAGATATTATTTTCTATTACGCTCCCGTACAAAAATGCCCTAGTTTTCACCATAAAAATAGCCTTAACTCTCGATCGTTACACGCCGTGACTTACGTATTACAACTTCCATGTGAGCAATCAATTAATAACTCAATTCCATTCATTTTATTAGACATTTGATTGAATTTGCGTGACGAAATCGACAAAAACTAATACGTGGAAATCGAGAGCGTGCGAAATGCATTCGCAAATGTGATTGTACCAAGTTAAGGTCAGTGCAGACAGCAGTGTTATTGTATTATATTGTTCACGATTCAGCAAAAAAGGAGAAATGGAGAAATGTTATAAAATAGCCATTCTTTGAAACGTGAAAAGCCTTATGTAATAATATTGGCTGAATTTTTTGTCTCTAATAAAAGCAGTTTTCTTTCATTCTAAAATATTTTGTTTCTATTATTTTTTTAATTAAAGTTTATAGTTTAACTTACACGTGTAAGTTTCGATAGCATACCTTATGAGGTTTACGTAATTTCACATCACAGACCGTATTTATAAGGAAAATAATTAAGCCGTAATACAACATTTCGTTTACGTGATTTTTTTACTTTATTTTGGCTTCCACGTTTCAATTTGGTCAAAGTTTCAGGATTAGTTCACATCTGATTATAATATAAACAGGAATATATTTACAATTAAATATTGTAGCAGTTTAAATCCATCGAATTAGGTCCAGTTTTTGTATTTTCGCCATATCACAAATTATTCGTAGTATAATTCATATACGATCAAATAACAAGTTCTAAATTATTTAACATTCACTCACGGCTACGGCAATAAATTGAACGTGAATGCTATAAAACTACTGTTTTATAATCTGATAAACTAGAACTATAAAATTAATAACCGTTAAGGCCTTAAGGTGGGTCAAATCCCAATATTCAATTCAAATTATTGAAAGATTACGCGCGTGAAGCTATCATGGAAAAAATATATAATGTACTTGAAATAATACACAATAGATTTAATTGAAAGCATTTATAAAAACGTTAACACCTTCGATGTAAAAAAAATATTCCGTGGACTCTGTTTCTGGTCTTATTTGCAAAATTTCTCGGAAACAGAACATTCGTTTAAGTTAAAACCAACCATAAAAATCGGCGATTTTAATACCTTCAATCTTAATTGAACAGATTTTTTAACTAACTTGAAAGCGAAGAAAAGTAATAAAAACATGTAAAAATTGAAAATTCGGTGCAAGATCTCAACGATTATTTACTACTTATAAAGGAAAAAATCTGTTTTCTACTTTATATTAGTAATTTAGGGTTTAGTAAAGTTCTTCGCAATATTTTTGTATTAAGATGTATAAAAATAAAATAAAATAAGTATGTCCATCAGCCATTTTTAATGTCCCCACTGCTGGGGCACAGGCCTTCCTTATGGGTGGTAAGGAGGACGGGCCATAACCCACCACGCGGGCCCAATGCGGATTGGTGGGTGATCTTTCTAAAATAAGTATAATAAATACAAATAAGAATGAAGAGGATTTTAATATAGTTTATGATTAAGATGATTTTCACATAAACACTTTAGTAATAGGCACCTACATGAACGCTTGCAAACGTATGAGAACAATCGAAAATAAGTTTCCATCTAGTTTTAGATTTTCACTTATCGAAATTTGCTTTCAAGTGTGGTTGTTTCTACACATAAACATAACATAATGGAAATTATTCAGAATAGTGTATTCAGTGTCAATCATTTAATTGCATAAGCGTTAAAATGTCAAAATTATAAATTAACTTCATATAAATTAACCTAGTTCCTATCCCACAGTAATAAGGCTGAGAACAATGGGCAAGTATCAATTACGCACGCAAATTAAACTTGGCTGATTGGTGGCCTATCATCATTCATTATGGCATGATGTGAGAATACGCTTTTTCTATTTGGGATACTTTTGCATGGGTTCTCAACTATTCGGGCGCGCCCCCAATGGGGCCGTACAGCTGCCCAAAGAGGGGCGCGACGGCTGCAGATAGTTAGGACTTATAAAAACCATATAAAAATCTTTTTTTCTCACGACGGGAACAGTGTCACCGTTGCGTAGTGCACCTCTTGTGTTTGATTGTTGACAATCTAGGTACTTACCTACCTCAATTTTAATAAAATAAACACATCCATACTTATATTTTCATCATTTCTTATATATGATCGTTGTTGGGGCGTAAGTATTTTATTTAACATATCGTTGGGTGGGGCGCACAGGGTAAAAGGTTTGGAACCCCTGCTCTATTGTATGGGAAGGCATCGAATAAACGTGCTATTTAAGCATCATCAAGCTTTTTTCATCACAATGTGGCAACAAGCGTATTGCCTGCATGTTAATATGCCTTAATCGTAGGTTATAAAGACTTAACATGGTAAACCAATTATAGCATCACTTCTAAGTTCTTCATCTAACATAATTTGTTACTACGGGCATAACTTACAAAGCTGTAAACAGCATTTATATAAAGGTTTTTCACAACAAACTGATTTTCAAAACAATGCTTTTCTAAACAAACTCGTATTAATTATTCTCACTCCTTTAAAAGCTCTGATACTTTATCATTGATATAAATGCGACTTTAATAAAAACCAATTTAAGATTAAAATATTTGACTGTTAAGAGACCACACAGAGTTAGTGGCAAAATAACTCTCATTTCAATTTGAGTTCTAACAACGGGACAAGTGGCTGACTCGAAGAATTAAGTTGGCCGAAGTTACGAGCACCGTGATTACAGGCGGGACACAGGTTAACAAAATTTTTGTAAATGAAGATCTAACCAAAACGATGAAAGCTTTACTTTGGAACACCAAGAAACAGCTGAACGGAACCTATAAGTACGTTTGGGTGTCTAATGGAAAAATCTTAGTTAAAAGAGCTGATGGTGAAAATGCGATATGGGTAAGAGGAGAAGGTGATATTACCGAACTATTAAAGGAAAAGTGAATATTTTCTAAATTATAAGTCTATTTTATTTAAAATTGTTGCAAAATTCACTCTACTAGACGATATTGATTCTATTAACTTGAGTTCCATAAACTATGTGTGTGTCGAAAATGTAAAAAGTTGGTTGAACTCTTGCCATAATAAAACAGACTTAAAGCTAATTCATGTTAACATTCGTTCCTTAAAAAAACACTTTAACGAATTACTTGTAACAATAAATAACCATCTAGAACAAATTGACATAATTGTAATCACAGAATGTAACATTAACCATTCATTATTATCATTTTATAAAATAGCCGGGTTTAGCATGAGTTTGTACAGTCGCGAGGGACGCAGCGGAGGGGGGGTGCTAGTCTACACGCGGGTGGGGATCGTGGCTCGCGCGAGCGACGCGCACGCGGACCTATCCGCACGATTGCCGGATATGCGAACCGCGGAATGCGTTTCCATTACACTCAGCGGCAACGGAGAACCAGTTTATATAGTGGCAATATATAGACCGCCTAAAATTAATAAAAAGGATAAAACAGTACAATTTTTAGAAGAATTTAATAAGCTCGTCGATAGTTTACCTCGAAATTCCAAAGTTATTATCTGCGGTGATATAAACATAAATTTATTAAATAGTCAGTGCAATCACGTCATAACTTACGAAAATATACTAGCAGAATTTGGGTTCACAAAATGTATTAATGATGTGACGCGTAGAGAAATAGTTAAAGATAAAATTGTAGAATCGTGTATAGACCATATCTACATTAGGGATCCCTCAGCTAACATACATTCAGCAGTAATAAAACACAAAATTTCGGATCACTACTACGTAGCCGCGGCGGTGCAATGGAAACGCGATTCACAATGTAGCCAACCATACGAACCAAGCAGTGGCACGAGTCGCATGTGCTCTCGCCGCGCACCCGCGCCTGCGCCCGCAACTCGACGTATTCTAGATAATCGTATGGTTAGAGATAAACTATTAACAACCAACTTTGATGAGTTATTGGAGTATGAATGTCCTAATAAATTATATAAGGCTTTTTGTCAAATTTTTACTAACATTTATGATGAATGCTTTAAAAACGTAGTCATTAATAATAGTAATAGAAATAATAAAAACTGGATAACAGATAACTTAAAGGCAATGATAAGAGAAAGAGACAGTTTATTTGCTATATGGATTAAAGACCATAAAAATATGATAAAAAGACTGAATTATACTAAGTACAGAAATAAATGTTATAAAGCTATTGCCAAGAGTTATACTGTATATGAAAAACAAAGCATTTTAGACTGTAATAATAATATTAAGAAAATTTGGGAC